>OY783219.1:4190128-7181149 GCA_963678705.1 Panorpa germanica
GAAGAAACTGTTCTACCAGAGGTGTCCACGAAATCTCATATTCAAACTTTAACGACAAATAAACCACCGGTGATTGTAACTGCAGTTTATACCACAGAAAAATTAACGACAACTACAACAAAACCAACAACAACGCCTGTAGTATCTACTACTAAAGTAACTACAACGACGAAAATGCCTACAACAACTGAAAGGACAACCACAACAGCTAAAACAACAACAACTACTACTAAAAAGCCAACAACAACTGAAAGGATAACCACAACAACTAAAGCAACAACAACTACTAAACGGCCAACAACCACAACAACTACGACGCCAAAACCAACAACAACCACTACAACGCCTAAAACAACAACAACTACGACGACGCCAAAGCCAACTACAACAACTACAACGACCCCCAAGCCAACAACAACCACTACTACAACAGCTAAAACAACAACCACCACAAGAAAAGCCACAACAACAACATCTACAACTACAACACCAAAACCAACTACTACTACAAAGAAACCAACAACAACTACTACCAAAAAACCAAAACTCAAACCTACAACAACAGTGGTACCACCTACAACTGTTAAAATTGCAACAACGCAAAAGCCAATAGCTACTACATATTCCGATGAGGAAGACATCGCCTTCTTAAACAGTTTGGTAAGAGTTTGAGAAAAATTGGAGCAATTGTTATCATTCTTGTACCAAAAGCTGAGCGAAGCGTTAGTTTTACTGTAAAAATGGGAGTGGTTTAAACATAGTGTTGAATTCTTAATTTGTATTTAGTAAAAATCCGTACACTGATATTCTTTTCTAAATTTGGCTTTTCTAAATGGTTCTGGTTTCCTATGATTAAATATAAATTAACAACTTTGTAGATACTTGATTGATTTGTAATCAAATGATTTCTCCTTCGGAAAAGAACGCAATTGACTTAACTGCACATTTATTTTCGCTAAGTTTAAAATTTAATTATTACGTATTTTATAGAATGTTTTTTAATTAATTTGACACTAATCTTGTGCAACTTTTACCTTGCACTGAAATAAATCAAAGATAACAAAAAAACATTTACAGTAATACCCTATGTCAAGAGATAAAAAAATATAATTTCTCAAAACATATAGTTTTTGCTGAAACTTTAATAACAATAAACTGTCAGTACGCTATTTAACACAGATTGATAAATCGATTAAAGTGCTGACTTAGCAAATCATTGCAATAGAAAAGATTACACTCAATCCAAAGTGTCTGATAAATGAAATGATTTAATCATTGGAATCCTTGTACATTATTTATATAAGATAACGCTACTAATGTTGTACATGCGCATGTACTACAGCAAGCTGTACAGAATGATAACAAAAGTTCACCCATCAAATGAAATTAATACATCACTAATAATCACTGATCAATCATAATTATCGTATCTTAATATATTTTAGCGCGAAGTTACAAATATAGGCAACCCGGAAACGACGACGGATCGTAAAACTCTAGCAAGTCAAATAATCTCGCTTGCAGTTGGTAGATCAGGAAAATCACAAACAGCAGCTTCCGTAGCTCAAGCTTTAGATCTTCTACAATCTTTAGGCATTGAACCTGCTAAAATTCAGCCACCTACAACAACAAAAATGACTACAGAACGATTAACAACTACAAGAATGACAACAGAAAGAGCTACAACACCAGTATTACCAGATGTTGGATTACTAGCTAATTTATTTTCGCAGCAAACAACCAATATACCGAAAATAATAGAAACAACAACCAAAACCAATCCAACTATTACCACGGTTGAAGATGACAATAAAGCGTATAATGAGAATATAGAACTACTTGCTAAATTATTAGGAAGACCTGTGAGCGATGTGAAGAAAGTTATTGTAACTACACCTAGAAGTACAACAACATCTACAACAACAACAACAACCGCAAGGACACCAACACGAGAAGATTTACTGAATGATGTAACATTGTTGCAGACTTTACTAGGAAGTCCAATAATTAGTGGTTTGCCAACGAAGTCTGTATCACCAGTGAAGAAACAATTGCAGCAACAACCAACAACATTATCCATAGATGATGAAATAACTTCATATAATAATGATCTTAAATTGTTGCAATCGTTGTTAGGAGGACAAGTGCCAGGCATTCAAAATCAACTTCCTGTGACAAAGCCAGCAACAACAACAACCACTACAACAACTACTCGGAAACCAACAACAACAACGACGACTACTACTACCACCACTACAAAAAAACCCACAACTACTTCTACTACAACCACTACTACAAGAAAACCAACAACAACAAATGCCCCAAGATCTATAACAGACGAAGATAAGCAATACAACGATAATATCACTTTGTTGTCGAGACTGTTGGGTAGACCCGTTGATGTCTTGAAGAAAGCAATTGTTACAACTCCTAGAACAAATCCAACAACAACAACAAAAGCGACAACCACAACTAGTAAACCAATAGAAGAAGATATCAAGTCCTACAACAATGATATAAGACTTTTGCAGAGTTTGTTAGGAAGACCGGTAACAGAATTACCTTTACCATCTGTAAATGAAATAAGGTCCGTGCCCAAAATATCAACAACTGTCAAAACTATTGAAGCCGATGTAACGTCATATAACAACGATGTTAAATTATTGCAAGGGTTGTTGAAAGCACAAGGGGCTAGTTTAAAGCCAACAAGCCCAAATAGTGTAACCCCCACGAGTATTTATGGAAATTCTAATGAAGCTGTACTTGCCGCCATTTTAAAGGATCAAGGAATAGGACCTACTAACAATAATAATATTCCTTTATCGGTGAGTTAAGTTAAAATTGTCTTTAATTACTTTTGGTTTAGGTAATTAATATTTTTTGATAATAGGCGCTTCTTGGGCAAGTGGTAGTGACACCTAGGATCATTACGGCACCCCCACCAACGAGGGCGACTAGACCAGTACTAGACGGCTTGTCCTGGCTGTGGAGACAATGGCAAGATAGTGCTCCGGGCGCTCCACAACCAACCAGGGGACCTACTAGGGTTAGAGCACCGCCACAACAAGAATCGTACAACGCACTACCACTGGAGGTTTCCCAACCTCCTAGAGCTCAGGTAGATGATCATAACAACCGTTTAAAATTTTGTATCTGTCTCTTAAAAATCTATTATTTGTAACTATTTTTCTTTCCTTCTCTCTTCTAAAATTTTTAATTTATTTTTTTGTAAAAGGATCTTACTGTGCCTCAAATTCCACTCGAGGACGACTACCGAGCCTCCTCCGGTGGGTTTGCTGCTCCTTCGAGTGGAGGAGGTTTATTTTCGACGGCCATCGGCGTTACTAGAGCGGTCTCTTCGTTTCTAGGCGCCGCGTTACAGGTAAAAAATTAAAATTAAATTCAGAAAGATCCTGTGTCTAACCCTAGTTAATTAATTAATTAATTTCTAACATTGCAATAACAATAATTGATAAATAAAGATTATTTTTTAATAAAAGAAGGAAGGTGGAATAAGTAACTAAAAGAGACCCGGAAGAATTTGAATTGTTAACAAGAAATAAATTAAATTTGTAAAATGCATGTGAACACAAAAAATGAATTTATTTTGAATAGGTCGCAAGTCCATATTTTGTTACTGAGGAATATTTTACGAGTAGCGTTCTCATAAATAGTGGAGTAACGAGATACCTAAAGAGTTACTTATTTAAAAACTGTTTTGGATTAATAAAATAATAAGAAAACTACTCTTTTTCATATAGTTTTAATGTTATGGTTAACATCTATTTATGAGTAAATGAGAAGCACTTATGATACGTAGCATGAGAGGAAACGAGACAGGTATATAATTAGAACATCAATATTTGGAGTTATCAATATTAAAAAAAATCGTCGAAATCGGATTAGGATTATACTATACTATAGGATTATACCTAACTAAAAACCTCTGGCTATTCCTCAATGAATTTTTTACGTTTCTTTTATAATATGTATTAATAAAATATAATAATCAGTTAATAACACACTGTTAAAAACATACTTTATAAAATTTCTTAACATTTCTTAAGCATATTTTATAACAAGAATCATTTTCATAACATACATTGCGTTTTAATAGAACGATTTGTAAAATTATATTGCTTTTAATAATTATAATATACTCGGTACTAAATTTTAATATGCATTTGTCTATTAAATTTACGAACATTTTTAACAGTGTAGTATTTCCATATGTTTAATTTCAGAATGCTGCATCCTCATTCCAAGGACTATTTTCAGGAGCCTCAAGAGGAGCTTGGTAAAATAATGATAGAAAAAATTCTTAAATCAGAATTTGTAAAGACATTAAGATGTGCCATTTGGCAACAAAAGACATTTTCAATGTGAAATGAACATAAAACTTTTGTGATAAGTGAATTGTGCAACAAACAATTTAGTGTGTGAAATACTAAAAAGTTATGAAATACTTTTAGTAATTAACCATTAAATATGGTCAATTTAATTATTTATATAGTAACAAACGAACATTTCCGTTACTAACTTTTTTACATTTTATAAAAAAATTAAGGAACAAACTATAACAAAAATAATTATACAAAATTAATCCAAGTATCATTCACACCTACTGAGTTTTAATTTTTCTGCTTGCGTAAACATACGTACTATCTTTATTTATATTTAATATAATTATTTTTATTTCTTTATATTTCACAAGGTAAACTAACTTAAACTCAGTATCTGTGAATGAGACTTAATATAAAAGAATAATTGTTCCTAAAAATTGCGTAAGAAGAGTCATACTGGGTCTCCAAAGGCTCTCGATTTCAAATGTTCTAAAAATTTAGCATACATTGCAAGGATAAAGACCCAGTATATCAGCCGAGGGTTAAATTAATTAAATAAATTATTATTATTTGTATAATAAAATTATAGCTTAATCATATGGCATGTAAAATAATCAAAAATATCTAGTTAAAGTCGATGTAATACACAAAAATTGTTATGTATTGTATATTATAAATATATTTTTAAGTGTTTATGATTGTTTAATTTACAGAACGAAATAGAAATTATTTGATTAATATAGGATTGGTATTCGTCACTTTGTTAACAAAAACATAACTGTGTATAGTAATTCTAGATAAGGAGAAATTCTTAATTTTATGTTAACGCCCATACACATTTCCTTACAATCAATTTAAACATTTCAATTTTCTTGTCAATTTGGTATTGGAAAAATACAACAGCGGTTTTGTACATTTTAATGACAAAAGAAACGTAATCTAATAATTACTGCAAAAGAAATACGAACACAAAAAAATGTTGTATGACATCATTATTAAATTCGACTTCCTGGTTAGCAATCAACTATAATTATTCATTAGAATATGCTGATAAAGCTAGTAAGAAATAGAAAAAAGTAAAGTTCCATCGTTAAAAGTAGTATTAACTATAGAACTGTTATAAAAAAATCGATATATACAAAATCATTACAAATCAAATGCCTAAGAAATCTATAAACATTATAAATGTGAAAAATGACTTACAGATTCTCCTTCATCTGCTAATCAACCACCTCCTTTTGCACAAAATGTCACAAAGCACTATTAATAATTATAAACGTAAATGTCATAGAAAAACACTGGTAACCGAATGTTGTACATATACTTGTAAAACAAGATATTGCACTAAAACATGAAATAATTATGTATTTATTAAGTGCAAACAGATAACTAATATCTAAAAACGATCACTTTAGCTTATCAGTAACATATTCTTTTTATTTGTCTTATCTATTACCGGTTATCAACTGCATTGAAACTATTTTTTAGGTTATCTCTCCATTGTTTACAGTATATGTGGACAAAGTTTTACGGATAATTGTCACCACAACTATTATTCACTATATAACATTTGTTAATATTACTAACACATATCATTGACCAATTAGTTTAATTCTAAGTACATTTACTGTTGCAATTAGAAGCACGTTGTATCATATGAAAACTACTGTATACAATGCACATCAACACGCTATGTATATATTGCTCGTCACTTGCATAATTATTAGTTATTAACGTTCAGCATTGTTTCTATTAATTTATTATATAATTAAAGCCACTTATTAAATAATTACAGCGTCTATAATTCCTTTCCTTAAATTTTGTTTAACTGTCAGACGTAATGAATAAATGGCGGCGTTATAAAATAACACCGGAAGTAGGAATGGAACTTCATGGATACATTCAAAGCTGCTTTGATTTAATAACTTATGCAATAAAAAATCGTACGACATATAGTTACTTCTTGTAATTATAATAAATTTTATAAATAT
The DNA here is from genome assembly GCA_963678705.1 of Panorpa germanica. Taxonomy (NCBI): domain Eukaryota; kingdom Metazoa; phylum Arthropoda; class Insecta; order Mecoptera; family Panorpidae; genus Panorpa; species Panorpa germanica. The sequence goes on from OY783219.1 coordinate 4,196,463, forward strand.
AAGAACTAAAATTCATTTAAATATGTTCTGCAGGTCACAGAAAGTTCCTTTATAGGTTTTACATAGATAAAAAGATGAAATAAATGCTGCCTATGATTTTTTTATTTCTAGTATTGGTTGGCACACATTAATTTATATAACAGAAGAATATGGGGACACAATTTTAAAATTCATTTAATATATTTAAATTGCCAATATAACAAATAAGAGTTATCAAATTATTAAAAATCATATCATTTTTTTTGCGTTACATTTTTTTAAAAATAATGTTATTTTGTTGCGTGTCTTGCTTTTGGGTTTTTTTATTTTCTCATATATAATACATTCGCTGTATTAATTCGTCTTCAATTATTATTTTTAATTAGTTATTAATATATATATATATTTTTTAACTTATTTACATAAAAGCAATGCACATTTTTATTTATTATTCTAATCTTTACATCAAAACTTTGTGAATATTATAAATATGAAATATTTACTTTTATTTACCTTAAAGAAAGTAACGATTAATTATATCTGTGGCCATAAAAGCTACGTACAATGGCATCCATCTTGACATTTTAATTAAACTGTAACTTTTCCTACTCTGAACTAGCTATGTTTTAGATAAACCAATGTTGGGTTTAAAATACCAAAGTTGTTTAAATAGATTCAAACTTATGTGGTATTAATTGCATTACATAATTGTAAGGCATATATTATTACAGCTGAAGTTTATTTTAGTTGCATACATGAAAATTAGTATTAATTACAGTATGAATTGCAACACAAGACTGTCTAAATAACTAGCAACGCTGTAAACTTTAAGATATATTACATAGATGTTTATTGCATACTCTTGTATTATGTTATATAATTGACTGAATATTTTCTGAACTAGGTCTACTGGTTTGAATCTGTGATAAAAACATTTTATTTAAAATTGATAATTTGAATAAATATAGCTACTTTATAATATTTATAGACACATTATTAAAGAATGCTTTCACCTTCTAAATAGTAAAAAATAATACATAAATATTTCATATTTATAACTACGAAAACAAAAATGACTAGCAAAAATGAAAATGGTTTAAGTATAACAACAAAGTACAGGCCTTTGATTTACACGTAATTTTTTGCAACCCACGTTTAGCAAGTTGTCTAATGCTTCAATACAATATTTATTTTCATTAATATATATTGTTTTTCTTCCCTCTCATTTCTTTAAATATATATGTATCATTATTACAAACCTAACTTCTAAACATTATATATTTTTGTATATAACATATAAGCTATATTTACATTTTATTATTAATTTTTTTTTTCAATACAATTTTAGTGCTTATTATTTTTCAGTTTGTAAAAAAGAACGTTTATTATTTTTAACACATAAACTGTAATTTATCAATAAATGGCTAATACTTAAATAAAACAATAACTATGTACTCAGAAATAAATTATTTTAAAAAATTCGAGTGGGATACAAACTGAATTGATTAAATAGTAATTTTTTTTATATCTACATATTGTCATCTACACGCTCTGTAGTTTATTTATAGTTTTAGTACGCTTAAGTAAAGTAGTTCTTTATTATAAAACATTGGAAGTTTCACAACTTAAAAAATAATTCAAAAGTTACAGCACTGTTTTCATGATTACACTTGCTAAAATAATTTAAACCTTACGAATTCTAGTTTCTATTCTTTAAGAATACTTCTTAATATTGTTTTATTTAAATATTATTGAAAAATGAATAACATTTGAATTAAATATACATATCTAATATACAGTAAAATAAATTAATATTGATTTTTCCATCGAAGAGATTCCTATATGATTATTAAATAATAACATTTTTCTGTAGGCAGAAGTCGGATAATTTTTTTATTCGTAACTATATTAAAATAGGCGTAGCTTAAAAGCAGATATTAATTTATTAAGGTATTCTTCCTATATTATTAATATATTCTTTTAATTTCTTTTTATAGTAAAGAATAATATATTAATATTTTTTGTTTAATTAAATTTCTTTATCACTAGCCCATATAATTATTTCATTTCTTTAGCGGATTTGACGATTTATTTTGGTAACATTAGTTATATTGTTTTTTTAATTATTAAATATAAACAATTTTCTTTTTATAAATTTACAGAACGATTCTAAACATATCTAAAAAATTGTATATTGAATAAGTCAAGTTAATAATTGAAAGTTGATAAATATTTCATGAGTGATAAGATTCCCAAAAACTTAGCTGCAACGCCTTGACTCTCAAATAGGGAATACATCTCGCCCAAGTGCCCGTGATACAATTTTAGAATATTTTTAGAAAACTACTGTAAAAATTTCGTAATAATCGGCCTATTTTTTAATTAATTTATTAAATATGAGTGATTTTAAATTTTGTGCTAAGTACAAGGTTTTCATATTTCACTTATTATTTTTCTCCTTTATTTTATTTTATATCATAATTGTTTATTTATTTTATTATTATAATATATCTACTAATATATACTGAATAATAATTTTGATAAACCATTATATACATTCATTGGTAATAGCTAACTTAAAGTACTATATAATTACAATCAATACCTAATTTTCTCAGCACATTGCGCCATTTGAATTAAAAAAATATCTGATAAAGTTGAAAGCTGTCATAAAGGATGCTGTCAGACATTAGACGGTTGCACACATCTGCACAATCGTTGAATGCTCTAAACGTGATCAATCGATAAAGCAAAACATATCTGAATGATTAGCAATTTGTGATCAATTTACAAACTCAATCAGACACCTCTGGATACATTTTTATATAAAGAATTTTGATATTGTTATAAAGGTGGTCTATGGTCTAGGGGACCAGGCGCCCCGATGCTACTTTCGAAACACCGTTCCATGAGGCACGAAGCTGGCGCTTCCTTTGCTTATTGTGTTGATTCGGTTTGCTGGAAACATTATTCTAAAACGTTTATTTTTACCAAATATTTTGTAAATATCAAAATACTACATGTAATTACAGCGCTAAAATCTTTTATTTCTAAGTTGCATGAAAAATATGATAGATTCGGCCTCCACTGGGACCTACGTTATAAAAATGCAACTCAAATACAAAATTTTCATTTTCAAAATCGGGAAAGCTCAAAAATTTAAATACAAAAAATTCGATAGCAAGAAATGCGTGTGTGCTTTCTTTAGCAAAGAAATAAAATAAAAGAGTTTTTCTGGGTGTCCAGCCCAAAATGGTGTCAGAAATTTAAAGAAAAATTAGGAATGTGTTTTAAATATATTTTCCTAATTATTATTAATTATTTATTTATACATGTATATTTATATACCTGTCGTACAATTATTTAACATTTGGCTAATATAGGAACAAATTCTAATTATTACAAGGCTAAGAGTTATTTCAATTTTATAATTTATCTAAATGTAATTAGAAAAGAAACAGTTGTAAATTTTCTTATTCTAGAATTAATTTATCTAAAAAATAAAATTATTCTTTGATAAATTGCTCCTTCGCTAATTGCAACTCTGGATCAATTGATCGAGAATTTTTCGCGAAAGGAATTACTCCCATTATTATTATTACTAATTGTAAAAACAAGAAAATATGAAAATTGTTTGAAAGGTACTGTAACCATTGGTTCTATTTCAAGCACACACACAATTCCTTTTGTTGTAGGAGTTACTGGAGTCTTGCGAGTGCTCCGTTATTATCATTAGGACCATTATAACAATTGTGTAGCTAACAATAGGCCTAATTATGTCATATCACAATCTATATTGCATCTTTGACTAACAAAAACAATAAAATAAGTTACAAATAGAAATATTTTCAAGTAGAATTTACCCTGATTTGATATCTTTTAAGATTCTTAATTTCTTGATTATTGTCAGAGCGTCAGAGCTTCCTTGGTAAATTAATTTCGTGAGGATATCCTACCAGCGTACTTCTACTTTGCTACAATTGTTTTTTCATATTTAAAAGCAATTATTGGAACGTTGAAAGATGAAATATTCTTCTAGGAAGACAATACAAATTTGTAGACTGTTTTTTTTTAAATAAATTCTATAACTATCAGAAATCGGCTTGGTTTCATGATTAGCCGAGGTCGTTCTAGAGACAGATAATTTCAGTTTCTTTCCAGTTGAATTTCCCGGTATTTACGATCATTGTGCTGAGATTTCGTCGGCATTTCTTTAAGAACTCGAATTCAATTTTCATTATTGCACTATATTAGTTATTATGTTAATGGCAAATAGTTTATAACAATAGCTTTGGAGGAATGTAGGTTTTTCACGGTTTTCAATAGATTTTCTCGTTTCCATCTTCAGATCCGTGGTAAACTATGCAGAGATAGTCGCAAAGCACGATAAAAGCACCTTTTTTCTTTTAAATATTATTTTTTTTATAATATAATAGCGGCGATTTAAAGACTGCAATAAAATGGCGGCTCTTCGCACATGTATTAATTTTTTTAAATTAATTAAAAGATTTTTAAAATTTATTTATTATGTTCAACCTTCTCCTCCGTTTTTCTTAGACGCGGTCGCACCCCCCTCCAATGTTTTATAAGTTTTATTAATACTAGCACTTTTTTTAACACTCTTTTGTAACCCCACTGAGTCCGTGATAGATCTAGTTGATCTACCCACCGCTGTGGACGCTGCCGTCGATGTGAATGTGGTCTGGGATGTGGTTGTTGCTGTTGCTGTTGTGTAGCTTGAACTTGGATTTGTTGGGCTTGTTGATGACCATGCTGAATACTTTTGATCGGCCGTCCAAACCTTTGTTTGCGATGCAGGACTAGAAGATTGTAAAGTATCACTATCAGACACAAGATCAACTCCTGAAGTTGGCGCAACACCGTCCCACCCCATTGGACCATCAGAAGAGCAACGGAAATCGAAACTGCAGCAGATTGTCCCGTCCTGCACATAATACAATAGACATTGTTAGGATCAGAGGGCCCCTTAATGGCCTAGGACCGCCACCCAAGACCAAGTGTCTTTTATTCTAATAATTGTGTGGTATACAACAATGAGTCACGTCAAAGGAGTTAATCTTAAAAAATGAAATAGGTCTGTACAAGACTTGTTCAACTTTGACATAACTTATTGTTATTTTTATACTAAAATGACCTGCACAATGCACAAACCCTTATTAAAAAAAATATTTCTGATAAACTAAATAATAAATTTGTTTCTTTTCTATTCAAGTCATTTTTTAACTACTTGTGCGAATGTATTGTGCGGATCAAAATAATTATAACTAAAAACCAATAAAACAAAATAAATATAATAAGAAAAAACTTAAATTTAATATAATCCAATGTACCAATAAATAAATATAATAGAATTATGTATTGTTTAGTGCAGTGCTCGTCTATTTTTCTTATATAAAAAAAGACTTGGTTAGTGTAGATATTATTTTTATAAATTAATTCAAAAACAAATATAAGAGCAAATCCAATTTTAAAAACAATGCAAAAAAATCATGCAAACATGCTAAAAATATATATTTTAAAAAAATATATAGAAACAAAAACTATTGTCAATTGCAACATATAAGAAAAAAATTACTTTTTGTTATTTCATGCGCTGTTTTGAATAAATAAAATGTTTTACCGACATATTCTGAAGTTGATGAAAATATGTAATAAATATATTGTTGAAACTTTGACAATAATTTAAAATCTTTTAACAACAGGGTGTTATGTTTTATAATCTTTTTGATACGAATCTAACTTTTTAAAATCGAATAATTTATGTAATCCTTCAGATATAAAATATACGTAAAGTTTCATTTATCTGGTTAATTTATGTAAAATAGTATTGTTCTTAAGTAACGTATTCTAATAAATGTATCAAACATGTGATGGTACCAGATGAAACCGAGGTACACAACTTTTAATTTTAGCTTTTACAATATTCAATAAAAGCAAATTAATACTAAAATAAAAAAATACTATGGAATAATTCGTAAAAAGTAAAACAAACACCGAGTTGGTAATTTATTTTATTATCAAAAAATTTAAATTGTGATTGAAATGAAGTTAATAGAATTTGTCCAATTATTATGCAAAAAATTATCATCAAACTGTGTCCTCCAATACATGATGTTAATCACTAAGGGTCCTTTCAATTCTCAATCAAGCTATAATCAAGTTTAATGAAAAACATGGAATTTTCAATTCAGTTTTGTTAAAGACGGACCACAGTTAACAAACGATAAATATAACCGTGCTATTTTACTTAGCTAAGCTATAGTTATGTTTGATTCTAATAAAAATGAGAGCTGAGAAACAAAAGTATTAATCAAATAAAATTAATATTACTTGATATACATATATAAATTTAAAATCTCGCTATTTACACGCTAAGATCATGCTTGTGATCTGAATTTTTTGATTATAGTTCTGTAAATATTGAATGAAATGAAAGAATAATCAAATCCTGATGAGGATGTACATAATAAATGGACAATTTCCAAAAGATCCAGGTATATAAAATATTTGTAGATTTACGTGATATTATAAAATAAAGAATTTTGAGACCAGATAACCGAAGAAACTAAAAATAAAATAAATATATGGATAATGAAATGAAATAAGTGAAAATAAATAAATAAAAATGAAAATATAGTAAAAGGAGTGTAGATAGAGTGGCGTGATTTACCGATGCACACAACACGCGAAATTGCTCACCAGTTGGGCGCAGTACGGCACCTGAAAAATGATGGTGTTATTGCAAAATAGGCGGTTAGTAGAATAATTAGGAGATACGTAGTACGCAGATGATGGACGCTTAATTAATTGCGTTCATTTGCACTCAATACAGTACAGGTTACATGTTAAATGTTAAAAGGTAATGGGGTCATCATTCTTTAAAACAAACAAACAAATTAATATTATGATTCACTTAAAAGTTAAACATAAAATATACTTATATGTATAATATTTGTAAAATCGTTATTAAAGTTATATTTTTGATAATTATTATTAGTTATCAGTGTTAAGGTGTCGATATATATGAACCACAATGCTTCCTAATTCATTTTATCACATAATCAATTAAATAAAAGAATAGTTAACAACACGTTTACAATTTTATGACGAAATTAAAACAGATGATTTCCAAAATAAAATAAAGTTATTTTACTTATATAGTTTGAATATAATGACAAAACGCCTAAAATATCGCCCAACACTTTTGCCTGTAAGCTTTACTATAAATATTATATTGAGACTGAAAATACTGTTAATGGTTTATTTGTTAAAGATCATTTTAGTTCCTTGCTATAACTTTAATAACAACCTATAAATATTATAAAAAAATAAACATAAAGCAAATACGAAAAGTAACAATCATTTTTTTGAAAAATTAGCTCGCATTTATCATACAGCAAAGCTATGATTCAAATGTTTGGTTAAAATTGGGGGGTTAGTGAGTTAATCAATGAATGTTAATTATTTATTATTAATTTATTTCGTTGTGTGTACTTTAGAGAAATGTTTTTATAATATTTCATTACTAGTCAATTATTATTCTATCAGATTTATATCGTACTTACTGTTTTACAAACTCATGGACTAAATATTTAGCTAAAAGCACTAAGCAATAGCAATTATTAAAAACGTAATTAAAAATAATTAAAATAAATAAATAATAATTTAAAAATAAAAACTTTTCAACGCTGGTACACACACGAAAAGCAAAAATAAATAAACAAAATAACAGAAGTATACGCTATTAGAAAGAGCACAGTTTTCTTTATTTATAATTATTTAGTAATTTAGTATTAAGAATTTCAACATGCCTAAAAATAAACGTCGATTTACTAACAAAGAAATTTCAACTTATCATAAAAATATCATTTATATTAAATATCTTTAGTAAATTTATCTAGAAATATATAAATCTAAAGTTTTATTAAAGTTCCTAGCGTAAATATCTATAAAATCTAGTTTTAGAACAGGTCTAGCTAAAAGAAAGATTTAATGTTAGATTTAAAATAATCCTAGAACGTCTGCTGTTAAAATATGTTTAAATATTATTTAGATATACATACCTTACAACTACAAGTGGAGCACCTGTCATTGGGGTCCCTCCATTCGGAGCCCGAGACGTGCATCTCACCTCTATAAAGACAAGGCTCACCGTCTACAATTTCAGTGGAGTTCAAAGGTCGCGTGCAAGGGTCATTAGGGCATCGTTTACAGCAGTCACCAGGCTCAGTAACTGCGTCTGAGCATGTCTGAGGTGGACACTGCATTGGCCAACAATCAATTTCACCATACTAAAAAAATAATATGAAAATAGAATTGGTTCAAATCTTGACTAAATCGAATGATTTTTAATCCTTACCAAACATTCACACGTTTGACATTGATAGACCCATTGTTCACCACTAGCAAATATTACATCTCTGAGTTCTTGATGTCGGCAAGATTTTCCTGGATAACATTGTGGGCAACAATTTTCTGATACTCGTTTTGAACAATCACATGTAGGTTCTCTGCAACTTATAACGCCTTTATCACATGTGCAGCGCTTACATGGGTGTCCTGCAGGGACTGTGGTTGCCCCATTCGCCAATTCTTTGCCCTCGAACATACAACCTGCAACAAATAATATATCACAACATATTCTTCGTAAAATATCAATGGGCCTGTGTCGTATGTCTAAATTTCTATAAAAGTGTACTACATATTGATAAAGTTGGCTACTAGAACCTCAAATGTTCAATTACTTTTTAATAACTTCTTATATGTTAAGAGATATTAACAATTAAAAAAGTCATTTTGTCTCTTTAATTATTAAAGGGATTCAAAGTTGTACACATTCCAAATGCATGTGACATCATAACCGCTGTCAACCATACAGCTCATAAATCTCTGCTATATGTATTTATATATCAAAATATCAAATATTATTTACAGCTATTTCAAGGAACAATCAAATTTCAATATTATGTCTGCCTTAGCAGGGTTAAATAATATAAAAACTTGTTACTCTTTGACTTGACTTGATTATTTGACTACCAACAGCTACAGAACATTACCACAACACTGACCTACTCAACAAATAACTGACGTTAAAATGCATTTCACGTCATACAAATATGGCCGACCATTTCTAGCGCTAAAACTACAATTCAAATTTTTAATTGCTATATCTCCGTCAACATTTAGATATTAATTCAAATAGACACGCCAATACACATTTATGAACATAAATTTCAATCAACGATTGAAAAATCAACCACTAAAAAATGTGTGTCGTCATTATTTTGAAATTTACTTACTTAATTTGCAATTAGGACCTTCATCGACTGTGCAGACACATTTAAAATGCCCGTTTGTGTTGATACATCTAGAAGATGGATGACAAGTATGCGTCCCAAGCTTGCATTCATCAATATCTGAAAACAGGAAAAGACTTATTAACTATCAGACCTTGAAACGTAATAGCACTATACTAAATGTCAACACGGTGTACCTTTACATGTGGTGCCTTCAAAGCTTTCTTTTAATATGGACTGATATCCATGCTTACATTTACAATAATACCATCCCGGCATATTAACGCAAGTAGCAGTGTCCTGACATCGATGTTTTCCCGTCTGGCATTCATCGAAATCCTTTTCACAAGACGGGCCCGTGTATCCAGTCTTACAGGTGCATTTACCAGGGGACGTACATTGACCTCCATTATAACACGTTTGATTGCAAACAGCTAAAAATAATGATATTGTTATTCGCTATTCTATAAAATGTTGAATGAGTAATAGAATGTCTTACGTTTGCAATCGTAACCATCTCCAGAGTATCCAGGGTGGCAAACGCAGTGGTAGGATCCCTGAGTGTTGATACAATCGGCCTTTGCGTGACACCGATGGGCCCCCGATTCACATTCATTGTGCTCAACGCAGTTGTATTTGTCGACTCTTGTGTATCCGTCGAGACATTCGCATTCGTAGCTACCCTCTGTGTTAACGCACCGGGTGTTCATGTTACAATGGTGGCCTCCTACATCGCCTTTCTGCTGACACTCATCGATATCTAATAACAAACATATTCAAATATTATATATACAAGTAATAATAAACGGAATGTATATTTACAACATATTATTGTACAACAACTTTCGTTAGAACAGTTTAAATATTAATCTTCTTAAATGATGCTGTGGTTGTATTCACACTACGTAAGGCGTCGTGCAAAATTCATTCTTATGATTATGATATATTATGTAATTAGTAACAGTTTAAAGTTAGTTTTCCATGAATAACATACCATTACAATTATGACCATCTCCTTGGTAGCCGTCGTTACAGCTGCAGGTATATTTTGCGATGAGATTCAAACATGTGGCATTAATATGACAGGTATGGCCCTTTGCACAATAGTCGATTACCGTTCCTTAATGAAAGCATTGCAAATGGGGAGAAGCATAAAATGGTTAGCATATAATGAGAAAACATTAGACAGAATATTAGTTACAGTGTTAGAAGCAGCATGGAAAGTATGAGTACATGCTAGTTACAAATATTTGCTGTTAGTTTGATAAATGATAAATTAAAAATTTGAATTGTAGTTTTAGCGCTAGAAATGGTTGGCCATTTGTATGACGTGAAATGCATTTTAACGTCAGTTATTTGTTAAGCTGTGGCAATGTTTTGTAGCTGTTGGTAGTCAAATAATCAAGTCAAGTCAAAGAATAATAAGTTTTTATTTTATTTAACCGTGTTAAGGCAGACATAATATTGAAATTTTATTGTTGTTTGAAATAGCTGTAAATAATATTTGATATTTTGATATTTAAATACATATAGCAGAGATTTATGAGCTGTAAGGTTGGTAACCTGTAAAATTGCCAGAGTTCTATCTTGAATATGCTATCTCTTTTACACTCTGTTGTATAAAAGAGATCACAAATTGTAATTTACCACAAGTAACAGCAAATATTTATTTCGTATTAATTATTTTATACAATTATATACAACATATATATTTACAAATCTATTTTACGTACCAGGACAAAGTTTGCAACAATTTCCAGGCACACTGCGCTGTTGATCTGGAGGACAGTGCAACTGGGGACAGGCTTCAGTTTGGTTAATTCGAACACAAACAAAATTGCCATCATCACATTTACATTCCAGACATTCTTGGTGAGTTATTTGAACGCCGTGGTCATACAACTGACCCTTTAGCAAACACCGCCCTAAAAGCATTTATATTAGAAATGGAATTCATAACATTTTGTGATAATAAATTCATTTCACATACGGAGACAAATTGGACAGCAGTTGCCTTCTGGTATAATTGGATTTTTGCATTCAATGTGGGCACAACGAACGGGACGACACTGTACTTCGCCATGCTACAAAAATTAAATTAAATAACTTTATAAGAATTCATTTATCAAAAGTAATTTCAATGATGTTAGCTGACTTACCACGCAAGCACACAATTCACAGTCTTTTTGCCATGAGGATCCGTCAGCATGCATTATTCCATTAACATTACATGATTTGATACAGTCGCATTCTTCTAGATGTTCCAAACGACCCTCTGCAGCGACTAACTGCAGAACAAAATATATTATAACTAAGCGAAAATAACACGCCTGATAAGCAACTATAATATCAGTCTTTTTTCATACCCTTTGAGATAATTCTTGTAAACTTCTAGTCAATTCCTGGACAGTGCTTTGAAGAAGGCTGAATTGACCGCAAGTTGGACAGCTTGTGTCAACGTGTGGGCATTGGGATAAGTAACCATGGGGGCCTGATATTATCCTAACATCTTGAATAGAACCCTGCAAAAAGAAGACTATATTTAAAAAACATACTTATTTATCAATGCCTCGAACCATTAATGGGAAACTAAACGAGACTATAAATCTAAAAATAAAACACATAAGTATTAGATATGCCAATAAAAAAGCAATTAACCTCAAAATTAATTCTACGTAAAGCTCTGGGGTAGAAAAATATAGTCATATGTATAAACATTTTATTAGAAAATATAAAAAAAAGCCATATAGAGAGACAAATACCTAGAGAATACTTTTTATTGAATGGATCAGAAATAGGGTACTTAAAAATCAAAATAAGAACGTGTCTTTATGTATAAATAGAAAGATATTGTCATAAATGCTACGCTGATATAAAAATAAATACAGTATTTAGGGGCCTTAAATTCTAGCCGAAAAAAATAATAAATAAAAATATAATTAAATGATTAAATATCCTTGTCAGTGGAAACCGTTAATTAAAATACAATTTAGGTAATTATCAAGAAATTTTAAACCCATTTTATGAATATTAATTAAGTTAGGGGAGAAAATTAATGGGCGTTTCGTGGTGTGAAGATTAAATTAAAGGAATAAATGAAACTGCGGGGAAAATTTAAATGAAAAATGTTTTTTAGGCATAAAAAACGACGTTGGAAAAGTTTTTGATAGAAAAATAGTTGATAATAGCTGTAAATTTTATTAAATTATTTTTTTACATTATTAAAAATAATCAATTAAATTTCTTCAGGTATTAATAAAATATGTAATAATTGATAGCTGATATGAATTATTATTGACATTTTGAGGTCGTGTGGAGGCTCGTCACCATGGCGACAATTTCTAGCATCAAAACCCACGTGTTTTTATAATAACCGAGCTTATGTTAGTGTTTGTACATGACTATTAAACTGTCTTATAGGTTGATTTAAATTGAAACAGTGAAATGTATTAAATATTTTAATGTTTAATTGCAAAGTGTTGCAAAGCAATTCATTAGACATTTTATCTTTTAACTCCGAAAAGTTGCTGACGTATGAAGCATAAACCTACATGATAAATAATTTAAATATATGTTTAAGAGCTATCCCGAGTAGAAATATTACCCTAGATACACGAGGGCCCGATCAGGTGCTGACAGTAAATATCGTATATTGTAATGTTCCAACTGAAAGTTTATTTGTTTATATGTTTACGCGTTTCGTATGGTGGCTCGAAAACGGCTCCACGCATTTTCCTGAAAATTGTCTATTTCGTAGAGAAAAAATTTCAAAGACTTTTGGCGTCCTCGGATTTTTCCCTGAATTTCCTGGAAATCAGCAATTTTGGAAAAACTAAAAAATATTTTTGTACCTTTTAGTCTTAATTAGTTTTAATTAGTAAAAGATATAAAGTTGACATTTTGCAAATGTATTACGGTGTTCAATTGTAACATTTTTGGAAAATTAGAAATTGAAAAATTAAAAAGGAGGATGTTGAGAAAATTAGGGGTCCCGGTAAGAAATTTTAGAGAAAACTCAAATTTTGGATTGTGTAATAATTGGATATGATATTACGAAAAAAAAATCAAAATTCACAAATTTTATTTGGGGGCACAGGGGCGCTTTTAGCCGAGAGTAAAAATTGAACTAGAACTAATTTACAAATCGAAAAAAAAAAGTTCCAAATTTTGAAAAAAAATTGGTCAACTAATGAACAAATTGAAAAAAATATATTCTTTTAGTCAGTTTATATGAAAAATTATTTGTTTTTATATGTAAAATAAATATGGAACGAGTAAAAATGGAATTAAATTCACACAAAAAAGACAGTCGTCGCTTGCGACGGGGGTAAACTCTAGTTATCTATAATATACAGCGTTTTGTGATCAATTTTTCAGCTTTTATAAAATAACAAAATAGGACCAAAATAGGTTCGGGATTAAATATTGCTATATTTGGTTTAAATAAAATATTGCACTCACCTTAAAAAATGAATGTTGCTTATTTCGTTGCCCTATCCATAATTGAAGTTCCGGTAATGTGAAATTTCTATCAGGAGGACCGGAACGAATTATCCTACGATAAACTGTGTGACAATCCACCAGGAGTTCGACCTAAAATAACAAACACATTAAATTAAGATAACTACACAATCATTTTTGTTATTTCAAATAATTTTAAATCGCTACGGACCTGCGAGCCACTGACAGATAATGCTAGCTTGTGCCACACGTTGTCTGCAAGCCTATAGGGGAAGACTTCGACATGGACTTGAGAATCCCCCGCCGTCGTGTAGTGCAACCGTATCTCGTCCTTTCTGCCGCTGGATTGTAATTCTAAATACCTAAAAAAAAATCATAATTATTGTTTTAAAGATTTCTTGTTTCGGGAGTAGAAAACAAATGTGAAATAATTTGTACCTATTGACTCCTGCAGAGAAGGATACGATCGTCCCGGAGTTAGCCTCCTCTTGGCGTAGTGCTGCTGCTACCGTGAACTCCGGTGACCTACGAAGCAGCTGTACTGCACGCTGGAACCAATTGGATGAAAGCCGGAGATCACGGTGATCACCTGGTGAAAAATAAAACGATATTCAATAAAAATACTACAATGGACTTGTGCCCTACGTCTTAATTTCTATAAAAGTGTACTATATATTGATAAAGTGGGTTACTAGAACCTCAAATGTACAATTATTTCTTAATAACTCCTTATATGTTAAGAGATATTAACAATTAAAAAAGTCATTTTGTCTCTTTAATTATTAAAGTGATTCAACTTTGTATAACATTTCAAATGCATGTGAAATCACAACCGCTGCCAACCTTACAGCTCATAAATCTCTGCTATATGTATTTATATATCAAAATATCAAATATTATTTACAGCTATTTCAAGGAACAATAAAATTCCAAAATTATGTCTGCGGTAACAGGGTTAAATAAAATAAAAACTTATTATTCTTTGACTTGACTTGATTATTTAGATTACCAACAGCTACAAAACATTACCACAACTGACCTACTCAACAAATAACTGACGCTAAAATGCATTTCACGTCATACAAATATAGCCGACCATCTCTAGCGCTAAAACTACAATTCAAATTTTCAAGAATAGTTGAATAGAATAATTGATAAGAATAATTGAATAGAATGAAAAATCGACCACTAAAAAATGAGGACACAAGCCCAAGTCTTGTCAACATTGTTTGTAGATGACTTGCGAATCAGAATAATGCGAAAAAATTGGATAGTCCATACATTATACGTCTGAAACGCTAAAATACCTATAGATTATTCAACCTTTTATTGCCTAGTAGTACAGTAGCTTGTACATTTTATAGCCTAGCCTAGACTAGAGTGTTTTCCGTATTCCGTCCGTAGAGTGTCTGTATCCATCTCATAAATGACGTAATAATAACGCTGTCGTACTGCACTGAGGACTGAGGACTGAGGACTGTGGCAGGGAGCATTTGCTGAGCATTCCATATTATATATTTCGTTGACGCGACACCAACAGACCAGACGACATCAAGTCTGCATCGAGGTGTTTATGACTGCAAGAATAGTGCAACTGCACAAACAAGACCACAACATGCGGAAGGAGCGAGATGCAAGATAGCTTATGACCATTTTATGCAAAACATATTTCATTTAAACTTATTGCATATAAAAGTAATAAGGAATTGTTGTATCATAATATAAAGTGATGTTGTTATTAGATTTTTCATAGCAGAGTATTATGGGTCGTTTGAGGAATTTATAATAAATTACTTAAGAATTATTCTTGTTATATCTTGTACCAAATATAATTTTATAAGAAACGAAGTTTCTGCATTAATAAAGCACATGTACTTAGCTAGGGCTCAGAATGGGCTTGTTTTTTCAATTTATGAGGTGTAAGGTTGGTAACCTGTAAACTTGTCAGAGTTCTGTCAAGAATATATCTCTTTTACGCTCTATTGTATAAAAGAGATAACAACTAGCGGTTGTGATGCCACATGCATTTGGAATGTGTACAACGTTGAATCCCTTTAATAATTAAAGAGACAAAATGACTTTTTTAATTGTTAATATCTCTTAACATATCAGGAGCTATTAAAAATAATCGAACATTTGATGTTCTAGTAACCCACTTTATCAATATATAGTACACTTTTATAGAAATTAAGACATAGGACACAAGCCCATTTCTATGATCTTCCCAAGTTGAAACCGTTATCGAAAGAATTTGATCAAGTATTTATGTGAAACAATCGGACTCCCCTTGCATGTATATATAATTTATAGTTGTCAATTTTATTGCTTTATCATAAAACGCCTCAATATTTTATTTTATAAATGCAAGAATTGCACGCAGACAATTTTAACGTGATATAAAAACGCCTTCCAATAAATAAAGGGCAACATTTATTACACGTTCACTGTAAGTTTGCGAACATTATCTTTTACCGCTGTTATGCATTTAAAAGCATTTTTATTATTACAACATTTTGTATATATATATATGAATTAATATATCTACGATAGAATGTATCAAAATAAATTACGTTACAGAAGTTGGTAAAGTTTAAGAATCGCTGCAATAAATGATATATTGAATTATATTTACGAAGTCATAACCTAACGTACGTTTGAAATATAATGTCGTATGTACATAACCTAAATTGTCACGAACGATGTAAAATGAATGTTTAATAAAAATTCCGATAAGAATGAATATCGAATGAGATAAGGTGTTAATTTAGCGCTCTACCTTCTAGGGGGCTCGATAGACCTGACGTAGAGGGCACAAAACACGTAGAGCAATGTTGGAAGACGTGAGAAACATAATGATAGGGCTACGATAACAAGGGGGCTGGGAGAATGATGTTGTATAATAAGAAAATCGATTTATTTATTATGTTGGTTTTTATTAAGTTAAGAATACAGAGTATTAGTAGTAGTAGCGGAATAAACGGCAGGCGCACAAAGCGCAAATTCCTAACTGATTTACACTTTTAGCTAATGACAGTAAATTTGGTTTAGTGCGATTTTAATTTGCTTGTGAACCATGTCTTAATTTCTACAAAACTGTATATTGATACGTTGTACAACATTCCAACTGCATGTGACCTCACAATCGCTAGTTGCTATCTCTTTTATACAACAGAGCGTAAAAGATATATATTCTTGACAGAACTCTGACAAGTTTACAGGTTACCAACCTTAAAGGTCATAAATCTCTGCTATATGTATTTATATATCAAAATATCAAATATTATTTACAGCTATTTCAAGGAACAATAAAATTTCAATAATATGTCTGCCGTAACAGGGTTAAATAAAATAAAAACTTATTATTCTTTGACTTGACTTGATTATTTCGACTACCAACAGCTACAATACATTACCACAGCACTGACCTACTCAACAAATAACTGACGTATACAATGCATTTCACGTCATCATTGATAATGATGATGAATGATTTTATACAACAGAGACGTATACGTTTATACGTCATTTACTACTAACAGCTGAGTTGTACATCCCATCAAGTTTTAAAAAAATTACTGTGTGTGATTATTGATTTTCTTTGCTCTCAACCCAAATTCCATTACATACAGTCAAAGTATTTAATAATATTAATTTTAAAACATTGTACATGCAAGTATGTTATAGATATCAATAAGCCATATACGATCTCTATTTAAAATACATCACAATTTTATTACCTAAGTTCTTATTCCTTCTCCCACTCACTTCCCTGGACGAAGGTATACCTTCCGTTACTGTATTACAACAGAACGCAAAAATATTATAAAGAATGGGGGATGTTTACAAGTTTATACTTCCAAGTTACTTGAGGTCAAGTAAAAAGTGTTTTATATTCATTTAGATTGGATATAGCAAGAGTTCAAGTAGCTTGAATGATATAAATGTGCGTCAAATGGTTCGTTAACTTTGTGAATAGTGACCTATCGCATGCCCCCAACGATCAACGACTGCTACGGCACGCTCGACGCTTATACCGTCTATGTTAGACGCCGACGTCGACGTCGAGCTGGACTGCTTCTTCACGTGTTTCACGAGTACAGTCATTTATTCTAACTTCTCCACACACGTTGGATATCTACCGAACGGTTGACTTTAGAAATTATTTTATCTTTGACAGATAGAAATTGTTTTTGATTCTTAGGCCCTCCGCACACGACGCGACTGGCTGCAAACGTTAGCCCCGAATCTACCCGAAGCGAATGTGATTACAACTATTGTTAGTGATGTATGCGAGTGAGATAAAACACGAGGAAAGGCACACGAGTCGGCTGATTGCACACTAAACGCGAAACGAAGTTTTCAACGAAAACTAACACGAGCCGAGTATCGTGACTCTATAGAATTTTTAACTATAGCAAAACAGGGGATTCTATTGTGTTATCTTTGATTGTATGTATGTATTTAAATACTTTTCGTAAACATCTCTGTTGATGATGTCATCATGAAACGAACAGTGCCCTGCGACCGAGAAATCTAGTCGCTGAATATATGCTCAAAACCAGTTTAAAATCAGTTTAGTTACGTTCGTGCCGTGTGTTTTATCTCACTCGTAAACACTTTCGTTCTTTTACTAACAACACAGTTGTAATGACATTCGGTTCGGGCAGATTCGGGACTAAGGTTTGCAACCAGTCGCGTCGTGTGCGGACGCCCTTAGACCGTCTACACACAGGTCGACTAATTGTAAACTAGCCGTGAACGAAGTTTCCAACGAAAACGAAAAACGAGCCATGTCGAGCCGAGTTTCGTGACTCTATAGAATTTTCAACAACAGCATAATAGGGGATTTTATTGTGTCGTATTTATGTATTTAAATACTTTTGAATAGTATTTGTGCACGTGCACAGGCAACGTAATTGCCTTAGTCGCTCAAAACGCGGTCAAAACCAATTTCTCTCACTCGTATACACGTGCAATGAAACCTAATGTAAACAAGTAATTTTTCTTGGTCATTGTAAGAAAGTAACGTTGCAAAGGTCTCAAACTTTAGTTCAACATCCACGACCTTAGATTTGGACAAATTTTGATTCATACCGTATAACATCTACTAATAACTTCGGGTCAATAAATCTACAAATCATTTTTTACCCCTGGGTAAGCGAGTGTGCATACCAAACCGCTCAAAATAAATGATCCAGATATAAAACAAATTGAGTGTAAATATTCAAACCAAATAACGATTTGGGATCACGTGACTAGCACGATCACGTGATCAAAAAGATGGCGTGCGTCATGGCGCCTTCGTGAGTTTATTATTATTTTCCTACGAATTATTTATGTTAATATGTAGGTAGGTATATGTTTGATAGTAAAAAAATATGATAATAACCTTGAAGATAGAACGCCGGCTGCTGCAGGAGTCCAGGAACCACGGTAACGCCCTGCCGCGAGGAGTTGTGTAGCGACAGCGCCTGCAGCAGGTCCAGCCCTGGGTCTAGGCACCAGGCTGAAACAAAAAAAAAACACATTGAATATAATATACAATTTATGTAAAAACTATGTGGCTTTTAATAGCTGTAATATAGGATCATAGACATAAACAATGGGCATGTGTCCTATGTCTTAATTTCTATAAAGCTGTACTATATATTGATAAAGTGGGTTACTAGAACCTCAAATGTTCAATTATTTTTTAATAACTCCTTATATGTTAAGAGATATTAACAATTAAAAAAGTCATTTTGTCTCTTTAGTCCGCTGCCAACCTTACAGCTCATAAATCTCTGCTATATGTATTTATATATCAAAATATCAAATATTATTTACAGCTATTTCAAAGAACAATAAAATTCCAATATTATATCTGCCGTAACATGGTTAAATAAAATAAAAACTTATTATTCTTTGACTTGACTTGATTATTTCGACTACCAACAGCTACAAAACATTACCACAGCACTGACCTACTCAACAAATAACTGACGTTAAAATGCATTTCACGTCATGCAAATATGGCCGACTATTTCTAGCGCTAAAACTACAATTCAAACTTTTAATTGCTATATCTCCGTCAACATTTAGATATTTAATAAAATAGACACGCCAATACACATTTATTAACATTAATTTCAATCAACAATTGAAAAATCGAACAGGAAAAAATGAGGACACTTAACCCATTGCAGATCTACGTAATTGAAATAAACACTTTTCTTTTATTCAAGAAGTCTTACTGTCGCCTTACGGCTTGTTATAATATCTAACAAGTCGTTGAATTTTAAATATTTCCGGATCTTGTGTTTCCACAAAACAAATCGCTATTCTTGCCTTATGTAACACCTCCCCTCTCTCTCCCTCCTCCGGCTATACAAATATAGGTTATGTAATATTTTAGAGTTGTAATTAATATACTTATAGCACGCCATAATTTTTGGCTAGTAATTATATATACCCCCAAAACATAAAACGCGGATGCTACCTTATATTCACGTATTATTTTCACAAAAAAATTACAATCATTTTGAAAATTTAACTACGAGTACATATATTTATTAATGTTGTTTATACGTAGAAAAAGTTTCAATACTCTTGCGGTACCAAATTAGATTAGATTATGCATTTTAACATACGAACCCTACACCGACCTATGTTGAAACGGATATTTTGTGATATAACAATGGTAATTTTCTTGCGATTGTTTTGGAAAACTTAAAATCATTAATTGAGAATATGACAAATATTGTCCTGTAAAGAAAATTACACCAAGTGGTATTCGTTTTCGACTTTTCTCACGAAAAGCGAAAGAGAGTACCCCGCTCAACTATTTTTGTATTGTACACATGTTATCTTTCTGTAGGTTGAAGACAACTGCTTCTTGAGTAAGTATAGTACAAAGTATAGTACAAAGTATAGTACAAATTACGATAGTTCGGCTATGACTTATTCTTAAAAGAGGTTATAAGAGCGGTATAAATCTATAACACGATAATGAATTTTATCTTATTTGTTTCTATACACATTATAGAAAAATAAGTGAGTCAGTGTTTTTAGTTATATCGACAGTTTATACGGCACAACTTGTTTTAAGTATAAGTCGCCGGCGAACTCTCGTAATTTGAACTATACATCCAAGACCTAATCATGTTGAAATTAATAAATTTCTTACCAGTCTAGATAGCTTTAGACTAGGATGATGCAATGATATATTTTTTGTAATTGAATGTACCGAAATAATCAAAACGGGACAAGGAATAAGAACTAGAAACTTTAGATAACGAAAGATCGTCTCCACAAAGTCTCCAGACGATTCATAACTCGTAAAGTAGGGGTGGAGAGCAAGGAGGGGGGAATGCGAGAGGCTCTGCTGTGGTGACTACATCGAAACTTCCTAGAACTGCAGATTTGTGGAGACGGCCGAGAAAATAATGAAAATAAATGCGAATTATTCAGAAAATAAAACTTGGACAAATCGGGCTGGGTTGCAATTTGAAAAAGTTGGATTTATTAAGAAAGGACATTCATAAATATATTTATTTCTATTTTCAATGTGATCGTACGAAAAGTGGGTACGTTCCTAATATAGAATACGTAAATTTTAACATAATCTTTAAAACCAAAGTTTTGATATTTAATTTACTGTTTTTATTTAATATTGTAATCTAGATTTCAGGTTCTCGTTTAAGCATTCCTTTTCACATTTGTGTTTTAATTTAAGTTTAGTTAATTTAGTTGGTGCGTATGCATCGTTAGTAATATAAATTTTGAGAGTTCGACAAAATTGTATGTGAAATAATTAAAATTGCTATTTTTAATAACAATTAGTATTAGAAATTGTTTTCACTTCTATATTTTTCAAAAACTGACATTAAACTTCTTTTAAAAGTAAATCCTACTGCATTTTGACAGATTGTAACATTTTCTAAGAAAAACTAAGAGAAACTAACTAAGGAAAACTAAGAGAACTTAAAAAATAAATTAAACTAAAAATGGTACTGTGAATGACTATGTGTATTGACATATGCTAAACAATTTAAATTAAATACAAAATTAAATTAAAGCAGTGAGTGGGAATGATACTTTATAGATTATGTATAAAACTTAATTAATTTTCTGTCTAAAATGTTGTAAAAACAGCCGTAATATTTTTGTCGCTTTGCAGAAACGCTGTCGCTGAAATTTGCGTTATAGGAAGCTTTATTGTACACGTAATTTTCGTATTATACGGAAATCCGCGTAAAAAGAAATCGTGTAAAACATTACCTACATTACTTTTATTAATAACATCGTGTGGTGTTGCCTTTCTATTTATTAGAGATCGATTCCGATCGATTCCACTAACAATTCCAGACAACAAATGAATACTAATCCTAAGCAAATATCCCGAAATAAACTATATTTAAAAAAGACTATTTGTTCTTCTTTACGAACTGTATTCTTTCGAAAATTTTATTGCTAGAGTTTTCGTAAAAATCAAAAAAATAGATTAACAACAACAATGTAATGCTATGTATTTAAATATCTATGCAAACGAGTTAGTCAGAATGCCTCCTCAAAGGATCCCAAGTCTTTAAATCAATATTGACACGGTATAATGTCAAATTGCTCACAACTTGTCATAGTACTTAGGTGAAGTGCACATTTCTACAATCTCTAGTGCTTGGAGATGATGATTAGGTCATTATGTTCACGGCGTAGGCATCACGCCATCAGTCGTATTGACAATCATAAAAACATAAATAAATAAATAGCAATTTCAAGGTTAGTAATTCCTGGTCTTGTCGAAAGGAGTCTCCCTCTCTCTCTCTCTCTGTTTCACATAGATTGCAGTTGGAATTCCAAAAGGAGATAAGAAACGTGAAAATATGTGTGACTACAAAATGATATAAAGAAAGGCAAATATTATACAAAGTTCAAAGATTGTTTGTCCAGCTGCAGAGGCGCGCCTAAAAGAAATAACTGGCTTATAACCATATCTCACAATACTTTGACATCATATTGAAGATGCGTTATGATTCTCACAGTCTTTCATATAAAATGTCTACTTTATCGGCTACAAATGGCGAAATTACTTCACCTGTCGGAATAGAAATGAAGATAAAGTTGATACGAACTATAATTGAAGTCAAATAGTGATAGAAACGTCACAAAACAGGACACTTCACCAAATTGTTTACTGAGTAGTAGCATGTCCAATGAGCATATGCTACCTACCAGCATTTATATTAAGCACGATGTAGAAATGAGTATGCTTGATTTTTTTGTATACTACACTATTTATGATGTGGATGGAAGGCGTGTTTCTTTTAAGCATGTCTAAGCATGTTTGCTTATTAGCAGAGGCAGCTTTAGAGGGTGGCAAGCAGGACAAACTCTCGGGGCCTCGCATTCTCGCGCGACAACCCAAGTAGAAACATTCATTACTATATATGCATTTGAATCTCGCGCCTCGCTCTTTAGAAACGTCTCTTGTATAGAACTTTTAATATAAAGTTCTGCTATATAGAAATTTATTTCAAGAGCAGTTAACGTTAATAAAAGTGAATACCTAAAACCCATTGATGTCCTTTATATTCCCTAAAAGTTTATGATAACCCGAAGTACATGCTTACCCTACCATCTACGCCACTGGACCTTAACTTTACGTATAGAACGTTTATTAAGTTAAACAAACAAATATCTTTTTGATGTTTATTGACACACCCGCAATTAAAATTTTTAAAAAGATATTTGAATTATTTATTTAAACAAAAATTTGATTTGTTGAAAGACCGATAAAAAGTTTGTTGAAAACAATAAAAAGCGATAAAAATAATCGCTGAAATAAGTTGATAGTTATTTGTTCGTGGACTATTCTAGTTGTATTTTTGTCGCGTTATATAAATGCTCACTGCTGAAACTCGCGTTGTAGAAGAGTCTATTGTATTCGGAAATAGAACTATAAATGATAATCTAATAATTTGAACCTTG
Organism: Panorpa germanica; assembly: GCA_963678705.1. Classification (NCBI taxonomy): domain Eukaryota; kingdom Metazoa; phylum Arthropoda; class Insecta; order Mecoptera; family Panorpidae; genus Panorpa; species Panorpa germanica. The sequence continues at coordinate 4,220,186 of OY783219.1, forward strand.
CTGAAGGGACGCCACGGCCTCTGTGATCGTTAAATTGAAAAAGTATTATCTGACATCACAATTAGTTAAAGACGGCGGGGTCTTATCTATAATACAATGGACTGACGTATTTTTTGCTCTGCCCTATATTGCATATGACAGCTCTGATAAATTGCTGATAGCGACTTTAATAGAGGATAGTATTATATTTATTTATTTATATATATATATATATATATATATATATATATATATATATATATATATATATATATATATATATATATATATATAAAGCTCGTCTGTTGGTAAAACAGTGACCATATCATGGACTCCATAGCTGATATTTGGAGCTGACAGAACTCACTGTGCATATTGTTAAGTTATTATAAAATTAGATGAAAAGGAATTGACAATTTAAATAATAAACTTTAAATGTCGTTTCTTTGATTTCAGGTAAGATAGTATGATTTAAGTTAAACAGTGTAATTAATATAATGTGTATGTAAATTACTAAAATAAAAGACTTTGATTTCAGAAGCAACACATAAGTTTGATTAAAAATATACAATTCCTCATAAAATTGGAGATATTGTCTTCTATATATATATCACAATAAGGCATCTAATTTCTTTCTAAACTTCAAAAAAAGTTTGTCAATTAAAACTAACACACGTAAATAGTTTATCGAATTAATTGTTCTTTTCCAAAACTCTTATCTTAACTTGAATTATTCTAAAAACGCTATAGAAGTCATCGGTTGCAAGATGTTCATTTTTCAATCTCACATATATATACACTATTAAATAATCAATTTCTAAGTCATAAAACTGGTAGCACAATACAACGGACTATGCTGGTACAGATGTAGATTAGGTCTACGTGAGAAAACGAAATACAAAAGCTCATAAAGTTTACGAGTTGTCGGAATTCGAATGAAAGCTCTGCAGAGCTTTACGTAATGTGGTGTAATGGAGTAGTGTGTTTTAGATTCTCGTAATTCGTACTAAACATAACGTAATATAAAAGTTGAACGAAGAAATATGTACATTAGTTATTATATATAGACCAGTGTGTATATATGTAAAGGGTGGACATAAGGTATTCTACAATACACCCATAAAAAAAAACTACAAATTTTAGAACAGCATATTTTCGAACCAGGGCTCACTTTTAAAAAGGTATTTCTAAACAATAATAATAGTTATAATCAAAATCACGATAGATCGGCGGTGATTTATACTTAAAAGAGGTTATAAGAGCGGTATAAATTTATAATACGATAATGAATTTTATCTAATTCGTTCCTATATACATTATAGAAAAATAAATGAATCAGTGCTTTTTAGTTATATCGACAGTTTATACCCTACAGCTTGTATTAAATATGAGTCACCGCCGAACTCTCGTAACTTCAACCATAATAATAAAATTCAGGAATAGTAATTCTAAAATCTGAAATACTCCTTTAAAAGTGGTTTGTAAAATGTTTCACTTATATAAATCAGATCTATTCGATTTCGATCATTGTTCACAAGACTCAGGACGCATGGTTGAAAAAAATTCAGATCCAGGTATATTAATTTTCCTAACATAAACAGTGCATTTTCACAGAATTGTTTAACAAATTCAGACAAAAATTCATCTTAAAAAAAATAATAAAGGGTTGTTAATTTTAATAAAGATATGCCTATTAAAATTAAGCACATTTTTAACAGTTCAGCTACTCAATTAAAATATGAAGGATAGTATAATCGGAGCCTCTCAAAAAAATATGAAGGTTGAAGCAACTTATGCTATAGTTTTAAGAACGTAACAAAAAAAATCACTTTTCTTACATTTATCTTAAAAATTTAAATATACATATTTATGAATGTCCTTTATACGTAGAAACAGCTTCAAAACTCCTTGCATTGCTAAATTTTTAGATTTTCACTGTTGAAATTTGCATTTTTAACATACGTTTTTTATGCTATGCTTTTTTAAATAAACCGGCGTTTCTATGAAAATTGATTTTGAAGATTTTCCTTTTCTTATGCCCTCATAAACTTAATAAACGTTTCTTCCCGTGTCAGTTACGTTGTGTTAAAGAAGTCAGATGAGTTCTGTGCATAATAAGAATCTTCTATCCACACTGTACATGCATTTATATCCAGAACCCTATATGTATCTATACAACACACTAAGCCGCAGCCGGCCCAAGGTTTATCCACGATATTCTTGTATCGTCTTGTTGGGGGGCAGCGCGCTTCAGGCCTAGTTGGTGGACTTTGGACCGTGCTACGACTACAGCTACAGCTCGATACGGACCTCTACGCCTCTACGGTTCTACGGACACTTCAATGGTCCCACCACTGCAATGCGGTTCAAATTAGATCGACATTAATGAAGATAATTCGGTAATATCTTCAAATTGTTTGTTAAATTAAATGTGAAGTAAATTATTTCAATTTTCTAGATTTTAAACTCAAGAAATGATTTATGAAATGAATAAGTTTTAAATAAGTAAACTTTTCCAATAATAAAACAATATGTAAAGTTGTTTCACAGAGTACAGTGAGGTCGATTTTGAAACAGCTGGAGTCCAACACGTCAGGACAACTGGAAAAAGCCTTGCTGGAGTCCAGCAGAGAACATAGTACCTGGAGAATCGACCGCGTAGTCACGCGATTCATTTTAAACTCTTAATATCAAAAGGAAAATTAACAATTCTATAAATACACAGAGCGCTGCACGAACTGAATTGGAATCCTATGAACTCTTTGCTTTGGTTTATGGATCATGTAAGGATAGAAGGGGAGGGAGAGGAGAGGAGGGAGAGCAGAGGTTAAAGGTAATTCAAGGTTTGATTTGATTAACTGGCTACCGGAATTGCGGTTTGAGTATTTAGTAAGAATGGAGATGTATTTCATATTGATATACCAGTTAACAATTCGTGAAAATATACAAAAAGGCAAAATCATTAAAATATGTGACCTTTTGTGATCATCTTAAATAAAACTTATAGTCCAAGATCCCAGGACCGGCAGACATCACTTATTTTCTGATGAACAGGCGGCTATTTTCCAGGTATCAAGGTTTACTGTTTTAAAACGTTTTACAAGAGGATAGACCGATCCTAGTGACCAGTCATCCCCTAGACCCAATTTTAATTCCGCTATGAGTAGGAGCGAGAGAGCATTATCCGTGCGCATGAGAGTGAGTGAGACATTAACCTTGATTACAGGATACCTGGAAAATGGCCGCCTGGTCAAGTTAGCAGGTAAGCATACGATCATTGTACATACTAACACTGCTTAATTTTACACATTTTGTTCATCAGAAAATAAGTGATGTCTGCCGGCTCTGGAATCACACTCTATTAATTAAAATTTCATTTTACAAATATTTAGAAAAGAAACGTAACAAATTTATCACAACTATTAAACGAAGTACGTATATATTGTTTTAAGTAATTAAGCTAAAAAAAGCTGACATGAAAAAAGCTCTTATAAGAAGTAATCTGGGAATATAACACGCCTTAAACGAGTGTCTATAAGAAAATTGGTGGAGTCATAGCCGCTGTCGGTGGCGGAGCCGGAAAAGCGGAAGGAACAGACTAGAACGAAACAGTATGCGGATCATGTCAGATAAATAAGTCTGAATTACAGTTATCCTAAAAAAATATGTGGTAGGATTCTCTACCTCAAAGCGCGGGTCATTTTAAGAAGCTTATTTGTTGAAACAACAAACGAAATGTAATGGAGACTGCATTTTAACTTAATTAGTTAATAACTAAATCCAAATCGTGAATTCTGACGTAATTTCTATAAAACTATACTATATATTGATAAAGTTAGCTACCAGAACCTTAAATGTTCAATTATTATTTATTAACTTGCCATATTACAAGAGATATTAACATCTCTATTATATCTCTTATGAGATATATATCTTTTATACAGCAGAGTATAAAAGAGATGCATAAAAGTGCTAGCCAAACGTCATTTATCATAAAATTATGATATTATAAACGTTTTGAATAGAGATAAATAAAAACTATTACGTATTAGTCTACAGACTTTATTACTGGTCCAGTTACGATAATCGATGGTTAAAAATTTATTTGTAATATAGCAATTCAAATTTTAAATACACTGTAAAAAAGAATTGGTGGAGAAAACATTTTAGACGCCTCTTTCTTAGACTAACGCAGCACTGCGAAAAAGAATGACGTGGAAATATTCGTGATACATTGAATCATATAAATGTACAAACGCTCTGCTGATTTAAACGTTTTTTCGCAGCGTGGCTCTAGTTTAAGAAAGGGGCAATTGTTTTGAGTTTTTTTTTATAAAAATAAAACGACTTTTGTAGTTCACTGTAGTTCCACTAGCCAAAATAACTAGAACTTTCATGAAAAGTAGAGAATCCGAGCTTTATTTTGGGAATTCTCTACGCAAGAGTTTCTTCTAGAGGGCAACAATCGCTATAAATCTCCAAGTGCTCGCCAAAAGGACGCCTCCAGAGGATACGCTTGTTGCTATGTCCTGTGAGTATTCGGGGATATGGGTTTGTATGACGCTGAACGCAAAACCGAAGCTTTAAGCTTCTCGCAAAGCTCTAGCCGGTTAAACAGAACTACTGGAATTGTAAACTACATTAAGTGACTGATTTATGAGCAAAAGCTTGAGCTTTATGCAACTTTAGAATGTAATTTAAAGTTGGGTATTGCAAATGTATAATACGTGAGCTTTTTACAATTGAATTTTAAATTTTATGATTCGTACGTTTAGCATGTTCGAGGTTATTTTATTATAAGGATATATCGTTATCATACTCTAAAAAATTACTACTTCTAAACTAATTCGTAAAGAATTTAAATTAAAAAAAAACATATTAGAATAGTTTGGTTGAATTTAAAGGTACAAATCAGTTCTGTTCATTTCTATCTTGGTTTTCTTTTTAAAGGCACAAGGTACATAATTTTTATGGATGGTACAAATTTTACTAAATAAGCACTAAATAATTCAATAGGTCTGTATCCATTCTGTCCAGTTGGTCCTGCCGGTTTAAGGGGTTATATACAATTAATATTTTCAAGAAATCGATTTGTGTTATTTAAGTACACACACAGAAAATTTCAAGTCAATCCGGCGATTATTTTCGAAGTTATGTAACTTGAATCCTTTTTTCTGAAAACCGTGTTTTTAAAGTCGGCGAGCAAGATTTTTCAGAAACGGCTGAACCGATCAGTCACAAATTTTAACACAAGCTTCTTAAGTATATTTTTTAATAATTATTCGAAGGTTTCTTCTCACCGATAAATATTTTTTTATATAAACAATTTAAGGTCAAAGTTTTGGTCAAAAATCCGCTTAAGAAGGGTACACTTACAAATTCATTTCACAACTTTGTAAAAAATAATTGGCAAATAGCTTAATCGGTGTTTGATAAACAAATTTTCCTAAACATAGAATTCCGGATTAAAGAGAGTTTACTATACATATATACAATAGACGTACATAGTTCCAACACATTATAAATGCAATATCGATTAGAACTAAAAACATCTACAAAATAAAACAAAACATAAATTAAACACGTGAGAAAGAAAACAGAGTAGGTATGAATATAAAATGATAGTTTTTACGAAAACATAAAAATTTCAACCCTCTAGAATGACGTCATCTCATCGAACAACTCTACCCTAATTATAATTATATATGCACCTGTCTATAAAAACAACCCCTAAAAAGTATAATAATAATTTCAACTAATATTACAGAAAATAATTATAATTATTTATTGACGGTATTATATTCGGATGAAAGTTATTTTCTGAATACGTAACTGAACAGTTTTGAATTTCCTTGTTGTTTAATTATAATAGAAATTCGAGTACGTTTAATTAATAAATTATGCAGTGGTGTCCAAGCCTGCTATTCTAACTTGAAGTACAGTAGAGCATTACAGCCCCTAATAAATGAACAAACTAGACTAATACAGAACCTTTAGCGCCCCTGTTACTATCAAGCTAGACATTAGATATTCAATTTTGTGTTGATAATTATAAATTTGATATCGAGCTTTCACGGGTCAATGAATTTTCAATTTATTGATATCTGACACATGTCCAGACGATTTGCTAGATGAACAAGGGTAATTGACGGGAGAGGGTGAACTATTGTTTGCTTGATTAGTTGTTATCAGCTGCTAATGAAGTGGAGCTATGAGTCATCGTTGTAGCTAATCAGGTTGATGCACAGCGCAATTGCATTAGCGCACTGGGAATTGGATAATTATAAATACAAGCTATTCTCTATTTTTATTTTACTTAAATGTAAAATGTAAAACAGAAGGAAAATGCTATCGCTAAACATTAGAAATTTTTACACTTATGTTTTGACATATAATTTACGTTTTTATTTAATGTTTTAATCTACATTTTAAGTTTTCAGAATACTCACATTTGTGTTTTAATTTAAGTTTAGTTAATTTAGTTGGTGCACATGCGTCGTTAGTAATGTAAATTTTGACAGTTCGACAAAATTGAATGTGGCATAATTCAAATTGCTGTTTTTAATAACATTTAGTAGTAGAGATAGTTTTTACTTCTTTATTTTTGACAAACTGACATTGAACTTCTTCTAAAAATAAATCCTGTAGCATTTCGACAGATTGTCACATTTTGGAGGTTATAATATAAGGTATCATTCCCACTCACTACTTTAATTTAATTTTGTATTTAATTAAACTGTTTAGCATATGGCAATACGCGTAGTCATTCACAGTACCATTTTTAATTTAATTTATTCTTTAAGTTTTCTTAGTTTTTTTAGAACCTTATAAGGTCCAATGTTTTAAATTATAAATATTAAATTAAGAAAAACTATATTATATTATAACCTCCAAAGTGTAACAATCTGTCAAAATGCAGTAGGATTTACTTTTAAAAGAAGTTTAATGTCAGGTTTTGAAAAATATAGAAGAGAAAACAATTTCTGTTAGTAATTGTTATTAAAAACAGCAATTTTAATTATTTCACATACCATTTTGTCGAACTATCAAAATTTATATTACTGACGACGCATGTGCACCAACTAAATTAACTAAACTTAAATTAAAACACAAATGTGAAAAGGAATGCTTAAACGAGCAACCTGAAATCTAGATTACAATATTAGATAGAAACAGTAAATTAAATATCAAAACAGTGAGTGGGAATGCGGCTTAACATTGTTCTTTTTTTAAATTTAGAATCATTGTATCTTGTAAGGTTCTAAAAGACACAACGAAAACTTAAATGACTACGTATATTTTCATATGCTATACAATGTAAATTAAATAGAAAATTAAAACAGTGAGTGAGAATGATACTTAAGAGAGTATAAATAAGATATTGACACTGACAATTGGTAGCTGGTGCTTACAAACTTATTTGCTTGTGTTATAGTGTGTGTAGGATAAACAATTTGATTGTTATGAAAAGTGAAATCAGTGATGACGATCCTTTATATATGTAGCTCCACATTAAATAATCTACATACTACAAAATCAATTTTCTTTAAACACAAAACAAAAAAATAACAACCAATTGAGAATCCAAAAGCTCTGCGACATTTACAATATGTTTGGGGACGTCATGCTGTTCGATTAATCATCAATCAAGTTCCATGATAGGAGGGGGGAAGCACGGGAGGGGGTATGTCAATCTCACCCCATGTAGTGCTTACAACCACAACCGCGAAGACCCCAGGCATTCAGCGAAAGGTTTGAACACAGTGGCGAACTAATTGAATGCCTGAGATAATAAGGAGTAGTAGAATTCTTACTATCAACTACTGCTGCCACCTATTCATTGTTAGTTTAACGAAACTATATGTGTAAACGATACTTGGCCATTTTTGACTCGCGAAATATAGATGGCGATACTATACAGCAGGTTAAATATTATCAAAAAAAACATGTTTTTTATGTTTAAATCGTTTTATGTAAGTAACTTTAACTGTAGTCAACACTAGTATATAATCCTGGGCCATTGTCGTGGAAGATTACAAGATTTCCCGACTAAAAACATACAAAGTTTCTCCGGCGAGGCTCTCATGAGGCAGTCGCTTTACCTACCCTACCAAAGCCTTGTCAGGAAGTGAGGAAAGCCCGATATTTAGAGTACTTCCTTATTTTCAAATCAGGAGCGCCTAACCAGCCTAATCCGTGTCTATCTGAACACCTGATAGATGTACCGAACACCCACTAAGTAACTATTGAGTTCTTATTTACCGAGAGGGGCGAAACTTGGAAGGAGCTTGCCTCATGGCGATGCAAACACCGGGGAAAACGGGATACACTAAAATAAGGGAAGACTGACACATTTAGGGGTAAACGAAGAGTAATATTCTTCTCTGCAAATATAAGAAATGTATATAAAGTTTTCATGATCTGCAATAAGTATATTATTGTGTTTGATATATTTAAACAGGGGCTGAATTACACCCCAAGCCGGAGCCCAAAGGGATGAATAAATATACCCTACGAAACAGATATATATTTAATTGTTTTTTGTATCAGAAAGGTGACCAGAATAGGCTGCCCAAAAGCTTGCGATCTATCATATAGACATTTACCAATAGGTTTACAATAAAATCAACTTCTTCAGTCTGCTGAAGGTAGTCCCATCTTCCATTAGGTTGGTCATTAATGTGTAATTCGCGGTTTAAGTTATACATAAAAATATGTGAAATTATTATTTTATGTTTATGCACCAAAAGGTTAAGCGTGCTGTAAGTTTGAGTGTTGAAGCGATAAGAACGAATTAGGACCAAATACGTAGTGTCGAAGTCTAGTAGAAGTGAATCGTAAAACAAAGCATGTTTACATAAGAAATATTATAGCTTGCCCACAGAGAGCAGTGTATATGAAAACAACTAGGCATAAAATATAAATGAATTGAGACAAAGAAATCTTAATTCTAACGTTAATTTAAAAAAAAGCAAGATATTGATATACAAATATGAATATTGCATGCATTTATTAACAAATGTATTTGGATGGTTCACAACTCGATCTGTTCGAGTTTTAATTTCTTGTCTCACTGTAGGCATGACAACATCATGGTGCAGTCTTTCGTTTGTAATACACCACGGTGCATCTACAATCATGCGTAATGTTTTAGATTAGAATCTTTGTAAGATCGCAATGTTTGGGTTAGCTGATGTAGCCCATAAGTCCATATTGGTTTAAGTATACATTTATATAATAATAATTTGTTTTCTAAAGATAACTGGGAATTCTTGTTCATTATGCCGGTTTCACACCATAGAGACAGTTTTGAAAACAGTTTATATATAAGCATGTTTTCGTATAAGAAAGTAAAAGCATGTTTTGTTTTATTTAAAACAGTTCTCTTTTTCGAAAACATTCACACTGAACAGACTGGTTTTGTTTTTAGTGCTTTTCTGTGTGTCCTATAAAAATTATAAACATGATAAACAACAATTGACAAGTACAAATGTTCACAAAAAACAAAACTGCGTGTTCAAACCAAGCAGACTACTTGGAAAACTTGTTTTCCTTAGATCTTACTGACTCCAGATGGGAATGTGTTTTGTTTACTAAAACAGTTTTTAAAGACCAAAATGTTTTAAGAACTGTCTCTTTGATGTAAACATTGGTGTTTTTGTTCGTGTTTTATTGAACTGTCTCTCTGGTGTGAAAGCGACATTAGCCAATGTAGTTTACGCATTTGTAAATATATGTTTTCTCCATGTAAGACGCCTGTACAGGTACGCTGATGGTAGTAAGACGATATTTTGAAGTGATTTAACTACCTTAAGACGGAAACTTTTCCGGAAACTATTTTTATCTAAATGAAATGAATGATTTAACGAGACCGCGCTCATTTCATGGGTCAACGCCCATTTAATTAGAAAACAAACAACGATTTAACGTCCGGTTCGCAAACCCAGGTCTGGTTGGATTGAGTAAGTGCTTTTGTCTGTCACTGCACTTTATTACCAACACCGGAACTGTATGAGTATTATTTTTCTAAGTAAACACAAACATTTATATAAATGTATCAATCCACCCTGTATTATACACGAGTGTAGTATATCAAGATAGATAAAGGTTTATTACAAAATGAAAATACTATAATAACTCGCTTTTCATAATAAAATAGTAACTATTTATAAAGGGTGGATGCCACCCTGTACAAATACAATTATTGTTTAGTATTGACGTAAATAGAAAATATGTATGACTATTTTAATTTATTGAATTGTTAAGTAATTAAAAACTACAATTAATCTTTTTTTATCTAATGTTACGTTTAATTTTTTAAATTTTATTTTTTGTGGGTATACATGTGGGCTACACCGCTCCTGATAGCCTTATGATTATATACGTACGTAATCAATTTAACTTGGTGTGGGGTTCGAACCCGAAGACACAGCAGTCAGCGTCAAGCATAAATGATCTCATAAATTTTATTATATTGCTAGTAAAAAAATGTAAAGAAATTAAAAATCTTGAGAAATCACTTGGTGAAAGAAGATTATGGTGAGAAGACAATGTACAGAAACGGAGACCTGCAGAAATAATTTGTATAGAGTTTTGGTAGAAAATGGATTGGTGTTGCCAACGAGTATGCAGATATCCGAGGTGGCCAATGTGCTTAGTGATAGACAGAATATGGAATATAGCGGGTTTAAAAGTTTAGGTGTAATAATAAATAAAATGTAAATATGTAAATGAAATGAATTAACAAGGGAGAAAAAAGGACCGTGGTCCTAGGAAGCCCGTAAATTATTAATAAAAAGAAAATATTAATTTTATCTCGGGTAGAAAATTAACATTGGAACGAGCTTGTAGAAGGCTAATAAACTTGAAATTGCACTGCAAGACAATTTGGACTACCTGTGATATGAAACATTACATAATCTTGCATAAAAAAGTTCAATAACGTAGAAAATATAAATTTATCTCAATAGATATCTTTTTAAAAAAAATTCTAAAAGGTAAACTATTTTATGTTAAATAAACCTATGTTTAGTGGGTATAATTTAATCGTGTCGTTAACTTATTACAACTAAAAAATACAACCCCAAATTATTGTTATCAAGAAAATCATTATGGTGGATTTGAATTAAAAAAATAAACACACAAAATATTCATATATATAAAAAAACATAAAAAATACACAGTTTGATAAAATATGATGATAAAATGTATAATAATTCAATAATGTACAAATGTAACGTATGCGACCTCATTATATTTATTCTGAGTTCAACCCCCACCCCCATGGCCGCGAGGGTGGCTTGAATGTCGGTAGCACGTCGTAGAAAAGCAAATGAACATTTTTAAAAGCTCGTTAAAATTACTACTACGCTTTAACTAACCAATACAAATACCTGAGCGTACACAAAGCCCTCGTTCCATTGCATTTAGCATCCGTAGCTCGTTACTTTTCATCCGAATTTATCCACGGAATTAATTTTAATTATAGATTAAGAAGAAACCAACAACAGTATCTATACAAAAATATATATGAAGACTCAAAAATAAATTTTAAAATATAAAATATACCACTGCGAATAAATCTACGCTATTATCAACGAATTCGTTATTCTTCCTCATTTTTTCTTGTATTCTTCTTTATATAACAGATAGGGGTAAGAATAGGGCGGTGGGTGGTGTGAGGAATCGTTTAGGTTAATGCTGCTGACTCAAGGAGGGAGTTAAAGTTGAATAGGGGATGAGAGATAAGGGAGAATGAAGCCCTTTTTAATTTTTTTTATTCGTTTAGATACGAGTTGATAGTATTTGTTAGCTAATCTTTCAAAACCACGTTTTTCGTTTAAATAAGGGATTTAGAAATTGGGATTTTTTATGTACGTAGGAATAACATTAATTTGAAGCTTCCAACGTTAGTAACTGGCTCGGTGGACGTTTATGAATGCGACGAACATAGTTGGTGGCTTCACGATCGCTCCCAACACGAGCCGAACGTCAAAATCAGGAATGATTAGAATTTGCTCGTTAGCCAATGTTGGCCAACTTAAGATTCTATTTCTCAGTTGTCTTCTTGTTAAATATTCCACTCTTTTGGGTCATTTAAAGGGGGATATTTCAAGACTCTTGGGGTGATGTTATCAAGATATCAATCTACCCTGTTTCGTGTATTTCTCAAACCCCTCGTGGGGGCAATAACACTTTCTAGTATTCCCGTGCCGGCAATATGTAGATTGGTAACTTGCTGCTGAAGGGCAGTGGCCCCTTACTCCCGCCGCTTGCTCCACCCTCCCTTCATCTAACCAGCGAACGCAAAGATCACCCCATTAAAAGATCAACTCAGTTTCTGACATTTTCAGAATTTTGTCTGTTTTTGATGAAAATCTTGAACTATAGTTCAAATTACGAGAGTTCGGCGGTTAAATAAAATAAATGAGTGATACAATAAAAGCTAAATTTTTTGTAATGGGCTTGTGTCCTATGTCTTAATTTCTATAAAAGTGTACTATATATTGATAAAGTGGGTTACTAGAACCTCAAATGTTCAATTATTTTTTAATAACTCCTTATATGTTAGGAGATATTAACAATTAAAAAAGTCATTTTGTCTCTTTAATTATTAAAGGGATTCAACGTTGTAAAAATACCAAGTGCATGTGACATCACAATCCTTGTGTAAGGTTACCAACCTTACAGCTCATAAATCTCTGCTCTATGTATTTATATATCAAAATATCAAATATTATTTACAGCTATTTCAAGGAACACTCAAATTTCAATATTATGTCTGCCTTAACAGGGTTAAATAAAATAAAAACTTATTATTCTTTGATTTGACTTGATTACTTGACTACCAACAACTACAGAACATTACCACAGCCAAGACCTACTCAAACAATAACTGACGTTAAAATGCATTTCACGTCATATAAATATGGCCGACCATTTCTAGCGCTAAAACTACAATTCAAACTTTTAATTGCTATATCTCCGTCAATATTTAGTTATTTAATAAAATAGACACACCAATAAACATTTATTAACATCAATTTCAATCAAGAATTAAAAAATCGACCACTAAAAAATGAGGACACAAGCCCATTTGTAAAACTCTAAAATAGCAAAGATTAGAACCATTTTAAATATTTGAAAACAGTACCATCTGTGAAATTAATTATAACACAAAATACTGTTCTTCAATTTTATCTATAAATAAATAAAATAAACAAAAACATGTCAAATTTTATTTCAAATTAATAGCTGAATTTTCCCGTTAGTTTTTTCAAAAGTTTTCTATTAATTTAAATTGGGTGCAACCTATTAATTATTTAAACAAAACTAAATAGAAATTTTGCAAATTTTGGTATACTTCATAGATAATGTCGACATTCGAAAGTCGGCCAATTGACTTCCGCTATGATTCCCACGGGAGAATTATTTACGAGGCTGCGGGGAGCGTCCGTAAGTCTGGAATATGTGGTTATTTGGTCAAGAAATTTCGATAAAAAATGTTCTAATTTCAGATTCGGTTGTGGAATACGACGTCGACCCGGCTGACCTCTACTACACCTCGGACGTGAGCGACGAATTCCTGCTTTTGAAACCGGATGTGCAATCCTCAATAAAACAGGAATTTGACATACCAGACGAACCGCCGCTCCTAGAAGAGCTGGAGATTTATCCCGACCGTATCATGGAGAAGGTGCTAAACATTGTGAATCCGTTCCAGTCCCAAGGATTGGGAAACGACGCCGAGTTTCTTCTCCAGGATTCCGACATCGCAGGTCCTGTAGGATTCTGTTTGTTGTACGCTTTGTTCCTGTTTCTCGGTGGGAACAAGGAACCGTTTGGATATGTCTATGGTCTTTCAGTGGGAGCTGTCATCTTTATGTACATCCTGTTCTACCTGATGTCAAGCAACAGCCAAGTGTTTTCCGTTTCCTCCACAGCGAGCGTCCTGGGATATAGCGCCATTCCCATCGTCCTGTTGGCGTTCGTGGAAGTGTTCTTCACTCTGCAAGGATACATTGGTCTAGGCTTTGCATTCTTCACCGTGCTTTGGGCAAGTCTTTCCGCCAGCAAACTCTACGTCACCATGACTGGCGACGTGGAACAGAGGTTGCTCATCGCGTATCCGTGCGCCGTTGTTTACGGCGTTTTTGCTATAGTCGTCATTTTTTAAATATGTTTTTCATGAAATTTTCTGAATATATACCGTTATCAACGTTCAATTATTATATAGGGTCTTTCAATAAATTTATTTTAATCTAAAGTACAATCTTTAAGGCTAGTAATGGAATATAATATCTGCCAAATGTTGCCGCAATAAAGATTGTGTGTTTACACGTAAAAAATGGTGCAAAATTTAAAATGACACTTAGGGCTACTGTCAAATTAAGCCACAGTATTCTTCATCTAAATTCTATCCACGTAACGTCATACAAACTTGATGCAAGTCATTTCTCTGAAGTTTACCATTGAGACAGCGCGTTTTTTCAATGGGAAAATGTCAAGTGAGGAAGAAGATGTGATTATAGCATACGCTTTTATTAGAAGACGACGAATCAGACGTAGAATGTATTGGCTTCATCCATACATCGAAAAGAACATTAACCGCTGATTGTTTGTTGCTGCAAGAGAGTTATCAGAGGATGATTCAGTATTTCAATCACAAAATTGACGTTATAAAAGAATATTACGTCTGCATCGTGCAGTACGCTAGAGCTAAGACATGTTGCAGCTCCGTGGACAGAGCCTCCTCTGTTTAAATGCAAGCTATGAGAAAGCGTACAACCTTGCGTATGATGTTTTTTGAATTTTTTGTCTTTTCTGTTATGTACGTATAGTTAAAACATTTGTATAACACGGTTTTATCCCACGCGAAACATATTACCCGCGTTATACAGGGATCTACTGTATCTGTGTTTATTTAATAGAGATTAACCGCGAATCTGGCTCACACATAAATCTTGCTGCACTTAACAAAACTTGACAACGCAATGTGTTACTCCATGGAGATTGTTTGATCTCACGGGTGGGCAAACCCGCTCCTCCTCACCATCTTCACGTTACCCCCACCCACCACCCAGAACCGAAAATAGAGTTACAAGAATCTTAAGTTCGTCTGGCACTTGATAGTTTGGTTGGTTAATGAGTAAAACCAAAATGCCGCGAGTCGACTGTCAGGGAAGCAACCTAACCAAACCAAATCGTAAATTAGTCGAAGGAACAAGGAAAAGAGGAGGAAGAATGACCTGGTGAGGATAGAGTGATGGTAATGGGTCTTTGAGGAAATACTTGTCTTGTCTGGAGTGATGCAGGGTCAGGGGGCATCCTGCAAACGCCCATGGCAACTCAATGAAATACAAAACATATTAATATGTCAAAAATAAAGCATCTATAAATTTAAATATTTGGACTTTGAAGTGGCATTAAATAAACAAATAGCACACATTAAACGTGCCGCGTTTTAACCTCTCCCTCCCTTTTCCTCTCGTCCAGAGTTTGATAGTGTAAACACTTCAATTGCTTGTGTGATATTTCAATTGGCAACGTTATGGGCAACGGTTTCGGCTAACGCTAACTAATGGGTTAAGTTGGTTTGATCGCAGAGCAAATAAGAGCACCGCGCGGGCAAGTGATTGCCATTACAGTACTCTTGAAATTTTGGTAAATGTTGGAATAAACACTTCTTTCGAATAACTTTTTGCGTATGTTAAGTCCAATGACGGAATCTATGGGGTACTGCTTACTATTGTCAGAAATAATTAGGATTTACTAATTACAAATCAGAAAGTATCATTCCCACTCACTGCTTTAATTTTATTTTGTATTTAATTTAAATTGTTTAGCATATGGTAATACGCGTAGTCATTCACAGTACCATTATTAATTTAATTTATTTCTTAAGGTTCCAATGTTTCAAATTAAAAATATTAAATTAAGAAAAACTATATTATATTATAACCTCCAAAATGTGACAATCTGTCAAAATGCAGTAGGATATACTTTTAAAAGAACTTTAATGTCAGTTTTTGAAAAATATAGAAGTGAAAACAATTTCTATTACTAATTGTTATTAAAAATAGAAATTTTAATTATTTCACATACAATTTTGTCGAACTGTCAAAATTTATATTACTAACGATGCATACGCACCAACTAAATTAACTAAACTAAAATTGAAACACAAATGTGAAAAGGAATGCTTAAACGCAAACCTGAAATCGTAGATTATATATTAAATAAAACAACAGTAAATTAAATATCAAAACAGTGAGTGGGAATGTGCTTTAGTTTTTACACACACAATGACCGAACGTTCGTCAATCATTAAAAATCATTAAAATACTTTTAGTACAAAAACAAATAAAACCCAACCATTACTGAAGTGGGTTTTTCCGATTGAAAATCTCGAGTGCATAATTTAATTGACGACAGAGAAATGGCCCATTTATTGGCGTCAAAAACTTTTGTTCAGTTTAAATCGATTAATTTAATAGTCCTTGAAACTACGGTAAATAAAAATAACCTTCAAAATCACTGACTGCATCACGGACAAATGGAGCCGCTAATATCGCCAAGTCGTTCCTCATTTTACTCCAGAGGTTCTTAAACATATGTTCTTAATGCTACCGTAATAAATACATAACGTAAAATTTAGTAAAAGGTAAACAAAGTTACGTATATCTAACATAAAATAATGGTATTTATATATAGAATTTTGTGACCTATTTTATTGTAAAGTCTGGACTTACATTTTCGGCATAGGTCATTTTTAGCATAGGTACTTATTGTTCATACTTATTGTAACAGATTGTAATGTGGCATATTATTATAAAATTTAAAAAAAATCTAGTTGTAATAAATAAGCTTTATGAGGGCCTCAGGTTGAAGAATACTTGTCCGCCACTGCAATTCGTCAATTAAAGTTTTAATTAAAAAACTAGATTCTAACCCAGTAAACATTTTGGAGTCACTTTGACATCATATTGGAGATGCGTATGATTTTTTTGTCATGAAAGACTTAATTTATAGTTCAGTTTCTCACAATCGTTCATATGAAATGTCTGTTTTATCGGCTACAGATGACGGAACCACTCCACCTGTCGGAATACAAATGAAGATAAAGTTGATGCGAACTATAATTGAAGTGAAATAGTGATAGAAACGTCACTAAATAGGGCACTTCACCAAATGTTTACTGGGAATCACTTCTAGTTTTGTCGAAGAAAAACGTATTTTGCTTTATTAAACTATAATTATGTTTGACTCGAACAAAAATGAGAGATGAAAAACAGAAGAATTAACCAAGGTTTAACTAAACCTAAAGTTACATCAGGGTTGGCATTAATCTTGTATCATTAATTGCCAATAATCTATATGAAACATCTAAATGTTTATGAAGAGAATGCTTGTTTCTCACGAATCACTGTTTGAGAAACACTGAACTAACCAATTCACCAATTTGTATTTTGTAAGCATTCAATTTCAATTAACTGTTAGCCATAACAATTGGCGCTGAAATATCTTGAGGTGACATTTTTAAACATATGAAGAAAACACGAAATATTGCATTGAAAGGAAACATTCATCAAATAACGCGAGCACCTTATAACGCGTCTTCCAACAGTGCGACAAAAAAAGTATTTTTCGTTTGAATAAGATATTTTTAATGAAATTGAAGGAAACTTTACCATTATTGGAATCATTTCTAGTTTACAAGATATTCATACGAGAAATCTGACTATTTCTTGATCGGTAGAGTTTTCCCCGTAATATCTCCACCCCCTACATCCGACTATTATATATCGTTGAAATCAAAGATCAATAAAAACTAAAATAAAATATTTATATAGCAAAGTATTATATTACCTATTTATAAAAGTATATAAAAACAAATAAAATAAATAAAGATACAATAATAAAGAATGATTTTTCAGTCCTAAATAAATATTTAGTAGAATGACGCAATGTGTAGAGTGTAGACAAGAGGGGTTGCAAAACAAGGGCACAAGTTCTGTCAACAATGAGACGACAGTTAAATGTGCAACTACAACAAGAAGGGCACGTGTTCAAATGTGTCTAAACATCTGCATGTTGCGCACATATGAGAAAAAATTCATTTCCATTACATTAAAATTTTTAGATTGCATGCATATTCCCTATTAAATCATAGTCGTGTTTATTTGGTGATCTAAGAGCATTTGGCTATTAATTTACGTAAGAAAATAACCATTATTTAATTTATGAGATTCTATTTAACGTAAAGTATTTCCTTTTGCTGCTAATATCGAAACATCTGTGCGATGGACCACGGTGTAGGATGCGGAGTGCGGAGTACGGGGTACGGGTGTGTGGTCCAGGGTCCGGGATCTTAATGAGGCTGATGATGATGCTGATCTCACGCGGTCATTAATTCTATTTAACTAATAATTAATTTGTCAAATCTGTCATTGTTTATTTTCGTTCAGAAATCTCTGTTTACACTAGGGACCAATTCATCAGTGCCTGCCCAGCATTGCATGTGCTCTAGCTCTAGCTCTAGCTGTAGCTTGTCTGTTGGATTCTTTGGACTGCGGCGAATATAAGGTCATTCGCAAAACACGTAACGCATAACCCAATACAGTGATGGCCAATAGACGGGCTACAAAACTAACAAGAGGATCCTACAATTTGTAGGTGCGACATCCAACATTTATATATTTTCATTCATTAGTTGACATTACTTACACATGAGTGTACTAAATGCGAAAAAACAAACTTTCGCCGCGAAAAAAATAAGTTATAGCGGCGAAAAAATTAATAATCCGGTCAATTTAAACATAAAAATAGTGGTCAAATAACAAAAATTCCCGGAGAACCAAATATTGGCGGAGAGCTGAGGTTTACCCTTACAAATAAAGTTTTAAAAATCCCCATCGATTCTATGTGTGCTTCAAAAGTTATTCGGGGTCAAAGGCCAAAATTTGAGGTTTTTTGGATTTTTCTCGAAAACGGTAAGTTTTATCAAAAAAAAACTTCAAACCAAAGTTGTAGATCTTAAAATTCTCTACAAAAATGGTCCTTATGATTTTTTCCTTTGACCCCGAATAACTTTTGAAGCACACATAGAATCGATGGGGACTTTTAAAATTTTAGTTATGGTAAACCCCAGCTCTCCACCAATATTTGGCTCTCCGGCAATTTTTGTTATTTTAAATGTCTATATTGATCGGGCTATAATTTATAATTTAAATTAATAAGTTTAATAACAAATTTAAACAAATTTGTTATATAGTGAATGAGTTGGAAATGCAATGGACTAAATGTAAGGGTCGTATCTTTTCTAAAGTGCACAGCGTTTGGTTCCAGACAACGTTCAACCAAAATATGAAAATAACAAATTCATTTTTTATTTTAATTACAAGATATTTTAAATTTAATTACTATAAGGATATTTGAAGCACCCTGTGTCGGAGTCGGACAGTCGAGGAGTCAGACTCGCTGAAGACGTTCTCTGCGTTCTACATTTGTCATTTGAAGTATTTAGGGTCGCACCAGGTCACTGAGGTCGGGTTCGAACCAAATCGATGAAATGTCTTATTGATTCTGTTGCAGAGAACATCTGGCCAATAGAATCGGATTTAATTGTTTGTGTTGTGACGGTTTTAAAATAGAATCGTCTATTTATAATTTGATGTGTTTCACACCTCGCTATTATTAAAAGTTATTTGTGTATTTCTAGATTTAAAAAATACGTTTAAGAATTAGAAAACATGTGTTAATATTAAATTGAACATAACCTAAAAATATGCACTAGTTTCATTTTTTTTAAATTTACTTCTTTTTAATTTTTAACGGTAGCTTATATCGCTTCTGTATTGCAGTTTTTATTAGCTGTGTTCGTTCTACCGCTCCTCCCACTTCCCTGTAATAACTGGGTATTTATGGTATAAGGTAATTAAAATACAAACATAGTGACATTATTCCTTTTTGAACCCTTGCGCCACTTTTCTAAACAAAAATCAAAATTTCAGAGGAAAATTTCACTAACTCGTGGCAGAGATATGTCCGATGTGGATTCATTCTGTTGGGACCAGGTTCTTTAATTATAAGCAGCATAATTTATCAGTTAATATGTAAATCTGATAATTACTGAACATTCTCCGTGTAATAATCGTGAGAGTCCAGAGAAACGCTTCATAGCGACTGAATTCCCAAATATTATACCCATTGACATGCGCACTTTCGTTTAAACAGATACCAGATAACAGATTAAATAGATTCGTTTAACAGTCAAATCAAAACTGTGTACAACATTGATTAGATACAATTCAATTTTTGATAGGTTAAAAACATTTTCTTTAGAAAAAAGAACGTAGAAGCGATGACTCACCTAGTGATGTTATGGCAATGAGTCTAATGTGGTAATGACTAACATTAAACACATGTAAAAAAAATTGTATTTCTTTAGTTCTTGAGTAGACCGTTCAGTGAAAACATATTCTTATGAAGGCAATAGATGTTGTTGCAGAAACAACGGCCAACACCGTTGATATTTGGAGTAGACAGAACCCACGTTTTTATTCAGTTAGACTTACTTAAGTGCATATATTGTGAGGTTATAATAAAATTATATTAAAAAGAATTGACAATTTATATTAAATAAATTTTAAATGTCGTTTCTTCAAATTTCAGGTATGATTTAAGTTAAACAATGTAATTATTAAAATATGTATGTAAATTAACAAAATAAACTTCAAATTTCAGAAGCAACACATGAGTTTAATTAAAATTTACAATTCCTAATAAAATTAAAGACATAATAGAACTGGAGTCTTATACACATTCGCTTTATCATTTTCAGTGCGGACAAATCCATGCGGACTTGTGGACGCTTACCTTTAGAGTAATATTGTCAGAGGTTAAATTTACCATTTATTTACAAGCAAAACAATATGTATGGTAACTGTGATACATATGATAAAAAAAAACTAAAAAGACTCACATGGCGATATGTACTTGTACATTTTGGCAAGCGTTGTAGAAAGAGAAATGTTTTTGTGCCAAGAAATGGAATCATCGGACAAGTCAGACGACTCGCAGACAGCCTAGGCTGTCTAGCATAACCCGTCAAGAGTTCGGCGTGGCACTAGGCCGCTAGGACGCTAGGACAATGAAGTAGTAAGCCACGAAGACGACGTCCAAATCAGTAAACCATTGTACCATTGCAGAGGACGAATGCTTTGAGTTTTAACTCGGAACACTTGGTGCAATATTGTGAGGAGAGGAAGTAAAGCATGGTGAGGGCGGGGAGGGAGAGTGTTGCCAAATGTTTATATTTAGTATGATGATTAATTGTAACGGTTAAGAGAGCTGTTAAAATATGATTGCATGGTTGAAAATTAAACTTTATGTAATATAAATTATCCACTTGAAATATTACTTAGTTAGATTGAATTTAAATTACAATATTGACTGGAATTCTTGTTAACTTTAATTATTAATCCGTTGTGTTCAATTTTATTAGATAAGAGATTATGTCCGTGTCCAAAACAGTGCCTTAAGTGGATGCAGGGCGGTGGGGGGAAAGGTGAGAGAAAGTTATAGAAATGAATCATGTCTTGTTTTAAACTGTATCACTTATTAATCAAATTGGTAATAATAATTTCAAATATACGATGTACGAAGTCAATTTGACTTCAAACTGACTTGATTTTAAATCCGGTGGACACCCTATACTCAAAATGTTGTATCATGACCTCCATAATTCAATAAATTTTCCATGTCATAAACATAATTCATCGAGCAATAAAGCAGTGAATTACCTGCTGATATACTTTGCAATAATGTTCCATTATCCAATCAAAATTCATAAAATTCAATAAAAAAAATTACCCCCACCTCCTTCAGTACTTGTTTATTTGGTTTAAAGAGATTTTCTATAATGTGTTTTGATGATGAGCTGAGCTGAGCTGCTCAAGGCTAAATGTGAAGTTAGCAGTCGAAGAAGCAGTTATAGATTGCCCCGTTGTAATCACGGTGATTAACCGCTGATTTGCTTATTAGATGGGCTCGACTCCATAGGTCAGTTTTGTTGATTAACCTTAGGAAGGGGGCTCTGCGGGGCTCGGTACACAGCGGGGGCTCTGTAGCGAACGATTATAGATGGGGGAACGAAATAAAAAGAAAATATAAACTGTTTACATGTAAGTCAAAGACAATATGTGAATAAATTGGAGATGTAGAAATTCTAAATTTTAGTCTTGTCCTATGTCTTAATTTCTATAAAAATGTACTATATATTAATAAAGTCTGTTACTAGAACCTCAAATGTTCAATTATTTTTTAAGAACTCCTTATATTTCAGGAGATATTAACAATTAAAAAAGTCATTTTGTCTCTTTAATTATTAAAGGGATTCAACGTTGGACAACATTCCCAATTTATGAGACCTCACAAACGCTGCCAACCTTACAGCTCATAAATCTCTGCTATATGTATTTATATATCAAAATATCAAATATTATTTACAGCTATTTCAAGGAAAAATAAAATTTCAATATTATGTCTGCCTTAGCAGGGTTAAATAAAATAAAAACTTATTATTCTTAGACTTGACTTAATTATTTCGACTACAAAACGCTACAAAACATTACCACAGCACTGACCTACTCAACAAATAACTGACGTTAAAATGCATTTCACGTCATACAAATATGGCCGACCATTTCTATCGCTAAAACTACAATTCAAACTTTTAATTGCTATATCTCCGTCAACATTTAGATATTTAATAAAATAGACACGCCAATACACATTTATTAACATCAATTTCAATCAACAATTGAAAAATCAACCACTAAAAAATGAGGACACAAGCCCGTTATCGAAATGTGGAAGATTAGTAGTATCTGTATGGTTAGTCGCATAAATGTGTTATCGTCGGCAAGGTTGCTTAGAAATCAACGCGATGATTGACAGCTCGGGTGTTATAATAGAGAGAGTCGCGAAGCGCGAAGGGAGGGAGAGATGAGACAATGAATAACAATGATTGACACTTTCGCAAGGGTCGAGAATCGAATAGTGGCTGCTATTGTAGTGATATAATATTTTAGAGGGTGATTATGACAGTAGCGGATTAAAAGTAACGGGAGTTTTTATAAGGTTAAAAGACTAATTATTTTAGGAGTATATAGAATGCAGTGAGTTACCAGGAAAGTAACTTCTTCTATACATTTAAGATATCACCAAGCCAAGGATACGGATTTCAAAATACAGACCACGTGAAATACATTTTAACGATGTGTATCACAACCCAATATCGTAAATGTGTATTTTCCTGTAGCTACAATAAAGAATTACTTTAGAAATTCGTCGCAATTGTACCAATATCCATGATTGAGTCTATAACAATAGACTACATGCCGCCAATTGGCCTAATGGTACCTTGTTTATCACAATACATCTATTGATATAATTGTTCTCTTTATAAAGAATATCCCTTGCCACCTTTTATCATAAAAACCTACTCGCTACCCCCTCCTACCCTCTGACAATGACCCTGTGATTTATTTTACGCAATCTCGTTATTAAAGTGCAATTGAGGGTGGTGTTTATTGTCACCCCTGTGTTAGACCTTTAATCGTTAATGGCCAGGGGATCAACGGGGATAGAATGTTTTGTATTCACATGATTTTAAATAAATAGGGGTGTTTTTATATTGCAACTAGATTGCTCTAGATTTGCTATCTTTTATTGATACATATGTCTCAATATAGGGAGGACTAGAACAACGTGCGGAGATGCTGCAGAAAAATAAGTATCTCACCTTTTATCTCTTTGTATAAAACTACGTCGTAATTCAGTGTTCGATTTGATGTGAAATCAATGTCGCAGCGCATTATAATATAGGATATTATAATGTTCCAAGTGTTTATTTATATTCTTATATGTTTATATGTTTGGTTCGAATTTTGTATGGCATCTCCAAAACGGCTCCAGTGAAGTTTTTGAAAATTTCCTATTTCGTAGAGAAAAAAATTCTAAGCCCTTTTTTGCTGTATTACTTTTAATTCGTAAAAGATAGAAAGTTGAAATTTTGCATGTGTATTACGGTGTTCAATGCTGACATTTCTCAAAAATTAGAAATTCAAAAAGGGGAGGTTGAAGAAATTCGGGGGCCCGGTAGGGAACTTTGGAGAAAGTTCATATTCTGGATTCTAGAATAACTAAGTATATTATTAATAAAAAAAAATTCAAAATTTCAAAATTTTATTTGTGGGCTCGGGGGCAGTATTTGCCGAGAGTAAAAATTATGCTAGAAAGTTGAAATTTTTTATATAGGCTAAGCTTGGTAACTTACTTACGAATCGGAAAAAAAAATCCCAAATTTTGAAAAAAAGTTGTAAAAATTATTTTACATTATTGTGCGAGTTTATTATTTCAATTTAAAAATAGAATTAAATATGAAATGTAATTACGAATTATTTTATTGGATTCAAAACATAACGCCAAAAAGACGTCGCTTTGCGACGGGGGTAAACTCTAGTTTAATTAATGTTTTATCTAAGTTATTCCACAATATGAAGAGGCTAAGGCGTATTAATACAGCTAATTCTTTTTAATTCCAAACCCTTCTTAATCCCTTTAGATAATTGTTGGTGTAAAATCCACATCGTTTTCCACATTTTCCGTGTATCGTTTTCAAGTTTCTGATTTAATTTTTCAACGCTGTTCTGCTCGCTAGACTTGCCTAATCGCGTTATTCCGTTCGATAGAGTTCATAACATTAGCCCGCACATTTACATGTGTGTAAAGCTTCTTCATACAACTTGAATATGTACAAAGTACAGGGAGAGGGTGAGTTTGAGACAAATTCATATTTCATAGTTCACAGCCTGTTATACACTGAAGCAAACTGCTTTCAACGGGATCTCATTCTCAATCACTGTTTTGATATTTAATTTATGTTTTTATTTAATATTTTAATTTAGATTTCAGGCGCACATTCGTGTTTAAATACATCGTTAGTAATATAAATTTTGTTGGACAAAATTGAATGTGGAATAATTTAAATTGCTGTTTTTAATAACAATTAGTAATAGAAATTGTTTTTACTTCTTTATTTTTGACAAACTGATATTGAACTTCTTTTAAAAATAAATCCTACTGCATTTTGACAGATTGTCACATTTTGAAGGTTATAATATAGTATAGTTTTCTTTAATTTAGAAACTTGGACTATGTAAGGTCCTCTATAGCCCGAAGCTCACTATAATTATGAACTTGGTGTCGAGGAAGGGAAGAAGCTATTACAGAAATATCATTCACTTTAGACCAAGACCCATTTTATAAAGGCTAAGAAAATTTCAGAGCAAGTATACTACAGCAGGTAAGAACAGTTGGCTACTATAAAGCTTAAGTTGCGCTGGCTTTGCCAAGTAACAGGTAACAAAGGTGTAAAATAAGTGCAAAATTGCGTCATAGTATAAAGGCTAATTTTTTGATATTTTCTACAGGAGACCATTAGAAATGACCTCCATCCATTGTCAGACCCGTGGGTTGTGAAAAAACACTTGCCAGGCCCCTTTAAAGTCTTATAAAATGTGTTGCAATTACACCAGTTTCACACCAGAAAGACAGTTCAATAAAACACGAACAAAAACTTGTTTTTCTGAACAAAAACACCAATGTTTACACCAAAGAGACAGTTCTTAAAACATTTTTGTCTTTTGTTGCTGTTTTAGTAAAAAAAAACACATTCCCATGTGGAGTCGGTGAAATCAAAGGAAAACACGTTCGTTGTTGTTGTTTTTTAGTCTGCTTGTGAACTTTTGCGCTTGTCAGTTGTTGTTTATTATGTTTATAATTTGTATGGGACACACAGAAAAACACTAAAAACAAAACCAGTCTGTTCAGTGTGAACAGAACTGTTTTAAAATAAAACAAAACATGATTTTGTTTTGTTTTTTTGACAACAAAACTGTTTTCAAAACTGTCTCTTTGAACATTCCACATATTCGATTTGAATTGATTATTAATTTATTAATAATATTATATAATATATTAATAAATAATATATAATAATTATATAATATATTAATATAATAATTTATTAAGTATATTATATAAGTATTGACTTTAATTCATAAAACCCTAACAATTTTGTGTTATAATTATTATTACGAAGCACAATCTACCCCCCCACAAACCCAAGGGAACAAATTTGTTAATTTCTTTCCAATATACTTATTGTTATCGCGTTATCTTGCCTTTTCCCGTTTTTCCGAGTACAAGGGTACGATGGAATTAAACTGATACGCTAGTAACCATCCCCGCCGTCGTCTGTCTATGGCAGCACGTTAGCGCCCCTGATAAATGTCTAATCCAATTAGAGAGGACATTCTTCGAGAATTGTATACACCGTTGTCGTATTGAACCGAAACTATTTTTGATACAGTCATTACAGAAAGTAGAAATAGGACTGCAATGGGACTTAATTTCTATAAAACTGTACTATATATTGATAAAGATGACTATTAGAACCTCATATCCAATTATTCGTTAATAAGTCGAAGAAGATATAAACAATATTTAATTTATTAAAGGGATTCAAATTTATAAAAAATAAATCTGTTTGTGATGTCACATGCGACTGTTTGCTATCTCTTTCATACAACAGAGATGCATACGAGTAGGTGAGTAATACGTCATTTATGCATCCCATCAAGTTTTATATCTTCTGTGGCGTCATACGCAGAAGTAAAACAAGCGACAAACGTGATATTTAAATTTTATATAGCTAACTATTTCAGTCGTTTAATTGTGAAGGAATTGATACAGTACTCATTTAAAATATGAGTGTGAGGCTTCAATAATTCAATGCACATAGACATACCTTGCCGGTTACAGTCTAAAGGCACGTCCTTTGTATAAAGAAGATGAGGGATCATTGTTATATTCTTGGAAGACGACACAAGATCTAACGAAACTTGATATCTTATATAGACTACAGATTAAAGAAACTAATAACCACAGAATATTTGTACAGCGTCAATAACTAAATAGTGGTTATTAAAGTAATCATTCTTAGTGTTGTAAATAAATTGTGATACGTTCTTATATATATGTGAGAAAGAAATGAATAAGAAGAATAAAGAATATTATTCTATTTTTAGAAAAAATGCTGATCTGTGAATTGTAAAATATGTAGTTGCATTTCCCGTTAGAAGAAGGTTTAGAGCCATCTCGCACTGGCGCATCGCGAGTGTTTTTTATACGCGACAAGAAATAGGCTCAGTTGCAAAATACGCGCGGTACACCTTCCAACGTTCTACGCATCGTGTGATCGATGCTGGAACTAACTGTGTCCAACGTTCACGTTGGAAGAAGTTCGGACAAAAGGGACTTTTCTATCCCCACCACACACTTGATCCACATGTCATGCATGCACTGCTGCACGAATCGTCCAACAAAGGAAGGTTTTATACTTGAAAGTTTCTTTATTTACTTAAAAGTTTTTGTTAAACACTGTTAGTGTCAATAATATCAACAAATTAATAAAATAAATAAATCATTCGGATCAAACATTTGTTCCATCGCGTAGCAGGAAACTTGCCATGTCAATCTTCCAATATTTGACTTACTATATGCATCTTCTCGTATAAGATTAGCTCCTACATCTTCAGCTAGGGCATTTACAATTTACTGTACTTCCACCCACAGCAGTTGGAAGTATAAATAACCCATTAAAACTAAGTTATCATCTTGTAAACCATCTAGTTTCTCTATTTTAATTTATTTAAGACATCTTCATTACAAACACTTTATTTCCTTCGATCAATTACGTCACAAATTATTGATTATTTCATCCCTGAATAAAAATCTTCATTTATTCAAGAAAACAAATAAGAGCTACTACCCCATGGCATCCCCGTCCATCAAAAAGCATTAAGAAGGGTTTTTAAATAAAATACAAAGAACTGAAAGATCCTCAAAAGCAAAAGCAACCAACCCTTAAAGTTTAGAAAACTTGAGGTCATTAACCCCTAAAAATGAACAAATGATTAATGTATAGATAATTGAAGAGACAGAAACTTGTCAGACGGTGATTCCTTAACGAGTGAGTGAAATAGATATACACCGTTAGATAGAGACATAAATAGTAGTGGCTTCACGCGAAGGGAACATTAAACTGGAACTATCCTTATTCCTTACATAACGCAATATAATATAAGGGAAGACATGTGTATAGAGAAATAGAAAATTGCAAAATCTCGTTATATAAGGTCATTAAATTTTAACGAGAGAATTCTTTCTGATCGTGAATGAAACGATTGTTGCAAATAACACTTACACAACAATGGGGTAATAGCGCCCCAATAATTATAACTACTAGAAAATAAACGAACGATTTTCTCTTATATTATCTAAAAGAACAATTCGTTAATGACCTCGTGGGACTGACAAAGACAATTTAGACTTTAGACAGGACAAGAAAACACCTTGCAGGATATTTTTAAACATTTGTTATTTAAAAATAAACATTTTTTAAATTCTTTTATTATATTTTAGTTTTACTTATTTTAAGAGAACAATTGTTGCGAATTTTTCATATTTTTTCAGAACCGCATGTTAAATACTGTTAGAAATATATACAAGTTTTAATAATAATAAGAAGACATTCTTATTCATAAATATATTACACAAATTTCATAATTTTTTAACCCCTTTGCTGTTGTGACGTAACTCATTTGGAAAGAAATAATTCTTTTTTGTGAAAATCAAATTTTAAATAGATATAGTGTCACGAAAATACCCCCCCTTTCTTGTAATGTCTTGTTACACTTGTGAAGTCTCCCCCCTTGCGTGTACGTATAATTATAATAATATAATAGCGGAACGGAGATAGAAACATTGGAGCACATTAAGTTTTCATGTGAGAAAAAGGTAATAAGCGAAAAGAATATTGTGGATGGCGGAGATAGAGAAAAGGAAAGAGAAGGAATGGCATAGTAGAAACAGGTGGTGCGAAGCAGTGCAGTAGCAGTTTTATTATTATTTTTATAAGGATAAATTTTTTTTTTCGTTTGGAAGGAGTGAGAATGTTTAGATTTAATAAGGATCAAAATTGAATTAAGCACAATGACATGAAAATAAATGAGTTAAGACACAAAAATGTAGTACCAAATGGCAAAAACATTAATAATAATTATCAATTATCATATTGTAATTTAATTTCACGAAAGAGTGTTCTAAAAAAAAGGAGATATTTTTAAATTTCTTTTGATATTAAAGTTATGGTATTAAAGGTATTAAGGTAACTTATGGTATTAAAGTTGTATTAAGAGCTTGTTACATACATCGCGAATTGGGCCCCAAGTACTCTTCTGCAAATTACAAAATGTACCATCTGCAGAAACCTAATAAATAGCCTCAAATTCCAGATATTTGACAATTATTACATTCCTCCACCCCCTCCTTCCCTCTCTCCTACTACCAGCTTTTATGTAATATAATAATCCAGCATCATAAATCACCGACAGTGTAATTTGCCTACTTGGCTGTCAGGCTGCCTCTAATTAATAGTAGCCTACCACCTTCTGGTACTTTGACAGTTTAAATTGTCCATTGAACACAAATGTATGGGCAAAATATCTACGGTAATATTATGAACAGAATTGCAAATATCGTATATGTGGTTCGAGTCCATTCACTATATCATTTGATAATGGTCTAATGAGGGATAATTAAATTCACAATTAAATTACCAGCGTAATATATATGTCAACGTCATGTATGAATGCCTACAGGCATTGACAACATTTTCTACAGGTTTTTATAATTGTTTTGCCTTCCGCCTTTACAATATACCTAATCTTATTTTAATTAAGCTTGATGTGAGAAAAGAGTAAAAGGCGAAAAGAATATTCTGCAGTTATTAAAGGGAAGAGGTGGATAGCAGATATAGAGAAAAGGAGCGAGGAAAGAGAAGGAATGGCAGAGTAGGAACAGGAGGGAGAGTAGCAGGGGGAGTGAAGCAGTAGCAGTAGCAGTTTTGTTTTTCTTTTGGAAGGAGTGAGAATGTTTAGATATAATAAGAATCAAAAATGAATTAAGCACAATAAAAAATAAATAATAAACTAAGCTTGATCTAATTTACAATTAAAATCTATCTTCATTTCGTTTGTTACTCTTCTCTCTTTCTCCTTACTTCCGCCTTTCATCCTCTTCCTTCACTCTTTCCTTTCAATATCTCCTCTATGCTTAATCCTCTTTCCACATGTGTTCCAATTGTAACACCTATGTGTTCCAATTGTTCTTTCCCCTTCCCACAAACCCTCTATGCTTCGTCTTCCTCTTTCATAATCCTCCTTCTTCGTTCCCTAGTCTAAACCTAGCGATCATTCTCTTTTCTTTACCTCCCTTTTTTACTCTCTACTACATCCCTCTCATCTATAATTGTCCGTATCTTGTACTGTATTTCCTCCTTTCCTGTTCGTGCACTTCTAGATCGCTTTCCATTATAACCCCCTGTACCTCCTTCCCCTCTTCTCTTAGCCTTTCTTTCTACAATATTTTCTATATAATCACAGTACATTGCTGTGGTACTGCTAGTTATATTATTACGAATCAAAACCACAAGGAAATTAAAACACAACCTTAAAACGCGACTTCTGGTAGTGCGGATTCATATAATACGACACAAAAATATTACGAATAATAATACTACTAGTAGCCTTCAAAGCAAACCCTCATTTTAATAAAATAATTTTAATATATATATATATATATATATATATATATATATATATATATATATATATATATATATATATATATATATATATATATATATATTTTATGCAAAATTATATAAAGTTACAAATTAAATATATATTAGTAAAAGATTTTTAAAGTATTTTGTATTAATCAAATGGCAATATAATACAATTGTGTAAAACTTCGGTAATTAGGTAAAAGATATTACGATAAATAATACACATCTCGTATTTAGGGTTCTTAATCCCTCCATCATACAGCATCCTGTATTCCAGAGAGTTTTGTTCCTGTTCGCTCAACAAATCCTGTGATCCCGTGCTCCTGTATCCCGCTCTATTTCGCTTTGAAGTACTAAACCTTGTAAACTGCTGATGCTGCATTCTGTTGGTGCCAGGAGGGGCAGAGTGGAGAATGGGATGTGTGCGAGAGGGGAGAGGTGGGGGGATTATACTGGTAATAACTGTGAGTTACATTCATCGTGTAATTACACAGCGTATTAATTTGAATATACGAGTATGTTACAATATTAATTAGTTATAATTTATCGCTTCAATTATAATAATCTTGCTAATTAATAAATGGTGCAACGGAGAGTAACTAAATGTTCACTGGATGTATTGCCTTAAATTTCTATGTTAATAATTATTATTTTTGTACTTAAATTGTCTACAATAAATATTTAAATAAAAAAATAACGCATCAAGCAAGTTGTCTGGCTATCATTTAAATAATTCGTTATTGCAGTGTATGTTTTACATCACAAAAACATATACATAGGATATGCAATATACATGAATGTATATACCTTGAATATAGTATGTATATTCAAATATTTTCTGCGTTATTGATATGAAATTCACATTTTTTAGTAATGGAAGTGAAGTAGAGGCTCCTTTTCTATTATTAATAGATAGTTTTAATTGAACAGATAATTGCTTTTTATGTGAAAATATAAGAAAAAACAGAAATGATTGATTTTGATTTTGTTAATTATTAAAGTAATTATAAATTTCCAATTCAACTAGACGGTAGACAAATAAAATACCATTCCACAAATTAAAATGAGATTACCACGAAATAAAACAAATATTCGAAACTATCGCTGCTCAGTCAGATAGTCTGACGACTGTAAAAGCCAGGCGGACGATCAATATACGAACTCGTTCTCATAGACATTTTGATTAATTTTTTTTTCATTTCATTTTAAACGGTGATATTATCACGAAAAATCTACTGAATTACAAAATGTCTACTAATAAAATATTTTTACGTGGACAGCGCCGGATTCGCCATCATACTAGGTAAATTGCGACTGTTATAAATGGCATTGTAAGGCCCCTATAATGCGGTTCTGCGTCTGGGTAATGAACCCTGGAAAACAATTTATCACGGCTGGAAAATGAATGAAAACTGGTAGAGAAATTAGTGCTATATCATGAAACAAATTAAAACATTTTTAATGCATTTCTAAATTAAGTCAATTCAGGATATGGGAGAGGGGCGGCCACCTCACGGGGTGGTGTGGCACGCTGTAAAATGTGCAATTTAATTTCTTACGTATAATATTAGGGCGGCTGCACACTGAAAACACGTTTGTCTTAAAGGGAGGGTAAAGTTTCAACTTTTGTTATTTCATCTTTTTTGTTTATATTAATGTACAACATATTAAGTTTATTGTGTAAAAATTTGAAATCGATTGGAGTAAAACTGTCGGAGATATAGAGTTTTAAGTCTTCACCTCTCTGGTCTGCTTTCGTGTTACTTTGAAACTTTTAAACGCGTCGGTGCCCTCTCTAGCTCAAAATCTACTGGACCGATTCTTTTGAAATTTAGCACACTCTTTCTTTACATAAGTGCCGAGGTAACGCTGTCGAGTTTTTTTTTAATTTAAACGTATTTTAAAATAACAAAGTTTTTGTTTTTTTTTTCATGAGAAATCGGTATTTTGATTTTCAAGCGCTGTAAAAAATTGAAAAAGCAATAAAAAAAAATAAAAACTCGACAGCGTTACTTGCAGAAACTTATCAACTAATGAAATGATTTTGGTTTTGCAATGTTACTTTTTTCTGTAACGTCTGCGAAGATTCACTGTCAATGCCTCATTTCTTGATATTTATTTATGAAAATTTCACAAAGTATTCTTCAAATGTCATTTTATCATGTAGTAATTATAGAAATAATTATATATTAACTGTGTCGTCAAAAAACATTATCGAAAATATAATTCTTTTTTATCGTATTTTAAAAATAATAGTAATAATAATGACAGACCATAAGTTGAATCCTAAAGTTTCGACAGTGTCACAAATTTTTGGCCATTGCGCTTCAAATATGTTTAAATATTAATATCCAACAATCTAATCATGTGATAATATTTCATAAACTTTTATATATGACTATATACTATGTTTTGTACATTCCTGTTACCGATTCGAAACTAAATAAGTAACTTTCCCTCCACCCCCTCCTCCTTAAGGGTTTGTTAGTCAGGGGCGGTTGCTGTGGACTCGTAATTCCACCACGCGATAATACAACCTACCCCTCCATCAACCACCCTATTTTTTCTACCCGCTTATAGTACAACAATGCTTTATCGTGCATTTTAATTTTTGTAGTTGTTATTTTTTGATATTATTTTCTTGAATTTTAAATAAATTTATTCAGAAACTGAAATGTCAAATGCAAATTATATTACTGGTTTCTTAGAACCATTTTTATTTTGTATTATATGTATATCTATACCTATTTTAGTTCGTGTATGATTTTGACCTTGTAAGGTTTTTGACTTTCAGTCTGGAAACCACCCCCGCTCATTTAGAAGGGAAGTACAGGTAACTGCGGTTTATTATAAACCTTTGGTGATACTTTTATCCATATAAAAAATAACTGACGTACCCTTAATAGTACAGACATGTTACGTCATAAATATGGCCGACATCTCTAGCGCTAAAACTACAATTCAAATTTTTAATTGCTGTATCTCCGTCAACATTTAGATATTCAATAAAATAAAAACGCGAATATACATTTATTAACATCCTCAACAATTGAAAAATTGATTCCTAAAAAATGAGTACACAAGCCCATTGTGCTCGTATAAGACTTCTCCAAATATTCCAATCTATAACAATCCAATATAATTTTAAACAACTAATTTTATACACATTCTTTCTTCACTTGTTCAGATTTTAAATTTTCCGCTTAATAACATGAAAGTTCACCTGCTGTGGACATTTGTATCAAAATAAT
This sequence comes from Panorpa germanica, assembly GCA_963678705.1. Taxonomy (NCBI): domain Eukaryota; kingdom Metazoa; phylum Arthropoda; class Insecta; order Mecoptera; family Panorpidae; genus Panorpa; species Panorpa germanica. The sequence goes on from OY783219.1 coordinate 4,254,173, forward strand.
ATTGTTTAAACAATTGCCGCCTATTCCATTGTTGAACTGCGCTATAACTGCGGTGTCAGGTAGCTTTCCACTGCACTCATACTGCACATGGTGCATCTCACCGATGCGTTGCATAGGTTTGTTGCAAAAAGTAATCTATCTATATCATGAGCGCCGAGAGGAGAGTGGAAGTGGGTGTACCAGCACCCCGCTGCCGTGAAAGAAAATATTTAGAAATAAGATTATTATTAGTTATTGTTTGAATAAAAAATTGAAGCGTCCAAATTTGATCAATATCCTATCAATGAATTCAGTGTCCTCCTGTACCCTTTTCCTATGAACACTGAGCATGAACTCCCCTGAAAGTAATCCCTTCGGCGCCCCTGATGTATAAACTTACATACCACGTAAAATAGCAATCGAAAAATTAAAATTCGTCAGCTTATATCTCGTAAACTATAAAAGACAGTTTAGATATTTAAAGTGTATTCAACAAATACAGGATTTTGTCCGTGTTTGAAATGGTAAATAATGAGATACCTCCATCCTAATAAACAATTTGGTAAAGTGTTCCATTTTGTGACGTTTCCATCACTATTGCACTTCAATTATAGTTCATATCAACTTTATCTTCATTTGTATTCTGACAAGTGGAGTGGTTTCGTAATTTGTAGCCAATAAAATAGACATTTCATATGAACAACTGTGAGAAACTGAACTCTTTCGGGAGAAAAAAATCACACCCATCTTTAATATGATGTCAAAGCGACTGCAAAATGTTTACTGGGTTATATCAGTATTACAGTTATTTTTCGTTACTTTTAAGTAATCGTGCCTTGCTCAATTATTGTCATAGTAGACACATAGCGATCCAACCGTTTCTCTTCTCCGTTTTCTTAAATAAAGCCAATATGCTTGATGCGAGTAGTGCAAACTTACAGACGCTTATCTTTAGCGTTCCACAAATTATTGCAATAGCAAAAAAACACACTTCAAAAAACAATTTAAATTTATCAACAAATATTGACTTCGCTAATTCATGGTTTACAACCCGAAAGTACACAGACACACACACATGTGCGCAGGATAACAATAATTGCGGCCCGAATCGCAAGAGTTAATCGTATGATTTCTTATCAATATTTTTCTTATCAATGCTAATATTGAACGTGGAAGAAGAAAACACACAAGGAAATGATGATACCAGTAATATTACGTATATGTGATCATGAATTCAGCTGTTAGGGCTACCTTAAATAATAAATTGGTTAGGATCGCAATCAAATTTGCAAAAAAAAAAAAATACTAGAAGTAAATCACAGTAAATATGTTTACGCACATTCTGAAAAGTATTTCATTATTTTAGCGTGGAAATTAAAGGAAATTATAGACTACAAATTGAATTCAAGCATTTCCCATTGACGATCCCGTTCATTAGTGAGACAACCACAAATTTTGAATTTGAAATATTCTAAATCTACTCCAGTGATATTCGAAAAGTTTGACTGCAGTTTAACAATTTTACATATAACTACATACTCAACTCAATTTGTTTTTCAGTTGTCTCACTAATGAACTGGACTATCGATTTGCTTACTACATTAAGTGCGCATTAATTAAACCGACGTATTTCAACAAATTACATCACTTCTGTAATTCCCTTAAGTTTTCTAAAGTTTTTTTTTAATTTTCATTGAATTTAAGTACTTGCTCTTAGGGAAAGCATCTGAACATTTTATGTATGTCATGATTTGAATAGAGGGTTGAACGGGTGGAGTGAGAGGGAGGTGGGTGGCAGTGGGAATACGAGGAGGATAGAATGTTTTAGGGATTGCTACTGCCATACTGGTCTTCATTTAAACGTATATAAAATAGAATTGGGGTGCCGGAGTTCGAGAAGAAATCAAGCACTTAAAAACCACCATTCGCTAGATGGCAGGCAGGTGTCTCGAACGTGACGTCACAATATTTCAGTTTGATGAAAACCGAGAATTAATAAACCCATTTATGGTATAAACTTTTCTCACCATGTCTTTGTCACAGCGTTTATAACTAATTATTATATTGTCACCTTTCAATGTTAAATTGCAAGAATAGGAAAAAATGTATCCCGGTATTAAGTAAATACTAAATGCGGATGAGTATCTTCTCGGTACTAGTGCAAATTCACAAATTTGAAAAAAAAACCTATATTACAACTTAAATAACCCAAAAAAAACATAGAAACAAGTATTTCAGTATGGTTTCTCTCGAAAAGCAATTGTACCTTCTTGCAGCCTATTTGAAACTATATTTTAATGAAAAAAACCCAGATTTGGGTGAAAAAATTCAGAAGTGGGAGCGTTACAAGATCAAATAAAAAAGGTGCGGTATCCCAATTCTATAGAGCGTAGCCAATATCATTGAAAGGTAGACGGGAAGCTACTGTGTCTTTGGCGTCGATCTCCAGACCAGCGCTATATTTTATGGGTTTGGTTTTTATTAAAATTATATGCATTTACAGTCATAAAACTTATAAAGTGGGATCCATCGAAAATAGGCCGACGTTAAATAAATAATATTTTTGGGTTAAAAACTACGCGTTAAAATAAGAAAGAACGAGCGCATTGGTTGCATGTTTTGAACCCCTGTGCTCTGGACTGATATTCCATGCTATTCCGCTTTCGGTATCAACCCCGTAGTAAAGCAAAGAACATCCCTTTCCACTTTATATTATATATAATTCATTGAATGTATTCCCTTTTCCTTAATGTTTTATTCAGAGAAGAAGTACATAGAAAAAAAAACATTAGCTATTCAATTGAAAACAAGAACACATGAAAAGGTAATGCTCTGTAAAGAAAATTCTAAAAGCGCAATCATTTTAAATAAAGTTAATTAAAATATATAGAAATATATAACTTTAAACTAACCTAACTTTCGACTGCATCAACAAACACTAGTGATATTAAAAAAATTAGCACCGTCCAGACTGGTGCAACATTAATATAAGTAAAGACAACTGAAAATAATGTATTTACTATACCCAGTACGCACCACATTATAACACAATTACGATTATAAGAACAACCTTGAAGTATGCAGGATAACTATTTGACAGATCAGCAAATTCCAATGGATCATAGTTGCATAATAGATTATACAAATTCATAACGATTATGTTTGAGGATATGATACGTCAATATAAATGTTATATAAATACTATATGTGCCTTGAAATCTTTAGTAACTACTGTGTAAAAACTATTTCCCAAGAATTTTATTATAACCTTAAATGTCAGTTCCAACTTGTGAAATCATGCGTCATTCGTCAGTAATATATTTTATTAAAGAATAGTTATTATTCTTTAAATAATTTCCTAATAATTCACAAATTAAAACTAAAAATCAGTAGCTGAGGATTAATCTTCCTTTATAGGTTATTTTTATTCTAAACTACTTATTATTAAACTTTATTTTATTAAATATAACTTAGCTAAATACAGATGATCATCTTCTTTACTTTGCAAAATAATTTTCATAAAACAAACTGAACCTAAAATAATTATATAAATAATAGTTTTATATACGAAAATAATCTAAAGATATCGTGGGATATTAATTAACAATATAATTCATTTAAAATAAAGCTATACAATTACTTTTACATGTCAAAAATAAGTTAACCTATATTTTAAACTAGGGATTCACAAAAATTGTAACAAAACTGGTGGTAGCAATATTATTTGCGTGTTAATTATATAAAGACGATAAAGTATATCTATGTATTATACATAGATTGTATAAATTTAGTTTTATTTTTATACATTATATCATACTTTTCAAAAGTATAACACAATCAAATTATGATGACACCTTTTAAATGTCAAATAATGGCAGATTATGAAGAACGTATAACAAGGAAGTTCTAAAGAATTAAAATACCTGCTTTTCTGGAGTGTAAATATTATTCTTATAATTTAGAGGTATTTTAATGTAAACAAGAGGACCTTTTGCTTGCTTATCAGTTCAAGTTAACTTCAGAGACAAATTCAAATTGACAACCGGCGTCGTAAAAGTTCAAAAAACAAAGTTGCTACGTTTTAAATAAGTAATAAATGTTCGTTTATCGTGTTAATTAGTTTAAGAATTGATACAAACTGTAGATAATGTGTTTAGGTTGTAATTTGTATGTTTTTCGTACAGTTTGAGGTTATGTTTCAGTAAGAAAATTATGTGATCTAGAAATGAGGTTTTTCTTACCTGGGGCAGCCAGGCTCACCAGGGCCAGTGCCAGGCCGATAAACCTCTGCAGGCGCTTGGCCATTTGCACGGCCTACTCTACACGGGGCGGCTCCTCCGCCTGACTTTTATTGTGCACCATATCAAGAAAAATGAAAATATAAAAAAAATAACACCAACACTTTTGCTTCAACCACTACTTACACTAAATATAAATATATAAAATCACCGAAATTCTAACACAATTAATTATATAATAATAATAAAACACCGGGTTAGTTTTCAGACACTATTTTAACACTTTTTAGACACTGTCAACTATTGTGAATAGAAATATTTAGTAAAAACACCTGAGAATAGTGCGAGTTGTCCTCGGGAACACGACATCGTTGCAGAACGGTCGACGGGTATATGTCATATGTCTGAATGTCTCAGTCTGCCAACTAACTGAATAAATGAAAACCTATACTGTCCGTTTAATTACGTATGGATTCGGTTTTATTCGTATATATTCGGGACAACAGCATACGTAGAGTTGATGCAAAAAGGGTGGGGAAGACGCGAAGCGCCGCGACGTTTCCCCCTCCTTAGCATCTAAACCACAGAGCGCCGTTAGATCGATAGGAACAGCGCGAAATTGAAATATTACTTAATTTTTTGTTTCGAATTATTTCTTATACATATTATAATTTTCTTGATATTGATGGTATATAGGAATTTATATACTCGATAAAAAGCTATCAATGTACCAACGTTGAAATACTAAATATGAACTTCGGAGTATCGAAGTCGTTAACAAATTTAACATTCATTTCTTTTCTTGTGCATCCGGTTTAAGCTACAAAAACGATCTTGGCTACAATGCAAACAAAACTGTATACTTATAAAATATTGTAAAACTGGCTAGCAAGAATTTTTCGATTTTCGGGTTCGATTTCTGGTCCATAAGTATAATTTCTCTAAATTAAATCTAAAAAGACAGCTATTACAAAGACTTTAATTCTAAAAAAGATTTTCTTACGCTCTATAATCCCTAAATAGTTTTATAATTATGTTATTTGGGCAAAACGGTAGAATTATTTTCAAAAACACAAAAAATAGGTCACAAAAAGTTGCATAATAGGTAAAATCATTTACGTAACATGTAACTTTTGTTATATTAGATAAATCTTAAATATACGTAACTGTATTTAGCAAGGGGTCAGCGTAAAATTAAATAAATAAAATTTATAGCTAGCAGAGAACCTTAACTTGAAATGAAACACGCAAAATAATTATCAAATTATAAAATATTCGCGTAAATTACGAAACAGTCGAGGAATGTACCCACCGTGGACCCGGGTCCGGGACTCCACGAGGAATCAAGGAAAGGGGATCCAGGAATCTTGATTAATAGGTTATATTCTCCTTTAATAAAATTAAAATTAAATATCCGAGGAATTTTAATTTATAGCTCCCATAAGAACAACTTCATTGTGCAAAATTATAAAAGGATTTTAAATGAATCAAAAAGCCAGTGGCGTGCGACCAATTTAAGATAATATATTTTACCTAACATTACGTTTTATTATTTACCGAAGTTAAACATAACTTTGTTACATTGTCATTAAATAAATATATAACACATTAACAATTTTTCACTAATATATTACTCTAATTTGTAACATTATATAACATTACATAAAAAGAATGTATTAACATCAGAAAACATATAAGTTTTGTTATGTAAGCTTACATTATATTAACCTAAAAGAAATTATGTAATAGGTAAACATTTTTATGTTATACAAACCTTAAATAATATACAATTTACAAGGCAGCTAATTTCTTCAGCAAAACTTTAAAGTAATTAGATACATCATAAACTATTAATGAAAACTATGTATATACTTTGGACACCACTGCTCTAGTCAATGAATATTTTTTTTATTATATCTATATTATATAATATGGGCTTGGGGTTCACATGCGGCCAAAACCAGTTTCATGAATCGATCCAGCAAAGCTATGCCAAAAACGAGGACATTAAAATTGATGTACAAATTGTCTAGGCTAGGTCTAGAACTTTTAGCTCTTAGCTCATTCGAATAGATAGATAATTCTAGCACTTGTGAAATGGTCTACAAAATCTGCATGGGGCTTCCGCTATCCTTTGGCTGCTCCAGCTAGAACGCTAGCAAATAAAATGTGAGTTCATACATCCTGAAGATGTAACTGACAAACTTATTGCAGCAGTAGACAATTTTGAAAGTTTGCTAGAACATATTTTTATTAACATTTATGTTAAGTTTTACGGTGTCCCATAGGGAAACAATTATAGATCCCAACAGAGGGGTCTTCCGGAAAACTCAGGGGGGGGGGGGGTAAGGGTGGTTCTGTTAGATACTGCCAACCCTTCCCTCTCGCTTTCCTATTTTTATTTAATAAAGCTAATGTATTTAACACGAGCATTGCTGACATAAGCACATGTGACAAGACGTGACAAGGAAGGGGGGGTGGGGGAGGCATAAGTTTCGTGACGTCACATTTAAACTATAATTTGACTTCTAAACAAAAGAGGAAATTATATATTTATATTTATTGTTAATATAAATATATATATATATATATTAATTTAATATAAGAATATATTTTTTTTAAATATAAATATGATGTCACATCTTCTAGTCACTAGATACGTGTCAAAAGTCGAAAACGATCAATAGTAGCTACTTTCAACATATTTTATCAAGAAACGAATACCGCTTGTAGTGATTTTCTATACACGACAATATTTATCATACTCTCAATTAATGATTCTGAATTTTTGAAGCAATCGTAAGAAAATTACCATTGTTATATCACAAATATATCACAGTTATATCACAGTCTAAATCTAAAAATTTAGTATTGAACCTTTTTTTACGTATAAAGTTAATAAATATCTAAAAAAATTATATTTTTTTAGTTGGTAGCATTGACCAGGGATATTACAGCTGCATTCTGGTCAGATCAGGTAACGGTATATATTAGTTACAGCTAATTTCATTGAAGTGTGTACCAATGTTGATATTTGGAGTCGACAGAACTCACATAGCATAATGTTAAGTTATTACTTAAGTTATTATATTAAAAGGAAATTACAATTTAAATAATAAACTTTAAATGTCTTTTCTTTGATTTCCGTTATATAAATTACTAAAATAAAAGTCTTTAATTTCAGAAGCAACACATTAGTTCGATTAAAAACTTATAATTCTTGAAATGTCTTATATATATATATATTTTGAAATATGGTTCTTGTTATTATTAATTATGAAATATAGTTCTTGTATAGACAATTTTTTTTAATGCTAGTTTTCCTGGAGTATTATACCATTTTGGAATCCTGAAGAGTGGCGCCAATTTTTAAAAAAACTTGCCATAGTAGTGTTCATACTTCTTTTTTAACCCACGATGAGTTAAAGTGGACTGAAAGTAAAAATCTTTAAAAATTTTAGGGAAAAATATAATTTTGATTGATTTTTGTGTGAAAACTACTAGCATTCTGGGATTTTTAATGGTTGTAGTGGATAGCTGTGCTATTTAGGTTGCCGATACAAAAAAGAAATCAGAAATATTTGAAAAATTGTGGTCATGGTAGTTAAAAACATCTTAAGGTGTTTCAATTTTTGAATTCTTTTTATTTTTTTCTCTAATTTCTAAACAAAATGAGATAAATTTTTTTTTTCTTTCTTTCTCGTGTATTCATGAGCAGGACCACCTTCTGGTGCCGGCTTATCGTTGAATTTTGGGACACCACTTATATATTATTCACCAAGCGACCTTTTTCAGCTATGAAATAATATAATATCTTCTGTTGTTACTACTCATAGCTCTTGAAATTAACAATATTTTGTTTTTAGGGTTGAAGCAGCACAAGCACATACAACATATGCGCCCCATGTAGGCATATTGTACACCTGTTTCCCCCTCCCAATTGTTTTAGTACAGGTAAAGTACATTACGATGTTAGAGGGGTGATATAGATATAGAATAGCATACAGCGATATTAGATGTTGGTGAGCCCATGTGGTATTCATGATATAGGTGTACGCACGTACAAAAACACACACACGTAAGCAGACACACACATTCAAAACAAAACAACGCAGGCGGTAGAATAATTACCAGAGTAAAATATAAATGTGCTTTATAAACTTGTATTTTGATGAAACACTGAAATAATAATGGACTTGCGTCCTATGTCTTAATTTCTATAAAATTGTCCTGTAGATATTGATAAAGTGGGTTACTAGAACCTCAAATGTTCAATTATTCTTTAATAACTCCTTCTATGTTAAGAGATATTTACAATTAAAAAAGTAATTTTGTCTCTTTAATTATTAAAGGGATTCAACGTTGTATACATTCCAAGTGCATGTGACATCACAATCCTTGTGTAAGATTACCAACCTTACAGCTCATAAATCTCTGCTATATATATTTATATATCAAAATATCAAATATTATTTACAGCTATTTCAAGGAACAATAAAATTTCAATATTATGTCTGCCGTAACAGGGTTAAATGAAATGAAAACTTATTATTCTTTGACTTGACTTGATTATTTGACTACCAACAGCTACAAAACATTACCACAGCACTGACCTAATCAACAAATAACTGATGTTAAAATGCATTTCAAGTCATACAAATATGGCCGACCATTTCTAGCGCTAAAACTACAATTCAAATTTTGAATTGCTATATCTCCGTCAACATTTAGATATTTAATAAAATAGACACGCCAATACACATTTATTAACATCAATTTCAATCAACAATCGCAAAACAAGCCCATTGTCTCACTAATAAACCGGGCTATTAATTCTACAAAACAACTGGCTCAACGTTTGTTTGAATATGTCAAAATCTGAACAGAACTGTAACAAAATATACGAAAAAATAATAAATAGAAATATACATATACCATTTACATTTCTAAGAAATTTGAAATCCGTAACATTATTAATATTTAAGGGTATTATATCTTTTCTAAATTATGACCGCCGCGTGTGTCAAACTCGGAAGTACTCCAGATGTTCAAGTCCTTAAAGATATCACATGGCGATGGTCGAAAACCCCATGAACCCCGTGTGCAACGGCGCGTGCTAACAAACAACGTTGAAACGCACGCCAGCCTCAACATACGGTCAAAATATCTTACGCAGTCTTGTAAGCTAATTTACTGCCTATAACTAACTAAAAACTATCAGTGTTCACATGAATCAAGTAACTTGAGTTCAAGTATGTTTGTAATAACATGTTTTTAAAATGTCAGAAAATATTAGGAGTTGTGGCGCTGATATTACGTAAATTTTAAATGATTTTGTTAGATGGATAAAATGCCAAGGAAAATGGGCTTAAGATCCAGGGGCGGCCTTAGCCATTGCGAAGCCCCGGGCAGCAATTCTTTGCGAGGCCCCGGGCGACAGAACTTTGCGAGGCCCCGGTGTAGCAGATCTTTGCGAGGCACTTATTCTTTGTATAATTTATGTAAATTGTAAGTAAGTATTTTTGATGATAATTGACAAGAAATAAAATTTTATATTGGAAATATTATAGAAGTTAACAAGCACAAAGACGACAACTTTAAAATTTAAATAGCAATATTTTCGTAAACTTTTGGATATTTAAAAGAATAAAACAAGGCAATAAATATATATTAATATATATTCCAATAAAACAGCAAAAAGTCCGATTTTAAAAACTGAGTTAATCGATTGCACTTGCAGTTATGTGTTTACAAGTTACTTGACCAACGTAAACGGTCCTTTCAAGAAACAGTAGTCGAGTCCAATATGTAACTTATTGAACTGAGGTAAAAATCAGCGATTGGAAAAGGGAGTAGTGCATTAAGTAAATGGTGGTAGCAGAGTTAGAAGAGGTAGGGACATCAGGGAAGTGAGAAAGGGTAGACCAGAAAGAGATGGAATGGCTTCCGGTTACAGAGAAATGCGAGAATATGAGAAATGAATTTGGCCCACAATGGTGTAGTTCAGTTTTAGTTTATATTTTAGTTTATATATATTAAATTCAACTGAGTTTAAAGTGAGGTTAATAATATTTAATTTAAAGGTGCAGAAACGTTGTACCAGCTTTGTAAGAAATTCTAGATGGTTGATTCTTAACAATCGGAACAAATCGGAACAAGAAATAAGGGCACAGAGGTCGAGAGCAGTAATGCAACCAAACTGCTGTGTGTTGAAAATAAGCATTTTTATTTTATGAAGCAATAATAATCAAATCTCCCTAGACACAAACGGGGGTATTACCTTAAATAAGTCTTTCGAAACATTTTTATTATTCTATTAACACAAAAAAGGTCATTTTACGCCGCTAAAATTTGTTTTTTCTCCGTTAAAATTGCGGCTGCGCTGTTGAAATTTACTTTTTCGCGGTAAAAATTTGTTTTTTGCCGCTAAAATTTATTTTTCCGCAGCAAAAATTTGATTTTTCGGCCCTACGATTTATTTTTAGCGGCGAAAATTTGTGTATCACTGCTGAAATTTATTTTTTCGCCACTGAGATCTATTTTTTGCGGCGAAAATTTGTTTTTCGCCGTTGAAATTATTTTTTTCGCAGCGAAAACTTCTTTTTAGATAAATAAGTATAGTGTTAGATAAATTTTAAATACTCGTAACTGTGTAAAGATTTCAAGCCACGTGCCTGTTTTGCTTAATGATAAACGGGGCCCCGAAATAAACAAATAAATACATATAAATAAAATTGACGTACCTTTCTAAGTAAAAATATTTGATTCTGCGCTTGCTACATCCCTGTTACTTGCTAGAGTTTCTGAAGATGGGTATTCCCCTATTTTCATTATTTCCTCTTCGGTTATCTGGAACTTGGAGTAGATACTCTCCAAATGGGAATTGCATTATAACTGGAAGAACGAAAGAATCCATATTATATTAAGCTCAAATAATTAGCTTTACTGAGAATTTATTTTGAATGAAAATTAAAACAAAAATCATCAATCCATGGATAAAATTAATTAAAACTTTGATTAGATTGGGTCACAAGGTGTGAAAGCGATTGCATGATGGTTGCCTTATTGTCTAAGCAAGCTATGAATGTATATATCTATGTGTATTTGTATTCCATAACACATGCTAGTTCTGGGATACCGCACATTTTTTTTAATCTTATTGTTACACAATTCAAACACTACTATTACTACACCCCCGTGAGACGTCTTATAAAAGTATAAAGTTTTCCCTTCAATGATTAAATATAAACTTTTTACTATAAATTTATTGAAGTCATATTTTACAAAACATTTCCAAAACTAATTTACTCAGAAAATGAATTTACGAAGCCAAATTAATGCTATTAAATTTAATTGTTGAACAATGCAATAGAAAACTAATCAAACAAAACATATTTCCTTTAAATTAAATGAAAACTTATGAATTATTCATGGAAACAAGAAATGCATTTGAAAGTTTAAAATGAAATGCAATATACTCGCTTTATAAAAAGTATAAATGAATTTTGTCAAGCCAGCGACACAAAACATTAATACGTTATATAGTTTATAATAATATCTTAATATTAAATAATAGAAATTTATAAAATTAATTTTCCGCATGAAGAATTTTGCTTAAATTACCGAATAGAATACCACCAGCCCGGTTACAGGCACACCGGGACAAGGGGTAGGAAACCGACACCCAGAGCACTTAGGTAGTCACATTCTGTGTCGTATCCATTACTTAGACTCCTGCCTGAGACACCAAGCGCGTGCCACAATGCCCTGGCAGTCAACTGCAACATTTCATATTATTTTTTAAAAAATATTGACAATATGTATAAAATACCGCCTGAAACTATGCAACTAAATATGCACTAAATAAATTATACGTTATTGTTAAGTATAACGTTATCATAACGGTATAATATTATTATTATTAATTAATTAATTGTTCGCCTTTCGGCTTTACAATCTACATTCTTAATACATTTCATATACTTCAACTTACAATTAAATTTAAACTATTCTAGACCTTTTTTATTTCCAAAAGTACTTTCTGCTTCTTCTTCTCTTGACCCTCTTCCTTCATTTTCCCTAGTCTTAATTCTGGACTGGTCTATTCCCTAGTCTATTTTTCTGGACTGAAGTTTAACTGTTTCCTCGCTACTTCTTTCTTTCTCCTGCTTCCCTTCACTGCCTCTTTTAGTACTTCCTCTCTCTTCCTGTTCCTTGTGCAACCCAGCCTTCAGCTTATTTATTGTCCTGTTTTTCCTTTCCTTTTTACTATTTCCGCCATCCACCTCTTTCCTTCACTGCCTCCCTTTAATAGCTGGCCAATATTCCTTTCGCTCACTACTATTTCCTTACACTCAAACTTAATGTGCTCCAGTGCTTCGTCCTCCGCTCCGTACACTCTACACTTTCTTTCCTCACTACTTTCCCAATATCTGTTTCCTTTTTCCTCATTTCCCAATCTAAACCTTGCTGTCCTTCTTATGTGGTTTATGTGGTATAATAACATTACAATAAAGTTAAAAATTATTTTAATATTGATCACCTTTTCATAATTATATTCCAGTTAAAAATAGAAATGGAATCGAATTATACTATAGGGTTCAAACCATACACATAAAACAAACATCGCTTCCGACGGGGTAAACGGTAGTCAATCTATAATTCGAGATATATGCCATCAGTAAAGTCCATAACAGCATGTTGGTCATCCCTGACATGAGATGCTCGATTTACAAGGCACATTAAGCAAAACAAGAACACACCACGGTGCTAATATATATTTATGACATTATTTTGAAGAAACGTGCATTCATCCCTTGGGAATATTATATTTCTATTAGCAAATGACATATGGTGGAAGCACGTTATTAAATTTACAGGGCTGTACTCAGTATCTGTAGCCAGGGACAGAGCTGTATTAACAGTGGTACAGGTAGGACAATTGTGACTGAATAGAATTGATTTCTCCGGAATCCAAGTGTGATTAGATACAGTATATTGATTACTTGCGGTAGAGTTAAAGAAAAGGTAATTTCCAATTTGGCTTGTTACATTTTATTTGTATTAGAAAATGGCAATGAGCTTATTGATAAAGTCTGTTACTAGAACCTCAAATGTTCAATTCTTTGTTAATAACACCTTATATGTTAGGAGATATTAACAATTAAAAAAGTTATTTTGTCTCTTTAATTATTAAAGGGATTCAAACACATTCCATATGCATGTGGCTTCACAACCGCTGCCAACCTTACAGCTCATAAATCTCTGTTATATGTATTTATATATCAAAATATCAAATATTATTTACAGCTATTTCAAGGAACAATAAAATTCCAATATTATGTCTTCCGTAACAGGGTTAAATAAAATAAAAACTTATTATTCTTGACTTGACTTGATTATTTCGAAATGCTCTATCTATATCTTTGTCAACATTTAGATATTTAATAAAATAGACACGCCAATATACATTTATTAACATCAATTGAAAAATCGACCACTGAAAAATGAGGACACAAGCCCATTGTGAATGAATTCAATTGGTTTGCAATTGCAAAAATATATAACACCGAGCAAAACCAGGTAATATGCCTAATAAAATTATTTTCTCAGTATAATTTGATATGTTTCACCTCAAACCATGACCTCAAAAAATTACAAATATTATTAAAAAAAATGATATCTTGCAATTATTAAAAACATAACAATAATAATCAAAAATATTGATGACAAATGTGTAGTTGTAAAAAATTGTATAGTAATCAATGTGTGACAATGATTATCAAAAATAATTACATTCACGCGTAAGGATACAAATCATGAATGAAAAGATCAAATTTCTACAGAGGCGTATCATAAAGGGTTCTAAAGATACAATTGGTTTTGCGTGGGAACTCAAGAAAAGCTTTTTGTATAAACATATAAAATAAATATTAACGAATGCAGTAATAGTGTAACATTAAAGAAACAATATATTCTTAATATTACATTGTCATATAATTTCTACAGAACATATACACATTTTTTATAATATTCTTTGTCATTGAGATTAACATTAAAGCAGCTGATGCGACACATACCTGAAACAAATAGTGTTACTTAATATTTTGATTAATTATGTTATACCCTGTACTATATGATACTTGCCTTATACATTTGCTATATTACTGGAGAAAATCTTTAACCTCCTGCAACTCACGATCCCTAGCTTGTTGATGAGCCCATCTTTGCTCAGCGAGCCTAGGACATAGGCCCCATTTATCATGTTGTACTTTCTTAGAACATTTTGGACATTGTTTACCTCCTGGTGGAAAGGGTGGTGTTCTTACATATGCCGAAAGACATCCCTACAATAAATTGTTTAGCAAAAAACAATAACTGTGGTATAATTAATCACAAATATTTGTTGTAAAAATAACAATTACTTTGTGATAAAGGTGACCACAAAGTACTCGCTCGACATGGTTATCATGACCCTCATCGTGAATAACATCCTGAAAGAAAAGATTTAATTTCTTATATAAAATCTTATCTTATATAAAAATCATTGCAGAAAAAGTATTGTAAATTACATCTGGATTGTCAGGGAGGCATTGAATATCACAAACTGGACATAACTCATTAGGAAACCTTTGTACTGATTGAATTATAAATATAGTAGGTCCTTGAAGACTAGGAGACGGTTTAAATATTACTTGTGGGCCTTTAACAGGGCGTAAAGGAGGTTCCACACATTTTCTTGCAAGTTCTTTAGCCTGTCCTACCAAATACCGTATAAAAACATCTGGGAAATTTGAGTCAATGTCTTCTATGCTGAAATATATATTACAAATAATGCACCAGGTGTAATAATGCTTCAAATAATATCCTAAAGCGTTGAATTGGTCTTACGATATCGGTTTATCCGGATAGTTTTCTGGGATAACTATTTTACTTTTGAAGTGGTATTTATTTCCCATAACATCTAGACTAACAGCTGATATTTTTTGCTTTAATTTAATTGTGTCGTTTTCTCCTAATGCGGATCGAATAGCGTTAAGCTCATCATAACAACAACACAATGGATTTTCTACAATGTATGTTCTTATGAATTGTGCAGTTCGTAATATCTGAAAAGCATAATTATATAATAAAATGTATACAATAAATTTAGAGAGGATTCTTTAATCATTTATGGTATATATAGTCAAGTATTTTACGTATTTACTTGAGGCTTGTTGGTCCATTCTTTAAGTTTCTTTTCAGATAGTTCTGTTAAACGCTGTAATAATTTATCTGATAAAGTTTTACTTTTTATCTCTAATAATAAAGGTGAACTAGGATAATCCTCAGGAAATTGAATGCAAATTGCAATGCTCTTAAATGTTGTTATAGAAATTTCAATTCTAACCTAAAATTAGATTAATATATAACAATAATTTACTTCGATTAGATAATAATAAATAATAGAAGAATTACCATTGTTGGAAAGCAAGAAACCAATCTCGATCTTTCAATAACATTTTCACACCGCTTCGAAACATCTTCCAATTCATCTTTTAAAAATTGCATATTACTGATATGTCAGATGAATGTATCCAATCTAAAAGAAACTATAATAAGCAAACCTAATTATGAAACACGCAAATACTTAAGAGTAATTAGATAAGAATGATTAAATAATTTAATTCGGAATGCTAAAATTTATAGGTTACTTTTATAACAACTATATTATCTTGAAATGCTTTTACTTGCATAGTAAACTTATGTTGCAGAGGTCAATCACGACTAATTTAGACCATTTGGCAATAATACAAAGATTTATTTGCGTTAAATAATAATAAAATAAATAAATGTATAAATGACAGGACGTCAAAATCAAAGTCGAATTGGAAAATCAATGTCACGAAGTTCATGTTTTGAACAATAGATGGCAGGACATTTGGAGAAACGTATTTCTTTACTTTATTAATAAAACTATAAACATTTTAAAATCAATTTTAAAATAATCGTAAACAAAACATTCTTTAAAATGGTTCGTGAATAATTTTATATAATATTACTATCAATATTTCTCATAATAACTATTATTTAAACACATATTTTTTGCAGATTTTGTCTAGGGCAAAACCTGCTGTTGAAGCATCAAATACAGGAAGGGGGCACTCTAAAAATAAAATATTAAGCTTTAATGAATTTTTGGAAAAGAGGGATTATACAGGAGCTATGACTCTTTTAGAGGTATTTCTTTAAATTTATTTATATTAATTTAGTTATTAAGTAACACACAGCAAATTTGAACTATGAATATTTTTTATTGTATTATTCTATTTGTTGCTATAGCAACAAAATTAATATAATATTTTTTAAATTAAGATACTAATTAACAATACCTTTGTTATTTAATACGTTACATAGATTAAATATGATTCCTACCTTATTATAGTTTTCAAAAGGTGTCGGAGATGATGTTTTACGTGAACTTTGGCTAGGGTTCTGCGCGTTTCATCTTGGTGATTACAAAAAGGCATTGTCATTATACGAATCTGTATTAAAAAAAGATCCAATAGTGCCAGATATTCAACTAAATATTGCAGTTTGCAATTTTTATTTAGGTAAAAATTAAAATTACATATTGCAAATCTTTATATAAGATATTAATAATTAAATCTTTTAACTAACATCTAACATCTTTTATAATCAGAATTAATTTTTATAGGAATGTATAAGGAGTCTACCAAATTAGCTGAAGAACTGCCGAGTGGGCCATTGAGGGTAAGAATTTTAATCCATTCTAATCCATATTTTACTTTTTATTCGTCAAAATTTCTTCATTATAATTTTAGACGCGGCTGCTGTTTCATTTGGCACATAAATTGGGCGATGAAGCTATGGTGATGGAGCACCATAAACATTTAAAAGACGTAATCGAAGACCAACTAAGTTTAGCTAGTCTGCATTATCTACGGTCGCACTACCAAGAAGCTATAGACATCTACAAAGGAGTATTACTTGACAACAGGTATAAAAATTAAACAAATTATACATTTTCAATACAGGAAATTAATTACCTTTTCATTTTTAGAGATCTTCTTGCTCTGAAAGTTTACATTGCTCTCTGCTACTACAAGTTGGATTACTTCGATATTTCGCAGGAAGTCTTAAATGTTTATTTATCGACATACCCTGATTCAACCATCGCAGGAAATCTCCGGGCATGCAACTTTTATAGATTGGATAATTTAAAAGCTGCTGAAAATGAACTTAAAGCATTATCTGATCGAAATTTGTTTGGAACAGATTTAGTAAAACATAATTTGGTTGTTTTCAGAAATGGAGAAGGAGCTATGCAAGTAAGAGAAACCTTTATTTAAGACATGTTCTAAGAAGTGCGTAACTATAAAAAGGCATGATCTTACTCCAGTTCATTTCCTAAGAAGTCATATTATGTATTTGCTTAAATGTTTCTTGTCGTTAGGTTTTACATTTTGGTGATTACATTTAATTTTTTCCTTATTTGCTAACATGCCAAACGCTTTCCCTTGCCTTCCCTTCTGCTCTCCATCTCTCTTAGCAACAGTTCCTCCACACTTCTTCCACTTTTGGTGCCCTATTTATCGAGTCTAATAAGTCTACCTTCTTCTTAGATTATGCAATCTTAAATATACCCTTTTAAGGATTATACAATGTTAAGAACACCATTTTAAGGATTTAAAGTAGCTATAAAATAAGAACCTTTTAGATTAAATATTACTAGTTTTAGTTTAAGTAACAAATTTCACTTAAACAAAATAAATATGAATATTATATTATTTTTAAAGGTATTACCAGGACTAGTGGACATAATCCCCGAAGCACGTTTGAACTTAGTGATACAACATTTACGAAATAATGAGGTGCCACAAGCATATGCGTTGATCTTTGACCTAGAGCCGACTGTTCCACAAGAATATATCCTCAAGGGTGTCGTCAACGTAGAAATGGGGCAACTCCAAGGCTCTGTAAGTATTGTTAGAGTATTATTTGTCTGATGTTGTTCTCATAAATCAAATTTAACTTGTTTGAATTTATTTTAGAAGGAACATATTCAGACTGGCATCCAATGCTTGCAGCTAGTAGGCGACTCTGCCAGTGAATGCAATACAGTACCCGGAAGAGAAAGCATGGCTTCTGTTTTCTTTCTTTATGGACAATTCGAAGAGGTTCTCGTGTACTTAAATTCTATTAAAAGTCATTACATCAATGATGATACATTCAATTATAACTATGCACAGGTAACGTTTTAAATATTTATAATATACTATGGTAATGGTATAGTTACAGTAAAAATTCTATTGAAAACCTAACAGGCAAAAACAGCAACTGGATTTTATAGAGAAGCAATTGAAAAATTTATTCAAATAACTAATCAAGATATTCGTTATGAATATACATATATATGTTGCTTATGTCGCTGCTATATTAAAACTTCTCAGCCTGACAAAGCATGGGAATTGTATGTGACAATGAAGACCGGTCCCGAAAGTTTTAACGTCCTCGTGCTTATTGCAAATGATTGTTACAAAATGGGACATTTTTGGTACGCAGCCAAGGCTTTTGATATACTCGACCGGTGAGTTTTCTTAACGCATGTGTCCTATGTCTTAATTTCTATAAAAGTGTACTATATATTGATAAAGTGGGTTACCAGGACCTCAAGTGTTCAATTATTTTTTAATAACTCCTTATATGTTAAGAGATATTAACAATTAAAAATGTTATTTTGTCTCTTTAATTATTAAAGGGATTCAACGTTGTACACATTCCAAATCCATGTGACATCACAACCGCTGCCAACCTAATAGCTCATAAATCTCTTCTATATGTATTTATATATCAAAATATCAAATATTATTTACAGCTATTTCAAGGAACAATAAAATTTCAATATTATGTCTGCCTTAGCAGGGTTAAATAAAATAAAAACTTATTATTCTTTGACTTGATTATTTCGACTACCAACAGCTACAAAACATTACCACAGCACTGACCTACTCGACAAATAACTGACGTTAAAATGCATTTCACGTCATACAAATATGGCCGACCATTTCTAGCGCTAAAACTACAATTCGGAATTTTTAATTGCTATATTTCCGTCAATATTTAGATATTTAATAAAATAAACACTCCAATACACATTTAATAACATCAATTTCAATCAACAATTGAAAAATCGACCACTAAGAAATGAGAACACAAGCCCAAAGTATTATAAGATAGTTCACTAGGCAAAAATGTAGAATAATTGTAGAACCGTTGTTGAGATATCTCTTTGTACTTTAATTATTAATATCTCGCTTCACAACTGGTCAAAACATTTGAAATTTTCTATTTAAATTAAGTACATTTATTTTATCAAATTCTGTCGAAAAATGATTTTGCTAGTGTCCTGGTTAAATCAAATTATTTCTGTTTATAGAATGGATCCAAGTCCAGAGTACTGGGAAGGAAAACGAGGAGCATGCATTGGAGTATTACAGTTGATAGCAGCCCGCGATAAAAGAGCAACTATCGAGCAATTGGGGGGCGTCTTAGGCCTCCTACGGAATACCCATAACCCTCAAGCTGATGCTATTGCAAAAGTTATGCGTAGGTATGCTAAAGAATCAAATATAACATTAAATTAAATTATTTAAAATTCAAGACCAAAATTAGTTAATGTTTGTAATTTCTAAACTAAGATTTAAAATAAATAAAACAATGTGGTCTTAATAAAATGTTTATTTCATTTTTTATAGTATTCTTACCTATGAATTAAATTTAAAAATAATGAAATATAATTAAATCTTACGCGTAATGTGTGAAAAATAAATTGAATATTCTGATCTCTTTCATACCAAAATTAGTTACGCAGATAGATATATTTATGCTGATTTCTAATTAAACTAAACAGTCAATTTAGACAAAAAGCATATACATATACATATAAATAAAAATACCGTATTGCTAAATACTTAATATACGTAAATAATTTAACAATATTACAATATGCTTTATTATGTTTTTTATATATGTAAAAATATCTAAATAAATGAAAGTACTAGACAAGTTTTTTTTATATTGTAACATTGTTCATTTCATTAAATAATTTATAAAATATTATCCAAAATATTTGCCCATTTTTTTCACATTGATTATAACAAAATTATTTATAGCAAACTAAATATAAGCCATATTATATGTACAATAATAGTAAATCTAAAAATAAAATACATTGAAAAAACTTAAATTATTAATTAAATAACGCGTATTTTTGGTTAATTCATTTTCTCAAGCGTTATAAAAAGACATTATTTTAGAATTGATGTGCATTTACTAAACATCGTTTAAAAATGCTATTTACCACTCCTGTTACCCTCCTTGTCATTGACCACGGTTTTGATATATTTAAACACAATTAACTGCTCTACATTTTATGTTAATTAAAATATATTAACTTACAAAAAGTCCTTCACTGAACATACTTTGTTTCGATAAACATTGTTGGTTTAATAGAATGTTTTATTTAAATGCGTACATACATTTATAGTGCTCAGGCACTATTCAAATTTCGCGAAAATAGTTGCTACCGAATTAACCGCGCTAGTTAAGGACTTACTTTACATTTGCAACTTCAAACCACAATTTGTACTATCTGAAAAACTTACTTATTATAAGTACAAAACCATTCTTATTCCATTTCTTTCTTAAATTTAAGTACACCGCAGTTAAAAATGTTTAAATTACATCAACTTGATCTCCGCCAATTTATAAACTTATACCCCTCTCTAATCATTACACAAATTTAAATAATATAAAAGTTTTATTATTTAACTCTTCATAATCACAAAACATTTAAAATAAAATAAAAAATATTAAATTCTGCACCATTACTATAATAACATGTAAGACATAATTAAGAATAATAACAAACAAAAATAGTATTAAACAAACATAATCAATACAAATAATGATCAGTATGAATTATTAAAAATATACTTTTTTCTAAATTATCTATAAAATAAAAAATACTTATAGAATATAGGATGTAAAAAACAGCATATTTTCAAAACCAAATAGATCTTTATTTATTTTATTTACCATCATTGTATTTGTTATAAGATTATAATACACTTGAAAAAGTTTGCTATTAAGATATTTTTGTTAATAATCATTATAGCAAACCTTTAAAGGTTATTGATATCCAATTTATAGCATTCTTTTTTCATATATATTATAAACTTTGTTCCAATAATTTTTCAATGTAGAATGAACGAAGTCTGAAGTCTAATATTAAAAATTATTGCTAAGTGAACTTAGAATTTTTATCTTAGCAGAGTTGTTTTTTTTTCATAATTTCGGCAGTAATAATATAAGATATAGATTATCATTTTTTTTTACATAAATCTATGCGCAATCATAAATACATAGGGCACTAAACTTTGCATAAATATTAACATTACAAAAAATACCAATCACATTACTATATTAAGTAAGTAAGATACGCTAATTTCTTATTCAAATATGTTGGATTGTTTTTTTTTTTAACAAATAGTTTTTAATGAGAGATTGGTTTTTCTTTGCCTTCGATATTATAGATTTTTAGATTCATTTTTTTGAACTCACGGGTTAACTCGCCCTTAAGGATGATCTCTTGCTGGGTGGTTCATCATCTATGTCATCCTCCAACCCTGGCAATTGGATTTTGGTATCTGAAGCTTCGCTGGGCTGTAAATAAAAGAATATAGTTAATATAAAAACATAAAATGAAATTAATTTTATATTTCATAATAATTTAATGATAATCTTCCACATTTACCAATGGTTTAACAAAATTATAAACACGCCAATAGTTCAAATTAGAAATAAACTTTTACATTTAAACAATTCTAATTTCCTTTATTTTAAAATATATGTTATTACGTAATGTGCAGAGGTGCCGGTCGAGAATTCCAAGGCGGAATTTCCCGGGATATCACACTGATTTTTACACAGTGCTTCTCAAACAAAAAGAGATAAGAATAATAAAGAAACTTCAAATATTTATACCTGTGCATCAATGCAACCTGCTCGTCCAGAACGCTGCATGAAATTTTAACAATATATAAGAAGTCACATTTAGTAAGAATGACTTATAAACAATTAACCTCAAGATCATTTGATATGGAAATTCTTTACTCTTCGTATAAATATACATATAATAGTAAACAATTGGTGTCAAAATGTACAATGACGGAGTTATTGTTAGTTACTACACAAGTTAATAGGTGTTTATTACCTGTACATCTGTTCCTAAAGGACCACAACCTTCCAGAGGACGACCTTTGCCTTTACGTTTTGTTCCTTTCTCAGAAAGCATTGATAAAGTGATTGTTGTCTTCTTTGCAAACTGAAATAATATAATGCAAATAATAAACAATTAATTTTAAGAACTAAGCAATAATTATAATGACTATAGCTAATTACCTGCATCTCTGATGGTATATATAACTTTGTATTCATAAAACCTTCAGGTTGTGGTTGGAAATACATAGATGGTATCCTAGTTTCTGAAGGAAATTCTTTCAGTTCATAATTTTGAGTTTTAGATAAAATGAGGCCCATAGCAATATCACAAACAGCCCACATTTTCTATAAAAAAAAATACAACAAATAATTAACAGATGTTAATTTAAAAATGATTACATATAATGATACATACGTAATTGATGGAATCATCTTCACTTTTGATTGCATCTTTATGATTTTTCATTCTGTCAATTAGGTTTTTATAAAATCCGAAACAATAAAACTCCTTGTGAGATACCAGAGGTTCTAAAACATTCCAGACACATCTTTCAATAATTTTTAATTGATTACTATCATCATATCTTGTAAAAGCTGGATCATGTGCTAAAACAGGTACTGCAAACACCAGCATGTAGTCAGGTAAAATATGGGGGAGTTGCCCCATTGCTTTTTCTAAAAAAGGAACTATACAGTTAATATACTGGGGCATCTATAATACCGAATATATATCGCGAATTTACCTTGTGTAGCCATCGATATGGTCTTGACATACTCTCGTCTTCTTGTTACATCAGCGTCCATGTAGTTTCTTATTGCGTTAGCAAGGCGTCTGTCAGTTTCCCTGCCGCTTAGAGCATAGTACCCCATAAAATCCAGCGGCAAACATTTATTTGGAATACCTCTTCCTAATCCCTTGTGTAATTTACTCGCAAAAATCTCCCGAACTTGAGTGACTGAATCCTACGAAAATAATATTGCATTAAAACAACATCGCATTTTCTTACCATATCAATCAACTTTATACGTACCACCATTAATTGAGACAATGTATAAAATTGTTCGGCAGTGAATTGATCACCAACGCCTTTCTGTTCGCAGATCTTTAACATAGCTGTACCAGCAGATAATCGAAGCCAAGACATTTCCGCAGCAGACAAGTTACCTTGCTGCAATAAATCACCTTTATGTAAAATGAAGGCATTTAACATTCTGAATGTTTTTTGAGCTGATAAAACATCTTGCTTTAATCCCAAGAGCCATCGGGCCATAGCTTTTAATCCCTCAACTTTGCATCTAGTTTCTTCCGGTAATTCATCTTCGTCACACCAGTTACCATCTGGAGTATCTCGCCCGTCGCTAGCTTCTTTTACCAATAATTCTTTGACAATCTGCAAACATTTAATTATGCTCATAAATAATGATCGAAATAACAAATTTGTAGTCGTTGTTACCTTTCGGGAGACAATGTTCTTAATTTGTACAGGAAAACGGTCTGGTAGGTTGTAAGCTATGTGACCTAGCGTAACGATAGCGGTTCTATAATTAGGATGTCCAGGTATTAAAGATTCTTTAAGTGAATCCAACACTTCTGGGAACATATCTCCAACATTTTCAGACATGTTGACAAACATACATCTATAAAAAATATGAAGATACAATTAACAATAATAAAATGTTAACCAGAATATCAAAATTATACATACCTGACAGCTTGTTTTGCTTGTTTCGGAGTGCCGGTCTCCGCGAAGGATTTACAGATTGGTGAAAGTTCTTCAATAAAATCGGGAAAAGATTCACCTACAAAACATTTGTTGTTATTAATACATCGAATTACAGTCTTACTTATATATAAGAATTGCTATTACTTAGTGGTTTATATTTCCCAAGGAATGTGAAGACAGACAGAACTAATGGTGCCACAGATTCGTCATCATGACTAAGTAAATCCATTAACTGACGGAGAATATTATTATGTTGAAAATGACTTGGAAAAACGAACGCCAACATCTATAACAACATCATGTTTCTTTACTGTTTACTGCAAATATTTGATCAAAATTCAAATTAATTTGTAGCTCACCACTAGTAACTTGAGACCACGCTCTCCAGCTGTGTTCGGTGATAAACCCACTTCGTCAATTGTATTACCTCCTTTAAGACAATCATCTACATAACCAACTAGAACAGCAATTGCTGCAGCGTCTACCATTACTGAACTAACTCGTTCCAAAAGCATCTTCACTGTGTTGTAATACAAATTGGTCATAACAGGTTGCCCCAATTTTTTCAAAACCATTGCCTATAAAACCAGAATAAATGTTGTGTTATAATTTATAAATAAATTATATTATATTTTAGTCAGGTGTAAGTATTACCAAAGTATCAGCACATTCTTTGCAACTAACATCCGGTCTTACAATAATCTCCATTCCTTTCATTAATGGTGGTTCAATTCTTAAATTAGCAGAAAACTTTGTAAGAAATTCCTGTGCTTTTACTGGTTCAGGCAAGAATCTAGATAGGACCTGAATTTTGGATGCTATTTCTGCTTGAACAGGTGGTGATTGTACTTTCTTATGAAGTTCCAGCCACTCAATTACTGCCTTGCGAACGCTAAACATATTTAACAATTATAGAAATGTCTTAACTTAACGTAAATATAAAATACACTACAACAACTTACGCCAATTGATGTTTTTGTAATTCAACAAATGCTTTTGTAGCATGATCATCTATTGTACCTAACAGATGATATAATTTCTTCATGCGATCTTCTGCAGGTAATTGGTAAGGAACCAAACATGTGTTCAAGAGTCTTTCAACAAGTAACCTGTCTTCCATTCCAGTCATATAATAACCTAATAATCCAGATTAATTAATAATTACATAAATTACGTAAAAATATAAGTAGATTATGAAATTACCATGCAATATTTTATCTTTAATCCATGTTACTGCCTTCTTAGTTGCTTGTGGTACATCTGAATCATTTAAATGCTTCTTATAAATCATAGCTAAGCCTGACATAGCTTCCTTCCGGATTTTGAACTAAAATATTAAAAACAATTTTAGAATTTATATTGATTAATATATTTTTGTTTTAAATGAGAACTTTGCCGACCTTTTTATCAAGAGTTCTTTCTTTAACAAATTCTAGAAGATCTTCAGAGTGTGACACTACTTCGAAATCCCTGCGAGCCGTTGTTACAATAGCCATTACAACTTCATACCTAAACGAAAATTGTATGCTTTAGTTTTTGAACAGCATTTAAAATAACAAGTTTGGTAGTTCAGTAATACCTAACGTTCTCATCGGAATCATGTTGTCGCATTTTAAGAGTCTCCGTTATATCTTTCCTCAAATCTGGATGATTTAAAAGGAAGTGCATGGAATATTGTACACACTTAATTCTGATAGCGACTGCTATATCATTAAATCTTCCAAGAAATGCTCGCCACAATTGCTATAAGTTGTAAACAGTTAACAAAAACGTAATAAAATAATAACAAGAGATTTTTAACAATTACCTGATGCGCCTTTGCTAATTGTGACTCCTTTTCGGAAAACATTCTGGCCAACAAAGCCACAGCGCCTACAAAATAATATTTTAGTATAAAATAATTGTTTTTCTTTTAAACTTTATATAAGAATATGTAAATACTTACGCAGGCGCTCATTTTCTTGAGCTGATTTCAATTTGCATTCTAGTTGCGGTAAAACTGCTGTTAAAATAGCAGGGCAGATATGATTTAATTCGTAGATTAAATCGTAAACTTTACTACAAATATTTAACTGTTTTTCATCTTTATCCATTATAAGCATGTGATTAAAAAACTAAAAATGAAAATGCAACATTTAAATATATATTAGGCATCGTATTTCAAATTCGATGTTCATTTTACTTACGGCGTGTATATAAGGTTCAAGAGTATCGCTTGTTTTAACAACCAAATCTTTTGCTAAAACATAAGCGTTTTTTCTGCTGCTTTTGTTAGGTTCAACAATATTAATCAAAACAATGTCTAGTAATTCGTTAGACACCATGTCAGACTCTGTGATGAGCGGACAGAGAACGTCGAGCATAAATGATTTTACTTTTCCAGAATGTTCATCGCTATAAAATGATTCAAATTAGAATATCAGTTATTCTAAATGGAAATAATTGTAGAAGACTTGCAATTTAGTACTTACTTTACAATTTTAAAAAGTAATGTAAAAAGTGCGCAAAATATTTCCTGGCAATCCTCCAGTTCAAAACACATATTAAATGATTTGACATAAGCTAAATTCTCAAGTAAATAAAAGTATCGTTTAAAAGCAGGATCCTTGGGATCCTTTAGTCCTGCTAGTTGTTTTATTAAGAAGAAAAATATCGTCTAAAAATGAGAAAAATAATAATAATAACAAGGCTACCAGAATTTAATTTTTTATAATTACATAAAAATGACAGCTAACGTACTTTAACTTGTTCTTGATCTTTGTATGGAGCTTCTGGAGCATATACGCGGAGCACATCAGCAATACAACACGCAATAAGTAGCTGTACGTCACGAGAGGAATGTGAAAGAAAATGATCCTCTGCGAGCTGCAGAGCCAAGGGAATGTACTGCTGGTACAAACCCTCATCTTGACCCATTGCTTGCAGTGTGTGCGCTAGAGTCTATTTACGCAAATATTATATTTTACAATTGAGAGAAAACACTATACTTTTTATAAAATGCACCATACCTTAAGCCTTCGAATTAGTTCATCGGCACCTAGATCTTCAGATACGGGACGACATCCCTGGGGGTATACTATGTCGGCCATGGTACCCTAGATTTTTTTAAGATAATAATTTCATTTCCTCAAAAAAATTCTTATCGTAATAAAACGTAGTGATAATAATATTTATGAACCATAAAATTAGGAGGTAACTTGGAATTATCAACTTTGAACTTACTATAAAGCTACTAATGCACACAAAATGTCAAATTGTACTTAGCTGGATATAAAATGCCCTTTATTATTGCATTTATGCACAAAGCCGGAGGTTAATTTTAATATAAATACGTATACAAATGCTATCGTTCGGAAATAGAAGCCTATTTAGGTTGGTTGTACGCTAGCATTTTGACATTATAAAATAAACAAATTCTTAGGAGATTCTAACACACTTATACGTGTTAGTAAGTTAGAAATGCCACATACGAACAATAAATAATTGTAATATAGACGTTTATTTTACCTCAAAATCAACATAGACGTATAAAAATTAATGGCTTTTTTTGAAAGCCGATGTTTTCAGTATTTCAGTTTACAGCCGCTTTTCCTTATATTATCCACATGTAAAGCACAACTGTTCTCATATACAGAATCATCACAAGATACACTCAAAAACTAGTCATTAATTAAGTCTATTTCCAATATAAATAATGGAAAAAATAATAAAGCAGTTTTGTTTTAAAACATCATGCGCTTTATAGCACTTTGTAGACGCGGTTTTCAACTACAGGGAATTCAATGTCATGAAGCTAGCAAAATTGATAAGTGTAACTTAGGGAAATATTCAAAAATATGATGGCGGTAAATTTAATAAAAGTAAGAATGTTTAATAAATTTTAAATTTATAAAATATTCTAATATATTTAAAGAATATTTAGAAAATGGGAGAAAACATATTAAACAAACTTGATGAAGATTTTTTATTCCTTCTTGAATTTGTTAGCAGCTTTGCACACAGGCTCCAACACAATGCAGACATGACTAAAAAATGTAACGTAAGTTTCTTATTTTGTTTTTTTTTTGTTAAATTTGTTAAACAATTTTAAATTTTGATTATAATATATTACAGGAATGGCTTGAAAAACTTAGTGGTGAACATTTGAAAACAGTGGACAAAAAAAGAGTACGTAACATTTATCTCAGTAAATTAATATTATGCATGCAGGAGGCAGAACTAAAAGGAGTCTTTTTGCAAACCCCACCAGCTGGAGATCTAGATGGAAGTATTTTTGAAACTCCATTGGATATAACAGCACCAAGCTGGTTAGGGACACTTAATAAAGACGACTCTGTGGACTTACCACAGTTAAAAGAAGGCACACCAGCTCGTACTTATGTAGCAACAAAACATTTACCAGAAGCAGGAGTCTGCGCTTATGTTGCCGTGTCCAATGGAGACGATGGCCCTGATAATTGGCGCAGCATGAATGGAAGGTACAAAAATATATAAATAAAAAAAGTAATTCTCTTAAAAATATGAAACTCTATTCATTTTTATAATTGTTAAACTCTACAGCGGACCATTCGATTTCGAGAAGCACTTTCAAAACCGATTTAACGACATGTCCTGGAAAATGCCTAACATTGGGAAACGGTAATTAAAAATAAATGGTAATAATATATATGTTTCAAGTATTTTACATTTAAATTCCATACACAGGCTTTCGGGTGGTCAGGAGCAAGGAATATCGTTGTTTAAAGCAATTACGGAAGAATTAAGAGGAAATATAGGAGCTGGTGAAGTGCCTCTGGTGAATGGTAAGCTAAAATTTGGTAGTCGGTAAACAAAAATAATCTCATAATACGCAAAATAATAATTATAATATTTGCAGAAACGCTTCAAAAATTTGTAAATGAGCTAAAAATAAAGAAACCCTGGGAGTACAATAGACTAAAAAAACTGCACCCCTCGGATGTAAGACATACTTTACTTGTAATGTTACGTAAGCAAATTCGTCGATAAATTGAAAAAAAAAGATGTAAAAAAAATCATGTACTTTGTTATAAAATGTGTATTTTTAAACAACAATAAAAATAAAAGCAACAATATTTTGACAATTATTTTATATAAAATATATATATTTTTTATACATTTGTGACAGGAATGTATACTTTAAATATATTTTTCTATGATTTCCTAAATTGGTTCCTTTTTAGTCGATTAAATATGGACTATCCAATGCGCCTAAACCTGCAGCAACTCCTCCTTCATCTGCTGTAGATAACTTAGTCCTTAGCATATGACCCACTTGCTTATTGTATATAATTGTTTTAGAGTCTCTAAATAAAATAAAATTCTTTCAATTAATAATCGTACTGTAATTTTATTTACCAAATTGTTTTAAAATTACCCAATAATAGCTCCAAAAATGCCAAGCTCAGATACTAAATTAACTAACGGTGGTAGAGCTGGCCCTCCAGGTCGAACCATGTAACCAACAGAAAGAGGAGGCTGAATTCTTTCCATTAAAATCCATGCACAACGTTCCTTGGATGTTCCCATTTCTCTCAAAACATTACGAATGTCGGTTCCATAGACATTGTTACCGCCTCCCTCGCGTTGTGGCTTCAGAACAAATCTAAATTAAAATATATATTTTATAGATTATTATTTACAAAAATTAAATATAATTTTATTTAGCAAACCTTTCAGGCGTTTCTATCGCCATATTTAAAGCGTGGTTGCCATATTCATCATGGTCGAGGGAATATAAACCGGTAAATATTTCACTAACTTGCTCAACCTAGACATATAATCATTGAAAAAATGTATAAACACATTTTTACCGATTATTTTATGATTTTACCTTTTTGCTGTCCGTTAAAAATCTATTAAGTACTCCTGGTTTAGCCAGCGCTTGCTGTACTTTTTTGGTTCCTGCCAAATGATAATGGATAGACGGGCATTTAATAGCTTTTGATCGTTCAATCAGAAGTCTAGCTTTCCATTCATTTTCTGTAGGATATTGTGCTGGTTCATATCCAGCCCGAAAATATACAACAGTTACCGGAATATTACCACTGCGAAATAAATATTTATAATATATATTCATATACATTTTTAACACAGAAGTTTGGAAACTATATGGTAGGCCCATTATTAATTCCAACATACACTATCAATTCCTTGGATGGTCCTAATTTAGCTTCGAGACTAAGCTCTGTCAAAGTACGTCTAATCACTGGTACATTAGGATTTAGTCTTCTTAATTCAAACTCGTGGAACCTTGAAGTAAATAAATAAATATATAAAAACAAATCATTGTAATTCAAACATAAATTATGTGTGCTGGTACCTTTGGTCACTAATGTTAAAAGTGACATTTTCAACAATAAATAAAATAGAAGCATCTGGAATTCCAGCCAGAGTCCATGCTTCTAGCATTGCGCTGCAAAGCCCAGTAAGAGCCAAATTTTCTGGGAGCTAAAAATATATTTCAATAATCACATTGTTGAATATAATTATTTTTGCAATTTCTTACAGGTCAAAATATTGTAAATATTTTATTAAAATTTCAGCGATTACTTATAGAGTTTAATGTTAACCTGTTACGTAACGTAATATAATGTAAAATTACATAATAAAAGTTATCTTTCGATATAAATGAGCTTTTTATGTAAGATTATATAATGTTACGTATTAAAGTAATATATTAGTACAACATTTTAAATATCTTTTAATTTATTTAACATATCTTTAGGTAAAAAGTATTACGTTAAATAATACATGGGATTATTAATTATATTACTTACGTTTTTTAATTTTTCACCATATCCCAGTTCTTGCAGTACATATCTAAATAAATAAATATATATATAAGAAAAAAAATCGTTATAAATATAAAAAAAAACATGCAGAACAAAAAACATAAAGAAAATCCCTTAATTATTTAAATTACTATATTATAAATTTATAATATTTTGTAATTCCTGTTAAATAAAGTAATTATTAAAAATTGGTCACATTTATTGTTATTATTTAATAATAAATAGGGTATAGATATATATTTAAGTATAAATATACATATACATATATAAAAATTGTTAAAATAATGATAAATATAAATAATAGTTCTGCTATTACAATATATTACAAATTTATAATTAGGCTAAATAAGCATTGGTCATATTTGGGAGTCAGACAGCGCCTTAATGGTAAATCAGGATGTCTTCAGGGGCCCGGATAATTCCTGTTGACTCCCCGCCCATTCTAAACAGCACTAATTAAAAATTTGTTAACATTATTGAATTAAAGCATTTCCAAATTTATTGTTTATAATTATATACTCAGCTTTTTCGAGTTACACATCACTCATTTTTAAAAAATGAATTAATTGTCTTACTTCTTTCTCAATCACACGAATTCTGCATCAAAAACATTATTAATAGTTTTAGAATAATTCTAATTAATCATTGAAATAAAAAAAATAATTCTTGTCCGTTTTAATGTTCCAAATTGTTAGACGAATAATCCCTGCTGATATTTTGTGCGCATAATTTTTTACAGTGGAATTATTTTATAATATCTTCAATAGAAAATTGGTTCTACTACTGCAATAATATATAGAAATTTATATATAACAAAAGATTTATAGATAAAAAATAAATTTTTTCATACAGAAGAAAAATCAACTTCTATTTTAGATAATCAGAGTGAAGTAACCCTTCACTGCAAACTATCTATTAACTAATACTGTATCTAAACATTATACTGCAATAAAATTAATACATTTTAGACCTAAAATAAAACCCATTAGTAGGTGGTACCATTCAGTACCCCACACTGCATTCCAAAATAGAAAACTTTGTCTATAAAGTTCCAAATATGACCGCAGCTAACATTACCCCGTTAATTTTTAATCTACAATTAATGATAAATATTAGTTAAGACCCATGCAAACAAAAGCTGAATAATTAAGGTAGTTGTGTTGTAATAGTATGTATTTTTGATATCGTGGTAAAATAAGACACATAATAAGGCGTACTGTTCCGTTAAAACTGTCCGGTAAATCGTTATGTATTACCCACAGGTAATATGTAAGGTTTATTTATAAATTTACTTTCTTTTACATAACTTTCGACATAAATTTATGTTTCCTAATGTCAAGAAAGTTTTATTTGCAAAATTAATGTTATATCTTTTCTTATTTAATATCTTTTGCATTTATTTAATAACAATATAACAGAATTATGTTAAGCTTCGGTAAAAAATAAAATGTAACGTTAAGTAAAAAATATTACGTTAATAATACATGACGCTGACGTTTTGCTATGCTAAAAGAGTTTAGATAAAAATATATAATAGTGTTATTTTGCACAATTATTCTAAATGAAATCTAAATGTAATGTAAAAACTAAATAGCTGCAATATTAAAGTAGCTAACACAACTACCTCAAACAGACAGAGAGAGAGAGAGAGTAATTTAGTAAATATAATTTGAAATTATGTGTCCCTTAATAGATAGTAGAAATATAATCAGATTCAAAGAACGTTACTTCTTGTTTTGTTGGCAAATTAAATTTTATGGAGAATGCAACTTAATCAAATTATCATTTTCTTGTTTGTTTTTTTTTTATAAATAGTACCTATGTAACAAAGTCACTGTAGCAGCAATTCCACCGAAACTAGATGCAATGGTGTTTATTTCCACTTGCTTAATAATGTTTGCATCTGTAGAGTGTGGCAAATAATCCGAGCGTAGAAGACCCAGGCTAAATTTCTGTAATAACACTCTTTGTTCAATATCTGTTCAAAAATGATTTGCCACTGTTAGCAAATGGATGCATGTTTAAATATTCTTGATGATTGTAAATTGTAGAATAGAAAAATATTTATAGCAACTATACAAAAGCATATTTTTTATAAATAGAATCAGAGATCTGTATATTATAAGAGGGTTTGTTTCCTTGCTATTAAAATACATAACTAAATAAATAATTAAAATGATATTTTTTTTCTTGTTCTTAAGTTGGTGGTAATCATTTTAATTTAAAAATTGAAATGCCACGTCCTGGCAGCAATATTTATGAATTTTAAAAGTATAATTAAGTGTTAATAAAAGCTTTTACAAATCGTAAAAGGTAATTGCAATAATAAATATGAATCTAAAGTTTAATTTTAATTATCTACTTTTGATTAAAACATTATTTTATTATTAAAATTGTGTATGAGAATGTTTAATGATGCCAACAAGTACAATATGTTTAAACTTAATAACTGTGTGAAATTGTGACATGGTTAAATGAATATGTGACTGTTATTATGAATAATTAATTAGTGCTTGATTTAAAACAATTATTTGAGTTAAAGTGTATTTTTGAATATTAACCTAATATAAGTGCAATTAATTTTGAAAGTTTAGTGGGATATTGTCACTGCTGCCGCCTGTCGGATAAAGGTCAGAATAATTCTTATTTTTTACATGTTGGTAGCTAATAATTTGATTTAACTTCTATTAATTTTTTCAACTAAATTTATTTAATTAGTAAATTAAATATATTATACGCTGGCCTATTTTCGATGCTAAGTTCTATCAATAATTATAATATACAGATCTCAAGCACTAATTTGTTTTCGTTAAATATAATTTACAAAATAAGACGCCACAAATATGAACATCTATTGTTGCTAAAGAATAAAAAAAGCATTTAAAATATATAATACATATTTACAGAAGATACGTAAACAAGGGGTTCTCAAACTAAGATATTGTTATGATTACATGTGTGTGAAACTAGAGTAAGTGAAACTTATTATATATAACAAAAAATGTAATAGTTCGTGATAAAGTATAAAATTTGAGAACCCCTGAATAATATATAGATATTAACTTAAGGAGAATGATATTTAAAGAGTTTGTACCATCTATATGATCCGTCTATTTGCTTAAGAAATAATTGGGTTTAAATTTTTTAAATATATACAACATTTAAACATAAATAGCAAATAATATACAAATAAAATCGAAATAAAATGCATTATATATAATGTATTTAAATGAAAAGTACTTTAAGGTGAAACGATACTTGGCCATTTTCCGAGCGAAATATAGATGGCGATACTATACAGCAGGTTAAATATTATCAAAAAAACCATGTTTTTATGTTTAAATCGTTTTATGTAAGTAACTATAAACGCGAATCAAAATCTAAAGCTTCAATTAGTTAGACGAATAACGTATCTACATTCTAAGCTAAAATTAATATTGCTATATTTTCTAATTAAATTCCAATTTTTATATGACTGGTAACATTTCAAGGGTTTGTCATAAATTTTATAACCTTTATTATGGTTCTCAAACTTCGCTTAAGACTTAAAAATATATAGAGTATAAAAATTGGAATGTAATTAGAAAATATAGCAACATTAATTTTCAAAACTTATTTTTGCGGTTCCAACTCATTAAAAGTCAGTGGAAGAAAGCTTAAAATGTAGATACGTTATTCATCTAACTAATTGCAGCTTTAGATTTTGATTCGCGTTTATAGTTACTTACATAAAACAATTTAAACCTAAAAAAACATGTTTTTTTTGATAATATTTAACCTGCTGTATAGTATCGCCATCTATATTTCGCTAGAAAAAATGTCTAAGTATCGTTTCACCTTAAAGCAAAAAATAGAAGGATCGATATTTTTTAAAATTATTCTTAGTAAGAGTTTACAAATATATAACTGCTATAGCTGACGCGTTACGGTGATGATAATAAATGTGCAATAGTTCGTGCCATAAGTGTGCTGTCATACTCGAATGGACAACTTCCGACGTCAGTAGAGTGTATTGGAGTTCTTTTGCAGTAGCGCGATTTATCATAAGCGCAAACTTCTGCTTTAATGTTTATTGAAACACTATTGTGTTGATCTTATATATCCTTTCGATTTCACTTCTCTCCTGTCTTCTTTTCAAGATCTTTTCTATAATTATAAACAAGGAAAGCTATGTTCTTATGTATATACATTAGAGTAGAAGCCTCTCTAGAGTAAAACATTAGAGTAGAAACACCTCTAATACACCCTACTGAAAGTAGTCAGTGATCTGGTCTGTCCCAGTAAGAGAGAAATCTAAGTTCACGACTAAATTTCCATGATTTAAACAGAAATCTGGTTTAACGGATATGTAAATGCCCACTCTAATTGTGCCCTGCTCAAATAGATTCTAATTCTAATAGTGAAAGGAAGAAATTAATAAATACTTTTGAATAAAACCGAATTCCAGTTTTCTTATTTACATGCTAATTGTATTTAAAGTTCCATCACCTAGACTTAAGACCGACAACCTTAGTGAAACATGCAAATTGTTACCTTAGAAGATTTTCAAATATACTATGTAAATAAAATACTACAATATAAATAAAAATATAATAAATCAGAATTATAGAAGTAGGATAAGAATAAAATGTGACCAATTATAATAATTATAGGTAGAATCAATAATTAGATAAATATAATTAAGGAATTTTAATTATTTAAATAATGTAGACACAATTTTAATTATAAAATAAATATTGTAAATTCATATAAAGATAATATAATATTTAAGCCTCTGTTTTTTAATTATTAGATGAATTGCAAAAGCTACAGAATTTGCAAACCAGCTAAAAAAAGGCGCCTGCTAATCGCAAGGCAGAACTAATTAACAGGAAATATATTAAATTTTTTAAAATATTTTAAACATGGTCAACATTTATGAAAATAGTCCTTGGAGGCTACAGACTTTTTGACACGAAGATTTTTTTCATAATTTCTGATTTCATTTGAGCTATGAAGACTAATATTTTATACTTATTGTAGTTTTAAGTTTTCTTGAGAGACACTTTTAAAGAAGTGTTTAAATTTATTAAACGACAAATCCAGTGACTGTAATCTGGGAAATTATTATCAGCAATTACGCTTGCGATGAAGTGAGGGTGCTTTGTGTTATGAAAAGCAGTCGTACGTGTGAAATTATTATGTTAATGTAATGCGGTTCAGACTGGCCAGCTCTCCAAAGTCTTTCCTCGAATTTCCAACTAGAAAAACATGTATATCTACTATAGTAAATATGATACCAGCTAATATAGCTTTAAGATTAATTTACAGATAGTAAAATAATGTTTTAATAGCATATTTACGTTGGAAAATTCGCAAAAAGTCTCTGTGTGAATTTATATGAATTTACAAATGTATATTTTCAATTTCAATATTGTCATGCACCTCTGCAATTCGGCTGAAATTGGTCCCAAATGTCCAAATCCGGATGCTATAGTATTGATTTCAACCTGTTTCCAGCAACAATATGGTTTATGAATTGCACATTGTTCTCCTTTCTTGGGGCACACGGACTCCAGCATCAAATCCGATCTCATCAATCCGAGTGAAATAGGCTATGAAGATGATCATATAGCACAAGCATTTTGCGAATTTTTATGTTTTTAAAATGTGTTAAATTCACCAAGTGCTTTAATGTTTTGTGCACCTTCAAAAACATTGAAAAATTCTCTGGTTTTTACTGCAACAAATATTCTTTTTTCCATTCGCGTTGGCTTTGTTTTTAGAAGAAGTTTTACTTAAATATATTTGCAATGAAAGAGGCTTTAAACTTAGGTTTTATAAACAAGCGAATGGAAATAAGATTACGATTGCAGCTTCTTCAATGCTTTCGAGGCATCAGATTTGCAACGACGTTTCCACAAATAGTATTATTTATTTGTGGATTTGTATTTCTTAATCGTTGCTAAAGCTGGTGTTAAATGACTTGCTTTTTAAAACTTATTTTAAGTGACTTTCCAATGTGTCCGGTTTCTTATCAGAATAAAATCAATTATTCCATATTTCAGTAATTAGTATTCCTATTAATATAATTAACATTAGTTCTATAATTTCTTAATCCAGAGGTTCTCAAAATATAATAAATACAGTTCGTCCAAATATAATATAAATAAAGTAATATCATATATTAAAAATTAGTATTTTGTAGTATATGAAAATGTATAATATGTAAATATGTTCAATGTTTGAGAACCCTTAATTTTTAGTTTAATAATATAAAAAAATTTAATGCCATTAGCAAAAAAAACAGTGATAAATGAAAATGATGTTTAAACAACTTCCACAAACCACTATCTAAAACAATTTAAAAAAAACAATACTAATCTATCTACATGAACAAACAAAAAATGCACGGTACAAAATCTAAACAATTAGGCGATAATTAAGGTCATGGCTTTTAGAGCACCCATTTTGCCTAAACTGAAATTACAGTAAAAAATTACAAAATATAGTTTATTCATATGTTAATGTAGAAATAATTTATAAAAAAAGGCACCTACCTGTGCAACGCCCTCTTTTTGTATTGTCTGAAAGATATTGAACAGTTGACCAGTAAAATCATCAACGGTGATGGTGTCCTTCAGAGCAGACGTCAGAAACTCTGCGTCGTGCGCCACTTTGTGCATCAATTCATTTAAAATAATTTGGAGGCTAACTGCCTTATCAAATTCCTTTCGAGGAAATGTAGACGGCGTTAAGATGAAGGGGGCAAACTGTAACACAAATTAAACGTGCTAATTATCATATTCACAGTGGTTGAATTTGTTGTTTGTGTAACAACATTTATTTAAATCATCATGACTCTTTGTTATTAGCCTGATAGATTGTTCTAGCTTTGATAAGGATTGTCATAACTTAATCATATCATTGTATGATGTAATACATTAATAGTTAATTGTAAATATTGCATAATAATATAACAAATTGTACAAGAGTAATGTGGCCTTGAAGGTTGGAAAAAGTAAATACTTGAAGAGAAAAACTGATAATTATAGAATTGAATACCTGTATACTATCTTTGGAGAATTGTTGCCTAGATCTCATAGAAGCTCCATGCATTAACGCCCAATCTTTTGCCTTTTCGACAACATCTTCAAGAGTTTTTTCATCCAATGGTAAAGAAATGCAAGGGTCTAACTTTGGTACACTTGTAGTACTCATAATGACACTGGTTTCGTAATTTACAATTTAATAATTTTAATTATATCTTGAAATAGTTGATTAACTTGAACAGAAAAATTTAGATACGTTTAATGACAATGATTTAAGGTTATGCTCAGGTATGCTATGTAAATGATGTGACTGTCAATGTCAATTTGCATGTGAAGTGTATGACTTATCGTATAAGTGCTATCTCTACAGAGATGGCGCTATGTGCACCGTTAGAACTAACTCCAAAAAAAATTACATCTCGTATAAGACAAATGTCAAGCAGTCAAATAGCAAGTGCATAATTCATGTTTATAATTAATATTACTGTACGTGAAATATCTGTTACATAAATTTGTACTAATAATAAATTCATAATGAGTTCAGGATTTATTTCTGAAACTGAGATCGCAGAGCAAAGACGTAAAAGACAAGAAGAATGGGAAAAAGTTAGACAGGATGATCAACCTGAAGGTTTGTTTTAAATTGTTTATAATTCTATAATATACGTGTGCCATTTAACATTAATCAAATAATGTTTGTAAATAATATATATAATACCTTTTTTAGAAGCACCAGAAGAAACATATGACCCTCGTTCTTTGTTTGAACGCTTGGAAGAGCAGAAACAGAAAAAAGATCACGAGTTCGAGGAGGCCCACAAACTAAGTGAGTATTTCATTAAGTTGCTGTTTGTTTTTAAAGTTGTTTACTACATATGACTTATAAGATAAAGACGTATCAATTTTTACAAAATGTATTATTTGTTTTAGAGAATATGATAAAAGGACTCGATGATGATGAGGTAGACTTTCTCGACCTAGTGGACAGGACAAAATTACAAGTTGAACGTCAACAGAATTTAGAAGAAGCTCGTGAGCTACAAGACTATAGAGACCAAGTTGCTTCTTTGCAAGAAAAGAACTTTGATCAAAGAATTCAAGCGGAAATAGGAAGTGTTAAACCTAAACCAGCAATCGTTGCTAATAGAGTTTCACAAAGGAAAATATTAGCTGGAGTTGTTGTGAAGAAACGTAAACTAAGTGAAACGGATGCTGATGCACAGCCTGAAAACAAATCGCCTGAAACTAAAAGCTTGAAAAAGAAACATACAACACAGGAAGAAGGCGCTGGTACTGACAATAATGTAGCCCTGCGATGTATTGGAATCCTCCCTGGTTTAGGTGCTTACGATGACTCTAGCAATTCTGAAGACAGTTCCATCTCAGAAGATGATGAAAATTATGATAGAAATAAATTCGATTTGTTGGGTAGAAGAATTCCTTGCAAAAGTAGTCATATTCATAAAAATTGTTAAAGCTTTTGTTCTTTCTCATATATATTTAAAATGAAATTTTTTTATTGTTGAAATATGTGTTTTCTATTATTCTGTAATCTCCTTACAATCAAATAAATAATTATGCAATAAAGTGTTATTGTTTTAGAATATAGTTCTAGATTTAGATCACTTTGGGACCCAGTAAAACAGATTTTGTACTCTCCCCCTATATGGTAGTGCAATGCATAGACTTTTTTAATAAATTTCATCTAAAATTTAATTCAAAGACTTAAATATGAAATATAAGACTTATGCTTGACGCTGACTGCTGTGTCTTAAGGGCTCGATTCTTGGACCATAGCTATATTTTCCGTGTTTGGTTGTTATAAATTTATTAAACAGTGGTATAGTAGGCAAATAAGAGGCTATGACACCACAAAACTGCCAAGATAGTAGGAGGTCGTCGTTGATAGTACTCAGCATCTGAAATACGCCGACTTTAAATAAATTAGATTAAAAAGAATATCAAAATATGAATCTGTTTAAAACAAAGACCATTCCGAGGCTAAAGCTCCATTATCACTTACTTAGATTTTGTTTTGAATGTGCGTCTGTAATATACCTTATAAATTATTATATTTTATACAATTATTTATGTTTTTTTATATTTCACAAGCTGAACTTACATTTAAGTTTAAAACAACAAATGCAAAGGTAAATTCAGTAGGTGAAAATGTCCCCTAACAGAATTAGCACATCGCTATTACTGACACATGGACTTATTTAGCGCCTGGAAAGCACGCAACAAGTATAACATCTACACAATTTATGAAATACATACTACGCTATAAATATTGAATTAGAATGTAGATTGATTTGATTTAATTAAATTAATACATTGTTTGATGAACAGTAAAACACTAGAAATTCTTTCCTCTTTCTGTTATTTCTTTATTAAATTTTCTTACAAATATAAAGTTAATATTTCCACCCTTCGTAGGTTGACATCCAATGTGTAACATGAGTCCATTCCGGAAAATATGTCAAGAACGTCCTAAACTCCTGTGTTTCCTTGTTCTCGTGATGCAAATAGTGTGCAGTGATTGCAATATCCATTCGGGGCCCTGTCCAATTTTCTGGAGTCTAAAATAAGGTATGTTAAAAACAACCGCAAAATTTATTCCATTTAAATTAAAATAAATACCTGAATATCCAAATAAAATGATAGTGGGCTATTGTCAGTAGCGTAAGAATAAAAAACAAAGTAGGTCTTCCTGTCGCCCCAAGGGGGCCCTATGTTTGAAACTTTATCAATCAGATCCCAGCCTATCAGAGAAGCTTTACTGTATGGTGAAATGTATATAGCCATGTGATCCGGTCCTGGAATAATTAATAAAACAAAATTAATTTTCTGTAAATTATAAATATGTAAAACGTTAAGATTATTTTTACCAGATAGCCTAAAATTAAATCTTTGGACGTTAGCACTAATCGCTTGTGAAGATATTAGTTGCAAAAGTACTGGAGCTTCCGTTTCCATGACAGTAGGCTTTGCTAGCGGAACCCAGTGGCTGTAGTTACTATAAAAAATATTATATCAGTCAAACCGAAATTTAAATTTGAATTTTCCGGTCGCCATCTTGAAAATAAGCGTGTAATCAGTTTTTTGTGTTTATATTGAAAACTATAAGTCTCACGAAAATTTTGTAAAGAGCTTTTTTGTAGGTATCAGTATTATCTACAACTTTTATCAATGACTTTTTGTTATAACTTTTATAATGGGCTTGTGTCCTCATTTTTTAGTGGTTGATTTTTCAATTGTTGATTGAAATTGATATTAATAAATGTGTATTGGCGTGTCTATTTTATTAAATATCTAAATATTGACGGAGATATAGCAATTAAAAGTTTGAATTGTAGTTTTAGCGCTAGAAATGGTCGGCCATATTTGTATGACGTGAAATGCATTTTAACGTCAGTTATTTGTTGAGTAGGTCAGTGCTGTGGTAATGTTTTGTAGCTGTTGGTAGTCAAATAATCAAGTTAAATCAAAGAATAATAAATTTTTATTTTATTTAACCCTGTTACGGCAGACATAATATTGAAATTTGATTGTTCCTTGAAATAGCTGTAAATAATATTTGATATTTTGATATATAAATACATATAGCAGAGATTTATGAGCTGTAAGGTTGGTAACGCTTGTGATGTCACATGCACTTGGAATGTATACAACGTTGAATCCCTTTAATAATTAAGGAGAAAAAATGACTTTTTATAATTGTTAATATTTCTTAACATATTAATTAATTTCACCACTTTATTTAAAGATAGCGACGGTTAGGGGGCAGTGTTGACCCCGAAAAAACAAAATTAAATCGAGGTTTGACCTTTTTACGCATTTCCTTAAGTAATAATAAATAAATTTGTAATAAATTTTGAAATAAACTTACGCTTGGTTATGCATACGGGATGTGAAGAATGGAATTCCACAGTACAGCTCCTCTTTGCACCATTCTGCGGTGCTGATAGCTTTCTTCATTTCGGGAACATATTCTTCAATGAATCGGGGTGAATTCCGGTCCATAGCTAAGAGGAATACTCCAGAATCTTGTCTCCTGATTTCCATGGATTCGCTATGCAGCGTTCGTAGAGTGTGCTAAATTTAATTGTTAAAGTTTGTTTGGTTATATTCTTATTGATTTATAACGTGGCTAGAAAAAATTTGATGCATTTTTGTTCGTTATGTTTAAAAATAAAGAACTGCTTCATTACTTTTTAAATATCTACGCGATTCTGGCTTTTAGGCGACTTTTTTAAAATTCATGGAGGTTTTTTTTCTAAAAATTTTTTTTGGATTTCTTGAAAAATTTTGATGCAGTTTTGTTCATTATGTTTTAAAATAAAGAACTGCTTCATTACTTTTTAAATATCTCCGCGATTCTGGCTTTTATGCGACTTTTTTAAAATTTATGGAGGTTTTTTTTCTAAAATTTTTTTTTGGATTTCCTGAAAAATTTTGATGCAGTTTTGTTCATTATGTTTTAAAATAAAGAACTGCTTCATTACTTTTTAAATATCTACGCGATTCTGGCTTTTATGCGACTTTTATAAAATTCATGGAGGTTTTTTTTCTAAAAATTTTTTTTGGATTTCTTGAAAAATTTTGATGCAGTTTTGTTTGTTATGTTTTAAAATAAAGAACTGCTTTATTACTTTTTAAATATCTACGCGATTCTGGCTTTTATGCGACTTTTTTAAAATTCATGGTGGTTTTTTTTCTAAAATTTTTTTTTGGAT
The DNA here is from genome assembly GCA_963678705.1 of Panorpa germanica. NCBI lineage: Eukaryota > Metazoa > Arthropoda > Insecta > Mecoptera > Panorpidae > Panorpa > Panorpa germanica. The sequence goes on from OY783219.1 coordinate 4,296,978, forward strand.
TTCTTGAAAAATTTTGATGCAGTTTTGTTCGTTATGTTTTAAAATAAAGAACTGCTTCATTACTTTTTAAATATCTACGCGATTCTGGCTTTTATGCGACTTTTTTAAAATTCATGGAGGTTTTTTTTCTAAAAATTTTTTTTGGATTTCTAGAAAATTTTTGATGCAGTTTTGTTCGTTATGTTTTAAAATAAAGAACTGCTTAATTACTTTTTAAATATCTACGCGATTCTGGCTTTTATGCGACTTTTTTAAAATTCATGGAGGTTTTTTTTCTAAAAATTTTTTTTGGATTTCTTGAAAAATTTTGATGCAGTTTTGTTCATTATGTTTTAAAATAAAGAACTGCTTCATTACTTTTTAAATATCTACGCGATTCTGGCTTTTATGCGACTTTTTTAAAATTCATGGAGGTTTTTTTTCTAAAAATTTTTTTTGGATTTCTTGAAAATTTTTGATGCAGTTTTGTTCGTTATGTTTTATAATAAAGAACTGCTTCATTACTTTTTAAATATCTACGCGATTCTGGCTTTTATGCGACTTTTTTAAAATTCATGGAGGTTTTTTTTCTAAAAATTTTTTTTGGATTTCTTGAAAAATTTTGATGCAGTTTTGTTTGTTATGTTTTAAAATAAAGAACTGCTTTATTACTTTTTAAATATCTACGCGATTCTGGCTTTTATGCGACTTTTTTAAAATTCATGGTGGTTTTTTTTCTAAAATTTTTTTTTGGATTTCTTGAAAAATTTTGATGCAGTTTTGTTTGTTATGTTTTAAAATAAAGAACTGCTTTATTACTTTTTAAATATCTACGCGATTCTGGCTTTTATGCGACTTTTTTAAAATTCATGGAGGTTTTTTTTCTAAAAATTTTTTTTGGATTTCTTGAAAATTTTTGATGCAGTTTTGTTCGTTATGTTTTATAATAAAGAACTGCTTCATTACTTTTTAAATATCTACGCGATTCTGGCTTTTATGCGACTTTTTTAAAATTCATGGAGGTCTTTTTTCTAAAAATTTTTTTTGGATTTCTTGAAAAATTTTGATGCAGTTTTGTTTGTTATGTTTTAAAATAAAGAACTGCTTTATTACTTTTTAAATATCTACGCGATTCTGGCTTTTATGCGACTTTTTTAAAATTCATGGAGGTTTTTTTTCTAAAATTTTTTTTTGGATTTCTTGAAAAATTTTGATGCAGTTTTGTTTGTTATGTTTTAAAATAAAGAACTGCTTTATTACTTTTTAAATATCTACGCGATTCTGGCTTTTATGCGACTTTTTTAAAATTCATGGAGGTTTTTTTTCTAAAAATTTTTTTTGGATTTCTTGAAAATTTTTGATGCAGTTTTGTTCGTTATGTTTTAAAATAAAGAACTGCTTCATTTTTTTTTAAATATCTACACGATTCTGGCTTTTATGCGACTTTTTTAAAATTCATGGAGGTTTTTTTTCTAAAATTTTTTTTGGATTTCTTGAAAATTTTTGATGCAGTTTTGTTCGTTATGTTTTAAAATAAAGAACTGCTTTATTACTTTTTAAATATCTACGCGATTCTGGCTTTTATGCGACTTTTTAAAATTCATGGACACAATTTTAAAAGGAAAATTAAAGCAAAAAATGACCCGATATTTAAAAAGTAATGATGCAGTTCTTTATTTTAAAACATAATGAACAAAACTGCATCAAAATTTTTCAAGAAATTCAAAAAAAATTTTTAGAAAAAAAACCTCCATGAATTTCAAAAAAGTCGCATAAAAGCCAGAATCGCGTAGATATTTAAAAAGTAATGAAGCAGTTCTTTATTTTAAAACATAATGAACAAAACTGCATCAAAATTTTTCAAGAAATTCAAAAAAAATTCTAAGAAAAAAAACCTCCATGAATTTTAAAAAAGTCGCATAAAAGTCAGAATCGCGTAGATATTTAAAAAGTAATGAAGCAGTTCTTTATTTTAAAAGATAATGAACAAAACTGCATCAAAATTTTTCAAGAAATCCAAAAAAAAATTTTAGAAAAAAAACCTCCATGAATTTTAAAAAAGTTGCATAAAAGCCAGAATCGCGTAGATATTTAAAAAGTAATGAAGCAGTTCTTTATTTTAAAACATAATGAACAAAACTGCATCAAAATTTTTCAAGAAATCCAAAAAAAATTTTTAGAAAAAAAACCTCCATGAATTTTAAAAAAGTCGCATAAAAGCCAGAATCGCGTAGATATTTAAAAAGTAATGAAGCAGTTCTTTATTTTAGAACATAATGAACACAACTGCATCAAAATTTTTCAAGAAATCCAAAAAAAATTTTTAGAAAAAAAACCTCCATGAATTTTAAAAAAGTCGCATAAAAGCCAGAATCGCGTAGATATTTAAAAAGTAATGAAGCAGTTCTTTATTTTAAAACATAACAAACAAAACTGCATCAAAATTTTTCAAGAAATTCAAAAAAAATTTTTAGAAAAAAAACCTCCATGAATTTTAAAAAAGTCGCATAAAAGTCAGAATCGCGGAGATATTTAAAAAGTAATGAAGCAGTTCTTTATTTTAAAACATAATGAACAAAACTGCATCAAAATTTTTCAAGAAATCCAAAAAAAATTTTTAGAAAAGAAACCTCCATGAATTTTAAAAAAGTCGCATAAAAGCCAGAATCGCGTAGATATTTAAAAAGTAATGAAGCAGTTCTTTATTTTAAAACATAACAAACAAAACTGCATCAAAATTTTTCAAGAAATCCAAAAAAAAATTTTAGAAAAAAAACCTCCATGAATTTTAAAAAAGTCGCATAAAAGCCAGAATCGCGTAGATATTTAAAAAGTAATGAAGCAGTTCTTTATTTTAAAACATAACAAACAAAACTGCATCAAAATTTTTCAAGAAATCCAAAAAAAAATTTTAGAAAAAAAACCTCCATGAATTTTAAAAAAGTCGCATAAAAGCCAGAATCGCGTAGATATTTAAAAAGTAATGAAGCAGTTCTTTATTTTAAAACATAACAAACAAAACTGCATCAAAATTTTTCAAGAAATCCAAAAAAAAATTTTAGAAAAAAAACCTCCATGAATTTTAAAAAAGTCGCATAAAAGCCAGAATCGCGTAGATATTTAAAAAGTAATGAAGCAGTTCTTTATTTTAAAACATAACAAACAAAACTGCATCAAAATTTTTCAAGAAATCCAAAAAAAAATTTTAGAAAAAAAACCTCCATGAATTTTAAAAAAGTCGCATAAAAGCCAGAATCGCGTAGATATTTAAAAAGTAATAAAGCAGTTCTTTATTTTAAAACATAACAAACAAAACTGCATCAAAATTTTTCAAGAAATCCAAAAAAAATTTTTAGAAAAAAAACCTCCATGAATTTTAAAAAAGTCGCATAAAAGCCAGAATCGCGTAGATATTTAAAAAGTAATAAAGCAGTTCTTTACTTTAAATTATAACGAACATAACTGCATTAAAAATTTTAAGGAAATCAAAAAAAAAAATTGATAAAAAATCAGTTCATGTATTTAACAATGATTGCAAGAAAGCCAGAAAAATGTAACTATTGTAAATTTAATTAAACAGTTTATCAATTTAACATGTAGAGGCCATAACTCAATTAAAAATTCACACACATTCAAAATATTAACTATTTAAAAAAATGTGCATGACTTTCTTTCTACAACAAGCATAAGTTATACACACTCGTTGCTTTGCAACGGGGCGAACAGCTAGTTATGTTAAATTTGTATTGCAATATATGCCAATATACATCTCTGAATTTAACGTAAATTTTTTTACTTAACTTAACTTTAAGCATGAGTCACTGGCGATCTCTCGTAACTTGAACTACATTAATTAAAGCCAAGAAAGCGCCGACATTGTCTTATACTTACGAAAGCCCAGTATCTTTGTGGGGTAGGTCTGTCGCTATCGGCTCCGTACGGAAATCCAATAGGGGTGGCAACGAAGATGAGGAACAAGAAGATGAGGGACGCCATTCCGCATAGAACTAAACGAGGGCTGCGCATCAGGGCAATTACTGGGATCTGGTAGACGGTCAACATTAATTCCAACATTAAGTTTCAAATTAAGTAACACTAGTTTACTAAAAAATTAGCTAAACTTACATAAAATCCTGCGAGGAGAATCGCCATCAAAGCGCTAGCAGCTGCTACTTGCAACTCAGGATTATTCACAGGTCCGCCTCGTCCGGATATTGGCACGATTGTATTTTCCATCATTAAGGATATTTTCATCATAAATATCAGAGGAATAAGCTGCGCAATTAAATGCAATTTTAACCACCACTCGGTTCCTGGAAAATACAAAATTTTTTGGGTAATTTAAAACGTATTTGTACTAAATTATCAGTATCTTAGTGAGGAAAATGGTAATTATAAAGCAGGAAAAGGATAAACTCTTTTACGAGTTTGATGACAGATTTACCCAGATAACAAAATCGTTCTTCGAATTCGTTACAAAGTCTATACGACCTCAAGTTTTTCACCTTTAGCTTACCGAGCCATTTTCCTTTATTTTGAAGTCCCGTTAAGACATTGATAAGTGCCGATGCATCGTAGAAGATCAAACTAATCAGAGGAATATAAGCGGATCTAATTCCCAAACCAGTGAGAACTACGACCACCAGGATTAGGATCATGCAGTGTCCATGGAGCAGCATCTGAACGCGATGGCTCAGAGGAAGATCACTCTAGAAAAGAAAGAACAATTGATTCTTGAAAGGAGTATAATAATTTATGGAAATAATACTATACCTTTTTGTGTATTATTAATATAACGGACGGCACAGCCAATCCCAAGAAGGCAGGAAGGAAGTACACCCCGGAAAGCAACCAGGTGCTTCTGTACCAGCTTAGGGGCCTTCCAACGCCGTCCAAGAAAGCTGCAATTAGTAGCACGAAAGCAAACGACAAAAGCCATCCGCATAACTGCGCCAAAAACGACCAACCTATTTCTTTGCAAATGTCTTTCGTTGACACATCTAAATATTGAAAATAATTGTTAACAAAGTTCATTAAAAAGTTTCTTAAAGAATCGTTTTTTTGTGGTTACCACTAAATGTCTGCATGCTTCTGTAGGACAGGGCTAATGTCACCACCGCGAATACGGAGAAGATGCTGTTCAGGATGATGCCCACTGTTTCCGTGTAACTGACCATGAACCAGCCGTAGAAATCGAAGTACACCATATTGCCGTCAGCGTTGTCCTAAAAGCGAACAAGATAAATATATTTATTAGTTCATACCTTCGTGATAGTACTGTGGCACCGCTCATTCAAGTTTCCTCTGTTCATAATAACCAAAGAATTTTAAGCAACCAGGATAACTCTATATATGGATAAAGTGGGTTACTAGAACCTCAAATGTTCAATTATTTTTTAATAACTCCTTATATGTTAAGAGATATTAACAATAAGAGATAGATTAGAGATATTAACAGGGATTCAACGTTGTACACATTCCAAATGCATGTGACATCACAATCCTTGTGTAAGGTTACCAACCTTACAGCTCATAAATCTCTGCTATATGTATTTATATATCAAAATATCAAATATTATTTACAGCTATTCAAGGAACAATAAAATTCCAATATTATGTCTGCCGTAACAGGGTTAAATAAAATAAAAACTTATTATTCTTTGACTTGACTTGATTATTTCGACTACCAACAGCTACAAAACGTTACCACAGCACTGACCTACTCAACAAATAACTGACGTTAAAATGCATTTCACGTCATACAAATATGGCCGACCATTTCTAGCGCTAAAACTACAATTCAAACTTTTAATTGCTATATCTCCGTCAACATTTAGATATTTAATAAAATAGACACGCCAATACACATTTATTAACATCAATTTCAATCAACAATTGAAAAATCGACCACTAAAAAATGAGGACACAAGCTCATTGCGCTCTTTGTATTTACCTTAAGGTTGTATATCTCATCCGCAGTGGCTAACGCTATGACGTAGGCTAAAATATTATCGCCAGTATGTTGATATGTCCCCAGAGGTATATATTCCATCTTGTCGAATTTAGTATGGTAGATGTACCCATTTTCGGCGTGTGCAAAGTCAGCACCTAAATAAATCTTAATTACTTTTTAGTTATAGTTACCCGCTAAACACAGTGACGTATATTTAATGTTAAAAAGTTTACCTTTTACGTAAAAGTTTTTAGGTTAATATAATGTAAGATTACATAACAAAATTGATGCATTTTGTGGTTAATAAAGCTTGTCATATAGTGTTAAATATATTTTTAACATCTTTTGAATTTATTTAATAACAACGTAATAAAACGTAACGTTTTGTAATAAATATTACTTTAAATAATACATGAGTTTACGTTTTGTGTTTAACGGGTGTTAATTTCTAAGATTTTACTTTTCATACTTACCAACAACATTTCCATAATCTCGAAAAATTCGAAAATCTGTATCTGATGGAATTAGCCCACTTTGGAACAGTTCCTCCCCCATAGTTTGGCCACTAGGATGTGGGGCCACCCTTGCGTAGTGCTAAACAATTGTAACTAATGTAATTAAAAAGTTTCGCAAAGTTTGGTTCCCATATTACATTTTTAAAAATACCTGAATGAGCCACGGATTTTTGGGGCCAGCTTGGAACAAAATTTCTTTACCTCCAGATCCTGCAGCTTCCAGATTAATAAGAGCCCTAAATGTACATTGTTCAATTAATTTAAACGACATTTAATTGGTATTTTATTAGGATATTTTACTTGACTTCCGCTGCCCATTTGTGCTGCGTTATGAAAGCGTGAGATCCTTGAAGAGTGTTTTCTTCAGCCCCGTTAAACAGAAAAATAATATTGTGTTTTAATTCAGCATTAGAAAAAGCTAATACTCTAATAATTTCCAACATAACTGCACAATTAATTCCATCATCCGCAGCGCCTGTAATTTATAGGATATGCAAATATAATAACTTTTATGATTTGAATATTTGCTAATATATAAAACAAATATATTTATAAATACCTGGGCTTATAGGAACAGAATCAAAATGACAATTCACCAGAATGCTGTGTTCAGCTACAACTTTTTTCAGTTTTATTTTAGCGACTACATTTTGTATACCTTGGTAAATAGATCCCAAGCCATATGGTTTGAATTCAAGGGTAAAATTACCACTAGCTATTTGTAAATCTGTTTCTAGCGCAAAATTAGGGCTGCTCTGGTAAAGTAATTCGAGTGATTCTAGCTTATTTAGAAGATATTGAACTGCTTTTACTTCGTTAGCTTCAGAGCCAACAACTTTTGGTCCAAAACTTTCCAAAGGTTTTAAATAATTATAAGCATATTCTGCGTTGAATCGATCTCGGTTGTCAAGCTGAGGGGAAAAGAGAGCAATCAATTAAAATGAAACATATTTGTGATGTTTTGTTATGTATTCATACCTCTTCTTTAGCTAACAAAGGCGTCGGCAATTTCTTGAAGATAAAGTACATACCTACGAAGATCAAAGCAAATAAAAGTAGCAAAATGGGAGCCCAAAAGCTAGGTATCTGATGCTCCGGCTCTGAAGACTTTTTTTTAAAAATGCGCTTCCTAATATAAGTTAAAATATAAATTGTAAACTATAAATAATTTCATAAAAAAGTTATTTTATATTTCTGATATATTACGAGCTGAGAATTAAACTAAACAACTAGCGTCACCTATTAGGTAGTAGGTTAAAATATATTGTACAAGTGGATTAAAATATAGTGTACAGGATTTGTTTAATAGATGGCATTCCAATTTGTGAAAGGTAGAATATATAAATGGTTGTTGTAATATAATTAATTTATTATTCTACAGTCTCATTATTTAAGTTATTTATATTAATATACGTTATTTTATTACGTGTTCATGAAAGAATTATTGTTATAAGAAAACCAACCAACCTGAAGGCCGAATAAGCAGTGTCCCCCATCTTTAATTAGTAGTTAAAAACAATTATTTAAATTACATGAGTATAGCACTAGCACTTGTACGTTAACAGTGAATAACTTGACTCCACGGCTTGTTGTACTTAAATAACCTTATCAATTGATAAGACGTTCTGCAAGCTGTTGACTTTGTCCAATGGCATCTTAATGACATAAAGGTAAAGAACAGGACTGTATTAGTAGTTAAAACAATTTAAATTTTGTTAAAAATGGTTGGTTTCTATGATTTTAAATATACAAAAAGATGAATGACTGTAATAAGAACGACTTAAGTATACCTTGTGATTTTAATGGTAAAAAATTGGTCACAGAACATTATATTTCGTACAGAAGGATCAATGGGCTTGTGTACTATGTCTTAATTGCTATAAAAGTGTACTATATTTTGATAAAGTGGGTTACTAGAACCTCAAATGTTCAATTATTTTTTAATAACTCCTTATATGTAAGGAGATATTAACAATTAAAAAAGTCATTTTGTCTCTTTAATTATTAAAGAGATTCAACGTTGTACACATTCCAAATGCATGTGACATCATAACCGCTGCCAACCTTACACCTCATAAATCTCTGCTATATGTATTTATACATCAAAATATCAAATATTATTCACAACTATTTCAAGGAACAATCAAATTTCAATATTATGTCTGCCTTAGCAGGGTTAAATAAAATAAAAACTTATTATTCTTTGACTTGACTTGATTATTTGACTACCAACAGTTACAGAACATTATCACAGCACTGACCTACTCAACAAATAACTGACGTTAAAATGCATTTCACGTCATACAAATATGGCCGACCATTTCTAGCGCTAAAACTACAATTCAAACTTTTAATTGCTATATCTCCGTCAATGTTTAGATATTTACACACACAATACACACTTAATAACATCAATTTCAATCAACTATTGAAAAATCGACCACTAAAAAATGAGCCCATTTCAGGAATTTCTTCTCCTTTTTTTCCAATAAAAATTATTTATTCTTGACACCACATTAAAGCCCCTTTACTAATACGACCCTGGTTACAGAGATCACTATCACAGTTCCTAACTGATACAGATATTTCAGCGATTATTATTATTTATTACTAACACGATATTACGCGATTGTAAATAACTTAGTGTTCAAATTTCCAACGAAAAATTCAATAAATCATTAATCTCTAGGCCCAGGTATATGACAGATCTTATATTATCTTGTATTAGCTAGAGATTAATATTTTATTGTGTCGATTTTGTCATCCTACTAATTGTTGTCAATCACCAAGACAATTTGGGGCTTCACTGTATCCAATATACAGTAAAACTAAAAAGGAAGATATTTTATATATCGTATTTCGTGCTCTGCTCTTGCGCTTCTGCACCCAGATCTGATTTTTTGAATTTTAAACTGGGTGGATACACATTATCTGGGTTTTTTGTTAATTAAAAAAAAAGGCAGCTTGAAAATAAGAGAGAAGTTTGTTTATTCAATTTATCTTGAAAACTAAAACTCTTACAAAAATTTTGTAAAGAGCTTTTTTGTAGACAACAATATTATCTACAACTTTTGTTTATAACTTTTTCTTGTAACTTTTATAATAAAAAAGTTATAAGCATAAGTAAATTTAATGAACAGATTGTACTGCTAAAGTTATATCAGAATTATTTTTGTCTATAACTTCTTAATTGTTAAAGTTACAACAAAAAGTCGTTCACAAAAGTTGTAGATAATGTTGTTATCTATAAAAAAGATCTTTACAAATTTTTTGTGGGAGTTATAGTTTTCAAGATAAACAAAGGAAACTGATTGCACCTTTATATTCAAGATGGCGGCGTAATAAGAGCGCCCATTAAAAAAATCCGAATTTAATTTAAAAAATGTTGATCTCTTTTTAAGGACGGATTCCACCACCTCTCGTTAAAAATCAACATTAATAATTAAAAAATAGCTATATTACATGTTATTTTATTCAATAAATAAATTTATAAAATTTCAATCTGAAAATTTTACGTAAAATATTAATATATCCAGTTGTCATACGTCGCTATACTTGGGGTGACTTCAGCCCAGTCTGGGAATTGTTTTAAAAATCTGTTAAATGCTGGAGTAAATTTGTCATTGTGGTACAAATATTGACCAGTAACTGCAATGTGCAGTCGGGGTCCTGTCCAATTATCTGGTGCCTGGAATAGTAATAAGTTTTAAACGCTTTGATCTTTCCGAATGAACACGAACTTTTTGTCAACATACCTTAACGTCTACGTAAAACAGGAGCGGACTATTGTTCAAAGAAGTATATGTAAATATGGTGAGATAAACGAGTCTCTCTCCCCAACGCGTTATCGGGCGAGGGGAAGCTTCGTCTAAATCCCATCCGACTAAGGAAGCGCCAGCGTATGGCGATATGTAAATGGCCATGTTATTTGGCCCTGAAATTAATATTTATTCATTATCATATATTATAATCGAGGATTTGCTGAAAGGAGATAAGAACAAGAGGTGGATGACGGAGATAGAGACAATAATAAAATAGTAAAGGAAGAGAGTCAAGAGAAATAGTAAAGTAAGAGAGTCAAGAGGAAATAGTAAAGATAGAGTGTTTATGCCTGTAATAGACATAAGTGGAGAAGTGAAATCGAAGAGAGAAGGCAGGAAGGATAGTGAAAAGATAATAGAGGGTTTGTCGAGAGGAGACAAGGAAGGCAAGAGGTGATAGATGAAGATACAGGCAATAAGGAAGGAGAAGCAGGAAACGGTGTGAAAAAAGGAGGAGTAGGAGACATGAAGAGAGAGGGTCAAGAAAAGAAGAAACAGAAAGTACTATTCGAAGTAGTAATAGTCTAGAATAGTTTAAGTTTAGTTTTTAACTTTGAATTTATATGAAATGCATTAAGAAGTATAATAATGTAAATTGTAAAGCCGAAAGGCACACAATTAATATAATAAATAATATATTATAATGTCCCAGGTGTATGTTTATATTCTTATAAGTTTGTTTTCTTATATTCTTATTTCAATGTTTCTGAAAATTTCGTATTTCGTAGAGAAAAAAATTCTAAGGCTAAGGCGTCCCGGAATTTCTCCCTGAATTCTCTGGAAACCAACAATATATCGTAACAATATATCGTAACTGTCACAAGTTGGCGCAGTTAACCTAGTTTAATTATATTTGTAAAAACTTTTAATTATTAAATTACCTGTTAATTTAAAATGATATCTTCTTGTGTTGGCATCGACTCCTAGTGAAGCAACAAGCTCTAACACGACGTAAGGCTCACTACCCATAATAGTTGGTGAGGTTAGTGGAATCCAATGACTATAGGGTCTGTAAAAGTGCATATTATATATTATAGAGATTTGTGCGCCTAGATAATTTGCAACTTAATTTACATCATTGCGGGATATTATTTCGAAGATATAATCGTATCGATGTTTAATTGACTAATGAACTTACGCCATTGCTGGAGCGGCAGGAAGACCACAAACAAGTTCTTCTTCGCACCACTGTGCAGTGTCGATTGCAGTCTCCAACGCTGGTACATGCTCTTTGAGATATCTTACGGAATTGCGATCTACGCTTACAAGATAGACTCCTGAATTCCATTTCTTAACTTCCCCGTCTTCGTTGCGCAACGTCCGTAACGTATGCTGTGAATTATTCACAGAATCTATTAATAATAGACGGCAGAGTTTCCAAAAAATTGATAGCAGCAAATATGATGAAAGATACAAGAGGATTTGGGAGAGAGAGATAAGGAACGCAAGATTTAGATTGGGAAACGAAGAGAAAGGCAGCAGATACTTGGAAAATAGAGAGCATAGAAGGATGTGCAAGGTGTGCTAGAGAGAGAGAGATAGAAATGCTGGAGCCCATTAAGTCTTCATGTGAGAAAAGAGTAAAAAGTGAAAAGGTGATTGTGCAGTTATTAAAAAAGGCAGTGAACAGGAGGGAGAGTAGCAGGAAGATAGAATCAGTAGGGGTTCAAATTTATTTGTTTTGTTTGTATTTTTCCTTTTTCTTTTGGAATGAGTGAGAATAGGTAGATATAATAAGGATCACAAAACGTAATTAAGCACAATGATTAAGCACAAAAACCTAAATTTTACTTCATTGTTTGTTTATTTCATATTACAACTTACGACAGCTGCGTATCTTTGTGGGGTAGGTCTGTCACTATCGCCTCCGTACGGAAATCCAATTGGGGTTGCAACGAAGATGAAGAACAAGATGATGAGGGATGTAATACCGCAAAGAACTAACCGGGGGCTGCGCATCAAGGCAACCAATGGCATCTGGAACACAAGCAACATTCGAGGGTGAATCAATAACTTGCCGTGTTTGTCGACAAGTCGCCTTGCTAAGGGGGAGTCGTCATTACCACCACCTACTATCAACTTTTTAACGACACCATACAAAATTTCACATTGATTTATCGGTTACTTTCGATTTGACATCGATTTGTATTAAACGTGTTTGCAGTTTTTGAATACAATTCCATTATTCTACTTTTGGATGGTGTCGCTACAACGACGGTAATGTTAACTTCCTTAGTAAGGCGACTTGTCGTCGAACACGGGAATAAACTAACTATGGAGAATATTTGGAAGGCACTTACGATAAATCCTGCAAGCAGGATCGCCAGAAACGCTGTGGCCACTGACACTATCAATTCCGGATTCAAGAAAGGTCCCCCTCGCGCAGATATTGGAACAAGTAAATGCTCTAGCAAAATCGCTATTGACATGATAAACATTAAAGGAATGATCTGTCCAGCCAGGTGAACGTAAACCCATTGATTTACTAAAAAATAACGAATAATTTTATTAAATTCAATATATTCCACAACTTCATGTTGTAAAGATGTGGCTTTTTACCTTTACTTTGTAGTCCTGTTAGAAGGTTGACGATTGTAGTCACTTCATACATGATTAGGATAACTAGAGGAAGATAAGCGGTTCTAATTCCTAAGCCGGTGAGAACTACGATGAGCAAGATTAGAATCAGACTGTTTCCATGGAGCAGCATCTGAACGCGATGACTCAGAGGAAGAACACTCTAGAAAGGAAGAAACAATGAATTTTTGAAAAGAATATAATAATTAATGGAAATAATATAATACCATAAAATTTATGTGGATACCAGGACATTGTGGGATAAAAGGAAACGAAATTGCGGATAAATTGGAATCTATAAATTTGAAAATTAAGATGAAAAAGAAATTACCTACATATGAAATTTTTAATATAATCAAAAGTCAGTTAAAAGGAAGAGATTATTATATGTTACATCCAAATTTAAGTAAGAAAAGATGGTTTAGAAATGAGCCCCGCAAAATTATATCAACTATAATCAGAATCAAAAGTAATCATTGTAAAACTCTAGCTCACCTGTACAAAATTAATATTAAATCCGACGATAGATGTCAATGTGGTGAAGAAGGAACTTTGGATCATATTATATTTGAATGCATAAATTATAGTTTAGAAATATCAAAATTGAATAGTGATATATTAGATGTGATTAAAACTTTTCCTGTTAATACTAAATTTAATTAAATTAATACTAATTAAAAGTATTAGAAATTTGTAAAATAGAATTATAAAATGTTAAATATATATAAAAATGTTTGATGGTGGCTATGACGAATAAAAGTCAAGGCAAATAAATAAATAAAAGACCTTCTTGTGTACTATTAATATAACGGACGGCACAGCCAATCCCAAGAAGGCAGGAAGGAAGTACACCCCAGAAAGCAACCAGGTGCTGGTGTACCAGCTTAGGGGTCTTCCAACGGCGTCCAGGATAGCTGCAATGGCTAGGACAAGAGCTACTGCTAAAATCCATCCGCATAACTGCGCCAAAAACGACCAGCCGATTTCTTTGCAAATGTCTTTCGTTGACGCATCTGAATGTTGAAAATAATTGTTAACAATGTTCATCTAAAAGTTTCTTAAAGAATCGTTTCTTTGTGGTTACCACTAAACTTCTGCATGCTCCTGTAGGATAGCGCTAATATCAGCACGCCGAATGCAGACAGGATGCAGTTGATGATGATGCCCACTGTTTCCGTGTAGCTGATCATGAACCATCCGCAGTAATCGAAGTAGACCATCTTACCGTCAGCGTGATCCTAAGAATGGTGAACTTAAATTAGTCCAGGGTTTAATTAAGAGATGGCGTTGATGGCACTTTCATCCTCCTTACCTTGATGTTGTATATTTCATCTGCATTCGCTAAGGCTTTGACGTATGCTAATATATTCTCGCCGGTGTGCTGGTATGTCCCCAGCTCTATGAAGCGCATGCTGTCAAATTGTGTGTGATATATATATCCGTTATCTGCATGCGCGAAATCAGCTCCTACACCACAAGAAAAGATTCACAATGTTTAAAACCATATTATTTTTTAGGGTGATATTTTGTATTCTTTCTTACCAACAATGCCGCCGAAATCTCTGAACACTCTGAAGTCTGTATCAGATGGAATCATACCGCTCTGGAACATCTCCTCAGCCATTACTTGGCCATAAGGGAATGGCGCCACTCTTGCGTAATGCTGAAGAAGTACAATTTATGTATTTATAAAATTCGTCGGTCTATTTCTGATATTCCTTTTATCGCAAGTTAAATGAACGCTAAAACATCTAACATTCTAACTTTAGGGGAGGAGGGGTTATTTATTTATATTAATGTAGAACATATTAAGTTTATTGTGTGAAAATTTGAAGTCGATCGTAGTAAAACTGTCTGATATATAGCCTTCACCTCTCTGGTTTGGTTTCGTCTTTCTTTGAAACTTTTAAACACGTTTTTTTCACACTTAGCTTTTTCAGAATCGGTGCCCTCTCTAGCTCAAAATCTACCGCACCGATCCTTCTGAAATTTTGCACACTCTTTCTTTACATAAATACCGAGGTAACACTGTCGCGTTTTTTTTTATTTTTTAATTTTAACGTATTTTAAAATAACAAAGTTTCTAATTTCTTTCATGAAAAATCGGTACTTTGACTTCTAAGTGGTGTAAAAAGTTAAAAAATCAATAAAAAGAATAAAACTAGATAGGGTTACCTGCAGAAACCTATCAACTAATGAAATCATTTTGATTTTTTGATGTCAGAAAATGCGGTGATGAGTTATGAGGGACACCGCAATATTACTTTTTTTTGTGACGTCTGCGGAGATTCGCTGTCAATGCCTCATTTCTTGATATTTATTTATAAAAATTTCACAAAGTATTCTTTAAATGTCATTTTATAATATAGTTAATATAAAAATAATTATATATTAACTGTGTCGTCAAAAAACATTATAGAAAATATGCTTCCATTTTTTATTGATGAAGTAAACGATTCTTAAAATTACCTGGAGAAGCCACGGATTTTTGGGGCCCGCTTGGAATAAAACTTCTTTACCTCCGTTTCCCGCAGCTTCCAAATTAATAAGGGCCCTAAATAAACATTTCTTATTAAATTTATTATCCATCTTACACAAGTTAACTTAATGATTCTTCTTACTTGACTTCCTTTGCCCACTTATGTTGCATCACGAAGGCGTGAGCGCCTTGGAGGCCGTTTTCTTCCGCCCCGTTAAACAGGAAAATAATATTATGTTTCAATAAGATGTCCGACGAAGCTAAGACTCTGAGAATTTCCAACATGACTGCACAATTCAGAAGGTCATCTGCACCACCTGTAAATTAATAATGGCGTTTGGTTCAAAGGTAGAAAGTTTGTTCCTTGAAAGTAATAGGCTTGTATCCTATGTCTTAATTTCTATAAAAGTGTACTACATATAGATAAAGTTGGTTACTAGAACCTCAAATGTCCAATTATTTTTATAATAACTTCTTATATGTTAGGAGATAATAACAATTAAAAAAGTTATTTTGTCATTTTAGTTATTAAAGGGATTCAACGTTGTACACATTTCAAATGCATGTGACATCACAACCGCTGCCAACCTTACAACTCATAAATCTCTGCTATATGTATTTATATATCAAAATATCAAATATTATTTACAGCTATTTCAAGGAACAGTAAAATTTCAATATCATGTCTGCCGTAACATAGTTAAATAAAATAAAAACTTATTATTCTTTGACTTGACTTGATTATTTGACTACCAACAGCTACAAAACATTACCACAGCACTGACCTACTCAACAAATAACTGACGCTAAAATGCATTTCACGTCATACAAATATGGCCGACCATTTCTAGCGCTAAAACTACAATTCAAACTTTTAATTGCTATATCTCCGTCAATATTTAGATATTTAATAAAATAGACACGCCAATACACATTTATTACCATCAATTTCAATCAACAATTGAAAAATCGACCACTAAAAAATGAGGACACAAGCGCATTTCATACCTGGGCTAGTAGGAGCTGAGTCAAAGTGACAGTTCACCAGGACACTGTGCGTGGACGCCATTTTCTTTGGTGACAGTTTCACAATGATATTTTCTATGCCGTGATATTTGGAGACGGAGAAGATGGCCATTGTACCTGAAGCCACCTGGCTGTCAACTTCCATAAAGTGGTACGAGTCTTTCAGATACAAAGTTTTTATAAAAGATAATTCTCTTCTTATAATAACGGCAGCTTCTTCATTTGCTTTACTCCCCACTACTTTTGGTCCTAAATTTTCTAAGGGTCGTAAATAATTTTGAGCCCTTTCTGCTATAAAACTTCCTGGGTTAGTTATCTAATAAAAAGAACATATTATATTAGAATTGATTTAGGTTTATATGCTACAGGTTAAATTTAACTATATAATATATTATTCTGCAATAAGATTTTTTTTTAATATTTTTTGTATTCCTTATATATATGTAATTTAGTTATATTATTAAAGTGAAACGATACTTGACCATTTTTTCTCGCGAAATATAGATATGCGATACTATACAGCAGGTTAAATATTTTCAAAAAAGTAAGTAACTATAAACGCGAATCAAAATCTAAAGCTGCAAATAGTTAGATGAATAACGTAACTACATTTTAAGTTTTCTTCCACTGACTTTTAATGAGTTGGAACCGCAAAAATAAGTTTTGAAAATGAATATTGCTATATTTTCTAGTTAAATTCCAATTTTTATATAACTGGTAACATTTCTAAGGGTTTGTCATAAATAAAGGTTTTAAAATTTATAACAAATAACGGGGTCTTATAAGACAACAGCGTTATCTTTTCATGATCATGATACAGCGTTGTGGTGTACTTTACAGTGTTACACCAGATTTACCCGAATTTTTATCTTCAATAGAACACAGAATACTTGCTCTGTGGCGGACTTAGATGGGGTAATACCCCCTTGGAAAACAAAACGTCATAAAAAATATTATCGTCAAAAGAATAACACCAAAAAATAAGATTATCTTTTATATATTTTGACGTCACAACTAGGGGGTGTAAAAAATGTGTGACAAGACGTGACAAGGGTTTGTGTGACATAATTTATGGCAAACTTACCTCATCTCTTATTAACAAAGGCGTCGGCAAAGCCTTGAAGTTGAAAAACATTCCCACGAAGATTGCGATACCTAAGATTAATATAATCGGTGCCCAAAAAGTAGGAATTTGGTGTTCTATTCGTTCTGAAGGATTCCTGGTGAATAACCTCTTCCTAATACAAAAAAAATTGTACATTTAAGGTCCTTCTAGTCAACTTTATCAATGTATAGTACAGTTTTATATAAATTAATACATGGTCCACAAGTGAATTAATAATTTACGCATTTTAGCAGTACGTATATTACAAACACATGTAACATAAATAAACAATTCACGGTAAATTAATTCTCAAATAATGAACAAACCTGATTGACACATGTTTCGGCGCTTCCTCCATGTTTAAAATACAAGTACACAATTAAAACAAACTTTTTATTAATTAATTAAAAACAGAAACACAAAATAATGTTGTTCAATTACGCATGGTTCTATCACAGATGAGTTTGTTGTTAAAATTAATCACTAACTGCCTTTTTAATTGTGTAACGAGGACGTTATCGAATTTTATCGGTTGATAACGCTGTTGGTAGCGATCACCTCCCCTTCCCGTCCCGCCGAGGGACGCCACATGAGCAATTAATGAAACAATACTAAGGATCAGATGATTCTATCTGGCTAATAGCTAATAGATACTTCGTTTTAATCTTGTTTTAATTTGTGTTATGTTAATTGCATTTTCCAACGGAAATAATTAGTGTTTTAACGATTGATTATGATCCAAATAAGCATGTGACAGTTAGGACAAAAGATGACTGACTTCCAGTCAAGTGGAAGAATCATAAGACCAAATTGAAACTGTCAAGAAGGTCGTTATTAGTCACCAGTAGTGGCGCCTATTGGCTACTACAATTAGTAGTGCACTAATTATTAATAATAATCATATTTTTTATATATTAAATCAATCCGACGACTTTTATACGCGGCGAAATGGTCAATGGTCTTGCCATGTTATTTTAGCAGCCCCGGTAATCATTATTATCGTGTGGTGCTTGGATCATCGTCAGATTCTTTATATAGTTTGCACTGAGTATATTCTATCTCACGCGCTAGGCTCTCTTTTATACTACAAAGACGTATACGATTGTATGTGTGGTACGTAATGGGCTTGTGTCCTCATTTTTTAGTGGTCTATTTTTCAATGTTGATTGAAATTAATGCCAATAAATGTGTATTGGCGTGTCTATTTGATTAAATATCTAAATGTTGACGGAGATATAACAATTAAAAGTTTGAATTGTAGTTTTAGCGCTAGAAATAGTCGCCCATATTTGTATGACGTGAAATGCATTTTAACGTCAGTTATTTGTTGAGTAGGTCAGTGCTGTGGTAATGTTTTATAGCTGTTGGTAGTCGAAATAATGAAGTCTAGTCAAATATAATAAGTTTTTATTTGATTTAACCCTGTTACGGCAGACATAATATTGGAATTTTATTGTTCCTTGAAATAGCTGTAAATAATATTTGATATATAAATACATATAGCAGAGATTTATGAGCAGAATCCCTTTAATAATTAAAGAGACAAAATTACTTTTTTAATTGTTAATATCTTTTAACATATAAGGAGTTATTATAAAATAATTGAACATTTGAGGTTCTAGTAACCCACTTTATCAATATATAGTACACTTTTATAGAAATTAAGACATAGTACACAAGCCCATTCACTACTGTATGTACCCCATGAAGCATTATATTATGAAGGTTGTGAAAAAAGAAAAACAATCTCATTTAACAACAAAATTCATTTTGTGACGTCTTCTTTTTAAAGTGGAAACACATTTCTTTACCATTGAATTTATCCATTCATTGCAAGTACGACTTGGAAATAATCGGTGCTTGTTATCGTGCTAGTATTGAGATAAAACTTTCCTCGTTACGAATTCTATAAGATTTATCTTAACGGAATCGGTTTACGACTAAAGGCTGACTCATTTCTTTAACAATAAGCAAACAACGGTCTTGTTTCTTTTATGATTTACAACAATTAAAAGTTTGTGTTCAGTTTATTCAAATCGTAAATTCCATATCCGGTAAATAGTCATCAGCTACCAGCAAAAAGCACTTCTCTTAATTCTCAAAAGCTCTTAAATATATAAGCAAAGAAAGTGAAATGAGCGAATGCCGGGGAAACTAATTCAAAATTTATTTAAATCATCTTGTGAACCATACTTCTTCCAAAAGAAAAGATAATAATACAATTTTATATTTTTAAACCCCTACAGCTTCTCTGTCTACTGTTTTTACTCTGCCCTTTCTCCTGCTTCCTTATTCTTTGTCTGTCTCCCCTTTAATAACTGCATAATCTTGTTTTCACTTTTTACTCTTTTCTCACATGAATACCAGTGTTTCTCTCTAGCATACCTTGTACATCCTTTGCTCTTTATTTTCCTAGTATCTACTGCCTTTCTCTTCGTTTCCCAACCGATATTTCGGTAAGTCTCTCTCCCAAATATACAGTGCAGTGTTATATAAATTTAGTTTTTTTTTTTTAAATATAGTTTCTCGGGCTTCCTAGGCACGTAGCCTTTTATCGCCCCTAATATTGTTCAGCTTCTTCTTATACGTTATATCCAGACAACAAGAATAATCTATTCATGGCTACTGCAGTTATAAATTTCGGTTTCTTAATCAAAAAGGCGGTGTTAATACGTATAAATTTAGTTAAGATTCATAACCTAATTGTTTTTTACATTATTATCAAAATCTAATTTCACCAGTTGATAATTTAGTTAATTTCAATTGGGGTCATTGTCCTAGTAAGTTGTAATTTTCTTTTTTATTCACCGTTTCACTCGAAATGTTTCAAGATAAGAAGCGCAAACGATTGCAACGTTAAAACATTGATGAATAAGAAAATCTGATTGCCAGTAAATCTTTAAAGCTATAGACACCTCCGAGATATTAATTTTAATACCTTTAAGCCTCATTCCCACTCACTGCTTTGATATTTAATTTACAGTTTTTATTTAATATTGTAATCTAGATTTCAGGTTTTCGTTTAAGCATTCCTTTTCATATTTGTGTTTCAATTTAAGTTTAGTTAATTTAGTTGGTGCGTATGCATCGTTAGTAATATAAATTTTGATAGTTTGGCAAAATTGTATGTGAAATAAATAAATTATTAATAAAAATTGTTTTCACTTCTATATTTTTCAAAAAGCTGACATTAAACTTCTTTTAAAAGTAAATCCTACTGCATTTTGACAGATTGTCACATTTTGGAGGTTATAATATAATATAGTTTTTCTTAATTTAATATTTTTAATTTAAAACATTGGACCTTGTAAGGTTCTAAAAGAACTAAGAAAACTTAAAAAATAAATTAAATTAAAAATAGTACTGTGAATGACTACGCGTATTGCCATATGCTAAACAATTTAAATTAAATATAAAATTGAATTAAAGGACTGAGTGGGAATGATACTTTACTCTTACTTAATTAAAAATGAAGCCTATTATACTATAAAAGTGTAATCAGTTAATATTTATGACTTCGCTGGATATCGACAGGTTTATCAGGCTATAGCCGAATAACAAGAATCCTACATTGTATGGAGGATAACGAATTAGTTAATAGATAGCGAGGAGCTGCAGAGATATGCGTTATCTTGTGAAACAATAGGAATAGCTTGGAATGGAGATATGAAGGGGCCAAGGTTAAGCACCTGATAAACGAGCAAATATTGGGACTGTACCTTTGAAAATGAATTTTTCAATTCCCTATTAAACTGCTATTTGCTAGTTAAAATGATTTTTTTATGCATTTAATAGTTTAATAAATTAAAAATTACCTATAATTATTATCAAATTTATATTAATGCATTTTAAATACAAATTAAATATTTTGAAAAAGGAATAATAAATTTTGCAACGCTGCAAATTTACGTGTGTTGACGCATGCGTGATTTGGTTCTTTGACTAATAAATTGTTATATTTTATATAACATTTATTCCGATTTTGAATTTCCCGCTCAAATTGGGATTTGCAACGTTGCCGGCTTATAACCTACACTTACTGTTTCTTATTAGTTTTATTTAAATATTTACGTATATAGGTATCCTTTTGATAATTTTCTTTTTGCAATAGTTACAGAAAAGATTATTTTATATACACCTAGTTTTTGAAAGCCGTTTCACCATTTTTTTATAGTTAAAAGTTATATTATGTGGTGAAATTGAGCTAAAAATTATGATTTGTATGGAAAATGACTATTTTTAATCATGTATAAAAAGAAAACTATGAACCCTAGGTCTCTAAAATTTTGAGACAGCATGTATTTTTACTATTTGTATCGACCCTCCAAATTTCACGACGTTTTCATCATTTACGTTAACGTCCTGTACCTTCTTAAGGTAGTTCTTCACTAACAATTTTACCCAAACGAATACATGCTACAACTTAAAACCCATCCGAACCTTGTAAATGCAATCAGCCGTCTCAGACTGGAAGGGAATGCAATATCATCTTTCATAACAGTGGTGTATCGACAGAAATGAAAGTAAAAGATTGTTCTCATGCTAAATTATGTTAGTGCAAAACAACTCCAATACACCCTACAGTACACAGGTTTGACTTGGTGTACCGTCGTATCGGTACGTGGGTATGTATTGTGACACAACACAGGACTGGGCTTGCTTTGAGAGTTCTAGCCGCCGATTAACGTCTAAATAGCTAAACGAAATAATTAAAAGGTAGAAAAAATAAAAAATAAAAATAGTAGTTGTCTGCAATAGAAAATATGAAAAAAGGACACCCCATCGTCAGATACAGGAAAGTGGGTTAATAATTTATCCCCCCCCCCCCCTACCCCCAAACCCGTCGCGTCATGTACATATGTGTATTCAAAAATATACGAGAACAGATAAACCCTCATCTCTTCTATAGGGGGTGTGTGTTTGTGCGAGAGTGAGTGGGATGGGTATAAACCCCTGCCTGCCTATTTATTACTTGCTGTGCCCTCTGCCGTGTGCCGTGTGCCGTGTGCCAACAATCCTCTACGAATATATAAACAAAATACAGTCAACGTTTATGTAAATATTGAGAATAGATCCCAATTGTATAAATAGAAAATTAATTTTTATTTAAAAAAGTTGCAAACAAAAGTGTGACATCTCTGAACAATCAAAATTTGAGTTGAGTATGCAATTATATGTAAAATTGTATCCTCTATATGATTCAATACTCAGATAAGTCATAGAAACAACGAAACAAAATTAAAATGTAATTAAGATTGTGATGTATATAACTCGAACATTTCTTTCATCGTTATTTAAAACTCAATATTTAGAGACAGGCAGCCGAAGAATTATCAAATTACATCCTTAATTACATATTTATTAATTACAGTATTAATTATAGTCAAAATCACGAGAGTTCGGGGGTGGCTTATACTTAAAAAAGGTTATAAGAGCGGTATAAATCTATAATATGATAATGAATTTTATCTTATTCGTTTCTATATACATTATAAAAAAATAAGTGAGTCAGTGCTTTTTAGTTATATCGGCAGTTTATACCCCACAACTTGTTTTAAGTATGAGCTGCCGCCGAACTCTCGTGATTTGAACTATATGTCATTTTTTGGAGGTGTATGAAATATAGATTAATTTTTACGTTTTAATTTTGTAAATATCCAATATTTGATGGAGATATAGATATTTAGGATTTCAATTTCTGTTTTGCTGCAAATTTCTTTCGCCATCACGAACAATTGTGACTACTAAAGACTTTGTTGTTTAAAAGAGAAGGCAATGCAGAGAAGGAAAGAGAGTTAATGATTTAATTGACAAAAATTACTCTTTTAATTGTTCATATCAAGTAATTGAATATTTGTCAATTTTGTCAGATAGATAGTACAGTTGAGAAGCAGCCTTAACTTTCGGAATGTAACTGCGCACGCGCAATTCATAGTACGCCTTCCACGACACTCCTCGACTTCCCGCATTGCTTTAGTGTATTGCAGGCTGCTTAGCAAGATAGACGAAGAAATTGAAAAGCAATAAAACAACACGTGAACTCACGTTATAAAATATAATAATTATATATACATAATTCATATAAATATACACATAATATATAAATGATATACTTAATTAAATTGCGGTGACATAGCATTTGAAATCATCTAAATTAATTTTGACATGTAGTAGTTTGTGACATTTAAAAAGTTACAAATATCGGTGTTTAGTTTAATATAAATAAAAACTGATTTATTGTTCGGTGTTGCTAGAGTTTTACTTATGTTATTTAAAGTTGTTGTGAGTGTAGACAAGTTTGAACACGCTTTTAGCTGCATTGTTTTTTGGGGTTATGTTTACTGCAGCAGCAGAGTTAAGGTTAGTACAAAAACATTCAAATAAACAACATTTAAAGTTGAATGTAAGTTTGTATTTATTGAAAATTATATAGTTTATAGTTTTCTTGTATAAAATAAGCGATATTTTTAATCAGAAAATGTATTCTTTTAGTAGATTTATGTTTTTAAGCAAGTGGTAATTAAGACCCCTATTTTAGAGCGTTGTTTACCTGTTTACTTCTGACAATTTTTCAAATGCCTATATATTTCTAAATTAAACTATGTAAGTTTACTCAAAACTATCAGATGACTTTAAATAAAGAGTAAAAAAGATCCCATACCTTGGAGCGGGCATAAAAATAATAACTTAGAAAATATGGGCCTTTGAAAAATTGAAAAATTTAATAGCTGTAAGTTAAACAGTTGCAAAATAGGAGCCTTAGTATCTATTTAAAACTAACCTACTAAATAATGGGTATATTATATTAATATACAAATTTAATCTATAATTTAACAATAATATATTTTAATTATTAAAGAGGTTATTTATATTTGAGATTGAGAATAGGTCAAAAACATATAATTCGTATTTTAGTGACACGCTTATCTAAGTTTAGAACCATTTACTTTTTAAATACTCATCATAGATGGCAGTAAGTAGATTTATCTCTAGTTCAAAGAATTGCTTAAAAATTTTCGACATTTCCTTCAATTATTTATTAACTTTTGTTTGTATATATTCTTTTAAGTGCTAATAACTATCGAAAGCCCGTAGTACGGCTCTGCTTTCAAATAGTAATAACATATCTATAAGTCTCGCTCTAATTCTAATAATCTAACTTGTTATAAAGTTGACACATAGTTTTCCAAGTCCAGAGCTTTTCCCATGAGCTTTCTGTAACTATAGCACACGTGTCATACAATTGACAATAAAGTTTTGGAGCTTTTAAGAAAGCTTTATTTTTTACTACAATGTTAAGAGCTTAGTTATTTCTTGGAAAAACTTTTCATATAATATTATTTTTATTCTTTTACCTGACAAAAGCAAGAAATATTTTAACTTTGTTTGCGACAGCTTCTAAGGAGTCGGTAGTTTCTATTAGTTAACACTTTTATAGACGACCCAGTAGACCCAGCTAGAGAATTGATGTCTGAAGATGACCTCTGATAAGGTGATATGCGAATGGGAGTTTCTGTTGACATTGCACTCTCCCGTGCCAATGGCAAGTAATGTTTAGCTTCATACATACCTTATACGTCGCACACTACAAACGTATTTAAGCGAATTTTCATCGGACGTGTACGCGCTACTACGCTTTACCTGTTTAAAAACATGTTTTGTTTCATTTTAAAACAGTTCTGTTCATACTGAACAGACTGATTTTGTTTTTAGTGTTTTTCTGTGTGTCCCATAAAAATTATAAACATGATAAACAACAGCTGACAAGCGCAAATGTTCGCAAAAAACAAAACGGCGTGTTCAAACCAAGCAGACTAAAAAACAACAACAAACGTGTTTTCCTTTGATCTTACCGAATATGTTTTGTTTACTAAAACAGTTTTGAAAGACAAACATGTTTTAAGAACTGTCTCTTTGATGTAAACATTGGTGTTTTTGTTTAGAAAAACAAGTTTTTGTTCGTGTGAAACCGGCATAAGGGAATGCAGTAGTCTCTGTCATAACAGTGGTGTATCTATAGAAATTAAAGTAAAAGTTTGCCCTCATGATAAATTATGTTAGTGCAAAACAACTCCAATACACCCTACAGTACACAAGTTTGACTTGGCGTACTGTCGTATCGGTACGTGGTATGTAAGTATTGTGACACAACACATGCAAAGAACACAGCCGGTTCTAGTTCTAGAGTTCTAACATATAACTTCTGCGTAACATATGCGAAGAACACTGGGGCACGCTTGCAGTGTGCGACATGCCTTAAACGAAAGTCTATTTTAAAAAGGACTATTTTATTCTTTTGTCAGAAAGAGATTCAACAATGTTTAATTAAAGGAACCATTTAATATTGAAATATTTTCTAAAAGTTTAATTAAAGATTACTCGTTGTAATTTGTAATGGTTTTAAGAGTTCGGGGTTGGTCCACCGTCGGCTGTGGTGGCGCCACTGTCTGTGGTAGGGGTGGGGGTAAGCGACTGTGGTTACGAGTGCTTATCTTTTCGAGAAATTAATGTAAGACGCGTGCCTTGTGAGATCGTGATAACAATACAAACAAACCAGATAAAGAACAGGCCATTTGATTTGTCGGGTTCGGGACTTTTCAGCTGTTTTTTTATATATTAATTGTGTATGCCTTTCGGCTTTACAATCTACAGTATTATATTTCTAATACATTTCATTCCTATATACATTCCAAACTTAAAACTAAACTTAAAATAAACTTAAAATCTTCTCGACTTTTACTAATTCCAAAAGTGCTTTCTGCTTCTTCTTCTTTTGACCCTCTTTATTATTCTCCTGTTTTTCCTTTCCTTCTTACTATTTCCGCCATCCACCTCTTTCCTTCACTGCCTCCCTTTAGTAGCTGGCCAATATTCCTTTCGCTTGCTACTTTTTCCTTACACTCAAACTTAATGTGCTCCAGTGTTTCGTCCTCCGCTCCACACATTCTACACTTTCTTTCCTCACTCTTTTCCCAGTATCTGTTTCCTTTTTCCTCATTTCCCAATCTAAACCTTGCTGACTTTTCAGCTGTTAAGGGGGCTAACCGGAAAATTTATTTTTAGAATTTGTTTTCGTTTTTAGATAAAATTGACGACTGATGTTTTTTAAACTTGTGAAGGTAATTTTATATTGGTGTATTATATCCACACGCTAATTTCAAGTTTGATATTTTACATTTCGTATTGGAATTGTTTTGCAATAAGGTAATTCAAGCGTTACTATTCTACCTCGTTTATAATACGTTTTTTTAGTTACAAAAGTTAATAAAACATGTTCCGCAAATTTTGACAAGGAATAAGGGGAGGGGGGAGGTAGATATTGACGTTTGACGATTATAAACAAAAAAATATTATTTATTCCATTAAAATTAACATAAATCAAAAATTTCACGTATAAGAGATCAAAATTTAATCCAGTTGACTACTACAATTAGTAGAAATCTTAATCGATTCGTTTTATGTGACACTCTTCATGTTATACAGATCCTCCTATCCACTCCACATACCCCCTGCAGCACCCTTTAGGGTGGATTTGTTCACTTATCGCCGTCAAACAGACCTCAGTCCCAATACAACCAATGATATTTTTTATACGTTGCTTTCAAACCAGGAAAACAGTTTCATTGATCTTTTCTGTACCGAATTGAGTTTACTGTACCATTCGCGAGTTTAAATCTTCTTTCATCATGTGTACCAACGTGCCATTGAACCGGTAACCCAGAAGACGATTGTACCAGTAAAGTAAAGTAATGTACCGCAACAACAGGGCTGGATTGGATTTGCAAACGTTTTGTGTAACTAATACGTAGAAACTAATAATATATATTTTTTCGGTATAGTATATTGTTGTTCGATGCTCAAGGTACTCGCTGCACAGACAAAGCTGTGATATGCCTGACAGATAGAAATATAGACAGATATTTGAAAGCTAAAAACCTCATTGATTTTATCAATAAAACTAATTTAATCTCTTTATTTTAAATACCTTTATTCGTGTCTATAAGTTGTAAATTATGTCTTGTAAATGTTTATATTGTTTTAAGTGCTAATAACTGTTAGAGTTAGTTAGATTTTTGTCAAGAATAATGGGCTTGTGTCCTATGTCTTAATTTCTATAAAAGTGTACTATAAATTGATAAAGTGGGTTACTAGAACCTCAAATGTCTAATTATTTTTTAATAACTCCTTATATTTCAGGAGATATTAACAATTAAAAAAGTCATTTTGTCTCTTTAATTATTAAAGGGATTCAACGTTGTAGACATTCCAAGACATGTGACATTACAGCTCTTAAATTTCTGCTATATGTCAAGGAACAATAAAATTTCAATATTATGTGTGCCGTAACAGGGTTAAATAAAATGAAAACTTATTATTCTTTGACTTGACTTGATTATTTCGACTACCAACACCTACAAAACATTACCACAACACTGACCTACTCAACAAATAACTGACGTTAAAATGCATTTCACGTCATACAAATATGGCCGACCATTTCTAGCGCTAAAACTACAATTCAAATTTTTAATTGCTATATCTCCGTCAACATTTAGATATTTAATAAAATAGACACGCCAATACACATTTATTAACATCAATTTCAATCAACAATTGAAAAATCGACCACTAAAAAATGAGGACACAAGCCCATTAACATTTACTATAGTTTAAATTGCGTTAGTTCGTCGCGTACTTATACTATAAAAACTGTATAAATCTCCAATACGATAGTGAATTATTGAGATAATGGTTTTTTATTATATCGATTTTGTTAGATAATAAAATGTCATAATATCATCCGGCTCTGCATTTACACTCGTAACACAAACGACTGCCAAATCAAAATAATTGAATGAAGGACAATGTAAGGTAAAGTCCAAGTTCAATTTCCAAGATTTTGAACAATAACAATCTTAAAACGAAGTCAAGCGGATAATCAAATATTTTGCGTTTTGTTTAGTACAAATAAATAAATAACACAGCGAAAGGGACCCTAAAACAGAAACCCAATTAGTAGCAGGACTATAAAAGAGAATGAACAGTTTATTACAGTATATATATAATACACAGGGTGGCTACTGAAACACTGAAGACTTTCAAAAATGTAATAACTTGATAAACTAAAACGACTGAAAGATAAGAGTTTCCAACAAGAAAGTTATGACTTATACAAACTATTGAATGTTTTTTTTTATTACGATTTCCCGGGCTTCCTAGGCACATAGCCTTTTATCGCCCCTAATAATGTTCTGGCTTCTTTCTTCTTTAAACTTTATATACTGACAACAAGAATGATCTATATTCGTGGCCAAATTTCGGTGTCGCAATCAAAAAGGAAGCATTGACTATTCGTCACAATCAAAAGGCTTTTTTGCATTGCTTCAGAATGTGGTCAGGATCTGCCTCCTCTTCTCTACATTCGTAATTAGTGTTGGTAATGATTTTGTTTCTTGCTAGATGTTTCGGAGCTCCAGTATGATTTATTCTTACACAGTAAACAATTTGGTGAAGTGTCCTGTTTTGTGACGTTTCTATCACTATTTCACTTCAATTATAGTTCGCATCAACTTTATCTTCATTTGTATTCCGACAGGTGTAGTGATTTCACCAATTTTAGCCGATAATATAGATATTTCATATGAACGACTGTAAGAAACTGAACTCTTTTATGACAAAAAAATCATACGCATCTTCAATATGATCTCAAAGTGATTCCAAAATGCTTACTGGGATGTTAAGTTCACAGTCTTCTAAATTTCTAGTGAGTTTTGTAAGAATAATAACAAAATGTAAGAATAATAATTTAAACAAACTATAATGTGTGGTATTGTTTCTTTTTTATTGCATTCTGGGGCACCTTATTATATGTTCTCCAGTACGTAAAATATAAAAGAAAGCGAATAGGATTCCAGTTACCAGTTTTCCCGGTTCCAGGTTCCAGGTTTCAGGTTATGGTTACGGATATATCCAAACCACAGACGCGTATAACGTAATGGCCAAATCCCGGAACAAAACCTCACATATCCTTCATTAATTGATAAAATCACTCACGAGCACGAGCAGGACGTTAGGACCCTGACGTCCTGACGTCCTCCGTCGGTAAAGGATTCGTTCCTGTTGGGATACTACACGTGCCTCCACATATTAAACTCGTTGTATTATTTCATATCAACTATAGACCAGTGTATTTCAATTTCCATTTGTTTTTGGGTGAACAACAATCGTCATGCTTTCGATCATTTAATGGGCCCTCGAACCATGAGTTGATTTCTGTAAACCTGTACTATATGTGTTATAAAGTTGGCTATCAGATGTCCAATTATTTCTTTAGTAACTCGCTGTATTATGGAAAATATTAACAACTAAATAATCATATTTAGCCGTTAATAATTAAAGGGAACCAAAATTATAAAGAACAAAGGTCTATATACACAGAGACGTCTTTTTTAGTTATGCTAACACTTTCTCTCCTTAATAAGCGAGTAAGGTTTCAACTATTTTTTTATTTATTTATGTTATTGTACAATATATTAAGTTTATTATGTAAAAATTTGAAGTCAATTGGAGTAAAACTGTCGGAGATATAGAGTTTTAAGTCTTCACCTCTCTGGTCTGGTTTCGTGTTACTTTGAAACTTTTAAATAAGGTTTCTCACACTTAGCTTTTTCAGAGTGGGTGCCCTCTCTAGCTCAAAATCTACTGGACCGATTCTTTTGAAATTTTGCTCACTCTTTCTTTACATAAATGCCGAGGTAACGCTGTCGAGTTTTTTTAATTTTTTAATTTTAACGTATTTTAAAATAACAAAGTTTGTGATATTTTTCATGAAAAATCTGTATTTTGAATTCTAAGTGCTGTAAAAAATTAAAAAATTAATAAAGCAAGAAAAACTCGACAGCGTTACCTGCAGAAACTTATCAACTCATGAAATCATTTTGGTTTTTGGATTTCAGAAAATCCAGTGATGAGTTATGAGTGGCACTGCAATGCTACTTTTTTTGTGACGTCTGCGGAGATTCGTTGTCAATGCCTCATTTCTTGATATTTATTTATGAAAACTTCACAAAGTATTCTTTAAATGTGATTTTATCATGTAGTAATTTATAATGTAGAAATAATTATATATTAACTGTGCCGTCAGAAATCATTATTGAAAATATGCTTCTTTTTTATCGTTTTGACCTTAAATAATCGGAGATATCTTACTAATGAAGTGGAAGATCGGTAGTTTTTATTAGTAAATTACATTTGAAACTAAAGTAAACGGGTATATAGAAGAACTATTTTTTTTTACATCACGAAGATATTCAATTAAAACAGTTAAAACACTTTTTTTTAATTTCATTAAAAATCTCAAGTAATTAACGGTACTTGTTCACGTAAAAAACATTCAGAATTTTGCATAAATTAAAAATAAAATTAACTTTTTTTTTCTATTTTTTTTAATCATTTTGTTCTTAAAATTGTAAAAAGTATTAAATATTTTCTATGTAAATATTTTTACATACATCTGCATACATTATAAAAGTAAAAATAAACCGGGAAATTAAATAGTATGCCGGAACCGTGTAGCGCATAAAAATAAAGATGTTATGCAGGTGTTGGAAACCTATGGCCTTCGGGTAGTAATATCCACGCAAAGAGTATTGCTTCAGTAAAAACTGAGCTTGAAATTATGAAATTTGTATACAAATAACTTCCAAAAAAGTATGCTTATTATTTTTACGTAATTCCTTATATTTTAGAAGATATGAACAATTAAAAAGGTCATTTTGTCTCTTTAATGATTGAAGGTTATAGAAAATATCACTACATGGTACGCCACGTCCGATAATTTGACAACAGAGACTCACTCGAATCATTTACTACTAACAGCTGAGTTGTGTATCTCATGAAGTAATATCCCAGTAAACAATTTCGTGAAGTGCCCTTTTTAGTGACGTTTCTATCACTATTTCACTTCAATTATAGTTCGCATCAACTTTATCTTCATTTGTATTCCGACAGGTAGAGTAATTTCGCCATTTGTAGGCGATAAAGTAGACATTTTATATGAAAAAATGTGAGAAACTGAACTATAAATGAACTCTTTTATGACAAAAAAATCATGACGCATCTTCAATATGATGTCAAAGTGACTCCAAAATGTTTACTGGGATATTAGGCAGGTTTTGGAAAAGAAAAAGAAATCTCGAATATTTATTTCTTTTATGACGTCATACGCAGAGGTAAAACTGAAATTCAAATTTGAAATAGCTATAACTTCGTCAAGTTTTGGATATTTAAAAAGAATAACATACATATTAACATTATTTCAACTAAAAATTAAAAACCGTCTTCTAAAAAATGAGTTCACATGGTCAGTGAGGGGGAATGGGAAAGGGGGTCGGGGAGAGGTGTCGTACTTTGTCTTTAATCTCCATTCAAGATATGTTATAAATTTACTACAATTTTCTTTACTTTCTTGTAATATATTTTGGGTTAAGATCTCTGCTCGTAACATATGATAATTTTGGGTAATTTATGGTAAATATGGGGTCTATTTGACCCGAGATTACAGGGTATGTAACTACTAAGAAATTAGCGCGTGGGTTTGACACTAAGCTCCTTACTTCCACAACAAAATTGAGCAGATATTGCTTATTCAAAACTTCGTTACCACGCCGTGTTTTGAATTTATTCAAATTACATATTTGGAAGTTTGATACCCTATATATGGTAAGACCATCAAAGTTGCTTCTGGGTAATTTATAAGCGGATGTAGATGGCACCTCATGATACATTACAATTTCACCGTAAATTCTTGTAAATGATGTTATTATTATTCTGTGTGTAAAAAAGAATAAAGTTAAAAAAAAACATGAATGGGCTTGTGTCCTCATTTTTTAGTGGTCGATTTTTCAATTGTTGATTGAAATTGATGGTAATAAATGTGTATCGGCGTGTCTATTTTATAAAATATCTAAATGTTGATGGAGATATAGCAATTAAAAGTTTGAATTGTAGTTTTAGCGCTAGAAATGGTCGGCCATATTTGTATGACGTGAAATGCATTTTAACGTCAGTTATTTGTTGAGTAGGTCAGTGTTGTAGTAACGTTTTATAGCTGTTGGTAGTCGAAATAATGAAGTCTAGTCAAATATAATAAGTTTTTATTTTATTTAACCCTGTTACGGCAGACATAAAATTGAAATTTGATTGTTCCTTGAAATAGCTGTAAATAATATTTGATGTTTTGATATATAAATACATATAGCAGAGATTTATGAGCTATAAGGTTGGCAGCGGTTGTGATGTCATATGCATTTG
Organism: Panorpa germanica; assembly: GCA_963678705.1. Taxonomy (NCBI): domain Eukaryota; kingdom Metazoa; phylum Arthropoda; class Insecta; order Mecoptera; family Panorpidae; genus Panorpa; species Panorpa germanica. Next base: position 4,329,745 of record OY783219.1, read on the forward strand.
GAATGTGTACAACGTTGAATCCCTTTAATAATTAAAGAGAAAAAATCACTTTTTTAATTGTTAATAGTTATTAAAAAGTAATTGAACATTTGAGGTTCTAGTAACCCACTTTATCAATATATAGTACACTTTTATAGAAATTAAGACATAGGACACAAGCCCATTTTATATTATGATGCCACAAAACGTAAGGCTCCCCCCCCACTTGTAACTTCTTGTCACACTTTGAATAATGTACTAAATTTATGTTTTTTTTTCAGCTGCTGAAATTCATCCTGGAGAACAATACCGTCATCTTAAATACTAAATTTTAAACCTATTAAAATGTGTTTGGAAAATGGGTTTTGGAGATGTAGCAAAAAGCTATGCAATACTTTTTTCGACCTTTTCTGTAACTCATCTAATAAAATAATGAACTGAAATGAATAAACCGAGGGAGAGGGAGAGAGTTTAGTTAAATCTGGTGACTATGTAATTCACGTTAATTCAATTAAAAACAATAAGGAAACAGTAGTTATATAAAAATTAAAGGTTTTTATCATTTTTTAAATCATTACTTTTATTAGTTAGAATTTACGATTAAATGTGATAAGTATTAGTGTTGGAGGAGTAGTAGTGGAGGAGCGGGAGTAGGAGCAGCCTTAGAAATAATCAATTTAACAAAAAGATTTAAGTAAAAAGTTTTCAAAAAGTAAAAAGAGAGACCGACAGTGTTTTTATTTGAAGTGTAAAGTGCTGAAGGTGGTGGTTACATCCGGTGAATACGCAGCCGTTATAACGGAGGGGCTACGCAGTGCTCTGGCCCGACTGCGCCAGCGAGCGGGTCCTCCCTCGCCCCAACCTACCCCCCAGAGCAGCCCCAACCCCAACTATGTGAGTATTAAAACATACTATGTATTATTATATTTGTTGAATGTGGGAATATTTGAAGTTGAAACAACTGCGCGCTGGCTTATGATGGATACCGAGAACCTAGCTTGTTGGGGATCCCGGGATAAATATATTTATTGAGATTTCGAATTGTTTTATACGTTGTTATTGTTATTATAGGTTTAAATTCGCTAACGAAGGGTTTTTTTTGACATTTGTGTAATTTGTAATGAAATTAGATCCCTTTTTCACAATATTAATTTAAATAAATATCTTTATATGTTAAACCCCGTATAACGTTTTATGTATAGCGTTAAAAACAAACGACTCCGATCATATTAATTATGAAGGTAGCTTAGGGGAATGTTTTTTTTAGAAACAGGGAGAATATTTCAAATTTGAGTTGAAATTCAAACTCAAAATAAACAAGAGTCTTAGCAATTAAGCTCAAATATGCTTGCAGTGTGCGACAGGACTTAGACCCCATAAAAATCCGATATGACGATATATATATATACATAGGGCTCAATAGGTTTATATGAGGTTTTGAATGTCATCCTCATTTGAGCCTAAACATCGTAATTTGTCCGATAACTGACACATGTAGGCCAAAGAAGGAGCGAAATGAAGCCTATGTAAATGAATCCAGAAACGGGTTCTTTTAGGTCGTCAATAGGGTCAAAATTTCAACTCGGGAATCTGCTATAATACGTTAAAAATTTGGTAAAGATTACTTTATGGTCCTCTCGTTAAATATCGACCCTGTACAATTACCCATTTTTCTCTCAGGATAACACACTTTTTCATCTGGGTTGTGAACAATATCCTAAATTCTAGAAATGTATGCAACATGTACTGATAAAGTTAACTATCAGGATTTAAAGGGTGATTTGTTTTAAATAGTCACAATATTATTGAATATATAAACATTTATATTATACTCATTTAAAGAACCAGGATAATTAAAAGGACGAAATTTAATAAAATATTAAAAAAACATTTAATAGAATTATTAGGGATGTATTTTTTCCATTGTACGGAGTTTTAAGTCGGAGATGATAAATTTTTTAGTAATCAATGATTGAATTGATTTTATTAACTTTAATTAACAAACAGAGCATCCCAAATCTATTTAGACACTTCTATACTTCTTAGCTTGATATAAGCTATGTGTTCTAAAAGGAGGCAGGCACTCGTTTCACAAATAACAGATAAAACAAATTTATAAATTGCGTAGGTAGCAAAAATTGATTTTCCTGGATCTAATTAAACAGCAATAAACTTGTAACACTTGTCAATCTTATCTGGACACATGTGACGTACTAAAATGGTAACCATTGGTTACCAAATACAATAAACCGGCTAACCATAGGCGTACGCAGGTACGGGTAAACTAATAAAGAAATTTACACATACGAGTATAAGTTTCAGCAGCGGTTTTTCAACGATTTGTTGCTCTATTGTTACACTTAACATATTTCCAGTCAACATAGTCAACAGCGTCCTATATTTAGCCTTTATTTCAATCAAAAATTAAAATAGCAACCCCTAAAAAATGAGTTCACAAGCCCATGACGTACGCCTATGGCTACCATGGTAACTTTAACTTCGCCTGCTATTTTTATGATGGTGTTGTTTATCATTTTCATTCCTGTGTTTACGTTTTCCTAAAATGAACATTGTTTACTTTAGCAATAATTTTCCAGACAGCGCAGGGGAACAAGGAAAACCAGGTTTCCTTGGTTCATTAGCTCAGTTATACATTTGTGCTATTTGCTTTAGCTTTTCAGCAAAGATACACTGCACGGTGTTGGGGCGTTGATTCAGGAATTTACATAATACTTATGAAGCAGAAATACTGATTTGTTGGATTACTTAAATAATTACTTAGTTTAAGCAAATACGTCATACTTGTACATTTCGTAGTTAATGTATATGTACATAGAAACCCCGCCGTCGCATCTCCCCTGCTCTGAAATTCGCATTCTGCTTTATTTGTATATGTTGCGGTTATTATAACAACCAGGAGAACATTTTGGGGAAATGGCATAGCTGTTGTTGTCTTTTTTACATTTGAAAATATATATTTCTTTATATATATATATAGTTTCGCGGGCTTCCTAGGCACGTAGCCTTTTATCGTCCCTAATATTATTCTGCTTCTCCTTATACGTTATATCCAGACAACAAGAATGATCTATTCATGGCTACTGCAGTTATAAATTTCGGTTTCTCAATCAAAAAGGCGGTGTTAACAGGAAGCGTCTGCGAAGTCTGTAGCACCGCCCTTTGAAGTCCATTTCTTGCTATTTCTGTATTTTTACATTACCACAGAATGTGATCAGGATCTGCCTCTTCTTCACCACATTCGCATTCAGAGTTTGGAATGATTTTGTTTCTTGCTAGATGTTTCGGAGCTCCAGTATGATTCATTCTTAGTCTTGAGGTCATTGTTATTAATCTTCTTGGCCATTTTAGTTTGGCAAACCATGGCTTACGTTTCAGTATTAGTTGTATTTTATAATATTCTCTACCTTTATCAGAATTATCCAACTTGTCTTGCCAATTTTTCATTTCATTTTTTTCTAATTCTGCGTTCATATCTGATTTTATAAAATATGAAATATAGTTATCACAGGAAGCAGCTAGCTTGGCCATTTGATCAGCTTTTTCATTTCCCTTAATTCCCTTATGTGACGGTATCCAAATTAGGTTAATATTTCGGCTCTTATCTACTCGTATTTCCCTATTTATTTTTTTTTTGACATAATAAATTTTGTTGTCTAATTTTGTATATTTGAAAATATTTATTTTACCTCTATCATTAATTTTACCAGAATGTAATCACAGAAAAAGAAACAAGATATATCTGTCTCTGTTACACTTGAAAGGTTTATTTGCAACTTCGTTCAATACTGGTACGGTAGAGAGGCAAAGTGAAGTGATTTTGCCATTTGTAGCTCGAGTGTTGAACGGGTGACATCAAATTGAATTGTTTCATGACAAAAAAATTATACGCATCTTCAATAGTGACTTACGTAATTTGAACTACATTTTCTTTGAGTAAAATCTACATGTTTTTATGTTTAGCTAGTACTTTGCGGGATTTGAAGATTAATCACAATTATGTAAGGAAGAAAATTGGTGAAACATTTAAGAAATATTGATTTTAAAAATCTATTTACAAAGTCTTCTACTACACGCGCTGTTAAAGTTCTTTTAACTTCATTAAATTTTTAGAGAACTTTTCCTGTATCAACCCTCATCCCCTCTCCCCTCACCCCTATAACAGCACCGCACTAATTGGAAGCGAAACCTTTTACTTAATAATTACTACGAGAAAAGTTTATTAATCTAGAAAAAGTTACACTTTATTAAATTTTATCGTCACGAAAATATCTAAGCATGTAAACTTATCTTTTTTTTTTACCATTTTTTTTAATGAGTAGTATAAACTCCGTTTTAAACGGTTCGTACCTTCATTAGAGTCGTTTAATTTTTATCAGTGTGTTTAAGTTAAGTGGTTACCCTAGAATCGACTACTCACGGTCGTTCCAAACGTATGGGCGGGGCTTCACTCCCTTCCGTTTGGAAGGCAAGTTATCACACGTTTTGGAGTGACATCGTTCCGTTTGGCAGGATGGCGCGACCTATGATATTTTTGCAACTAACGCATAATAAAAACAAGTTTTTGTTATTTTTTATTTAATTAATTTGAAAGTACTAATTTAAAGTATTGATTTTATCGAAAGAATATTTAATTAAAAGGCTTTTAAATGGGTTTGAGAGATATGAACGAAATTCCCCCCCCTGCTTGTAATTTTTTGTGACGTATCACATTTGTAAAAAGGTATATTTCTTTTTGTCTTATTTGGTTTTTTGATTTAGTTTCTTCTTTGTTTTGCAGGCCTGATTTTAGATTAGATGTATCGTCATAAAACTTGAGACTCTTGTCCTCCTCTTGTCACTTATTGTAGAATTTTGTAGACCCTCTTCTTTTTTGAATCATTGTTGATTTTCAATGAAGCGTTCCTTTTTTACAGCGGTGCAACTCAACATATTTCAGATGTATGAAGAAATGTTGTATACACAAATTATATGAAATTTAGTTCTCTATTAGATTGATTAGAATTGTTTTTATCTTACGACCCACTAGTAAGAAGAATAAGAAGTTGTGTCGTTCATGTCGTCAGAAATTTGAATTTTTTCACGAAATATTTTATTCAGATATACCAATTACCAAAACATTTGTTACAAAACAATAAACAAATATATTTTCTTCTCAAAGATAATTGATTCCATTCAATGAAACACTCGCATCATCTTCTAATTGGCTCCAATAAAACAATTTACCCAGTGAACCGACGCGGGCCCTGCTCTAATGATCGTAATTGCTTTCCAATTAATGTGTAAGTCCACTAAACAAATATTCCTTCGAGCATAAATAAAACAAAACATTTTTCGTTAAAATATCTCGTTAACGGAACCAGTGGGGCGTATCATCCGCATTTCCTGTTTCTCACCATATTCGTTCTTTGTTTAAACACAGGAAGAAACCAAAAACATGCACGGGTTCGGGTATTATTTTGAAAATCCTGATAAAAGGTACCCATTACTTTATCTCTCTTACTTATAAATGTTTTTCTTCAATAAAATACAGAGCGACCATGGGAGGACCACGTTCAAATACAGTTTTACAGTAAGCTTTGGAAATACAGAAAATGCTGACAAAAATAATATTTGATGAACGAGCAAATACAGTCTGAGTGAAAATATTTTCTTTGGAAAACTAATATAGTATGTTATATTCTATTTTCAAGAATTATGGTTTTGTCTGTCTTTATACGTCTTTTCCAGGTTGCGAACTCACTGAATATTACTCTGTTACCATGTCATCTTCGTCTAATTAACATATAATCACTTTTCAACTACTGTAGAGTGCACAACTCAAACTACATATTCAGTTCATCACATTTAAACCATCGTTTAGTTAATAGCGTATAACATCGCAAACATTTTAAGCCAAAAAAAGCGATTTTTCAAAATTTTTCCTCAGAAGACTTTTAATTGCATTAATGTAAAAATTTGTACACATATTATGGTAACTTTTAACTGTATTTTAATATTTTTCTATTTGCTAAAATAATAATTTGGAAGCTGCTATAGCTGATCTCCAGGAGCTCCTCTCAAAAAAGGCATCTTGCGGTGACCACGATATCTCTAGACTGGATCATCTAAAATGAAAAAACCAAACGGATTTCGTTAAAGCAATGTATAATCTAGTAATTAATCGAAGGAATAATCAAAAAACATTTTTTTGACAAAATGGCGGCTTCTCAAAAAAAAAATCGATTTTTGACCAAAATTTTGACTTAAATTGTTTATAAAAAAAAAAATATTTATCGGTGAGAAAAAACCTTCGATTAATTACTAAAAAATATATTTAAGAAGATTGTGTTAAAATTTGAGAGTGATCGGTTCAACCGTTTCCGAGAAATCTTGGTCACTGACTTTAAAAACATAGTTTTCAGAAAACGCGTTTAACATTTCAAAAGTTTTACATAGAGTATAAATTTTTTTGTATCAACTTACATAACATAGAAAATAATCGCCGGATTGATTTGAAATTTTCTGTGTGTGTATTTAAATATATGTCCATTACGAAAATGAAATATTAACAACACTTAGTTGATATTATAAAATGATAAACAAGGTAAAAAAAATGTATCATTTTTAATTAAAATAGACATTAATTGCGCATATTCCAGTACAAGTTCTAAATATGGAACCATTTCTGGTATGATCTAAGACTGGAATTAAATGATTTTACTACGCTACTGATCTATGGAGTATACATTATACGATTTAGATCAAGTTGATTTATTCTATTGGACTCCCAATTGAACTTGGACTCATCCAGTATTCGTAAAACCCTTTAAAGAGACTCGCAAGGGATGAAATATTCATTAGTGTGTTGTCAGGGATACCAACTCTAGAAATACAAACTGGACTGTCATATATTTTTGTTTGGTACGAGTAGGTTATGTTTTGGAACATGATAATCATAAGCGCTATTCATAGATATTGAGTTTCAGTGTTTAAATTTAAGATGGCAGCACAAACTCTACTAAATCCATCGCGAAGGCCGGTATTTATCGATATGTAAAGATGGGCTTGTGTCCTCATTTTTTAGTGGTCGATTTTTCAATTGTTGATTGAAATTGATGTTAATAAATGTGTATTGGCATGTCTATTTTATTAAATATCTAAATATTGACGGAGATATAGCAATTAAAAGTTTGAATTGTAGTTTTAGCGCTAGAAATGGTCGGCCATATTTGTATGACGTGAAATGCATTTTAACGGCAGTTATTTGTTCATTAGGTCAGTGCTGTGGTAATGTTCTGTAGCTGTTGGTAGTCAAATAATCAAGTCAAGTCAAAGAAGAATAAGTTTTTATTTTGTTTAACCCTGTTACGGCAAACATAATATTGAAATTTGATTGTTCCTTGAAATAGCTGTAAATAATATTTGATATTTTGATATATAAATACATATAGCAGAGATTTAAGAGCTGTAAGGTTGGTAACTTTATACAAGGATTGTGATGTCACATGCACTTGGAATGACAAAATGACTTTTTTAATTGTTAATATCTCTTAACATATAAGGAGTTATTAAAAAATGATTGAACATTTGAGGTTCTAATAACCCACTTTACTTTATCAATATATAGTACACTTTTATAGAAATTAAGACATAGGACATAAGATTAGTAGGTTTGAATGGGGTTTAACCCTAGCCTATAAAAATTACGCTGTTTTCACGTTAACCAAGGTTCTTGATTTCCTTCACCCACAAAATGGTTAGGGTATCTGTATTATGTTCTTAGAATGCATAATTCATTAAAATTAAAGACTAATTTAATATTCTACTCCGAGATTAAACTCTTAAACTACAAAACTTTTGATTTTACGACCGTGCTGCTCTGCTCTGTTCTGTTGACGGCGCTCCGCTCTAGGTTGTTTTGTTTACTCTTAAGTTATGCATAGAAATGGTTTTAGAAAGCAAAAGCGTTTTCAGCGTCGATCACGTCATCGTTTGAATAAGAAAGCAGAAAGTCTAAAAGACCCCTGAAACTTGGGCTGTCTGGTTTTATCGATTTCATTTTTATAATTACATTGTTTTTGTGCCGCGTAATTAAAGATTCTGGAAAGGTAAATATTAGCTGTCTGTCTTTTTTAGGTAATCGACATTAAATTGATATATAATGGAGACCGCACACTGCAAACAAGTCTGTCTTTAATTAAAATCATATTTAAAGATAGAAGACATTGAACAAACAGATAAATTTGTCTTAAAAGAGAATTGTGCGCCGTCTTATATGAACTTTTTTCTAGAGACCTTCCAATACGAAATTATATTTAAATTGTGTTAAGCCTTATTCCCACTCACTGTTTTGATATTTTATTTAATAATTAGATACCTCAGTACCTAATAGAACAAGATATAAAACAAATAAGGACAGTAAGGTTTAGTTTGGGAAATGAGGAAAAAGGAAACAGATACTGAGAAAATAGTGAGGAAAGAATGTGTAGAGTGTGCGGAACGGAGGACGAAACACTGGAGCACATTCAGTTTGAGTGTAAGGAAAAAGTAGGGGCGAGATAAATATTGGCCAGCTATTAAAGGGAGGCAGTGAAGGAAAGAGGTGGATGGCGGAAATAGAAAAACGGAAAGAAGAAACAGGACAATAAATAAGCTCGTAGCTGGGTTGCATAAGGAACATGAAGAGAGAGGAAGTACTAAAAGAGGCAGTGAAGGGAAGCAGGAGAAAGAGAGAAGTAGCGAGCCAACAGTTAAACGTCAGTCCAGAAAAATAGAGGATTTTCGGAAAGGAGATAAAGACAAGAGGTGGATGACGGTGATAGAGACAATAATAAAATAGTAAAGGAAGAGAGTGAAGAAGAAATAGTAAAGTAAGAGAGTCAAGAGGAAATAGTAAAGATAGAGCGTCTATGCCTGTAATAGACATAAGTGGAGAAGTGAAAACGAAGAGAGAAGGCAGGAAGGATAGCGAAAAGATAATAGAGGGTTTGTCGAGAGAAGACAAGGAAGGTAAGAGGTGATAGATGAAGATACAGGCAATAAGGAAGGAGAAGCAGGAAACGGTGTGAATAAAGGAGAAGTAGGGGACATGAAGAGAGAGGATCAAGAAAAGAAGAAACAGAAAGTACTATTCGAAGTAGTAATAGTCTTGAATAGTTTAAGTTTAGTTTTAACTTTAAATTTGTATGAAATGCATTAAGAAGTATAATAATGTAGATTGTAAAGCCGAAAGGCACACAATTAATATAATAAATAAATAAATAAAAATATTTTATTTAATATTTTAATCTAGATTTCAGGTTTTCAGACACAAGTTTGAATCACATCTAATATTATTAACAGATAAAAATATAACTTTTATTAGAAATTTCTATGGTTTTAGATATTGTCGAACAGCTAGGTATAGATCTAAAAATAGATCCTTAACTCGGTCAGCTAGATAATGCCCGCCTACTTACAGATAACCACTATCAAAGTAGTCTAGATACAGTAACGATTCTCACAGCGGTTGGTCCAATTAGCCTCCACGCCATCTACATTCGCCATATTCACTGTAACCACATATTTCGTGTAGTAGTGGTTGCGTTCAAAAACAATGAAGGCGCTGGTTGGTATGTAAGGTATTGCTTTTACCGATATTGTCAGTGTATTGGTGTTTTATATGTGAGTACACATCGTCGAACATATGAGGATGCTCATCCTTCGATCTTTGTGAAGGTACTTTGTGTTATGTGTAACATTTTAAAGGAGGCGGGTGACAGGGGGATGTGTATCAGCACACCAAGCCGATTAACCAAGCGAGTGAAGCACAAACATTCCTTACTGTAGGCCTGGGTGTCATCTCCACGGTGTCTAATGCGATGTGATAATACCTATATTCTCATTTGTCATAGCTGGTTGCCTGCGCAGGAATCTTTAGGCGTTGAAAGCGATATGTCGTCTAAATGGAAATTGAAGTATTTATACAATTTGAAATTTGGTTCATTTCCAGGTGTCTGTTTCGTTTCAAGTCTTAATTTAAGGTATTTTGAGGATTGTTTTTTTATAATAAAAATAATGACAAACGATATTTTAACTTTTTAGGATTATTATTATACTTATTCTACATACAAAAAATCTGTTATAAAATTTAAATATATTGTTAAAAATCTATTTATCTCATAAATAAAAATCAAGAAAATTGATGGCGCGCTTTTGAAATTGAAATTCTAAAAACAGGGTTTATTTATCAGTTATTTAATGAAAAAGATACGAAATTATTGAAATAAAGAAATGATTCCAATAGTTCCAACGATAGCTATTGGTTGTGAATAACATATTAAAATTTCAGACGATTCGGTTGAATAGTTTTTCTTTTTCTACAACACAAAGTGTAAGTAATATTTGCACTTAATATGCGACTATACTTTTACCTGCGATTGTATCTAGTGAAATACCTTAAAACACAAATCCTGAACTAAAGATAATTGTTTGGTGAAATAGAAAAATAAAAAAGCTTTTACCTCATTTTATTAAAAATATGCGGAGAAAAAATGTAATTATACAAAATATAAAACATCTTATTATGAATTTCAACTCTGGTATTTTTCAAGCTTATATTTTCTGTTGTTTCCTACTTTGTCTTGTATTTTATATTTTCCATTTCCCCCATAAGGGGTGGTGTTGTGAAGGGGAGAGAAGTTAGTGGGGGTCTGTAGTTGTACTTACAGCTAGCACTCCAACAGACAGGTGCACATTTTCTATTTTAATTTGATTGTATATCATTTTACGATCTTGCGTGTGTGTGTGTGTATGTGTGTGTATGTGTTCTATGTTTTATGATTTCAAACATAAATTCAAGAAAAACATAAATTTTTTAAAAGTATTTTAGTATATTGCTTTTTAAATTATATTTTTATGTTTTATGCAACAGGGTATCCATTAATATTACTTGAAAGAAACTTCAAATTGTTTCAATACAATTTTGGAAACAATAATGGGCTTGTGTCCTATGTCTTAATTTCTATAAAAGTGTACTATATATTGATAAAGTGGGTTACTAGAACCTCAAATGTACAATTATTTTTTAATAACTCCTTATATGTTATAACCTTATATGTTAAGAGATATTAACAATTAAAAAAGTCATTTTGTCTCTTTAATTATTAAAGAGATTCAACGTTGTACACATTCTAAATTCATGTGACATCACAACCGCTGGCAACCTTACAGCTCATAAATCTCTGCTATATGTATTTATATATCAAAATATCAAATATTATTTACAGCTATTTCGAGGAACAATAAAATTTCAATATTATGTCTGCCGTAACAGGGTTAAATAAAATAAAAACTTATTATTCTTTGACTTGACTTGATTATTTCGACTACCAACAGCTACAAAACATTACCACAGCACTGACCTAATCAATAACTGACGTATAAGTGCATTTCACGTCATACAAATGGGCGACCATCTCACAGCGCTAAAACTACAATTCAAATTATTAATATAGTTCAAATTACGAGAGTTCGGCGGCGACTCATTAAACAAGTTGTGGAATATTAACTGCCGATATAACTAAAAAGCACTGACTCACTTATTTTTATATAATGTATATAGAAACGAATAAGATAAAATTCATTATCGTATTATAGATTTATACCGCTCTTATAACCAATTTTAAGCATAAGTCGCCGCCGAACTATCGTGATTTGGACTGTAGCTATATCTCCGTCAACATTTAATAAAATAGACACGTCAATACACATTTATTAACATCAACAATTGTAAAATCGACCACTAAAAAAAGAGGACACAAGCCCATTACAAGTTTATAAAAGAAAGGTTTGCAACCTTGCTAAACTCAATAATATTGTCAACGTCTAGCAGTTTTAGGACCATACTTTAAGAAGCGCTGAATTATAATGTGACTGTCAGCCATTTTAAAACTAATTAGTACATAAATTCGCCACATTGCGTTCTCTATCTATGCCATCTGAAATAAAATCTTCGCCTCGCCTCGCCAGGCCATGTTGGGCCGTAACGGGCTTTAATTTAATGTACAACGCCATTACATTTATTTGATGAGACATTATTTTACAATTTAATTTAATTTTAAAGTTGTTACGCGCTTAATAGAATGAAAATGTTGTTAATGTTTGTAAATAAAATTATGATGAAAATGGATAAAACTTTAGGAAAATTATAGCATAGAAAATGAAGTTAATAAACGATATATTTAACAATTAAGTTAAAATAAAAAGTTACGTTAGAAAGTCATTATTGCTAAAAGTGTTAAATGGAAAATACAACAGGAAATATAATTACTGCAAGGCTGGGAACTTGAGGAAATAAAAATGAGTAGAGAAAGAGAATCTGCGAACTTTTGGAAGTTCATTTAAGTGTCACCAACATAATACAGAAGAAATAGAAAAGAAAAGCATTAATTTTTTAAAATTATTTTATATATTTCAAAAATAGTATTAAATTTATCCAAACTAATGAAATTTAACTACATTTAAATTTATCTTTAACTTATACAACGTATAATTAATTATTAATTAATAAAGTTACTAAATAAAAAATAAATTACAATTCTACGGTATAATAACTAATAAAATAATAACTGCACGTGGAAATATAAGTCCACGTGTGGTATGTTTGGAAGACAGCTAGCCACAATACAACTAATTAGGAAATTGTATTTTGAAACGATTAAAAAATTTTAAAAGTCGAAAATTTAAAACCACAAAAAATTTTCTAATAATTTGCCAAAATTTAATACTATAATCTAAATTCGTTTTCATTTATTTATATCAAAATAATTTTCAATTAGAAAAATTAAACGAATTTTTGTTAAAAAACTAAAAAAATATTTAAAATCATATCCAGTTTTTCTATATATAAACTGTTATTTGAAATTGATGGAAAATTATGTAAAAAATTAAGTTGGTACTATTGTAGTTTTCTATTTTTAAAAAGTTATTATTGTAAATTTAGTAGTTTATGATTATTGAACTGATATATTAATGATTTTAAATAATTTTTTAGTTTAATTAAATCAGTTCTTCACAATATTTTTAATATACTTTTAGCATATTTTTCTCGTCAAATCCTGCCGAATGACCGGCATTTCGGACAATAAATGACGTTCCGTCGAAGTGCATACGCCGTTCCCCTCGTCTGGAAAGAGAAAGAAAACATTTATTGGAAAGTAATTCAATACACCGTTGCCTAATGCGGCCCTGTATTCATTGCAATACATAGATAAAACAGAGTCGTTATTTAGCAAATTAAAAACCAGCGATGTATGACAATTTCATATTTCAAAATAATGGAAACTAAACAAACAACATTTATTGGATGTTTTTGTTTTTAAAATTCATTTTGCAATCAAATATTGTTTTAATATTCTACCGAGCGCCCCGTTAGACAAATAAATAAAATATTTTAATTAAATTGTTTTTAATATAGCATTTTTATTATAAACAACAGTCACCAACAAGGCCACCAGGTTAATTTAATATTTAATTACTTTCTACAGGGTGTTAGGGCTCCACGCAATCGATATCAATTTTGAAAATAAGTGTTTGATTATATTGCTCCATGCTTCGTACAACTAAGGTCTACTTTATAGGCCTTTTACATGATTCAAAGGAATTGTTGAATTGTGACCCTAGTTGGATAGCTTTATCAACACCCGAAATTAAATTTTTTTCAATGTTTTGAAAATTACAAAAGTAGTGTCCCTAAAAGTACTGTAACTCGTAAACTAACGTTCAAAATGTTACGAAATTTTGACACGAATCGCTTGAAGGTTAATACTATCTTATTGAGTCTGATGGTCTAAAAAGTCTTTCACATTGATGCTGAAATTTCTGATAGACTCACCGTACGAACAGATGTGAAGTGTGTCCCATAGATGCCGTGCAATGCATGAAGGGAGTTGTTAAAGTTGCTGATCCATTGGCCGGTGAGGTTCGGATCATGCATTTGTTACTATTTCGTGCGATGCGAACAAGTCCATCGGGTGTTTGTGAAATACGAACGTTATTGATGACGTAATTGTCGATGCCTTCATCTGTGTACCAATATTGGGAAGCTTGGAGGAGCGCTAACGCTTCTTGGATGTGTTGGGGGCCATGCCGGGATTCACTAGAAATGAAAAAAACATGTAAATATACTTTCTACTTGGTTAAGATACTAGCAAATGAAGGTTCATGCCATCTCGCACTAGACATGGTTCATCAGAAATGAAAGAAATTAAATCAGTCGGAGAGATTCTTAATTGAACTGTGCATTATAGGAAGAGAGTAATTTTCTTTTTCCATCATTTAAAATTGTGGCAATTACAGATTTAAACTTTTGGAGTAAAATAATCAGTTTCTTTTGTTTATTTCAAAAATTATAATTTTCTCAGAAATTTCAAAAAGAGCTTTTCTGTAGATAATAACAGTTATAGCCAAAAGTAAATCTTAAATGTACTATAGTAGTACAATTTGTTCATTACATCTCTTAAGTTTACATTAAAGTTGTTTATTCTCAGTTGATTTGACTTCTTTCAGCTATATGTCATGGAATACATTTATTCTATCTTCGGGAATCTAACCTGGACGCAAGCGCAGCTGAATTTTAAGAGTTTACGATGTAACAATCTCGTGACTACATAAACCATATAAAAAGTTAAGAAACATCGCTCCAATAAATACAAGACAAAGATAATTAGCTGCGTTTAAGTCCTTCCTGAACATATCCCAATTAATAGTCCTCTTAATAATGTATCACTAGGTAACAATAGATGCTTTGATTGTAAGGACAATAGACCCTCTGCAACGCATCCTGTATTGACACGCACCCAATAAATATCTTAGGTCCTCGTAACAATAGAATTGAATACGAGTTAGAATAACTTTAACGACAATTGAATGAATGGAATCGATAAACGGGCAAATAAATTCTAGCCCCTTAGCTCTGTTTACCAGAGGAATAATTGTCGAATTGTTGGAACAATGATGTTAAACAATTATTGATATTCACCGATGAATTTTATTAGGATGCTTTGTAAATGACATATTTAGCGGTTGCGGTTTTATTATATTAAATAACAAAACCTTCAACTAAATCTGTTTTAACCTAATTTTAATGGAATTAGAAAAAGAATTGTATACGCAGCTTAACTAACTTGTATCTAAAACTGAAAATGCTGATGTTCCAAATAATAAGATTATCGTATCGGTTGATAAGGATTTCAAAGTTTTAGGGGCAGCGTAAAGTTAGGGAGAATAGGAATGTGAATGGGAGCTGGGGAGTATAATAAACACCCCTTTAAAACTTTCCCTAACTCGTTGTTCAACTGTAAAACTATTAAAGCTTTTAACCGTAAATTTCGCAGAACTACATCGGTATAGAAATTTATAATTTGCTTTCTGGAACTCGACATGGCTTTTCACTAAGAAAATAAAGTTAAATAATTATAGAACGACCTTTTAGGGCTGTCTCTATTGTCCATGTTTATTACAGACCTAGTTTTAATTTCATTTGTAGTTTAGATTATATTTTATAGCTAGTAGTTTAAGAAGAAAGTGGAGGGGGGCGGTTTCTGACATATGACACAAGATTTATAATGTTTAATAAGTTTATATAAAATCTACAAAGTAAAATGTCGTTAAAAAGGGTGCTTTTGACCTGAATTTAAGTTCCAATTTACGGTGTGTGCTCCTTTCGACCACCATCTTAAAAATAAATGTGCAATCGATTTTCTTTGTTTATATTGTAAACTATAACTTCCACAAAAATTTTGTAAAGAGCTTTTTTGTAGGTAATGACATTATCTATAACTTTTCACTGTAACTTTTACAGTTAAGAAATTATAAGCAAAAACAAATCTTACCTTGTTGATACAGATTTATTTTTGCATATAACTTTTTTATTATAAAAGTTATAACAAAAAGATATTAATAAAAGTTGTAGGTAATATTGTTATCTACAAAAAAGTAATTTACAAAATTTTTGTGAAAGTTATACTTTTCAAGATAAACAAGAAAACTGATGTAAACATTTATTTTCAAGATGGCGATCGAATGGAGCTGAAAATGTATAGTTATTATCTTTTTAACGATGGTTTCCCCTAGCTATATTGCTTATTAAATATTTTGACTTACTTGTAAAATACACTTAGTGAAAAATCTTGACTCATATCTGTAAACGAATCTGTTGTAGTCCTAGTTCCTGCTGCGTCCACTAAATAAACTAAAGCGCATTGATCGCTGGTAAAACTAACTCCTTTGTACCACATTTTTGCGTATCTAGAAAAGAAAAACCACTATTTAATCTTTATCAAGCTTAGATTAATTCTAACAACTATCCTGGAATTAAGTTGTAGCAACCTAGCAAGTTTCAAACTCACTGCAATACAATTTTCTATAAGAGGTAGAAAATGAACCATGAAAGTTGATTATAAGACAAATTATTAGCTTTACTGCAATCCAGAACTATTTTGCTAAATTAAATTTTATTTCTTGTAAAATAATTTGCTGCATCATTTTTTTTAACGAACGGTTAACTTTGATAAACATTAACATTTTGTAAACTCTGGCAAGGTATGCATATCAGGTAACACCAAGTGTCAAAACAAGCATCGTGACATAAAATATAGTGTAAACAATAATTGAAACATCTACAAAGTGAACACAGAAAAAGCTTAATTTTTATAAAGAAAGTTTATAAAACATAAATTAATGAACACTTTATTTAACATTTGGAAAATGAATATTAATTATATAAACATGAGTGATATAACGTATATACAATTACAGCTTAAAGCTCCGAGCTTTTGGAAGAGCTTACTTGTTATTGTTGTGTGAGTCATGTGCTAAAATTTCAACGCGGGATCCATATTGATAAACTCGTCCATTGGGATGAAGTAAAGCTGCTGCAGAGCCTGTTCCAGCCAGACTTAATACAATATTGTTCTTGAAATTTATTATGCGGACAGCTTTATCGATTGTCAAATCCACCCTGAAAAAGAAAAGGAATAGAAATTTATTTAATTTACCGTTCTGCTACTAGCAGGAGTAAGTATGGCTTAAAGAAAACTCTTCTAAAGATACCTTTTATCGGTTGACTAATCTTATGGTACATATATTTTTGGAATTCATACATTTCTCTTTGGATTCTTACTTCATCTACGAGTATATCTAAATTTAAATAATATATCCTCTTATAAAAATGAAATGAATCCGCTTCTTTTGATGTTCAAGCGTTTTAGATTCAAAAAGATTGTTAAATCCATAGCGCTTTAATTTAAAGACATCTTTAAAAAGTAACCTAGCAACAGATAAAATAAATGTTTTTATTAAATACCTTATTCTTTCTCGAAGTCGAACTGAAATTGTACCATGCGGTGTAGCTGTGGCGCCCCCTGTAGCTCCTACACCTTCTACTCCAATATCTTGCTCCCGCCATGATTCCTTTTTCTCAAAATACTAAAATAAAGAAAATTATTTGACATTTGAAAGAAAAATCAATTTTTGGTTACTTAAAATTGTGGAAGGTTTTCAACTTACTGGATATAATTCATCTCCTGGATATAAACCAACTTTGGGAGTTCTTAAAGATGGATTTCGCCATAATGGTTGTACTCCACCTGGCTGGGCAACATATCCTTCATTAGGTACTTCAAAATATTTATTATTTGTTGTTGGGGGTCCAAAAGAAACTTCGTCGCTAGGATGTGGATGCTGCAATGAATAAACACCTTTATAGAAAGAACAATTCAACAATTCGGTAACTAGTGTTTCCAGCAAGCAAAGAAGTTGCTGCAGGTTGTATGAGGAAGGGAATTTTTGGTACCTGTGAATATGTGTTCGCCGTAAAAAGGCTTCGCTGTCTAACAGCCGGCAAACTCATATCTTTTCTAATTTCTGTAGGTGTTGATAGTTTGGAAACTGTTTTCATATTATTTTATAGTATTTAATTTTTAAATAGCCAGGTTATTTACTGTAATAACTGGTAACTAATTATTGTTGATGAATTGGATTAAATTATCACGATTTTTTAACACATCTTATTGTTCAGACATTTTATTTATAAATGGTAGATTGTCAATTATTACGAATCATCTATTGTTTCAAAAATCGAATAATTTCAACAATTCGAATTTTATTTAAGTGCATAATATCATGTAACCTTCTTTTTTTAAATGCAAATAATTGAAAGCTTTGCTGGATGTATTACAGAAGGCTTTGGACTCCAGGATATGCGGAAGAATTTAAAATGAATTTTTCAAGTACAGTTTCCCTACTTTCAAAGACCAGATGGTCAACAACTCGTTTATTTTTGTAAGGGGCAAGGATTCGGAGGTCCTTTATTGAAAGGATCTGTCAGATTACAAGGATCACTAGATTTTCGAATTTCAATTCAAAGTGAAGTTACTTGAAAATTAGATTTCTGCTACCAATTAAACTTTATTTTTATTGTAGTGTTACCATGTTAGCCGATTAATTACTAGGAGTATATGAATTAATTTCAAATTGAAACCGGTAAAAATATTTCCTGTAATATTATGTTTAAATCAGAGCTACTTATCTTTTTAAACAAAGAAAGGTAGAGCTATACCATCAAAAGAAGCAAAGAAAATATCCAAAAATCATCTTCTATCTATTTTAAAGGAAACTTAAATGCTGGTCGTTGGTAAGCGCATCACTTAAGAACGACTGGACCGATTTGGCTAAATTTTTTTTCAAATGCTCGTAATAGTATGAAGAAGGTTTTTACGGATATAAAAATTGGAAAATTTGCCCGGAATATAGGAAAATTTTGGTAAAACTGAATGTGCTTTTTTCTATGCGAATTTTATTACTATTTGCTGATTGTCAAATAGTGACGAAAAATTGTGAAAATAATTATTGAAATTTGGACAGGACAACCTTTGTCGGGTCAGCTAGAACATAATATTTATTTAACTATTTTTTAACGTTGTCAAATCTATTATAATGACTATATGTTATCTCTTTTCTCAACTATGAAATCCACAATGCCTTCTGGTACGTTGCTCTAGTACTTTACCCAGAAGTCTGACATAAGTGTATTTAAAAAGGTAGAAGTAGAATAAAATTTCAATAAAGAACTCAGGCGATCTATGTAACATTTTATACACTCCACTAAATTCATATTTAAATCCATTTTAAGAGGATTTATACTTGAGCCAGGGGTGAAATAAGAGGCCTTCAATAGGTAAGGAATAGTGGCCTTTATGTTGCCCTAAAGAAGAGCGGCGAGAAAATGCAGACTTGATTGTTGTTTCAAATACGTGCTACATTAACTAACAAAACTAAGAGCAAAGTTCAGATGGTTTTTTAGAAAAATGTGGTACATTTCATCTTTGCTTATGTAAATTCAATGCATAAATTATTTGCGCTCAGTTGGTTGCGCTTGTGACGTCACAGAGCCTGTCTAAAACAATGTCTGTTGCGCGCACGTATGTCAAGCAAATTGCATGACGTACTACGACGTAACAATCTCGTGGGTTTCAAGAACAGACATGTTCAAAATCTCCTTAATACTTTATTTATGCGAGCAGTTTTGCACGCTCGGTATCACTGCCACCTACAGGATTTCTAAGCCCAATTCTATCAGAACTGCGTCTCCGTTTTAGGCCAATGGGCTGGTGTCCTATGTCTTAATTTCTATAAAAGTGTACTATATATTGATAAAGTGGGTTACTAGAACCTCAAATGTTCAATTATTTTTTAATAACTCCTTATATGTTAAGAGATATTAACAATTAAGAAAGTCATTTTGTCTCTTTAATTATTAAAGGGATTCAACGTTGGACAACATTCCAACTGCATGTGACATCACAGCCGCTAGTTGCTATCTCTTTTATACAACAGAGCGTAAAAGAGATAGCATATTCAAGATAGAACTCTGGCAACCTTATAGCTCAAAAATCTTTGCTATATGTATTTATATATCAAATATTATTTACAGCTATTTCAAGGAACAATAAAATTCCAATATTATATCTGCCTTAGCCAGGGTTAAATAAAATAAAAACTTATTATTCTTTGACTTGACTTGATTGTTTGACTACCAACAGCTACAGAACATTACCACAGCACTGACCTACTCAACAAATAACTGTCATACAAATGGCCGACCATTTCTAGCGCTAAAACTACAATTCAAACTTTTAATTGCTATATCTGCGTCAACATTTAGATATTTAATAAAATAGACACGCCAATACACATTTATTAACATCAATTTCAATCAACAATTGAAAAATCGACCACTAAAAAATGAGGACACAAGCCCATTCGTTTGTATCTGAGACTACTTGAAGATCTGAACTGGTCACGTAAGAATATCTTAAACGTGGTATTTCTTATAATGCGGTTAAACTCACAAAGTTATTTAAAAGATAACCTGAGACCCTGTGATTAAATTTCATTTTGAAAGAAAACTTTTTTTCTTTTGCAATATTTTAAACGATTCTAAAGCAAACGACCTAATTCTTGAACCGTCTTACGTAAGGTTTCGCAGTCACAAAGAACTTTAACTTTTCCCAGACAATTTTAATATCATGCTTGCACTAATAAATCTGTTAATTCTGCAACCGTTATAACCGCCCGTTATAACACATATTAAAATATTAAAATTAATGTAATATTAGTAGTTTATACTGTACGATGCTGCCATCTAACAACGTAAATTGTAATTTAAATTTATATACGAGCAACTTTATGGCGAAAATCAGCCAGATCATTAATTATGAACTTTTTGATTAATTACTTGAAACAAAGAATAATTGGCAATCATTAATCTAAGACGTAATCACTGACGTACCGTGTTAATTAGTAGGGGTCTGGACCGCTGGGAATATAAACATAATTATACAAAATACAGGGTATCCATTGGGAACCACACAATCAATGTTGATTAAGAATAAAACAATTTAATATATCTGTAGAATTAAAAAAAAATTTTGTTTAATAATTAAATAGGTTTTTAGTAACTTATAATATTCTATCGCTACAAAAACAATGTTTTTACTATGTTATAACAGTTAAACAAGAGAGAGCGATTCAAGAATCGCTACGGTTTTATCCTCTATTGGAAATTCTTACTACTTAAAATGAACCTAAGCAACTCGTAAGCAATTATCATTAACCAAATAAATCCAATAGTTGCATAGAGATATAAGACTAGAGTACTCAAGAGGCTGAATATTGTAATATAGGCAAAGAGAGAGATAGCCACGAATGTCCTGTGTGTCTCTTTCGAGCTGAGTACTGTGATTGACTGCCGCGCGAGTACTGATAATAGTTGGGGGCTGTCGGTGCCTTTATTCATTGTCTGGACGTTAAAATGCTTTGAATATATTATTTAAAATTGACTGTATGCTACACTAACTATTTGCAAATATTTTTATCTTTATTTTTATTTTAAATACAGCGTCTGCTTGCTTATTTACCCTCTACCATACCGCCAACAGCACTCTCGCTAGGCTATCTCTCGTTTTGCATCTATCACTTCTTCTTACACGCGGCCTTACACTTCGCGTACTCTATTCTTATATCTCTATGAACAGGAGTATCTACATACTAGTTTTATACCTTGGTATTTCTACCTGCGGTTTAGTGTTTGTTTAAGGTAGTTGTTCACTATCAGTCTTATTCAAAAGTATACCTCAATGCACTATGAAGATGGTCGAAGCGGTTAGTCCAGTTAAAATCTTGCATTAAATGCATGCTACCTTAAATATTTTAAGTACTACCTGAAACTATTACCTACTAACCAATAAATCCTTAAATGAACATAAATATTTAAACTAATTAGATAAGCTAATGACCCCCTAGAATTCTTGGTACTGATTATATCACCATTTTAACAGTGCGTCACTGAAAAATCCCAAAAAATATATTTTAAAGGTTTATTCTAGCAAATCGTTAAATTCTATTACAATAACATATTACTCCATTAGTTTAAAATGAAAAAATATGCCATGTTTTTCCATTAAAACAATTGGATTCGGTTTCCAAGTCTGATATCCAATTGACCTCATGTGGGGTACGCAGGGGGTCAACGCAGGTTTACCATATTAGGAAGGTCACGTAAGCCCTCACCACCCTTTTCACCCCCTACCTACATACGCTATGTCATTTGATATAATTCCATCCGACCCCAAATGGAAATCTGGTTTGAGACAACACAGTCAATAAATTTGACGAGATTTCCGACGGTGATACATTGCATCTTCCTTCATGGGTGATCTTTATATATTGCAGGTTTGTTTAATCCTGATAACGGATGTAAAGGACCTAGTACGGTTTATTAATTAAGATAATAAAAGGATTTATTGATCCTTAAAGGTTAAAGTAGGACAATTTATTCATTTAATCCTGGAAAATGGCATGTGCTTTATAATAAATTAAATTTTATGACTCCTTCTCTCTTATATTTGTTGTTGTCAGTTCCGGTATGGATGCCACATTAAGGAGGGGATAAGGTTTTAACTTTCAATTTATTTACATTATTGTACAACATATTAAGTTTATTGTGTAAAAATGTGAAGTCAATTGGAGTAAAACTGTGAGATATAGAGTTTTAAGTCTTCACGTCTCTGGTCTGCTTTCGTGTTACTTTGAAACTTTTAAACGCGTTTTCTCATACTTAGCTTTTTCAGAGTCGGTGCCCTCTCTAGCTCAAAATCTACTGGACCGATTCTTTTGAAATTTTGTACACCCTTTCTTTACATAAATGCCGAGGTAATGTTGTCGAGAAATAACGTAATGTATTTTAAAATAACAAAGTTTCTGATTTTTTTCATGAAAAATCGGTATTTTGACTTTTAAGTGCTGTAAAAAATTTAAAAATCAAAAAAAAAGATGAGAAAAACTCGACAGCGTTACCTACAGAAACTTATCAACAAATGAAATCATTTTGGTTTTTCAATTTCAGAAAATCCAGTGATGAGTTATGAGTGGCGCCGCAATGTTACTTTTTTTTGTAATGTCTAGGGAGATTCGCTGTCAATGCCTCATTTCTTGATATTTATATATGACAATTTCACAAAGCATTCTTAAAAGTCATTTTATCATGTAGTAATTATAGAAATAATTATATATTAACTGTGTCTTCAAAAAGCATCATCGAAAATATGCTCTTTTTTATCGTTTTACCCAGCCCCACCCCTCTTTAGTAAGAACACGAAAGTGACTGGAAATTGTAACTGGATATAACACTGTCCTTGCTGTCTTTGTGGTAGCATATTTCTGGTCTTGAAATGGGTGTGTTTGGACATTTCTTTGGATATATACTATATAGTTCTAAAAGGGCTGCAAAGTATAATAATACGTAACTTTACGAGAACTGAATCCTTCAACAAACATTTATTATTTGTACTTCTATGACAAATAGAAGGATAGTCGATACCAAGTGCAAATCTACCAACGATCCCACCTTTATTGTTTTGACGTATGTTTAAAGTAATATCATATTACATAACAACAGTATTAGGTAACACAAAAGCTCGCAAACCTGAACCTTAGGTCTCTGGTCCCCCTCTGTCCCACGTCGGGGCTTCTGGTGCAAAAGACTAAAGTTAATAACACACTGGGGATTCTGAAAGCGTAGATTGTGAAGTCCTCTACGGAGATGACGGCCACAACGACGACTGACGACTGACGACTGACGACTGACGACCGACGACTGACGACCGACGCCTGGCGTCTAACAGCGTCGACATAACCAATATATTGCTTTATTTACACAAAGAGAAGATCTGTAAATATTATTGGAGGTTGCTTCTTTTTTAACTCCTTCCATGTTGTTTTGAACAGGGCGTGCGGAATTGACTTGCAGGAGTACGCGTATTGTGGTAAAAAAATTAAATAACCGCATGTAGAGTTTGCGTAATTGAATTATGTAATTATTAATGGGCTTGTGTCCTATATCTTAATTTCTATAAAAGTGTACTATATATTGATAAAGTGGGTTACTAGAACCTCAAATGTTCAATTATTTTTTAATAACTCCTTATATGTTAGGAGATATTAACAATTAAAAAAGTCATTTTCTCTCTTTATTTATTAAAAGGATTCAACGTTGTTGAATTCAACCTTACAGCTCATAAATCTCTGTATGATGTATTTATTTATCAAAATATCAAATATTATTTACAGCTATTTCAAGGAACAATAAAATTCCAATATTATGTCTGCCGTAACAGGATTAAATAAAATAAAAACTTATTATTCTTTGACTTGACTTGTTTATTTCGACTACCAAAAGCTACAAAACATTATCACAGCACTGACCTACTCAACAAATAACTGACGTTAAAATGCATTTCACGTCATACAAATATGGCCGACCATTTCTAGCGCTAAAACTACAATTCAAACTTTTAATTACTATATCTCCGTCAACATTTAGATATTTAATAAAATAGACACGCTAATACACATTTATTAACATCAATTTCAATCAACAATTGAAAAATTGACCACTAAAAAATTAGGACACATTTTTATCGTGATGATCGGTCCAACCGAAAGCAACCGAATATTTTTTGAACTTAATAGGAAAAAATGTACGTCCATCCAAAAGGAGGGTAGTGAGGTCATTGTAAAAGCTGCGTTAGGCTACATGAAGGGAGGGAACGCTTTTAAAAAGTATCCTCAATTTGTACAATTTCTATGGTATAATTCACTAAATGGTTCACCCCCATAATTCAATGGTATTTCACCCTTGAACATCGAACAATCGATCTGCATTGTGTTAACGAAATATTTAATACATCAAAGCAATTTATTTAAGCTTTGTGCTACGATAAATTACATAATAATATAATTAAATAGAAATTCCGTTGAACAAATCATGTAACAATATCCGTACAACACATTAAACAATCAGTGAAGTTTTAAAGTAATAAACTTTCTAACTTTATGATGTAATTATTAATGTTACCTAACTTTTGTTGCTAAATTGGACTTAGTACTTGGCACATAGTGCCCCACCCGATGTTTTAAAAGTGTCGTCGTCTACAGCAAACTTCTCAACGTTGGAAATCCAATCACTGATCAAAATCTAAAGTGATTTTGTTTGATTAATATTACATTCATTAATTAATTTTGTTAGAAAGTTGTGACGCCTAATAGAGGGTTAATTAATATTGATTAACTTTCTTATTTATGTTTAATATTTATCCGTTAGGCATTACCTTGCTTTACATAAATTATACTCTTAATATAGTTCAAATTACGAGAGTTCGGCGGTGACTCATTTAAAACAAGTTGTGGGGTATAAACTGCCGATATAACTAAAAAGCACTGACTCACTTATTTTTCTATAATGTTTACAGAAACGAATAAGATACAATTCATTATCGTATTATAGATTTATACCGCTCTTATAACCTCTTTTAAGTATAAGTCGCCGCCGAACTATCGTGATTTAGACTATACCATCTTTTCTATCCACTTCTTTTCTTGTTCTCCCTCTGCTTTCTCCTAATTCCTCTATTTCCTCACTTCTTTTCTGTAGTTCTGCCATCCACCTCTTTCTTTCATTGCCTCATGTCATCAGTTCCTCTATTCTCTTTTGAATGTATATTTAATTTTTAACTTTTATATATAAGTATACTAGCTGTCCCGGCCTCGCGTTGCTGTGCCTAACGTTTTTGTCATATTACATTACATAGCGCCATCTATTGAATATTTACTCAATCTAGTCAACAGAATAGTCAACAGATGTCGCCATCATCGTCGCCAGATGTCATATGTCATATACAGATAATTAATAGACAAATAATTAGCAATAAGATAAATAAATTGAGATGTAAGCTATCCTATCTTTCAAGTTGGGTCAAACTGCACACGGTGTACAAATTTCATTAAAATCAGTTAAGTAGTTTAGGAGTCCATAGCGGACAACACAGTGACACGTAATTTATATATATTAAGATAAAACAACCAACGAGGTAACACTGCACAATTTATATGTGAAATGATTATCTTATAGCAAGCTAGTAGTACAATTTTCTTAGAGAAACAAATTTTCAACTACAGCATTCAATTGCTGAATATTTTTCGGAGAAATATATTAATAAAATCTTCAAAATAATAATTTCCAAAAGCAACGAAGAAATCTGATGATGCTGTGTTCTTAATTAAATAAAAGAACGCGCATTTCCCATTTTCCGCGGCTCTACTAATGATATTATAACGTGAAAATTCAATTAGAATTGATATGGTTCTTTAATTATATTTATTAATTTTAGAAATAATTTAATTTGGACTAATTAAGCAAATGGTAAATTAAATCAACTTTAAGAAAAATATTGCAGCAGGAAAAGAAGGCCTAAGGGCACTGCGTTCGCTTTAATTATTCGTTTTTATTTTATCTAAAGTTCGTTACTCTATGTCGGTAAGATAGGTGTTATTTTGTATATAGAATTTCTTCGAACGAAATATCAAAATTCTGTAACACAACTATAGCGCTTTATTTTCAAGTGTACTAATTATATTAATATCTCTAAATCCAACCAAAGTTCTAAGAGCTCTTCAAGTTAACAATAAGTAGGAACCCATTAACACTACTTAACCTTCTCCGATGATTGGCTAACATCTGTAGCACCCTTATCTAGCTTTAATCCCCCGTGTTCTCGCTCCCTGTTCTTCCTCCCCTAATGAGAATTCTTAGTAGCACCGGTATTTTGTAATTGTATCTACACGAGTTTCTACAGCTAATAAATTTCAATAATATTTGGTCGACAGAGTTTTGGACGACCAGCATTCTATTTTCTAGGTTTGGTTATTGGTAATACCCAGTAAACAATTTGGTGAAGTGTCCTATTTTGTGACGTTTCTATCGCTATTGCACTTAAATTATAGTTCGCCGATATTGTAGCCATTTGTAGCCGATAAAATAGACATTCCATATGAAGGACTGTGAGAAACTGAACTGTAAATGAACTCTTTCATGACAAAAAATGTGAGTGATGAGTCTCAGCATTATCATCAGCAAAAGAAAAAAATTATACAGTATTTTCAAAGAAGTTTTTTAGTTTTATTTATTTTCGTTTCTAACATCGATTATCTTCTACTATGTTGACCATTTCTGTAGTATAGCGACCTCGTTTATGTATACTACACTGCTGCCTCATAAGTTTATGAATACTAATATTAAATTTATTTTTTTATAAATTTATTTATAAAAGTTGTAGATAACGTCATTATCTACAAAAAAGCTTTTTTCAATTTTTTTGTGGGACTTATAGTTTCAAAAATAAACACAAGAAACTGATTACTATCTTATTTTCAAAATGGCGACCGAATTGTGGCGCCCTCCATCTCGACATCATACGCAAGTAAAATTGCTGCCTATTCAAAATATAAAGCCATGTGAGAAAATAGAAATAAGAAATTTCTGCTCCGTTGAATGTGTTGTTCATATTATATTTAAAATATTGTACATACACTGTGTACATAGCTTTTCTTTTACAATACAAATACTTTAAGCAGATACACACCTCTTCAATTTTATTACCATTCCCCTGGGAACATCAGTGTCTATCCCTATCCTGTAAAATTCAAGGTATAAAATACTCACAAAATGTATTTATTGATATTATAGCTTTTTGTCGCATTTTACGATTACTGTTACTGACTCTCTGCAGAAAATATTTTAAACCTCTCGACGCCGACGTCCACGTTCTAGAAAATAGTTTCGCGTCGTTATGGGAGTCATCGTGATGCTGATGATGCTTCAGAACGAGATGGACGACGTCCTAGGGCTGCTAGACGAACCTATGACTTACAAAAGTAAAAGTTTTGACAAAATTATTAGTGGCTGAAAAGTTTACTTACTTGCAAAAGTTCTTTGTATGAAGTTCCAGTGAAAGGAAAGCAGACGGTTATTTCATCACTTGTGAGTTTATTTCTATGATAGATATTAGATGAATGAATCGCTTTAGTTAATTTCATTGCAGATGGATCCTAAAAACGTGAGGCCTGTACACGGATTAAAAAGAATTAAGTACTCAAAATGCCGGTTTCACACCAGAGAGACAGTTCTTAAAACATTTTTGTCTTTAAAAACTGTTTTAGTAAACAAAACACATTCCCATCTGGAATCAGTAAGATCAAAGAAAAATACGTTTGTTGTTGTTTTTTAGTCTGCTTGGTTTGAACACGCAGTTTGTTTTTTGTGCACATTTGCGCTTGTTAGTTGTTGTTTATCATGTTTATAATTTTTATAGGACACACAGAAAAACACTAAAAACAAAACCAGTCTGTTCAATGTTTTCGAAAAACAGAACTGTTTTTAAAACTGTCTCTCTGGTGTGAAACCGGCATTTTGAATAGTTCATTCTTTACACTAAATGCATCGGATCTATTTTGCAATTTATTTAGAGTGGTCTCGGGCCTTTTGTGTTCATGACCACTGTCCGGCCCTGATGATCAATAACCAATAAGCTAGAGTTAACACCGGATGTATTGTAGGAGCTAAAAGCGTTCGGTTCAATTGAATTTTCAATGATATACGACTACAGGAAGGGGAATTATAGGTAGTGGGTGGTAAAAGGCAAGCACGACTGTTGCTTAATTCCACATTAAAATTGCAGAGCTATCGCCCATATCCGGTTCAGGAAATGACAAACTCGGACTATGCTATACTCGGTACAGCAGGGTGCTATTATCTATCTCGTAAGGGGTGATGGAGGGGGTGCAATGTAATAGTTAATGGTAATATGTAAAGTGTCATGAAGCGACGGGATGTTTTTCTATAATAAGCGGAACAAACACAAAATTGTGAGATAAAAATGTTTTGACCTTTAACCTTATTACTTTGAGAGACTAGAAAATTTAGCTAGCGGTCATTCTAAAGGCTCGTCTCCAACAGAACGACGTGTAAAGGAGACGTTTGCTACTAATAGATTACTACATTCATCTGTATTTTAATCAAAATAGGTAATTATTAACAAAAAAAATGCAATTCTGCTGTTTGCCTATTAAAATATGGTAGCTACTAGTTAATAAGAATCAAAATGTTGTGTATTATATCAGTGGGGACTACCCTTTACATTTTCAACACTATGTGAAATCATCTTCAAGTTTAATATATTATTTCATAAAAACCAGTTCGTTAGTAAAGAGCGACGTGGAGGTATGTCCGAAGGGAGACAACCCCCATGTCGACCCCTTCAATAACCCCGTAGAACTACGTCGTAACTTCACCCCCTACCCCTACCACCCCTTCGTCACGGTCGTACATCCACACCCTCCTAGCATGAATATCTGTATTACGAGTACAATACAAAAATACTTTATATTTTAATAATAATGTATAAAGAAAGGTTAAAAGAGATTTATATATTTTTGATAATAAAAGTCAGCATTTTTATGAACTTCTTGTATGTAAAAATGGATATTAACCTTAAATTATGCATCATCATAAAGTTTTAAGTCTTGACAGCTCAGTCGCGCTTTAAAAGCCTGGCTTTAAGTAAAACCGTAGGCTTCCAATATTTCACATGGTGAACCGGTCCAGTCATTTGTCGTCTGTGTTTCGGAATCAGGTAAAAAACTGGAAGCCTTTGTGAAGCGTGGCGCTTGTTCTTAAAAAGAATCACGTTTATTTAACGTATTTGAAGTTGATTTAATAACTTATAGAGAACAAATATTAAAATGGTTGAAAAAATGCTGGTATGTTACAAACAAAGACTGCACCACGATCTTGCCATACCTACAGTGAGACAAGTGAGAAATTAAAACGCGAACAGACCGAGTTGTGAACCATCCAAATACATTAGTGACCAACCTAATCGAAGACAAGACAAGATTCAGCAGACTGAAGAAGTTGAATTTTATTTTTAAACCTATTGTTACACGTATGCAGGACAGATCAGAATATAAATATATTTAATAAAAAAAACTACTAGCTTCATAAAATGATTATATGTTTGCCTGGCTGTATTATGGCAAAGCTGACAATGTTGGAGCAATCGCACACTGATACCACATACCGATATGACAGTACGCCAAGTCAAACTTGTGTACTGTAATGTGTATTGAAATTATTTTTCACAAGAATTAGGAACATCCCGAAAAAAAATTTGTACCTTGTGAAGAAGAAGAACTGTGCGATATTTTCTATAAACTAGCAAGAGACACCCCTTTCAATACAAAAAACAAATCAATTTAAATTTTTCACTTTCTATTGATTCATTTCACATACCAATACGTGATAAATTTCACTTTTAAACCGCACTAGACTTTGCTAAACGTTTCAAACATTTACGTTCGTATTTCCCCTCTTGCTTCCACCCCCTGGTCTTAGTCTATGACCCTTAACCTGTCATGTACAGACGTCGTAGGCAACCTCGGCGTCGGCATCGGTGTCCAGGCCTACTCTGTCGGTATTATTACTCTGTCGACAGGTTCGTCCTCTATTCGTCCGTCCGTCTCATCAAGTTTATTTACTGTCCCCTAGTGTGGAGCCTCCCAAAGGCTTACGACCTCCAGGGGTCCGGAACGAATAACATTGTGCTACTACGTTTTAATAACATACAAGTGCTTCTGTAAACGATGTTTTTATTACTTTGTCTACAACGATTTTACTTTGATCTGTTTGTTGTAGAGTGGCTGTAAAATGCCATGGCCTCCTGGAGCTGAGGTGGAGCGGCTTTCGCTTTAGCTTTAACTTATCCACCCTTACATGCAAATGACTGCCTAACTAATATGTTCTCTAGTTGAATGGAATAATTACAGACCTACTGTCTATGAGATCAGTTTTACATTTAAAACTTTGATAATGAAACCAAACATTAGTTTGTCAACAAGTTATTTCTTTTAATGAAACTACTGTAATATTCATTTCATTCACAAAATAGAAAAATATTTTCAACTTTCAAATATTAGAATTTATGTACTATCAATTTGAGAAATTAAGATTTCATTAACAAAAGTCATTAAATAGGAAGAGATTATTATATGTTTCATCCAAATTTAAGCAAAATTATATTAACTATAATCAGAATCAAAAGTAATCATTGTAAAACTCCAGCTCACCTGTACAAAATTAATATAAAATCCGACGATAGATGTCAATGAAGAAGGAACTTTGGATCATATTATATTTGAATGCATAAATTATAGTTTAGAAAGATCAAAATTCAATAGTGAAATATTAGATAGAAAATTTTGAATCTTTTTTATTCGATTCGAGTAAACTACGTAGTAAAATTAACCTATGTACCAAATTTCAACTTTTTAGCACAATTTTTACTTACTGTTCTCGTGCCCTCGAATCAAATTACACAATCCAAAAAACTTTCTTTAAAATTTTAATAATGCTCTTTTTTTCATTTTTAAATTTCTAAGCTATAAAATATGTTCACAATCACTAGCGAAATATATATTTAAAATTTCAACTTTCTATCTATTAAGGATTAAAAGTTATTAAACAAGAAGTGACTAATTTTTACCCAAAATTACTGATTTCAAGGAAGCTCATGGAGAAAAGGAAGAACCTAAAAGATCTCTACAAAATCGACAAACCATTAATAGAGCCGTTTTTGAGTCGCTATACAAATTTCACGACCTGGAACTTTACATTTCCTTTTATGCAATTGTAGTTTTCTTTTATCTAATGGTAGCTTCTTCTACCATGGAATTGATGCAGGAGATAAAGTGAAAGACTCCGTTACTCCAGCTTCTAACTAATGCATTCTGATGTTTACATAGCGTTCATGTCTGGAGTCTGACTAGACGTGGAGATCACCAGGGTATTATAAATATTTACTGAAGATAAAGAAGATCCCTTGCCATTAAATGTGGTCTACAATTTTGTATTTGCACTTAAAGGGTAATGCCACTGTGACAGGTCAAAACGGAACTGAAAATGCTCTTTAAACTTTCCATAAATTACGTCATACGATAAAAATGCTACCTAGCTCGCACTACAAAAATGACGTATCATAGGGCCCCTTAAAAATAACTTTACATTCTAAATTATTGAAATGTATTCATTCATAAGAGGTGCATGTTTATAAATATGCATACAAGTATATAAGTCTACGTATAAAAATAAAATGCAATTTATGTAAAAGATTTTCAAGACATGTTTGTCTAAAACCGAGGCTCCTAGCATAAGATATGAGATCCAGCATCGCTGGTTCTTGAATATTTCATCTTAAGATCTCCTTTCTTTGCTTTTTCATTTCATCATGTAAAAACCTTTCGCATCTGTTTCTGAAATAAACTTTTTGAGATCTAAAAGGATAATTATTAACTAAACCTTCTAGAAATGTGTAAGTAAAGTATGTGGAATACTTTAACCCCTGTTAACGCTGCTTTGTATAAGGATGTTCTCACACTGGAACAGGCTATTTGCAGTAGTGGTCGGTCACTTTATCATGAGAGCAAACTACTACTTTGGGGAGAGAAGGTCAAGAAATTCTCACAATATGTGATAAGAGGGGGAGGGAGTTTATGAAGCGGTGTGACGTCACATGCAGCATAAAATATATAATTTTTAGTGTAAAAAATATAGCTAAGAAAGATCATTTTTTCTGAGAACAGGTAAATATAAAAACAATTTAGTAATTAAAATGAACGACATCATACCAAGTGAGAGGAGCTCCGTAAAAGGTGACAAGAGGGGGGGGGGGGAAGGTTATGTCTAAATTGCAGGATATTTGTGTGACGACAGTAAACAATTTGATGAAGTGTCCTGTTTTGTGACGTTTTTATCACTGTTGCACTTCGATTATAGTTCGCATCAACTTTATCTTCATTTGTATTCCGACAGGTGGAGTGGTTTCACCATTTGTAGTTAATAAAATAGACATTTCATATGAACGGCTGTGAGAAACTTAACTCTTACATGATAAAAAAGTCATGCGCATCTTCAATATGATAGCAGAGTGACTCCAAAATGTTTACATTACAGAATACTAGATATTACTAATATAAAGACCTTATACCTATAGTTCGGCGGCAACTTATACCTAAAAGAGGTTATAAGAGCGGTATAAATCTATAATACGATAATGAATTTTATCTTATTCGTTACTATATACATTATAGAAAAATAAGTGAGTCAGTGCTTTTTAGTTATACTGGCAGTTTATACCCCACAACTTATTTTAAGTATGAGGCGCCGCCGAGCTCTCATAATTTCAACTATACCTGCTTTAACACCTTGATCTACGTTTTCCAATAATCTATTCAAGTATTGTCTTTCACTGTGAGAGCACCCTTACATTGCGTAAATAACTTAATACAACATACGGCTGATTATCAACCACCCTTGATACATATTATACATTGATTAATATATTTAAGCCGCATTTCCGGTTCCCAGCTTACAGCAAACATGCTAAACTGCATCTGCTGCAACCTATCGTCATCTTCTGCCATCTCTGTCATTGTCTGAACGTAATCCCGTTTAAACCAGTGCCGATGCCGATGCAGCGTTGTTGTTCTATATTGTGTTCCGGTGGGTGAACGGGTGGCATCCCTGTGCTGAGGTAACACCGCGTCGCACCACCGGAAGCGTTGTACCGGAATAACCTCCATAATATGTACATCGTTTATTATAAAAGTTTTGTAACAGTGTCATGTTTAACTTAAAAGTTCACGGAACCAGAAATATGAACGGCATACTTTTGCATCGATAGCTGTAGGTCGCAAAACGCAAAACGAACACGCATTGTTGTCTTAAATTTGTCAAATATATCATCAGTCCTTAAATAAATGCTAACTAGACTAGTTTTTAAATCCACAATTTAGTTATTAATATAAATGAAATAATTAATTTACAAATTTTTATGATTTAGTTCTCTATCTTAGGAAAATGTGGAATGAAAACTGTTTCTTTCCAATATCTCTTTAATAGTAAGTCCTACGATAAAAATAGTTATTATCTCTGATAGATATTGAGCTGCACCGTTGTAAAGTGGAGCACTTCACTGAAAATTAGGTTGCTTGAAAATGTAGCCAGATCTTATAAGCAAATAGGGTCATTTCTCTGAAGTTTAGCATTGACAAAGCACGTTTTTTCAATGGGAAAATGTCAAGTGATGAAGAAGATGTGATTATAGCATACGCTTTTATTAGAAGACGACGAATCAGACGTAGAATGTATTGGCTTCATCCATACATCGAAAACAACATTAACCGCAGATTCTTTGTTGCTGCAAGAGAGTTATCAGAGGATGATTTAGTATCTCAATCAGTATACCGAACGAGTGTTGTTCAATAATATGCACAAAATTGACTGCCGAGCCTGTCGTTTTTAAAAGAATATTACGTCTATGCGTCGTGCAGTACGCTAGAGCTAAGATATGTTGCAGCTCCGTGGACAGTATGTCTAACAAATGTAAACTGATATTTAACAAACTTATTTGATTATTTGATGTATGCTAAATTTTACAGTGTAAATAAACATAATGTTAACAGTGTTAACAGCTTGTGTTATCTAATCAAAAATGATTACATCCAGAGATACATTGACCGCGGCACCGGCACCGGATCCAGAGGATGTAATAAACTTTAAAAGGTTATGGAGAAGTAAAATAAACGTGAGTCCAGGAGTTCGTATGACAGCTAATCAATATCTATGATATTTGTTTATTTGTCTATTAATAACGTTAGCAAGCTATTGACGGCTGACAATCACTGACAGTGAATGGTGGTTCAATTTACGCGACGGGACCGTTTGATTTGCACGTGGGATAGGTAATTCCAAGAAAATTTCGAAATGAATGAATTTGTTTTGCATAATATTTGTTTAACAAACAAAACACCGATCAATCAATGGATTTGATTACCTTAGCTTTATATTGTATTTAAAGGTTCACATTTCGAACACAGTGGATTAATCGTGCGAAAGGTGGAAATGAATGAATAGCGGGATGGAAGGTTTTTACTGATATCTATATGTTTCTTAGCGTTTCCTTAATTAAAATTGAATCATCTTCTGCAACCTGAAAAGTGTTTCAACTTGTAGAGATATCAAAGCTGCCATTTCATCCTTGAGCGTTTTCCTTACTTCGAAGAGATCTCTTCAATATTCTTGTAAGTGGTTATAGTTCTCCTTTCATTTAATTATCAGCGTTTTTCTCATCTGGACGAACAAAGACAATGTCCTGATGAGATGTTTTTACATATTTTCTTTCACGACAAAGGCATTTGTCGCTCTCTTCCAAAGTTAACTCTATGGAAAATGTATATGAAAATTCTTTTAACCGATCTGTATTTGTAGAAGTTCCAATTCCGAATCTCCATGCGTTTGGTCTCCCGTATTGGCCTGCTATTGTCCCAAACACTAATAATATTCAACCATAAAAGCGGACCCATAAAGATAACTGAAACAAATACATTTCAAGAGTTCATAGTTCATTTTAAAATAGTGAGTTAGCTAAATCGTTTAGTGTCGAGTATTGGGTAAAATGTTGACTACTAGGTGAGTGGGAAAGAGAGGGAGAGGGGTATGGTGGGACAACGGTAAATACTCTAATAGCTTTACCAATGTAATTTCCGTTTGACCTGTGAACCGAACTCGATGTTGATTTTGTTTATAAAAGATAAAGTGACTAATTTAACGAGGTTACATTTTGATATTAGTCGCAAGAAGCAAAACGTAGATGGTACTGAATAGCAAGATTTGTCCTGTCTAGATCTCGTAAACTATACGTGCTAATCTAATGATTTATATTTTGTTGGTTATTTCTGTAATAGAGTGATAGAAGTTAAAGGGGGGAGAAGTGAAAATGAAACCAGAAAGGAGGAAGGATAGTGAAAAGATAATAGAGGGTTTGTCGAGAGGCAAGAAGGAAGGAGAAGCAAGAAACAGTGAGAATGAAGGGAAGCGAATGTAGAGAACATGAATAGAGAGGGTAAAGAGAAGAAGAAGCAGAAAGTACTTTTGAAAATAGTAAAAGTCTAGAACAGTTTAGCTTTGAATTTATATAAGTATGAAATGTATTAGGAAATATAATACTGTAGATTGTAAAACCGAAGGGCATACAATTAATATAATAAATAATAATATAGATGGTAGTCTACTTTCACGTATTATTTTACTTAAACAAAACCTATAATACTCGTATTTAATCTAGAAATGTCTTATTTTATAGCTAGTCTAAAAGCCAATAATCCGGTAATAATGATTTCTTAAGATTGGTAATAGGTTCTCCGCTCTAATCAGTCTTAAGACCAGACACTTCGGCGATCCTCTTACTCATTGAGGCCTGCGAGTCAGATCTGGCTTGCTGAGTCGTTTAACCCAGCCCGCTGATTCTTTCATAAAGAATTAAGAAATGAAATTCAATAAAAAATACGATGTACATTCCAATGTCCACCCAAATATTCATCAATTTGAAACCCTTATTCCCAATTCGTCTCTTTAGAAAGTGGTACGAGGGTATCATCCCCCAAAATAAAGTTTTTTGATGGATGACCATATCATCCCTGAACACAACTTCTTATTTTTACTTTTAATAGGGATTGTACGGGTATACATACCACCCGATGGGTAAAGGGGGGTGCGGGAGGTAATGACGTGTTTGGACAACTCCTCGCACTAATTATTTTGGTACATTTATGTCATGATTTAAGATATCATCTTGATTGAATGCTATTTTTTATTAAGAATGATTGATAAGATGTTGCGAAGACACGTGGGCATCTACAACCACTTTGAGTTAGCTGATTGTAGTCCCAGAAGTAGTGGGCCCGATAAAATTTGTAGATTGTTAAAATTTTAAAAATTAGTATTATTGATCCCGTTGAAATTTAGACAAGACAACGTCTGCCGAGTCAGATAGTAAAAGAAAAATCATTTAATAGCATCTGTGTTTTGATTTCTTTTCTGACAAGAGATTTGGCAACATCGCCGTGCAGTTTTTCGTTTGTAATATACCACGGTGCATCTACAATCATGCGTAATGTTTTAGATTGAATTAAATGCAAGACAGAATTATTGCCAAGTGCAATATTTATTCCTCATGATTTCTACTTCCATTTTCCTTGTACTATTCACTCGGCCGGGACAGTTTCCCGGCTTTTCTTCCGGCTATTTTCCACTACACACAACCTACTTTCCGCTGACACACGCGAACTTCAGATTAGTGTATATTATAGAATTTATTGTTTTTATTTTTCTTCGTCATATTTCACTAAACCCAGCATGGATTCGTTTTATTCCTTTCACTTCGTGTTTGTTCGTGTTATGATCGGTTTTAAGGACTTAGTTCTGTCTTAGAAGCGTGGTGAGACACATGTGCTTTGATGTTACCTGCATTTCTAGTCGAGGTGAGATGTTTAGTGAATATCTAAAATATCATTTAAGATTTAGATTAAATATTACAGAAAGAATTTTAAATGTGGAACAAAATTCGAAGATTCCGAGATGCGTGAAAGAGCGTAAGTTTAAATCTTGTTAATATTCTTTCTAATTCACACGCGATTGTTCGTCTATTCGCGCTGTTGGTCGATTATTCGTCGTCAAGTGCCGTGCTCGAGCATACAGTCAACTACCTGTTCAAACTTGTTTTAAAATATGACAAATATTCAACGCCTGAACATTGCGACATATTGGAATTAGATTTATATAGTCAAAGTCACAATAGTTCGGCGGTGACTTATACTTAAAAAAGGTTATAAGAGCGGTATAAATCTATAATACGATAATGAACTTTATCTTATTCGTTTCTATATACATTATAGAAAAATAAGTGAGTCAGTGCTTTTTAGTTATATCGACAGTTTATATCCCACAACTTGTTTTAAATATGAGTCGCCGCCGATCTCTCGTAATATGGACCATATAAGCTAATTCCATAGTTAATTTTCAGTTTCTCATATGTCAGTGGCCTTAGCCTTAGATATTGAAGGTGATTTTTGTTAACTTCTAATCATGAGAACTGAACCTTAACATTATATTTTATCTATATATATATATATATACAAACTTATGTGTTGCTTCTCAAATCAAAGTCTTTTAGTTTAGTAATTTACATACACATTATAATAATTACACTGTTTAACTTAAATCATTTAAAGTTTATTATTTAAATTGTGAATTCCTTTATTTATCTAATTTATTATAACTTAACATTATGCACAGTGAGTTCTGTTGACTCCAAATATCAACTAGGCACTAACTATAATGAAAGTGGCTATAACTAATATATACCGTTAGCTCATCTGACCAAAATGCAGTTGTAATATCAGTGTTACCAAATAAAGAAATATAATTTCTTGACTTTCTTATATAAATAAAAATTAAATGCTGTTCCTGATTAGGCGTATCACATGAAAACGGCTGTACCGATTTAGCCAAAAAAAATTTAAATGTTCGTAATAGTTTTAAATAAGGTTTTTAGAAAAAAAAAACATTAAAAAATTTGTCCGAAATTTTTTGAAAAACTTTTTTAATGTGATTTTTGCTACTATATGCGTAAATTCGTTTGACAGGTGATTGTCAAATTGTGAATTAAGCTAATAGTGACGAAAAATTGATTCAGTTGAAATACTTTATAAAGAATTTGGACAGGACAAGTTAAATATAAAGATTAATTAAAAACGAAAAGAATTACAAGATTACCTTTATTATTCTTTACCAATTTACTTATCATTTAAACTTTTGTGTAGTAATATGTAGTACACTTTTATAGAAATTAAGATATAAGACACAAGCCCATTAATATATACAGAGTGTACAGGAACTGATGCACTTACCACTCTGTAAATGCAATTTGTATAAATATAAAATAAGTATATCAAACCAGGAAGACGGAAGGGCTTTAGCCTCTAGCGACGATCGTCGTGCGCCGTCTGTCCGTCGTCCGTAGCGTCGTTTTCGTTTTCTGTACTTGAGCTTCTATGTTTATAAATATCAACTGAGTCAACAGAGATTCGTGACGTCACGATTGGCAGAAAAGCGAGAATAGAAATGACTGTCACCAGAAATCGGAGAAAGCATTTAATATGATAATAAATATGGTATAAGAATCGAATATGATAATTTAGCGCCATGCTTAGCCAACGATTCAGTTGGAAATAATATCGCTTTCATTTATTTTTCAAAGTTATATAGAAGTAATAATAATAGGCAAGTTATTTTGTAGGTTTTACTTGTTATTTTATGATAAAATTGGATGGTATCTTTTGTTATCTTTAGGATCTTTGTGTGAATTGTAAACGATCAAAGAAATTAGATATATCCAACTACAAATGATGATACTTTCAGCAATATTTCACCCTAAAACGCCCTGGTGCAAGTCAGGACTTGTCCAGACCTAATTTTATTGCGTGGCTCTGTGTTTATCAGAGCTCGGTAAATCTGTCCTTTTATTATATAAATAATATAGTCTACTGTAGTATATTTTAAAAGAATTAGAGAATAAATATGGCCTAAAATTCGGGTGCAATCCAATCTGGATGTATGCAATACTATAAAACATCGTATTTCATCTAGATTTAAATTTGGGGGCCCCTTACCTCTAATTTCGATAAATTTACTACGTATAGTAGTGCTTCTTCAACATTTGTATCATTTTCTGATGTAAGTTTATTAAATATTGTGTTACGCATGCCGTGTTCTACATTCTGTCAGTATTTTTTCTACACCTCCGCTACAGTTATATTGTGACAACAACGCCATCGACAATAACTTCATAACATTTCTGAAGCATATTTTATAACCAGTGCATTGAAAAATAATTCAGATACCGTTTTTAAATATATTTCATTTTAAATCAATAGAGAAACGCAATATTTCGGTGAATTTGTAGTTTTTTCACGGAAATATTCAAACTATTTCATCTTTCAAATAGTTAATAAGCCAGTCCTTCATTTTAATATGCATTAGTCTATTAAATTTAAGAGCAACTTGCCACAAACAATACTAAAAATCGTAGATATCGTTAGGCTTAAGTATCATTCCCACTCTCTGCTTTAATTTAATTTTGTATTTTGTATTTAATTCAAATTGTTTAGCATATGGCAATACGCGTAGTAATTCACAGTACCATTTTTAATTTAATTTATTTTTTAAGTTTTCTTAGTTTTTTAAAAATCTTACAAGGTCCAATGTTTTAAATTCAAAATATTAAATTAAGAAAAACTATATTAGATTGTAACCTCCAAAATGTGACAATCTGTCAAAATGCAGTAGGATTTACTTTTAAAAGAAGTTTAATGTCAATTTTTGAAAAATATAGAAGTGAAAACAATTTCTATTACTAATTGTTATTAAAAATAGCAATTTTAATTATTCACATACAAAATTTATATTACTAACGATGCATACGCACCAACTAAATTACCCAAACTTAAATTAAAACACAAATGTGAAAAGAAATGCTTAAACGAAAACCTGAAATCTAGATTACAATATTAAATAAAAACAGTAAATTAAATATCAAAACAGTGAGTGGGAATGAGGCTTTATGTGCACAATACCGCTACCTGATAATTGTATGTATAATTGTCATAGTTGTTAGATAATAAATTAAACAAAACCCAGAAAAATGAGATTATATTATTCATTCTCTCTCCTCCGATTACCCACAATATTTATTTTCCTGTGACACTGTCTCAACGAGTCTGTGCAGAACAAGTAGCAGACAAAGCTATTAATTAAATTCGGCGAATCCTCCTCTGTTGGATCCTTCTTAGAACCCTTCTCATCTCACGTCTGCAACTCCCCAAGACGATACGTTAAATGAAATCAGACGGAATAAATTATATCGCTGACAGTTGACAGAAATTGTAGCTTATAATTAGACAACGGTCATCGGATTTTTCGCTAATTTAATGAATGTTAAAGTCAAGAGAATCTTAGTTCATAGGCCAAGAGTAAAGCAGACCAGTAGATCACTTCCTAGTGCTGTGACATCTTCGGGGAAGACAAACACAAACAAAGGATGACTAAAACAAAACGGAAAATAAAGTGAGGAGGCAATCGTTTAAAATGACAGCGGTAATATTAAGAACGCACAAAAAGAAAATTACTGTTTGCGCTTCAATTTTGTTTGTAGGTTATGTTTGTATTGCAACGCAGAGGTCTTCTACTTCTGAGTGTTTTCGAACACTCTATGTATTTTTAAGTCTTAAGCGTAAGTTTGAGAACCGTAATGTTGGTTATAAAATTTATGACAAACCCTTAGAATGTTACCAGTCATATAAAAATTAGAATTTAACTGGAAAATATAGCAATATTCATTTTCAAAACTTATTTTTGCGGTTCCAACTCATTAAAAGTCAGTGGAAGAAAGCTTAAAATGTAGATACGTTATTCATCTAACTAATTGCAGCTTTAGATTTTGATTCGCGTTTATAGTTACTTACATAAAACGATTTAAACATAAAAAAACATGGTTTTTTTGATAATATTTAA
The DNA here is from genome assembly GCA_963678705.1 of Panorpa germanica. NCBI lineage: Eukaryota > Metazoa > Arthropoda > Insecta > Mecoptera > Panorpidae > Panorpa > Panorpa germanica. The sequence continues at coordinate 4,371,122 of OY783219.1, forward strand.
CCTGCTGTATAGTATCGCCATCTATATTTCGCGAATCAAAAATGGCCAAGTATCGTTTCACCTTAAAGTGGGGATAAAAGGATGGATATAACTGACAGCTACATCTATAATTTCTAATAGAAAATATCAAAACGAATGTTTTGAACCATAGAGGGTGCTAGTGTTGGTTTTTGTCTACCAACATTTTAATAATTCAAAAAAGTAGTTTCTGATTCTTTTAATCTTGTCCCTATGTCTTTTTGCTCTGTACTCTTCATTGTTTCTCTCCCTTTCCTCTTTCTTCTTCCTTCTTGCCTGTATTTCAGGCATCCACCTTTGCCTTCCTTGTCTCCTCTCAACAAATAATCTATTTTCTTTTCTCTAACAATCCTAACATAGCATTTTTCCCTCGCTTAAATATTCTGCAAATCCTATCTTCATTTCTTCTCTATTTTTGTTTGTTATGTTCTCATTCTTCACGACAACGCGCGGATAAATACCACGGCTTTAACTCTTGATAAGCTCACTAATTTTCACAGAAAAGTCTATCTTACAATCTAGGCTTCTTCCCGTTGGTTTGGTCCACTGAAAGAAGCATGAATCAAAAAACTGTCCGATAGAGATAATGTTTTTTTGTTGGATTGAATTATGTGAAAAAGTAAGGCATAATAATAAATATTCCAGTGTATATTTCAATAACCCTCAAGTTTTAAGGCTCCATTGTTATCATTTAATTAGTTGGAAGTTATCCCTATATAAATAAACCTAAAGTGCATATAAAACAGCACCTAGACCTATTTCAAAATGAGCCTACCATGTTTTACATATGTAGATCCAATCGCGCACGGTTGTTTGTATGTTTGTCCAACTAATTTAGCAGTTGTGCCCTGAATTTTAAATTTAACAAAACAACGTATGCTTAAAGCATTTATATTGATGAGGAGAGGTGGTTGGGGATACTGGTGGGAGAGGGGGTGTTTGCATCAGAGCTGTCAATCACTGTTCATTGAACAATCAAACAAAGACAAAAATACATTATTTGTGAGAACAGGAGTGGGAAATCAAATATGTATTTACACGCTGATACAAGTGTTGACATAGACTTGTTTTCTTTCGTATCTAGTCTTGATTGCTCGACAAACAAAAAGCTTTTAACGTGTGTCATTTTTTTAAATTTGTACATTTTTAAATTTTGAGATAACTTTTTTATATAGTCGCATTATGGTAGCTCTGACTTGACAACTGTCACTTTCGACGCATGTGCATAGAGAACAAATAGGAACATATACCTTTCTCTCTCGTACACATCTATTCGAAATATAGGCTATTCACTCTCCATATATATATATATATGCTCTAAGCAAAACTGACCCAAAGTGGCGACTTATCTTAAATCGAGTCCGCGGCGCGCAGTTTCAAAACCGCTGTACAAAAACAATTCGTTCACTATAATTTACGATGTGTAATATTTGTCATACTACATTTGCAACCCTTATTCTACAGTTACTTATCTTCAACTACGGGCGGCGTAAAACCACCCTTCAAAACAATAGACCCCCAACAATTAAACATCATATTACCTGACTTAATTAAACGCGATGTGAACACGCAGGGGGAGGAGAACGGAGGGGAAATGTTGCTAACAATTTTCATTTTAATTGTTGTTCTTGTAATCCAATCTACCTTTTGGTTTATTGACTGCTTATTCCTTTTATCACTCACCCAGGAGTTCATCTGCGTTGTTTATGATTACGGTGATGCTATAATATGTTACCTAACATACTATACTTACCATATCTATCTACTGCAATATTATCTAGTGCATATTTTTCTAAAGAAATTCGGAGAGAAGTTATTGGAACTTTAATCCAATTGCCTTTTGTCATAAAAACAATTTAAAATTACGACGTTTTCCTGCTTATTTTATTTTTGTAGTATTTTTAACTCAAACCAGAAAAAATATAAATATTTTTGTGTAGTAATTGCCAGCCATAAATCTTAATTAATTAACTTGGTTTATTAATTAGTATTTATAAAGAATAATTAACTCGGAATGTATTTATTTGCGCAGTTATATTAATATTGCTGTATATATTATGTGTTTAGAACGAACTAGAGCTAAGAGGGTGAGGGTGAGGGTGAGTAAGAGGTTGCCCAGCACATACCGCGAATAAAGATAATTAATAACTTATCCTTAAGAAATCTACTCGTAATTTACCGCGCTGGTTGAATGATTAATTGTCTGTAAAAAAGTTGTGCAGGAATAAAGTCCGTTCCGTCCGTCTAATTGCTTTTCTAATTGAAAGATTAATTAATAAAGTCTAAGAAAAGTCCGCTGTGTAATTTAAAATAATTAGAAAATAACAATTAATAAAAAAAATATAATGATATATTTAATGATAATAACAATGATCCAAGTGAAAGTTTATATGTTTACGAGATTCGTATGGTGGCTCGAAAACTAAACTTAAATTATTCTAGACTTTTACTACTTCTAAAAGTGCTTTCTGCTTTTTTTTCTCTTGACCCTCTCTCTTCATGTTTCTCATGTAATCCAGATAACGAAATTATTATTTATTGTAATGTTTTTCGTTCCTTTTCTCTATTTCCGCCATCATTTATTTACATATCATTGTGCTTAATTCAATTTTGATCCTTATTATATATAAACATTCTCACTCCTTCTTAAAGAAAAGAATTATATACGAGTATATCATTATAAAAATAAAAACAAAACTGCTACTGATTTTCTCCTCCTGCTACTCTTCTGTTTCTACTCTGCCATTCCTTCTTTTTCCTCGCTCCTTTTCTCTATCTCCGCCATTCACCTCTTCCCTTCAATGCCTCCCTTTAATAACTGCACAATATTCTTCTCGCTCACTACTTTTTTCTGACAAGAGAACTTAATGTGCTCCGCACACTCTACACATTCTTTACTACTTTCTCTACTTTCCCAGTATCTGTTTCCTTTCTCCTCGTTTCCCAATCTTAATCTGGCAATCCTTCACCTGTTTTTTGTGTCTTTTTCTTTTAAGTAATGTGGTATCTCTCTCTCCCAAAATCCTTTTATATCTTGTGTTGTAATTGCTCTTCTCGATTTTTTCCATTCTTTCCTGTTGCTGTATCTCCTTGTCCTTTCTCTTTAGCTCATCTTCGACACTTGCGCCTCCTTCTTTTCTTCTCTCTGCCTCCTCGGACGCCATTCCCACTCCTTTCTCTTTTTTGTCTAATATATTATTTTTATCGAATTTTTCTCTGAGCAGACTTAATTACTCTGTCTAAATGACATATCGTTATGTAAATAAATTTAAATATACAAAAATAATTGCAGATGCAATGTTTATGATTTAGCGCGATAGCTCATCGATGACTTAACCACTATGTAGGCTTGGACTACTTTTGAACTTCTGTTGAATCCGTATTTTACATAACTTTCTTGGCAGTGGTCCAGACCAAGTGTGTGGCTGTAAATGATACGTCGCAGACGCGGGGAAAACTCGGTTTGCTGCACGTAGGTCGGGGACAAGGGCTTCCCAAACACAAAGTTCTATATAAATATTAGCACATGTATATTTCTATATTTTTAGCGCATTTAAATATTTATCTGAATCAAATAGCAGCCGGTATAACAGCTGGAGGTTTATTTATAATTAACTGTACCAAATTAACAGCGTTTTAAAATTACTAAAGTAGCGTCAGTAAAACCAGTGTACCTCATAAATTAATGCTTGGAATGTTATGAAATTTTGACACATATTGTTGGAAGGTTGGTGCTATCTAAAAACCAAATGGATTTGTCAATAGTAGTGCCCTCTATGTGTCATCCTTCGAACTCAATCGAGTTTTTTTCATTTCTCGTGTAGTCTTTCGTTTGTAATATACCGTGGTGCGTCTACAATCTTGCTGTTAAGTGGACGTGTACCTTAACACATATTAGGCAACCCCCACTACTCCAGGGATTCCCCGAAATGCGACCGTTTCATGTTTTCTAAAACGTTTTCTACATAAAACAATTTTTCAGGTCACTTACTATATAAAAAACATTATTCTACAAATTTGACGTCAGCAAAAACTCAAAAACATTCATATAAAGTTCTTAGAATTTTACAAATGTATTTTTACAGTAAAGTAAACATATTTAGAGGTCTGTTTATAAATTAAGTTATTTCCGAATATAAAGAGTTAACTATATATACTTGTTAACGTGACAAATCGAATATACCAATGAAATACGCTGCAGGGCTGCCAATTAAATTAGTAAAAAAAATACAGGGAACCAACATAGGGACTCAGAATTATAAATAAGCACTTCGTCACGGCACGTCGTACACCGAAGTCAACGTAACGGGAAAAACAGGCGGGAATTAAAAGTAAATTTCGTTGAAGAAACATTTGTACAGTTTGTAGAACTCGGTTAATGTTGTTGCCCTAGTTACCGTGCTGCTTATTTGTTGATTCTATGGAAACTCTAAGGAAAATGCAGGCATGAACCGAGTTACTAGAAAAATTTAACGGCTTGCCTCCTTTTAAATATGTTTATTTTTTATTTTCCGACTACCTCCTACTATGCTGCGCTCATGTTTGTGGGCTACACCGCTGCCTAACAAGTTTATAATTATCTATGTACATAATGAATTTTACTTGACAACAACCAAATCCAGAAAATGTAACTGAAAATGTTCTGTAATCGTGAGAATGGTGCGAATGGGCTTGTGTCCTATGTCTTAATTTCTATAAAAGTGTACTATATATTGATAAAGTGGGTTACTAGTACCTCAAATGTTCAATTATTTTTTAATAACTCCTTATATGTTAAGAGATATTAACAATTAAAAAAGTCATTTTGTCTCTTTAATTATTAAAGGGATTCAACGTTGTACACATTCTAAGTGCATGTGACATCACAATCCTTGTGTAAGGTTACCAACCTTATAGCTCATAAATCTCTGCTATATGTATTTATATATCAAAATATCAAATATTATTTACAGCTATTTCAAGGAACAATCAAATTTCAATATTATGTCTGCCTTAGCAGGGTTAAATAAAATAAAAACTTATTATTCTTTGACTTGACTTGATTATTTCGACTACCAACAGCTACAAAACATTACCACAGCACTGACCTACTCAACAAATAACTGACGTTAAAATGCATTTCACGTCATACAAATATAGCCGACCATTTCTAGCGCTAAAACTACAATTCAAACTTTTAATTGCTATATCTCCGTCAATATTTAGATATGTAATATAATAGACACGCCAATACACATTTATTAACATCAATTTCAATCAATAATTGAAAAATCGGCCACTAAAAAATGAGGACACAAGCCCATTGTGCGAATGATGCGAATAATTTCAGCAACGTTTTCTAGAAGTAATTTTATTTACCTACCGTATTGTAGAAATTATGTTCATTTTCTAATTTGTCCGCCCACACGCGATGTTTATATTTCACATAATTCATCAATTTTAACCGCTTTAAATATTACGCCATCCATCTTAATCTCCACGTGCCCAGGTTGGTGCACTAGTGCACTAGGTGCAATAATTTTGGACACTGTAGGAAGCTGTAGATCCATTTGACCTCGAGGATTCACTTCGTTTCTGTCGGCACAGTTTATTTTCTCTGCAACGAGTTTCTAAATGAACGATGTTATCGATTTGTTCCCATTTTGCAAATTCATTGTTTAATTTCGTGTCTGATGCAATTTTCAATCAACTTGATTTTCACCAGATGTGTTTCCATGAAAAGCAACGAGTTGAAAAACTTTTATATACTTTATAAATTAACTTTGATGTTCCGATTAATTTATTGATTATTATTTCGTTATGTTCTACTTTTAATGAAGTTATAGTTCGTTGATGAAATTCACTACTTGAAACAATGTGTACAATAAACAAATTGTTGATACCGAGTAGTGAGAAATATCGAGAAACGTCGAATGTGAAAAGGTGAACACGATCAAAAGTAGCTCACTTAGCTCAAGTAGCTGTAATTTTCTTTACAGGACAATATTTGTCATAGTCTCAATTATTCATTCTAAGTTTTTCAAAACAATTGCAAGAAAATTACCATTGCTATATCACAAAACATCCGTTTCAACAGAGGTCGGTGTCGGTGTAGGGTTCGTATGTTAAAAATGCAAATTCTAACGTCAAAATTTTAAAGTTTGGTACCGCAAAAGTATTGAAACTTTTTCTACGTATAAAGGACATTAATAAATGTATATGTTTAAATTTTCTGATGGTGAAAACTATCAATTATTTAATGGGCTTGTGTCCTCATTTTTTAGTGGTCGATTTTTCAATTGTTGATTGAAATTGATGTTAATAAATATGTATTGGCGTGTCTATTTTATTAAATATCTAAATGTTGACTGAGATATTGTAATTAAAAGTTTGAATTGTAGTTTTAGCGCTAGAAATGGTCGGCCATATTTGTATGACGTAAAATGCATTTTAACGTCAATTATTTGTTGAGTAGGTCCAGTGCTGTGGTAATGTTTTGTAGCTGTTGGTAGTCAAATAATCAAGTAAAGTCAAAGAATAATAAGTTTTTATTTTATTTAACCCTGCTAAGGCAGACATAGTATTGAAATTTCATTGTTCCTTGAAATAACTGTCAATAATATTTGATATTTTGATATATAAATACATATAGCAGAGATTTATGAGCTGTAAGGTTGGTAACCTTACACAAGGATTGTGATGTCACATGCATTTGGAATGTGTACAACGTTGAATCCCTTTAATAATTAAAGAGACAAAATGACTTTTTTAATTGTTGTATCTCTTAACATATAAGGAGTTATTAAAAAATAATTAAACATTTGAGGGTCTAGTAACCAACTTTATCAATATATAGTACACTTTTATAGAAATTAAGACATAAGCCCATTAACAACTGAGCAATTAATATACAAAGTGTTGTTAATATTTTCAGAACTTAGTGAATTTATCACCCATGCATAATCATCACAATTCTTGTTCAACATTTTTCAATTGTTCAAGTCACGTAGACAGATAGATTTATCTTTTTAATATTAACAAATATTTTATCTTTTTGCAGATTGGATCCACCAGCAGGCTGGCGTCCCCCTCCCCCCGGCGTTCCACCCCACAAAACCACAACTCCAAAGGTAATTAACCCTTTTTTACCCTTGTCTTGTACATATATAAAACAGCACAGTTATTTTAGGGGTGTTTTTTTCTACCCTATTACATAAAAACTGTTGTAATTAAATGTATGTTTACAACTGTAACGCAGATGATTTATTTTAATAGGGAATTTGCAGACTACCATTATTTTGAAAAATGGGAAAGTTTACACATACTTTGCTAATTTGATTCCAGGTTCCAATATGACAGTATCCGTCAGCCAAACCGGAACTCCGCCAAGTCCTTGCCATTCCTCGGGCTCCGAATCGGACCTGCTTAGCTCGGCGTCCACGGCGCTTCGGAGGCTACATTTTAAAAGCACAAGGCATGCGTCCAGAGGAAAACCAAATGTTCCAAAGGTAATTTATTCCCTCCTTAAACTAAGCGTCTTCAAATATGTATAACTCACATTAGACGCATTGGATTTATCGTATGATACCTTAAGCAGTGCGGCACGGACAGACGGGTGTGCTTTACTGACTAAATTAATTGAAAAACATGACTTAGTATTTCTTAGTTTATATTAACCAGAAATAAGCAATGATTAAATGTTGATTTTCAACATTTTTGAAAGAATTATTTAATTACGTCACAAGCAAAGTGGGGGAGGAAGGGGTCCCTAAAATGAGACGAAACGTAACAGGGATGTCATCCGCTTCGTGACGTCACATTCAATCTAAAATTCATCTTACAAAACATGATCAAAAAACAAAATAATAAAACATGTGTGACGTCACAACAGGGGAAGTATTTCACAATTTATGACTTATGAATTTTCCATAATTCATGAAAATTTATGAATTTTATGTAATGTAATTGATATTACCAAAGAAAAACATTTTTTAAGAGGAAAATATTTGATATAAATTCTGTAATAGGAAGGCACAATTTTTATTGAAGACGGACGATTTTCTGTAAGCAATGGCGGCTGCTGGCTAAGATAATTGGTAGTACACTTTACTAGTTTATAGAGAATTATGACTTAAAGTTGCAATAGAACGACATTTTCTTATTAATAATTGTATTTTCTATAAATTAAGTCAACCCGATGATTTTTATCCGCGGCGAAATGGTCAATGGTCATGTCTTGTTATTTCACCAAGCCCCGGTAATCTTCAGTCTCGTGTGTTGCACGGATCAACACCAGATTCTTATAGTTCGCACTGTAACGGAAAATAACATTCGTCAGCGTTTAATCAAATTAACGAACCATTTGTAAATGAATTAAAACCAATAGAATAAAATCATAATTAAAACGTACGGCGGAAAATTACAAAATCACTTTTCTTATTAACAAATTGCTACGTCGTAATATAGTAGGCAACATTTTTCATTGTTATAATATCGTATTGTCTGCTGGTGGCTTTGTTGAACATCTACATTAAATTATTTGAATAGAAATCAGCGTTCTTCGTATTTTAAAGCACCCTACAGACTACCACGAAAGTATTTATAAGATATTGCCTGCGTATTCTTCATAAAATTCGATAAATGTCTATATGTGTAGGGTGCTTTAGAGCTGGAAAGTTATGCGATGTATACGTCGGGGGCTCAACACCAGACGCCACGTCCTTTGTCGTATTTGTATGCCTTTGTGTTTCACAAAATGTTATTTGTTGAAATATGCTTTAAAATATTTAGTAATAAACAAATAATGTTATTCATAATCGACTATTTGTTCAAGTTAATTCTCTCGTTAATTCCTGTACCTGACTCATTGTGTCCACGGTAAACTGTTGGTTAAGGTTCAAAAATAGTGCACTACGAATTTAAGACAGCTAAAGAACACTAGCATCTATAGTAATATAAAAAATATCGTGATCCCTACTGTTCGATTCATCTCTCGAGTTGATTAAGAAATTCACATTTTAAATAATAATATCTCGATAACGTCGCAGTCATAAGTTTCATATCTTTTTATGATGTCTGCGACTATGATTTCTATAACATATCAAATTTTCACGAAGTTCCTGCATTGCGTTTGGATGTAAACCAAAAAAATGTCATAAAAAATTTGTAATCTCCATAAGAGCCCGTGTTAAAATGATAAAATATTGATTTCGTTTTCTATAAAAATGGTGTGATCAATTTTAAAAGAATTAAGCAGACTTAAGTGTTACAAATAAACATGTTCTAATAATTGAAATGATGTTTCCTTTCCAGGTGATTGTAATGGGAAGTAGCACTACATCAGAAACGACAATTAACACAAGCACCGAAAGCGCCAACACCTTAATAACGAATGTAACAGGAACCGGAACTGACGACAGTCTAGATCTCACAGAACCAGAGACCAATGCCTTCGAGTGTGATCCTTTGCTACCAGACGACGTCCTTATGGACTCTGAAGTTCCACCAACCCCTGACACACCAATGTTACTATCAAAACAAGCACAAAACCACCAGCAAGTTGTTCCAAATCGCACAAATGGTCCAAGCACAGCTCCTCCAGGATGTACACACCACACAAGATTCCCATTTGATCCTTCATCGCCAATTCCAGCCACCCCGAAGAGTTCCAACAAGGATGTCTTCGATTCTCCGACTCCCAAATCCCCCAGACACGGAAACAGCAGAACGGCGTTTCCTTTCGACACGCCTGACTTACAGAAAAACAACGCCAAGTTTACTTTTGATGACAATAGCTGCTTTAGCAGAAGTAGCAGCAAGAAGTCATCACGGGGGAGAACTACGCCAGCGCTGCCAGATCTCAGAGTTGATTTCTTTAAAGATAAAGTTGATTTGGAAGGTAGCCAAGTTCTGAATTCAACGAATCTTGATTCTGGCACTCCTTCCACTTCTAATGCCAGTTCTAATGAACACGTTAGACGCGGCACACACAAGATGGAGAGCGCTGGTATAAATGTAGTGACCAATCCGTTGGACAGTTCAGTTTGCTCGCACAATCCTTACAGCAATAATACGTCGGGGAATATCCGGAAAACTCCCTCAGCTACGATTGTCGTTCAACAAGCCTCCCTCAGTTTAGACTACGGTCAAGTGTCCACGATTTTATTGAAAAGTGAAAGTGATTTTGTGTCGAACGTGTCCTCTGTTATTTCGGAGAAGAAATATTCGAAAAGGGAAGAAAACATGAAACAACTATTGGAAGTTACTAACGCGCTTACCATTGAAGAAATCAGGGATTTCGAGATGCGGTAAGTCTTTTATTTACTTAAAGGTTTAAATAGCTTAAATGTAAAGTAGCAATCACACAATTTGATGAATTTTTAGTTAACTTAATTAGGAATTCAGACTCAAAAGAATATACACATTTACAAAACATAATTTACAACTTATAGATACGAGTATGGGTATTTAAAATAAAGAGATCAAATTAGTTTTATTGATAAACTCAATAAGGTTATTCAGACTTTCACTGCTTTCAAATATCTGCTTATATTGATGCAATTTAAATATGATGTTAAGATAAGTGTCCTTAATTAAATTGTCTCGAGAACGATTCTACATATTTTTTTTTTAATTGTATAGAAAAGTTTTGATTGTTTAACTGAAAAGGATATACCATAACGACAGCTATTACAACTTAACGTTAGTTTGCAAAGTATGTTAATTGATTGTATTTAGTCTGTATATGTTTATAAAAGCTTAAATGTATTGAGTACGGAATTCACTAGTAAACTATCTTAAATTTAAACTCTATCAAACAATCAAAGGAGATTTTATCCTTCTAATATACAAAGTGTCGCGGTTTTCGAGATATCAGAATTTCTTCAATAACGGGGATTATAAAAACTAACTTGTCAATGTTTAAAACCGCAGTATTTTTAAGTTTTTATGTTTATTGTTCTTTTATTTATTTTTACGACAATTTCGGAGTAGTGGTTTCTCAGTAGAGACTTTTTATGACATCCAATTATTATTTCGCTAAATCATGGTTTTTCATTTTATGATTTTCCTTGAGGTTTCGGCGGCTATTAGCACTTTTATTTCAACTGGTAATTGTTAAAGATATAAAAGAAAAATCACGCGGAAAATTTAGTTTTAATGGTCTTGTGGTACTTATTTAAAATTATTGCGAATTTACTGCAGCTGAAAGGCTTTCGTTTTTGTGGTCTTCTATCAAAGGGTTCAGACTCTGCAGCAGGGTTTCGCTGAATGGAGTAAAAATGAACAGTTTGGGAAATTAAGGTTTTTTCTGTTGACTTATTTTTGTTGATAACTTTCTTTTCGAAATTTACATAAACTACAAAACAGATTTTGTTTCTGATTAGGTTTATAATATTTTGATTAAAAATCCATTTAGTGACTTAAAAGTTTCTTGCAAATCCGTCCTGCCGTTATAACCCATATCTTAATATTGTTCCTCACAACTTTCTATATCCGCAAGCATTTTAAAATTTGCATAACCAAAGAAACAAGTATTTTACAAACACAAAAAGTTTGTCTTGCAAACAAATTCATTTTGAATTATTTAATGTTACAACAATTACAAAAAAATAATAAAAGTATTTCGAAAAATCATTTATAGAAGTAGAAAATTGAAAACTCAGCCAAAATGACATTATGACGTCATATGAGATTGACATGTGTCCCACGACATCAAATACTCAACTTTTTAATAATTTACAAGTTTGTTTTATAGTTTTTATGTTCATAAAGACATTTTTGACATATTTTGTTTTACGACGTGACGTTTTAGAAAACATGTTGCTTATTTTTAAACAATCATAGTTCCGAGTAACATAATTATGACATTATTTTTAATTTAAGATTTATAACTCTTGAACACAGTTACGTATATTTAAGCTTTATTTAACATAACAAAGTTTAGGTTATCTTTCAACATAAATTTACATTTAATGGGCTTGTGTCCTCATTTTTTACTGGTCGATTTTTCAATTGTTGATTGAAATTTATGTTAATAAATGTGTATTGGCGTGTCTATTTTATTAAATATCTAAATATTGACGGAGATATAGCAATTAAAAGTTTGAATTGTAGTTTTAGCGCTAGAAATGGTCGGCCATATTTGTATGACGTGAAATGCATTTTAACGTCAGTTATTTGTTGAGTAGGTCAGTGCTGTGGTAATGTTTTGTAGCTGTTGGTAGCCAAATAATCAAGTCAAGTCAAAGAATAATAAGTTTTTATTTTAGTGAACCCTGCTAAGGCAGACATAATATTGAAATTTTATTGTTCCTTGAAATAGCTGTAAATAATATTTGATATTTTGATATATAAATACATATAGCTGAGATTTATGAGCTGTAAGGTTGGAAGCGGTTGTGATGTCACATGCATTTGGAATGTTTACAACGTTGAATCCCTTTAATAATTAAAGAGACAAAATGACTTTTTTAATTGTTAATATCTTCTAACATATAAGGAGTTATTAAAAAATAATTGACCACTTTATCAATATATAGTGCACTTTTATAGAAATTAAGACAGGATACAAGCCCATTGTCGAGAATATTAGTTCAGGATTTACAAAATAGATGGCTCTTTTACTTATTCAAATATTTTAATTAATTCTTATTATCATAAAGTAATCAACAATGAGTTTATTATGAAATGAATTATAATTTGTTATCGCGATGCGGACATGCTTTCTCACGTGTTGGTGATTGCCGGTACCACCTCTGCACGTGCAGGTACCACCGTCGGGAATCTTTATCAGATTTAATTGCTATTGTTGGTGTATTAATGGCATGAAGTTAGAATTTAATTGTAGTTCAAGAATTACAGAGCACGAAGTTCATATTAGAACAAATATTGTATTACTTTTTTTTATTGGGTAAGAGTAGTTGTCTATCTTCCAGGGGTAAAATCTCCAGTTTAATAAACTTAAGGGCCTGTAGTCACGGCTAATTATAGTGGAGAGCATAAAATCTTGTTGCATATCCTATTTATGATTTGCTTTCTAATTTCTACTGTTTTTCTTATTTCTATTGTTGGTTAAACTATTATTATTTTATTATATTAATTGTGTGCCTTTCGGCTTTACAATCTACATTATTATTTCTTATTGCATTTCATATAAATTCAAAGTTAAAAAACTAAACTTAAACTATTCTAGACTATTACTACTTCGAATAGTACTTTCTGTTTCTTCTTTTCTTGATCCTCTCTCTTCATGTCCCCTACTTCTCCTTTATTCACACCGTTTCCTGCTTCTCCTTCCTTATTGCCTGTATCTTCATCTATCACCTCTTGCTTTCCTTGTCTCCTCTCGACAAACCCTCTATTATCTTTTCACTATCCTTCCTGCCTTCTGTCTTCGTTTTCACTTCTCCACTTATGTCTATTACAGGCATAGACGCTCTATCTTTACTATTTTCTCTTGACTCTCTTACTTTACTCTTTCTTATTGACTCTCTACCTTTACTATGTTATTATTGTCTCTATCTCCGTCATCCACCTCTTGTCCTTATCTCCTTTCCGCAAATCATCTATTTTTCTGGACTGAAGTTTAACTGTTTCCTCGCTATTTCTCTTTGTCCTACTGTCTCTTTTAGTACTTCCTCTCTCTTCATATTTCTTATGCAACCCAGTCACAAGCTTATTTATTGTCCTGTTTTTTCCACCTCTTTCCTTCACTGCCTCCCTTTAATAGCTGGCCAATATTCATTTCGCTCACTACTTTTTCGTTGGTTAAACTAATTATTTTAAGACATTTTTTCTTAAAAATTCATTTTTGAATCAAAAATATACGCGTAAAGAAATTAATGAATATAGCAACAATTTTTTACAAACGAACTACTTAATACTTCTTAAAATAAATATTATAATATATAAATAAAATTAAAATAAACACAGATGCTGATCGATTCATTGAACTCTATTTTCAAATGTATCTGATTAAGTTTTGTTTATTTAACAATCCCCACAAAGATGCTAATAAATATGTAATCACTTACTAATTTACATAAAGAGTGAAAAGAGGGAGGGAGAAAGAGAGAGAGACTACTAACGTGTGAATAGATGAAACAATGTTTATTATTTTAGCAATAATCATCAAAGAAATTTATCTAACACATATTTACTTTAGCTGGAAGTATTACTTTTCGATTTGATTCTGAAAAACATGTTCTAACTTGCAAAGTATTACTTAAATAATTTCCAACTATCTTATTCCCTTTTACGTTTGTACATATGTGATTTAAAGTATTAAATACGAATATTTAACTACTTTTAAATCACCCTATAGCTGTTAGATCATCATTTTGACACGTCATCATCTACGTCACTACTTTTAACTTGTAAACATTAGCACACGGCTATTATTAGGGCCCGCTCTGTATCAGATGACGTGAATGGTCCACCTGTCAGTCAAGTAATTCATATGGACGCTTACACGACGTCGAAAAACGTCGCGGGGGCAAGTGTCAGTGTATGCACCGTTTCAGTTGATGTTATATTAGTGTGTTGGCAGCATTGGCTGAACCACAAGACAATATTTGTAAACATACTGAGATTAACATTTGTTTAGTTGGTAATTTTAATGTAATCCCTTTTTTAGAACCATAAATATTATTTGTTTCTTTAATATAAATGTTTCCAATTGTAACTGTCTGTCATTGTAATGCATTGTAATTGTTTGACCCCCCTTGTAGATATGGAAGCCCCCATCACAGCCGATCCCAGTCAGTGAAGGCACCAGGTCGGTGCATGCACCTGTCACTACCTGCACAGAGATCCCGTGTAGCTTCAATGCCCAACACTGGTACAGAAGAAGAATACTACAGATTACGTCACTTCTCAATCACTGGTAAAGGAATTGTAAATCGTGGAGATTCCCTAAAGAGCAGAAGATCAAGATCTAACAATAGCGTCGCCAGTAGTAACAGCAGGTGAGTGACAGAAACCAATTTGTTGTTAACCCCTAGTTTGTAGTCCACAATGCCAGCACTGAAACCTCCTAACACCTTACGTAAATATTTCTTTATATTTTACATAATAGAGAAGGTTTGGCAATACTTGTAACTTTGTACCAACATTTGCACAGTTATTTGTCGGAATCTTTATTCAATTTACGAGTTTGTTATTCTTTCTTCTCCATTGTAGCAAGAAATGTTCCAGACCCTATTTATGTCAATTTAAATCATTCCTGAATGTGTCAATGGCTTTTGTTATGCTTAGGAATATATGTGTCCATTCCAATTCCATTATAACCAAGTAAGACAAAATAATAGTTCATTTATCTAAAATGTCAAGGACAGTTGTTCTATAAATATTTCTCCTAAAAATGTAAGAAAGCATAGTAGCATAATAAGGAGATTATTTTATTTCGTAAATATCAAATAATATATCATTATTTTATAATTAAATATTAAATATGCATTTTAAATTAAATACATATTTGACAATATTAATTACAAATATAATCCGCCATCTTGAATCACATGACTATCAATTTTCAGTAGTTAAAAAACGGTAGAGTGGAGAGGTCGTGCAGTGACACCTCTCACTGTGAATTTATTTTTAATCTAATTAAAATGCTAAATTAATTAAACAAATAGATTTATAATCATTATTAACATACTAACTATAGAATAAAATATTCTACAAGTGTTGTTTTGTGAATTAAAGTTTATATTGTGTCGAAAAATGAATCAACCAACAAGTGTCATTCGGCAGGTATGCACCATTTGTATATTTCGTTTTATTTTATTATTTTAAAACATGTTCCAGCTCGTATTACTCTATATAAACGCTAATATGGGTTCTAATTATTCATTTAAATATTTTTTATACACGTAAAGTAATTTGTCAGTTCTCTTTGAAGAGTTGTCCAGTTCTTAACCTCAAAATTACCCATAGTACCTATTCAAATATTTTTTAACCAGGCACAGCTATATGCAGTGGTACACTCACCATGACCATTATTTTGCAAATTAAACATATTACCTCAATAATTATTTACATTTTTAAGTGTGTTCAAAAGACTAAATACAAAATCATATTTATGCTGAGTGTATTTTCAATGCCAGATGTTTTTCCAAGTGAGTTAGTTTGTTTTGCTTTTTGTTTCAAGGTTATTAGTGCTACAAGCTGTAACACGCTCACATTAGGTTTATAGAAAACATTTGCACGAATTTACACATTACAATGGAATTATTTTATTCTGTATTATTTATTTTGTTTCGGTTCATAATGTGCATCATGCACTTCTTTAAGTTTTTATATCAGTAGACGTATAATCATTTAGATAATTACCTCTAAGTCCGGGGTGTCATGTTTTATGACAGAGCTGTGTTTTGCTTAATGTTAGCACCTGGTGTATCAGCAGAACTGGTGTATCAGCAGAACTGGTGTATCAGCAGAACTGGTGCACCAGGTTGCAATTACTGCATTATGACATTTCAGTGAATGTGAAGTATTTATAATTTAAAATAAGGGCATTTGCTTTAGGTTAAATACATTTTTAATATTAAGGAATACTTTAATCTATTTAGTTCATTTAAATTTCTAACATCGTAAATATTTGTATAGTGACTCCGTTAGCAGTTAGGTTCATTCACACCCGGCTAATTTTTTAATCGGTTCCTAACTATTTGTTAATTATTTTAATAATGAATAATAAAATTCAGGAATAGTACAGAAATACTCTTTTAAACGTGATTCGCAAAATGTTTTCTTCATCATTGTTCGCAAGACTCAGGAATATGGCCGCTGTTCAGAAAATAGCCACCGTTAGCCTATAAATAAAAAATTCTAATGGATGCAAATATTTTATTATGTGCCTCTTAAAATTACGGCTTTCCACCATTTTTTAACGTTTAGCAATAGCGTTTCTGTGCAGTTTTGGTGCTGTGTTTCACCGAGTATAGAATTTCAGGAAGCCTAATGTTTCTGTGAGGACACTAGTAGAAAAGTTTCATATTTGCTAGTTTACTGCTAGCTAATTATACATGACGTTTATTATAATAAACAAACTCGTGCTAGTACAATGCTCCCATTAACTCTAGCATTGCCCAACAAAGTCAATTAGTTTCCGAAAAGCCCTCGTATATTTATATGTCCTACATACAACCCTTGTATAAAATGTTACCCATATCAAGAATCTGGCAGATTACCGACTTGTACGTACCAATTGTTGTGCCATACAATGGACACGACCAAATGAAATATTGTTCCTCTAAAACTAAGTACCGAGTTATAAACCATAATACAATAGATGGTGGATTAGACAGGGGGCCGTGGGGAGGGAGGGGTAATCCTAATACAAGAGTACACTGTTACAATAGCACAATTACATGAATTGTAGCAGGATAGGATGAAGAATAAGTTAAAATCATAACGAGTAAAAACAGCGAGGGCAATTGTAAATATTACAAGTTTGGATTTCTCTTGACTCGAGTTGTGTTTTTAGAGTACAATAAGTGGTGGAGGGAGAGAGGGGCTTGTATAAGGGTTACTAATGCAGATTGTGGAGGTAATAGATGATTATTTAAATGCGCTTCACAGAATTTATGCGATCAATGTATGTAGCAAATAATACATTGTTGATTTAACAATATTATGTTGATGTTACGCTTGTATAAATATAATTATTTCTAACTCGAATAATGAATGGAGTGGAGTGGAGTGTACTCACTTTTATAATGGTAGATTGAAATTGATGTTAATAAATGTGTATTGGCGTGTCTATTTTATTAAATATCTAAATGTTGACAGAGATATAGCAATTAAAAAGCTAGAGATGTCGGCCATATTTGTATGACGTGAAATACATTTTAACGTCAGTTATTTGTTGAGTAGGTCAGTGCTGTGGTAATGTTTTGTAGCAGTTGGTAGTTGAAATAATCAAGTCAAGTCAAAGAGTAATAAGTTTTTATTTTATATATTTGATATATAAAAACATATAGCAGAGATATATGAGCTGCAAACTTGACAAAGTTCTGTCAAGAATATATCTCTTGTACGCTCTGTTGTATAAAAGAGAAAGCAACATAGTGAACGTGAGGTCACATGCATTTGAAATGTTGTACAAAGTTGAATCCCTTTAATAATTAAAGAGACAAAATGTCTTTTTTAATTGTTAATATCTCCTAACATATAAGGAGTTATTAAAATATAATTGAACATTTGAGGTTCTAGTAACCCACTTTATCACTGTATAGTACACTTTTATAGAAATTAAGACATAGGACACAAGCCCATTCGATTTCGAAACCAGTCGATTTCCAACATAGAAATATATTATTTCATATTTAAAAAAAGTTATATATTTTTTAAATGTTATATTATTTTTAGAGTACATATTTTTTTTAAATGTATATAAAAAGGGAGGCCCAAACTTTAACTTTATTATATGTCGAGAGAATCATTTGTTTTTAAATTTCCGTTTCGCGAACGAGAGAAGTTGGAGAATAGAACCCTCTATGGGGTATGCTGTATATATACATATAGATAGATTTAAAAATAAATCGCATCCATACATTACTAGTGGTTTGTTCTTCATTCAGAAAACGTCAAACCAGGAGTCCCATAGCTTCGGGTGATACACCTCATTAAGAATTAAATAAAAATTTAATAAGAATTCTAAATTGAAAACTCCAAAATGAATTGTTATGTTTAAGCAGACATTCTTCTTTCTCATTCTTCAGCCTGGAAGCGTTTAATACTTGGAGGTCGTCCTTCGTGCTGTAGGTCGGGTGCAGAGAAATGTCACGCGTTAGTCTCACCTGATGGAAACGTTCATGGAACGACTCAAGCCCCATGTACACCCGCCAAAATCCATCATTTTTACAGCTGCTACATTATTACTATTTTTAAATACATAAAACATATATAAAAGGCAAATATTTCAATATCCAAAAGTCCTTTTCACAAATCTAAAAATTTGGTAATAAATAGTATAATATGTAGTTAAAAATGTATGCGTTCTTGCTGGCTTAAAACGTGGCCTTTTATAGGTAATGGGATCAAGATGTTTATATATGTACGTGTGAAGAAATTATATTTCTTTAGTTAGTACAAAGCTCGTCTGTCGGTAAAACGGTGACCGTTCAGTGAAAACATATACTCATGAATGCAATAGATATCGCTGTAGGAATAACGGCCAACACATTTGATATTTGGAGTCAACAGAACTCACGTTTTTAGTCAGTTAGTTTCTTAAGTGCATATTGTGAGGTTATAGTAAAATTTGATAAAAAGGAATTGACAATTTATGGTGAATAATAAACTTTAAATGTCGTTTCTTTAAATTTCAGAAGCAACGTATGAGTTTGATTAAAATTTACAATTCCTAATAAAACTGGAGATATTGTCTAATATATATGTTTTACAGAATATTAAAAAAACTAACATTCCCTATTCCGCCAGACGCTTAAAAGCTTTTAAAAAAATTAGGTAAACTTCGCTACTAAAAATTTAGGCTTGCTACTATGAGGCAAATCTGGGGATTCTGGAGGGATCTTACTCTATAAGAATAGTTTTTTTTTTAAACATTAACATAGATTCAAGTGATACGCTATGACACATTTCCCAATGTTTCACGGCTTAGGCATTTACGATATACTTTATAATGTTTTTGTGATGAAATTATTACTGAAACTAAATTCATACCAAAATATTTATAACAGATATCTGTCTAGACACACCTATTACCATTTTTCAATAAATCAATGATTTATTTTTGAAATTCAATCGTATTTTTAGTTGTGTAACAAAATCTCTGGCACGCACCTAACGCCAAATAAAATGTAACGTGGCGTTTCCTCCCTCCCCCGGTCTGTTGAACTGAGTAGTATGGGTTGTGGGAAGGAGGAGAGAGAGAAGGGGGGTAATATGGGGTTGCCGTATTGTGTAGAGTAAGAGAAATACATCTACGGATCAAGTGGCGATAAGATTTATTTCTATTCTGTTTTATGAAAGACCTGCTACGTTGAATTGTAGGGGTGGTTGTCTATAGCAGTGATGTCCAACGACATTTTAATCTGGGGTCAGTTCAACATACTTTTACTGGCACATATTTTAAGAAATTATATTTTTTATTTAAATTGTTAATTCCTTTTTATCTAATTTTGTTATAACCTTTCAATATGTACAGTGAGTTCTGTCGATTCCAAATATCAACTGTGTTGGCCGTTATTCCTACAACGTTATCTATAGCGTCCATGAGTATATGGTCATTGTTTTACCGACAGACGAGCTTTGTACCAACTAAAGAAATATAATTTTTTACATATATTTAATTTTTATTTTGGTTAATTTCTATAAGTAAATGTAATTATTAGATGACTTTATTAATATATAGTACACTTTATTATTAAATTTGTTAAATTAATATTTGGCTCACAAATTACACGGCTTGTACAACCCTGTTATGAGTGTTTCAAGGGGTGAATATGGTTTGTATAGAAATGAATGGTTGTAAAGGGAGTTGGGTGGCAGATTTTCGCGGCACAGAGTCGTGGAAGCTAGAAGGTGATGTGGGGCTAAGATAAAGATTAGTTCACGCTATCTTCACTAGGTGGATAAAAGAACCCGTTCCTCTCGCGTAAAAGAGTGAGTTTCATTTAAAATAACTCGCCGAGTTAAATCGTGTGGTATAAATAAAATTTATTCATAATAATAAATATACTTGGGCATTGATTCTGTGGTGAAAATGTTTCACTATTTTCTTTATAGACTCGTAATGTAGAATTAAAACACGTGATTATTAAGAATCAGGGCCCCCCTGGTGGAACATGTCTCTAAAACTGCAACTTTTATACGCCATTAAGTTAAAAAGATCCGAAACCGAAGCTATTTTTTAATTCTTTTCATTATTAACATAAAATTTATTTTTTTCGAATATGAACTTTCAAAATAACACGTTAACAAATTTACCAACTTTTAATACAATAACTTCCGACATGAATACCCCTGTTGTATCTGTGTTTAACAACTTCCATTTTACAGGCTAGAAACCTTTTAAAAACTTTTTCTGAATGAAACTTCCGTATACGATTTATTTAAACAAATACTTAAATGTAATTTTAAAATAATGACTTTTTTATGACTTCCTTGAACAACTTTGTTGTAAAGTAACTTGTATGTGACTTTGAGCGTTTTCTTAGTTGGAAAAGAAAACTCGGGGAAACTCTATGTGCTGGCAAAACAGTAATAAGTTGAAGTGAAAATATGTATCTGCAAAGTTGCGCATAATGCCGCTACAATTGCATGTAATGCTTTGATAAATGACTCTTATGGTTTGATATGACTTCAGTAGATTTCGTAACATTGTATAAAGCTGCGTATTCACTGGTACAAGATTCAATCCTATATTATAATGTTCCTACTGTATATTTATATTCTTATATGTTTCTATTCTTATATGTTTGGTACTGAATCAATGTTTTTGAAAATTTCCTATTTCGTAGAGAAAAGAATATTGGATTTTTCCCTGAATTTCCTGGAAGCCCGTAATTTTGAAAAAACTGGAAAAAAAAGAGCTCTTTATTGCTATATTACTTTTAATTCGTAAAAGATAAAAAGTTGAAATTTTGCATGTGTATTAAGGTATTCAATGCTGACATTTCTGAAAAATTAGAAATTCAAAAATTGCAAAAGGGGGTGTTGAAGAAATCCGGGGGCCCGGTAGGGAACTTTGGAGAAAGTTGTTATTCTGGATTCTAGAATAATTAAGTATATTATTAATAAAAGAAAATTCAAAATTTCAAAATTTTATTTGGGGGCACGGGGGCAGTATTTGCCGAGAGTAAAAATTGTGCTAGAAAGTTGAAATTTTGTATATAGGCTCCTAATCGTAACTTATTTACGAATCGAAAAAAAAATCCCAAATTTTGAAAAAAAGTTGGTCAAATAAGAAATAAATTGAAAATATTTTATATTTTCTTGAAAAAAAAAAATTATTTTTAATTAATTTATATGAATAATTATTTTATTATTGGGCGAGTTAAATATTTCAATTTGGAATAGAATTAAAATTTGAAATGAAATTACGAATTATTTTGTTGAATTCAAATCATACGCACCAAAAAGAAGTCGCATTGCGACGGGGGTAAGCTCTAGTCCTATTATATGTTTTAATTATTATCCCCAATTATTGTAACTACTGTACATAATAATTAAAAAATCAATACAATATATTATCTAATCAACTCCGATCTAATCTAATTGTATCCAGCCATTGTATGTTTGAATAATTAGTGCTTGTCTCAGGTTTGTGATGTTTGTGAGTGTGAAAGATTCGCCGTGATGGTTAAGGATTAAACATAACAAAGGGAACTTGTTATAACTACAATTATAATGAGATTAGAATCATAATTGTGTTAATAATCTGCTTGTACCGGCAGGCACTAGAGTATGATATAGTCTGTGAATTGTGATGAAGCACGTTCACCAGGAGTCCGACCTAAGCCAGTGGGGGATTAACCCAGGAAAGCTTAACCGATTGAACCCTTTATCTATATGAATGTACGAGTATACATCAATAATCTTTTTTGCCTAAAAATATTACTTTTTTATTATTGAAACAATAATCACTTCTTTTTAAAAAGAGGTAAAACTGTCTTCCGCATTGCGCACCGCTACTGAATCCACTACGTCACTGATTTGGAGATAAATTGTACTTAGGCCAACAGATAAAAACGCTGACTGATTACATTTATTTTATTGCATTCTTCTTCTTTTTCTTTTAAGACACGATTATTTTTAAATTGGATCAATTTAGATTTTAACTACTGTAATAAATATACTTCAGTATAACACAGAGACGACAGAGTGTGCGAGAGCATTGAGACTCGTCTTTGTCTGCTGTGTCTTCAGGTTCGATCGAGCATTTTCTGGCTTTGGTTGTTATTAAGGAAAATTAATTATATACATATATTTCTAGATCTAACGATTTCGATTAGGGTATATATCCAATAAAACAACCCTTTTATCATTAAAAAACTTACTTTATTTTAATACGACACTAGCAGCTTTCGACACTCCCATATGAGGTCATTTTCGGGTAAAACAAAATAATAAATTGCGCTCAATGGGCTTGTGTCCTCATTTTTAGTGCTCGATTTTTCAATTGTTGATTGAAATTGATGTTAATAAATGTGTATTGGCGTGTCTATTTTATTCAATATCTAAATATTGACGGAGATATAGCAATTAAAAATTTGGATTGTAGTTTTAGCGCTAGAAATGGTCGCCCATATTTGTATGACGTGAAATGCATTTTAACGGCAGTTATTTGTTGATTAGGTCAGTGCTGTGGTAATGTTTTGTAGCTGTTGGTAGTCGAAATAATCAAATCAAGTCAAAGAATAATAAGTTTTTATTTTATTTAACCCTGTTACGGCAGACATAATATTGAAATTTTATTGTTTATTGAAATAGCTGTAAATAATATTTGATATTTTGATATATAAATACATATAGCAGTATCTCTTAGCACACACAATATCACAATATCTCTTAACATATATTAAAAAATAATTGGACATTTGAGGTTCTAGTAACCCACTTTATCAGTATATAGTACACTTTTATAGAAATTAAGACATAGCACATTCTAGCACTATATTAAAAAGATATTAATATATATATAACATACAACAAAAACTCGATATTTCTCGAAGTTAACCGATGATACACGATATACAGTTCCAACAAAAGCTAATTGAAAACGTCGTAACAATTGAAATGCATTGTTAGAGATCGGTAATTGTTAGGGATCCACTCCATCAAGATGAATCCGCTGAGTAGGCCTCCAGGAAGTCGTGAACGAACATAGAGTAGATGCATGCAGTCAAGAATGACGGCTGTGCTTTACAGAAGAAAAACAGATTCGCGAATAAAAATCAGATCCACACCGTGACCTGGTTTGACCTCATAGTGGGGCTGACACATCAGCATTTTAATTGCAATGTCGAATACAATATAATTAAATTTAATTTCACTAAATACGTCAATGAGGCAAAGACCGTGTATGTAAATAAGCTACTAAGAACAAATAAAGGTTTATGATTTGTAATGTTTAACCAGAAAGACAGTTTCGTTGTCAAAACACAAAACAAAATCATGTTTTGTTTTAATTTAAAACAGTTCTGTTTTTCGAAAAGAAACTATTCACACTGAACAGACTGGTTTTGTTTTTAGTGTTTTTCTGTGTGTCCCATAAAAATTATAAACATGATAAACAACAACTGACAACCGCAAATGTTCACAAAAAACAAAACTGCGTGTTCAAACCAAGCAGACTAAAAAACAACAACAAACGTGTTTTCCTTTGATCTTACTGACTCCACATGGGAATGTGTTTTGTTTACTAAAACATTTTTTAAAGACAAAAATGTTTTAAGTACTGTCTCTTTGGTGTAAACATTGGTGTTTTTGTTCAGAAAAACAAGTTCTTGAAGCAAAACATTTGTTGATATACCGAGAATGAACAAAGTTAGATATTTTAAATTTTTTTTTTTTTTATATTTAATTTAGGCTTTGGCTTATTCAGCCTTCTTGCCATTGCTTTTATTTGTAAAATTATATAAAAATTTACATATAAATTATAATTGTTCTAATAAATACAAAACAAATTGATTCTTTTAAAAAAATAAACTTAAAATTAAATACATACTAAATAAAATATTTTAACTTAAATTACACTTCTATATTATTTTCTATCACAAAGTTTGTTAATATTTCCGCCGTTGCTTCACTTGTCATTAAACAGGACATATTGACTGGGAACTGTGTTACATTACATAAATCATTTAAAAGTCTATCAATTTTTGATGTTAAAAGATGACACCCTAGAATTATATGGTCCAAAGACCCTTCTTCTCCACATCTACAATTTGGTGTGTCTTTTATATTTATTTTGTATAGATGAGCTGGACATCTAGAATGCCCAGATTTCATTCGACAATTTGTTGAAATATATCTCCGTGAATGATTTTTATTAAACCATGTGGTTGTTGGAATTTTTTGATTCGCTGCAAAAAAAAATTTTCCAGTACTTTGACTTTTCTCATTATATATATTCTGCCATTCTGCCATACAATTTTCTTTAATTATTTTTTTGGAATCATTTATTGACCAATTTATTTCGATTATTTCCCCATCTACACAAGCTTCTTTGGCCAGTTTGTCAGCCATTTCGTTTCCTTTTATGCCTACATGTCCAGGAATCCAAATAAGTTTAACATTGATATCATTTTTTTCCATTTTTAAAAGATATTCTTTAATTGAACATATTTTGTTATTATTATTGTTTTTGAATTTATTGTTATTTAAAGATACACAAACACTACGAGAATCTGTGAAGATTAATATATTTTTATTGTCAGTTTTTTGTATTATTTCTAGTAATTTCATAATTGCTGTTATTTCTGTATTATAAGAATTTGTGATGTTGTTAAGTTTGTATTTGTACTGTTGATCTGTATTATAATTGAAAATGCCAATTCCTCCAGTTTTAGAGTTTTTTTCGAATGAACCATCGGTAAACCATATACTCCAGTTTATATCATCTTTTGTTATATATTCCATATATTTTTGATAAGTTATTTCCTTACTGTCATTCTTCTTGAACAAATTTATTTCTGTATGTATTGTTGTCATGCTTATTTCTAATGGAAATTTGAAAAAAGGTATAATGTTGTGTACCTCTAAGTTCAAGTTATTATATCTATCAAAACTAGTTAAAAGTGCCGGTTTTTTATGAGTTGTCCAATATGGTTTATTATAAAGAACATATAGTTTAGATAATCTTGTATTTAAGGGGCCACATGAGTTATGTCTGTTTTTACAAAAGAAACTGTCTGATATTTGTTGTATTCTGATATTTACCGGAGGAATATTAGTTTGATAGTTGAGGATTTGGATTGGTGTTGAAACCATTGCACCTAATATTATTCTTAAACATTTGTTTTGTATAATTTCAATTTTTTTTAATCTTGAGTTATTTGCGGTGCAGATCATAGTACTAGAATAGTCAATATGCGGTCTAACAATAGCTTTATATATTTTTATTAAGGTTGTTGGGTGTGCGCCCCATTTGTATCCTGCTATACATCGCATCAAATTCAAGCCTTTTTGACATTTGTTAATAATATGTGCAATTTCTTTCGCCCAAGTGCTTTTCGTATCAAAGAATATACCCAGAAATTTGGTATTTGAACTAACAGTTATATTTTTATTTCTGATGGTTATTTTTGGACTGCAGTTTATTCTATGCCTTGTAAATATAACTATTTTACTTTTTTCTGACGATATATTTAATTTGATTTCCTTTAATAAAATATCTAGTTTTCTTAATTTCGATTGTAATCTGTTTTGAGCTATATCTTGTGTATGGCCCATACTATAAATAACCATGTCATCTGCATACATCAGTACTGTTGTGTTGTTATCTGATAATGTTGTTAACTTTTCTGTGTATATGTTGAATAATAAGGGAGATAATATTGAGCCTTGTGGAATTCCGTGATTACATAGTATAGGACCAGTTAACTTATTATTGTATCTAACTGTTATTTCTCTATTTTGGAAGTAGTTTATAATCCAGTTGGATATTTTGGAAGATATACCTATGTTTTCTACTTTTTCTTTTAATATTTTTAGATTAACATTGTCATAAGCAGCTTCAATGTCAATGAAAGCAGCTATCATATAATGATTTTTACTGTATGTTCTTTGAATATCGATATTCAATATGTTTAAGTTATGCTGTGTACTTCTTGTTTTTCTAAAAGCAAATTGTAACTCAGGTAATCTTTTATGATGTTCGAGATACCACTCCAGTCTGTTTTTGATGATGGATTCCATAGTTTTGCCCATACATGATAGTAAAGTAATTGGTCTGAATGATTCTTCTTTGTTTGGATCTTTTCCTGTTTTTAATATAGGAACAACGATATGTTTTTTCCAGTCTAATGGTATATCAGCAGTGTTTAATGACAGATTGTATATTTGTGTAAGATGATTTATTGCATTGTCAGGTAAGTTTTGTATCATTTTGTAATTTATTCTATCAAATCCTGTGCTACTGTTTTTATTATGATTTAACGCGAATTTTACTTCATTTTTATTTATGTTATTATCTAGAAAATTATCTTTTACGATGGTGGTGGTAGTAATATTTAAATTGTTGTTCTGTGGAAATTTTTTTTTAATGAATTCTTCTATTAAATTTTCATTATCACTTATCCTTTTAGTACTATAGCTTTTATTGTTAATTTTTCTTATATTATTCCAGACAATGTTGGTTGTTGTGTTTGGGTTTAAATTCTCGCAGAAATTTTGCCATTCTATTTTTTTCCTGGCTCTAAAATATCGTCTGGTTTTAGCTTGATGTTTTTTATAATTTAAATAATTCGCCATTGTCATGTTTTTATTAAAAATAGTTAGTGCTAATTTTCTTTGAGCTATCATTTTATTGCACTCAGTGTCCCACCAAGACGGTTTTATTTTATTAGGAGTTATATTATACAATCTGGTAGATGGGATATGTATGTCTGCCGAATTATTAATAACATCTCTAAATTGGTTGTATTTGTTTTCAACATCTTGGGGATTACTTGTGATTCCATTTGTGCTAAGGTTTGAAATTCTGCTTTCTATTTCAAGGCTATATTTCTCCCAATCTGCTTTTCGGAAATTTCTCCTCGTTAAATATTCAGATGTACGGTAACGGTCTTTATTATAGTCATTCAAACAGAAAAAAATTGGGTAGTGATCACTACCTAAGCTATCTGCAAGAACTTGCCACGAAGTAATTTGTTGTGTTAACGTCATTGATACCAATGTGAGATCCAATATACTGTCCCTTGTACTGAGATTGCTTACTCTAGTTGGTTTATCATCGTTGATAATATTTAGATTTTCGTTTTCTATGAAATCTAACAATTCGTTACCTTCATACTGACTACCTGGACAATTTATATCCCAAGCAAGATTAGTCGCGTTAAAATCTCCAGCAAGTATAACAGGAACATCTATTTGTTGTTTTATCTGTGACCAATTAGAATTAGATAGTTTATGATTCGGTTTAGCATAGATTGATAAAATACATATTACATCAGTTTCGTTATGTGTTAAAATTATTCCAACTATTTCGACCGAATTAAATGGGTTATTTAGCATTACTCGTTTATATTTAATAGATTTATGAATCAAGATAGCAACACCCCCGTGGGGATTATAATTTGTATTCTGTATCCTATCTTCTCTTTCAATAAAATAACCTTTGATGTTGAAATTGATATTTTTTGTTAAAAACGTTTCTGATAGTATGCATATATGTATGTTATGCTTCTGTAACATATGTTGTAGTTCCTCTTTAATATATCTGACTCCTCTGCAATTCCATTGAATAAAATTTATCATTTTAACTGTTTTAATTAATTATTGATTTTTATATCTGTCCTTGGTCTTGTTGTTAGATTTATTTATATATTTTATTTTATTTTTTTTTCTCTCCGTTTATATAACTATTGTTGATTTAATATTTTAGTAAATTTATTAAACGATTAGGTTTAGTGATGTGAATAGATTTTTAAAAAATAAACTTAATTTATATATCGATGTTTTCTTACGAGTTTGGCCATTGTACACTAGATATTTGTTTCTTGTAGCTTCTAAGGGATTGGGATGTAATATTTGGGTCTTTGTTTGTATTTTTAATTTTGTCATCATTATTTTTATTATATATTGATGTATAGCAGGTATCATTATCATTGTTTTCCATTGTAATATCAGGTGTCTCTTGGTTGATTTGCTTTCTGTTTTTTCCTTGATTAGTTATCTTAAGGTATGTGTCGCTTTCTTCATTGTTAGGTTTCTTTTCTTCTCTTCTTCTTTTTGGAATTGGTTCTTTAGTGGATGTCGTAGGTTGTGGTTGACTGTAAGATCTTTGTAACGAGTTACCTGTATTTGATTTATTCACTCTGGTATTAGTTCTTCTGGTTAAAGGGTTTGGTTTGTATGTTGGAATTATGTTGATACTATTGTATTTATTAGTTATATTGGGAAAAGTCTCATTGTAGTTTAGAGCTTCAAAAGAGTTTTGAGTTCTTACTGAGTATAAATAGTCTGTATTTTTTTCTGTTAATTCTAATTTTGCTTCATAAAAACTGAGATTGTGTTGGGCCATGAGATCTTTTATCTTGATTTGTCTTTTTTTTTCAGGACATTCATTGTCTGTAGCCTCGTGGTTAAGTTTACAATTTATGCATGTCGGATTAGGAGATGTGCATGCAGTACGTAAATGATCTTCACTTCCGCAGAATTTACATTTTGCTACTTTTGCTCTACATTTTGTGGCTGCATGTCCAAATTTAAAACAATTATAACATTGTATCGTCTGTTGTACAAATGGTTCACATGCTCGTCTCACTCTCCACATGTAAACATAAGCAGGAATAGCAAGTCCTTCAAAGAATAATTTCACTGTTGTACTGGGTTCATATTTAATAGCTCCGTCAACTCTTAGTTTTCGATTTAACCTTTGCACTCTCGTTACTTTAAAAGGTGGACACTCTATATTATTTAAAATTGTATCTTCCGAATATTCAATATCAACACCTTTTATAATAGCAACTTTTGTGCACCAGTAAAATGGGATAAACGCTTCATACCCATTGTTTTTCAGCAATGTTGATTTGGTAATTTCGTTAGCTAGTACTGCATTAGCACATTGAACGATTACTCTATTTCTTCCCACTTTTTTAATTTCTATTATATTAGATTTATTGCTAATTTTACATATTATTTCTGCTAATTTAAGAGAACTAAAAAATGTATTTCCATCACTATTATTTTTAACTATCATTACTTTATACGAGTCATATTTTGTTTCTGTGTTGTATAAATTATTAAATATTTTTTTAACATTGTCACTATTGTTATTTAAGTTTTCTGTTATATCACTGGATGTTTTATCTGTAGGAATTGATTTGTTAGTCACAGAGTTGTTTTTATTGATTGGATTTTTATCGGGAGGTTCAACCTCCATATCCATATTGTTAATTAACCAGTGATAAATAAATAGAAGTTACTTCACTTCTTATTAATAACACTTAATAATAATATAAATTATAATTTAAAAAAAAAATAAATCACGAAAAAAAAATATTATAATTTGCAAAAAAAAAGATCACTATTTATTTTATTGTTTTGTTTATTGTAAATACGTGCGCTCACCAAGAAGACTCGATGTAAACTGTAGATATTTTAAAAAAAAAAAAAAAAAAAAAAAAACCGCTGATCTGCTAGCATAATAATTGTGTTTTTTTGTAGATTTGTATATCATTTGGCGTGTTAATTCTTTGCCAGTAATGTAATACATTTCTTCCATCTTCGGGAATCAAACCCGTACCTTAGCATGGCTGAGTGTTAGAGTCTTATGACATAACTAGCTCGGCTATCCAGATGACTTGTATCTAATTAAGCATCTAAACACATAGATAAATTGATGTTAATACATTAAGTAAAGTTGAAACTAAACTCGACTTTAATTGTTTCAAATTTAGTTTCTATCAAATATAATTCAACTTCTAATTCGCAAAACTTCGTAGCGATTCCTCGACAAATTGAATCCATGTGCTGTTTGGTTATCACATCTACTAACTGCAAAATACAGGGTGGCCCACAATGGGCTTGTGTCCTATGTCTTAATTTCTATAAAAATGTACTATATATTGCTAAAGTGGGTTACTAGAACCTCAAATGTTCAATTATTTTTTAATAACTCCTTATATGTTAAGAGATATTAACAATTAAAAACGTCATTTATTCCATTTAATTATTAAATAAACGTTGTACACATTCCAAGTGCATGTGACATTAGAAACTGCTACCAACCTTACAGCTTATAAATCTCTGTTTATATATCAAAATATCAAATATTATTTACAGCTATTTCAAGGAACAATAAAATTTCAATATTATGTCTGCCGTAGCATGGTTAAATAAAATAAAAACTTATTATTCTTGACTTGACTTGATTATTTCGACTATCAACGGCTACAAAACATTACCACAGCACTATTAATCTAATTTGTCCACCATCTTTAATAACTCTGAAGCAAGCTATTCAATCTTGGTCTGCATTTATACTCGGACATATATACGAGTACATACTTATGTTTAGTTTTTTGTTGGTCTTGTTGTCGGTGCATATAACACAACCAATATTATTTACATTTTGTTTTTTCGTTGAAATTTTGTGTAACCCTGTTCTCAACGACTCAAGGTTTGCTTTTGCCAGAACATATAGTTATTAAGGGGGTTCATACTTACCATAATTGTTTATTACAAGTTAGTACATTTTCTAAAATAATGCCAAATGAGTAAGATACATGTGGCCTTAATTATACTACTTCACATATGAGTTTGTTCTGCATATATTTCTAGTCTTGCCAACTTAGATGATTAGTGCTTAAAACTACCAACTTGAAAATACTATACATGGTATGTATCACTACATACTGAGTGGTATAATGTCGTAGTGTTAGTGCCATAAATATACACATACACTTAAACCCATATAAACTGTATGAGTCTTCTTATTTTGTTTCTGCTTTGGAAGTAGGCCATTCACTTGTGTAAAAGCTGAGCATTGGGACAGTTCCATGATGATACTATGGGGAACGGGATTCTCTAATAAAAAACTCAACGGAAAACTTGTGGTTTTTATATTGAAAGGGTGGCAAATGTATTTAAGGAAGAGGATGAAGAGAATTGTATTTAAGGGTTAAGTGGGTTTCGAAGGCTAAAAAAAGCTTATTTTCTCTAATTTTTTTCTAATATAATAAATGAAATATTTTATTCAAACTTTTTAACATATTACAGATAAATATTTTGTGAAAATTTCATTTGCCGCCTCTGTTACGTTAGCGTCACTATCTGTCCCGCTTACACTTCGTAAAGCAACTTTCTCGGTCTCACTCAAACTAGAATCATAAAGTTACTGCCTTTAGAAAAGCTTTGGCTACACTATAATCATTTTTAAGTTAGTAAGAAAAATTGGTTCAATTCTGGGTTACTTTGCAAAAGAAGAAATTGTTCAAAATTTAAGAAATATTTTAGCAAGTGTCATACCATTTTGGAATCCTTATTAAATGCGCCAACTTTTAATGTTATTTGACAAACTCGCATAGTACTTTTTTTTTCAGTACAGTCACTCAAAGTTAGGCGAATAATTGATTGGACAAAAACTGAGAATTTCTTCCAAGCTTGCATTTTATAGAAACATTATTCAGTTAAGATTTAAAGCAACAGGAGTGAAGAGACTGTCACAGGGTGCAGATTTTCTCGATTTTTTTAAAATATCAATAATTTAAAAAAAAATCCACCTTAGATTTTTTTAAATATTTTCCTAATAACTGTTATGATTTCTTCACTTCCGGCTTGACATCAACTTCTGGGACACCCTGTATACATTATAAAATATTAGTGAAATAGTGCTTTTCCATGGTATCGTACATTTATACGGAACAACTTGTTTTAAGCATGAGTATTTTGAACTTAGCAAAAAATATGTGTAAATTAGAGAATCCCGTCTATATACTAGACTGTACGCTAGACTGCCATGCAGTAGTAAGAGTTGTGGGAGAGGGGTATATCATAAAGGGAGGTATTAGAGGGTTGAAAGTACTGCGTGATGATATTGATCACTCTATAGTACTATGCCCATAGTAAATAGTGGTGTTCAAATGCATAAATTATGAAATATAATTATAATGATAATTTAATAGAACACTGAATTATTAACTTGCTAAAACTAACCAAAAATACACTTATTATATAGCAATGGTTATATTAGAATTTAAATTGTGCATGTAAAGTACCAATCTGCGTAAATAATTTGTAAAATTTCTTAACCTTCACAATTTGTTAAATACTAATGTTATTTTGACTACTTGTGCATTCCAGTTCAATTATTCGGCTTTTGCGCGTGCTCATTCATCAAATTTGGAACCCATACACCAAGGCAAACATTTTTGGTTTAATGTCAGTAAATAAAACAGATTCAAGCGTACGAATATTTGCTTCGGCCATGTTCGTGGCACCGAACACACATGCGTTGACGACTATGACATTAAAACATAACCTACAATTCTCAGTGTGAACAGTCACAGTAATAACCTAACTCTTGTTTTCTTTTAAAAACCTAGGGAGAGACAGTTTTCACGCAGTAAATTTTCATATATTAATTCTCTTTCCACCACTAAATCTAAATGCTGCATTGTCTCAACAACATATTATTTATTAATTTTAAACAATAGGGTTTTTTAATTATCATTATGTACTCTAGTCCATTAGATATTTATTAGACGATAGTCACATAATATTCCGTTGTTAACTAACTGTTGTACCGGTAAATTCAGTTGTGTTCAGATGTGTAACACAGATAAACTTATTTTGTTATTCTGTTGAATAATAATGTAATGTCTAGTTCAAATTATTCCCGCTGTGGCGTTGCTGTCACAAACTAATGTAACCCCTATAACTTTTAGTGCAACTTTGAAATAAGACATTAACTTAGCACAGGTAGAAATGTAACAGTTAAATTAACTTGTAGGATGATAACAGAATAAGTTGAATCTTGCACACCGCGAGAGGTAGAATATGAACCTTGAATATTAACTTGTACTTTGCACTGCAAGAGATATATTTTATATAATGATTATCGATAAAAACGAAAAACAACCTCGATTAGTTATTTTTTCTGTGACGTCATTGGCAGAGCTAAAACAAGCGGGAAAATTGAATTTCAAATTTGATATTGCTATAACTTCATCAACTTTTGGATATTTAAAAAAGTAGAAACGCCAATATACATATATTATCCTATATTTAAATCAACAATTTAAAAAACGACCCCTAAAAAATAACTTTTAAAAGTTAGTCCCATCTCGAATTGATTTTACATATTTTTTTTACTTAATCACTTCTTTCTTATTCAATGTTTAATTTTCTCTATGTTCACTAATTTATGTCTAATTGATGTAAAAATTATTCACTGTGAAGTTTCCATTAGGTGGAAATTCCAATGAACATTGTGAAAGCGTTTCATGGAAATCATTGATACGGAAATCCGGTTCTATAAAAAGAATTTTCCTATATATTGCTTTCGTAATATGCTTTTTTTTTTAAATACTCATTAAAATAATTAGAATGACTGGTTCATTAATGGAATTAAATGTATGAGTACTTTAACTAATATTGCCAGGTAATAAACCGGTGCAGAAATATCATTTTATTTATTAATTAAAAATCATATTTTAATTGGGTTGTCAACTATGTTTTTATGATCGAGTACTTTTTTTAATTTCTATAAAGACATATGCTAATATATATATATATATATATTGATTTTTTAATGTTTGTAATGCCGTTTTCACACCAGAGAAACAGTTTTGTTGTCAAAATACAAAACAAAACCATGTTTTGTTTTATTTTAAAACAGTTCTGTTTTTCGAAAACAGACTGGTTTTGTGTTTTTCTGTGTGTCCCATAAGAAATTATAAACATGATAAACAACAACTGACAAGCGCAAATGTTCACAGAAAACAAAACTGCGTGTTCAAATCAAGCAGACTTAAAACATGTTTTCCTTTGATCTTAACGAATGTGTTTTGTTTACTAAAACAGCTTTTAAAGACAAAAATGTTTTAAGAACTGTCTCTTTGGTGTAAACATTGGTGTTTTTGTTCGTGTTTTATTAAACTGTCTCTCTGGTGTGAAACCGGCATAAGGTAGTTGACAATCGTAAGCAAAAGTATAGTCGAATATTAAGTGCAAACATAACGTACACTCCATATAGGATAGAATTATATAGTTTTCGAAGACTGTACTCGATACATGTAATTTGAAAGCAAGCTAGATCCCCCTCTCTCTATTTCATCTAACAACCTTCTAAATGATAACCGATATTTTCTTTAAATATTAACACTTTTGCTACATTTGTTCTTTTGTTTGTTGCAGCACGGAGCACCTGACAGCAGAGCCGCGAACATCGGCGAGTCACTCTTTGTGTTCTTCCCGCGAATCCTCCACATCGCAGCCGCCCTACAGGGTGCTTATGCTAGGGGCGGGAGCAGTGGGGAAGTCGTCCTTAATCTCGCAGTTTATGACTTCAGAATATCTGCACGCATATGACACCAGCATTGGTAAGTCCTTGAGATTTTTAATCCTTACAAAGTCCTTTCAAATATGTACGACTGTTATGGAAATTTTATTACGCTATGAATTTCTTTATATCACAACGACACTGTATGAAATGTTGAAAGGATGGGGGCAGACATTTT
Organism: Panorpa germanica; assembly: GCA_963678705.1. NCBI lineage: Eukaryota > Metazoa > Arthropoda > Insecta > Mecoptera > Panorpidae > Panorpa > Panorpa germanica. The sequence continues at coordinate 4,406,494 of OY783219.1, forward strand.
GGTTAAAGCTGGGTTTGGTTAAAAATCACTAAGCCTGCAAAAAAATGGACAAATCAAAGAAATCATAGTTTGAGTTGAAATTAAGGTTAGATGAATCATTTTGGTCCCGTGTAAATTTATCCCAGATTCCATTATCGTTCCAGTATAAATCTACCAAATTTTTAATTTCTCCACTGTGCGTAGTTAAAGCAGGACTCAGAGTTCAGCCCTGTTTTTATCAGCTGTTGTTTATTTGATTTTATGATATAAGTTAAATATAATGTTGGCACAAAATATTACATCAACTGTTTAAAAAATCTAAGTTTAGATTAGTAAATCAAGTAATTAAAAATATACAAGACGAACCCGTACGTCAGAGAGCTTATAAGAAAATAAACACACCGTTAAACTTCCGTTAAACGAGTGATTAATTTCCCACTTCTGAATTATAATAAGTTTCCAAAGGAAGGATTCTCTTTTATCTTTCGCGAAGTTATCCATGAAAATAGAATCAATAATTTTTACAATCTTCATAAAGCTTCCCGCTAGATCCTCTCCCGCTTTATCCCTGGGTCCTGGTTTCCTAATGAGATCATGTCTTTGATTGAATCATTTGATTTTTTTTGGAGCACTTAAAATTATTAGAAATGATATTATGTAAGTATTTTCCTGGAAAATGGAAAGAATTTTTCGGGTAATGTTGTTACTTTGTGGATTATAAGACATAAGAGGGTGGTTTCGTGAAAGAGTGGTTGACAATTTCATCACAGTAAAAACCCAAATTAAATTTTAGAAAAGATGAGAGTTATTGAAGAAGAAGAGGGTTATTATTCTTGATGAAAAGACATATTTATTATAAAGCCTCATTCCTACTGACAGTTTTACTATTACATTTATGTTTTATATTAATATTTTAATCTGTATTTTACCTTTATAGAATACGCATTCCTTGTTACATTTCTACGTCTTTTAATTTGAGTTTTAATTTTGACAATTCCACTTTTTGTATTTTTAATATCGAAACCTTAGGACCTTGTAAGATTCTAAAATGATATATAAGACTTAAGTTAAATTTTAACTTAAAACAATGAATAAAAATGATACTTATACTTATAGTGTGTTTCATATTTATATATATATATATACTAGCTGACCCAACAGATGTCCTGTTTTTTACGAAAGTTCTTCACAATTCAACTGAAAATAAAGAACTGTATCAATTTTTCGTCACTATTAGCTTGATTCACAATTTAAAAATCAGGTGTCAAACGATATAGTAGCAAAAATCACAAATAAAAAAGTACTCTTAGTTTTTCCAGGCAATTTTTTTAATTTTTCTTCCCGTAAAAACCTTATTTAGACTATTATGAACACTTAGAAAGAAAATTAGCCAAATCGGTGCCAAATTAGCCAACTGGTTTTAGTTTTAATTTAAAGTTTTATCCTTAAATGTAATTTTGAACTTGTGAAATCATGCGTCATGCTATCTTTATTTTGTACAAATTATTGTATTTATTATAATTAAATTTATTTCTTTATATGTCACAATTTAAGGTTAAAACTTGGGGTTTATCGTAATGTTAAAAAAACGTTATTTTAGTGTTACAAAAAGTACTGTTACGTGATTGAAAAAATATCATTTGAACCGTTATATTATTTAGCTATCAGATATCATTAAGTTATTGTTCCAACCCTTTTTTCAACACAGGTGTAATAAGTCAATAATCCCCCCCCCCCCTGTACTCTCCCTCAAACCCACCCAACATTATTCAGTAGACAATGTTGCAATAACAACTGTTGAAATAAAGACTTATGAAAAGCTCTGAAAAGCTTATTACGTGGTGAGTTATGGCGAGCTTCAACGAACGCCTGTGCGCTGCGTTGGTCGGAGCTTTCGCTCGTTTATGGAATTATTAAAACGTTTAGAATAATAAAAAGTGCGTCGTAATAAATTAAAATAAAAACAGGTTAACCGTCACGGTCAACGGCCAGCGATGAGATTATAATTTTATTGTCCTGAATGGGAGCTTTTTATGTGTTTATACTCGTATTATATTGTGATACATTGTTAAAATTCAAAGCGATGGACTAATATTTCAAGCTTACAGATTTTATTAGGTCGTGCTAGTCATATGCGTCCGCGGATATTTTACAGTGGGTAGTTATACAACGCTTATAAAGTATAAATATACATTAGATAAAATTGATCTTCAATAACTATTAATGTCCTTTATGCGTAGAAGAAGTTTCAATACTCCTTGCGCTGCTAATTTATAAGATTTTGACTGTTGAAATTTGCATTTATAACACACGAACCCTAACCGACCTATTGAACCGACGGATGTTTTGTGATATAACAATGGTAATTTCCTTACGATTGTTTTAAAAAAGTGAAATCATGCTTCAGTAACATACATTTTGTAATAATTACGATTTTTAAATACTTGGCCATTATTTCTAGCGAAATATAGAATTTTTATCCTCTATATATTTTTAAGTCTTAAGCGTAAGTTTGAGAACTATAATAAAGGTTATAAAATTTATGACAAACCCTTAGAAATGTTACCAGTCATATAAAAATTGGAATTTAACTAGAAAATATAGCTATATTCATTTTCAAAAGTTATTTTTGCGGTTCCAACTCATTAAAAGCCAGTGGAAGAAAGCTTAAAATGTAGATACGTTATTCATCTAACTAATTGCAGCTTTAGATTTCGATTCGCGTTTATAGTTACTTACATAAAACGATTTAAACATAAAAAAACATGTTTTTTTATAATATTTAACCTGCTGTATAGGCCAAGTATCGTTTCACGTTAATTGTATTTAATATAATTAATTTTATTTCTTTCTATATCACAAGCTTTAGGTTAAAACCTTAAATTAACACTAAAACTCAGTGAGTGGAATGGGGCTTTAGTGTTATTAATTGGGAAGATGACAAATAGGCTGTAAAGAAAATTGCAGCAAGTGGTATTCGTTGTTTTTATAAAATATGTTGAAAGCGAGCTACTTTTAATCGTTTTCAAGTAGAAAATAGTGACTTGACAAAGCTGTACTACGCGGGAAATTCAAAATTCTAAACCCAACGTAAACAAGTTGTATCCATGACAGTGTAAGAACGTAACACCGTCCTCCCCTGTTCAAAATAATCAAGCTATTACTATTTGATATGTCACTAAGAGATAAAATCAGATTATTTTATGAAAATGTATCAAATATAATTTTCATGGCCTACAATATTAATAAATTGACGGGCGCTATAACCTCAAATATTAAAGATATTGTTTTTACTACTTTTACGGCCATTTCACGGACACACGACATTTAAATTTAATGATAACGTTAGGCATAGATAAAGATCCTAATGTCCACTACCACGTAGCTATATTTTTATTTTATTTGTATTTGTACTTGGTAAAACAAAATGAGTAAATGTTTTATAGTATATACACAGTAAAAATATAATAGTTAACCGTCCGTTCATTATACTGTCTTACTAGCTGTCCCGGCCACGCGTTGCTGTGGCTAACGTTTTTGTCATATTACATTACATAGCGCCATCTATTGAATATTTACTCAATCTAGTCAACAGATGTCGCCATCTTTTAAAATCGTTTGGAGCTAACAGATAATTAGACAAATAATTTGCAATAAGATAATATTGCAATCGTAAATTGAGATGTAAGCTATCCTATCTTTCCAGTTGGATCAAACTGCACACGGTGTACAAATTTGATTAAAATCGGTTAAGTAGTTTAGGAGTCCATCGCGGACAAACAACGTGACACGTAATTTATATATATTAAGATATATATATTAAGATAAGATTAGATATAAAACTTGTTTCTAAAAGTTCGTTATCGTGACGTTTTACCGTGACAGTGTTTTTTTTATAACTTCATTAGATAACTTATATTACTGAAATACAATTGACCGTGCTCTCTGTAACTGTCAATGAAAATGACTGTACAGAAAGTGCAAATATTGACCACGGTGCGTCGCTGCGTGCGCTTGTAGCTAGCTATCTTCACCCTTCACATGCATATAGGACGAATACAAGTGTAATGAATTATGTTAATTAGTTTTAGTTCGTCATTAACAAATAACGCCTGAAGTGAAATGTTCCCAATTACGAACTTAATTACCGTTCAATAATTACGCTCCGTGGAACACCAGCACATTCATTGTTTACTTTAATTTAAATTTATGATTACCTCCATGTTATGAGCATGCATACATAACTTTAATTTGTAACGGTACATATAAAATACGGGTATGAACTTCATTGAAAGTAGATTGACATTGTTTTGACTTAATCGGTTAGTAGCCAATAGCGTAAAATATTGTTTTCATGCAGTTTCTATTGAGAAAACATTAACGAGCTTGTGTCCTATGTCATAATTTCTATAAAAGTGTACTATATATTGATAAAGTGGGTTACTAGAACCTCAAATGTTCAATTATTTTTTAATAACTCCTTATATGTTAAGAGATATTAACAATTAAAAAAGTCATTTTGTCTCTTTAATTATTAAAGTGATTCAACGTTGTACACATTTCAAATGCACGTGACATCACAAACGCTGCCAACCTTACAGGTCATAAATCTCTGCTATATGTATTTATATATCAAAATATCAAATATATTCACAGCTATTTCAAGAAACAATAAAATTTCAATATTATGTCTGCCTTAGCAGAATTAAATAAAATAAAAACTTATTATTCTTTGACTTGACTTGATTATTTCGACTACTAACAGCTACAAAACATTACCACAGCACTGACCTACTCAACAAATAACTGACGTTAAAATGCATTTCACGTCATACAAATATGGCCGACCATTTCTACCGCTAAAACTACAATTCAAACTTTTAATTACTATATCTCCGTCAACATTTAGATATTTAATAAAATAGACACGCCAATACACATTTATTAACATCAATTTCAATCAATAATTGAAAAATCGACCACTAAAAAATAAGGGCACAAACCCATTGCATGAACATGAAAACAAGACGCCATAAGAAGAACACATTCCTGATACGAAAGGCTTTCAATTATAAAGCTAAAATAAAACGCTAATTCAATACAGATTCCAATGATGATCAATCTTGAAAGCTCAATACAAACTGATCATAATACGGTTAGAGCTTTAGAGCTTTTAAAACTTTAGAGCTTTCAGAATTTTATTAAATGTACGTATACTCGTTTTAAATGGATATATATCCGGTAGGATTAACTTTGACGACCATATCCGGTAGACAATAAAAAAACAAATAAAAAGTTTTTCAAATGGAGAAAAACTTACATAAAAAAAACAGTGTTGCAGTTTAAAAAGATAGAATGTAAAACCCAAGTCTGTTTAAAGTCTGAGACAATGTATGGCTAACACGAGCCTGTTGACTTAGGAAGCCATTTCAGTTCCAAGAAGCAGTTCAAATTTTTGTATTTATTTTATATTACGTTAAGTATTTAACCATTTAAGTTTTATAATATAAAAAGAAAATAGGAACAAAATGTTATTTGCTTTACTAACAATTCTCAAAAAGTGGAGAGGTGAGTGAAAGGGAGGGAGGGGGTCGTAACTGATAAAAGGTGAACATTAGCCCGACGATCCGTCGTTATTAAATAATTAATTGCCTTCTTTAGAAAGAAAGGTTGAAAGCATGAAAGTCTAAAAGTCTGTAAGTCTTCACGATCTAAAACAGACTGCGTTAATGAAACTGAACAAAGGAAGAAAAGAAACCAAAGACCGTAAATGAGAAAATAAATAGAGATAGACTTATATAATATATTATAAGTGTGAAAGAGATAGCAATAGTTTAAATCACAAAATATAAATTAGTTATTTTGTTGTAATTAAAAATCACTCGAGGATTTTACTTGACTTTGCTTGATTTTATGTAATTGAAATTTATATATGAAAGGAGATTGCGTTTGTTCCGGTATCAATTTGAAGAAACTCGTTAAATTGAGTGATTAAAGCTCTTTTTTATGTTTTGGCGGGTGTTGGAGGGAATGGGGGGGAGTTATCTGGCTGTTGTACAATAATGTGTCAAAGTTTAAGACGACCTCTTTTTTTTATATAGTATCTCGGGCTTCCTATGCACGTAGCCTTTTATCGCCCCTAATATTGTTCTGCTTCTTCTTATACGTTATATCCAGACAACAAGAATGATCTATTCATGGTTACTGCACTTATAAATTTCGGTTTCTCAATCAAAGAGGGGGTGTTAACAGGAAGCGTCTGCGAAGTCTGTAGCACCGCCCTTTGGAGTCCATTTCTTGCCATTGCTGTATTTTTACATTGCCACAGAATGTGATCAGGATCTGCTGGATCACCACATTCGCATTTAGAGTTTGGAATGATTTTGTTTCTTGCTAGATGTTTCGGAGCTCCAGTATGATTCATTCTTAGTCTTGAGGTCATTGTTATTAATCTGTTAATTTGGCAAACCATGGCTTACGTCTCAGTATTGATTGTATTTTATAAAATTCTTTACCTTTATCAGAATTATCCCACTTGTCTTGCCAATTTTTCATTTCATTTTTTCTAAAATCCTGCATTTTTCCAAAAAACAAAAATAAATTCCATAAAAAGGTGTTGTTAATTGAATCATACGAGTGTATAAGACATACATTGATCGCACAGTTCATTAAATACATTAATTCTTTATAAAAGAACACCCAAAAATAATTTCTTGCTTAAGATATAGCTGTAAAAGTTCCTTAAGTCCCTTAAATTTATTACAGAAAATAACTAAGGTCAGCTAAACCGTTTAATGACCAACGACTGAGGGTCAAATAACAGGGCATTGTATTTACAGGACGATACACCGCTTGTCTTGAATTGCAGACGATCGTTTACTATTCTAAGAGCTTCACCGCCCTTATCTTCCACCCCACTGCCCTGCCGCGCTGGACGACCTTCGTCTGCGTCCCCCCTCCTCCCCACAAAGTTTCAACAAAGTTGCGGATTGATGATCCCACTGATGTAATTACATTAATCCACCATTGTACGGTTTTGTGTGGCAATATTTAAATTAAAATAAATATATTTTATTTACACTTATTAACCATGGGTTGAATAGTGCGACACCTCCGTTGCCACCCTTGCAGCACGGCTGGCATTTCTTAAGAATTAGTTTAAATGTATAAGGTGCGTTTCCATGTTTAATATTATACCAGACTTAAATATGCGAACGGATTTACATTTTGTAGCGGTAAAAGGACGAGATTATAATACCGGTACCAAACGATACTATTTTCCAACGTTAGACGCATCGTGTGATCGACGCTGAAACTAAATATGTCCAATGTTCACGTTGTCGTCTTTTATCCCGCGTCATAAAAGATTTTTCTACCCCCACTAACACACTTGATCCACATGTCATGCACTGTTGCACGAATTGTACAACAAATTAAGGTTTTATACTTGAAAGTTTTTGTTAAACAGTGTCAGTGTCAATAATATCAACAAATAAATAAAATAAATAAATCATTCGGATCAAACATTCGTTCCACCGTGTAGCAGGAAACTTGCCTTGTCAATTTTCCAATATTTACTCACACCGCATCGTTTTGTACCGGCTTAAAAATAAAAAGATTATACTGGATACTGAGCAGGTTCTCGACCCTTCTGCACGAGGTCACATTCAAAATCACAATTCTTTTAAAAGTACCGCCGAAGGAGTACCGACATTTTTGTTTTATAAAAATACTAACTAGAATTTTTAGAAATAGCATAAGTAAGGGCTTTATTAGTGTCGCACTGGTCTGTACGTTAAAAGTACAACACATTTAGTACACTCATGTCTAAATAATGTCATTTTATGCTTATAAATATATAAATATTGGATGTCATCAATGTGTACGACACGTAAGGCTATGAGTAGTTACGTAGTCTTTTTAAAATATTAATTTTTGACAAGTTGAAACTACTTAAATTTATCAAACTCTGGTTCACACTTATTTAAGTCGGTTGGTAGCTTAACTACATGCAAATAACTGTGATATAAATATCTCAATGCAAACCTAGCTAATTCATTTCGTAAAAGTTTAATACGCTCATGTCTGAAGTGAGCATAATCTGCTTCGTAGAAACAAAAACACTGCACGATGACTACGCGCGTCGTAGATGGTGAGAAAGGGGGTGTGTGGGTGTGTGAAGGCCAGTTGGAAGGAGTGGGGGGAGGGTAGATTGAACGCCATATGAGTTAAAGCGTAGGCGACCGGGCTGAACTGTCAATCAAAATAAAATTATGCGTTCATGTAGATTACCGTTTCAATTTATTTTGATTTTGTATGAAACAAATGGTTATTTTAGTGTAGGTAATAAAAATTTGTCTTATTATAGGTGAAATTACGAGAGTTCGGCTGTGATTCATACTTAAAATTGGTTGTGTTGTATAAATCTACCATACATTGAAATAATACTGTCTTACTCCTTTTTTATAATGTATTTAGGAACGAATGAGATAAATATTTATATAGTTCAAATTACGAGAGTTCGGCGGCGACTCATACTTAAAACAAGTTGTGGGGTATAAACTGTCGATATAACTAAAAACCACTGACTCACTTATTTTTCTATAATGTATATAGAAACGAATAATATAAAATTCATTATCGTATTATAGATTTATACCGCTCTTATAACCTCTTTTAAGTATAAATCACCGCCGAACTATCGTTATAAAGTTCTATAGAGCAATAGTATTAACCAAGGTGTACTATAATAAAGTAATGTTAACTGACTGTTGAGAAATGGGCACTAAATAAATAGCTAAAACGTTAATTTCAAAACTTAACAAATAATTTGACGTTTTTAAATTTTAAACTATCGTTTAAAATTTTCAATCAGTTCTCAATAGATCTCAACCCGTTTGTCTTCCTCCCTTGCTCTCTCCCCCTCACTCCCTCTCCCACGTTGTACGTGAATACACGTTGCTATGACAACTATTTACAAACAAGACAGCATCATGTACCAGCTAATCTAATAAAAAGAGCCCTCACACTATTGACTCTAACTCTAACGCCTTGTCGTCCCACAGATTTCCTGTCGGTGTTTTTGATAGCAAATGGTGAGGGGGGGGGGGGAACTCCAGCAGGGGAGAGGATACATATACCCGGGATGTACACATCTTAGTATCATCCAGAATTTTTTTCTTCTCCTATTTTTATTGAATTACGTTTACCCCTAACTTGCAGCACGTGCGCTTCTTCGGTTGTACGGGGTAGGGGAATGGGGGGGGGGGGGTAGATACCTGGGTCTACGTACTATGTATGATGGAGGTACCGACCCTAAAGCGTGGGCGCTCGCGTGCTGTATTTATAAAGACTGATATATAAAATTAATATCTTGTTTGATGAATATATGAATACTACAGGTAAGTCATTAGGATGTGGGAACGAAGGTACAAGGTATTCCGAAATGCAGCGAGACTAGCTGCTCCGACAGACGTTGTTCTGTCCAAATTTCAATAAATAGTTTCACAATTCAACTGAATCAATTTTTCGTCACTATTAGCTTGATTCACAATTGGATTGGACATTATATATTATTTATCATTATTATACAAAATGTTGTAAATAATTCAAGAAAACCAATCGCTTTAAGTGGGGAGAGGAGTATTTCTTGATAAATATCAAAGAATACTTTGTGAATTTTTCATAAATATATGTCAAGAAATGAGGCATTGACAGCGAATCTCCGCAGACGTTACAAAAAAGGTAACATTGCGGTGCCACTCATAACTCATCACTTGACTTTCTGAAATCAAAAAACCAAAATGATTTTATTAGTTGATAAGTTACTGCAGGTAACCCTGTCGAGTTTTTTTCTTTTATTGATTTTTTACAGCACTTAGAAGTCAAAATACCGTTTTTTCATGAAAAAAATCAAAACCTTGTTATTTTAAAATACGTTAAAATTAAAAAATTAAAAAAAACTCGGCAGCGTTACCTCGGCATTTATGTAAAGAAAGAGTGTGCAAAATTTCAAAAGGATCGGTGCATCTATGTGTGAGAAATACGCGTTTTAAAGTTTCAAAGGAAGACGAAAGCAGACCAGAGAGGTGAACACTTAAAACTCTATATCTCCGATAGTTTTACTCCAATCGACTTCAAATTTTTACACAATAAACTTAATATGTTGTACATTAATACAAATTAAATAAAATGGAAAAAAAGGTTGAAATCGTATTCACTTCTTTATGATTTTATCACGTTGCATGAATTCGCACTCTATTCGACTCATATAAATGCAAAAGAAACTTTAGTACATCAGTTCTGCATTTAAAAATATCAATTGATGTAGGTAACTTCATCGATGGAAACATACAAGCAAACACTGATTTCAATATAAGTGAACTTGATGAGCAAATGAAATAAAGCTGACGTTCTTTAAGAAAATAAACTTACAAAAAAAAATTTTCGTATCTCCGTCGTTGACTCAATTTACCAAAAGCAAAAAAATTCATAAAAAGAATTGCAAATATCGCACGTAATAAAATAATAAAATTCTTATAAATATATATAATAGCTCTTGTAGTAGTCTCGAAGTAATATAAAGAAAATAGACTGAAGAATACGATCCAAAGAAAAGTCAACGTTGAAACAGTACCTCGCCATTTGCATAAACAGTTTCAAAAAAATCTTTTGATGATTTCATACTTGTATAACAATGTTAAATCAAGTTGTGAAATATAGATGGGGACATCAGTGTACTGGTAGAAAAAAGCGTCTCTAAATGAAGCGACGCTAGGCGTCGTGGAAGCTGTAGATTAAATCAAATCTTCGTGAATTTTAAATAAAAGATGAGGGGTGGGAGGGGATGGAATGAATGGTGGCGCGGAATTAATATGAAGAAATTTCATTTAACGTTTATTATGGCGTTAAAATGAATAAAGAATATATCACAAATTAAATTTAATAATAAAAGAATAATTTTGAATATATATATACATATATATATGTAGGGTATGGATATTAATGTTAATATTTCGTTTTCTATATCAGCGCATAACTAAAAATACTGTTGGAACACAGCGTCTGTGGTCGGACTGATAGAGCTGAAGTGAAATTATTTAAGGCGCTAAATTCAAACTAGAATAACAGCTGTCCTTTATAATAACAATTAATATAATGTTTATATAAGTGTATATTTATATTCTTATATGTTTGGTACTGAATTTTGTATGGTAGCTCGAAAACGGGTCATGGGAAGTTTTTGAAAATTTCCTATTTCGTAGAGAAAAGAATTCTAAGATTTTTGGCGTCCCCGGATTTTTCTCTGAAATTCCTGGAAACCCGTAATTTTGGAAAAAGTGTATAACTTTGTCTTTGTAAAAGATAGAAAGGTGAAATTTTGCATGTGTATTACGCTATTGAATGCGAACATACATCAAAACATACAAATTCAAAATTTAATAAAAGGAGCCCGGTAGGATACTTTGGAGAAAGCTCAAATTTTGAATTGTGTAATAATTGAATATAACATTAAAAAAGAAAAATTCAAAATTTTATTTAGGGGCCCAGAGGCGGTTTTTGCCGAGGGTAAAAATTGTGCTATAAAGTTGAAAATTTACAAATCGAAAAGAAAAATCCCAAATTTTGAAAAAAGTTTTATTTTGTTGAAAGAAAATATATTTTTTTAGTCAGTTTATATGAAAATTTATTTGTTTTTATATGTGAAATTTATACAAAACGCGGGGGTAAACTCTAGTAACAATTAAAATGCTCTAGTTTCGGTAAATATAAATCTTTTTACCTAATATCTTAAGACAATATTTAAAGGAACATGTCATTGTCACCAGGTCCTCCGATAAGGACATTGACGGATCCTGTATACATACAAGTATATTATTGTATAAAGCTTAGTCCAAGTATAATAATTACTTAAGTAAACTTTAATAGTTATGAAAGTTATTGAGCAATCTACGTTTAATTACTAAAGCGGTTTCTAGGAGATAGTTCTAATGTTACTACAGTTTACAAAAGCTCCTTTAAATTGTGTTAATACATAGAATGAAATCAGGACCGCCTCCAGGATATACGATATACAAGTTCTATCCCGAAAGTTTACGCCTAGCTAAGTTCGAACATTAATAAAGAAGAAAACATCAATATAGTATTAAATTTGTGAACGTTATATTCCCGATTCCATCTCTGTTTCAAAACTTTCAAGAAAGTTCCAACGAAATCACTCGTCGTGAGAGCTTTTCATTATTCCAGTGATGAGTTTAACTCGAATGAATATGAGTCGTGTCTTAATAACATCATCATCATGATCATGATGAAGTGTAGGAACGAAGAACAATCTGAAAATGAAGGTAATTGAACAAGGGGAGCAACCAACTAGTGTGAATAATCTTATGAATTGACGCGTTGATTGATATGGGGAGATCCGACTTGTAGTACCAAAGTATAATGCAATAATTGTTTTAACTTAAAATAACATCAATATGCGAATTACTTTTAGTTTGTGTTAGTTGACATTCTGCTCCATTCCTTATCAAAACCCTATTTTATAAAACCTCTTCAAATATTTCTAAAAATAATTAAAAATATTATTTTCTTGAGGAAAAGACAATCTTAAAAGTATATTTCAACAAATATTTAATTTTAAAGAATTCAATCAATTTTTATCATTGGTAAAAATATCCGGTCTTACTCGTACAATTAATCTCATAAAGGTAGAATAAGAGATGACTAAGGGTTGCTATAGCGATAAAAGTAAGTAAGGACAGGGGTTGAAGCAGCTTACGATTAGATTCGGGGTAATACAACAAGATTTTACGCGTAAGACTGTTACATAAATGTAAAGGACTATTGTACTGTGTGGTTAGGGGTGGTTAAGGGAGAGGGTGGGTGATTTAATAGAAGTGGTTCGAAGGGTGAGTGATGTAAACCTCAAGTAACCGGCTATCGATACGAAGACATTCAGCCCTTACAGATTTACTTCAAACCATTAAATCCAAAAAGTGCGACTCGAGTAGTAATTAAATATACTGAGGGTGAGGGGTTGAAAACTTGGACTTACACTGTTAAATATATATTGGATTCAGAATAACTTGAGTACAAATGTTTAACAGTGTATGGTGATATTTTTCGGTAGTGATTCCGCCATTGTGACACACTTTGTTTGAATAAACGAACTATTGCGCCAAAACAGGCTTTGTTACTCTACATATCAGCAGGACGTAAATTGTTGTAACTTCTAAGGGAATGCATGTGGTTTACTGTGATTATATACACTCGAAAGATTATTTAAAATATTAAAATTAATTGAATCCTAAATATTTAGGTCAAGCCGTTACGGAAGTTGTGATTAACGTGGAATTAGCCGGTAGGGATCTCTAGTGTACCTTAACCCTTAACAAGCCCTAAATATGTTAGTTTTTGTACAATTAAAGTGTTATAAAAGCACCAAGAATTCATCCTCATGTTAAACATCTATGTTGTCAAGATTTGCACGTTTTGTAAAAAATAAAAATATTTTCCCCATTCGCAGAACACTATCGAATGGCAGTTGCATTAGTACACTCATTAAAACAAACGGCCAAAGCGAATCTCGTATCGATGATATCATTCCACTCCCACTTCTGATTTGGTAAATCTTATGCCTTGGATAAGTGTCTTGAAGACAGCTATTCGTCACGAACGGATAGGCGCACACTGGACACTCAATTCTTAACGTTGTCTCTCTTTATTTAGTATGTAACAATGGTTTAAGCCTCTAAAAATAGCTGGTTTCTAGTATGCGCGCAGAATCCGGCTCGAACGCCTGAATAGTGTTCTGTGAGGTTCAATAATGTAAGGCCAGTGTTTTGTAACTTCACAAAAATTACCCTGTATTTTCATACCATATATTAGTCAGTCGATACCAGAATTTACAGGGTGTTTTTTATATAATAACAAAATGCTGCCCTTACACAAAAGCGCCCTGTATTTCGATGGATAATTACCATAAATCTTTATAGATTGAATAGTAAAGTAATATTAGCTAAACGTTAGCCTAGTCTGTTGGCGAAAGATAGAAAGAACTAAATAATTTATAGAAATGATAATAACTTTATTCTTTTTTTAAGATGACGACTCTGGGGAGAAATCAGTGTCCGTTCTCTTAGCTGGCGAAGAATCAGAATTAACTTTCGTTGATATCCCAAGCTCGGAAATGTCGGTAAGTGTCAAATTTCTTGTGTCCTATTTCAATTTTGTGTTTATCTAATAGAATTTTTTTTTTGCAGCCTGAAAATTGTATGACGAGTTATGAGGCCCACGCTTATTGTGTCGTGTACTCCATGTCTGATCGGAGCAGCTTCGAAGTGGCGGAGGAGAGTCTGCAGGCGCTATGGACGGCGGGAAGTATGGCGTGCCGGGCCGTCATCCTCGTGGCTAACAAGGCAGACCTGGTTAGATGCAGAGCTGTCACCACTGAAGGTAAGAAGATTTATCTCTTGTAGATTATCTCACTGTGGACGACTGATTGCAAACGCGAGCCCCGAATCTGCACGAACCGAATGAGAATGCACGCACACGGCACGAACGAAACTAAACTGATTTGAAACTAGTATCGAGCGACTATGTTTCTTGGTCGCAGAACAATTACGTTACACGCTTTTGATGGTGGCATCATGTGCAGAGATGTGCACACATACTATTCAAAAGTATTTAAGTTAACTAATTTCAATCACAAGGTTGAGAATGTTGTGACGCATTCGGTCGCACGATTCAGAGAGTCATGCGACCGAAGTTGTGCGTAGTCTGTTCCATTGTTATACTTCTAGTGTAATTATTTTTGTATTTTGTTCTCTATTGCCAAAAAAAAATCAAGTGTGTTCTTGTCCAATTTGACATGAAACCACTCATATAAGCTTGTTATATAGACTTTTAGGGGTTGAGACGGGGAGTGGAGGGGAGGGGGTAGTAAACCAACCACCCATATTCACAAATAAATTCACTCCACACATGAATACCACAAAATCTTTTTTAACCTTTTCATTTTCATTGAATAGAAAATCATGAAAACCCAATGAATATAAAAAATCTGGTATAAAAAAAACTTCAAACGAATATTTTTTTTCAATCAAATCAAAAAATCCCAGATACAGAAATGGAAAATAAAGTAACATCCTAAGTTGGCTTCACCCTCCTCCTGCTCCTCCTCCTGGAGGCGACTAGTAACTGCTTTTGACTCCTGCAGCTCTAAACACCTGATCGTGATATATTTTTGTACTTTTTATTATTCAAAAAGTTTTTAAAAGAGGTTTTTATTTTATTAGAAGAAAAAAACGTGGTTTTGTATCCTTAAGGGTGAAATCCAAAGATTGTGAAAAATAGAAGTCGCTTTTACGTGAATAATGGGCTTATTTCTTTCGTAAGTCTGTCGCATACACAAAACCGTGGCTGAGATCTTGTAGAGTTGTATGGGTAATGAATATATCTGATGTGCAAACAAGCCGATCGCTCACGCTTCTTCAATAAGACAAGTCTTCATCATACGCTTTCAAATCGAATCGAATCGGACCGTGCTAACTGAAATCTGTGTGATATCTGAATGGATTCGACTCTGTATATATGGTTTTGATATTGCTATGCATACCTAACACTTTACGAACTCTCCCTCCAAATTATCTTTCGACCTCACTCCGTAAAACCACAATATGTAAAGCGACATATGGGTGAACCGTTTCACTACCCCCCTTCCCCCACTCTACCAGTTCTCATATCGT
Organism: Panorpa germanica; assembly: GCA_963678705.1. NCBI lineage: Eukaryota > Metazoa > Arthropoda > Insecta > Mecoptera > Panorpidae > Panorpa > Panorpa germanica. Next base: position 4,422,219 of record OY783219.1, read on the forward strand.
GAGATCCATTAGTACATCAGATGTAATTAGTGACACACAATGGAGTTGGTAACGGGCTCAGGCTCGGCTTCTACAAGAACAAAGCGTAAAACGGAGTGTGACATCGCTAAACACGTCATCATCGTGCTCATCATCCTCCTTTGTGACCCTGAGCCGATTGTACTTAGTAGCGACAATAGTGAAATTGATACGTCGTGGGAATTACATCGAGCGCGATTAAGTTGTCAGGGGGCACCGGCACCCCTTGAACGTCGTGTCACAAACCATACACCTAACGATTTACATAACAAGTTTACCTGAGTAGGTATACTTGTCAGTTATACCGGAGTTTGTTACATGTAAACGTATGGGTAACTGTGCAGGTGCAACTGTCATGTAAACCTGCTGATGTGTTTCAAATTTTGTTACTTTGTACTGAATTCAGAATATACTTCTTAAGGCGAAACGATACTTGGCCATTTTTGACTCGCGAAATATAGATGGCGATACTATACAGCAGGTTAAATATTATCAAGAAAACATGTTTTTTTTGTTTAAATTGTTTTATGTAAGTAACTATAAACGCGAATCAAAATCTAAAGGTGCAGTTAGTTAGATGAATAACGTATCTACATTTTAAGCTTTCTTCCACTAACTTTTAATGAGTTGGAACCGCAAAAATAAATTTTAAAAATAATTTTTCATCTAACGTTATTCATCTAACTAATTGCAGCTTTAGATTTTGATTCGCGTTTATAGTTACTTACATAAAACGATTTAAACATAAAAAACATGTTTTCTTGATAATATATAACCTGCTGTATAGTATCGCCATCTATATTTCGCGAGTCAAAAATGGCCAAGTATCGTTTCACCTTAATTCTAGATTATATTATTCAAATTTTGATAATTATTTCGCCCCTTTTTTCGGTAACTTGAAAGGAACCTACTGTAATTTCCATCAAAAGTTGAAGAATCAAAAGGAAATACATCTAGTATTACGATATTATTGAATATAATTAATTATTTGAGGTTTACGACCAAAAGTGGGGGGAGGAAAGAGCGTATAGTTTAATTTGCGGCTTCGTGCCTACATTTCTATACGTAACATAATTATAAATGTATCGTATTCATAAAATACCAGCGCAATTTCAAAGAGTCTTCGGTTATTGAACAAGTATGTTATTTTCGTATCTGTAAATTTCACTTCAGTGGAATATTATTTAATTATAGGAACACATAGAGTAGCCTAATGGAATATTCGTATGTAGCATGTGAGAAAGGGTTGGGATGGCGATGGGGAAGGGGTGAGACGGTAATTGAAGAAGAAAACGATAATTGATTAGAGCGAGAGAGAAAGAGAATTTAATATGAAGAGAGTTACATCTCCATAAGAGAGTAAAGTGGAAGTCTATTTTATTGCAATGAACTAATGCATATGGGGAATCGGTAGGGTCGCCAATAATAGGAAAGTGGAGGAAATCTTGTTCAAAGGAACTCGTTGGAAAGAGAAGCTATGTATATGTTCCTTAAGGACATACCCAACAAATATATTAAATATAGTCCAAATCACGATACTTCGACGGCGACTTATACTTAAAAGAGGTTATAAGAGCGGTATAAATCTGTAATACGATAATGAATTTTATCTTATTCGTTTCTATATACATTATAGAAAAATAAGTGAATCTGTGTTTTTTAGTTATATCGGCAGTTTATACCCCACAACTTGTTTTAAATGAGTCGCCACCGAACTCTCGTAATTTGAATTATATATATTTATTAATATCCTTTATACGTAGAAAAAGTTTCAATACTCCTTGCGGTACTAAATTTTTGGATTTTGACTGTTAAAATTTGCATTTTTAACATACAAATCTTACACCGACACCGACCTATGTTATGTAAATGGTAATTTCCTTACGATTCTTTCGAAAAACTTAGAATCATTAATTGAGAATATGACAAATATTGCCGTGTAAAGGAAATTACAGCAAGAAGTATTCATTTTTTTTACCATATATGTTAAAAGTGATCTACTTTTGATCGTTGTCGACTTTCTTCACGTATCGCTCCTTAGGGACGTCCTTAAAATTAACGCATATAAAATAACGTAAGGTCTGAATTTAACTATAAGACCGTCGTGCTTGCATTTGCGCCCATACACCGTCTAATATCACTTAAATGCGTTGGATTGATGAATTTTATGTTTACTGTTGCCGGTGCGACGTAACACATTTGAGTGGTGCACTCCACGAAGTCTAGATTATGTCCAGTGGTTAATGGGCTTGTGTCCTATGTCTTAATTTCTATAAAAGTGTATTATATATTGATAAAGTGTAATAACTCATTATATGTTAAGAGATATTAACAATTAAAAAAGTCATTTTGTCTCTTTAATTATTAAAGGGATTCAACGTTGTACACATTCCAAGTGCATGTGACATCACAATCCTTGTGTAAGGTTACCAACCTTACAGATCATAAATCTCTGCTATATGTATTTTTATATCAAAATATCAAATATTATTTACAACTATTTCAAGGAACAATAAAATTTCGATATTATGTCTGCCGTAACAGAGTTAAATAAAATAAAAACTTATTATTCTTTGGCTTGACTTGGTTATTTGACTACCAACAGCTACAAAACATTACCACAGCACTGACCTACTCAACAAATAACTGACGTTAAAATGCATTTCACGTCATAAAAATATGGCCGACCATTTCTAGCGCTAAAACTACAATTCAAACTTTTAATTGCTATATGTCCGTCAACATTTAGATATTTAATAAAATAGACAAGGCAATACACATTTATTCACATCAATTTCAATCAACAATTGAAAAATCGACCACTAAAAAATGAGGACACAAACCCATTAGACTAATATCACATAGTAAATGTCTTTCGTACAGGAGATGAAACATTACTCTTCACCCTGTATAGTACAAGTATTCTAGAACACCCTGTGTGACTTGTTCGGTCGTTAAGTTACGTTTATTGTGCCAGATATTTTTTATAGTTTATTTTATGTTTATTTTATGTTGATAACTTCATTTCAAAAATATATCTTTTTGGTTTCTGCGCGCGGCATTTTGTAAACATTAAACCCTGTTAAATATACAAACACCACCACCACCACCATCTGTGGGAAATCTGGGAAAACTGTGAAAAATAAAACAAACATTTAGATAACTGAATTACGTAAATATTTATGGAATGTAACGGAAATATTAGTTCGTTCATATTTATTTTTATTTATGACATAAAATAACATGGTATTTCTGGTAAAAATAATCAATTTTAGTGTAAATGTCAAATGTTGGATGAAAAATGGTTCATTTAGCGAGTAACCTTTTGAAAATGTCGTCTTTTGTAAGTGGTGTATGCAGGCATTATCAAAGGGACCCCTCCCAACTCCTCTGATTTTAATTACTATTTATAAAGAAAACAACAAAAGCAATTTAAATTTTACAAAATATATTTAATAAGTAAACAACAGAATATATAAATATAATACACATCACATTAGCAGGTAATAGAAAGTAGGAGAAAATACAGATTATGATACAGATGAATCTCGATATAACGGACTAAGGGGCAGGAAGTATGATTAAAAGAAAAGGATATTAGGTCTGAAATACATAGGTTAGTTTCTTCATGGAAATCACCACAGTGTTAAATTTTACGTGTAATATGCACCGAAAATTTTGTCCGTTTTATCCATAGTCTATTATATAGAGGGTCGATATATGGAGGCTATACTCCATTTAAAAATAAAAATTCTTTTTTCTGTTATATCCGTTGTTGTAGCTTCTTTATGCTCAATAGCTCACAAGACAGGTTCATGTAAACTAATTTGGCTTGAAATTATTGCTTGATAAAAAGAAAAATTTAATATATGTTTTTCTATTCCACCTTTGACACATTTACTTGAACGTTTTTATTCTTCAAGATTTCATCATTTTCTATCATATTAAAATAATTACAGTAAAAGTATCATATTCTAGCCCTATATATAGCAATATTTATTTTTATATTTACAGATAAATAATATGAAGGTTTTACTATACTATATTATGAATTTATTTTTTATTGTTTGTATTATTAATTGAATTTTTTATTTGTTGCAGAGGGAAAAGCCATGGCAACAGCTTACGATTGTAAATTTATTGAAACCTCGGTGGGAATCAACCACAACGTGGACGAACTCCTAGTGGGCCTTCTCTCACAAATTAGATTGAAATTAGAAAATCCAGAAAGATCAAGGTGAGTTTTATGATATTATTTTTTTAGGTGTATTTAGCGGGGCATTTATTTGTCATAAATTTTACAACCTTTATTTATGACAAACCCTTAGAAATGTTACCAGTCATATAAAAATTAGAATTTAACTAGAAAATATAGCAATATTCATTTTCAAAACTTATTTTTGCGGTTCCAACTCATTAAAAGTCAGTGGAAGAAAGCTTAAAATGTAGATACGTTATTCATCTAACTAATTGCAGCTTTAGATTTTGATTCGCGTTTATAGTTACTTACATAAAACGATTTAAACATAAAAAAACATGTTTTTTTTGAAAATATTTAACCTGCTGTATCGCCATCTATATTTCGCGAAAAAAATGGCCAAGTATCGTTTCACCTTAACCAGTCCCTAATCTAAGTGGTCTAATGATAATTGTCCTCTATTTCAGAGATCTCTTCCGAAAACGGAGCACCCGCAAAAATAAGCACCGTAAACCCAGTCCAAATGGAGCTAACTTCAGTCCCCCTGCTTCCCCGCTTCAAAGGAGCGGCCCCCCAACAGCCCCTTCATCACCTAGAAAGTACCGCGGGTCCAGAACGTCAACATCTTTAAGAGTTAAAGGACTTCTGGGACGAGTTTGGGCGCGAGATTCAAAATCAAAATCTTGTGAAAATCTCCACGTATTGTAATCATCTTTTTTTAATAATATTTTTACGGGATGGCAGTGGTGCTGGTTTGTGGTGGTGGCGGTGATTATCGTTAATTTTTATATATGTTGTTTATAAGAAAATAGTATTAGCATTGATTTGTGGTAGAAATCGTTATATGTATTTTTAAAGATATATTTTAACAATTTTTGTATTGTAAAATTTTGCGAAATTTCTATCCCGAAAAACGGGGAACTAAGGAAATGATTTATAAGCTAGAAATACGAGTATGTTGTAGGTTTAGTTTTTTATATTGTGTATTTACTAATATGAAGTTTTATATTTAAAAATATTATTATTTTATTCTGATGGACCGTTCACACTGCTAAAGCATTTGTATACTGTTGTTGAGAAATGTTTAAGCAGTGTAGACGTGTCCTATTTAATCGGATCCTGAAATGCATACCGACACATCTTAAGGCTATTTTCTTTTAAGGGTAAGCATCCATCTGCATTTCTGTATCGAATTTATACTCAGCTGTGGACGCTTACCTTAACATTGCATTCTAATATTGGTTCTTGAGGTGGTGGGTAGATAATTTTCATACAATGCCGTTCTTACACCCCTTAAACGTCTCTAATTAATAACCCTTAATTATTAATAGTAGAAGAATCTTCTAAGATTGTTAGTTTCGTATCTTAGCGTAATTATCTTTATGTGTCTGTGTTATTCAATAAGACTGTTATTCTTAAGTTTGTTAATTATACATTATTAGTTTTTTATTTATTAAAATTATTATTTATTATTGTTTTTTAAATATTATTTTTATTTCATTTTCCTATTTACTATTCCTTTATTTTCTTATTGGTTTTAGCTCAAGAAAATCACTTTTCTTACGTTTTTCGCATTGTTTTTACTTTGTTAAAATTTGTATTTTTAACATACGAACCCTACACCGATACCGACCTATGTTGTGATATAACAATGGTAATTTTCTTACGATTGTTTTTGAAAACTTAGCATCCTTAATTGAGAATATGACAAATATTGTCCTGTAAGAAAATTACAGCAAGCGGTATTCGTTTCTTCATAAAAATAATTTTAAAGTGAGCCACTTTCTATAATTTTCAACCGTTCTAGAAGATCAAGACTTGGCAACATCGCAATACGCGGGAAGTTTAAAGCACCGTAAAAGACAGCAAAGTAAACAAGCCGCGTTTTAGTCAGTATAAGAATGCAACGTTGCCAGATCTAAAAAACGACGCCGTAAGTAGTTATTTTTTTATTAGTGCTCTTTGTAAACGTGTTTAAAAAGTCGGAGTCACGACCCAGTAAACAATTTGGTGAAGTGTCCTGTTTTGTGACGTTTCTATCACTATTGCACTTCAATTATATTTCGCATCAACTTTATCTGAATTTGTATATAATAGACATTTCATATGAACGAACTGTGATGAAATGAACTCTTTCATGACAATAGGACAATCATACGCATCTTCAATATGATGTTAAAGTGACTCCAAAATGTTTACTGGGTCGAATTCCGTTCCAGTGTGAGAGCAGCTTACTCACAAATATTGTTAAATCAATTTATTAGACCATTAGTCCCGCTGTTTTAATCGCACATTAAACGCCAATTAATTAATCCGTCTGTCACAGCAATCAGCACTAATTCCTCTGTTAGCTAAATGAACCACATCAACCTGATTTTGATTTTACCATCAATACATTTGATGGGGCGGGAGAGATTTAGGTAAGGGGAGAGAGGTATAGCTTTATAACGAGCTTTTGTGATATTGCTAACAAAATTAAATTTATTTTATGTATAATTTTCATTTATTGAACACAAGCCCTCACATCAAGGGGTTGTGAAGCAGTGGGGGAGGGTACTTGTTCATTAATGTGTTTGATATAAACGCGCTGATAAGAAACGTATAAATAATATACAAAATACGTAGAGGAATATACCCAATATTTTATGTAAAATTAAATTTTCAAATATTAATTTTTCGTCACTATTAACTTGATTCAAAATTTCACAATCTGCTGTCAAACAACATTTGCGCACATAGGTTTTTTCGCAATATTTCCAATTTTCCGGGCAAATTTTCAAATTTTTCTTTCCCTAAAAACTTATTCAGTTTATTACGAACATTTACAGAAAAAATTAAAATGAAAGAACAGTTTTTAATTTTTATTTTTAATATATAGTTTCTCGGGCTTCCTAGGCACGTCGCCTTTTATCGCCCCTAATAATGTTCTGCTTTAACTTTAATTTTACTTTAACTAAACTTTGTATCCCGACAATAAGAATGATCTGTTCATAGCCACTGCTGTTATAAATTTCGGTTTCTCAATCAAAAAAGCGTAGCGTTTAATTTTTATTTATAAAGAAGTTAGAAAAAGAGTAGGTTTCGTTTTGAGTAGAATATTACATCAGTGTTACATAACATGCACTTTCTCGCTACAATATAATTTTATAACGATATAAAACCTAAATTGGGTACAGGAATCAATTACGTTCGAAGTTCAAACAATGGACCGGCCGGGCCGCAGTTTTATGTTGTCATTTTAATTATATTTCAATAAATCAAATCAAATGTGTTGAACGTATGGGTGATAAGTGGGGGGTAGAGGGAGGGGTTGTACTAGGGGGTAAGTGAGTGAGAGCGATGGGGAAGGGGTTGATGTGAATACAATATATGCAATTTAATATTCATAATATATTCCGGCGCGCAAAGGGTATGTGTTTGTGACAGATTTTGATTACTAAAATTAAATTTGCATCGCAAAGCTTTTACACATTCAAAGGTAACTTCAATAAACAGCTACTGAAGTACTTAGTAGTTGGTACGGCTGATAAATCTATAGCCTAGCCTGCCTTATTTCCCAACTGTCTTTATTTTTCGAATCATCCTATAATGTTCCAACTGTATGTTTATATTCTTTCATTCTTATATGTTTGGTAGTAAATTTTGTATGATAGCTGGAAAACGGCTTAAGGGAAGTTTTTGAAAATTTCCTATTTCGTAGAGAAAAAAATTCTAAGATTTTTGGCGTCCCCGGATTTTTCCCTGAACTTCCTGGAAACCCGTAATTTTGGAAAAACAAGAAAAAAAAGTGGGTTCTTTTTTGCTGTATAACTTTGTATTCGTAAAAGATAGAAAGGTGAAATTTTGCGTGTGTATTACGCTATTGAATGCGAATATATTTCAAAACATAGAAATTCAAAATTTAATAAAAGGGGCCCGATAGGAAACTTTGAAGAAAGCTCAAATTTTGGGGGCACGGGGTCGGTTTTTAGCGAAATTGCACTAGAAAGTTGAAATTTTTTATGTAGGCTAACCTAATTTACAAATTGAAGAAACGAAATCCCAAATTATGAAAAAAGTTTTTCAAAAATATTTTGTTAAAAAAATATATTTTTTTAGTCAATTGATATGAAAAATTATTTGTTTTTATTTATAAAATTTATACAGAAGGAGTTAAATATAAAATTTGAAATGATATTCAATTCACATACAAAAGACAGTCGTCGCTTGCAACGGGGGTAAACTCTAGTATGTTTTATAAAGGACCAGCTAAGTTTTGCGACTTTATAAAAGATTTGTCCATAACTACTGCCTCTGTCTTTACTAGTCTCGACTAGCCAGCGAATGTGCTGACGTGTTGCTGCTTTGTGATGTGGTGGGGGAAGACCAGTGACTCGCTTGTGAGCTACTAGACCCAGTTACTCTGGGTCCAGTAGCTCAGTATAAAACTGTAATACACCTAAATGTTTAACACAGTTAAAGAAAACATCGCGAAACTCACGAAGATATTGATTGACTCCATGTACTTACTTGACCGATGGAAAATAAACTTCAGTTACTGTTTATGACAGATTTGAATTATTGAATGTTAAACATTTTATGTAATGTAAGTTCAGCTGAACGTGTCAGCCTGGAGCTGCGTAGTCAAACTCATAGTTTTATAGTTCATAGTTCATGAAACACTTCGCTTTGTTCAAATTTTAATTAGTAATTTACTCGGCTAATCACACGCTCCAGTAATCACTGCTGCATACAATTTGTTGAAAACTTGTTATTTATTTATCGCTTGTTTCCTGGAGAACAACAGGCGTTGCCCGGGTCTACAAACTATATGCATAGATTTATAAAAGATAACCCGGTGAATACAGTTAGGTCTGTCGCACACTGCAAGCGACAAAGCCGTCCGAATATAGGCGTTACATAGCTCTTATACTGGGACCAAACGAATACACTGGAAGAGAATGCAATATCATCTTTCATAACAGTGGTGTATCGATAAAAATTAAAGTAAAAGTTTGCTCTTATGATGAATTATGTTAGTACAAAACAACTCCAATATCACTCCACCCTACAGTACACAAGTTTGACTTGGCGTACTGCCGTATCGGTACGTGGTTTGTATGTATTGTGACACAACACATGCAAAAAACACAGGAGTCGGCTTGCTTTTAGAGTTCTAGACGCTCAACCAAGCCGTCGATTTTTCGTCGCTTAAATACGCTTGCAGTGGGCGAAAGGTGTGCAACATGAGCGATCATTTTATCTTAATAGAGAAACGCAATCGTATCTTTGTACCCCCCCCCCCCCAACTAACCCCTCCCTCTCTCGCCACCCATGTAACATCTGTGCTAACTCAAAAAATTTCTTATAAATAAATAAATACACAAAATAAAATATAAATTTGCAATATATTTGTAATTTTATCAAAAATTTTACAAAATACGTTGTTTAAATTGCCGTTGGATGTTTAATATTAAAATTTAAAAATTGGGTCCACTTAAGAATTATTCTTATAGCAATTTTAGGTTAGGATTTTTGACATTTTATTTTTTCAAAACTACATTTATATGTATAGAATTTAGATAAGAATTATTAACAAGTGTATAAACAGATGTATAGGTTTTGGATTCGTCATCACAGAATTTACCATAGTGGTTTGTTCGAATCCAGGGCCGGTTAAGTAAACGTTGAAATCTTTTAAAGCACATTTTAAAAATAATTGTCAAATAATAATATGTAACTAGGTGTATATACATATTTAGATATAAAATATTTAAATTTTTTGAATTTTTAAATGTTAGTGATACTAATTAATAAATAATTAATGTTTTGTAATTATAAATATATCGGGAAATGTTAAAACTAAAGAAAGGTATGTATAAAGCATTTGTATTCGTTTTAAAATTGCGCCCTAACTTTCGGAATATTTACTTGGAAAAATAGCGCCAAAAAACGATTTCATACCCAATACCTTTCTTTTTAACTAAATTAATATTATATTATAAATATAATCCTATTTCCAGAGCCGGATTCAGATTTTTTAAGCTTCAAGTCCCGTTACAAAAAAATTATATTAATTTTTACAATTATGATTTCTTGAAATGTCTTAATCCGGCCCTGCGTAGTTTTAATAATAATTCAAAAAATGTCCGCCATTTATCAAATATATTTAATATTTAAAAAATTATTTATAAAAAAAACCACGAATAAAAATACTCCAATAGTAGATTTTAATGAATGCACATAAAAATTTAAATGACCAATAATTATGGCAGGTTAATACGGCCTTTTATAAAACAATTCTGATTTAATGTATATTGTGTAACATGGCCTTTTAGTAGTACAACATGGACTGTTCAACGGTCAGTTATATTATTTACATTAAATTTTTGAATTAAATATTATACACCAACCTTTGTTTCTACATTAATTGTGCCTTACTTTCGTAAGGTTGGTATACAAAATTTAAGCAAAATTTCAGATTATAAATTATAGATTTAACAAAATTTTCACGCAGTTTAAAATTTATAATGTGAATCATTTTTGCTTTATACATTTTTTTCTTTAATTTCCTACACTTGCTTCTTTTCATATTTTCGTTTTGTTTTTGTGCTCAAAATTGTCTTGCAGTGCAAGGTTCGCACTTGATTGCTTCCACAAGCTAATTTCAAGGTTCACTTTCCATTTCTTGTATAAAAATTCTACTTGCTAGCTTGCCACAAGCTATTTTCAAGGTTTATTAACGATAAAAAATGCACTAGTTTTCGTTTTGTGTTTAGTGGAACTGTTAATTTCTCTCGCCAATGACCAAATCTCGCACACGCACATTTACGCAGCAGTTAAAAAGATAATCATTCAAATCTACACGCATTTTTTACATAGTTTACTAATTGTTTTGCTTGATTTTAAATTAATTTTCTTAAAAGAATAAGCTATTACACTATGATGTAAAAATCGCATGTTTTTCGTACCTTTTTCATAAAAAGAAAGACCAGTGATTTAAGGATGTTCCAGCGTGGTATAGTATAGTCTGAACAGAAATTGAAATTTAAAATAAAATGATATTTTATTTTATTTTCTTTACTCTTCTAGAACATTTTTTGTGAATAATAGAAAATAGTGGGCGAACACGCTTCAACGCTGGGATTACCTTAAGAAACCTCTCACCCCCCTTCCCTTCGTTAGTATTTTTTTAGCTGCTGCTTCCAATAAACATAATTAGACTAAATGTACTGCACCATGCAATTGTATGTGTTTCATGTTTTAGTTAAAATCACAAATTACAAATTGTTCGGAAATTTCGGGTAAAATCAATAACTAGCCAACTGTATCAAAACACACACCAACAAAGAATATTGTAAAACTTACAACTTGAATAAAGATTGTTTCTTTTGTTTTACGGTGAAACGCTGCCGTAAGTTGCTGCAGTAAAGCACCATACCCACCAACTGTTTTAGTTTTTATTTTAAATATTGTTCCAGGTAAAAAATTATCTTGCAACGCAAGGTGCACAAATCGTAGCTTACAACTAGCTAATTCCAAGCTTCATTTTCTAATGTTCATATAAAAAATTAAAGGTGCACCCATGCTAGCTCGTAACAAGCTAATTAAAATATTACATTTTCGTGCGTCAATAATATACTTTATTTTCTTTATTCTAATACAAATAAAACTGAAACTGTAAGTGGGAATGATACTTTATATTCGTATAGTTTTTTTTCTATTAATTTGTGCATTACTTTCTTTTAACATCAAAATTTTTAAATGAAACGGATGTCTAACTTTTCTGACGCCGTTTTTACATTAGACGGTTTTATCAGCAACTTAACTTCATTGAAGATAGTACCGTCTAATCAGAACTACAGAATTAGAAACATAAATTCTAAAATATATGCAGCAATATCCTACTATATTTTTATAATACTTTTGCAACTTCTTTCTGGTTTAACATAAGAAGGAGGGAGAGTTGACCCCAAAAAGTATTATAAAAATTGTAAAATCTTAGAAAAATGTAATTTGTACTGTAATTAATGTTCTATATTAATTAATGTATATGCCATGCACAACTCGGAATTTAAAAAATAAGTAATTATTAATTAATCATAAAAAGAAATTTTTTACTTGTCGAAAACTTTCGGAAAGGTAATTTTTTAATTTCATGAATTTCTTGACTCACAAATAATTAGTTTTTCTTTTATTCTCGGTGCTTCCCGAAAGTTATTTAAAAATATGTTAAAACTATCTCACCTTCGGATAAAGGTGCTCCCACACTAGAATGGATTAACACAGTGGTGTATTGATAAACATTAAAGTAGAAGCTTATTCTCAAGATAAAGTGTGCTAATTTGAAACAACTTCAATACACCCCATGACAATAGTCTATTCCAGTGTGAAAGCAATCTAAATTTTTATAATGTACTACATTTTGAAAATCATTATTTTAGTGATCGATCAATGGTATTTAATCTAATCTATTCTATTACAATGTAACCACTATGCTAGTTATGTATAAGATCGATTTTTCAATATCTATTAATAATTAGATGTTATAATATATTGGTGATGCCATATCATTTAGTTATACTCGTACATACCTATTTGTGTTAGTTCATTATTGATTCTATATTGAAAATATTTTAATATGATAAATATGTTTAAAATTAGCATGAATATTTATTAAATAAGTTTAAAAAACTCTTTTATAAAACATCTTTTTGTTCGTTATTATTTATTATTATGAATTGCAACATATAACACGTGTAACATTCTTCCATATTCAGTGGAAACCAACCAGGTGATTTAACATTGCACCATTTTAATTGATTAATATTGTTTTCTGTATTTTGGCATTGAATACTTAATGATTATGAGTATTAGGCTTTTACAAGTTGCATGTTGGTCAGGCTTTAAAACTAAGATTATTTTGTATTATTTGAGATGAAGGAAGTTATACTCTTATTTAAATTGATCACAATGAAAATGTACTAAAATTTCTTTTGCATTTTTTTCAGGGAGTGGATGTGCACGAAGATGATCCCGGGGTGATAGAAGAAGTGTGAGGAATTCAAAGATACAGGCTATAGAAAGGAATAGAAAAACATCTCTACAAGGGCTATGGCATCAAATGATCAAGAGGCACTGGATTGGTTTTGTTGCTGAATATATAAGATAGTTTATAAATTTATAAATAATATAAATGAAAATAAAAAATAGTAAATTAAATATAATAATAATAATATATTCAAATATAAATATATATGTATATTTATAATAAATTTATATCAAATGTAATAAAATTTATTTAATAAAAGATAAGCTTTTGATACTTTATAAATGCCTGACTAACTAATTAATGATATTATAAAATAGTGCATAAAAAAATATTTAGTTCTACTACAGCAATATAGATAGCACAAGCTACTTATCTAATATTTGAACCAACCATAGTTGATTCAGGTTTTATAATATAGATGGCCATAGCTGTTTAGCTGAGATCACAACCTTGCATTTCATTGATTCCGGTTTTATAATGTAGATGGTAGTGACTGTTTATCCAAGCTCCCAACCTTTTACCGTTTAGTTTCTCTTTTATAATTTAGATGACGCTGTATATCTATCCAATATCACAACCTTTTACTATTTAGTTCCTGTTTTATAATTTAGATGGTGATATTTGCCTTACTCAAGCTCACAATGATAGCAATGGTGGGAGGTAATTATTTAGAGTATATAACAGACGGAGTACCGTGCAGAGCTTCAGTGTAGCGTCAGCTACTCCAGTGAAAGGAGGGGTAGGCGTGCCGTTTTTTTTACAAATGCGTATAAAGAATGTTGAATAAATTTGTAAAGCCAGCCTACCGGCTGGCTTTACAAATTTATAGGAAGGGGCCGGAGGCCCCTTCCTGCATTCGCGGAGCGAATGCAAAAACGTTCCTATTGTACGCGCGAAGCGCGTACAATAAAACCGGGGCTTTAGCCCCGGTTTAAAATATATAGTAAATGCTAGAAGGGACCGAAGGTCCCTTCTAGCATTTACTATATATTTACCTCGTCTGACAATATTGATACTCTATATGTCTATACATATATATATACAGTTACATCGGATAAATACAAGTTTTAATTTTTAACCAGCATGAGCCACCGTGGCCCAGCCGGTAGCGTCGCCGCCTCGTAATCGTACGGTCCCGGGATCGAAACCCAGCCCCGCCGAATAAAAAACGTAACAAAAATCTCCCGCCATGACCAACCCCCCCCCCCCAGCCCTGACCCCACAAACTCATATACAGCGCGACGAACCCTGACCGCCCCCCCCTCTCTACGGAAAAAAACCCCTCCTATCCTACAAAAAAGAAGCTACATTTTGCAATTTTTTTTATTAATTTTTTTTTCTTTTTACATTTCTTTTAAATTTCATATATTACATTAAAGAAATTTTGAAGTCAGTAGAAGCAGATTGAAAAAGTTCAGCTGAGTGGTGAAGACCTGAAATAAAAATACAAAGTCATAAGAGAGATGCATCTATGTATAAGGTGACAAGTCCTAAATAAGAATGATTACTTTGCACAAATTAATTATTGATACTTGTGTAATTGGTCACCTAATATAATTATAGTTAGGAATGGTAAATAACTTATAAAAAAACATCTGTATTAAAAACGCCTAAGGAAGTGACTTTTACATTTTGAAGAAACAATATTATTTCTGTCATTTTATTTTTGGCTGTTGTATTCAACTATATAAGAATGGAACAGATAAACATAGGGACTTATTTGTGTATTGTTTAACACTAAAATTGTCATATCTCTTGGATTCGATAATAACCGAAGAACTATCAGCAACCAAGGTAGCTCTACTAGGAAGAGTACAAACGTACAAAGTAGGAGATAGCAATAGCACTCAGCATCGTAGCTGATTTTTCTTTCGTTATTATCAACTACAAAACACGTCAGTTACGGTGTTCTCAAGCAATTATTAGTACACTTCATCATGAGAGGAATTTATATTTTAATGTTTATCAATATACACCAGTGTTTCAAAGAAGTGTACATTTCATACAGCAATGTATACACGACCGTTTACTAGTACTGGTCACAGTACAAGTGCATATACAAGCCTATGGAACTATCACATTGAACCTAACATTTCAATGAATATCTACTATAGAAATAATATTTTAGTTCATTAATTTTATTTTAAGAAAATGAAAGTACAACATAATTTATCAATTTTAAACTAATTTCTTCCAATGTCTATGAGAACAACACCGTTACCTAATAAGATTACGATTATGCAAACAAATAATAAACTAAATTTGATAACAGCCAAACCAAGACAATACAGTAGAGGTCCAGAAATAGAACCCAAAGATGTTGCAATTTGGGTGGAGCAATAACGTAGACCACTGTTTCACAATCTACACTAACTATTGTATTTCAAATGACTCCTACATAAGTTGTAGGACATATAATTATAAATAAAGATATTTTAATCAAAATATAAACTTACTTGTAAGTTCGATAAATCAGGAGTCTGGTCGACGCTCTGCACCGCAGCATCATGCGGGATTTGCACCACGTAATCACCTCTCTGGAGATGATGTCGAAGTTAACAGCGAAGTCTTGCAGTACCTAGAAGTAAATGATTTTATAATTAGTGAAATAATGCCAATGTATATTTTCACAAAAAGTTTACGCCTGACTAAATTACGAAAGGTAACTATGATTACATTTAAATATACCCCTGACTAAAGTATTATAGGCAAATCTTTTGACGTAACAACTGGCTGTCAAAGTGACAGGTTTAATTAACACAACTTGATGCTAAGTCTAATTCTATAATAAAATATTTATTAATCAGTTGACGTTTCTTATAATATTTAATACAATTAAAACCACAAAAACGCTGTTTAATTAATTGGTCGTCATAAGCAACAATGACCTCGAGGAATGTTCTGTCAAACCATTGTATTCAAAATAACTCTTAAAGGAGTCCTAGTCCTTAGAAATTGAGTATTTGTTAATGGAAATACCTATTAAATATGTATTGAACTATTTATAAACTTACTTTTGAATGAAGTCTGGTTGAAGCTGTACACCACAGCATCATGTGGGATATGCACTATGTGTAGTCAGCTCTCTGGAGATGACATCGAAGTTAACAGCAAAATCTTGCAATACCTAGAAATAAATGATAAAATAAATTAATGTAATGTTATGAATTGTTCATCCATTCTTTATACAAAAATGTATTACATTAGGCAGCCATTTTTATTCAAAGAAAATAAACGACTGGCATTTCGACAAGTACTAGGTTAAGAAAATTATTTACAAATTACTCAAACATATTATTATGACTTAAAAACGAGTAGTAACGTTTTACTAACCTGCTAAGAAATTTTCAAACAAACTACATGTATGTATATACACAATTTAACAATAAAAGAAACAAAACTTAAAAAACATTATCACTAAACGTACTCCCATATGCAAAGATGGCTTCCAACTACGACGAATAATTATGAAAATAAGATAATTAGGAATAATTAAATGTAGTCAACATGGACATCTATGAAACACCTCTGTAGCTTTAAGAAAGAAATATTTACCGACTACGAAAAATGTAGTGAGTTTTAGTGCCATCTGTTTTTAACAACATACACTTTTAAAATAAATCTTCATGGTTACTTTCTGTACTAACTCTACAGTGTTGAAGAGTAGAACTTTGCTACGAAGAAGCATTTTTAAAAACAAATAAAAAAATCTTATACAGGGCCCAACTCTAATATATTTAAAAGCCCTATTCTCAGCCAAATCGGTTATGAAGGTCCCGAAACTGCAGTTCTAGCCTTATGATTAAGATGGCCCTAGCCTGCCCATAAATTACTATTTATATTAATATTTAAAATCAACATTAATTTTATTTAAATCATTAGATTTAGCATAAAACAACCAAAATATGAAACACCTAGGACCTGAGAAGCCATCAACTCATTATTAAAAAAAACATTTAATTGGGAACAATAATAAGTTAACATGTTTTGATTTGTTTGGTTTCTTTTATGTTTAGAATTGAGATCTTATACAAAATGATTTATATTTTAATTGGTTAATCATCAATTAAAATGAAATTTATACTATATTAAAAATAATAATATTGTAGAACATTCTTTGAAATAAATCGATATCACCATTTTTGAAATTTCAATTGTTTAAAAAAAAAATTTACCTAACGGCATATATAATAACAATTATTACATTAATTTTTTACAATATGTGGAAGTCTTGGAGGCCAAGCATTAATTTTGCCTGTTTTTATTTTTAATTAAGAGCAATTAAGGGGTAATGTTGGTCATCAAAATCATTTTCATTGTTGCACTGTTTAAATCTTTGCTCTCTTTAATATTTAATGTTTTTATGGCACCAAAGTCTTCCTATATCTGACCAACTAATATTTATAAATAATATTATTGATAAATTAATATTTAATTAAAATTTCTTTTGTAATTACAACAAGGCGATACCAAAAAATCTTACTTAATACTCCTAATATACAATTTAGACATGTTGCGAAAAACAAAATGACTGTATTTGTATAACATTGCCCCTTACTTCATTTCAAGGTGGAAAGTCTACGGTTTCTCTCACAGTGGAAAAGACTACTTGCGCCGCAGACTATTTCAGTATTCGTAATGTTTCGCATCACTATATCATGAGATGAAGTTTCTACTTTAATGTTTATCAATACACCACTGTATCGAACGTAATAAAAATGCATTTTGATATCTGTATCGTTTTCCTCTCTAAACAATCCGTTGTCCATGCTATATTCCATGGTAAGAACCATATTATGAACACGAACGTGTGAAATACAGATTTCTTCGATACTTTAATATTGATAAACTGTAAAGACAAATCTTCATCTCGTTATAAAAGTAGGTTAATGCTACAAACACCCTACTGAAAAAATCGGTAGTTTGTTCCAATGTGAGAGCATCAAAATTCTTCCGAACGAAACTAGATTATATTTCTATTTGAAATAAATAAAATTATAAACGTACTTCTAAAATTAATGGTTGAAAAACTAAATACACGATCGTTTAACATATGGTTTAGAAAGTACGTTAAGATACGTTAATTATTTAATTACTAGAAAATACTAAATAAAAGAAACTAAAATGTATCCTAACTTAAAATTACTAAACAATGAACAGATGCAATACATAAAAATGTAAATGAAATTACAAATAATTTTATATAATGATGGTTTAAAAAGTAAATAATAAATTTATATACCACAAAAATATAATCAAAATTTAAGAAATTCTCAAAATCATTTGATTAAATGAACATAATTAATATCATATTAATATTATCTAAAATACTAAAATTTAAGCTTAATAAACAGTGTAGGATTAAATTTTTGCAAATGAGTGATTAGTAGAGGTCAAAAAGATTTCTAGTGCAGCAAATGCTATATTCGTAGCTTAAGTCTGTATGGTACCTAATAGAAATATGAATTTGTAGAAAAATGTCTTACTTTAAGTATATAAATATAATATTTACTGCAAAAACCATTCTAATTATTTATTATTTGAAATTGATTTGATTTTTATACCGATATAATAAAAATAAAGTAGCAATTAAGTCTTCAATTTTCTGTTCTTAATAAATGTTATAATTACATTTAAAATGATTATTAGTGAGCTTCTAATTATATCTTAATTAAGAGTTACCACAACTTCATTAGTTATTGTATTTATTATTTTAATTCACAATATTAAAAGCATGAAACACATTTTTTTAACAACATTTTTAGTATTGATTTTTTCCTTTTTATGATTGAATATTTGCAATTATTTTAAAATTTTTCTTTTTTTTATTATTATTATTGAACTTTATAAAAATTTCTATTTCAAAATATCTATTTCTTTTTATTTTATTATTACCCAAATTTGTATTTTTATTTGAAAATTGTAATTAATGAAATAAGTGACTTAATTTCTTAGTTTTGTCGAAAATAGAAATTGTTGAACAACAACACCTTTACTATTAATTTAAGTCATTACTTCAGTATTGAAAATAATAAATATATACAAAAATAATGATATATTTTGGTCAACAGTCCGACATCGGTTCAATAACAAATTATTTATCACTTTATTGAAAATGTCATCAAAACGAAAAAGTCTATTTTATGCAAAAGTATTTTTTAATGACATTTTTTTTATTTTATATTTTTTATTTGTTTATATTTTTTTACTACTATATAATAATGATTTATAATAAAAATAAAAATGTCATTTTATTCTTATTATGTGAATCATTATTATTATAACGCCACCGACACCAATACTTACGTTTTGTTAAGCAATACATTTTCTTAAGAGCCGATAAATTCCAGTTTCTATGTGACTTGACTTGACTTGACTTCCATTACATTAATAGTTTAATGATTTCTTTAACTAAAGTCTGATTAATCACTGATTATTTTTATAGACATAACATATGGTGGTAGAAAACGTTTTATCACTAAGAGAGATCAGGATGCCAGTAGCGCCCCGCCAGGACTAACCTGGTCGTTGATAGCCAAGGTCACGCAGGACTTTGATTTGTCGACTCACAACCCGAAGTAAAAGACTGAATATTCATCCTATGCAACGTAACGGAAGCGATGTAGTCGTTAGGCATCACCTAAAACATTGTAACATCATTAAATACAAGGTTCATTAAATTCAACAGCCCACAACTATATGTAATAATTCTAATAGTGTTTTTCAGATAGTAAAGGAGAAGTATTAGAGAAGAGAAACTGTTTAGGCTAGAATCCTATAATATAATGTTCCAACTGTATGCTTTTATTCTTTCATTCTTATATGTTTGGTACTGAATTTTGTATGGTAGCTCAAAAACGACTCCGTCAATGTTTTTGAAAATTTCCTATTTCGTAGAGAAAAAAAATCTAAGACTTTTGGCGTCCCCAGCGTAATTTTCGAAAAACTGGAAAAAAAGTGAGCTCTTTTTTGCTGTATTACTTTTTATTCGTAGAAGATAGAAAGGTGAAATTGTGCATGTGTATATCACGCTATTCAATGCAAACATTTTTCAAAATTAAGAAATTCAAAATTTTATAAAAGGAGCTCCGAGAAAGGGGGCTTAGGGGGCTCGGTAAGAAACCTTGGAGAAAGCTCAAATTTTGAATTGTGTAATAACTAGTGTAATAACCAAATATCGTAATAAAAAAAATTTTGAAAAAAAAAAGTTGGTCAAATAACGAATAAATTGAAAATATTTTATATTTTGTTGAAAAAAATATATTCTTTTAGTCAGTGTATATGAAAAATTATTTGTTGTTATATGTAAAATAAATATGGAACGAGTTTATTATTTCAATTTAAAAATGGAATTAAAATTTGATATGAAATTCATTTTACACATAAAAGATAGTCGGGGTAAACTCTAGTTCAACGTATAAAGGAAGAAAGAGTAGAATCAATCTAGTGCGTATTACCTCGAATATAATATCTTGATAGCCATAACACAACGTGCTACCAAAAGGGTTCGTGGTATTCGTCGAACTCGCTCTATTAAGTACGACAGGTTCTTTACTATGTTGAAGCTGGGGTTTTATTTCGCCCCATTTACTGTAGGCTGAAACGAGTACAGGCGTTGGAGACACATCCACTAGGAAACTCGAATTTTCTGATGCACTAGAATAAACAGTTTATTAATTGTTTATAAAAAATAACATAGCAATATATTCCACTAAATTTACCTGTACGGTGTTAACTGCATGTGAAATTCACACCGATGATACATGTTGAAATTGTAATGTCCTGGATAATTCGTGTGCAGAACAAACTTTTTTAAACGTTGAGTTCTTGCATCAAACAGAACATCCTATAAATTGATTTTGTATTAGAATATTATATTAATAACATTTAGTATATATATAATTATCAGACACGCACCAAGCCTAGCGTGAAATAATTATAAAAGAAATCGGAACGACGAGGAGTTTTGCGATGAGCACTAGGACTATGAATTCTCATTTTGTCTTCAGATTTATAGAAAACCCTGCAAAGAAATTCATAATAATTCTCATGTTCTAAAGCTTATAATGTAATTCGTCGTCGTAATTCTCAATTTACTTGCAAGGGGCTCCTAAATTACTAGCTACATCTTGGCAGCTATCTCCAAACATAAGTTCCTTCGTCAATGTTTGTTTTCTTGGCTCCATTAGTCGTACAGAACCTGTTACGTTAATATCATGTAATAAGTGACATCGAAAAGTATTTTATAAAATCTGTTATAAAAGAACTTACACTCTGTATATAGTTTTAATCTTATACCCGTGGTTTGGCCATGGACCCGGAGGACTTCTGCGTTTTCCAAATACAA
Source organism: Panorpa germanica (assembly GCA_963678705.1). Taxonomy (NCBI): domain Eukaryota; kingdom Metazoa; phylum Arthropoda; class Insecta; order Mecoptera; family Panorpidae; genus Panorpa; species Panorpa germanica. Next base: position 4,443,813 of record OY783219.1, read on the forward strand.
TTGTTGCTGGTAACATCCAATTGGTAATGGTGGTGAACGAGATTCCTCGGCATTGGGACCACAATAAATTGCACAACGGGATACTTGTGCTCCCTGAGGAAAATGCACTAATTTCACACCTGTCCTTATCTGGCCGGGCTATGAAAGGAATTTCTCCAAATATAACCCTTATATAATATCTTAAAAATTAGTTAAAATAAGTTTCTTACTTGTAAATTATTTTCCATAGGAAAATAAAAACTCAATCCCCTAAAATTGAGGCAATAGATTTTTGTAACAGGGTCCAATAAACCAGGAGTTGTTGCACCAAAAGAATGCTCTACTTGATCTACTGTTGGTGGAATCGTTGGCGAGTTGAAGGGAATCCCGCTGAAAATGACACAAACATAAAACAAATGCTTTTTATTTGATTTTATACGAATTTAAATTTCTTACCAGTATTTTAGTTTCACTGTTTTCATATTATATATTTCAATAAGTTTTAAGCGTTGGGCAGTAGGGTCGAAAACAAGTCGTATGCCATCCAAAGGCAAATTTATTACAAGGTCTACTGCTAAGGGATTCTGAAATACAACAAAGTAACATTTTCAATGAAAGATTTTCTGGACCAGATTAGTTCATAGGAGTTTGAGTAAAACAGGGTAATAATTATAATAAACTTTACCACATCGCTGTAAAGGACTATTACTCCTTTGATAACGCCGACCTGCGACTGAATAATTGCTACAGCTTGGGAAAAGTGCATTCCTGAAAATAAAACAAAAATATATTTGAGTACCTATACAATAAATTCATAACTCACAAAGTATAATCTAATCGTTGGATTTTTTTAAATTCGAAATTAAACTTAAACAAATATTCACTAATCCATTTGATTAATGTTATATAAATGATGATACATCGATATATTTTACGTAACAAATGGTTATTTTATAGAAGTTTCATCGACACATGCCGTTTGGATAAAATGTAATTAATATAGACGGCTTGAATTTCAAGCCATCAATTAGATTATTCTAATTTATTCCTTTTATAATATCTTTTATAAAACAAGAAAAATGTTAAGGAAGGCATCATGTTTTCTCTTTGTTCAAGAAAGTTTTAGGTACATAGTCAAAATTTTATCATCAGCATCAAATTTCGTCAAAAGCGTCAAATTTAGCATCAGGTACAAAATTGGTAAAAATACATTTAAAAAAAAAATGAATTCATGTTTTTAAAAAGATCAAAGATTTTACAGTTATGTAAACACAGCATAGTTTCCAGGTATATTTTTCAACTAGATCCCAAATTCCAATTCAAAACAATTGATACTTTCTAATTTAAGGTTTTTTTTACCTTGCAATAAAACAAACAATAGAAAAGGGAAAAATCTGCAAAAAGAATTTACAAAAAGTACAGTCTTGAAAACAAATTTCATACAGTTCAATTCAAAAAAATTTGTATTTTCTAGTTTTTTCTAGGTTTTTTTTACCTTGCTTTAAAACAAACAATAGAACAGGGAAAATCTGCAAAAAGAATTTACAAAAAGTACAGTCTTGGAAATTTACTCCTATTTTTAACAAAGTTCATTAATCTGCATTATTTCTAAAACGCAAATAGTAACTAATAACATATTTGTCCTTAGGTTAATTTTACAGATTAGTCATTAACAAAGAGCGTGTATTAACTAATGATGACCATTATATATAAATTAAATAATTTAATACATTTTAGAAAATTATTTCAACAAGTTATAAAAATAACTATTGTTATAAAAATATATACATATACAATCAATAGGAATTAATATAAGACAATAGAATTGATTCATAAGTATGTAATTGACATTGTGAAATAAACAATTCTGACAAGCCAAATGCATAAATTTACATATAAACAAGTATATAGGTATATACACATTTGATAATCGAACAAAGACTTTAAAAAAATTCATTCAATAAATCTAAAAAAAACATATACTTAATATATATAGAAAAATTTAAAACAGACGTTATAGGAAAGATAAAATATCGCGTAATAAATTGAAACAAACAAATAACTATAAAAATTACGCAATATTTTTTAAACTACAGAAAAATATTACGCAGATTCAAAAATAGAAGAACAACAACTCACCCAAAACGAATTCCCACTGATCGCATCCTAAAGAACGTTCAGGAACTAACTCTAAATCTAACATTTTATTTATTTATTAATTATTATTAATGCAATAATTGATTTAAATCACAAAATTATTATGACACTGATTTTAATGATTTTTTTCTAAGTTCTTTGTTTCCATTCACTCTTTGACATTGGTTTATATGGCAGCCATTTTGAATTTAATATTAGCAGCCACTAACAGCTGTCAGTTCAACAGCTGATTGTATTTTTACTGAACTTCATGTCAGAGATGGCCAGCGACATCTTTACTCCTCATCGATTATTTGAATTTCATGGCACCATCCAGCACCATCTACAAAAAGGGGATCACCTTGATGCTTACAAAAAAAAAAAGAAAGCGTCTTATTAATGTGCCAATGCCGCATTAACTTTTATAGCCCTGGTGCCAGCACCCAAAAAAAGAAAATAATAAATCTGAAATTACTTTCCTTATATCTACCGCGAGAAGTCAATTGTATTTGGTCACAATTTCCTTTTCCGTAATAAATATATTCGTTATCTTAAATAACAAATTAGTAGAGCAAATATTTTTACATTAAAAAAAAAACAAATTTCTTTCTCGGCAATTAGTTATTGCCTAACATATATTACAAATATTTACAAGTTTTTTACAATAAATAACATTTTTGTACTTCAAAATGACTTAATATTTTTACATTTTTTTTTTTTAATTATCAGAAATACTTTAATCAACTTTTATATAAACTTTTTTTTACATTTTTTATGAATATAAATATAAAATTACTTAATAATCTAAAATTAATTACAGTTGATTCAATATTGTTGATGGTTTTCTTGAAGACTTCAACATCTGAAAAATGTGTTGAGTTTTTCTTATTAAACAAAATAATTTTTTTAAAACAAAAACAGTTTTCCTTATCATCATCATTGAATTAAATCATTAAAATATTATTATATAATTTTCTTTAAATTATATTTTGGATTATTATTATTAACTATTATTATTTTTAACAGAGTATTTTCGGACAATAGTTACAGAAATTCTTTAATTCTGTAGATTATTATTACTTAATAGTATTTAGACACTTCAAATTATTGCTTTCAATTATTACTCTATAAGTTAAAATTTTAACAAAAACATTAATGATTAAAGAAAAAATTAAAATGATAATTAACAAAAATATATTGTAGAATGTCTTAAGTAAAATTAAATTTTATTTTAACTATAATTAGAGTATGAAAATTTAATTAAAATTTGTGAATTTCATAATAAAATTTTGTGCGTTATTTATCTACCTTTTAGCTACACAAGAGGCATTATATTTTAACAATATAAACCTTTAAAACCTTAATGTACCTTAATTATTAGATAATGCTTAATTGAATTATGAAAATCTCATTACAAAATATATGAAAAACCTTCATACAATAATTATAAAATGTTAAACAACAATTAAAATAAAACTTTTACAGAAAATGTAAAAAAAAAATTTGAATAAAAAGTCAATAAAAGAAAAAAGTATTTACAATTAAATTTCGTAATAAAACTAACAACGTATTTTATTAACTGTACGTTTAAATAAATTTGAACTAACGAAATTGAAAAAAAATAAATAAAAGTATAAAAAAATACAGCTCCTATGAACTAAAAATTAATATTAATTATGTATTTACAGATTTATCACAAAACTGCGCGTCGTTCAATCAGTTTATCGAAAAATGCGCAGCCACGCACTGATTGAGGGTCAATGGGATATTATTACGAGACAAACAAAGAATAGGAATTTCGCAAGGAAAATTACTAAACAATCAAATTACATTGTAAAACGAATTATTTTTAATATGGCATTTGAATTTTAAAATATTATACTTATACATATAGAAATTCTTAATAATATTTAGGTATTTTATAAAGTATACTGTTTTGTTTATAATTTTGCAAGTATATTAACTCGAAATTAATAACTATTAAGTTATTTTTATATACTCTAGTTATAAACTTCACTGAATCATTATTGAAAAAAATAAAGAAACAAATAAGATATAATTTGTTAGAAATAAATTATAAAATTAAATTAATTATTAAAATTTAAACAAAAATACAAGTTAATTTTAAAGCCATATTTTTAAAAATTGTTGAATATTTTTACCATGAATAATTTTTAATTATGTAACAAATAATAATTTTTTTTTTCTTTTCTGAATTTAAGATACATATTTAAACACATTTTAACTTTTAAGAAAAGTAATCAATAGATAATCGGTATCAAATCATAACTGGAACTACTCGTAATAAAGTATCGAAGATGATTTATTGATCGAAAACTTTAAATTCGAATTCAATCATAAGTTATTTCTATCTTAGGTCCTTATCAGCAGCCATTAATGATTATTGATATATTATAACACCTTACACTAGTATTATGCTTCTATATCAGGTTATTAAATCTAATTATTTCAGACTCACCTTCGTCAGTCCCATCAACAGAATTGACTGAATAAAAGATATGAAAAGTAAGTAGTCCTATTGAAAGAGTCCAACAAGTAAACAAGAAACAAAAACATAAAAAAACAAAATAATAAACTAAACAAATTTCAACATCATCGTGAATATTCCTGCAAATTTTTTTGAACATTTCTTTGTCCTTTATCACTATTATTATTGCTTCCTTGTTTCCTACGCTTCATAATATTCTTCTTGGGAAGATTGCTTGAAACTCTACTATAAGAATAATCAAGTTCTTTGTCTGTTTGTTTTTTATCATCATTCATATTTATGAAATCTTTGTTACTTCTATATTGTCTTATGTTATTTATATTATCTTTATGCATTGAATAACGATCATTCTTTTTAGGCGGACCGTTATTTTGATTATTACGACGTGGTTTATGCCATGTACCCCCTGTTATAGCGGGGAGATCAGCACCACTAGAGCACCCTGATCTATTATTGTTTGGAGAATTATCTCTGCTGGCTGGATTGGAATCCTATAATCACAAACATTACTTTGTAGAGCTTATAAATTCATTTAAATATGTCTGATATTCATTCAATATCCTGTATATATACTTTTGCTCACAATAATACTCTAAGATAATAATATTTCAATATTTACTCACTTCACTCTCCATTGGAGAGTCGCCGCTAGAGTCCAAACTGCAGGTGCTTCCTGCCACGCCACCACTCCTTCGTAATGCACTACTGGTATGTATCATGCTATAACGACCTTCAAATACATCTCTTACCCATTTCCGATATTCCATGACCTAATAAAGTTTTAATAAAGTTAGATAAATGCTTTACAGTAACTGCGATTTATTAATTTCATTATTTTGAATGTACGTACTTGATCTGTTACCATTATTATTCTACCTAATATCGAATGTTTGTTACAGTCATTTAGCATATTGTTAAATGGTGAAACAGCCTGCACTAACACAATGTATGCGTAATCGAATGCGTGCTTCACCTGAAAGTATTTGATTGTTAATAAAAATACAGCTTTTGTAACCTAATAAACAATTTGCAAGTCCTGAATGTGGATAAATCCAGGTCCTATTCATTGATAACATAGTTGGTTTACCTGCAATGCGCCGTAACTCGATCTACCAATGTCATTGCCAGGAGTCAATGGATCTTCAATGGACAATAAACTGGGACGATGCCCATCGACCATGTCACGTTGCATATCTTCTTTTGGTATATAGCTGCCTCCGTTTTTGACACTAATACCTAACCAAAACATAAAACATTTGTATAACAGACAGATAATAAAATGAAAACAGAACCATCAATATCAAATATGTATTTACCTGTTTTTACGTAATTAAATTTTCTTCCATAAAGTTCAAAGAACTCTATTAACAATACTCCAAGATTTGATTCTTCGTTGAAGACATCTTTTCTCGGATGAAGTTGAAGGAAACTAATACACATTAAAATTAAACTGTATGACGAGATTCCTCCTGTAAATACCTCATTAAGATCTCTTTGTAAAAGAAATTGTTTTAAAACGAGAACTAATTTTGATAAAACAGGATATTTTGATTTGTATTCCTTGATAAGCTCGGCCGATTGGACTCCACTGGACATGTTGAATGAAATATCCACTTTAACCTGTAAATAAAAATTTCAATTAATTATTGTCTTAAAAAATATGTTAATAATCATAATTATAAAAATTAGCATGTAATTTTCCGATTTACAGAATTCATTATTTTAAATAAATAAACATTTACCTAAGATAATTCAACAGTATGTCATCTGTAAGTCGAATAATTACCGCACATGTTTTAATTTTATTTATTTAGCATTATTCGTAAATAATAAACCACCTTGTACATGTAATATGACACCTTACGCCCCTATGACACACTGCCTACAGATGGTACTTTAATTCTTCGACAGTAGCAACCAGTCTTCTGACATTTTGGTTTATTTTGATATATTGTTTTGTCCGTAGAATAATCTGCTTGCCACAATTTTTAATTGTAGTAATTGCTTTATAATAATTATAGTGTATTTTGAGAGTAGTATATATTAATATATTATTTAAAAAAATCGTACTTCAAAATTTTAAGCATATCTTTAGATTGAACAATGTATCTCATTTTCTTTGTTGTTTCTTATCAGATTTTAATGAAATTTAGTTTAATCAATAACTCATTAAGCTGAATTATGATAGCGTCGTATATCTATAGTTTTTTTTTCTAATTTCAAAATTGCCATGTCTGGTGTAAATGATGGTATAAATATTTCATAATACAATTCAAGTGGTTGTTTTTATAAAATCAGAATAATGTATAGTACCTGTGTTTCCCTATCAGTTAATTTAACTATAGGCACGGAAGCTTTATCAAGAACTTTTATCGTATGAGGTTCTGTAATCCCCCGATGTAGTAATTCTGATTCTAATGTTCGAAGTGGAAGACGTTCCCAACGACCTGTATATCAACATCAACATCAAATTAATATTTATTCAACGCATTCTACGTTTTATTTACTTTTCCTAAAGTTTAGGTGCTTACCTAAAACTACAAGATCTATATCACTAGTGGGAAGATACAATCCAGTCCGAAACGATCCAAATACTTCAACTTGAGCATTTGGCCAGAGAGCAAGGACAGCAGCTTCAATTCTAGCTACTACTTGCACCCTTAACGTGTGCTCAGTTGCCGAGGGTAGCATATGTAGATAAAATTGTTCGATTTCTTCATGTAGGCTAAAAATAAAAGTATAAAACATTAGTCCTTGAAATTAACCTATTACAACATTTTTACGATACACTTCCATGACATTGAGGCACTCTTTCTATGGCACAAATCCGCCTCTGTCACTATACGTTTTATGAATAAAAAGATTCAATTGAAATTCATATATTTAAAACAATTTTTAATTCAAATTTATTTACGATGTAACGAATCATTTTATATAGCAGTTTTAATTTTATGCACTATTATTTCTATGACATCATACCTACGTATGACATAATTCTTAATAGATTAAAAAACTGGAAGTGTAAATATTACGATTTCAACTTTTGATAAAATGAATTGATTGAACTTTTAATTAAGCATGTAAAAATAAAAAACTGATATATGCAATAAAAAAAAAAGTTTCATTATATTAGTGTATATTATTTATTTAAAATGTCATTTAAGATATAACATTTATCAGCGTTTCCAAAACATTTGATTTTCATAATAAAATAACATGTTCCAAGGTCATCAAGGAAAGCAGTCCGATTATATCTTTATAAAATTAATTGATAAGCAACGAAAAATATGACACAAGTATAATGTACATATTAGATTATCGCGCATTATATTCCTATTCTTTTCTTTTATACATGTGATATACTTAATATATATATTGAATACTTTATTTCTAGAAACACGTGCCAAGCGCTACACGGTGAATTAATATAAAAACTAAATCTTACGCACCTCTATTAAAATAACGCCTTAATGAAAAGAATGTAAACCGATTATATATTAAAATCTTCGTATATGTAAGGGTATAAAAGTAGATATACAGATTTATCGCACTAGACAGAAAACCTCTCTTTCATGTAATATTTTATACGAAACGAAAGTAACATTAAACCTAGTAACATTTAATCTAAAAGGTTTTAAGTATGGGTAATTTTTATCTTTAAAAAGGAGTTCTTAAGATTCTATAATATCTTAAATGATGTACTTAGGAAGTTATATGATTATATTACTGGGCAAAAGTGAAATTTAGCGTTTTATTAGCCTTGTTTTGTTAGATAAACCTTAAATAAATGTAACTGTGTTTAGTCATTATTAAATACATAAATAGCAGAAAGATGTTTCCATTCTCTAAGCGTATACCTACTTTTGTACTCACTGTATAACAGATCGCGTTTCTGATATAAGGGTCAACTTATTAAAAACAAGCCTTTAATAAAATTGTGCGTCACTTGAATGTAATTATCTAAATGTAACGACATTACTGATAATAATTATAGATACCTGATACAGATTTTATTAATGATTGCATAAATATAAATTTTTAATTGTTCCGTTACACTTGAATCATGAAATAGCATATTGTTTTCAATGCCAATTAACATTATTACACTATCTACATTCATTTAGAAAAAAAAACATACGAATATATTCAATACGTTACAGTCAGTAACAGTCTATCAAATGTAACAGGCATTTTGTAACATAAAGTTGACCTTGAACAATTTCTTTACAATAAAAAAGTAGCAGGTAAAAGATTGAGCACGTGTTAAGAATATTTGCTTTAAGCTAAAATGTTATGTTATCAAAATAACTAAGATAACTGGTTATTTACATGAATTGTTCTAAACAGACTCTGTTCTAAACAGATATTTTCGATATTATAAATAAATTAAATATATATATATATATAACAATTGATTGGAATTTCTAGAATAAAATTATGGTAATTAAATTTATTAGATAGGAATCTAATCTATCAATCAAATACTGGATAGAAATGTATTTGAGATGGATGTATTTGTGACCCACGAAAGGGTCCTAACCTCAACCTCATAAAACAATTATCACACACCTTATAAAAAGGATTTAGTTCGGCCATGAATACATTTTTAGCAACAAATAATAAAATATAATGTTTTTGTTCATCAAGTATGGAAAATTATAGCTATTTAAAAAATATTTGGTAGAAATATTATCTAAGTTAACATATCTAACAAAATTAATTGCTTTTTGTATATAGCATCGTGACTTATTCAATTTTTCCAATGGCAATATTTATGGAAAAGTTGAGTTAACCATATACGAAAACTTATAAATGCTAAAAAATCTAAAAGAAGCAAGTTTCTGTAGGTATGAATGAAAAATATAATTCAATTATATTTTACAAACAATTTTAAACCTACGTGATTCTGTTTCAGTCATGACAATCAACTAGCAGTAGCAGAAATATTTAATTCAATAGAAATATGAAATTAGATATTCAACCATGAAACTTTTTATTACTTTAATTAATTTGGACCACTTCTGACCCTCCAGTATTAAATACGACAAACCTTTTTCATCGAATATACGCTATCAAATAATGTCAATGACAATTTATTTGTATTGTCGCGACGAAATATAAAATTTTGATCATATTTATGCAAGTGTTTTAATTTGATGAATTATACAACAGCAAATAATCAAACGCAAATCTGAAAACTACGTAGTAAAACAGGTTTTCAACTAAGTACAGCCTCTAAATGCTAATTTAAATGAAACCATATGTAATGATCCTCTTTACAAATCAAAATGAAATTATAGGTCCACGCAGGATGATGCTATTTAGGGTGATAGGGTTATCTAGGGAGCTTAAAAAAGAGCATAACTCGTAGAACCGGAATAAATATAGCGAAATTAAACATTATAGAAAGTGTCTACATTCCACATGTGACCTTGCTGATATACAAGCTAGACCTGTAACCTTAGATACTTTCATAATGTTAACAAAATACAACACTATATGTTCTTATTAAGTAATAATTCGAATAACTTAATTAATTGTACAGTAATCGACATAAAACATATGTGACAAAACATTTTTTACAAATAATTTTATTTCTAATTTTTAATTGACGTTATGTAGATAAGTTATCAGATAAATTTATCTGTGCACATATAATGACCCTTATTATCAATCTATATACAGACTCCCGAAATTTTAATTAGTATATGCGTAAATATAAAACAAAAGATTAATAGACTCGAAATTACATTCCACAGGAATAATGCCTTGTATGATTAGGAATACTATAAATAAATTGTAACTGCCCAAACGCCTTAACTAGTGTAAACAAGTGGCACGTATAATATGATATCGGTGTAAAGAAAATGTCAAGGATAAATGAATCAAAAAGTTAGGTTAGGAAAAAAAAAATGGTTAAAGGTTGTAAATGCAGCATAGTAGTTTAGAAAGAAAAATTTTAGGTTATGGTAATAATTACATAAAATAATGAAAGAAACCTTAAAAGAAGGTTTGATTAATTGCAACTGAATAAAATGCTTACCCGAATACACCCCTGCCGTAACGATGGCCCGAAATACGCCAGGGGCAGCCGCCATACTGGCCCACGAGCCGGGCCTGATGCTTGTTCATATTGTAGGTACTCGCTCGGTTTTCCACCATTTTTCTTCTGGAGGGATTATAATTACTTCTATCTCCATTACTATCAATATCACCAATACCCATAAAGTCTTTATTATTGCTATTTGTAGTCGGATCGACCGGAATTGTTGAAATATTTGTGTTATCCATGAAGCGTTGAGACTCCCAAATGCCGAGCCAAATCAGTTTAGCGGGACAGTTTTGCTCGTACTGAAACCACGACACTGCGGGATCCATTCACTCACTAAACACAACACTAAATCACTTATATCTTGGTATAAACAGTTTAATTAATAAATATCACTATTATGCTTTAATTAATTAATTAAAAAAAATTTTAACACTAAAAAAAGTCACACCTTACAGAGTTGCGATAATCACACGACCATGCACGGTGGTTAGGTTAAAACAAACTTTAAGTAGATGGCGTACTGTTGCGATTAGCAACTGCACTGAAATTTGCGCATGACAACTTGATAACGGCGCGAAATATTAAAAGTATAAATCTTGAATAAAATAATTAGACGCTGTGTTAATTATGAGTAACAAATAATATTTACTCTAATTACAAAATAAATAATTACACAATACGGATATTAATATCATAAAAATTGCTTTTTTTTCGAAGCTGGTAATACTTTAAATTATTTTAACGAATCCGAAGTTAATTAGTTTACTAATTCTTATCTTATGTTTAATTACACATAAAAGGCATAGGAGAGGGATAAGAAACTCAACATTAATATATTTTTGTTACTTTATTTTCTAATACTGTACATGATTTTTTTATAATTGTACACACATGCAAAGCGTTACATTGAAGAATCAACAGAAATACGTAAAATATTCATACAATGATTGAATTGGAATGATATTTATAAAGAATAAAATATTTCAAAAAATAATATACAAACAAGAAATAAAATTTACTAAATGGCCGCCACCAGAAAATTTCTGTGTGCAGAAGTAAAAATATGATACAATGATATTGAAAATATTTAAATTAGAACTTTACTTCTAATAAACTTTACTACAAGACCTAACAATAATATAATTTATTCCAGAAGAGGAAAAACACACTTTTTACAACAAAGTTTGTATTGTTTATATTATAATGAACAACAGAATTCGTAAAATGTTTCGAACGAGCGAAAGAATGAACGACATTTATATTTATTTTTGATTTATTCCTTGCGATAATTTTTGTGCAATTCTGGTTTGATATCATACACAAGTTTCAGAACTTCCAGCATCACCTAAAAATATAAATAATACATGTTATACAGAAATATAATTAGTTAGATAATAATAAAGTCAATCTGAAACATAACACGAACCGCTAAGTTTAATAAAATCGCATAAAACGTAATATTCGTGTACTATTTTACGTAATATTTCTTATCTAACGTTTCGTTTTATTTATTACCGAAGTTTAACATAAGTATGTTACATTGTTATTAAATAAATGCAAAAAATATTAAAAATCTTTCACTAATATATTAAGTTAATATGTAATATTACATAATCTTAAAAAAAAAGCTTTATTAACGCCTGAGAACATAAATTGATGTCGAAAAAACTTTTGTTATGTAATCTTACATTATATTAAAATAAAATAAATTATGTAAAACTTTGTTATATTAAATAAACCTTAAATATACGTAAACTGTGTTTAGCGGGAGCGAATATTCTTATGAACTAGTTAATTTAGGATTTAAGTAGATCATATTACGACTTCTTACCGCATCTTTTTGTTGAGCTACAGCTTTATTCATGCTTTCGATTTTAATTTTTGTGTCAGCATCAATTCGTGCTGCAACTCCTTCTCGTGTCCCCATATGCTAGAAAATATTTATATCTTTTACAAATCAACGTTTAGGAAATGATTAGTAATATTTTAATGTCTTTATATATATACATATTCTGAAAGCTGAGTTATCTAAGAAAATGACATAATGTAAGAAAGAAATGAATGAAATTAGTGTTTTCAACAATTTCTAATACATTTCTATAAAACCAAATTTTGAATAAGAATTACCTTAGCCTCGAAATCTTTGAACTGCCTTTCTCTTTCTTGACGGTACTTTTCGATCTCATCTTGAGCTTCTTCTTTGGCTTGCTTCAATCTACGGGCTTTGCCTAAAAGCAAAAATGTTTTTGTAATAATCACACCTGTAAGGAGATCGACATCACCTGACATACCACTGACATTACAATTTCAATATACGTAGATGTCATATATGTCTTTTATTAATAATTAAAAGATTTACTTAACCATTTTACTTAAGATATTCACATAAAAATCTATTGTAACTATATTCTATTTACATTTAAGAACATACTTGGGTACACACATAACAAAACTTCTCATAAGAGTAGTCACAAGGTTTATCACATGACTAGGTTAAGACCATAAGAAAATAAGGAGGAACATTAATTTTTCTTCTAATTATTCACAAAATCATTACCAGAAAGAACAATTGTAATATTATATAAATAAACAGTCATTTACTTATGTTTTAAGTGTTACACCCACCCACCCAAATAGGTCAAAATAAACTTGAGTTTCCAAAGTCTTAAAAATCATTATTTTTATTATTATAATAACGAATTAATAAACATACGTTTTCTTGCTTCAGACACCTTCTCTGCGGCTCTCTTTTCTGCTGCAAGAAGCTGCTGAATACCCTGGGTTTGGCTGGCCATAGTGAATTTTAAAAACTGTCTGAATTTCTAAACTTCTAAATGAAAATCCAACTCAATCAATGGCACGGCGCAGCTGAGCAGTCATATGACAAGTCTATTCTCCTGATTATGTACAGCACCATCTATGTATTACGAATTTATTATCTAAAATTTTTATAGGTAGCTTATAGATGGCTTCCCCGTAGCTTTTTTACCCACATGCTTCACATGGATGATTATGTTCAGGTCAAATGTCGGTAACTAGATGGTAACTAAGCGACAGTCTTTTCTAGAAAATTCCATACAGAGCAATATTTAACCGGTCGCGGGTTCTAAAGACAAAAATTATTTTGTCTTGTTTAATTTTCTATAAATCATTGTGCAGTTTATATAAATAAAAAATGGCAGCAATGTCTGTAATAGGTATTGATTTCGGGAATGAGTCCTGTTATGTGGCTGTTGCTAAATCTGGCGGTATTGAAACAATTGCAAACGACTACAGTTTAAGAGGAACACCGTAAGTTTCTTTTGTCGCTACATTAATTTCAAAAGAAAAACATGATTAAAGTTAATTAGACTTTATGTTCTTAACCCACTAATTAGAAATTTCGCAAATGTTATTTTATTTCACACCAATAAAATAATTTTTTCTGACTTAATTTGCGATCCACATAAAGCCGCATATAATTTGCTTTATATTTTTTAAAAATGCTCGCAGTTTATCTGGCTAATCATAAAATAAATATAATTTACAAGCTAAATACAAGATAAAAAATATTGATGGTGTCAATAACATGTGGTCAATCGATCCGTCATGGATAGAAGCAACGTTTAGACTTTTCCAGAATATTTCTACACATAGTAAACATGTTATATATCTATGAAGACTTATATTTATCTGTAACAAATACATATATTATAACATTGAGGCATTTTCCTATTTTGTCCAATATATTTAATTAACCTACACAAACGCATTGGCCTTTTATGGTAGTAGTTCAACTTACTTTATCGAGTGCAAAAGTTATGAGTCATTGCTTGTCAAAAATTTAGAGTATTTTATATTAAAATCATTATATATAGCTTCAAAATATCAAGTGTCAAATCTGTTCATTCAAGTGACGCATATTTTGTAGCTAAATATTTTATGACTCGCAAACTTTTGATTCGATGTATTTCCCTCTTCCAAAATATAATAAATTCTCGAACATACCAGCATATACCAATACTCTGTCACGCGTTGCTATAATTAGTCCTATTAGAAACATATGAAATTATTAAATCATAGGAGATATATTTGTCGTGTGCAGAGATGATTTATATGTCAAATAGAATTTGTAGATTTATTGATACTTTCAAAGTATTTTCACCTCTTACTACTTTTAAACAACAAAATAGTTAATCTTTAACAAAACATTTCTTAAAATTACGCCCATTTTCTCACAATTTTTCTTCTCTAGGTCATGTGTTGCATTCTCTGGCAAAAATCGTATTCTTGGCGTAGCAGCCAAGAATCAGCAAGTGACAAACATGAAAAACACAGTAACCAGCTTCAAAAGATTGTTAGCCCGTCGTTACAATGACCCCTATGTGCAACAAGAACTAAGATCTTTGCCATATCGTACCGAACAACGTCCTGATGGGGGCATTGGAATTAGGGTAAAATTAAACATAGCATAAAGTCAATCAATTCCCGATTTATAGATATAAACTAAAGTCAATATCTCTTTAATTTTAGATTAATTACTTAGACGAAGAGCATGTGTTCTCCCCCGAACAAATTACAGCTATGTTGTTTACCAAACTGAAAGAAACCTCTGCAAGTGCTCTTCAGACTCAAGTGAATGACTGTGTTATTTCTGTACCGTCGTATTTCACAAACTCTGAAAGAAAAGCATTGTTAGATGCTGCTGCTATTGGTGGTATGTTCAGAAATATTCCAAACAAAATGCTTCACTAGATTTTGTTGCATTTATTTATAAATATTTAACACATTTTTTAGGCTTAAATGTTTTACGTTTAATGAATGAGACAACAGCTACTGCTTTAGCTTATGGAATTTATAAACAAGATCTCCCGGCTCCCGAAGAAAAACCCAGAAATGTTGTTTTCGTTGATTGCGGACAATCTTCATTACAGGTTTGTTAAAATTTGCACAAACGTTTGCCGAAAAAATGCAAACAAAATCTCACTAATAAAATACAATACAAAATAGTTTTATTAGCATAAAGGTAATTTTATTTCGAAATATAACTTTTATTATGTAAACTTTATTCATATTAACGTAAAAATTAGGTAGAAGGTAACCTTTTTTATGTTAAATAAACATTACATGGGTTATTTCTAATACCTATTCTCTTGTAGGTGTTTGCCTGTGCTTTCCATAAAGGAAAACTTCGAATGATTGCAAGTGCAGCAGATCAACATTGTGGAGGTCGAGATATTGACTACGCATTGGCTGATTATTTCTGCAATGACTTTAAAACCAAATATAGGATTGACGCAAAGACAAATCCGAGGGCATACCTCAGATTACTTGCAGAAGTTGAGAAAATTAAAAAACAAATGTCAGCAAATAGTACAAAATTACCTTTAAATATTGAGTGTTTTATGGAAGATAAAGATGTGCATAGTGATATGCAACGCTCTCAAATGGAGGAACTTTGTGCTGGACTATTTCAAAGGGTGGAACGCACAATGAAGAAATGTCTCGAAGATTCTAGTAAGATTCATTCATTATAAATTTAATTATAATAGATGATCCATTAATAATTAATAATAATAATAATTTTGATAGAATTACGGTTGGAGGAAATACACTCTGTTGAAATCGTCGGAGGAAGTAGTAGAACTCCAGCCATTAAGGGACTTATTGAACATGTCTTCGGTAAAACTGCGAGTACAACTTTGAATCAGGATGAGGCAGTGGCTCGAGGAGCAGCTCTTCAATGTGCCATGCTCTCACCAGCTGTACGTGTTCGCGAATTTAATATTGCAGACATCCAGGTAAGAAATCTATGTCACATAGTTGTTAAACTAAAGTTTTGTTTAACATTTCTTGATATGTTTGTAGAACTATCCAGTTAAGTTAGTTTGGGATGCCAGTGCTGGAGAAGAAGGTGAAATGGAAGTATTCCCTGCCTATCACACTGCTCCATTTAGTAAGATGCTGACATTCTATCGCAGGGAGCCGTTTTCTATCAAAGTTGTTTACGCTAACCAAGTTCCATATCCAGATTCCGTTATCGGTACATCCCTCATCTTTACACAGATTATTAGTTTTATAACTTTACGATAGCTAATATAATGACTAAAATTTTAGGTACCTGGACTGTAAAAGATATCAAACCAACACAAGAAAATGAAAGCCAGAAAATAAAAGTGAAAGTTCGAGTAAATATCCATGGAATTGTTCACATTGCATCAGCTGCTCTTGTTGAGAAAAAGGAATCAAATGAACCAGAGGAAGAACAGGAAAATATAGAAGCTGATAATGCAAAAGTTGGTGAACCAAGCAATGCTCCGAATCAACAAGGTGGTCAACAAGCACAAGCACAACCACCTAATGAAGAGGTAGGCGACTCTAAAGGGTGGACACAACGCGTCACAGATTGGTTTTCTTCGGTACGTCCATTGTCCACCCCAACGCGTCTCACATGCTTGCCTTCCGATCCCTTTGTTTCGTGTTCATGTTCGTGTTGATTAGTTGATCACTTATTCACGTTAGTTTGTGTTTGTTTTATCATTGGAATTTGTTTGTTTAGGGTAATAGACTTGCCGAAGCTTTTTAAACAAAAGTACGAATATAAATTCACGTTTTTTACACTTACACTTACGAATCTTAATCACGAAACTAGATAGATAGATATACGTTCTAATAAGTATTAAGAATCTAAAGGCAAACATATTTAAAATTGGGCATTTCAACTGGAATACTAATTCATTTTATATTTTGTCTTGTGTTAATATGTATTTGTCTAATTCACTATATATTTCTAATAATGCATTAATAACTTAATATATTTGCTGTTAGATTTAATAAGCTAGATTAGTTAGGAATCCCATATCCTTATCCTTAAAATCCTGAAAACGCACCATATTGAATTGAATAAAAAGTAAATTGTCTTCTAGAAAGTCTATAAGTCTAGTAAGTATGATTATTAATGTATTTATTTATTCATTTAATGAAGGACTTCTTTTTTGTTCAATTCAATGTGGATTTCAATATATACAGTAAGCATGCTAAAACCAAATGCGCTTTATTGTATGTTATTGCACTAAAACACTGAAACTAAATCACTTTATGATGTTTTGTTTTTAATTTAAAAAGAGTGTGTTTTGCAATTTATTGATATTATTGCGTTTTTTTCATTCCAACGATCCTTGGCAAGCATGTGTGATGTCGGGGTGATTATTTTCGTGAATCTCAAAGCGTGTTGCTTACAGGATCCGGCTGACCCTAATGCCGATAAAAAGGATAAGAAAAAGAAGCAGGTCTTTAAATCGGTAGAACTGCCCATTGACATTCACACAGCTGGTTATTCTCAGTCGGATCTCAATAACTACATCGAACAAGAGGTGAGTTATACACAAATTATAATTCGCGAACGATATTTATTATGTATCCCTAATTAACCATTTGTTTTTGTTTTAGTGTAAGATGATATCCGCTGATCGACAAGAAAAAGAACGTGCAGATGCACGTAATGCTCTGGAAGAGTATGTTTATGAACTTCGTGGTAAATTACAAGCAGAAGATGAGCTCGCACTTTTTGTACCCGAACAAGAACGCTCTGCACTTGTTGAAGAGTTGGACTCTATGGAAAATTGGTTATATGAAGAAGGTGCAGATTGTAATCGCCAAGTATATCATGACAAACTTGTAAGTCTAAGAGGTCAAGGAGAACCTATTAAAAGCAGACGTCTTGAATATGAAATTCGTCCTACTATTATTGAAGATTTTGCTCTGGATATTCAGTTAATTCGAAAAGCAATTGATCAGTGTATTGCAAAAGATCCACGATATGATCATTTAACTGACGCTGAAGTTAATAAGGTAAGGACTAGGGGATTGTGATTTATGTTGTGTTGTTTGTTATAAGATGTGCGTTATTTAATTGTATTTTAATTTTCAGGTCCAAACTGCAGTAGATAATGCTTATAAATGGCTGGAAGAGAAACGAGGTCTGCTTGCTGCAACCCCTAAACAGGCAAATCCACCCGTCCTTGCACAACAAATTAGAACAGAGAGACAGACACTAGATAATATAGTGCATCCTATACTTAACAAACCTAAACCTAAACCCGCCACACCTCCTGCAGCACCAGCACCAGAAGAAATCGTCAATCAGGGGGATAATCAAACCTCTGAAGACAAAATGGATGTGGAGTAACCATAATTTTGCGTATAGTAAAATAGTCTCAGTTAAAATAAATAATTCATAAATTCCGGATTGTGTGGATAAACGAGATTGTGTTGAATGGTTAACAGTATTGTTCAATTTGCAATGCCCTCATCTTTTTTGCCTATTTTTTATATTATTTATTGTTCAATAAAATATTTTTGGTATAGATCTTTTGAGAAGTTTTCAGATTCTGTTTTCATATTTCATTGTAATTTTAATTAAGAAGATTTGAAAATTGATTATAGTAATTAACTCAAGTTACATTTTCTACTATAGTATACTTATTTTATTACTGAAAATATTTTGTCTTAAATTCGTAGAAAATACGAAAATTTATTAAATAATTATTTAGCAATTAACAGCAAGTTTTTGTGGATTGGATAATATATAAACATGTGCTCACTAATTTGATGTAGTGTAACGCTGTTATTTTTAATTACTGTTCGTTGTATATTTGTTTAAATTATATTGCACATCTCCATAATACATGCAATAAAAATATACCATAAAATTATACTATTATAATATGAAATAGATCCAAAATAAATGATCAGTATACTGCTTTCATTCCAGATGTAAACATAATTTTAAAAATCTTATGCAATTAATAAAAACAATTAGAAATATGGCTTAAAATTAATTTTTAAAATTTTGTTGGCCATTGTACATAAAATAAACTGCATTGCATTTACTCCTGGTGTTTGCATTGCGCAATTCACGCAATAAACGTATTTTTTTCTTCGTATTGTGTTAATTAATAAAAAATATTAATGAATTCATATTTAATAATCATATTCAAATTTGAAGGAGCAAGTGACTAAAATATTTTTAGTTCACTGTAAGGAATATTGAAGGAAGAAAACTTTTTTAAGTTGTCAATACTTTTTTTTGTGAAACGTAACCACACTTTTAAATACTAAAAAATATTTCTGAATATTTACAACTAATTAAAAAATATTTATTTTATAAATTGAATTTAATCATTAAATTAATATGCCTTTAAAAAAATATTTTGTTTTATTATTTATTAGCTGTATCTGTTATATAAATGCCGTAAGTAAATAATATAAGTGACAACTACGCAAAGTACACAATTAAAATTTTAACAATGAATTATTAATTTAAGTCTAGTATTGAATATGACGGATGGATGAATATACAAATGTTCCATGCACTGGATAATGAGTCTCCAGATAGTTTTATTGAAAGAGGAAATATTAGCGTAAGGAGTATCAGAACTGGTGCTAGTGTAGTTAACCAAAAAGCACTTTCACAATCAGACCAGGAGAAGCTTAAGGTTAGTAATACCCGTAACCTGCAGATTGAATCTGTAACCATCATTATTATATTCGTATACTTTCAGCATCTCGCAAATGAAAACAAGCCTTATCGTATGAAAGTTGTTGTAGAGGGATCAGAAGGTTCCAGGAGAACTTTCATTACTGGAGTCAAAGCTGTAACGTAATTTGTGTTTTATTTTGCTTTAAAATAACTCCAGAAGTAGCTAACACTAAGTTGTTTCCAGTGTGCTTTGTTGTCAGTGCAGCTGTCGGATACTATTACAGTTTTTCTGGATCACCAGGGCAATGCTATGGGAGTGTCGCAAACTGTCTGGAGTACACAAGATACAGCATGCGAAGATTTAATTGATGAAACTGATGAATTTAACACCGATATATATTTGAAACATATGGAAGTTGCCCCCATGTAAGCCTCCCCACAAACAATGTTGACAAGATTCGTATAGGATTCGAACGGACTGAACCGAATCGCATTAGAATCGTATAAGATTCGTACGAGATTAAGAGAAGTTGTTTGTAGGGCTATTCGTATATTAACAGCAGTAATTTCAGATGTGTAGTATCCGCTAAACAAAGTTACGCGTATTTAAGGTTTATGTAATATAACAAAACCTGTTAGGTCAACTATTTTACCTAATATAAATTATTTTGTAACTTATTTTACAAGAATTACAAAGTTTTGAGAATTCCTTTTTAAGGATTAAAGGGTTTTAGAATAGCTATAAAATAAGACACTTTCAGATTAAATATTACTAGATTTTCCTTGAGTAAAATATTACATAAATGTAAGGTAATATTTATGTTTTGTACGAATAATTTATTTTAAATGCAGACCCGACACTGCCAGTTACATCCAGAAATTGGAGAGAGAGAAGGAAGCCAGAGAAAGGGGAGAAGTTAAAGATAATAGATCTTTCTTAGCAAAATATGTAAGATGACAACAATAAAACTGAATTTGTAATTCTGCTTTTATAATAAAAACATATTTTTGTTCTAGTGGATGTATATCGTTCCAGTAGCTATCTTTGTATTGATTTCTGGAGCAGCAAACCCAGAAGCAGGAGGCGGTGGTGGACGTTAATGCTACATCAGAAGATAATTACAGTAATTATGTAATATAGTAGAAGCACCAATCACTACAAAATGTATTAATTTTGTATTTCACTACGTATAAGTTCAAATATACAAAATAATGAAAAAAATAAAGTACAACAAAATAATACGCTACTCTTTTATTAACTATTGTTTCTGTAATATAAACTATTCAGTTATTTTTTCTTGTTTTTCTGTTAATTTTGCAATCATTTTAGCTTCTCTTGCTTTTCGTTTCGATTCCTTTTGCATTTTCTTATCTTCTTTTTCTTTCTTCTCCAGCATTTCTTTAAATCGTTCATCTCTGGGGTCTACCTTAAATCCAAAGTGCCGCCTAACTTCTTCAACGAGTCGATCTTTGCGATCCTAAAATACCAATCATTTTTTAAATATCAATTTCCTGACTCTTCAGAATATTTTTTAAATTACCTTAGCAGCTTTAGCTTCAGCTTCTTTTTTCGCCACTTTATTTTGTAAATCTAATTTCCATTGATCTAATTTTTCAAGTTTCTTAGTGATTTCATTTTCTCGTTCTTGTATACTTGCATACTTTTCTGCTTTGAGTTTTTCATTTTGAACAATCAGTTCTTGAATTGTATTGGGATATGCAATTCTTTCATATTCGACTTTGTCGTCTAAATCCTCTTTTGTTGGCCAACAAATTGCTGGAAATTATTAACACGTAAAATACTTTATTTCTAATTGAATTAGCTTACCATGAAATTAATAAAAACCTGGATTAACACCACTTTTTTCTCCATACTTTCCAAACATCATTTTCTTGTATTTTACAGTCTCATGTATCCATGATTGTGGTTCACTATATGGAACCTCACCGTGAAGCATATTTCGATGTTGAGGAAGTAAACGTGATTTATTCCTCTTTCTTTCTATTTCAGCCTCACGCTGTAGACGATCATCTTCGTCAATAACTTCTACAATTTCTTCACTAGGTTCATTCAGAACGGCCACATTTTTACATGTACGCGCTGTTATTAACTGCCTATTTTGTGCAACAATATTCCGAATAATATTATATCGCATCATTGTTTTAAATTATTATTTAATTGCACTATATGTATTTATATTTATTTAAGGTTAGGTAAATAGCTAACCTATAATTTGATTGGCTAGTAATGGTAGCTAGTAATCCGTTAAAATTAAACACAAGCACTTTGGTGATGGTCCTTTTTAAGTTTGTTTATAAATTACTAGCGTTTTCTTTCTATTTTCTTTTGCAAAATTTATTCAGTAATTATGAGAATATTATTTTATTTGCTAATTAATACTACGAGCCTTTACGCCATGTTAAACAGTGTCAACAGTGTTGACAGTGATATAAAGTGTCAGATTTAAAAAAGGTTGATCGAAAATATTTATTTTAAATATGTGATATTCTCAGATACTTTTTAAATTAAAAATAAAAATGATATATTTGTTAGGAGGTATATACAAAACAAAGATGTTTTCATATTCAGATCTATTTATTTTAATATTGATGTGCACTAATATATCTGCCATTCGGAAGTATGACAGAAATGAAATGATTAAATTAAGGTACGATATTTATCAATAAATTGTTGCAATTAATAATATGTGCTTATCTGCTTGAATATTTTACAGAGAAGGCGTAAGGGAAATGTTCCAACATGCCTACGATGGTTATTTGAAACACGCTTCAAATTATGATGAGTTAAGACCATTAAGTTGTGACGGTATTGATACGTGGGGAAGGTATTTTTAAAAATTGATATCCATTCTACATATTAGTTAAGCATTTAATTTCTATACACTTTATTTATTGATAGCTACTCATTGACTCTTATCGATGCCTTGGACACGCTGGCAGTTATGGGAAACCATACAGAATTTCGTAGAGTTGTTGATATTATTATTAAAAAAGCAGACTTCAACGCAGACATTAACGTATCTGTTTTTGAAACAACAATTAGAATAGTTGGAGGACTAATTAGTGCACATCTTATGTCTCTACGGTAAATATTACACAATAAGATATATAAAGAATTGTGCAAATAGTATATATTTGTTATTAGAGCAGGTGTTGTTGTGGAACCAGGTTGGCCTTGTAGTGGACCTCTTTTAAGACTTGCTGAGGATGTATCAAAGAGAATACTACCAGCTTTCGACACTCCCACTGGTGTGTACTTAACGCTACGTTCAATTTATCTATTATAACATTATTTCTATTATATAAATGTTTCAGGTATGCCATACGGAACGGTTAATCTTCGACGCGGTGTTCCAGTTGGTGAAACTTCTGTTACTTGTACAGCAGGTGTGGGTACCTTCATTGTAGAATTTGGAGCGCTTAGTCGACTAACAGGAGATCCTATTTATGAAGAAGTACACATCTTTATTAAATGCATCTTTGCTTCAATTTTTTTTACAATTTTAATGCTGTTCATTCTTGTAATTCAGGTAGCAATGAATGCTTTATATGCATTGTATAAACTCCGATCACCAATTGGACTATTTGGAAACCATATTGATGTTTTAACTGGTCGATGGACCGCCCAAGATGCTGGAATTGGCGCAGGTGTTGACTCTTATTATGAATACCTTGTGAAAGGTTTGTACCAGAAATTTTCTTAAATCATTCACCGTTTGGATTACTAAATCACCTCCACCTGGACTACTAGAATATTAATTGAGCTATTTCAGTTATATTTCTTTAATAAAATCTCCAGCAATTTGAAAGCGTCATATTTCTAGGATCTATAATGCTCCAGCGGCCAGAGCTCATGCATATGTTCAACGAAGGACGTGCAGCTATTGATAAATATTTGCGTAGGGATGATTGGCACGTCTGGGTCTCGATGAACAAAGGTCAAGTTACGATACCAGTGTTTCAGTCTTTAGAAGCTTATTGGCCTGGAGTTTTGAGTTTGATAGGTAAGATAATTTATTTAATGATTAAATAACAAATAAATAATGAACAATTACAATACAATATTTTCTCAGGTGATACAAAAGCTGCAATGAGATCTATTCATAATTATCATTCAGTTTGGAAACAATATGGTTTTACGCCAGAGTTTTTTAATATAGCGTCTGGTGAGGCTAGTGCAAATAGGTAAATGTTTACTTTATAGTTTACTGTGATTACTATAAAATTGATATTCAATTTGTTATATTGATTATAGAGAAAGTTATCCACTACGTCCAGAGCTTATCGAATCAATAATGTACCTATACAGAGCCACAGGAGATCCCTATTTACTTCAAGCGGGAGAGGATATATTAAAAAGTATTCAACATAGCGCAAAAACACCGTGTGGATTTGCTACAGTTAGTATTTTAGTCTTAAACATTATATTCAAATTTTAGATTTATATTTAATAATTATTATTTTTCAGATTAAAGATGTACGTGATCATAGGCGTGAAGATCGTATGGAGTCATTCTTTTTAGCAGAAACAACAAAATATTTATATCTTTTATTCGACCCCGATAATTTTCTACATTCGAAAGGTCAGAAAGGTCAATTAATTAAAACACCTGGAGGAGAATGTGTTATTGACACAGGAGGATATGTATTTAATACAGAAGCGCATCCTATTGATATAGCTGCTTTACATTGCTGTCATGATGTACCACAGTGAGTTTAAAAATATATATTTTAGAACTTTTGTAAAGAATGTAAATATACTTTGCGTTATATCAAATTAATTTTCAATTACAGGCAAAATCTTTTAAAAGACTTTCGAAAGAATTTAAAATTATTTCAAGGCAATCACATCGCAAATAAACAAACAAATCAAGAACCTACTAACAAAGAAAATTATGTACTCCCTGAAGAATTGAATAAACCAAAAACAGATCAGAATATTAAAATAACTCTGGAGCCTGAAGAATTAGAGCCCCCACCAGTTGATAAAACGGAAAGTCCACCTTTACACGACGATGCTTTAATTTCAATAATAGAACGAGGAATAGGCGATGGTAAAGAGAAACAAAAGTATAAAAAAACGCAAAAATTATCGTTGCAGACAACAAAAAACGAAGCAGGTGAAAATGTTGAGATTATAAGATTATCTTCAGAACTCGATGTGGACACTACCAGTATAACAGATATAAAGAATCAAGAAAAAGCTGCAGAAACTGGATTTATTGATGATATTTTGAATGCAACTCCACAAATGAGCAAAATGAACCTAGATAAAGAATTGTTTAGGGAACAATTGAATAAAAATGAGAATAAAAGAAATGAAACCAATGAGAATTCTATTTTGTCCGAATTTGTACAAAATTTATTGAAGAGTACTCTTCCACCTAGACCTAAATTTGATCCACAAGTTTTGTTAGAAAAAATAAAGGGAAATAAAATGTCAAGGAATATTACTTGGGAAAATAATTTCTATTTACTAACTTGTAGGGCACAACCATTCTCGCAGAGAATATCGTTGTTAGGAGAATTTTATAAAAAGTAAATAAAACAAAATATTTATTTAAGAAATTAATATATCATCAAAATGTTTTTTATATATGAAAATTTACTTGTTTATTTTATCGATTAAAGAGTTACTTTACAGAAATTAATGTTTTTTATTATTATTATTATTAAATGAAGATTTTGAACTTTTATGGACGTTTTCTGTAGCATTTTCTAAAGTAATAAAAGGCGATTCACTTTCCTTTAACATTCCATAAGATTTTATATTTGATAACGTATGGAAATTAGAAGATTCTGGAATTCTTTTTATTAAAGATTTCTTTTTTCCTACTAACTGAGGCTCTTTCAGTAAAGGAATATTTTCATGAACTTCACCATCAGAAGAAGAATTATCAGTTTCATGAAATCGTATCGGAACAAATGAAGAACGATCAACATCACTAGTGCCGGCCGTTTCAGATCCTGAAAATTTTGAAGTTGACGGTTCCTTTTTTAAATATTTCCCCAAATCGGTCTCAAATGGTTCAGTTGAACGTTTTAATAATAATGGTGGAACAATTGAAGACGATGCGATAGCTCCCGATTGGGATTCTATTGATTTTATCTTACTACTACTTATTTGAGATTTTAAAAGTGAATCTTCTTCTGATTTAAAGAACTCTTGTCTTCGTTCTTTAAAAATATACAATCGCATATCAATAGAACGTTGTGATAGATCTCTTGTAGATGCTGGTGAACCATTTTTTTCTAAGAAGGATTTACTTCTTGCAATTTTACGAACATCTTCCTGATTTTCATATCTGATTTTTGAACTTCTAATATCCTCGTCACTGATTTCTTTACTACTTGAATCAAATTCTATAATTCGAATATAATTTTCTTCGTCTGATGAATTCTTTGGTTCATTAATTTTTTTTGAATAAGGTTCGCTGCTCTCATCATTGGATGTTTTACTTTCTGAATTTTTGCTGCTTTGACCACTTATTTTTCGATGAGTTGTTTCCATACTGCTTTCATTATTTACTAAACTTTCACTGAATTCACGGCTGGATTCTTCCAAAATATCAAAAATTGTTATTTCTTCCTCATAATTAAATTCATCTTCTAAACTCGTATCTGACAATAAAAGCGCTCTAAAATATATTTATTATAATTGTATTTAATTTTTAATTTAGTTT
The DNA here is from genome assembly GCA_963678705.1 of Panorpa germanica. Taxonomy (NCBI): domain Eukaryota; kingdom Metazoa; phylum Arthropoda; class Insecta; order Mecoptera; family Panorpidae; genus Panorpa; species Panorpa germanica. The sequence continues at coordinate 4,470,653 of OY783219.1, forward strand.
CGAAAAATTTAATAAGTTTTCAACCATACTAATGAATCTGTGGATGGAAAGGGGTGTTAATTTAACAGCAGCTAATGGCAAAATCCAGGAAATTCTTTCTGTTGCTAAACAAAAGAAAGCTGGATATATAAAATGTTGGCTTTTAATAAAATTATAAAAGAATATTTATCACATGCTAAAATAATATTTTTAGTTATTAAATCAATTTACAAAATCAAATAAGTAATAAAACAGATTCATTAATATTTTTGAAAAATACGTTTACTCCAAAAGATTTACAAATCCGATTCTTCTGTTTCGTTTCTGTAACTCGAAACATGATCCTCTTCTTTCTGTAGTACATGCGTGTAACCAGAAGTCTTGCTTTTTCCACTGGATGAAGAGAAAGATGTGGAAAGCTTTCTGGTTGATTCCGTAATATTTTCTTCTGAATCTTCCGAAGAAATTTTAATCGATTCAATACTACTACTCTGCAGACGTTCTGTTTCTTCGCCACTAATAAAAGTTTTATGATTTTCGCTGCTCCCTATTGTTGTGAACCCTGTATAACTCGATGCCTCATTTCTCGAACTGCTTTTTGTATCATTTTCATCTGAGTCTGAATCAGAAATATCAATAAGACCTTTTTCTTTACTAATTTTTTGGATGTTGAATTCTGATTCACTGCTTTCTTCTTCTATAGTTGAAATATCTTTTAATTCTAAATTCCTCTTGGTTACCTTTTTTCTAAATAATTTATTTGCTAGATTTTGACTACTGCTGCTTCTATCAGTTCTACTTTCTTGTGTAGTATCATATTCTTCCATTTCTTGACTATCAGCCAATGATTCGTTATCAGAAAGCGGAACGATCAATGTTTTGTAGTTGATAAATCTTTTTCTTCCTCGCCATGCTATACACAAACCGGCACAGTAGCAGGTTACTGTTAAGGATAACACAAACCCCAGATAAGCCACGTGCCGCATAAAAGCTGTAATAAAATCAATTGTTCTTGTTTGCGAATAATCACACATTGTTATTAGAGTAGCATGCAAATAATCGCAGGCACTCTAAAATATCTGTTACCACTTGAAAGTAATCTTCCTTTCGACACTACAAATACGCTGACTTCTTCCATCTTTGTTCCATCCACCGTGCAAGTGTAGTTACCATCCTCGTTGGTGGTCACATCCAAAAGATACAACGTACTGAAAGTGTCAACTGCAATGTGGGGCTCCTCATTCTATGTAATTCTTGTATTAATAAGAGTATTTCCAATTTAAAATAATTACTTAAAGGTATACATTTTTACTTCTTTATCCACTCTTTGTAGAACACCGGCTTTCAATTCTTTTCCATCTTTTCTCCATACTACAACGGAATCCATATTTGACCTGTTAATAAGTTTAGCTTTAACGCCTACACGAGTATGCGATGGCAACAAAGACAACATATTCTAACAAGAAGTATAATAATCACTGGATTTATATATTCAAATAATTGAAAGTATAGCATACTGGCGTCACAGTTTCAACTTCCCTTTTATAAAATTAGTTTAAATGTATATTTTAGGCAGAAAGTTCTACTTACTCTGCGCATATGATAGTTAAGTGTGCATGCTCTGCTAAAATGAATTTTCTTTTATATTTATAAGGAGATTTCTTTGATTTCCAAGTTTTTCCATCGTCTAAATAAAATAGAGATTTCTTTTATCGAATATTCTGTTAATAAATTGTAAGAAGAAAATAATAAAACCATATATGGTTTATATACAATTTATAAATTGTTTGTGTACTCAGAAATTTTAAACAGGATTTGTAGATTGATCAGTAACTGGTTATTTACCTGGGGCACATTCTCCGTGGCAGGGTTCCATTTCTACATAGTTCGGAATATATCTCGTGAAATTACTAATTGTTGAAAAGACCTTACCAAAGTAAACGGATCTGCATGAGAGCTCAAAAGAATTTAAAATAAATTGTTCTTGGATTTTTTCATGTGCTTCATATGCAACTGCAGATATATTGTTCTACAAATTAAAAAACGTCAGTTGCAATTGTTATAATAATTAAAATATAAGCAAAGATGTGCAAAAATAGTTTTCAAAAGTATTTAAATACTAAATAGACCTGGCTTTCAGAGGAGTTTCGTTTGCAAACAGTTTACGGCCTGCATATTTTGCAAAGAAACTCCTCTGGGAGCCTGATCTATTTAGTATTTAAATACTTTTGAAAACTGTTATTGCACATCTCTGAATATAAGTATATTATACGATAATACGTTGTTTACATCGTTGTTTCCAGCATACTTTGTTTTAATTCTACAATAACCAGTTCTAGTACGAACAGCTTGACCCTGCGGTCTTCCACAAGCTTGACACGAACTCCAAGAGTTCCATGTGTTGAAAACTTGAAGCGAACCTTTCAGTTGTTCCCGCAGATTTCTTAATTCTTCGTTTGTAGAATTATGGAGCCAATCATTTGCTGGTTTCAACACAGTCCTATAATATTCTGACCAGTAACTTAAATTTCCAGATATAGGGGTAATATTTAAAGGAAAAATAGCTGCGTTTAGAAAAATTAATTATAATAAAAATAAACTATTATTAAATGTTATTTTCTTTATAATTAACAGCAGTCCCCGTACGATCAAGTAAATAATTATATTTGTACTGCATGTCTTGTCCAAGTCGACCATGGCAATAGTATAAACCACCATCCTCATCAGTTATGTTGCGAATAATCAAAGTATTAGAAGTAGTAACATGAAATTTATTCAGTAATGGCTTAATATCCATGCCTACGTTTACTTCTACGGAATTAGAAGTAGTTAATTGGTTTTGGTAGAACCATAACTTAGGCTTCTGATCATCCATTTCATTACTAAAAATATTATTCTGTTTGATTTGCTTATATATAATCAAGTATATTATTCTTTAATTAGGATGTTAATTAGATATTTGTTATTACCAAAAATGACATTCCATTTCTATCGTATCATTTATTTTTGCTATAACCAATTGGTATAAATCATTTCTATCTGTACCTATTAAACGATTTCGTTCTCTGCATGTTAACTCTGGCTCTGAATCTATTTTAAATTCTTCCATAGCACAAATAACGTTAATTAACCATATTATTAAAATAACCATAATTACACATTTACAATTGTGCTTTAAATTTACCGCTAAGTAAATTCTGAGTGAGTGATTTTTCTCTGCTTTAAAGAATTTTTCACCTGTTAAGTTTGTTAACCTGTTTCCCAAAATTCATAGCAAAACGTCAACATGGCGGAGCAAATTGAAAGTAAGTTTCTTGGTAAACATTTATTTAAATAAAATAACATAATGTGCGTTTCATAACCTTAATATAGCTTTATAATAAACTATATTCTTTGTGTAATAATTTAAAATAAATGTTTCATATAGTATTGAGAAAATAAAATTATAATTTTGTATTTAAGATTAGTGCTCTTTAGTTCAAATTTGAAATTCTTTTCACCTAGTTTCAAAAGACATTACTTGTCAAGTGCTTGTGAATAAGTTAATATCATATAATATAATGGAGTTTACTGGTAATTTTTATTATTTATCTACAACATATTTGGTATTGGTTTGCATTAGCAATCATTAGATTATAATATATAGAAGTTTTGTTTACTAATGCTATTGTTTTTATATAGATGAATCGAATGGTATAAAGTTCAAAAATGGAGGTAATTCCATGGACGGCGCTCAAATCAAACAAGAACCTGAGGAGTTGGTTACATCTGAAGAAGATGGAGCTCCCCCTGCATTTGGTCCTGCATCTTTAGGACTGCACCCTGTTGGAACAAAATTGCCTCCAAAACCTGCACCCAGCCAACCTATACAAGTCCTTAATGCCAGAGGAATGCCAGCAAGAATTCGTAAAAAGAATCGGTTTTTCTATGATGACGACATTGTAAATGCTAGGCCACCCAGGGCTTCACCAAAACGGGGTCCAAAACCTTCCCCTACTAAAACACCAATAAAACCATCCCCGCTAGTGAAGAAACATAAAATTATAACCCCTAAACCAATAAAAAGTATAAAAATAAAAGAAGACGAGGAGCTTGCTGAGGAACCAGCTCCTCTTATTCTAGACAGGAAAATTGGTCAAAAGATTGGTATGAGATTAAGGAATTTGTTAAAATTGCCAAAAGCTCACAAGTGGGTCTGCTACGAATGGTTCTACAGCAACATTGATAAAACATTGTTTGAAGGGGATAATGACTTTATGATTTGCCTTAAAGAGTCTTTCCCGCAATTAAAATGCAGAAACTTAACCCTCATAGAGTGGACGAGGATTCGCCGAATGATGGGAAAGCCACGGCGATGCTCTCAAGCATTTTTTGAAGAAGAACGTAAAGAACTCGACCGCAAACGGCAGAAAATTCGTATGCTGCAACAGCGAAAGTCGGGTGATGTGTCTAACTGCAAAGACCTTCCAAATGAAGTGCCCCTTCAACTGGTGTTAGGTACCAAGGTGACTGCTCGTCTGCGTAAGCCGCAAGATGGCCTGTTCACGGGCCGTATCGATGCCATGGACACCTCCAACAACACTTATCGTGTTACATTTGATCGGCTTGGCTTAGGAACACATTCTGTACCAGATTACGAAGTTCTATCCCACGAAGATCCCGAAACAATTACATTATCTATCATATCACAAAAGTTCCGACCGAAGTTACCTGTTGGAGGCAGTTTTCTGGGAAAGTCACCCGTTGCAAATTATTCAAAAACACATGACCCCTTGATAGGTTCTGGAAATGGAACTCTTACTCCACGAAGAAATCTGGTTTTCAGGGAAAACACTATGGGAGGTTTTCCCGTAAAACTTATGGAGTTAATGGTTAGAATTAATAAAATTCTAACTATAAAAAAAGGTAAAATTCGTCGGTTAAATGAAATGAATACAAAACAAGAGAGGAGAGTGTCTTACGGTGAAGACACTCCTGATGATTTCCAAAAAAGATATGCTGGTATATTATTAGAATTGGAGAAAATGAATGGAGACTTACAGGACTTTTTAAACCAGGTGCAAGGTTTTTGTCAAGATATAGCTCCTGAACCTAGTATGGCAGCAATGCTGGCACCATCGTATGCACGAGAACGTTGCAGAGAAGATGCTGCGAAAATGGTAGAAAAAAATAACAATGGCAATCCTGATAAAATAAATGTTATTAGTAAAAAGAATTTAAGTATAGTAACAGATCTAACAGCAATTTTGCTGCACGTTAGATCGCTCACTGACATCGATCAAACGTCCTATGAACTCCAGGTCTTGGAAGGCACAATGGCAGACATTAAAAGCAAACTGCATCCAAGTAATAGAATTACTTTTCAAAACAGCGTCGAGATTCACATGCAACACATACAAACGGGGCTACGCAATGCAAACCTGGGGGATAGCCCGCGTTTGACGTCGCCTTAGTAATAATGCGGATTCTTTATTTATATAATATATTTACAATATCTGAAGATATTGTTTTTTGTTTTATTATGCATAAGGATTATATATATATTTTTTTCAATAGACGTAGAAATAACTGTTGACCTATATTGTTATAATACATGACAAAAAGGTTTTTGAAAAATAATATTCATGTCATTTGGTTTTAAGAAGCCAAAGCCTTTGCTTTTATATTCGGATCATGTAAATAGATTTCAAAATGAAGATAATGAAATTATATTGCTAATAAATTTTAATAAAGTCAGTTTTCAAAAAAACATTGTTTTATTTGATTTATATTTACAATGTATTTCTAAATTTGATATATCAGTGTCATTCATTAAGTGCTAAGTGTTATTGTCCTAGCACAATGTAAAATGGTTTACTTTAATGGTCACAAATTGTAAATGAAAAGATTTTTAACAAAAATAATATTACACAGAATCTGTTTATTGAAAGTTGCGATGATGAAGTACAAAAACAAAATAATTCAAAAATAAAAAGAAAATAACTTTCATAGAAGTGGGTAATAATGTATACTTCCTAGAATATTAATCTCTAAGCGTATAAAATTACTTTTTATATTTATTAATCATTTCCAATAGTTTATCAGCTTCTTCAGCGGTTTTAACTCTAAGCAGGATTGATGTAGGAGTGGGTCCTTTATCCGGCAAATAGACGCAAACCATCATAACGTTGTTTTTACCCATACGTTGAGCAGGAATGGATTCTGATAATAAAATATTAACCAGGAGGTTGCCCAGGCTTGTATCAGCGCGTACAATTAGTTGTGTTTTATCAGTTTCCTTAACTGGCTTTAAAAATAGGTTCCCTACTCCTCCATCCGCGTAACCACTATCTTTCTTAATGAAAACTTTGCATCGAACTGTATAAACGCTGTCTTCTTCAATAACTGGTGTAAATTCAACTTTAGGAGGTTCTTCATTTTCTTCTTCTGCTTCAGGTTTCTTATCTTCTTTAACAACAGGGGCTGCTACATTACCAAAAGAGAATGGGGCTCCTTTTCCAAAACTAAATCCTGTTGAAGGTACTCCACTAGGTGGGCTACTAGTAGTTTGACCAAATGTAAAAGTTGCTGATGAATTTCCAAAAATAGAAGATTTTGCAGGTTCAGGAGATTTTGATTCTGTTGATGAGGAAGTGGCGGGAGTAAAACTAAAAGTAGATATTGTTGGAGTACTAGCACTACTGGAGAAGGAAAATATGCTGGAGGATGTTGCTTTTGTATTTGTCGTTGATGTTTCAGGAACTTTTTCAGTCTCTACAGGTTTATCTTCTAACCTCGAACGTCTTTCTTCTATTTCCTTCAAGTGTTTTTCGTAATCTCGAAATATTGGAGTTAATATACATACGGGAGTAGCATCCACGTGGGTTTTTATCCATTTCGCAACACTTACATTTAGTCCTTTAAGTTGTGAATTGTATTCTTGTAGACGTTTGTTCGATATGCTGTTACGTTTGTCGCCTGTTGATTCACTGACAGACTTCGTACTGTCATCTTTTGAATCAGTGTTTGGAGTTGTAAGAGCCTTTCCATTTCCTAGGGCTCCAAATGTTATTCCTCCAAAAGGTTTCGAGGAGGTATCGTCAGTTCCCTTTTTAGCGAAAGCTGTAAACCCACTGAAGATGCTCTTCGCCCCATCTGTTACGGTGGAACCTGTGGTGCGCCGGCGAGCTGATTTTATTACACGGCCTTTTAATTCATCTTCTGTAGCTTTCTTGAATGTGCCAATATCTTCAGACTCTTGTTCTTCCTCCCAATTATCTTGATTTAATTCTGTAGTAGCTGTACGCTTCGCAGCCATTTAAAAATCAAGTACCTTAACCTAAAAAATTTCTAATTTAAAAAAATAGTTTCAATTTGAAAACAGAAGTGATTTAAAAAAGCATCTAATTAATTTCTTTAATAATACAAAACATTTAAATAAAATAATTCCAAAACTTACAATAAAAATAAACAAGCTTATTCTAATTTAATAAAAATTACATTTGTCATATTTTTTATGGCGCGTTCTATAATTTTTAGTAAAGTTCAATGGAAATTTGTTTCTTCTTCTTAAATTGTCAAATAGTTCCAAAAAAAATGTCTAAATGTCGCTAAAATCGTTTTATGAAAACGTGATCATTTTACAATAATATGCCATTAATAACGAAATAAATATTTAAACATATTTTATTTTGTTTAATTAATATATCACGATAATTATAATTAATAGAGTTTACCGTTTTTATAGAAATGCTTGTGCGCATGTTTTATTTGTAAAGTGGTGTGAGTTTGATGTTTCACGACGGTTACTTCAGTATTATAGAATAATTTCAGTACGTGATAAACGCTACGATCGTCTTGGTATGTCTGCGGCAGTGTTTTTAAATTAGGTTATGATTAGTTTCTCATAAATATTGTTATGAACACAACTTATATATCTACAAATAATAATTTTATGAAATATTGTAAATTAATAAAGTCTAAAGTGTTTAAAAATGGAAGTTCCTGCGGTTATAAAAAATGAAATAGTTGCGTGTCAACAAGAACTTCGAAATGCTATCGCTGCCCACCAGGTAATCTCTATTAGTATTTCAGCTCTATTTACATTACAATATTTAACTAGAGTTTAGTTTATTAATATCTAAGATATCTTATACTTATCATGTTATCTTTAATAGTGGTGTAGTTTTAAATAAATTAGAAACGAAATAAGACACCATTTTTATACTTAAGTATAACGGTTTAAAATACTTAAACAATATAACTAGTAAATTGTTTTTTAGATTAATATATAATGTTATATTATTATCTGCATGTAATGAGTTAGAATATCTAATTAACATATGCAATTAGAAATTAGAATAACACAATGTAGTTTACGAATGATGCAAATTTCAAAACGTCAAATATCAACTGCATAAAGTGCGTTCGGTAATTAGTTACGTTGATTCTTTTACTACTTATTATTTAGTTATCTAAATTATTTTAAATATTATTAATTTTAAATACTTTGTTGAATTTCACTAGATTTAACTGCAATACCTGGTGTGGCCCGGGATTATATTTAAATTAATTAATTTTAGTTCAAGGACGAGCAGTGCTCGCACAAGTTGTTCCACTTATGTAGCTTGCACGTGTATCACTGCACGAATAGTATTTTGATGGCGGCATAAATCTTTGTATAATAAAGACTTGCACTTTATTTATAAATATCTCGCTTCACAGCTGGTCAAAACATTTGAAATTTTGCAATTAAATTAAGAATACATACTTCTGTTATAATCAAATAAAATTTTGAAATTATTAAATTAAAAAAGTATGTAAAAGTATGGCTAAATGAAATTTTTTCTTTTGTTGCAGGACCTGTGCTTTAAAATCAAAAGGGAGCCTAAAGTAAGTAGTACAGACTTTCTAGTTGATATAAATAGTAAATAATATATAGTTGATATAATATTTAAAATCTTTAATCATCTTATCCTTCTAAATTCATTTCTTTCTAGTGATAAGTTTGCCTAATCCAAGAGGCGATTTCTCCTGTCTCACATTCTATATAAATGCAAATATTTTTAGTTTATTTGTATAATTTCACATTTATAAATTTGCAGAATGTGTCTCTACAAGCTAAGCTGAGGCAGGCCGAGCAATATATTAAAAGTGTCAGCCAGAAACAGGTTAGTGCTTATAAGATGTTTGCATTGTTTCCAGTGCTAATTTGTCAGATATTCCATTCTATCTAGTGTATATTTTACTCAACATCAAAAATTTACAAAAAAATATACGAATTGAAAAAATTATAAGCCAAATATTTGGCCAATGTTAAAAATAGCCTAAAGTGCAGTTAATTCATTGAAATTTGGACACGACAATGTCTGTCGGGTCACTTAGTCCTTTAATAAATAAATAAAAGCAAAAATATAAAAGATCTATTACAATTTGAAAGTTTTTAGTCATTTTTTTATTATTAAACATTATATAAAACTTAGTTTAAACCAAATTAAAAGTTTCAAAATAAAGTACAAACTTATAAGGTTTATATTGTTAGTTAAGTTGTTACAACTTTGCCAAGAGTTATATTATCACCACTCATACCCTCCTATCTTCTCACTTACTCACTCGTTCTATTCCTTATCCCCATCCCCATTCCAATGTCTTGGCCACTAACGACCGCCTGGATCACATGTACTCCTATCTATTTTCCAATGGAGGTGGTGACTTTGTTTTTCACAAGGTACCATGAAAATTTAATTAAGTAATTTTTAATTTTTTTTGCATTTAATGTTCGATGCTAAGTCCTATTTTCATTCATCCAAGTTTCATTTATTTATTACCAAACCCAGAAAATATAGCGCTGATCCAAGAATCCGTACTCTCAAAATCTATTTATTTACATATCTTATCATATGAACAATTATTACTCCCGCGGTCTGTATTTAAATACGTCATAATTAAATAATATATTGTCTTATTTGGATATGTAAAATTAATCGCTCTATTATGAGAAACAAAAATAATTTTATAAAGACGCCAGTGAACACCCTGTACAAAAGCTGATTAAGTAAAGTTCCAAAGTTATCTTATAGAAGTTATTCGAATTCTTAAGTAACTAGTATAAAAAAGGACAATATAAAATGTATATTAACAAATTCAGGGCGGAGGATAGAAGAGGGGGGAATTCTGTACGAAAATGAGATGAATTTAGAACAAGAAATATCTAAATAAAGCAAGAAATTTGTGTTATGTATTAGAATAATGGTCTTGTAAATTAAATTTTTTAAATCGGATTTTCAAAATTTTCATTTAAGTATATAGGAAAAATATATGTAGAAGTATAGCTATTTGAATTTTGAATTTCTGTTTTACCTCATATATGATAGAGTGATATTTTGACGCCACTTATAATAAAGTAATCGATTTTATTCATTTTTGTTTATCATATTTATAATATCAGAACTTTATGTGGCAACAGTGTATAAAAGAGGTGTCAATTCTCAGTGCTCAGCATAGGAAATGGGCCGAAGTTAAATAATGAATGGAATAAAAATGACTCTGAATTGTTAGTACTTATTGAAAAATAATTGAACATTTGAAGTCCTATTAGCCTTTATCAACAGTTTTATAGAATTTAAGACATAGTGCACATTATCTCCTTTAACAATTTGGTTTCCTCAGTACGGCCCTGATTACTCTTTTCCTGCAAGACAGACGGGTATCTTGATTTTAAAATAATCTTGAGGTGGCTTGTTTTAAATTTTATTCTCCATTTCGAGAATTACTTTGGATAATGTTGTTTCTCCATTTTGCGGGGAATATTTGATTGCGAAACTTTCTAAAGTTTATTCATTAAAACTTTTATGACTTGTACCCCTTTTTGAAGTTATTCTAGCTTAACATTTTAGCTAATTAATATTTTGATATAAAATAATGCAAATTATATATTACGAATATAAAGTTAGTTAACGTTCCAACTAATTTTAGAAGTACTACTTGTGTGTTTTGATATATCTATGTATTTATCCCACTAAACACAAAATGTAAACTCGTGTATTATTTAATGTAATTCTATTATATTATCATTGTAAACAAATTCAAAAGCATTTTAAATCTTTTATTAAAATATTGATTTAATATGTAACATTATATAATCTTGCATAAATAGTTTTAGTAAGGTCAGACAACAAAACTTTTGTTATATAACACTAGCTAAACCTAGCTACGCTTAGTTGTGGCTCAATCTGATAAGAAATGAATGGGAAAGTAAATAAAAGACACACACATAAACACAGACGACGATTAACAGGAAAGAAACGAAAGAAATGAATTCGTTTTCGAAAACACGCAAATATATTTCTATTTTTTTTTATGTTAGTTAAACCTATACTATAATTAGCGGGTTAATTATAATATCATAAAGTTTACCTTTAAACAAAGTAATTTTCAAAATATTGCAACAAAAACAAAACTTCGATGGCTTGGAGAATAGAGAAAACTTGGAACAGCTATCCTAACTTTATGTTTACTGCGGATCATAATAATATCCTAAGGGGAAATGGAAAATTGTTTTAAAACTTTATTTCTTTTAATTAATAAAAGTTATTATATTTTATTCAAGAGTATTTAAACAACCTCAAAAACAAATCTGTGTATTTTACAAATACAAAGAAAATTAAGTAATTTTATTTCCTTCCATATCGTGAAATATATTTATCTATTATTAAAATAGATAATATCGTCAATTTATATAATTAATCTTAATTAATATTTCAACTTTAATAGATGTAGATACTACATATAGAATAAAGACCTACATTAAATTATCAAGTTTGTTTTACCCTTACAATATTTTTCTTTATCCTACTCTACACCCCTTGCGTACCCCTTATTTTTGCACATCCTCACCCCTCACCATCACCCTTCAGCAACTTGTAGCTTTCAAGGAATCAATAAACGACACGACCAGAAATAACTTATAAGTCTGTTAAAAAAGAATATAAAATTTTAAAACTTATTCAGCAATTCTTTCAAGTTTTTTTTTATACAATTTTTTTTGATTATGATTTTTTTTTACTACTTTTTACTTTCTATCTAACAAAATTTAAAGTAGTTCACTAATAGAAACACTTTTCTATAGAATTTGTAGAAGTCTCCTTAATTTAATTACAAAATTTTTTATTAATAAATAGTAATTTAATAAATTATAATATTTTTATATTAATTTTATTTTTTTTATTTTTCAGAAACCATTCATTGTTCTTTTACGTAAAGAATTAAACCTTTACCAAGAAAAACGTAAAAGAGAACGTAGAATTATCGATTACGATGCTGATAATGCATTCATCGCAAAACAAATAGAAGACCATCAATTAATTAAAGCTGAACCAAGTATCTTCCATAAATCAAAAACATCAAAATATCGCAGAATTAAAAAAAAGAAACAAACAGAAAAAAATGGGGCTATTAATGGAGATGAAAAGTTTATAAAAAAAGAAGAGATTTCTTCTCGAGGTAATAGCACCGATGAACCTGAAGTTCCAAAGTCTCAGATTTTACTAAACCGGAGATCTAATTTATTAAGCGCACTCGACAAAGTCTACAAGCAAAACACAGTGTGAGTTTCAGAGTTTAGACTAACCAAAAAACGACATCTTTTTTATTTTGTGTAAAAATAAAATTAGTATTGTAAAAAACCGCACTAAATCGATAATCGCATTATTCGAAACAAATTTCTGGGTTATTTAGTAAGCTTGTTATTACAGTTTTCTCGTTTATTTATTATTATTATATTTATTGTTATTTTTAATTGTTTAATTTACATATATACATTTTATTTTAGGTCACCAGTACCTGTGACTTCTTCATCTTTTTTATCAGTTTTACCCGTAATATCACAACCTGAACCAGCTAGATTGCCAACTCCTCCGCCACCTACACCAGAACCACCAGCAGCTTCATTGCCATCATCATCTTCTCAGCTATCTACCGATGCACCAGCTACAACAGTACCTCTACGTTCGTATTCCAAAGTACGCCGCCCCATAACACCAGATTTCCAACCTGCAGTACGGCAACCGGAAAACAAACAGTTTTTTTTAAGGTATGGAAGCAATCAAATTCCCTTTGTTACGAGCTACGATTATCGGTTTATATTATTGAATTATCTGCTTTAGATATCTAGGCCTCGTTAGTCCAGAAGAATATGCAGCTGAAGAAGCTACACTTGCAGAAAGAAGGAAAAGAATGCGTTCGATGGAACAAGAGTTTATTTATGACAACAGTGACAAACCAGTAAGAATTCGAAATAAATAAATATTTACTTATATTGGTTATTCATTTTTAATTAAATATATTTCAATATACTTAGAAACGGAAAAAGAAGAAGCAGTATCTGCAGCAGGTGGCTCCACCGACCACTAGAGCACAAGCAAATCGCGCTTCGACTGAATCAAATAAATCGTTAGAACAGAATCAAACCGATTTATTAGGAATTAAAATTCCTCAAGAACTCTCTATAGAAAAAGTTAAACCTAAAGAATGCGCCGTCTGTAGGCTGGGAGGTAAGGCCTCATTCTATTTCCTAATTTATATTATGTTTGTCGTATTTTTAGGTATAATCCTTTTTATCTATTTTTAGATATATCCGAATGTTTGAGTTCCTGCGAGTCTTGCGATAACTACTTTCATGTTTCTTGTCATGATAGGAGCCCCCGAGGTTTGAAAGAAGATCTGTGCCCCACATGTATCAGGAGAAGCGCAAGCCCTGATATGTTCACTGGTAAGGTATAATCGATTTTTCTATAAGTATTTCTTTAATAAATTACTAAATATATATTCTTTGTAAATGCAGCATATCAATTTATATTTTAGAGAAAACTATAATAAAAAGACACCTTAAGGAAGAGAACGAAATATTAAATGATAATTTAAAAAGCCTAGAAAAAGAGAAGCTAGAACTTCAAGAAAATATTAACGAAGATGATGAGAAACGTAAAAAATTATTGGTAGAACAGACAAATATTGAAAATAATATTAAAAAAATAATGGACTTTATCAATTTAGTGAAAAAGAGTGGTGATAACATAACCATCGATGAACCTTCGTGACTAATACGGGGAATTTAAATTCAATTTATTATTTTACACCAAAAATTGACAATTTTTTATCCAAAGATAATGATAAGCATTTATAATTGTTAGAATATTTGTAATTAATTTTTTTGTAAATAAGTTTTTGTGTGTTTCATTTTATATTTTCTTACGTTCAAAATTATAATTTTAGATGTGAGAATGTAATTTAGTTATTAAAAATGGACTTGATGCAAAGATCTCGACAAAACAATTATGAAATTTAATGAAATTAGTATTAAATAAATATTTATATGTTATTGTATGTATGAATTTAGTAGATAGAATTCTACGTTTATAGAATAACTTGATATTTTCTATTTGTTGTTAATTATGCTTAACTGTGAAGAAGCACCATTGTCAGATACTGAGTTTCAATTTTATATTTTAAGTTAAATGTAAAATCTACTTGTAAAATATAAAGAAATAAAAATAATTATATTACTTTATATTAAATAAAGTATATTATTGCTGAACGAAGCATGATTTCACGAGCTGAAACTTACATTCGAAGTTAAAACAAAAAATTCAAAATTAGAACCCTTTTTGGTCACTGTTAACTTGAGACAGACGCTTCCAAAAAGTTACAAAAAATGAGATATTAAACTCAGTAGCTGGAAATGGGGCTTTATTAAATAAATGTATAAATTATTCGTTCCGCTCTAAACAATAATTGATTGTTCTGTTCTTAAATACTATTAACAATAAACAAATTTATGACTTTTACCAGAGTGAATAATTTATAGTAATTATGTGACTAAATGTTAAAACAACCTTCCTAATTATGTAATACACCTATCTTAAAATACTTTAAATAAAGAAGGTGTATTGTATATTTTTAAAGAATAGTGTTAAATAATTTCATTATATTATTTAGTAATGTAAGTTCAAATGTTTATAATTTGTTAATTGTATTATAAAATAATCAATACATAATTTTAATATGAGAAAAATGGTCATTGTTGTTAAAACATCGGAATAATACGAAACCATCCGAAGAAATAAAATATCCTAACGGTAAATACGAAGAAAGAGTTTTACTTATTAGAAAGTTTTTAAAACTTCACATATGTCAAAGATGGAGGACATATATTATAAACAATATAACTTATAATATATTTAATTAGTAGTTGTTAATCATGAATAAAAGTAATATTAAATGTGTTTTATATTTTATTTTAGTCACAGTTATTTGTTTAATTGGATCATCTGATGGTAAGTTGTCTTTCTTTTCATTTTACGTCCTTCAAATTATTCTATGTAAGACGGTGAGAGTAACAAAGAAATTGTTGCAAAAATACGCCCAATATAATTATAAAATATATTTATTGTATTTTAGGTCTTATTAAGCGTTGTTTTCGTTGTCGATCTAGAGGAGAATTGGGGTCTTGCAAAGATCCTTTTACATTAAATGTCACCCAAACAGAAGATGAACGTGGGGTTGAAGCAATTCCCTGTGCTTCAGGGTGGTGTGGAAAAATTATAGAGGGTGGTGAAACTTTCAAAGATGGTAAGTTCAATATATAGTAAGTAAATATATATATAGTAAGTAAAAATATAAGTTCTGGATTTATTAATGCTATTCTTCTATTTGCAGAAGGTGTATGTTAAAAATATAAAAACAAGTAAATGAAATATAAAATATTTTATTTGCAGAATATGGATTAGCAACGAATCGAATGTGTCTTCAAAGGGGGCCTTCTGACGGGGAAGATCGATGTGCGTACACGATTTGGAACTACAAACAAGTTTATATGTGCATGTGTCAAGGAGATTTGTGTAATACTGCATCACAATCGACTAACGCTCTGACTTTTATTGGGGTTTTATCACTTGGTGTTGCTACAACAATTTTTACTAGAATATTTATGTGATGAAGAATGAAATCTTATTGAGAGGGGAACTATCAGAAAACTTGCCCCCTTACCAGAAATCTTATTGAAATAATTTTTATAATATATATACAACTGATATTACGATATAACTGATATAAAAGCAATGTATTTAGTTTTTAATTTTTAATATAATCTTCTGAAAGTAATATGCGGTGTTTTACTGAATACATTTTTATAAAAATATATTCTCATTTGAGATCTTCAAATAGAGCTCATGATTATTAGGGAAAAGAAAAACTTGCAGTATAATATTATTAATTAAATGAGTTATAAAACAAATAAATTGTCAGGTGAAAGAATCTGACAATATCTAAACCACCAACATGCAAAAAAGTATGAAAAAATCTGGCCTTTACTTCTGGCAGCAAGTCCTGATGATGGTAATCCAAATTGTATCACTATATATGCACTTTTCAGGTTAGGGTATTGCTTAGATTTACACTTACACTATTTTAATTAAAATATTTGTTTAAAATTAATCACTAATTAACACTAATTCATACCGAACACTTCTTTATACAATTTATAAGTTAATAGTTTGAGTTAAAAAATCCCGCGCGACGTACGAGTAACATGTCTCAGTAATAAAATACTCAAATTTGATTGAAAAACATCTTTTGAGTTAAAATAAAAACTACAAATAAGTCTTTATTTACAAATAAGTCTTTCAATTTATAAAACTCACTACTTTATAACTTTTTTCAACCATTTTCTTTAACACAAATATGTTTTTAATAATTCTGAAAAATTTCGGCTGTAACATTTAAACGTTTAAACTCAAAATGAAAACCAAATAGACGACTGCAGTGCCATCTTAAGAAAACAAATATTTAAATTCAAAATATGGCACGAAATTTAAAATATATAACTTTTATAATACATGTATATTAAAATGTTATATATTACAAATCGCTGGTATTTATACATTTTACCAGGATCATCTCAAGAATTAAAGAAAATTTTATTGCTGTTAAAAGTAAAAATTCATTCAATATTTTTAACAACAGTATAAGCTTTCTTAATCTCAAGAAATAAAGAAAATTTAGTTTTTGTTAAAGTTAAAAACTCTACATTTTCATGGTAGATAACAATAGATCCGTTTATATCCAGTGTTAATGATAAGCATTCAATTTTATATGAAGAAAACTACTAATTATATGAATAAGAACACGCCTGGATAACATGCAACACTTTTAGATTCTTTTTGTATTGAATGAACAAAATCATTAAAGTAATAAACAGAAATTTCTAAATATTTGTAACACTAGATGTGTTAGATTATATTGTGAACTTAGTACATTATTTATGATATGAAATCTATAATAATTAGTATTTATATTACTAATTGAGCTTGTAAAATTAATATTTTTTCAAACAGTTGATCTGCTTTAAACCACCACAGATGACAGTAGTAATTAATTTTATAACGCCTGATCCGCATGCAACTATATATACACACCAACAACATTTACTTATTAAAGAGTTTAACTTATTAAGTTATTAAAAATAAGTTTTCTACTTATATCTTAGCTAAAATTACAAGCTTAAAGTTTTTTTTTAAGTAAAAGATTAATATTAAAAAAGTAAAGTGAAAATTTTCTTATATTTCAAAAGAAAAAACTTTTATAAGTTATAATTTTCTTAAAAACTAAAGAAAATGTTTAATTTTTAAAGTTTAAGAACTAAAATTTTCTTAACTTTTAAAGATAAGAGTTTCATTTCTTTGTAGAGTACAGCCATTGACCCACAATAAGTTCCTTTTCCTGAAAACCATAAATACAAAACACAAGATATTTAAATTACAAGTGTTGCATATATTAGAAATTTAGAATTTTAAATTTTATAACAAAAACATGTACATATACATAATTTATATACAATTTCATTTAAAATACAATTTTGTATCATTAATTAATCTTCTAGGTCCATTGTTGAAGATGCTGCTTCAGATCCTATCGTAGAGTCCTTGGTGTACTGCGTTATCCTGAAAAACAAAAACTTAGTAGGTAATGTAACAACAAAGTTATTTTAAATGAATTTCATTTACCTGTGCATTGCGTTTTGTACGTTCCCATCCATTATTTTTGTTTTTCTTAGAGTAGGTGTATTATCCCATGTGATCCCCGTGTTCTTGTTTCTGCAGATGGTGCTACGGATGAAATAGAAATTTAAATGTAATATTTTATAATCAGAGTAATGAAGTTATTTTTAATGATGATGAGTTACCTGAATGTTTCCCCGTTGTTTCTTATTCGTATGTGATTACCAAGATGGTTCCAGCTGCTATTAGTACGACGAAGACCAGTAGTGAACACAACTGCAGGATGGATGCTCCCGACTTACTGGCGTCTGCTCCGCCTTCTCCTCCACTTGCACCATCTCCTGCAGGGGCCGGGGTTATTTGGCCAAACCCGGCCTTACAAAAATAGTGGTCTTCAGCTCCACTTTCACCCTTCTTAATAAGATTTGCTGTCTCAGAAGTATCATACTTTTGATCGCTGCACCTGCACCTGCAGGTTTCGGGTCCACCGCGATATGTGGTATCAATTATTATCTTGTCCACAACTGCCTCTGCAAACTTTTGCTGTAGATTGGGGCAGCAAGCTTTATCAGAATCAGCCCCACATTTTTTATCCATCGCTTCCAATTCGTCTATGCCAATCGGTTCTATATCTGCACTAGCACACTTAAACCAAGTAACACATGCAAGTAACACCAGAATTACCGCAGCTTCTATTTTACAGACAAACATTGTCTGAAGATTAATTATTTATCTGAAACAAACGTTAAATTAATTGTTATTAAACTTAAATTTAATTGACTTTGTTAGGAATACGTTAAAACTGTTCAGACGGAGACGGCCTGATAATATGGAATTAAATACGATTATTAAAACAGTTCTTCTGGAATAAAGCAGTTACAATTTCAAAAGGCATTACATAACCATCTGTTACATTTATTTAACGTAAAACAAAATTACCTTTTATATAGTTTTAGGTTAACATAAATTTAAGATTACATGAGCTATATTTATTACGTTAAATAATATCAGTTGATGTTTTAAGTTTTATGAAACAATTAAAAAAACCTAAATTCAAGTAGATTCATACATTTTCTGAAAATAAAATGGATTAAGTTTTTCCTAATTTACAGAATAATTAAAAGTCACCTGGTTTTATATCCAAATAATCACCTAAAATAATAAAAAAATTATAAATTATAAAAAATCACATTGTAAAAAATATTCAAAAAAAAATAAATTTCTATAAAAATAAATTTTCAAAAAATCAATGAATATTTTGTTTTACATTTGCTGTAGGTATATGATTACAACAATGAAAATAAATTGACCAATCAAAAGTGTTTAAATGGGTAACTAATTGCTGATTGGTGGACAACTACAATTAAAACAACTGATCTTTTCGAAATTAAATATTTTTTAATTGTATTTACGAGTAGGCGTTACTGTTAAAAATTAATACTCAGGACCACGTGGTATTTTCTTAATGTAGGTGTATTTCATTATTTTAGAAAAAAAAATACCGTTTCTACTGTGGGTTATAATTAGCATAAATGTCAACGAGTAGTACTAAGTTTTAAAAGTAAATACAAAACCGGATGTACTGCTCTAATGCTAGCTCTGAAGAAAAAGAATTAATCCAAAATTTTATAAGATGAACATTTTCTGTTTTAGGCGCGGGCCGTTAGCATTTACTAATTTAACTATATGGCCAATGCGGCACTGGTATAACCTTCTTTAATCTCAAGAGATGCAGAAAATGGTGTTTTTATTAAAATTAGAAATGCAATGTTTTTATCAGTTTTAAGAATAGTACCTATCGCAAGAAATTAAGTATTTGTAGATCAGTACAGTTTCGTATCTGATAACAAATTGCGTTTCTATCCAGTGGTAATGAATAGCATTCCATTTTATATGAATTACTAATTACACAGAAAAGTGGAATTTGAAAACGCCTGGATAATATGCAGCAACTTTTACATAATTTTGTACTACAGAGCGAATGAAGAAATTCATTAAAGTAATAAACGGATATTTCAATTATGTAACAAATTAATAAAATACTTATATAAAATTTATATTACTAACCAGCAAAGTTGCGTGCCTTAGACGGGCCCTGTATCAAAATTTGTTGCCGGCCCAAATGATGGGTAAAGATTTTTCACAAAAGGAACAAAAACGCTCGCATTAAAATATAATAATTATATATTGATTATACGTTATTACTTACAATTAATACTCCTAGGAACTAAGCTAAGGAAGACCTAAGAGTTTAAGTGAGATTGTGGATAACATTTTACGAACTTTTGCCTAACAAACGTTTGGGACCCTTATAGACCGGGGGGCCCTTATCATCACGGCAGTAGCTACGCCACTGGAAATAACCACAGGTTATTATTAAATATTATTAAATATTAGTTTCACAAATTGCATTATCAGCTAATTTTAAAACGCCTGAACCACACGCAACTCTTTATACACACACGTAATTATATTACCTATTTAAAACTAAAAGAAATAAGTTACAACAATCTTATTATTTTTAACAAGAATACCTTCTTACTTGTCAAGAAATGCAGTTAAACTTATTTTATCTAAACTTAAAAATACAACATTTTTTATCAATTTTAAGAAGAGTATTATATATGCTTGTTACTTCTCAAGAAAATCTTATTGCTGTTAAAATTAAAAACACAATATTTTTATCACTTTTCTGTTGTTAAAGACTACACTCTGTTGAATCTATACTTAGCAACTAGCCCTGAAAATGGATGGCGCTGAAGCGTTATGTCTATACTCAGCCGTTGGGGCAAGTGAAGTATTTATAACTTTGTTATAATTATTATAAAGCCTCAATGAGTAGGAGGGTCGCGGTGGTGTGCGCAGAAGGGTCTGGTCGTGATACCGCCTGGAGCCGCCATCGGTGCAGATCTTGGTGGTAGTAGGAAATACAGTTAAACAAGAGAAGTGCAAAAAGGATGCAGAACTAAACGGAGAAGCTACTTTTTACCTTTTTCCAACCATTTTCTTTAACACAAATATGTTTTTAATAATCCAAAAAAACTTCGACTGTAACATTTAAACTCAAAATGAAAACCAAATAGACGACTGCAGTGCCATCTTAAGAAAACAAATATTTCAATTCAAAAATATGGCACGAAATTTAAAATATATAACTTTTATAATACATGCATATTAAAATGTTTTAAAATGTTATATGTTACAAATCGCTGGTATTTATACATTTTACCAGGATCATCTCAAGAAGTAAAGAAAATTTTATTGTTGTTAAAAGTAAAAATTCATCCAACATTTTTAACAAGAGTATAAATTTTCTTAATCTCAAGAAATAAAGAAAATTTAGTTTTTGTTAAAGTTAAAAACTCTACATTTTCATGGTAGATAACAATAGATCCGTTTATATCCAGTGTTAATGATAAGCATTCAATTTTATATGAAGAAAACTACTAATTATACGAATTAGAACACGCCTGGATAACATGCAACACTTTTTGATTCTTTTTGTATTGAATGAACAAAATCATTAAAGTAATAAACAGAAATTTCTAAATGTTTGTAACACTAGATAAATATTTATATTGTGAACTTAGTACATTATTTATGATATGAAATCTATATTAATTAGTATTTATATTACTAATTGAGTTTGTAAAACTAATAATAATATAATAATTAATAATAATAATAAACAGCTGATCTGATGTTAAGCCATCATAGATTTTATAACGCCTGATCCGCATGCAACTATATACACACCAAAAACATTTACTTATTAAAGAGTTTAACTTGTTAAGTTATTAAAATACGTTTTCTACTTATATCTTAGCTAAAATTACAAGTTTTAAAGGTTTTTTTTAAGTAAAAGATTAATATTAAAAAAGTAAAGTGAAAATTTTCCTATATTTGAAAAGAAAAAACTTTTATAAGTTATTATTTTCTAAAAACCAAGAAAATGTTTAATTTTTAAAGTTTAAGAACTAAAATTTTCTTAACTTTTAAAGATAAGAGTTTCATTTCTTTGTAGAGTACAGCCATTGACCCACAATAAGTTCCTTTTCCTGAAAAGCAATAAATACAAAACACAAGATATTTAAATACAAGTGTTGCATATATTAGAAATTTAGAATTTTAAATTTTATAACAAAAACATGTACGTACATATACATAATTTATATACAATTTCATTTAAAATACAATTTTTATCATTAATTAATCTTCTAGGTCCATTGTTGAAGATGCTGCTTCAGATCCTAATGTAGAGTCCTTGGTGTACTGCGTTATCCTGAAAAATAAAAACTTAGTAGGTAATGTAACAACAAAGTTATTTTAAATGAATTTCATTTACCTGTGCGTTGCGTTTTGTACGTTCCCATCCATTATTTTTGTTTTTCTTAGCGTAAGGTTTTTATCCTATGTGAGCCCCGTGTTCTTGTTTCTGCAGATGGTGCTACAAATGAAATAGAAATTTAAATGTAACATTTTATAATCAGAGTAATGAAGTTATTTTTAATGATGCTGAGTTACCTGAATGTTTCCCGTTGTTTCTTATACGTATGTGATTACCAAGATGGTTCCAGCTGCCATTAGTACGACGAAGACCAGTAGTGAACACAGCTGCAGGATGGATGCTTCTGACTTACTGGCGTCTGCTCCGCCTTCTCCTCCACTTGCACCATCTCCTGCAGAGGCCGGGCTTTTTTGGCCAAACCCGGCCTTACAAAAATAATGCTCTTCAGTTTCACTTGTACCCTTCTTAATAAGACAGTTTGCATCCGCCCCAGTAGTATACGCTACACCGTTGCACCTGCAAAAGCAGCCAACGGGTCCACCGCGATATGTCGTCATTATTTCTATCGCAGCCACTTCTGCGTCGTCAAACTTTTGCTGTAGATTGGGGCAGCAAGCTTTATCAGAAGCAGCCCCACATTCATTATCAATAATTTCCAATTCGTCTATTGAAATCGGTTTTATACCATCACCATTACACTTATCCCAAGTAACACATGCAAATAACGTCAGAATTACCGTAGCTTCTATTTTACAGACAAACATTGTCTAAAGATTAATTATTTATCTGAAACAAACGTTAAATTAATTGTTATTAAACTTAAATTTAATTGACTTTGTTAGGAATACGTTAAAACTGTTCAGACGGAGACGGCCTGATAATATGGAATTAAATACGATTATTAAAACAGTTCTTCCGAAAGAAAGCATCTGTACATTTATTTAACGTAAAACAAAATTACCTTTTATATAGTTTTAGGTTAACATAAATTTAAGATTGCATGAGTTATATTTAGACTAAAAATTTACGTTAAATATCAGTTGATGTTTTGAGTTTAGTGGAACAATTAAAAAAACCTAAATTCAAGTAGATTCATACATTTTCTGAAAATAAAATGGATTAAGTTTTTCCTAATTTACAGAATAATTAAAAGTCACCTGGTTTTATATCCAAATAATCACCTAAAATAATAAAAAAATTATAAATTATAAAAAATCACATTGTAAAAATTCTTTAAAAAAAAATAAATTTCTATAAAAATAAATTTTCAAAAAATCAATGAATATTTTGTTTTACATTTGCTGTAGGTATATGATTACAACAATGAAAATAAATTGACCAATCAAAAGTTTTTAAAATGGTAACTAATAGCTGATTGGTGGACAACTACAATTAAAACAACTGATCTTTTCGAAATTAAATATTTTCTAATTGTATTTACGAGTAGGCGTTACTATTAATAATTTATACTCAGGACCACGTGGTATTTTCTTAATGTAGGTGGATTTCATTATTTTAGAAAAAAAAATACCGTTTCTACTGTGGGTTATAATTAGCATAAATGTCAACGAGTAGTACTAAGTTTTAAAAGTAAATACAAAACCGGATGTACTGCTCTAATGCTAGCTCTGAAGAAAAAGAATTAATCCAAAATTTTATAAGATGAACATTTTCTGTTTTAGGCGCGGGCCGTTAGCATTTACTAATTTAACTATATGGCCAATCCGGCACTGGTATAACCTTCTTTACTCTCAAGAGATGCAGAAAATGGTGTTTTTATTAAAATTAGAAATGCAATGTTTTTATCAATTTTAAGAATAGTACCTATCGCAAGAAATTAAGTATTTGTAGATCAGTACAGTTTCGTATCTGATAACAAATTGCGTTTCTATCCAGTGGTAATGAATAGCATTTCATTTTATATGAATTACTAATTACACAGAAAAGTGGAATTTGAAAACGCCTGGATAATATGCAGCAACTTTTACATAATTTTGTACTACAGAGCGAATGAAGAAATTCATTAAAGTAATAAACGGATATTTCATTTATGTAACAAATTAATAAAATACTTATATGAAATTTATGTTACTAGCCAGTAAAGTTGCGTGCCTTAGACGGGCCCTGTATCAAAATTTGTTGAGGGGCCCAAATGATGGGTAAAGATTTTTCACAAAAGAATTATTACTTACAATTAATACTCCTAGGAACTAAGCTAAGGAAGACCTAAGAGTTTAAGTGAGATTGTGGATAACATTTTACGAACTTTTGCCTAACAAACGTTTGGGACCCTTATAGACCGGGGGGCCCTTATCATCACGGCAGTAGCTACGCCACTGGAAATAACCACAGGTTATTATTAAATATTATTAAATATTAGTTTCACAAATTGCATTATCAGCTAATTTTAAAACGCCTGATCCATTATTTAAAAAAAAAATTCTTATAAAAAGAATTCTCTTATTATTTTTAACAAGAATACCTTCTTACTTGTCAAGAAATGCAGTTAAACTTATTTTATCCAAACTTAAAAGTACAACATTTTTTATCAATTTTAAGAAGAGTATTATATATGCTTCTTACTTCTCAAGAAAATGTTATTGCTGTTAAAATTAAAAACACAATATTTTTATCACTTTTCTGTTGTTAAAGACTACACTCTGTAGGAACTATACTTAATTTACATATTATGGTTATATTCAAGATAAATGTTTTAATTTAAAACAGTTGTTGAGTAGGTCAGTGCTGTGGTAACGTTTTGTAGCTGTTGGTAGTCGAATAATCAAGTCAAATCAAAGAATAATAAGTTTTCATTTTATTTAACCCTGTTACGGCAGGCATAATATTGAAATTTTATTGTTCCTTGAAATAGGTGTAAATAATATTTGATATTTTAATATATAAATACATATAGCAGAGATTTATGAGCTGTAAGGTTGGCAACGGCTGTGATGTCACAGCCTTTAATAATTAAAGAGACAAAATGACTTTTTTAATTGTTAATATCTCTTAACATATAAGGAGTTATTAACAAATAATTGGACATTTGAGGTTCTAGTAACCCACTTTATCAATATATAGTACACTTTTATAGAAATTAAGACACAGGACACAAGCCCATTGTAAAATGATAACTGTTATAAATTCCATGTATAAATAAATAAATAGAATTGTTTGTATCTCGATAATAAGTAAAGGAAAAGGAATAATTTAAAGTCTGTTCAGTTCTGTGTATACTGCGACCTTCTTTTAATACAATAAATTACTTTATACATTTCAAAGGATAAGTTGTTGTGGCATCTATTGCCTAAAGTTGTTGTGGCCTGGTCTTTCGCTGCCTAGAAGATGTCCCGCTAGCCCGTTGCGTCTTCGCTCTTTAGCTAGCCACTGCAGGAGGCGATAGTGCGGTATTTCGTGGAAAAATAATTCTCCGTGGGCGGTAATCATGTTGACAGCATTCGCGGCATCCAGCCCTGTTAGCAGCAAGGGATCGGGATAGCCTGGAATAATAAAATTAAGAATAGGGTTGCCTACAGTAACTCAAATTATACAAAACTGCGCTGTTTATTCATAAAGTTTGCTATCAAAACCTCAAATATTCAAGTCGTAATATTGTAAAAGTCCCCACTACCATTTACCATCCTTTACTATCACAGTTAAACAAGAGAAGTGCAAAAAGGATGCAGAATTAAACGACGAACTACGGCAGCTGTTGCGCCGACCCATAATGTTTAAATATAATGTCGTGATATAAAAGAAAAATAAATAAATGACGTCATCGACTTTTAAAACAAAACTCAAACTTTAAATAGATATATATCCGTAATTTTTAGATATTTAATAAAATAAAAACGCCAATATACGTGTATTAATTAATATTTAAATAAGGAATTAAAAAATGACCCCTACTCAAAATGTTATAGGAGGACATAACCTCTCTATCCAACAAAATGTAGATCCGTTGTTTATCATTTATAATTTAGGAAATACAAGCGCAATGAGCGCTTGAAATTGATGTTAATAAATGTGTATTGGCGTGTCTATTTTATTAAATATCTAAATGTTGACGGAAATATAGTAATTAAAAGTTTGAATTGTAGTTTTAGCTCTAGAAATGGTCGGCCATATTTGTATGACGTGAAATGCGTTTTAACGTCAGTTATTTGTTGAGTAGATCAGTGCTGTGGTAATGTTTTCTAACTGTTGGTAGTCGAAATAATCAAGTCAAGTCAAAGAATAATAAGTTTTTATTGTATTTAACCCTGTTACGGCAGACATAATATTGAAATTTTATTGTTCCTTGAAATAGCTGTAAATAATATTTGATATTTTGATATATAAATACATATAGCAGAGATTT
This sequence comes from Panorpa germanica, assembly GCA_963678705.1. Lineage (NCBI taxonomy): Eukaryota > Metazoa > Arthropoda > Insecta > Mecoptera > Panorpidae > Panorpa > Panorpa germanica. Next base: position 4,497,312 of record OY783219.1, read on the forward strand.
ATGAGCTGTAAGGTTGGCAGCAGTTGTGATATCACATGCATTTGGAATGTGTACAACGTTATATCCCTTTAATAATTAAAGACACAAAATGACTTTTTTAATTGTTAATATCTCTTAACATATAAGGAGTTCTTAAAAAAATAATTGAACATTTGAGGTTCTAGTAACCCACTTTATCAATATATAGTACACTTTTATAGAAATTAAGACATAGGACACAAGCCTTACTCAATCCGTCGGAGTAGTCCGGAGTCTGATGTCCGGCGCGTTGATCGTTTGGTCCATATCCCATCGATGACGGATTTAGAGGTGGAATAAAGACCCCTTCAGGCCAAAGCGCTTCTTCAGGGTGTACGTTCAGCAAACCAGAGTTCACAAAACCTAGGCGAACATTTAATATAGATTTTTTGTATATACGACATTTTTGGTTTTTTCATTTTCATCACAGTTCACTTTTAAAAATTTTAGATTTAAAAAAAAAACATACACTGACATTTTTGACGTAGTTTAAGTGCGTCCGCACACGAGGCCACTGGTTGCAAACCTTAGTGAAAGACTGGTGTTGTTAATGAGAGAAAACGAGTGAGAGAAAACACACGGCACGAGCGAAACTAAACTGGTTTTGAGTACGTTTTCACCGACTCTGTTTCTCGGTCGCAGCGCATGCTTTTGATGGTGACATCATGAACAGAGATGTGCACTATTCAAAAGTATTTCAATACATACAAATACCCCTATTATGCTATTGTTAAAAATTCTATAGAGTAACGAAACACGGCTCGACATGGCTTGTTTTTCGTTGCGCTGCTAGTTTGCAATCAGTCGACTCGTGTGTAGACGGTCTTACAAACCTATAGCACGATCTTCTAGCGCAATTTGCCGAACACTTGGTCGTGGGTATCCAGGATGCAAAAGAGGGGTATCATAGCTACTTCCTCCTGGAGCAGTTGCAAACCTGTGGTTAGCGGGCCTTCCCAATCTTCGGCTCAGGAATGGTGTTCCAACGCCGTGAGAAAACGAACTTATGGGTGTCACGAAAGTTACGTGACTTGAGTATGTATGGCAGTTCACCAGCGTCAGAAGAGCGGCTAATGGAATGAAAACCCCAAGTTGTAGCTGCAAAGAAAGTTATATATAGTTGTAGTAGTAGCTTTATGGAAGAGAAATTCATTGCGCCTGAGTTTATGGCAAAACTAAAAACACCACAGAATCTATACAAGATAAAAAGGCTTTTATTAGAAAAGTTACAACGAGTGACGAGATTTTTATACCGTGACGAGATTTTTTTTATCGTGACGAGATTTTTTGACTTTTAGCGTCCCCGGATTTTCCCCTGACTTTCCTGGAAACCCGTAATTTTGGAAAAACTGGAAAAAGTGTGAGCTCTTTTTTGCTGTATTTGTAAAAGATAGAAAGGTGAAATTTTACATATGGACTAACTTTGGTACCTAATTTACAAATCAGAAAAAAAAATCTTAAATTTTCAAAAAAAGTTGGTCAAATAATGAACAAATTGGATCAGTTGTAGTTGTTATATATAAAATAAATAAGGAACGAGTTAAATATTTCAATTTAAAAATGGAATTAAAATTTGAAATGAAAATCAATGCACACATGAAAGACAGACGTCGCTTGCGACGGGGGTAAACTCTAGTATACCATATATTTTACGCTCGGCAGATGAAAGTAAAATTATATTTCGAAGCACAAAATAAAAACGATAATAATTAAATAGAAATAAATTGTATTAGTCAATTACATAAAATAGACAGCTGAGGGAAGTGTGGGAGAGGGACGGGGTATAGAGAGGTGCTCTTGGAAGCTTTGAACATGATGCAAGAATCACGCGCTGCAAATCATGGTGAAGAAACCTCGAGACAAAGAGACTGCTTTAGTTTATTGGAGGAAGGCACTTTATTTTGCTGCATTCAGGTATTATGCCATACAGGAGGTTTAAAAAGTAGAGCCAATGGTGTAGCCATGGAAGTAATGGTTAACGCATAATAAATACAAAGGAAGAATAACTATTAAAATGAAATATATGTATTTAAGAAGACAGCGCCTGATGTTATGCAAACAAACTAGCACATTATAAATCAGCTTTCAATATTTCAATTAAAATGATCTTTATTTTATAGCTATTTTAAAAGCCTGTAATTCTTAAAAAAGCGGTTTTAAGATTATATAATCCTTGAAAAGAAGTTTTTAAAAAGTATTATAATCAAACTAAGGCCTGTCACACACTCCAACCCAGTAAACATTTTGGAGTTACTTTGACATCATATTGAAGATGCGTATGATTTTTTTGTCATGAAAGAGTTCATTTATAGTTCAGTTTCTCATAATCGTTCATATGAAATGTCTGTTTTATCGGCTACAGATGACGGAACCACTCCACCTGTCGGAATACAAATGAAGATAAAGTTGATGCGAACTATAATTGAAGTGAAATAGTGATAGAAACGTCACTAAATAGGGCACTTCACTAAATGTTTACTGGGCAAGCGTATTTAAGCGACAGCGAATTCAAGCCGACTTTCTTCTTCATTCTTTGCATGTGTTGTGTCACAATACATGCATACCACGTACCGATACGACAGTACGCCAAGTCAAACTTGTGTACTGTAGAGTGTATTGGAGTTGTCTTGCACTAACATAATTTATCATCAGAGCAAACTTTTACTTTCATTTTTATCGATACACCACTGTTATGAAAGAGACTATTGCATTCTCTTTTACATTTCTTTCATGTATTCGCTTGGTTAAAATTCGCTGATGTACGCTTCCAGTATGAGAGCTAAATAACGCCCATATTCGGACAGCTCTGTATTTTGAGTTCGTTACATTTACAGGGTTCGGATTGGTAAAGCGTAGTAGCGCGTATACGTCCGCCTAATGCACAAAAGAGTAGATATATTTTTAAATCGATAAAATAGGCCACAACACGTTATATACAGTACCGTATTAATCATGGCTCACTTCAAACAGGCCTATGCCAATTGTGACTAGATACAATAGATTTTGCGTGAGAGATAAAATAATATTTTTGGCTGATTTCCCTGATTTAGCCTAGGTACGCTGGGCTTCCTAAAAGTTAATCTGGTACTGGATGTATATTAGGTAAAATCGTTTACATACCATGTAACTTTTATTATGTTACATAATAAACGGCGGCGGCCTCAGGGGGTGACAAGCAGGGCAACCGCCCAAAGCCTCGCGCAACAACCCAAGTAGAAAAATTCATTACTATATATATATATTCGAATCTCGCGCCTCGCCCTTTAGAAATCCCACTAGAATCACTGCGTATATCTTTTAAGGCATGCATGTGCCTTAGTTTATCATCATTAATATTTGTGGTCTTTGTGCTTGTTAACTTTTATAAAACTTCCAATATAAAATTTTATTTCTTGTCAATTATCATCAAAAATACTTAGTCACAATTTACATAAATTATACAAAGAACAAGTGCCTCGCAAAGATCTGCCGCCCCTGAATATACGTAACTGTATTTAACGGGTGTTTCAGGGTTTAGCTAAGAACTACACCACTGCCTTAGCTTTATTTTTGCATAATTCGCATAGATGTATGTATGTATGCTTCTAAGACGACCACGGCGGCAGTGAAGGTTTTTTCAATCTTTATAAGAGTTATGTTCGATCCTTCACTTGCATTAGATACATAAAATATGTAACACATAAAAACAAATCATTGAATTTATAAAGTTGAATAGATAATGATAATGAAATCAACAAAACACACATTCAAACAAACCGCCTTATAACTTCCAAGATTTGATTTAAACGTTTATAGCTTTGTTTGAAAATTGCAACGCAATAGTTGATGGTCATGATTATCGCCAATATCAATCACCTCTCCCCCTCTGTCCAATCCGACAACCCTCACAATAAACAGAATGATGAAATAATGACGCTGCAACAATTCTAACAATGTTAGTGAGACAAAATGAGCAGAGAAATTTACTTGTCAAAAATGTCGGACATGTTGTAAAAAGATTCTAATCAAAAATGAAATAAATTTTTAGATTTTTATCACAGTGACTTTAGAGAATTTTGAATAAACAGATTGTCCTATGTCTTAATTTCTATAAAAGTGTACTATGTATATATTGATAAAGTGGGTTACTAGAACCTCAAATGTTCAATTATTTTTTAATAACTCCTTATATGTTAAGAGATATTAACAATTTAAAAAGTCATTTTGTCTCTTTAATTATTAAAGGTATTCAACGTTGTACACATTCCAAATGCATGTGACATCACAACCGCTGCCAACCTTACAGCTCATAAATCTCTGCTATATGTATTTATATATCAAAATATCAAATATAATTTACAGCTATTTCAAGGAACAATCAAATTCCAATATTATGTCTGCCTTAGCAGGGTTAAATAAAATGAAAACTTATTATTTTTTGACTTGACTTGATTATTTGGCTACCAACAGCTACAAAACATTACCACAGCACTGACCTACTCAACAAATAACTGACAAACTGTCATACAAATATGGCCGACCATTTCTAGTGCTAAAACTACAATTCAAATTTTGAATTGCTATATCTCCGTCAACATTTAGATATTTAATAAAATAGACACGGTAATACACATTTATTAACATCAATTTCAATCAACAATTGAAAAATCGACCACTAAAAAATGAGGACACAAGCCCATTAAACTTAGTTCGTTTCTTACTCGGATGATAGTGGTCCATTGTCTTCTTAATGTCTGCTTTGCTCGTGCAGTCGCTCTACTATTCTAGAAACAATTAGAACAGCCCTGGGTGGCGAAGCGAGTAGCGACTTCGCCGTCAAAGCACGTACCTCTCGCTTACTGCTTCTAAATAATTATGGTGACCATTAATTATAGTTGTTAGCAGTTATTTTTAATTACAGACTGCGAACAGATCCGAGTAACCCATAAATATACATTTATGTAGCATTTACGTTCAAATTCGGTAAACTTCAATAGTTCTAGCGACAAAAAATAACTGACATCATAGTAAACATTTTGGAGTCACTTTGACATCATATTAAAAAACGTATTTATTTACAGTTTATTTTCTCACAGTCGTTCTTATGAAATGTCTATTTTATCGGCTACAAATGGCGAAACCACTCCACCTGTCGTAATACAAATGAAGATAAAATTGATGCGAACTATAATTAATAGTGATAGAAACGTCACAAAACAAGACACTTCACCAAATTGTTTACTACCCAGTAAACAATTTGGTGAAGTGCTCTATTTAGTGACGTTTCTATCACTATTTCACTTCAATCATAGTTCGCATTGACTTTATCTTCATTTGTATTACGACAGGTGGAGTAATTTCGCCATTTGTAGCCGATAAAACAGACATTTCATATGAAAAAATGTGAGAAACTGAACTATAAATGAACTCTTTTATGACAAAAAAATCATGACGCATCTTCAATATGATGTCAAAGTGACTCCAAAATGTTTACTGGGCTGGGAGACTACTACTTCTACTTTACAAGCTTATATTTTAATGTTTATCAATACAGCACCATGTTAAAAGAAATAAAAGTACGTATTATATATTTGTTCGTTTTCCACTCTCTCATCGGTGAGTCGTTCGTTATAAATCGTATATTTCACAGATAGACGATAAAAATAAATTGTAAATGCTCTAGCCGGTATTTATAATTCATAACTAGCACCAGTGACGTTCACCGAAGTTATAGGAAATGTAAAAGCATTTCAATTTTGTATAAAATCGTTTTGTTTTATGATTCTAAAGATATATTATAATCCTGTAGCCCTTAAAAAGGTCTTCTACAGATTTTTATGATTATTTTAATCTGAAAAATATAATTCTATGATTTTAATAGCAATAACTCCTCCAAAATTTAAGCGTGAAAGAAATTTTTGTTTATTGTCCCGCCAAATTTTTCTGTACTTGAATTCAAGTAGACGAAGCCCTTCACACCATCATCAACGGTTTAAGTTACTTGACCAAGAGAATGAGTCTCACAGATCAAATGTCTGTCGTCTACATGATAACTCAAGTACTAACTGACTCTGTATTAAATAACAAAACACCTTGGCATGGTTTAATAAAATAAAATGCGTCCGCGATCTAAGTAGAGTACTCTAGGTGCTCCCCCTCCCCCCGACCCCCTTACCCACTCCTCGTAGTCCTAGTACAAGACATTCGTCATATCGATTTACTGCAGGCGTTTTCTTTTAAGTCAACATGGATTTTAATGCACTGTATGCATTTCTTGCAGTTTTTATAGCAGCAACAATTTAACAGTTTTGCTCTTTGAAAATAGGTTAAGAATGAGTGCCATTTTGACAACTTTCAAATTCATTACTTAGTTATCATTAATTACTGCTGATATAGACATTTAAGTTAAAGCTATTAAGAGTTAAAGTAAATTAGATTTTTAATTGCGCACACACGATAAAGGTGAGCGTCCACCGGTCTACAGAACGCGACTGTTTTATCGTATGGAACACAGAAGAGAAGCAACAGGCTTGTATAACGTGATAATTTTATCTAGAATGATTTATCTTTAGAACATTCGGTAATCCGGTATGGCCGTAGGTCCGAACATGCCGGATTAAATATAGGTTACTGCATTATCATATAAAGTACAATTTCGTCAGTTCGGTACAGTCATGAGCACGGTCGTACCGTATTATTATAATTGCCAAATTATCGATTGTTAATAAAGTTAATAAAAATAAAATAAAATGGGTTTGTGTCCTCATTTTTAGTGGTCGATTTTTTAATTGTTGATTGAAATTGATGTTAATAAATATACATATATTGGCCTTTTTATTTTAATAAATACCTAAATGCTGACGGAGATATAGCAATTACAAATATGAATTGTAGTTTTAGCGCTAGAGATGTCGGCCATATTTATGACGTAACCTGTCTGTACTCTGTCTGTATGTATGGATAAGAGTTTTGTGTTGAATATGCTAACCCTTTTACGATCTGTTGTATAAAAGAGATAGCAACTTAGCGAACGTGATGTCACATATCTTGGAATGTTCAAAAACATTCAATCCCTTTAATATTTAAAGGGACAAAAGGACTTTTTTAATTGTTAATATCTCCTAAAATAATTGGACATTTGAGGTTCTAGTAACCAACTCTACAATATATACAGTTTTATAGAAATTAAGACATAGAACACAAGCCCATTATAGTACTTAGTAGTAAATATTCAAAAGTTGACAGAAATATACTTATTTAAAATTTGAATTTCATAGTTTTGCCCCTTCTATTAACTCTGCGTGTGACGTCACAAAAGAAATAAATTATTTTGTTATAACGTTGGATCTCTTTACCCAGTAAACAATTTGGTGAAGTGCCCTATTTAGTGACGTTTCTATCACTATTTCACTTCAATTATAGTTCGCATCAACTTTATCTTCATTTCTATTCCGACAGGTGGAGTAATTTCGCCATTTGTAGCCGATAAAGTAGACATTTTATATGAAAAAATGTGAGAAACTGAACTATAAATGAACTCTTTCATGACAAAAAAATCATGACGCATCTTCAATATGATGTCAAAGTGACTTCAAAATGTTTACTGGGTAATTATTAAAAGATCAAAAGTGACTTCTTTAATTGTTAGCATAATATTTTATGTCCTCATAGCCAACAAAAGACTGGACCATAGGAAAGTAGTTCACATTAACCGTGCGATTTTTAACCTTTATAAAATTGGCGAATTGAACTAGTCTAAACATGTCATGTTTACAATGAATCAATTTAAAAAGTTTGTACCCGACATGACGTCATCTAAACACATAACTAGAGACCTTTTGGCCAGCGTCTATCGGTGGTCGTGGTGGTACATTTCATGGTGTGACAACGAATAATAGGTCAGTTATTTGAGTATTTGCGTGACCTTGCAACTTAGCATACTCTGACTACAATTGTTATTTGTATGACATGCAAAACAAAACGGAGAATGCAGTACCGTATTCAGATATTTCAACTTGATGCACTTTCTATTTGTTCGCTAAAAGTTATTGTCTTGAATTCATACTAAATTCAATTGCATCCAGTTACAATAAACAATTATTTTGAGTCCTCACTTGCCTCAGCCTTAATCCGTCGCTGGATTTATAAAATTGCAAAGGGATTGTTCTTTACTTATCTACATTCTAAATCTACAAGAGGATAAAGGGTTGCCGTCGGATTTAAGTAAGGCGCCGCCTTTGATAATACAATTGATTGAAATTGATGTTAATAAATGTATATTGGCGTGTCTATTTTATTAAATATCTAAATGTTGACGGAGATATACCAATTAAAAATTTGAATTGTAGTTTTAGCGCATTTGTATGACGTGAAATGCATTTATACGTCAGTTATTCAGCTGTGGTAATGTTTCGTAGCTGTTGGTAGTCGAAATAATCAAGTCAAGTCAAAGAATAATAAGTTTTTATTTTATTTAATCCTGTTAAGGCAGACATAATATTGGAATTTTATTGTTCCTTGAAATAGCTGTAAATAATATTTGATATTTTGATATATAAATACATATAGCAGAGATTTATGAGCTGAAAAGGTTGATAACCTGTAAATTTGCCAGAGTTCTATTGTATAAAAGAGATAGCACCTAGCGGTTGTGATGTCACATGCAGTTGGAATGATGTACAACGTTGAATCCCTTTAATAATTAAAGAGACAAAATGACTTTTTTAATTGTTAATATCTCTTAACATATAAGGAGTTATTAAAAAATAATTGAACATTTGAGGTTCTAGTAACCCACTTTATCAATATATAGTTCAGTTTCAGTTAAAAAAATATTATACTCCTGACTAATGGCAAAAGTGTACCTCATACGGGATTGAGGAATAGACAAACCTGTTAATTTTAATTGAAATTCTAGTCACTAGGTTACGTGAGGAAAGTCGAAAACAATCAAAAATAGATTACTTGTAACAAATTTTATAAAAAAACGAAAAAACGGTTGCTGTAAATTTCTTTATAATTCAATTAGTGATTCTAAGTTTTTCAAAGGAATCACAAAATATACGTTTTAACATAGGTCGGTATCAGTGTAGGGTTCCTATGTTAAAAATGCAAAGTTTAACAATCTATAAATATAATACTGCAAGAAGTATTGAAACTTTTTCTATATACTTATTTAAACTTTCAAGATGAATTAATTGTAATATTTAAATAATATCTTTACTTCAGACGCTTTGAAAATAATAATTTAATTCAAATAAAAGCGATAAATGTAATAAACTCACCATTTTTATAAAATGTACAATTAATTAACCACAAAGCTTGCACTTGGAGTTCGTCGTGAGATGTACAACAATTATTTGTACAATAAATAAGTTACTAAGAGCGAAATCAAAACTAAACTGAATGATTCTAGCTAACCAGCATTTGAATTTAATTTGATAGAGCCCCCCTGCTGAAGACTGGGACAAGATAATCCCCTCTTCTCCAGGAGATTGTCCTCAAGTCTACGAGAACGAGTTCTAACGCGGGATGAACAATGGGATTAGCTCATAAAGTCATGCGGATAAAAGTAATTGTTATTTTTTGATTTATTGTAGCAGGTTTGTTTAGCAAGAGAAGTGTATTTTATTTTGTTTAACTTACTGCTACCTTTTTAGGGGTCGTTATTTTAATGTTAGATTGTAATAATTTTTTTTATATACATATATATATATATTGGCGTTTTTATTTTTTAAATATCCAAAAGTTTACGGAGTTGTAGCTATATCAACTCTGCACTTGACGTCACTAAAGAAATAACCCAGTAAACATTTTGGAGTCACTTTGACATCATATTGAAGATGCGTCATGATTTTTTTGTCATAAAACAGTTCATTTATAGTTCAGTTTCTCACATTTTTTCATATAAAATGTCTACTTTATCGGCTACAGATGGCGAATTTACTCCACCTGTCGGAATACAAATGAAGATAAAGTTGATGCGAACTATAATTGAAGTGAAATAGTGATAGAAACGTCACTAAATAGGGCACTTCACCAAATTGTTTACTGGGAAGTAATAAAAGTAATAAGAAGTAAGTAATTGATTATTTGAACTCATCACACGGGAGAACCCCCTTAATTAATAAGGGAATTCAAAGTTATAGAACATTTCAAGACATGTGTCCACTAAGTTGCTATCTCTTTTATACAACAGAGCGTAAAAGAGATAACATATTCAACACAGGTCTCTTATCCATAGAAAAAATAACTGACCTAACCTTAATATTGCGACATGTTACGTCATAAATATGGCCGACCATTTCTAGCGCTAAAACTATAATTCAAACTTTTAATTGCTATATCTCCGGCAACATTTAGATATTTATTAAAATAGAAACGCAAATATATATTTATTAACATCAATTTCAATGAACAATTAAAAAATCGACCCTTAAAATATGGTAACGCACCTGGTGACAACCCAAAAGAAATTTCTGCCTACCAAAAATACACGGTTCTCTTTTTAACGAGGGATTTCCCGACTACTGGTATTTTGCAATGTTTCAATGAATATTATTTTATTATCACATTGTTTTACGACTTTATGCAATTTCATTTTTAACGCAATTTTAATCTCCGGCAATACTCCTGTATACTTTCGTTCTCGAGTTGAAATTCCAACGCTCTAATAGCCTAGCAGCTCGAGTTACAAACAAGAATGCGTAAAAATCTTTTTGTAATAAAGAATTATTTAATAATTATTAAAAGCAAGGTTACCATTTCGCTAATTAACTTTAAAATATGAATAAATTTTATGTTTTAATTAAATAATACAATCTAACATTAAAAATTATTTGTTTTTTTTTGTATAAATTATAAAATTTACTAATATGTGAACACATAGTTCTTACATGTTGAAATAGAACCAAACAAAAATAAAGCGATTGCTAATTGGAATTAATTTGATTTCGGTTGTGATATATCAAATTTCAATTTCAATTTTTCCGCGTGTTTTAGATATGCATAATACGTCATCGAAGATGTAAGTAATCGAGATTATTTTTTCTTTTAACAACTTCCGTAATATAATATTTAATGGGATAGGGTTAAAAATCATCTGTTAGCAGGGAATGACGTATCCCACACACACTCGAGTGCGTCTCTTGAAAGAGAAGAGCACAAATCGTCGGACGTGACGTACCATGTATTGGATTTGTTTATAACGTTGCATCCCTTTAATTGTTAATATCTCCTAATATATAAGAAGTTATTAAAAAATAATTGGACATTTGAGGTTCTGGTAGCCAACTTTATCAATATATAGTTTCGTTTTATAGAAATTATGTTATTGTTTATAAACCCATTAAAACTAATTCCATTCTAAAGAAATATTTTTGATAAAAATTATTTCCAAATTAATATGATTTTATATATATATTTTAAAAAAATATAAATAGTAATAATAAATTCTCAACGTCGCAGACAATTGGTTGACAGCCCCTGGTTTAAACACATGGGAAAACAACCAACAAGAAGGATTAAAAAGCGACGATTGAAAAATCGATTTTTATAATTTTCAACTTTCTATTTTATAAATTGCTATAACTATTATTATATAAGAATTGTTAGCTATTAAAAATATTTAATTTTTTAGCTTTTAGCATTTATGCTTTCAGGCTCGATTGCCCGACCTTAAATATGAATATATCTTTTAATTATTTACAAAACATTATTATTAAGCAGAGGTGCCCCCAACATGAAACCTGCCAAAGTAGTAAAATGTAATCGGTGATCGGAAACATCTACTTATTTACGATTAAACAAAAATGTATTTTCTTAAATATTATAAAATTGTTGACCACCCCTGGATATTGTTAGACAGTTGGTGCGCCTGTACCGAACTCGACGTATTATACTTCTCCGATATCTATATGGTTTGTGATCTACTTCACAGGGTTGCTCGGTTTGCTTGACCTGGCTTTAACGTCCATTGGCGTCCATTAACGAGAGGCCCGACGGGAATAATAAAAGGTGAGTAGTATTTCTGGGTAATTTCCCAAGATTCCTTGAGTTTTATTTTTGTTTATTATTTAAAAATTGAATATATTAATTATTAGCTAAATACGTAAACATTCTATTGATTTATATTTCATTAATTAATTAAAAACTAAATGCATTTAGATATTGTGAAACGTCTATAGATTTATTTTGACATTTATAACGACTAGCTCCATCTATTCTTACAAATATAAACTAATATATTTATCTATACTCGATGTAACATACGTGTTAAATTCAAAATAATTATTTATTTTATGATACGAAAATATGCAGCGAATGTTTTTCTCGTTTTAATTTATATTTTAGTTAGAGAAGATGAGCATGAATTCTTTGCGTACTTGAAAATATTCTAAATGTTAAAAAATTTGCATAGTACTTTGTTATCTACAAATATCAATAATATAATTAATATATTTCCGAAACTATAAAAGCATTTCACACTGAAAGCGACTTTACTTGTAGATTTTTACAACGGTCTTGTTGCATTAGCACCCCTGTATCATGAGAGGAGTACTATTGTTTGTTGTTTAGACCATAGACATATAAGAATAGAGTGCGCAAGAGGCTGAATACTGTAATAAAGGCAAAGAGAAAGATAACCGCGAAAGTCCTCTGTGTGTCTTTCGAGCCGAGTACTGTGATTGACTGAGAGTGGGGGGCTGTCGGTGTTTTTATTCATTTTAAAATTTACTGTATGCTACACTCACTATTACAAATATTTTTATTTTAACTATAGCGTCTGTTTGCTTGTTTACCCTCTACTATACCGCCAATCAACCAAGCCAGCAGCAGCGGTTCTGCTAGGAAAAAACAGATAGGACTCGCTTCCTCTTACATGTGGCCATACACTTCGCGTACTCTATTCTTATATCTCTATCGTTTAGACAGTAAAAATTCTTAAGCTATTATTGGCCCACCCCTAAATTAACGCTCCACTAAATATATACACCACTTTTCAGTGAGAGAGAGGGGAAAAATAGTTAATCCTATTGCAATATTACGAAATACAAATAATAAATTAAATAAAAAGCATTTGTTTAATAACGAAATTACTAACAGGATGTATTATACATAATAGTAATTTTCTAAAAAAAATTTGCAGTTAAAAAAACGAAAATGGAAAATTTCATTAAACTGGAAGCTGATACCATCTTGGAAGACAATGACGATAATTGTGAATATCAGTACTATGCCATTTACAATGAGGATTCACCCGAAGAAGTGATGCTGAAGCAAGAGATGGGAACAGAAGAAGAACCAGACAATGAGAACTTCGTTTATGTAGAATTTGCCAATGATGACGAACTTATAACTACAAATTTGTTAACAGACGGAACATTAAATGAGGAATATCTTTTAGAACAGGATGAGGAGTATGTTGATGAACCGGATGAAGCAGTGGACATGGCTATTGACGTGTCTAAATTAACGGAAGTCATGCTGGAAGATGGCAGCAAAGCGTACGTGGCATCAGAAAATATACCTAGTACTTTAACGCAAATTACTTTAGAGGATGGAAGAGTTGCGTATCTGGAGACTACACAGTTGATAGAGGACGCCGAACAAATTACTGAAGGTAAGACGTCTATTATTCCAATACGTGAACTTATACGAGGCGTGTTTTTTAAGTAAGTACCGTTTTGGAATTAAAAAAAGACGTGCAAAGATATCGCAATAATTTTATTTTTACATGAAAGCCTGTACCTTCTACTTTTCTACAGCCATTACAGTCTGATTCTTCATTGTATACGTTGTTTACTGAGTGTTTAAGATGCCTCCGACAATCGTGAGTCCCGCCAATTGTGAAGTACGGGCTGTTATACGATTTCTTAGTGCTAAAGGCGTAAAACCGATCGATATTCATCGTGAGATCTGTGAAGTTTACGGACAAAACATTATGAGTGATGGAATGGTAAGGAAATGGGTGAGAGCATTTAAAGATGGCCGCACAAATGTGCATGATGAAAAAAGTCAAAACAGTTGTGATACAGTGGTTAACAAGTCAGGCGGCAGAATTTTATGAGGAGGGTATTCAAAAACTGGTGCCACGGTTATGACAAGTGCCTCAATATTCACGGAAATTATGTAGAAAAGTAGATTAAGGTACAGGCTATAATATATATATGTAAAAATAAAATTATTGCGATATCTTTGCACGTCTTTTTTTAATTCCAAAACGGTACTCACTAAAAAAACACGCCTCGTATATACTTACTTAAAAGCTCAATCCTACAAGAAATATATATTTGTTATATTATTTTATACAAAATGTCCACGTTTTTTGCAGAAGGTGTCTCATATTTTCAATTAACTGAAGAGAACCTAGATGTTAACGTCGAATCTGACGATGAAGAACCATACCAAAAGAAAATGTACACTTGTCCCGTCGAAAATTGCGGCAAAAACTATACAACTAAACATCATCTACGGGTAATTTGTTACTAATCCAATCTGGAGATTACATTGGCACCAGATAATTATTTGAATAGCTTTAAGATTGATTCTTAAATTACAGGTTCACGAGCGAGTCCATACGGGAGTCAAGCCATACAAATGTACAGAGTGTCCCCGAACATTTTCTACAGGATATTCACTAAAAACACATTTTAGAACCCATTCTGGAATTCGTCCTTATACTTGTAAACATATGCCATGCACTAAGTCGTTTAAAACTTCTGGAGATCTTCAAAAACATGTCCGGACCCATACAGGTACATCAAATTTACTTTAAATATATCTGTCTTAAACGACAACGATAAGCAAAAGTATAGTCGGATATTAAATATAAAGATTAGCACTATATATAATGTGGTATATTATTTTATTCAGAGATTGTACTCACACATATAAGTTTTTATATATTTACGTGTATAAAATACAATCACGCTCTTAAGAAATAACTCCACGCAAGCATTTCAACATACTGCGTTGCCAAGATGTTGTTCAAACTATCCAAAAAGCAGTAAAAACAGTCCTAATTTATTCCTATACAATGTTAGAGTTTTTCTAAATACAAACTGTGAAATCGTTCTGGAAGTATACGATAAAACAATGCCTTTTATACTTTGTTGGGCCCAGAATACCAAACTTTGCAGTAAGAACAGTTACAGATTTGCATTATTA
This sequence comes from Panorpa germanica, assembly GCA_963678705.1. Lineage (NCBI taxonomy): Eukaryota > Metazoa > Arthropoda > Insecta > Mecoptera > Panorpidae > Panorpa > Panorpa germanica. The sequence goes on from OY783219.1 coordinate 4,512,477, forward strand.
CAGAAATTAATACTCCTTAAATTCCAGGTGAAAGACCTTTTGTATGCACCGTGCCTGATTGTAACAGAGCTTTCACAACTTCCAATATTCGAAAAGTTCACATGCGAACCCACACTGGAGAAAGACCGTACCAGTGTGAATATCCAGGTTGTAACAAGAGATTCGCCTCCACCACTAACTACAAAAATCATGAACGAATTCACTCTGGAGAGAAACCTTATGTCTGTCGGGTTGAGGTATTACTAACACAGCTTACGTTATAAAATAGATTTTTAGCGTAATGCAATTCTAAACATAAAATAATTTGCAGACGTGTCAAAAAAGATTCACGGAATATTCTTCGTTGTACAAACACCAAATCGTCCACTCAAGTTCGAACCCTCACATCTGCGATATTTGCAACAAGGTCTTTAAACAGGTAAACTTTGTTACAATCAGAATTATTTTTGATATATATTAAAGAAGTGTGATATATATATATAAAATGCTTGTTTTTGGTATAGTCTTCCTCATATATCAATCATCGTCGATCTGCACATGGTTTGAATCCTCAAAACTCATCACCACTTGTCTTAAACCAAGATCTACTAGCATCGTTAGGTACAAGTCAACTGAGAATCGAAGGTCTAGGTCTTATTACGCTCAAGGGGGTGCTACCAGATGATGGAGAAGTCACCATGGACGATAATGATCAGCCCCAGTACGTAGTTATACCAGATGGGCAATAAAAGTTTACATTCTCATATATTTAAGATTAAGATGATCTCCTACTATATACCTATTAGAATATGTATAATGTTTTTGTTTCCTCCAAGCATAATCAAGTATGCTTAAAATATAATTTTAAAAATAAGACAATGTTATTATAAATCACAATTTTTCTATTTTTATATGTATATCACTAAATTTTTGTAAATAAATGTGCCAAAGATATATATAACTAATTATCTTTATTGTATATAATGTAATGTAAATACATTTAAGAAAAACAATGTTTTTTTCAAATTTACGAGCGTTATTTTATGGAGACATACCATTTCAATTTAGTAAAATGGTTATTCAAAATAAAGATGTAAGTTGTAGCACACAACTGGCATCTGTGAAAAATCATAGAAGAACAACAACCATGTTACAAACATCTTCAGTGAAAAGTTTGCAAAAATTTAGTACACCGATAATTACACTTGCAGAAAATGTTAAAGAAGGGTAAGTTGATCGTAGAGTTATCAACACAACCCCAATTTGCCATAAAACATACTTTCATTTCCTTAGATCTTTGAGTTCGTTATCATTAGCAGAGCCGAAGAGTATCGATGCTAGAAAATCTAAAAATCATTTGAAAAATAAAGAAATATACGCATCAAATTATGAAAAGAAATTAAGCACTATTATTAAATACGCAAAGCTAATGACTGCAGCAGAAACGCCAATAACACCTAACGACATCCGCGTTAAAAGATTGCTGTGTTTAATTAATGGAGCGAACTCTAGGTCTTCATCTTCTGCAGAGAGTAAATCGGTTCTTACCAAATATACATCAATAAAAAAAGAAAAAGAAGAGCACCATTGTTTACATAATCTATCAAAACAACATCGGAGATATTACTCTGGGAGTGAGTTAGTTTAATATATAAATTGTAAAAGTGATGGTATATTGTTTTGTAAATATTTTACAGATGCTCCACCACCGAAAAACCCCTCTGGTGGTGATAGCGCTATGCCTCCAGGAGTAATCCTACATAAAGACACAGAATGCCACCTAAATAATCAAATTTCAGCGGAATTATTTGCTAGTTACGCATATCTATCTCTAGCTAGTTACTTCGGTAAAAACGAGGTGAGTTTAGTGATCCATCAATTTTAGTTTATGATTACAAATGCGTACTGTGAAGTTATATAATTTCAGGTTGGTTTAAATGGGTTTTACAATTTTTTTATGGCTATGTCCGAAGAAGAAACTGGACATGCCGTTAAATTAATGGATTATGTTAATCTTCGTGGTGGGAATGTACAATTTTGTCCTTTGCCAGCCCCAACACTTAAAGTAACGAGTGCTAAAACAGCATTGGAAATCGCACTGGGACTTGAACTTGATGTTACTTGTGTGAATATTTATTTTATATTTACTGATTTAAAAACAAATCTCTATTTACTGCTCTCTGAGCCACGTACATTAAAAATAAATATTCTAGTATCTAATGGGCTTGTGTCCTCATTTTTTAGTGGTCGATTTTTCAATTGATTGAAATTGATGTTAATAAATGTGTATTAGCGTGTCTATTTTATTAAACATTGACGGAGATATAGCAAATAAAAGTTTGAATTGTAGTTTTAGCGCTAGAAATGGTCGCCTATATTTGTATGGCGTGAAATGCATTTTAACGTCAGTTATTTGTTGAGTAGGTCAGTGCTGTGGTAATGTTCTGTAGCTGTTGGTAGTCAAATAATCAAGTCCAGTAAAAGAATAATAAGTTTTTATTTTATTTAACCCTGCTAAGGCTGACATAATATTGAAATTTGATTGTTCCTTGAAATAGCTATAAATAATATTTGATATATAAATACATATAGCGGTAAGGTTGGTAACCTTATACAAGGATTGTGATGTCACATGCACTTGGAATGTGTACAACGTTGAATCCCTTTAATAATTAAAGAGACAAAATTACTTTTTTAATTGTTAATATCTCTTAACACATAAGGAGTTATTAAAAAATAATTGAACATTTGAGGTTCTAGTAACCCACTTTATCAATATATAGTACACTTTTGTAGAAATTAAGACGTAGGACACAAGCCCATTTGTAATCAAATCTTATCCCCTGGTTTAAAATATTATAAACGAGATAGTATATTATTTAAATACTTATCTTCAATCAATTTTTTTGTTTATAGAAACTAGTTGGAGTACATGATGAAGCTGCGAAGTATAATGATTATGTAACAATGGATTTTATAGTTACAGAATATTTACAAGACCAGGTATTATTTAAAAGTCGTAATTGTCAAATAACAATAAGAACGCATTTCTTATTCGCAATTGCACACATGCTTTCAATATTTAAAATAATTGGTATAACAAATTTCTAAAAGCTACGTTCTATATTCTACCAGCGAAATACAACCATACAGCTTTAAAGAATATGTTAATTATAAACTATAATAATAAATTTGTAATATTTGTTGCAGTATAAATCAATACAAGAAATTCAGGTATTTATTTCAAAATTAAATGTGGGTTGTAATTGTGGAGTTGCGATATTAAAAGTAGATAAAATGTTACAAAAACAATTTAGGAGATCTGATAAATCTAAAAGCACAGATTAAATTTTTTTAATAGATATTTAATTAAATTTATATTTTTGTTAATAATTTAGAAGATTATGTGAAAGTCATTTTGTATTGTCTTTGTATATTATATTAAAATAATAAAAACATTTATATATATATAGAAAAGATTAGTTTTATTTTACGATTTCATTTGTATTAATTTTATAGAAAACTAGCTGACCCGGCAAACGTTGTTTTGCCATATACGTTATTTCTAGGAAATATTTTTTTTTAAGAAATACATGAAAATTATAGTATACTACAATTATTATATTCGATTTCCATCTTGTAGATCTGTGGATGGAACAGGATAATATAAAAATCGCGATTAAAAATCAGGGGTCGATCGTATAAGGGTGAAAATTTAGAATTAAATGTATTTTTCAATGCTGAATCATGAAAGAATAAAAACAAATAATTTTATCCAAAAAATAAAATTTAAAAATTTGGGGTGGATCACCCTTAACATTTAGGGGTATGAAAAGTAATGTTGGCCGATTCTCAGACCTACCTCATAACCACACAAAATTTTATCAAAATCGGTTCAACCGTTTCGGAGGAGTTTGGGAACAAACATCGCGACACGAGAATTTTATATATTAGATTTGCCGGTCTTACTGGTTGTATTTCACAAAATCAATGCATGCAATATTATTTAAAATTCACATACCCCAGAAAATTCTTAAAACGAAAACAAATCTATATTCAAGACGATAACTCTTTAAATTTATCTTGATAAATAGATAGCCGCCCTAAAAATAAAGAAAAGAATGGTTTTTATCAAGGCATTAACTGTATTCAATACTATTTTTACTTTAGTTTGTTTCAACACCAATGCAACACTTTTCATTTTAAATAAAGAATGAATTTTTTTGCTGTAGATTTAAGAAAGAAATTCTAAAATCAAATTCTCAGTAAAGTAACAAACTTAAAGTAGTAGTATGAGTACAGTATGTATAAAGAGCCTTAAATTTTTCAACTTTTACATGCATAAAAATAAATATTCATTTACTTTTTACTATAAATCAATCCATGAAACCAAATTAAAATCTTGTGTTCTGTTTTGTACTTTGTATTTATTATATTTTAATAAACTGGTGGATGTTGGAAGAGGTTATTATCAATAAAAAATATGTTTAACCAAAGATGTTTATTGGTATATTTATAAAATATATAAATTATAACACACGAGTCTATTGTGGGGCGGGTCTTCCACCACGGCCATATCCTCCACGCTGAAACAAATAAAACCAAAATAAGAAACACGTTTACTTATAAACAAATTATGTTTTAAGGGAGTGTTTAGATCAGAAAAGAACGAATCCACATGGGGTTTGACATTTGTACGGTGTCTTCAGACCGCCCGTTCACGTGTCGTCATTTAAAAAAACAAAACTTGTTGCAATTTAAAAAGGTACTTACGAATTCCAAATCGCCAGTGCCAGCACCAACATCAGCTTTCTTGTCAGGTCCTCCGGGTGGTCCACCTGGGGCCCTTCGGTATGCACTACGATCTTCAGCTGGTCTGGATGTTTCAGATCGGGGTCCACCAGTTGCGGGCCTTGGACGAGCTAATTCAGGTCTTGCTTGACGTTTAAGAGTTGCTGGTACAATCTCTGGGGGCAAGTGTAGGTATGTACGCAGGTATTCAATACCTTCATTTGTCAAGTACCTATAATAAAAGAACACTTTGTTTATTTACAATTTAGGTTACAAACAAAAAGAACTTCTTTGAGCAACTTACCAGTAGAAATGTCTCCATGCGAATTGTTCTGTAACGTATCCTCTTGATTTAAGAGATTGCATAGCTTTAATAACGTGGAGATTTGGGAGCTGCTCTAGCTCGGGGTGCTTTGGTGCATGGTAATCTTTCTTGGCTACCATAACCCCCTCTTTAAAGAGGTATTCATAGATAGCAACACGATTTTGCTTGGGCATCAACATTCTGTAAATAATAAATTTTAATTACAAACACTTATAACACAAACCTTATAAACTATTAACTAAACACAACTATTTTATAAAAGCACATGTATAATTTATAAAGAAAACATGATTCACATGCAAGTTACTTGAGATTTTTAATAACCTCAAACACAAACTTTAAGTTAAAAATTGTATGTAAATAAATGGTATTATCTAAAACATATACAAAAAAATATATATTACTTGGCACAATGTTTTTTAAAAACGTTTATATTTTGAATAAAATATATAGATGAAATAATAAATCGTAGATTTATTTATTACAAGCACATACTTAGTAAATATCTGTTCGCCAACACAATCGAAAAGGACAAGATGGAGGAACGCCGCCTAGTGGTAAAAGTTCTACCGAGAGATTGTTCCCATAATGCTTTGGTAAATTAGCACCAGCGCCATCTCTGGATCGACTTGTTTATATCTTTTGACATTTAAAAATGGCGTACAATGGCGCTTGTGAAGTTTAAACGTTGATTGCCGTTGCTAAAGTTAATAATTATTCTATAAACAAAAACTATATATTAAAAGTGAAATTAACAATACATATTTGACACTTATATAATATTTACGATACATTTTTACTGGGTTAGTATGACTTAACCTCAACATAGAAGAAAGTCTCCTTGTCGTGAACTTAACATCATTATTTTCTAGTTCTCCAGAGTGTAAGCAATGGATTTCCAAAATAGACCTGGTGGAAAGACAGGAGGAGGTGGAGTTGCCTCTTGGTCTGAAAGTAATAGAGACCGGCGTGAGAGATTGAGACAACTTGCTCTGGAAACAATAGATTTAAATAAGGATCCATATTTTATGAAAAATCATTTAGGTATTGTATTAAGCTTTAATTATGATTGTACGTTGTTCTATATTTTCTAATTTATTATATCTTCCAGGGACTTATGAGTGTAAACTATGTCTAACTCTTCATAATAATGAGGGAAGCTATTTAGCTCACACACAAGGCAAAAAGCATCAAGCTAATTTAGCTAGAAGAGCTGCAAAAGATGCCAAGGAAGCGCCACAGCAATTAGCTCCAGAAAAACCAAGAGTTGAACCTAAAAAGTTTGTAAAGATTGGTCGCCCTGGTTATCGAGTGACGAAACAAAGAGAGCCAGAATCTGGGCAACAGTCTTTATTGTTTCAAATCGATTATCCAGGTTTGTTGCACTTGTAATCTTCATGATACTTCACTAGTGATTAAGTTCAGCCTCCTCATATTATTCTACATAGGCGTCAGACTACTTTTGCCACCTTAAAATTACAATAGATTTTATTTTCTAGAAATAACTGAAGGCGTAGTCCCTCGCCATAGGTTTATGTCAGCCTACGAACAAAAGGTTGAACCTCCAGACCGTAAATGGCAATATCTACTTTTTGCAGCAGAACCATACGAAACAATAGCTTTTAAAGTAAGATTCAAATAAATAAAAATGTATTTTTGTAAAAATCTGTTTAATATATAAAATGATTTTCTATTCAGGTGCCAAGTCGTGAAGTGGAGAAATCAGAAGGTAAATTTTGGACCCACTGGAATAAAGATACAAAACAATTTTTTATGCAATTTGCTTTTAAACAAGAGGGCAAATTAATGCCTGGGAAGCCTGGTATGTTACCACCGCATTTAAGATCAATGGCAAATGTTCCACCTCCACCGATACCTCCTCCACCTATGATGTCTGGGAACTCACAGCGAGGCCAAGTTTATAATCCTTTACCTCCGCCACCACCTTTGAATATTATGCCAGTTCCACCGCCCCCTAATCTAAATTAAAAGATCATATTTCTGTTATAACAGTTTTATATTGAAATAAAATAAACTAAGAGTATATTTGTGTTTTTATTTATGGACTGCTTGTAATTTATTATTAGCAATAGTCTAGGAACTATTTTTAACTAATAAGTTTAAAAAATGCAAGCTATTAATTGACTACATATATATAAAGCATACATATAAAGGAATGAATCAAAATTTGACTTGAAACTAAAATTAAGTATTTTGTTAAAAACAAGAATATTAAGCACCGGATTGCTTCGCCAGATTACATTTTATCCAGTACAAATTTGTTAGATTTATCACAGATTCCTATACATCAGTAGATCAAAACGAGGCCAACATTTTTATGAATAGAACACGTCTCTAGATTCAATTTTATCCAGTGTAAATTTATCTTATACTCAATTCAATGCTGTTTAAAAAGATATGCATTCTCCAAGTGAAGAGGAGCCACGTACAATTGCTTCTTTTTCATAAGATAGTAATTAAGTTAAACTGTCGGAATTTATTTTTATATGTAGTTTAAATTACGAAGAGTTAGGCTTAAGAGGACAAGAGCCGTATAAATCTACGATAGGATGATAAATTATATCTCATATATATAAAAAAAAGTTAGAGACAGTGCTTTTATCCAAGATTTATACGGTACAACTTATTTTAGCCGAACTCATAATTATATATTATTCAAAATATAAGCAATCAAAAATAGTAATTTAAAAGACCCAAGATAATTAAACAGAGGCTACAAAATGTAACTTTCCTAAAAAGGAAAACTAAAATTATAAGAGGTCCTATTTAAATATTAAAGTATACCATATTGGGTTTAGGCTGTATTAAATTTTCTACACTCTGGGGCCTTGCCTCCTCAACCCGATCTCATAATATTATTGAAAATATAAGCAATCAAAAATAGTAATTTAAAAAACCCAAGACAATATTAAGAAACATTAATATCACTTCCGCATATTACCTAATTTTAGTAAAATTAATAGAAATATAATTATAAAATATAATTTTCCTAAAATGATAAAGTTAATAATTATAAAAGAGGTACATTTAAATATTAAAGGATGCATTGGGATCAGGAAATTCTGTATGCAATTTAATTCGACATGATGCTGTAATAAACTTTCTACACTCTGGGGCTTTGTCTCCTTTGACCCTAAAGCTTAAAACATTTTGATTATTTAGTTTTACGATGTCTTTATTTTGAGAATACCAAATAAAATAAAAACGAAGAAGAACTTTTTATACACCTTTTATTGTTTACAAAAGAAAACTTGTATACATAAAGTTATGTTGTTTTTAAATAAAGTTTTATGCAGACAGTACGCAAGCTCCACCAACGGCCTTGATCTTTTCTTCGGCACTCTTGGAGAAGTATTTAGCCTTAACGATAACTGGTTGGTTTGGGATGCGGCCTTTTCCTAAAAGTTTGTAGTAACCCTGAAAAAATTAGAAACAAAAATTAGAAAAGTCTAGAAACACAATTATTTCTTGTATTTGTTGTTTTTATTCAGAAAAGAACGAATCCACATGGGGTTTGACATTTGTACGGTGTCTTCAGTCCGCCCGTTCACAGGTCATCATAATAATTAAACGTTTTGAAGTGTTTTTAAGTAAAATTAAGGTAAACTTACAGCTCTGACAATATCGATAACTGGTACTTTGCCATCCTTCTGTTTTTCGGCTCTATCTCTCGTTTGTTCACTTACTAATGTCCATAATTTGTCGAGGTTTATTGTTGGACAATGTTTCTGATTGCGACGGAGATGGTAATTTCTCATACCCAACTAAAAAATGAAACATATTATTAATTATCGCAGTTCTAACTAATTATGATATATTTATAAACATTTACAGCTCAGTAAGTATTGTAATATTGTTTGCGATCAGGTGGTCAGTTCGCCGGTGAAAGCAGTTAACTCATCACGTTAAAATTGTAATTAAGTTTATTTATTTATACAAAAAATTACCTTTCCGAAGTAACCGGGATGGTTTTTGTCGAAATTTATTCTATGGTGATGCATACCACCAGCGTTACCGCGACCTCCAGGATGCTTGCGGTGTTTACCTATCAAGAAAAACATAAATAAGTTCCAAGCATCTAATTTTAACGCACAATTAGCCACTTGTGTTAATTATTGAATCATAATTGAACAATCAACAGTGTAAATGACATTTGTACGTTGTCTTCTGACCGCCCGTTCATAAATTAATCATGTAAATTTATATTTAAGTAAAGCATTTTAAACAAATTTTATACATACCGATACGTCCATGCCCGTGACTGACATGTCCTCTCAACTTCCTGGTTTTCTTTTTGTGTGTAGACTGTAATACACAAAACACTTCATTATTAAAATATTCAAGATAGTTACCACCATGTTATTTATCATGTAAACATCCATGTGGCAAATATATCCATCAATAATAAATTCTTCACAAATCGAATATGAAAACTATTGTATTTTAAAACATGAGCACTCTTTACTTAATATTTTAAATATTATATTAGATATTTTAACACAAGGATGATTTAATTATTAAAAGATTTTCTATTTAAAGTACGATATGGACAACTTACCATTTTCCAAACAAGTTAAGAAAGAATTGGGACAGTGCAGAATATATTAAGATTGAAAAAATAACTTACAACAGCGCCATCTGCAAATTCTAGCGGCCAGACGAATACTGCTTATGCAATGAACTCAAACTGGCGCAATATTCAAAATCATTAATTATTTTAAACAGTTTCATTTTTAAACTAATTAGAAAATTAATATATATTATCTGGCATAAACTAATTAACCAGATTCTCTTGGAAAGTTATCACTAAATTAGAAGTAATAAATGCAATTTTATGGTTTGCGAAAATTGTAACAACAATATTTAATATTTATTCTTTTAAAAACAAACATAATTTTACAATATATTTACACATGTTCTTGTATATAATTCAAATTATAAGAATTGTAAATACTTATTTATCAAACTTTTATATTTAAATAAAAAATATATTTTAAATAATTGGAAATAAAACTTTATTTAAAAATTCTTATTTTGTACAAGAATCCTGAGTTTATTTTCTAATCAAGTCTTTGGACAATATGTTTTAGTCTTTGATTTATATAAATATTAATAATAATTCATTTAAATTCGTGGTTAAAGTAGATAAAAGAAATGATGGAATTGTTATTGGATATAAATCAATTGGTCATGCATTTAAAAAATTGGTACTAGACCACACAAAATTTAATTGAATTATTTAAAAATCTTAATACTATATTTTTCTAAAATAAAATTATTACAGCCATTGTAGCCACTTATACAAACTTTTTAAATATTAACACCTTCATTTGTGTGTTAAATTCTTTTTGTATTAAGCCATACATGTTTAATTAAAAATATAATACATATCGGTGATTCCCCTACTTTATTGATAACTAAACTATATTATTAACGATCAAAAGTGTTGCCAGAGTGATTGTAAAAACCTACATCTGGCAATATATCGTTAAATTAACGACAACGTTTATCATTATTATCTGGAATTCAGCTACAGTCAATATATAAATAGATTCTGAAATAACTGTCACAGACAGAAAGAGCCACAAGTTTATATAAGTGTTTACAAACAACGTGTTGATTATAATTACAATAAATGAAGGGTACAGGAAACAAACAATCTTAGTCATATTTATTATACGTATTTTATGCCTCCTCTATCCTTCATACCCTTAATATATTTGGCAAGATTAATAGATGGAAGGTAGTAATTAAATTTCAATAGTCGCTTCTGTTACTGTAGGAATAGTTTCTTGTTTTTCCGTTGTCTTTTCTTCAATTTTTTCACCGTATTCTTTTTCAATATCTGCAGCTGTAGTTACTGGGGTCACCTGAGCTTTTGTTGTCACGGGAACCATGCTTGATTCAGACCGTGATGTTTTTAAAATATTTTTACTGCCTTCTTCAGCGTTGTCAACAATTTTAACTGAATATAGACTTACTGAAGATCCTTTAATATTCTGTAAATATAATATTATTTGAAAAGTTTGAATAATTAATAAATAGGTTTGAAGCCTTAATACAGCGCAAACATTTCTTTCTTACCGAATTATTTCTCTGTCTGGGTTGTATAACTTCCACACCATTTAACTCATTGGCACTGCCACCTTGGGAATCCTTGCAACAATGTCGTTTAACGCAGCTTTGTCCAGGACATTGCATCAAACATTCCGTTCGACTCCTGCTGCAAGATCCGCGATAAAATTCGGGTTGAATCGTTACTTGTGTGATTCCTTGCTCATGGAAGAATCCTAATACGTCTTCGGTGATTCTAATATACTCCTACAGAAAGAACAATTGTTAAATTTCCTACAAATCACATTTTACAGAATGTAGGCTATATAATTTTCTTACAGATGGATCTTGAAAGATTATATGCGCGGTTGAAACAATTTTACTAGCGGTTAGTTGCCAGATGTGGAGATCGTGGACGTTGATGATGTCTGGAAAAGCTTCCAGCAAGCTTGTTTTCAGAGAATCAATGTCGATAGATCCTGGAATGGTCTGGAGAAGAATCAGCCCGGATTCTTTCACTGAAAGAAAATTGAATATTGTTAGCTAATGTTCCAACCGTAACTTGAAAGATAAGATTCTAATACTTACTGTAAGGATAGCTCAAAGTTAAAAGGCATATGCAGGATATGATTGATAAAACCGGATCTACAAACTTAGCCACGTGTTCGTCTGTGAAGTACACTATCAAAGAACATATAATTACGAAAATAGAACCTGGAAAATAAGGAGAAAGTTAATAAATATTATCTAGAGTATGAGCTTGTTTTATTTTATACTTACTAACGACATCTCTTGACATTTCCCACAAGCCTTGTCTTTGGACTGCGTGATGCGGAATATGTGGCCTTCTGGTTCTTGACAATCTTCGTTCTCCTTTCTTGACAGAGTCACCAGACATAACGCGATCTAGCACAACGTCCCCAGCGTCTGTGACCTGCAGCATGCTTCCTTGATGGAATGTGTAGCCCCCAATGACCAGGTAGCACAGTGCGTTGAGTATCAATCCCAGAGCACCAACAAATAGCACCGGGATGGGATGGTGCATGGGGTCTTGGTGGTCTATATGGATCAAGGTCAGCGCGGCTTCCATAAGTAGCGAGAAGCACAGGGAAGCAAGGAACACACAGACAATGAGCAGCATCACCACGTCGATACGGGCCCACCCGAATGTATTCTTCAGACGGCGCTCCTGATTGGAACTGTGCGACGTCCTGGCTCTGGAGGTCGCGCGGTCCGTTGCGATCCCATCTGATCCCGCTGGATTCGTTGTTAAATCCTCCCCGCTACTAGAAACGGAGTTTCCGCCAGTGTTGTTTCCGGTACGACGCTCTGCGTTTGTTTCTGATTGACTGTGCTGAAATTTAAAATTAGATATTTGAAATTATAACGCCTGAAAACACTGCAACCAGAATAACACACTCTAGCAGGTCCAGAAAAAATGAAACAATGAAGATTGTTATTGGATTTTACGTTTTTTGTGGTCACCATATATTTGATTGTTCCGTCCGTTTTGTCCATTCATTATTTCAATCGCTTTGTTTCTATTTCCGGTGTAGCTATGACCTAACACATTTGTTTTTAGATTGCCTTTGAATTTATCATTTATTTTTTTACTAAACATAGTACATTACATAATTTGTAGTGCAGTTTCTGACGCATGCGTACTTTATTGTTCTTTGGCAAATGTGTAGTTGGATATTAAGAAAAAAGGTTGTTAAACGTTATTTCTTTACATATACAGTCCAAATATAATATCACTGTTAGGAACGCTTTTGTTGCATTGCGTGCACCTACAGTGATATAGTAACGTGTTATAGATCACAAGCTAATACATGTAAAGCATGACAACATACAACGTTGCCAAGTTGTGATAGCTACCTCCACTAAGAGTACGCTTTTTTAAAAAAATATCAGCTTTAAAGCTTTATATCTTTTTTATTAACAGTACATAACATCTAAAGAACAGTCAAAACTGTCTAAGTTTTTTTTTTATATAGTTTCTCGGGCTTCCTAGGCACGTAGCCTTTTATCGCCCTTAATATTGTTCTGCTTCTTCTTATACGTTATATCCAGACAACAAGAATTATCTATTCATGGCTACTACTGTTATAAATTTCGGTTTCTCAATCAAAAAGGGGGTGTTAACAGGAAGCGTCTGCGAAGTCTGTAGCACCGCCCTTTGGAGTCCATTTCTTGCCATTGCAGTATTTTTACATTGCCACAGAATGTGGTCAGGGTCTGCAACTGTCTAAGTTATCGAGATAACGTTAAAATTAAGCTTGTTGTATACTTTGTTACCTTCTTGTGCAAATATGCTCACTTTAATTATTAATATCTAGCTTCACATCTGGAGCGCAAAATTTAGATTGGGAAATGAAGAGAAAGGCAGCAGATACTGGGAAAATAGAGAGAAAAGGATGTGCTGAAATGAAATAGAAATGCCGGAGAACATGTGAGAAAGAGTAAAAATTGAAAAGCAGATTGTTTAGTTATTGAAGGAAGCAGTGAAGGGAAGATATGGATGGCGGAGATAGAGAGAAAGAAAGGCAGAGTAGAAACAGGAGGTAGAGTAGCAGCAGTGTTGTTTCTTTTGGAAAGAGTGAGAATGGGTAGATAGTATGTACTTAAGCACAATGATATGTAATTTAATGATTTACTGAATGCGGAAGAATGTAATGGCAATAAAATAATAATATAAATATCTCGCTTTACAGCTGGTCAAAACGTTTGAAACTGTGTAATTAAGTTAAAGACACTTATTTTAACGTCTTACATAAATTTTATCGAATTCTGTAGTTCTATTAATGAAAATAGTTAGTTTAAATGTTTTCTAACGTAATTTTGAATGCTGATTTTTAATTTAAAGAGATGTTAGCATAATATAAGTCTTCATCCATTATCAGTCTTCAGAATCAGGTTCATCATTATTTATAACTTGAATCTTGTAAATCATCTAAACGTATCTTATCTTATCAGCTTGTGTGGACCCCGTGTTGACGAGTAAATAATTTGATTACATTGTTCGCCTGGTGAAGTCTAGGTTTGTCGTTGTGGTCTCCAGCTCCATGCGGTCAAAACAATATTTGGAGCGAGTTGAATGTTTTCTTCAAAAAGATTAAATATTTTGTTTATTGTAAACATATTTAGAAAATTATCGAAATTGTTTGTTTTTAAATTAATTGGGTTGTTCTGTTTTCAGTTGTACCAACAGAAAAATTGTTATTTTGTTTTGTTTTTTAAGAATTGTTGATTTTAAGAAAAAATTATATTGTTATGTTTGACATTGATTAATGTTCCAATATTTCAATGGGGTAAACTTAAATATGATCTTTTTTAGACCCTACAGATTGGGACGTCACTGTTTTTAGATATATTAAATGAATGTACTTGAAAATTTACGTTTTAAAGTGTAATTACTTGTGATACTTTGAACTTTTTTGATGCAGTTATGTTTGTTAGGCTCTAAAGTAAATAACTGCTTCATTACTTTTTAAATATCTACGCGATTCTGGCTTTTATGCGACTTTTTTAAAATTCATGGAGGTTTCTTTTCTAAATTTTTTTTTTGGATTTCTTGAAAAGTTTTGATGCAGTTTTGTTCGTTATGTTTTAAAATAAAGAACTGCTTCATTACTTTTTAAATATCTACGCGATTCTGGCTTTTATGCGACTTTTTTAAAATTCATGGAGGTTTCTTTTCTAAATTTTTTTTTTGGATTTCTTGAAAAGTTTTGATGCAGTTTTGTTCGTTATGTTTTAAAATAAAGAACTGCTTCATTACTTTTTAAATATCTACGCGATTCTGGCTTTTATGCGACTTTTTTAAAATTCATGGAGGTTTCTTTTCTAAATTTTTTTTTTGGATTTCTTGAAAAGTTTTGATGCAGTTTTGTTCGTTATGTTTTAAAATAAAGAACTGCTTCATTACTTTTTAAATATCTACGCGATTCTGGCTTTTATGCGACTTTTTTAAAATTCATGGAGGTTTCTTTTCTAAATTTTTTTTTTGGATTTCTTGAAAAGTTTTGATGCAGTTTTGTTCGTTATGTTTTAAAATAAAGAACTGCTTCATTACTTTTTAAATATCTACGCGATTCTGGCTTTTATGCGACTTTTTTAAAATTCATGGAGGTTTCTTTTCTAAATTTTTTTTTTGGATTTCTTGAAAAGTTTTGATGCAGTTTTGTTCGTTATGTTTTAAAATAAAGAACTGCTTCATTACTTTTTAAATATCTACGCGATTCTGGCTTTTATGCGACTTTTTTAAAATTCATGGAGGTTTTTTTTCTAAAAATTTTTTTTGGATTTCTTGAAAAATTTTGATGCAGTTTTGTTCGTTATGTTTTAAAATAAAGAACTGCTTCATTACTTTTTAAATATCTACGCGATTCTGGCTTTTATGCGACTTTTTATAAATTCATGGAGGTTTTTTTTCTAAAATTTTTTTTTGGATTTCTTGAAAAATTTTGATGCAGTTTTGTTTGTTATGTTTTAAAATAAAGAACTGCTTCATTACTTTTTAAATATCTACGCGATTCTGGCTTTTATGCGACTTTTTATAAATTCATGGGGGTTTTTTTTCTAAAATTTTTTTTGGATTTCTTGAAAAATTTTGATGCAGTTTTGTTTGTTATGTTTTAAAATAAAGAACTGCTTCATTACTTTTTTAATATCTACGCGATTCTGGCTTTTATGCGACTTTTTTAAAATTCATGGAGGTTTTTTTTCTAAAAATTTTTTTTGGATTTCTTGAAAAATTTTGATGCAGTTTTGTTTGTTATGTTTTAAAATAAAGAACTGCTTCATTACTTTTTAAATATCTACGCGATTCTGGCTTTTATGCGACTTTTTTAAAATTCATGGAGGTTTTTTTTCTAAAAATTTTTTTTGGATTTCTTGAAAAATTTTGATGCAGTTTTGTTCGTTATGTTTTAAAATAAAGAACTGCTTCATTACTTTTTAAATATCTACGCGATTCTGGCTTTTATGGGACTTTTTTAAAATTCATGGAGGTTTTTTTTCTAAAAATTTTTTTTTGATTTCTTCAAAAATTTTGATGCAGTTTTGTTTGTTATGTTTTAAAATAAAGAACTGCTTCATTACTTCTTAAATATCTACGCGATTCTGGCTTTTATGCAACTTTTTTTAAATTCATGGAGGTTTTTTTTTTAAATTTTTTTTTGGATTTTTGAAAAAATTTTGATGCAGTTTTGTGCGTTATGTTTTAAATTAAAGAACTGCTTCATTACTTTTTAAATATCTACGCGGTTCTGGCTTTTATGCTACTTTTTTAAAATTCATGGAGGTTTTTTTTCTAAAATTTTTTTTTGGATTTCTTGAAAAATTTTGATGCAGTTTTGTTCGTTATGTTTTAAAATAAAGAACTACTTTAATACTTTTTAAATATCTACGCGATTCTGGCTTTTATGCGACTTTTTTTAAATTCATGGAGGTTTTTTTTTTAAATTTTTTTTTTGGATTTTTGAAAAAAATTTGATGCAGTTTTGTGCGTTATGTTTTACATTAAAGAACTGCTTCATTACTTTTTAAATATCTACGCGGTTCTGGCTTTTATGCTACTTTTTTAAAATTCATGGAGGTTTTTTTTCTAAAAATTTTTTTTGGATTTCTTGAAAAATTTTGATGCAGTTTTGTTCGTTGTGTTTTAAAATAAAGAACTGCTTCATTACTTTTTAAATATCTACGCGATTCTGGCTTTTATGCGACTTTTTTTAAATTCATGGAGGTTTTTCTTTTAAATTTTTTTTTTGGATTTTTGAAAAAATTTTGATGCAGTTTTGTTCGTTATGTTTTAAATTAAAGAACTGCTTCATTACTTTTTAAATATCTACGCGATTCTGTATTTTATGCGACTTTTTTAAAATTCATGGACATAATTTTAAAAGGAAAATTAAAGCCAAAAGAGACCCGATATTTAAAATATAATGATGCAGTTTTTTAATTTAGAGCCTAACAAATATAACTGCATCAAAAAATTTCAAAGAATCTAAAATTTTTTTTAAAAAAAAAAACCTCCATGAATTTGAAAAAAGTCGCATAAAAGCCAGAATCGCGTAGATATTTAAAAAGTAATGAAGCAGTTCTTTATTTTAAAACATAACGAACAAAACTGCATCAAAATTTTTCAAGAAATCCAAAAAAAATTTTTAGAAAAAAAACCTCCATGAATTTTAAAAAAGTCGCATAAAAGCCAGAATCGCGTAGATATTTAAAAAGTAATGAAGCAGTTTTTTATTTTAAAACATAACGAACAAAACTGCATCAAAATTTTTCCAGAAATCCAAAAAAAATTCTTAGAAAAAAAACCTCCATGAATTTTAAAAAAGTCGTATAAAAGCCAGAATCGCGTAGATATTTAAAAAGTAATGAAGCAGTTATTTATTTTAAAACATAACGAACAAAACTGCATCAAACTTTTTCAAAAAATCCAAAAAAAATTTTTGGAAAAGAAACCTCCATGAATTTTAAAAAAGTCGCATAATAGCCAGAATCGCGTAGGTATTTAAAAAGTAATGAAGCAGTTATTTATTTTAAAACATAACGAACAAAACTGCATCAAAATTTTTCAAGAAATCCTAAAAAAAATTTTAGAAAAAAAACCTCCATGAATTTTAAAAAAGTCGCATAAAAGCCAGAATCGCGTAGATATTTAAAAAGTAATGAAGCAGTTCTTTATTTTAAAACATAACGAACAAAACTGCATCAAAATTTTTCAAGAAATCCAAAAAAAATTTTTAGAAAAAAAACCTCCATGAATTTTAAAAAAGTCGCATAAAAGCCAGAATCGCGTAGATATTTAAAAAGTAATGAAGCAGTTTTTTATTTTAAAACATAACGAACAAAACTGCATCAAAATTTTTCCAGAAATCCAAAAAAAATTCTTAGAAAAAAAACCTCCATGAATTTTAAAAAAGTCGTATAAAAGCCAGAATCGCGTAGATATTTAAAAAGTAATGAAGCAGTTCTTTATTTTAAAACATAACGAACAAAACTGCATCAAAATTTTTCCAGAAATCCAAAAAAAATTCTTAGAAAAGAAACCTCCACGAATTTTAAAAATGTCGCATAAAAGCCAGAATCGCGTAGATATTTAAAAAGTAATGAAGCAGTTCTTTAGTTTTTTATTATTTTTCTTATTATTTTTCTTATTATTTTTCTTATTATTTAGCGGAACATTGCGGAGTGACCACGCCGGCTGCTCACGATAATTTTTCTTCGCGTGATTCTAAATATCCGGACTTTGTAAAACGGATACAAGGGCGACAGTGGACAGTCCGTAGATAACTTAATAGAATTCAATTGGATAATCACTTAATAATACGTTAGCAATTGCATTTAACTAACCTATTGTTAACTAACGTAGCCTACAGGCTGTCACAGAATTAAGCAAACGTGTACCTTTGAAAATGAAAAAAAATAATATTTTCCTATGATTCAAAATTTAAAACATTTTTAATTACTCGTTACGGTTTTCGAACAATCGAGGTTTAAATATTATTTATAGTTTTCTCGCTAAACATAAAACATGAATGCTACCTTACATCTATGTAATATTCAACCAAAAACGAAACCTAGTAATATTCAATCTAAAAACGTCCAAATAATGATATTTTGTAGTAGTTTTTTAAATTCCTAAATTTGTTATAGTTCTTTAAAAAGGTCTGTTTATGACAGCCTATTTTTTAAGAAGCTCTGTTAGTGCTGTTAGGTCACAAAACGTTGTATTTTATGTAACATTGTTTACGTAACAGGTAATTTTGTTATATTAGGGAAACCTGTAATACATGTACTTATATTTAGCCGGTTAAATTTAATATTTCACGAATCACTATTCAAAATTACGTTAGAAACCAACAAATTTTTTTTGAAATTAAATGTACTTACTATACATCGATGACCTTCTACTAGCAGTTGACAGTTACTATGGTGTTGCAGCCTCATATATGTGGACAACACCTCCGCCTAATAATTTTTCACAAAACGTTGCATATTTAACAAAAATTAACCGTTTGTTATCCGGTTGTTTGTGTATTTTTACGTTCGGGAATGTTCATTCACCTGACTTAGCTCACCTAGTTCCTTAAGACGGACACACTGTACCAGTTATGGAGCCACACCGTATAAGGGTGCAGTCTTACGTAATCCGCATTTTATCTGTTACTATTTTTTATAGATAAATCCGCATCGAAATATCTGTGACTCGTTTAACTGTAACATATGTATATATGTCCACTTTTAATTAAGAACTTAATTAACCGATTCAGATCAATTCTTCCAAAATTATTAGGTATAGTTTTACGAAGGATTTGAGATATAACCTATCGTTCTATGTTTTCAGGAGGCGGAGCAGTAACGTAAAAACTAAACGACCACGTTTTTCTATGAATAGTTTTTTTGTAGCTAATGTTAAAAACATCCACATGGCGCTGTAAACAGTTATTTCATATTTTTAGGTTATGTAATCACCACGAGGTCGTTGTGTTTTCGTTGCTACTGCCTCATGCCGGACAGTTACCTGTCCTTATCAATTTGATTCTATCAATATTTATTTACGATACCTCTAATAGCTGATTATTCTGGTAATCTCAAGTGCTCTAATGTGACGACGAGATAATCAAACGAGTGTTGTCTTTAAACATTTTAAAGAGCCCCATTTCAGTCCTCTAATTGTTATTTGTAGGTTAATCTAAGTAAAATGTTTGCTACGGCCAATGCGAGCCCAAACCGTCCCTGCTTATTCGAGAGAAACTATATTGCGGATAAAATTACGTTGAGAAGCAAAGAAATGTTTCGCACATTCGTTGTTTTCATTTAATTAGATATTGTGCAGAAATTGTCTTGAAGCAAAACTCCCACGATCTGACCGAGACCGCGTCGCGGGCGCGAGATTGTTTAAAGAAAGTATTGTAGTTAGCTAAAGCCGACGGCACACTCGAATTAGAACAGACGATAACACGTGTGACACTGTGACATGCTGCTAAATTTAGAATTCATTTACCTCTGCTAAATTGCTAACTCTTTTATATAACACTGCGTAAAATAGATAGCATATTCAACAGGCAAGTCTTAACCTTAAAAAAATAACTGACCTACCCTTAATAGTAAAGACATGTTACGTCATAAATATGGCCGACATATGTAGCGCTAAAACTACAATCCGAATTTTGAATTGCTATATTTCTGTCAACATTTAGATATTTATTAAAATAGACACACCAATATACATTTATTAATATCAATTTCAATCCACAATTGAGTAATCTACCCCTAAACAATGAGTGCACAAGCCCATTGAACATTCTAGTTCCTGATAGCCAACTGTATCAATATCAATTTTTATATGGTTCACAAGCCCGTTCTCAAAATGTAATGTCGTAATATTAATTGCGGTAATAGAAACGCGATAATTAATTGTTAAAATCAACAATAGTAATTAGTTTTGAAATAATTAACCAGATCTAAAATCGGAACACGTTCACTGATATCTATGGGAGAGTGACAGAAACAATGGAGCTGTACTAATGACAATCAGTTGCCAAAGCAATCATTAATTTATGTAAATTACAACAAAAAAATCAGTCGAAGCACAGACACTTGTTTAAACAATTGTAACTATAATGTAAATGCACATAATTGAACTTAATACCATTTCAAAACAATGTTGATTACTTATTAATTGATATACAAATTATATTTCTAATTAAACAAATTACTAGTTGAAAGAACTGGTTGAGTAAGTTAATCGAAAAGGAAAATAAAACAGAAAATACAAAATCATTTTATCAGAAAGTAAATATTTTTCTTAAACATTGTGCAAATATTTTCGAATCTTATATTTTAGTTATTTGCTGTACGTACCCTTAACTACTTAATATTTAAGATACGGACATAAACCCTCTATCCAATACAATTAAAATCATTAAATTATCATTAATAGTTTACGAGGTATAAGCGCAACAAATCTAGACCTTTTTTTATAAGTGCGAATTGGTGGATGGTGTTGAAACTCTCTTCTAAATAGAAAAGGTAATCTAGTGTATTATTTATATTAATTTATATTAATGTACAACATATTAAGTTTATTGTGTAAAAATTTGAAGTCGATTGGAGTAAAACTGTCGGAGATATAAAGTTTTAGGTCGTCACCTCTCTGGTCTGGTTTCGTATTACTTTGAAACTTTTAAATGCGGTTTTTTACACTTAGCATTTTTAGAGTCGGTGCCCTCTCTAGCTCAAAATCTACTGCACTGATCCTTTTGAAATTTTGCACACTCTTTCTTTACATAAATGTCGAGGTAACGCTGTCGAGTTTTTTTTCTTTTTTAATTTTAACGTATTTTAAAATAACAAAGTTTCAGATTTTTTTCATAAAAAATCGGTATTTTGACTTTTAAGTGCTGTAAAAAATTGAAAAATCAATAAAAAAATAAAAACTCGACAACGTTACCTGCAGAAACTTATCAACTAATGAAATGATTTTGGTTTTTCGATTTCAGAAAATTCAGTGATGAGTTATGAGTGGCACCGCAATGTTACTTTTTTTTGTAACGTCTGCGGAGATTCGCTGTCAATGCCTCATTTCTTGATATTTATTTATGAAAATTTCACAAAGTATTCTTCAAATGTTATTTTATCATGTAGTAATTATAGAACTAATTATATATTAATAGTGTCGTTAAAAAACATTATCGAAAATATGCTTCTTTTTTATCGTTTTGACCTTATCGTAATATGCAACATATAACCTTACATAAATTGCTTTATTAACATCAGAAAATGTAAATTTATGTTGAAAGGTAATGTTTGTGATGTAACCTTATATTATATTAACCTAAAACATGTAAAGACGGTATAGATAAGTTACCTTCAATGTCACAATGATGCCAACCAGCGCAATGATGTTGCAGAGCATGTGATAAGAGCTGACAAGAAGCGTCAAAGCGTGCGTCAAATAGCTGACGAACATTTGCGCCAGGAAGTAGACGATGGTCGCTGTCAGGATGATGTACAGAGGTAGCGGCTGCAGCCGTCGAAACCAATCCTTCATTGCCATGGTGAAGTTCTTAAAAACTGTTACTGAAAAAAGAGAAAATAACATCATTTCTAGAGTTGCTAAGTTCTGAAATACGCGAATTTATCGGTATACTATTTGGGCATAGCGAAGATTTGGACTTTTCTTGCCTTTCTTGAATTTGTCACATAAATTAGCAATGCTGTTTATGTATTCGCCTTTAGAGCACAAATGATACAAATCATTTTACAGCGAAATGTAAATTATTTTGTAAAAGTAAGTAAAAACAATTTTAAAACATTTCCCTTACAATGTGAAATGACAAATTGATATTTTTGCTATTGCCACTGCAGAGCACGATTCAATTTTATTTAATAATCAGTTGTAATAAAAATGGCAATAATAGTCACGGTCGGGTGACTGGGGGGCGTCCCGGAGGAGGCATAATTTCAGCTATCATTTAAAATAATAAAGAAAATGAAACTCGGTGTCATGATGACGATGTTATGTCACCTGCAGGAGTCTCAGAGCAGCTAGAAAATAGAGAAAGTAATGCTAGAATAAACGGTGTCCTAATAGTACTTAATTGAAATTTTAAATTGCGCGCCATTTCGAAACTGTCAAACCTAGGATTTCCATATACATATAACAATAGACTTATTCCTATAGTTCAAATTACGAGAGTTCGGCGGCGACTCATACTTAAAACAAGTTGTGGGGTATAAACTGCCGATATAACTAAAAAGCACTGACTCACTTATTTTTCTATAATGTATATAGAAACGAATAAGATAAAATTCATTATCGTATTATAGATTTATACCGCTCTTATAACCCAGTAAACATTTTGGAGTAACTTTGACATCATATTGAAGATGCGTCATGATTTTTTTGTCATAAAAGAGTTCATTTATAGTTCAGTTTCTCACATTTTTTCATATAAAATGTCTACTTTATCGGCTACAAATGGCGAAATTACTCCACCTGTCGGAATACAAATGATGCGAACTATAATTGAAGTGAAATAGTGATAGAAACGTCACAAAATAGGGCACTTCACCAAATGTTTACTGGGAACCTCTTTTAAGTATAAGTCGCCGCCGAACTATCGTGATTTGAACTATATATATTGATAAAGTTGGCTACCCGGACCTTAAATGTCTAATTATTTTTTAATAACTCTTTTACATTTTAGGAGATATTAACAATTAAAAAAAAACATTTTGTCTCTTCAATTATTAAAGGGATTCAACTTTATAGAAAATTCCAATGCATTGTACGGCACATACGACGATTTGCCATCTCCTTTATACAACAGTTTACTGCTTAATAATTAATATTTGCTACTTGTGTATCCAATGAAGTATTACATTAAGAAGGTTGTGAATAAGGAATAAGGAAATTAATCTTGATAACTTGTTTCTTGCGTGACGTCACATGCAGAGGAAAAACAGAAATTCAAATTTGATATAGCTATAACTCTGTCAAATTTTGGATATTTCAAAAAATAAAAACATCAATATACTTATAGATATATTAATATTTATTTGAATAAAAAATAAAAAGTTTGTCGCACGCTAGTGGTGCAATGCTTAAATTCTTCAGAAATTTTATTAGTTATTAAATTATAAACAATAATATTTATAACAAATGCATTAACTGGAATTTCGTATTAATGTACCTATTATTGATTACAGCAGTAAGAATTTTATAGAAAATAAAACTATTCAAAACAATTAAAAGTAACAATTGTAAATTTATAAATAATGTTTCATTGTTTAATCACTGTGAAAAATTTCCTTAAGTTGAAAAAATTTAGGTAAACATTCTAAGAAGGTTTTTTATTTATATATTTAGAATTAATTACATTCTTCTGACTATAAAACAGGCATTGACAAGATAGTTTATTGAGGGGCTACGAGAATTTTATATTTAAAAACGTATAGCTCAAATATTTATCTACAAAAATGTAGAAGTAAATATAAAGCTGTCTCCGGTTGTTAATTTATTTAAGATTTATTACCAAAATGACGTCAGACCACGTTTGGGCTCGTAGAAAAACTAGAAATTAAACTTTTTAGACAAAATTTCGTTTAAATAAAATTCCATTTGAAACAAAACGTAAACTTAGGTATTGTTTAACGTAATATTCTTTACCTAACGTTACGTTTTATTATTTACCGAAGTTTAACATAATTTTGTTACATTGACATTAAATAAAAGCAAAAAACATCAAAAATCTTTTACTAATAAATTGATTTAATATGTAAAATTACATAAAAAGCTTTATTAACGTTAGAAAATGTAAATATTATGGCAAAAGTAACTTAAATTACTTTAAAGGTAAGCTTTTTTATGTTAAATAAACTTTACATATACGTAATTGTGTTTACCGAGTTATTTATTTTCCACATAACCATGTTTTTAAAACTATTATAAAAAATAACCATGTTTTTAAATATATTTGTCCAGAAATGAAACCTACATGCTAAATACTAGAGGGACCAAACTTTGCAAACTTCCTAATAACACTACAAGAAAGATATAGAGGGTTCTACTTTCAGTATATTTAGAGTCGATATTTTGAGAAAAATATTAATAACTTTATTAGCCAAAAGTAGACAAGTAAAATAATATAGTGAGTAGAAGAATCTAACATAATAAAAGTTACCTGTTACGTAAATAATTTTACATTAACAAAATACAACGTTCACTGGTTTTTGAGAAATAAATATAATAATCATAAAACTGTTTCTACTTAGACCATTTTAAGAATTATTAAATCTTAATGTAAAATATTACATGTATGTAACGTAACATCTATGTTTTATCTGAAAAATATACATATATAAGTTTGTCTGCAAATTGAATCTTATATATTTAGAGCACAAGTTTGTATTGTTTGATATATATGTTAATATATATAGTTACATAATTACAAAATCATAAAACCAATTAAAAACATATAGACTTACCTTATGGAAATTGTTTAATCAGAAAAAAAAAACACTTGAACCCACACAAAAATGTTTGTCACTAATTATTAAAATAAAAAGAAATAAAGTCAATTAATTAAAATAGAATATAGGCCGCACTTTATTTTTCAGTTAGTATCAGTTAGTTAGCTAGACCTTAGTTCAGTTAAACTAAGTTTTAAAGAAACCGGTGTTCGGTTGTACGGTTTACCTATCCGATGTAAATACCGCCAGAGTCAAATGGCATTTGAATTAAAATATGGAACTACAAAATGCTATCGCACCACGCTGCAGGAGTCGATGAGCTTCGGCGAGGAAGTGGAAGGGGATACTAGTGATAGCAGAGCAATATAAATATATTACAGGACAAGGAATTATAATAATTTACCTCATTAATAACTTACTGTTACGTATCTTTCTTTTTTTATCGAGTGAACTTTTTATGAAGTGCACCACTTTAAATAAAAATCAATTTTTATGATTTTTTGCAAGTAAACTAATGCAGATTTTTTGTGTTTTTTTAAACACAGTTTTAGCCTATGTCGTTAGCTTTTTAAACGCATTTTTTATGTCTAAAAATATCTACAACTAGCGAAGATACACGCAATAGCGCGTGTCGTGTTTTTTCATTTATCTCCAGTAGGTTTATAATCATTCTCATTGTTCATTTTTCATTTACAATTTCGTCCAAGTATTTACATCATTTCTGCAAATAACAAATAAATCTGCTATGACAGTACTGATTATTAAAAATTAATTTTAGTTTCAAAAATGTACATGTGTACTTTGACCGTATATTGAGCATATTGACCGTATACAAAGTATGGTATTAACAGTGGTGTATTGTGAAATAACAGGAAAAACAATGGGCTTGTGTCCTCATTTTTTAGTGGTCGATTTTTCAATTGTTGATTGAAATTGATGTTAATAAATGTGTATTGGCGTGTCTATTTTATTAAATATCTAAATGTTGACCGAGATATAGCAATTAAAAGTTTGAATTGTAGTTTCAGCGTTAAAAATAGTCGGCCATTTGTATGACGTGAAATGCATTTTAACGTCAGTTATTGTTGAGTAGGTCAGTGCTGTGGTAATGTTTTGTAGCTGTTGGTAGTCGAAATAATCAAGTCAAGTCAAAGAATAATGAGTTTTTACTTTATTTAACCCTGTTACGGCAGACATAATATTGGAATTTTTTTGTTCCTTGAAATAGCTGTAAATAATATTTGATATTTTGATATATAAATACATATAGCAGAGATTTATTTGGCAGCGGTTGTGATGTCACATGCATTTGGAATATGTACAACGTTAAATCCCTTTAATAATTAAAGAGACAAAATAACTTTTTTAATTGTTAATATCTCCTAACATATAAGGAGTTATTAAAAAATAATTGAACATTTGAGGTTCTAGTAACCAACTTTATCAATATATAGTACACTTTTATAGAAATTAGGACATAGGACACAAGCCCATTACAAAATACTGGAAAAAATACGGCTCTATTTATTGACAATATTATTCATCTGAATTTATTGATATAAGTCTGCCTATTATCTGTTAGAATCCTTAGAAATCATCAAATTCTTATTTTATTTGTAAACATAATAATTATTTTGCTTACAAACTAAATAACAAATTGATAATTACCTTAAGTAACTAGCACTCTATGCTAACAATAAAATCCGTCATCTATTTTCCTTTCAAATATATAGTTCACATTCTTTTTAGACCGTCTCATTTATTCAATTCTATCATTTACTTTTCGATGTATTACTACTAAGACATGTACTCGTAGATATTTTGTGCAATGCCAAATTAGTGTATAGAGAAGAACGAACAAGAAAGAGAACAAGAAGAGATAAAAACGCGACAACAAAAATTGCTTTTTGGTTTGTTAAATATAATTATTGCAATGTAAATAAACATTAAATATAGAAAAATGTAAAACCTAATCAGCAAACACATTTAATAAATAAAAACAAATACAAAGGTTGATTATTTACACCTCAACGTCAACCTTAAATTCTAAAATCGTGCTGTGTAGTTTTGTATTTTTAATAGCCCCCTTTGTTTAAATGTATATATTTTCTTTTCCTGGTAAATCATAATTTATATATATATTTATTTATTTATACATATGTTTTCATATCTAAAATACATGCGATTACATATTTGGAATTATTGTATAGTAAATATAATTGTGTTAACAAATTATTACATGGAAAATATCATAATTAACAGCAAGACTAAGCAAGTACTGGAATAGACAGACAGACACATCATTATTGTTATCTAGTTTGACTCAACATGACTCCCGTGTTCAAGAATAATGTTGTATAAATATTTTATATGTATACATACACGATCCTATATTATAATGTTCCAGGTGTATATTTATGATCTTATTTTCTTATGATCTTATATGTTTTGTAGTGAATTTTGTATGGTAGCTCGAAAACGGCTTCATCAATGTTTTTGAAAATTTCCTATTTCGTAAAGAAAAAAATTCTAAGACTTTTAGCGTCCCCGGATTTTTCCTTGAATTTTCTGGAAACCCGTAATATTAGAAAGACTGTAAAAAAAGTGGGCTCTTTTTGCTGAATAACTTTGTATTCGTTAAAAATAGACGGGTGAAATTTTGCATGTGTATTACGCTTTTAAATTCGAACATATTTCAAAATTTATACATTCAAAATTTTATAAAAGGGGCGTCGAGAAAATTGCGAGGCCCGGTAGGAAACTTTGAAGAAAGCTCAAATTGGCGGTTTTTGCCGAGGGTAAAAATTGTGCTGGAAAAATTGTATATATGGGCTAACTTTGGTACCTAATTTACGAATTGAAAAAAAAATCCCAAATTTTGAAACTCTAGCTATTATATTTTAATAAAGCCTTAGCTATATTCGGAAAAAAAACCGAGCGAAGCCTGGCAGTATCACTAACTTATTCAGATAAAATATTTACCGGAATATTTTGTTCTAATTTTCTAAAATAATGAAATATTTAACATTAAGTCAATAGATATGTTAAAAACAAAAATAAAAATTGTTTAAAACCTAGAATCATGCACCAGAAATGCGTTAATGTGTGGTTAAATTAATCGCTGCGCTCTAATTAATGGCTACCTTTAAATTAATTAAGATTTAAGACTTTCAGCGTTCTAACTTTTGCCGAATAATTTATTATATACTATGGAAAGCGCCTTCCAATTATAAAATGCAACACTTTAAACACATGATAGTCGTTTGTAAATTTCGTAGAATAGTCGTTTGTAAATTTTGTGATGGCTTTAGAAAATATATAACATTTGGTTTTAGGTAGAGAAGTATTAACTTGAGTTGAAGATATTGGTTTTCCTTACTTTTTCTAAACGAATTTCACAATTTACTTAGCTGGATGCATCTCTTAGATCTGAGAAGAAGATGCTGTCTTATTAATATTATCTGTTGTTATGGTAGCAGAGAGATTGGTGAACCTAGGAAGCCATTGAAATAAGTAAATAATACTAAATGCAATGATCTTGAAATAACTTAATAGAAAGTAAAATCAGATCAAAATATAAATGGTCACAATAGCAAAACATGCAATACGTGATTAGATTTTAAACAATAAAAAGAAAGCGATTAATGGATTAGAAATAGGAAAGTTATCTCTATTATAGTTAGGATAAATAATTACATAAATAATTATACATTTTGTATTAAAATATATAATATTTTTTACATAATGTTGAGATTAGAAAATATTATCATTCTTTATAAATATACGATTATTTTTTCTCATAAAACCATCTCATAATGAAGAACTAGCAAAGCCGATTAATTTGAGAGTTTTGAACAGTGTGGAGAATTTTCTTTGAAAGCATTTTCAAAAAGCTTTAAGCATGCTTCAAAGAATAGGAAGTTTTTAAATAGTTGTAGATAGCAGCACTACATAATAAAAGAAATAAACTTTTTCAAAAGAACTTTTTATTTGCTTCAAAATACATAATTAAGCTAGCATGCAGTATAAGATAATTCATTATATTTATATAATTTGTAGTTTTAATTAGTTTTAGTTTTTCTGCTAATACTCATGAGTTTCTACAAGATATATTTTACAAAATTTTCTCTTTTATTTTTTAATAAATAATGACAAGTTCGATCAATTTTGCTTAAAATTTTTATTAATAATATATATATTCTTGATTTATGTTTAAATTAATATCGATATTCGACATAGCTTACTTTAGCAAATAAATCCTTTTTAAATTAATTAAAAATCATACGTAGATTTAGATACACAGTTCGTAGTAAAAAATATGGCCGCAATTGCACTGCAGAGTGCTCAATTAGCTAGTAAGTTAAATAATAACAAATTAAGAAACTATAAATATATTAATTAATAATGCTATTATCCTAAATAAATTAATATATAACATATTTAAATATTCAACCTTCTTTAAATTTGTTATGTAATAAATTTTAGGTTAGGTTTCAATTGTCAAAAATGAAAATTGTTTTTAATTTTTATTATTAGAGCAGCAGATCGGATGCTTAGGGGTGGTTTATCATCAAGCTTCATCATACAGTAGCGATGTGACTAAAATAAATT
The DNA here is from genome assembly GCA_963678705.1 of Panorpa germanica. Classification (NCBI taxonomy): domain Eukaryota; kingdom Metazoa; phylum Arthropoda; class Insecta; order Mecoptera; family Panorpidae; genus Panorpa; species Panorpa germanica. Next base: position 4,542,250 of record OY783219.1, read on the forward strand.
TAGCAGCCCTGAAAAGAGGAACTGGGGGTCGGTCAAGTTTTAACGGTGTCGTAGCTACAGTTTTTGGTTGCACTGGATTCGTAGGGCGATATGTATGCAACAAACTTGGAAAAACTGGAACACAGGTAAAACATTTTAATGAAATTTACCATTATAAGGTATTGTTTATTGTTTATAAATTATATTACAGCTAATTCTGCCATATCGCGGTGATCATTACGATGCAATTCGTCTTAAAGTTGTCGGAGATTTGGGACAAGTCTTATTCGCACCTTTTGATCTGGAAGACAAAGTTTCAATTGACAAAGCAGTGCGTTACTCAAATGTTGTAATTAATTTAATTGGTCGCGATTGGGAAACAAAAAATTTTAAATATGAAGACGTACACGTCAGAGGGGCTGCATTAATTGCCAAGTAATTCTTTATATACTTTTGCACGATCATTTCAACTACTCCTTTCAACTTTAATCATTTCCAGAGCCTGTCGTGAAGCTGGCGTTGAAAAACTAATTCACGTATCCTCCATGAATGTTGCCAAATATCCAGAACCTCATTTAATCGACGGAGGAAGTAATTTTCTCGCTAGCAAATACTGTGGAGAAGTTGCTGTTAAAAGGGAGTTTCCTGATGCAACAATCATTCGACCCAGCGATATTTATGGATCGGAGGATAGGTTCCTGAGATACTATTCTCATATTTGGCGTCACCAGGGTCGGCTTCTTCCTATGTGGAAAAAAGGGGAACACACTGTGAAGCAACCTGTGTATGTCAGTGATGTTGCACAAGGTATTGTCAACGCCATAAAGGACCCGGATAGTAAGGGCAAGATTTATCAATTTGTTGGGTAAATTCATAGAAAACATTTTCAATAACTATAGTTAACAGCAAATACATTTAAATACTAATACAAAAATATTATTATAGACCGAAAAGATATCAGCTAAGCGAACTAGTTGATTGGTTCCATAGAGTAATGAGGAAGACTAGAAATTATGGTTACTCACGGTACGACATCAAATACGATCCATTATTTAAACTAAGGGTAACATTAAACGAAAAGTTTTCACCGAATCAACCAATTGGCAATCTTCACTGGGATAAACTTGAGAGAGTAAGTATTTGTTAAGATTAAGTTTTCAAACAGGTAATAATATCTACATTAAATAATACAAACCGTTTTACAGGACCATGTAACGGATAATGTTTTACCTGGTGTACCTACTCTAGAAGATCTGGATGTAAAATTAACGCATATGGAAGATCAAGTGCCTTGGGAATTAAAGCCATTCCGCGCTGCAGCATATTACGATAAAGAATTGAGTGAATTTGAGATGGCACGGCCCCCATTAGTGTGCAGTAATTGATTTTTAGTCACTGATACTGTTAGTAACAGATTCAAAATAAGAAGATTGTACAGTAAAATAATGTAATAGAAAAATAAAAGGAATAAAGAATATATTGGGCTTTTACTGAAGATTTTCATTAGAAAATAAGGGAGTATTAATTAGGAATAATAAAAAAAAAATTAGGATTGATTCCTTTTTTATTACGTGTACATTTCAGACATTAATATAATATTTTTAATGAACTTATTAATAAAGTGACACCAAATAGTTCGAATTATCAAACTTATTGGGTGCATTAAAATTTCCAAATAGTCAAATTAAAGGTTTTTCAATGTTCAATATTTCTAAGCAACATCAGAGTTGTAATTTATTGAAAAAAGCGCTACATATTTAAATAAAAGACGTACAAAAATTTGCACTTTTGTAATATTCTGTTATTGTATTTAATAATCCCCCACGACTATTTGGATAATTTGTATAATAAAATTATAATCACATTTAGAAATTGATAAAATCTAATATATATTTTATAATATGTATATTTTTCACGGTAATAATTGTGATAGTAACTGATTATGAATTTCTACGTTCTAACCATTTGTACCAAAACATAATGAGAATATAATTTGATAATTTCAAACTATATTTAGATAAAATTCATTTATATTCGGAGACATGCTGATATGTAACAGTTTTAATTTGGCACGGTATTTTTGGGACAAAAATCAATCAAGAGTTACTATTGGCAATTTCTTTAGAATTACTCTCATTATGATTTGGTTTGAGTACTTTTCATACATCGAACATAGTTAAATCAATACTTTATTTATTTGTTTTTCAAATAAGCCTCGTGCAAAATAATAAATATTAAAATACTAAGCTAATACTTTACCGTATTTGTAATAGTGCTATATATGCTTTAAATATATTTATAAAATAACATTAAATTAAAAATAAATATGCAATTACATAACAATTATACATATGTATTAAGTATCTGAGTTTTAGATACCATTAACAGACAACATTTCTCAAAACAGGGTGCATTTTCGTAATCTAAAACATTTATGATTAAAAGAGTATTTTCCTACAAATACACAAAAGTATTCGAAAAACTTTTTTTTTTGTATATTCTAAATAACTGGTGTCATAAGTAGTATGACTTGTCTTCTATAATAATTAATTTCGTTATATTATAATAAGCATATTTTAAGTAAAATATTAGATATATATTTTACTTAATATATGTTTAAATCTTAATGAAAGAAATAGTTCGATAATAGTGAATTTTAAACACATATGGCAGCGTTCATTTTTTGTGAGTTTTAGCTAAACAAATTGGATTATCTTCTTGTAGTTGAAGAATATGGTCAACAGGCTCTGGACGGCCATCCGGTCCAAGACGGCAAGGTTGCACGATGCCCCCCTTTGCTAATTTATCCATTAGCTTTACTATTTCCATAGCTTCATACTCTTTCTGGAAATTTATAAATTAAAATGTAAAATGTGTTTAGATATCTGAATTCACTTTTATCAGATTCAGAAAATATGATGCTTGAAATTATTATACATAGCAGAACTTATTTAGATCTGTATATGTAAATATTAAATTAAAAGTAAAATTAAAAATTGTAAAACTTCAGCTCACCTGTACAAAATTAATATTAAATCTAACGATAGATGTCAATGTGGTGAAGAAGGAACTTTGGATCATATTATATTTGAATGTATAAATTTTAGTTTAGAAAGATCAAAATTCAATAGTGAAATATTAGATGTGGTTAAAACTTTTCCTGTTAATACTAAATTTTTGTTAAGTTATTCAAAATTAATTAGTGAATTATTGAAATATTTAGAAATTTTTAAAATTGAATTATAAAAGATGTATAACAAATGTTTGATGGTGGCTATGACGAATAAAAGTCAAGGCAAATAAATGAATAAATTAAAAGTTCTGATATATAAAGTTACAATAAAACAGTCAGTCCTAAATGGCTCGGAAACTTGGACTTTGAGGACGACTGACTCGAGATCTCTATCGAATTTGGAAAAGATAATTGTTGCAGCAAGAATGCGAGAAAGACACAGCGCGCGATGAAAAGACCATGTGAAAGAGGACCTGTAGAGGATGGAGTGTGGTGAATTGGAAGAGAAAGGCGGCCAACAGGAAGAAAGGGGAATACAATCTTAAAGGTGATCATGGGTCTACAATAGATGCAGTGCCAAGATGATATTATAATCAACAATATAGATTGATTTCATACTTGTTCTTCCGTCATATTTTCAGTTGCATCAGGCCGAGGAGGTTCATAGCATCCAACAACAGGATTGATCGAGTCTTTTACTTTAATGTATTCTTCTGTGTCGGTGTCGCTGTCCGAACTGAAAGAAGCGACATCCTCATCATCCTTACTATCACGGCGACCACGATTAGCGAATAATCCAGCAGCATTGCCATACCCAGTGTATTTGATCATACGTTCAGCTGTAACAAAATAACATAAATAAGAAAATCCTCAGCTTTCCTTCTTAAATAATGTGCTATTAGCTCACCACTCCTTTTGCAAAGCACAAACAAGAATTCAGCTGTTAAATCACGAACAGTTGTCGTGGGAGTCGTTAACAGTTGACAAAGCTGATTTCTTATGGTGTTTCCAGATTCCGGACGTGTCATCACATCTCGCAACGGTGGCAAGATTATGGAACGTAGAAATTTGCGAAGCACACGAACTCCACGAGCACTTTTTACCAATGCTGTCAATATAGGAGATAGCGACTCATTCTGAACTGGCACTTTCTGTATTCAAAAGAGAAGATTAATGATATAGACAAATATATAAATATTTACAGGTAACTTACAGGGAAAGTATCCAGCTTTTGTTTCAAAAATGCAATTAATACAACCACAGCTGACATGTCTCTGCCTTCATATTCAAAATCTTTCGGCTCGTCATGTTCAAGCATAACAGGTGTTGTTAGCTGCAGGTGACATGAATCGGGAATGCTGAAAGATTAATTGGATAGTTAGGATGCCACATAGTAAAAGTTCTAAAATAATTTGTAAGAGATATACCCTGCGAGAAGATCAACGCAATGCTGGCGCAGCACAGATTGGTTAGCAGGATTCACAGTCTGGCAAAGCAGTAATTCACGTACAACGATTACAAGTCGCTGGAAGTGAGGCAGTGAATCTTCTTCATCAGCAAGATCAGTAGTCTTACTTTCAAAAGACAGATTGAAAAGTGTTTTCAAAATCTCGGATAGTAAGATTACTTGCTGATCCTGTATAAAATATTTATGTATAATAAAAAAATAAATCTTACGCAAGATGTACTTGTAAATTAGTTACTTACAGTTAGTTTAATGTCTTGCGGAGATAACTGCGGCGACTCCTTTAGAATCATGTCGAGGGTCTCCACTAGATACAGCAGACCATGATAATCGGACCGAATGCGTGCTCTCACCTCTACACTGAACGCGGATATCAGAAACAGCAGCTTCATGTCGTAGTGTTTTACGTCGAACGAAAGATTAGCATCCCTTTAAAAAGTATAAGTAGTCAACAGACAATTTTATTGATTTTAAATCAGGTATTAATAAAGAATACATACCAAGTTTTAAGTCGCGTGAATAATCCGTCTATAGCCGTGTTAATTGAGCAAATTGATTGAGCCTTGTAGCTATTGTAAACAATATTGCACAAGCTCATTAACGCCTCGGCATTAATGTCAGATTCAGTAGTGTCTGGGTGTTCATCGTGAGTGAAGAAACCAGATAACTTTAAAAGAATATCTATCTGCTGTTCGGTTATTAATTCATTTACATCTGATTTGTCACGGCTAAAGATTTAAAAATATAAAGATTATTATAAATCCATAAACATTTATTAGAGAAGTCTTGACAATTTCGGAAAGTACTTGCCTCATTATTTTTACAGCGGACAAACACAAAACATAAATTGGTTTCGAAGAAGCTTCTTCGAGATGCTGGAACAAACCTCTCCAAATTGATTTCCTCTGCTCATTCGAATATGGAACCGCATCCTTCTTCTATAGAAGTTTAGTTTTTAGTATAAGTTTATAATTAAAAAATTAGCAAAAGAAGCCGTAAATATGTAAATAAAATACTTACTGGTTCCAAAAATCGCTGTAGAAATACTTTGTCTTCATTAATATTTCCAGAAATAAGAGACTCTGTTTTTCCTTCCTCCACAGTAGTATTCTTATTTGGTTCCATAGCTTCCATTAAAGAAATGTAATTAATAATATAATCTTGAATCACAAATATGTAGACTTAAAATATTTATGTCAATAAAATGTCAACATTTATTTTGTAGGAAGTATTGCCTGATGTAAAGTACACGATCCCTTTTTCGATATTCGAATTTTCGAACATAAACAGATAAAAAAAATCCAAATATTAATTTTGCTTTTGACTGGTTTTGACGTTTTAACTATTTGACATAGTAAATTATTATTTTTGTGGAATACAAGTGTCTTAAAAACGGAACAAATTAATTATAATTTAAGAAAATGTCGAGAAGTTTATGGCTGAGTATTTGTTGAAGTTTGTCCTTTTTACAATGTGGATGTTGGAGAAATAATTATAAATAACCTTTATCTTAGTACACCATATTTGTTCAAAATTGAAGGTATTTTTAATGATACATCTTTATTATAATATGAAACTTTTCAAGTAACACCTACTTTCAGATGTCCCTAACAATACAGCATATTATATTAGACGCAAAGAGACTTGCTGGACGATTGAAAACTCGTGAAAATGCAGGAGATTCACTTATTAAACTAACACAAGCTGTCAGCAAACAAATTGACACAATGAAACAGGTATTTGTACGTTTTAATTGTTATCTTTTAGGCATGGTTTCCTGCAAAGATAAGAAATTTGTATATTTAAACTAATAATAAAACACAATTCATTCAAGTGAAAATTTGCATTGGAATATGTTTCGTAGTTATATCTTTTATTCAGCTGAAAAGTTTGTTCCATTAAAAAATATTCATCAAACATTTCAGTATCCAGATGAATTGGAAATGCTTAATGAAGAAGCACCACAACGCCCTCATTCTGCGCTCATAGCAGGTATACAGCAGGAGAATCGTCATATTCGAGAAATACAACAAGAAAATCGAGAGCTGCGGGCAGCCCTGGAAGATCATCAACATGCTCTGGAGCATATTATGTCAAAATATCGACAACATACGTCGCAGCAAATTTATAACAACCGCATTGACTTCACCGCGATACAAAATGAGAAGCAGGAAATGGTAAATACATTTTAATGAATTGTGACATTTCTTGGGGACCATAATTAATAGTAATGTCACCCCAAACTCTCTAGTAATCCTAAAGGATGGTGTATTTTTTGTGTTTGTGGACCTATCTAGCTTACTACTTCCAGAACTTCCTCGTAACATTTAATTATATCTGTATTTTTGTAGATTATCAAAGAACAAGCAGATAAGATACAGGAAATGGTCGCTGTTATGCAAAAGGCTGCTAAAATAGACGAAGAAATTGGTTGTAGAGATGAGGAGCATTTGTGTCGGCTAGAAACTGAAAATAAGGTAATTATTATATCATGATTGTTATTTTAGTAGCTCAAAAGCCAATGCGGTTATGTCCAAAAAACATTAGTTCTGATTTTAATACGTTAGAGAACATAATAATATACTGAAGCTGTTTAAAGGAGTGAATCCTTTAATAACTAAAAAGAATATTACCTATCCCATGAAAATTTACACATGCGTTTAAGCGATTCATTTATATTTACAAATTCTTAACAATTTCATTTGTAGGGTCTTCGTGAAATGCTACAGATTTCAAAAACATTTGGATCAAATATTTTACAATTTACTAATGATACAGAAGATAAAGATGTTCAAACAGATGAAGTAGTAACGGTTGCTAGGTGTGCAAGCCCCAAGACTGTTGAAACATGATTTACTATATGTAAGCATAAAACTACAGACAAATGTTACCGATTCTGAAAATTTCGAATAGTAGTTGAGTTTTTATTAGCATGGAATGGCTTTCTTTGTTGTTAATATATATATTACTGTAATTTTTACGGACATACATTTAAATAAATAATTTAAGAATATAATTACATTTTTACTCATTAACTCCTGTACAAAATATGTATAATATGTATGTTTATTTAATATTTGCCTTGACTTTTATTCGTCATAGCCACCATCAAACATTTTTTTTTACATATTTCACATTTTATACTTCTATTTTACAAATTTCTAAATATTTACATTATTAACTAATTAATTTTGAATCACTTAACAAAAATTAACAGGAAAAGTTTTAATCACATCTAATAGTTCACTATTGAATTTTGATCTTTCTAAACTATAATTTATTCATTCAAATATAATATGATCTAAAGTTCCTTCTTCACCACATTGGCATCTATCGTAAGATTTAATATTAATTTTGTACAGGTGAGCTGGAGTTTTGCAATGATTACTTTTGATTCTGATTATAGTTGATATAATTTAGCGGAACTCATTTCTGAAACATCTTTTCTTACTTAAATTTGGATGTAACATATAATAATCTCTTCCTTTTAACAATTTTTATATTGAATGTAAGTAATGTGTACCAACAATACACTTTAGGCAGGTTGCTGTACTCATAGTTACTTAAAAAGAAATAACAGTAAATCGTTCAGCCCAACTTGTAGCAGCTACTGCAGATCGAACGAACTTCTTTAATTACCTTTATTGCACATTAAAAATTATCTTTTTTGCTTTATATTTCGCAAAGTAAAACTTACATTTAAGGATAAATCATAATATTAAATTAAAAATCAGTAGGTGGGAATGGGCCTTAAGAGAGTTCACTAGTATAACAATCCTGGGCTAAAGTATAGTCGGATATCAAGTACAAAAGCTACGAACACTTCTCCATACAGCAAGTATTTTATTATTTTCGGGGTCTGTACTCAATACAATACAAGGTATATGTAATGTATACCTCTTATATACATTACAAACTAAATAAAAGCTTACTGTTGAGAAATATGGCAACGCAACCACGTAGTTTAGAATTAACAATATATCGGTTATTTAAAAATCTTTAAGACTGTAAAACGATGATCTTTTTATACTTGGTAGGTCTCCTGTATATCTCGCTTCACAACTGATAAAACATAACATAACATTAACATCATATTTAAAATTTATCAAATTCTGTTGAGAAGTTTTTAATAGTGAACTACCTTAAGGCTGTATATTCATTTAAAAGGAAACTAAGTGTTTAGACTCAATGTTTTTATTTAAAGGCATTGTTGTGACAAATATATACAAAAAAGTAACATATGGAGAATCAGAATATAATTTATTTGCTATTAAAAGTGATGATTAACATTTGAAGGAGTCCTGGAGATTAGAATAAGAAGATTTTGATTTCTAATCCTGAAAATGAGCGATGCATATTCTATTATACAGCTAATGTTGTATATTCTACAGGGAATTTGAATGAATGTTGTCCAATTGCAAATATTGTAGGTAACAATCCAGCATTAGGAATGAGATTCCACGAAAGAGTGAGTGTGACATTCTTGTGCCCCCTATAAAAACAAGACCAGTTATTCATAATTCAATAATCTATATCACAAATTTCTAATTTTAATCGGGTTTACCTCAAACCATTTCCATCGTCCCAGAAATAGTACTTAGTATTTTGATTTTTTAAGTTAAGTACTGCGTTATCTCCACGTTGAATGATTTTATCCCAGAGTACAACCTATTTTACAAAGTGTCAATTAACATTTCTGCAAATATAATTGTAATACGATTATATATGCTTTGTTTACCTGGTTCAATTCATTAGAAGGAGTTGTGTACTCTGCAGTAAGGTAAAGAAACAGCTGTTTGACATTCCAATTGAATAAGCTGGTTAAGTCAGTTTGTAAATCAAATATTAAGTACCCTAGGTCATTCTTTTCTCTAGATGCACTATAATCCGGAACATTCTTTCTAAATACATAAACAAAACGTTAATAAGAAATCTTATCAAATGTTATTATTTCCAAAATATTGATTTAATTAGATTCTTACACTACAACTTTAACAGCGTTCATTTGTGCAGGGGTTCTATAGTCTATAAAAACAGTTGATGCGAAACATACAAAAGTTAAACATGCTAGTACACTTAGGGAATATGCTAAAATAGCATTCCCTCTTGTTAATACTGTATGCATTTTATTAGAAATTAATGAATTACACTAATAACTTTAGGAATTTAGCCGACATAGGTCAATAATATTTGTCTCGTCAACACTTTTTTAACACGTCAGAAAATTCAGTCAGTTTCAGAACAGCTTTTATTGCCAGATGTGAGACAGACACGCAATGTCTTGCAAGTGCAGAACAAATTAAAATAGATAGTGGAAGGAGTTATAAAATAATTTAATTACTTTAATTTATAATTTCCACGTATATCTTATAATTACATTATTTGTAATATTCCATAATTAAACTATCTTCACATTTTCTGTTTTATAACATTACAGATTTCTGATTAACCTTGGTTTGAGACTTCAATAAATATTTTCTTAAACTGCTACCAGATGATTCTATGGTCTGACTTTCTTTATCTAATTTATATAATATAAAACATTCTAATTATATTTCCTTATCTGTAGTATTTATTATAATCTTCACTGTAGTCCTTTTCTTACATTAGTTTACGATCTATTATCCTGCAGTATTATTATATTCATGTAGCACACACATTTGAGGCCACTTCATTGCAATATTTGAATTTGACTATTTGATTATTTGTACCGTGGCCGTGATCGTTGTGGTAATGCTGTTAAAATACTGGACTGTGGTTTCTTCTGTTGATGATGCTGGGACCTAAGCTGGACCATTAAGGTACAAGGCATCATACATTTTAAGCAGTGGTGCAGTTCATAGTGATAATGGTAGCACATTATTCAGCTTCTACAAAAATTAAAATCACTCTTTTTGTATCAATTTCTTTTCAATGGTTTATTGACTTCAACAAATTGTCAAAAAAATTAAATTCAAGCAGAATTAGGTTTTAGAATCTGTGGTCTAGACATGCTCGTCGCTCAAACATGATGCGTGCTAACAGCGGGGTACTCGGTGCCGAGAGAACACAGAACTCGCCGAAGAAGATGCGGAACAACTCTCTTTCATTGAGTGTACATTGTATTTATGTTTTGTAGCGTACTAGACTCGGATATTCGGATATTCAACAGTATTCCATATAGATTCGAGTTAGGTTAATGTTAAGTTTAATACAATATATTAAATTTAATTTAATCATTAATTTTAAGTAACATTTCAATCTAAATTTAAGGTTATGTTTTCTAATATTTGATACATTTATTATAACAGTGTTTTTAAAGAAAAAGTTTTAATATTTGTGTAAATTCTTGAATTATATTTCGGAGGAAGTATATATCCGTTACAAGTTAACACACCTTCCACCAATTTTTATTTTATTTCAAACGTAATGTATACATAAATTATATATTTTAATTAGTGAAAACAAAGTTTTTAATAAATATAAAGTAATAAAAATCTATCAGTTATTAGTTAATTATAAAAGATGTTAACCAGGAAAAGTTTAACTGTCAATAATATAATTATAAGTGTTGTGGTGTTAAATTTATAATGTTTTTTCGACCGATTTACGAAATATTGGATTTTTTACTTGAATAGAGAAGCTTTTGGATGGGTCCGTCTATAATTATACAGGTAATACAATTATATATTTTATTTATGTAATTCACAGTAGCCCTGTAATCTTTGTATTTTTTCTTTCTTATTATTGTTAATAACACCTTTAAAGGCTACTTGTTGCAGCGATTTTATTCCTATCGCTAATTTACATGCTTTATGTTTATCCATCGTTTCTATATTACAAAATAAAGTAGGGATTCCCAGACAGCATAAATTTAATCCAAACACAATTTTTATATGAGCTGAGTAACACAGAGAAAGATAATGCACATTCTACTTAATTTCTATTTTTTGTTTATATTCGTTTTTTATATGTAGTAGTCTAAATTGTTTACTTTCAATTATTTTTATTTAATGAACTTGCGAACGGAAATAGTATAAAAGAGATGGTAGAGTGCCGACGGCTGTCAAAAAGCAACGACGCTCAGCGTCGGGATGGCTAGCGATCCCGAGAAATACTTCTAAACTAAAATTGAGGGACAAAAATTAATCAAAAACCAGGGCTTAATATTAAATTATTTAATATTATTCTTATTTACTAATTATTCCTTCGATGGAGTCTTTGAAAAGTTTATAAAGTAGCCCCACAAGACTAATCTTTACCCTTAAGTAAAGATTCTTATCTAAACAAACTTCTAAATAAAATATTTACCTTTTTTACTGTAAACTAATACATAAGATTCTAATCAACGATAAAAAAAATAACTCCCATGTTTTGAAGATCGTATTACACAGGAGCAAAATAAATAATGTAATAGAATATTAATAAATTGATATAAAAGTAATAATTAAAATATATTTAATCATGAAAAGGTTAAAAAATTACGCCTAAAAAATGAGTCCACAAAACCGTGATATTTAAAGTGTGTACCAATCTAAAAATTATCTTCTACATTTCACGCTTCTATTAGAGAAATATAGGGGCCTATTTTGTAACTGCTATACTGACGATTTTCCAAAGGCCCATAATTTACAAATTAGGCTACTTATACCAGTTTCAAGGTATGGGATCCATTTTGATCTTTATTTAAGGTCTTCTGATAGTTGTGTATAAACTTACATAGCTTAGTTTAGAAAATATAGGCTTTTGAATCGTCAGAAGTTAACTGACATCAGGTAAGCAGTTACAAAATAGGCTCCTAAATAAAGATATAGTAGTACGTTGGGTTACAAACTTAATTTGCTCTTTTCGCATCTAAGGATCTCGCTAGCAGTATCTCCAGCAAGCGGCTTTTCATTAATCCGAACTAACAAAAGTTTCTCTACTTTTTCTAGCACTTGAGATCTTTGCTGCTATATCATAGTCACTCCTTTAGCCTCATCAACCATCCTTAGCACATCTTTTTTTCTTTAATATAGTACAGATCTTAGATTTATCCATGTCGTACTGATTTGCGAGGCATTGTTTCCTTTTTCCTTTCTACTGTAACACGCTTAGGCTTCTCTACACACTTTTCAATTTCTTGTGAGCCATAATGACTCTTAATTTAATGCAAAATGTATTTTCTTTATACATAACTATATACTGCATAGAAATTGCGTTCAAAACTCGGGGTATCACTATATTAATATAGTTTTAATACATAAAGAAAGGTTTTTTTAATTTGTTGGTTGTGCATTTGCCTTACAGATGCTCAGACCCATTCCAATGCATACGTCCTTGAATTCAACTCTCCCATGTCTCTTTGAAATGTTTACGTTTGTCAACGAGGGTGGTATTTTTAAAATTTAAATTAACCTTAACTCACCTTGATATTTCAAGGCTAAACTTATTGGACATGTTCTGTATCCTCTGGAGTTATTTTAACGAAATCGACATCTGTTTATTTATACTACTAGATATGCAGCTGAAAAAATAACTAAAATACTGAAATATGTTTTATTTATAAAAAGAAATCAGGTTTAAAAATAAATTGGAGGTGATTTTTATTGATATTAATATATTTTAGAGGTGTGGTTCAAGTCTTTGCTATTGGGCTTGTGTCCTCATTTTTTAGTGGCCGATTTTTCAATTGTTGATTGAAATTGATGTTAATAAATGTGTATTGGCGTGTCTATTTTATTAAATATCTAAATGTTGACGGAGATGTAGCAATTAAAAGTTTGAATTGTAGTTTTAGTGCTAGAAATGGTCGGCCATATTTGTATGACGTGGAATGCATTTTAACGTCAGTTATTTGTTGAATAGGTCAGTGCTGTGGTAATCTTTTGTAGCTGTTGGTAGTCGAAATAATCAAGTCAAGTCAAAGAATAATAAGTTTTTATTTTATTTAACCCTGCTAAGGCAGACATCATATTGGAATTTGAGTGTTCCTTGAAATAGCTTAAAATACCACAAAAAGACAAAATATAATGCAAGACATGAACTAAGAACATCGACAATAGAATTAAGAAATAGAAAGAAAAGAAAATCATAAATAATTTATGAATAATAAACAATTTGAATTTGAATTTGAATTTGAATTTAATAAACGCCCCTGTTGTTGCTATTATAAAATATAAACCATTCTAAAAAAGTATTTATAAAAATGGATCAGAAAAATTGTTTTCAAAAATATACATGGCACCCGGCCAGGCCTGGGCATGTGATGCAGAAGGTGATAGCTGAAGGTGCGAAGAAATTTCAGTAAAAATAGCCCGACCAATTCGAAATAATGTATAATATAATATACCACGTTTATTACCACGGTTGGTCAAGCATGGGAAAAAAGTTTCACATAAAACTGTTGTGTGAAAAATTAACAAAAATTGAGTAGACTTTTTTATAATCAAGTTATTACGGCGACTTATACGAGTACTTAAAAGAGGTTATAAGAGAGGTATAAATCTATAATACGATAATGAATTTTATCTTATTCGTTTCTATATACATTATAGAAAAATAAGTGAGTCAATGCTTTTTAGTTATATCGGCAGTTTATACCCTACAACTTGTTTTAAGTATGTCTCGCCGCCGAACTCTCTTAATTTGAACTATATATTTATTTTTTAATGCGTGTTGCTAAGTTTTACATTCTTCCTCACTAAGTAGAAAGTAAAGTAGAGCACTTCACTGCAAATTAGTATTGATTCAAAACAACGGATGATTGCCCAAATTTCTTAAACACCTTTTTGTATATAACATATCATTTCAGTGGCGAAGCGTGTCTTGTCGGGGCCCCGTATAAAAAATTTGCTTGGAGGCCCTTATATGGGGGTAAAGATTTTTCACAAAAGAAAAAAAACCTTCCTTACACACTTTGGGGGCCCCCGTATAATTGATACGGCAGATACGGCGGTAGCTACGCCCCTGTATCATTTTAACATTGTACAACTTTTATTAAAATACTTGCTGACTCGACAGACGTTGTCCTGTCCAATTTTCAATAAATTTTTTCACAATTCATTTTTCGTCACTATTACTTCGATTCACAATTTGACAATCAGCTTTGCGCAGACATTTGCGAACGTCGTAGTAAAAATCGCATCACTTTTTGAAGAATTTTCCTGTTTTCCGGGCAAATTTTTCAATTTTTCTTTCCTTAACCACCTTATACAGACTATTACGAACATTTAAAAAAAAGTTATATCCAAATCGGTCCAGCCGTTCTCAAGTGATAAGCTTACAAAAAACAACATATTTTATAGATTTTTTTAATGAAATAACTATACTGATATGCTTAAGTAGTTTTAGAACCATTGGGATTTCCCACATGTCAAATTGTAGCCACGACCGCTAATTCAATGTTTAAGGAAAATTTTTACTCTATTTTGAATTTAAAAGCTTAAGATATGCGCAGAAGAAACTTAAATCTATTTTTGTTTTATTATTACTTTAACTTTAACGCTTTTACAATGTTATTTATTGAATGGTGAAAGATATACTAAGACGCATACAGCGAAACATTGGAACATAAATTCTAAATACATTCGATTCTAATTTTTATATATACTGACAAATTAGTATATCAACATAATCATACAATAAATAAAAAATATTCAAGATCTATGAAAAAAATGTTTTATTAAATATAAAAGTAACTTGTTAAACCACTGGACCCCAAACTGTTGCAGAACGTGACATTCATTTTTGAGTGTGTAAAAATTTGAAGTCGATTGGAGTAAAACTGTCGGAGATATAGAGTTTTAAGTCTTCACCTCTCTGGTTTGCTTTCGTGTTACTTTGAAACTTTTAAATGCGGTTTCTCTCACATAGCTTTTTCAGAGACGGTGTCATCTCTAGCTCAAAATCTACTGGACCGATTCTTTTGAAATTTTGCACTCTTTCTTTACATAAATGCCGAGGTAACGCTGTCGAGTTTTTTTTTATTTTTTAATTTTAACGTATTTTAAAATAACAAAGTTTCTGTTTTTTTTCATGAAAAATCGGTATTTTGACTTTTAAGTGCTGTAAAAAATTGAAAAAATCAATAAAAAAAGAAAAACTCGAAAGCGGTTACCGGCAGAAACTTATCAACTAATGAAATCATTTTGGTTTTTCGATTTCAGAAAATCCAGTGATGAGTTATGAGGGGCACCGCAATGTTACTTTTTTGTGTGACGTCAGCGGAGATTCGTTGTCAATGCTTCATTTCTTAATATTTATTTATGAAAATTTCTCAAAATATTCTTCAAATGTCATTTTATCATGTAGTAATTATAGAAATAATTATATATTAACTGTGTGGTCAAAAAACATTATCGAAAATATGTCTCTTTTTTATAGTTTCTCTAGATTGTTGTTCAAATTTGTTGAACAAATTGTCAATGAATTCAGTCCTCTTCCTATATCCTACAGGCACCCATGGCGACCTCCTTTAGTTTGCTTCTAAACCCACGCAGCCTAATTATTAGAAATCAGCATTTGCTTCACTAAAATTTTCAACTTCCGGTGGTTCATTTTCGATCGATTTTAAAATTTGATTATTAGTTTTTTTGATAGAATAATATTAGCAAAGATTTATTTGAATATTTGGGACAGGAACTGCGTCTTACACGTCATGAAACAAGCGGAAACAGGAAGTGTACGAATACGTATTAGTATTAATACGAGAACGGAACTAAAATAAACATTTAGGTTAAAATTATAATGTGACACTAAATATTTTGAAGGCATTCTCGAAAATATATATTTAAGGCTCCGTTGGACAGTTTACTTTGTTAATTTTTTGAGGACTTTTGTTACTAACATCTCCACCACAAAAATTATTTTAAGTCCTCGACGTACAACACCTCCGATTGTTAAAATCAATTATCATTCTATGACGTCACAAAATAAATAGAAATTCTAGACGCATTTAACCGGGCCATACATACACACACACAACACACATATCATCACTAATGCAGATGCAGATACGAAATCAGAATCTGATACAATAGCATAGCATGCAGAAATGTCACAACAAAACAATTAATAAAACATTTTTCACATAGTTTGGCGGTCGTCGTAACAGCTGTCTCTTTCTGTCATCCGATTTCGCAGATGTTTAAAATTTTCATTGAAATTGTTGGTAAATAATAGAATGGAAATATACTTAAATATTTCAAGGGCATGTATTAAATTTTATTTTTGTTTATATTTGCATGTTAAGCTATGTTGTTTATACATATTTATATATATATATATATGTTTTGGTATTTAAATGATATGCATACATTTATTTATGGGATGGAAATTGCACTCATACAATTACATTCTAACGCTGCAAATAATACAGTGGTTTTTTAATCTCTTCCTTCGTGTATCATGACGACTCGACGATAGATAGAACGTACTTTTTTTTATTGAGATAGCTATTTCAATGTTGGTGCATGAATCCCTTTCTAGGTGGTGGTAGTATATAACCAATCTAAATAACGAGGGCATGTCCAGAGTCTGTTATATGATAGAAATGTTATCTTAACTTACATAGCAGTATATAGCGTACCTAATATATAAAAGGTATCAAATGTGTGTCCTACAGGACATACGAGATTGACGCATCAATATTTAACCAGTAAAACAACAGCTCCGCAGTGTAGCAACTATCAGACGCAAATAACAGTCCCTCATCTACTAATAACTTGCCCACACAACATCAGTGGTGAAGTAAAAAACATACTTTCAACAATACAGAAAAAAATAAAAAAGTGGTGGAATTCGTTAATGATATAAATATATTAAACCAAATTTAATTAAAATAAATTAATTTCAGGCGAATATGGCCTTGTTGTTGGAATCGCCACAAATTCTAAAATAATAAAAAAAAAATGGGTGTCCATAAGCTACGTATATAGTTCCATTTTTCTCAAATAACCATGAATAGTATTCTAATTAATATTTTTAAAATGTATTTTTGGGGCTGTCTAGCAGAGAAAGTCTAAAAAACCTTCTTGACTTTATCAATAAAACTAATTCAATCTCTTTATTTTAAGTACCCATACTAGTATCTATAAGTTGTAATTTATATTGTAAATGTTTATAAATGTATATATTCTTTTAAGTGTTAATAAGTTTTTAAAGTTGATGCACTGAAATAAATGTATTCTATGTTTCGTTAGTATACTTCAATGATTACAACTTCACTGTCTGATATAAGCAAACAGATGTTCAAATAATTCAACTAATTCATTCATTTTATTTCACCATTGGTTTTCTAGTGTCCCCAGTCTACTTTCATCCCCTCCACCCCGCTATTCCCCCTCTCGTTCATATTCATTTCATTCATTAGAATTTAGAATGGGTTCTCTGCCTACTACTATTTATACTACTTATTAATGTAACGCGGCTTGAGTTGTGTTAATAATATCATGGAGCGGGGCGCAAAAATGCATTTCATTTGATTCTGATCTCTGCATATGACGTCACAAAAGAAATAAGTAGTCGAGATTATTTTTTCATTTTCTCAACCTTAATAAGTGTTAATAAATGTATATTAGCGTTTCTATTTTAATAAATATCAAAATGTTAACGGAGATATAGCAATTTAAAATTCGAATTGTAGTTTTATCGCTACAGATGTCGGCCATATTTATGACGTAACATGTCTGTACTCTTAAGGATAGGTGAGTTATTTTTTCTATGGATAAGAGGTCTGTGTTGAATATGCTAACTGTTGTATAAAAGAGATAGCAACTTAGCGGACGTGATGTCACATCTTGGAATGTTCTAAAACGTTGAAATGACTTTTTTAATTGTTATAAGAAGTTATTAAAAAAAAATTTGTACGTTTGAGGTTCTAGTAACAACTTTATCAATATATAGTACAGTTTTATAGAAATTAAGACATAGGACACAAGCGCATTTATACAAAAAATGTACCACAGACCGTATTTTTGCAACCAATGCTCTTTTCAGTATTTCTCAGAACTATTTAGCTGCATATTTTGGGTCCAATTATCAAACTTAACACGTTTTTTCGCGGTAATGTTATGCGGTTTGTTAAATCACAAAAATATATGTTTTCCGTTTTAATATAACCAACCGTGCTCGAATTGTTTCCAACGAATTTCATGCAAATTATAGCGGCAATGTTATCGCGACGCATACCTCCTTTTCTTCCCTCTCCCTCTCCTTCTATTAACATTGTGCTGATAATATTAATTGGGCGCTCCTGTAAAAAATTTACCGTTCGTTTTTAAAGAATCAGAGGTAATAGAACAGCAATGATGTCACGATTGTAATGAGTCGCTTAGATGGTGGGGGGGGGGCTGTGTAATTTATATTAATGTAAAACATATTAAGTTTATTGTGTAAAAATTTGAAGTCGATTGGAGTAAAACTGTCGGAGATATAGAGTTTTAAGTCTTCACCTCTCTGGTCTGGTTTCGTCTTACTTTGAAATTTTAAACGCGTTTTACACTTAGGTTTTTCAGAGTCGGTGCCCTCTCCAGCTCAAAATCTGCTGCACCGACCCTTTTGAAATTTTGCACACTCTTTCTTTACATAAATGCCGAGGTAACGCTGTCGAGTTTTTTTTAAATTTCTTAATATTTACGTATTTTAAAATAACAAAGTTTCTGATTTTTTTCATGAAAAATCGGTAGTTTGACTTCTAAGTGCTGTAAAAATCAATAAAAACGAAAAAACTCGACAGCGTTACCTGCAGAAACTTATTAACTGATGAAATCATTTTGGTTTTTCGATTTCAGAAAATCCAGTGATGAGTTATGAGTGGCATCGCAATGTTACTTTTTTTTGATACGTCAGCGGAGATTCGCTGTGAATTTTCGCCTCATTTCTTGATATTTATTTATGAAAATTGGACAATGTATTCTTTAAATATCATTTTATCATGTAGTAATTATAGAAATAATTATATATTAACTGTGTCGCCAAAAATATTATCGAAAATATGCTTTTTTTTATCGTTTTTACCTTACTTTCCCCTTACGGCATGTCGCATATTGCAAGCGTATTTAAGCGAATTTTGACCGGACGTATACGCGCTACTACGCTTTACGAACCCTCGCACACTGCAAGCATCAAATAACTCCGAATACTCATCATAATATCATGAAATTTATATTATACAAGTTATATTATACAATTTTTGTTTCTTGTTCCCAGGTCATGCAGGCCTGGTTCCTATCAATAGCGGTGATCGTTTTCTTCCCGTCTTCCTGTTCGACACACCAGGCTTTCATCCCTTGTACGTTAGGGAAGTCCTTCTGGAACTCCACAGCAGATAGATGCATCCCTTGTACGAAATGCTTAAACGGAGATGTTGTCCTGCAGCCCTGTGAACTACATAAGGATGCTCTATGTGGGCCAATCAGCGAGCTGAATATCGATTGGTCGTGGATACCAGCCAAGAGGCACAAACACCAGGAACATATTGTCTTAGAAGATGGTGATTCGGATGAGTCATTGAACGACTTACAATCTGAGGTATGTGGAACTGTTTCTTAATTAGAAATTAGAATAATTAGGATTTAGTAATTCTAGCCGCGAAAAAAACTAATTTTAGCGGCGGAAAAATAAATTTTCGTCTCGAAAAAAATAGATTTTAGAATCTTAGCCCCGAAAACACAAAATTAAAAAAAAATGAAATTAAATTTTCACCGCAAAAAAACAAACACCGCGAAGAAATAGATTTTGACGGCGAAAAAATAAATTTTAGCGGCGAAAAATCAAATTTTAGCGGTGAAAAAATAAATTTTAGCGGCGAAAAACAAGTTTTCCACAATAAAATAAAGGTACCAGTAGAGTTGCCGGCAACACAATCTCCTCTTAAATGTTTAAATGTTTAATGTCAGTTAGCACCTTTTAGTTCATGAATAGAAAATAAATCAAATCCGTCAGCTCCTGTAACCTGTCCAAATCCCCTAAATATCCCGGAAATATTGTTTAAAATATAAAAATTATATTAACTTCTTCGAGCATTGGAGCAGGGTCCCAGGGGAGTCACCGGGACCGACACGAGTTCTGTTAAAATAATAAACACTTAAGAATGGGATTAAGTCCAGAACCAAAGATTATTAAATGTTGGAAGGTATGTGTTATGTTTTGAAACAATAACAAAACCTCAGAACTGAACGTATGAGGGGGGGGGGGCGGATATTGTACAGAAATGAAAAGCTAAATAATATAGGTATCCACAAAATTAAATGCGTTTAATTTGGCTCCTCTTGTTCAAATATCAAAGAGAACTTTAGCGTTCAAGAAATTAGCACGATTTTCACTAAACTTTTAAGAAATATTATGATAATCTATCGGCGCCTGCGGTTTACAAATTAGCGTGTTTACATGCGCCAACAAATCTAAGACATTCCTAACTAAGCCCACATGTTGATAGAATATCCACTAAGTAATCTATAAAGCCTTGTTGAAGTCGGCTACGATTTTCATGCGGTCCAGCTTACCCAGTAAACATTTTGGAGTCACTTCACCATCATATTAAAGATGCGCATGACTTTTTTGTCATGAAAGAGTTCAGTTTCTAACAGTTGTTCATATGAAATATCTATTTTATCGGCTAGAAATGGCGAAACCACTCCATCTGTCGAAATACAAATGAAGATAAAGGTGATGCGAACTGTAATTAAAGTGAAATAGTGATAGAAACGCCACAAAACAGGACACTTCACCAAATTATTTACTGGGTAGTTCAATTCATGACGCATGACGTTAGAGGAAAAGAAACGAAATCAAGCCCTGAGTCTGGTGTTGATAGGTCCTACTAGATCTTCTTCATCTTTCTGGGAATGTGGTTCATGATATACTGTTGCCTTAATTGCAGTTCTTTTACGAGGATTTTCCTTACTTCAAATAAATCCGATGCATATTCTTTGTTTCTATCAAATATTTCACACTTCCTACATCCCTTGATCTCTTAGAGTTTCCTTTATCTGCAGGTCTTTCCAAATTACTCCGATCACTTCCGTCTTATTAGGGTCATGTCCCGATCTCAACCATGCCACTTATAAGACTCTATCGTTACTACAGTTACTTTCAAATGTTTTTCTTTCGTTTTCAGTCCCTTGCTTCAAGCCTAGACTCTCTAGATGTTCGGCACACATCCGAGGTGCCTTCCTCATGGGATTGGGGATGGGATTGGCAGGCTAGCGTATTGGCTGCTGCTGTTTTAATATGTCTTCTCTTCTTCTTCATAGCTGCTGCTTATTCCTTGCACCATGCTCGACAGTGGAGGCTACTAGAAGAACATTTTGAGGCCGGTAAGAATTTTAAAGATATATTTTTATTACTCTAACCAAGTGAATGAAAAATTACTAAAGTATTATAATTAGAGTATAGTAAGGTAGCAAGTACTTTTATACGTAAAAATGAATATTGTTATTTTCACCTAGGTTATTTTTGTTTATTTATACATATAATATATTCTGCAATAAATCGCAAGTTCCTTGGAATGGTGGTGTCTGTATACAGTTCTGCTAATAAATGGCGCAGTTTCCGTTAAAAATAGAGTTCCGTTGGTTGTTATTTGCCACATGGCCCCGGTACCAGCGCCCGTGGTTTTTGGACGAGGTGTTCTGCTTATATATTATCAGATTGTGGCTCCGGGAGAAAATTATTATGACTTTAAATTGTTTTTCAAAGAAATTGGCACAGCATGAATATTTGACATTGGTTCAAGGACATGTGCATATAAATACTGTGTCCAGGGCCGGCTTATAAATCTCTGCTGTAAGTATTTATATATCAAAATATCAAATACTATTTACAGCTATTTCAAGGAACAATAAAATTCCAATTTTATGTCTGCCTATGTCTTAAAATAAAAACTTATTATTCTTTGACTTGACTTAATTATTTCAACTACCAACAGCTACAAAACATTACCACAGCACTGACCTACTCAACAAATAACTGACGTTAAAATGCATTGCACGTCATACAAATATGGCCGACCATTTCTAGCGCTAAAACTACAATTCAAACTTTTAATTGCTATATCTCCGTCAACATTTAGATATTTAATAAAATAGACACGCCAATACACATTTATTAACATCAATTTCAATCAACAATTGAAAAATCGACCACTAAAAAATGAGAACACAAGCCCATTTTGTAACTTCTATAAAAGTCGCGGATCTTCTTTTGAGAAACATTGATAAATAATATATTTAATACCCCTTGCCGCCATTTATCATATTGTATTTATAATTTTATTGGCAAAAGGCCACACAGATCGAATCTTAACTAACTTAAGCATCCGGCCTGTGGGCCCGTGAGTTTGTCTAGTTCTGCACCCTTCCGCTTGGAGCGCTGCTCTGTTCTTTACGTCATCAGAACTGTAAACTAGCTACAACTATAACATAAAACTATTATTGATGCAGGGTTAGGGAAACGTTGAGTTCTGAACGAATTAAATTGATTTATATTTTTATTTATATCCAAAAGTTAACAAAGTTATAGCCAGGGGCGCCTTTAGCCATTGCGAGGCCACAGGGCGGCAGATCTTTGCGACCCAGTAAACAATTTCGTTAAGTGCCCTATTTAGTGACGTTTCTCTCACTATTTCACTTCAATTATAGTTCGCATCAACTTTATCTTCATTTGTATTCCGACAGGTGGAGTAATTTCGCCATCTGTAGCCGATAAAGTAGACATTTTATATGAAAAAATGTGAGAAACTGAACTATAAATGAACTCTTTTATGACAAATAAACGAGAAATAAAATTTTATATTGGAAGTTTTATAAAAGTTAACAAGCACAAAGACGACAAATATTAATGATGATAAACTAAGGCACATGAATGCCTTAAAAGATATACGCAGTGATTCTAGTGGGATTTCTAAAGAGCGAGGCGCGAGATTCAAATACATATATAGTAATGAATTTTTCTACTTGGGTTGTTGCGCGAGAATGCGAGGCCCCGGGCGGTTGCCCTGCTTGCCACCCCCAAAGGCCACGGGTTATAGCTATATCAAATTTGAATTTCGGTTTTACCGCATGTTTTAGATATGCATATGACGTCACAAAAGAAATAGGTAATCGAGATTATTTTACCTTCGTAATGTAATACTTTATTGGATGTATCACACGCACTCGTATAATTGTTAATATCTCCTAACATATAACGAGTTGGACATTTGAGGTTCTTGTAGCCAACTTTATCAATATATAATACAGTTTTATAGAAATTAAGACATGGTTGACAAGGATAAATTAATTTTCTCGCTGTATATTGGCTTTTTTAAATACAATCAAGTTTAATTGTGATTCGGCGCGCAAAGGTTGTGGGCACCTGCTATTAGAATTCATTCATGCTAAGTAAATACATAAAAAACAAAAACATCAATGTAAACAAACTAGATTCTTAGATTAGCAACTCAGCAGCCCTGATCTGACTAGCCGACGGTCTGGGTCCGGGGCCCGGGGCGGTTCGGGGGAAGGGCGTAATTAAAACTAATGCGTACATGAAAGTCATTAATCTGAAAGATGTTTATGCAATATCAACACATACAACACAAATTCAGCGAGATTAAATAGTTTTCAAATTTAGATTTTAACATTTTTTTATAAAAAAAATAATTTCTATAATTAACAATTCAGAAGTGGGAATTTAGAATATATTATCTATGATGTTGGTATGTTTAGGTTTCTTATATTTAATTGGGTTGTGTATGTTGATAAAGTTGGCCTTTTCTTTTCAATATTTTCCTCCCTTTAAAAATTATAAGAAATTATTAACTAGCCGAAGTCACCTTTTTCCCCACTACCATTACCATCACAGTTAAACAAAAGAAGTTCAAAAGAGATGCAGAATGGGCTTGTGTCCTCATTTTTTAGTGGTCGATTTTTCAATAATTGATTGAAATTGATGTTAATAAATGTGTATTGGCGTGTCTATTTTATTAAATATCTAAATGTTGACGGAGATATAGCAATTAAAAATTTGAATTGTAGTTTTAGCGCTAGAAATGGTCGGCCATTTGTATGACGTGAAATGCATTTTAACGTCAGTGCTGTGGTAATGTTTTGTAGCTGTTGGTAGTCGAAATAATCAAGTCAAGTCATGGAATAATAAGTTTTTATTTTATTTAACCCTGTTACGGCAGACATAATATTGGAATTTTATTGTTCCTTGAAATAGCTGTAAATAATATTTGATATTTTGATATATAAATACATATAGCAGAGATTTATGAGCTGTAAGGTTGGTAACCTTACACAAGGATTGTGATGTCACATGCACTTGGAATGTGTACAACGTTGATTCCCTTTAATAATTAAAGAGACAAAATGACTTTTTTAATTGTTAATATCTCTTAACATATAAGGAGATATTAAAAAATAATTGAACATTTGAGGTTCTAGTAATCAACTTTATCAATATGTAGTACATTTTTATAGAGATTAAGACATAGGACACAAGCCCATTAAACGCCACAGCTATAGCAGCTGACAACCCAATTCATAACCGCGATTTATAATAGATATCTATCTATAATAGATTATTGATTTTTTCTATTTAATTTGCGCGTATTCTATTCTAACATGACCATATCTGACAACTATTCCTCGTTTCTTCCCTTCAGAAGTACGTGCCCTGCAGGAGTCCGTTGTCTAAGGACTTACTATTCAAGGTTACCTTTTGTGTTTAAGTCGTATTCACCGCCTGTCCGTATAGTTGGTAGTACGCTACAATTCGAAGAAATTATAGTAAAATATTACAACAATGGATGCCGCATTGATTACTTCTTAAATGCTTATGGGAAAAGTATTTATTATTTGCAAATTCGCAGAAGACATTTTTTGATGGCGCTGTGATTATTTGCATTGTTTTCCAGCTCCATGCTTACATATTGTAATGCCCTCCTCCTTTTCTGAATATTCTAAAGTCCCGAATCGTTAGTAAGATTAGAATCTAGTTCGTTTTTTCGGCAAATACGGTAAGAAAGATTGTGCTACAACGCAAACCTATCCGAACGATGTATTGGCGTGTCTATTTTATTAAATATCTAAATGTTGACGGAGATATAGCAATTAAAAGTTTGAATTGTAGTTTTAGCGCTAGAAATGGTCGGCCATATTTGTATGACGTGAAATGCATTTTAAAATCAGTTGTTTGTTGAGTAGGTCAGTGCTTTGGTAATGTTTTGTAGCTGTAGGTAGTCGAAATAATCAAGTCAAGTCAAGGAATAATAAGTTTTTATTTTATTTAACCCTGCTAAGGTAGACATAATATTGAAATTTGATTGTTCCTTGAAATAGCTGTAAATAATATTTGATATATAAATTAGGTTGGTAACCTGTAAACTTGCCAGAGTTCTATCTTGAATATGCTATCTCTTTTACGCTCTATTGTATAAAAGAGATAGCAACTAGCGGCTGTGATGTCACATGCAGTTGGAATCTTGTCAAACGTTGAATCCCTTTAATAATTAAAGAGAAAAAATGACTTTTTTAATTGTTAATATCTCTTAACATATAAGAAGTTATTAAAAAATAATTGAACATTTGAGGTTCTAGTAACCAACTTTATCAGTATATAGTACAGTTTTAAGCCCGTTAAAGTAAAAGTTTGCTCTCATGATAAATTATGTTAGTGCAAAACAACTCCAGTACACAAGTTTGATTTGGCGTCGGTACGTGGTAGGTCTTTTTTTGCTGATGACGTGAGCACACTTTGCTTTTTATATAACTTTCGTCTACCATAATTCTTCCAAAATATTACTGTGTATTTTTTAAGCTCCAACGTGGAGTAGATCGACCAGTTGAGGGGCGGGCCAGAGGATATAAATAACAAATTTTATGAACGACCGGAAGTTGGTTGAGACACTTTGGCACGTCGTATAGTGTCAGATCTGTAGACCGATCGAATCGTCCGCTATATCCGTAAACAATCATTTAAAATATCATTCGATTTGTTAAGTTGGTAACAAACTACATTTTCTAACCTCAAAATGTTTCTTTTTTGTTTCCACACACGTGGTGGAATAGTTATAATCGTACATTTTTAATTAAATGAAATAAACTTATATTTTATTGCATGGTAATATAAAATGGCTATTAATTTAATGTAATAACCATACTTCCATTTCCTTTCCTTCTCCTCCTCCAACTATATTAAAAACCTTAACTTTTAAGACCGCTCGGCTAAAACTGAACAAAACGTAATGTTCTATAAGTGTTTCTTTTACAATTGTCCCGTGTCTTCTTAATAAAGATATTTATTATTTTCAATCGGTAATTTCTGTTTCAAATCGAAGGAAGCGCTGAACGGTCGCACTGTACGGTGGACATACTCTGTATTCATGACTTCCGGTTTTTGTATTTGTCATAGAACTTATAATATTATAGCTAATAACAGACTTTGTAAAAGTTTATGCGAAGACGGAAATACTCGTGGATTACTTAGATATTAGGAACAAAGAATTACGCTATGTGGCTTGTGTCCTATGTCTTCATTTCTATAAAAGTGTACTATATATTGATAAAGTGGGTTACTAGAACCTCAAATGTTCAATTATTTTTTAATAACTACCTATATGTTAAGAGATATTAACAATTAAAAAAGTCATTTTGTCTCTTTAATTATTAAAGGGATTCAACGTTGTACACATTCCAAATGCATGTGACATCATTACCGCTGACAACCTTACACCTCATAAATCTCTGCTATATGTATTTGTATATCAAAATATCAAATATTATTTACAGCTATTTCAAGGAACAATCAAACTCCAATATTATGTCTGCCTTAGCAGTGTTAAATAAAATAAAAACTTATTATTCTTTGACTTGACTTGATTATTCGACTAGTTTTTTATTTCAAACTGTGTTCACATATAACATAATAACGCACTTAATGTAAAGGATTTTCCACCCCTAATGATTTATGTCTTAAGATTAGTCCGCCACTGCCAATAATGGCAATAATCTGATGATAGCAATCCTATACTTCCATTCATGAATGCAAGATTCTTGTTGTTTATTCACTCATCTCATAAGGCGCTTCCCCTTGCCTCCCTCCCCCCTCATAACTTCCACATAATCAGCTATTCGAGCTTCGTTTTCAATGACAAACGCAGTTTTGCATATTTATTAATTTTTGATCATGAATATTGATTTGTCTTGTTGTTTATCTCTGCTAACAATATTTCTGCGTCCGCTAATCCTTCAATTGGCGATGCATCCAGCATAAAATATCCCATAATGCAACTCAACTCTGTAATGGAATTAGGAAAGATGAAAATATCGCTAACACGATCATAAACTAGTTTTTATGGATAAATATAGGAGATGATATGGTAAGAAAAACCAGATGCTTTTCAAAAGCATTTAAATACAAAATGCAAATACCTCGTTATTTTCCTATTTCAAATACAAAATAAAAAATAAATTTCATGTTAGTATTTAAATACAAAATACGTATTTTAAAAATGCTTTTGAGAAAATAGAATACTCTTTATGTTACTCATATAATTGTTATTTTTTTTTAATAATTATGAGAATTTACATAAAATATATATGTCATTTATGTTATGGATTTAAACACCACTATTTGTTCAAATAATTTATCTTTCATTTTTTGTCGATAGAATTAATTTTATTTTGTGGAAAGATAAAATATCTATATGTAGTGGGGTAGTTTAGGGATTAAAACGGACAAGTGTTAAAGTTAGTAGGTAAAATAATTTATATTTATGTATATATATTTCGGTAAGGAATGTAGTGGAGTGATTGTCTTGTAGTAAAACAAATAATGAACGAGAAAATATGATAAACAAATTTAGGTAAACGAAAATCAGATGTCTTATGGTGAGGGTAAGAGGAAGGATAATAAAATAATAGGCACATCTGTCATTTTAAAGTAGAATTATTAAGACAATTGTGTAGATACTTTTAGATCTTAGAAGGTGCTAATGTTGGTGGGGTTTTAAGTTTATATTCAAAAAATAATATTTACTGATTAACACTATGAAGTAACAAAAATGAAAAAAGTATTTTGTATTTTACAAATAGGAAATAGGTCTGTAAAAGTTTTCAAATAAAATATAAAATTCTATTCTCTTAAAAGATATTTAAATACTAAATAGAAAATAGGTATTTACTATTTTGTATTTGCATTTTGAGTATATGTATTTGAAAAACGCACATCTCTGGTTAGATGAATTTGATATTGTTTCTGATATTGATTACTGTTTGCCACTCTGATATAAATTTTGGCTTCATTCATTTTCCTTTTTGGGTAATATTTTCTTGCAGATATCACTCTTTTCTGGTCACACAGTTTAAGAACCATCTCTCAATATACAAGTATATTAAAAGGTAATCATCAAATAAATGAAAAAGTATTTGAAATATTAAAATATATGAGAGGTACATGGTGGCATGTCCCGTCCTCGGATTGAGCGTCGAATACAAATGACCGCATCGTATGACCGGCCTAAATGGAACACGCGGCTTACACCTCTGTCGTTTCGTGGCTTTACATTAGGCAACCAAAACTGGTGCAGAATTAATGAAGAAATCGAACACACAACAATGAATATACAAATAATGTTGGCTACCTGTTGGTCGGTGTCTGGCATGTGTGTGTGTGTCCAAAAATGGCGACAATGTTGTAAATTTTATTAACATGCACCAACTGTTAAAGTAATGTACCAACCTAATGAAATTATAAAACATAATACCATACATGCAAATATGGTGAGTAATTTGAAACGTTGTTGCCATTCTTCCGCCTTAAATCCTTAAATTACATATCATTGCGTTTGGAGACACTTTGCCATTATATTGAAGACGCGTATGATTTTTTGTCATGAAAGAGTTCTCAGTTTCTAACAGTCGTTCATATGAAATGTCTATTTTATCGGCTACAAATGGCGAAACCACTCCATCTGTCGGAATACAAATGAAGATAAAGTTAATGCGAACTATAATTGAAGTGCAATAGTGATAGAAACGTCACAAAACAAGACAATTCACCAAATTGTTTACTGGGACCTTCCAAAAGGAAAAAGAAATATATAAACAAAACAGATAAATTTAAACCCTGCTGCTTCTCTCCCTCCTGTTTCTACTCTGCCCTTTCTCGTTCCTTCTCTTTATCTCCGCCATCCACCGCTTCCCGCCCTTTAATACCTACACAATCTTCTTTTAACTTTTTACTCTTTTCTCACATGAATAACTTAATGTGCTTCAGTCTTTCTATCTCTCTTCAGCACACCCTGCACATTCTTTTCTCTCTATTTTCCCAGTGTCAACTGCCTTTCTCTTCATTTCCCAATCTAAATCGGTGTTTATATTATTATATATCTTTTTTTATATTTATTTACTTATTAGCCACCATCAAACATTTTTTATACATCTTTTATAATTTATAATTCAATTTTACAAATTTCTAAATATTTCAATAATTCACTAATTAATTTTGAATCACTTAACAAAAGTTTAGTATTAACAGGAAAAGTTTTAATCACATCTAATATTTCACTGTTGAATTTTGACCTTTCTAAACTATATTTTATGCATTCAAATATAATAAGATCCAAAGTTCCTTCTTCACCACATTGACATCTATCGTCAAATTTAATATTAATTTTGTACAGGTGAGCTGGATATTATTATATTCATGTATATTTAACAGCTGAAATTATTTATAATCGTATTTAATGCAATGTAAATAAATGCTATTGTAATTTACAGTGCGAAAGAAGTGCCAAAACCATAAGAAGCCCATCAAATTATAATAATAAAAAAAAATATATAACTTTAAATTGTAGGCAGTTAAAACGTATGCAGCAATTTTTTTATTTTATGTAAATTTGAAGTTGTAAATGTAAATGTAAACTGGGTATTGATAAACATTAAAATAGAAGCTTTATCTCATGATACAGTGTGCTATTGTGAAACAGCTCCAATACACTATACTGAAAATTCAATTAGTTTTCCGGCATCTAGAATTATTCATCCGATGGAAAATAAGGAAGTTATAAATATCTACTACGTTATATAATTAAATATTTATTTATATATGTGTATATATATATATATATTTACTTCTATATGCAAATAATAAATAAGAAAATACTAGTACATATACAAATATTCCGCATCCGGTATCTAAATATTTTCTATATTTATATTTAAAAACATATCTAACTAGTAGCACTATTTAGTTTTAAGTTGGTATGCCTGGTATGCTTCAGTTGGCGGTTTAAAACATGCTACAAGAATTTAAAGCACGTGGTAATCATTTGTCAATTAAAAACAATTTTATAAATATATTTTTCTTTTTAATTAATTACAGATGTCGAGGAGCTATCGACAAGGCTAGCGTTGATGTCAAATTCTCATGGCCACGCCCAAATGTCAGCAGTAAACTCCCACACCGGAAGTATAGTCAATTGTGGGGATCAGAATCAGGACGTGCGATGTGCACACCTGGAACAATTACTAGGTAAACGTTATTTTGTATTTCCTAAATAGATTTATATATAAATTAGTTTTTTCCTGGTTAGATGTATAATATAAATGTAAATGCTCTAGCCGGAGAAGAATATTAAACAGTGTGCAAGTGGACGTGGGACAACATGTGCAAAAATTATTATATTATTATTATATTTTAATTAAGTAATGTTTCTTTATTTTTTTCCAGCAGGAAAAGGGTCTTCAAGACTTCCTGGAGCAGGGAATGTATACATCGAAGAATCCGGTAGCAAAACGTAGTGATAAACGTATCATTTACGTAAATACTTGTTCTAAAAATTCCTTAATAATCAGTACAAAATAAAAAAAGAACGAGTCGGCTCCACGAGTCTCTAGGTGTAATATGAATAAGAATAAAAAAATACAGTATTTTTAAAATGAGTGACAAAAATGTATATTTATATAATAAATAATATAATGAAATAATTATGTTATTCAAGTCACTCATTCATTTCAATAATAATAACACTAATTAATTATTAATAATCATGTTTATTAGATAAACAATTATGAAATAAATATTTGTTGTTAGTTATTAGGTTTATTAAAATCATTTAATGGTTAAGATTAGAAAATGATTTTTGTATAATCTTTGATAAATGATTGATATACTTTTAGTATAATATTTATTTAAAATGATCTATATGATTTACTTGTACATTATATGTTTATTGCTAATATATAACTAATTTTCCATATTGTACTTAGGTGTTTTCTTCTAGATACGTTTGTTTTCAACAAAAGATTTACAGATATACGTATTATATTTTAAAGTTATTATAATTGCCTAGCTCTTGGCGTTCTATACAATCTCTAAAATACTCTAAAACTATGAATAATACTTCGTATTATTAACATACATATCTCTAATTTATATCGTAGTAACAGCGAAATAAATATTACTAATAATATATTATAAAAATTGATATTTCTGATGGATAAATGTGAGGTTATAAAAAATATTGTAGAGATGATAATTTTCTGGCAAGGGTATAGAACTATTGAAAAAGTTTGGCATAAATATTTCAATCAATTCGTTAATTTAATTAATTTATTGATTAATTTCAAATCTATCAATAATAGGACGTTTGATGGAGCCATGTTTGTTTCAGCTACATTTTGATATGTTACCAATATATAAAAAGAAAATAGAGAAAATATAATAATAGAAGAAGTTCATAATTTAATTAAATACAATTATTAATGTGTATTAATCAATATATGATAAACAATAATTAAACGAGTAATAATCTGTTTTGAAAACGAGATAAAATCTGTTGTTTGAACAAGGGCTACCGTGTTATACTATTTACTGGAAATATATTTATAGAACCATATTTTTTTAACAAAATCAATTATAATATCAAAAGAAATATAATGATAAAGAATTAAATTAATATATTGTAAATAATTATACATTTTCAAAATTATAATTTGCTACCAACTAAATTTGAGCTAATTAAAAAAAAAGGAAGAGCCACAGGAAGAAATAATCAAGCTCCACTTCCGTTTTTGACGGACATGTAGTCCTCGTCGTTTCTTCAGCGCGGTGTTTGTACAAGGTGGATTTTAATGATTCTGTTTTTCTAAATTAATTTCTTTTATATGTATATAGTGTAAAAACTCTTTCAAAGGTCATATATTTCGTTTATAACTAATTAAAACTATAAGTATAATAAAAATCGGGTTAAGTATGGGCAATAATAGGAAAAAATTTTCGTTAAGTCTCGAGTGTCACCACGTTGCGGAAAATATATTGTAACATTAACTTATATATTTATCTAAGCAATTTTAATTATAGTGCAGTGTTTTCGTTGTGTTTTTTTCATTGTTTTATTGTGTTAATAGTGATTTCTACTCCTTCAATGAATTCTGAAAGAACCGGCCCTTTCAGCCATTTTGCTTTTAATTTTTATATTTACAAGTAATTTTTGTTTGTTAGAAACATTTTCAATAATCAATATGCATCGTTAAATAATAAATAACTAAGTTACTGATCTAATATTGTGTATTGTGTCTTGTGACTTTATGAAACAACTTTAATGTGCACAACTTTATTGTGTCTAGGGAACTTTATGAAACAGATGCAGCAACAATTGACCAAAGGTAGGATTCTTATTCATATTAATATATGCGTATCTGGTGCAATTACTTTGCAATTACTTTGCAATTTGTGTAAACATGCTTTATAGGATTTGGTCTTCTTTTCTAACATAAAAGTTACTGATCAAAGGATTGCTGTTATAAGTGAAACTTCTATATCTAACATAGGTACATTTATATATTCCTTCCGGAGTAACAGTAACATGTTAATTTTAATTATAAACTAAAGCAGAAATATTGTTGTTCCTCGGTCTTGATCACATTGATCTAAACTTTTGAATAGAATTTCCAGTTTCAAACCAATTATATTTGAGCACAGTATAATGTGGTTCTCTACTTGGGAATATAAGTGGGTTCCAGAAGTGTGGGTCCGAACATACAAATAACCTACTTTATTTATATAATATTTTAATTAAATATATTCTTAATTAATCTTATGTCTTTTTGGGCTCGCGTCAGTTACGGTGGAGCCCCTGGGGCGTTGTCTCACTGACTGTTACAGATCTATTTATTATATAATTATTACGCACGCTTTACCACAGCATTTACAAGCCAAGTAAAAGTATTACAGTTGCTAATTTGAAAATATATTTAACTCTAACTCTAACTATTTATCTTGTCATATTTAATCAAATACATATGTAATCATATTAGATTATATATATACATAAATAAGTAGCATTACTTATGATAAATAGATCAGTAATCCTAAGTTCTACGTTTAATATACATAATTACTTTATTGCATAATGACCCCTTTGGCTATTTATCAAACTATGACAATACGTAAAATTATATCACATCACAAGTAGGAAAGTATCGACCTTCGGAAAGAACGGACATGTAAAAGTGACCTACTTTATTAATACATTTTAATAAGAAAAAAAATACTATACTTTTACTGCTTTTATTTTTTTTTATTTATAACACAGCTTATGAGAAATTGTCGCCATTGTTTGCCTCAGGGTTTCCAATAATTACCAGAATAAGGTTTAGGTATCTGTGGTCTCCTCAGAAATTTCTTTTATCTGTATTATTCAGAACATTGAATATTACCAAAACGATGATCATTACCTTGATCAGAAAATGTAAAAGTATCTTTCATTTATTAATGAAATATTTACTGATAATAAATAACTACACGCATGTGTACGCCACCGATATCATAATTAACATATAGCCCCCGGCATGGTCAAAGCCATGGAGTTAGCAGTCGCGATTAACTGTCTCCTTTCCACCTGGAATGATAGAAACATAATATAATATGTTACAACATAGTTTAAAATTAATTTAAAAAAAATACTTGGTGTGGGGCAAAATGTTCCAGTTTATATTGACAGATCATTGTATAATAATAAAAAAATAATAGATAAAAATCTTAAGGAATTAATAATGAAAGGTGCTTTAGAGTGTGGTGGACCCAGCCCAAGTTGTAGTATATAAACCCAGGATAAATCTGTAAACTACATCATTTGGTCAACACCTCTTGTCATATACACATATTCAATAATGGCATTCAAGGTAAGTAATAAAATATACACACTCACTTGAATATATTTTATTAATAATCTAACTCTTAAAACTAATTTGTTTGCGCAGTTTGTTTGTTTCGCTGCCCTCGTGGCTGCAGTATCAGCTGGAGTAGTACCAGTTTCTCACTACGGAGCAGCCCCAGCTCTCCATTACGCAGCCGCACCAGCTGTCCACTACGGAGCTCCCATTGCCGTAGCTAAATACGCCGTCCCCGTCCACAAAACCATCATCGCTGAACCAGAAGCACCCGCCGTGTACGACTTCGCTTACTCCGTCGAAGACCACCACACCGGCGATGTCAAGAACCAACAAGAATCCCGCAAAGACGATGTTGTTCATGGACAATACTCCCTCATCGAAGCTGATGGTGTCCACCGTCGTAATGTAGCCTACTCTGGAGACCACCACAGTGGATTAAACGTTGATTTCCAATACGCCGTTGAAGACCCACACACCGGAGACTCCAAGAGCCAACAAGAATCCCGCCATGGAGATGTTGTCCACGGATCTTACTCCCTCATCGATGCTGATGGTCACCGTCGTACTGTTGAATACACCGCTGATGATCACTCTGGATTCCAAGCCGTTGTACACCGTGAACCCGTTCAAGGACACGTTGTTAAGGCTGTAGCACCAGTCCACCACGTTGTCAAGGCTGTAGCTCCAGTTGCATACCACGCTGCTAAGGTAGTCGCTCCTTTGGCCTACCACTCTGCACCAGTTGCCCACCACGTCGCTCCTTTGGCCTACCACTCTGCTCCAGTTGCCCACCACGTCGCACCTTTGGCTTACCACTCTGCACCAGTTGCTCATGTTGCCAAAGTACTTGCCCCAGCTCATGCTGGACACTCCTCCGTCAGCTACAGCGCCCCAGCTAACAGCTACCACTACTAATTACCCAACCAACTACAAACAAACTTGCGCCGAAATAAATTAGATAATAAGATGTATTTATAATAAAAGAAAATAAATAATTTATATAGAAACATGTATTTATTCAATGAAAAGAACACATTCTCGTGCTACACTAAACCTAGACATCATTTTAACCATTTTACTAGGTGGTAATTCTTTTTTCCAACCCTCATTATTGTTACATTATTCGGCAGGATATGTACAGGGCTTAACGCTTCAGCTACATTCGTAGTCCTCTTGTAGTTCACATAAAATCCTCCAGCTGTGATTATCCTTTCTGCATCGGCTAAAATAATTAAATAAATTACATTTCTTTGAAAAGTAATTTAAAAGAATTATATTTATATAATCTAAATCACGACAGTTCGGCGGTGACTTATACTTAAAAGAGGTTATAAGAGCGGTATAAATCTATAATACGATAATGAATTTTATCTTATTCGTTTCTGTACACATTATAGAAAAATAAGTGAGTCAGTGCTTTTTAGTTATATCGACAGTTTATACCCCACAACTTGTTTTAAGTATGAGTCGCCGCCGAACTCTCGTAATTTGATCTATACAAGATCTTATGTACCTGGTGTTGCAAAACATTTGGCTTTCATGGCTACATCCATCAGAGTCATACCCGGTTCAGGTAGAATTTCTGATGATGATGCTTCCCGAAATATTGATTCTAATTCCCTAATGTTAAGACACCCTAACGATTGCACATCCCCTTTGTAGAGCGACTCAGTCGCAGTGAGTGCTGATCTTAAACCGCTTTCTGAAAAATATATATAACATATAAAGCTCAATTAAGATATACAATATATTAATCTATTCATACCGCCATGGACCAGTAGTGTCACTTGTTCAGCCAGTTTCTTTTGAGCCATTCTTAAGTGCGGCGCTTTCATGTGATTTTGCATAATTGTCTCAATTTCACCCAAAGGTTCGAATGTCAATAACTTTAAAAGTCTTGCTACCTAAGAATTATAATAAGATAACATTTTTAAATACGTATAATACATATCCTGGTGTTTTAAATGTAAAAGTTAAATTGAATGTAAATTACGTTTGTAAAGTATTTTGTCTTAGAAAAACTCAAAATAAAAGAATACATACTTCTGAATCGGGAACCCTTGCAAAGAATTGATATAAGGAAAAGGGCGACGTTTTTTCTTCTTCAAGCCAAATTGCGTTACCAGCAGATTTTCCAAATTTATTTCCAGATTCAGTTGTTATTAAGGGCATAGTTATTCCTATAAATAATTGATTATTACATCATTTACTATCAATTTTAATACATACATTTAAGTATTATTTAACATAAAAATTATTACGTTAAATAATAAAAAAAAGTAATGAGTGAGAAGGATAATATGCAGTTATTAAAGGGAGGCAGTGAAGGGAAGAGGTGGATGGCGGAAATAGAGAAAAGGAACGAGGAAAGAAAGGTAACGCCAGAGCAGAAGTGATTTTAATCTGAAGTGACAAAGAGACAAAGAAGACAAGAGGTGAGGAAACCATGAGAATGAAGAAGGACTAGAGACCCAGTAAACAATTTGGTGAAGTGTTCTATTTAGTGACGTTTCTATCACTATTTCACTTCAATTATAGTTCGCATCAACTTTATCTTCATTAGTATTCCGACAGGTGGAGTGGTTCCGTCATCTGTAGCCGATAAAACAGACATTTCATATGAACGATTGTGAGAAACTGAACTATAAATGAACTCTTTCATGACAAAAAAATCATACGCATCTCCAATATGTTTACTGGGTAAAATGAAGGGAGAGGGTCAAGAGAAGAAGCAGAAAAGTACTTTTGGAAATAGAAAGGTCTAGAATAGTTTCAAGTTGAAGTTCTATGAAATGTATTAAGAATGTAGATTGTAAAGCCGAAAGACAAACAATTAATATAATATAATAATACATAAGTTTACGTTTTAGAGGGAATATTTTATATAAAATATTCTTAATGAATAAACTAAACATACATACCATATACGCTGTTGTTAGTCACTCTGCTTATTAATTCGTGCCCCGACATTATATTTCCCATTTGATCACTACCTCCTAGTTGAAATTTACAATTTTGTGTTAGAAACAAATGTAGCCAATCGTACGATTGAAACATTTGATAAGTAAATTCTGTAAAACTCATTCCTGCTTCACTTTTTAATCTGGATTGAACAGAGGCTCGAGAAAGCATAGTGCCTGCATCAAAGTAATAAATTAATACAAAATGAAAAACAGAGTTTTAACTAAATATATTTATTTACCCATCCGAAATTGTCGGCCAACTGTACCAACAAAGGAAAGGGCACTCATGTCTTTATACCAGGAGGCATTATCCACTATTCTAAAAAATATTATTGATTAACGATAGAAAAAGCCATCTTCAGAGGTATAAAATTACTCACAGAGGTCTCTTGAGTTTATCTTGTTTATTAAATTTCTTCCATAATACTTCTTCATGGTTTTTGAATATCCTCGTTATACACAGCTCAATTTTGTTCGTATTTGTGACTACTACAGAGTTTGCAATTTCAGTTCTCTCTGTAATTCTTCCACTGGGGTCACCAATTTGTGCTGTTGCTCCACCAATCTATAATTGTATTATTTATAAGCTGAATCTAACACTAAATTATCGTTTTATTACATCATTGGAACATTATTTACCACTGCAATAATTCTATGACCTGCTCGTTGCCAATGCAGAAGCCCCATTAGCACCAATAGGTTACCTACATGTAAGCTATCAGCTGTGGGGTCGAACCCGGCGTACACGCATTGCGAGTCCGTGTTCAAAAGATCCCGTGCATGGGTTCTGAAAAAGAGTTAACCTAAAATTTTAGTGTTAACCTTTATATATTATATTTATAATCTACATAATAATTTAATGTAATGTAAACAAACAACTTATATAATTACATACATCTCACCATCGGGAAATATATCCTGAAATAATCCTCGTTCATGTAACTTAAGTACATTTCTATTTGTATAATATCTTTTTATAATATTTGGATATATTTTATACTTTAAATTTATTAAATTTTTAATTAACATATCCAAATTATTTATTTACAAACTGTTTTATTCTTAAAAATTTGGAAAATAAGTGTGGTTATATTTGTGTCATTGAGTTTATAATTAGTAATAGTATTTTTGGCGACATCTATTAAATAAAACTTGTAACTATTTCTGTGTGTTAATAGATGTCGCTACTGATTAAATATTCTACATCTTATTGGGAATTTATCAATTATTATTCTCTAACGTTTGTTTTATTCTGGATGTAAGGCTATTAGAACCTCAAATGTTCAATTATTTTTTAATAACTCCTTATATGTTAAGAGATATTAGCACTTAAAAAAGTCATTTTGTCTCTTTAATTATTAAATGGCTTCAACGTTGTGCACATTCCAAATGCATGTGACATCACTATCGCTGACAACCTTACAGCTCATAAATCTCTGCTATATGTATTTATATATCAAAATATCAAATATTATTATTAAAAATTGAAAAATCAACCACTAAAAAATGAGGAAACAAGCCCATTACTAATTTATTTTACATTAAAAGTTATACCAAATTCTAGATCTACTAGTCTAGTCTGTTCTAGCCTTAGATTACTCTCCAATATAATAACAAATGCTAACAAATACACGTATTTCTTTATTATATATTTTGAACAGAGTTACATATATATTACATAACGTATTATAAATAAAAGTATTATAAACAAATAAGTACATAAAATATATTATACAATAAATAAACTTAATATTACTTATATATATAAATTTTTAATCAAAAATATCTTTTAATTTTATATATAAACAACAATTTAAAATCATCCCAAATATTTGAATGGTACAGACTCCTAGACCGACAGCGCCAAGTATGGTTAACTGGTGCTCTAGGTTGGACGTTGCTTTGTAAATACACCCCTAGAGAGATACAAAAATACTTCTAATTTTTGTTCCACAAAATTTCTTTTGATTATATATTAGAATATGTAAAATTTTGTCTATGAATTGATACTTACATTGTAATATATATTACTAGGATGGTCTCTTAGGCCACACATTGGTGTTACAGTCTTGCAACAGGAGTCCGGCACCAATCTCTTCTCTAGCGGTGATACAATTTTCCATTTACCGTATCTCCAGTCTTCAAAACGAACTGCCCCGCAGCATTTGTACTAAAACACAATAAACAACGGTGAAAATCTTCATAACTGTCGCGTACTTAGTTAAAAAGAATTTTTACAATACCTCTTGTTGCATTTTATCGATAGCTTCCGTGCGGGCCAAATCCAAGTCATAGTTTTGTAGAAATGTATCATTCAAGGTCATATTTAAGTCAGCCTCCACTTGCCCAACGTATGCGTAGCTTAGAATTCCTGCAGTAGCCTCCAGAAGGAAAATTAAAAGCAGCAAAAATGTGTACTGAAATAAG
Organism: Panorpa germanica; assembly: GCA_963678705.1. Classification (NCBI taxonomy): domain Eukaryota; kingdom Metazoa; phylum Arthropoda; class Insecta; order Mecoptera; family Panorpidae; genus Panorpa; species Panorpa germanica. The sequence goes on from OY783219.1 coordinate 4,582,219, forward strand.
TGTTATTGTAGTAGCGTATTTAAAATTTGCAGGGGTAATATGAAGTAAAAATATTAGTGACTTACTAATAGAATCATGCATCTGCTTTCTCTCCAAACGCCGCAACATCCTAGAATGGCCCCAACGACTGCCATGGCCCCTGCGGCCACCAGGACGTATGCTACCACGGCGTAGCCATCGGTGCTCATTAGAATAATATACTGGTGCTTGTATAAGACTATCCAAAGACCCACAAGGAGCACAGCGACTCCTGAAAGCTATTTAACGAGATTAGATATTTTTCGAATTTTTGAAGTTAATTTATAATATATTAAAGAATTCAATCATTAGTTTTTCTTGATTTCCAATTAGCATGTACCCTATAGTTGTAATTGGAAATTAAAAAAAATGAAGAGTGTTAAACAAAAAATTTCTTAATGGAATTTTAAAACCTTATTATAAACTATTTGAAATTTTAAATAAATGAGAGTTTTATATAACAGCTTGATTTGTTCCAAAAAGTAGAAAAACTTCATCTACCTTAATTCGATCAAGTATGGGCAAGAGGAGGACGAGGGGAAAGTAAGAGAAGCGCGTGGGCTTATATTTCCTATATTTGATTACCAGCCTGTTTTTAAATAGGACAAACAACCTACCGCCGCAAAACAATAAAAAAGAAAATCTAAAAATTGACGACTATTTACAATTTTAATTTCTGTTTCATCCGCTTAATTTTTAACCATCTTTTGAAGCCACAGTATTAAAGTTTATAGACTAATAAGTAATCGATTTTATTTATCAAGTTCATCGCGTTCATAATATAAAAACTATATCCGCTTTACAAATAAATCTGTTATAAAGTAAGAGAGTCAAGAGGAAATAGTAAAGATAGAGCGTCTATGCCTGTAATAGACATAAGTGGAGAAGTGAAAACGAAGAGAGAAGGCAGGAAGGATAGTGAAAAGATAATAGAGGGTTTGTCGAGAGGAGACAAGGAAGGCAAGAGGTGATAGATGATGATACAGGCAATAAGGAAGGAGAAGCAGGAAACGGTGTGAATAAAGGAGGAGTAGAGGATATGAAGAGAGATGATCAAGAGAAGAAGAAACAGAAAGTACTATTCGAAGTAGTAATAGTCTAGAATAGTTTAAGTTTAGTTATAACTTTGAATTTATATGAAATGCATTAAGAAGTATAATAATGTAGATTGTAAAGCCGAAAGGCACACATTTAATATAATAAATAATAAACCTGTTATAAAATTTATACCAGATATAAAGCCCGTTCAGACAGGCTTATTATCAGTTTATACTCGGTATAAAATTTATAACAGGTTTATTTGTAAGGCGGTATGGGTTTTATGTAAAACGAAATACTTTTATTCATTATACTTCTATTACACTCTCTTGTATAAAAGAGATAGCAATTCATAGAATTAGAATAATATCTTCCATTATATAGCGAGTTATTAAAAAATGATTGTACATTTGAGGTACAATTTTATATAAATTAAATCATGGTTTACAAGCCGGTTTTTAATTTTTGTTGCGGTTTTTAAATTTGTATGGGTACTCAGGTGCCCATACCTAAATCCATCACTGGTTATTTTAGCAACAAGTTATTTTTAATCAAGAAATTAATTATTTTCCTTGTATTCTTACAGAATCTTGCGCATCTTTCTTCTCTATCTGATCGTTTCACATCAGTTGTTTGCATCACATTATGCTTTTACGTTCGTAATATATATTTTACATAAATTAGTGTATGTTTTGCATGTTTGTTTTCAGGCAACGACAACGACAACGGCGACGGCAAATTGCGCAGCGATACGGTCAGATCAAACATTAAAGATTACCTTTCATTAGCCGTGTACATCGTTCTCATAATTTAAAGATAATGTCACAATTATATAGTTTGTATATACTGTTGCTCATCTAATTAGCAATACATTGAAAGTAACTTACATCGTGACTTCTACTTTAATGTTTTAAAGAAATTGAAATATGTAAAGGTGTTATTTAACACGAGGCCGTAAAAACGCTACCCTTGTGATATGAGATACCACAAACTGAAGACCACACGGAAAAATATAAAATTTAGCTTTTTGATACTAGTAATTAGGGGCGTATATTCATTCGTAGAAATCGCAGGTTCTCAAACTTTCAGTGGTGATAAAAAATGTTTAGGGGGGAGGGAGTAAGGTTTCAACTTTTTTTTATTTATTTATATTATTGTACAACATATTAAGTTTATTGTGTAAAAATTTGAAGTCGATAGGAGTAAAACTATCGGAGATATAGAGTTTTAGGTCTTCATCTCTCTGGTCTTCTTTCATGTTCCTTTGAAACTTTTAAAAGCGGTTTCTCACACATAGCTTTTTCAGAGTCGGTGCCCTCTCTAGCTCAAAATCTACTGGACCGATTCTTTTGAAATTTTGCACACTCTTTCTTTACATAAATGCCGAGGTAACGCCGTCGAGTTTTTATTGATTTTTTAATTTTAATGTATTTTAAAATAACAAAGTTTCTGATCGGTATTTTGACTTTTAAGTGCTGTAAAAAATTGAAAAATCAATAAAAAAATATAAACTCGACAGGGTTACCTTTGGTTTTTCGATTTCAGAAAAGCCAGTGATGAGTTATGAGTGGCACCGCAATGTTCCTTTTTTTGTGACTTCAGCGGAGATTCGCTGTCAATGCCTCATTCCTTGATATTTATTTATGAAAATTTCACAAAGTATTCTTCAAATGTCATTTTATCATGTAGTTATTATACAAATAATTATATATTAACTGTGTCAAGTTTAATTTAATTTCGATTTTACGTGGTAAAAAACAATTTGTACTATTTGTAACACATTAAGCGTATTTTTAAAATACCTATACAAAAACTGTTTAATGCTTCCTCGACATGTTCTTCTTGTGGTTACAGAATCCCAGTGCTGGTTTTTTCAGCGTGGGTATTAATGACATGGGCGTGGGACACGTGGGGGCACGTGATGCCTAATGGTATATCTTCGTCTATCTGAGAACACTGTTATCCAGCGATCCTATCTAGAAGATCATCCTGTCTTGTTGAACGTACATTGTACTATATAAACTAAACACAAAAACATAATGAAAGAGAACCGCTACAGAAGAATAAGATCTTTCATCTTGTGCAGGGTTGTATTTAGGGATTTGTATTGCTCCCTATATTTACTTAGAGTCAAGGTTCTAGTCGGGTTAACTTTCTCAGTAAACAATTTTATGAAGTGTCCTGTTTTGTGACGTTTCTATCACTATTGCACTTCAATTATAGTTCGCATCAACTTTATTTTCATTTGTATTTCGACAGGTGGAGTGGTTTCGCCATTAGTAGCCGATAAAATAGACATTTCATATGAACGACTGTGAGAAACTGAACTCTTTCATGACAAAAAAATTATACGCATCTTCAATATGATGGCGAAGTGATTCCAAAATGTTTACTGGGTTATTTAGTTCAAGTTTGCCAAATAAATGAAACTTTAATTTTTGTATAATAATTTATTTAACATATCTTTGAATATAAATATTCAGCCAGCGTATTTTTGTGACAGTAAAACTCGAAAAGTAGTCGGTCGATTGACGACATTTTGACATAACATTGCATTCGAATACGCGCGTATTTTGAAAATCGTGTGTGTGTTTTAATTACTTCCCATTCATTACATATTAGATTGAGCCACAGCGTTTAACAAATTTCATATAATAATAAATTAAATGTATTACTACATTTCATTTGAAATTCTTTGATGAATACAATTGATACAAAAAAATATTATCGCCAATATCTAGTTCGCCTCTGTATCTACACAACACATGTGAACTGAATAGGCTAAATAGCGTGTGAGATAAATAATAACGCCTATTCATTTATTATTATTAAAAGAAATTTATTACGGTTTCAAAAAAATATTCAATATTCCCGAGCCTAGTATCAGAGCATATCAATCGAAATATCACAGTATCACAAATGTTATTATTTTGATGTGTATTGAAACTTTGAAGAATTTGTTATTAACAAGATAGTGATCGTGAGATTGTTCTTAACAACCAGTGCCGTAATAAGGGGGTGCCAAGATCTCCGACTATCTTAAACATTACTACTACTTACCAGAAACACAACGTTGAATATATGCAGGACATATTTAACAAAATTGACACTGCAGCAGTCCGAGTCACGTGTCTTCCGGGCCGCCATCTTACTTTTTAATTAGTTCCGCGAATAATGGTGTAAAACAGTCATTTCGAATTTCCGGTCACATCTGAAAAAAGTAAATATTATGACATCAAAAGAATACAGTAAATAAAGACCTAGAATGTGTGAAATAAATAGCTCATAGTTGCATAATACGCGATAACGAATGACCTGACCTAATCTACTATGTACCATACGCTAAATGGACCAAATAATGCAATAGATGTTGACACATTGGAACATGTATCTATATTTACGAGTGGGAGTTGATGAAATACATATGTTTTGTTTGACATTTACTTTTAAAAAGTTATGTGCATTTTTTTGATATTAATAACTCATTAAAATCAACCCGGTTCCTCTAAAGATAAGAGTGCTCTCATACTGGAACAAAGTACTTGTAATGCTGACTTTTTAAATAGGGTGTAGTCACATTATCACACTGTTTCATAAGAACAAGCTTATTCTTTAATATTTATCAATACACCACTGTATTGAAAGTAATAAAAGTGCATATTATATATCTGTATCGTTTTCCCGTGAAATTGTGAAGACAAAGAGGATCGCGGTAGTTAAGTGCGAAGTTGCATCTATCCCAGAAAGTTAGAAAATATGCGACTATGTGTAGAACATAATGCGGTTAAAAATGTTTTTAATTTTAATACAAAATTAATAGACAAATCGTATTAAAATTAAGAACTGATTATGAATTTGTTTTAAGATATATTTTGGTCTGAATTTGTTCAAGAATTCTTTGAAAATGCACTGTCTATGTTGTATATTATGAAAATTAAAACACCTGGATCTAAATTCTTTTAATGCCTGGTTCTAAAATATGCTTTAGACCTTTTCTAAAATTTATACAGTTTTTTTTGAGAGTGGTATAAACTATATTATGGATACCGACGATTCAGTGGTGACATTAAAGTAGAAACTTCCTGTCATGATAAAGTGTGTTTAGGGGAAACAACTTCAGTACACATTACTGTTCTACTTTGTTTCACTATAAAGGTACCTAAGTGTTCACAGGTCCGCACTATTCCCATTAAATGTATGTGCTATTTTTTTAATAAAACGTGTAAAAGAAGGAAAACTGTTAAAAATGTTCTTAATTTTAATACAAATTTAATAGACAAATGTGTATAAAAAATAAGACCGGTTAAATTATTTTTTTAAGATGAATTTTTGTCTGAATTTGTTGAACAATTTTATTAAAATGCACTGTATATGTTATGAAAATTAATAAACTGGGATCTGAATTATTTTCAATACCTGGGGCCCTATTCCTGGTCTTGCGAACAACGGTCGTGATCGGACAGATATGATTTATATGAGTGAAACATTTTACGAATCACTTTTAAAAAAGTATCCCTGTACTATTTCTAAATGTTATTATTAATTATTATTATAGTTCAGAAATACTCTTTTAAAAGCGATTCGTAAAATGTTTTACTCATATAACTAAATCAGATCTGTTCCATCACGATCATTACTCGCAAGACTCAGGAATACGGGCCTTGATTCTAAAATATGCTTTAGAAATATTTTAAAATTCCGCAAGAAGTTCCATTGATGATTCATCTCTATTAAATACGATGTAGATGATTAGAAATGAGTGCAAGCACGTGCCGCTACTGATATACGTATACACATCTAGACAAAACACATCTAATTTGCATACCGTGAAGTTTATAATTCCATGTAATCGTTGCACAAACAATGCCTAGAACTTACACACACACACACACAAACAGAAGCTGAGATAAACATTTGATAACGATTTGAGCACGTAATGCTACCGCTGCAAATTGCAAACACTTCATATTTTTCCTTAGTAGCTCTTTTTTAAGAAGAATCTATGAAATATTTGTTGCTTACATATTTCTGTTCAGGCACGACGGTAGTTTGATAATTCAGTGACTTTTTTTCTTTTAAAAGCGCACTATTTTTCTATAAAAGATAATTTTTTATTCCTTCCAAATAATAGGGTTTCTCAAGCCCTCAATTCAACTGAATATACGCTAGTGCCCTCTAAGAGGAAGGGGCTTGTGAACTCATTTTTTAGGGGTCGTTTTTTATTCTTGATCCAAATACATATAGGTAAACGAGTAAATACAGAGCCGATCTTAGGGGGTGGCAAGCAGTGCAACCGCCCGGGGTCTCGCATTCTTGTGCAATAACCCAAGTAGAAAAATTCATTACTATATATCTATTTGAATCTTGCGCCTCGCCCTTTAGAAATGTAGAATTACTGCGTATATCTTTTAAGACATTCATGTGCCTTAGTTTATCATCATTAATATTTGTCGTCTTTGTGCTTGTTAACTTTTATCAAACTTCCAATATAAAATTTTATTTCTCGTCAATTATCATCAAAAACACTTACTTACACTTTACATAAATCATACAAAGAACAAGTGCCTCGCAAAGATCTGCTGCCCCGGGGCCTCGCAATCGCTAAGGCCACCCCTGAGTAAATATACAAAAGTTGCCGGTAATATAGCTATTTAAAATTTTAATTTCAATTTTCAGCGATAGCTCTGCATATGACATCACAAAGAATCTCAAAGGTCTTTTTCCACGACAATCATATTATAAAACTTGCTGTTAGTAGGAAATGACGTATCTCACACACACTTGTATGCTTCGCTGTTGTATAAAAGAGATGGCAAACCTTGTTGTCAACTATGTTGGCTGTCTATAACACACAGACAAACAATTTATAATTTTAAACATTCCGTTTATGGTTACAATATTTAAATGCGTAAAACCAAACCGTTATACAATTGTTTTCACTTCCGCTATATCGAATCAGGTATTTTATTAACCCGTACGTTTCAAATTACTAGTAAACTATTCAATTTCTATTTCTGTTCAAGTTTTTTGATGTCCCCACTTATTTTTATGGTTGGTCTATCATCTATGTTCTATGTTCTATGGTTCTATCGTTCTATTAACATTTCAAATGTACAAAGCGCTCAAGGCTGCGAACGCGAAACGCCGTATTACGTCAAATGACCTTAAAAACAAAACAGTGATTTCAAACTAATAGTTCACGTGCTTTCAGGTGTTGCCAACTGGAGAATATGAGGTTGTGAATCATGAAATTACAGTGATAAAAATGTTCTTAAATTTAATAGAAGTAATTATAGATATAGTCCAAATCATATACTTAAAAGAGGTTATAAGAGCGGTATAAATCTATAATACGATAATGAATTTTATCTTATTCGTTTCTGTACACATTATAGAAAAATAAGTGAGTCAGTGCTTTTTAGTTATATCGGCAGTTTATACCCCACAACTTCTTTTAAGTAAGAGTCGCCGCCGAACTCTCGTAATTTAAACTATAAATGCAAATTTAAATTAAGAATCTAGTATATTATTTAAAAATATTTTACGGGATCTTGTTATTTTCAATACATTGGTTATAAAATATGCTTCAGAAATGATATGATGATTATTCTCGTATATTGATAAAGGTGGCTAATACCCAATTATTTTTCAATAAGTCGCAATATTATAGGAGATATCAACAATTAAAATAGTGCTTTTTGTCTCTATAATTAATAAATGGATAAATAGTTATAAAAAATCATTAATCACACGACGTGGCATCTGATAACACTCATACTACCCTCTTCCTTTCATGAATTGCCATCTCTTTTATATAACAGAGTGTAAAAGATAACTCGAGCAACACATAAAAGTTTGGTAGTATCATAAATGAAGTTAGAGATCCATAGTATATACTAGGGTGAAACATTTGTTCTCTTCTAATATCAATTTTTTTTTTTTTGGAATTTTTTCCCTAAAATTCAATTGTGTCCAGTTACAAATACATAAAACTTAATATGTTTATACATTCGCAATCCAAAACCGAATTCTGTGCAGGGGAGGGCTTAATTAAAGGCGCACATCTGTGACCACAAAGTTTTCAAAAGATAAACTGGCCTACTTTTGATGACAATTGTGACTAGATAAAATTTCTTTCACGTAGAAACTAGAAGAACTGTGAAGAAAGCTAATTTCATATAGAACTGAAGTCAATTGTAGCCAATTATCGGTTCAAATCTTTGTGATTATTAATTAATTAAAAATATGGTTAACATGTATTACTATTTTTCTTGTTTCTCAAATTTTTTAAAGGGGCTCCCAAAAAATTAGATCCCACTCTCTGTTGAAGAAAGGCGTTTGATTCGTAGTGTAAAATTTTGTTCAAGAAATTTTGAGGGGTGTGAAATATATGACATTTTCTTCGTTATAGTCCCACCCTGGATTCCGTCACGGCCGTATTTAAATTAGTATACCATAAATAATTAAAGCACCTTATGTTATTAACTTTAATCACTAATTAAAACATCTAATTAAACACAATCATTAGCACAGAAAAATAAAACCAACTTACTTAATAAATATAATTTTTATAATCCATCGAAAATGAAAATCTCAATTTAACATAGTTTTTACAAGTTGTTTACATTGTTTGTAATTAAAAAACTGAACACGTTACTTAGTTTAATCACCACATAATTATATAATTAAATTAATAATTAAAATTTACTTTTATAATATATACAATCTGTTGTAAACACTAATTATTTTTGTAATTAACTTACACACTGTCAAATGACGCGCAATTGCCGCGATTTTATGTCATTAACACGCACGGGCCTCGAGATGCACGGTGTTTAAGCCCGCGACCTTATTCCGCGGATGATGAAGCAGCACTGAACACTGAACCAGGTTCTGTAGAAGCTGTAGTCACCGTAGTCACCGACGAAGTTGCCAAAGAGTGTCGTGAAAACGTTCATGTGACAGCTGTTCTAACAGAACTAGAACTCTAGGTAAAAACTAGAGGTAATGAGCTAGTACTACACGTCGTAGGCTAGTTTAGCGATGAAATAATGTACTTTTTCCTAAATTAGTTGACATATTTAGAAATGAATACACAAAATTAGGTAAAAATTAAAAGAATTATTCAATGGGCTTGTGTCCTCATTTTTTAGTGGTCAATTTTTCAATTGTTGATTGAAATTGATGTTAATAAATGTGTATTGGCATGTCTATTTTATTAAATATCTAAATGTTGACGGAGATATAGCATTTAAAAATTTGAATTGTAGTTTTAGCGCTAGAAATGGTCGGCTATTTGTATGACGTGAAATGCATTTTATACGTCAGCGATGTGGTAATGTTTTGTAGGTGTTGGTAGTCGAAATAATCAAGCCAAATCAAAGAATAATAAGTTTTTATTTTGTTTAACCCTGTTACGGCAGACATAATATTAGAATTTGATTGTTCCTTGAAATAGCTATACATAATATTTGATATTTTGATATATAAATACATATAGCCGAGATTTATGAGCTGTAAGGTTGGCACCGGTTGAAACGTTGAATAATTAAAAAGACAAAAAACTATTTAAGTGTTAATATTTCCTATATTATTCACCGGAAGTATTACAAAAGTGTGTATTATAAATTAATATTTTCAGCGAAAACACACAAATAATAAATAAATATGGAATATACGATAAAACATATATTACCTCCTTTCTCCCCCTTCTCTCAGTATAAATATATCACTTAACATATTTGCTATTTACCATATTGAACGGGCTATCAGGTTGACCTTGGACTGATAAAAACACAGCCCGTTAAAGCAACAATATGGCCCGCGGTTAAAGCGCTACGCGATAACGTATGTGTTAACATTTGTTATATTTCATGCGTTTCAAAATATTACAGAACAGGAAAAGTGTACTTCAGTCTATTAGTGTACTAAAGTCTATTTACTTATTTGCCTTGACTTTCTTTCGTTATAGCCACTAACAAACATTTTTTATACATCTTTTATAATTTATAATTCAATTTTACAAATTTCTAAATATTTCAATAATTCACTAATTCATTTTGAATCATTTAACAAAAATTTAGTATTAACAGGAAAAGTTTTAATCACATCTAATATATCACTATTGAATTTTGATCTTTCTAAACTATAATTTATGCATTCAAATATATTATGATCCAAAGTTCCTTCTTCACCACATTGACATCTATCGTCAGATTTACATAATATTAATTTTGTACAGGTGAGCTGGAGTTTTGCAATGATTACTTTTGATTCTGATTATAGTTGATATAATTTTGCGGGACTCATTTCTAAACCATCTCTTCTTACTTAAATTTGGATGTAACATATAATAATCTCTTCCTTTTAACTGTCTTTTGTTAATGAAATCTTGGTTTCTCAAATTGAAGTTTAATTTTTTGATTATATTAAAAATTTCATATGAAGGTAATTTCACTTTCATCTCAATTTCTAAATTTATTGATTCCTTTGCCAATTTATCCGCAATTTCGTTTCCTCTTATTCCACAATGTCCTGGTATCCATATAAATTTTATGGTATTATTCTAATTTATTATATTGAAATACATCTCCTTAATGTTGCATGTCAAAATATCGTTATTTGATTTGTTATCATTAAAATTAAATTTTTTTAAAACACTTAAAGAATCCGTCATTATTATAATTTTGTTATTGTTCATATTTTCATTAATTTCCAATGCTTTTAATATTGCTAATTTTTCACCAGTATAAGAGCAAACTTTGTTATTTAATTTAAATGTATAATATCTTAAATTTATTTGATCATTTTTATATTTTTCAGCAGCCAGTAAATAAAGAAATGTTACTATGCATTTACTTTCGCGAATATAGTTAATTGTGGAACCTTACTAGTAGCATGACTCGAGCAGGCATCGGTCTATAAATAAATACAATAATTAATAATCTGCACAACAAACGCCCGTATTCACTTTCTGGTTTATCGGAAATCTATTTCTAACCAAGCATTAATTTTAAGTACCATATGGAAATCAAGTGCGGGCTCGTAGATAATGGTAGGTTACTAATAGCTATTATAGGACTACCCTAGGGTAGTCCTATCAATTACATTTCCTAAATTTGTATAAGGTTAGTGATATATATATACTCGTATTTAAGAAAATGTTGATTTGTACTTTATCACTTGCTTCAGGTCCAAGGCACTGCAGACGATATTCTTGCTTACATCTTAATCCTAATCATTCCTGACAGCTTTAAGGGATTTAAACACTTCGGCACATTTCCATCGAAATATAAAAATGGTAAACGCTTTTACAACATCCGTGACGTAATTAGTAGTATTTTTAAATAATTACAGGATGGTCAAACCTCATATCGTGCCTGTAACTATTAAAATATGTCCATGTTACAAGCCGTTAACGCGATTATTTTAGTCCCACGCGATGATGGACATATACAGGGGTGGACTGAACCTAAAATCTGTCTAACTGTGCTTGCTCAAATGAATTTTTAGTATAGTTAAAGAATTTCATTTGAGCCCCGTCAAATTATATAACCTATAATTAGATTTGAAAAATTTCACCTCAGCTTTTAAAAAATGAATCATAAAACTGACGACAGATGCTAATGGTTTAAACACATGGAAACACATCATATTATATTTGAATGCATAAATTATAATTTACAATGATCTAAATTTAACCGTGAATACTACAATTTTATTAAATGATTATATTATTATTATATTATATTAATTGTGTGCCTTTCGGCTTTACAATCTACATTCTTAATACATTTCATAGAACTTCAACTTGAAATTAAACTTAAAACTATTCTAGACCTTTCTATTTCCAAAAGTACTTTTCTGCTTCTCCTTCTCTTGACCCTCTGCCTTCATTTTCCCTAGTCCTTCTTCATTCTTACCATTTTTTCTTTGTCTCCTCTCGACAAACCCTCTATAAATGTTAAACGATTTCAAATTAATTAGTGAATTATTAATTTTTTTAGAAAATACAAAAATAGATTTATAAATTGCCCATTTTATTAAGTCAAGCTAACACCCCGAGTCCGTCCCTATACATGTATGGTTTGCTGTATATATATATGCAAAGTTTAATGTTATACTCGTACATCCAGTTTGTCCTTGACCTATATGACATTTAAACTAGGATACGTGCATGTCGAATTGTTATCAAAGGTCAACTCTAGAGGAGCGTGCAGCGATGGATATGGGAACTAGAATACAACGATAAGGGACCACGTCGTTAAATGCAGCGCAATTGTCGAGCCCATCATGCATCGCGCCTTTTTACTGAATGGGCTTGTGTCCTATGTCTTAATTTCTATAAAAGTGTACTATATATTGATAAAGTGGGTTACTAGAACCTCAAATGTCCAATTATTTTTTATTAACTCCTTATATGTTAAGAGATATTAACAATTATTTTGTCTCTTTAATTATTAAAGGGATTCAACGTTGTACACATTCCAAGTGCATGTGACATCACAATCCTTGTGTAAGGTTACCAACCTTACAGTTCATAAATCTCTGCTATATGTATTTATATATCAAAATATCAAATATTATTTACAGCTATTTCAAGGAACAATCAAATTTCAATATTATGTCTGCCTTAGCATGGTTAAATAAAATAAAAACTTATTATTCTTTGATTTGACTTGATTATTTGACTACCAACAGCTACAAAACATTACTACAGCACTGACCTATTCAACAAATAACTGATGTTAAAATGCATTTCACGTCATACAAATGGCCGACCATTTCTAGCGCTAAAACTACTATTCAAATTTTTAATTGCTATATCTCTGTCAATATTTAGATATTTAATAAAATAGACACGCCAATACACATTTATTAACATCAATTTCAATCAACAATTGAAAAATCGACCACTAAAAATGAGGACACAAGCCCATTAAAATAGTAATTTTGTCTCTTTAATTATTAAAAGAATCCAAAAATCTGCGTGTGACGTCACATTCGATGGTTGACCATCTCTTTTATACAACAGAGACGCATACCAGAGTGAGTGTTATACGTCATTTACTACTAACAGCTGGGTCGTGTATCCCATTAAGTTTTATGCTACGATTGTTGTAAAAACAATAAAATAATCTCGATTACTTATTCCTGCTGTGACGTCATACGCGACCCCTAAAAAATGAGTTCACAAGCCCATTGTTTGTGACACAGAAAATAGACTTAGCAAATGATGTCATGCAGAATGAATTGGCGGAATCCACTAGAGTATTAGCCAATTAAAATCTAGGAATCGAAGCCAGACAGTTACTTAGAAAAATGCATTTTTATTATAAACTGCAATTAGAGTGATCACACACTGGATATACGAATGCTTTAAGCAATTTTGTTTTATCTTAGACGAATATAATATTCCAGTATACATACATACATTTATGATTAGCTATACATATGTTAAACATGAAATATATTTATTAACATAGCTATACCATCTTAAAAACTAGATAATCTTAATTTAATTTAACGTTTCCGCAATTCTATATTTATCTGACATAATCTCATAAAATATAATTTGTGATTTATTTAAATCACATTGAATGTTGTTTCATTTTCATATTTACAGCTTCCTCACAGAGATGGCCAATTTATTTAGGCGAGAGGGAGAGGGGATTATGACCTAATTTACTGACGACACGCTAGTTAGTTTACAAAACCACTAATTTTAAAAATATGATTATTAGTTTATCATACATAAATTAACAGCAACCAAAAGTCCTTTTTTCTTCTCTCTTAACTAATTTCAGCACTTTAAAGACAAACAACTGAAAAATATGAAACGCACATTCTTGAATGCAGGTATAACAATATTAACAGAAAATAGAAATTTGATTTTCAACACGCTATATATTTCTAAATAATTGATACACTAATTAATGATCTATTTATAAACTAAGCTTGAACATTTATCTAACTTTTAACGTTTATATGGTTTAAATAGCTTAATCGTGTGTAAAGTTATTAACGTTTTTATATTTGAAAATTGTCATTTTAGTACACTGTTACCATCTATATCTAACTATATAACCATGAAGTAATGTTTCTCCTTAAACAAAATAATTTGAATGCGTCGAATTATTATTCAGACACATGACTTATTATTTAGATAGTTTCACAGATTATTTATAATAAAAGCAACATTTCCCGACATGTGCTTCCGACTACGTCGGCATCTTTGAATTCTGCTGATGGATTCTGACTGGTATGGTATGGTAGAGGTTTGACGGAAGCCTCCTCCATCATACTCGTAAGAGCAAGATGCTTTCGTAATCTGTCTTCATGGATGTTGTAATATAAAATAACATTGAGTGTAGTTTTATTTATAAATATAGTGACTTTGCTGCCCCAGTCACTCGCCCAGTGTTTATGTTTATGTATCGCGTAATGTTTACCGCAGATTCTCAAACTACCTTAAAACAGTTCTATTAAAATGCACTGTATTTTATGAAAATTTATATACGGGATCTTTTTAGTCTGCGTACTAAGGAATTATTGGGAATTATTTATAATTGTTTATAAAATATATTTGAAATCCTATTTCTGTTGAATTTTCACATATTAGAAGTATATGGATTACAAGCGCCCGGGGCCTCGCTCTTGTAGGGGCCATGCATTCTCGCGCAACAACCCAAGTAGAAAAATTTATTACTATATATATATTTGAATCTCGCGTCTTGCTCTTTAATAATTCCACTAGAATCACTGCGTATATCTTGTAAGGCATTCATGTACCTTAGTTTATCATCATTAATATTTGTCGTCTTTGTGTTTGTTTACTTTTATAAAATCTTCCAATATAAAATTTTATTTCTCGTTAATTATCATCAAAAATATTTACTTACAATTTACATAAATTATAAAAAGAACAAGTGCTTCGCAAAGTTCTGCCGCCCGGTGCCTCGCAATGGCTAAGGCCGCCCCTGATTACAAGCTACCGGAGTTATACGATTTTAGTTTTGTTTTTTGTTTATAACTTTATAAGAATCTTTCAATAGAAAAATAAACTTCGTCTAGATCGATGTAAAATGACATTTTACAAATATTTCTAATACATTATTTCTTTATAGCTATAGAATTTCACAAGATACAGTGACTTTTTTTTAATTTTTGCTGTTTTTTTCAAAAATATATGTTGCATTTTTTAAAGAAATAAATTAGTTTAAATTAGATCACTCCAAAGAGTATCTCTAAATCACCGAAAAAATAGTTTACTCGATTCTTTTATAAAACCTATTATTTACAAATTTATTTATAACAGTTTGAGAGTTTTTGCTTTATAATACGTTGTATGAGTGAGAACCCAGCCTTAAAAAACAGAAACCTAATTACATAAATAAGAGAATTATTTCATTCTGTAATGAATACATAATAATTATTTATATAAACTTAATAAAATAAATATGTAACTCGCTAATGAAATAATGGACTTTCCTTGTTACACGTACAATGGTCTTCTGTCTCTGTCTACGATGTAATTCTCAGAACGTCAGAAAGAGAAAGTATGTTCAAGTATGCGTATATCCATTTAAGGTAGTCCTTTATGATACAAATATAAAGAGAGTGTTAATTAAACAATTAAGAAATTACAATCTTAAACATGAACATTATTCGAAATAATAATTAATTATTAACTTTAATAATTAATTTCAAATATACTAATATTCATCGAAATAATTCGGTATATGTAATTTTTTTTACAGGACAATATTTGCCATATTCTCAATGCATGATTCTTTAGTTTTTCAAAACAATCGTAAGAAAATTACCATTTGCTATAACAAAATATCCGTTTCAACATAGGTCGGTGTCGGTGTAAGGTTCGTATGTTAAAAATGCAAATTTTAACAGTCAAAATCTAAAAATTTAGTACCGCAAGGAGTATTGAAACTTTTTCTACGTATAAAGGACATTAAGGTGAAACGATACTTGGTCATTTTTGACTCGCAAAATATAGATGGCGATACTATACAGCAGGTTAAATATTATCAAAAAACCATGTTTTTTATGTTTAAATCGTTTTATGTGAGTAACTATAAACGCGAATCAAAATCTAAAGCTGCAATTATGTTATATAAAATTAATTAACAAAACAATTACTCAAAAAAAAATTGGAATTTAACTAGAAGATATAGCAATATTCATTTTGAAAACTTATTTTTGCGGTTCCAACTCATTAAAAGTCAGTGGAAGAAAGCTTAAAATGTAGATACGTTATTCATCTAACTAATTGCAGCTTTAGATTTTGATTCGCGTTTATAGTTACTTACATAAAACAATTTAAACATAAAAATACATGTTTTTTTTATAATATTTAACCTGCTGGATAGTTTCGCCATCTATATTTTGTGAATCAAAAATGGTCAAGTATCGTTTCACCTTAATAAATATATAGTTAATTTTTTGAAATGATCGCAAGGAAAGTGACTTTCTTGGCAACGTTCTTAAACTAAATTTTCATTGAGCAATGACTAAGAATTATTTAAGATTTCATTCGGAGCTTGTTCATTCTGTTTTTCAGGTTTACTATTTTACTACACGTAAACAAGAATATCGTGAATTCGAAACGTAAACCATAAGTCAGTTTACTTTATCTTAACGTATAAGAAAATGTATTTATAGCAGTGATTGTCAACTTACTTTATTAGAAAGAGCCATTTTCATTATTAAATGTATATTTTCTTATAACGTTTATATTTATACTTGCAGATGCTTTATCCTTTTTAAAATTGTGTCACATTTTTTAGATAGAAATCTTTTCAAAGTAGTTTCAAAAGAGCTTGCCATCGCTGTTAACAGTTACGCCGGAGGATAGTTTGAGTTCGAGTTCGAGGCACTCAATGGTGCGTTACGAATTGTAAATGAATGATCACAACTTGCACAGAGTAAAAGAGTCAAGGGGCTTAAAAATCACGAACAAGGGGGACGAGTACAACAGCACCACGTTGTTTTTGTTCAGTGTCAGAGCACCAGAGACTCGAGCACTGTGATGGCGGTCTCCATCGTTGATTGGAAGTGCACTTGAGATGGAGTATGGAGTATGACACCATAAAAGGTAAAAACAACTTCAACACTCCGGACACCGAACGCTGACTGCCTCACACTGATACCAACTTGCTGGAAGTCAAGATATGCAGTTATATGTAAAACAAATATATTGTATACGTTACAAGGGTCGGAAGGGCAGGGGGGTAGTTTTAAAAGAATTAGAAATAATAACAAGAACATATTACATGCTTTGTTAAATAAAATTACATAAAATAATGCTAAAAATTGACTTTAGAAAATCTGGTAGAATTTTATTCCAAAAGGGTCACATCTGCATCTGTTTAGTAAATAATCTTTTAGCAGAGGTCCACTTGTCATAGGATAAAATGTTACACTTACTAGTCCGCTTCTGATGTGGTTTATTTTGTAAAGGAAATTTACCAAAATGTCAAAGCAAAAATATGTATATAGCTGAAGTTAAGGGGGACATATTTTCGATAATGTTTTTTGACGACATAGTTCGTATGTAATTATTTCTATAATTACTACATGATAAAATAATATTTAAAGAATACTTTGTGAAATTTTCATAAATAAATATCAAGAAATGAGTTAATGGCAGCGAATCTCCGCAGACGTCACAAAAAAAAGAATGATGCGGTGTCCCTCATAACTCATCACTGGATTATCTGAAATTAGACGAAACCAAAATAATAAGGTCAAAACGATAAAAAAGAAGCATATTTTCGATAATGTTTTTTGACGACACAATTTATATATAATTATTTCTATAATTACTACATGATAAAATAACATTTAAAGAATACTTTGTGAAATTTTCATAAATAAATATCAAGAAATGAGGCATTGACAGCGAATCTCCGCAGATGTCACAAAAAAAAGTAGAATTGCGGTGTCCCTCATAACTCATCACTGGATTTTCTGAAATCGAAAAACCAAAATGATTTCATTGGTTGTTAAGTTTATGCAGGTAACGCTGTCGAGTTTTTTTATTTATTGATTTTTCAATTTTTTACAGCACTTAGAATTCAAAATACCGATTTTTCATGAAAAAAAATCAGAAACTTTGTTATTTTAAAATAAGTTAAAAATAAAATAAAAAAATGAGAAAATTCGACAGCGTTACCTCGGCATTTATGTAAAGAAAGGTACGTACTAAGGTACGAAGGTGAACAAAGATAAATAAAGTAGATTATTTATTAATCTACAATGAAAATGTGGTTAAAAATTAAGCAACAAAACAGAAATTTAAGTTACCAAAAGAAATATTCTTGTAGTAGCATCAGAAGGCCATTACTTACTTTTTAATTCGATTCAGTTCCAATTTATTTTTTAGCTTTGTCACTAATTAGAAAGTCTTTCGAAATACCTTCTAATTCACCTCCTTCTTCTGCATCTTATCACCAGCAGCTGATGCAGCTTCCCACGCAGTAGCACGAGCTGCTTGACTTTGTAGCAATTCATCTAAACAACGGTAAACCGTTGCTCAATTCATGTAGTGAAACTTGTCAAACAGAGGAGCCTCTCCGCTCTCTATCGCAGTCCCCTGCAGGCCCCGGGCTATGCTGTCTAACGGTCACTTTAACCATCTGTTACTTCAACCACTTACTAGAGCATTCTTGTCAGATTCCCATTACTACATGTAATTAGTACAACTTTTAAATTTATTGGAAACTCTCGCCTGATTAGCAGGCAACAAACTTTACACTTATATTGTAGACGTAATATTAATATCATATTTAAAACATAAATGAAACACTATTATTTGGTAATAATTTATTTGTAATATTAATAATATGAAGTACATCGCATTCGCAAGAGATTACCGGTTTATGATATTTCATTAACTCTATCAGAAGCGGCAACTAATCGGGCAACAATATTTTTGTAAAATGTAATTTGTTCTTTAAGATGATTATCAAAGACAACTTTAAGTTGGGGCTCCCTTTCCGTTCGAATATAGTTCATTTCCGCAAGAACAGCATAAGACGCTACATCCGCTCGGCGTTTAATAACTTCCATTTGATTGAAATCGATTTTATTTTCGGTTACCAACTTGTCACACTCTTTCGCTTTCGTTCTGACTTCTTTATGGATGCTTAAGACATTTGGCATGGCTGTAAATATTCCTCGATGGACATGCAACTTGTAAAGCAAATGATTCCAATCTTTATTTGGCTGTTCTCCAAAATATTTTCCAATGTCGATATAAGCATTGCCTAATTCCTTAGAGATCGCTACTAGTTGCTTGGTAACAAGTTCGGCGCCATCGTCAAGAGCTACCGCACTCCCAAATGCGTGAAACGAAGCCCCCAGGATCTGGTACTCGTTGTTATACATCGTCGTGTACTTCCTAGCTTGGTCAGCGCAATTCACAGCTAACGTTCTTACGACGTTCTCCATTTGCTGTACGTAATTCAAGTACCCTTCAGTTTGCATGTCAACATAACTTGACGTCAATGTAGCCACCGGTGCTTTTATCGCCAAACAAGAATTTAATCCCATTATTTTATCATTTTCCGCTTCCCTTTTCCCAAGTTTCCACATTCGCTCATCAGTACATGTTAGAAAGTGCTTCCAAACTTTGCACCTGGATAAAATCGGATGCCTACAAATCCAATCCACGAATTCTTGGAGTTGAGCGCGTCTGTTTTCGACGAATTGTTCGTCAAATCTTCCAGCGAGTTGTTTCTCTGGTAGAGTTGGTACAGGGATTAAGCAATACTTTTCTGCGAGTCGATTGTGCAGCCAATCAAAATGTTTGTACCGTCTGGAAATTTGGATGTTGTTGAAGGAGGGAGTGAGTTGATATGTCATAAAACTTTTGAAACCTTTAAACTTGGATTCCTTCTTAGGAGATGTTACCATCACCGTATAACGGTCACTGGAGGGCGGCAACCAATGTAGCACATTGTCGTACTGGTTTATTTCTAATTGTTCGTTTTCAGGGATATTTAATGTAGTTTGTCCTAGTAAGTAGTTGTCTCCTCCAGCTCTGGCGTAGGGAGAGAAAAGGTTTAGGTTTATCTTGTTGACTCCTCCTATCGATCCACTACTTCCTGCCAACGAATCGGAGGAGTTGATTAACGGCTGTTGTTGGATTTCATGATGATTGCCATTTGATGAATTTAGATGGAACTCGTTCCAACATAATTCCCTGTTCCAAGCGTCTTCATCACCACAAGGGGACGCTGAGTACGCCTCCGACCATTCATCACCGGACTCGGTAAGTTGGGTCTCGAGGAGCGGTTTTGGGGGTATGCTGGAGAGGACGGTTGCTGGAGGAGCATTTCCTTCCATAATCTCCACATAGTTTTCAGGAAATATCCCGGTTTGACCGAGGGCGTTCGATCCTTCCCACCACCCTTCTCCGATATCTGTTCGGTGAACCGTTAGGATTTCTTGTGCGTAAATTGATAATTCTGTGGAGTTCGGCTCTGCTTTGAAGTCGTACATTGCTCGGACAGTGAACGCCATCTGCAAATGAAAATTTACAGAGTTAAAATATTGAAACACTTGTCCTTGGTTGTTAATATTCTATCCCTTTATACCCTCTAAACACATTTATATTACGTAACATTTTTACCTAACATTACGCTTTAGTAATTACCGAATTTTAACATAATTCTGTTACATAGTACATAAATGAAAGTAAAATACATTAAAAGTCTTATATTATATTAATTTATTATGTAACATTATATAATCTTGCATAAATCAGGGTGGCCACAAACCTGAAAACCTGAAAATCCGGGAATTATCAGGGAATTTAATACAACCTGCAAATATCAGGAAATTTTAGGAAATTGCAATAAATATCAGGGAATTTGATTGCGGCAACTATTTCATATATAGTATACTAGCTGTCCCGGCCACGCGTTGCTGTGACTAACGTTTTTGTCATATTACATTACATAGCGCCATCTATTGAATATTTACTCAATCTAGTCAACAGAATATTTACTCAATCTATTTATCAACAGATGTCGCCATCTTTTAAAATCAGATAATTAATAATAAATCATAATAATTGATCATAAAATGACAAATAAATAACAGAAATCATAAATTGAGATGTAAGCTATCCTATCTTTCAAGTTGGATCAAACTGCACACGGTGTTCTAGTATTTCCTTCTAGTAAATTTTAAATTTGATTAAAATCGGTTAAGTAGTTTAGGAGTCCATCGCGGACATACAACGTGACACGTAATTTATATATATTAAGATTATATTTCATTTAAAATTCCAAATGAAATGAATCTGAAATTTTAAAAACAAAACCTGTAGCTAATGAAAAAAAAATTTGGCGTCAAAAAATGCTAAACTTTTAGCTGAAATTCAAGTTATTGATGATCAATTTAAAAATCTTCAATAATTTTATCTATTAAATTTTAAGAGTTAATTTGTTCTAGTTTATACTAGTCATTAGCTTATTTTTGTCTTACTCAATTTAAGTTACTTTTTATTAACGAGTTATAAATCGTATTTAATTAGTTATTAAACGCAAATAACCAATTTTTAATTACAATATAATCAAAACTTTAAATATTTAAGTGATACGAATAAAATTTGTATATCAGGAAAAATTTTACTAGAAATCTGGAATTATCACGGAAATATAAAAACATTTTTTTGTGACCACACTGATAAATGTAAATTTCTATAGAAAGATAACTTTTCTTTTGTAAACTTACATAATATTAATCTAAACAATATTATGCAATAAGTAATTTTTTTGTTTTGTTAAATATATGCAATTATGTTTAGCGGATACATTAGATAAAATGGAAACAAATTTATTATAAATATACACTGGATGGAATAGTATTTGATAATGGATTCATTAAATTTACACTGGAGAGATTGGAAATTGTTTTGTTTCCTTCTATCAACACTTCTGCGGAGATCCAAAAATGCGATTACATTTTTTTTAAATAATTACTTTTGTTAATTTTGTTGAATGATTGATTTATTTTTTTAATTCAATCAAAGCAATATAGATAATTTCAAAAACGCCCATTTTAATTGATATCGAATTTCAACTAGTTCACAAACAATATTAGAAATGTTAAAGTACTTACTTTTTTAAAAAACCTCTTAAAATCTTTTCTTTCAATCAAAATAACTTTTTTTCTTTAAGACATTGTTATATTTACTTGTTCACGAATTTTTATTTGCTTTGTTGTAACAAATCACCGTACTAATTTCCTGTTTCATTTAACTAACATTGATAAATAATTTTTAATGACTAATATTTTTCATGCAAATTTCGTGTTTGCTGTTCGTTTTTATGATTCGCATTGAACGAGAGTCATAACTGACTGTTCGCTCCGTTTTGTTTATTGGTTCCTGTACATGATATGCCCGGAATGCTATATCAAAATAATCATCGTATTGTATTGAATTACTTCAGTACTGTGATTACTTCTATGTACCGACACCGTCACCGACACAACACGGCCCCTGGTGAGTCTGATTACACAAAATGATTTTCTATGAGCTTTTTTAATTGAAAATTTACATTTACATTTACATTTTTTTAATACCTAAAATTTAACAGTGAGACGCTATATTTGACCTACTGTTTGTTTTTATTCTGAATACGTTAATAATATACTTTATTCAGTAATTATTATTACTCTAGCTGAACATAAAATAAAACCTCAGTAGGTGGTAATGGTACTTAAGGGGGGTAAGGTCAAAACGATAAAAAAGAAGCATATTTTCGATAATGTGTTTTGACGACACATAATTATTTCTATAATTACTACATGATAAAATGACATTTGAAGAATACTTTGTGAAATTTTCATAAATAAATATCAAGAAATGAGTCATTGATAGCGAATCTCCGCAGACGTCACAAAAAAAAGTAGAATTGCGGTGCCCCTCATAACTCATCACTGAATTTTCTGAAATTGAAAAACCAAAATGATTTCATTAATTGATAAGTTTTACCGACAGCGTTACCTCGGCACTTATGTAAAGAAAGAGTGTGCAAAATTTCAAAAGAATCGGTCCAGTAGATTTTGAGCTAGAGAGGACACCAACTCTGAAAAAGCTATGTGCGAGAAACCACATTTAAAAGTTTCAAAGAAAGACGAAACCAGACCAGAGAGGTAAAAACTTAAAACTCTATATCTCCGACAGTTTTACTCCAATTGACTTCAAATTTTTACACAATAAACTTAATATGTTGTACAATAATATAAATAAATTAAAAAAAAAAAGTTGAACGCAGACCTCAAAGTAATTTGATTAATTTTAGGGTATTTAACGTATAACGTAAAACAACGATACATATATTATCCTTTACTTCAATCAAAAATTAAGAAACTACTCCTAAAGAATAAGTTCATTCGATGCTATATGTGAAACAAATTGCTTATCAAAGACTTGAAGGCGTAATAAGA
The DNA here is from genome assembly GCA_963678705.1 of Panorpa germanica. Lineage (NCBI taxonomy): Eukaryota > Metazoa > Arthropoda > Insecta > Mecoptera > Panorpidae > Panorpa > Panorpa germanica. The sequence goes on from OY783219.1 coordinate 4,605,754, forward strand.
AAATAAAACAAATAAATTAATTATAAATTGTAAATATTGATTATTTTGTATAATATATTGTACATAACATACAAAGTTATAAACTATATACTCGTATATATAGCACAGATTTACCTTAATTAAAAGTCTTTAACATACATGTATATAGTTTTATATATAAAGATAAACATGATTTACGTAAACTAATAAAAATAAGTATATAAAATATATAATAGTAATATTAACATGAACTTAAAGTATTATTAAAAAAAAAATTATTCTAAATAAAGTACAATATTATAAAGATGCCTTTTTTTAATTAATATTATTGGTGAGAATCTTGACTAAAATATTTGTACATTTACTAAACAGCAAATGAAAATTTTGGAAAAATCTATTGTGGTTTTTTGTGTAAAAATGGATAATAATCAATCAGTTTCCAATGGGTGAATCACAGAAAATTATATCTAAATGATATTTACAAATATAAATTATTAAAATATACAATAATTTGTGTGCAATTCGTAAGAACATATAGATGCTTGTATGATATTGATACCGTATGAATTTTATATATATATAATTACTATAAATGCTATGTGGTCCTCAGTCAATAAATTTATAAATTCTACTTTCGTCTAATCGTTCTCTAAGCTTGATGAGACTAATTTGAAATTATTCCAATATGCTATCAGTATCATACAAGATATCCATAATGAGAAAGTGTGGATTAAATTACATTAATTCGATTAGAACAGATAGAACTGATGCTAAGCAGCTGTTTTCTCAAATAATTTGTGTGTAAACCCTGGAATGACCCTTATGCTATGTAATTTTATGTTAATTTCAGGAATATTCTGTTGCTTTTAATACTTTTGCCATTCCATTTTATATAACCAATAATTTACTCTTCCAATTTTTTCTGCGCTGCTACCAACCGATCGACAATTCTTTGATAAAATTGAATTTGCTCTTGAATGTGACATTTTAATGTTTCTTTTATGTGAGAATCCCTTTCTGATCTTACGTGAGATATTTCAGCTAACAACGCGTAGGATACAACCTCTGTGCGTCTTTTAACTTCTCCTAATTGTGCAGGTTCCATTTTATTTTCACCACTTAATTTCTCACATTCCTTTTTCTTGGTCATCGCTTCCTTATGCATGTTTAGTATGCTTGGAAATCCTCCCAGAATTCCTCTATGGATGTGAAGCTTATGGGACATGGGGTACCAATCATGCTTCGGCTGTTCTTCAAAGTATTTACCAATTTCGATGTAAGCTGTGCCTATTTCTCTTGAAGCTGCTGTTAATGTAGCTGTAGATGCGGCATATCCTTCATCTAGAGCGAGCGCATTTCCAAACGTATAAAACGCAGAGCCTATGCATTGGTATTCCTGCTTGTAAATGTTTTTGCACTTCTTTGTTTGGTCCGCACAAGTTGCCATCAAGGTTTTAACAGCTGTATCCATCTGGTGGACATAGTTGGAACATGTTTCAGTCTGTAACTCTACAACAGATGCTAGTAGGGTTTTATCAGGCGCGCTTACAGCCGCACAAGAATTTAATCCAACTAATTTATCCTTTTCCGCTTCCCTTTTACCAAGTTTCCACATTTTTTCATCAGTGCATGTAAGAAAATGTGTCCAAACTCTACACCTTGATAAAATAGGGTGCCGACAAACCCAGTCTACAAACTCCTGCAGCTGGGCGCGTCTTTGCTCGATGAAGTGTTCTTCATAACGTCCAGATATTTGTTTATCAGGCAAGGGTGGCACAGGTATCAAACAAAACTTTTCCACTAATCTTTCGTGCAGCCAATCGAAATGTTTATATCTTCTAGACACTTGAATTTTGTTAAAGGATGGAGTTAATTGATAAGCCATAAAACTTTTAATTCCTTTGAATTTTGATTCTTTTTTTGGTGAAGCTACAATGACCGTGTATGGTTCTGTAATTGGCGCCCAACTGAACGAATCTCCGACCGTTGTTATTCTACATAATTCATTATCTGCGATTCCCTGAGTGTTTAGTGTTCCTAAAATGTAACTCTCTCCCCCTGACTTTGCGAACGACGCAAAGCGATTGATGTTCCTTCTCGGTGCGCCTCCCGGGACGCTACTGGTCACTGAAATTGTGTCATCCCCTTGATAGCTGTGGATTTCTGAGGTATTTGCGTAGATTTGACTGTTCCGTTGGGGCTGGTTATTGGCATTGGTAGCTGGACCAATATCAGAGTACGTATCATCGTCCCAATCATCATCCCAGGCGTCCCCTTCAGCTCCAGGAGGTTCCCATTCATCAGGAGTTCGTTCGTATCGGTGTTGGGGAGGTTGAGCTGTTACAGGAACTTGTGGTAGCGGAGGTAGTGGAGAAGCAGGAGGCGGTGGAGGTAATGGTGCATCTTCCATACGTTCAACATATGTTTCTGGGAATAAACCAGATTGGCCCCGAGAGTTTGTACCTTCCCACCAACCTTCACCAACATCTGTGCGAGTTACAGTTAGAATTTCCTGTTCGTAGATTGTCAGTTCTGCAGTTCCGGGCTCCCCGGAGAATGCATACATCGCCCGCACCTTGAACGCCATGTCTGAAACGAAATCGATTTATTAATTATATTTATTATCTTATTTTTGATAAAAAAAATGAATGAAACAAAATATTGATAACCAGTTGTGCAAATATAGTGTTCTAAACAATGGGCTTGTGTCCTATGTCTTAATTTCTATAAAAGTGTACTACATATTGATAAAGTGGGTTACTAGAACCTCAAATGTTCACCTTATATGTTAGGAGATATTAAAAAACTCATTTTGTCTCTTTAATTATTAAAGGGATCCAACGTTGTACACATTCCAATTGCATACGACATCACAACCGATGCCAACCTTAAAGCTCATAAATCTCTGCTATATGTATTTATATATCAAAATATCAAATATTATTTACAGCTATTTCAAGGAACAATCAAATTCCAATATTATATCTGCTGGGTTAAATAAAATAAAAACTTATTCTTTAACTTGACTTGATTATTTCGACTACCAACAGCTACAAAACATTACCACAGCACTGACCTAATCAACAAATAACTGACGTTAAAATGCCATTCACGTCATACAAATATGGCCGACCATTTCTAGCGCTAAAACTACAATTCAAATTTTTAATTGCTATATCTCCGTCAACATTTAGATATTTAATAAAATAGACACGCTAATACACATTTATTAACATCAATTTCAATCAACAATTGAAAAATACAGACTCAGTAGACTAAGTAAACATAAACCACGGTGCTTATATAACCTAAATACAATAATAATTACCTTCTTTAGTATTTTCATTCGTGATATACATGCTTTAAATATTTCGTCATTTTCTAATTAAAAAATATAACATACGTAGCACATTATAAAATTAATTAATTAAAAAATATTACGTTTTACAAACTTTATCAAAATGAAAATATTAATAAACAAAATGCGACTAAATATATAAAGACTATAAATGTTACAGTAGTGAAATAATTGTTTGACTAATTATGATATTACCTGTGGTTTGTTAGGTGTTATCAAAAAAAACTTTTATTAATGCAGCAAATAGATAAAAAGATAAAGAATGTTTTTCTGTGTAATGTGGTTCTATTTACAGAGCTGTTGGTATATTTAAACATTAGCGCAATTGAAAATCCAAGGTCTATCTAGATCTAGAGCATTTGACTACAGCTGACTCAGGAAAGAATTGGATTTCTAGATTATAAATTCATAGGTCTAGGACGCAGAGAACATTTAATTATAGTTCATACTTAAAACAAGTTGTGTGGTATAAACTGTCGATATAACTAAAAAGCACTGACTCACTTATTTTTTTATAATGTATATAGAAACGAATAAGATAAAACTCATTATCGTATTATAGATTTATACCGCTCTTATTACCTCTTTTAAGTATAAGTCGCAGCCGAACTCTCGTGATTTGGACTATAGATTGGTATTTGATTTATATATACCGTTGAAGCAAACCAAGCAATTTTTTCCAAGTAAAAAACAATGCTTTATCAACACGCGAAACTCAGATTTTTACATTGTTTTTGAAAATTACAAAAGTAGCGTTACTAAAATCACTCTAACTCGTAAAATAATGGTCGGAATGTTATGTAATTTTGACACATCGTTTGAAAAATCATACGCCGCCATCTATATATCATCCTACGAACTTATTGAGTCATGTCATATTAAACTATATACAAGTAAAAAAAATTCAATGTTTTTTGCAATTATTTAGTGATAATGTAACATTTAGGTTTTTGATTTTATTTTTAATGTTTTTGCAATTTGACACTACATTCTTCTGCCTTAACTCATTTATTTACATATCATCGTGCTTAATTCAATTTTGATCCTTATTAAATTTAAACATTCTCATTGTTTCCAAACGAAAAAAAAATATTTAAATGAGTTTACGTTTAACTTGTAAATATTATTACGCTAAACATATTTATATTGTATATACGTAACAGGTTAGAAACCGACTACGTTGAGGCATTGACACTAGCTTATTCTGCTTTCGCTTTAGGCCTTGGTATGATTTGCGATTTAAACCTCAGCGTTTTTTTCGCGTAGTTTTGTAACACATGGAATCATATGAGACACCACACCACCACCACAGGTTTTTAATTGTCTCTGGGTTACAAAGCCGCCAGAAAAGACCGCTGAGGTTTAAATAGCAGTGTGATCAAGTCCTTACATTCTCGGAATCCTGTTTCCATATATCTGTTCTAAACCATGTCTAAATTTTTATAAAACTGTACTATATACGGAAAAATATTAAAAATTTTAAAAATAAATTGACAAACCCATTGGATCTGAAGTTTCTAAAACAGAGATAAGACATAGATGACTATTACTAATAAAATTTCAATTAAATGTCATTTAAGGACAATGGGAGATGAATCACAGTTAAATATTAATCATTGTTTTACACAAAGTAGATAACAGTAGAAATTTCGTTGAAATTTATTATCTGCACTCTAAAGCAGGGGTTCCCAAACTTGTGGAAGTGCGAGACATATTAAGATATTGAACTATCTTTTATATAAATAAAAATTAAATGCTGTTCGTTTTTTAATGTTCGTAATTATCTGAATCATAAGGCTTTTAAAAAAGAAAAAAAAACCCGCGGGCCGCATAAAACAACTTGGTTCAAAGCACTAGATTATAAGCGCGACAAATGTAAAATAAATTCTATGTATATAAAAAGGTATACTTTCCCAGTGAACACCCTGTAAATTACATTGACAATTTCTCTACTATTCTCAGAGAAAGAACCGTAACAAAAATGTGTTTAGTCATAAAAAAATGAAAGCGTAAAATTGTCATTTTCTTCAAATGGTTTGCTTGTACGTAATAGAGAGTTAAAATCGAGTCTATAAATTTTGTTGGCTTATAATTTTAATTGATATAATTCTAGTTTAATGTATAAGTAAATTAAAAATAATATCATCGTCTGGTGGACAGATAGTGTGTGTATGTACTCGAATGCTGGCAGCCCACGGAGATGATACATGGCTCTATCTCTCGGTCACCGAACTATGTGTGGGTGTCCACTACTGCAAGTTGTCTCTTTTGTGTAAAAAACTAAATCGACGTATTTAAATATCTAAACCCTGTCAGTAAAATAATAAATCTAAGTCCAGCGTGTCCTATGTCTTAACTTCTATAAAATTGTCCTATATATTAATAAAGTTGGTTACTAGAACCTCAAATGTTCAATTATTTTTTAATAACTCCTTATATTTCAAGAGATATTAACAATTAAAAAAGTCATTTTGTTTCTTTAATTATTAAAGGGATTCAACGTTGTAAAACATTACAATTGCATGTGACATCACAATCGCCAGTTGCTATCTCTTTTACACGACAGAGCGTAAAAGAGATATATTCTTGACACAACTCTGACAAGTTTACAGGTTACCAACTTTACAGCTCATAAATCTCTGCTATATGTATTTATATAACAAAATATCAAATATTATTTACAGCTATTTCAAGGAACAATAACATTCCAATATTATGTCTGCTGTAACAGGGTTAAATAAAATAAAAACTAATTATTCTTTGACTTGAATTGATTATTTCGACAGCTACAAAACATTAACACAGCACTGACCTACTCAACAAATAACTGACGTTAAAATGCATTTCACGTTATACAAATATGGCCGACCATATCTAGCGCTAAAACTACAATTCAAATTTCTAATTGCTATATCTTCGTCAACATTTAGATATTTAATAAAATAGGCACGCCAATACACATTTATTAACATCAAGCCCATTGATTTTGCCAATATCAGTTGTATCTAGTTACAACGGAGAAATATACACTTTTATGCATCTCTTTTACATTCTGTTGTATAAAAGAGAAAGCAATTAATTGAAAGAAAGAGAGTAGGAACCAGATGTGACTTATTCTTTATGACCATGGATCCCTTTAATGATTACAGGGTCAAAAATGACTATTTGAATTGTTAATATCCCCTAAAATATTGCGAACTATTAAAAAATAATTGGAATTGCCAACTTTATCAATATACATATAGTGTAGTTTTATAGAAATGGTTATAAGCCCATAAATGTAAAATTTAGCGCGGTAATTGCGGGGTACTAGCTTCCAGTGGATCCTTACCGCATGATTTAAACACAAAATATTTTTCTTTCATTATTTTAAACAATGTTACAACATTTCTAGTTTTCTCTAGTTTATGTAATAGTGAATCTAATTTTTAATGTATAGTGTCTATGAGACCATAGAACTAGTGGAACTTTTCTTCACGATTGGTTTATTCTATTCTCTCGACCGTGGTTAATATTATTGATTCTTGATTTTATACAATAAATATAAATAGAATATATTCAGGTAAAGATTCTCAAGGTAGACAGACACCTACTCGCGGTACGACCCCCTCCCTCACCCCCGACCAGCGTCCGGTAAACCGCGCAACAAGTAATGATGACTCATTCGAAGGAACTGAATTGTTCAATACTTTCATAATATCAATAAATGTACAATACAACAACTTTAATGTTAATTTATTTAAATCGAACAATAATATTATTATTTCAGATAGTATGGTCAATTTTCTAATTTTACACATGTTTTATGGATCTTACATAATTGTTACTTTAAAACAGATGTCCTCAACCTTTTTAATTTGTACAAATCTGTAATAATTGCAGATGAATAAAAACTGAGATGGTTTTTAAAAATAGTTTTGTTTCACGAGTATCACAGTGACATAAACATAAACTCGGTAAACATATTAAAGGTTTATTTAACATAAAAATCTTTTACGTAACTTATTTTACATTCTTATTACGTAAGATTCAATCTTTCGACATAAAAATACATTTTGTGATATAAATAAAGCTTTTTATGCAAGATTACATATTAAACTAATATAGATTTTTAATGTTTTTTACATATATTTAATGACAATATAATTTTTTTTTGTTAAACTTTGATAAATTACAAAATATAAATCATTTTACCATACATCAGTTTACATTTTATGCTTAAGAGTGTGTATTATTTATTAAATAATCGGGATGCGAAATAATAACTTTTTGAAAAGAAAATATAATGAGCAAGCAAACTAAACTTTTTTGGGTGCACACGCTGTATTTTTATAAGTGTACACTTTGCACACTAAAGTAATCCTCTAATTCTATAATTATTTAGTTATAGCAGTAAGATATCAGTAATTCTGCATTACACATAATATAAACTGTTATTGATAAAATTATAGATGTCAATAGATACTTTTATCAAGAATATATCCGTCATAGTAGATTAGTATAATTAATCTGTGTATTTATGAAAATATATATATGTATAAATGCAAATATATATTTAAAAATGATTATTACAAAAGTATAATAAATGTAGTGATAAGAAAAGCAAAGTAACAAGTGTAACAAACAGAACGTTCTAACGTTTAAACACTTGATTACCAAACAAAAAACATATTGTAATATGTAAATAAAGAACCATGAAATTTCAAAAACAAACATATGATAATATTTAATAATTAAATCACGTGATAAATGACGATTTTAATTTAATGTGACATCATTTTGACTCCCATAACCTATAAATTGACGTTGACAAAAGTAAAAAACTACTATACTTTAAAAAATATATATACATTGTATAAATATTATTTATATATATATTAATTATAAATTTACTTACTTTATATATTAAGTATAAACTATTTATTTTCTAACTAGGAAATAACATTTAATAATTTAACTATAAAAAATTCTGACTGTCAATATTATCTAGTACAAATGGCTGATGAGCCACTGCTCTACTGATGATTTAGTTGAGTATTATAAATGTGGATGGCAGCACTTGTTCATGTTTATACATTAATGTTGCCATAGTAAATAATTAATTACTTCATTAGTTTTATATTTATATATAACGTTTATTACATAACTGCTATTAAATTAATTCATATTTTTGTTTATATATCGCAATATTTTAACGAGTTTTGCAAGACAACAATTATTTTTGTAACATTAGGATAGACACCGTGGTATATATTACTTATATATTAATATTAAATAGGAAGTACTGATTAACTACGATTAATTCCCCTACTATAAAATATTTTAACATGTGGGATCCACATTTCCAATGATTTGTATAATAACATTAAAGGGCGAACACTTTAACACCAGACAGCATATTCTTCGGGTTCGATTCCTGCCTCTGCACTATATTTGCTGTACACTGTTGAGAAATATAGCAACGCTGTCTGCTGCAGCGCAAACCCTATAGTATAGTAACACCTTACGACGTTGCCAAGTTACGGTTACGATACCTTTTCATTAACTGCTCAACTAATCTAAAAAGACAATCAAAACTTTCATAATGTATTCCTCTATAATATAACAGTTTTTTTTTAATTTGAAGAACCGCTCTCGATATATACGTTAAAATCGATTCCATTTTATAGCTAATTAAAAATACTCTGCGTATGACGTAATACGTAATACTGCGTATGATAAAACTTGATGGGATGAGCAACCAACTGTTATATACTAGATACATTTATAAACCAGATGTACAAAAGCTATTAACCAGGATTCTAATCTAAAATATTGAAGGTTTGTTTCTGTAATAATTAAAATATCAAATAATAAAACCAAAATTTTTATATAAAGATTTACGATATCGTTTATTTTGATATTAATAATTTTTTATATATATATCACATATGCAATAATATTGACACATATTTAAAGTCTGTTAAATAATATTGCTAGTAAAATTCAAATTTATTTTATATAAATAAATTTTATTTTTCTTTATAAAATTATATTAATAAAAGTACCATATCTGATCGTTAGATGACTCTGTTCGCAGAGGTGTTAAAACATTTATTAAAAGAATAGACATATGAACAAGAATAGTGTACATACCTGGAACAAAAATAACAGTTTAAATGTTAGAAACATAGCATTTACATATAATCTATACCTAAACGTATATGACAACAGATTTGTGAACTAAATATTAAGTGACAGCAAATATTGTTCATGTACTACATGTGTTATAAAATAGCACAGCTTTATAAAAATTAAGGCATGGCCCATTAATTTTTCGATATGTTAAGAAATTTATAAATTATTACATTATGCGGGGGCGGCTTCGGGGACAGGTGCAGGTGCTGGAGCAGCTTCCGCAGGTGCCGGCGCTGGAGCAGGTGCGGGTGCAGGAGCTGCTAAAATATATAAATTTCATTATTACTAAACCCAATTCTTAAAGTGCAAAAACTCTATACTCTTTATTGGTAGTTTTTAAAATAGTTGAAAAATAAAGTAAATGGCAAAACCCAAAAGAAAATTTCAAAAATGTTAACTTACCATCAAAAATTAAAGGAAAAAATAAAACTAGTATATATATGTATTTATACAATTGTAATCCATTATTGATTCACTTAGTACTACCTTCGGCTGGAGCAGCGGCAGGAGCCGCAGGTGCTGGTGCGGGTGCCGGTGCTGCTGCTGGCGCTCCTTCTGCTGGAGGTGGTGCAGGAGCTGCTGCGGGAGCTGCAGGTGCTCCTTAAGGTTCAGGAATAAAAATGAAAATTCCAAAATTGCAACAGTTTCGTATGTGCAGCAGAATGATGAAAAAAACAAACAATGTGGTCGACTTGACAACACAAATACAAAGACAAAACGAACACAGTCCTACCGTTTACAAATGGATGAATTATGCATGTACGAGCAGTGAAACAACATGGCCGGTGAGATGTCTGAAAATAATTACTGCTAACGATTTAATTTACCTTCGGCAGGTGCTGCCGCAGGTGCCCCTTCAGCTGGAGGTGCTGCGGGTGCACCTTCGACGGGTGCTGGTGCAGGTGCTCCTTCGGCTGGAGCAGCAGCAGGTGCAGCACCTTAAAAATGACGTGATAATATAAAAATAAGTCTCTCTCGACTAAAGGCACTGGTATATAAATTCGTCCATTTACCTTCTGCAGGTGGTGCGCCTTCTGCAGGTGGTGCTCCTTCTGCAGGTGGTGCTCCTTCTGCAGGTGGTGCCCCTTCATTCAAAAATAATAATTTGTAATTTATTGGTATCATATGTTTATATCTTTATTCGTTATTTTACCTTCTGCTGGTGGTGCTCCTTCAGCAGGTGGTGCACCTTCTGCTGGTGGTGCTCCTTCTGCAGGTGGTGCTTCGCCTTCAGCGGGTGCTGCACCTTCAGCAGGTGCTGCTCCGTCGGCAGGTGCTGCTCCTTCGGCTCCCTCCTACAGAAATTATAAATTCTTATACCTTTAACGATACTGATAATGTTTATTAGGCGATAAAGCTGATGATTTGTTATTGATGATCTCAAAGCATGAATTCAAATTAGTTACCATGACAGGTATATACTATGTGTTGAAGAGTGTCAACATCTATTGCATTATTTGGTCCATTTAGCGTATGGTACATACTAGATTAGGTCAGGTCATTCGTTATCGCGTATTATGCAACTATGAGCTATTTATTTCACACATTCTAGGTCTTTATTTACTGTATTCTTTTGATGTCATGATATTTACTTTTTTCAGATGTGACCGGAAATTCGAAATGACTGTTTTACACCATTATTCGCGGAACTAATTAAAAAATAAGATGGCGGCCCGGAAGACACGTGACTCGGACTGCTGCAGTGTCAATTTCGTTAAATATGTCCTGCATATATTCAACGTTGTGTTTCTGGTAAGTAGTAGTAATGTTTAAGACAGTTTGATTAAAAAGTATAGCTTAGAGCATTAAGATAGTCGGAGATCTTGCCACCCCCTCATTACGGCACTGGTTGCTAAGAACAATCTCACGATCACTATCTTGTTAATAACAAATTCTTTAAAGTTTCATTACACATCAAAATAATAACATTTGTGATACTGTGATATTTCGATTGATATGCTCTGATACTAGGCTCGGGAATATTGAATAATTTTTTAAAAGCGTAATAAATTTATTTTAATAATAATAAATGAATAGGCGTTATTATTTATCTCACACGCTATTTAGCCTATTCAGTTCACATGTGTTGTGTAGATACAGAGGCGAACTAGATATTAGCGATAATATTTTTTGTATCAATGGGCTTGTGTCCTCATTTTTTAGTGGTCGATTTTTCAATTGTTGATTGAAATTGATGTTAATAAATGTGTATTGGCGTGTCTATTTTATTAAATATCTAAATGTTGACGGACGTATAGAGATACAAATTCGAATTATAGTTTTAGCGCTAGAGATGTCGGCCATATTTATGACGTAACATGTCGGAGACTTCTGTGTTGAATATGCTATCTCTTTCACGCTCTGTTATAGAAAATCGATAGCAACTATTTAAAATGTTGTACAACGTTGAGTCCCTTTAATAATTAAAGAGACAAAATGACTTATTTAATTGTTAATATCTCTTAACATATAAGGAGTTATTAAAAAGTAATTGAACATTTGAGATTCTAGTAACCCACTTTATCAATATATAGTGAACTTTTATAGAAATTAAGACATAGGACTTTTTAAAAATACAGAAACATTAGGAAACAAAAACGGGCACACAAACTTTGTTCTATAATTTAATGCACGTAATTTGTGAAATTTCTACTGTGTTTAAAATCTACAAAAACGTTTAGATAATAAAATTAGTAAATGAATTGAATGATCTAATAAATTATTATTATTATTATGATTTCAGCAAAGCTCAAGCTCTATATATTATTAGAGTAACTATAGCAAAGTTTCAATTAAAAGCTCCTACAAATCTAAATAGCGAAAAAGCTTCTTAATAAATCAAATAATTTTCAACTTACTTCAAGTATTATACAGATACCTTTAAACTATTGAACACTTTTAAAAATATGTAAGAAAAATTTATTTTATTTAACAACTAATTTCAGATTCAGGTTCTATTTTAGATTCAGGAATGAAAACTGATCCAGAATTTAATAGTTGTTTAATGTAAGCTTCCTTGTAAACTTTTTCAAAATCTTCTCTAAAAATTTGTTTAAGTTTGAAATAGTTAGGATAGGAACTGACTATTAAATATAAGCCTCAAAAAGTATCAACCGCGAGAATTGAACCTTCAAGCCTCAGCACTGTCTGTCAAATCCTAGTCTACGTTTTTGGCTACACTGTCGCTTGTTTTGTGTATAATTGAAGACAAATGTATTTTGGACAAGTATAGTAAAATCCCTCCAATCCGGTACGTTTGGGACCATAGTCGTCCACGGATAGTCGAATTTCAATGCCATTTTGACGGAAATATCAAAGATAAATCACTCTAGATGAAAATGCAAACATAAAAACATGTATTTTAGGATTTTAAGAACCTTTGTCGATAATATAAATACCCGAAAAAGTATTGCGTCGTTCTAACAAGTGTAATATTCAAAGAAAAATATAGAGTACAAAATTAAAATTTTGAATATTTATTTTTATTCTATCACTGAGATTTCAAGAGCTAGAATAAATCTCGCATTAATTGAAATATTTGTTTATTATGTGGTTTAGTATATTGTTTTATTTTAAATTGGTATTTATTTAATAAATTAATTTTATCTCCAACGACCTAACTACCTCGGCCACCCAGAAGATCATTATTTTATTGAATAGGGCTAGAAATTTTTCTTTAAAAATATTATCCGGATTAAAAGAATTTTACTGTAAATCAATAAATAAGGGTGTTTTTTCAACAAAGGATGTAACATATAAGGGTGTAGGGGGTAAAGGTTGGAAATAAAAACAACATAATTTTTTACATAAAACAGACAAAAAATATTATTTACATATTTATATGTTTTCCATGAAGATAAAATAAATTGAAATTCTCCAATATTTTAAAACATAATTATTACAAATTTTGATGTTTTTTGTTTCATTACTTTAAATTAATAAGAGTACAAAGTAAAGAATATCTTTAGACAAAATTATATCAAAAACAGGATCATTTTTATAAAAACATGCACAGGAATATAATTTGATCCTTGCCCGATGACCTACTACCACTCAAAAGTTATTTATGTGTTTAAATAATCTAAATTATATAATATAAGTTGGTATTTATAAAAAAAATTGTTCTAATTTGAAATAATTCTGAGAAATTGTACCTTATTTTTTAAAATAGTTTTTCTTATGATTTTGCCTGATGTAGATGTTCTTAAATTTAACAAAATATAAGTGTGTAAGAGTGTGTGTGTGTGTTTTTAAGTTAATTATATAAATTTGAGGAATTTTAAGGGTGGGGCAAAGGTGTTCATGCTTCCACTCCCTCGGCTTCTTCTTTTACCTTAGCGTCACCGGGTTTGCCCTTTGACCAATCGGGTTTCTTCTGCAAGTAGTCAAAAAAACACATATATATTAGTTTAATATTTAAGTGAATTACTTAAAAAATACTACACAATAATATTTTGTCCTTTATGGTACATTATTGATTATTAGTTTTATATTTCGTTCTAATGCAATGACAATTTCTATTTTATGAAAATATTTTATTTGGGGTACCGCCTTGTACGGTAAATGTATCCCCTCCGCTAATGAAATACCATAATCCATCTCACTTTAGTTTCATAAAGAAATATTGTTCCAGCGGAGATAATTTAGAAATTAAACTAATAATTAATGAATAATGTACCATGGACTTAATAATAGAAAAATAGAATCTTGATTAACTAGATATTTTTGTCAAAAACGATGTCAATGTCGAAGGATGTCGAATTTTGATAAATTCTAGTTTTCTATTACATGATTAATTTATTTTGAAAGTGCAAAGTAACGAATTCTTAAAATGACAGTCCGATTTGTTTCGTCAGACAGGGAATAGTTGTGCGCTATTTTTTGACACCTGTTTTTTACAGAGGGCTAAGAGATCTCTTCTTAAAAACCTGCTCCAAATGATAGCTCACAAAGATGTCTAAACAACCGAGTAACTTTTTTTCGAATGGTTTACAACCGGAACTGGTTTTACAGCGCGAAAAACTGCTATTACGTGACATTTTATTATATAGCAAAGTTTACAGATAAACAAATTATATTCAACTCTATCTGTTGAAGTTGATCCACTTTCAAAATAAACTTTTCATAAATAAAGACATTTTAATTTTAATATTTCCTAATTTTAATTCTATACAAATTGCCTTTAACAGTAGTTTTGGAAAAAAATACTCGATTTATTTTATTGAAAATTATTTCCTGATAATTGAAATGTCTTTTAAACTTATTAAAAGCAATTTTTTAAATTGAAATTATATTAATTTATAGAAATAATAATTTCAATCGTATTACTTGGAAGTATATATACAGTTTTCTATATTAATAATTAATTATTAATTATTTATATATAGTCCAAATCACGATAGTTCGGCGGCGACTTATACTTAAAAGATGTTATAAGAACGGTATAAATCTATGATACGGTAATGAATTTTATCTTATTCGTTTCTGTACACATTATAGAAAAATAAGTAAGTCAGTGCTTTTTAGTTATATCGGCAGTTTATACCCCACAACTTGTTTTAAGTAACAGTCGCCGCCGAACTCTCGTAATTTGAATTATAAATATATTAAAATCTATATCTATACAATGAAAACGCTAAATAGAGTACCTAGTAAACACAAAAGTAAACTATACGTTTAAACATATTCGTTATGTAAATATTACATGTGATTACTAGGTACCTTTTTAACATTTTATGAAAGTTTTAAAAATCGCCACCATCTAAAAAATAAAGAAAAATATCTATTTTCTACAAATCATAAATAAAATAATCTATATTATACATATATATATTACAACAATTATTTATAACAATGCTACCCCCCG
Source organism: Panorpa germanica (assembly GCA_963678705.1). Lineage (NCBI taxonomy): Eukaryota > Metazoa > Arthropoda > Insecta > Mecoptera > Panorpidae > Panorpa > Panorpa germanica. The sequence continues at coordinate 4,621,134 of OY783219.1, forward strand.
CATCCCCTTCTAATTTAGTAACAAATAGACGAAGAAGCGATGCGATGCTAATTGCGATGCAGTTTAGTTGCTAATTGAAGAAGAAGAAGAGAATAATTAATAAAGTAGAAAGTAGAAAGAATTATTAATTAATATGTGAATCTAATTTCAAAGTATGCTTTGTTTTAGATAGGTTTACCTTAGTGGAGGCAGACCCCTGAAAATATTTAGTTTATTTTAAAAACATATTTTAGCTTAGCACACAAACATTTTATGTTTTATTATTATTTAAATTAGGAGTATTCTTGTCAGACGTGTTAAATCGTATATTGTCATATTTCAAAATTTTAGCGCATTTTTTTATTCGAATATTCTACATATGCCTGTTACAAGAATACCACTATTGCTTATTTTTAATTTTAAGGGTAGCAGCATCTGTACGAGTATATTAACAATTTAAAAAAGATGAGAATCTTTTTACTTTTGCATAACAAAGATAGTGTTGCACTTTCCCGTGTAGTTTCTTCTGACTTGCACTGCAGTGTAAGTATTAAAGTATCAAAAGAAATAAATCTAATAGCAGTTTCTTTTCAAAGAGAGTGTTACACTTATTCGTGCAATACTCTAGAATTTCGGTGCAATATGTTCTATTAAAGGAAACAATTCTGCACTTTAAATTTTATTGTTTTTTTGTTGTGAACAGTGTCGCTCTGAGTACGCTTTTGTGTCGCTTTTGCGATTTCAAGAGAGAGGTTATTTCTTTCATTAATTGCAATATAATAATTGTGCAATTTGGTAGATTTTCTTGTATAATAGTATTCATAATCTTGGTGTAAATTTGTAAAATATAGCACTATACTGACAGTGTAAAAAAACAGTGTGCAATTAAATCTTGAAAAGAAAATGCCATTTTAAATGCACGCCTTAATTTTGCATGAAATTGTTACAGATGCCACTACCCCTGTTATAATTATAAACATAATAAGTAAACAAAATTTTAATTTCATTTTATATATCCTTTACATATATATATAGCTCTCAAAATATGATTTCATATGGATCTTTATTTACTTGTAGATCTAATCATCACGAAAAATAGTTAATTTTGTTATTTCTTTTTTACTATATATTAGAAAAGGAAAATATTACAGTTAAAGAATGTATTTTTGTATTTCTTAAATATCGGAATATTTAAAAAAAACTCTTTTTGGAATAGAGTTAACGTCTACTGTTAACGGATTTTAAGATCTACTGGTAATCATAGTTTGAGAGCTACTGGTGTTTAATTGTGTTAAAAAACTGTGTGATATAAGTAACATTTGAAAATAGAAGCAACAATCGAACTTTGTTTAATCAACAATAAATGAATTTGAAAATGAAACACGCAACAAATAAAAGCGCGAAATTTTAAATGTTAAATGCGTCGCATAAAATTCTCACCTTATGTAAATAAAAGCCGCCGAATTTTAGAAATGAATTTTGAGAAATTTGATATCAAAATGAAAAATATAAAAAATAAAAAAAAAAACATACACAAAAAGCAATTATAAAGCAAAGTTTTCTTTGCAAAATTATGCATATTATATTTTATGAAATTTTCTTTGAAAAATATATAAATTGTTCAAAATATGTCTGATAAATAAAATAGTTTGTTGATTATTATAGTAAAATACGGAAAAAATATTGGTTTTTTATTATTTCTTCATCCAGTCTGCTTTCTCGGATTTCTTAGCCTAAAAATAATTATAACATGTACCTGTGTTTAAATAGATGTTTATAGATTTGTTAGTTTGACTCTTAGCTACAAATTAAGGCTACTAAATCTGTAACTAGTAGATTGGTAGGAACAAATTGGAATTTACAAACGTAATTAAGATTTGCAGAGTATCACGCAAGAGCACTTGAAAATCGGGTAGCTTTTGTTATTTTTATTAGCATCCCAAAATGGTACAATCTATCCCTTAGGACATTTAGTGAATGACATAGCATAATAAATTTATTTGGCATAAAACGGAAATGAGTAACACAAATAATTAAATTAAATAAGCAAAGATAATAAAGAATGAAAGGATAAAGTTAAACCTATAGGTTTATAAGTTTAAATTCTTGATATTTAAATCTTAAATGTTGCAAAAATTCGTACCTTAAGCAGAATCTGAAGCCTTAAGAAATATTTATTGAATAAAAGGGCTTTAAATTATAATGTACACAAAATTTGTAACTAACAACGAGTCAAAAAATATTCGAATTATTAACCACATATTTACTTAAAAAAATTTAATTAGAAGATCAATATTTGTAGCTACACAAAACTGAAAAAAAATCTAGAAAAAAATGTGTATAGAAAAACTAGAAAAGTATAAAACATGTAAAAATAAATTTAAAAAAATCTTAAAAATTAAAAATTTCTTAAAATTAATTAAAATTGGAATAAAATAAATTACCTCCTTGTCTTCTTCCTCAAGGGTGAATTCCTTCTTCTTGACAACCTTGAGTTGGTTACGGAAGTTGAATTCAGCTGCCTTCTTTTGCAATTTGGCGAACTTGTTTTCGTATTTGGATACCTTTTTCAAAGTAGGCTTAACGCTGAAATTAATAAAAAATAGTATTTGTAAATATCTTTAGTTGATTAGAGTTATATTAAGGTAGTTGTCATGAAAATTTAGCCAATTTAGTTACATCCCGGTAAATTAACTCAGCAAATTATCGGACAGCTCCTTAAGATTATTCTTTTCGTATCTAATACTTACAATTTGCCTCTGAGGTCGTTGACTTGAGAGTTGAGGTCGCTGATCTGTTTAGAACGATTAAAACAACAGATTAGTCAATTGTGAATTTTTTACTAATTAAAATTTAATTATAACACACATTTAGTGAAAATTGTGTAAAATACTACCTTTTGAGATATACACAATGAAATACGATTTTGAATAACATAATTTCATTATGAATATCATGAAAATAATTCTACTTAAATTTTGAAAGTGATTTGAACTAGGTAAAATAAAATTTGTAATTTTTGTCAGAGAAACTTGTTTGCGTATAACTTTTTTAATATAAAAGTTACATCAAAAAGTTATTTATAAAAGTTGCAGATAATATTGTTACCTACAAAAAAGCTCTCAACATATATTTTGTGTAAGCTACAGTTTTCAAGATAATTATATAAAACTGATTACACTTTTATTTTCAAGATAGGGATGGATATTAAAATTTAAATTAAGATTTAATCATTTTACAAGATAAATATTGGCAGATTTTGTGTTGTCCTCAAATATGTGAACTACAGACTACCTAATAAATTTATGATTATATATGTACATAGCAGATCCCAAGGACTTAGCGAATTTAATCCCAAATGAAAACTAAAATTGAAATGTCATCGTACTAATAAAATATATACGAAACTCAGTTATTGTACATAGTATAAAGGGGTAAGGTGTAAGGGGGAGTCATCAATGGATGGCAACCTCACATGTCATTTATGTCATACAATTTTACTTAATGTCCTCGGACAGATTGTAAATTAATTAAAAAGGAAAAAAAATAAAATAAATAAAAATATATGTACATAATCGATTTAACTTTATAACATACAAATCCAGAAAATATAACTTTAATTTTGAGATCGTCCTTGGCCTTCTTTTAATGACAAATTTCTCTGACAATTTATATAACTAATGAATTTAATTAAACATTAAATTCTAATGAATATATCAGACGTATAAAACTAATTATCAAATTAACATAAACATGCATAAAACAGTGTGTAGAGAAGCAGTGACTAAGAGTGATCAAAACATTGACAAAAATATTAATAAAACACACCAACAAGTCTTTGTTAAATCATGCAACATTTAAACATATAAGATTATTCATAAATAAAATCAATAAAAAAGATATTATAACATATACTTAAAAACTAAATATGTGAAGAAAAACTATGAAAAATATGAAAATATGTAATATTAATGCTGATTTGCATTGCGAATGAGGAAAGGATTTAAATATTTAGGATTTGCTTATTGTAATGATAGAATACAATTATTATATTTATGATACAAAGAAAGTGATATTGATTTTTCTATTTCAGTTTCATATAAAATATTATATACACAGATAAAAGTCAGATTCGTGAAAAATTTTATTAAAAGAGTACTAGTAAATCTTTTTTATAAAGCTTATCTTTAGTAAAGCTCTTTCTTTTACCATATAGTGTGTTGAGGACGTATTTTTATAAATTTATACGTCAATGTTTAAGACCTCATATGTTTGAACTACAACGCTATACCTAATAAATATATCTGATTATATTTATACATATAATCTACTGAATTAATAAAAAATGATTTTTATGAGTTCGAATACCCAGAAATAAATACCCAAGTCCAAAAAATATAACGGCAGTTTATGAATCGAAACAGAATAAAGAACACCTTGGCGAAGAACGAGTTATTGAGCGAGAAAACAAATGATTTGTCTCAATTTCTGCCAAGATGTGGCACTAAATCATGATAGGCTAATAATGCACTAGTAAATTGTGTGTCTGCCATATTTTAGACTTAAGTTAATGCCTTAACGCGCTGTGTCACCATACATCTTTAAAACTTATCCAATTCCAATTCCAATTCCAATTGGAATTGGATCTTCCAATAGGTTCCAATTATTCACGAATTCAACTTTTGATCTGTGTGATATATTCTGTAAATAAAAAATAGAGGTCTCAAAAATATTTGTTAAAAACTGGAAAATAATAGAAATTATTTTTTAATTTAACGGCTAACGTGTACCTAATAAACCTAGAAAAAAGCAATCGCTTTAAATAGTGGAAATTACGAGAGTTTGGCAATGTCTCAGGGTTGAAGAGAGTTGTGCCGTATAAATCTACGATACAATGAAGAAGCACAGTCTCTCTAATTATTTTATAATGTATATTAGAAGTAATAAGATAAAATTCACCATTATACCAGTTTTATAACCTCGCCGCACTCTCGTAATTTGAACTAGATAAAGAAATATTAAGTAAAGTTTAATTATTGCTCCTCATGAAATAGCCTTCAAATCTTTCTGAAGTCTTTCTATGATTATTAAAAAATAACTTTGATAAAATTGTTTTCAAAATATTTAATTTATAAATTTAGAAAAATTTATTAAATTTTACTTGTTCGTGACCCTAATATATTTTTGTATAATATAAATAAAGGGCTGGTCCTTAGCAGCTTTATTTGGTGGTGAATAGGGTGGGGAGGGGGGGGGTGTATATTGGCATCAAACTCATCAACTATAGGGACAACTATAAAAAAAATATATTTATTAAAGATTCTCAAATTCAAAAAACATTCGCATTCAATCACAAGTGCGTAGGGATTTTTAATTATATCGAATTTTATATATTTTAAGGATATTTCATTTTTATAAGGATTTTTTAAGGTGTTTAAGGATATCTTTATTGAAGTATGGCACTTGCCGAAATTTTTTAACGATCTCTTCTAAATAATTGATCTTTTAAATTCATATTTGGAACCAAGGTCTCTTTTATCGCTTGCATTTTTGTGTCGTATAATTATTTTTATCACATTTTTTTTATAAAGAAAATAAAAACATTTTTATATTTATTATTAATCAATTAATAAACGCTGAGTACTGAGTTTTTTTTTTTGCTTGTTGAAATTTAATATTTTTTTATAAATAATTAAAAATTATTATTCAGAAAAAATATTAAACATTTATTATTTTTTAATATTAATTATTTAAAAAAGAAAGCGTTTCTTGTCACATGCCTTTACTTACATTTGTGTTAAAATATAAAAAAAAGTGCAAAGCAATAAAAAAAAAGTTGTCAAAAAATTGCCGTTTTAAAAAAGCCATTTAAAAATCGCCATTTTGTAAATTTATAATTTTTATAAAAATCTCTAAATCTATGTAAAAATAAACCACTACTTAATTTCATTAAATTTAAATAGAAATTGGTTTTTAAAAATAAACTCAGCACAAAATGAATTTTGGATAAAAATAACTATGAAGTGCCATACTTAGGATAATTTATTTAATTAATTTTTTTAAAAAAAGGAACGATTTTAAGGGATTTTTAAGGTTGGCCAACTATTAAAGCAAATTCTATGCACTGCTCATGCGCAACTTCTATAAGCCATGCTCTTATTCAAATTACCTTGAATTTATATAAGCAACAAGAGAAAGAAAGAAAGAGAAAGAGAGAGAAAGATATAGTAAAAGAGAAAGCCAATAAACTAAAAAGTTTATTTTCTAATAAAACTGAAATAGAAATATAAGATAGAAAGTAAAGAAAGACATTTACAGATTATTAAAATAAACGGAAGGAAGTAAAATTAATAACAAAACATGAATATAAAAATAATCCTAATAATTAATATAGGCAGCTAAAATATATCAATAGATAGATATAGATACTCTAAAATTAAATCTCTTTATTTTGTTTTAATTAAAGTAAAGCTCGAAAGGTATTCTTTATGTAAATATAGTTCAAATTACCGCCGACTCTCGTAATTTGAACTATATCACACATATAATCGATAAAGAGACTTAAATATCATTCCCGACTACTGCGTTTTAGTTTTTATTTTATGTTTTAACGTTAAATGCAAGTTTCAGTTTTATATCATTATATTTCACAAGCTAAACTTATATTTAACGTTAATACATAAGATTAAAACTCTAGTAGACGGGAATTGGGCTTCAACGTCTAAATAAACATAGAGAGAGAGAGAACATTTAAAGACATAGACAGACAAGTGAGAGAGAAAGTGTGTAAGTGCCAGCGAAATGCAAAAGTGAGTAAATGACATGCGTAGTGAGTTAAAATCACAGCTATTTCAAACAAAAAACACATTCAAATCAATCAAAACAATTATTAAACAAATACACGTTTCATTTGCTAAATTAATTAGTGAAATCTTTATTTTAATTATATTTATATATTTAAATATTTATTATTTTATTATAAAACGTATATTTTATTTAATTGTTTAAACTTCGGTTAAGTTTTTGTTATAAGCTGTGATTAAAACGATTTGTTTTTATTAAAAACTAAAAATTCTATAATCAGGTAGTAAAATTATGGTTTTGGTAAAAAAAACGGTTTCAAAAACGGTTCATATTTGTTAAATTAATAATTAATTAAACAAATTATTAATAAACCATATTTTTAACCAATTTTCTAAATACATTATTAATTACTACATAATTACAAATTATGTCAATTGAGTTATGCCAATTGTTAGTGCAATGCTTGAGTTATTATTTAAAAAAAAAATGGGGTCCTAGAAAAACGGTTTTGTGACGTCACCAATAAAACCCCAGCACTCAGCCAAAACAAAAATTCAATGAAAAAAAATATCAGTCAAAAATGATGATAATTTTTTTTTTTTTAATCATTTTATTATTTACAAATGACAAGCTGTTGTGTGTATTTTGGCGTAGGCGTTGGTTGCGACCCCTGGGCTTATTGATTATATTGATTTATTGATTTATTATCAGGATATTTGGTTTTTTTAGTTTTATTTGTTTATTTATTTAAGAAATCATTGACAATATAAACTAAAGATGAAATAAAGTATCTGGTTGGTAAAATTATTTTAAATCAAAAGTTTCCATGTAAAATATAAAAATTGGTAATGGTAATTTTTATTTGATGCTATAGGAATTTTGTGCCACCTGGTAATTTTAACTGAGTTTACTCAAAGTTTAGTCAAGGTAAGATTCTACTTTCTGAGTTAAAAAGAAATGAAGTTGAGAAAATACCATACGTTACCAAGCTACACTAATTTTAGTGGTACAACTTTCGTTTCTTTTTACTGGACAGAATTTACACAAAAATGTATACTTTTAACGTTCTATTATATTGATATTTACCGATTTACTGTATAAACCATTTTTGGAGGATAAGGACCTTCCTCTTTACCGTTTTTGTTATTTCATCAATGATTTCTTAATGTATTTTATGCAAAAATATTTATAAAAGAGATTTAGTTGTCAAAAAACCGTAAAAAAAGGATGTTTTAAAGGATAGTAAGGATATTTTCAAAAATAGGATATACGGCACTTCATAATCGCAGCAAAAACAAAATATTCGCTTAATTTAATTATTAATTGAGTTGTTTTTTCTTTAATTAATTTCCCAGGGGTTGATTTTTGTTTTTTCTTTAAATATATTTAATTATAAAAATGTAATTATTTTAATATAAAATCTGTGATCAATGTTTTTTGAAATTGTAATACACAATGCAAGCAATATGAATAACTGGTTGGTTTTGTTTTTTCTTGTTTCAAAAAACTTAACGAACAAAATCTTTTGGTTTTTTTTTTTTTTGTTTTTTGTTTGTATATATTTTTTTTTCCTGTACCTCCCAGTCTTTTTTTCGGACCTCATGTTCCAAATCCCATTTTTGGCCTTCGCACATGTACATCCGGTCGTAGTACTCCTGGCAAATCATTTTCAGTCTGCCTACACAAAAATAGTAATATGCAGAAGTGGGGATAAACGTATGGACGAATGCAAAATTAATTTACTAACGCCATCTGTTATTCAAATCATGTATTAATAATTATTGGTGACTAAAATGAAAATGCAACTAACGCATTATGTACTTGTTGTAAAGAATCGCTTGAGTTACTTGAATGATGATAAATTGTCAAATAGTATAAGAAAGAAATGGATTGAGGTTTGTGAAGAATCCACACTGTTCTCTGTTCCATTTTCATGTAATCTATGTTTAACATTGTCCAGGAATCGAACCCGTAAACATAATAACCTGCTCCACCCCATCCAATGGGCTTGTGAACTCATTTTTATGGATTTACGGGAAATATATATAATAATGTGAGCATATTTGCGTTTCTATTTACTTAAATATCCAAAAATTGACTGTTTAAAGTTTAAATTTCAATGCAGAAAAATTTTGGAATCGTCCATTAGTTTGAATTACTTAAAAGAGTAATAAATTGAGATTTAAAGACTAAAATTTAATTATTAGGAATATGTACTTTTTTATATAAATATATTTAACTTCAGCAGGTGCCTATGAGAAAATATAATTTGAATAGATAGTGGGAGGGGACGTCAGGGGGTAGGGGAGAAGGAAAGTGACTTTAACATATATACAGCACGTGACAGTATTACAAAAGAGACGTTCAAATTCAATAAACGCTAAATAGCTTTTCAATTTTTAAAAAAAAAAAAAAAATTATTCCAAAAATTAAAGCCGCATTTCTTGTTGTTTTTTTTGTTGTTTTTTTGGAGGTTAAATTTTACCTCTAACGCTTTCAATTTCTGGATTCTTTCAAGGTCAAATTTGTCACCTTCAAGATTATATATTCTGTGCCAGTACATTGCGCAAATAGTCTGCAACTCAGCTGGGAAAAATAATTTGGGTTAAACTTATCTTAAGTAATATTTCGAAGTGTGTGTGGCCCCTAAATTGTAGACGTAAGACGATGTCTTAGAGATTTACGTGAATTAGGATTTGGATGGTGTTTTGTTTGATGTAGGATTGGTGTAAGCGTTTACGATATTTACTCTTTTAATAAAATTACCTTTAATTATTACAAAAATTCGGCAATGTTAAAAATTTTACAAAAAAAAAAAAAATGTTAAAATAATTTTAAATGTAAAAAATTTCAGCAGATTTTTTGGAATTTAAGCAATAAAAAAGCATAAGCCATGAAGATACAGAAGAAATATCAGAAGAAAAAAGAATTTCTAAAAAAATACAAGTTCTAATTGGAATTTTTTTGAAAAATTTCTAATATTTCTATTGCAGCCGATATGAAAATACTTATGTACAAAAATATGAGTAATTGCTACGGGTCGGGTCGCCTATTACGTAAGCAATACTAATTAACTAATAAAGTCTGTGATAATGAATTACCTTTAGAAGTATTAATAGATATTGAAATTTAAACATTTCAAAAATTAAATAAATTTCGTCTCAATATATAATAATATTTTTCTATATAATCAATTATCTCAATAAAAAATACTTCTGCAACATGCAAAATTTTGCACGCTTATAATAATTTATACTTGAGAGGAAAACTGACTATTTACAAATTTCATATATTGCAATTGAATTTCTTTATTTCTAATGTTTTTCAAAATTTTCATAAATTCTAATTTTTAGAAAATCATTTACTTTCATTTAGTCTTAACACTGCAATACAAAATTGCTAGCTTGTTATTAGCTAATTCATTTTCTACCTTTAACGTAGAAATCTAAACAGTGCAAGCATGCTACAAGCTAATTCGTAAGATAAAATAACTTATGGTCTTGAGATCTTTTAGCATTGTAAAATAAATAAGTGGAACGATCACTTAAGACAAAGCCTTCAAAACAGACGAAAAGAAATAATATTTAACACTTGTTGCACTTCTTGCAAAAATATCTTTAAAGACTAAGACTTTATTAGTTAAAATAAATTAATAAGTAATTAAAAAATCTATTAGAAAAAACTAATTATAAGAAATATCGAAGTAAAACAAAGAACCTCAAGATCTTTCCTCGCCACCTCGTATTCACGATCATACTTCTCCTCCTCGATGGAAGCGATTCTTGTGTGGTAGGCGGTACAGATTGACTTAAGATTGGCTATAATAGTTTCAACATATAAATTGGCTACCATTTGTAAAAATAAAAACGCTACCACAAAAGAAAAATAATTATTTTACTAAAATATTCGAAGAAATTCATGGCTTGCTTGGCTTCACAAATCGAATTTTGAGATTGATAAGAAATGTTTTATATGTTTTTAAAAACTGAACAGATTTTCGTATATAAATACGTTCTCAACCCCATGTTGTATCATATAACTTTAAAAACAACGCAAGGTAACCTTTAACCTTTAAAATGGAGTTGGTATAGTTCAAATTCGTGCTTAAAATAAGTTATGTCGTACAAATCTACGATTTATACGGCTGTTATAACTTCTTTTATGCATGAGTGCATGTCATACTCTCCTAGTTTGAACTATATGTTGTATCTAATATTACTGAAAGTATAAATTGAGATAGAAAGTTGAAATTGGGTATATAGACCAACTGTGGTTGCCTAATGTATAAATCGAACACAGGACAACGTATAAATTTTCGCAGATCGAGTTGTTTCAGTGTTTAAATGAATTGTGTTGATACAACATGCAATTTTTAAAGATTTCTTAAAATACCGTCTGTAACGTTATGTAAAGTGCTTGATACAACATTGGGTTGAATTTCTGCAATCAAAAACAATTTCAACTCTTAAAATAGTGATTAATGTGTGTGTCTGTATGTGTAGTGTATTGTAGATAGAAAAAATTCCGAAAAAATTATACTAAACTACAGAAAAAAAGTACGAATAGAGAAAAAAAGTAGCGCGCAAATAGCCTAAGCTGTTAAAAAATATAATAATAGTAGAAAATAACGTCACAAAAATTGGTACAATTACAAAAAACAAACAAAAATATTGTATAACAGTATAATAATATAAAAATGCATGTAAGTTTTTAAAAATTTGAAATGTCAGTTGTTGGTTTTGTGAAAGAAAGAGATAGATAATAGTATTTTTGACGAATACAACGAGGACAGAGCTGCTTTTTTTATGATTAATTTGCGTGTTTTCTTGTACCTCGTAGTCCTTCTTTTTAACGCAGTATTCCAGATCGAATTTCTCGTCCTCCAAACTGCCGATACGCTCATGGTACTCACGAAGGACTCTCCTAATTGTGTCTATAAGATGTTGATTTGTGGGCGTGGTTTAATATGTGTTTTTACATGTCCAATGGATTTTATTATAAAGTTATGATTTCTAAATACTATGTATAAAGGATCCCACTTTATGGTGTCATTTATACATATAATGAAAGAGAAAACAAATTGACGAAATGTTCAATGACACATTTACAAATTGGGTAGTTTCCTGGTCTGAAGAAACCTATTTTTATTTTGTACTTAAACTTTAAAGGTAAAAATTTTCAAAAAGTATTGAAAAGTGTACACTACCCAGTAAACAATTTAGTGAAGTGCCCTATTTAATGACGTTTCTATCACTATTTCACTTCAATTATAGTTCGCATCAACTTTATCTTCATTTGTATTCCGATAAAGCCATTTGTAGCCGATAAAGTAGACATTTCATATGAACGACTGTGAGAAACTGAAATCTTTTATGACAAAAAAATCATGACGCATCTTCATTATGATGTCAAAGTGACTCCAAAATGTTTACTGGGTTATTGTTATTTTATTTTCTAATTAAAACGATAGTTGAATTATATGATTTGAAACGGTCTCCAATAGGAAACTACCCAACTGGTAATGTAGATAAGTTAGATTTAAAAATGTTTAATGTTACTACAAAAACAATGGCAATGACTAGGCGCTAGATTTGGTAAAAAATTGATTTGATTCTTTTTCCGGTATCCGGCGTTTCCACTTATTTCAAAAATATCAGATGCAGTTTATTAATTGTAGAAATTCAAAAATGTAATATTTCTAGCGCCTCTGTGTGTAACAAAATTGTTGTATTTTGCAATGTAAGTTGTGGGTTAATGTTTCTTAGGTTCTTACCTTCATTGGCGTCATCAATGTTCTTGGGCTTGCCGCAACGTTCTTCAATAATGCGCCTGCGCTCAGCTGCTTTACGTTCTTGTTCTTTCTTCAATTCCTCGGCAGCTTTTTTACGGAGAAGTAACTAAAATCACACCATCATTTGAATTTTACTCACGACAATAATCTCACTACAATAATTCTTAATAAATAACTAACCCGGAGTTTCTTCTTCCTCTCTGGGGTCATGAAACCCTTCTTGGCCTTCTTAGCTTTGGAAGCCTCCTCCATCCGCTTACGCACCTCAGCGCGCTTGCGGTCGATTTCGGCCTGCTTCCTCTTCTTTTCCTATACATGTCAAAAACGGGAAAGAAATCCCAAAAATGTGTGAAAATATTGTCAAAATGTTATGTAATTAATTTTAAATGTAGAACTTAACGTTTTTATTTAAAATTAATACTTATGTGTTTTTTAAGTGTGTTAAGTGTTTTTTTTTGTTGTAACAAACCTCCTCGATGCGCTTTCGCTGAAAAAGAAAAACAAAACAGAATTAGAAAAGGTTTGAGGTTTCTTAATTAAAATAATGAAAATGAGTAGAATATATACAAATGAATTCGTGAAAATATTAAAGAAAATTCAATGTTTCAAAAGCTATATATACAGTATAAAATATTAACTTCTAGGTAGAAAATTAATCTTGAAATTAGCTTGTATAGTTACATTTACGAGAGTGTGGAGGTGCTCCTACTTAAAACTAGTTCCCAGTAAACAATTTGGTGAAGTGCCCTATTTAGTGACGTTTCTATCACTATTACACTTCAATTATAGTTCGCATCAACTTTATCTTCATTTGTATTCCGACAGGTGGAGTAATTTCGCCATTTGTAGCCGATAAAGTAGACATTTTATATGAAATTATGTGAGAAACTGAACTATAAATGAACTCTTTAATGACAAAAAGATCATGACGCATCTTCAATATGATGTCAAAGTGACTCCAAAATGTTTACTGGGTTGTATCGTATAAATTTTCAATAATTTCGTTACAATGTATATAGAAACAAATAAGATAAAATCATCACCATCGTAACGTACATTTATACGGCTCTTTTAAGCCCTTGTTAAACATAAGATACCGCGGAACTCTAGTAATTTGAATTACAGCAAGCTAGTAAGTTTTCTTAAATTTTTCGAGTAAGAAATTTAATTAAAAATGTGTTTTAAAAATGCACCAATTATTGATATAAATATTGATATACAATTAAATTAGTTAAAGCAATTAATTTGTTAAAGCCAACTCAAATCATGCTTTTGTTAATAATTATATTTTTTACTCACTGTGTGTTTTTCTAACCACTAACATAGGGTTTTCATATCACTAAATTCTAAACATATATTAAAAATGTAAACACTCAAGTAACATCCCAGTAAATACTGTCATAAATTTACGTAACATTGAGATAAATTATACGTAAATATTATATAACTGTGTTTAGTGGAATATAAAGAGACACTACTCAAATCATGGCAGCTACAATTGGCTATACAATTGCATGACATTGGGGACAATACAATTTCTACAAGTTACAACCCTCTAAACAGATCTAGCTATTTCTAATAGCTTTAGATCATTTTTAGATAACTTCTAGATCTAAACCACGCTTTATATATATAAGAAAATTTTATCACAAAATGTAATTAAGCACAATGATATCTAATTTAATGATTTAAGGCAGAAGAATGTAGTTTAGAAAATTTATTCTGTATTTTTGTGACTCGAAAAAGTACAAAATTTTTAGATTGATACGCTCCGATATTAGCATTTTAAAATATACGTGTTTTAGAAACAATATATAAAGCGTGTTTTGGATTTCATCAAACAATCTAACATAAAAAGGATTTTTAATTTTTCTCTAAATTAAAAACATTTTGTTCTCAAACAGTTTTGTTTTTTGTTTTTTGGTGGGGGTGGGTAATTCTAAAAGTGAAACCATTCTAAAGTTAAAAAAATATTTAATAAATTAGTAAAATTAAGGGATGATAAGTACCTTGCATCGAGAAAATATTTAAACTGCGTAATTCAAGATGGCAGCGTCGTTGAATGTGGGTGGTCATCGAAGAGAAGATGAAAAATAAATAATTTTGTTAATTAGTATAATGTATCAAATTATTGCATGGAAATTAGGAAGACGACAAATTTAAATCTAATAATCGCGAATTTGTCGACTTCCTAATTTCGCGTGGTCATTTTTCGCAGTGATACTTACCTCACCTCATCATCAGCCATGGTGGTGTTGTTTTGAAGAGTCTCCGCTAATAAAACAAAATCAAATATTAATCCAACAAATCGATTGATATTTAAAAAAACATTTTATAGTTCAAATTCTTAAAGACTCATACTTAAAACAAGTTGTGGGGTATAAACTGCCGATATAACTAAAAACCACTGACTCAATTATTTTTCTATAATGTATAAAGAAACGAATAAGATAAATTTCATTATCGTATTATAGATTTATACCGCTCTTATAACCTCTTTTAAGTATAAGTCGCCGCCGAACTATCGTGATTTGGACATATAAGGTATATTTAATTTTGAATAACTGTTTAGTGAGTTTCCGGTGTCGCTTATAAATATAGCGATATAATAATACGAGTATATAACCTATATATAGTTATATAGGGTCTTTCAACAAGAGTGGTAATTTTAAATCAACATAAAAACATAATATTTCCGCGAAAAGTGTTGATATTTTTCTTTTAATCTAAAATACAAAATCTAAGGTTTCTAATGAAACACAATACCTGCAAAATTGCGTTTTTCTATTGATTTAAAATGACCTCTCTTATTGAAAGACCCTATGGTATTTGAATTCTACTATTTAAGTGCAAAGACGTTCTTGACATTAAAACTATCTTTAATATTTTGTGGAATATTGTCCCTTTAAATATTCTGGTTTTGTAAATAACTGTTTTAATTGTTTATATCTTCAATAATATTACAACTGTTTTAAACAAATCATATTTGAGATCCTGATACTTAACTTTATCAGTACATGTAATATATATTTCTATAATTTAAGATGTTGTACACAACCCAAATTTAAGTGAGAAAAATGGGCAATTATACGGGGCCCTCTTCAATGAATTAATTCCAATTCAATCTTTAAATGAATTATAACAATTTTTCACTGAACAGAGTCAAGATAAACTTGCCCTGGATTGATTCTAACATGCATATATTTTACGCCATATTGTGAACGACGCCATATTTTAAGAACCCCAAAATTATGACCGCTGATAATCCCAAACTGTCTATGGAAATGTCATTTGTAGAAATGTATTTCAAAATACAAGAAAGCTAAAATATTCTTAATTTAAGATTTATTCATAAACATCATTCCTTATTTATATATAATACGTCAACATAATTATTATATTACCAACCTAAAAAAAAATTAAAATAAAATTAAAATTATAATTTGAAATATTGAAATCTTCTTATTTTCTGTTTTTGTAATATTTAACCCAAATAAATATGCGCTGTGTATTTGTGCGCATATCTCTTGCATTATAAATACTTTAAGACGGCGCGCGTCGCTTCATGTGTATGTTTATAAGATGTTTGTACCGAAATAGCAGAGGCAAAGTTTGTCGGACGCCTAATTTGGCAACACGACGCTTTATGAACGACGCGACGCCCGCCCGCGCAAACAGTATTATGTTACTGGTAACAATTTATCAACATAATATCACTTGTGACTTAACTTATAAAAACATAAAGAAAAAGAGAAGTTTGCTTGGATTTAATTGTTTCTACATAAAATCATAAATCGAGCTTGATTTTAGACAAAACAAAATATGATTTCAAAGTCTGAAGACGTAATAAATTAAACATGTCAACAATTACATAATTTTGCGATCTTATATGATATTAGCAGCCAAAAAGCGATCCTAATATTTTACAAATACAACCAAGTCATAAATATAATCTATAATATGGTGCCCTTGACTTTGAGCAAGATCTAGTGTCCCATCTACAACACTGCCGTTTATTTCGTAACTTTTTAATAAATCACGTTAACATTAGACGATTTTTTAACTTACTACTCATATAAAACATTGTCTTGATGTGTAAGAATGATTCTATTATTCATTTACTAGCTTTCCACAAGCTAATTTCACAGTTCAAATTAAGTTTCACAATTGCTAGCTTACTTCAAGCTAATTCAATTGTTAGCCTTAAGGTATTGGCAATATATACCAACCTTAGCCGATAGCTTTGGGTAAACTTAAGTATCATAATTCTGTCATAATCATAATATTAAAGATTGCCCTTAAAAAGTTACAAAATTTGGGCAGAAAATAGTAAGTGAAGTAAAATTTCGAATCAAGAATTGATAGTATGTTTAAATCAGTAGCTTGGTGCTAAAAGGGCCAGTGTCAAAATTCCATAATTGGGATCAAGATGAAAGTTTGAAAGAATCGTATTAAAAATTCTATCTAACATAATTTTAATACGAATTACCATAAAGTAGAATATCTGATTCAACTTTGTCCAAAACATATATATGTTTGCATAGAATCTGATTTTGCAATATTTTGAAATGACAAAATGAGTTTGACTTTTTTAACACAAAGTCACTGATATAATCATAGATAAATATGTAATAGGCAGTAGTGTAATACACATTATGAAACTTTCACATCATAAACCGTCCACATATGCTGTAAGAAAGTACAGAAATCTGAAGAAATTACTCAAAATATTAAAAGAAACCAAAAGGAATTAATTAAACTAAAAAGAATTATCGGAACAAGTTATTCAAATAATATTAAAAATTTCAAACAGTTTCATAGATTAATAAAAGATGGTAGGTATAACCCACATTCGAGGCTTTGACACCATACGCTGCCCACATATTATAACGCTAATAACTTATCTAGGTTAATGCACTCAAATATATCCTACTTAACACAAAACGAAATATTTTTTACCTAACGTTATATTGTTATTAAATAAAAGTAAAAACATAAAAATCTTTTACTGATTTATTAATTTAATATGTAACATTATTTAATCTTGCATAAAAAGTTTTATTAACGTCAGAAAATATAACTTTTATGCCAAATGATAAATTATGTTATGCAATCGTATAAAGTAAGCTTTTTATGTTAACTAAAAGTTGATTGTATATTAAAAAAAAAGAATTAAAGTTCTAAATATTCTCTAAAATATTTTGGTGTCATATTTCAAGATTACGTAACAAAATGGATTGCAACTAGAAATAAAAGAGGTGGGACGATTTAACAAGTCCAAGGCATTTAGTTCCGATTTAAAAAATTACGAAAGTTATTGAATACGCTATTCAGTTATCGAAAAGTAATGTACCTATAAAAAATTATTTCGTAAAATTAGAATAATGTTTGACCTTCGAATTCAATATAACTCAAAATTTTTCCTAATTACTAAGGTAAAAAGCTACTGTATATAATTCAAAATAAACTTTCTAGTAGAAATATTTAAAAAACCATTGCGATGTAATTTAATCTAAGGATCATAAAAGTTACTTTGTTTCAAGTATGGTATATCCAATATGGTGTGGAATGTATTTTTAACCATTACGTAATTTTACACGACTTAAAAACTAATACTCACCTGATTATTCAATTAACAATAAATTAAAATATTTAATTAAAAAAAAAAAACTTTTTTTTACTAAATTTTATAAAACTTTTTTTTTTGCAAAATTTTGCAAATTTTTCACTCACCTAGATAAGAAAAGAAAACCGGACGACTTGTCGCCTCGGATTTTGGCTGTTGACTGCAAATGTTAAACTTCTTCGGATACAATTTAGTTATTTTTTTTGGACCCCCCACTCCTCAACATTTTACTTGTAGTTTTCCCTTCGGTTGGTGTTAGTTGTATCCCCGCTTAAGATGCACGATCCATTTTTAGCAGCAGCCAAAAATATCGTTGAAGCTATTGGGTGGATGGGTAAAGTTAGAACGGTGGCCGAATGTAAGGCGAGACGCATGTATTGAAGCGAACGGTCTATTTGTAATTATTAAGGTGATATCACACGCCATACCATTCCCATACCATAAATGAATTATACGTTATCTTTTCTTACAGCATCTTCACTATTTTCAAGAGTGGCAGAAGTCTATATGGACGGTGGTCTCCACAAGGCTAAATTGACACTGGAGAGAAAGAGTAACGCCAACTTTGAGGTAAGGTCCAACCAAAAAACAATTTTTTTCATACGGATTTCATTGGTTACAACTTTGGGGTACATCAGCTAACCCAAGCATTGCGATCTAACAAAGATTCCAATCTAAAACATTACGCATGATTGTAGATACCCCGTGGTATATTACAAACGAAAGACTGCACCACGATCTTGCCATGCCTACAGTGAGACAAGAAATTAAAACTCGAACGAACCATCCCAATACATTAGTGACCAACCTAATGGAAGACAGGACTACTTTCAGAAGACTTAATTAAATGAAATAATAAATATAGTCCTAATCACAATAGTTCGGCGGTGACTTATACTTAAAAGAGGTTATAAGAGCGGTATAAATCTATAGTACGATAATGAATTTTATCTTATTCGTTTCTATATACATTATAGAAAAATAAGTGAGTCAGTGTTTTTTAGTTATATCGACAGTTTATACACCCCAACTTGTTTTAAGTATGAGTCGCCGCCGAACTCTCGTAATTTGAGCTATACATTCGGTTCTGTCACATTCTCTTAACAATCTTATCTGTGAAATTGTATAGTTTGCTTTGACTTGATTGAATTTTATGCAAGAATAATTAAAGATTTGATTAATATAAAAATTAGATTTCGCTAAACACAGTTAGGTGTATTTACAAGTTATCCGTTACGATTTTAGTTAATATATAACGTTTTGTGGCCTATTTTACTAGCTTTGGGAAATAAATCTGTGCCCCTTTGCGAATTAGTACTCTCATAATACTTTTAAAAACTTCTGCTTAATGATTAAAACATCTTCATCATTCGATATTAGGAATCTAAGGCTCTATTAAATAGTTATAAAATATTAAAATAAGACCCTTCTAGATTAAATCTTGCTATGTTTTACTTAAGTAATCTACTCAGGTCTTGCGTTTTGTGGGGTCTTAAATTTAGTTTTCGTTTCGTTTATATTTCTTCCACATCTTATTGCAAACTTCTTTAAGTAATAACACCTTTAGATGTTTACGCTTGTTATTTTAAACTTGTTACATAAAATTATGTTTAAAATGTTCCATTTTCAATTAATTTGTAATGCAAGTCAACGATTTCATTGTTGAATTCAATTCTCAACGATTTTCTGCGAGTCAAA
Source organism: Panorpa germanica (assembly GCA_963678705.1). Lineage (NCBI taxonomy): Eukaryota > Metazoa > Arthropoda > Insecta > Mecoptera > Panorpidae > Panorpa > Panorpa germanica. The sequence goes on from OY783219.1 coordinate 4,641,032, forward strand.
TTAAAAATAATTGTATATTTTTTATGCAAGTTATAATCTAGACAAAACAACATCAACGACAGTATAGTATACAGTGACATAAGTAGAGGTGTGCTTTCGTTAATTTTATGCCTCTCCAGGTAAAAATGTTACTCTTGCGTTGCCTTCTAGATGAATACTGCACACTGCGTTATAACTTGATTGCGAAAGGTAGAAATGAAATTAGCTTTGTGCAAACTTGCAACATGCACTATAAAACAATTTTCTGAAGGCTAACTTTCGTACCTGATTTACAAATTGATTAAAAGAATCTAATAGTCTCAATTTTTTTAATGAAATGAATTTCTTTTCTAAAAATTGATGGGTACAATCTGTAAAAAATCAACGTGAGAAACATCATTTTTAAAAAAAACACTATAGCCCAAATCACGATAGTTCGGCGGCGACTTATACTTAAAGAGGTTACAAGAGCGGTATAAATCTATAATACGATAATGAATTTTATCTTATTCGTTTCTATATACATTATAGAAAAATAAGTGAGTCAGTGCTTTTTAGTTATATCGGCAGTTTATACCCCACAACTTGTTTTAAGTAAGACTCGCCGCCGAACTCTCGTAATTTGAACTATACAACGTATTTCTTGTTTCGAATAACGTTTCTTTTTACATTCTTTCTAGTCACAATTTATTTAGTTGTGAGCTTCTGGAACTTGTCAGTATAATGGTAATCCAGAGCTGAACAAAGGTACTAATCTATAATCTATCTGCTATTTATATTGTTCATAAAAAGTTACAATTTCCTTGCTGGTTCATAATAGAAAAAAATATTTTGTGAGAGTTTATTTCATACTATGCTATGTTAAAAAATATATTTGGTAACTTTTCATCAAAGTATTTCTTGAATTCTCAAAAACTATGTATATCCATACATTTTCTGTAGAATCTTGAACAAGAACAAGATGATCTTCATGTTACCATGGCAAGAATACTTGAATCCCAACAACAGCGCTGCGATTAGGCGAACGCGGCGTGTATATTCGTTTTATATGTTAATATTCTTTACTAAGGTTTATTATAAAAGTAGTAAAATTCATATAATTTCTACTTCATTTAAATTCGATCTAAATTTACGAAACAGCTGTCCTGGAAATGTAAGCACTGGATATATTTAGCAGCCAGCCGCCACGAGCGCGAGCGACAGTCCCAATCGTCAGGTTATCCCGATGTTTTCTACAAACGCGGAAGATCTTAACTTCTAACAGGTCGCGGAATTAGATTTCAAATTATAATAATAACAATGCTTCGTGTCACACAAAGAGATGCTGCGGGCGGTGGACCTAAATAACACTGTGTTTTATCTCGTTTGTCCAATTATTAGAAGATGCTCAGGACTCTACTCTGACGAAATACTCGAAAACTAACGCAAATGATTTTTATACAACAACTATTTTATCTAAAACAACTTCCTGCTTTCCAACTTTCTTTACGTTCGTCTTGAAAATGTAAATACATATATTTATTAATGTCCTGTATACGTAGAAAAAATTTCAATACTCCTTACGACACTAAATTTTTAGAATTTGACTGTTTTACCTTATATACAACATTTTGTAATCTATTTTACTGCTTTTTCAATAATAAATTCAACTTTTTAGGTATAGCATATTACCCCAAGACATAATGGGCTTGTGTCCTCTGTCTTAATTTCTACAAAAGTGTACTATATATTGATAAAGTTGGTTACTAGAACCTCAAATGTTCAATTATTTTTTAAGAACTTCTTATATTTCAAGAGATATTACCAATTAAAAAAGTAGTTTTGTCTCTTTAATTATTAAAGGGTTAAACGTTGTACACGTTCCTAGTGCATATGACATCTCAATCCTTGTGTAAGTTACCAACCTTACAGCTCATAAATCTCTGCTATATGTATTAATATATCAAAATATCAAATATTATTTACAGCTATTTCAAGGAACAATCAAATTTCAGGGTTAAATAAAATGAAAACTTATTATTCTTTGATTTGACTTGATTATTTGACTACCAAGAGCTACAAAACATTACCACAGCACTGACCTACTCAACAAATAACTGACGCTAAAATGCATTTCACGTCATACCAACATGGCCGACCATTTCTAGCGCTAAAACTACAATTCAAATTTTTAATTGCTATATCTCCGTCAATATTTAGACATTTAATAAAATAGACACGCCAATACACATTTATTAACATCAATTTCAATCAACAATTGAAAAATTGACCACTAAAAAATGAGGACACAAGCCCATTTTCTTAAACATCACCCACTAAACACAGTTATATTTTTCAAGTGTAAAGATATAACAAAACTGACCTGTTACGTAAATAATTTTACCTAATATACAATGTTTTGCTCTAATATTAACATTTTTTAAAAAATGTCATCCTTTTTACCTAATAACATAATCAGAAAATTTCTTAATTACTTCCTTTTCTGAATTATTGAATATTAGAATCTCAGAACGCCGTTATAACGATGAAAGGTTTTTAAAATAGCATTAAAATAAAACTAATATTTGCAGCTCCGTTATTTAAGAAACAATTTCATTAATTGTCTATGCTCCCAGCTGTAGTAAATTGTCTTTTAGCTTGCTACACCGCTCATTCAAAGATTCCTTTCCTACCTAGGTCTATTTAAAGAATATTTTACAAAACTGCGCGATTTCTTTTCGCAGTTCCCTAACCTAACCTGGCAAATTGAAAAAGTGTCTAGTATAGTCAACTTATCAATATTCTAAAACATTCTAATATACCAGTTATTCTAAACCAAATAAAACTCTTAAAAAATAACATCAAAAATATTAATAAAATATGTGCACATAGGTTCGAATCTTAGGAAGAATGTTCTAGTCTAGCTAATAACCAAATTTACCACTAGATGGTACCAGGTCATGAATTGTAGCTTCTCTACATTATACTGTAATGCTATTTTGTAAATTAATATAAGCCGTGATTGCAATAAGGTGTCATAAGCTTGTCAACTTGCCGAGATGCCAGAAAAGGAAATTGATCAACGAAAGAAAACGATCTCACCCACAAAGAAAGGCATTATACTAAAATTAGAAGTTTACCTTAAGTCCACACTGAAGACAATAATATGGTTTCTACTGTAATATGCCTGAAGAGTATAAGCAGATATTAGAAAGTCTAGAAAGCCTTATTAACTTTCTCTATCAATCTATTTTAATCTCCAGAAGTTAATTCCTTCTACACAGTTCAAAATAAGAAAGTATACCAGAGCTAAATCACACGATCTAGGGGGCTAATTGTAGTCCAAATTTAAATGACCACCTCTTATTGTTAGCTCTATACATGGCTTACGATTAATGAAGACACAATGCCATGTAAAACAAACACGGTGCAGCGATGACGTAGATAGGGGATGTTGAGGTCGTTGGAACAGAATCCGTCGTCGCTTCCATCGTCCGTCGTCCGTCGTCGTGTTGATCCTATTTCCTTCACTAAGGAACATTTATATTACACTGTAGTAGTAGGTGACCCAGTTTTGATTGAACACATATACACTCACACTCGAACGCGACGTTGGAGGGGTAAAGTGGGGGCAGCGGATGGTTGCTATGTGACCATGGATATGTGAATGACGACCTCACTATTGTGTTGTCCAAAGTAGATAACATTCTACTAATTCATCGCATAACTGTTCATCGCAAGTGCAGATCATCGTATCTTAGACCAATAAAATTAGAACTGCAATCGAATTTGTGAGCAGTATGTCTGTAAATATATCCAGGTGTTGTTCAAGTTCCAATGATGTCATAAATACTTTTTCGCGTATATCTCAAAAACGGTAAAAGATTTTTGAAAAAGTTTCAGATAAATTTTGTACAATGTAGAATTCTACATAAAAACTGTCTTATCTTATCTTAATATATATAAATTACGTGTCACGTTGTGTGTCCACGATGGACTCCTAAATTACTTAACCGATTTTAATCAAATTTGTACACCGTGTGCAGTTTGATCCAACTTGAAAGATAGGATAGCTTACATCTCAATTTATGTTGCAATATTATGTTAGTTATGTTATATTATGTTAGCTCCAAACGATGACATCTGGCGACGATGATGGCGACATCTGTTGACTAGATTGAGTAAATATTCTGTTGACTAGATTGAGTAAATATTCAATAGATGGCGCTATGTAATGTAATATGACAAAAACGTTAGTCACAGCAACGCGTGGCCGGGACAGCTAGTAGTTTATAATAAATAGTATATATATAAATAATTGAAAAATTATTATTTCCTATATTTAAACTTTTACTATTATTTTCTACAGTGCAGGCTTAGCCTAAGAAAAAGTCGTCTAAGAAAAGCACCATTCCCACTCACTGAGTTTTAGTGTTAATTTAAGGTTTTAACCTAAAATATAAGTACCAGTTTTTGAAATAATTTATATTAAATAGAGATAGTAATTATTACAAAATAATGTATATTACTGACGCATAACGCATGGTTTTACAAGTTCAAAATTACATTTAAGCTTAAAACCTTAAATTAAAACTAAAAACAGTGAGTGAGATTTTTACAGTTCGTCTTTTAATTAACATCGGTAGTTCATTCCTACGAGATCACCTGAAGAAGACCTTGCTAATACAGGAATACTATCAACTACTGCTACCACCTATTGATTGTTAGTTTAACGAGATTATATATACAGTTACAAACATGAATTGGTATAGGTATAGGAAAAATCTTATCGACCATATGTGTTGTGTGAAGATAGTTCGTGAATATATCTTAATTCTATTTTAAAAGGTCTTTCATTCTTTATTTCTTTAACTGTAGTCTAGAATATGAAGAAACTAACGAAATACCACACATAAACTTTACAACCATATTGACGTCACTACGATGACGTCATACTGTAACCCGGACGACGGATTTTAGCACATGAACAACATGTAGTATTGTTTTTATTTTGAATTGAAGATATTTATTTCTGCGTATCAAATTATAATTGGCTGTTAAAATAATTATAATCGAATGGTTAAATAAATTTAATATAAAGAACTGAAAGCATATATAAAGAGAAGGTGACTTGTGGGAGGTTTAACTGGATTTAATAGAGTCATACTGTTTTATATATGCAACGCAAATAAGAAAAAAAGTGCACACACTAAATCCTTAGCTAGCACAGTTATTTGAATGTTCTTGTTTGTTCAACTATTTCAAATAGTGTTGCACCAAACTTTGGGCCTTATTTGTAACTTCTTCTTTGACGTAATAAAAGTCTGCTGATTTAAAAGCAGCACAGTTATTATTTTCGTGCTATTCTTTTTCACAGTAGAGTATTACCCTCAAAAAGAAGCAGTTTTTTCGACCAATTTTTTCACAGTGTCAGAAAAATTAAGTTAAGTCCATAAATTATCAGCTTTGCCATCACGCAGCCGGGCAAACACATTACAATTTATACAAACTATTATCCAGATGGTTTTCAAATTGTTTTACAATGTAATTTTACATGTGTTAGCTTACTACAAGAAAATTCCAAGATTCATTTGTTACTTTTCATATGGAAATTGTCTCACAGTATAAAATCCATACTTGCTACCCTGCCTCAAGCTAATTCCTAGGTTTATTTTCAGTTTTAACTAGCAACTATAACTAAAAGAAATAAACGTGATTTTTATTAAACAAATGTTAAGTTTTAAGAATTTTATTACCTACTACATAAGCACTACTACAGGCTGCGTTTGTAGCGTAGAAGTCAGGGGCATATCATCCCCCGGGCTACAGGTGCCCCAAACGTGTGTAAGCAAAAATGTTATTCAGAATCTCATTTACACTCTAAAGACGTACTTAGTTTAGTTCTTAGGAGTATAAATTGTAAGTAATAACGTATAATCAATATATAATTATTCCAATTCAATGCGAGCGACTTTGTTCCTTTTGTGAAAAATCTTTACTCTAACAAATTTTGATACAGGGGTCCGTCTAAGGCACGCTACTTTACTGATATTGTCTCACTTCTTTCCAGTGACAGTACTCTACTCTCACAGTGCAGAGCAAAGACAACACCAGAGAGATTACATAGTTTGTTGGATATACAAGAAATATGAGCTATGGAATACGAGATGGTGAAGCTTTATCTCTCTCCCATTCTATTTTGTGTTGAGAGATAATAACACTTCCCCTCAATGATCTCTCTTCCCCTCTATCTCTCTCTCTAACGCTTCAATTTACCTTTCTACCCCCTCGCTTGAATAAACCAATACACCCAGATACACGGAGCTTGCAACCCACCCCTAGATCAGCCCGAGCACACCCTTAAGCGTACGTCATTCATAATTTCATCTTGGTGAACATCTCCCCTAATTCATGATTTTTTTGTTACACCCAATACGTTTTAGGTCGCCACCTTATGGTCTGTACGTCATCATCTTCTGGGTGGATCAAGAAAATAAGTCAGATTTGGTATTTACTTGTATTTAAATATCTATTTGAGCCATTGCCATACTTTCCAAGGTCCCAAAAAAGTACGTTTCTGTTCCCTATTTTCGACAAGTTCCAACTTGTCGATTGATCAATTCATTAAATTGTAACTAGATATTCATCAGGCATGTTGCATTGGGAAGACATTGTTGTTCAACATACCTAACAAGTAAAATAATATTTTCAAATCAACACGACAGACCCGTAACCGAGGCTGGGGTCGGGGCCGGGGCCGGGGCTGGGGCTGGGATATGAATCTAGTGATAAAGAGTTTGAAGGGAGGGGGTGGGATTTGCTGACGTCACCGACACAACAAACTAGGTCACCGGGTGACTGTAACACAGCCGCGTTGTGTGGAGGGAGAACCACGAGGATATCGAGGCCACTGCACGCAGCAGGTTGTGCACCCCTAGAGAGTCCAAGAAACGAGATAAGGTTCTTTCTCTGCCATTATTTTGTAAAAGTAAAAAAGTGTAGAAAAGAAGAAGAAGTGTACAAGTTTCTTTTTGGGACGAAGACATAATTGTGCTTCTGGTGAATAACTCAAATTTTGACGGAATTCTTATCTTAGAATATATACTTATTATATACGTAGAAATTACGAGTATACGAATTTATACGTAGAAAAATTTCAATACCCCTTGCGGTACTAAATGTTTAGATATTGACTGTTAAACTTTGCATTTTTTACATACTACACCCTACACCAACATCGACCTATGTCGAAACGGTTGTTTGGTTATACAACAATGGTAATTTTCTTACGATAGTTGTGAAAAACTTAGAATCATTAATTGCGAATATGGCAAATATTGTCCCGTAAAGAAAATTATAGCAAGCGGTATTAGCTTCTTGATAAAATATGTTGAAAGTGAGCTTCTTTAAGAACACTTTCCTTATCTAGTCTAGTATCTAGAAGATCGAGACAAGGCGAAAGATAAACTGCGCATCAACTATTTCTTTATTGTCCACAAAATAGTTTACTTAGGGGGATCTTCCTGTACAACTCCTTGTGAACGTCCTTAAGACAAATTCTTTTTAATGTTTCTTTCAGTGTATCAACTTTCGATTCAGAATAATGAGTAACCAGATATACCAGGATGTGAGTCCACCAAACTTGAACTTCATGAAGAGCAAAGTTAGTTAAATTTCTGGTGCAGTATGTGAAAACAGACAGTAGAGAATGAGAAGAAATTTGGAAATACATGGTAGATAAATTGTGACAGACAGTGGCGGCCTTAGGGGGTGGCAAGTAAGGCAACTGCACGAGACTTCGCATCTTGCACAACAACCCAAGTAGAAAAAGTCATTACTACATATGTCTTTGAATCTCGCGATATGTATTTGAATCTATAACATTTATAAATCTTCCAATATTAAATTTTAAAACTCTACATTTATTTATTTATAAGTCAATCATCATCAAAAATACTTACTTGCAATTTACATAATATACACAAAGAACAAGGGCTTTGCAAAGATGTCAGAAATCAGAAGTAAAAGAGGTGACAGAAATCCTTCCAAGTAGAAAGAATGTATCCAAATAGAACAGCTAAGAAACTTCCGGAAGAGAACCAAGAAGTTGCATGAATGACAGGAAGACTCAGGACAAGACGGAAAGAACAAGTGGAGGAAAACCTAAAATTTGGGAGAAGGTATTGTGAAGGAAAAGCGATAGCAGCGACAGAGTGGAGAAGACTAAGGTAGGAGAGAAGAAAGATAAAGGAAAGGGATGTGGAGATTCAGCAACAGGAATGAATGAGGAAGATGGACGAAGGAAGGTACAATACAAGATATAGAAAGTTGTGGACAAAGGAATATTTTGGAGCATTTTGGAGTCACTTTGACATCATATTGGAGATACGTGTTTTTTTTTGTCATGAAAGAGTTCATTTATAGTTCAGTTTCTCACAATCGTTCATTTGAAATGTCTACTTTATCGGCTACAGATGACGGAACCACTCCACCTGTCGGAATACAAATGAAGATAAAGTTGATGCGAACTATAATTGAAGTGAAATAGTGATAGAAACGTCACAAAATAGGACACTTCACTAAATGTTTACTGGGTATCTAGGAAAACAAGAGGGAAAAGAAAAGAATTTGGTAATTGTAAGATTTGGACTTGGTAAGGAAGAGAGGGACAGTAGATAGTGGGGAATGGGGATACAGTTAAAAGCACAAAGCAATATATATATTTACAATTACCATTTCCAATAGTGTACGATAGCCCTACAATTGTCCAGGGCTTAATTCGACGATGAACGTGACAATAAATAGGCAACGTTCATGCAACCTATCTATTTGACAATTTCCATTTGACAAATAAAACTACATACGACTATATACTTAGTGTAAAATCATGAATGAAATTTCATTGGTGAATTATTGAACCTTTATTTAACATTGATCATGGGTGGAATTCTATTTTTAGACAGACATCTCTAATGTTAAACTGGAAGCATTAAAAATATATTTCTATCTCGTTCTATCTTGCGGAATCAAATATTTGTCAAATTATGACCTACCTAATGAAGCAGCTCTGGAAATATCAATGAAATAGGGCGCTGACATAAGAGCGACAAGGAGAGGTATAGAAAATGAGATGGAGATGTTTTACGTCATCTAAGTTAGATCAAAGTATACATATTCATCTATCTTTATAGTTGACATAACAGTTGATATATATATATAGGTATATGTTTAATAAAACAACCCTTTTATCATTCGAAAACTTAACATTATTATAAAAAGATACTAGCAGCTTTCGACCCACCATGCGAGGTCATCTTTTGATAAACAAATTATAAAATTATACTCTCTACTGACACACTATTCCTTTGTCAATATTGGTCCCCACGTTAAAACATTGCAAGTCAAAATTAACACAAAATGACTCCTGTTACAGTGAAGCTGTATCAAAGAATGCAATTTATGTATCAAATACCACAGCTCTATCTGACAGTGCAACATAAAAACTACGTGCAAAACTCTTGTAGGGGCCTCGCATTCTCGCGCAACAGCCCAAGTACAAAAATTCATTACTATATATGTATTTGAATCTTGCGCCTCGCTCTTTAGAAATCCCACTAGAATCATTGCGTATATTTTTTAAGGCATTCATGTACCTTAGTTTATCATCATTAATATTTGTCGTCTTGTCGGCTTGTTAACTTTTATAAAACTTCCAATATAAAATTTTATTTCTCGTCAATTATCATCAAAAATACTTACAATTACATAAAATATACAAAGAACAAGTACCTCACAAAGATCTGCTGCCCGAGGCCTCGCAATGGCTAGGGCCGCCCCTTTTCGTCGGTGATTAGATCAGTATTTGAAAGGGACCTACATTAAATTTAATACACTTCACAATAAGTGGTCCCTTGTCACGTCTTGTCTCTCCACCTGTTGTGATATTATTTGTTTGAAAAAAAAAGTTTTTGGTATGATATTTTTTTATCCTTATTTTCTTTTGGTCTTGTTATTTTTATACCAAATTTTGAATTAAATATATATATATATATATATATATATATATATATATATATATATATATATATATATATATATATATATATATATATATGTGTGATTTGCGCTATTGTTCTATTGATATTAATCATACAGATAGCCTTAAAACCCGTTGTGTTTGCTGCATATGTTTAATACGATAAATCCAATGCGTTTCTGACCTATAAAAGCTTACTTTTGCTTTTAAATATTCAATTGTTCAAATATTAAATAATTCATTCTCAAGAACTTTAATCTAGAAACTCAAATTTCACCTAGTAAAAGCTAATAAACTTATTCTTAATTAAAAGTAACACAATATCTATATTAATTATATTTTTTATTTGAATACAATTCACTTACATTTACACAACTTTGTATGGATATATCTGTGTATGTGTGGATATCCAAAAAAGCTCTAACGCGTTTAAAAGCTATGACGTCATGGGCATGGGTAACGTTCTCGGCTCAATACTTGTTGCAATTGGGGCACCAGGGATATAGGTCAACAGTGCGACGAGGCACGGAGAACCCCCCTCTCCCTCACCCAGTACCACCGCCCTGGAGCGCCCAACACCCCACCTAGAGCACTGAACACTGAACACTGAACACTGAGCAAAAGTAAAGTAGAGGGGATGATGGAGATGCTGAAAACGGTACGGCCAAAGACCTCAACATGGGGTCGATCAACTTTGATAGTGTGATATATATACACATATATATGTGAGTAAATATATATATATATATATATATATATATATATATATATATATATATATATATATATCTGCATCGAATTTGTGAATGACGTAGATACGCTATGCACTAAATATGCATTTGTATTAGTGACTCTATCAACACAAACACATATATATATATATATATATATATATATATATATATATATATATATATATATATATATATATATATATAGTGTGGCGGGAAGAGGGGGTATATATTTTCACAATATTGAATTTTAGTTATTCCTTATTTAAAAATTGTGATATACAATGTCTAGCTAAAAGGAAATTAGCCTTAAGGTAAGCATTGAGAGGTCTATACTGCTCTCTGCATCAAACGCATTGACTTACGCGCGCAAAGCATGACAACATACTATATATACAGGTTGTTTTAACTACACCCACTTATAAAAATTATATCATTTTTGGACCTTTATATCTTTTTTACTAACTGGCCAAAAATCTAAAAACTTTCCTAATTTCTTTTCCAAATATGTGGAACCGTTTTCGAAATATACGTTGAAATGATGCTTCTTTTACAGCGCCGCATTTAGAGGTGTGAAGGCCCTGTGGCAACGAAGGAGCGGAGGCCCCTAATATTTCCGAATAAAAGGAAGATTTTTTTTCCGTCAAGTCTTTCAAACATTTAGTGCTTTGTACTTTATTGTGTAGGCTCCTTTCTTGTGGAGGCCCCGGGGCAGTAGCCCTGCCTGCCCTCCCTGAAATTCAGGCCTGCTCTTTTATACTTCGAACTTTGTAGGACCCTCTCCATGTAAAGTATGAGAAAACAAATTTCATAGAACGCTTGAAAAATAAGCTAGCGCCAAGATACTTTATATATACGTTATATTGCATTTAATTCTGAAATGCGCTTCATGACAATTTTCTACCTGGTTCTTTTTATTTTATGAAATTTTATCAAATTCTGCAGAAAAGTGGTTTTTCTTGTGAACTGTCTTAAACTTACCTTGAACAACTAGAGAACTGCAAGACAGACCTTACAAAGTATCAAAGCACTCCTACAACATCCAAACAACATTCATTCATTCATTTAAGTAGATCTTATATTCTTTCTACAATAAAGAAATTTATAATTACTAAAAGAAAAATAATAATCAAAACAAAAAATAAATATTTTAGTTATAAAAGACAGCTCTAGCTCTCTCTCAGCATACTTCAGAAATAACGAACTTTATCACTGAGACACCAAAAGCACCAAAAGCTGCGCATGCGCATAAAAGCTCTTCTATATTTCGTTATAACACGTGCCTTAACGGCGCGCAATCAATGTGATGACGTCATTGTCATTGAACCAATCGCGTTGCAGCTCCATTCAAAGAGTTGTTTCGTTGAAGCGGATGGAAGCCTGATGGTTAGGCAATCTTGCAGTTCTCATCGGAAAAGCGGGTGGAAAACTTCGAAAATTATTTTACCTTTACTATATTCATTTTCATTATTCAAAAATATTAATTTCAAAAATTATTTTTTTACAAATATATTTTCGATATTTATTTTTGTTTTTGTTATATGAACAAGTTTAATATGTTTTTAGTTTTTTGTATTTATGATTTTGAAAATCGCGCCGTTTTTTTTAAGTTTGTTGTGTTTGTGTTTGTTTGAAAATATTTTGTTTTTTGGGGACAATAATGTAAGTACATTTTAGAAATGAACAAAAAGGCATGATTTTTCAAAAATTTGCTATTTTTTATTTAATTTCAGCATGTTTAAAAAATGCTATATGTTATTAATATTTTTAAAAACTAATTTAACAAATTACAGTTAGACCGTATAATATATAAACCTATAAAATACCCAACAAAGAGTTTATGTAACATATACGTAACATTTATAAATATATATTACATAAATGTTTTTACCGAAGTATTTATTATTGGCAAAATTTATAACATCATTGATAAAAATATTGAATTCTTTAAAATTAAGATATAATAAATATGAAAGCAACGACACAGTGGCCGAGAGCGCTTATGATTTACACCAAACTGCGGTGTCTCAAAATTTCTTCTACGCCTGGGGCCTTCACCAACCTAAATCTCCCATTATGAATTTTTGAAAATTATCGTATGTAGTTTTTATGAATTAATTACAATAATGAAGAAAATAAATTGTAATTTTCTTTTCTTTAAAAGGCTCTCCGATATATGAACTTATCCATGCTACGTCACTGGATCTGCACTAATATTTCAACACCAAATAAAAAATGGAAATCTTTTTACATAATATAGGGTCGGTTTTCAATTCTCTGTTAAACATCAGCGAAGGTATAACTGAGTTGAACGGGCTCCTACTATGTTGGTAGTTGAGGCTCAAATATGTGAACTACACCGTTGCCTAAACTTGGTAACAATCAAATGCCCAAAATATTGCATTAGTTTATAAATCGAACTCAAAACACAGCAGTCTGATGTATAGAATCAATTCTCTCACCCAAGGTGTAATTGGTGTATTTTGCATACTGCACTTACATAACTCCCTTCTCCCCCCTTGTCCATTCTATTATTAATTCACATTATCTAATTTTAAAACTGGTAACTTTCACTTATTGTCTATCCCGCTCTTTCACATTGGAACCCCATATGAAATAACAAGCGAGATAGAAACAGTGAGTTTCATAACAGAAAAGCAGAGGTGGTTCTTCCACGCTTTTACAATGCATGCACTTTACTTATATTGGAACTATTTTAAGACATGCAAAGTAGGGTTAATGGGGAAGGTGGTGGCGTAGGAGGAAGTGGGGAAGGGAAAGGGGGATGTACACCTACGATAAAACATATTTATAAGCCAATTGCATTAAGGGCACATTATAATATTACGCAGTTGAAAACAGTCTCGCGAGTATTGTTAAATTTTTATTAAATTGAGGTTATGCAATCAGTTTAAATATTACGCAAAACTATAAGACATGGAACTCTCTCTCCCTCTCCTTCTTCACCACTATAAAATATGTTTAGCTATTTCCAATGTATAAAACGAACCGTGGAATTAGTTAAAAGTAAGCTAACAAGTTTGAAATTTGTTTTCCTAGACAATTTCTATATAGGAAATTGATATTGACTCTGATAAAATTAGCTTGTGGCAAGCTGGCACACATAGACGACTAAATATACTCAGTATCGGATCGATTCCACAATATATCGATCGTCCAGTTCATTAGTGATCATTATCACATTATTATACATATTTTCATATCGATCTTTTAAAGATGTCTTACTAATGAACTGAACGATCGACATAGTATGCTGTTCGGCTCACGTATCGGTATCCTATTGTTGTTACATTGTCTTCTACTAGCCCCCCCCCTCCCTTCTAATTGTCCCTCCACCTCTTTCTCAATTCCAAATTCAGTTTTATACAATGATAACTTTTATCATTTCTTATTCATTTCTTTACTGTGACAATTTGATCCATCACAAAACGCACACCGATTTTTAAATCGTCTGTTAACTGTGGTTTAATATGAACCTTGGTTGATACTTTTATATCTCAGCTCTCATTTTTGTTTTAATCGAACATAACTGCAGCTTAACCAAGCAAAATACTTCGGTTACATTTTTCGTTAGTACTGAGATCGGTCGGTCTTGAAAAGCTCATTTCTTATGTTAAACTTCAGTTATGAAGGTTGACTATCACTCTTAAAAAAAGCTTTATAAACTTTTGAACCGTTCTAAAGAAAAATTTGAGAACAAGGTATTAAAAGAAATTAAGATCCAGGTATATTAATTTTCATAACATATACATAGAATTGTTTATTAACAAATCCAGAAAGAAATCATCTTAAAAAAATTAATAACATTTTAACAGTGTAACTATAGAATAATCGACCCTCAACATTACAAACCAACATAATAATTACCTTATTTTTAACTTAAATATCCATTTAATTCGAACTTTCTACCGAAGTAAATTAACTTTAAAAATAACTATACAAAAGCTCGTAGTTTTCTAAAAATACTTTTCTCGTATAATGTAATTCTTGTATTCATTTCTAAATAAAACTATACCTCGTAGTAGAATAGGATATTTTTATAAATATTGATCTTTCAAATTCATTTATATGTATATATATATATATATAAATGTACATATTGTGAGAGTGGGGGGGGGGGGGGGGGGGGTTGGTGAAGCTAGGAATTGCAGGTAATGACGTCATCACTTACAGAGCACATGGTTACGTGACGTCACAGAACTCCCGCATTTGTGTTGCTAAATTATTTCCGATGGAAGGAATCCTTCATTATTTTAATAAATTATTTACTAAAATTATTTATTGAAATCTAGAAATATAGCAATATTCATTTTCAAAACTTATTTTTGCGGTTCCAACTCATTAAAAGTTAGTGGAAGAAAGCTTAAAATGTAGATACGTTATTCATCTAACTAATTGCAGCTTTAGATTTTGATTCGCGTTTATAGTTACTTACATAAAACGATTTAAACATAAAGAAACATTTTTTTTTGATAATATTTAACCTGCTGTATAGTATCGCCATCTATATTTTGTGAGTCAAAAATGGCCAAGTATCGTTTCACCTTAATAAATATATAGTTAATTTTTTGAAATGATTGTAAGGAAAGTGACTTTCTTTCTTTCGCCATCTATATTTCGCCAATCAAAAATTGCCAAGTATCGTTTCACCTTAATCGCGGTTTGTGTATATAAAAAACAATATTCGTGTCTCCGGAATCAAACCCGAGCTCTACATAATCGAGCGACATTTACTTAACGTATATATTTTTAACAGATTTTGCAACAATTTTATTATTAAGAAATTCGATTATAATTTTCACAACTTCTTAATATGCATACACATATACATATAAAAATATACTCATACACTTGTATGACATAAAGCTATAAGTGGTCCAGTTCATCTCTGCTAGATTTCTCTCAGTAGGGCAGTAACCCGTGTGACGTCATCAACTCGCGCACGCTCCCCACAAACTAACGGTAGTGTGAGTTCGAAGGGGGGGAAGCATCCTATAAATCCCCACTCTATTGCATGGGGTAGTCGAACCCACGGTAAGGGTGGGGGGTGGTTTAACCCAGTTTCAAAGAATCTAAAAATAGCATCAAGTTCTATAAATAGAGACCGACCATGGATCGAAATAGACTGGATCGTAGATATAGAGCAGGAGCAGGAGCATGACATGGACGTAGGGTGGGGGTATATGTGTGTGTGTGTGTGTCACGTGATCGCGTGAGATAATTGGGTCTAGTGGTGGGGGTAACTGCATTAACTGAGGAAGGAAATTTGAAAAAATGTACAAATAGGTGCAGTATGTATTAAACAATAATTATATATTATATATAGTGGTAAGCATACTTCGATCCCCCCTCTCCCCAAGCACCCCTTTCTAAAATTATCTCAATTTCAAAAATGTCTTCAATTTCCTCTAAATTTATATATTTATAAAATAATTATTTTTCGGTACCATAGCTAAACTTTTTAAGCGATTATGTTTCTATGCTTGATTGCGATAAAATAATTATTTCGCCCATCACAAAGCGACGTATATATATTATTCTTTTTCAACTTCGCCTTACCATTTAATATTGTTTTTAATAAAAATTCATCCCAATCACTCCCGCCACTGGATCTAGTTTTAATATTTTAAACATAGAGATTAAATTTAACACGATTTTTTATTAAATAACGGTTTCCTAGAAAATTCCAAAAGTTTGAGAAAAGCTTTCTCTACAAAATAACCATTTTACAAAAATATAACTGGAGCAATTTTCCAGCAGTTACATAATTTTCATAAAATAAATATTTTTGAACATTGTATATTATAAACAAGCAAATTCCGTGAACGTCCTTGTTATTTTTTCACTATATTATTGAATGGTCCATTCACTAGGTATTGAAAGCTGCTGCATCCCCTCCATCATCACCAACCCCCTCCCTTTCATAAAATAACCCAACAATACCCCACTCGCTACCTTGATAAATTATAGAACGACTATTGCATACACATTATGATGGCACATTCAATGTGTTAGAGCAGGATAGAAATATAATGGCCTCGATTAGAGCGAGATGGATTATAGGTCATGTGAAACTGGCGTAGAGATGATGATGACCTAGTTTCGGGTCTCGCTTCTTGGGGCTTGTTTATGTTTACTAACAGCGAGAGAGGGGTGGGGTAGCGGGGTAGTAGGGTGTTGTGAATATTGAATGAATTCTATTTATAGATGAATTATGTAGTAAATTATTATGATATTAATTAGTAATTTGGTAAATAACTGTACCCGACTGGATTATAATATATTAGAATAGCACACCCCTTATAACGCGGTTCCCACTAGTGCGAATTTCTGCAACGCGACTAAAATATTACTCCGACGGATTTTCTTCAAATACTTTTTAAAGAAAAAATCTTTTCAGGTAAGAATTTTGTGTTAATGAATAATTTTGTGAATGAAATAACACTTTTAGGCCCTCCGCACATGGGGCGACTGGTTACAAAACCTTATCCCCGAATCTGCCCGAACCGAATGAGAATGCAACTGTGTTGTTAGTGAGAGAACAAACGTCTATACGAGTAAGGGAAAACACACGGCACGAACGTAACTAACTAACTGATTTCAAACTGTTTTTGAGTACGTTTGCAGCGAGACTATTTCTCGGTCGCAGGGCATGGTTTTGATGATGGCATCATGAACACAGATGTGCACAGGTACTATTGAAAAGTATTTCAATACATACATACAAACAAATACGACACAATAAAATCATTCATTAATCAAAATCAATTCATTAATGTAGTAATATTTGCACCATGCCAACGCAATAGACAATGTATTCCTTCTTACGCCATCAGCATGAGGGGGGGGGGGGGGGGGGGTAGTCAGTACCTTCTGGTTCCCCAGCAACAGCCGTTCAACGATTTACCATCCCGGTACGCATGTACCCAATTCCATTCAAGCAGATTCCTAGTTCCAGGTCCCACTCTCCCAGTCTCAGACCTAGATTCCCGTTAACGGATCATTTTTTACTCGTATTTAGGGGATCGGAATCGGGATAGGAACAGGGACAGGGACAAGGGATGTAATCCATGAATGGGGCTCAAGGTTATATCTAGTTTTCGGTATATAGGTCAGAGCCTAGTCTCGCAGCCTTTGTGCTTTATGTATCCCCTCCACCAACAGTTCCCCACCCTCGTTTTCTTCCGCAATGTGCGAAACTGGGATTCCCAAACATTTTAAATTAGTAGATGATACAGATTTTGCAATTTTAGAATGAGCTTGTGTCCTATATCTAAATTTTTATAAAAGTGTACTATATATTGATAAAGTGGGTTACTAGAACCTCAAATGTTCAATTATTTTTTAATAACTCCTTATATGTTAAGAGATATTAACAATTAAAAAAGTCATTTTGTCTCTTTAATTATTAAAGGGATTCAACGTTGTACACATTCCAAATGCATGTGACATCACAATCCTTGTGTAAGGTTGCCAACCTTACAGCTCATAAATCTCTGCTATATGTATTTATATATCAAACTATCAAATATTATTTACAGCTATTTCAAGGAATAATAAAATTTCAATATTATGTCTGCCTTAGATAAAATAAAAGTTTATTATTCTTTGATTTGACTTGATTATTTGACTACCAACAGCTACAGAACATTACTACAGCACTGACAATTTGAAAATTTAGTAGTACAAAAACTTTCTGTCCAGCTACAATACAGCTGACTTAAAAATCAAGAGTAATAAATACATTTTAAACCTATATATTTTCTGATAATGTCCATCTCATGTTAAGAACCATTCGTATAGAGATGTTCCCCCCCGAACAGTTACATCCTCCGAAGGTCCTGAGAGTCCTGAATGATTCTAAAAATAAACCACCCCCTCCCTCACAGCTTCAGCAGTGTTGTTACAAGGTCGTCTTAGATCTTATGGGGTTAGTCGTTACATGCGTACGGAACCGGAAAACGCATATGGGGCAGAGCACTGATGCTTGACGGTGACTGCTGTGTCTTCGGGTTCAATTCCCGGACTAGACTTATATATTCTGCAGTTGGTGGTTAAGTAGTTATAAACTTTTTAGGCAGTGGTGTTAGATTAAATAAATTAAATCTAAAAAAAATAATTCTAATTCTAAATCTAATTAAAAAAGTAATCCCTGAAAATTTGTTTTTAAATTTCTCGTTAACGGGAACAAAAAATCGGAAAACTCACATTCTTTGCAATACATCAGAAAATATTAATAAAATTTAAACATACCAACAATTTATTTAAAAAGTTAAATTTTTTTAAAATGTCATACTGTCATAATAAATGTATTTAGCGAAATATCCTTTCTCCTCGATTTTCCGCACATAAACAACGCAAAGGTTATTGCGCTTTAAACCACGTGTTCAATAAATGCGCGCGCAACGTTTTTCCCAATGACGTCATTCAATTTCTCTGACGTCATCATCCCCACCAGTAAAGTTATTAAGATCTTTTAACAATATATCTATCTCTGTCTTACACATTACAACACAGATCGATTTTCCTCATAGCGACAGATCCTTCGTTGTGTTCAGTTGTTTCTGGTTTTCAGGGAAATGCAATCTTTTGTTCGTGTACATTATAAGTTTTAATACTTATTTGAGTTCTATGTTAATATATTCAGGAATACTATTTATTAACTGAATTTTGAATTATGCATTGATTGTAAGTTAATAGGATGCGATTCGCGATTCAATTTCAATAAAACTGTTCTACCCAGTAAACAATTTAGTGAAGTGTCCCTTTTTGTGACGTTTCTATCACTATTGCACTTTAATTATAGTGCGCATCAACTTTATCTTAATTTGTATTCAGGCAGGTGGAGTAGTCTCGACGTCAGTGAAGTACGCAGTCGATTCGGACTAGTGGTGTAAATCAAAATTAATTCGGTGTTAAATCGAACTTTAAATAACATGGCTAATCGGAACATTTAATCAAATATTTAAGTGATAATAGACTGTAGAAGTATTAAGTAACTTAAATATTATTATATAATATATAAATTCACCAATTAGTGTCTTATATTGCTATTTCAATATAGGAAAATAAAACGCAAACGAACATCTAAAACCTCAATATTTAATGAAATTATTTTTTTATAAATAGGTTAACTAATATGTCTCTTAAGTAATTACAAAATTGCAGCCGTAACTTATTCTTATTTTCTTCAAAAATTACAATTTAGTGAAACCATGTACAGCTCTGTTTCATATCTGTGCGGCAACTCGTAAGGTGCCTAAAAATCTGAAAAACCTCATTATTTAAATGAAATTATTTTTTTATAAGTAGGTTATAAAAATAGCATAGTAACATTAGTTACTACTTACAGGCTCGTGTAACATATATAATTTTGATATTATAAAAATTATGAACAAAGTTAAATACAATCGAATACTTATTAGTCGCTAAGGTAGATATGTACCTTACATAAGCAATCCAATATTAATATTTTAAATACATTTCATACAATTCTGTATTTATTTATTTTTTGAATCTCTAAACTATAAATAAAAACCTATAAAATATTTATTTAGATATTCGCACACAAAATGTTGATCACCCCAGGCTTTTACATACAATCAACTTTAACAATTTAAACATAAAACGAAAGCTGGTGATGTTTTATTATGCTGTAACGAACGTCCAATTTGATCCCCTGTTAAGTGACTTAAAGAGAATTGTAAATTAGAAAAAAATCAATTTGTAAAATAGAAAGAGCTTTTGAAATATGAAAGCTCTATCTGAAAGCTCACACTTTGCTATGTGTTATAAGCTTTTGCTAACAAAATGATTTTATTTTGTTAATTAGGTTTTTTGCTTGACTTGAGGTCTTATCAGTGAATTGTGGTTTAGTTTCCGGTCGATAGTTCCGCTGCGATCTAAAGAAAAATCAACCAAAGAACCAAACCGATATTTATTATATCGATTTTTTAAATTTTATCCCTAAACATCACAAGTCGCAACCCTTGTTCTCACCCTTACCCTACACCCTCACCACACTTAACATAAATACTCTAGCAATACATAATTATACACATATCAATAGAAATTTAATATTTAAAGTATATAAATACGTTTTATATAATCACTAATATTAAAAATAGATATTCAATTAAATAGGGAAATTTATTTATTGTGTGTAAATAAACATATATTTTGGAATGTATTATTAGGGCCCCTTGCGCTCTTGTCCTCCCTGTTTTAAACTAAACAATACACCAAGTCTTATGCACTGCATGCTACTTTATTTATTGATTTTGATTTAATTCTTTTTTACTATATTTTTAAATGTCTCGTGTTTCTCGACTACATTTTTATGGTTTTATGCAAAATCTTCTGAAGAGCGTGTCAACATATAAGTACAGCGTTTGTTATTTAAGGGGTTATATACTTACAGTTAGAATTTTCGTAATGTACATATATTGAAGTATACACGCAGAAAATTTCTTGTCAATCCGGCGATTATTTTCGAAATTACGTAAGTTAAAAAAATATTTCTTTTACTCTATGTAGATATACTTTTGAAACTGTAAATGCGTTTTTCTGAAAACTGTGTTTTCTCGGAAACGGCTGAACCGATCAGTCTCAAATTTTAACACAAGTTTCTTAAGTATATTTTTCAGTAATTGATCAAAGGTTTTTTTTCACCGATCAAAAATCAATTTCTTTTTTTGACTCCAAGCCACCATTTTGTCAAAAAATATATTTGAAATGTAGATTATACATTACTTTAACGAAATCCGTTGGGTTTTCTCATTTTAGATGATCCAGTCCAGAGATATCATGGTCACCGTAAGATCCCTTTTTTAAGAGGAGCTCCCGGAGATCATAGCATTTTTGAAAATCAGAGGCGGCCTTAGAGGATGGCAAGCAGGGCAAGCGCACAGGGCCTCGCATTCTCGTGCAATAACCCAAGTACAAAAATTCATTACTATATATCTATTAGAATCTCGCACTTTGCTCTTTAGAGATCCCACTAGAATCACTGCGTATATCTTTTAAGGCATTCCTGTACCTAAGTTTACCATCATTAATATTTGTCGTCTTTGTGCTTGTTAACTTTTATAAATCTTTCAATATCAAATTTTATTTCTCGTCAATTATCATCAAAAATACTTACTTACAATTTACATAAATTATACAAAGAACAAGTGCCTCGCAAAGATCTGTTATCCAGGGGTCTCGCAATGGCTAAGGCCGACTCTGTTCACAATTTTTACAAATGTAAAAATGTTAAAATACAGTTAAAAGTTACCATAACATGTGTACAAATTTTTACATTAAAAAAATTTAAAAGTCTTCTCAGAAAAAATTCTTGAAAATTTGCTTTTTTTGGTCCTCCTTTAACAACGCTTGTTCCAATAATTGCAGGTCCTAATAGCCTACTTTATCAATATATGGTACACTTTTATAGAAATGAAGATGTAGTTCACAAACTAACTCTTTTTCAATTCAATTTCAAACAAAGAAGACTGCGTTAACCTGAAGAATGTCACAAATGTGCGTTGTATTATAATTTCGATACGGACCTAGAGATGTCATATATGTGCTCTTGGTATGCCTTAAAACTGTAAAGCCATTATAAGCTTATCTAGTAGGGTAGAGCTAGGGCCGCGGACCTCTCTAGTTTCACTGCTACTATCAAGAAAACACAATATGCAGTATATATGTCAGCAGCAAAACCGAGATCGTAAATGTTTCAATGTTGCAAGCCTGATTACTCAGGCCTTTAGGAAGTATACCTAAATACAAACGAAAGTAATTCATTTTAGAATGTGACCCAAGAAAAAGCAGAATTGTAACTGGATGCAATTGATTGTCAAATGAAACCATAAAGCACATAATTGATGATGGTAATATTATTATTTTATTTTCCGCCTTAAAGTGAAATAAAGGTTATAAAATGTAAGACAAACCCTTAGAAATGTTACCAGTCATATAAAAATTGGAATTTAACTAGAAAATATAGCAATATACATTTTCAAATCTTATTTTTGCGGTTCCAACTCATTAAAAGTCAGTGGAAGAAAGCTTAAAATGTAGATACGTTATTCATCTAACTAATTGCAGCTTTAGATTTTGATTCGCGTTTATAGTTACTTACATAAAACGATTTAAACATAAAAAACATGGTTTTTTTGATAATATTTAACCTGCTGTATAGTATCGCCATCTATATTTCGCGAGAAAAAATGGCCAAGTATCGTTTCACCTTAATAAAATTAAATTACATTTCATTTCTGTTCCTTATTGTATCTACTCATTCTCACTCCTTCCAAAAAAAAGTGAATCTTGGAAAAATTGAAATTTGGAATCGATGCCGTCATAAATTAGTAATTAATTTTAAATAAAAACTGTAATTTGAAATTTGTTTAAATAAAATATGTGCTTCAGTTCACCGGTTCGGCACGTGTGCTCAGTTTGATTTCTGGCATATCCGGTTGCATACAAGGTCCGTTCATTTATCTCTAGTTACATGACACGGATCTCCTTCGCGTAGTACGGCTTCCTGGGGTGGAATTCACCACCCCCTGGAACAATGGAATAATTTTTTGGATTTTTTATATAACACTTACAAAATTATATCATGGCTGAGATCGTTAAGCAATGATATTTCAATGCTTGATGATATCCCGGCTAGGATTTTACCCTAGATGTTGCAATAACCAGCTTCTTTAACGTTTCAACTTGTGAAATATAAAGAAATAAAGTTAATTATATTAAATATAATAATTTATATTAGTGCATGCATAATTTCTCAAGTTGAAACCTAAAACATAAAAATAAAACCACTGCATCTATAACAAAAGTAGTTCTATTTAAAAATGTAGTTTTTCTAACTGCGGGGCGTACTTTGAGAGCCACTGCATAAGTAAATGGGGTGTAGGTACATCCGATACTTCACCCCCTACTGTCCACCTCCTCGGGCCGGTAGAATAGAGCTTGGTAGATAGTTTTCCGGTCACTGGTAAATATCAAAACAAAATATCGAATTTAATGGTCGAAATTTGAAGCTTCAGCAACTTTTTCTATGAACTGTATTATAGCATATAGTCCAAATCACGATAGTTCGGCGGCGACTTTTACTTAAAAGAGGTTATAACAGCGGTATAAATCTATAATACGATAATGAATGTTATTTTATTCGTTTCTATATACATTATAGAAAAATAAGTGAGTCAGTGCTTTTTAGTTATATCGGCAGTTTATACCCCACAACTTGTTTTAAGTATGAGTCGCCACCGAACTCTCGTAATTTGAACTATATAACCAAAATAAAGTTCTGAGGAACATAGTGAATGCACCAGCAACGTCTCCAACACCATGTCAACGTAGAAGCGTTGCACCTGCTGCACACGGATGGACTGACAAGAAGATTAAAGAGAACTAAGCCATTTAGCTAGTATGATGACCGACAGAAAAAGAATATCAACAATAGTTAATGCGCTCTGACTTCAAAAATATTACCATTATTAAAATTAACTAGAAAAAATGTTATTAGATAGTTTATATAAACTATTTTTTTTTTTATATTTATTTACTTATTTGCCTTGACTTTCTTTCGTCATAGCCACCATCAAACATTTTTTATACATCTTTTATAATTTATAATTCAAGTTTACACATTTCTAAATATTTCAATAATTCACGAATTAATTTTGAAACACTTAACAAAAATTTAGTATTAACAGGAAAAGTTTTAATCACATCTAATATATCACTATTGAATTTTGATCTTTCTAAACTATAATTTATGCATTCAAATATAATATGATCCAAAGTTCCACCACATTGACATCTATCGTCAAATTTAATATTAATTTTGTACAGGTGAGCTGGAGTTTTGCAATGATTACTTTTGATTCTGATTATAGTTGATATAATTTTGCGGGACTCATTTCTAAACCATCTTTTCTCACTTAAACTTATCAACTAGTTATAACAATATATTAGGTATAAAGAAAAAATTATACTGGAATAAGTTAAAAACAAATTCAAACTTTTTTCCCTTAATTCGGCACTTCCATTTTCGACATTTTACCACTACTTCCGGCTTCTCCAACATGTAAATGTAAGGCATCCGTACGGACTGCCGTGGATCAGGTATTTGTATGGCTGTCCACTGCACTCTTTAGCTGATCGAATTCTTCATAACTATAATACGTGTGTAATAAATTACGTAACTACATTTTATAGTTTCAAAGAAACCGAGATCACATTTTTATTTTCAAAAATGTTCACCTTTCTACAGAATTTTAGCATCATCATCATCATCTTCTTGATGCTACAGCTCTTGTAGGGCCTGATCTCCTTCATCTTCCAATCTTCTTTAGGTCCTCTTCCACTTGCTCTTTCCATCTCGCACAGGGTTTCCTTTCACTCTTACACCCTGTCGATTTCCTTCCTTCAGTTTCTAAGAGATTCTGATACCTAATTCCGTCACTATATTGCTTTCTCAACATATGCTATATATTTCTATATTTGTTTTCTCTCTTGCACTTCAACAGAATTTTATAAAATTGAAATATGATGTCATGATAGAGTGAGCGAGAACATTGATGCTTATGTCTTGGAGTTCAATCTTCGAATCAAAGTTATGTCTTCTGGGATTTGGTTGTTATTAAATGCTCACTTTCAACCTGTAATTTTCTTTATAGGACACTAGTGATTCTAAGTTTTTCAAAACAATAATAAGAAAATTACCATTTGCATTACCAGGATGCAAATTTCAACAGTCAAAATCTGAAAATTTAGTACCGTAACACGTATTGAAACTTTTCTGCTTATGAAGGACATAAATTTTCAAGATGACCGAAAGAAAAGTGACATTTTTGTGAATATCCTTAAGTTGCACTAGAAAAACGTACTTACAAAGATATATCACAGGTAAATAGATGTTACGTGAACTACGACCACCCCCTTGACTAGTGGCTGCTTTATAAGCGTCCCCCAGTCCCCACCGAGACCAGTCGTAAACTCACGCCACCCCATAAACAGTGTAAACAGAAAATAGCCGGAAGGCACTACGAAAACATCTCGAAAATCTTCTCAAAATATGTTTAAATTCGTTGTGGATTCTGTCTATATTAGAAGTGAAATATTAAGTGATATTTCGGTGTGAATTTTGACACCAAATTGTTTAGTGGTCTACATTTAAACATTATTCTAGAAATTTAGTAAATGTTTTGCAATTAAATTAGAAATTGCATGTGTTTTTGAAAGATAGAAAATTTATTTTTTTGTAAGTATGTTCATGATGATTTTCGCACAAATATTATAGAAATTATTACAGTTACGAAAGTGCGGCACCGACTCATGCTTGAAACAAGTTGTACCGTACTTTTCTAATACATATAGGAACGAATAAGATAAATTTCACTATCGTATCATAGAATTATACGGCTCTAATAACCTCTTTTGAGCATGAGGTCTACTAAACAGCTAATCGCAGTTACGTATATTTAAGGTTTAACTAACATAACAAAAGACTAACGATTTTACGTAACATACAATGCTTTGTGACCGTATTTTTTCAAAAAATAAAACTACCCATTTGCGCATTAACAAGTTCTTTTTAAAGATGAAAAACTTTTTGAATAGCTAAAAATAAGATGAAATATTACTAGGTATCATTTAAGTTAGACATTGCATGAATGTAAGGTTATGTTTTGCTTGTAAATTTATATGTTTATTAGGCAGCAGTGTAGTTAGGTAAATTACAAAACATCAGGACATTGTCTGACATGGGATTACTCAGTAAACAATTCAGTAAAGTGTCCCATTTTGTGACACACCTTACACCTTAATTACAGTTCGCATCAACTTTATCTTCATTTGTATTTCGACAGGTGGAATGGTTTCACCATTTGTAGTCGATAAAATAGACAATTCATATGTAAATGAACTCTTTCATGACAAAAATATCACACGCATCTTCAATATGATGGCAAAGAGACTCCAAAATGTTCACTGCGTAGTTTCTCACGCGCAGATTTTAAATAAAACGAATTTTTTTAAATATTACATTTTCTGTGTTTGTTGTTAACAAACTTAAATTGATCATGTGCTCTATAACATATGAGGCCACGACACCATACAAATTGCCAATAAAGTAAATGATCGTCAATATGATAGGACTCAGGCTAGGATGACGATAAATACTCATATGAATGTTGGTTCAATCTTACATCTTGTGCTACCGTTGGAAGTCAGGACCGGTTAGATGATCTTTAGATGATTTTTTTTGCTTTTTTCCAAATTCCAAATGCACGAGGCCTCAATATAGGATTCGAAAAAAAAATTTTTATACAAAATCTTTATAATAGAAATTCCATTCTATCCTCTGTAAATTTCTCTATTTCCGGATGAATTACCTACTGGGTCGGGTATTTTTTGCCCTCTTGATTCAACGATAATAGATAGAAAGTTAAAATTTTGTGTATATATATTCCAGTAAACAATTTGGTGAAGTGCCCTATTTGGTGAAGTTCGAGTCTTAGAAACGAGATGCGGTTAGACAAGTAAAATATATTTTTCACCGTTACACTTGTATACTTGTATAGTATTTTGTTCAGTACAGTATGTTTAAAGTATATGCTATCCTTTTTCAACAAATATTTCTTTAATGGTAATAGACAGACGCTATCTCCCTCAATCCCTGAATATAATGTATATAAACGAAGATAGAATCTAGCGATGGTAAGACAGAGGTTTTAAACCTAACCTAAGTAGAATTTACTCCAAAATGTTTACTGTGTATATATATTATAATTTAGAAATCTCAAAGTAAAGAATTGTGCATTATGAAATTGGACGTTATGAAAATTTGGGAACCTTTCGATGAAAGAGGAACAGATTTCGGGATTTAAGCGCGATAAATCTTTTTCAACCCTTAATATTCATAAACTCTTTACATTCTTAACAGTTTCATAAATTTGTTTCAGATTACAAAACATTATGGTAACAATTTCACAAGTAAAACATTTTTAATATTTCTTATATATTCAGTTACATAAAATACAATAAAAAATAGATTGAAGCAAGTATACGTTTAGGGTAGATGCATAAATTAATAAATATAAAATAATTATAAGGTGAAGAAGTTTCAAATTCTATATATTTTCTATGAATGTGAGAAAATTGACATACGGCATCGCGTGCTCGTAAATAGACTGTGGGCTCTAGGACATATAGTTTTGTATCACTCGAATAGGGAGCCATCTGTGAACCAGTAGTTGAAAACAGTGTGTTCTCATGGCCACAGAAAAACCAAGGACGGCCATATTGAAAAGAATTAAATTATTGAAATTTTAATATCGCCATAAATAATAAAATAAAAATACCTTGAGAAATAATATGAGTTCTTTTTTAAGTTGGACATGCCTTGGTTTCTATAAAACTGTACTGTATCTTGATAAAGTTGGCTGTCAGAACCTCACATGTACAATAATTTGTTAATAAGATAGCCATTTTGTTTTATTTATTATATTGTGTGCCTTTCGGCTTTACAATCTACATTATTATATTTCTTAATGCATTTCATATAAATTCAAAGTTAAAACTAAACTTAAACTATTCTAGATTATTATTACTTCGAATAGTACTTTCTGTTTCTTCTTTTCTTGATCCTCTCTCTTCATGTCCCCTACTCCTCCTCTATTCACACCGTTTTCTGCTTCTCCTTCCTTATTCCCTGTATCTTTATCTATCACCTCTTGCCTTCCTTGTCTCCTCTCGACAAACCCTCTATTATCTTTTCACTATCCTTCCTGTATTCTCTCTTCGTTTTCACTTCTCCACTTATGTCTATTACAGGCATAAATACTCTATCACTAATACTTCTCCTGTCTCTTGCAACATATAAAGTGTTGATATTATACACCCTGTAAACAAAGATAAATAAAATCGAAAATTTAACATACGAACCATACTCCGGTCCTATATTGAAACAAATCTTTTGTAATATAACAATGGTAATTTTCTTACGTTTGTTTTAAAAACTTAACATCAGGAAATTTACATCATTTATCAATTTACGACATTTTACAATTTATTTTACATGCTTTGCATTATTTCCAAATATTATAGTTATAGAATATTATAAATTCCACCAATAATTATTGATAATAATAAAATTCTTTTTAATGCAGATACATTACGAATGAGGACTACACCGCTGCATTTATATAATAGTAGTGGTCACTACAGCTGTTGGCCACTGCCCAAGATTATTTATGTTACTCTTGTGCGTGTGACAGCGGCTATAGTGAACATTTAAGATCACAAACTTCAGAAGTGGGACTTCAACTTGACTTCAAGTAATTATTATTCAAGTCGTCGAAATTTTATCTATACTCATGGCAGCTGCTGGACACTGCACAAGATTAGGTTGACACTCTTGTGCGTGTGACAGTAGTTATTATGGGCATTCAGCCAACTTCACTTCGCTCGCTATGATGCTAAGTAGGTTTTATTAATTAATTTATCATATGTGTTGTTAGGCATTACATTGTACAGATTACATCTCATTTTATTACATAAACCATTTTGCAACTGTGTTAAAACTACATATCCATTTTATCCTCTCCTTCTTCTTCTGTAACATCTGTATCAGGTGAACTTCGCTTTTTAACTTCTCCTTAAACCTACTATAATGTTTCTACTTCCTTGTCACACATCCTACGTAGTTTCTCTTCCTCTACACCCCCAGTATCTACCTCCTCTTGCTTCATTCCCTTCTCTAAACCTTGCGATCATTTTCTTTTCTTTGCCTCCTTGTTTTTCTAGGTATTGCGGCGTTCTTTTCGACCATAACTCACTATATCTGGTCTTGTACTTTGCTTCATGCTATTACCTTTAGCTTTATCAGATTCCGTACCTCTCTTCCCTCCTCTCCTAGTCTTACTATCTCCGCTGGCGCTGTCCCTCTTCCTTCGTAATACCTTGCCCTCTCTTTTCCCTTTATTTCTGATTCCTTCACTCACTACTTTCGCGAGTCTGCTCGCTGCCTCCTTCACTTTTTTCTCCCTACCTCTATTCTCAAGTTATTCCGCTTTGCTTCTTCCAACACTAGGTCACTGGGATTCTATTTAATATTTTTAATGGTGTGATTCTTCTGCAGCTGTAGTCATCGTCAGGGGCTCATTGCAGCTGCTGAGCGCTGCACATGATTAGTTAAACACTCTTGTGCGTGAGACAGCGGCTATGGTGGGCCCCCAATATCTACATGATGGACATTAGAGGTGGATTAAGCCCTATACTGCCCAGATTAAAGATTTATATATATGGACTACTTCAAAATATATAATTTCATTATTTCTAATTAAAATATTACGCCGAAATTATAGAAATTAACGAAGTTACAGAACTTTGAAATGAGTGCTGTTTATATATCGATCGCCTGGTTCATTACTAAGACATTTCCGAAAAATCTACTTGAGTTGAATATGCAGTTATATGTAAAAGGGTACGCTCTATCTGATTCAATACTCAGATAATTCATGCTGAATGCTGGAGATGTCTCACTAATGTACTGGATAATAGATATACAGTTAAATCTTTTTAATCCGACATAACATGATTGGGAATATGTTTTGTTATTATTTCTGTTTGTTCAATGTTCAGTTTTTTTTTCAGACAGTCTTGCCTACAGTGTGTGGACACCCAAAAGTGTACCTTAACACAGTTTTTTCTTTATTTTTTAGACAAAATGGAGAGCAATTATACGGCATCTGATCTCCATCATTAGCCAAAGAGCTTGTTTCAAAGATTAACCCTTGAAAAACATCTGTTAAAAACGTCTGTTTCACATTTTATTGGGCTTGTGTCCTATGTCCTAATTTCTATAAAAGTGTACTATATATTGATAAAGTGGGTTACTAGAACCTCAAATGTTCAATTATTTTTTAATAACTCCTTATATGTTAAGAGATATTAACAATTAAAAAAGTCATTTTGTCTCTTTAATTATTAAAGGGATTCAACGTTGTACACATTCCAACTGCATGTGACATCACAACCGCTGTCAACCTTACAGCTCATAAATCTCTGCTATATGTATTTATATATCAAAATATCAAATATTATTTACAGCTATTTCAAGGAACAATCAAATTCCAATATTATGTCTGCCGTAACTGGGTTAAATAAAATAAAAACTTATTATTCTTTGACTTGACTTGATTATTTGACTACCAACAGCTACAAAACATTACCACAGCACTGACCTACTCAACAAATAACTGACGTTAAAATGCATTTCACGTCATACAAATATGGCCGACATCTGTAGCGCTGAAACTACAATTCAAACTTTTAATTG
This sequence comes from Panorpa germanica, assembly GCA_963678705.1. NCBI lineage: Eukaryota > Metazoa > Arthropoda > Insecta > Mecoptera > Panorpidae > Panorpa > Panorpa germanica. Next base: position 4,672,122 of record OY783219.1, read on the forward strand.
CTATATCTCCGTCAATATTTAGATATTTAATAAAATAGACACGCCAATACACATTTATTGGCATCAATTTCAATCAACAATTGAAAAATCGACCACTAAAAAATGAGGACGCAAACAGACCGAGTCATGGCGGTATAACCATTCATGGGTACGGAGGAAATGCTGTACCCCCCTTAGCTTCCGTATTAGGATTTAAATAACCTAATACGGAAGTCTAATAATAACTTTATTTGCAGAACGCATTACGGAAATACATTCTTCCTATTTGTATATTTTCTATTTCTAATCTAAGATTAAATTTGTTCGAACAACATGTAAGAATAAAATACCATCTTATAGCACATTTATTGATTGATGTTTAAACAAACTTACATATAAGAACTTAGGTTAGAAGAAGAAATAATTCAGGAAAAGTGTATTATGCTGATTCCGCAAATAGACTTATTAAATATTTAGTTCTATATATATTCTAACACTGGATTAGTTTTAAGTCTCTGAAACTAAGTACTCTGAAAGCGCTTAGCAGTATATGTTGTATGTATATGTATTTATGTCTCAACAATATTCTAAATTTCAGTGCCTTAACAATGTCAGTTTAATATGTATGTCATGTGTGTAATATAAGCTGAAAGTCGAAAAAGTACTTTCTTATATTACTTAACTTAAATAAACGTGTATTAATTTAAGTTTAAGAAGATTTATAATCTTTAAATATAGCTAAATACATAGCTATACATTTTAGAATATAAGAATATATTTAAGAGATATGAGTAATAATAGAAGTATTCATATAAATATCAGGCGTAAAATTTCTAAATTAATATAAATAAGTAATACGTATTAGATTAATTACTTGTTAAAATCGAATAATGTTCCAAAATAAATATTGTGTATAAAATTGACGTTTTTGATATTATATTGGTGAGAAAATGGTAATTTAAAAACATAAAAATTAAACAAATAAGTCGTTGTAAAAGTTATTTTTTTATTATATTGTGGTCACTGAAAGATTGAATGGTATAAAACAACAATAACTTTTACAAACACATGTTTTTTTAATCTTTTATTTTTATTAAGTTATCAATTTTTCACACCCTCTCCAGTGATCCATTAAATATCTTTACAGCATCCTGTATTACCCCTCAATCTTTTATCCAAGAAACACACTAAAAGTTTAAAAAATTTGTCTGTTTCAAAGTCGCCTTTTTTCCGTGAATTACATCGCTGCCTAATAGGTTTATGGTTATGTATGTTCATAATATGATTAACTTGATAACAACCGCACGGTAATCGGGAATCCAACGGGTATAGATAGAAATAAAGAAAAAGAAATTAAATAATATCAATCTCGTGTGATTTTCGATAATGTTTCGCAACTTTTCATGCTTAAAAATATATTTATTTAGGCGAGTTAGATATCCAAGAAACAAACTTCTATTAGACTGGACGCACACTGAAGATAAGACTGTACTTAGATAGGTCTTTTGCGTGCGCCTATGCTTTCTTATTCATAAATTTTCGAGCTACTCAATGCTCAATACAATGAAGCCATTGTGGTTTCTCTAACAGGAAATGTATTGATAGAAAATAACGGAAACACCATTTATTATTATCTTAGTGTTGTGTATATATATTATCAATTTGATAAAAGTACATTTCAATAAAAATATTAAAAGTCAAAGTTTCATAAATTATATTAAATAAAAACAAAAATAAATAAATTATCTAAATCAGCTATGTCTTGTTGTATCCTTTTTATTTTGAGGCTCGTAATGCAGAAAGGATTCCTTTCTCAGGATACGATTTCCCTCGATAGCAAATCCTTGGTTTTGCACAGGTTTACTCATGTGGGTACTTATTTTCTTCGCTTGCGTTTCAACATTTCTTAGCAACATTTGCAAACTCAATGTTATATCGATATGCAAATTATGAGCTAACATTTGACTCTCCGTTTTTACGTCACAACTGAGTACTGCGGAATGTTCCCCGGTACCGCTCCTAGCCGTGCAGGTCTGTCCTCTGTTCGACAACAACGCACTAAGCGATTCAGCACTAGGTTCAAAGATACGGTTCTCCAATGGTGCTTGCTCCCAGACTAATTTCTCCTGGAGTTGCAGCCATTGTTCCTGACGACTGTGATAATCATGTAGCTCGGCCAAAATACCTTGCAGAGATCTAAGACATTTAAAAATTTAATAAATTAAATAGAAGTTACAAATATGTTAATTGTTTTCAATGCAAAATGAAATAGACTAACATAAAACTCACTCATGAAGTTCCATGAGCCCCAATTCTAATTTCCGGTGGCATAAAACGGAGTGTTTGGACTTTATGGCCCGTTCCATTATTGTTTTGTCAGGCGAAAGTTTGAGGCAATTGTCGTAGCATGCTACAGAGCGATTGTAGTCTGCTAGAACTGCGTAGACATTTCCAAGAGCCAGATGATTTACAGATCGCAAAGGATCGTGATCTATAGCAGCGTGTAGAACAATTGCAGCTTCTCCAGGATGTTTAGATTGATGAAATATATTTCCTAAGTTTGATAAAGCTATATCACGATATTGTCTGAAAGTAAAACAAATTATAGAAGTTATTTAAGTGGTTTAAACATTTGTGGAACGAATTGGAAAGAAATATTAAATTACCAGTTTAACTCACCGGGGGGCAAAGGTGACAGCCCTCCTACTGCATTCCATAGCATTGGGGGCATTCCCTTGGATACGCCAGAACATGGCACCCAAGTTATACAGTAACCAGGACGTTTGGTTGGTGGCTAGTTTCGTGGCAACTTGATGACCAAATTCATAGAGATGTACATTTGGGGGCAACCACTGGAGCAAGACGTGCTCTGGAGACATTGTCAGATTTGCCCGTCCAACCATAGCCTGTGAAAAGTGCAGTGCTTTTAAAAATATTGTGTTGAAAGAATAATTGATTACTATGTGATTAATTAAATAAAATTATGAAATTACATTGAGATGTTCAAAAGCAAACATGCTAAAATCGAGAGGATATGCGTGTTTACATTCTGGAACCTTTAAAATGACCTCATCTTCTAATTCTTGAAAGAGATCATCGAGATTTATTCCTTCTCTACCAGTTCCATCAGCTGCTATTGTAGTATATAAGTTAACATCACTAAGAGGTTGTCCAGCAGATATACAATCATTGTCAGTTTGATAAAGTCTCGTTTCTAAATCAGTAGCCCCTTCTATTCCAGCCCACTGTTCATCAATTCCAGATTTTCTAGTAACCAATTCTTTATACAATGACTCTATCTTTGTTTTCCGATAATCTTGCTCTAAAAAAGCTGTAAGGTCATGAGGTCGTCTTAAATGAAAAGGCGAATCCAACTGCAAGAGATAATGTTTATTTATTTAAAAAAAAAATAACAAAACATAACCACAAAAATACTTCAATATATTAATGAAACCTTTAAATAAAATAAACACAGATATATTTATTACTTACTTGACTTTGTATACGACCATTTTCTGTAACAGCCCAATGGGTAGATGCTGATATACCAATAATTATTTGAAATAATGTAAAAAACACTCTGAGAGATTTCATCTGCACCATATTTCTGCAACAAATCTGCATTCTTGTTCGAAAAGTGGAGCGAAGTGATTATTTAAAGTACTTGCTTTCAATGTGAAATGTTAAGTATTGCCAGATAAAAAAATATATTTATTGATTATAATAATCATTTATAAATTATATAATAACAAATACATTCATACTATCTCATTAAGATAACTTAATAATCATAACATCTCTTTATTTTTTAAATATTAATTGTTTTATTACAAATGTTTATATCAATATATTAAAGTGTAAGTATAGTAGCAGCAGTCGATTTGTCAGGCGTAACATATACTCATGCGCTTTACTTTTAAATAAAATATTCTGTTTCTGACTTGTGAAACAATTAGTTCATCTATTAAATATGATGGCATCAGTTCGGCAAAATTTCCATAAAGACTGTGAAGATGCAATTAATAAACAAATTAACATGGAGCTCTACGCCAGCTATGTCTATTTGTCAATGGTAATGTATAATCGCTTTTTAAATATTTTAATTGCGAGTGATGCAATATACAAGTAATGCAACAAATCGATCAATTGAATAAACAATATATGTATAAAATTATATATCATACAAATGCAATATAAATAAGATATAATAATAATCTTTTAAACAAATGTATTTACTTACGACGCAAATACTTTTGTAAGTTCTAAAGATTGCAGGCAAATGTAAAGCTGGCGCTATGTTAGAAACATTATTCGGAATTATTATTTTATATGAGATATATACTGCTAATTATATATTAATAAACCTTATAACTTAGCTAAACTTACCTTCTAATATTAATCAACTTAGAATTTGTGTACTGAGTCCTGTAAACTAATTTGCAAGGTTTTTAGGCATATTATTTCGATCGAGATGACGTTGCGCTTAAGGGGATGCATTGGTATTTTAAAAAAGCTTCCGATGAAGAACGTGAGCATGCTATGAAATTATTGAAATATCAGAATAAAAGAGGAGGACGAATTATTTTGACTGATATCCGAACTCCAGAAAAAAGAGAATGGGGAACCGCTGAAGAAGCGATGAATGCAGCTCTACTTCTTGAGAAAAATGTTAACGAGGTAAAAATAAGAAATTAAGAGCGATTGTAACATATTCTTAAACCTATATTATTGTACTTATTTTACAGAGTCTTTTGGAGATTCACGTAATTGGTTCAAACCACGGGGATGCAAATTTATGTGACTTTTTGGAAACAGAATTTTTGCAGGAACAAGTCGATGCAATTAAAGAAATTGCAGATCATGTAACTAACTTAAAGAGAGTCGGCGAAGGTCTTGGCGTTTATATGTTTGATAAGGAATTGGAGAAATCTGACCACGACTAAATATGACTGATTTATAAAGCTGATATTTCGTTATCGAAGAAATTATATTTTCTATTATTAATATAGGATTGTATTGCTATTACTTATGGGACTCACATAAAAATATTTATTTATTTTAAAGTTTTATAGATTAGATTTTATGTGTCGCACATTGTAAAGAATGTAAAGGATTAAGAAGAGGATTGCGAATAGCATAAAAATAAAGACGAAGGTGAATTATGGTTTATGCAATTTAAAATATATAATGCCAATTATTAATTAATCTAAAAATATAACCATTAGCATGTGTTATCAAAATGAAACAGTATTACATAAAATAAATTTTTCAGTGTTTCAGAAATATTTATCATAAATTGCAATAATTTTAGCATATATTTTCTAAAATAAAAATATTTAAATTTCAAGTGCCGTTTAATAAATGTACCCAAAAATATAAAATTTTTAAATAATTTTAATTTTTATAGAAATTTTGCTTCCGGTTAATTAGTAGTTGGTAGCCCTGTCCTTTTTATATATAATTTTTAATTTAAATAAAACACGAATGTTTGGCGATACACATATATTTATTTTACGTAATTAAAATATATGTTTGTGTCAAAAAAATATTGATTAATTAATTTAATACATTTATAATTGTGCTAAAATATATTTATCCATTGAGAAACATCTAAATGAAAATACGGTATGTACATAAATGATTAACTTAAGTAAAAGATAGTATTTAAGATAAACTAATTTATTTAATTACTGTTTATAAACATATTAAAAGAATATATTATTGCTGTAGCTTTATTATTATGCGCATTTAACAATTACTTTGCTTGCTTCAACGTCTGTTAAGTATTTAATTTAAGAGATACTGATGACATCACAAATAATTCTTCGATTTCACAGTTTTTAAATCAATTAAAACAAAGTATGTATTGATTGTATATAATTGTAATAACATAACCTCAAAACATATCCTTGCTACAATCTTATTCAACATATATAATACTGTTTTCAATATGACATAACAATAAAGAAAGACAGCATAAAAAAATTAAAAGTTTGAACAATTTACAAATATAATAATTTATACAATTTCGTATTTATCAGAAACGAGAAGTTTTTCAAGAGAATATTTCACTGGTGTATCATCATCAACGGTTATAACATTCGCGGCTACAATATCTGCATAAGGAGTTGTTGATGCAAAATTAATCGTTACTGGGAAGAAATCACCAGGGATTGATGATGGACATGAGAATTCTAAGCTGCCCGATTTATTAGAAGCGTCTATTAAAGGTAAGCGCCATTGCAGATTATTTTTGCGAGGATCATGGTTATACTCTCCATCACATTCGTTGATAGAAGGCGAGCAACCCATTCTGAAATGGGAAACATTATCGCATTAAAATAATGCACTAGGTCAGATCATAGAAATTCGTCAGATCACTTACGGTAGAGGAATGATTATTGTTACATCTTGGAGTTCCAGTTTTGTGTGATTCAATTCATATTCTATGTTAACGTCGCAGCCCCCTTCCCCGTTCTCAGATGGCCAGCAGTTAACTATTAAAAGAAATTGTTTCTTATTCATTGTTCAATTATTGTTATTTACATTTACTTCTGGAAGTGCTTACTTAAAAGTGGCACCGCACTGTCGTCTTGGGTGGTCTGATAACGCCACTTTAAGACACCGATATCGTTGTGTAGAGGAAATGGTTTTGCAGGATTCTTCAAACCAATCTGACCCTTCTGTCTGAACAAATCCTTGTCCACGTTGGGATGTGTCTTAAAAGAATTAAAATTTTTAACATCTACGCATTTTTATTTTATAGAATACGTCCGCTAAACATAAATATGTGTATTTAAGATTTATCTAACATAATAAAAGTGACCTATTTTATTGCTATTTGAAAAATAAATACCCTTTTTTAATGAAAGTATAAAATATTGCATGAATGTAAGTTATTGTTACTTACTTGTAGTTGAATACCGCGGGTATCTGAATTATTCATTTGTATTTTAATTCTACCATATTTATCATCAGATATCCTTAATGTTAGCAAGCCTGATAATTCGAACGTTTGGAGGTCTCCATCACGACCTTGTCGAACGACAAGTCTGTCTTCAAGACGCAAATGAACACTGCAACATTACAATTAATAATTAGTGCCTTCCTAAGCGGTTTATTTATTCTGGAACAAATCAGCAAAACATACTCGTCAACATTTTCAAGTTTTTGGGGAACTTTAGCTTGCTGACTATTAGCCCCACTTGCTGGCGCCAGGCTGGTAACTTGTTGGCCCTCACTTTTCAGCTGATCAACAAAAGTATCCACATCCCGAGTTTTTCCACCGAGCTTTAGTGCATTTCGAGATTGCGGTTTTCTAAAAGAAAAAATATAATTAACAATATCAAAAAAAAAAACATTATATCGCGCTAAACGCAGTTACGTATATGTAAGGATTGTTTAACATTAAAATATTTATCTGTTACATACAGATTATATAATGTTACGTATTAAATAAAAGATTTTTATTATCTTTTGCTTTTACTTCATGACAATGTAACTTTAAATTATGTTAAAAATATTTAATATAGTTCAAACTACGAGAGTTCGGCGACGACTCATACTTAAAACAAGTTGTGGGGTATAAACTGCTGATACAACTAAAAAGCACTGACTCACTTATTTTTCTATAATGTATATAGAAACGAATAAGTTAAAATTCATTATAGTATTATAGATTTATACCGCTCTTTTAACCTTTTTTAAGTATAAGTCACCGCCGAACTCTCGTGATTTAGACTTATATAAGTTTTTATAGTTTAAGCTGTAATTTTCCACAATAGATACGTACTGCACTTGGGTGTAGCTTGGTTTGCTATCGTTAACAATAGAGCTAGAAATGGCACCAGAGCTCGAACTGCTAGAAATAGATGATGATATTCCACCAGAAGATGCAAAACCTTCCAAACTTGTGCCACCTCCCCCAGATCGACTACCCCCGCGTTTATTAGTCTCCATTCGTTGCCTCTGGAGTTCTTTTGCCTTTTCGCGCATTCTGTTCTTAGCTTCTCGCTCTTGAGTCTAAAATTAACAAAAGGAACCATTTAATTTGGAATTATTTGTGAATTTTTATCGATGGAAGAGAGATACTTACTTGTCTAACAGCTTGATATACTTTCTCTTCGTGAGAATCCATCTCAACAAAAGTTCGAATTTGGGCAAGATTTACACTTTCTCTATATCCTAAAGCTACAATTTCATCAAACGCAAATAATAGTAAAAATGCATTATCAATGATTTCCTTTTCTTCCATAGAGCGACAGTACTCTGGAACCTTCGAAGAAATTGCATAAAATAAAACTCTTTTTACGTGAAAAACGAATTAATTGTAAATGAAACATATACGTACAACTCTTGAAAATAATCGTAAGGTTTCCAAATCTTCCAAAATGTTGCTAGCTTTTGTTGTAATCAGCAACATGTAAAGTTTTTCCAATGGTTGATAAACATATCTGACAGAATCTGTTTCAACAAATGTATGTTGTTTTCCAGTTGTCATAAGCTTTGGAAAAGCTGCTAAAAGCCCTTCGATACGAGCTTTTGTCATCTCCACAAATTGTCGAGAGATTATAGCTAATAAAAAAAAATAACATATCATCAACTGTCAAAAAAAAATATGTTTTATAATTTATAGATATTAGAACTTACTTTTTCCTGCTTTTGTACATACTGCTGCCGCTATAAGAACCTAAATAAACAATAAAATGTTTATTGTCAATTAAATTTTGCAGAAACACTAAATAAAATATATTGACACACTGACAATACGCCCCAACCCACGTATTAGTAATATGTGTTAACGCAATAATTATAATTCCAGTGTTATAATTAAAAATACGTACCATTTTTTAATAAAACTATTATTTATATTAATTTATTTAATAACTTTATATATTTCTATAAACTTGTCGGCAACATATGAAGTGACGTTGATGACGTGTTAACATGACGTTACGTGGATATATTTTGTAGGTTTTAAAATGGCGACAACACACTACCATCTCCATCACATTATAACCCAGCAAATTGTGTTGGTACAAAAACTTTTGAAAGTATTATTATTGTTTAACTTTGATCTTAATTTGTAGTTAATTAACAATCCTTGTTTATATCTTTATGAATAATTATAAGAACTATGATTTTAATTGCATTTAAAACAACAACGCAACCCCTTTATTACTGTAAACATATGTACCCTGCTAACGCGCGCAAAGCATGACAACATCTTCATTGTTTGTGATATCAATCTCTGCTATTTGTATATTGAATTAGCTATATTTCGCATAGAGCTGAAAGCTGGTACATACCTTGGGTACACTATTACAAATAAAATACTAAAAGTCCTCACCGATCGCATATTTACAAAAAAAGTTATTCGGGATTAAAGATCAACAAAAATGGGTTTTCCAATTTTTCCGGTAAACGGTAGGTTTTATCATAAAAATAGATCAGACCAAAGTTGTAGATCATGAAATTATCTACAATAATTGTTATTATACTTTTTTTTCTAAGAATCACCATTACTGAGATATTGCGATTCTAAAAGTTGAAGAAGTCGTATTCTACATAATATGCACACATTTCCACCTACCTGTGAGGTAGTGTTTCGTTTGTTTTTGAATCTAATTTGTAGAAATGTCAATAGCATGCGATAAAAATTTACTATTATTGAATCAAGATAACACTATTGTGATGTTATCCTAGAGATCCTTGAGCAAATAAAAGTATGATTTCAGAATTCTTCCATTCTGAACATGTGTTAAGTATATTGGTGCTTTACATAAAATATTTTTACTTGTACTTGAATAACTTTTTATGCAGATGTGCGATTGGTGAGGACTTTTAGTATTTTATTTGTAATAATGTCCCCAAGGTGTATACCAACTTTCAGCCAATGTATACCCATATTTTATTGTTTATTTTTACCGAATTATTATAGAAAATATAGGCTTTTTAATCCTGTATATCATTTTTACTAACTGGTTAAACAATCTGCATCCACAAGTTTCTAAATTATTTTCAAAAAGTCTTTACAACCGTTCCCCAGGTATACCTTAATATATCTCTGCCAGGAAGAGCTTCTCTATACCATTTCATCAAAAGATTTAAGAATTTTCATCTTTTAACAAAAAATTTGCCCTAATGAATATTAAAATAAAGAAGAAAATATTTTTTTTTTCCCGAAGGATTTTTATTAGAAATCAAAAAATATATATGTATATACAGATTGATTATCATTTAATTGTCCTTATGTATAAGTTTATCTATTGCTACTTTTTATTTAAGATTACAAATGCTATCAATTGAATAATGTAAAAAAATTAATTGGCTAGACAATTATAGTAATATAATAAAAGCACTAATATTATTTATAAAAATCTGGTCAAAAATAGATTGTTTGTTATTCGAAATAAAAACTGCAATAAATTTTTTAAAACTAAATACTAAGAATAAAATTGCTTAATATTATAATAAATCTATAAAATACAAAACATATAGCTATGTTTATTAACTGGAACTTTACTGTTTTGTCGGGGGCCTATATATTCCAACAACGACGGCGTGGTCTCTTTCATAGGGCTCCAACGTGAGCTGTTCTGTAGGTTTTAGTTTATCTTCCTTTAATTTATTTACCTCAGCCTGGAAAACTGCTTCTGGTGTCGCAGTAGAATCTATGCAAGATGCCTGTAAAAAGAAATAGAAATTAGTAAAGGAATATAAGATTAGAATATAAAAATGAGGTGGAAATAAACTGCTTACTTTAATTGAAATAACGTAGTGTCCTGAATTTTTTAAGAAGTAGCTAGCATTTAATGCGACAATTCTAGCTTGATCGGGCTGAGCAACATCAGCAAATATTGTGTCTACCATACCAACAAGCATTCTGTATTTATGGGGATGGCGTGCATCTTCGATAATTGGGATAATATTTGTACGTTTTTTAGCAACATTTATTAAATCACGTCCAGATCTATGTGAAAATTCAACGGCATATACTAATCCTTCCTGTAAATTTAAATAAATATAAGTAAATTGTTTTATATAGTTGGTTAACTAATGAACTGAATATTCTATCTACTTACAGGTCCAACAATGTCTGCTACATGTGATACTGTTGTGCCAGAAGCTGCCCCAAGATATAAAACTTTGGAACCAGGGTGAATATGAATTTCTTCGACTCCTCCTAAAATGGCAGCTGCCAATTTTGAACGGAAAGGATTCCAAACGCGGTATTCAACTTTTTCTCCATCATTCTGAAAAGGTAAGATTTATTTAGAACAATCTTTTTTATAATGTTGTGCTGAGTAATCTTTGTGAGTTACGAACCTCTACAGAAATTCTTTTCTCGCCGTATACTTCTGACCCAGGTACAAGATTTAGTGTGACTAGCGCGTCTTCTTTACCACGTGCGACGAACACTCCTTCGTGTCTATGTGGCTCAACCACAACAGTCTTTCCTCCTTTAAAACCACCTCCTCCACCTCCACGTCCACCGCGACCTCTTGGTGCTCCTCTACTGCCACCACCACCACGACTGCCGCCGCCTCGTCCTCCAAAACCACGACTGCCTCCTCCACCTTAAAAATATAATTATAAACATGTAAATTAAAGCAAAAAGAGGTGTAACACTTTTTAAATAGTTATATTGTTGAACTGACCTCCTCCTCTGCGATCACCACCGCCTCCAAAACTGTTACGACCACCTCCACGGTCTCCACCACCACCGAAACTACTACGTCCGCCTCCTCTACCACGAGCACCTCCTCGTCCTCTACCGCCATCACGTGGAGAAAATTCTATAAAAAATAAATATAATATTAGAAATTGTTCGGATTGTTGTGACAGAAAAACAAATTTACAGAATTAATGGAACATAAATGTATATAGTCCAAAAAGGGAGTTATAAGAGCAGTAAAAATCTAGAATACGGTAATGAATTTTATCTTATTCGTTTCTATATACATTATAGATAAATAAGTGAGTCAGTGCTTTTTAATTATGTCGGCAGTTTATCCCACAACTTGTTTTGAGTCGCCGCCGAACTCTCGTAATTTGAACTATATTAAATATTTTACATATTAAATTGTTACAATTATTCTATGTTGTCTATACTATAAAATATCTATCCTAAAATATTAAATTATTAATTTAATATTAAAGAAATGTGACGTTTTCATTATTATAAACATTATTTCACATATTTATTTTTAATATTTAAAAACAACGTGTAAAAGAAATAGTAATGTTACTTAGGAAATATTCACACTAACGCCGGTCAATATTTTAGGTTAGGTTATTATTACTATTTATTAAATAAAACAAATCTTAACTAATTAAAAGCACTGATTCACTGATGATCACAAATATAAATCTAAACACTTTAGAATGATTTCAAACCACAAATTATTTACAAAACAATGATTGTATTTAAAAACCCACATGTGAACATAACCTTCAAATGGAACTTGAAATGAAAAGTATTGATGCACTTGATAATCACAAATATAAATCTGAACACTTTAAAATGATTTCAAATCACAAATTATTTACAAAACACTGATTTTATTTAATAAACCACATGTGAGCATAACCTTCAAATGGAACTTGTATTTTTTTATAAAATTGATATTGATTATTTTAATATAAAAATGAACTCACCTGGGCGACCCATATTATTGAAATTTAACTTGGTTTGAAGAGAAAATTATTATTTTCTGTTATATATTCTTCTTTGCACGTGTTCACAAACACTCACGAAAAATTAAACTCAGTTAAACTGCTATTAAACAATGTACTTCCCGCTGTATCTGGCTGTCTCCAAAGTTGTGCTCCAAAGTGATCCAAAGCAAATATGTAACATTGGCTGTACTGTGCTGTATATGTAAGCACAGTATATGCAGAGATAATAGTATGTGAAGTGTTCACAGTAATAGCAGGGTTGGTCGAAATAACATCGGAAGTATAGAGATAATGTTGGTAGACTTGGTTACATGGTATTTTATTTGTAGCCAGTAAATTTTACGCGTCTATTTTAAAAATATGAAAATTATATATTTCTTTTAATAAAATGTAAATCTAAATAGGGGGTTTTAGACGATACGATTCGATTCCGATAAACAGTAAATGTAATTTTTTTTAAAGTAATAACTTTAGGATTGATCAGCTTTGAATTAATTCTGAGATAAAAATTTATATCCACAGTCTCCATTGGGCTTGTGTCCTATGTCTTAATTTCTATAAAAGTGTACTATATATTGATAAAGTTGGTTACTAGAACCTCAAATATTCAATTATTTTTTAATAACTTCTTATATGTTAGGAGATATTAACAATTAAAAACGTCATTTTGTCTTTCTCATTATTAATGGATTCAACGTTGTACACATTCCAAATGCATGTGGCTTCACAACCGCTGCCAACCTTATATATCTCTGCTATATGTATTTATATATATATGTGGCTTCACAACCGCTGCCAACCTTATAAATCTCTGCTATATGTATTTATATATGAAATATTATTTACAGCTATTTCAAGGAACAATAAAATTTCAATATTATGTTTGCCGTAACAGGGTTAAATAAAATAAAAATTTATTACTCTTTGACTTGACTTGATTATTTCGACTATCAACGGCTACAAAACATTACCACAGCACTGACCTACTCAACAAATAACTGACGTTAAAATGCATTTCACGTCCTTCAAATGGCCGACCATTTCTAGTGCTAAAACTACAATTCAAACTTTTAATTGCTAGATCGGTCAACATTTAGATATTTAATAAAATAGACACGCCAATACACATTTATTAAGATCAATTTCAATCAACAATTGAAAAGTCGACCACTAAAAAATGAGGACACAAGCTCATTCAGCAGAGCATAAAAAATCGTGGCTAAAATTCTTACTGCTAAAATAATAAATAGAAACACACGAAATGAATAATATTACGTATAATTAGTATATTTATATATATATATTAATATAAAATTCATATATTTAAACTACTTTTGTTTTTCTTGTATTTTCTTAACAAGTTGTGCACTATCTTGTTGCATACTTTCCAAATCGGTTTGAACTTTCTGAAAACTTTCATGAACTTTTTTACTTTGTTCCATTTGTAGTTGCTCCTCCAGGTCTCGTGTTTCACGAATAGCAGCTCCTGTAGCCTCTACCGTGCTGACTAGATTACTACAATCGGAATGTAAAGTTGCTAGAAATTTGTATGCCCGACGACTGTATTCATCTTTCTTTGCGTCCTATATTTTAAATAATAATTTCAGAAATTTGTAACTTATAATCTTTATTTTTAAATATTTCATATTTTACTTTGAAAATAAGTTCATCTGCTACGGTGAAGCTGCGCTCTAATCTGCCACTTAGAGTATTTATTTCTTTCTGCAGATCCTTGGTGTCATTTAGAATACGTTCCAGATCTGCTTTTTGTTTCCCAATGCTGCCTATGATTTCCATGATTCGTCTTGTATACGCCGATCTGAAATCATTTGTTCAGCAAATCAATTCATTAAAGAATATAGCTTGAATATTATTTGTATACCTGTTAACATCTTTGCTTGCAGATTCAAATTCCTTGTTTAATTGTTCATGCTGAGATTTCTTCAAATTAATTTGTTCAATAAGATCTTTATGCTTCTCTTTTAATAATTTCACATTACTAGCTGCTAGCTGAGTCACCGACTAAAATTTAATTTAAATATCTGTTAAAATAACAACCCAAATAGGTAAAACGAACAGTAAAAGAAATCCTCACCATTTTACTATTAGCATTTTCTTTTGTGTCTTGATATTTCCCAACCCAGACTGCTTTATGATCTTCCCATTGCTCCGATAATTTAACAAGTTTTAAAGATGCAGCTTCTGCCATGGCTTCAAGTTTCTCTAAGTTTTCATCACTATTTTCCAACAATGAATGACTTCTAGAAACAATTTTTCGTTGGTCTACAACAATCTGTGCTGATTTTTGTTCGCTATCTATTGCTTCTTCTAAACTTTTGGTGTTTTCATGTAGATTTTTTATTTCGGTATTTATTTGTTCAATTTCTAATTTAATGGCGTCGGTATCTATTAATAATTGATCAACTTGCGTAATTTTTTGTTTAGATTTACTTGGGTCTAGCACCACTTCTGATACATGAGATTCCAGATCGTTATTTGCAGTTACAGCTATTTCTGCGGTAATCTTTTCTGAGGATGGTTTTACTGGTTTATTGTCATTGAGTCTTAGTGGTGATAATTTTAATAATAAAGCCTCATTCATTACTGTAGCTGTGTTATCTTTTCGTTGTTTAATTAATTGAACAGAGTTGTGTGCAATAATCGAAGACACTAGAGCTTCTTGAGTTTGTTCAGGCACTGATGGCATAGTATGAACCCAGTATTCTCTTAAATCTGTAAAATAAAAACGTTATTAATATCTGATACTGATATTGATACTTCATATACTAAATAAAATATCACCTTGAGAAACATCTGCGGATTGCGTGTGTGGTACTGAAATGGGCACAGTTTTACAAGAGCGATTTGTTTGGCCTTCTAATCTAACAGAACCATCACCTAATTTTCTAATACCATTTTCTTTACAATAAAATGGTATCCACGATGCCTTCATCTGCTCTGATACAACTTGTGCAATTTTATGCTCCAATAGAGCAACACGATCTAGAAAAACGGTTCTATAGTAAAAGTCAGAATATTGAACATGATTACGAACATAGTTTAATACCTGCAGGTGCAGCTGTTGAAGTTTTATCTGAGTCTTTAGGCAGGCGTTCAATTAGAAACATAAGAACCCTCCTGATATCAGTCTCATTTGAATAAAGGAATGTCTGATAACCGATATCACCTCGATATCCTAACTCCTGTAAATGTTTTGTCAAAATTTGGTATAGATGTTGAAAGAAAATATTATTAAAATAACATATATACCGAGCAAGCATCGGCTACAGCAGCTGTAACACGAAATCTTTGTGCCATGTTTGCTGGAAGTGTTAGGGGCAGATCCCCACCAGGTTGAATTGTTTCTAAACATCTTACAGCAGCTTCAACAACTAACTCTGAAGAGAATTGTGAAAGACTTGATATCTCTTCATCAATATCACTATAAATATAAATATTAAAGCTATAAAGCAGATATTGTAAAAACAATATACTATAACCTAAAAATTTGACATTTTATGTAATTTACCAGCCAATTTGCCGTAACGAATGTATAATTATATTGTCAACTTCCTCCATTATTATTCATTTGGGAAACTTTCTTTCCGCTGATTATATAAAGCTATTGGTTTATTATCATAAAGAATTACACTTTGCCGACTGTTTAATTCATGTTATCAAATAATTGATGTGTCAAATTTATGTCAAAAGGAAATTTATAAGCGCTGTCTGTGTAACTTGATTAGTTTATAAGGTTATTAAGATCTCATCTTCCATTAATAGCTCTCAAATGATTTTAAATATCAATTAACTAAATCCAGTTTATTTTAATTTTATTTATATTTTATTGTTAATAACAATAATTTTATTATTTTATTTTAACATCTGGTAATACTATCGATGGCCATTCTTGTCATTTTTTTATTAAATTTATTCGCGAAAAGAATCTACGTTGCTATACAGGTCATGTAAATTACAAAAAAAAATGTGAAATATATTTATTTATATTATATAATTATTTAAATTTGTGAGTGTTACACAACGTCATAAAATAAATATATAATGACGTGAGTATAGAAAATTTATTTTTTAAGTTATGACATTTAATTATTACAAATGGTCGTTGACACATATTCGACGTTTTTCTGTCAAGTGTTTTTTTTTTTTTTTTGCATGGTTCTTGCTTTGCAATACCATTCCTAATGAAATGTAGTGCAACAATTATTTGGGGCAAATAGCTGTTTTTATCTGTTTCACATTGTTAGAATTAATTTTGCATTTATCAGACAGTTCTTAGTTATCTATCTATATACACTAAATAATAAAATGAAATAATTGAAAGCAATCGAACTCTGGAAGAGTTATAGCAGATGTTCGAACTTTAAATAGGGCATGTAGAAAACGGGACATTTACCCAACCGAAGTAAATCTGTAATTTCTCGCATAATAATTATATTTATTGTCAGGTTTAATAAATCATTCCTCCTAGTACAAAATTAATCTATTATCTATTTTCTTTATAAACATAGACATGCTATTTGTAGTTTTACTACACATTTGTTATTATTTATAAGAATATTACATTTATATTTATTTATAGTTCAGTCAAATTAATTGTTATAATGTGCAGTTAGGCCAAATTTGAAAGTTTATACTTAAGTGTGAAAATAGGTCGGAATGTCTAATTAATACAGTTACACAGCCTATTTCATGCGTAAGCAATATATGTTTATTGGTATATGTATTATTTAAACGTGTGTGTGTTTTTTGCGAATGCAAATCGAGTTTTGTATATCACAGGTGTGTGAACTATACAACCTGTGCGCAAAAACAAACTCTTAAACTTTTTAATTTATCAAATTTATCAACTTCTCTTAATATGTATAATAGTATCATTTAAAAAAACAAGTTGTTTAGAAGTGGTTGTATTTTGTTCATAAATAATATTAAAGATGTTGTGTAACAATTATTTATAAATTAATTTATTATAAATATAATGGTCAGGCTGAAACATTTGGTAAGCCTTTTTAGCTATAACAGTTAACTTTTTTCTTCTATTTATGTCTCGCACTTTGAATTCTATTCTTTCTAGTCACAAATACGTTAATGTATAATTCGTTTACACCCAGTAACAATTTTTAACGCAAAGTGGGAATCCTTGTGAAAAACTGTTTCAATGATGTTGTTTTAAATGAATTAAATATGTTTTCTTTTGGTTTGCAGCTGGACGTAACAACTTCAGAAATGTCGGGCGAGGCGGACTCGGGCACTTGCCCCGGCGGGGACATTATAGATCCCAATAAAATAGAGGAGCCCGAGTTAGATGAGCGCCCCGCCTGTAACACAAACTACGACAGCGCAGAAGGTGCTATGCCCATTTTGAGGTGTCACAGATGCGATGCATTTGAGACTGTATCGCGGGCTGCTCTAACATCACACAGCGCACAATGTACGGCCGGGAGTACAGAAGGAGAAGCAGAAGGGGGCTCTCCAGCACAAGAACATAGCCGGTATAAAAATAAAACAATAAATAAATAAGTTATTAAACGATTTTAATAAGAAAATGACAATTTCTTAACAGGCATCATCGAAAAATGTTTGAGTGCGATGTTTGTAACATGAAATTTTCAAATGGGGCCAACATGAGGAGGCACAAAATGAGACACACTGGTGTAAAACCTTACGAATGCAGAGTATGTCAGAAGAGATTTTTTAGGAAAGACCATTTAGCGGAACATTTTAGTACCCATAGTAAAACACTACCATTTCATTGTCCGATTTGCTCGAGAGGTTTCCAACGACAAATAGCTATGAGGGCGCATTTCCAGAATGAACACGTCGGCCAGCATGACTTGGTGAAAGCGTGCCCACTCTGCAGCTACAGAGCGCCTACAATGAAGGCTCTCAGGGTTCATTTCTTTAACAGGTGACTTATTTATAGCTTTAACATAAATTCCAATTTATTAACAGTTGCTGAGACATACAGTTTTTTTATAGCCTTGTCCAATATGTCTTACAATATTTCCTGTAGTCCGGTTGTAGCTATGTTTATTATTGTACTGTATTTATATATATTAAAATAGATTTAATTGTAAACAGTTTATTCAATAGCAAACAACTTTTTCACTTTGTGATTAATTTATAACATATATTTCTAGACATGGTATTGATTTAGACAATCCTGGACCTGGGGGATCTGGTTTACTTGGACTGCCTCTTAGTACAACAGTGACACCGGGTATTCCTGGAGGCGCTCAGAGTGATAGTGGAGATTCGACTGGCAACAGATCTACAGATAATGCTACACCCCCAATGCACTTCCTTACACCTCATGTAGAAATTAGTATGGCCGATACAGAATTTAACACAAATGTGAGTCAATTGGTTAACAAGAAGCCATAAATATAAATAGCTATGATTTTTTGTTACTTTTTTTTATTAATTTAATGTGTATGTCGTTAGACTTTATATTCTTTCAATATTAAATCACGTAATTACATCTGCCAATCTAAACTTAAAATTATTCTAACATTTGTAATAATTCCAACAGCAATTATATTATATTTTCTTGCTCCTTACTCCTCATTGTCTCTCTACCTTTACTATTTCTTCTTGACTCTCTTTCTTTATTATTTTATTATTGTCTCTATCTCCGTCATCCACCTCTTGTCTTTATCTCCTTTCCGCAAATCCTCTATTTTCTGAACTGAAGTTTAACTGTTTCCTCGCTACTTCTCTCTTTCTCCTGCGCCTTGTAGTACTTCCTCTCTCTTCATATTCCCCATGCAAACCAGATACGAGATTATTTATGGTCCTGTTTTTATTTCCTTTTTTCTATTTCCGCCATCCACCTCTTTCGTTCACTGCCTCTCTTTAATAGCTGCCCAATACTCATCTCACTCCCTACTTTTTCCTGACAATCAAACTTAATGTGCTCCAGTGTTTCGTCCTCTGTTAGCTATGATTTTTTGTTACTTATATTTTTGTTTGTTGTTAGTGCGATCCTCGACCTACAATATCTTCAGTTCTTGAATTACCAGGCCGGTTAAATGGTGAACCTGTGTCTCCACAATCTGCAGATTCTAATTCAAATGCGCCAACAAGTTCATTATCCATGGTGCCACACAGGGGACCAACTCCTAGTGACAACATTACACCTTCTATTAGTTTAATTCCAATAAAGCAGGTCTGTGTATAATATATAAATAATATATAAATGTTACGTAGTTGTATTAACGAGTTGTATTAACGCCCTCAATCGTTATATTGGTTTAGGAGCCTCCTAGTGAAGACTATGAGAAGCGAAATACAACACTTAATGAATCAGAAGGTACATCCAGTAGAGAAGCAGCACCAGGAGGTTCAACTGCCACATCAACGAGCTTATCCTCCTTAATCAAAGTAAGTTTCCATGGTATAACAACTCTATTGTTGTCAGATTTTTGAGAACTAATATCTGTTGTTCATAGGTATCCCCTCTAAAATCCCTCCTCCGGGAGGACCTCAAACGTAGAATATCTGCAAGAGTACAATGTCGAACAAATCGATTACAAAACCAGAACTCGCTGACGCAGACACACGAAGCTCTGCCATCAGAAGTGAGTCCAGTAGCAACAACCACAAACGGTACCATAACTTCAACGGGGCAGGACTCCGAGCAGTCGTCTTGGCGGCGCAGAAGTAATGGTTTGATGTGCTTATTCTGTGGTATTGGTTTCCCAGATCAAACCCTCTATTTCTTACACAAGGGATGTCATTCCGATAGCAACCCTTGGAAGTGTAATATTTGCGGAGAACAGTGTAATAATGTTTATGAGTTTAATTCACATTTATTGAGTAAAAGTCATCAATAGTTTTAGTTTCATCAATTTAAATTGACCGAAATACTTATTTATTTGTAGCGAGGTTTATATTTAATTAAAGAAAGCTCTCTATAAGACAAGTTATTGTCAGAAATTTAGGAAAATCGTTTTTAGTGGCAATCATTCTTGCTGCTATGTTAATGATACATTTAAGTGGTGGGTATCCTGAAATCTGTATTGTTTCTATTTTTTTTAATTTGACAAAAATATTTATTAGAGAAAATTGATGAAATTTAAATAAGATGTTAATATAAAAGACAAAATTTCAAATGTGCTTCAACAGATTGTAAATGAAAAACATCGTATCGTAGTATTAAATTTTCAGGATACCTTTCTTAAAGGGTCAATTTATTTTGGAGTTACTAGACATTTTTAAGCTCTTAAATGTGATTATTATCATAATATATACACTGTTCAAAGTTATACTTAAGTTTACCCAAATAATTGACCAGGTAGGTGATTAAAAACGTACTTAAGACGATCAATATTCCTAATTTCATTTGGAACAAAAATGGTTGACATTCCAATATAGAATAAATAAATAAATGCAGATTATTAAAGTCAATTGACATATGTGGTGAGAATTATATATTTATATGACCAAGTATGTGACTTAAAAAAACCTAAGAAAATGATAGAAATCTTTGAATATCAATTTGGCGTGTGACCCTGAAATGACATTTACTCTTATATAGATATTTTTATTCTGCTTGCCTTAATTTCAGGTTAAAATGATTTTCAAAGATTTCTACAAATTAAAATGTGTCTTAATTTAAAAATAAGATTAAAAGAGAGTTCATATTTTTTTAAGCATTCCACACACGATATTTTAGATAATAAATATATTTGATTAGTTAACGGAGCACAAAATGTTGATGAACATTCCAAAATTTAAAAAAAATATATAATATATATATAAAGTATAGATAATATATAATATTTATAAAAGAAAATATATTTAATATAAGATTATTTAAAAAATAATTGCTGTTATATAAGAAAATGCCTTATATTTAAAATTTATTGTTATACACAGAGTGAGATATTTATATTTATGAATATATATTTATTACGTAAATTATATTATTTATAAAATAAGATTTTTAGAAGCACGTAATTTAAACAAAATAATGCAACGAATGCTTTTTTAAAAATTAATGTTCCAATGATAGAGCTTAAATAAAATAAAATATTAAAAATTGCCTTAATAAATGTAAAAAATGATAAATATAGAAAAAATATCTTATTTTATAAATAAAAACTAATTATTTTATATTTTAGTAATAGACTAAGAACCAATGAGCGCTAGACATTCGTTATAGTGTGAACCCTAAGATGCAATTATTATTATTAGTTTATCTAAAAAATCAGATTCGTTGTTACAACGTTTTACACTTTCATTTGTACCTTAAGTTCCTGTTACCTGCCAAAGCCCCTTGAACTTTCATATCTACTATGGTGTCCACCTGCAGGAGCCTTATGTTTGATACTATGACTTAAGTCTAGCGCTCGCAGGCTCTTGCTCTACAAATTCTAGTGCTGTATGTTATAAAGTAATCCGTCCAAAAATTAGAAAGAAAATGTTAAAAACATTTAAAAACAAAGAATTATAGAGCATTTTATAATAATAATAATATTTATGTATGTTAAAAATATACAAGTCTATAAAAAGTTACAAGTTATATAAAATTATATGATTTATTAAATAAATCACAATCAAAGGTATAAGGAGAAATAGTTTAAGATAGAATGTTGTACAGTATTTATTATATTATCAGTTATAATTCAATTTTATTCATGTTTATTTAAATTATTTAAGATATATATTTATATATATTAATTGTTAATTTATTTTATATATAAATTTATAATTTGTTATACAAAGTTTGTAAATTAGTATAGGATTTAACAACTTTTTCAAATGTATCGTTTAAATTGAACGACACATTTAGAAAGGAACGAGAAGCTTTTCAATTTCTTGAACAATTCATTAAACACAGAACGTATTGTTGCAAACCAAACACATCAATTAAATGGTAAGCTTCCACTTATCAGCATGGAAGCCAGTCAAGTCAACGCACTGGATTTATTGAATGAAGCGGGAGGAAACTGTATGTTCTCTTCCAAGATTCATTCAATAAATCCAATGCGTTGAGTACTTTCCATGCTGACAAGTTGACGCTTACCATAACGAAGTATTTATATAATATTTTCATCATAAACTTATTTTTTACTTTACTAATAATTGGTACTTTAAGTTTGTTTATAAATAAATCAGATATTTATGTGTTTAATGAAATATAAGTTGTAATATAATGTTATGTTACAGTTATATAAAATTTATGTAACTGTGCTTGCTGGCATAATACTGCAAATGATTTGAAACATTTTAAACAGAAATGGAACATTACAAATATTATAATAGTAAGATTGTTTTGTTATAATGGAGTGTAGTTTAATCTGTTTATTTAACAATTTGAAATCTTTGCATTAGGGGGGTCTATTGAAGAAAGTAGGCTCATGGTGATGCAATTTAGATCACCGCTTCCTGGCAAATATGGCTATTGATAAATATATTTTAAAAAATTGAAGAATAAACAGATTAAACGGTAGTTGTATCCATGGCCTTATTTTATCTGGTGCAATACAGAGATATTGAGTGTTCTAGTTGTTTCCAAAATGGGCCCAAGAAAATCATTAGTTATGACTTAAATTTGATGAAATCTTTGTAAATGATATTTAAAGCCTAGTCTAGTTACGTTCTGGGGCAATATGCAACTAGCAATTTTAATTTTAATTTTAATTTACGAAGTATGAAAGTGACTTCTTAAAATTTCGGTAGTACAAATAAGGATTAATTTTTTAATTTGCTTAATTTACAAATATAAACGTGGTACAGATATTAAGCGACTTAAAATTGTTTTGCAGAGGCGTTTATATGAAAAGAGCGTAAAATTATTTGTAATTTAAGTTCCTTTAAAATGTATAAAGATAATCTGGAGATTTCAGAAAGTGATGTTAACTTTTAATGTGATATAACTTCATTAGTAAGACGAAGGTAACATCAAACAAGGAAAACGTTTAAAATTATTATGCAGTTGGCGTGTATAATCCTTATATTTATAATAGCATAAATTCATTTCAAGAAATACTCAAAACGATTGTGTCTGATGGAATTATAAATATACTTTATTTATTTCGATGTTATTAATTATTATTTTGTTATAAGTCACAAGAAACACTTAAAGAAATTTTAAATTATAATTTTTTGAATTAAGTTAATTCCATTAAACATTCCATTTATGTGATTAACAAAATTTAAATTTTAATAAAATATTTCATGGTGACAGGGCTGTTCATTTAATAAAACTTGTATTTTATTTCGTAGATTTCTTCATCCACCTTTTATCATCCCTTTGCGAAATAAGAAAATGGTATGAAAAATTAAATCTGTAGCTAGGTTCAGGTTTTATAATTTAGATGGCGGTGACTGTTTATTCAAGATCACAACCTTTTACGTTTAGTTCCAGTTTTATAATTTAGATGGTGGTGACTGTTTATTCAAGATCACAACCGTTTAGTTCCGGATTTATATTTCAGATGGCGAAAGTTGTTCACCCAATATCTCAACCAGGTTAGTTCCTAATATATAATATAGATGGCGGTGACTGTTTATTCAAGATCACAACCTTTTACTTTTTAGTTCCTGTTTTACAATTTAGATGGCGATAGTATTTTATCCAAAATCACAATCGTTTGTTATTTAGTTCCCAATTCAAAATGTAGATGGCGGATTAGATAGTTTTTACGGAAATCTATGGAGGGGATTATTATTTATAGTATATAACAGACGACGTACCGTGCAGAGCTTCAGTGTAGCGTCAGCTACTCCAGTGAAAGGGGGGGTAGGCGTGCCGTTTTTTTTACAAATGCGTATAAGAACGTTGAATAAATTTGTAAAGCCAGCCTACCGGCTGGCTTTACAAATTTATAGGAAGGGGCCGGAGGCCCCTTCCTGCATTCGCGGAGCGAATGCAAAAACGTTCCTATTGTACGCGCGAAGCGCGTACAATAAAACCGGGGCTTTAGCCCCGGTTTAAAATATATAGTAAATGCTAGAAGGGACCTTCGGTCCCTTCTAGCATTTACTATATATTTACCTCGTCTGACAATATTGATACTCTATATGTCTATACATATATATATAAAGTTACATTGGATAAATACAAGTTTTAATTTTTAACCAGCATGAGCCACCGTGGCCCAGCCGGTAGCGTCGCCGCCTCGTAATCGTACGGTCCCGGGATCGAAACCCAGCCCCGCCGAATAAAAAACGTAAAAAAAAATCTCTCGCCATGCCCCCCCTCCCCAGCCCTGACCCCACAAACTCATATGCAGCGCGACGAACCCTGACCGCCCCCCGGGCTCTACGGAAAAAAAAACCCCTCCTATCCTAAAAAAAAAAAAAAGAAGCTACATTTTGCAATTTTTTTTATTAATTTTTTTTTTTTACATTTCTTTTAAATTTCATATATTACATTAAAGAAATTTTGAAGTCAGTAGAAGCAGATTGAAAAAGTTCAGCTGAGTGGTGAAGACCTGAAATAAAAATACAAAGTCATAAGAGAGATGCATCTATGTATAAGGTGACAAGTCCTAAATAAGAGTGATTACTTTGCACAAATTAATTATTGTTATACTTGTGTAATTGGTCACCTAATATAATTATAGTTAGGAATGGTAAATAACTTATAAAAAAACATCTGTAACGACTAAGGAAGTGACTTTTACATTTTGAAGAAACAATATTATTTCTGTCATTTTATTTTTGGCTGTTGTATTCAACTATATAAGAATGGAACAGATAAACATAGGGACTTATTTGTGTATTGTTAAACACTGTAATTGTCATATCTTGGATTCGATAATAACCGAAGAACTATCAGCAACCAAGGTAGCTCTACTAGTAAGAGTACAAACATACAAAGTAGGAGATAGCAATAGCACTCAGCATCGTAGCTGATTTTTCTTTCGTTATTAACAACTACAAAACACGTCAGTTACGGTGTTCTCAAGCAATTAGTACACTTCATCATGAGGAAGTTTATATTTTAATGTTTATCAATATTTCAGTGTTTCAAAGAAGTGTACATTTCATACAGCAATGTATACATGACCGTTTACTAGTAATGGTCCAGTTCCTATGGAACTATCACATTGAAAATGAATGTCTACTATGAAACCGCTGAACTTTGCGGGCGTAATCAAAGAATTATTTGGAAACCGAATTTGTTGGAAAAATGACTGATTTTAAAATATTTTTTACACAAAGATTCATGTACTTTCCTAAAGAGATACAATAATGTAAGACATGGTTGTTATGTATCTGTCAATATACCTGCTGCTGTATATTAGTATACTATTAGCCTAATGTATACTTAGAAAAAAAGTTTACGCCTGAGTAAATTATAAAAGGCAACTCTATTTACATCAGTAAATTAGACTGTCAGAGTGACAGCTATGATACAATTTAATTCTAAATCTAATTAAGTACAGTATATGTTCATGATTATGCAAACACAGAATATAGCTCTGATATTAATGACCATGGCCACTGTGCAGTTAAATCATTTAATTTGAAATTACTCTTAAAGGAATCGTAAACCAAATGTTATTTATTGCCAATGGAATTTCAATTTAAAACCTGTATTCTAAATAACTATTTGTAAACTTACTTGAAAGTCTGGTTGACTGCTCCACAGCAGTATGGGGAATATGCAGCACAGTGATATTCAGCACTCTGGAGATGACGTCGAAGTTAACAGCGAAACCTTCTCACAGCTGCAAGAAAATGATAAAATAAATTAATATGACTTCAGAAACCTATGTTGAAACAGAACTAATGTTCCCTTGGTCTTGCAACAACATATAACTTAAATTTTGAAGGCAAATCTCACCTTTTGTATAACAAGAAGGTTAGAAGATAAATGCACATCACAGATATGATTATTACACTATATTTGACACATCTTTCGCTTCATTAATATAATATATCTAGTTAATAACATATTATACTTGTATTTCAAGCACAATTTTATTTATACTACACAATTTTCATTGATTTTTTCACAAAAATATTAAAAGCACATGACCTGACAGGCTTATGACACTTCGCCATTTTGGAAGTAGCTGGAAAGTAAGAACGGGGTCTTATAAATAAAAATGTAACTAGCAATGCCATCTATTAACAGATACATTAACTTTTTAGCAAAATATCTCAAAGGTGTATGAATAAAAAGGCGGCAATTACAAAATCCTACTTTTGATAGAACTTATACAAAAACTATTTAAAAAGTAAATATAAAATTAATTAATAAACCTATACATTGTTAATTAACTACAATTTAAAACTGACCTCTCAGCAATAAACTTTTCCAAAGGAGTAGCTAATAATACGTTAAACCAAGCTTTATTTTCATTAGTTTTCACATAATTGCAATTGTATCTAGTCACAATTGCCTGCCAGCCTAATAATGTGCACAAAATAATGTGTATATAGTCACAATTTCTTTTAGCTCCGGCCCATAGACTGCAATTTATGTAGCCTTTGCTATTTTTTTATAAATTTCAACAATAGATTCAATTTCTCTATCTCTAGTTCGGTTGCTATAATCTTATCGCTTGATTTGATAAATTATTAATCGATATAATGCTATTTTACATTTACAAATCAATCTATAAAAAACAATACTATTTTTGACATAGTTATTATTAATGTAAAGTTAAATGAACTCTAAAACATAAATTAATTATCAATTAAGCGGCTTAATCATATAAGTGACGGATTTATTTTACATATTTGCTATATTTAAATTCTATTTAACAAGTTTCACTTAATCCATATTAAACAATAAATTACAGAACGTATTTAACAGTTTATTATAACTTAAGTGTTTCTCGAGCAGGGAATCGTCTCGACAATCCTAGATAACAAAATTTTATCATAAACAATAAAAAAGTATTGCATTTTCATAAGTACGACCCCCTGGGATTACCTTCTGCTAAGGAAATTGTAGTTATTATTAGACTGGTGCTTTCTCGACTAGCTTGAACCAATGCCCGCATTCACAACGCCTTGGGGAGCCCTGCAGATGAGATTTGTTATCAGAAAACGATCTACATTATGAACGTCTGTCTACATTAACTAAGTGAATAAATACCTGGTGCAGCCACATCCAGTTTATTGCTGTAGCATCTTCTTCACCTGGAATAAAAATCATTATCAATTAAAACAATATCTTCAAAATAAATGTGAATTAAAAAACGTCATAATTGTTATTAACAAAAATTTGACAGCTTCTTTAAATACTGTTAATGTTTACGTTATCATTTGTATATCAAATAGAATAGAAATAAAATCTAATTGTAACTTACAAATACATCCAACAATTCTAGAGTCAAAAGCTGATGGAATACAGTTAGGTTGATCCTTAGTTCCAGCCCCACGTTTTAATACCTTCATGTCAAAAGGATTATCATTACCGGCCTGTTTAGCTAATAATTCACGTTTTTCAATACCAGTTGCGTGCTCCAGAGGATCTGCCATCACTGTACAAAAGAATATCCATTACATTATCTATGACATTATTTTCTTCGTGAATATACTATTGATTTTAACAAGGAAACAAGTTTTAGTTATAGTTTTACTTTGACAACAATTAATGAACTAGAAATAACTTGTATTTTGTTACATAACAAAAAGGAAATGTCTGAAATAAATTAATTAGGTAAACTCTGAGTTTTAATCAAAATCTGTACAGCCAGTTTCCTACAGCTGATACAATATGAAAGGGAATGCTCCTATTTTCAAACACTTTAAGTACTCTTTCAAACTACGAAGCTAAAATAAAACATAAAAACAAAAGAATGTAGTATTATATAAATATGATTATAAATTTTATTACCATATTTATTTTGTTATTTTGATAATTCGAATAGGGAGTGCTTGTTAAAAACATTACATAACACTTACGATAAGAGATGTTAATTTGAGTGAAAAACTTGTTTTATATGTTATTTCTTTATTTAAAATAAACTTACTTTTACATGTTCGTACAGAAGAAATAACAACATTTCTCCTAGCAGCATTTAAAACAATTTTACTGCACAATGAAGCCATTTTTTCGGCTGTTTCACTCGACTTTTCTTTATCAAAACTTGTACTTGTATCGATTCAATCCGAAGTTTAAAGCGGTTTGAAATGAATTACAAATTACAACCCAAGAAATAGAAACGAATAAAATATATGAGATACCAACTTTATAATATAAAACTTTTTCAAACTACTAACTAATTACATTTTTCTGAAATAACACTTTATCTAATTAATTTTAATGAATGTAACAATAAACATAAACAAAAAACACAACGTATAAATAAATAATGTTTAAACGAAATGTTATTGCAAAACCTTTTCCAGATGAAGAGAAACTCTTTTCCTCTCTAGTTCTACATTTATCACTTTAACTTCTACATGATTTCCCAAAAATAATTCACGACTTCCTAGAGTACTTTTTGGAATTAAGCCATCTTGCCCTAGTCCAATATCAACAAAACTTCCAAAATGAGTAACATTAGCCACAACACCTATAATTAATAAATGATTAATTAATAGAATTTAAATTTTGCAAATTGTTGGTCCACCTTTTCTTTATATTATTTTTACCTGTTAGAATGGTCCCTACTTTAAGATCAGACATTTGAGTAATGCCTTTTCTAAACAATGCCACGTTTAACTGATTATCACAACGAAAGTCTTTATTCGGATTTCTTCCCAGAGCTTCCAAAACAGTGCACACCTATGAAGACGTCAATTTTAATGCAACATAGACCAAAATTAAAACTACAAGAACAAATTTACTAACCCGAGCCAGAGGAACTTTATTTTCTTCCGCAAAAGCAGTCTTATTTAATCCTAAAGCGAAATTATGCATTTCCCTTATAAAATCTTCTGTTCCCAAATTGGAGACGTTTAATTTAGACAGGCTTATCAATCTGTAACCAATACCCACAATTAATATAATGCATCAAGAAAATGAAGATGGAATGGAATATTGTTGCGAATACTTTTCAGCGATATTATAGCTTTCGGGGTGGACCCAGGTAGCATCCAAGGGGTTCACTTTCTCGCCGGCAGTTTCTGGAATCACCCGAATAAAACCTGCACATTGTTCATACGTTTTTGGACCAATTCCAGGAACATCTCGAAGTCTATCTCTTGAGCTGAACGAACCGAACTTAATTCGATAATTTATTATTTTTTCAGCTCTTGCAGCATTCATGCCAGCAACTTGTCTGAAAATTAAAAATTTCTTTTATAGAATTTAACTAGACTTAGGGTGCTTCGATTTTTTCAAGTAACGTACCGCAGAAGGACGTTGGATGCAGTGTTTATGTCCACACCAACAAAACTGACACATTCCACAACAACTTCCTTAAGCGCCGTTGTTAAAAGCTTCTCAGAAATATCGTGCTGGTACATTCCAACACCTAAATGCTTAGGTTCAACTTTCACAAATTCGCACAAGGGATCTTGCAAACACCGTGCCAGAAACACTACAAATAAATCATTTATTTATTGCTTCATGCGAATTCCAATGTACGCAAAACGTATGTGCATGCAAATTACCTGCGCTAATAAGATTAGGATCCATTTCAGGAAATTCTTTCCTAGCCTCCTCGCTGCACGAATAAATAGAAGCTCCTCTTTCATTTACAATACTATATCGAGTCCCTGGAAGCAATCTTCCGGATTCTATGAGGTCTCCTAAAAACTGCTCAGTTTCTCGACAAGCTGTACCATTCCCTAAAGCAATTAACGAACAACTGTAAAGAAATTGTCAAGATTAAGTAAAAATGATATCAGTATTCTATTCGTCATCATCATTAAACCATATTTACTTGTATTTGTGCATAATGTCTGTTAGTTTGTAGGACTCGTGTTCCTTTCTATATTGCCCGGTATGTAAGTACAGAACAAAAGTTTCTAAAACCTCTCCACGTTCTGAAATTAATGCCATTTTACATCCCTTGGTGAAACCTGGATCAATACCAAGAACTTTTGAACCCTTTACGGGTTGCGTTAACAGCAAATACTTTAAATTGTTACTAAACACTTCAACTGCAGCTCTTTCTGCTACTTTATTTAATTCCGTACGAATTTGTCGCACGATTAATGGATTTAGTAATCGTTTATAAGCGTCGTTTAAGGCGTCAGTTATTAATTTCGTTCTTGTGGCATATTGGCAACCATTCCTTAACCATTTTGCTTGGCAAAATCTAAGAAGATCATTATTTATTGATTCTGGAACATTTATTTTTACTGATAAAACTTTCTGACTTTCTCCACGATTTAAAGCTAATACTTGATGTGGTTTTATATATTTTAAACGACATTTAAACTCAAAATATATTTTATATTTATCTGGATCTGCATTTTTTATTTTAACGTCTTTTATTTTTGAAGCTATTGATGATTTCGTAGCTTTTGACTCTCCTGATGCAGCAGATTTCGCAGTATTTGATAAAGAACTTTCTATATACATATTTTGTGATTTGTAACTGAAATAAATAATAATATATTTAAGTAATAATAAGTATATCGTTTTCTACAAGATGAACTCACAGTTCTCGCAGTTTTTCTAAAATTCCAGTATCTTTGCTGATGATATCAGCAATGATGTGTTGTATTCCCTGAAGAACCTCAACCATGGAAGTTAAACCTTCAGTTTTGCCATCAATATATTTAGACGGATCTACTGTACCATTACCATTTAAAATTGCCTCTGCTGGGGGCTCCAATCCCAACTTACGGGCTCTTTCTGCTAGGCTCTTTTTACTGGCTGGTTTATATGGAGCATACTGCGAGCATAAACAAACTTAACAATAATTCAGCTTCTAAACTTTAACTATTTGTAAATGTCTTACCAAGTGCTCCAATTCTTCTAAAGATCGCGCTGCTAAGATTCTGTTCTGGACTTCTTTAGAGAGTTGTCCTTGCTTATCAATTGCTTTAAGAACAGTTTGGGCTTTAGCTTGAATTGTAAGAATGTTATCAAAGCATTCTCTGACATCTCGCAACCTAAAAGAAGTTGTGTAATAATTATCATAGATAATAACTTAAAATAAAAAAAATAATTCCAATAAAAAATATTTACTTTTCAGCCGGCATACCATTCGTTAGCTCTTTACGGTACCTAGCTATGAATGGAATTGTGTTTTCCTGCTGAAATAGTTGAGTTAAATTGCGGGCAATGTTAATATCAATACTTTCTAAATCCGCTAATAACTCAGCTTCAGTCCAAGGGTGTTTTGATTCCAAGTTTTCAACTTCCTAATTACAACAAATGAATTATTAAACCCACCCTCTCTGACTACATTCAAATTATTATAAAGTAAATAAGCAACCTTAGCCTTAGTGGAACTACTAGTTGCACCATTATCACTTGCTTCGCTTTTAACTTCTTTTGTAAGTTTTTTAATTCGTGGAAGTTTTGGTTTCACCTCTTTTGCACTTTTAGTGGTTCTTTTCGCTTTAATCTCTTTCTTAACGTCACTGATTTTAAAATCTGCATCATCATCAGATTCTATACGATTTACACCTCGTCTTTTTGTTACTTTCTTTTTAATTTCTTCGTCATCATCATCAGAGTCTTCTTTTAAGATTTTAATTGTTCTAGAAGAACGCGTTAATCTTGGACGGTCATTTTTCTTTTGACTTTTTTTATTATTGGCCTACATTATTAATGTTATAACAATAAATTCGACTATAAGAAAAAAATAATAAATAACTTTCAAAAAAAAAAAAAGGAACTTAACCTTATCTTCTTCAGAATCGGAAGATATTACCAATACACTATGGTTACGTTTTGACATTTTAATTAGTTTCTGTATCTTTATTTAATTTATCCAATTAATGAAATGTAACAATTAATAATATGCTAAATTGATATAAATGAATGTAAAACTCATTAAAAAACGGTTAACCCGTACTTACATTACGGTTTAGGATACCTTTCAAAATAATTCTCAAACAAAAACACCGAACTGTCAAAAATGTAATTACAGTTCAAGGATTGCCACAGGTATCGCAACTGAAATTCATTTCTGGTGGTATATTTAAAAATCACTAAATTCTAATTAGAACCAAATTATTAATAATTAACAGATAGCTGGTCTAATTAAAACAGAAATGTTAGATCGTCTATAATTTATTAAATTATATTATAAATTAAAAATAGTTCATGATTTTTGAGCTAAGTCTAAAAATAATACATTTTATTTTACACTTATTTGTCTTTTACACTTCCTTTTAGATAAAAGAAATAATTCTATAATTTATATCTCACCAGGAGTTGCTAACGCCAATTAACAAAATTATTTTGTCAGTGATAGCAAAATTAAAAACTGTAACACCTTCAAAATAAATCTGCAAAACGAAAACACTTTTGGCAATCATCAAAAATCTTAAAATAACTTATAATATGTTTGTTATTATGCAAAGTTTGGATGTTCAAAAGCATTAAATTCAATTCAGCAAGATATTTCTTTATGGAATTTTAAAAACTTTTCTATAAATATAGATAAAAACATTAAAAGTTAATTTAATGTTTTAGTCGGGAAAATTCATCGTTAGAAACTGGCCAATCGTGCATTTTGGGTAGCCAGCAATTGATTTGTTTCATCAAGTACAAAAGCCACACTTTTTTGTAAAAAGCCTTTTTCTTGATCCTTTTTTAAATTATAATCAAAGTGTGATTCATATACTCGATGAAAAACCCGATTCGATGGCGAATTTCCCGACTATTTTATGACTAAACCAATTTTTTTTTAATAAATACTACAGCATCAACTAAATATTATTAAAGAATCTTATAATGATGGTCAGTTCTATATTGTATAGGATTTTACTTGTGACTAAACATTTTGAATTAAATTACAACCTATTATATTATTATATCTTGATTTTATTTATTTGTTTTTAGATTTAAATTTATTAATACTAAATTTTGAAATAGATGTTTTAAAACTCACACTTAGTTTTAATAACTTTCAAGATAAATTGGATGATTCCTTAAGACAGTACAGCTAGGTGTTCAAATTAAAAACAACGTACCCCGCTAAACACAACACATGAATGTTTCGTTACATTTTACTTAAACGAAATCTAGTATTATTTAAGCTAAAAGGGTCTTATTTTATTATGTTAATCTTAATCTTTAAAATGGTGTTTTTAAGACTTTCTAAAGAAATTTTACAATTATGTTAATGTTAAAAACGTAGACATATTTTTTAAAAAGTCGATCATAAAAGTAATTTTTGTTACGTTAGATAAACTTTAAATACGCATAGCATAACTGTGTTTAGCGTGATATACTTTTATTCAAATGGGCTTGTGTCCTATGTCTTAATTTCTATAAAACTGTACCATATATTGATAAAGTTGGCAATCAGAACCTTAAATATTCAATTCCTTTTTCAATTGCCATGTTTTTTTATAGAACAGTTAAAAGAGATACATAAAAGTGTCAGTGATAAAAATAGAAACGCCAATATACATATATTAACCATTTTCAATCAAAAAATAAAAAATCGCCCTTAAAACTGAGCTGACAAGCCCTTTTGTACAAGTTAATTAGTTTTTAAATTAAACACTTCGCTAACCACTAATGACAGCGTGTCCTTAGTTCTCATCCAAAAACTACTCATAGTTCCACAGCACATTTTGATTTTTTTTTTTAAACTTCAAGAATTTAATTCACAATATAGGTTTTTTATATTTTATTAAAATTGAATTAGAATATAATATTATGATTCTCAAAATAAACTATTATACAAATTGTGAATTTTTTCTTCTATTAATGTTATGCTTTCTTAACTCTCTTTTATTTTAATTTTTTATATATAATCTCTGTTTTTTTTTTCTCTTTTAAATATAATCTAATATATATTTATACATTATTTGGTAAATTAATTTACTATTAATTTAAATAAAAATTAATTAAGTCGATATTTATATCTATATACACTTCATTTATAATTAGAGACTGTGCTTTTACATATATATAAGTAATCAGATAATTTCCTATTTTAAGACAAATTTATTTAAACAGTAAATATAAGAGGCAGTGATAGAAAAAGCGTACTGGAATTTATCGTGCAATAAATCCTTGCGGCTTTTAATTGATATTTTAACATGGTCAATCTATTTCTTTAATTCCTATTCAATAATTCCACAACCTTAAACAATACACAACCATATAAAGAAATTAAAATTTTAATACCAAAATGTAAATGGCTTAATAATGGCGTCTTCAAGTGCATTTACCACGAAAGATAAGCGCCCAGTAATTCTTGTTAGATTAAAGTTAAGATA
This sequence comes from Panorpa germanica, assembly GCA_963678705.1. Classification (NCBI taxonomy): domain Eukaryota; kingdom Metazoa; phylum Arthropoda; class Insecta; order Mecoptera; family Panorpidae; genus Panorpa; species Panorpa germanica. The sequence continues at coordinate 4,707,078 of OY783219.1, forward strand.
GTTCACTAGTGACAATCTTAGGCAAAATTATAGTCGGATATTCAGTACAAACGGTATGTGCACTCCACATCAACTTTTGAGAAATATGATATCGCTAATATGTGAACTTAAAAACACAGTCAAAACTTTCCTAATTTATTCCTCCATATATATCAGTTTAAAAGAAAACCTGATATATGTTAATACCTCGCTTTACAGCTGATCAAAATATTTGAAATTTTGTAGTTACTTACTTACATAATTAAGGACAATTACATTAACATCATACTTATTTATTTAATTTCCGATCCACAGTCTTATCGATTGGTGTACGATTATGTATGTATATAATCAATATAACTTGATAACAAGCAAACCAATATAGCTCTGATTCTGATCATATTTAAAAGTTGTTCTACTAGTGAACTATCTCCTTATTTTTAAGAATAATTGTCGGACTATCTTAAAGCTGCGATTATACACTTTAATATATAGATTTTAACTTGAAAGAAATGATGACAAGTATTATCTGATTACCTAAAAAGTTATTTTAAAATAAATAATATTTTATTTGATAAAATATAATAAAAGAAAAATTAAAATAAATTATTACAATATACAATCAATAAGGGATTCATTCATTAAAGTTATTAATATAAAAAAAACATATTATTAACTGTTTTATATATACAATACACAGATAAAATGATATATTTTTATTATATATGATTATAATTAATTAATTATACGTCATGTTATTTCGTTTTATTAATTTTTTTTAAAAACTATTATTACTTAAAATCGTGACTGGTTTTCATTTATTACTTACAGTTGGCCATCTGACTTACATAATTCATATGCAATCATATTATGCAAGGCTATTTACTGCGTCTTCCTCTTGTATGGTCATTATGATCAATAATGTACAATAAGTTACAAAGCACTGAACAACAATTGAGTATTTTAGTAGCTTGCTTCATGTCCAGCTAGAATGTATAAATCGTGTCCATCTTCATTTCCGAGAGACCCCGTTCGTAGAACTTGACTTTCTAGTGTTAAAACTCTGAAAAATATTAATGGATATAGTAAAAATCTTCTTTAAAAGTCTTCCTATGAATATGGGGACGATAGCAAAGTGGAGAGCAGTAAAGAAATGAACGTTTTCCGTGAGAAGAGCTGCTGATAAGAAAAAAGGAGATGTATGTCAGAAGTACAGAGAAGAGGGAAGGATATGAGTGAATTAGAAATGTTGCAAACACGAGAAGAATAAACATTTTTGAAATTTAAAATAAGTTTAGTTTATGTTACTTAAATTTAAATAATAAATCTCACGAATGGTGATTCTTAGAAAAAAAGTATAAGAACAATGTTTGTAGATAATTTCATGATCTTCAACTTTCTTCTGATCTACTTTTACGATAAAACTTACCGTTTATCGTAAAAATAGGAAAAAACATTTTTATTGACTTTTGACTTTGAATAACTTTTTATGCAGATGTGCGATCGGTGAGGACTTTTAGTATTTTATTTGTAATAATGTCCCCACGGACACCAACTTACAGCTCTATGCAAAATATAGCTAATTTACCAATATTTTATTGTTTATTTTGGCCGGATTATAAATAAATGAATGCAAATACAATATTCCTATGATTCATTTGAGGATTTAGTCATTTTTTACTAGGCTTTCCGCCAATTTGCTGCAGTAAGTATATCAGAAACACATTTCTGAATAATTGTGCGTAGACTACAACTAGTTTTCATGTAACTGAAACTGAAAAAATAAGGCACATACTTGTCACTGCCGAGCAGCCGATATGTTTTAGACATGTCCGTAATTTCTTGCGTAATTTCACCATTACGTAGTGAACGACCTTGTACACCATGTTTGTGGAATGCTAACACACTATCCGGTAAACACACTAAAAAGAAATCCGAAGAATTAAAAACTGTTAAAAACCTTTAATACAATTTCATACAATATCATCAGATTAACTCACCTATACTTTCTATACTAAAATCAAATTTAATTTCATTGATACATTTTTTAACTTGTCTTGGTTTTCCTTGAGCCGTCACTATATTTATTTTGGTGTCATGACAAACTAGGATAGCATCTTTGTCTATCTGATGGACACAAATTGTTTTTAATACGTCTCGCCTAGGTACCATTGTTGATGTACCATCCATATCAGAATCATCTGAATTATACCAACTTGCACCTACAATCACATATCAAAAATTTGTTTATAATTATAATATATTTAATTATTAAATATTCTGTGTGAAATAAATAAGTACCAGAGTTCATATTAATGAGGTCCAGTCTTAAGCGTCCTGTGTGTTCTTTCCGAACCCCAACACAAACCATTGGATATTCAAGTTCTGGTGCTATGACCATCTCAAAAACTGAGTCTTTATTGCTACCACCGACGCCACTGATATTTAACGGGGGCAAACCATATCCTAAAGGCCACTCACATTGTTTTAATAACATAAATTTATTTAACGGATCATACCTGAAAAGATATTTATATAAAATATATATTACAATTTAAATATATATAGCCAATTATCAGAGATGTGCACAAATGCTTTTCAAAAGCAAAGTTGGTGGTGTTTTGAACTTTATATTCAAAAAATAATATTTACTGATTAACACTTTAAAGTAACAAAAATGAAAAAAGTATTTTGTATTTTCCAAATAGGAAATAAGTTTGTAAAAGTTTTCAAATAAAATATAAAATTCTATACTCTTAAAAGATATTTAAAATAAAATAGAAAATAGGTATTTAGTATTTTGTATTTGCATTTTGAGTATATGTATTTGAAAAACGCACATCTCTGCCAATTATATATCTTTACCATTGCATTAAAAAGACACCACTGGGCATGGACCCACATAGATATTTGTAGCCGTTGTAAGGATTTCTTCCTACGCAGCATTTATTACATCCTGGAATAAAAACAATTTTTAAAACTTTATAAATATAATTACGAACTATAGTTATTTTATTTGTGAATCGAAATTACCTTTTGTATCTGGAACTTTGGTTGTTAAAGCAAATTTCCTTGGTACAAGCCGTTCAGGTATTTTATTCATATGCATTGAAAACCTATGCGCTTGCTTACTTTGCAGTCCTAGTAAATCGTGCCTATAGAGTTGTGGAGTTTTACCTTAAATTAAAACAAATTATAACTATTTTCACCTACTAACTACAATACAAATTTTACAAAAATAATATATACAGATGCATCCATTGATTTAGAAAGAAATAAAGCAGGATTTGCTATATATGAACAAATACATTTATTATATGATAAATTTAAATTAAATAACAAAGTTTGCTCTTATACTGGTGAAAAATTAGCAATATTAAAAGCATTGAAAATTAATGAAAATATGAACAATAATACAATTATAATAATAACGGATTCTTCAAGTGTTTTAAAAAATTTAAATTCAAATGAGTACAAATCAAATAATGATATTTTAAAATGCGAAATAAAGGAGATGTATTTCAATATAATAAATAAAAATAATACCATAAAATTTATGTGAATACCGGGACATTGTGGAATAAGAGGAAATGAAATTGCGGACAAATTGGCAAAGGAATCAATAAATTTAGAAATTGAGATGAAAGTGAAATTACCTTCATATGAAATTTTTAATATAATCAAAAAATTAAACTTCAATTTGAGAAACACAGATTTCATTACCAAAAGTCAGTTAAAAGGAAGAGATTATTATATGTTACATCCAAATTTAAGTAAGAAGAGATGGTTTAGAAATGATTCCCGCAAAATTATATCAACTATAATCAGAATCAAAAGTAATCATTGTAAAACTCCAGCTCACCTGTACAAAATTATATTAAATCCGACGATAGATGTCAATGTGGTGAAGAAGGAACTTTGGATCATATTAAATTTGAATGCATAAATTATAGTTCAGAAAGATCAAAATTCAATAGTGAAATATTAGATGTGATTAAAACTTTTCCTGTTAATACTAAATTTTTGTTAACTGATTCAAAATTAACTAGTGAATTATTTAAATATTTAGAAATTTGTAAAATTGAATTATAAAATGATAAATATGTACTACTACTTTTTTACATAGTGGGTGGAAGGAGAGACATGGGTATGGAGTTATAAGCAAAGGGATGAGTAACAAGCGAAGTACGAAGGAGTGAGTTAAGAAATGGCAAGGAAAGATGAAAGCAAGATAAGAAATGGGAATAAATCTAGCGGAAAAAGAAATCAAAAAATAGGAGATGGATCAGAAGAGGAGAAAAAAAAGAATATCAAAACTGTTTAGGTTGGAACAGCAAAAGAAGAGAGAAGACAATGGAAAAGGACAATATAATTCAATGAATCAATACTTTTTTAAGCACATACCTGATAAACTCATAAGAACATCTTTAATAACATACAGCCAAATAGTTCTTCGTGGATATAACTGGTCTAAAACAGTTTCGTGTAATTCGTTAAGGTTTAAATTAAAAATGCCTTCTTCAGCTCCTATCAATATGTGCTGATCTCGCGTATCAGGATGAATCCAAGAAGCTGTGCAATGAATTCTCAATGGACAACCATTAAACACCTACACAATATTAAAAACATGCTTTAAATTATTCTTACAGAGAGAGAGAGTGTTATTAAATATAAGACAAATTACCTTTGAAAAGCACGCCCCCATATGCACTTTCGGAGTAGGAGGCAAGCCATTAGAAACAGGTCTAGGAGGCGTATGTCTTTTACGATGACTTCTTCTAGGTGGAATTGGTGGTGTATTTGTTAATAAATCTGGGCCAACAGCATCAGAAGTTGCTATAAAACAAAAATATGTAGAAATTAATTTAGTAAACTTATACATAATTGTTCTTTATATATAAAATCATATAAAATAAATGAATTAATAAAATAAAATAAAACATACTATCAATTTCTCTAGGACCTGAATCTGAATGACATCTTTGTCTGCTACTAATTTGTAAATCTGTAAAATTATCTAATGGACCTAATTCAAATGCTGTCCATAATTCATCCACTGAATTACTGTGTTTTTTGCAAGAGCAATAATCGTTTCCTAAAATGCAAAGAATATATAAATTTAAATAAGCTGGAAATATGAGATATATAATCAAATTTAAAACTGTCACAATAGTTCATGATGTCAATAATAGATGCGCTAGTGTAGTAATTTGGTGAGTTTTAACTCCATCTTTTATTTACATCCGTAACTTTCAATCATATTTACAGTATGTAACTACGAGATGGCGTTACACTAGGCCACCTGTTATTGACTAGAGTAAGTACTCTCAATATGGTTTGAATCTATAACTCCCAAAACTTACCGCCATCGCCATTTGAATGCCTACATATTTCACAGTTATTAACTTCAATATTATGGTTCGTTGCACATAGGTCATCCTCTACGATATGATTTGCATGTAAAATATCTTGATTATGATTCGATTGATGCACAGAATTCGATTGAGTACATAAGCAGTCATCTTTATTTTCAGACAAAGGTAAAGTTGATCTGGAAAATAAAAGCGTAATTAGCACATATCTTTACAATACCAATATTTAAAATACAATGGATCTATATTTATTGTAAAGAAGCTGAAATATATCATGAAGGATTTCTTCTTCTTTACAATCAATTTAATCCATAGTCCCCCCTATAAAAAATAGTGTATTATGTACAAGAATTTCAAAATATTATAAAAGCTGCTTATATTAACCAATTTTCAAATATAAAACAACTAACAATGAACAAATAGCGAAACGAAGCGAACACATATAAATATAAAGAAAGTAAAAGAACAATATTAAGTAAATGAACTAATAATAACCAGCTGATATTTAGATAAGCAAATGTTTCCAATTTATTATTTTGAATGTGTTGAATCGAATCCAAAGACTCAGCAGCCTAGCGTCATTAATGTAGTCAAATACTATTTAATATTACATTACTACAATAAATTCAGAAACATCAGAATGAAATTAGAAAACTTTTAACAGAAAATGTTAGATTAGATGTAAGTTATTAAAATAAGGCTGTTATCACAGTGAAATAGATACTTGTGACGTCGTCTATCGATTATCATTGAATTTGTTTTGCATTAATACAATCTAAGTAATTTGCTTACCATGAGAACAAGCTTCTACTTTAATGTTTATCAATACACCACCGTTTGTTAGTAACAAAAGTGCATATCTGTATAGTTTTTCCCCCTATCCGATTCTCTGTGCGTGATATTGTATTGATAAACGTTATAGTAGAAGTTTGCTCAAGAGGGTTAATGCGAAACAACTCCAAAATAGTCTACTGACAATAGTCTTGAGCCATTAGACGTAGTCTATTTCGCTATGTGTGAGCCTAACAAATTATGCAGATACAAGATAGAGTTGTTCCCGCTAAGCACAAAACGTAAATCAATGTATTATTTAAAGTTACGTTTTATTATTTACCGAAGTTTAACCTAATCTGTAACACAGACGTCGAATAATTAATAAAATCAGGGCTAATTTTTGAACAATATGTTAATTTAATATGTGATCCTAAATAATCTTGCTTAAAAAGCTTAATTAACGTCAAAAAACAAGAATTTATATCGAAAGATTACTTTTTTTTATGTAATCTTACATTAAATTAACCTAAGTAAACGTTTTTATGGGTGAAACTATACTTGGCCATTTTTGACTCGCGAAATATATGGCGATACTATACAGCAGGTTAAATATTATCAAAAAAACCATGTTTTTTTAGGTTTAAATCGTTTTATGTAAGTAACTATAAACGCGAATCAAAATCTAAAGCTGCAATTAGTTAGATGAATAACGTATCTATATTTTAAGCTTTCTTCCACTGACTTTTAATGAATGATTTCTAAGAGTTTGTCATGCATGTTATAACCTTTATTTTTGACAAACCCTTAGAAATGTTACCAGTCATATAAAAATTGGAATCTAATTAGAAAATATAGCAATATTCATTTTCAAAACTTATTTTTGCGGTTCCAACTCATTAAATGCAGATACGTTATTCATCTAACTAATTGCAGCTTTAGATTTTGATTCGCGTCTATATTTCGCAGAAAAAATGACCAAGTATCGTTTCACCTCAAATAAACCTTGCATCTACGTAACTATGTTTAACGGGTTGTTATAATTATGCTTAAAACATATCTACATAAAAAATAAATGTATATATAAATGTGCAACTAATTAATACAAATATTTAATCCTAAATTATTAGATTATTTAATTAAAAACACAAAAAGAAATAACAAACAAGCAAACAAATCAACAACCCACCTTATTTTTAATTCTTGATCGATATATTGTAACAGACTCCTAAAATATCAAAAATGAAAAGATTTTCAAATATAATTTAACAACATATACACATTACTAAAAGAAAAATAATGCAAAAAAAAAACAATCTAACAGCAAGAAATATTATTGAAATAAACCAGGGACGGCTTAGGTAGCGCCCGTGGAATATATTTAATTCGCACTCAAAACACCATGCGAATCAAAATAATAATTTATAAATACGTGCAACATAATAAAAATGTAAAACTCATAAGAAAAAATGTATGTTCTTGTTTATATAAATCTTAAGTTCATGAAAAAGCGAAAAAATAAAAAATAGATTAAAGTACAGAGGTGTACTCTGTTATATTTGTAATTCTGTTCAAAATATAATATAGTTTTTTATTTAAAATTAAAAAAAGCATGCTGTTATGTTGTTATTTAATATGTAATTATGTATTTTATAATTAAATCTAATTTAAAAAAATAAATAAAAATTCTCTGTCTATATATTAATAGTAAATTATTTTAAATTGTTAGTAGAACTACCCGAAAATTAATATTGTAAATCTTTAAAAGAAAATCTAACCTTAGCGACATTTTGAAAATTTGTGTACCAGTAATTTTTTGTCTTGGAATACTATAATAAAAATAAAAATAAAAAATAATAATAATAATGTGCATTATTGTTTGTAGACATTTAAAAACTTAATGGACATCTAAAAACACATTAAAAATAACATTGTATGAATATGAAAATTGTTTTAAGATTTTTCTAATACTTACATTTCGCATGGAAGTGTTTCTGGACTTACAGATCGGGGGGCGTCTTCGCTCCAGACCGTTGAATTACTGGCTGGAAATTAAGGAAAAATTATTACCTTCGAGACAGTAGTGTATTGATAAACATTAGAGTAGAAATTTGCTCTCAAAATAAGGTGTATTCATGCGAAATATTTATTTTTTACCTCTAACTAAGGTGTGACTTTGAGAATTATTACTAGAAGAAGGTTTTGTAGTCATTTTGCTGGCTATTCTCTGAGGAACATTCGCTACCGCCTAGAAAAAAAGCAACGAAAATTACATTACAATTTCTATAAAAGTGTACTATATATTGATAAAGTGGGTTACTGGAACCGCAAATGTTCAATTATTTTTTAATAACTCCTTATATGTTAAGAGATATTAACAATTAAAAAAGTCATTTTGTCTCTTTAATTATTAAAGGGATTCAACGTTGTACACATTCCAAATGCATGTGACATCACAAGCGCTGCTAGCCTTACAGCTCATCAATCTCTGCTATATATATTTATTTATCAAATATTATTTACAGCTATTTCAAGGAACACTCAAATTCCAATATTATGTCTGCCTTAGCAGGGTTAAATAAAATAAAAACTTATTATTCTTTGACTTGACTTGATTATTTCGACTACCAACAGCTACAGAACATTACCACAGCACTGACGTATAAAATGCATTTCAAGTCATACAAATATGGTTGACCATTCCTAACGCTAAAACTACAATTCAAATTTTGAATTGCTATATCTCTGTCAACATTCAGATATTTAATAAAATAGAAACGCCAATACACATTTATTAACATCAATTTCAATCAACAATTGAAAAATCAACCACTAAAAAATGAGAACACAAGCCCATTATATACATTGGTTTGAATATTAGATTAATATTTCTATTAAATAGGAAAACCCCTAAATTGTATGCAACAGTTCTTACATCTATTATTTATCTATGACAACATTATTATTTAATGAAAAAAACATACCCCTTCATCATCAGGATCCAAAAATGTAAAAGAATTAGTTGGATTTTGAAATTTGTGTAATAATTCTAATGCTAATCTCTTGTTCATATCACTTTGGAAGAATGTGTGCTAAAATATATTAAAAAAAATCATTATAGGAGTGTTATCTTCTTAAAATAATTTCATATTATAATAACGACTTACTTGAAGTAATTTTTCAGCTGTTGGCCTTTTCTTTGGATTTTTAGTTAAAGCAGTTTTAACAAATGTATGGAATGTTGGCGACCATCTATCTTTATCTTTTAATGTTGGTGGTTTAAAACCTCCCTTAGACATTAAGAACAGAGCCCTCATAGGGTGTAAGTCAAACATTGGTGGTTGTAATTCTGCCAATTCTGTTAAAAATATCATAGAATTTGATAAATATTATGTGTTGGTAGTAATGTTTATATCAAAGAGAGTAACACCTACCTATAGCAGTGATACCCGTTGCCCAAATATCACACAACTGATTATATCCGCCTTTTCTTTCCACAGCAGCAACTTCCGGTGCCATCCAATAAGGAGTACCTATAAAGCTTCGACGTTTGTTGATTGTGGCTGTTATTTGAGCTGAAACCTAAAACAAAATCATATGTAAACGAATTATTAAGGTTCACAAAAAAAATAGAAGTAGCTAGAAATATGTACTTAAAGTATATATATAAAAAAAAACGTATGTTAAGTAAAATTGTTTACGTAAAGAGTAACACCTGCTAAAGCAGGTAAAAAGATATCATAAAAGCTATTAAAGGTAGGTAAAAATGGATTACGAAACGTATATTAGATGAAATTGTTTATAGTTCAAATTACGAGAGTTCGGCGGCGACTCATACTTAAAACAAGTTGTGGGGTATAAACTGCTGATATAACTAAAAAGCACTTATTTTTCTATAATATATATATAAACGAATAAGATAAAATTCATTATCGTATTATAGATTTATACCGCTCTTATAAACCTCTTTTAAGTGTAAGTCGCCGCCGAACTCTCGTGATTTGGACTATACGTAACTTTTGTTATGCTAACCCTAAATACACATAATTATATTTACCAGGTTACAACCTGAAATCTACTTTTGCAGTTAAAATACCTTACCCCGAAATCAGCTAGTTTAACATCTCCATTATCTGTGAGTAAAATATTAGCTCCTTTAATGTCCCTATGCATTTTCCCCATCGCATGCAAATAAGACAGCCCCAGGAGTGTCTCACGGCACATGTAGGCTATTTGTATTTCCGACAGAGGCCCCGTTACTAAGTAAGTTAAAAAAAATCATTAATTATGGAGTTATAACGTTGTAAAATTGTGTATTTGGTAAAATCCCTTACTATGATAAATATCTTGGAGGCTTCCTCCTCCGCAATATTCCATGCATATCCATAACTTGTCTCTTCTTAGATAAGAGCCATAATATGCAACGATATTTTCATGGCGACAATCTTGCATCATCGTGATTTCCTGTTTGATGATGGCAATATCATCACCAGGCTCCAGTTTGATGACTTTAATTGCCGCCCAGTCATTGCTAGACAGTCTTTTAGCCTATAAAGATATATTGTTAACATATTTTATTATTTCTAAATATTTAAGACGATCTACTTAAGAAGCAACTGTCTTCTAACATGTACTGATAATTCAAATAAGAAATTTAGTAGCTGTGGATTATTATCTCCACTCCATAAAAAGATAAAGAATGAATAAACAAGATATGTAAATATTTTCGTAGGTCATGATATGATAAATAATTTAAGAGAAATATTAATTTTAAATAAATTCTTCGTTGCATAAAATGACATCATAGACATTTCCAAACCGTAAAAGAAAACAAAAACAAACCACAATGTAATTATTCAGAACAACGAAAATAATTTACTTTAAAATAAGTGATACGTGATTCATAATCTTTCCAATTTCTGTAACATTAATTTGTGACGCAGTATTATATAAAAAAAATTGGGACAAAATCTTTATTTGCATAAAATATCTATAGTGTAGATACGATAAATTTCATTATAAAGATTAAAATCTTTTGGATAGATTATTCCATTGTTTGCCACTCCCTTTACAATTATTTAAATAAATATGTTACTAAATATTCAGTTTATAAAATTGGGTTAACCATTTCCTTAATTTACCTTAAGATATCAATACAGGTTGTTCGTTAATTATATCAATATTCTTTATAAATAGGAATATCGACATAATAAGTGTTCTGATTTTGAAAAATTTGTTTGAAATTATCTTTTAATAAGTTGGTTTGTTATGAAAATCAACCTAACATATAATACGCTAATGAATTAAATGAAAAACTTTAATAATTTAAGTAGGATGTGTCAAAATTATAAAAAACAGAACAATACCTTATAAACATCACCATAAGTTCCAGATCCTATTCTTTGAATTAATTCAAACTCATCCTGTGGATTCCTCCTGGATATGTCAGAACTTAGAACATTAGATCCTTGAGCCATTGTCAATTATATTAATTACAATCCCATCCCTAAAATTAACTTTAAACAGATAAAAATCGAAAATACATCTAAAAGACAAGTTATTTGTCACACAAAATACGCCATTTGCATTTTGTATTCAATGGTTTTCAGTTCAATGCATTTATATTTATTTTAATTATTATTAAGTCGGTTAGAAACTAAATAAAAGAAACATTGTTGTATATTGAATAATTAGTCATTTTATATTAAAATGAAATTGTATAATTTAGAGTTTCAGTTCTATTGAATCGCATTAAATTAGTGTTTTTTAAATTCGTTTGCAGCTGACTTCACACTTTAATTTGGTTTTTATTTTGAGAAAACGTAAATAGATATGGTGGATAGTGATATTTAAAATTTGGATAGTATAATTTTTTTTGATAAGTAAATCATGTCACCTTATTTTTATATTTTACCAACGTTATTAGTAATTGTTGCAATTAGAAAATGCAGAGAATATACGTGGGGTCGATGCAAAAGTAAGAAATCCCTCCGAGGGAAAACTTTCTTAGTGACAGGAGCAAACTCTGGTATTGGTTTTGAAACAGCCAAATCTCTTGCACTACGTGAAGCCCGAGTAATAATGGGATGTAGAAATAAAGAACGAGCAGATCAAGCAATTCAGCAAATTGTTGCATGCAAAAGTGATTGCGATGTGGTAATTAAATCCTTAGTACATCCTTAACATGTTGATTTTCTAATCAGAACTAATTGTTGACATTGTTTATAAATTGCAGATTGCGTTCGAATTGGATTTGTCAGACTTCGTTTCTATTAGAAATTTTGCTAACAGAGTAAATAAGCTTTATCCAAATATATACTGTCTGATTAATAATGCGGGGGTTGCAACAAATGAAGCAAGAGTGACTAAACAAAATTTTGAGATCCACTTTGGAGTAAATCATTTGGGACACTTTTTACTAACAAATTTACTGTTAGAGAACTTGCGTGAGTATCGCTCAAAAATTATCGTTGTTACATCTACATTACATGAAAAGGGGCACATTGATATAACCAGCATCATGAACAAAATAGTCATAGATGAAGACTTGTTCAAAACTCAGAACACAAACAAGTCCAATAAAGTGAATCCTCTATATTGCGATTCTAAACTTGCCAATCTCTATTTTGCAATGGAGCTGGAGGAAATGGGATTCGAAACTTATGCTGTGTGCCCCGGATTTTCTTTTACGAACATATTTAGAGACTATGAAGTGAAATGGTATCAGTACTTCCTATTTTCGCCAATTGCTTTGTTGTTTTTACGTACTGCTAAGCAGGGGGCTCAGACTGTTCTTCACTGCGCTACTGAGCATATCAAACCACCGACTATTTTGGACAATATGAACATCAAGCACCCTATTAAGAAAGGATATGTCAGCAGGAACTGCAAATTCTACAAATCCAAGGTTCAGTTGGACGCTGAACTATCCCGACAACTTTGGCAACTTAGTCTGCAATTGTGCGATTAAATTAAGACGATTTTAAAATCTTATGTTAATCTTTATAATTTATTATTATATATTACTTTAATTTCGAAATTTGTAATAAGGAATGAGAATCATTGAAAACAATGACTAAATATATTACTTGTGTTAAAACTTTTTTTTATTTTTTCACCAAAAATAGCTAAGAGGAGGCTGAAAGGTTTGATGTAGCCTGTTTGACAATTAAATTTCCAGAAAATATTTGTTTTTCCACATAAAAATCAATATATTTTCTTCTACAAAGAATGAAATAAAACTTGTAAAGACTTATGAATGGGTATTGTCTAAGGAGTAATAGTATTACAAACGACCTTGACCAAAAAAAGAAATAAAAATATATTCATTCATAAATAGTACTAACTCTATAAATAAATTCCCTGATCATTAGGGCTATCAACTTGTATTGAAGTACAATTTGTAGAGTTTATTATTCCTCCAAGCACAGTAACGTGTATTTATTAAGGTTTATCTAACATAACAAAAGTTACCTGTTACGTAAATAGAGTTAACTAAAATACAAAATTTTGTGACTAAAGTACTTTCAAGATATGAACCAAAACTTTTCTACGCTTGCCAATAAAATAGGCTCCGCTTTTTAGATTAGCATCACAACAACTCTAAGATTAAAATTACAACATGATATATATTTTTTGTTATGTGTAATAAGTTATAATATTTTTAATTGATCTTACAATATAATTAAAATAATAATTACAATAATAGTGATATAATATAATTCTTATCTCTACTATAATAATTTACATTTTTCTTCTCAGACATTTGGTATTATATTATAAGGCATTTATATTTTCAAGGCATTTTTCGGGTTAAAAATATTATTATTTTCTTTTAACTTTTTTACAAATTCATATTTACTTTAATATCTTTACACATTTTATCTAAAATATTTTTATATCATTGAAAGTATTGTTCTTTTTAAGCTAATATATATATATATTAGAATTTACATAGTTTAAATATTTTATAATGAGGCTCAGATAAGAGGTTCATTTCAACCACCAGAGGGGTATAAATTACGGGGGTAAAGGATTTAGAGAAAGAAGTTTAATTGAAAAACTGCGTATCTCGTGGATAAATTGAAGCTTAATTAGTTTTAAAAAATATCAGATTTTATATTGAATTTTAAATTTTATATTCTGTGGAAGATAACTGGTTAAATACAAATATAACAATTTTTATTTTTTTTGTCATGGTTCGTTATTATTTAATAATTGTATTTATTAATATATTAACTAATTTAGTATAAATGCGATGAGAATTTCATTTATTTCATTTACTTGGACTAAAAAGGAAACATCCATTACTAACAACATAGCTGCTAAATAGTTTTATTTTAGTTATATTATTTTAAAACTTTTAACCAAAAAATACATATTATATACAATTTTAGCAACAATTTGAAACTAATATTATTTATAGATATTCATAACTAATTATTATACTATTAAAAATTCGACTGCATTCTTAAATAAGATCAATGATTGGTTAAATTTAAAAGGAAAGAAACAGTCAATATGAATTTTTATAAAAAGATTATATCAATGACAATATTTTACATTAACAAATGTAATTTTTATAAAAATGGTGCACAAGTATTTTATTATTATTGGTCATATAGACTACATAATCTAATTATTATCTTAAATTTATTTTCACATATTAATTTGATATAATTACATAGCATACAATTTGTAGAATTGTTTCAAAATGTGACTAAAATTGTTTTTTTTAACCATTTATTTTATATCTATTTTTATTTTGCTAACAGTTTTTTATAATATTATTTGGTATTTAGTGGTTAAATTTTTATAAACTACAGAAAAATTTAGAAAAGAATTTTATTTATTTAAGCGCACTTTGTGAATTAATTCAAAAGAAACTAAAAGATTCTACAAAAAAAAAAATAATACTTATAAAAAAATAGTTCACAAGTTTATAAATCTACGTTACTAACTAAAAAACCCTACATAATTCATTTATAAGATTAAATTCTATCAAAAAATGAGCGAAGGATAACAAATAACAAGGGGGTCCCCTTATACAATACATTATACAACAATGATACTGATGCGGATCTGTTTCATAAATCAGTTTCAGAGAAATCAGAGGGAGATCTAGTGTTACAATTCAATAATTTACATTTTGTCCTTAGTTGCGTTATGTGAATAATCACGTGCTTTAAATATTGATAATTATTTTATATTAATAATATATTCATAAAAAGCAATAGTATATTATTAATAAGAATTTATATACCGATCTCTATAAATAATAGGCATTAAAGGATTACAGAAGTCTGTTAATATTTCAGCTATACATAATAAAATAAAAACAAATATTTTCGTAAAAATATAACAAAAGATTATTGTTAAACATCAATCAAACCTGCGACGGGGGACTCTTTGTCGCGTTGAACGCCTCAAATGTTCTACATCTACAGGTTCGGTCACCTTTCGTTTTCTGGATTTATTATCTAGTTTAGTTTCCACTGGAGGATTCACTTTCTTATTAGATATATTTTCCTTTATTATCTTCTCTTTTTCCTTTATTGGTGGTTTCTTCTGTTGTTTTTCTTTTTTGGACACGGCTTTTACTTTGGGAGTAGCTTTTGTTGTAGGAGTTGGTTCTACTTTAGGTTTTGCTACTACTTTAGGAATTGTTTTTCCTTTAGCCGCAGGAGGAGTTTTTGCCTTGGCAGCCGCTTTTACCTTAGGTGTAACACTAGTTTTTGTTGGTTTATCCTTCTTACGTGGTACGAATATAGATTTTCGCTTAGCAATTTTTGATTGAATAGATAATGCAAGTAACCTTGGACTCTGTCGTTGTCCAGTTAATAAATGGCTAAGGTTTATGCTTTGTAATTTGCTTAACCGTTTCTTGATCTTACTGAATCGATCACGCTTTTTATTTTCTTTTTGTTTCGTAGGTTGTTGCAGTACTTGACTAGAACTATTTTCTTGAACTATATTTGAATTAACACTTACAGTATTATTATCATTTAGGGTAATGTTATTGGCACTATTATTTAACGAATTTTCGACATCTTGTGGGATATTTACATTTTCTTCTAAAGCCGCTGCGTTCAAAGAGTCAGCGTTAACATTAAATATACTTTGAGTTGTTGGGAAATCTGAATCGAAACCATTAAAACCATTAACGCTGCCTGTACTGCTATAACTCGATAAGTATTGTCTAACACGTCCTTCTCCGAAATTGAAAATATTCTCCGTTTTAACAGAAGTTTTCACTTTAGTCTCATTCACATTTTCTACTTCAACATTCTCGTCACCCTCTATCGGGTTATTGTTGTTGACATTAGCAGTCTCAGCGAATGTCTCCATTTCTTTTGCATCAAACGTTACTTCTTCATAATTGGCCTCGTCAGTGTCCATGGGCCTATCCGCAGCTTCAGTTATCAAATTGCTTGATTTCTCCTCATCCACATCATTCGATGATTCCATCACGTCAATGTAATTCTGTACCTCTGTGATGGCTACGTCCTCTACAGATTCTATGCCAGTAACCTTTCTTGCTTCTTCGTCATCATTTCTTAATTCTTCGTCTATATCATTTCTTCTCTCTTCCTCCACAGTATTATTTAATAAACCTACTTCACTATTAATGTTACTTTCATCACAATTTTCAACAATTTGACAATCACTTTCTCTACTCAGTTTATTTCTTCTATGCGTAAAATAGGTATCACTACCTCGGTATTCATTTGCAATACTGCTTCGAGCCGATTCACCATCATCATCATCATCCATAGAGGTCAAATCAATATTGTTTACACCTATGACTGTACTTCTGGAAGATCCAGATGCCCTATCTTTAGCACTTTCACCTCTAATAACTGTTGCATCGCTGTCGCATGAACTATAGCTACTTGACTTCTTCAGTCTACGGCGTTGTGCAAGTTTGGCAGTCACCACGTCCTGTAAAACAATAATCAATATATAAAGTAAACATTTTAACACTGTTTTAATATAAAATCACTAATTGTAATCCATACCTGTAGTCTGAAACCTTCTTTATGTGCTAGTTGGAATGCATTGAATGTATCATTAACAGTGCATTGAGTTTTTGATGATATTACCGTCGGTGTAACTAATGGAGTCTGTGGACTCATACCGTTGATCTGCAATAATAGTTATAAAACATTTAAAACACATATTTCGCAAACTCTGTTTTTATAGAATAAAACATACCCAATCATTATTTAGTAAATCTTCGATTGTAAATCGTTTATGAGACCGCGTTAGCAACCCGCGAACAATAACAATTGCTTGATGACTGATTTTATCCCAATGTGGAGTTGAAGTATTCACGCTTCCATTGCGAATTAGATTTATTGTTGTGCGAACGTCAGTAGATGCAAAAGGCGGTGCCCCACATAACATTGTGTACTATAAGTATTATAAAATTAGTAACAAATTCAATAATAGTTTGATACACACGTTTTAAAACCAAATCTTACCAAAATGACACCTAGACTCCATAAATCGCAGCTTTCAGAATATCCTTTAATTTCACTAGCACCTTCTAGAGAACCGTTGCGACTTTCTAGACGATGTACTGATATATCTAAGACTTCTGGAGCAGCGTAGTCTAATGTAAAGCACGGCGTCATCATACCACTGGGATAACTCTCTGACATATGTGATGTTGACTTGGATGTCGTAGGTGTAGATGGAGTTAGATTTAAATGTAGTCTATCACTCTTCGTAGGTGTTGACAATAACATTTTATTTTGTGGTAATAATGGAGTGTTAATTTTAGGAGTATTATTTTCATTGGTTTGATCCTTGGAACTATATTTTCGTGCGAATCCAAAATCAACAATTTTAACTATTTCATCTTTTGAGTTTGAAAATATTATATTCTGAAATTAACAATTAGTTTAATAAGTAACGCTCAGTAAAGTTTTAAAGTAATTTTGTTTTTATACAAACCTCTGGTTTCAGATCTCTGTGGGCTACTCCTCTAACGTGAATATGATTAACAGCAGTTACTAATTGATGGAAAATTTTGCTAGCTTGATGTTCCGTAAATGTTTTTTGTAGTTGAATTCTTGTTAAGAGTTCACCTCCTTTCAAGTTTTCAAGAACGATATATGTGTGATTCTAAATAATAATTAAAAACATTAAAATATATACTTTTATTATTAATAATTTTTAATAGGCCGACGTTAAATAAAAAAAAAAAAAAAAAAATATTAATAATTTAATATAACTTTTAAAGTAGTACCTCATCTTTAAGAACTTCTATTAGCTTTACAATATTTGGATGACCTTGACAAAGTCGTAGCATATTAACTTCATTTGTACAATCCATTGCGCTATTCTTAATTATTTTCACAGCGAATATTTGTCCGTTCGACTTTCGTTTACATTCTACACACACACTATAAGATCCGTTACCTATTATACGTGGTGTTAAATCGTATCTAGCAAAAAAGGCCGAATTCTGAAAAACAACATTAATGTCACTTTGAAAATATATAAATATATTATAACCATATATGTTTCACTAAGATAACTTTACCTTTTTCTTATTTTTCAACATGGCTGTGATATCAGGCTTATCTTTAGCATTCCCCTTATTTAATTGAGCATATATGTCGTCCGAGATGATGTTCTTGGATAGTAAGATACTCGGCGAAACATATGAATAACCTAAATATTGTAATATAAAAACATGTAGTTGGTGCAACCAATACATAAAATATTCAAAAACAAAACCAATTCTTTACCTTTAAATAATCGTTCGGGATGTGCAGGTACCAAAGCTGGAGAATCTGTTGGAAGCATTTTTGTAAATTCTTCACTAAAATTACTTGTATCTAACTCGCTTTTGATAATTGGTTTAAACGGTGCTGGAATTCTTTTATTAGCTAGGTCATTCCAATTTATTTTCTACAACAAAAATGTATTTTTATATATTTATAACAACAATATTTTATTTAATGAAATATTATGTAAATACTTACTTTAAAGAAAGGATGAGCTTTCACTTCGCTTGCATCTCCTTTACCACCACCTAATCTTTGTCGCGGATCTTTAACTAATAATTTATTTATAAAGTCATAGACATCCCGTGGTAGATCCTCTGGAATCGGTGGGACAGTTTTTAATATTCTGCAACAAATTAATTATTTAGTTAGTTTTAAGACATTAAATAACATATGCAGCTGTTGAAATATTTAATAAATTGTAATTATACCTTCTAGAAATATCCTGCTGAGTATTTCTTTCTCCATCTACAGTAAAAGGTGATGCTCCTGTTAGCAGCTCATAAGTTAACACTCCAACAGACCACCAATCAACAGCCTTAAAGAAAAATGTTTTTAAATGATTACATTTCAATCGAAAACAATATTGTCTTATTTTTATTATTGATTCATTGTTCTATATGGTCAAATAATTTCAACATTTTAGACATCTGATAAAAAAATATTTTAAAGAGTTCTTCATGATAAAATTTTGCATGACTAACATAGCTTGTTATTATTATTATTGATTTAAAGTATGTTCGATATTTGTTTGTTATCTTCTAGGATATATTTCTAAATAATATCTTCATTTGAATTGTAATAAGATCTAATTTAATGTAATAAAAAAGGCGTTTGCTAACGATTAATGCTAATGCATTAATTAATTAAAAATTATCGATAAATAAAAATAACTTACAATATCGTGACCTTGAGATCCACCTTTCACAACCTCGGGGGCCATGTATTCAATGGTGCCACAGAAACTATAAGTTCTCCTGTCACTTTCTTCTGGTAAAAATTCTTTACTTAATCCAAAGTCGGTTAATACGATATGACCATCACCATCAAGAAGAATGTTCTCTAATTTAATATCTCGATAAATAATTCCAAGCTGAAATATGAAATAATGGTTATACCTATGGTTGGACATAAAATATATTTAATTTCAGTTATGTTAAGTACCTTATGTAGTTGTTCCAATGCTAAAACAACTTCCCCGATGTATATCCGGACTTCAGATTCAGTAAAATACTCCCTTTGGTAAAGATGAGTAAATAATTCACCACCGTTGATGTAATCTAGAAATTAATTTATAATTAATAAAATGCTGGTAATTTATTTTATTGTGTCATGCAATGAGGTAAAATATTGGGTTATATTATAATAATTACAAGAAATTTCAAATATTTTGCATATTACTTGTATTTATCAATATGTCTTTATATCAATTAAATGAATTAATATTCTGTTTATAAAATTTCAAGGACCAGATAAAGTGTTTTATATCAAATATGATAAACTTTTTTCGTAATACATACCGAGAATCAAATGCAATTTCGAGTCTGTTTGAAAAGCATAGTGCATTCCTACTAAAAATGGGCAGCTTCGTACAGCTTCTAGAACCTGTTAAAATAAATCAATCAATAAATCAATGTATAAAATTATTATAGATCAAACTTTGAGATTATTGCATACCTGGCGTTCGGTTCTTGTATGTTCTGCTGTCTTTCTTTTTTGGACGATGGTAGCTTTCTTTAAGACTTTCATAGCATAGAGTTTATTATTATCTAAGCCACCGCGTTTTCTTACAAGAAATACTTTTCCATAAGCTGAAATAATAAAATATTTAATAAACCTTTATGCCTTTCCGAAGAATAATCGTATTTGTACAAGAATACAATTATTTTACTCTGGATTATATTATAAAACAAGATTATGAAATTGTTTTTATATCTACTATTTATAAAATTAAAAAAACGACAATTTTCACATAGATGGAAGAAGATTTCAAGGCAACATTGATAAATTGGGAAAAAACTGAAAAAATTACAGTGAGTTTCTCTTACCTCCCGTTCCAAGTACTTTTAGGAGATCAAAATGTGTCATATCGACTTTGTCCTCTCCAGAAAGATTTACTGAAACAAAGTAAAAAAAAAATTAATACAGAACACAGTTTACGCTTGATTTAACCTATTTTCACAAGAAGAATCAACATTGATTTTGGTTATATTATTATATTGATTAAATTTAGAATAAAAGGTCTATAATTTCCCAAATTTCCTTGAGCATTCCGCGTGTGTTGCCACAATTTATATTACATTACGTTCTTTATGTACCTGTTGCTTATTTTTACATTACAACTATAGTAAGTAATCGTGTTTTTAAAAGAACGCATTAATTTGTAGTTGATACATTCGTTTCACTGATTTGATGACCTCTTTTTAGTCGTATTTTTAAGTCAGGTTCTCATTTTAAACTTAAAATACCGCTATATCTTGAATTGTGTGAAATTCCGTTATATGCGCTTGAATTTTTGTTTGTTAAATGTTAATTTAACACATTTTAAATTATGTCACAATTTTCTTAAAATTAGTAATTGTAATTTCTTTTTGCATACATTCTATTATTTATTGTTTCGTCAATTGCAGAATCTTGTGTGATATTTTTTCGTGAGGAATAAATATAAAATTGTTTATATTAAAAACCTTATTCGACCTTGTAAACTCTTTAATAATGATTGAAAATGAGATTATAATGCCAATAAGCCAATTATAATACAATTAACCATGCTAATGGGAATAAATAGTTTGATTGCGGAAAGGAAAACTCTACATCTTCGTTTGTTTAACAATAATAGAATGATTAAATTAGGAAGAGTGGGGTGTTTTTTACATTTTGTAATAGATATGGATATAATATATTAGCCTATTGAGCAATTAATATTAATTTTAATTACTTATTTATATAAACAAATTGAATAACAAACAATTAAAATTCAAAATATAATATATTTTAAAACATAAAAATATTACGAAATGCATTTAGCTGTTTAAATATATAAATATAAGAGATAATATAAAAACAGTATATTATGTAATAAAAAAATTATGAAAGCCGTAAGAAGCATATTATCGTAACCGCAACTATATACTGAAGTCTATATGTTGATTTTTGTTTGTTACCAAGTAAAATAGCAATTGAATGTTAAATATAATAATTTTCTCACGATATTAAATGAAAAATATACCATGATCTTAGGATGAATGTTATACAAGTTATCTATGCTAAAACTTGCATCTATCTCTGAATACATATTAATAAATAAGAAACATATGCCAAAATGATATTTATTAATTAAAAGTATTCTCCTATCCTAATTTGACGATAAATTATCTAACAAAAAACCTGATTATTAAAATAAACTATAACAGTAAGCCATATTTAGTCAATTAAAATAATATTCTGATTATATAACATGTAAATTCAAATTGTACAGAAACTTGATTTTAAATGTTCGATGTTTTTGGCATTCTATCGAGGACCGTAGCCATCGCATTAATAACCCCAAGTCTGCCTAGTCAAAGTCAAAGCCTAATATCCATAGCAACAAATCCAGACTGTTTACTATTCAAATTTATAAAATATTACTTGTTAAATAGTGATTTTATGTGACTAGACGACTAATACTGTCCGGTAATTTACAAGTTATTGTAAAATAATAATTAAAATTCATTCTGCTTTAATTGTGTTCATTTTCCAGAAAAAAGTACAGAAGGCAACAGTCAAGATCTTCCAATTAAATACGTGATTCACTAAAAAATTAAGTTGTTCCAAATAAAATAAAGTTACATCTTTTTTAACCGAAGACATTAAAATTTATAATCAATTTAGAAAGTAGTAGCATTTACTTGGTATTGGATGTAAACAGGATGTGGCTACAACCAATATGTTGCTCGTTTTATAACTTTACTACAAAATAACTTAATAATTATTTTTGGTTTTGTGATTTTTGTTTATAAACAATAATACTTCATTCATACATTGATACAAAAGAATCAGAGTCCATTAACATAATTTAATATAGTTTATATTAAATTGGAACTACTAACAGATTTATTATATTTGAAATTTTTTTATTAAACAAGTTTTTGATTAAAATAATAAAGGTCACGTTGACGATAACTTAGTTTCTGTTTTATATTTTTGAACATTTTTTTCCTCAGTTTTAATTTGCACGTTCTTTATGAGCTTGTTAAATTAGAGAATACTACATTATACACCTGGGTGGGTTAATCGGGATGATAATGAATCCTCAGGTGTTCTTCACACAATTTTCTTCGTTGTACTTTTTATTTTAATATATACACCTAAGTATATACTCGGTATAATAAAAAACATTTAAATATGTAAAATAACATACAATATTTCTTGAATAAATCAGATAAGATATGTGTCTTTTTAAAGTAAGACAAACCACAACGCAATTAAGGTATTTGTTATTTATCTGATCAACATATCACTACTACCGATAAAGATACAAAGTCTAAAATTCATAAATAAATGCAGTGAAACCTTCTATTGACAATTATTCATCGATAAACCCAGATCTATTGTGGAAGTATTGATATTTATCTTTATAAATCAATTCCTCATAATTGTAAATGTAATGCGTTAGATATGTAGAAGTCACATATTTTGTAACAGTTCAATCATGCGGCATATATTCAACTATTACTATTTATTATCTAAAACAGCTAAAACTGCTGTCATATTTGTTATATTAAACTTTTAAATTGTAACCATTATTATTGCAAAATACTTATTTTTCAATCGATTAACTATCCAGCAATGACCTTATTTCAAAGCAACAATTAAAAACGACACGTTTAAATACATAATGCATAATGTGTGCCGTTTTTTCAATTCTCGGTTAAACTTCAGTTAAGGCATACCTAAAGTTGAGTTTTTTTCCAATATTAGTTTTTGTCAATACTACAAATAATGTAAACGACTTATTTTGCTTGGTTTAGCTACAGGTATAATAGCTGAGATATTGTTTATATTAACAAAGCTACAATTTAAATTCAACACTGCCTCCGTTAGTTGAGAATGGAACAATCGGCCCCAAGTCTAACATATGGGCTCCTATTATTATTTATAAAGTATATAGATAATATTGTGTTTATAACAATATTAATTTATAAATAGAATACAAGATATATATGTTATTATTTTATATAATTATGCGCTGTACTAAAAATTACTTTCTACTTATTGATCTAAAAATATATCACCCATTTTAGAGAAAGTATTAATTTATTGCTTATACAGCAACATTTTTAGCAAGCCTGATTTTTAGCTACGTATAATAAATAAAAGAAACATCTTTTTTAAAAACTTTGTTTTTCAAATATATTATATATATTTGCTTCTAGGTTTACAGCAGAACGTTTTAATTTGATGTTTTACAGGAAATATTTTACTATCATGATTATAAATAAAAAAATCAACAAGTTGTAGAGGAATATGTCAGAAATAAGCTTATCAATAACAGAGCGTGAATGGCATGTACATCAGCGAATCATAATAATGCTTCAGAAAAATGAATAATTTTTTAAATGGGGGACTTCCCAGAAATATATATTTTATGTACAGACAACAATAAGTAGTTTTAGCATACCTTGTGTTCTTATTCGGCTAATATCTTCGAGTTCCGGGTCCATTCCATCATTCGAAGATCCCAAACAAACTACGGAATCACTTTTCTCCACCGTTTTTCTACGTTCTTGCACACTTTTAGCATTACTTACATTACGGTTATACTTTTTATTCGAACTATCAGAGTTAGAGTTAGAATCACCTTGCTCACTACTAATATGTTCGACACTTGAGCTTGAAGAATCAATGTTAATTTGAATGTTCCTCTTATCGGAACTAGTTAATAATTTATTTATAGGGTGTGTTTTAGAAGCAATAGGTGATCTATTGCTCTCAATTTTTTGATACCTATCACTATTTTTGGTTAAATTATCACGTTTCTTTTGTTTTTTTGGAATAGCCTCAACACTAGACTCTCTTAATCGTTTTTGGTTGCGCCTGCTATTGTTTGAACTAGATTGTTTATTTGTGTTGTTTCTATTTACATATTGATATTTGGATGTCATTTTCTTAGATATATTTCTATCATACTTTTTATTTTTCTTATATTCTGTTTCTAAATCACTACTTGTACTGCCTTCAAAATATCCACTTTCATGACACGCTTTTTTATTATGAACACCCATCTTTTTCTCAATATTGTAATATTAATAAAGTACACAATCTGTACTACTATTAACCACACTATCATAAACAAAACACATTATATTAAAGAGTAACTTTGAAATAAAATATTCACCAATAAATTGTTATGTAGACTTCACACTTTTAGGTTAGAAACGATAAATGGATGTTTATGTCGTACACGTTTACTTGTTATAGGTATTATTACAGTATATTTTCTATAAAAATATAAAAAACAACGAAGAAATGCACTGAAACTCTCGACCTCGAGAATATAAAATTAATTAACGAATCTAGGCCAACACTACGTTTCATTACACGTTACAAGTAAACTGTAAACCAGTGATATGTATACAGCATATACACAGCGATGTATACGAGCGAGCACAAATACAGTTATGTTCAAATGTATATGTTGCAATGTTTTAGTTTACAAATAATACGATTGATGGCAGCACAAACACACACTAATTTACTAAATCATCTTTCAATCTGTTTGATTTATTTGTTTAAATATATTATTAATACACTTTAAGTATAACACTTAATTATTTATTAAATAGAAGTTCAATTATTTTTAAAATGTCCGATCACTATCACATCAATACTACAATTTTAATTGTACGAACTAGTTTTAATTTTAGGTTACGTATATAAACCTTTTTGTATTTATATTATTCACTAAATTAACTTTATATAATGAGGCACAGCATAGAAACAACAACTAATATTATTAATCATGAATTGATTTAATACTTATTATATAAAATAAGAACCTCTTCTAATTTCAACCGTAGCAAACAAGTAACTGAACATAGCTTTATGTAAAAATAAGACATAGCAAATTCCCCCACTACTAGTCCTGCTGCACTAACATGACCCCTGTCGGTTGTCGGTTGAGTCGCACAAAAATAATAACACCTGTCTAAAATGAATAAGTATGCACACTTTGACTTTTCTATAGTCTGTCCTGTTAACGTATTCTTTAATAGAGAGACCTACGCGTTGAAATTTAATTAAATAACGGATAGCTAAAAATAATTAATAATTCTGGTAGCATTTGTAACTTTAAGCCGAAACTGAAAAAAGAGACCAGGCACTATGTTCTGACTGGATAAAATAGAATTTGAAGTGAGAGCACCTGCAGAAAATATTTTTACCCCTTTCTCTTAAAAAAATTACAAAGAAAATAAAAACACAAATTCTCTATTTTGGTACCTGATTTGGAATTTGAAAACCTATGCTAATATTTAAAACTAGAAACATTCAAAATTTAATATTTCACAATTTAAATACACCGCATTTTGGACTCTACTAAACAAAGATAGAAGTGTGTAGTCAGTTGCGATAAGCTGTATTTAAAACTGATGGTAACAAACGTTCAGCACGGGCATTTTGTTATTCTTTATCTTGTATGCAGGGTATCCACAGGTAATTAACAAGTTATTTATCAAAATAAGAATAAAAATATCATTTACAAGGTCAATGACATATTATTTTGTTATTTTTAAAAACAGATAACAAAATATATTTAAAAATTCTTCGAACAAATAGTCAAAAAGGTCTGTATAAGAATGTATGCACAAGCAAATATGTAAATTTAAAAAAAACTGAATATACATCAATAGGATCGATACCACCTATAATAATATTATTGTTTATTAATAACAATGTAGCTGTTTACGCTAATTGCTAATTATAAATAAATAAAGAATTTATTTTATTTATTGCTTGCATTTTCATTTAAGGGGCTACACCCTCATTATATTAACAAGAAAATGTTTTTTTAACTAAAATCAAAAATCCTATATTATAATGTTCCAACTGTATGTTTGTTTGTTGCTGAAATTCGTATGGTAGAATGAAAACGGCTCCGTCAATATTTTTGAAAGTTTGCTATTTCGTAGAGAAAAAAATTCTAAGACTTTTGGCATCCTCAAAATTTTTTTAACTTTTTGGTCTATAACATTCAATTCGAAAAAGATAGAAAGTTGGAATTTGGCATGTGTTTTACGGTGTTCAATGCTAACATTTTTTGAGAATTAGAAATTGAAAAAGGGGGCGTTGAGAAAATTAGACGGCCCGGTAGGAAACTTTGGAGAAAATTCAAAATTTGGATTACTTAATAATAAAACATGTTATTAAAAAAAAAAAAAATCAAAATTCAAAAATTTTATTTGGAGGCACGGGGGCGGTTTTTGTCGAGGGTAAAAATTGTACTAGAAAGTTGAAATTTTATATATGGGCTAACTTTAGTATCTTAATTTACAAATCGAAAAAAAAAATTCCCAAATTGCAAAAGGTCAAATAATGAATAAAATGAAAATATTTTTTATTTTGTTAAAAAAAATATTTTTTTTGATCAATTTGTATGAAACATTATTTTATTATTGAGCGAGTTAATTATTTCAATTTGAAAATAGAATTAAAATTTGAAATGAAATTACGAATTATTTTATTGGATTCAAAACATATACACGAAGAAGACGTCGCTTTGCGACGGGGGTAAGCTCTAGTTGCAGCGCTGTAAATAAATTCCTAAAACTACAAATCATAAATGACAAATTCCTAAAACGAGCCATTCATAAATGGCAAAATATTTCATATTTATAAAATTGTTGTCTGAAAAACTCTCCAAGTGAACAATTTGGAGTCACTTTGCCACTGTCACTACCACTGGTTTTTTATATAATAAATAAGGCGCATGCTATATAAACATATATAATACATAACAATAATTTTTTGCCCGTCTGAATTTGACATTTTGTCTTTAATTTAACATTGAGTTTTTATACAATTTTTTTAGTATTACACATAATAGGAATCAGTACTATTACATAGAAATTTTTTGTTATTTTATTACAAACAAGAAATATTAGTTAATTATTGCAAAATTAAATTTGATGATTCAGAAAATATACAATACAAATACAAATACAAATAAATAACAAGAATTTCTTAAGATATACTTCTCGTGCGATAGAATTTTGTTTTCGATAAAACCTTTTCCTAAAGCAATAAAATATTTTGTAAAAGGTTCTTTCAGGTAATTCTGAAGTATTTACATGGTTGTTTATATTCAATATTAAAATTTGTTTAATAAAATCAAAATGTTTTAATAAAATACTTTACTGGAATAAATATTTTTATTAAAATATTAGCTGGTCGAAATAGTTGAAATTTTGTATTTAAATTAATTAGACACTTATACTAACATCATATTTAAATTCTCTTAAGAGGGGTAATTTGTATTAATGTACAACATATTAAGTTTATTGTGTGAAAATTTGAAGTCGATTGGAGTAAAACTGTCGGAGATATAGTTTTAAGTCTGCACCTCTCTGGTCTGCTTTCGTGTTACTTTAAAATTTTTAAGCGTGTTTTGCTCACACATTGCTTTTTCAGAGTCCCTCTAGAAAAATCGGTATTTTGATTTCTAAGTGCTGTAAAAAATTGAAAAATCAATAACCAAAAAAACACTTGACAGGGTTACCTGCAGAAACTTATCAACTAGTGAAATCATTGTGGTTTTTTGATTTCAAATAATCCAGTGATGAGAATTTTTTTGTAAAGTCTGCGGAGATTCGCTGTCAATGGCTCATTTCTTGACATTTATTTATGAAAATTTTACAAAGTATTCTATAAATGTTATTTTATCATATAGTAATTATACAAATAATTATATATTAACTGTATCGTCAAAAAACATTATCGAAAATATGCTTAAGTCAAATATGCTTGAGATTATTTAAAAATTACAAAATATTTGTGATTATGATCTAAAAATAGATTTATTTTAATTTTTACATAGAAATATGTTAGTTATTTTATTTTTTATTAGTGTCAACAGCCCTAACTGCCCGTCCGAGAATCCAACGACCTATTAACGCTATAAACGTGTACCCATTTTTAAATATCATTGTTAAAAATACACGTGCCTCTTATCTATAAAAAATATGTTAAAATAATATTCAAAGAGATAATAATAACAAAACTATTAAATATAAAATGTACTACTCGTGCAACATTCTCAAATACTTGTAGTATATATACGTACTGTATCAATATTTACGAATTTAAATATTTAGAAAACTAAAGAAAATAATTATGCTTGATAAACAATAAAATTATTCATGCAATTATATATAGTTTTATTATATTTATGTTTTAAAATCTTATTATATATTGAATTTAAGTTAATTTCTTGGTTTTTATAGATCTGTTTGTATGAATATATATGTATATACATGTATGTATATTATGTATTCGTTAAGCTAAAGTATTTTTATATTACTATTTTACTGTTGCAGACAGCTGATCGAAAACCAACATGGCCGACAGATATGAAGGCCATCTATTACAAACAATGATGACCCCCCTAACTGAATTTGTTATTATATTTTATATATGAAATACATATAAAATGAAAGTAATTTTAGAAATTTCCTTGAAACATTATTTAATTAATATAATTATAAATGTTAATTTAATAATTGTGGTAAATATATTTAAGTAGTTAGTTATTTGATAATTTTATATACATATTCATATGCCTGAAACATAGGCAACCAATTAATCACTAAAATGTCCTTGTTTTAGATTACAATGTATTTAACATGTATTACCTAAATCTGTGAAATCTTTTAGAGACCTGGAAGAAAGGCATTGAACTAATTGAAACAGAATTTTTTCAGTACGTTGTATTGGAGTTGTTTCGCATAAACACATTTTATGATTGGAGCAAGTTCTTACTTTAATGTTTATCAAAAGTAAACAGTCGGTGTTGCACGTATAGACTGTTTCAGTGTCAGAGAACCTTATGAAACATTCCTTTAAATTAATGTTGAGTCATTATTGACATAAACCAACGATTATAATATAGATAAAGCTAAATATATTTTAAAAGTTGGTAAATACAACAATAAATACATACATGCAAATATTTTAGAAAATATTATAATGTGTTCTCAGAAGAAAATCACAAAATTAGGTTTTTAGAACGAGGAAAATAAATATTAGCTGATTCATGTTTTCTGTACACTCCAAAGGAAAGAATATAATCTTATTTAATCGTATCGAGAGATAGTGAATTTTAATGTAAAAACTACATACACTTGTGATATAAGGAAAAAGATAACATAAATAATGTTCTAGCTGCTAGTGGACTTGGTCTTGCCCGAAATCGAAGAAGAATTAAAACTAATATAAGTATTATTTAACATAGATTCTACTCATGTTATTCTTTTTTATATTGTGTCGCATTCATAACTTAGTTTTAAAGTTGTACCAGTTTCTTTTGTTTATCTTAAAAACCATAAGTCCCACAAAAAATTTGTTATGTGCTTTTTGTAGATAATAACAATATCAACAACTTTTGTTAATAACTCTTTGTTGTAACTATTATAACAATGAAGTTATAAGCAAGTAAATATTACATTTATTACACCATTTCTATCAAGTATTTTCGTTTGCTTATAACTTTTTTATCGTAAAATGTTTTTTATAAAAGGTACAAAATTATCTAGTGCGTTACTAGAACCTCAAATGTTCAATTATTTGTTAATAACTCCTTATATGTTAAGAGATATTAACAATTAAAAAAGTCATTTTTTCTCTTTAATTATTAAAGGGATTCAACGTTGTACACATTCCAAATGCATGTGACATCACAACTGCTGCCAACCTTACAGCTCATAAATCTCTGCTATATGTATTTATATATCAAAATATCAAATATTATTTACAGCTATTTCAAGGAACAATTAAATTTCAGTATTACGTCTGTCGTAACAGGCTTAAATAAAATAAAAACTTATTATTCTTTGACTTGACTTGATTATTTCAACTACCAACAGCTACAGAACATTACCACAGCACTGACCTACTCAACAAATAACTGACGTTAAAATGCATTTTACGTCATACAAATATGGCTGACCATTTCCAACGCTAAAACTACAATTCAAATTTTTAATTGCTATATCTCCGTCAACATTTAGATATTTAATAAAATAGACATGCCAATACACATTTATTAACATCAATTTCAATCAACAATTCAAAAACCGACCACTAAAAAATGAGGACACAAGCCATTGCTTGTTTAATTGCAAAAAAGTTTAAGTTTTAACTCATTGTCCCTAACACAGTTATAACATTCTCAGAGGGGTCATGCCCTAGGTCAGGTCACTAGGTCTCTTTTGCCTTGACATCGACTACTGCGGACTGATTCTTGTTAAGTATTTGTATATAACCAAACTTGATATATTGATTCCAAGGATACCGATACGTCTTAAGCAGTTGCGGAAAAGAATTACATATTTTAGACTCGTAGTAGGTAAAAACCCAAAGCAAGCATTGAAAAATACATTTAGATTTCCAGGTATTTTCATAAACAGGATATTCCCACTTTATCTAAAATAGTTTTTATATAAACTGGTAAAATATTATCAATTCAGATGTTACAGTGCACCCGTATAAGTTATAAACAATAATTAATCTTAAATATTATGATTTATAAATACTGCTCTTATTAAATTAGTTAAACTTAATTAATAATAAAAGCATAAAATATATAAGGAGCTGTCTTGAAGTGTTAAATTTTCGAACTAAATAAATTCAAATTTGTGGTCATCCGGTTGGTTTATTTTATTTAAAATTTCTTGTGGTAACTGTGAAAATTTTCAAAAGATTTAAAATATATTAAAGGATTAAAGGACTTTTAGAAGAAATGAAACAAACCACAGATATGAAACAATAAATAAAACAAACTTCCGACAAATATTTAAAAAAAAAACCGCAGAAAAAATGTGTTATAATTCTTATCTTTTTTGAAAAGTTTAGATAACGATATTAATATAAGAATTATTTATCTGAATGATGCAGTATATATTAAATTAACAATAGTTATATATAGCTAAAATAAAAGGTTATAATAAAATAATACTAACACGTTTGGTCAAGTTTATGAAACTTGTACAAACAATAGATAATATTACTGAATGTATAGATATATAAAACAAATATAACTTATAGCAATATTCAAATATCAAATAATTTAACTTACCGAAAGATATTTCATGCGATATAGTTTCACCTTGATCTTGAGCTTCTGCTTCTGTATCTTCCATTTTTATATATTATTATTTAAAACCGGGTGTTTATTTAAATACAAATATTATAAATACAGTTTATAACCTTTAAACAATATGTCAATACAGGTGACACATTACATATAGTTACATTTTTGATATAATTGATAATATACACTTACTCAACAATTATAAAAATAGAAACGACAAACCCATTTTTTAAAACACTAATATTAACTGTTCATAAACATTGTCAACACTTTAATTATATTGTAACTGTTATATAGTAACATTATTTTAATAATATCATTATTGATTTTAATTAATTTTGCGTATATTACTTATTTAAATTAATACAAACCCGGAAATTTATTTTGATAAGTACTGAAGTATATTGCCGCCATTTGCAATTTGCTTGTGTATTGTGTACTGACCATTCGAAAAACATTGTACATGTTTAATATATATATTGTAATGTCAGAATATATTAACCAATAAATGTAAATTACAATTTAAACAAATAGTCTCATTAATTGTTGATATATATCTTGTAAGTTACGTAATATTAATTTAAACATGTTTTCATAAAAATATATGAAACATGTAATTATTTTGAATTATGCGAATAGAAATATTAGTGTTACGTAATAACAGGTACTTATATTTATTATTTATATAGGTACATGTTTGTACTTTTAAAATAATATTAATTAAATATTATAAATAGTTTACAACAAAGCGCTAACTATTTCTAAAAGGACAGTATACTAAGAAATAAGCGTAGGTTTCTTTCAATTTCTGGTTTCCCTATAAGGAGAAAGTGGTTATAGATATACATAAATATTTATTCTTATATATATATCGCAGAAACAGTTGAAAGCAAATTAAATTTACTAATATTTATAGACATATGTATGGTATGTATACAAGTACCACATGGGCAGCAGATATATATTTACGAGTCTATTTTGTTCGCTAGATTCCAAACTTTCTTAAAAACACGATAGAAATAGATTTTTTATAAAGAAACGCCAATGAATGACTTTCATCTTTTAAAACAACAGAATTCAAACAAGAAAATATATGACCTTGGTTATAAAAATAAAAGTTTCTTTAGTTTTCTGATAACTGTGAGTTAATTTTGTTTCTATTACCTATAACTAGCTAATGGGCTTGTGTCCTATGTCTTAATTTCTATAAAAGTGTACTACATATTGATAAAGTGGGTTACTAGAACCTCAAATGTTCAATTATTTTTTAATAACTCCTTCTATGTTAAGAAATATTAACAATTAAAAAAGTCATTTTGTCTCTTTAATTATTAAAGGGATTCATTCAATGTTGTACCCATTCCAAGTGCATGTGACATCACAATCCTTGTGTAATTTTATCAACCTTACAGCTCATAAAGCTCTGCTATATGTATTTATATATCAAAATATCAAATATTATTTACAGCTATTTCAAGGAACAATCAAATTTCAATATTATGTCTGCCTTAGCAGGGTTAAATAAAATAAAAACTTATTATTCTTTGACTTGACTTGATTATTTGACTACCAACAACTACAAAACATTACCACAGCACTGACCTCAACAAATAACTGACGTTAAAATGCATTTCACGTCATACAAATATGGCCGACCATCTCTAGCGCTAAAACTATAATTCAAATTTTTAATTGCTATATCTCCATCAACATTTAGATATTTAATAAAATAGACACGCCAATACACATTTATTAACATCAATTTCAATCAACAATTGAAAAATCGACCACTAAAAATGAGAACACAAGCCCATTCTTATTCTAATTGTATGTTATTCTAATTAATGTCCGCAGTTTTAATGGTGGCGAAGCCTCATATATGTGTACTTAACAGTTGGCTAATAAATGTATGATTTAATATACATAATAATCTATTAAATGAAACACTTAAACTAAGTTAAAACATAAAAGTGGTTCCGGATTTGAAAGCTTAAAAACAAAACCCCTTTTACTATTGATTTTCAAAGGCATATTTCTTTTCTCCACATCTCCAAAGACGTGTAAAAGATTTAATTGTTTTAACTAGTAGTTATTATTTAAAGAGGATTTAACTAAAGACTTGCAAAAGCATTTTTTTAAATTAACGCCTGTAAATAATGTTAAGGCAACCCAAATAACATTCAGAGAGTTATTTTTATATCAGTCATCGTTCATACTAATAAAAATAAAACAAAATAACTTGATCATAAGTGTAATTTCTCGCGTGAGACATTGTGAGAGTGAACATTAAAACTTTGCTAGATTCTAGTTTGTTTACGACAAGTAAATCATCAGGTAGTTGAATGGTGGGAGTAAATAACGGGGTCAAGGTCACATCGCAGGTCTCTACAAGGTAAAATGCATACATATATAGACAAAATACAAAAACAAACGCCTGCATTAATTAACTATGCAAATCATTTCACACTTTAAGGGACTCAAAATTCTACTTGCAGTCTTATATATCCGAACTTACCACGGTCTTCTTTGTGTTTACGATTTTAAGAACAACGTATCGTTGAAGGAGAAAAAGAATACAGTTAATAATATGCTCATTTATTACTTTCGCTACAGTTGATAAACAATAAAGTATAAGCTTCATCTCATGATAAAGTGTGCTTATTTAAAACAGCTATCCTATTGAAAAATTGACGTCGCAAGCACTCTGTGTCACTGTGAGATTAGCCTAATGGTATGCGAATCATCTAGATTTATAGGAATAATGCTTTCTTATACAACAATTCTATAAAATTTTAATTATCTATTGTTTCTACAGCTACTTAAAGAATTTTGAAAATAATAAATGTTTATTACAGTCTTTGTCTTACAGAATGTAACCTAAGGTCATGGATTCTAACATTATAGTTATTTACGTCGGTAAAATTCGACATCGTGGTAATAAGGTGTGTTGAACCTTTTGCATATGTACTACAACATATTCAAAGAAGATTTCAGGAATTTAAACAATTTATGGTTGTGTTTAATAACTTAGCTGTTCTTAGGATAAAGATAAAGGAATAGTAATTGCAAATAGTATGTTTGTAAAATATTATATTTTTTGTACATTGTTTTCATGTTTCATTTTCATAAAAACTAACTTAAATATTTAAATTACAACTTACAGTTTAGTGTCTTTTTTTAAATTTTTTCCCCTTATAAGTATGAGAGCCCTGCCTTCTCTTTTCTTCCCATTTTAATTGTTTATCTGAAGATTTATCTCGATTAAAAACGGCAGAAGAGCTTCCATGCTTTTGTTTAGATTGACCTAAAAAAAAGAATTATCGAAAATATGAATCATTTGTTGCTATATAAAAGAAATATTAATTGTTTATTAGAAATATTAATTACCTGCTTCTTCCAGTAAATGTGCAAAATCATCTGCGTCAGCGAAAAGAGATTCCAGGTCTAAAAATAACGTATTTACAGTATTTTTATCCGTATACAAAAGATACAATAATAAATGAAAATTAATACTAACCTTCTCCTTTCCTTTTTTTACCACGTTTATTTTTAGTATTGACTTTTTCCTCCATTTCATCATCAGAGAATTGAATATCTTCATCATCATCGGAGAATTGCATATCTTCAGCGTCATCATCATCCAAATCACCAATTAATTCTAAAGACAAGTATATAAAGTTAAAATATATTCAATTTCAAAGACATATTTATATATTTAAAATACATACCATCATCGCCTTCAGAACCAAGGTCAGTGAAATTATCAACATTTTCCTCATCACTTCCTGCTTCTATTTCATCATCATCTTCTTCCTCTGATAATTCATTTCCATCGAAATCGTCTATATCATCGTCTCCTAAATCTGAATCGGATTCACTATCTTCATTTTTCTTTGATTTTTTGCTTGATTTCAATTTATCCCCTACTTCTTCCATGAAATCTAAGTCGTTTTTATCTGAAAACAAATTTAATAATTTAATAAAACATTTGACAATGCAAGAAAAATTTTCTTTTTAATGTTTACGTACCTTTTGATAAACCATCCAAATAAGCATCAAACTCATCATCTCCTACTGAACTTGTGACGGATTCAACATCGCTGTCTTCATCATTCTTCTTCTTTTTATTTATTTTGTAACCCTTCTCTCTTCTTCGTTCTAGATATCTAAAAGAAATATTATAAATGTTAGATCAATTCATTGATTCAAATGATTCTTAAAAGTTTGAAATGTTGTCCTTACTCGAATATAAAGCGTTCTTCTTCCGTGACATTTTTATCGTTCAAATTATAAACTGATTTATTGCGGGCTCCAGATCTAACATAATATTTATTTTTAAATACAATATTTGTTTGCTCCATTTTTTTAGGATTTTTAAATGAAAATCTTTCTAAAAATTTAGCGGCACTAAAATCTAATAAAGGATCGCCTGTATATTCCACTGGTTTACCTGTTAAATTAATTTTGAAAAACATTTTAATTGTATATTACTTCAAAAAGTGAAAGTTTATATTATTAATGAAAATAACTAACCATTTATAATTAAATCAGAAAATAGTTGTACTGTCGGATGATAATGATCCTTCAATTGGAATAATTCAAGATTTAATACAAATTGTCCACCAGCAAAACTAGGATTCCTATGATAAGGATCATAATGAGTTACTTCATTTTTCTTTACAGGCTTTTTAAAAACATTATCTTTGTTATCTTCATCTTCAATTTTAATCTCAACATTTTCAGTAGCTTTAGCATGATACCAAGATCCAGAATTTGCAATTGGAGCTTTTTGTATTGTAGGTTTATCATTCTGAAAATTAATAATAACTTTAAAATATTTATCGTATTTCGTTATTACTTTTTATAAATACTAACCTCATCTAATAAAACATCATCATATCTTTCATCAGCAGTGTCATCTAAAAGCCAATCCTTATTTTTCGTTTCTAATGATTCATTTAGATTAATTGTATTTGTTATTTCTGGTTCTTCTTCTTTAATAACAGTTTCAATTACAATCTTTTTGTCATCTTTACGATCTACTAAAATTTTAGAAACGACAAACAAAGAAGCGCAAATGAAATGAACTGGGAAGTATAATGTAATCTGGAATAGAAAACAACAATTAATTCATAAAATCTCAAGATCTCATCAAATATTCATTACATGAAAGTTCAAGGCAAACCTGTAAAAATCTTTTTATAAATGCCATAGCTCTGCATTGCACTGGATCTAAAGAAATTGCTTTATAGAGAATGTGAAGCGCCATAGCCATTGTCCCATGAGATACATTTCCTAACTTTGAATCTGCCATTCTTTTGTAAAGTGCCGTGTAGAAGCTGGAAACAAAATAATCAACTGTAGTCGTCACAATGAATCGATTCCAGTGTTACAAAGGTCTGCTTTTAAACGTACCGATCGCTATATATGTCACTGCCTTGTTCAACTTGAATTAAGAGCCCTAGAGCTTGTAAAGACACCTTTATATCCGCTGTATGTATCAATCTATACATAGTATTCTGTAAATCTTCTGTTAGAACCGGACCATCACTAAAACGCATATAAAATTAGCAAATATTCATTCATTAAATAAACATAATATTTCAAGTTGTATGTATATGTACCCAGCTTTTTTCTCAACTTGAGCAATAGCCCTTCGAACACAAGATAGAATTGTTGACATGGTCCTAGAATCAATTTCACCCTAAACCAAAAGCAAAATATTAATATAACGAGCAAAGATTATAATAATAAATATGTTTTTAATGATTTACCGTATTAACGCAGCCCTTAAAGAAGGCAAAACAAATTCTGACCAATCTTTGAGCGACATCACTCTCTACATTGCCTCCAAGGTTACCTAAAAAGCATAACGCATAATGCTGTGCTTTCTTTGGCAAGTTATTTCGGAACAAGAACTTTTCCGTTTCTTTAACAATAATTGTGCTCATATTTGGATGAGTGTGACTTATGTTTGATAAGTGGTAAATAGATTTTGATGCTACTTTGTGGCAAGGGTCTCCTAGTTTGTTTATAAGAAGCGTGAGAAGATTCTGAAAATTACAATACATCAGTAAAATTCTAAATATAATTAGTAAATTTTAAGTAAAAGTTGTTTACTTGTTCCTGTTCGGGCACTGCGGCTAATAATCGCGCAGCACATGACACTATCCGGCATTTTACCACCTCCAAACCAATTCCAACACTAGATTGTAAATTTCGATAGAAAACTGAAAATAACACATATACGTATATTTCTGAATAATTATTTTCTGTAACAAAAGAAACTTTATATACAAACCAATGAATGTTTCTTTTAAATCTGCTTCAAATTGCCAAAACGAAAGAATCTTGCTCTTAACAACTGGATTTATGTCAGTTGAACTCTTTAAAGCTTTGTATTCAGCTCCACGTCCCGAAAGAGGTACGAGTTTTCGGTCAGATGGTAAGAGAGTACTTATAAACAATTCAGTCAACGTGTCTAAAAGGGAGAATTATAATATTAAATAGCACTACATTGTTAACAAAATATTTAAAGGGATTTTTTCATACCGATTATTTCTAAGCATTCTTTGTTGGCTGCTTTACATAGAGCAACTAAAGAATTTAATGCTTGCAAATTTCTGATTGGATCAGATTCCACAAGAACTGCACCAGCATTTGCTCTATCACGAGATGTACCTTTACTTGCTGCTGTCAGAAGCCACCCTTGTTCAGAACTTGCCGCTAAAATAAAGCAATATAAAATCAACCCCTATTTCATATCCTCTAAAATCCATATAAAAATTATACAAAATACTAACTTGACTTCCTTTTGTTAACCTCTGCATCAAAAGCTTTTTTGGCTTCCTTGTTTAAGTTTACTAAGTCTTCTTGATTTAATTCTACTGCTATATTATCAAATTCGAAAAGTGGAACCTTAAATAATTATAATATTGTTAAATATAACCCTTTCGCAGATATTATATAAAAATAAAGAAATATACATACCAGTTCATACCAACGTTTACCACTTTTATTTTCTAAATCTTGAATATAATTTTTCATTGGTTTTATATTCCCATTATTTTTTTTATGCTTATTATTATTTACCTTCGCCATAATTAATATATAAATAACATTAAATATTGTGTTGAGCCGCACGTGAATACAATAATTTTTAGGTTAGGTTCAAACAGGCTCAAAAGTTTTGACAAGACCTGGTTCCCAGACTATATTGTATTGGAAGTATTACCAGATGCAAATGTAAAAACCCCTAATCTATTTACCCACTAATTTCAAAATAATAATTACGTTTTGTTTTTTCTGTATATTTAAAATACAATAATGAATCGACAAATCTTTCAGGTAATTAATAAATTGATGAATTATCAGTAGTTACAACTATAATAAATAATTCTTACCTACTTAGTTGCTTAAGTTAACACGCAGATGTGTTTTGCAACCACGTTTTCTTTCCTATGGTATGCCACAAGAACCAAAACAAGAAGGAACAGTCCACAAAGGCTATGCTAAACTTAAAAAAATACAAGCTCAATATCAGGTAAGACCTAAAAAAAAGTTAGCTTATAATAATATGTAACCCAATACTAACTCAATATATAATTTAACTAGAAAGATGATAAACTTCCAGTTTTTCTAAAAGGTGGAAAAACTGATGAAACTCTTTTTCAAGTAACATTGGGGCTAACAGTTATAGGACTCTTGTACATGCTTGCCTTCCTCGTCGGTTATATTCTTTCAGGGTTGCCAGGAGACGATGAGTAATCTAAATTTCTTTTAAAATATATTATTTCTATGTTTATTTCAATAGAAATGATTATATATATATAGTAACAAAATTAAAGAGAATGTTAAAATATTATTTGTTTTATTTCATTGACTTGTTAGAGATTGTTCACCCCGCTGTAATTGCTCAATTGCCACTTGCGCTTGTTCAGGATAAAATGTAAAAACTGTAAGATTCTCAAGCGGATATTATATTAAAGGAAAAGGAGCTACTTTTGTGACAGAAATAATCATTTTGAATATTATATTTTATTTACAATTACTGATGTTTTACAAAATTGTACAATCATAATAAAAATTAAATATATTTTGTATCTGTCTGCAGTAAACGTAAAATAAGACGATTACTTTCTGGAATGAAATATAAAATTACTAATTGATTATATTTATAAAAGCTAGTAATTAAAAATAATTATTAATGTAGTATTTAAGGCGTAATATTTAGTTTAATAGAAAACAATCTTTATTATTTTCTCAGTCAAGTTCGATCTCTAATTGAACCGGAAGCCTTTAAATTTATATAAACCAAACCACACTGCATTTGAAAAATTATTTTATATATATTTTCTTAACCTATAAAATAAATAGATAATTAAAAAATATATTTGCAACTACCATATAATGTTTATAAATTTAAAATTATAGATCTATTACGTTGTTTTTTTTTAAAATAAGGAAAAAAGTAACGGTATTATATTTGTATCTTTTACTACCAACGTTCAGAAAACCAAGAGCCGAAAGACTCTTTAAGTTTGTGATACCGTCGCTAGGTTCGCTGCAATCTAGTATTCCTCACGCTAATAGGAAAATGAAGACCGAATTCAAATATTAATATCTCAGGTTCTTTTGGTCGTAGAAAGATGAATTAAACTACGTTTTGAAGCTAAAAGAATATGCTTTATAATTCCATCATTTACAAGTTCATAAGTAATAGATCTATAGTTTAAATTTATGTTCAATAACATCTATAGACAATCTCACATTTATTTGACATTTAGCGCGATATTTAGCTATTAAAATATCCACAAAATTACATATAGCTTTATAGGTACTAATAAATTTAAATAAAATTTAATCCGCTGCTCAAAACCGAGACATTCTTGGATGTTTAGGCCGTCTATAAATAGATAAAAAATTAAATAATCCAGTTAAACACCTTTCTCATTAAAAAATGAGACAAACTTATGCACAAATATAATGTTAGAAAGAGAAGACTCCTGGAAAACTACTAAACAAAAAGTTGTAATTTTCATTTGTTGATAAAAATATAATAACAGATTTGTACAAAAAATAAATTAAATGTTACATTTCAACATTACATATATGTTAAAAAATCAATGTTTGTTAAATGAAATCAATTCACTCAGAAATATTCAGCCTATATGCTCAATCAATTCCGCTCGATTCTTAAAAGTGAGGTTATGTTTAGTTATTTGAATCCTTCAAGACATCTTTCAAGATGGCGCTCGCGTTTCTGGGGGGAATAAAATTTGTTAAAATACTCTCGTTCAGCAAACCCGGAGATGGATTCGAGCCACTTAAGATAGCATTTGGATTTTGAGTATTACTTTGCAAATTTTCTACATTTGCAGGTTGATTACTTGCCAAATTTTCAGGATTATCAATTTTTGGCGATTGTCTGTCAGCAGTTTTATTCAAATTTAGTAAATTAGGTAAATTATTGACTTTAGGTTGTGATTCCTTTTCTAAAAATTTGACAAAAGCTTGCGCTAGACTGTCTTTATTAAGTTGGTTAGACTGTGAAGGTGTTCCAGGATGATTTTGAAGTAATCCTCCAAACCACGACTGCTGATTTTTATTCAATCCGATACGATCACATTCTGGTTGGTTAAAATCTAATACTGTTGATATTATTTTCAAAATTTGGGTTTTGTCTACATTCTGGTGCGTTGAAATATACCCAATTATTAAATTTTTGATGAGGTTCTTCTCTATTTTGTCCGCTTGGTTTGATAATGCCGCTTCCAATTTTCCATTTGCGAGCAAAAGTTTCTCTTGGCTGGTTTTTACTGTCAAAAAAATATTTCATGAATTTGAGAATGAAAGAAAGAGATACATAATATGAGGTTCCTAGAGAAAGAGTGAATAGGAAAATGGAATTAATCTAATAATAATAAACTATATAAATTCGTGCATGTGGCGTTTTAAAACATGCTGTAGTTTTGCTGTGGTTATCTTTCATGCCGACAAGTGCATTTTACGATCTGATGGCGAATATCACACAGTCACTGGTGACAAAATAAAACCAGTACCTGATGTAATACTCACCACCAGGCCGCCATCTTGTTTAAAGGCAACTTCAAGTCAAATAAATCAATCAGAAAAGTCAACTTCATAAAACTACGTCTATAAATGTTGCTAAAAATGAAAAATTAATGGAAATATTTATAAGTAACAGTAACGGATATTCAAATAAATATAAACAATCAAATTATGCTGCAGCAATTATATTTGCTGTAGGTAGCGCCATTTTGACCGCCATCTTTGTTATATCAAAATCTTTATAGGAGTAAAAATATTGCTATAGAAAATAATTTGATTGCATGTATTTAGGTGAAATAAAGTACAACGAACATGCGAA
This sequence comes from Panorpa germanica, assembly GCA_963678705.1. Classification (NCBI taxonomy): domain Eukaryota; kingdom Metazoa; phylum Arthropoda; class Insecta; order Mecoptera; family Panorpidae; genus Panorpa; species Panorpa germanica. Next base: position 4,749,732 of record OY783219.1, read on the forward strand.
ATAAATAAATAAAAAAGAAACGTGCTGTAGCAATGTTTTGTAGCTGTTGGTAGTCGAATAATCAAGTCAAATCAAAGAATAATAAGTTTTTATTTTATTTAACCCTGCTAAGGCAGACATAATATTGGAATTTTATTGTTCCTTGAAATAACTGTAAATAATATTTGATATTTTGATATATAAATACATACAGCAGAGATTTATGAGCTGTAAGGTTGGCAGCGGTTGTGATGTCACATGCATTTGGAATGTGTACAACGTTGAATCCCTTTAATAATTAAAGAGACAAAATGACTTTTTTAATTGTTAATATCTCTTAACATATAATGAGTTATTTAAAAATAATTGAACATTTGAGGTTCTAGTAACCCACTTTATCAATATATAGTACAATTTTAAAGAAATTAAGACATAGGCCCATTATCAAAAAGTTGTACTAAAGATTTTAATAAACTAAAAAAAAAACGGAAAAAATTGCATCAAAAAAAGTTCTTCGTTGTCTGTAAGTTTACCTATTTTAAAAGCAGCTTTTACAAAATGGCGAATGAGTCGCAATAACTAACCCAAAACTTGACTTAATTGCCCAAAAAAGGGTTAATAGTTCAGCGCTGTAACTGTCAAAAACCTAACCTAACTTTTTCTGTACAAAATACTTTTCAAAAACTATTTATGTATTTTTTAATAGTTGTAACACTAAAAATAGTAGAAAATGTAATAAAATTTTCATTTTATTTATAATAATAACAAATATAGCATGCAATAAAAATAATATATATAATATAAATGTATTTATAATAAAACAATAAAATAAAATACAAAATGGCGGACATATAAATGAACATGATGCATATAGCTTGTGCTTATGTGATCTCAAAATGTACAATGAGCGTGTAAAGACTACCTCATAGTTACAATATGAGATTTCACAATCACAAAGATTAACACACGTAAATTACGAAAGAACAACAATGGCACAATAATACAATAATCAAAAGTTATAACAACAATACATAATAACAAAATAAAACAGCAAAAATACAACTATTAATGTGTATGATACACAGGGTGGGTGCTACATAGAGCAGACTACTGTCGTAAATCATGATCTGGCAAGGACGGAACGTTGTTGATGAAAAAATTACGCACTTAACGGGACAATTCGCTTGGACAAAGGACTCGTGAAATATAGATGGCGATACTATACAACAGGTTAAATATTATCAAAAAAACCATGTTATTTTATGTTTAAATCGTTTTATGTAAGTAACTATAAACGCGAATCAAAATCTAAAGCTGCAATTAGTTAGATGAATAACGTATCTACATTTTAAGCTTTCTTCCACTGACTTTTAATGAGTTGGAACCGCAAAAATAAGTTTTGAAAATGAATATTGCTATATTTTCTAGTTAAATTCCAATTTTTATATGACTGGTAACATTTCTTTCAAGGGTTTGCCATAAATTAAGGTTATAACATTTATCCAGTTCCAACTCATTAAAAGTCAGTGGAAGAAAGCTTAAATTTAGATACGTTATTCATCTAACTAATTGCAGCTTTAGATTTTGATTCGCGTCTATAGTTACTTACATAAAACGATTTAAACCTAAAAAAACATGTTTCTTTTGATAATATTTAACCTGCTGTATAGTATCGTCATCTATATTTCGCGAGAAAAAATGGCCAAGTATTGTTTCACCTTAAATACAAATCTAAGCAACTTTGCAAATTCTAAGAACACTATTTATTGTTAAGACTACTTTGCCACATTTCGGTACATCGATCTTAAAATGGTTGATCCAACTAGTCGAAAGAAACAAATTCAATATAGACTACAAGAAATTCACGGTTTTCGAGATACCGGTGTTTACTTCAATTGGAACTTGTATTTGAAGACACAACTGAACAATTTTTATATAAAAAAGAATTTTCTAGCACTAAAATGTAAACATGTTTCAAAATGTTATATCATTGTTAAATTTGAGCCTTTTAACATCGTCTATCCTTTCCAAAATTAACATCAATGTAAGTAACACCCAACCCTGCAAACACAAACGTAGCATTTACGTAACATTAAACGATATTACACATAAATGCTATATAACTGTGTTTGATAAGTGTACACAAAAAGTTAACCTAAAAATAAAATATACATCGAAAGGTATTAAATAATTATATCATAAAAATTTATTTAAAAATTTTGAGGTTATATAATTAGTCATTAATTATTAAATGCAGAGTTAATTAATGAATATTTTTGATTGGTATAATAACAGTTGCATATCAGACAGAATTCTGGATTCAAAAAACACCCAGAATTACCAGCTGATATTTAATTGTCATTATAAAATGGGCCATGCTTTTTCAAAATGCTAGTAAAACCAAATAAATAGAAAAAATTTGTGACGATAAGTATGAAATATTAATCAAGTTATTAAAATACATGCTGTATAAATATAAATCGTAATAAAAATATGTTGTACTGAATGAATAATATTAAAAAAATGCAATTTTTGAATCGGCCCTTTAACAAAAATCACAAATTTTAAATTTTGTCTTTTTCTATAAAACTGTTCTATATATTGATGAAGTTATTTATCAGGACCTCAAATATTTCACTACTTTTTAATTATTTACGATATTATAGAAGATATTATTACTAAGCTACAAGCGAAATTTAAAGGGGCAAAAACCGTAATTTCTTGAAATTACGTCATCCGACGCATAAACGATTCAGATTGTATATAGCTAGCCCCGCTGAACACAAAACATAATTCATGTATTATTAAACGTAATATGTTTTATCTAGTGTTACATTTTATTATTTACAGATCTTTAACATAATTCTATTACAGTGCTTTCAAAAAAATGCAAAATCTTTTACTAATATATTAATTTAATATGTAGCATTATATAATCTTGCATAAAAAACTTCGGAAAACATAATTTTTGTTATGTAATCTTACGTTATATTAACCAAAAACTTTTATGCAAAAGGTAAACTTTTTTATGTTCTTTTAACTGAGCGAATTGCAATTTCGTTGCAAATTTAAACAGAGCTACTAAGTTACAAAGATGAGTATTAAATCCGGCGGTCTCGCGTGATTTGCATCAATAAATTATTCAATCAATAAACATATTCATAAACAATATTTATATTAGCAACAATCCATTCAAAAATTAAGAAATGTAATTAATTGTTACCTTTAATTAAAATACTTACATTCTTGTTTCAAACCCTGGGAGACACCTTGCGCGATTTCTAATTGATCTGCGATTCTAGAAGCTGCCATTAGCCCTTGCTGCGATTCGTTCAACTGTGTCCGAAGGTTCGCAATCTCTGCATTGAGCGCCCCCTGCTTATTACGCTCCTGATCAACTTGGACACGTAGACGCTCTGTACTGTTGTGCAAATCTTGATCTTTATCTGGCATTGAAAAGAAAACATATCACAAATACATAAGAGTTTCAATTAAAAGAAGCTACTATTTAATTAATTACTCAGAAACAATAAAAACAAAAGCATATTTTCGATAATGTTTTTTGACGATACAGTTAATATATAATTATTTCTATAATTACTACATGATAAAATAACATTTGAAGAATACTTTGTGACATTTTCACAAATAAATTTCAAGAAATGAGGCATTGACAGCGAATCTCCGCAGACGTCACAAAAAAAAAGTAACATTGCGGTGCCACTCATAACTCGTCACTGGATTCTCTAAATCGAAAACCCAAAATGATTTCATTAGTTGATAAGTTTCTGCATATAACCCTGTCGAGTTTTTCTTTTTTTATTGATTTTTCAATTTTTTACAGCACTTAGAAGTCAAAATACCGATTTTTCATGAAGAAAAGAGAAACTTTGTTATTTTCAAATACGAGAAAACGCGTTTAAAAGTTTCAAACTTAAAACTCTTTATCTCCGACAGTTTTACTCCAATCAACTGAATATATTGTACATTATTATAAAATATTGCTTATGATAAAACAATGCTTTATAGTATAGTAAAAACCTCATCCAAATCGCTCCATTGGTTGCCTAGTTATGCAAGAACAAATATACTCGTATTTGAAATATGTGAATTATTACCTCTTTGAAATTGCTCCAGCGCGCATTGGAGATTCGTCAGCGCAGCTAGTTGCTTGTTGCTTTTGTCTTCGGATTCGTTAAGTTTCAGAACCAGGTCGTCTCGCTGCTGTGAAATTAGCAGTAATTGAGCCTGCAGCGTCTCTGCTTGCTGATTGGCTCGGATGCTGAAAGAATACGTTGTAATTAATATTATCCCCGAAAATAAAGAAGATCCTGCTCCAATTTTTACCTTGCTGATGTGTACGCCGTGTTGGAGTGCTTCGCGTGCTCTTCAATATTGTTGACACGCGTTTGCAAGTCGTTGTTCTTAGTTTCCAAAGCCATTATCTCAAGAGTATTCGCCTCCTCAATCTACAAGAGAAGAAAAATAAATAACATACTCGTAACTTCAACTTTTACCAATATTCCAATTCATTTTGAAGGGTTCTTACCTCTACCAAATGCTGTCGTAATCTCGCTAGCTCCTTCACCAAGTTATTTTCCTTCTCCAACATTTCGTCTCTTTCCTGATGTAGTAATTTTACATTAGTCTGCTCCGTAATTAAACTTTTTGTCAAAATATCACATTTTTCTCTTAAGAATGTAACTTGATCATTCAATTTTTCAATTTCCACTAATTTCTCTTTCATTTCCTCGGAATTTTGTTGCACAATTACTCTATTACCTTCATTAGCTTTCAAATTTTGTGATAGTTCTTCACATTTTTGTGTCAGATCTTTCGTTTTCTCAATTTCTGCTTTTAGTAAAACATTCAAACGTTGAATTTCCCCGTGATATTTAATATTTTCTTCATGCTTTAACGTGATAAGCGCTATCAACTCATTCTTTTCCTTAACTAGAATTCCATACTGATTTTCCAACACTTGCTTTTCTTCCATCAGCAATGGAAGAGCGCTATTTGCTGCGGTAAGTTCTTCAACTTTTAAATTCATATTTTGATTTTCGAGAACGTAGGTATCGTACTTTGATTTTATGTCCGTAATCTCCATCTTATATTGCTGCACGATTTCATCGGGAGTGTGAGAAGGTTCCAAAATTTGAATTTTCTTTTCCAGCATGTTGTTAGCCTCAACATAATTTTGAAGATCTTTTTGGATGACCTCTATTTGAAGTTTATGTGAAGATTCCAACGATTTTGACGCTCTTAATTGATCCCTCAACGCAATTGAATCCTCCTGGAGTTCGTTATTATTTAAAGTTAACATCTGCATGTTGTGCTGATGGACTTGCACCTCCGTTGATAATCTTTCTATTTCATTTGATAATTTCACTTCGTTTTCGATTTTCTGACGAAGTTGATCTTGGAGGTTACTCAAAACTTCATACTTTGTTGTTTTTGTGTGTGTATTTAATTCAACAATTTTCGTTTCCAAATTTGATTTCTCTTCCTTTAATTTATCATTGGCTTGTGATAAACTGCGTATGTTATTATTCAGGACTTCGCTATCTACTTCCATTTTTTCTAATCTCAGATGAGCGTTTTGTATTTGCGTCAGCAAAAAATGAGGATCTAAAACTTTCATCTCATCAATTTCGAACTGCAGATGACAATTCGTGGAGTCTAGAACAACAAGTTCCGCTTCAGCTTTCTTTAATTTGTTCTTTACTTCCGCTACTTCATTTTCTAATTCCGCTAATTTTATTTCAAATTCTTTCTTCAATACCTCCGAATCTTCTAACTTTTTCTCTAATGTTTTATATTCATCTTCTAAACTATGATTCAGATTGCTGCAATCTTCTAACTGTTGCTCCAGAGTAATGAAGCTTTCTTCATTATTTTCAGATATAGTCTCCAACTTGGAAGATTTTAATTTCTCAACTTCTATAATCAACATATCGTTATTTTTAACCAAGGAGTCACATTCTTCTTTATAGTGCGTTAAATCAAAAGATAAATTACTATTTTCTGTTTCCAATTCCGTTTTCAACTCATTCAAGTTATGAATTTCTCTCGAATTTTCTATTAATTTCTTTTCAAGCGTTTCAATTTTCCAATTGTTTTCTTTCAATAATTTCAACAGGCTTTCGATATTTTCTAAGAAGCTACCTTCAGTGTTCAACTTAACTGCATACAGCTCGTACTTCTGCACCAATTTCTCCAAACTTGAAATTTCCGGTAGGTTTCCTTCGTTGCTGAATATATGTGTGTGCAAGTCTATGTTATCTTCTTGAAGGGAGTGGATATCTAGCTCCAGTTTCTTCCTATCTTCACACATCTGCTTATTCTTCAAAGTTAACATATTTATTTGACTCTCCAACGCTCTTATCTCTCCCGTATTATTTCTCAGGAACAAGTTGCTGGTGGTGGGAATATCTTGATAACTTAATATCTCAGTACGAAGATCAGAGTTTTCGCCTTCGAGAGCTTTTATCTTTGCCAATAATTCACCAGTTGCTTCATCTATCTTCGTTTCAGCGAGTGTTGCTTGCAGGCTAAATAACTGTTGCTGTAAATCAAGATTTTCTTCTTGCAAATCACACACATCTTGTTTACTCTTTTCCATGGCCTTTTTCCACTGAGTATTTTCTTGCAGCAATAACTTCTGGTGTTGATCCAATGTCTTCAGTGTCATAACAACCTGCTCCAGTCTTAAATTTTCTGATCGCACTAATTTCAATTCGTCAGTCGATTTGGAAAGTTCTTCCTTCAAAGTATCTATATCAACATTATCGAGTTTTAAATCGTGCAGCTCTTGTTGGTAGTCGATATTCTCAGTCCTAAGGAACATAATATCTTCTTGTACCTTACTATAATCCATTTTCAACCTTGTATGTTCTTTATCTAAATGAGAATACTTTTGATGCAACCTTAAATTCTCCGCCAACAGTTCTTGTACTTCTCCTTTCACTTTCTCGTAATCTTTCCTCATGTAATTGATATCATCGTAATCATTATTGCTTTCTTTGTATGTATCAATCTCCATTTTCATCCTGTAATTTTCCTCCTTCAATAAAGCCTCGTTGTTTTTAATAACATCAATTTCCCCCCAAATTTTCATCATTTCCTGACTTTTGGTTTTCTCGAATTCAACTAATTTTTGTTGCAAATCAAGATTCTCCTCTTGCACCACTGCTAAATCTTCATTCACTTTATCAAAATCTATTCTAAATCTTGAATTCTCGTGGAAAAGTTTCGCTTCATTCTTTCTTACACTATTAAGCTCTTCATTTAACTTCGATGCGTCTTTATTATCTTGAAGCTCTTGGATTTTTCGTTGTAGTTCCAGATTTTCTTCTTGTAGTACACTCAAATCTTCGTTTGCTTTTTGGCAATCATTCTTTATTTTTAAATTTTCTTCTAAAATACTAACTTCCTTCTTCTCTAAGGCATCGTAATTTTTCACTAAATTTAAATTATCATTAATTTTTCGTTGCAATTCTACATTTTCATCTTTCAAGTTTTCTAAAAGGGTATTTACATGCTCCAACTCTGCTTTTAATTTGTCGTTTTCTTTACCTTTCACATTTTCTGTTTTTTCTTTATCCAGCAAACTTTCCAATTCATCATTTTTCTTCTTGAGTTCTTCCACGTCAGTTGTCATCTGCTTTATTTTATCGTTCAACACAACTTTATCGTCTTCCAGATGCTGGACTTTAGATGTTTCTTGTTCAGGACTTACAGATGTTGTTTGCTGCTTAAGTTCTTGCATCTGACTTTCTAAGTTTGCAACATTCTTCTTCAAGGTATCATTCGTAGCATTCAGATCATCACACTTCTTCTGGAGTTCAGTTTTAATCGACAACATCTTATCCATCGCTTGCTGATGCTCCGCGTCAAGCTCCTCCAGACTCGTAGACAAATTATCATTTTCTGTTGATAGTTCCAAAATCTTTTGCTTCAGTACAAAACTTTCGTTCGTTACAAAATCAAATTGTTGTTTTATATCGGAATTTTGTTTCAAAGCGCCATCTAATTCCCAAATTTTCTTGCTTAGTTTTTCGTTATTTTCGTGCTCTAATTTTAATCTAGCTTGCAATGCTTCTACAAGATTACCGCTTTGCTCGTTCGTTAGGTTATTTCTGTGGCTGGTAGATGATGTGTCTGACTGGTTGGAGTCGTGCTCGCTATCCGGGGACCAAAACCAACTGTCCTCCAAATTCTCGCCATTGTTATCAGCAGGCTAAAACAGAAATTTCATTTTTAGTAAATATTTTTATTGTAATTAACACTGGTAATTAAGAAAGAAGGAAATACCAGATGTAAAGGATAAAGGAAGAGAGCGAGATATGTAGCGGATAATAAGATAAAAGCGATTTATATGTACTGCATCACGAAAGAATGAAGAACATGGAAGATAGAAGAGAATGACAGAAAATACAAAACACATGAATCGAAAGGGGAAAAGCAGAGAATCAGTATAGAGAGGGGTGATAATAAAATTCCCCTAATTAGACAAAATTCATAGAACCGGCCCTGAGTTTGATTATTTTGTTTTTAATGTTTAGTTAGTTTTAATTTACCGTTTTTCAATTTATTCAAATACGAATCATTTTTTTTAACTGTTTAACATTTGTGCATTGTGTTCATGCAAATGACATCGAGGTCCGTGAATGCGGGTCACAGGTGCAATGTTATTTACACAAACGGAGGGCACTACACAGTGGCGTAGGTAGGTAAAATATGCTCCTACTACAACGAAAAACAAAACGAACACATTTGTAGTGTAAAATCAGTAACTGTAGAAAAATATCACATTTCTGTGGTTTTACGTACTTATTTAAGTGCTAAGAACATATCAAAGAAGAGACATAATTCTTATTGGACCTCCATCCGACAGGGAACTGTGCATTTTGGGTACCCAACAATTTTCTTTTATTATCATGTAATAAGGTTGGAAAAACCTGGCATTAAATATGAAACTATCTTAAAAAAAGGAATGAAATCGGTAGTTTTTGTTTATCTTGAAAACCATAATTTCCACAAAAATTTTGTGAAGAGCTTTTTTGTAGATAATAATATTATCTACAACTTTTCTTAATAACTTTTTGTTGTATCTCTTATAATGAAAAAGTTATGAGCAAAAATAAAACTTAAATGAAGTGAATTTATTACTGAATAGTCTGCTCATTGTCCACTGCTTATAACTTGTTTATTATAAAAGATACAACAAAAAGTTATTAATAAAAGTTGTAGATAATTTTGTTATCTACAAAAAAGCTCTTTACAAAATTTTTGTGAAAGTTACAGTTTTCAAGATAAACTGATTTCAAACATCAGTCAGATTTGACTTTGTACCTAAAATACACGGTTCTAAACGAAGTATTTCTATAACTACTATCGAAATTGTTGAATAATCTTCTGCAGAGAAGAAAGGGGGAGTTAATGTTATAGTACACCGCTGATAACTCGATGACACTGTACACCTAGTGCCACCAGGTACTTGGTGGAACCAGAAATATCCCAGCCTAGTAATTTTTATTCCATTTAAAAATACTGCTTCTTATAATCAACAATACTTAAAAGTTTATACAGTACAAAATTTTTAACAATATTTTTTTATGTAATGCATTAATTAGACATAGCCTAGTTCACCGCAGATGTAACTCTGTAAGACAGTGTAGAAGAGGGAAGAGAAAGAGCTAAGGAGTTATCCATAAATTACATTACACACAAGGGGAGTGCAATATAAAATATAAAAGCTAAATATAGAAATATTTAAAAAAAATATTGGTTCACTACAATTCGGGCACATCGTCAAATGGACGTTAAATACACCCAACACCTAAAGAAAACCGGATAGTAACTTAGAATGAGTATACTGCATAAAACAGAAAACGAATGTTTATATAATTCACTTTAGCCCATGCGCATTACAGAAATTTGAACGATTATCACGACGCCAACTTTGAGAATCTGTGGTATACCTGTCAGTTATTGAAAATCACTAATTATTGCACCTGCTTGCTATTGTATCGTCACGTATTCCTCACTGTTTCTACTAATATTTCTGTTAACAGGTAAAAAAATTACAGGTGTTAAAATAACTTCCTTATTTGCGAGTGTTGCCAGCGTTGAACCCACCGCACCGGGGCAGACTGCTTAAAGAATACAGTGACCTTTCTATAGTGTTCATTCTGTCCTATGACACAGCGACATTATTGACCCAACACAGCGATTTGTATAACAAAATATTGGTCCAAATTTACGCAAATCAGTTGTCTCACACTGGAAGAGAATGCAGTAGTCTCTTTCATAACAGTGGTGTATCGATAAAAACTAAAGTAAAAGTCTCTCTTGATAAATTATGTTAGTGCAAAACAACTCCAATACACCCTACAGTACACAAGTTTGACTTGGCGTACTGTCGTATCGGTACGTGGTATGTATGTATTGTGATACAACAGTTGTCTCGCTCACATATATAACAATAGACCATCAAACTATAAGTGAGTTTAAGTAATTTTTTGTCAGTTTTAAAGCTTCTGCAAGGTGATACAAGGTATTACAAGACAACTGTTTTAAAAAGTTTTACAAGAAGACAGATTGATCCAAGGATCCAAACATCCCCTAAACTCAACTTTAATTTCGCTATGAGTAGGAACGAGAGGGCATTATCCGTGCGCATGAGAGTGAGTGAGACATACGAACATTGAACATACTAACACTACTCAATCTTACACATTTTGTTCATCAGAAAATAAGTGAGGCACTGGAATCTGAGACTATAAGACTATAGCCCTTCGACCGTACGTTGGATACATCTGCTTGGCGTACAGTATGGTTTTGACAGACCTTCATAGTACCTGCAGCTGTACTTACACCACGTACACTACAGTACATAGGCCTAAGTAGGTTAATCGTCAATGGATAATACACGTTATCATGGAACCGTCAAACAAAGGCTAGTTATATTCTCTATGTTTTACACATTTGTACGACCGTCCGATTGTCCGTCCTTTTCATTTATTGTATTTCTATTGTACTTGTAAAATAAGTAAAATTTTCACTTGTGTTTTTCTAAAACATAAAATACAATACGTATTATTGTTTATTATAATTAAGAAAGTTGGAATATAAATGGTTACAGTTACAGGAATATTAATATATGATGTCAGAGGTTTGCAATCAGGGCCGGACGGCCGCATTGGGCTATCTGTCAGGACCTCAAATATCCAGGAGATAACACACCACACACAAAATTCAGATTTTTAAAAACTAAAAAAGTAGCGTCACTAAAACCACTGTAATTTTTAAACTAAGGGTCGGAATGTCATGAAATTTTGTCACATATCGTTTGAAGGTTGGTACTATCTATTAGGTTAAAACACTAAAACTCAGCGAGTGAGAATGGGGTTTTATTGAATATTAATTATTATCTTAAGATGGGGGGTAAGATCAAATCGATACAAAAAAAGCATATTTTCGATAATGTTTTTTGACGACACAGTTAATATATAATTATTTCTATAATTACTACATGATAAAATAACATTTGAAGAATACTTTGTGAAATTTTCACAAATAAATTTCAAGAAATGAGGCATTGATAGCGAATCTCCGTAGACGTCACAAAAAAAAGTAACATTGTGATGCCACTCATAACTCATCACTGGATTATCAGAAATCAAAAAATCAAAATGAGTTCATTAGTTGATAAGTTTCTGCAGGTAACCCTGTCGATTTTTTCCTTTTTATTGATTTTTCTATTTTTTACAACACTGTAACAACAGATGTAAAAAATACCGATTTTTCATGAAGAAAAAAGAAACTTTGTTATTTTAAAATACGTTAAAATTAAAAATTAAAAGAAAACTCGACAGCGTTTCCTCGGCATTTATGTAAAGAAAGAGTGTGCAAATGCTAAAACATAAAATTAAAACTAAAACTGTGAGAATGATACTTAAGACAAATTATCAGGGTTTTGTAACCCTTTAACCAATTGACTATATTATAGAACAACACTTTTTATAAAAGTCTTTGGTTGGCTACCCCTGATACAGATTTGTTTGTGAGTCTAGCACGTTGCAAGTTCAATTTGTTAACGCAGCAAATTCTGCACCATATCAACAATGGACTGGAACATTGTTTATATTAGATTTAACTTTTTATTACTCTGATCCGAACGCTACTCAGAAAAATACAGTTCACCCGGTGTTGCCAGCATGGAAATTAAGTACTTTAATCAAAATACATTTTTTATAATAGAGAAAATACGGTTTAGATCGCTAACTGTCGTTTTCATATGGGTAAAGAAAGAACACTGTCTTTGCTACATTTAAAACAATTCAAAAAATTTAAAGAATTATCAAAGAACGGGTATTTCCGGTGTTCTATTTAATTTAGTATCATATGCGTCAGTCGTTAAGTCAATAGACAAATTAGTCCGTACCGGAAGTTTACCTACATTCTATAAAGCACAAATAGTAAATAAGAATATTTTTTAGAAATTTTGTTAATACAATCATTTTTTTTGTTATGTAAATTAGGTGTGGCATGCCTTAATATTTAAATCTAAGAAAAGGTCTTGTTACATTATGTTGCAGACAGTGGCGGATTAGGCCCACTAGAGACCCCTTAAACACAGTAACATCCTATATTATAATGTTCCAAGTGTATGTTTATATGTTTACGCGAAAACGGCTCCGCGCATTTTCTTGAAAATTGTCTATTTCGTAGAGAAAAAAATTCTAAGACTTTTTGGATCTCGGATTTTCCCCTGAATTTTCTGGAAACCCGTAATTTTGGAAAAATTAAAAAAAAATTTTTACTTTTTGTTCTATAACGTTTAATTCATAAAAGATAGAAAGTTGAAATTTGGCATGTGTATTACGGTGTTCAATGTTAACATATTTTGAAAATTAGAAATTCAAAAATTGGAAAACGGGACGTGGGGGTATATAAAATAAGTATGGAACGAGTTTAATATTTTAATTTAAAAATGGAATTAAAATTTTAAATTAAATTCAATTTATACACAAAAGACAGTCGTCGCTTGCGACGGGGGTAAACTCTAGTACATTTATAACTATCATTTGAGATAAATTTACCTTTTTGTATTCTGTGTATATTTAATAACCATGTAAAAAAGAATGAAGAAAAAAGTAATGGTTTTAGAAAATTGATTTTGTATTTCTTTCGTCAATTTTTTTTTTATACAATATTATTTTCTCCGTACAATTTTAATGCCTTACAAATGTGCAATTAATAAACACTATTTAGTTACGTGAGATACTGCAATAAATTAATTTTATCATTAGGCAAATATTTTATTAATTGCACATGTATGTTTAATTACGAAAAGTATGAAAATAGAGCTTCTCAGTTCATTATCAAATAAATGATACTATAAATATCATAAATACTAACTCAACGAGTTTTTAATAATAGCTTTGTGGTGTTAAATTAGTTTTAACAAATTCATTCCAAAACCTGCTTCAGTTCACTACTTATTAAAAATGCAGTAAAAATTCTGAAAGCAAAGTTAATGCCATTATATATGGAGGATAAAATCATTTAAATTCCCTCCAGAATCGAGTGTGATATTAGTCATATTTATGGCGTTACCGCACAAAAGATTGCCGTATAAATATCAAGTGGGAAACGGAAGCCTAAGTTTTCTATATATCTCTATGTGAAATGAATTATATTTTATCTTTAAAAGAAGTGTATAAGTCTAAATCACGATAGTTCGGCGGCGACTTATACTTAAAAGAGGTTATAAGAGCGGATAATGAATTTTATCTTATTCGTTTCTATATACATTATAGAAAAATAAGTGAGTCAGTGCTTTTTAGTTATATCGGCATTTTATACTCCACAACTTGTTTTAAGTATGAGTCGCTGTCGAACTCTCGTAATTTGAACTATACCAAATTGTTTAAAAATAATAATTATATAAATTTTAATTAAAAGCACTTGCAGTCATATTTTGATAGACAAACGTACATATCATATCAACAGTCGCATATCGTATTATTAGACCAATAGTAAAAAATGAAGTTTCCAATTCGAAAGAACTCGGCGTGAAGTTGTTTGCCCTAAAAACTACGATTTCTTTTTGGTTTTTATCGAATAGTTCGGTATTGATCTATTTTATGGCTTTGGTGATTATTATTAATTTTAAAAAAGACAAAATTTTGAACAAATTTCACTGTTCTCTGAATCTAATAACAAGCGCGTTGTAGCGCCAGGATATTCGAACATTTTCAATATTATTATTTACCGAAAAATATTTTAATTCTCCAACATTTGTCATTAAATAAATTTTTGTAATTTCTTCATCATATTACATTAAAAAAATTATATAAATGGTAAACTTTAATATGTTAAATAAGCCTTGCACATACATTTGTGTATACTATACTTTTTCAATCAACGCTTAAGTTAGCTTGTAGCACGCTACTAAGTTGCATCTTGCACAATGCGTTACAATTTCTATGTAAAAGGTAGATATAGTCCAAATCACGATAGTTCGGCGGCGACTTATACTTAAAAGAGGTTATAATAGCGGTATAAATCTATAATACGATAATTAATTTTATCTTATTCGTTTCTATATACATTATAGAAAAATAAGTGAGTCAGTGCTTTTTAGTTATATCGTCAGTTTATACCCCACAACTTGTTTTAAGTATGAGTAGCCGCCTAACTCTCGTAATTTGAACTATAATGAACCTTGCATTTAGCTTGTAGCATGCAAGCAAACTTAAAACTATGTTTTACACTAAATGCATATTATACATGTAAATTTTTTACTTAAAAACGCAATAATGCCATCTCTATTACTTAATATTTTTTTCCGTAGTAACTACAACCGCATGTGCAACGTTTCAAAACCCATTAAATATTAATTATGAAATTAATTTATTTAAATATCATGAAAAAACCGTTTTATCTTTACATTATCAGTGAAACAAACGTGGTTTTCCTTGCGCTAGAAGATAAAAAGACCAAGCTAAGCTTAAAGGCTTTGAAAACTACAATAAAATAAATAAAACAATACTCACAATATGAAAAAAATATTCACACAAAAAACACTAAACCAAAAAAGTGAACCAAGAAAATGTACACAAAACTGTTTTAACTGAAATGTGGTTATTTTGAAATTTGAATGAAGATATGGTTCTCGGTTGGTAGTTTATGCTGGACTGAATTGTTCCTGGCTGGGGCACCTTTGATAGAGCGAAGTGGACTTAGATGCCGACGTTTGTAGAACTAAGGTGGTGGTGAGAAATAAACGTAACTCACTCTACGCGATACTGGAACTAGTGGGGTCAAACTATCGATATATATCGAACTGTACGAACTTGTATTTACAAGTAGATTTAATACACATTAATTTTTAATAATTCTTTTACACCCCATTCCCAATCACTGAGTTTTAGTCTTGATTTAAGATTTTTACCTAATTAAAATATTAAATACAATAACTTATATTAAGGTGAAACGATACTTGACCATTTCTTTTCGTGAAATATAGATGGCGATACTATACAACAGGTTAAATATTATCAAAAAAAACCATGTTTCGTTCTATCGTTTTATGTAAGTAACTATAAACGCGAATCAAAATCTAAAGCTGCTAATTTTATAACATTTATTTATGACAAACCCTTAGAAATGTTACTAGACATGGAATTTAACTAGAAAATATAGCAATATTCATTTTCAAAACTTATTTTTGCGGTTCAACTCATTAAAAGTCAGTGGAAGAAAGCTTAAAATGTAGATACGTTATTCATCTAACTAATTGCAGCTTCAGATTCGCCATCTACATTTTGCGAGAAAAAATGGCCAAGTATCGTTTCACCTTAAATAAAAATAGCAATTATTATTTAATCTTCTTAATATATATAAATTACGTGTCACGTTGTATGTCCGCGATGGACTCCTAAACTACTTAACCGATTTTAATTAAATTTGTACACCGTGTGCAGTTTGATCCAACTTGAAAGATAGGATAGCTTACATCTCAATTTATGATTGCAATATTATATTATTGCAAATTATTTGTCTATTAATTATCTGTATATGACATATGACATCTGGCGACGATGATGGCGACATCTGTTGACTAGATTGAGTAAATATTCAATAGATGGCGCTATGTAATGTAATATGACAAAAACGTTAGTCACAGCAACGCGTGGCCGGGACAGCTAGTAATATATTATATATATTACTTCTAACTGACGCATGAGGCATAATTTCATAATTTCACAAGTTCAAAATTACATTTTGGGTTAAAACGTTTAATTAAAATTAAAAACAGTGAGTGGGAATGCGAATTTAGCAAGAATTGGTCTGGAAATGGTAAATAACTTTTGTGACTAAGGAATATTTCCTTTACTAGCCCTAATTTTGATGATTTTCTTGCAATATCTCCTTACCAGTGCGTTTTATGATAAAAATATTTATTAACAATCTGATAGACGACTCAATTTCCTACAATTTGTGCGTACAACATTCCTTTGTATCTCTAATAGATATTGAGCTACACCGCTTTAAAGTAGAGTACTTCACTTATAATTAGTATTGATTCAAAACAGCGGGTGACAATCAACAGCGAAAAATGCGCTTACAATTTTGTTAAAAACACTATCTTCTTTATTTAGAAAAATTCAGTTTGCGTATGTTTGCAAAACTCGAAAAGTAGTCGGTCGATTGACTTGAAATTTTGACACAACGTTGGATTCGAATACGCGCATATTTACCTTCCCATTCATTTTATATCAGACTGAGCCACAGCAAACCGTGATCGGTTTTAGCTAATAACATACAAACTTATATTTAAGGTTGTACAACTTTTTGAACAATATCTTTTTTTATAAAATATGTGTAAAACATTTCAGTGAACAACAAATAATTTGAAAACGGGACATTTTTTGGTGCAATGGGATAGACTCCCTTAAAACGGGACGGTTCCGATAAAAACATGTCCCAAATGTTTATTGTTTCACGTTTCATAGAACTTAGCCCTTGGAAAAACATCTCAAAATGAAGCCAGTCATTTTACACACTAGGTCGATTACTAAATAAACTTATATCAATGAAATAATTCATATAATCCATGATATATCGATGTATCGATATTACCCCCACTATTTCTACACCGTAACAGTGCTTGGGACTCTAGTTAAACGGAAAGGAAACAGCACACGCCTCGTCCCCCCCCACTCCCCTGAGCCCTGAACAAAACTTCACACATTTCTTTATAATATTTGTTTAACATATTAATAAAGTTCTTGAAATGGACGGTACCGCACTATCTCACTATCTCCAATTCTGTTATACGACTCCAAAGAATTTTTGAAATAATAGATGGCGATAGTTTATATAATATACATTTTTAAAAAAATGCCGTTTTAATCTAAGAACAACGTTACTTGTAGCTGAGGAATGGTTTTTGTTTATAAAAATATAGTAGGCTGTAGCAACAGATATATATTTATATTTATTTGAAATATCACCAGAGCAAAGTAAGGTTTTTTAACCATGTTTCCTTGCACAAATACACAAGACAAAATATAATACAAGACATCAATTGAAAGCACCACCATAGAATTAAGAAATAGACTAATAAATTTGTAAAGATTTGTAAAATAATTTACGAACAAACTTTTGAAACTTGAAATATAATAAAGTACATAAGAAAAATTGCAAATGCATTTAGGCAAATTTTTACGGGCACCTTTTTCAAAATAAAAACGACCGCAGTTTTTCCCGTTCCACTTGGTTGCGAGCGTTGAAAAAATAAGGATTGCGATAGTTGATTAAATAGCTCTGTAGCAAAAGCTAATATGCAAACAAAATGCATTTTTCTTAAAAGAAATATATTCTAAATGATAATGAACATTGTTTATTTATTGAGTTAGGTAATATGAATTAAAATTAATTTTATTAAGCTTATTTAACATAATTATATGTTAAATACATATAGCAGAGATTTATGAGCTGTAAAGTTGGCAGTGGTTGTGATGTCACATGCATTTAGAATGTGTACAACGTTGATCCCTTTAATAATTAAAGAGACAAAATGACTTTTTTAATTGTTAATATCTCCTAACATATAAGGAGTTATTAAAAAATAATTGAACATTTGAGGTTCTAGTAACCCACTTTATCAATATATAGTACACTTTTATAGAAATTAAGACATAGGACACGAGCCCATTACATATTCAGGTTCGTTTTCATGATTTTACATTCGTATATGTTTTTATAAAATTTATATGTTACTAGCTGTCCCGGCCACGCGTTGCTGTGCCTAACGTAGCGCCATCTATTGAATATTTACTCAATCTAGTCAACAGATTTCGATTTACTCAACAGAATATTTACTCAATCTAGTCAACAGATGTCGCCATCATCGTCGCCCGATGTCATATGTCATATACAGATAATTAATAGACAAATAATTAGCAATAAGATAAATAAATTGAGATTTAAGATATCCTATCTTTCCAGTTGGATCAAACTGCACACGGTGTACAAATTTGATTAAAATCGGTTAAGTAGTTTAGGAGTCCATCGGCGACAAACACGGACAAACAACGTGACACGTAATTTATATATATTAAGAAGATAATAAAATGAAATATCTCTTTCCGAATCATATAAAATAATTTTTTCTGTCAAGTTTTGCGTTATGTTTAAACATTGCGCCCAACTCTTCAGATGGGTCGTTGTGAGCTTGGCTTCAGCGAAATTAATGACGTCATTAGTGACGCTTTCGAATAATTTGGACGTTGTGGTCATTTTAAATCAACAGAAAAACGAGATATTTCCATGAAAAGTGGCGATATTCTTATTTTAAAACTCTGAGGTTAGTAATGAAACACAATACCTGCTAAAAAATAACGCCTTTAATAAAAAATCAAAAGAACTATAAAAAATTAATTAACAAGCCAATTAAATAGAAAATGAAAGATAATTTTCCAATGCACATTTCAAGCACAATTTTCTAATGATGCATAACATTTATGTTAATTTATTTATATTTATATAATTATGTATTTATGTAATATTAACATTTCTTAGTCATTTCATTTTTATTAAAAATAGTTCTATTGAAAGACGACCGAGTTAAGACGTTAATAGATGCGAAGAAAACAGATAGGAGTAAGAATAGATTCGAATCACAAAGACATAAATGAATTAATCAAAAAATGCATTAAATGGTATCTTTTAATAACGAAAGTAAAACTTAAATGTATAATTCGTCGATTCGATCAAGTAGCAACCAAATAAAAGCAAGCTAACTATCACATACCCAGTAAACATTTGGTGAAGTGCCCTATTTAGTGACGTTTCTATTACTATTGGACTTCAATTATAGTTCGCATCAACTTTATCTTCATTTGTATTCGGACAGGTGGAGTGGTTCTGTCATCTGTAGCCGATAAAGTAGACATTTTATATGAACGACTGTGACAAACTGAACTATAAATGAACTCTTTCATGACAAAAAAATCATACGCATCTCCAATATGATGTCAAAGTGACTCCAAAATGCTCCAAAATGTTTACTGGGTAACGATTACAACGATTCGATTAAAAATACCCTACAAACAATTCGGATCCGAAGCGTATAAGATTCGAATACGATATTCTAGAAATCGACCTAGCATAGGAATCGACATTTGTACGATATAACACAAGGTATCCGTTTCGAAGGCATTTTGGATCAAAAACAGAGGCGCAAGTTCCCGAAGCAAAAATGCATTACCCCACCCCATAAACTTAAACTTTAAAATACGAAATTTCTTTTCCTGATCGTACCCAAATATATACCTGTGGCTTGGAACGTGCTTCGAAAAGTCTTACTCAAATAGGCTTATGTCCTATGTCTTAATTTCTATAAAAGTGTACTATATATTGATAAAGTAGGTTACTAGAACCTCAAAGGTTCAATTATTTTTTAATAACTCCTTATATGTTAAGAGATATTAACAATTAAAAGAGTCATTTTGTCTCTTTAATTATTAAAGGGATTCAACATTGTACACATTCCAAGTGCATGTGACATCACAACCTTACAGCTCATAAATCTCTGCTATATGTATTCATATATCAAAATATCAAATATTATTTACAGCTATTTCAAGGAACAATCAAATTTCAATATTATGTCTGCCGTAACAGAGTTAAATAAAATAAAAACTTATTATTCTTTGACTTGACTTGATTATTTGACTACCAACAGCTACAGAATATTACCACAGCACTGACCTATACAATGCATTTCACGTCATACAAATATGGCCGATCATTTCTAGCGCTAAAACTACAATTCAAACTTTTAATTGCTATATCTCCGTCAACATTTAGATATTTAATAAAATAGACACACCAATACACATTTATTAACATCAATTTTAATCAGCAATTGAAAAATCGACCACTAACAAATGGGACACAAGCCCATTGTAATCGATATTACTACGACACGAAAAAATGTTTGTATGATAATTTTGTAAGTTTTTCGCGAACGTGATATTAATTTGTTTGTTAATATTGACAAACCAAATTGTAGCGAAAATGCAACTTAGAGATAATTTGACGATATTAATGGGCGTGTACTTGTTTTTAAAATATGCAAGTCTAAACCTTTGACAAATTCGTTTACAGAAAATAAAAATGAGTTTATGATAGTTACTTGTTAACTACCCAGTAAACATTTTGGAGTCACTTTGACATCATATTGAAGATGCGTATGATTTTTTTGTCATAAAAGAGTTCATTTATAGTTCAGTTTCTCACAATCGTTCATATGAAATGTCTGTTTTATCGGCTACAGATGACGGAATGACCTGTCAGAGTACAAATGAAGATAAAGTTGATGCGAACTATAATTGAAGTGAAATAGTGTTAGAAACGTCACTAAATAGGGCACTTCACTAAATGTTTACTGGGTATAACATAAATACTTGGCAGAAATTGTGAATTACGGGTAATAAACGTTCAGATACGTTCACACTGAGAATTGTAGGTTATGTTTTAATGTCATAGTCGTC
The DNA here is from genome assembly GCA_963678705.1 of Panorpa germanica. NCBI lineage: Eukaryota > Metazoa > Arthropoda > Insecta > Mecoptera > Panorpidae > Panorpa > Panorpa germanica. The sequence continues at coordinate 4,770,785 of OY783219.1, forward strand.
AACGCAAATATTCGGACGCTTTGATGTGAAAACTCGAATATTCGTATGCATATGTGAACCCTACTATCATAGTTCCATGGTTATACGCTTCCGTGCGTACAGGCTGTACAACTTTAGTAATAATTTCTATTTCTTTGTTTAAAAAATATAAAACGTTGATAAAATGTGGTTTGTTATCGTTTGTGTTATATAGAAATGATATGGAGGTTAAACGGGGGGCATGCTGGGGGCCACTGACGTGGGGCAGTCAACCAGGCAGTAAATTACAACATTTTGTAAAAAAAATATCATGTATCACTATCACAAAAATTGAAAAATTCAACGTTTTTAATAATTTTAACGAGTACTTTCTACTGGTAAGTTTAGCCAGTGTCGGCATCTACCTAATGGCATTGTTATAAATTAGATTTTACCCAAAATTTAAAAAACAGTTACAAGACTAATTTTCCAACTTCTAAAGCCTCATTCCCACTTACTGTTTTTATCTAATATTGTAATCTAGATTTCAGGTTTTCAGATTGGCATTCCTAGTCATATTCGTTTTTAATTTTGATTGTGTTGACAAAATTGAAGGTGAAATAATTAAAATTGTTGTTTTTAATAACAATTAGTAATAGAAATTGTTTTTATTTCTTAATTTTTACAAACTGACATTAAACTTAAAAATTAAAAATAAATCCTACTGCATTTTGACAGATTGTCACATTTTGGAGGTATAATATAATTTAGCTTATAAAAAAAGTTAATTAAAAATGGTACTGTGAATGACTACTCGTATTGCCATATGCTAAACAATTTAAATTAAATAAATGCAGTGAGTGGGAATGATACTAAACAATAATCGAAAATTAATTTTTCGTGTTCTTTTAAACAAAAAGAAAACAAATTCTGTCAATATTACAAAATTGAAACAGTTGCGTACAAATTTACCGAGGTTATACCTGCTTACACCTAGTTGTCAAGTGGTTGCAGCCAAGTGAGAAGCAGCAACCTAAATTTTTTAAGTTCTTTACATATCTCCTTTAAAATGAATTATATTTTATTTTCAAACATGTGAACAAAACTGTTTCACAAGAAAGTAAGTAACTAAATTTTAATTGAAAGTACTTGCGGCCATATTTTGATAAGCAATAGGTATTTCTCTCTGCTGCTCTGATCGTCTATAAAGGCCTTTAGGGAAATATCGCCGTCGGTAAAGGCTCCGATAAGAAAATCCAGTTACAAATTCCCTATTTGTTTAATTATCAAACACATACATGTTTTCACGCCTCCATTCTTTTGAAATACTCAACTATCACTAAGTTTTGAATATATTTTTAAGATACCGTGAACAACGGACGGGCGGTCCTTGTGTTTGTCCAACTAATTCAACAAAATATTCCTTTAAAAATAAGTCTTAACTTTGTCTTAGCGGATATCCGACTGTAAAATACATATATGTTTTATTTTCAGATGTCATCAACCTTTTGTGCTTGTGCACATAGTTTATTATAGTCAGCCCGATATGTTATCTTTAGTATTTTAGTTATTTTATAACACCTTCGGATGCCTTTTTACATTTGGCGCTATTCTAAGACAATATAAGATATCTATTTCAATATAAGAAGGTTTTTGCACTATAAACTATAATTATCTGGGCTGATTATACGCTACCGTCACTTAGGAAGGGATTCCTGCACTGCCATTATAATATTACGTGGAGTTTAGAGAGAACACGGGACAAATGTAGGGTGTTTCAACAAAAGCGGTCATTTTTCATTGGGAAACGAAGAGAAAGGCAGCAGATACTGGAAAAATAGAGAGAAAAACGCTGGAGAACATGAAGTATTCATGTGAGAAAAGAGTAAAAAGTGAAAAGAAGATTGTGCAGTTATTGAAGGGAGGCAGTAAAAGGAGAAGGAGCGAGAAAAGAGAGTAGTAGAAAAAGAGAAGCAGTAGAGGGGAAAATTTATCTGTTTTCTTCGTATTTTTGTTGTTTCTTTTGGAAGGAGTGAGAATGGGTACCCAGTAAACATTTGGTGAAATAGAATGGCTAGTTGAAGTTCTAGTTACTCGTACATTTCAATTCTAACGATTTACAAGTTGGAGCAACACACAGAAAATCAATTTTAGTTTAAATTGATTCCCTACCTGTCACAGGAGTCGTTGCGCCGTCTGTAGCTCACAAAACAGATATTCCCTATGAACAACTGAATAGAAAACAAACGCGTTCATGACAAAAAACTCATGAAAAGTAATAGAAATGAAATAGAATTTACTCCAAAATGTTTACTGGGTTGATAGTATGTAATTAAGCACAATGATATGTAATTTAATTATTTAAGGCGGAAGAATGGCAAACATGTTACAATAAAAAAATAGAAAAACAAGATCTAATAGTTTTGGGCGATATTTAAATGCCTGTAAAATGCCTAAGAAATGGGTTTTTCAATTCTAGTTTTGACAGAGACCAATCACAAAAAATTAGCGAAATACGTAACCTAGGTATTTTTCTTGATTCAGCTACAGATATGCATATCCGGCTCGAATAATAGACCAATAAAAAGTGTCCTTTCAAATTCATAATTTATAACGTTTTTGGTTCGAATAAAAACCAGTATAACTATATAAGTCTTATTGAAATCAACAGATGATAGCACAAGTTTGTATTTCTCATAAAATAAATATTATATTTACTTAAAAAAATTATTCCCACATTAAATAAAAAAATATACTGATAACCATTTAAAAACTGATAGCCAGAAATGTACAGGAATCAATGCCTTGCTTTATGTCCGTTATTCGGCCAGGATTTGAACGACCGTTACAAACGGATTCGTTTAAGGCAGGACTCCCCAAACTTTTGGATTTGGTTGTGTTATTGTCGCAATATAAATAATTTTAACAAAACAACTTACTCCGATTTTTGACAAAAACTATAATAAAAGCAGGGTGCGATTAACAGCCCTTTTGGCTTCGCCTAATAAATGTAATAAATAAAACAGCCTTACCTGAGAAACACAGATTTTGCCATAAAAGTTTTACCAACAATGACTCCATATTACAATTGCCATGAGCTTTTATAGTAGGGTGGGAGGGTGGCTTATCAGAACTACTTATCAGTAAATCACCCCTTCCTTCTCCACCTCTACCCACCATTACGCAATCTATCTCCTGTCAAGTGCTATACTTATTAAAAACAAAATGTCCGCCAAAGTATCCCTAAATATTAAATTTCCCCTAAACTAGTGAAGATAACATAAAATCAATAGATTAATATATTCGCGATTAGAGAAATAATCATCTTAATATATATAAATTACGTGTCACGTTGTTCGTCCGCGATGGACTCCTAAACTACTTAACCGCTTTAATCAAATTTGTACACCGTGTGCAGTTTGATCCAACTGGAAAGATAGGATAGCTTACATCTCAATTTATGATTGCAATATTATCTTATTGCAAATTATTTGTCTATTAATTAACTGTTAGCTCCAAACGATGACATCTGGCGACGATGATGGCGACATCTGTTGACTAGATTGAGTAAATATTCAATAGATGGCGCTATGTAATGTAATATGACAAAAACGTTAGTCCCAGCAACGCGTGGCCGGGACAGCTAGTAAAATATATTTCTGTGATTTTTATTAGTGTAATATTATTTTCTATGCATTTCGATAATTGATAATATTAATATAACTTGTAACTTTTTTGTTATAAAAGTTACAACAAAAAGTAATTAACAAAAGTTGTAGATAATTTGATTATCTACAAAAAAGCTCTTTACTAAATATTTGTAGGAGTTATGGTTTTTGAGATAAACAAAAAAAACTAATTACTACTAATTTTTTCTAAAGAAATTTTATAAAGAATTGTGAATTATGGGTAATAAACGTTCTGATACGTTCCGATACACTGAGCATTGTAGGTTATGTTTTAATGTCATAGTTGTCAAGGCAAATGTGTACGTTGCCACGAACATGGTCGAAGCAAATATATGAACGTTTTGATCTATTTAACGAATGTTTCTCGACATACACAGATGTGTCGGTATTCAAAAGCCGAATATTCGGACCTGAGCGCGCTTGTGTGAACCACACATAACTTTTTTAAGAAAATATCTGCTTGAAAATTTATATTTTCTTTACTAACAAATTTAAAAAACTAACGGATTATTTTCAAAACAGATTGTATAAGAAACAATATCATCGCCATCTATAATCGAAATCCTGAACTATAAAACTTGAAATTAATAACTAGATTATTAAGTATATTTGTATGTCACGTCACGCGTGGTCCACGATTTGAGCAGCACGTGTTCGCCCCTATTTGCCACGTGTTAACTGAACCTTCTAAAACCCTCAGGCAACTATTTCTAACTATATTTTATTAAGGAAGCAGCACTAAAAACTAAACCAAATTGCATTTTCTTAAAAAGTCATATCTCAAGAATATACAGTTAAAATATTAACACAATATTGTAGAAATTTATCGTCTTATCTTAATATAAACAATTTGAAGTACGTTGCAGTGTGACTCTACATTTCTAAAAATTTAGGAGATGTAAATTGACTTTGCCGAATTTTGGAAAAGGTCCTAGTTGAATTTGATGCTACATTTACGTAGGGTTCACATTTGCGTCTTCAAATATTTGGCTTTTGAGAACGAATGTGTAGACACAAATTTCGTGCTCAAAGTTCATCAAGTTCAGCATCAAAACGTCCCACATGGATATATTTTTTTTAAGTTCACTTTCATCTCATTTATTCTAAAGTGAGAGAGAAACGAGATACGGTTAGACAAGTAAAATATATTTTTCACCGTTACACTTGTATACTTGTATAGTATTTCGTTCAGTACAGTATGTTTAAAGTATATGCTATCCGTTTTCAACAAATATAGGCACACGCTGTCTCCCTCAATCTCCGAATATAATGTGTTAAACGAATACTCTAAGCAGCAAGGGTAAGACAGAGGTTTTAAACCTAACGCAGACCTGCCGATCGTGGATTTTTGAATCACAAAAACAATGTAAAAAACTAATATAACGAGTATTGTTGAAGATGAATAATATTCATTAAAAAAATCACGATCCGTACTAAAGATTACATCTATTTATTTCTTCATTTAAATATTTATATTTTGCAGACTCTAAAATGCAGAATTCCATTAAGTTTTATACCCCTGCTAGTGTCAAGTTTATAACTCCGATCATAAATCATAAACCGACTCCGCTTTTAATTCAGCAGTGAACCGTCGTTGCGATCTCTGTAGGTCATAAAAAGGGCCTTTCCTATGAACGACTGAATAGAAAACGAACACGTTCCAGACAAAAAACTCATGATATGTAATAGAAATTAAGTAGAATTTACTCCAAAATGTTTACTGGGTATTTAGTTAATAGTAACGCCTAATTATTCCAGACACAAATATGTAATAAATAAATTTCTAAAACAATTTTAAACAAGTCTCCTTAATAAAAACAAATGCATTTGCTTTCTAGCTAGCCTGACATAAACTTTTTACCACCTTTATACTCGAAATAGGATCGTCCTGATAAGAAAAACTCGTTATCTGCACCTCTGGTACACTGGTTTACAAAATAGATAGTTCCACAAACTGCCACTACTTGCACATTGGCGCAATCAACCATTTTTTATTTTACGTGTAACGTTTGTTTTGTTATCTAGTTGTAACGTTTTTTAAAGGTCCTCTTCGATAACTGAACTGTATTACTTAATATACAGGGTCTTTTTACAGAGAGAAATAGGGCCTTTAAGGTAGTTCCAGCAAATATTTCAAAAAAATGACTTACTTGTTTAGAATTTTGTGGAGAAGGCTTTTCAGGATTTTGTTGTTGGTTTTCGACAGCCAGTTTCTTCATCAAAGCAATCTGCAATAAAAATAGAATCTTTTATAAAACATAATAATAATAGAAGGCACAGATACAGAAACAGGCACGGAAACAGATACTGGGAAAGTAGTGAGGAAAGAAAGTGTAGAGTGTGCGGAACGGAGGACGAAACACTGGAGCACATTAACTTTGAGTGTAAGGAAAAAGTAGCGAGCGAAAGGAATATTGGCCAGCTATTAAAGGGAGGCAGTGAAGGAAAGAGGTGGATGGCGGAAATAGTAAGGAGGAAAGAAAAAACAGGAGAATAAATAAGCTGGTGGCTGGGTTGCACAAGGAACAGGAAGAGAGAGGAAGTACTAAAAGAGGCAGTGAAGGGAAGCAGGAGAAAGAAAGAAGTAGCGAGGAAACAGTTAAACTTCAGCCCAGAAAAATAGACTAGGGAATAGACCAGTACAGAAGGAAGACTAGGGAAAATGAAGGAAGAGGGTCAAGAGAAGAAGAAGCAGAAAGTACTTTTGGAAATAAAAAGGTCTAGAATAATGTAAATTTAATTGTAAGTTGAAGTATATGAAATGTATTAAGAATGTAGATTGTAAAGCCGAAAGGCGAACAATAAACAATTAATAATAATAATAGAAGGCACAAAAGCCGGGAGTATATATGCTTGACGACAGGCTGCTATGTCTTCGGGTTAGATTCCCGGACAAGCGCTATGTTTTCTGGGTTTAATTGTTATTAAAATCAATTGATTATGTGTTTTCATGGTCATAAAACTTATTAGGTAGTGGTGTAGTTCACATATATAAGGCACGACCCCATACCGTAAAGGAAATTACCAGTGTAAATAAAGGAAAAAGAAACAAATAACACAAGAGAGAATAGCAAGATTTAGAATGGGAGATAAAGAGAAAAGTAATAGGCATTAAGAATGTGAATTCAGGATTATCAGTGAAAAGAAGGTAGACGAAACAAGGAAGGAAGGAGGTGAAAGAGAAGGTACAGAGAATAAGAAAGGAGAAGGAGGAAAGGAGAGAGAATCATGGAGTTTTAAATGGTTTAAGTAAAGGAGAAAGGGACAGAAAGAGTAACACTAGGAGTAGAATGAAGAGAGATGGCACTAGTTTTAAGTTTAAGTATATTCTATGAATAGTTTTAGGTTAATTTAGTTTATTAATTAATGATTAGGTAAGTAACGCATTAGAAAATAAATATACAAAACTATAACAATAATAATAATGAAAAAGAAATAAGATTTACAATTTTCTAACTACTTCACTAGCTAACACAATTTGGTGAAGTGTCCCTTTTTGTGACGTTTTTATCACTATTGCATTTCAATGGGCTTGTGTCTTATGTCTTAATTTCTATAAAATTGTCCTATATATTGATAAAGTGGGTTGGTGGGTAAGTGATTCAACGTTGTACACATTCCAAGTGCATGTGACATCACAATCCTTGTGTAAGGTTACCAACCTTACAGCTCATAAATCTCTGCTATATGTATTTATATATCAAAATATCAAATATTATTTACAGCTATTTCAAGCAACAATCAAATTTCAATATTATGTTTGTCGTAACAGGTTTAAATAAAATAAAAACTTATTATTCTTTGACTTGACTTGATTATTTGACTACCAACAGCTACGAAACATTACCACAGCACTGACCTACTCAACAAATAACTGACGTTAAAATGCATTTCACGTCATACAAATATGGTTGACCATTTCTAGCGCTGAAACTACAATTCGAATTTTTAATTGCTATATCTCCGTCAACATTTAGATATTTAATAAAATAGACACGCCAATACACATTTATTAACATCAGTTTCAATCAACAATTGAAAAGTCGACCGCTAAAAAATAAGAACACAATGTCAAATGTGGTTTCGCAATTTGAAGCCGATAAAACAGACATTTCACATGAACGACTGCGAGAAACTGAACTGTAAATGAACTCTTTCATGACAAAAATATCATACACATCTTCAATATGATGGCAAAGTGACTCCAAAATGTTGACTGGGTTAAATCAGCATGAGATATCGCAATATTTTATCACGTTATGTTTTGGGGCTCACCTAAAAATTGTATTTTTCAAGGTAATAATCACGTTTTGTGTTCATCAGCTACATTGCAGGCTCTATTTTCTATTTAGCGGTTGTGGTTTGTACTCATATAAACTTATTAATTATTTAATTGTAAATTCTAATTACTGTGTACTTCTTTCCGGATTGTACATTCTTATCTAATCATAACTGAAGCATTATTGACTACACCGCGTCTTCACAATGGTAAGGTCCGTATGGTCCGTCGTTTGCCGGATCGGGTCACCGCCGTTACCACCATTCAGCGTGTGAGTTTAACATATGCAAAGTATTCTATGGACATACTAGTAAGTTATATGATACAATGGCTAGTTACGTGGAAAATGTGTGGACAGGGTGATCAGAAAGTAGAAGACAATGAATATTATAGATTCTGACACATGTTGGTTAAGTTATACCAATGGGCTTGTGTCCTATGTCTTAATTTCTATAAAAGTGTACTATATATTGATAAAGTGGGTTACTAGAACCTTAAATGTACAATTCTTTTTTAATAACTCCTTTTATGTTAAGAGATATTAACAATTAAAAAAGTTATTTTTTCTCTTTAATTATTAAAGGGATTCAACGTTGTAGACATTCCAAGTGCATGTGACATCACAACCGCTGCCAACCTTACAGCTCATAAATCTCTGCTATATGTATTTATATATCAAAATATCAAATATTATTTATTCTTTGATTTGACTTGATTATTTTGACTACCAACAACTACAAAACATTACCACAGCACTGATCTACTCAACAAATAACTGACGTTAAAATGCATTTGACGTCATACTAATATGGCCGACCATTTCTAGCGCTAAAACTATAATTCAAATTTTTAATTGCTATATCTCCGTCAACATTTAGATATTAATTAAAATAGACACGCCAATATACATTTATTAACATCAATTTCAATCAACAATTGAAAAATCGACCACTAAAAAATGAGGACACAAGCCCATTTCTATAAACCGCTCTTACTAAAACGATACTTGGCCATTTTTTCTCACGAAATATAGATGGCGATACTATACAGCAGGTTAAATATTATCAAAAAATCCATGATTTTTTATGTTTAAATCGTTTTATGTAAGTAACTATAAACGCGAATCAAAATCTAACGCTACAATTAGTTAGATGAATAACGTATCTACATTTTAAGCTTTCTTCCACTGACTTTTAATGAGTTGGAACCGCAAAAATCCCTTTTGAAAATGATTATTGCTATATTTTCTAGTTAAATTCTAATTTTTATATGACTGGTAACATTTCTAAGGGTTTGTCATAATTTTTATAACCTTTATTCATAACAAACTATATTATTAAAGAAAAAATGGTATCGTTTCACCTTAAGTCAAATATGACTACGATTTCAGGTAAAATAAAATTTGTGTTCTGCAGAACTTTATTGTGTTTTTTTTTTCCAATCGATATAAACTAGGAGTTCGAGATAAGGGCCCCTTTTATTAGTCACCCCTCCGATGGATATTAAAATAAAACAGATAGATTTTGAAGACCAAAACAAACAATGGATAATGTATCTAATAGGCTCTATGATAAATATTAAAACGTGGACTGAAAACTGGGACTGGGATCCATCATCTTGTTTCTAGACCAGCTTGATTAATTTTATTTGTCAGTTTTATCAGTATGGTGCAATAAAAAATAGCATATGTTCTTGTTTATTTTCAATACGCGTTTGTGATGGAAACGCTCAATAATTTATTAAATTACGTTGTTTTAAGTACGGGTTAGGTTTAGATTGGGAAATGAGGAAAAAGGAAACAGATACTGGGAAAAGAGTGAGGAAAGAAAGTGTAGAATGTGCGGAGCGGAGGACGAAACACTGGAGCACATTAAGTTTGAGTGTAAGGAAAAAGTAGCGAGCGAAAGGAATATCGGCCAGCTATTAAAGGGAGGCAGTGAAGGAAAGAGGTGGATGGCGGAAATAGTAAGAAGGAAAGAAAAAACAGGAGAATAAATAAGCTAGTGGAGAATAATGTAAATTTAATTGTAATTTGAAATATGTATTAAGAATGTAGATTGTAAAGCCGAAAGGCGAACAATAAATAATAAGTACGGGTAAAGAATTCATGCAAGCGGGGGTAAACAAACCATAGGAGAATCATTATAGTTCAAATTACGAGGAGACTCATGCTGTTTTAAGCAGGAATCACCACCGAACTCTATCACTCTGAATGCGAAAAAGCTAATAAATAAACTTTGCAGGCAATTTTATTGATTTAAGACATGGAGATCTTAAAAAAATGGTGGCCGAAAACAATTTTTTTGCAATATCTCTTTACTAGTGAGTCCTAAGATAAAAATAGTTATTATCAATGTGATAGAGGGCTCAATTTCCTACAATTTCTGCATACAACATTATTTTGTATCTCTGATAAATATTGAGCTACACCGCTGTAAAGAAGAGCATGTTACTTAAAATAGCGCTTACAGTTTTGTGCATATTTCTTAAACCAATTATAGTATATATGGTAAACAAATCATTTTAAATGATTTTGAAAGTTCTACAACTTAAATATTTGATAAAATATATCTGAGAGTCGGAGGTATAGGACACTATGTCAATTTGTGTCAAAAATGAAATAATGGGCTTGTGTCCTATGTCTTAATTTCTATAAAAGTGTACTATATATTGATAAAGTGGGTTACTAGAACCTCAAATGTTCAAATATTTTTTAATAACTCCTTATATGTTAAGAGATATTAACAATTAAAAAAGTCATTTTGTCTCTTTAATTATTAAAGGTATTCAACGTTGTATCCTTGTGTAAGGTTAACAACCTTACAGCTCATAAATCTCTGCTATATGTATTTATATATCAAAATATCAAATATTATGTACAGCTATTTCAAGGAACAATCAAATTTCAATATTATGTCTGCCTTAGCAGGGTTAAATAAAATAAAAACTTATTATTCTTTGATTTGACTTGATTATTTGACTACCAACAGCTACAAAACATTACCACAGCACTGACCTACTCAACAAATAACTGACGTTAAAATGCATATCACGTCATACAAATATGGCCGACCATTTCTAGCGCTAAAACTACAATTCAAACTTTTAATCTCCGTCAATATTTAGATATTTAATAAAATAGACACGCTAATACACATTTATTAACATGAATTTTAATCAACAATTAAAAAATCGACCACTAAAAAATGAGGACACAAACCCACTGAACTAATGAAATATCCTCACAAACTTCAGCGAAAAGAGCAGAGCGGGATAAAACTGCATCAAAAACCGTCTGAATATTTCTAGAAATTATCTGACGGGCTATACATTGGATTAAGTATATATATATGTATGGGACAGTTCACTATTTACTAGTATGTATCTATATCTATATATATATGTATAAAATATGTATATTAAAAAGAAAACAAACATTATAAGCTACAAGGGAGATCTATCCTAAATAAATACAGATAAGTAGTATAGAATAAAATGATAAGACCTGTGTTTGATAAGAAAATGAATACACGAAAGTGTGTAACTGCCTTAAAATATATAGTGGAGCAGCTTAGTACATAAATGAACTTGTGAATTCATTTTTAGTGGTCGTTTTTCTAATTCTTGATTAAAACAGAGGTTTTTATATAGATATTGATGTTTCTTGTCATTTAATATACCTATTTAAAATTAGCTCTGGATATGACGTCACAGAAGATATAAGTAATTGAGATTATTTTTCTTTTTTCACAACAATCGTAATTTAAAACTTGATGGGATACACGACTATTAGTAGTAAATGACGTATCACACCCACACTCTTATGTATCTTTCTTGCATAAAAGAGATGGTAAATCATCGAATGTGACGTCGCACGCAGATTTATTCTTTATAATTTTGGATCCCTTTAAAGATTATGACTCTTTTACTTGTTTATATCTTCTATGATACTGCGAATTATTAAAAGTAATTGAATATTTGGTCTACTCATTTTTTAGGGGTCGATTTTTCAATTGTTGATTGAACTTGATGTTAATAAATGTGTATTGGCGTGTCTATTTTATTAAATATCTAAATATTGACGAAGATATAGCATTTAAAAATTTGAATTGTAGTTTTAGCGCTAGAAATGGTCGGCCATATTTCTATGACTATGACAAGCTGTGAAATGCACTTTAACGTCAGTTATTTGTTGAGTAGGTCAGTGCTGTGGTAATGTTTTGTAGCTATTGGTAGTCAAATAATCAAATCAAGTCAAAGAATAATAAGTTTTATTTTATTTAACCGTGCTAAGGCAGACATAATATTGAAATTTTATTGTTCCTTGAAATAGCTGTAAATAATATTTGATATTTTGATATATAAATACATATAGCAGAGATTTATGAGCTGTAAGGTTGGCAGCGGTTGAGAGGTCACATGCATTTGGAATGTGTACAACGTAATTATTAAAGAGACAAAATGACATTTTTAATTGTTAATATCTCCTGACATATAAGGAGTTATTAAAAAATAATTGAACATTCGAGGTTCTAGTAGCCAACTTTATCAATATATAGTACACTTTTATACAAATTAAGACATAGGACACAAGCCCATTACATCCAAGACAAAACGTTAGTTGTGAATAAAATTGAACTTGGTGAGAGAACAAGAAAAAGTAAAAATAGAAAAGGAGAAATAGACAAAGTATAAACAAAACAATTAAATAGTTCGCTGCGAGAAAATACTGTTTCCTACCATTATGACAATGGCTCTGCTGCATTATGAATTTCTAGCTGGCTCTTTGCTATTATCCCTTTTATATAAATGGTAAACGAGACCCAAAAACCGCTAGATCTGGATCTTCAGCTCGACAAACATCGTCACAAACAGACCTTCCTTAATTCTTCGCTATCAAAAAATCAACATAGGCGTGCTGGCTTATCAAATTGTACACAAATGCGTAATAGAATGTCATACAAGGCAGAGGTATATAATCTGTGGGTTTTGAGTCTTTTAAAAACGGGGTTATAAGGTAAAACACTCAATTTAAAATACATAATAATGTAAAAACAAATTTATATGTTAAAAACCTCAGCTTTGAACCTTTTAACTATGACCTAATAGATGTCTCCACCTTCCAAAGCATACATATTTATCAATTTTAAAATATTAGGAATTAAAAAACTTTTTGCATATTTTTCTATTTGATTCATACCGAAAGTAGATATATTTTTAGTTTAAAACTGTTGTAAATTCCTGGTTACAATGTTTCAACGGAAATAACAAAACATGCACACAAAATAATGTAGAACGAAATGAGCAGGAGGAAAGCTGTTCGCGAATTCCTAAGATAAGCTCAGAATTAGAAAACTATTATCGGTTTCGACGATATCTACACTCCTACACAAAAACCAAAATATTTTTTATATATTCACTTCAAATTTACATTCTATATATTGTTATTTAATTAATCCATTAAAAAGTTATTGAGAGTTGATAATAGAATTTATATTAGGCAAGTCAAACAGCTTAACATGCTTACACTTGCATGTATACTCCTTTACAAAGAATAATTACAAGTAATGTTAATATATGCAAATTAGTTATAATAAGTAAATATTTTTAAACTTTTATTATCATTATATTTTTAAATATTATTCAAAAAACGAGTACACTTGGCGCCATCCATTGTGAAATCGAAAGACTTGACTTGTATCATGATTATTTACGTATTAGAATTTGATTAGGGGATATTAAATAAAACAATGAAATGCTTAAATAATTGGACATGCACATATAAAGAATGTCACTTTATAAAAAAACCAGATGTTTATAAATTCAAAATTATTCAATCATGCTGAAAAATCTAATCTAAGAAGCAAATTACACGTCTTCCAGAATGACATTGACAGCAAACTAACCTAACTTCTTCATGCAAATAAAACTAATTCTTACCTCAACATTTTGACTTGAAATCAAATTTTGAAGTTCCTTTATTTTTTGATTAGCTTCTGATAATTCTGTTAACTGATCTGAATCAGACCCAATTCCTTCAGGCAAAAAATCATTTGCAATACTAGTTATTTGTCCTTTTATATTGTTTAAATTTAACCATGACATTTTGATATTTTTGTTATAACAATACAAATGAAAGAATATATTATCCTGCACTATTTCCAGACGTTAGAATTTTGCACAAATCACTCCAATTCTTTATATGTCAACATTGTTTTTTATTTAAGTTAATATACATCACAAAGATGTGTTGGCAAAACATTCCGCGGCCATATTTAATAAAAAAAATATTACCATTATATAAATATAATCTTATGACTTTAATTAAACAAAGTATTATCTAAAATGACACGAATTGAAGATATATTTATTGTACGAAACACAGTTTTTACAACTCTTTTTTATATAGCATGAAACTATTTTCTTCTGATTTGCAGTTTTCTCAACCCTCTTTCCAATCCAATCATACCCTTAATTCAAACCGGTCGCTTTCAGTCACTTTATTTTCCAAATTAGTGAGACATTGTGCGAATGTAGGGTTGAAAAGTATAAATATACAGGTCAGTAAGTATATTTATAAATATTTTAAATATGACTTACATAATAACTAATGCAGTAGAAGCTTTAAATTTTCGCATGAATACCTTATATAAATAAATTAATATTGTATAAGTCACAAAAGAAAGTAAGGTTAAGATGATTGTCAGTGGACAATTTGGTCCTCTGATTGGTGCTATTGATGAAGGAACTTCAAGTGCCAGATTTTTGGTAAGTTTAAATTTTATATCAAAATATTTATTATATTATTCAAATCTATTTGTACGTACAATTACTAAAAAAACAGGTGTTTGCTGCGAAAACAGCTGAAGTACTTACATATCATCAAATTCCAATTACGCCAATTTATCCCCAGGAAGGGTGGGTGGAACATTGCCCAAAAGAATTGTTGCATGCAGTGCGATTATGTATAGAGGTTAGTAGCAGAAATAATAATTAGTAGAGCCCTAACAAATTAATAAATTAACTTTATTTTAGGAAAGTATTGAAAATTTAAGGAAACTAGATATTGATCCTAGTGATATTGTTGCCACTGGTTTAACAAATCAACGGGAAACTACAATAATTTGGGATAAATTAACTGGAGAGCCGCTCTATAATGCTATTGGTACAATCAATAATTTAACACATAATGTTTATCTTTGTGTAAAATTACATTTCGTTAATTTATTACAGTATGGTTGGACAACAGAACGACAGAAACTGTGGATCAACTTTTATCAAAAATTAGAAAACATAATAAAGATTATTTAAAGCGGATATGTGGATTACCAATAAGCACATACTTCAGCGCTGTAAAATTAAAATGGTTAATAGACAACGTCCCCAAAGTTAAAGCTGCAATAGACGACAAACGTTGCTTATTCGGCACAGTTGATAGCTGGTTAATATGGGTAACAATAAATTCTAATACTTCATGAATTAAAAAAGTAAAATTTTAAAACTTTCCGCAATTTTTAAGAATCTCACAGGCGGAATACATGGGGGGTTACACATGACAGACGTGACCAATGCTTCCAGAACAATGCTAATGAATTTAGACACATTAAAGTGGGATAAATTTTTATGCAATTTCTTTGGAATTCCGATGAGTATTTTGCCACAAATTAGAAGTTCTTCTGAAATATATGGGTACATAGTTCAAGGAGCTTTAAGGAATGTACCAATATCTGGAGTAAGTTCTAATTTAAAGCTACTGATCATTTTTAATGAGTATTCCGCAACAAAATTCTTTTTTACAGTGTTTAGGCGATCAACAATCTGCACTTTTAGGACAAAATTGCTTACTTCAAGGTCAGGCGAAATGTACTTATGGAACCGGCTGCTTTTTGTTGTATAACACAGGTCGTATCATAATAAAACTTACCCGCTAAACACAAATATAACATAACAAAAGTTACGTAAACGATCTTTTTGCGTTTTAAATAGACCGTTTGATGTATTATAGAATCTTAAAAAGTCCTTTTAAGGATTAAATTATTTAGATGAAACATTACTATGTTTCGTTTAAATAACATGTTACATGAATATAAGGTGTTTTGTGTTTAGCGAGTGTAATTAACATTGTACCTTAATTTATTAAATAAAAATAATATATTTCACCTTTTAGGATCAGCGATTATACAATCAACCCATGGTTTGTTAAGTACTGTTGGTTATAAGCTGGGGCCAAATGCTGCCACAGTATACGCTCTCGAAGGATCTGTTGCAATCGCAGGTGCTGCTATTCAATGGCTTAGAGATAACTTAGGAATGATCCAAGATGCTAAAGAATCTGAACAATTAGCACAAACCGTATCTAGTTGTGGCGATGTGTATTTCGTTCCAGCGTTTTCAGGATTATATGCGCCATACTGGAGGAAAGATGCAAGAAGGTTCGCTTCTTATCCTAGTTTAACTATAAATAATATTATTAATAACACAAGATTATTTTTACAGTGTAATATGTGGTTTAACTGATAGTACAGAACCAGGACATATAATAAGAGCAGCTTTAGAATCGGTATGCTTCCAAATACATGATATATTATATGCCATGAGTTTAGACTGTTCCTTGCCTTTATCCAAACTCTTAGTTGATGGAGGAATGACAAATAATGATTTACTGATGCAAACACAAGCCGATCTTTGCGGGATTCCAGTCAGTAAGTATACGTTGATCCTTTTACTACAAACTTTCTAAAATTAATTAGTATTCCTCTTTTAGTTAGACCTCTAATGTGCGAAACAACTGCTCTTGGATGTGCAATGGCTGCAGGTATGGCGGAAGGTGTGGGTTGTTGGGAAATAAACAACAATCCTGTTCCTCACGATTCGTTTAAACCAAATATTACTGAAAACCGTAAGAGTTATTGTTTATTATTTAATAATGTTTTCCACATTAAAAAGTATAAAAATATTTTTTATTTATAGAAAGAGATATGAGGTATTCAAGATGGAAAATGGCTGTAGAAAGGAGCTTGGGGTGGGAACCTGAAGAAAATATACAGAGCCAATGGGGTAAGTGGCAACAAACGTATAGTTCTCTTATTTTCATATTCATTTCTTCATTTAGAATCCAATTATTGTATATCGTGCTACATTTTATTATACATAGACGTGTCCTAAAGTTGTTTTATATTATTCAATTTGGATGTATATGTTTAATTAACCATCAAATTTAATAATAATCATTATAATATTTTCATTTCATTTTCACAAATTATATATTAAATCGCTAACTGATTTAATAGTTTTATTTTTTTTTTAATTAATGTAGATGGACTTGTTAATGAAACCGGTGTTGGTAAGTTGGAAGTACCATCAGTAAATTAGCAAACTCCTAGAATAGTTGCCTGCTTCACTTTTATACTTAATATAAATCTCAGCACAATTAATATTTATGGATAATTTAGTATAAATATATATGTGTATGTATAAAGATTACAATGTTTTTAAGTTTTTTCTTATTTTAACATTATCTACAACTTTTATATTTAAAATAATAAAATAGTTTATTTATTTTTCAGATAAAACCAAGAATATTTTGGCTTCGATTCCAGCTAGTTTTTATGTTATTACGTCTTTCATTCTTTTAGCCGTAGCTAGTAAATTTCGATAATTGTACAGCAAATTCGATCTCAAATACTTAGCAAATTTAGAATAGATTTTTAAAAGTTTAGAAATGATGGGTTCGTTTCATATTAAACTAATTTACCATTAATTAGATGTTTATGTGTTTTAGACTCTAGGCTGTTACTGCATAAATAAATGATTTTACAGTTAACAATCTGTTGTATAATCATCAGTAATTAAAATGAACTACGTTGTTCTAACTTATCGCATAAATTAATTCTGTAATTTAAGTCTTATTCAAAAATTAGTCGCTATCCATTCAAAAATTGATGTAAGTTTATTAAATCAAGGTTTACAATTTTTGTGATAAAAATGATGCAATTATTTATTAATAATTATTTATTAGCTATTTGTAGTATCTATAGATTATAGAAAATAAAGAATGATTTTAAAATTGGTTTTTCTTTTACTTGTAATTTTTATATTAGTCCGAATTAATAAAATATTAATTTTAAAAGAATATATATTATTAATAAGCGTTTTAACATAACATAAAAAAGTTTACTTAAAATTTACATTTTCTAACCTTTTTTATGCAAGATTATGTATTGTTATGTATTAAATTGATGAATTAGTAAAAGATTTTTTGTCTTTTGCATTTATTTATTACCAATGTAAAAGAGATATGTAAAATTTCGGTAAATAACAAAATGTAATATGACGTAAGAAAATATTGGGTAAAAAAACGCTTCAATATATAGCATATAATACATAATATTGTTATCAAAAATATTTTTAAGAGAACGTTATTGACGCAGGTTCAGGTTCAGATATTTAAAGTTTAGAGAAAACAGGTTTCTCTCCTTTAGTCGCTTGTGCCATGCATGCATTTATAAAATCTTCGCTTTGAAGAAAAGCGCAATTCATCAAACGCTGTAACAAATTAAAAGTTAAAAAATTCACAATATTTTAAATAAACAGTATTAACATAATATTTACAATTTGATCCAGTCCTTCTTGATTAGTATGTTCCAGTGAATAAACAAGATTTTTCTTAGTTGCTTGAACTGCAATGGGGCTCTTAGAGGCAATTTCTTCAGCTAAAGCAAGCCCTTCATTCACCATACTATTTAATAATTTAAATTTGTAATAAACAAAAAATATTAAGACAAGATATTAAAAGTATGCACAGATAGCAGAATTGTTGTACAAAAGAAAGCCAATATACATTTTTTTTTAAATAAAGACGTACCTTTCTTTATTTTCAAATACTCTGCTTACAATTCCTTGAGTCAATGCTTCGTGGCTTAAAACTTTTCTTCCTGTGTAGCATATTTCTCTGACAAGACTTTGGTTTCCAATAATCTGCAGTTATAAAACTTATAAATTACAAATATTAGTGTTATAATTAATTTCTATACCTGCTGAACACAGGTTTACGTCTATTTAAGGTTTATCTAACATAATCGAATTTACCTGTTACGTAAACGATTATACCTAATATATAACGTTTTGTGACCTACTTTACTGTTTCTTTTTTAAATAAAATCATTGCGCATTAGTATACTTATTAAAACTTAAAAAAACAAGATTATGAAAATCCTTTTAAGCATTAAAGGACAAGCTATAAAATAATAGAAGACCCATGTAGACAAATGACTAGATTTGTTGAAGTAAAATGCATGTTTTATGTTTTGCTGGCACGAATTACCTTTGGCAGCCTTTGTAGGGAACCAACATCTGCAGCCATGCCAATATCGACTTCCTTTACTTGAAACCATGCATCATTTGTGCAGTACCTAATAATAATTAATTAAAAATAATAAAAATAAAACACATTTACTTCAAAAGTAATGTATATTCTACCTGATATCTGCTGCTGTAATGAGATCAACTCCAGCACCAACACAAGCAGCGTGTACAAGAGTAACAACTGGCTTATTACATGTTTCTAGTGAAGAAATAGAATCTTGGTAAGATTTAATTTTTTGCTCTAGAAGACGAGCTTTGCGTCCAATGTCTTCTACGTCTGCAAGTTCTGCTCCAAACGTCATCATATCCTGAAGATCTATGCCTATTTCCGATATGCAGTGATTTACCATGAATATAATTGTAAACATATTTAGAGGACTATAGATATATACCTGCTGTAAAATGTTTGCCAGAGCCAGATAGTACTATAACACGACAATCAGCATTGTTGCTTAATTCGTTAAAGCAGGCTCCTAATTCACTGAAAGTTATGTTATTAATACAAATTTATGAAATGTCATTAAATTATGTTCTTTAAATATTTACCTCCACAATGCCCTGTTGAAACTATTTAATTTTTTTGGACGATTTAACTCTACATGGTATACAAAAGGTTTTGGAACTGATACAGCAAGTGTTTCGTATGTAGGAGCTGGTGCAGAAGAACTGAACGAAGCCATGACGTTGTTAACTGAAGTAAATATTTGAAAGACTTTTACTTATTAAAATACTTGACATGTTATATCAGCAAATGACTATGCAAAAAAAAAATGATGTGAAGGATAAATGATAAATGCTGGTGATATGCACATTATACAATTCTTTAAAGACTGCATAATTATATTTAAATATTTATAACAAGTATGTTAATTCTTATGATAAACGAAAGTAACAACAGATGGTTTTTAGGAGGTTATCAAATATTCAATAATTGAGAAAATGTGTAAAAATAAACTTGTTACTTTGGTTTACTTACTCCTTAAAGGTTTAACTACTAAGCGGGAAGTATTTTTCAGAACTGAGAAGTACATATTACGTTTACTGTTTATTCAAATGACAATTGGACATCAAAGACGTAACAAGCAGTAGTTATAGGGCACTGAAGATTGTATTTATACTTTTAACTAAACTTTCAAAATTATTAAACAGAATTTGAATTTTTAAGTTGAAATGGTAAGCATGATTTAGCATAAGAAATATCAATAATGATAATAAGATAAATGGTAAATGTAGTGGTCAAAGTCCAGAGTTCAAAATTATAATATTTCAATAAATACATATGACAGATTAATAATAGCAATAATGAACAATAACATTCAATCATAGTTTTGGAGATTCTCCATAGATGGCTCAGAGTGGCAGGATGCAATACCTACCTGTCTTCTTCTAATTAAACGGCCAGCCACATACAAGACATCGCCATTTTAACACATATAATATTACATTTTCCAGTGTTTTAAGCAGTTTTGAGGTTCTGTCAAGCCATTTATTAATTTACAATTTATTGCAAATTATTGGCGAATTGTCACTTAATCATAGTTTAAACAAGAGTTCTGCATTATTTGTAGTAAGTTTACAAATCCTATAAAGTATTACTTCTTAAGATATTTATATTGGAAACATTCATAGGTTAAGGCGGCAGTGTAATTAATGATTTTCTCGCAGCATCTCATTGTACATTTTTGGATATTGTTTATATTATTTTAATTTGCATATTTGTTGTTCAGTTCTGAAGTATGAATGTAAGTTATTTTATAAAATAGGAATATTTGTTTTTATGGCATTGTTTTGAATGATTATAAATCTGCCATAGTTATCGATTTTAATAATATATTAAACATTAATAAACAAATTTCTATTTGTAGGTAATGCCACGTGGAGGTATGAGGGGTCGAAATATGCGAGGCGGTATGCGGGGAGGTTTCAAACACCGTTCATTCGTACCTAGACAACCTTTTGACCTTACTTTATGTGAACCCGCTTTCCCCAGGGCATCACCAGTTGTCGAAGATGCACTCTTTACTTCAGCGCTTATAAAGCGCAACTCTGACTTAACTCCAACACCTACAGAACAAACAGCAATTCTAAACCTCGTAACTAAAATCCAAAACGTATTAGACAATCTTCTAGTTGCAGCAGGAGATTATGTAGACTGTCAACTCGAGGAAGTACGTCAAGTAGGTTCCTTCAAGAAGGGAACTATGTTAACTGGCAACAATGAAGCAGATGTTGTTGTTATTTTAAAAGCAGCACCGACAAAAGAGCATTGCGAATCTCTCAGGAAAAAAGTTGAAGATGATTTGAAAGCTGCTACAAAGAATGAAGTTGTTGTCAAGAAGGATATGATAACAACAGTTGTAACAGAACGTGGATTTAACGTCTCCAATCAAGATGCTTCGGTGAAGGTGCGTTTAGCCACGCTCCCACAAAATATGCGAAAATTAGAGCCAGATACTCATCTGGACTACAAAGTATTGCTTAATCATTTGTCTTCCATTAGACACATAAGATGGTTTGAAGAAAATGCGCATCATTCTTCTATTAAGGTTTTAATTCGTATCCTCCGGGATATGAAGAATAGATTTGAAGGATTAGAACCTCTGAACCCCTGGATGCTAGATCTGTTGGCACATTACGCTATTATGAACAATCCGAGCCGACAAGCCCTGCCAATTAATCACGCGTTTAGAAGAGTTTTCCAGTTATTATCATCCGGATTGTTCTTGCCTGGATCTGCAGGAATATCTGACCCTTGCGAAGGAACTCATCATCGCATTCACACTACCCTGTCGCTGGAGCAGCAGGATATGATTTGTGCGACTGCTCAAACATTGCTAAGGATTTTATCTCACGGTGGATACAATAATTTGATAGGAATTGAAGGAGATTCCAGTATCGCGAAGGAGATGTCTGTTTGGAGCGGAGTTGTTGTTTCTCCATCAGAACCAGCTTACGAGAAACCACCCCCAGATATTAAAAAAGAAGGTGAAGACGATGGTGAAGTTGACATGGAAGAAGGCGATGAGACTAATGAAGCAGAGGCCTTAGCTGCTATTGATAGATCATTATAGATATAGATATTAACTTATTTTTTATTATTGTAATTATATGTGTTTTATATTTGGATATATCTTTTCTTTAGATGTACTTTTTTTTGCAATATTATTGTGTGCATTTTGTATGTTCTATAAAATAAAACAGTTTGAACATATAAGATATTCTTTTTTTACTAATTGTGTACGTTCAGAACGTGATCAACTAAATTAATTAATATTTGATTCATTATTATTATTTTAATTTAATGTTTAGTTAGTAATATTTGATTAATTATAATTACCGATTTAAAAAAGGAGCCATTATAAATTTAGTGTTGTCGCTGGAGATTATACATGCCGAGTGCATTTTCCAGAAGAAGAAAAAGAAAACTTTAGTCAGCCATTATTAAATCGGTCATCAAAAGAGCATCAATTTTGTGTTTGTGACAACATATTATAATTTCTTCATATAATATTATTTTATTCCTGTTAATAAGTTGTTTTTTAAATAACCGAATAAATAATTTTATAATACTTAGGAAACGCGAAGGCTGGAGATAGAAAATATATTTGTTATTTATCAGTAGTTTAGTGCAATATATTTTAGGTATGCCGATGATATAAATTATATTATAAGTCAGCCACCACCCTAAAAATAGTAGTGAAAATAAAATAAACAATTTTAGTTAAGATGTCTGAAGGTGCAGAAGAAACTGTAGCACAAAGTCCAGCACCATCTGAGGAACCAGCACAAAGAGAATCTGATGTAAAAACAAAAAGTGACGAGGCACCACCAAACTGCATTGTAAAGTTGAGAGGTTTGCCATGGAGTTCAACAACCGATGATATTATCTCGTTTTTCTCCGATTGTGAAATATTAAATGGACGAAATGGTGTTCATATTGTTATGACTAGAGATAATCGACCTACTGGCGAAGCTTATGTCGAAATGTCTACGTCTGATGACTTAAATAAAGCCCTAAAGCATGATCGGAACCACATTGGGAGTCGGTATATTGAAGGTATATAGTTAAAACTGTCATGACTCTAAGATGGCATTGTTGACAGTGTTTATCATCAGTGTATTTAATATTAATTTTAGTATTCCGTACTGGACAGTCAGAGTTCGAATGGTCCATTAAAAGGCAGAATATTGGACCAACAAATGAAGATGCTTGCGTTAAACTTAGAGGATTACCTTTCAATTGTACAAAAGAGGAAATTGCTACATTCTTTGGCGGTAAGTTTTCTTGCATCGTTAGCGAAGTTTTCTAAATTACTAAAGAAATACATTAAAATGTTTTGGGGATTATTAATCGTTTTTACGTAGAGTTTTAAGTAGCATCTTCTTCAGAACCTTTTGTGCAGTTGCGATAGATCGAGCTTTATTTCAAAATTATAACCTAAAAGCTTAAGTAGTTGGGACATTTTATTTACGGGAAGACTTATTTTTGCATACACGTTTTTTTTTTTTTTGATACATTTGGTTGTTTTTATCATAATTTTATTTTGTTATAAAAACTTAACTTACTGGTGAGGCCTACTTAAAATCTTTAAGAGATTACTTGCGGCCCTCTTCTTTTTCAGTAGGGTGCATTTGAGTTGTTTAAATATGATTCGGCACATTTTATCAAGAGAAGAAATTTGTACTTCAATGTTTATCAATACAATGCAATGGAGTTTTAAAGCGGCATCCATCGCCATCTGTGGGGGTCCTCTTTCTGTTGCGGTTCTAAGTACAATACAGTGGTGTATTAATAAACATTAAAGTAGAAGCTCTTCTTATGATTAAGTGTGTTCATGTGAAACAACTCCACTGCACATTACTGAAGAAATCTGCCTCGCAATTTACAATAACAAAATTATGTGCAGCTAGTTCGTAATCAAATATTGTTCCAAAACTAAATTCAAAAAAGACTTACTTCATTTTCTAAGACAATTGCAAACTGTTGTGTCTTGCACAGTTCAATATCTTCTTGATTCAGTTTAAACAAATAAATCGGAGGAAGACACAATAATAAACCCTTTTAACGAAATTGGATCACATGTTGTTGTATGCTGACCACAGCCATGCGTTTTGGATAATAAAGCAATTTCAGCAGAAGAATACATTGGGATTTAATTTTTGTTAATTTTTGAGTAAATAAAATACATTTTTGATGATTTTTGCTGTGGGATATAGGTTTGGAGCTGATTCCTAATGGAATAACATTGTTGATGGATGGTACGGGACGTTCAAACGGGGAGGCATATGTACAGTTTGCTAGCATGGATAATGCAGATCAAGCATTAAAGAAGCACCGGGAAAAAATAGGACACAGGTGGGGGGACAATACTATATAAAATTGGGACAATATCATAGATAAAGATATATGCCCTTAGATTCCAAATATATATATTTTTTTCATATTATAAATATCGAATGGGTATTTATTGCAATATACTAATTTATTATTGGATTGTTCGGTCATCGATTTATCAGAAGGTAAGGGATAATAACATTTATATTAGTAGAATATTTGGTTTGGTTTTGCTGGTATATTAGTTAAGTAAGGTAGAGTCAAGGCGTTACTTTTCTGGGGGAATAGATTTAGCAACGATGAGAGATGCTGGCTGGAACTGTAAAAGACTCAAAAAATATTTCCACTTAATTTTTTGTACGTAAATCCTTTAAAAAGTATAACAACATACACAAAATTTGGCATATTACCTTCATCTTCTGCACATCTTCCAAAAATTCAACATCATGCATCAAATAAATTCGATCTGGCTTATCATTCATATACGGATTTGCGTACTTAATTAAACTGGAATAAAATATAATGGGTAGGATATATATTTAGTAATATATAGTAAGCCTGTGTCCTCTGGTGTAATTGAAGAAGAACAATTATGTAAACCTGGGCGGTGTCTGGGAATCTGTTGGGCCTAAAGGGAGGGCACAAATCTGGGATCAAAGAAGAGATTGTAGGTGAGGTAAAGGGAAATAAGTTAATAACAATATTATACACATATTATCTATCCACGTAATATTAACAATTATAAAATATGTTTTATGGTAAGTGAATTGATTATTTGATTGAAGAAGGTTTATACAATAAAGTAAAACTATTTATTTAAACAAATTACATTGCTTTTGCATATATTGTAATATTTCAAAAAAGTTGTTTCTTTTATTATGTTTTCAAATTTTCAGATATATTGAAATATTCCGTAGTAGTGCAGCTGATGTAAGAAGATATAATAATCAGAGATACTTCAGCGGTTCAATGGGGGGCTCAAGTAGTTCCATGATGTCTGGAATGAATCAACGACCTGGACCCTACGACCGTAATATGGATCGTATGAATCGTTATCAAAATTCAAGCAGGAGTTCGCGTGGATTTAAAGGTTACTATATCATACATGATTAATAAATAATTCTATGTTTGTATAATGATTGTGCTCTACTTTACTTAGTCACAGATGTGTGGGATTCTTTAAACGGAAGTAATGGAATGTCCAGAGATATGCCGTCCCGTATGTCCAGCGGATCGTTGATCGGAAGTGGTCGCTTCTCCAGTGATTTGAGTAGTCGCATGGACGGAGGAGGAATGGGGCGCCTAGGTAGCAGTATGGGCGGAGGATTCGGAGGACGAATGATGAACATGGACAGAATGGGAAGCAGCTTGGGAATGATGGAGCCCGGTGATAGAATGGGCATGAGCAGCATGCGCGGAGTGCTGGGAAGTAGCATGGGTAGTATGTCTAGTGGAGGAGGAATGGGTAATATGTCCAGCGGAATGGGAAATATGGGAATGTCTAACAACGATCGAATGAGCAGTGGAAATGGCTGGTCCAATAATTCAGGAGGTGGATTTGGAGATAATGCAGGTGGTGGACATTACGTTCATATGAGAGGTTTGCCATACAAGGCGCGTACTTGCGATATAATAGAGGTAAGACTGCGCCCTAATTGTTTTGCAAATTAACACAACTTTATTTTGATGATAACTATATACTCCTGCAGTTCTTTAAACCTGTCGTTCCTATTGATATACTTATCAAATGCCAACGGAACGGACGATCAACCGGAGCTGCTGATGTGGAGTTCAGAACACATTCTGATGCTCTCGAAGTAAGTGTAACTGTTAATTGTATAATATTTATGTCAAGAAATTTTCCAATTGTTGTTTTTATTAAATCTTAGGGCATGACTAAGGATAAGAGTAAAATGGGTCATCGTTATATCGAGCTGTTCTTAAATTCCAACAACTCCATGCGAGGCTCTGGACTGCGTTCTTCAAATTTTTAATTAAAAATAAGTGACTTAATTACATATATAATTATACATCGTATAATCGATGTAAAAGTATTAAACTTTAAAGACAGTATACAGAAGAGAAATTAAGATATTATTTATAAATATAAAATTAACACAAGTAGAATAAGTGTACATTTGCATAAATACTTAAAAATGTATCTGTATTATTTTACACGTGTAAATATATTTTAAAATACGTGTAGAATTCTATTTTAAGTTTTATTACTTTAGAATACAAATAAACAATAAACGAAAGAAAAATCAAAAATGTGTATATTTTCAGTCTTAAATTTATTTTATATATAAAAATTATAGTTGTTTATGCGCTAAATAAAGTGTGACAATACTTGTTATAGCGCTGACAAGAAATATTACGTCAAACCATCTGTGATAGAAATTGAATTGTAAATCTCCCAGCACTTGTGTTATGATAACGCGATATTCTGGAGGCATGTTCATTCGCATTAATAGCACAGAAGAACAAAAATGCATTCCCATTATTTGCGCCAGCACTAGTACAATAATATTTGAAGATTTACTGCTCGAAATCTTATAAAAGAACTGAAATAAATAAATCAACGTGAATTTCTGTTACATTTTTTATTTTTTGTTGATTGTTGTACTACCTTTGTTAATGTAAGTAATAATCCGCGTATTGATGTAACAACAATGCATCCTATCAAAAAGAACGATATATGCTGCGACCAAAAAGATACAGAGTCTATCTGTAAACCAGCCCATTGCACCGCAATCTCTAGACCTCGAGTAACCGGGTCTTTTCGGCCCACACGATCGAAAACAATATTAATCGTGCACTGAAAAATCACATGAATTATAATAAAATAAGAAAATTATTGTTAATAAAGTTAGAAGGACGTACTATAAATATTTTCCAAAGGCAGTATAATGAGAAGAAATATCCGAGTGCGTTAAAATAGCGACCTTGCCATGTTTTAGCCCATTGAACCTTTTCTTGCATATTATGTGCAGAATGTGCTTCCAAAAATAACTGTCTGCTCAATAACTCCATTGTTGATATGTCCTGCTTCAGCTGATAAACATCTGCCAAGTAGATGTTTGAATTTAATAATGCATAATTTAATAAAAAGGATATAGAGGTAGATAATAGTTATACTTTCTGTTGAGTTTTTAGTCGTAACTGATGTAATCATCCCCCAAATACCACCACTATTTTGTGTTTTATCTCTTTTTTTACTTAAAGCTATTCTTTTCTTTTTTACGAGAATCATATCCATTGTCTGCATCAATTTCTTTTCTATTGAAATTACATCAGACTGAGAGACTGGTCTGAAAATAATAATGTTAAGATTTTTAGAATCATTTTAGGATTTATTTTCGGCAATTATGTGTTTAACGTACCGAATAAAGTAAGCCATGCTAGTATAGGGGTAGTTAACGGCACCAAACCCACTGAGCACGGCCATCACCGTGACTCCGATTACGCCAATTCGAGATACTGCTTGTTCCAGACACAGTAATCCTTGTTTTCCACTTAGTAATGGAAAAGGATCACCCAATTTCCAGAAGCAGTATAGGTAGAAGAACCATACAACAATTGTAAGTGGTTTGATCAGATTCGGCCGAACTTTTAACGAAAACGATTAAACAAAAAGGGAAATGATTATAAATATTATATTTATTTTATCTACTTACCATATCTGATGTTGCTTATGCAGAAATATGCTATGTAGAAAGGTATCAATGCTATTACCATAAATAAAAGCAAATATAAACCGAGATTCCAGTGAAAGTACCGAGAGCTGTAATAGAAAATTGAATGTAAACACATATTGTTAAACATTTATTTATAATAACTTCATTTACCTTGAGTCTAAATAGCCTATAATCTCAAATATAATGAGCTCGAACATTGTCAGGGATAAGGCCAAAGTAACAGAGAATATAAGTTGAACCAAGGTATGGTGGACTTCATAATCACGAAATAATTTCTTAACAAAGAAGACCCAGCCGCCAGCAAAGAAGAAAACCTAGACTTATTTAATTAAAAAGTATTTTAATTGGAAGTCAAACATTACTTCAAATATACATAACCTCAAAATAGATTTGTTTATATGTTATTAACCTGTGATATAAGTACTATTAAAGTATCTTCTATAAAACCCATAGTTTTCTAAATAAATAATCATTTATTCTTGCAATTAATATCACCATCAATAACAATAGAAGACAATTTAATAATTCGCTGGCAGTTTGAAGCTTACGTGGAGAGGTTTGACAGTAATCATTTTGACATTTCACAAATTCATCACGTAAAACTTCAGAATTATAGGAACATTTTGTAAATAATTAAAGACAGTTCTATAAATTGTTGTAAAATAATGGACTATCAATATACAGATTAATGTAACATTAGAAAAGCTGAACAACACTTACAATAATTATTTCCGTCAGATATAAATAACCTAACCTAAAACATTGTTACTATGAAACCCAATAGCACCGTGTAATAATACAACAAAATGAGTTTGGTGCACCAGGTTTATGCATTTGCAAGAACTGGCAATTTGGAAAGATTAAAAGATGTACTAGAAGCATATAAAGATACTTTTGACTGGACCCAGTGCGTAGACTACTCCACAGGAAACAGCCCTTTTCATCTTGCTTGCCGAGGAAATCACTTTTATGTCGCTAAATTTATTGGGGGAGATTGGGAAGCGTTCTTAGAAAAATCAAATAATGAGGGTAAAAAACCTCTACATGATGCTGCCCAGTGTCATCATTACGCTATAGTTAAATATCTAATTGCAATGGGTAAGACATACTTATAAACATAAGTTATAAATTCTGGTACATATTAAATTAAAGGAAAGTATTTTAGGCGTTGAAATAGATCCTATAAAACGAGGAAGTTGGACCCCTTTAATGATGGCTTGCGCTAAAGTTGGAAAACCACCAAGTTTTACAGAAGAGACGATATCACTTTTGTTAAAAGCTGGAGCTAGTCCTGTTTTACAAAATAAGGATGGCTGGACAGCGTTCCACTTGGCTGTTCGAACAGGATCTATTAATCTGGTTCAGCTAGTTCGCTCTTATTCAGAAAAAGTTATCCAGATTAAAACAAAAAATGGCAAAACTGCTTTGCATATTGCAGGTATAACTGAAAGTTATTAGGGCTTAGTGTGAAATATATCAATTCTATCATTTATAGAGTTTGCTTTATTAACCCGGACAAAATAAACATTTGAATTAGCATAGAGCTGAAAGTTGGTACAGACCTTGGGTACACTATTACAAATAAAATACTAAAAGTCCTCACCGATCGCACATCTGCAAAAAAAGTTATTCAAGATTAAAGGTCAACAAAAATGGTTTTTCCAATTTTTCCGGTAAACGGTTGGTTTTATCATAAAAATAGATCAGATCAAAGTTGTAGATCATGAAATTATCTACAATAATTGTTCTTATACTTTTTTTTCTAAGAATAGCAATATCTCAGGAATGGTGAGTCTTAGAAAAAAAAGTATAAGAACAATTATTGTAGATAATTTCATGATCTACAACTTTGGTCTGATCTATTTTTATGATAACACTTACCGTTTACCGTAAAAATTGGAAAAACCATTTTTATGGACCTTTAATCTTGAATCACTTTTTTGCAGATGTGCGATCGGTGAGGACTTTTAGTATTTTATTTGTAATAGTGTACCCAAGGTGTATTCATCTTTCAGCTCTATGCGAAATATAGATAATTTACCCATATTTTATTGTTTGTTTTGACCAGTTTATTTGTTTTTAGCTCTTCATGGATACCTGGATATAGTTGAACTCATCTTAAATGACCCAGTGCTCACTAAATGCAAAGCTACACAAAGAGAATATGTAAATCTAAAAGATAGTTGTGGAGACACTGCTCTGTTGCATGCTACTTTAAGCGGAGACTCGGAAATAATCAGCCTGCTAATACATAAAGGTTAGAGCTATTGGCTTTTACGACTCCCTATTAGAGAGAACCATCTATTTGGTGTTCTCCTTCTGAAGCTTTATCATATTATATAAATGAATTACATTTCAGGTGGCAATATTAACGATGTTAACAACGCTGGTTCGGGATGTTGCCAAATAGCAGCCCAAGCTGGGCTGAGAGACACCCTCGCCTATCTGGTAAAGAAACAAGGAATGGATATAAACAGATCTTTTCGTCCCGGTTGTGTTACTCCTTTGCATTGTGCGGCGCATTCTAAAGACTTGGCGACGGTTAAATTCCTACTAAAGATGGGGGCAAACCCGAACGCTATTGATCAACACCATCGCACTTATTTAGATTATCTTTCACCTCCACCTGTATAATATCATATATATACAATAAATTATCTTTTAAATAACATATACTCTTTAAATTAATTAGATTTATATTAATAATTGCTTTTCTAATAATAATTCTTTAGCAAATAACTGAATCAAAAGTGCGCCATCTATTGCACAGAAGACAATTCTAGGTACTAGTAGTTACTTTTTACAGCGCCTGATCCGCATGCTACTATACTTACATACACCAAAACGTACTAACTATACTAAAAACATTTACTTATAAGGAAGCAAATTAAGTATAATTAAATAATTTATAAGAAAATATTTTTTCTACAAATTTCATCTTCATCTTTTACATCTTTCTCCGCTGTGCATGCAAGTTATAAATTTTGATAATCTCCGGCGCTTCCAACGGCAGTATAATTTTTGTTAAAAAAAACTTATTTTAAGAAATAAAGAGAATCTTATTTAGTTAAAATTAAGAAATCAACTATTTTAATCATTTTTAACAAGAGTATAGCCTTCTTACATCTCGAGGGATGAAGAAAATCTTATTTTTGATTAATTTAAAAATTCAACTTTTTTATTAATTTTAACAAGAGTATTATAACCTTCTTACAGCTCGAGGAATTGAGAAAATCCTATTTTTGTAAAGTTAAAAATTCAACATTTTTATTAATTTTAACAAGAGTATATAACCTTCTTACAGCTCGAGGAATTGAGAAAATCCTATTTTTGGTAAAGTTAAAAATTCAACATTTTTATTAATTTTAACAAGAGTATAACCTTCTTTCATCTCGAGGAATTAAGAAAATATTATTGTTGATAAAGTTTTATTATTTTTTAGCAAGATTATAGTCGTCTTTGCTCAAAAGTACAGATAAAAAATAATTTTTGTTAACACTTTAAATTAGACAACATCTAGCACAGGAAGTACATTCTATTTACCGCGGAAAGTGACCTGACCTAATTGCAATTCTAATATTATCTACACAACATAGTAAAAATAATTATTAAAGTGTTATATTATCAGAACGAAATAACATTTATATTGCAGACACAAGAACGTGTTAGTATAGTAGCCATGATTATATTTTGCAGGCGTAAAGAACCGAGATTCATGAAGATTGAAACAAAAAATTTGGAAAGGGTGAATAATTTGTTAAAGGCAGAAAAAAATATGTTTCCTCAATCTAAATACAGTCTTGTTTGCATGTGCACTCAATCTAAAGGTTGCGTATCTCTGGCTGTAAGAAGCACACGCATGTTGGTTTTATCACCTGACTTTGTTGACTCAGGTAAACACTACCGGTATTTTGTGATTGCATAGTAATTAGAAGTTAACCCCAAAACCTAATAGGACAGACAGTGCGTACTAAGACCGGGCGACGCCGTTCATTTTCAACTAGTAAATATAAACATAAATCCGTTACTTGAAATAACAAATAAAATAAATAAAATAAAATCAAAAAACCAGTATCAATAATTTCAAATAACATATTGGTATGGCATATTAAAAAGAAGAAAAAAAATCGAAATGAAAAAATGTTGTGATTTCTAACCAACAAAATCAGGTATTTCTTCCATAAACAAACGACAAAGACAGCAATAGAAATTATTCACCCACTTTTATATTTAATACTGTTGTATGAGTGAAACAAGAAATCATCTGCGTAGTCTGGGTCAAAAAGGAGGGACACCGACAAAAACAAAGATTTCCAGACTCCACCAGAGGTGTACTAGAAATTTATTATGTTTTCAAATTCGTTCAGGATATAGGGAGGCCTCTAGAAATACCACAGCGACCAAAAAATTGAAGATTTGTTACAATTATTCACCGAAAAGTATACATGATTAAAATTATGTTCGATAGAGGGTTTATGTTCGAACCTAAAATGATAATTAATAACATAAAGATAGACACAATTGTAAACTACACTGATTAGACCGTATTTTCGTCTTTTAAAACTTGAATTAAAGTTTCACCAAGGAGTGTTATCCGTAGGAAAAAGTATATCCCGATATTTAGTACACAGCGTTACATACACTCAATATGGATAAGTTTTTTATGGCTTTACTCTTTCCATTTGATAGTTAGGCCACTTCAGAAGCCAATTGCAGTGTTCAAGCGCAAGCGATATCTCTCCTCCCCTCACCATTATATTTCCTCACCCTCCTCCATTATAGATACAGATATACACCCTCTATCCAACAAAATTTAAATCATTAATTTATCTTTTATAGTTTACGAGATATAAGCCCGACAAATCCTTCCATTATTTTAGTCGGTAAAATTTTTTGTAGAGAATTTTTTGTTTTATTTATATATAAGAAAATTATATTAATTTGATGAGTATCTAGTACGGCCCTGTCGTTAAACAGGTGTCGAGATTGGAATGCAGTTTGACTGTAGAAAAATTCCCGTGTGGATAAATAATATAAAACATTCATACACACACACACACACACACATGTACAGACGTACTACTATTATCACTAACACTGTTACACCGAGCACATTTGAGTGTAATTTACTACCTAATAAAGTGTTGTCCACAAAAGACTCATGAAAAATGGTCGAAAGTTAAACTGTTGAAGAATTGACAAGTGATACATTTTGAAGATGTACTAAACTATTTAGTGGCACAGAGATATAAGCGAAAACTTGGACAGGTTTAACCTAAAACCTACTGAACAAAAACGCCTACACGATTTTAACTTTAATCTCGTTTTCTGAAGAATTTTACTTTTGTCATTTACATCTTTTTGCATCTAGACGCCTCATACGATGTTTAGAATTTGAAGTCCATTGTGTTG
The DNA here is from genome assembly GCA_963678705.1 of Panorpa germanica. NCBI lineage: Eukaryota > Metazoa > Arthropoda > Insecta > Mecoptera > Panorpidae > Panorpa > Panorpa germanica. Next base: position 4,804,520 of record OY783219.1, read on the forward strand.
TGATAACTTATTTGTCAATTATCTATCAATTAAGTCTTTTGAATTAATTATTTATTAGAAGTAAATATAATAATCGTCTGTTGGTGAATAGAGATAGAAAGTTAGAAATATCAAAATGTCAAATTGCTTTAATTTATTGATAGATTTACCTATCAGATTCAATTACTTTTATTACACATCAAGTTTCACACAGACTCATTGTCAAATTTTTCGGTTTCAAAGTTTACTTGTGTCTCCCATTAAGTCTACAACGCATTAACAGACCTGGATGAAGACTGCTTCATTGTAGTAGCCTTAGCTTGACTCCCAAGAGAACTTCTCAGTAATTTTATTACCTTTACGATTTCTAAGAACTAATTGCAAATAAAAATCTTACGAATGATGTTTCCATGCTTTCAGATGTGATTTAAACTCGGCCTTCTTTCAGATTTTAACGTTTATACAATCTCTAGGTGGTGCACAATAATTAAGGTGACTCTGGTTATGTTCCAATATTATACCAGAGTAGTTTTTAATACGTTGATTTTCTACAATAAATTTTCGGTAATATGACAGAGATTCTTTAATTAGAGGAACACGAATCTTAACACACCAGCTCTGAGCTCGCGGCTTCGTTCTGTTGGCGTCGTCTCCGAAGAGTCGGCAATAATGTTGAGCATCCCGGACCTGGACCTGGACTTACACCCAACATAAATATAAACGTCTTCGTTGTGCCAGCAGCGCAGGCACAACCAATTACTTTGTGAATATAGGAATTTCTTAAAGAACTTTTTTATTTTAAACATTTTGTTCTATAAAACTTGCATCTTAAAAACATGTTTTTAGGTTTTCGTACTTTTAGTAATTATTGAATATTCTCTTTGACTTTTATTAAAATTTCTGCAATATTTTCTATCTAACATTTCTTCAAGTTATTTTAGCAAAAAAAACTAATTTTCGTCGCAATAAAACATATTTTAACGGCAACAAAACATATTTCAGCGGCGAAAAACCAATTTTCGCTTCCCTTTTCCCTTTCCGCCTGCACCATATTACGTTTCTTAAAGATCAATCTAAGTGTTACATTTTTAACCAAACAAATTTATGTAAACTGCTATACGTTCTATTACAGACTATTAGCAGCATATTTGTATTTCATTACGAGTATATATTAGGAACACATGGCCCCGAAAATATGTCGCTTTATTTTAAAATTCTTATTTGGTTTTAAAGATAATATCTTACATCATTTTAGAACAAACACAGTTTTTGAATAGATCCAATTTAAGTATGTCAACATCAACAGAAACATGGCTATTAAAACAAATATTTTAATTATGAATATTACATATGAGCAATTAAATACAATAATGGTAAAAATGTTACTATCTTACAAAAGTAAAAGACAATTTATTACCTTTATATTTTCTTTTCATCTTCTAAAATCAATTTTAAAATGTCAAAAGATTAATAAATTGGTAGAGATGCATCCTTCGGCGCTTGTCAGAGTCTTTAGTCACCTTCCGTCTGCAAGAATCTGAAATTAAAAAGTTATACTGATACTACATATTTTATAGTCGGATTTTTTATGCCAGCAGTTCATTATCGTCGAGACAGGCGAGATCGAGTGTGTATTGTAGCTCTCGCCAAATGTTTTGACAAATGTCCCGCCGAGAGTGAACTGCCGACATTACAGTTTTATTAAAATTTAAGCTTATAGAGTAATTTGTCAAGAGGAGGAAAAATTGGCTCTTTTATTTGTTTAAATACCCAATGGTTGACGGAGATATAGCTATTTAAAATTTGCATCCTTATTTTACCTATTATTTTATTTATTGAAGTGAGTAAACTAATAAGTAAAAAAATTTCTTAGCCTTGTTTACCCGTTTATAATATCAACACTTTATGAGTTGCTCGAGACAGCTGTAAGTAGTATTTCAGACCTCTGAATTTGATGAATTAGTGATATTGTAACTTGTTAAAGAATAATTGTATATTTGAGGTATAAAAAGGATACACAAATTTAAACGCGAAAAACAAATTTAGACAGCGAAAAACATATTTTAGCGGCAAAAAAACATATTTTAGCGGCGAAAAAAACATATTTTAGCCGGCGAAAAACAAATTTTCATTGCGAAAAAACATATGTTATCAATATTACAAATTTTATCAATATTACGCATCCATTGCAGGTGGTGTAGTAGGGCACACCACTAAATGGACGTCAAATATACGCTCTTAAACAACTGAAGTAACTTAGAACTTAAGAATACTGAACAAATCAGCTACGAGTGCTCATTAATTAATTTTAGGTGGCTCTGTTACATTACATTAAAGAACAGTTTCACAGAATGTAGGACTAGTGTCCAATTTACATAGAGCTGCTTCGATTTTTCTGTTAGCGGTTAAAATTTTTGTGTTATTTAGAAGCATTCGATTGATTCACCTGTAGAAACTTGATTTTACGTACAAATGTATTTCTATGCCTTAGTACCTGATCAGGAAAACAGGTAAAATGAAACAACCACTAGCCGTTCAGGCCGTACGTCACCGGAGCCGAGCGGGGAGCCGAGCGGAGAGCCGAGCTACCTGACGAAGGCCCGACCACCGATCAAGCTTAACCGAGTGTTTTTAACCATTTAAAATCCAGTCTCAGATGATCAGTTCGTTTTAAAAGACATAACGGTCACAATCTTAAAAATATTGTTGTTCAAAATATTAATTAACCGTCCAAAACAACAATTAAATGTGCTGTTAAAATTAAGTGTTGGTAATTTTTAGGTTATAGTGAATTTTGTAAAAGTAAAGTTTAGTTTTTATAATAAAATACAAAGTGTTCTTTTTTTGATAATAATAATCAATACAATATAAATAATAAAAATAAATATGATTGTAAAATTTTATCATAAAAATAATACATGAATATTTAAAAGGAAAATTACAAATAAACGTAATTAAAAATGGCTGATTTGTTAGATGCACCGGAAAGTGCAAATTTTGAAAATACCACCTGTTACGGGGCAGGCAGTATTTGGGGCGCAATTTTTGGGACTTTAGTAGCTGTTTTACTATTGGAATTGGTGCTGTTTTTCATCTACAAGAATTATTTGAAAAATAGAAAAGGTAAGAACACCAAATTTTGAATTTAGATACAAATATACAATTACAACGGTTATTACAAAATTGTATATGAAATATGAATATGTAATCAAGATTACAATGTCGTTTTTTTGGATTAAGGTGAAACGATTCTTGACCATTTTTTCTCGCGAAATATAGATGACGATACTATACAGCAGGTTAAATATTATCAAAAAACCATGTTATTTTATGTTTAAATCGTTTTATGTAAGTAACTATAAACGCGAATCAAAATCTAAAGCTGCAATTAGTTAGATGAATAACGTATCTACATTTTAAGCTTTCTTCCACTGACTTTTAATGAGTTGGAACCGCAGAAATAAGTGTTGAAAATGAATATTGCTATATTTTCTAGTTAAATTCGAATTTTTATATGACTGGTAACATTTCTAAGGGTTTGTCATAAATAAAGGTTATAAAATTTATGACAAGAATCGACATGAGGTAAAGGGTGCCTTAGTCGGGGGTAACTCCGGTAACCCTATATGTAAAATTGTACCCTCTATCTGATGTAATACTTAGATATCTCATAAATGCAACCAAAGAATAGTAAAATTTCCAACAAACGATATCTTTTACCCAAAATTCAATAGAATACTATCTAGAACTTGCACGTTGTCCGTAAAATCTCAAATTCTATTTTATCAAGTACAAATCTATACTACTCCAAATTTTGGCGCCTGAAGGGACCGCTACACTTATAACATCATAAATATTATAAATAATATCACATTTCCTTCTAAGTAATATTTCTTAATTAGCATTTTCTGGGATCTAAACAAATGCATATGCGTACTAATAAATGAAGATTATAGAAAATATTTATAAACGTGTTTCCGTTAGAGCGAGATGACAATAGAGCCGGCGCAAAAATATGTGATTTATTCGATTTGTAACCTTTTGCGGAATTCAGTGAAATGGCTGACTGACAGGTGTGGTAAGGATTGACAACGAGGTCCCGGTGTCTTCCCAACAACGTCATGATGCAGGGGAGTGGGGAGGAGCACAGGGAATAACACTGCGCATTATTTGATGGTTATGGTTTTACAATCATTATCATCAAACATAGCAGCAAGCAGCCTAATGGTTTTTCTTCAATAATTAATATTGTCATTTACATTTAAATTAATTTTTATTTTGCAATAATTCAATATTTTCGTAATTATTTTATTAAACATTTCTAATACTTTCGATTTAGTAATTGCTTTTACTGTTGAAATAATTGATTTTTATAATTTGATAATTATAAAATGAAATTTGATTTTAATGTTCAAGTAAAAGCGACAAATTTAATTTCAATTTTCATTAATGTTTTTTCAAATTTCAATTTGTAAATTGAAATTTCTTTTCGCACTTTTTTTTTTGATCTCTGACGATAACTAAAGTGCAAAACAAAATACTATTAGATTAAGCTAGGAGCATTTAATTTAGTGGCCTATGGATTTTTAACATCTTTTTAGTTTGATTAGTACAGTATTACTTCAATTCCATTTTATCCGATTATAAATACATAAATTTCTAATTGATTTATATATTGGGGCTCCGAAAACAATCCTTCAGAGGCACTAGTGCGGCCCTGGTATTAAGTATTTACAGATTTACAATTAATGGTCTGAGATACATATATGTTATGCAGGTTAGAGTCTCGCGATGATGTAATCATTTCAGAAGGAAAACAATAATAAATATGGTGTTCTCTTCGAGTTCAAGGAGAGCTACCTTTCGTCCCACCAGGTCTCAGGCGATGCTGTAAGCAGAGCAACAGATCTCTAGAGCGTACGACGAATTTCAAGTTGACGTTTTAATGCGTATAACTATCACTCAAAAATATCTTTTGAATTTTACAGATTTTTAGTCAAGCAAACAACTCTGTAGAATAATAAGTAATCGATTTTAATTTTCTTTATTCACCACCTTCATAATATCAAAACTTAACGTGCTGTCTCGAGACAGCTGTAAGTAGTATCTCATTTAACTTTACTACTATTATAATACAAGTAGTCTCCAAGTTCGTTTCTTATACTACAATTGCACTCTCTATCAGAATTATTTATAAATTTTATGTTAAATACAGATTTTATTTATTACATAATATTTACTTTTTGTAACGATCATGTTTTCTGTTCGTTGATAAGCTCATTAATTTTTTAAATGTTCCTAATAGTTTGAATAGGGTTTTTAGGGAAAGAAACATTAGAAAAACTGAAAGTGCTTTTTTCTATAGAATTTTTGTATGGAAAAAATGTAATTTGATAGCAGATTGTCAAATTGTGAATATTGACGAAAAATTCATTGTGAAAAACTTTATAGAAATTGGGACAGGACAACGTTAGTTGGTTAGGTCGGTTTTAACACACCAGAGAGACAGTTCTTAAAACATTTTTGTATTTTGTTGCTGTTTTAGTAAACAAAACACATTTCCATCTGGAGTAAGTAAGATCAAAGGAAAACACGTTTGTTGTTATTTTTTAGTCTGCTTGGTTTGAACACACAGTTTTGTTTTTTGTGAACATTTGCGCTTGTCAGTTGTTGTTTATCATGTTGTAACCATTAATCTATTAATACCATCGAAGTTACCTACTCTCCTCCCGTCTAAAGTATTGCCGTCTCTGTTTCACATTTACCGTATGAACATGGAAGAGAGATAGAAAGAAGGTTTTGTATTATGAATGTTGTTAACAAAGATAAATAACTTGAATATTAAAACTGTGATGTCAAAAATTAAGCAGTGAAATAGTTATATAATTTTTATTATATAAGTATTATTATTATAATTATTATTATTATAATATAATTATTATAACTATTTATAAGTTTGTAATAAAGTGGTACTGGATAAATTTAAGAGATTGATTTGAATTTGAATTTCAAAATAAATCGTGAAAAAAGACAGTTTTGTTTCCAGCTAAATTAAATGAATAACTGGTATAAAATTTAATAATCAAATACAAAAAAACTCATAAATAAATAAATCAATAAAATATTCTAAGATAAACTAATTGTAAACCAGTTTCGCATGGCCCCTTTTTATTTTTGGGGCAATCACCCAGTCAGGCCGGTCCATCATCATTCGCTGCATCAACATTCAGCATCTGATCTAAATTCCTTCATCTCCATTAATTGCTGGTCGATGTCGCTTCTTCAATATCTTGGTGCATGCTACTACTTTTAAATCTCCTCACGCATCGTCCAGTGGTTGGGCGAGAGAGAAACGAGGACGGGGACAGACGCAGGGGCAGGTCGGGAGTTCGAATGCAGCCCCAGGCTCTTAAAGAAGTACCTGTTACTTTTTGAACACCTATGGAATTACCGTTACACCAAAGACAATTGTCAAATGGGTTTTAAAGATGTTTGAGAAATCTGGGCGCGCCAATGAATACTGTATAGCTCAAATTACGAGAGTTGGGAAGATTTAAAAACACATTCTTAATCACTAATTGCGTAAATTGTGCTATTAATCGATCACTTTTAATTGCAAAACAACACAGCGAACAAGACAATAAAAAATAATCTATTTTTATGAAATTAACAAGAGTATCATTTCTTTTTATAATAAGTTTTAAAGGTACTTTGGTTCCTTGGTTCATAAAATTGTACTCTGTATATGGTAAGAGTGGCATGAATCAATTCTTGCATATGCAGCTAAAATTCCACAAGTCTGATTTGCAATAAAATGGCGAAGTGCGTAATGGCACAAATACCTGCCGATGGTTGTTACTTTGACAAGTCAACTGCTGCAGTTACAACATCGGTGCCGAGTTGGGCAATATCTGCATGCCTTACCTGCTCGGTTTACCAGGTTCGCAGCGCAACGGTGCCGTACGTGCCGAACTTAAAAAAACTTAACATTTTTTAATAATAGTTTGATGATATTTGAAATTATCAAGGTAGTTCCAGCATTGTCGGAAATGTAACACAAATACTCACACATACTGCCAAATATTTTCGGTTGCAAAATGCATTAGTACCATAAAAGTACACTACTTAAGATAATTTTGCACGCAGCGTTGCCGGATCACCATTGACCATGAAAATAACATCGAACACAAAATAGTGAAACGCTATTTTTTCTTAATTTGTTTTAAAAACATTTTTCTTTAAGTATCATACCCAAACACTGCTTTAAATTAATTTTGTATTTAATTTTATTTTTCTTAGTTTTTTTAGAACTTTACAGGGTCCAATGTCTTAGATTAAAAATATTAAAATAAGAAAAACTCAATTATATTATAATCTCCAAAATGTGACAATCTGTCAAAATGCAGTAGGATTTACTTTTGAAAGAAGTTTAATGTCAGTTTTTGAAAAATATAGAAGTGAAAACAATTTCTATTACTAATTGTTATTAAAAATAGCAATTTTAATTATTTCACATACAATTTTGTCTAACTGTCAAAATACGCACCAACTAAATTAACTAAACTTAAATTAAAACACGAATATGAAAAGGAATGCTTAAACGAAAACCTGAAATCTAGATTACAATATTAAATAAACACAGTAAATTAAATATCAAAACAGTGAGTGGGAATGAGGCTTAACTTTCATAAATTTTTTCAGTATTCTATCGAGAGTGTTTTTGTGTGTAGTAGAAAATAATTGGGCGGATAGGAAGTTTTAAATGCCTGAAAATTGCTAACTTTGTTAATAATTATCTCAGATTCCAAACAGTCAAATCGTGACCGGGTTTAGCTAGTTATTCATCATCTTATTTAGAACATATTTCCTAATATTCAAGGAGGCCCCCTGTCCGACCAATCCGGCACTATACTCCCTGCAATAATCAGCTTGAAACCGATACGGTGACAATTATTTACAAATAAGATAGTATTACACAACGATTACCATTAGATAAGTACTTAGTTTTGTAAACTTGCAATGAATACCAACACCAGCACCAACCAGCCAACCAGCTCACAACACGGTTTTATTATTGAACAAGTAATAAAACGGTATTGTTTCTGAACGATGTTTTGTAAATAAAAGCAAAATGTTAAAAACATTTACAGATAGCAAAGTCAGTGAACAACGACAACAAATGACCAGCCAGCCTTGGGCCCGCGAGAACTCGCTAGAACTACTATGTAGAGTGCATGTGCATTCCGTGATGCATTTTGTTGAGTTATTATATAATTTATATGTATGTTAACATGGTAGCTGCAAGGAGTGAAACAAGCAGATTCCATTCTGTATAAAGTACATTTATTCTAATATCGGTTTCACACAGTTCTGTCTTTCGAAAACAGACTGGTTTTGTTTTTAGTGTTTTTCTGTGTATCCCATAAAAATGGGCTTGTGTCCTATGTCTTAATTTCTATAAAAGTGTACTATATATTGATAAAGTGGGTTACTAGAACCTCAAATGTTCTATTATTTTTTAATTACTCCTTATATGTTAGGAGATATTAACAATTAAAAAAGTCATTATGTCTCTTTAATTATTAAAGGGGGACAGCAAACGCATACGAGTGTGTATGTTATACCTATGACTTACTACTTACAGCTGTCTTGTGTATTCCATAAAAAATTACATTACTAAGGTTGCGAAAAACGAAAATTAATCTCAATTTCTTATTTCTTCTATGCATAAATTTGATGTAGCTATTATTTTTTATTAGATTGAAAAGAAAACGATATTTGTTATCTTTCTGCAAATTAATTATGTATTATAATAAATAGTAAATATGTAAATAGAAATATCTCGAGACCTTTCACTCGGTTTCCAAAATGATGGAAAGTGCCTTTAACCTACAACTGTGAGATCTATGATAGATTAATGTAAAGTGTATCACACATACACACACACATGCATTGTCTATTTCATTTTCATTCAATTAATAGAAGAATTTGTGTAGAAATTAAATTCCCACGTTCACATGATGATGTGAATTTCATCGCTGCATTGTTGAATGGCGAACTAGAATTGGTACAGATTCGTACAGGACTAGGTTAGGTTTTGCATTTTAATTGCGCATGTTCGAAATTACGTTAATGATGTGAAGCACGCCTAGTCGGAGTCGGAGTCGGAAAATACATTTTTATTAACTTTTGTAAATTGTTTCAATAATATATAAGTAAAGAAATTATATTTCTGTAGTTGGTAACACTGACCAGAGATATTACAACTGCATTCTGGTCAAATGAGCTAACGGTATATAATATATTTTTTTTATGCTTATTTACTTATTTGCCTTGACTTTCTTTCGTCATAGCCACCATCAAACATTTTTTATACATCTTTTATAATTTATAATTCAATTTTACAAATTTCTAAATATTTAAATAATTCACTAATTAATTTTGAATCAGTTAACAAAAATTTAGTATTAACAGGAAAAGTTTTAATCACATCTAATATATCACTATTCAATTTTGATCTTTCTAAGCTCTAATTTATGCATTCAAATATAATATGATCCAAAGTTCCTTCTTCACCACATTGACATCTACCGTCTGATTTAATATTAATTTTGTACAGGTGAGCTGGAGTTTTACAATGATTACTTTTGATTCTGATTATAGTTGATATAATTTTGCGAGACTCATTTCTAAACCATCTCTTCATACTTAAATATTAAATAATAAATTAGTTACAGCTACTTTCATTGTAGTGTAACACAGAATTTGGAGTCGACAGAACTCACTGGGCATAATGTTAAGTTATTATAAAATTAGATAAAAATGAATTGACAATTTAAATAATAAACTTTAAATGTCGTTTCTTTGATTTCAGGTAGGATAGTATGATTTAAGTTAAACAGTGTAATTATTATAATGTGTATGTAAATTACTAAAATAAATGTCTTTGATTTCAGAGCAACACATAATTTTGATTAAAAATGTACAATTCCTAAAATGTCGATAACAATAAAAATTAACTAATTTAGCTAAACTTTTTAATAAAATATTTGTATTATTTGAATAAGCTTTTTACGTAAATAAAATGGAAAAATTTGCCCGGAAAATTGGAGAATTCCGGAAAAACTGAAAGTTACTTTTTCTAGGCGATTTTTGCTACTACGTGCACAAACAGCTGATTGCCAAATTGTGAATCAAGCTATTAGTGACGAAAAATTGATTCAGTTTTTTTTTTCATTGTCAAGAAATTTGGACAGAACAACGTTTGTCGGGTCAGCTAGTATTTCAATAAAAATAAGTATAGCAATGTTATTCATACAGTTTTGCAAGTTTCAAAGACAGTCTCGCATCTAGTATGGTCCTAGTCTTAATTTCGGGAAACCCCCCACACATATTTTGTGTGTTTCCATAAAAACAAAACTCTTTTTATTATTGTCGCCGTGTCAACAATAAAATAAATGTAAAAAAACGCGTATGCTTAAAATACATTTTGTATGTACAATAAAATTAAAACAAAAACTTGTATTTCGTCTTATCTACCTCCAGGCGATTACAATAACTTAACATGCGGTACGTACTTCGATTCTTACTTCATATTTACCTGTATATTAAATAAACGTACGTTATTTCTCAACTGACACTCTAAACAAAGTTAAATACGTAATAAAATTTACTTTGGTGTACCTTTTTTATAGGTTATTTTGAAACTTTATTAAAATATGTGTACATTGTTTTTACAAAATTGAAATAATTTGAATGCCATCTTTGCAACAAGTGCTTACTTCTTGGGTATAGGTTTAGCACAACCCGCCTGATTAGTATGCAAAACAACATACCTCGTCGACTCATAAAAACCAGAATAAACAGCAAGCGCCGAATTTAAAAAGGTCTTATTTTTATCCTTTCTTTAAGATAGTTTCAAGTTGTATATTTCTATAAGCAGAGATTTGCACAAATGCTTTTCAAAGGCATTTAAATACAAAATGCAAATACCTCGTTATTTTCCTATTTCAAGTACAAAATTTCATGTTAGTATTTAAATACAAAATACGTATTTTAAAAATCTCTTTATGTTACTAATATAAATGTTATTTTTTTAATAATTATGAGAATTCTTTTTGATAAAGACTGACTTCGTTTTGAAACATTTTTGAAAAAATAGCATAAGTAAGGGTTTTATTAGTGTCGCATGTTTATGTCGCATTAGTCTGTACGTTAGAAGTACAACACATTTAGTACACTCATGTCTAAATAATGTCAACTTATGAAAGAAAATATATAAATGTTGGATGTCGCATGTGGGGGTAGTAGGGGGTATTAAGAAAATTGTGCAGATACTTTTAGATCATAGATGGTGCTAATATTGGTGGGGTTTTAAGTTTATATTCAAAAAATAATATTTACTGATTAACACTATGAAGTAACAAAAATAGGAAATAGGTTTGTAAAAGTTTTCAAATAAAATATAAAATTCTATACTCTTAAAAGATATTTAAATACAAAATAGAAAATAGGTATTTAGTATTTTGTATTTGCATTTTGAGTATATGTATTTGAAAGTTTAACTCATTTACTGGCGCCAGTTACTGGCCTGTTGTAGTAGTAATCACAATTACAGACGATTAGACACCAAATCAGCCGCAACGGTTAATGAATTGCGCTGTCGCAGAAACAAAAACGTATGTCTACACTAACTTGAATCTATGGCATTCCAAACATGTAGAGAAAATATAACACGAGCTCTAAAAATCCATGTGAATGTGTTATTCGATCACAGCGCCAGCGGCGTATCATGTAACTGTTTAATATATTAATTAAGCCGTTTATTTTGAAGCCGTTTGTGATGCAGAGTCAATTTTTGATAAATATGAAAATCTTTTTATCTGTAGACAAACTACAAGGCTAAACATAGTGACGTGTTTTTAAATATTATCTAACATAACAAAGTTACACAGTAAACAATGGGCTTGTGTCCTCATTTTTCAATTGTTGATTGAAATTAATGTTAACAAATGTGTATTGGCGTGTCTATTTTATTAAATATCTAAATATTGACGGAGATATAGCAATTAAAAGTTTGAATTATAGTTTTAGCGCTAGAAATGGTCGGCCATATTTGTATGACGTGAAATGCATTTTAACATTAGTTATTTGTTCAGTAGGTCAGTGCTGTGGTAATGTTTTGTAGCTATTGGTAGTCGAAATAATCAAGTCAAGTCAAAGAATAATAAGTTTTTATTTTATTTAACCCTGTTACGGCAGACATAATATTGAAATTTTATTGTTCGTTGAAATAGCTGTAAATAAGATTTGATATATAAATACATATAGCAGAGATCTATGAGCTGTAAGGTTGGTAACGCTTGTGATATCATATGCAGTTGGAATGTGTACAACGTTGAATCCCTTTAATAATTAAAGAAACAAAATGACTTTTTTCATTGTTAATATCTCTTAACATATAAGGAGTTATTATAAAATAATTGAACATTTGACTTTATCAATATATAGTACAGTTTTATAGAAATTAAAACATAGGACACAAGGACCCATTTCAATTCAAAATGCACAGGAATGGAATTCATTTTGTTTATTGTGTTCTGCGCTCCTCCCCGAGCTTACGCCCGTGTGTTTGGTACACATATGTATTTAAATATATACATTTACAGCGAATTATTTTCTCGTTAATTTCACCAAGGCGAACAAGTACATTCCGCGGTTCTGGAGTGCCGTACCACGTGACACCGCTGCAGCCGAGCTCGGTGAGGGGAATAGAACTACAGCAACGATAAGCCAGATGGCAAAGATGACAATTCATCGAAGTTGTTGAAATCAAATTACATTTTTTATAACTATCAACCCTTTAATGATAAAGCGACATATTTTAATTGGAAATATCACCTTTAAAGTGAAACGATACTTGGCCATTTTTGACTCGCGAAATATACATAGCGATACTATACAAGCAGGTTTAATATTATCAAAAAAACATGTTCTTTTATGTTTAAATCGTTTTATGTAAGTAACTATAAACGCGAATCAAAATCTAAAGCTGCAATTAGTTAGATGAATAACGTATCTACATTTTAAGCTTTCTTCCACTGACTTTTAATGAGTTGGAACCGCAAAAATAAGTTTTGAAAATGAATATTGCTATATTTTCTAGTTAAATTCCAATTTTTATGCGAATCAAAAATGGTCAAGTATCGTTTTACCCTAATATTGAATATTTGAGGTACTGATCTTTATCAATATACTAAGTTTATCAAAATGATCATAAGAAAATTACCATTGTTATACCACAAAACATGCGTCGACGTTTTAAGTTAGGTCGGTGTAGCGTTTTATTAAACTTTAACAGTCAAATTTAAAAATGTAGTACAGCAAAAGTATTGAAACTTTTTCTACGTATAAAAGGTATTAATAAATACATATATTTAAATTTTAAAGATGATAGTAAGAAAAATAATCTTCTTGAGAACGTCCTTAAAGAATTGGACAACAATTATACGAATAAATAAATTGCTATAGACTTGTTTGAAATTTGAGGTTAAGGGATAGTCTGGCTACTGAAGTGACACCTACTAGTTGAATAATAAACTAACAATGTCTTGAGGATAATTACTAAAGAAAGTTAATTATTTACTTATTTAAATAATGAATCACATTTTCAAGGTGTGTAGTATATGTATTATACTCCTTGTAATAAATAATAGTAGTATTTTATCATATAATTAACAGAATAATTAATTTTTAAATTATTATCCAAGTTCACACCCATTTGCATTTGATTATATTTTAGCAACACTGAACTCTAATTTTTTAAGGCAAGTTCTCTTTTTAATAATAATAACTCTTGTTTATATTAATAAATATAAAGTAATGTATGCTATCTTTTCATTATAGTTATGAAAGAATAAAACAGAAATATGGACATGTTTCTATATTTGCCGTGTAATTTTTTGAAGGAGGATGACTCAAAATTTCTTCTTCGCCCTTTACCCCTCCCCCATTAACACCATCAAATGTTTTGCTGCATAGAAAATCGACATATTTATTTTATAAACGGATGCACTTAGTTTAAAATATATAATATTTATATGAATAACGAAAACAGTTGTTTTAAACAATAATCAATTTTTTATTGCAATTGGGTAAACATTTAAACAACAACAAAATTCCAAAATATGAATTAATATGAGACATTTCCTTTTTCTTCTTCTTTTTATATATATATATATGGAATTGTAAAAATAAATCGAGCATACAAAGTAGGCGTAACTATAACACCCGAGCTAGAAAAGTCGTAAAATAGTGTGATTAATGGGGGTATATTGTGAACAGAAACCAAGTGAAAGGTTAAAGCAATTAAAATGTGTGAAACTTTAAACCACTGATTGAATACGTGAGGGGATGTGCTTACCGAAATTAACTAAACGCATTCTCAAAAGTAATAAAAATAAACCTATTAAATCTAGCTGAAAACTAATGTAGGACTGAGTATATAATAACTAGAATTTAAGATGGTTTGTTCATTCATTGTTCTGTATTTGTAAAGTAAATACCAACGTTTATATTGTAACCTTATTGTATTATTATCATCGTTATTATTTTATTAAATAAATGTATTAAACAAATTATGTGATTCTTTATCAAGCTGACACGAAACTAAGATATTGCATAGTTGAATATTAATTGAATTGACATTTGCCCTAAATTAAATAAGAGTACCTTGATTCCACATCAGATTAGCGGATTGGGTATTGTTTTCCACATCAGAAGTTGGATAGTTCTTGTTTTCCACATCAGAATTGGGATTGTACTGTTGTTTTCCACATATATATATATATATATATATATATATATATATATATATATATATATATAAATATATATATACATATATATATGTTAATCGCACTTTGAGAATCATACGCATATATTAATTACGCAATAATTAATATTTATTTTGTTACAGATCAACATTTGGTGACGACGGACCCAGAAAACGCGAGGGAAGATTTCGCATTTGACAACGAAGGATTTCACGGTATGCTTTTTTTTAATTAAATCATTTTTGTACCCGCTCTTGCTTGAATAAATACGAGTATACAAAACTATATAGTTTTTAAGGCACATCAAATCGTTTTTAATAGTGATAATCTGAGATAAAAGTATAAACGGATTTTTAGTATAAACGATACATAAAATCTATATAAAATAGTAATTTATTTTTTCTGAGATAGCGTTATGCCTATACTCAGCCGTTGGGGCAAGTGAAGTATTTATAACTTTGTGTTATAATGGGATTGTGCCCTCATTTTTTAGAGGTCGATTTTTCAATTGTAGATTGAAATTGATGTTAATAAATGTGTATTGGTGTGTCTATTTTATTAAATATCTAAATGTTGACGGAGATATAGCAATTAAAAGTTTGAATTATAGTTTTAGCGCTAGAAATGGTCGGCCATATTTGTATGACGTGAAATGTATTTTAACGTCAGTTATTTGTTGAGTAGGTCAGTGCTGTGGTAATGTTCTGTAGCTGTTGGTAGTCGAAATAATCAAGTCAAGTCAAAGAATAAGAAGTTTTTATTTTATTTAACCCTGCTAAGGCAGACATAATATTGGAATTTTATTCTTCTTTGAAATAGCTGTAAATAATATTTGATATTTTGATATATAAATACATATAGCAGAGATTTATGAGCTGTAAGGTTCGTTACACAAGGATTGTGATGTCACATGCATTTGGAATGTGTACAACGTTGAATCCCTTTAATAATTAAAGAGACAAAATGACTTTTTTAATTGTTAATATCTCTTAACATTTAAGGAGTTATTAAAAAGTAATTGAACATTTGAGGTTCTAGTAACCCACTTTATCAATATGTAGTACAGTTTTATAGAAATTAAGACATAGGACACAAGCCCATTATTATAAAGCCTCAATGAGTAGGAGAGTCGCGGTGGTGTGCGCAGAAGGGTCTGGTCGTGAGACTGCCTGGAGCCGCCATCGGTGCAGATCTTGGTGGTAGTAGAAAATATACATATACAGGCTAAATACAAACCACACTGATAAGCAAATATTTACTTTAAACGTTTATATCTGTTTTACAAACTGGTCAAAAAATCTAAAAACTCTAGAAACGTTCTTGAGGTATACGTTAAAAAAACGTCTTATATACTTTGTAGGCTTCCTGCCTATATAAATCTCTTTACGCTATCTAATTAAATTAAGCAACCATATTTAAATTTTATAAAATTCTGTAGAAAACTTTATAGCTTTAAATTAAAGTAAGTAAATTATTCATCGAGATATTTTTGAGGTTAGAAATTGAATCAACTGAAGTTGAATAAATGAATAACGTATTTTTAGAATCAGTTTTAAGTTACCTACATTTAAGTTTAATTAAATTACCATACAACACACAATGATTGCTCTGTCGTAAGATCTAGAGATTTATCTTGGAGTGAAACATCTCATATCGAGACACGCCTTGCCGGTGTTTTTTCAACGATATAATATTTAATTACTATGCAAAGGTGTGTCTTCGACATTAAAACGTGGTTCGTCAAACAATTCGTTTGTGAGAAGGAGGAGAAGAAGAAGAAGAAGAGGAGAATATATTACAGGCCCGGTTTAATAATATCAACATTTTTTCATTTCTATAAAACTGTAATATGTATTGATAAATTTACTATAAGGACCTCAATTATCCAATTATTTTTAATAAGTTGGAGATATTAACAATTAAAAAAGTCATTTTGTCTCTTTAATTATTAAAGGGATTCAACGTTGTACACATTCCAAGTGCATGTGACATCACAATCCTTGTGTAAGGTTACCAACCTTACAGCTCATAAATCTCTGCTATATGTATTTATATATGAAAATATCAAATATTATTTACAGCTATTTCAAGGAACAATCAAATTTCAATATTATGTTTGCCGTAACAGTTAAATAAAATAAAAAGTTATTATTCTTGGACTTGACTTGATTATTTCGACTACCAACAGCTACAAAACATTACCACAGCACTGACCTAGTCAACAAATAACTGACGTTAAAATGCATTTCACGTCATACAAATATGGCCGACCATTTCTAGCACTAAAACTACGATTCAAACTTTTAATTACTGTATTTCCTCAACATTTAGATATTTAATAAAATAGACAAGCCATTTTGAAAAATCGACCACTAAAAAATGAGGACACAATCCTCACAAACCCAACTTCTATAATCAAACCACGGCTCTGTAGATTGTTGAAATATTTGTTAGGTTAGGTTTGAGCACTGACTCATTTCCCTATTTGAATATCATTATTTTTTATCGGAATTTTAAGATAGTAAAGTTATTATAAGACTGACTTAGTATTCAAGAAAAGATAGGTACGTTTTATCTATATAAGTACACATTTACATATCATTAATTATTTTATATATTATTTAAAATAATGAAGACGTAATTTAAAAAATAATTGCCTACTATCATTGGGTTTGTTTCCTTGTTAATATTTAATTTATAAAATTAGTTTATTAAATATTAGTTATTTTTAAATAGAAGTTTTATTTCTTGCAGGTGATGTACATAAAGAAAATAAAACAAAATCCCTCTTGGAAACAAAATGGCTGCCAATTGGAACATTAACGAAACAAAAGTTAGATAAGAAAACGCAAGATGATTCTGCAGCATCTGTAAGTAGATCACTACCAATAAAATATTAGTTTTTATCAAATTAAATATGTCCTTTTTTCTTTAACAGGAACCGCAAACAAGAGTTGTTCCCCTTCGTGGCAAAGATTTTACAGGATTAGGATTTGATATATTCGGCGGACTTCGAGATGGAATTTTTGTTAAGAATGTTAGAAATACTGGTCCAGCGTTTCAGAGTGGTGTAATTCAGCCAGGTAGCGTAAAATTTCTAAGCGCCTGCACACAGGCAATGTTAATAACAGATTAGTGTTTTAGCATAGAAATAAACCTTCGATGTGTAATGGTGTTTGCTTATTTCAGGCGCTAGGATCAGATCTATAAGAATTGATTTCCAACACATTGTTTTTGAAGATGCTCTGAGTATTTTAAGTTCTGCCTCTCCGTACGATGTCTTGTTAGAAATTGAAGTATCACCTAGTGGAACATTGACTAAGAAGAACAAGCACTCGGGCAGAGTAGCGCATCCATTGTATCGGTCTAACAGTACTGCGGATCTTATGACGGTAAGGCAAATCTCAGGATAAATAGAAATATAGAAAGTTTAAAATTATTAACGCAAATAATCGTTATTTTTCCAGATAAACGAACTAAATAAAAAGCGATACGATTCCGCAAACGCGTCAGATTATCCAACATTAAAGTTAGAAAAAACAGGAAGTGATGGAAAAGCAAAAGAAATCATTCCTCCCAAACCAGCAAGCCGTTCGTCGACAATAGATAGAAACGATGAAAAACAATATCAGATAAAACCAGTGGTGACAATTGAAAATGAAAAACACCAAACAAAAAGTTTCAAAACAACAATAGACGAAATGAACGAAAAAATGATTGAAATAAATAAACCGGAAAGAACAAAAAAACAAATGTCGCCAACTGTTGAAGAAAATAAACAACAAAAGGACGTGGAGAACGATGGGAAGAAGGGTTTGAAATTTGGGATAAGAGTTCTTCCACCGAATGTTAATGATAAAATGTTCGGACTCCATCAGAAGCCGTCTACAGAGAATGATAATAATGTTAACATCGAACGTGGAGACACGACGGATGTTGGCCCAGTTCCTGTTGTTAAGAGACGCAGCAAAGAACCGAAGGAGGTTGCCCCACCACAAGAAGAAACCCCACAAGACTTTGTTAGAGACGTTGTTTTGAATTCAAGTGGAATTAAGAGAGATTCTGCAGGAATTCCCCAAGAAATTCCTAATCATATGCTACAAGCAGCTCTAGCCGCGAAAAGTAACAGGAAAAGTTTGGAAAACTTAACGAAAGATGTTGATAATGTTACAAATATTAAGAAAGATATTGTAGAAACCAAGGAAGAAATTCAAGAAATTAAAAAAGAAATTAGTCAAACGAAAAATGATATTGTTAAGAGTTTGGAAAATTTAAATCACGATGAAAAATTAGTATATGATAGTGTTGATATATCACAAAGTGAATTTTTGTTGCATCCTAAATCTGAAGATGAAGGAACTGATAAAGGTACTTTAAAATCCGCTAAAAAATCGAAAGGAAAAGCTCCGCTTCCTCCACCGGTTGTAGAAATTAGAAATTTCCATGATACAGACTTCGATGTTTCCACAGACACAAATATCACCAACTTAAGTCTCGATGTTACTGATGGAGGCAACTCTCAACAGAATTTGGTTCTGGATTTTGACTTGATTGAAAATATACCGGAACGCACGGCTGAGAAAGTAGCTGGTGATGCTGCTAATAGAAGTGACGACAGTATCACTTTAAAGGACAAGCCTAGTAATAGTTCCACGCCGAAAAGTAGCAAGAAGTCATTCAAAAATGAAGAGACCAACTCGGACACTGAGAGTTTCATCCAGCAGAATAATAAAGCGTCTGACGAATATTCGGATTCTGACGTGGAGCTTCCAAACACATCGCCGAGTGGTACGACCATAGAATTGAACTCTAGCCACATCACAATCCACCACATCTCTCCCACTGAGGATATCGACGACAACGACACGAGGAGGACCGCATCCCTGGGTGATTTATCGAAGCTGAATGATCACAAAATTAATCAAAAATCCAAATCAAACACTGGGACATTAGAACGCGCGCAGAGTTTGGATATCCCTGATCCAAATGAGCAGACGTTGACTCCCAAGAAGCGAAAAGCTACAAATGGCGGTCAGGATTACTACAACAGCCTCAATTACAACGAAGACGAGTTGTATATGAACAGCAAAGAACCGAAATTAATGACGAACATAAATCTGAACCTGTTGAACAACGACGACTTAAACACATTCCAAAGAAACCGTTTGAAGAAGTCAACAGAATGGGGAAATTTGGAAGATGCAATCTTTAAGAAGAGTGAAAATTCATCAGAAAATTCTAGTAGCGAAAATATTGATTCCTCATCAATAAACGATGAGTTAATTAATCAAAAACAAATTAATTTATCACCGGAAAATATAAGTTTCAAAATAACGACAACGAATTTGAATTTCGGTGATGTTAACCCGAAACTTCCGGTGGAGGTTTATGAAACTAATATACCGGATGATATTAAAGTGTCCAGACACTCTTTTGGAAGTTTGGAGCGATCCAAAACGGATCCTATTAAAACAGTTGTATCCAGAAACCCGAGTTCGGAATTAGGGAGCTATTCGTTGGAAAGCGAATCGCAGCCAATCAGCTTGACGCTAATCCAAAACGATCCCACTTATGACTTCCAAATCAGCACTAGTGTTGTGAATAACAGCTCTACAAGATCGCCAACTTTCACTTCCGACTTTAAGGGAGTTAACAGTATTAACATCAATTCAAACTTTAATAATTTACCGGATGTAGATGATAATGTTGTCACCATTGTGAATGACAAACAACAACCATCTTCGATAATTACAATAGAGTCCGATACTTCGAAAATCAACACAATAAGTTTAATGGCGGAAACAGAACCAGATTTTAAAGAAATCTTAACGATTTCGCATGAAAATGAGTTTAATAATGATCTACAAGATTTAGATGAACCCCTACCGAAGTTACCAACCTCAAAAATACCTACAAATCAATTTACAATCAGTGATATTGAAATACCAGTATCACCAACTGAAGAACTAAAATCTTATATCACAGAAATTCAAGTTTTAACACCAAAATCCGAAGAAAAAAATAAAATAAATACAGAAATAAAAAAGAATATTGAAAATAATATAGAAATTGAAGAAAAACCGAAAATATTTGAGTATGCTAGAAATTCGGAAATTAAATTTTCAACATCTACATATGAGCAACCAAAATCTGAAAAAAGATTATCACAGATTGAGTTATTAAGATCTAATTTTGAAAAAAATAATGATAATTTAAAATCAAATATACCAAAACCTATAATATCATCAAAACCAAATTTAAGTCCGTCTAAAATACCTGTTTTCAATTCCAAAACTAATGATACACAAAAATCTCCAATTAAAAATTCTGTAAGTGTCACTGCTATTAAAAGCAGCTCTAGAAATCCTAGTGGAAAACTTCCCTAGCTGCTGATCTTTGTATTTAAACTTATCTAACTTTTTTGTAGGTTGATAACTTGTTGTTTAGATTAGTTACTAATATTCTACACATAATTTTTAGAAAATTATGAATACATTTCTTTAATATTGGCATTGTAAATATAACAAAAATGACTACTATCATTGTTTTCTACAATTTGAAACACTCAATTAATTATGGTTCATTCCCAGTCAGTTATAATATATTATTTAAATTAATTTATATATTTCACGTGCTGAAACTTAAATTTAAAGTTTAGTTTAAAATTAAAACTAAAACTCAATAGCTGGGAATGGGACTTTACGTTCTAAAGACGTTGCAACATGCAACTTTAATTGTTTTCTATTTAGTTCATTAACATACATCATGAATTACCTGTTATTTAAATTTTTATATAGTTTATACAAATATATAGATAAGAATATAATATACTCTAATTTCTCATCAAAAACAAATTGTCCCACGAAGATAGTTCACTAGCAAAACCACTTTTCTGTAGAATTTGTAATATAAATGTTTTTAATTTCATTGCAAAATTTTAAATATTTTTCACAGCACGTATATCTCCAGAAGAGTTCTACAGATTTAATAAAAAACTGATATATTCCAGAGGTATAAACTAGGACTAGTTTTAACTGTTCTTTAGATTTGTGTGCTGTTCTGGACACCATTTCCATATTTCTCAACAATGTACTTATATTTAGTCTGTATATAAAAGATTACAAGATTGTAACTAGTGAATTATCTTGAAATCCGTCTATAATTTAAAGTAGTGGCTAATATATCCATGAAAAGGGGCATGAAAAATTAATTTAATTCTAAGTATTACTATTATAAAATATATTTAAAGAGATGCTAGTATATAGATTAAATAAAATGTAAAGACCATATTCTAAAAAATCACTTTAAAATCTAGATTTCTATTTTAAATAAAACGTTATACATTGAAATAATTAAACAAACAGATAAATCTACCTGATGCTTACCAAACAGGTTTACCAACAGTACAAAATCAAAATGATAACACTGTTAGGGGTAGGTCTTTATGTATTTATATATTTAATTAATTACTTAAAAACTAATCAGGAATTTAGCTGATAGTATATATACATATATATCATATTAGAATTATTTTCTATATATGAAATATCATCACAAATATGTCTAAATATTTTTAAGGTATCATCGTTTTAAAAAATGTTTGTGATGTTTTCATCATTCTGCAGGCAGGCAATATAAGCAAATAACATCTTAATCATGCACTATAAAGTATGTTGTTTATTTTTTAAAGAATACAATAATACAAGCAATATAACTATATGTAACTATATTAATAACTAAACTATAATCTTAACGACCAACAGTGTTGCCAAATGTACGAAAAGCTCTACATGTGGCAACACTATCGCTAACTTAACAATAACGTTTATCAATGAAATATTTAGGGAATTGGATTACAGAAACACTTAAAAAATAAGCGACTGATACAGCTAATGTTCTGATAGACAACGTCGAATACAAAATAATTTTATATGATTTAAAACCAAGTAAACTCCCCAACTTCTTGCTTATATTACCTGCATAAAGAAGAATATAAATAACAAATATATTTCACATAATTGGTGCTACCATTTTTAACAAATCTAATACATTATATATATATATAAAAAAAAATGCAATATTTAAAATATATTTTCCCTAATAATTAAATATACTAAAAAAGTGGTAAAAATTGGGATAAAATTAATAAAGATTTAAGAAATTATTACTTATCGCTAAATATATTTTTCTTTAGGCCATATAAAATAGACTGAAAATAGAAAAGTTTTATTAAAGTTTTGTTAAAAATTTATATTTAAAAAAAAAATCAGTCAATTATATTTGTAATAAAAAATATTATATATTTTATTCGTTGTTTTATTTAAGTACTACAGCTAAATCATCGTTAATTATATGGAAATATCATTATATATTATAAAGTGTTTCTTAGTATTAAATTATATATTAACAAATTACTAAAAATATCATGTATATAATAACATCAATTGTTTAAGGCGTAAAGGTATCGGGTTATAAGTTCTGAATATATTTTACCAGTAAATTACTAAATAATATTGCAGAAATCCTATTATTATCGAGAAATCGACACCAATTTCAACTCTTGTCACAATTCACAAAATTACACTGTCTAAACTCAAGATAGAGGTACCGTTTTCATTATTTACACAAAAGTAAACCCTTTATCGAACAAAATTTAAATTATTACATTATCATTTATAGTTTACAAGATATAAGCGCGATACTTATTTTGATCCCACAAGTTTTTGTAGAGATCTGACCTGACTGATTGATTATTTACAAATACAGAAATTAAGACAGAAACCTACGAGTACATCTAAATATCTTAAGCAAAATTATTTCACAAAAAAAGAAGAAACTATTATCATAAATGTGTGGATTATCGAAAGAAACAAGGATTAAAAAAAGTTTATTTAAATAATAAAATACACACTTACACTACATAGCTTCAATCTTTTACAACACTAAATATGTTTACGTTGAAGATTGTCGATAGTTTTTAGTGTCCAACAATTTCTTTCCACACATTGCACAAATTCCTTTTTTATAAGCACAAGCCTGACAATAATAGGATCCAACTTGATGAACTTTCTGACGACATATTCTAAAAACAAAATAATACATTTATAATAACAAAATATTAACAAATATTATGAAATATATTAGTATTACCTGCACGTTTGAAACTTTGAAGTATAGGGATTAAATCTTGCTTTTGTAGCAGTTACAGCTTTATTTTCACCGACTTTACGACCTCCTGATTCAACAGTATTTCTCGCCCCTGATTTCCAAGGATCTGGAGTTATAACTTTTCCAAGTTTCTTTTCACAGGTTTCGCATACCATTTTATCTATTAATAAAAGAAAAACTTTATTTTCTAACCTCAAAATATTAATTAACACGCACAAACACCATATTAAACATACATTTAATATGAGTAGTATGTTATTATATCACATGTAAAATATATATTATTTACCTGCATAAATTTATAATTCTTTATATTAAATACTTAAAACAAATCTATCAAAGTCTGTTAACTGCTGTTAACGAAAGCAAACGAAACTCAAATAAAAATATGTCAAAAAATTATTTAGTTACCAAAGCCCCCTGGAGGAAGAATCTGTAACTACCAGAGATAACATTAGAAAAGACAACTAATACTTATTAAATATAGAAATATATATATTTAACTTCTAATTTAGAACTAATAACAAAATACTTTACAAATAAAGCGAAAAACAGTTAAAAAATATAGATCAACTAATTGTATATGTGATTGTTCTATTTATTTCAATTCTAAAATAAAAGCTTTTATATCCATTTCTTGAAGGTTTATTACATTATTGTTCGATCTATTTGCTTTTAAAGTTTCTTTAAAGGTTAGATGAGCTTTTACTACAAATAAAGTTTCACCGCCTAGTCGCAAATCTAAATATTTATTCAAATTAATCTGTAAAACAAAAAGAAACACAATTATAACCGGATGTATAGCGAAAGTTTTGTAAAGCTCATATTCTATGCTATACATTTAAAGTTGGTATCACTGGACTAAAACAGGAATCAATAACAGTCCTGTGAAGTACGATTCCTGTATGATGATGTTTCCACTGACGCACTACTGCCAACCTAGGAATTACTATATCTTCAGGAAAATCATTTAGCGTCATTAGAAAACTGAGTTGCTCAACTTCAGAAAAAGTAAACATTCTTTCAATTGGAGAAAACAAAAATTGCATCTCAGAATTTGCTTTAGAACTCAAGTGACCGTATGGTTTATCACTAAAACGAAATAAAAATAAAAAATTAATTCTTAAATAATTTTTAAACTTTAATATTGGTACTTCTGCTCACTGATTATCGTCGATGATAACTGCAGACGGTTGTCGACTTTCAAATATCAATTTAAAAACATTTTGCGTTGGAATATTGTCTGTAATTTCTTCACCTAGACCCTTTTTATCATCTTGATTTAAGAAGCGATCTTGCATTATCTAATAATATTATTGAAAACATTAATTTATATTCTTAATTTAGCATATTTATTTAACTCACCTCCATGTGACCGGATTCGAGTGACGCACCACCTAGCGACTGACCCGTCAACAACGTTACTCTGTATTTTTTATCTTCTATATACATAGCTGTAGTTACAGGATAATAATTTCCAGAAATATGAAGATTTGGACGCGTTTTCCTCTGAATCATCTGTAGGCCATTAGAATCTGTGAAAAATTCATTTCCACTGTCTAGTTGTGTCATTATTTTCATGACAAATTCCATATCTTGTTTTTCCTCTAATCTTAACAAATTCTGAATATTGAAGATGCCATTTTGTAATATTATTTCATGTTTTACATGCTTTAAAAGTGATGTTACTTTCGAAAATAAAGGACCTTCTTCTATTACTAAATGATTTTCGTAAAATAGACAGTTTTGTGATATTATTTTGGCTTCATTTGACGGCTGGAAGATATATGCGCCTCCTGGGGAATGCGAGTTGTTTGACACAGTTTCATATCTGAAAGCAACATATTTTATAACTATGTCTTATACATTTTTTAATTATTTTCTTATACAAAGTACCAAAAATATGAAACCTACACCATGAAATCAATTTTTGCCATTATTGTATCTCTATTATTAAGTTGTACAGATTCCAAAAGTCCACATTTATCAAAAGCAGCAACAGATACGCCAGTTTTGTTATCGTTATTAAAACCACGTAGTATAAAATCCTCAGAAATATTGATAATAGTCATTGAACCAGGATATGAAGCAAGCTCCTGGGGCTTATACTTCCAACCCATCAGTTTAACAGAAGAAAATGATATATGTTCGCTGTAAAAATATTAAACTTATAAAAACTTTCGAATACCTCTGATAATAAAAAAGTTATAAATATTTATTCAAGACGCTTTACAGTGCTATTCAGGTTGCGTTCAAACTTTGAAGGCGTTTCTGTCACAACTCAGTAAACTAAGCTTAATTCTATCCCTATTATAGAAAATAATACTTACTAGGCTTTATCTTCTTCACTAATCCGATTGATAATAAAGGCAGCTAGCTCCCCGGCCCTTAAGGACACTTTAAAACTTAGTTCGTAGCAATTTTTAAGAGCACTTATATTTATAACCGACCTTTGCCAGGCGGGAGAAATTTGAAGAGACAGAGTTTCTTTCTTCGAATCAGTTACCTGAAATTTTTACATCATTTTATGCATTTAATGCAAGTTATGCCACCTCCTATTATAAAAAAGGAAATAGAATAAGGAATGGCATAATAAAGATAACAATGGGCTTGTGTCCTTTGTCTTAATTTCTATAAAAGTGTGCTATATATTGATAAAGTGGGTTATTAGAACCTCAAATGTTCAATTATTTTTTAATAATTCCTTATATGTTAAGATATATTAACAATTAAAAAAGTCATTTTGCCTCTTTAATTATTAAAGGGATTCCAACGTTGTATACATTCCAAGTGCATGTGACATCACAATCCTTGTGTAAGGTTACCAACCTTACAGATCATAAATCTCTGCTATATGTATTTATATATCAAAATATCAAATATTATTTATAGCTATTTCAAGGGACAATCAAATTTCAATATTATGTCTGCCTTAGCAGAGTTAAATAAAATAAAAAGTTATTATTCTTTGACTTGACTTGATTATTTCGACTACCAACAGCTACAGAACATTACCACAGCACTGACCTACTCAACAAATAACTGACGTTAAAATGTATTTCACGTCATACAAATACGGCCGACCATTTCTAGCGCTAAAACTACGATTGAAATTTTTAATTGCTATATCTCCGTCAACATTTAGATATTTAATAAAATAGATACGCCAATACACATTTATTAACATCAATTTCAATCAACAATTGAAAAATTGACCACTAAAAATGAGGACACAAGCCCATTAAGACATGGTTCGAGACCAAAAGAAAAAATTTCTTACCTTAACAAACTGTGTAGATATGTGGAAGGTCACAACGTCGGTGCGGCTCACAAGCAAGGAGTTATGAAGGATAATAGTAACATTATCTGCCTTCTCAAAATCTATAACTGGTCTTTTATCAAGGAAATATTTAGTACCGGTCAATAACCTAGGATCATCCATATCGAATATTAATTCCGGACCTTCATCCTATTCAAAATTGTATCATTACTATTAATAAATTCACATATATTTATCCATAACTGTAAAACTTACAGACAATTGAAGCAAAGTTTCCACTGCTGACTGAATAACTGTGTGGACTATATGAAAAGCATCCACCATCCTAAAACGGTAATTTGGGTTATATTTGAGAAATAATCATGCAATAATAATAACTGAAGCTTACTTTTCCTCGAAATCGGACATAACGGCAGATCTCGACGTCCCAGTAATGGCGTCGTGATGTTGAAACAGCGCTAGAATTTCTCTGGATTTATCCAATTCTCTTAACATCCCAGAGGACGATCTGTTATTGACCAGATACTCCCAACAGTGAAGAATTTCAGCGGACCTATCAGAAACAACACATTTTTAATTTCTCCATCTTCGTGAATTTAATAGTTACATATTTACCTCAGCAAATTAGCAAGGATTCTTTCCATTCTTTTGTAGAATGGTCGGGTTGTGTAGAATCCACTCCAGTAAGTGTTGATATTGTCAGCATAAGGAAAGAAATCTCCTTTAACAATGGGTAAAGTCTGCTTTGATAAGAGTAACTCAGCGTCTACAGCTTCGAAATACTCTGACAAAGAGCTCCATTTTGCCTGTAATTGATTAATAAATAAATATATCATTCAAATTCGAGAGTATTTCTTAATATTTTGTATTTATCATTACCTCAATTTGAAGTTGTGGGTTTAATTTCAAGTAACTAATAATTGTCTCGCATATTTTTAATGTTTTTTTAAATACAATCAAAGAAGAATAAGTAAAATCTCCTCCAAGTGGCAGAAGAATGGAATTTGTCTTAAAAAGTTGACTCTTTAGGACCAGTTGATTAATTATGTGAGGTATCCTGCAAGTAATTGTGTTATTGTATTATTTGAGAAATAGAAATTATACTTTTTACAAGGAATGTTCGGAAAGTAACTGCCGTTGTTGACTAGCAATTGAAAAGCTTATGACAACAGTTCACACAAATTTCTCGGACAGTTCTGTACGAGGATGAGTTTTATCCGTTACTTCCCGAATATCTCTTGTATAATCTGTAAAACATTTCACCGTTTTTCTAAATTAAAACTGTCTGATCCAAAAGATGCAAGTGTGCCACATTCCGAGATATCAGGACCGCAAGAGTATTGAAAATTATACCCTCTATATGGGAATAGATGTGTTCTAAAATCGGTTTCTGTATTGTTGCCTAAAGAATAAAATTAAAGGTATTAAATACTATAATAAATTTAAGTCTACTACAATTCAAATTCATGATAACAAAGTGTAGTTCTTTAAACGATTTTTATTATTTATTCAATAAATAAAGCCATACCCCAAAGTTGCCTCCACCAAAAATCTAGCATTTGATTTTCTCCAAAGTATTTCTTAACTGCGTAGTGTACTCGATTAATAACATGACCTTTAAATCCGCATTCCTTGTAGAGTAAGGCCATAGAAGCACTATGTCCAAAGGGATCTATAGACCACGTGTAGTTCGGATAGACATGGCCTAAATTATGTTGCAGCCACTGAGTTCCAACTGTCATTTGCAACAAGAGAGAATTCCAATGCGTCGTAGCTTCGTCTGGCATTACCCATCCGCCATTAACAATCTCTAGTTGTCCAGATTTAATCAATCTGAAACGAATATCAACGTATACTGTAATATAGACTATCATTTTAAGGTAAATGGGCTTGTGTTCTCATTTTTTAGTGGTCGATTTTTCAATTGTTGATTGAAATTGATGTTAATAAATGTGTATTGGCGTGTCTATTTTGTTAAATATCTAAATGTTGACGGAGATATAGCAATTAAAAGTTTGAATTGTAGTTTTAGCGCTAGAAATGGTCGGCCATATTTGTATGACGTGAAATACATTTTACCGTCAGTTATTTGTTGAGTAGGTCAGTGCTGTGATAATGTTTTGTAGCTGTTGGTAGTCGAAATAATCAATTCAAATCAAAGAATAATAAGTTTTTTTTATATTTAACCCTGCTAAGGCAGACATAATATTGAAATTTTATTGTTCCTTGAAATAACTGTAAATTATATTTGATATTTTGATATATAAATACATATAGCAGAGATTGTGATGTCATATGCATTTGGAATGTGTACAATGTTGAATCCCTTTAATAATTAAAGAAACAAAATGACTTTTTTAATTGTTAATATCTCTTAACATATAAGGAGTTATTAAAAAATAATTGAACATTTGAGGTTGTAGTAACCCACTTTATCAATATATAATACACTTTTACAGAAATTAAGACAGGACACAAGCCCATTTTGTATTTCTCTTTACCTTTTTAATGAATTTTTCATATCCTGTGTAGCGTCGGCGTACCACTTTGCAAGGAAACAAACCTCAGCCCAAACAAATCTTCTAGATTCCTTCTTTTGCAATTCCGTTATGATATTGGTTATAATTTGCTTGGTGACTGATTTGTAATAGTTATCAAATGTATGGAGCCATCCTGCAATTAAAAGACAGTCATTAAATATTGGAACAGTCTTCTTTAATGTTCCATTTATCCGCAGGGTTCGCTGACATCGTTTGTATTGCCCCTCGCCAAGCGCTACTAGTTAAAAAGTATTTAAAAAAGTTATATTTATCATTTTACCTGGATCATTATGTGAATGTGGTACAATAAAAATTTTCAATTTCGTTTTCTTTTTATACACATTTTGTGAATCGACAATTTGCGGAACCCATGATCCCTCAAATGGTTTATCAAGATTTAAATCTTCATAAAACTCCACCATCTATTTAATAAAATAACATTAATTTTTAATAAATACTTGTTCATACGCTAATACATATATCTCACCAATGTCTCGTTATTTTTTCTTAATCTTGAAACACTTTTTTCCGTCCATGACCAATTGTAAATTTCTACATTTAATTTCTTTTTTTGTAGATACTTCGAAGTAGAACTGGTTTTAAAATTATTATTTCTGTTCTGAAATTACATTACTTTAATTGTTTCATTTATAGAGCGAGCAAACCTCTAGCGCAAAATTACCATTTTCTATGACTGAACTAATTGCAGATATATTTACAAACCTGTGGCCCTATAAATGATAAAGTTTCAGTCTCTGACTCCTCGTGGAATATAGATTTTGACATAATGTATAATAGAATAACTTCCATAACAGCTATCATAGATCCCAGTATTACCAGACATTTTAAAAGCCTCATATTATAATTCTTTATTGAATTTTTAATTGATTAAATCGTTTTAATGTCTATAAATCTATCAAATAAATATTTTTATAAAATAATTACGCAACTCTGTGCAACTTTTTGTTTAAAATTATAGTCTTTTGTTTTTATATAAGATGTCGGACAGGAGAAGACATGAGGGAGACATCTTCGTGTCTATATAAAGCGAAATCACAAACACTATTTTCACATAGTATATAAAAAATGAACCGGGCATTCTTTTAAAATAAATGACTCTTCTATTATTTCATCTACTGAAAATAAAGAAAAGGTAAGATTACGAAAAAAAACAAGACAAAATTTAACTTGAAATTACTGTTCTGAAATATTTAGACTCTTTTCAAAACATTTTTAATTAAGAAAAATAGAAAACTGTTTTGTACAGAGATACAATACCTTATATAGGATACAAAATTCATATATTCATAATAATTAATAAAAAAAAACTAATTATCTTCTAAATTAAAATTAAATTTGAACGCATTTTCCGAGGGCTGAAATTTAAAATTAGAAGGCACTGTGGTTTCTTCTTCAGTTTTTAGTTGTTTAGATTCTTCCTCCAAATTTAATTTCTCAATATGTTCGGCTGGAAAGTTGAACTTAAAACCACTACCTAGAGACAAAACTGATGACTTCTTCACAAACATTGATTTCTTACTAGGAGGTGAATCAGAAAATATAATTTTTTGATTTACTGAAAGGAATACGTCAAAAT
Source organism: Panorpa germanica (assembly GCA_963678705.1). NCBI lineage: Eukaryota > Metazoa > Arthropoda > Insecta > Mecoptera > Panorpidae > Panorpa > Panorpa germanica. Next base: position 4,835,918 of record OY783219.1, read on the forward strand.
TTAATAAAGTAATGAAGGAAGGATTAATCTTGATGAAACAACATACCTCGAGCGAATTTTTTCTCTTCTTCAGCCATTTTTGATCTATAATCCCCGAAAGTGGCTCTCATAACCTGCCGTTTTACTATCAGTGGTTGTTTATCACTTTGTAACATATTTAAAGTTTTTAAAGCATCTTGAGCTAAATGTAAAAAGAATCTTAATAATATTTATTGTAATATGTTAACTTAGAAATGTTAATACTTTACTTTGCTTTGGATTTAATTTATTGCTTTGTAGTGACGATTGCAAATTTTGAATACACCAGCATAATTCTACTTCGAATTTTTTAACTATTTCTTCTTGCTCAACATTTGCTTCAGAAGTTGATGCTGTTGGTTGACTTTGTGTTATTGTTTTCGGAATTTCTTTTAGTTTACCTTTGTTCTTATGAAGTTTTGCTTTAGGAGGCATTATAAAACAAAGATGACTATTATTTCTAAAATACTCTTTTTAAAATAAGCAATGTGTGATTAAATTAAAGGTTATAACAAATATTAAATGATATTAAAGAAGTAAACTTTAAAAAACTTTAGACAGTATTATTTTTGACAGTTGGCAGAAATGGTTAATAATTTTCTTCAAACTTCCAATTTATTCCAACAAATGACATTTATGTCAAAAAACACCACATTATCTCTAAGAAGCACTTGTTAATTTCATTTTCAAGTGCTTTTTGCATTTATTCAATAATTGTTAATCATTATCAATGTAATTTTGTAGTTTGAAAAGTGCAGTCATTTAATAAATATTATAAAATGTTCTCATCACTGAAAGAATTCGTAAGCTATTGGTATTTTAGATACCTAATGGTAACAGAGCTCTACATGGTTGAAAAATGGGAAAGAAACACAATTCGTATCCTTTAAAATATTATTAATGATTATTTATATACTACTTGATATATTAGAAACATTAAAAAGTGCTTTGAATCAATTCCGTAAATATGAGTAATAATATTTTACTTGTTGTTTGTGAATTGTTTCAACCTATATAATTAGTTTTAATTAATGTTTTTACATCGTGTTATTTAATTAAAAATAACTATAAATGAGTCACTTTGAAGCTAAGTATTCCATCTAATCTCATTACTAATTTTTTCAAAGCGTTTTAGAATATAGGTTAAGTATTATTCTATGTTATCTTAAGTGTTTTACTTAATATGTATATATTCTTAACTATTATATCAGATATATTTTTCCTGATACTGTTTGCAGTGCTTTCTTATTTTAACAACAATGTTGTTTTATCATTCACTTCAAATTTGTTTAATTTCGCATTTCCATTTGACAACTCTGTTGCAGTGGGCACTACATAATGAGCAAATGAAAGCATATAATTATATAAATATCTGTTATTTTGTTTATTATAACTATTTTAGTAAATAAATACAAAGTATAACCAAAATATATCAATTTTCAGTATTTAATAATGTTATATAGTTGTATATCTTTATTACTTAAAATCCCAGTTATTTTTATAGCCCTATAAATTGTTTTTAAATAAAATAATTGTCACAATCATAATTTAGTGTTTCATTATAGTTGGAAGGATCCTAATACTCTTATCCTTAAGTATGCTCATTCATATCTGGAGCACCAAAGAATGATAAGTTACACTTACAATAATTTGATAAGCGCTCTGCTAAAAGTAGTTGTGTTGCACTTTTGATAAAACTAATGTCCTGCGTATTAACAGATCGAAGAGAAGTGCAAGATTTTCATAAAAGAAAGCGCCATATCACTATAATTGTTACGTAAACTTCTCTACCTAATGTATATCGTTTTTGTGACCTATTTTACTGCATTTAAACATAAATCTACCTATTTGTGGTTTGGCATACTTATTTTTTAAGCATTATCTTTAATGGCTCCATATTTGAACAAGTAAAACAAAAGAGAAATGTTTGTAAAATATGACATATTAATATAATATAAACATAAGCTTTACATAACTATATAAGTGTATATAATAAATCTAATTCACATAAACAATAATCACTACCGCAAAACAAAACATATTATAATGCAATTCAAATATAATATTAACTTAAAGCAAATCTTTTTTTATAAACTTAAAAATAAATGTTGAATACTGTAGCAGCTCATTTTTTTCTCATCACTTTCTTCTCATCATCTTTTTTACTATCAAAGGAAGCAGCTCTCTTTAATGTGATTGTTGCTGATCGTGGTTTAATATTACTTATTTTAGGCACAGCAACAGATAAACTAGCTAGCACAGCTGACAAATTAGAAGATGGTTTAATTGTATCTATTTGTTTGCTAGTGCCAGGTGTGGGTTTGTTCTCCAGAGTATTTATTTGATTAATATTTGCTGTAATTTCACGATATTTTGCATCCCACTCATCAATACGACGTCTCAGTTCTGCTATTTTAGCGCCTTGATCTTCTATTTTCATATTTTGCTCACGGATTATCTTCTTCTGTTGTAGAACATGTATACGAGTTTGCTTTAACTGTAAAGGGAAATTATTTTCGAATTTTAGTTATAAAGAGGAATACAACCCTACAAACAATTTCTCTAAATCTAATACGATTCTAATGCGATTCGGTTCAATCCATTGTCAACATTGTTTGTAAGGAACCTGAAATATTGTCTGATATTAAAACGTACACGTTTACACAATCCAATTGTTTTCTTCACCATCATTGCAGTGGAAGCCTCGTTCAATTTCGCTGAAGCAGCAATCTTGTTAAAAGCGCTGCTAAGCATTCCATGTGATATAACTCGTGGTTGATCTATAATCAAATATAAATTACAAAAAAGTTTACCAAAGTTTATATATCTACAAATTGTAAATATATAACTAACTTTCAATAGTAAGGCTCAAATTAAAAGGGCCTACAGATGGTACGCAACTGTTAGAAGAATGTGCTTGATTTTGTCTAAGTTTTGGTGAAATTTTTTCATCAAAATGTTCAATAGCCATAGAAGAAATATCTCGAAGTTCTTGTAGTACTTCATGAGCTCTTGGAGGAGCTTGAGAACTTTCAATAACACGTAATACTCTCAATATTTCGTCTATGACCTGTATAATAATGGAAAATCAATAATTGGTAATCTATGTTTTGTTATATAATGATTAAAGTTTAAAAGTACCTTTCCAGGTATAAAGCAGCACAGTTTTTGGTCGATATATTTTGTGTAAGTCATAGAGAGCATAGAAATTCTTGTTTCTATAGACGTTAAAATATCAGAGTGTCTTGACAAAGGATGTACCCTAAAAACAAAAGATTAAGATATTCTTCAGAATATTTAATATTTTATAGATCATAAAGTACCTGCGCTCAGATTCTCGCCTTGGTAGTTTTGCTTTGACTGCTTTAAGGCTGGCATTGTGTCGTTTTTCCATCAAAACAAAACCTCTGTTCAACAATCTCTTGCAATGGTAATCGAACGTCTTGCAGACCTATAGTAAATATAAACTAAAGTTATTTTTGATAGAGAATTAAGAAGTTACATGTGGTAAACATTATTAACACACCAGCCGCTTTTTAGCAATTTCATCATAAGATAGATAACCAAATATTTTTTCTAAAACAATGTCTGGAATATCTGTTAGAATAGGTTGTGTCATTATAAAAAACGAGATGTTTTCTGAATGTGGCACAATTTAAATGATAAATTGTATCTTTTTAACGTTAAATTTTAGATTTTCCTAATCTATTTGTAACTCATGAATTATTAATATTAGCAGATAAAAATAAACAATGAAAGACAGATATTAAAATGGCTGACAAATATATTTGAAGTGAATGAAGAGAAGGCCATCTCTCAGCCCACTCAGCCAGTAACCATGATGAAGACTGAAGATAGCCTCTTGAAATTACCACCTACATCACACAAACGCGGGTAGAACGAAACTGTGAAACGAAACGTCAGAAGAATTTAAAAAGTTTATACAATTAATTGTAACTATAATCGTTGATTGGAATTGTTAATTAACATTTATTCAGTATATTTATAATTATGGCTATTTATATAAAACGTGAAAATGATTTAGAAAATGAATCAGAGTGTGTCATTAATTATATACCTTGTACTATAGATTCTAATGGAAAAGCTAATGTCAAGAAATATTTTGAACAGTTTATTGTAAAAGATGAAAATAGTGGTGGTAAATAGATATTATCTTTAATATAAATGTTACATAAATAGTACTTACAAAAAGAGTAACTAGTTCGTAAATTTTCTAACCTTAAATATTATGAGCAGCTTTCCTTAATATCTTTTACAATTACAGTTTTATCGAACTCTTTTCGGGGCCATCCACTAAAAGGTTCTATGATTGATGTGCCTGAAGGCTATACGGGGGTAGTTTTGACAGAAACAAAGAAACCCCTTTCAGAGAATACAGATAGGACATTCAATGTTATTCATAAATTTAAGGATATTAAGTATTGGAATTGGGACAAAGCACCTTCAAAAAATGACGCGTTTACTCAAGCTTTAGATTGGATGGATATAGCAGAAGCGGTAAACAAAACAATAAATAAATAAAGTGATATCATTAAATATTTAACAAGAGTCGGTTATTTATAGTATTTTCATTTATAGGTTCATTCTGCTGTTGACACCGATGAAAAGTGAAACATTGATAGGACTTTTATAAGTTGACTTTTTGAGAGGATATTCTTGTATCTAGTCTCAATGTATTTTGTAATCATATTTTTTATAAATAAATAATTAAAATGACATAATTTTTTTTGTTATTATTTGCGTAATGTATTTAAATCATAGATGGCAATACTAGTTTCATTTAAACAGAATCCCAAGATAACCTATTCAATTTATGTCAAGCGGCTTTTAAGCTTGCAGTGTTACTCATTAAAGTGTTATTTTTTAAAAGAAAGTATAGTTTATTAATTCATATCAATTTATATAGAGTAACAATGGAAAATGATCTGATAGACAGTCTAAAAGATGTAGGGTATGTTTTAAATTTAATTTATTCAATATGTTACAAAAATTCGCCTACACAGATTTTGTAATATGGTGCAACATTTGATAATTTTTATATTAATTTCACCATATTTCTTTAACTTAATTTCTATTTAAAGGTACACCGGTTCTTTATTGTCTCATGACACATTGCACGAAGCTTTAGAAATTGGACTAAAGTCACAGGATTTACGTAAACTCGTAATATGGCTAGCAGAAGAAATTCGTGTAATCGGTGGGTTCGATGAAAAAATTGGAGACCTCGATGTCAACGAACAAGGAGATGATCTCTCATGTTTCCTTATGGAGCTGAGTTCTTTTCTTAAGGAATTAGGTTGTCCATACGAGTCTTTAGTTTCTGGTCACATATCGGGTAGAATGCAGACAAAAGAGTCTAAAATCTTATTAATAAACTATTTAATTTCTGAGTTGATGGGTTTAAGAATGATTGAAAACTCCAAGCCTTCGGACATAACAGAAATAACACTGGTAAGTATATTGAATTAGTTTATTTTATGAAGCTATTGATTTCTTATACATTATATATTTTTTGTAGCAAGAGAGTACAACTGCTAATGCGTTAAAGCGAATGCTCCTCGCTTTTGGTTTTTCAAGACCTCCAGATAATATTTCTGCTGCTGTTCTGTTTACAAAACTAATAACAAAACTAAAAGAAGTTGCAAAGCAAGCAGGTAGATAAAATTGCTACTTTTATTAAAAAGGTCTACTTTTATTATTTTATAGCTATTATAAAAGTATTTAATCCTACAAAATGAGTTTTTAATGCTCTATAATACTTGAAAATGTGTTAAAAAGTTTTATGAGTTTTATGGGAACGCGTAAAAAGGTGGATTTATTTTTCATAAATTAGTATAATAGGTCACAATACGTTGTATATAGGTTTATGTTACTTTTGTTATGTTAGATAAACCTTAAATTCATGTAAATGTGTTTAGCGGGAAGTAATTTAATGGTTTATAAACAAAAACTAAAATAAACTAATAAAATAAAATAAAAAAATGTATTATAACATATATTTTAGGTCCTGAAAGAGTTGGAAAGGCATTGTTTTTTCCAGGAAAGCCTTTGAGTGATCAACAATGGGCTCAACTTGATAAAATTCAAAGGGAAATGGCGCAGGAGTATAAACTTAGACGAACAATGTTATTAACCCGACTTGACGTTACTATACAATCATTTCAGGTACGCCTCTTCGTGAATTGTACTTTTTTACAGTTCGAGATTAACACAAAATAATTTTTCAGTGGTCTGATAAAGCTAAAGGTCGTCAAGACGATATATCTAGACTATATACAACAAAACGAATAAAATCTGTTGGGGATGGAACTTCTGATGTCGGAATACCCCAATTAATAGCTGCACGAGAAGATCTTGCAATATTAGAAAAAACTAGTAACGCTAGTGTTAGAAGAAACACACAAAGTACAATCAATAAAGTTGTTATAGGAAAGGTATAGCTATGTTTTTTTGAAAATAGGTGTTTGTTATGTTTAGAAATTATAACTATGGTGTTTCAGGTACCTGATCGTGGTGGCAGAACTAGTGAGCAAGCACCTCCACCTCCTGAAATGCCATCATGGCAAAATCAACGTTCTGCTGGACCTAGTGGTGGAGGTAGAGGTGGTGGACGAGGTGGTGGACAAGTAAGGCGTTTGTAGAAACCCGTATAAATAATTAGCTGTAATAATAATAGTCTCGCTAAACACAAAACGTAAACTCATGTGTTATTTAACGTAATCATTTTTACATAACGTTACATTTTGTTATTAGTTATTCTTTTACATCGTTTTTAGATAAATGCAAAAGATATTACAAACCTTTTGCTACTACATTAATTTAATTTGTCAGAAAATGTAAATTTATTTCGAAAGATAACTTTTATTATGTAACAGGTAAACTTTTTTGTGTTAAACAAACTTTAAGTATATGTAACTGTGTTTAGTGGGGTATAACTATTGATTATGCAGATGTAGAATAACTATTTAACATGTGTTCTGTTTTTTAGGGTGGTAGAGGCGGAGGCAACTATAATCAAAATCGCGCACAAAGTGCTCAACACAGTAGTCAAGATAGTTCTAGTCAGGGTGGTGCAAGTAGAGTGCAAGGACAATGGAATCAAGGTGGTGGTGGTCATACTGGTGGGGGTGGTTATGCGAATAGGGGTGGTCATTATAACTCTGGAGGTGGTGGATATGATAATCAACAAAAGGGTTCATTCAGCGCAAGATCGCACAGTGGTTACGACAATCAGCAGAATAGTTACAATCAAAATACGTACAGCCAAGGTGGGTACCAAGGCGGCGGCGGTGGTGGACAGAATTATAAGCAGGATTATCAAGGATGCGGTGGATATAACCAAGGAAGTGGTGGATTTAATCAAGGAGGCGGTGGTTATAATCAAGGAGGCGCTGGAAATGCTGGTGGATATAATCAAGGAAGCGGTGGAGGATATAATCAGGGTCGTGGAGGCGGAGGAAGAGGAAGAGGAAACTACAACAGAGTGAATAGATATTAAAATAAAGGAAGCCTTAAAACTTTACACATGTGTTATGATGTGTATCGTTAACTAACCAAAAGCAATATACTGTAACTTATATTGTTAATATATTACAGCTTCAACAATATAATTATTTTATTTATTATTTTTGTAATTTTTGTTTGAGTTTTTGAGATTTTTTTATATTTATTATAAATAAAGACGTTTGCTGAATAGAATAATTTTAATTTCACCGCTAAAATACCTTGAAGACTTTTAATTTAAAGATGGCGAACTGCGCGTGGGATCTGCGCCGGTAACTTCCGATTGGCTTATTTCAGGGTTGGTCAGAAAAGCAAGATGGTTCCAACATTTACATCAATTGCGGACTAACATTAGATATATCATATTTAATATTAAATAAAATACGTGTTTTAATGTGTAATTAGTGTTGTGATAATTAATATTATTGTATAAATGTAATTCTGTGTGATTGTTATAATTGGAACTTTTTAATATTGTTAAAAATGAGGTAAGAAAATTGTTTGTAATTGACAATGTTTATGTCCAATGAATGACATTATGTGCCGATTATTTTTTAATTCTGTTATTAATTGTTTATCTATATCAATTAAATCAAACTTTTGACTTCATTAAATATTATATTTTGTTATCTAGAAACTATATATTTCATGTTTTATTTTATAAACATGCTATTTAAGATTTAGTCTTATAAATGTTTTGTTTAGTCTAAGGGCGTATTTTTGGGGGTTTTTTACTTGCAGTTAATTTTTGCAAATACTGAAAAAATCTACCTAAGGTTATTTTCAAATATTGTATACGCCAGATGTTTTATTTATTACCCCTAATATTGTATTTCAGTTATTCGAAATGAGAAAGTAACATAAAAGAATAGAAATGCATAGCGCGAAAATATTTTATTGATTTATTTTGAAAACTATATTTTAAGGGTGGGTGTGTTAAATTGTTATTATTAATTTAGTTTAGGAAATGATATGTTAATATTTATTTATTTGTTAATAATATAACGTAGTTAATTTGTTCAAATGCCTTATTATACATTAATTTATCTTGACATGCCAGCGGAGTTGATTGACCAGCTGATTGTAATTAGCATCTTACGTTATTAGGACCCCTGGGGCATTGGGGTGTGTTTTAGTTGCATGCATTGCAACCTAGGGGTTCATAATTATTTCTTAATGAAGCCAAAAAAAGATTGTGAATTATTGATTAAGTAATCTAAAACCACAAATTTAATAAAAACAATCTGTGTTTTGATTGTTTTTTGATAGATAATACGTTAACCGAATTTCCGCAATAATATCCTATTGGCACGTAAAATACATCCTTATATATCTAGTTACTGATAAATAGACCACATTTATTTCATAAAGTATTTTAGTTGTCAGAATTGGTATAAGAAGGCAGGATATATTTTTGTTGTATTAGAATATTTCCAAGTAATTCAGCTCATAACTTTTTGCATATTGTCAAATAATAATCACCAAATATTCAGGTTTTTTTGATTATTCATTGATTATATAAAAATTACTTTCATTTCTTAAAAATTTGATGATGTATCTTATCAATAATTCAATTATTCAAACAACGTTGTGTATGATACGCAAATACCGTGAAATTATTTAGGTGATAAAACGATTCCTGTACTATCAATTTTAACCAGCCTGATAAATATTGTCTATATTCTTTTTGATATTATGACAAAAAATGAAAAATATTACTTCCAGAACCTTTCTATACACAAAATCGTTTACAAAAATAAAAATAATCAATATTTTCTTTCATAATTACTTTAGTAATATATATATGTACATACACTATCTATTTAAGGGGCTTCTGCATGTTATGTAAAGTATATGTTAGCAAGATTGTTTACTACCGGTGAAAGCCAATATATCGAATTACATATTAATAATAGAGCAACTACAGATTCGATAAATAATATTTTATAAGAATGATTAATTGAAAAGGAATTACCATCGCGCTGATAAACACTACACCTGAGCAGTTTCCAAGACCTGTAATGATAATTATAAGTTGATCTAATATTTTATTAGTCACGGATATTATCTGTAAATGAATCACTAATATAAGAATATAGTATGCGTTTGACATTTAGTTAATGAGGCTGATATAAAAACTACTTAATTTTTGGAAGAAAGTTTCTATACATTCATTTTCTAATTGACAAAAGTTGTTATTTATCGATTTATGATTCAAACTTTTGAGAGAAAATTAAAATTAACATATTGTGAGAGGTATACAACGACGCATTAGAATTAGAAGAAGTCTAGGGCCTGGTACAACGAGGAGTCAAAACTAAAATCGAAGTAAATATCCTCTAAATACTCGTACAATTCGTAATCTCATGTATTATTAAAAGTAATATATTTGACCTAATATTTATATGTAGTAACTTGACATTATATTAAACTACAAAAAGTTATTTAACAGGTAATTTTGTTATGTTAAATAAACTATAAATATATGTAACTGTGTTTAGAAGGTAGCGAGGATTAAGAAAGGCAAATCGGTATTAAAATGACGTCAATTTTTGTTGTTGTAAATATTAGCATTTATTTAGGTCACCCCCGGTATAAATGTGTTTTATATCATCGTTTAAAATGGGCTTGTGTCCTCATTTTTTAATGCTCGATTTTTCAATTGTTGATTGAAATTGATGTTAATAAATGTGTATTGGCGTGTCTATTTTATTAAATATCTAAATGTTGAAGGAGATATAGTAATTAAAAATTTGAATTGTAGTTTTAGCGCTAGAAATGGTCAGCCATATTTGTATGACGTGAAATGCATTTTAACGTCAGTGATTTGTTGTAGCTGTTCGTAGTCAAATAATCAAGTCAAGTCAAAGAATAATAAGTTTTTATTTTATTATTTTAGTTTATATATAAATAGCTGTAAATAATATTTGATATATAAATACATATAGCAGAGATTTATGAGCTGTAAGGTTGGTAACCTGTAAACGAATACCTTTAATAATTAAAGAGATAAAATGACTTTTTTAATTGTTAATATCTCCTAACATATAAGGAGTTATTAAAAAATAATTGAACATTTGAGGTTCTAGTAACCCACTTTATCAATATATAGGACACTTTTATAGAAATTAAGACATAGGACACAAGCCCATTTAATATTATTCATACAATTATTTTTCAGTACATTTAATATATTAAAAGTAAAATGATTATTTTTACGTATTAATAAAATTAAGTTAAAAATTGAGTTAAAAAATGAATTTTATGAAATTGATAAATCTAATTAGTGTTTTAATTATTATTTTTAATTACTTATAGGTGAGTGTATGTTTTGTATGTTTATGTATATTTAATTTTCATTACTCAGCATAAGTATATAATATTCACGTTTAGCCTAGTTTCACATTAATTGATTCATCTATAGGTATCCCTATATGCATAATACAGGTTCTAAAACCGTGAACACTTTTTCCAAAATCTTTCGTTTTTCATTGGTACATATTTATAATTATTGCAATTTTTAGTTTGATTATTATTTAGAAAACAATACCTTGATATCACACGAGGTGCTATTATTGTTATCATAATAAATATAAAATACCTTAGAAAATATTACAAAAAAATAAACAAAGCTACTGAGAATGAGATCTTATCTTAAACAATGCAAATGATAAAACGCGATATCGAAATTAAATTATTTATAATATAAAACAAAAGTCGTTACTTTATATAAATATATTAAATGTTGACCTAAGCTAAAATGCAAAATATTATTCGAATGTAATAAAATATCATGTAGATTGTATATTGCATGTGTATATGTCATACCAATGTGTTAAATAAATTAAATTTAGTTCTATTTAACATGTGTTGTTGAATTTTTTGTAATCAATTTAATCCGCCAATTAAATGATTAGATAATACATATCGCATCGCATGTTGTTGTTTATGGTTGTAATATTATTGAAAATCTGTCACAATTCGCTTGCTTATCGAGGCACAGCTAAATTATGTGTTCTCCTTTTTAAATGAATACATTTATTCTATTATTTTCTTTGTGTTAAGAAATCGAAATGTTCCTTTCAGTGTATAATAATAACATAACTGAATTTTTAAAAGTCAATTTGTTATTTTTTAAACGCAGTTTATATTATCCCAAATATTAGGTGACTTTTTGCCCATTTACGAAATCATAAAACTAATCGCAAAGCTATAAAATATTATTAGATTTGTTTGATTCATATTTCATTAGGTTTAGCGTCATTTTTTTTGAGTTATGTTACTATTGTATTCGGCAGGCGATAAAGACCGAAAGCGTTAGACTAAGACACTGTCCTATGTCTTAATTTCTATAAAACTGTACTATATATTGATAAAGTTGGTTACTAGAACCTCAAATGTCCAATTATTTGTTAATAACTCCTTATATGTTAGGAGATATTAACAATTAAAAAAGTCATTTTGTCTCTTTAATTATTAAAGGGATTCAACGTTGTACACATTCCAAATACATGTGACATCACAACTTCTGCCAACCTTACAGTTCATAAATCTCGGCTATATGTATTTATATATCAAAATATCAAATATTATTTACAACTATTTCAAGGAACAATAAAATTTCAATATTATGTCTGCTTTAGCAGGGTTAAATAAAATAAAAACTTATTATTCTTTGACTAGACTTGATTATTTGGCTACCAACAGCTACAAAACATTACCACAGCACTGACCTACTCAACAAATAACTGACAAACTGTCATACAAATATGTCCGACCATTTCTAGCGCTAAAACTACAATTCAAACTTTTAATTGCTATATCTTCGTCAATATTTAGATATTTAATAAAATAGACACGCCTATACACATTTATTAACATCAATTTCAATCAACAATTGAAAAATCGACCACTAAAAAATGAGGACACAAGCCCATTGTTACAGAACATGCAAAACGTTTGATTAAATTTTAAAAACCTTGAATTCCAAAGTGTACGAGCTTTATTTTTATTTCTACTTTTTTTTATTGTATATGCTTTTTTAGGCCTTACAATCTGTTTAGATTTATAAGCTATAAACTTAATTCTGTAATAATAATTAATTTTAAAAAACGAAACATCTTTAACAGAGTAATAATTATTTATTAGTTTTTAAATTACACTTTCACTGAGACTATAAATTTATTCGAAGTGTAGTAATGTTTGCATTCAAATTAGGCGTAAAATTTTACTGAAATAATAATATTTAATTAATAGTTCCATTACTTTATAGATAAAATATTTAAAGTTTTGTTGTAGATATACTTTTATTCGTTGATCGTAAATGATAATATAATAATTTCATTTTTTTTTTTTGATAGATAGGGGGTTGTGTAAGAATTGGAAGGAAGGGTAGCGTTTTTGATTAACAATGCATACCACAATAAAATACGTATTCAAACGCTTGTGCGGTTGTCTCCTATTCATTTTCTAGTTCATCTATATAAATTAAATTACAAGTTGGTCAACATTCATATATTTTGATGTTATATTATTATTAAACAGTTATGTTCTTCGATTGAATATGATTACATATAATTGATAACGATGTTTATTTTTGTAAGCGCGTCATTTCCTAAAATCTACACTTCCGGCGCGGAATCAAATATATTCTAGATTAGATTTGTGGTAATGGACAAACTTATGCTCCATTGTTAAGGCTATTGTAGAAATATAAAAAAGAAATAGCTTTATATTTTTAAATTCTTGTAAATAACAAAAGTTACCTGTTACGTAAACGATTTTACTTTATATACAACGTTTAGCGCATTAGCATTCTCAAAAAAATTCCTGAAAAGTTCTTTTTAAGAATGGGCTTGTGTCCTCATTTTTTAGTGGTCGATTTTTCAATTGTTAATTGTAATTGATGTAAATGTAATAATAAATGTGTCGGAGATATTGCAATTAAAGATTTGAATTGTAGTTTTAGCGCTAGAAATGGGCGGCTATTTGTATGACGTGAATGTATTGTATAGGTCAGTGCTGTGATAATGTTTTGTAGCTGTTGGTAGTCGAAATAATCAAGTCAAATCAAAGAATAATAAGCTTTTATTTTATTTAACCCTGTTACGACAGACATAATATTGAAATTTGATTGTTTCTTGAAATAGCTGTAAATAATATTTCATATTTTGATATATTAATACATATAGCAGAGATTTATGAGCTGTAAGGTTGACAGCGGTTGTGATGTCACATGCATTTGTAATGTGTACAACGTTGAATCCCTTTAATAATTAAAGAGACTTGTTTTAATTGTTAATATCTCCTAATATATAAGGAGTTATTAAAAAATAATTGAACATTTGAGTAAATGATATATAGAATATATAAAATAATAAGTAAGACCCTTCCAGATTAAATATTGCAAGGTAACATTCATGTTTTCTCTATAAATACAGTGTGCGCCTAGCCTAATACGTCCACATATGTTTCTATTGCGATTTCTATACACTACACTTATTATCATTTTTTTCTTGTTCGCGGGGTGTTTTTTTTATCAGCGTTATAAATCAAATTCTCCCATTAGTCAGACATGTGTGTCAACATACAAGTTACATAATATATGATGACGTCACTCTATGAACAACACAAAGTATCTGCCCTTTCTCACAGTGCTAGCTATGTCAAAAAGAAGACACTGTGATCTATATTACTCGTACGGCTAGCATCCTCATGCCCTTATGGTCCCATATTGACTCTAGCTCAAGTAGAAGTGTTGTTTGTAAGCAAACATTTGGAGATATTTCATTTCCGTGTTACTACTACACTTGATAAATCTATCTATTTATTTTAAAATATAAAATAATAAAATTATGTGGTCTTGTTGTCCATTCTATAGTGTGTCTAAAACGTTACATAAAAATACAGGACGGTTTGTGCTTTTCAAAATTAAGAAAATATATTTAATTGTGCATTAAATTTAAATGTGATATTTTGTATAGGATCCATTTGTTTTTTTATGATATTTTTGCTTAATATTTAAAAGTGTTTTATAAGTTTTTCCTTGCACTCTTTTAATATCTAGATTAATCTAATATTTTCACGATAAATCGACGGTAATCGTGTACTTCATAAGTAAAACTTTGTCAAGATTAAGCGTGAATGTCTTTAGACAGTTTTTGTTTTGTTTTACAAAGGTTGAACTAACACCATTTAAAAAAGAAAAACACAGACAATATTAATAATTTTGTTTAAGGTAGTTCATAAGTAAAACCACTACAGAATTTGATAAAATTTAAATATGATGTTAATAGAAGTGTCCTTAATTTAATCACAAAGTTTCAAATGTTTTGACCAGTTGTGAAGCGAGATATTAACAATTAAAGTGTTCATATTTAACATACAAGAGATCTACGAAGTATAAAAAAGGTTTCGTTTTAACGTATATCTTCAGGACGGTTTTACAGATTAAAAATAAAACTGAAAAAGAAAAGTTTTGACTGTTTTTTATATAAAATAAAATACTATTCTATATGGGAAGTGTACACAACGTTTTAACTTAATATCTGTTTATACTTTTGTCACTAGTGAATTACCTTAAACACTGTCTGAATGATATATGTCTTATACTGTAGTTTATAAGCTAAGGCACATTCTTATAACACACTTCTTGATTTATTTTAATACTTATACATTCTTCTCAGCGTGTATTTTTACTTTTTTCTAACACTACTCTAACGCAAAATAGATACAAATGTATAATAACACTCTATAAAGTGACACCGCGTTAAAATTTGCAACTTTGCTGTAATATACATCGAGATATCGGCATGGAAGTCATCAAACGAATTCAATAACAATAACGCGCAGTAAGAAATGTGCTTTTAGTATTATCTCTATTGATAATCACTTTGCACCGGACCAACGCTTCTTTGACCAACTTTTAGAAGAGTGTCCATTTTTTAAATTTATTTTCTCTTCTGTGAATACAAAAATAAGCATCTCTTGCTTGGTTTAAAGTTAGAATATTCCATGTACTATTGTATATTACGATTTTAACAAATTCTGATCTATGAACGTATGTATATTTCTGCAGATGGTATGCAAAACATACTTAATCCGATTCGTGACTTCCATACCGATATGTGGACGCGTACCTTTTAATATTTACTGCAAACTAAAACAATCTCTCTTGTTTAATTTTATCAAATACCACCTCCTCAACCTCCTAGCATGATATTATTTTCTATTAATACTAGCAACGTTTTGTTATTAAAACATTGTATTGCAGTTATCAAAAATATGTCATTGTTTTTAATTGAATCATCTACGAGCATATAGCAACAATCCCACATGGTTTTACTAGCTCGTTATTTCAGTTTATTCAAATATTTCGCCAGAGATGTTCAGACGAATTTAATACGAGTTTTAAATACATATATTTGTTTAAATAATATATACAGTTATTAAAATTATAAAAATGCAACGAAAATCAGTCACTGAAAATCATTATTGTAGTATCGATGATTTGGGTGTTCAATTAAGAATAAAATCGGATCGTCCACAATCTGAACTTTGGCAGGAATATTGGAACTGGTATGATATTATTTAAATTATATAAAAAATTAAAATTAAAGTGTATATTAGCAAATAATTCATATTTTTCTTGTTATTGTAATTTCATAATTTCGGTGCGATTCAAACTGTTTTAAAAGAATTTAAAAAGTTTTATTTTGTATAACCTAACAATTGAAAAACTCCTTTATACTTTGTTTTCAAAGCAGTTCGCAGAATTCCACCTTTTAAGGCGATTTAGAAAAGGATTCACGCTCTGTTTTATATATTATTCATTTATTTATTTATTTCGTTTTATCTTTTACACAAAAAGAATAAAACTGGTTCTGCTACATGTCTGGTTTCACTCTCTGACTCCACGCAGAAGTTTCATTATCTTCATTATGTTATTTACGAGAAACAAATACATTTTATTTGTATATAAAATAAAATTTCTGCGAATGTCACAAATAGTTATATTATAATTAATATATTGTGTTCAATTTTTATCTATCAAGACCACATCCCTTTTCGTTTTACCTTTTTCTGTTCATAAATCGTTGCTTGTTGTATGTTTTGGAATGTAAATATAACATTTTCACAATTAATACAGGAATAAATTAAACTACTACTAAAACATCTAATAGTCAAACTTATTAGAAACTTATATCTATCTATTCTGTCTCATGACTCAAAATGTTTATCTAAATATGTAGAAAATATAATTTGGTATCCCTTAATCTTATATATATCTTTCTGTTCCAGTGAACAAAGTATAAGTTCAGCCAGAGCTAGTGTGATGGTTTATGATGACACCAACAAACGGTGGGTCCCTTCTGGGTCATCTAGTGGACTCAGCAAAGTCCATATTTACCATCACCAAGTTAATAATACATTCCGAGTGGTGGGACGAAAACTGCAAGACCATGAGGTAAATAACGACACGCAGAAACTCACGATGAGTGTGTCTTGAATTGTTTTGTAAATTTAAATGAACCATTTTGAGACATTTTAACATTTGTTATGAAAACATGTTACTATTTTCAACATCATTCAAATGTGTCATTTTAAGTTAAGGTCATCACTTCCGGGATACTATTTCATTGTTAGCATATAACGGTGTCAAATAATTGTTGTTTTTTTCAGTTATTTATCATACAGTTATAATGATATACAAAGGGGCGCTGTTTATCTTTGCAAAGTCCTGTTTCTTTAAGAAAATTAACAGCTAGTTTATGAATTTTTCATTTTACCTTATAAATTTATTAAATTTCTTTGTAGGTGGTCATAAACTGCGCAATTTTGAAAGGTCTGAAATATAATCAAGCGACGCCTACATTCCACCAATGGCGGGATAACAAATTAGTTTATGGACTCAATTTCTCCAGTCGTGAAGACGCTGAGGGATTTGCTAGAGCCATGCTCCATGCCTTGGAAGTAAGTATCTTATAATTAAGTTAGAAAAGAGTTAATCTAAATTGATGATAGGACACAGCATCAGAAATAAGCCGACGTTAAATAAATAAAGAGATTTTTATTTGCAAATTTATAAAATAGTAATTGTATATCGAATTGAAAAGTAATTGCTTTTTAAAGTAGAAAACCGAGCCTCGATTATCAGTTGTTTATAATATGGTACACGGTATAAGTTTTAAGATTGTGTATTAAACGATAAACTTTATAACATGTCTATAAAATGTTGTTGTTTTAAGTTTTTGAGCCGTAGAAGAAAATGTAAAATCAAAAATAATAAATCGGTAATAATATTTGTAGAGTTTCCTAATTGTAGATTGGTTTATTATGTTTGTACTATATTTTAATTAAAATTTTAGGTTTAATGCATTGTATGTATATTTTGCACTAGGTACTAACTGGTAGAGTAGCGCCTCCTGCTGTTGCTACAGCACCAAACGGACAACATTACGAGGAAGATATGGGGTACAGGTTAGCAGTATTGCTTGATATATCATACATTTCATTTACTACAATTGATAGACATGATTTAATAAAATTCGGTAATAATATTTCAGAACTATGACTAGGGAAGACGCTGCGATAATTCAACAACAGCATAATCATGCGCCTTCTCCTCAAACTCCAACAAGTGGACAAAATATAAACCAAGGTCCGCAATTAGATAGTCAAGGTTCGCATACGTTAAAACCAAATCAAGTCGTAACGAATCAAGTTGTAAATCAACCCCAACAGACGCATAGGGACTCTATTGGTAGTGGTCAAGGTCCACCCTCTCCTCCGGCACCCCCTACTCACCATAGAACGTCTAGGTAAGTGTTTTTGTAATGTATTTAAGAAAATTTGTGTCTATGTGTTATTAATTATAGGGTTATTGATTTCAGTGCTCCTCCTGCGCCGCAGCCTCCACCATTGTCTGTAGCAAGTCCTCCAGCTCCTCCGCAGCCACCAGCAGCACCCCCAGCTCCACAAAATATGTACCCAATTGCACCAAACCAACCAAGCCAGCCAATATATTCATCAAATAATCAAAGTACGGTCTCAACAATTCAGCCTCAAAATAATCAAATGTATCAACAAAGTCAATCACCAAATCCGATATATGCTACACAAAATTCAAATCCGCCAAATCAAAATTATGGTTCTAATAATATGCAAAATACTATATATTCAAGTAATCAACAAAATCAAGGCCATTTCAATCAAAATAATGGACAAAATATGCCCGCTTATGGTTCTAATCCTAATTTTCAAAGTAGTACTTCCATTTATGCAAGCAATCAACAAGGCTACGGTAGTCAGAATCAAATATATGCGTCGAACGCCTCTCAAAGCAATTCTGGATCTCAGTATGGAAGTGTTGGACAATATGGAAGTCCTGCCTTTGGAAATGGCAGCAATAATGTTGGAAATTCAAATGTACCCTCTCCACCACAACCTCCAGCTCCATTTGCAAATACAACGGTAACTATTAAGTGCTTTCTGGAATTATAATTCATATTGATTGAAGATAAAACCAATTTTGAATAAGCGTTTTGTATTTTTTATTATTTATTTAGCGATAGTAATACTTTTACATCGATTAGTTTTATCCGGTTTTGAGTTACATGATTAATAGAAAAATTACAAACACCAGTACTATATTTGAAATTGAATACACTACATAAATAAATATTAAAATGAGAAAATTGGTAATTTTTTGAAAGGTTTTTAGATCATAATTTATAATTTTAATATAAAATTTATGTTTTTGTCATCAGGCACCTGCACCAGTTGCACCACCTCCTCCACCGCCACCTCCAATGGGAGGACTTCCAAAAGCAGAAGGTCCTGACAGCAACAGTTTAGCTGCACAATTACAAAATGCTAGAATGAAAAGAAGTCAGAAGGTATACATATTAATCATCGGAATTTTCTTTGCATATTGTATAAAATCATGTTCTAAAATTATTATTCTTTTACAGCAAACGCCTCCACCTTCAGAAAATAGTGGCAGCAGTACATCTAGTGGAGGAAGCGGTAATTATGGAACAATTGGTAAGTTTCTGCAACAAATTCTTTTTTATAAAAATTCTGTTGTTCGTACTTATTGAAAGTTTTTTTCAGGTAGAACAAGTGGTGGTGGTATGGCTTCAATGATGGATGAAATGGCCAAAACACTAGCACGAAGAAGAGCTCAAGTTGATAAGAAACCACCCGCTGAGGTAGACCACAATCTGAATTATACGTCAGTAAAATAATCATAACGAATTTTATTAAATGATTTTGTTTTTAGGAAGCACCAGTTGAAGAGTGCACACGACGCGCTTGGGAAAAGAGTAATACGTTGCCCCACAAATTGAGTGGAAGTGATAAAGATAGAGATATCGGACGAGGAGGGAAAGGAGATGGAGGAGATTCACCAAGACCGATTAGAAAACGCTTTGGTTCCGCATCGGAAGAAACTATACTGAAAGTAAGACTCAAGAAATTCATGTGTGTTTTAAGTTGAATTAAGAAATCAAGAATTACAAAGTTATTTATTTTGTTTACAGCAAGTGAACGGTGAGGCAGGCGGTTTGTCTTTACCGCTTCCTGCAGAATTAGATACACTTAAACAAGAAATTATGCGAGAAGTTAGACAAGAAATAAATAAGGCCAAACAAGAAATAATAGATGGTAATTTCAGTTATTTCTTTATACAAAAGTTTATACTAAAGATAGATGTTAAAATGAAATTTCTCTTACAGCTATCAAATCTGAAATGAGCAGAAGATAAAAATATATATAAGAAATAAAAAATTAAAGACTCCATGTTCGTGAAACCACAAACTGCAGTAGGAATAAAAATAAGAAAAAATTGTAAAATGGAAGTGCAAAAAAAAAGAGAGAGAATTCAAAAAAACTGTAATCGTAAGTAGGAATTTGATATAACATTGGCATAAAAAAACATTTATATACCTTGATTGAAAAATCACGTTACATATATCAGTAAAATTAATTAAAAATTAATCTAAAATGTATAGTTATAACAAATATTAACACCGACGATTTTAAAAGAAGGATATAGGAGGACATATATCCTGTTTTAAGTATTACTGTGAAAATATTTTAATTATATTCTTATTTTTTTTTAAATCTTTTGATATACATTTTTAAATGAACGATTCAGTAATTTAAGGGTTTCTAACTAGGGGTGGTAAATTGGTTTTTATACAATTCCAATTCTTGTTAGTACCTTCAGAATCGTACGTTTAAAAATATGCTTTTATCTTATTTAAATGATTTTAATATTTCTTATTCATTCATAAGCCTAAGCGCAGTATTGGTAGCTGTAAAGAATTAAGTTAATTGAAGACTTAAATCGACTGAACCTTTTTTTATACTTATTTATGAAATATTTCTGTACACAGGGCTTCAGTTTTGATTAATTTCTTCTTAAGCTAGTTCACAAGTAAAATCACTTTTCACAGTTTGATTAAATTTAAATACGAAGTTAATATAAGGCTTGGAAATTTAATTTAAATTTTTTAAACGTTTTGACCAGTTGTGATTCGAAATGTAAATAACTAAGGGGCGCATATTTTAACATGCAGGACGATTACAAAGTATAAAAAATATCATTTTAATGTGTAACTGGGAACGGTTTTAAAAACTGATAAATTAAGAAAGTTTAAGTTGATATTTTTTAAAACAGCAGACGCGTATTAGAGATTGCTATCTTAGATGTATAGAGTACAGAAACGAATAAGATCCTATATGGAGTGACGTACCCTGTGTACTTAATATCCGGCTATACTTTGTCACTAGCGAACTACCTTACAGGAAATAATTTTGTTTTAGTATTTTTGTTTCTTTCTTTTTCTTAGGTATATTTAAGTACTTGCTTTACGCGCACAGCATATTGATAAAGTAATTAATGAAATACTATTTACAACAATGCATTTACTAATACTGCCACGCAAATGACGAAACAGTTGAATAATAGGATATCTCGTAAAATCAGTTATATCAAAATCAACTAAAAATGATGAAATAAATACAAAATTTTGAATATTTATTATTTAAGAGTAATTACAATTACTATATTTAATAATTCCTATTTATTTTGATTAGTTTTCTTTATTTCTAATCTAAAAATATAAATGAATGCTCTGGCCATATCCGTTTGTCATAATAATAAACTTATTTAAGTCTAGTTTCTTTTTGTAAGACTCGGATAATCGAAATTTTATTATATATATATAAATATATTTATATTTTTGGTTTTTTATTACATTTAATTAATAAAATATAGTTTACAATAATTTTAAAATATATATAGTATTAAAAATAAATAAAATGGTGTAAATTAAAAAAAAGTTTAATATAATATAAACAATTGTGAATTTATTTAAAGAAATTTTTCATAACCACTCGCATAAGTTATGTATATATATTATTTTGTTTATTCTATAAATTAGAATATTTGGTCATTTATTAGAAAAATTCATAAATCGCGTTATAATCGGAGAAATTCGTCTTCGGACTCATGTATCATGTACAAATGTTAAACCTGGATTTAAATTAAAATTTTCGGAGAGGTGGACGCATTCATTCGGCCGTCATCTTGAAAATAAGGTTCTAATAATTTTTTTATTTGGTCATAACTCTCACAAAAATGTTGTAATATGTTTTTTGTGGATAATTACATTAGCTACAATTACTGTTATTAACAAAAGAAATAGATTATAGTATTCTCTATAATAATGTTCTTTAACAAACTTTTGTAAGACTTATATAGCTTTCAAGATAAATTAAAAAAACTGATTGCATCTTATTTTGAAAACTGCTGCTGATGGAGGAGCACTTCCACCTGATACTCTCATCTAAATACAGATGAGACATTTTACTGCGTTAAACATTTTAACGATGAATTCTCCGACTATAAATGTTTAGAAATTTAGGCCACAAGGTATAAACAAACAAGAACTGAACTTCTTATTTTGTTGATGAATAAATTCAGTTACAAATATCCTAAGAAAATATGAATAAATAAAATAATATATAATTTTTAGAATAGTATTTTTGATATTTTTTTAATATTGATTTAGTATTTTGTATATATATATTATAATATATAAATAGTAATCAATAAATAATAATAATCTTCCATAGCAACATTTCAAACAAAAAAAAAAAAGTTGATAAAATTTATTTTAAATATTTATTTTTAAATAAAAACATTTTATCACAAAAGTTTCGGCATTGTGGATTCCATTCCGCAATTCTGTCGAAAATCATAAAGATGTATATTTTGAAAAATAAACCAAAAATTATGGTTTTTTTGAAATTATAAGTATAAATTATTTAATTCCGATCGTTAAGTAAAAAAAATTGTTAGGATAAGTAAAGTAATTATTCAAAAATGTTAACGTAACAAAATGTAAATATTGTTACGTAGATCGACTAAAATGTGATGCAGAAAGGCAAAGAGCCTTGAAGTACAAAACTTATAGTTCTGTAACACCTAAATTGTACCCTATTGTTAGACAAATATGTGTTACATTAAGGGGTGCTCACAGGAGTGGTGGACTATGGCATTTCTTTTTCTCTGACATAGCAGGGAATATATCGGCACAGAATTACGCTCCGCTTCTGAGACCATCTTCTTACATATTTAATTCCAATGATGAATTACTAAGTGGTGCAAAAAGGGCCTAAGATATGTTCTTATACGGGTGTCGTTCATCTACGATAGTATGATATAATAAAATTGTTAGGAATGGTTAAAAATGTCTGCCAAATATTCTAATCAAACACAAACTTAAATTTGTTAAATATAAAATAAAGAGTGTCTGTGGTAATGTAATGAAGTAATTGTCTACACCAAGCTTAAAACAGTATTAAGGGCACTACAAACAATTTGTGTGTATTGTACAATATTTTATATATATTAATGAAGAAATGAGAAGTACTGAATTAAATAAATAAATAATTATGTAAATTAACATGGTGAAGTATATACGCACCATATAATTTATCTGAGAATTTGTAATATTGGTTTATTTTTCAGATTTATATAAAAGTAACTAAATGAAAGAAGAGTAAAACAGTTCCAACATATTATTATTACATAAAACAATAATGACTTGTTAATAATGTTTGTAGTATTAATTTATTTTATAAATAAAATATTAAGTATTTATTATAATTGTAATAAAAAAATATGAATAAATAAATGAATAAGACTATACAACTAATAAATAATAAATACACTCTTGTGGAAACGAAATAATTGATCTTTTATTTTATATTGTTGATTTTTTATATTATAAGAAATCTGGAGTAGTAGTCGTTCGTCCCGTTGCAAGGCAACGCTTGTTATAGAAAGAGAATCTTGTGTTTTTTTAATTCACTTATATCAACTGCACATCACATTGATAAGGCGTTTAATTAAATTTACAATATGTAATCTTTTTTGTAAACTTTTCTAGATTCATGGGCTTCTTTTAAAAAGGAACTTTCAAATTCTTTGATGCAGTTATGTTTCTTTTGTTCTAAAATAAAGAACTGCGGCATTACATTTTAAATATCTAAGCGTGTTTGACTTTTATGCAACCTTTTTTAACATCATGGACATTTAAAAAAAGGACATTTTGGATTTTTTAAATCTTTTTTGATGCAGTTATGTTCGTTAGGCTCTAAAATAAAGAACTGCTTCATTACTTTTTAAATATCTACGCGTGCCTGGATTTTATGCGACCTTTTTTAAATTCATGGAGGTTTTTTTTTAAAAGAAATATTTTGGATTCTTTGAAATCTTTTTTGATGCAGTTATGTTCATTAGGCTCTAAAATAAAGAACTGCTTCATTACATTTTAAATATCTACGCGTGCCTGGATTTTATGCGACCTTTTTTAAATTCATGGAAGTTTTTTTTTAAAAGAAATATTTTGGATTCTTTGAAATCTTTTGATGCAGTTATGTTCGTTGGGCTCTAAAATAAAGAACTGCTTCATTACATTTTAAATATCTACGCGTGCCTGGATTTTATGCGACCTTTTTTAAATTCATGGAAGTTTTTTTTTAAAAGAAATATTTTGGATTCTTTGAAATCTTTTGATGCAGTTATGTTCGTTAGGCTCTAAAATAAAGAACTGCTTCATTACATTTTAAATATCTACGCGTGCCTGGATTTTATGCGACCTTTTTTAAATTCATGGAGGTTTTTTTTTAAAAGAAATATTTTGGATTCTTTGAAATCTTTTGATGCAGTTATGTTCGTTAGGCTCTAAAATAAAGAACTGCTTCATTACATTTTAAATATCTACGCGTGCCTGGATTTTATGCGACCTTTTTTAAATTCATGGAGGTTTTTTTTTAAAAGAAATATTTTGGATTCTTTGAAATCTTTTGATGCAGTTATGTTCGTTAGGCTCTAAAATAAAGAACTGCTTCATTACTTTTTAAATATCTACGCGTGCCTGGATTTTATGCGACCTTTTTTAAATTCATGGAGGTTTTTTTTTAAAAGAAATATTTTGGATTCTTTGAAATCTTTTTTGATGCAGTTATGTTCATTAGGCTCTAAAATAAAGAACTGCTTCATTACATTTTAAATATCTACGCGTGCCTGGATTTTATGCGACCTTTTTTAAATTCATGGAAGTTTTTTTTTAAAAGAAATATTTTGGATTCTTTGAAATCTTTTGATGCAGTTATGTTCGTTGGGCTCTAAAATAAAGAACTGCTTCATTACATTTTAAATATCTACGCGTGCCTGGATTTTATGCGACCTTTTTTAAATTCATGGAAGTTTTTTTTTAAAAGAAATATTTTGGATTCTTTGAAATCTTTTGATGCAGTTATGTTCGTTAGGCTCTAAAATAAAGAACTGCTTCATTACATTTTAAATATCTACGCGTGCCTGGATTTTATGCGACCTTTTTTAAATTCATGGAGGTTTTTTTAAAAAAAAATATTTTGGATTCTTTGAAATCTTTTGATGCAGTTATGTTTGTTAGGCGCTAAAATAAAGAACTGCTTCATTACATTTTAAATATCTACGCGTGCCTGGATTTTATGCGACCTTTTTTAAATTCATGGAGGTTTTTTTTTAAAAGAAATATTTTGGATTCTTTGAAATCTTTTGATGCAGTTATGTTCGTTAGGCTCTAAAATAAAGAACTGCTTCATTACATTTTAAATATCTACGCGTGGCTGGATTTTATGCGACCTTTTTTAAATTCATGGAGGTTTTTTTTTAAAAGAAATATTTTGGATTCTTTGAAATCTTTTGATGCAGTTATGTTCGTTAGGCTCTAAAATAAAGAACTGCTTCATTACATTTTAAATATCTACGCGTGCCTGGATTTTATGCGACCTTTTTTAAATTCATGGAGGTTTTTTTTTAAAAGAAATATTTTGGATTCTTTGAAATCTTTTGATGCAGTTATGTTCGTTAGGCTCTAAAATAAAGAACTGCTTCATTACATTTTAAATATCTACGCGTGCC
Source organism: Panorpa germanica (assembly GCA_963678705.1). Lineage (NCBI taxonomy): Eukaryota > Metazoa > Arthropoda > Insecta > Mecoptera > Panorpidae > Panorpa > Panorpa germanica. The sequence goes on from OY783219.1 coordinate 4,861,944, forward strand.
TGGATTTTATGCGACCTTTTTTAAATTCATGGAGGTTTTTTTTAAAAAAAAATATTTTGGATTCTTTGAAATCTTTTGATGCAGTTATGTTCGTTAGGCGCTAAAATAAAGAACTGCTTCATTACATTTTAAATATCTACGCGTGCCTGGATTTTATGCGACCTTTTTTAAATTCATGGAGGTTTTTTTTTAAAAGAAATATTTTGGATTCTTTGAAATCTTTTGATGCAGTTATGTTCGTTAGGCTCTAAAATAAAGAACTGCTTCATTACATTTTAAATATCTACGCGTGCCTGGATTTTATGCGACCTTTTTTAAATTCATGGAGGTTTTTTTTTAAGAAAATATTTTGGATTTTTAAATTTTTTTTGATGCAGTTATGTTCGTTAGGCTCTAAAATAAAGAACTGCTTCATTACATTTTAAATATCTACGCGTGCCTGGATTTTATGCGACCTTTTTTAAATTCATGGAGGTTTTTTTTTAAAAGAAATATTTTGGATTCTTTGAAATCTTTTGATGCAGTTATGTTCGTTGGGCTCTAAAATAAAGAACTGCTTCATTACATTTTAAATATCTACGCGTGCCTGAATTTTATGCGACCTTTTTTAAATTCATGGAGGTTTTTTTTTAAAAGAAATATTTTGGATTCTTTGAAATCTTTTGATGCAGTTATGTTCGTTAGGCTCTAAAATAAAGAACTGCTTCATTACATTTTAAATATCTACGCGTGCCTGGATTTTATGCGACCTTTTTTAAATTCATGGAGGTTTTTTTTTAAAAGAAATATTTTGGATTCTTTGAAATCTTTTGATGCAGTTATGTTCGTTAGGCTCTAAAATAAAGAACTGCTTCATTACATTTTAAATATCTACGCGTGCCTGGATTTTATGCGACCTTTTTTAAATTCATGGAGGTTTTTTTTTAAAAGAAATATTTTGGATTCTTTGAAATCTTTTGATGCAGTTATGTTCGTTAGGCTCTAAAATAAAGAACTGCTTCATTACATTTTAAATATCTACGCGTGCCTGGATTTTATGCGACCTTTTTTAAATTCATGGAGGTTTTTTTTTTAAAAAAATATTTTGGATTCTCTGAAATCTTTTGATGCAGTTATGTTCGTTAGGCTCTACAATAAAGAACTGCTTCATTACATTTTAAATATCTACGCGTGTCTGGATTTTATGCGACCTTTTTTAAATTCATGGAGGTTTTTTTTTAAAAGAAATATTTTGGATTCTTTGAAATCTTTTGATGCAGTTATGTTCGTTGGGCTCTAAAATAAAGAACTGCTTCATTACATTTTAAATATCTACGCGTGGCTGGATTTTATGCGACCTTTTTTAAATTCATGGAGGTTTTTTTTTAAAAGAAATATTTTGGATTCTTTGAAATCTTTTGATGCAGTTATGTTCGTTAGGCTCTAAAATAAAGAACTGCTTCATTACATTTTAAATATCTACGCGTGCCTGGATTTTATGCGACCTTTTTTAAATTCATGGAGGTTTTTTTTTAAAAGAAATATTTTGGATTCTTTGAAATCTTTTGATGCAGTTATGTTCGTTAGGCTCTAAAATAAAGAACTGCTTCATTACATTTTAAATATCTACGCGTGCCTGGATTTTATGCGACCTTTTCTAAATTCATGGAGGTTTTTTTTTAAAAGAAATATTTTGGATTCTTTGAAATCTTTTGATGCAGTTATGTTCGTTGGGCTCTAAAATAAAGAACTGCTTCATTACATTTTAAATATCTACGCGTGCCTGGATTTTATGCGACCTTTTTTAAATTCATGGAGGTTTTTTTTTAAAAGAAATATTTTGGATTCTTTGAAATCTTTTGATGCAGTTATGTTCGTTAGGCTCTAAAATAAAGAACTGCTTCATTACATTTTAAATATCTACGCGTGCCTGGATTTTATGCGACCTTTTTTAAATTCATGGAGGTTTTTTTTTAAAAGAAATATTTTGGATTCTTTGAAATCTTTTGATGCAGTTATGTTCGTTAGGCTCTAAAATAAAGAACTGCTTCATTACATTTTAAATATCTACGCGTGCCTGGATTTTATGCGACCTTTTTTAAATTCATGGAGGTTTTTTTTTAAAAGAAATATTTTGGATTCTTTGAAATCTTTTGATGCAGTTATGTTCGTTAGGCTCTAAAATAAAGAACTGCTTCATTACATTTTAAATATCTACGCGTGCCTGGATTTTATGCGACCTTTTTTAAATTCATGGAGGTTTTTTTTTAAAAGAAATATTTTGGATTCTTTGAAATCTTTTGATGCAGTTATGTTCGTTGGGCTCTAAAATAAAGAACTGTTTCATTACATTTTAAATATCTACGCGTGCCTGGATTTTATGCGTTCTTTTTTAAATTCATGGAGGTTTTTTTTTAAAAGAAATATTTAGGATTCTTTGAAATCTTTTGATGCAGTTATGTTCGTTAGGCTCTAAAATAAAGAACTGCTTCATTACATTTTAAATATCTACGCGTGCCTGGATTTTATGCGACCTTTTTTAAATTCATGGAGGTTTTTTTTTAAAAGAAATATTTTGGATTCTTTGAAATCTTTTGATGCAGTTATGTTCGTTAGGCTCTAAAATAAAGAACTGCTTCATTACATTTTAAATATCTACGCGTGCCTGGATTTTATGCGACCTTTTTTAAATTCATGGAGGTTTTTTTTTAAAAGAAATATTTTGGATTCTTTGAAATCTTTTGATGCAGTTATGTTCGTTGGGCTCTAAAATAAAGAACTGTTTCATTACATTTTAAATATCTACGCGTGCCTGGATTTTATGCGTTCTTTTTTAAATTCATGGAGGTTTTTTTTTAAAAGAAATATTTAGGATTCTTTGAAATCTTTTGATGCAGTTATGTTCGTTAGGCTCTAAAATAAAGAACTGCTTCATTACATTTTAAATATCTACGCGTGCCTGGATTTTATGCGACCTTTTTTAAATTCATGGAGGTTTTTTTTTAAAAGAAATATTTTGGATTCTTTGAAATCTTTTGATGCAGTTATGTTCGTTAGGCTCTAAAATAAAGAACTGCTTCATTACATTTTAAATATCTACGCGTGCCTGGATTTTATGCGACCTTTTTTAAATTCATGGAGGTTTTTTTTTAAAAGAAATATTTTGGATTCTTTGAAATCTTTTGATGCAGTTATGTTCGTTAGGCTCTAAAATAAAGAACTGCTTCATTACATTTTAAATATCTACGCGTGCCTGGATTTTATGCGACCTTTTTTAAATTCATGGAGGTTTTTTTTTAAAAGAAATATTTTGGATTCTTTGAAATCTTTTGATGCAGTTATGTTCGTTAGGCTCTAAAATAAAGAACTGCTTCATTACATTTTAAATATCTACGCGTGGCTGGATTTTATGCGACCTTTTTTAAATTCATGGAGGTTTTTTTTTAAAAGAAATATTTTGGATTCTTTGAAATCTTTTGATGCAGTTATGTTCGTTAGGCTCTAAAATAAAGAACTGCTTCATTACATTTTAAATATCTACGCGTGCCTGGATTTTATGCGACCTTTTTTAAATTCATGGAGGTTTTTTTTTAAAAGAAATATTTTGGATTCTTTGAAATCTTTTGATGCAGTTATGTTCGTTAGGCTCTAAAATAAAGAACTGCTTCATTACATTTTAAATATCTACGCGTGCCTGGATTTTATGCGACCTTTTTTAAATTCATGGAGGTTTTTTTTAAAAAAAAAATATTTTGGATTCTTTGAAATCTTTTGATGCAGTTATGTTCGTTAGGCGCTAAAATAAAGAACTGCTTCATTACATTTTAAATATCTACGCGTGCCTGGATTTTATGCGACCTTTTTTAAATTCATGGAGGTTTTTTTTTAAAAGAAATATTTTGGATTCTTTGAAATCTTTTGATGCAGTTATGTTCGTTAGGCTCTAAAATAAAGAACTGCTTCATTACATTTTAAATATCTACGCGTGCCTGGATTTTATGCGACCTTTTTTAAATTCATGGAGGTTTTTTTTTAAAAGAAATATTTTGGATTCTTTGAAATCTATTGATGCAGTTATGTTCGTTAGGCTCTAAAATAAAGAACTGCTTCATTACATTTTAAATATCTACGCGTGCCTGGATTTTATGCAACCTTTTTTAAATTCATGGAGGTTTTTTTTTAAAAGAAATATTTTGGATTCTTTGAAATCTTTTGATGCAGTTATGTTCGTTAGGCTCTAAAATAAAGAACTGCTTCATTACATTTTAAATATCTACGCGTGCCTGGATTTTATGCGACCTTTTTTAAATTCATGGAGGTTTTTTTTTTAAAAATATTTTGGATTCTTTGAAATCTTTTGATGCAGTTATGTTCGTTGGGCTCTAAAATAAAGAACTGCTTTATTACATTTTAAATATCTACGCGTGCCTGGATTTTATGCGACCTTTTTTAAATTCATGGAGGTTTTTTTTTAAAAGAAATATTTTGGATTCTTTGAAATCTTTTGATGCAGTTATGTTCGTTAGGCTCTAAAATAAAGATCTGCTTCATTACATTTTAAATATCTACGCGTGCCTGGATTTTATGCGACCTTTTTTAAATTCATGGAGGTTTTTTTTTAAAAGAAATATTTTGGATTCTTTGAAATCTTTTGATGCAGTTATGTTCGTTAGGCTCTAAAATAAAGAACTGCTTCATTACATTTTAAATATCTACGCGTGGCTGGATTTTATGCGACCTTTTTTAAATTCATGGAGGTTTTTTTTTAAAAAAATATTTTGGATTCTTTGAAATCTTTTGATGCAGTTATGTTCGTTAGGCTCTAAAATAAAGATCTGCTTCATTACATTTTAAATATCTACGCGTGCCTGGATTTTATGCGACCTTTTTTAAATTCATGGAGGTTTTTTTTAAAAAAAAATATTTTGGATTCTTTGAAATCTTTTGATGCAGTTATGTTCGTTAGGCTCTAAAATAAAGAACTGCTTCATTACATTTTAAATATCTACGCGTGCCTGGATTTTATGCGACCTTTTTTAAATTCATGGAGGTTTTTTTTAAAAAAAATATTTTGGATTCTTTGAAATCTTTTGATGCAGTTATGTTCGTTAGGCTCTAAAATAAAGAACTGCTTCATTACATTTTAAATATCTACGCGTGCCTGGATTTTATGCGACCTTTTTTAAATTCATGGAAGTTTTTTTTTAAAAGAAATATTTTGGATTCTTTGAAATCTTTTGATGCAGTTATGTTCGTTGGGCTCTAAAATAAAGAACTGCTTCATTACATTTTAAATATCTACGCGTGCCTGGATTTTATGCGACCTTTTTTAAATTCATGGAAGTTTTTTTTTAAAAGAAATATTTTGGATTCTTTGAAATCTTTTGATGCAGTTATGTTCGTTAGGCTCTAAAATAAAGAACTGCTTCATTACATTTTAAATATCTACGCGTGCCTGGATTTTATGCGACCTTTTTTAAATTCATGGAGGTTTTTTTAAAAAAAAATATTTTGGATTCTTTGAAATCTTTTGATGCAGTTATGTTTGTTAGGCGCTAAAATAAAGAACTGCTTCATTACATTTTAAATATCTACGCGTGCCTGGATTTTATGCGACCTTTTTTAAATTCATGGAGGTTTTTTTTTAAAAGAAATATTTTGGATTCTTTGAAATCTTTTGATGCAGTTATGTTCGTTAGGCTCTAAAATAAAGAACTGCTTCATTACATTTTAAATATCTACGCGTGCCTGGATTTTATGCGACCTTTTTTAAATTCATGGAGGTTTTTTTTTAAGAAAATATTTTGGATTTTTAAATTTTTTTTGATGCAGTTATGTTCGTTAGGCTCTAAAATAAAGAACTGCTTCATTACATTTTAAATATCTACGCGTGCCTGGATTTTATGCGACCTTTTTTAAATTCATGGAGGTTTTTTTTTAAAAGAAATATTTTGGATTCTTTGAAATCTTTTGATGCAGTTATGTTCGTTGGGCTCTAAAATAAAGAACTGCTTCATTACATTTTAAATATCTACGCGTGCCTGAATTTTATGCGACCTTTTTTAAATTCATGGAGGTTTTTTTTTAAAAGAAATATTTTGGATTCTTTGAAATCTTTTGATGCAGTTATGTTCGTTAGGCTCTAAAATAAAGAACTGCTTCATTACATTTTAAATATCTACGCGTGCCTGGATTTTATGCGACCTTTTTTAAATTCATGGAGGTTTTTTTTTAAAAGAAATATTTTGGATTCTTTGAAATCTTTTGATGCAGTTATGTTCGTTAGGCTCTAAAATAAAGAACTGCTTCATTACATTTTAAATATCTACGCGTGCCTGGATTTTATGCGACCTTTTTTAAATTCATGGAGGTTTTTTTTTAAAAGAAATATTTTGGATTCTTTGAAATCTTTTGATGCAGTTATGTTCGTTAGGCTCTAAAATAAAGAACTGCTTCATTACATTTTAAATATCTACGCGTGCCTGGATTTTATGCGACCTTTTTTAAATTCATGGAGGTTTTTTTTTTAAAAAAATATTTTGGATTCTCTGAAATCTTTTGATGCAGTTATGTTCGTTAGGCTCTACAATAAAGAACTGCTTCATTACATTTTAAATATCTACGCGTGTCTGGATTTTATGCGACCTTTTTTAAATTCATGGAGGTTTTTTTTTAAAAGAAATATTTTGGATTCTTTGAAATCTTTTGATGCAGTTATGTTCGTTGGGCTCTAAAATAAAGAACTGCTTCATTACATTTTAAATATCTACGCGTGGCTGGATTTTATGCGACCTTTTTTAAATTCATGGAGGTTTTTTTTTAAAAGAAATATTTTGGATTCTTTGAAATCTTTTGATGCAGTTATGTTCGTTAGGCTCTAAAATAAAGAACTGCTTCATTACATTTTAAATATCTACGCGTGCCTGGATTTTATGCGACCTTTTTTAAATTCATGGAGGTTTTTTTTTAAAAGAAATATTTTGGATTCTTTGAAATCTTTTGATGCAGTTATGTTCGTTAGGCTCTAAAATAAAGAACTGCTTCATTACATTTTAAATATCTACGCGTGCCTGGATTTTATGCGACCTTTTCTAAATTCATGGAGGTTTTTTTTTAAAAGAAATATTTTGGATTCTTTGAAATCTTTTGATGCAGTTATGTTCGTTGGGCTCTAAAATAAAGAACTGCTTCATTACATTTTAAATATCTACGCGTGCCTGGATTTTATGCGACCTTTTTTAAATTCATGGAGGTTTTTTTTTAAAAGAAATATTTTGGATTCTTTGAAATCTTTTGATGCAGTTATGTTCGTTAGGCTCTAAAATAAAGAACTGCTTCATTACATTTTAAATATCTACGCGTGCCTGGATTTTATGCGACCTTTTTTAAATTCATGGAGGTTTTTTTTTAAAAGAAATATTTTGGATTCTTTGAAATCTTTTGATGCAGTTATGTTCGTTAGGCTCTAAAATAAAGAACTGCTTCATTACATTTTAAATATCTACGCGTGCCTGGATTTTATGCGACCTTTTTTAAATTCATGGAGGTTTTTTTTTAAAAGAAATATTTTGGATTCTTTGAAATCTTTTGATGCAGTTATGTTCGTTAGGCTCTAAAATAAAGAACTGCTTCATTACATTTTAAATATCTACGCGTGCCTGGATTTTATGCGACCTTTTTTAAATTCATGGAGGTTTTTTTTTAAAAGAAATATTTTGGATTCTTTGAAATCTTTTGATGCAGTTATGTTCGTTGGGCTCTAAAATAAAGAACTGTTTCATTACATTTTAAATATCTACGCGTGCCTGGATTTTATGCGTTCTTTTTTAAATTCATGGAGGTTTTTTTTTAAAAGAAATATTTAGGATTCTTTGAAATCTTTTGATGCAGTTATGTTCGTTAGGCTCTAAAATAAAGAACTGCTTCATTACATTTTAAATATCTACGCGTGCCTGGATTTTATGCGACCTTTTTTAAATTCATGGAGGTTTTTTTTTAAAAGAAATATTTTGGATTCTTTGAAATCTTTTGATGCAGTTATGTTCGTTAGGCTCTAAAATAAAGAACTGCTTCATTACATTTTAAATATCTACGCGTGCCTGGATTTTATGCGACCTTTTTTAAATTCATGGAGGTTTTTTTTTAAAAGAAATATTTTGGATTCTTTGAAATCTTTTGATGCAGTTATGTTCGTTAGGCTCTAAAATAAAGAACTGCTTCATTACATTTTAAATATCTACGCGTGCCTGGATTTTATGCGACCTTTTTTAAATTCATGGAGGTTTTTTTTTAAAAGAAATATTTTGGATTCTTTGAAATCTTTTGATGCAGTTATGTTCGTTAGGCTCTAAAATAAAGAACTGCTTCATTACATTTTAAATATCTACGCGTGCCTGGATTTTATGCGACCTTTTTTAAATTCATGGAGGTTTTTTTTTAAAAGAAATATTTTGGATTCTTTGAAATCTTTTGATGCAGTTATGTTCGTTAGGCTCTAAAATAAAGAACTGCTTCATTACATTTTAAATATCTACGCGTGGCTGGATTTTATGCGACCTTTTTTAAATTCATGGAGGTTTTTTTTTAAAAGAAATATTTTGGATTCTTTGAAATCTTTTGATGCAGTTATGTTCGTTAGGCTCTAAAATAAAGAACTGCTTCATTACATTTTAAATATCTACGCGTGCCTGGATTTTATGCGACCTTTTTTAAATTCATGGAGGTTTTTTTTTAAAAGAAATATTTTGGATTCTTTGAAATCTTTTGATGCAGTTATGTTCGTTAGGCTCTAAAATAAAGAACTGCTTCATTACATTTTAAATATCTACGCGTGCCTGGATTTTATGCGACCTTTTTTAAATTCATGGAGGTTTTTTTTAAAAAAAAATATTTTGGATTCTTTGAAATCTTTTGATGCAGTTATGTTCGTTAGGCGCTAAAATAAAGAACTGCTTCATTACATTTTAAATATCTACGCGTGTCTGGATTTTATGCGACCTTTTTTAAATTCATGGAGGTTTTTTTTTAAAAGAAATATTTTGGATTCTTTGAAATCTTTTGATGCAGTTATGTTCGTTAGGCTCTAAAATAAAGAACTGCTTCATTACATTTTAAATATCTACGCGTGCCTGGATTTTATGCGACCTTTTTTAAATTCATGGAGGTTTTTTTTTAAAAGAAATATTTTGGATTCTTTGAAATCTATTGATGCAGTTATGTTCGTTAGGCTCTAAAATAAAGAACTGCTTCATTACATTTTAAATATCTACGCGTGCCTGGATTTTATGCGACCTTTTTTAAATTCATGGAGGTTTTTTTTTAAAAGAAATATTTTGGATTCTTTGAAATCTATTGATGCAGTTATGTTCGTTAGGCTCTAAAATAAAGATCTGCTTTATTACATTTTAAATATCTCTTACCATTTTCGAATAATCAACGTTTTAAAATTGGAATTTTGACTTTATTATTTTGTGCTTAAAAACCAGAAAATTACAAATATTTAAAATGTAATAAAGCAGATCTTTATTTTAGAGCCTAACGAACATAACTGCATCAAAAGATTTCAAAGAATCCAAAATATTTTTTTTTAAAAAAAACCTCCATGAATTTAAAAAAGGTCGCATAAAATCCAGGCACGCGTAGATATTTAAAATGTAATGAAACAGTTCTTTATTTTAGAGCCTAACGAACATAACTGCATCAAAAGATTTCAAAGAATCCAAAATATTTTTTTTTAAAAAAAACCTCCATGAATTTAAAAAAGGTCGCATAAAATCCAGGCACGCGTAGATATTTAAAATGTAATGAAGCAGTTCTTTATTTTAGAGCCTAACGAACATAACTGCATCAAAAGATTTCAAAGAATCCAAAATATTTTTTTTTAAAAAAAACCTCCATGAATTTAAAAAAGGTCGCATAAAATCCAGGCACGCGTAGATATTTAAAATGTAATGAAGCAGATCTTTATTTTAGAGCCTAACGAACATAACTGCATCAAAAGATTTCAAAGAATCCAAAATATTTTTTTAAAAAAAAACCTCCATGAATTTAAAAATAGTCGCATAAAATCCAGCCACGCGTAGATATTTAAAATGTAATGAAGCAGTTCTTTATTTTAGAGCCTAACGAACATAACTGCATCAAAAGATTTCAAAGAATCCAAAATATTTCTTTTAAAAAAAAACCTCCATGAATTTAAAAAAGGTCGCATAAAATCCAGGCACGCGTAGATATTTAAAATGTAATGAAGCAGATCTTTATTTTAGAGCCTAACGAACATAACTGCATCAAAAGATTTCAAAGAATCCAAAATATTTCTTTTAAAAAAAAACCTCCATGAATTTAAAAAAGGTCGCATAAAATCCAGGCACGCGTAGATATTTAAAATGTAATAAAGCAGTTCTTTATTTTAGAGCCCAACGAACATAACTGCATCAAAAGATTTCAAAGAATCCAAAATATTTTTAAAAAAAAAAACCTCCATGAATTTAAAAAAGGTCGCATAAAATCCAGGCACGCGTAGATATTTAAAATGTAATGAAGCAGTTCTTTATTTTAGAGCCTAACGAACATAACTGCATCAAAAGATTTCAAAGAATCCAAAATATTTCTTTTAAAAAAAAACCTCCATGAATTTAAAAAAGGTTGCATAAAATCCAGGCACGCGTAGATATTTAAAATGTAATGAAGCAGTTCTTTATTTTAGAGCCTAACGAACATAACTGCATCAAAAGATTTCAAAGAATCCAAAATATTTCTTTTAAAAAAAAACCTCCATGAATTTAAAAAAGGTCGCATAAAATCCAGCCACGCGTAGATATTTAAAATGTAATGAAGCAGTTCTTTATTTTAGAGCCTAACGAACATAACTGCATCAAAAAAATTTCAACAATCCAAAATATTTTTCTTTTTAAAAAAGTCCATGAATTTAAAAAAGTCGCATAAAATCCAGACAATCGTAGATGTTTAAAAAGTAATGAAGCAGTTCTTTATTTTAGAGCCTAACGAACATAACTGCATCAAAGAATTTCAAAGAATCTAAAAAAAAATTTAAAATAAAAAACCTCCATGAATTTAAAAAAGGTCGCATAAAAACCAGACACGCTTAGATATTTAAAATGTAATGATGCAGATCTTTATTTTAGAGCCTAACGAACATTACTGCATCAAAACTTTTCCAAAAATCTAAAATATTCTTTTGAAAAAAAAGTCCATGAATCTAAAAAAGGTCGCTTAAAAACCAAACATGCGTAGTTATTATAAATTTAATTAAACAGTTTATCAATTTAACGTGCAGTGCGTGGAGTTCAATTAACAAATTACACACATTCAAAATATTAATTATTTAAATAAATGTACAAGACTTCTGTTCCTATAACAAACGCACTCGCTGCTTTGCAACGGGGCGAACAGCTAGTATCATAAAAACTGAAGAACGTCTTTTGTAGAAATATAAACTTGAAGTATTAATAGCTTCTATAATAACTGTAATAAAAGAATTCCAATTTAAATTCAACATGACTGAATTGGTTTTCAATAAGTAAAATGTTACATAAATGTAAGGTAACACCAATGTTTTGTGTTTTACGAATTTTAAACAACATGTTCTTCAATCGAAGATGCAAAGGTCAGGTTTTTATTTAAAATTCTTTAATTTGTTTAAAATGTGACACTCTGCTACAATACTCGCAGAACAATAGATAATAATTTGTAACAATAACAAATATAAATTTGCTTTAAAATTTCAGTTTGTCAAGAACTGTTAAAGCAGCAACATGTCTGAAACTTATCTTGTTGAAGAAGTTTTTGAAGATGGTAAAACGGACAATGAGACACCGGTATTCTTTGGCAAAATTACGAGTGAAGAAATTAAGATAATTTGGAAGCAATTGGAGAAAAAGTAAGTAATATTTATTTTGCTGAATACATTATCAATGTTGTGATAGTTTTGAATCTAGTCTACCTTGTACCTTTTGTATTTCATTGTTGTCAAGAGTACTAATGGATAAAAGTAGTAATTATATTAATTAAATAAGATTTACGAATGTAAATACTTGTCTTTTTTTAATAATTTTTATTTATTGTAACTGTTTCCTAGACTCAAACCTATTTAAGATTAAGATTAAAATTGTAGAATTAAGCGCCTGATAGATGTCAACTATTTTAACGGAAAATAAATAAAGCGTTGATTTCACTTTCAGAGAGGCTTGTTCTCCAAAGAAGTATCCCTTAAAGAGAAGCAAATCCTGCGAAGAGATCTATGCCAAAACTTCATGCTAGGCCGTTTCATCGTCAAATTAATAAAATCAGAACTTTTATTGAGAGACTATGGCAAATATTTAAGGATTTGTAATTTGTAAAAATCTAAATTGACTTAGAATAAATATATTTTGATTCATTAACTTAACACTTGTGTTTCTTTCAAAAACGTTTTAAATTTTGTAACAATAAGAATTTCTAAATATGAAAATAATCAAATGGGCTTGTGTCCTATGTCTTAATTTCTATAAAAGTGTACTATATATTGATAAAGTGGGTTACTAGAACCTCAATTGTTCAATTATTTTTTAATAACTCCTTATATGTTAAGAGATCACAAACGCTACCAACCTTACAACTCATAAATCTCTGCTATATGTATTTATATATCAAAATATCAAATATTATTTCCAGCTATTTCAAGGAACAATAAAATTTCAATATTATGTCTGCCTTACCAGGGTTAAATAAAATAAAAACTTATTATTCTTTAACTTGACTTGATTATTTGACTACCAACAGCTACAAAACAATACCACAGCACTGACCTACTCAACAAATAACTGACGTTAAAATGCATTTCACGTCATACAAATATGGTCGACCATTTCTAGCGCTAAAACTACAATTCAAACTTTTAATTGCTATATTTTCGTCAATATTTAGATATTTAATAAAATAGACACGCCAATACACATTTATTAACATCAATTTCAATCAACAATTGAATCGAGCACTAAAAAATGAGGACACAAGCCCATTACAGTGGTTATTTTATTTATTATATCGGAAGAATATAATTTATTTAAAAAAAGTAAGATGGCAGCACAGGTTCTAAAGATTAGAATTTTTTATTTAATTTATACTTCTTATATTTTTAATTATCTAAATCCAGCAAAACAGGAATGGATATTTCTTTTTAAGGAGCTGCTATCAATGATAGATCAGGTGTTCTGTATTTTTATTTATTTTTGGAGCCTTTTTATATAGACCTGATTTTTATTTTTGATTGTACAGTGCAGTCATCACAAAATCCATACAATCTGGGAGATAGAGGGGCTTAGTGACCTCCCACTCTCTCTTCTCTACACGTTAGGGGTTCTGCACTGCAGGTTCCTCACTCTCCCCGTCTGTAAGGGTCTTTAATTAATAGCTATGTCATCGTATAGTTTTTATACGCCATATACGTATAAATGTATATATTTATACAGAACGACGAAACGAAAACTCGAGGATATACGTGGATGGATTCAACGTACTAATTTTTAGGGAGGGTGCAGATGAAATTGGGTGAAAGCAGTGGCGTAGTAAATTTAATATAAAACCCCCTATGAATTTCAAAACGTAAGCTATTATATAAAGCTAATTACACATTGAATTTGAAAAGATTTGTAAGGCAATATTTAAGATTTACACCACGCCTGATTTGACGGCAACAAGTAAATCTCCTGAAAATCTATTACAGCACAAAAATCGGGTGGTAGTTTTTACAAATCTGAGTATTGAAAGGGATGTAAGCGTTCTAGCAAAAATATTATTAATAGGATTAATAAAATTCCAATATTATGTCTGCCGTAACAGGGTTAAATTAAATAAAAACTAATTATTCTTTGACTTGACTTGATTATTTGACTACCAACAGCTACAAAACATTACCACAGCACTGACCTACTCAACAAATAACTGACGTTAAAATGCATTCACGTCATATAAATATGGCCGACCATTTCTATCGCTAAAACTACAATTCAAACTTTTAATTGCTATATCTCCGACAACATTTAGATATTTAATAAAATAGACACGCCAATACACATTTATTAACATCAATTTCAATCAACATCATATTAATCATTTTCGAAATAAACAGATTTCAAGGAAATGAATTGTTTTATCAGAAAAAATGTTGCTTACAAACCAGAAAAACGTAGATATTATAAAATTAATCAAACAGTTTATCATTTTAAAGCGTAGTGGACATAATCGCATAAAAAATGTAAAAAATATTAAAAGGCCTGGAATCGTGTGTGTGTCCTGTGAGCATTCATTAGTTGTGCAAGTGTTTGAGCAACATATTTTGCTTCTATTATCAGTTCTAACACAATTGTGTCAATATTAGAATTGTTTTGATGCGATGGCGACGTTCACGGCTTCCAGATGTTGCTAAAAGCAAATTGTGACGATTTAACAAAAACGTAAAGATGATAACAGATAATGAAATTAGTTCTCAAAAGATTTTGGAACGAAACAAATATGTGGAAAGTTGTATTTTTATTTATTGGCTGTGGTAAGTGCAATTTACATATTTTAGCAAAAAAATTGGTATAAATATTAGAAATGGGCTTGTGTACTCATATTTAGTGGTCGATTTTTCAATTGTTGATTGAAATTGATGTTAATAAATGTATATTGGCGTGTCTATTTTATTAAATATCTAAATATTGGCGGAGATATAGCAATTAAAAGTTTGAATTGTAGTTTTAGCGCTAGAAATGTCGGCCATATTTATGACGTAACATGTCTGTACTATCAAGGGTAGGTCAGATATCTTAGCAACATAGCGGACGTGATATATGTCTTTGAACATTGAATCCCTTTAATAATTTAAGAGACAAAATGACTTTTTTAATTGTTAATATCTCTTAACATATAAGGAGTTATTAAAAAATAATTCGACATTTGAGGTTCTAGTAACCCACTTTATCAATATATAGTACACTTTTATGGAAATTAAGACATTAGACACAAGCCCATTTAAATCGTTTGACTACTAATTACAGTTCGTTATTTGCAGTTTCAGCACTTCCAGCAGATCTGCAACAGAGCCCCAATAATGTGCTGATTGAAGACCACCCTTGGGAAGTCTCTATAATGATCCTAAACCTTTCCTTCTGCTGTGGAGTCATCATCAGAGACACCATTGTGCTCACAGCTGGTCATTGTATGAAATCTCTAGTGGCTCCCTTTCATCACCAAGTTCGTGCAGGATCCGCCACCAAAGGAGAGGGCGGCACCGTCGTGGACGTTCGTAGTTTTCACGTGCATCCAAAATACGACCCTAATTCCCAGGATTACGACTTCGCCGTCGTAATTCTATCCTCCCCGTTAAAGTTTGGGCCAACCATCCAACCCGTTAAGCAACTAGCAGAAAAGGAAGATGTTCTCCTTCCAGGGGAAGTAGCCACAGTAACCGGGTGGGGCGCTCCGCACGATAAGGAGCCATCTGTGAAACAGTTGAGGAAGATCGAGGTGCCAATAATCGCCCAGGAAGCTTGCCTCGAAGATTACAATCATAAGTGGATCACAGACAGGATGTTCTGCGCAGGATTTCCTGAAGGAGGTCGCGATGCTTGCCACGGAGACTCTGGGGGGCCTATTATTATCGGAGAGAAACTTGTAGGAGTCGTTTCTTGGGGATGGGGTTGCGGAAAACCTGGATATCCTGGAGTTTACGCCAGGATATCTTCTGTAAGGGATTGGTTTGATGTTGTGTCAAATTATTTTGGATAATAAATAATGGGGTTGTGTCCTATGTCTTAATTCCTATAAAACTGTACTATATATTGATAAAGTTGGTTACTAGAACCTCAAATGTTCAATTATTTGTTAATAACTCCTTCTATGTTAAGAAATATTAGCAATTAAAAAAGTCATTTTGTCTCTTTAATTATTAAAGGGATTCAACGTTGTACACATTCCAAAAGCATGTGACATCACAACCGCTGCCAACCTTACAGCTCATAAATCTCTGCTATATGTATTTATATATCAAAATATCAAATATTATTTACAGCTATTTCAAGGAACAATAAAATTTCAATATTATGTCTGCCGTAACAGGGTTAAATAAAATAAAAACTTATTATTCTTTGACTTGACTTGATTATTCGACTACCAACAGCTACATAACATTACCACAGCACTGACCTACTCAACAAATAACTGACGTTAAAATGCATTTCACGTCATACAAATACGGCCGACCATTTCTAGCGCTAAAACTACAATTCAAACTTTTAATTGCTATATCTCCGTCAACATTTAGGTATTTAATAAAATAGACACGCCAATACACATTTATTAACATCAAACAAGACCATCTTTTATTCTAAATATTGAATCTGCACGTCACTGGGGCATTTATTTTACGTACCAACTTTTCAAATTTAATCAATATCAACTCCCACTTTTCTTTCCAATGTTATTTCAATTGTATAAACGCGTGAAGCTAACAGCCCCACAAAAGCAGTTCAAACAACGTTACAGGTCGATTTTCATAGCGTAATTATCATACATTATTATTATTAAATTTTATTACATTTTTTAGCCATAATTCACAATCAAACAAAGGATAAAGTTAGACATATGTGGTATGCTATATATCGTATAAGACCTTGGCGCCTAGTTGGCAGGCAACAAAGATTTCACGAGTACAAATATCGTGACACCATGAAATAAAAAGACAAAAATAGAGAAACTAAAAAATAAATATTGCAAAATTTTATCGATAAAGCGTGAACCATCATAAATATATACAGCATAAGTATAGTTTCTTCGTAAGGAGCTGCATAAAAGTTACTCTGTTAAAATAGGTGCAGTTACTTATATTTTACGATCTAATTTAGAGATTATTAGAGGTAATAAAGTTTAAACTATTAAAACACTGCGCTATATGTTAAGTATCCGTTAAAATTGAAACGGGTTACGGTGCTACGAGGTTGCGACGGTTCATATATTGATACAATTCCTTCATTTTTCTATTCTCTATTCAAGAAAGTTTAAATAATTCGAATATCAGTTATAGTTCACGAGATATAAGCGAGACAAATATTTTGTATGTATTAACAAGTGTATTATTATTGCCTTTAAAATTTTAATTTTTTTTTACAAATTTAAATATTTTATTTTCAACTTTTAAATATGTTTTTGAACGTACTTTTTCCCGCTGATTCCAAATCTGAAAACCATTTTAAAATATTTCCATTATTTAACCTTTGAAACGCTAATATCTCGAAAACAGGAAGTGCCACCAAAAAATAAATTGCAGATTTGAAATCAGCATACATTTTTACGTAAAGAACTATTATAAATTGTACAATCGGAGACAATCAATTTTTAATCAAATTTTAAAGGTTAACCACTTGTAAAATTTAAAAAAATTAAAATATTTTTTTTTCAACTTTTAAATATGTTTTTGAACGTACTTTTTCTCACTGACTCCAAATCTGGAAACCATTTTAAAATATTTCCATTTTGTATGTATTAATTTCGTTTTACAAATTGTCTTGAATAAATAATAGCGTCAGGTATTTAACCTTTGTAAATTCATTTCTGTCAACACCAAAGCATCAATACAACACCTATGACCTCTCCATGACCCCGAGGTTAGACGTAGCTTGTCAGTTGACCTGAATAGCGTGCTATATCTTAAAATTATTCAACACGGCCCAGACGCTCGTGTATTTTAACCGGTTCTACGTTATATCGGCTACGATGGGGTGTGCTACCCCTACAACCGCTCATAAACGCTACGATATAAATTAAATTTCACTGCTGTATCATTTATAATTTGCTATGTATAATTTTTAATTTGAGTGTACTTTGGTGATGTCATACTTGCGGCGCTAGTCATTTTTCTCTGTGAATTTAAATGTATCCCTACCTTGATATTATTGCTTTGATATTAGTGTTGGATACATGTATTTAAATATTTTCGAACTGTTTCTACTTCGTTTTCAGTCACTATTTATATAATCCATAACTTTATTTTTATCTTAATCGAATAACCTTGTTCAATTTTACATCCCATTAAAATTATCTTGCGAAATGTCACCGGAAATAGATCTATGTATTTAGTAATTATTTCAAAATGTGCAGCTCTAGTATCTCCCATAATTCAACGCGGCAGCCATGTTCAGAGGTAAACTTAAAATGTCAAGTGTATCAGTATTGTTCTTATCAAAAAAAGTAATTTATTAATAAAAAAAATGTTTTTTAAAACAGAAACAGTTGTTGTGAATGTTAATAAGCATCTAACGCTTGGTTTTAGCTATTTAGTTAATCTTTAAACTTGCTTTAATTAACATAAATAGTGTTTTAAAAATTTGACATATAACCTTAAAAAATAGTGAGTTAAAATTACAAATTGCTAATAAATAATTGTAGTGGCGAATAAGAACTATAAATATATTAGTTTATAAATATTTAACAATTAATTTAAAAGTATTAATGTTTATGTAAAGGTGTTTTATTGTTGTTAATTTTGACTTTTTAAAAGTCAGTGTAGTGATCATTGAAGCATGGAATAACATGTAGATGGTGTTGCCAACATATTCAGGTCAGAAAAATGTTTCTAAAATTTGCATGTTTTTTATTATATCTATAAATCACTGAATATTGAGTGAGGAGTATACGAAAGACTGTCTTAAAACAGACTTCGTATTCAGTATCAGTCATTGAAACTTGTGAAGATGAAAATATTTCCCACAAGACAATTTGTATGGATAAAATTATTTGCTGTCATGTCTGTTTGTTGAACATCTTGAAAAGATATTGTCTGTATCTTTCCACAACAAAGCCAAGACTGTGTAAAGATAAACATTTTGTGTAGTTTGAATAAGAGTTCCTATAGTATGTTTTGTTTCCACCCTCCATTCGCTATTGCCACAACTCTCAGTCATTTGTAATCCATTGCTGAGTGTTGGCGAACGTTCACGATAGTTTACGAATGTTGCCGATTGTCGCTAGCTCTTTCTAACTATATAATAGGCTTGTGCACTCATTTTTTAGTGGTCGATTATTCAATTGTTATTGAAATTGATGTTAATAAATGTATATTGGCGTGTCTATTTTATTAAATATCTAAATGTTGACGGAGATATAGCAATTAAAAATTTGAATTGTAGTTTTAGCGCTGAAGATGGTCGGCCATTTGTATGACGTGAAATGTATTGTATAGGTCAGTGCTGTGGTAATGTTTTGTAGCTGTTGGTAGTCGAAATAATCAAGTCAAGTCAAAGAATAATAAGTATTTAACCCTGCTAAGGCAGACATAATATTGAAATTTTATTGTTCCTTGAAATAGCTGTAAATAATATTTGATATTTTGATATATAAATACATATAGCAGAGATTTATGAGCTGTAAGGTTGGCAGCGGTTGTGATGTCACGTGCATTTGGAATGTGTACAACGTTGAATCCCTTTAATAATTAAAGAGACAAAATGACTTTTTTAATTGTTAATATCTCTTAACATATAAGGAGTTATTAAAAAATAATTGGATATTTGAGGTTCTAGTAACCCACTTTATCAATATATAGGACAGTTTTGAGTCCATTATGAGTTAAACGAAACCTACATTCGAAATCGATATTCCTTTAACTTCTGGTGCCCTCACTACATTTCAAAATTGCTTCAAGCTTCGCAAATGTACACTCAGTCTAAAAATACAACATCGTTCTCAAGTAAAAGTATATTACTAGACATTGAGCAAACGCACCACTGCAGGGAGTAGGGAATCCAGCCAATATGATAGCCCCACGGTAGACCTAAACGTTCCGCAGACACTCGGTTAACATCGTCTGGTGGTCGGAACGTTCCCCTCTCCCCACACGAACCTACCAGTGCGTTCAATCCAGTCGATCCGCGATCTTCATTCTGTGAAGGTTTGTTTTGCATCTACTCGTTTTGTTTTATTTTTCAAATTTCTAAACAAGTCAATGTTTTGATTGAAGCAATTTGTGTCAGAATAAGAAAACATTGTTTTTGTGCTTAAATTTTGTGATATTATTTTTTATTCAGGTGGCTGTGATTATCTTTTACATGTAGGTGAAATAAATATATTTATATATATAATCTTATTTATATATTAGATGCTATTCGCATAGAATTAGAAGAAGGAACATGTGGTATTTAAAAATATGCAAGGTTTTAAAACTGATTTGCAAATTTTAGTCGTAGTAGGTCATAAATAATATTATCATAAATAAGAACTAAGTATGTATATTTAAATATATATTAAAACTTCTGTAATATTTAATTTATTGATTTATGTTATTATGATTTGGAATCGACAGCCTCTGGCACCTTCTTTCAAATTTCTTTTATTTAACATAGTCCTCTTACTATATTTGTAATTTATATGGTGGCGAAGCCTCAGTCGATGTTACCAACAGTGCTGCTTAATAAAACCTTTATTATTTATTGTAATTAATTTATTAAACGTAACACTAATCAAAGCTTTTGTTTGAGTAATGAACTCGAGATTAAAGAAGGTTTTGTGCTACCTTACATTCATCTAATGCTATCCTAAAGCAAATTCGAGCAATATTTAGTCGTGTTTCACACTTGCTAGCTTGCCAGAAGCTAATTACAAGATAATTATCTCAAGGAAGTTGTCTTATAGTGCAATTTCACACTTGCTAGCTTATTACAAAGTAATCAAAGCGTTACATTTATCCTTAGCTTGTCCAAAATTGTTTATTCTTTAAAAATGGAGATTTTACAATCTTTAAATGATGTTTAAAAAAATGTAGTATGTCACAAAAGGTTTAATTTAGGTAGAAAATATAACGCAATGTTAGACTTGAATTACCTTGTAGTAAACTAGCAACTGTCAAGTTAAATTTCAAATAGAAATATCACGTTTAGATTTTCAAAAACATAAAAAACCAATAAAACATATTTTAAAAATGTCGTAGAATTTCTACGGCAAAGACAAAACTGTCTAAAGACAGTGTAACACTAACCACTATTTTTCTAGATTTACTAATTTTTATAAACATTAAGATAACTGACGATGCGAATGTATTTGGTCCAGCGAGCGCGAGTTATTGATCTATGTTTACAGATTTGCATGCTATTGTTATTGTTACCAATATAAGTGCTATATGTACATAGATAAAACTTATACATATATATAAATATACGTATAAATCTCCGCAGAGGCATGGAGCCTGCGGAGCCAGCTGATTTGGTTGAGTCAACTTTCTTTATCAAACAATTTATACATACTAATATTACACGTTCTTTATCACTTAAATAAATGACAAATTATTATGAGTATTATATACTACACTTTAGAAATGATGCAATAGGCTTATTTGTAGCATTTACGTAAATTTTATGTAATAAATACGTTTGTACGTGATTGCTACGCACCTTCACAAAGACACAGTTAGATATCCTATATTATAATGTTCCAAGTGAAAGTATATATGTTTGTTTGTTTATATGTTTACGCGATTATGTATGGTGGCTCGAAAACAGCTCCATGCATCGTTATGAAAATTACCTATTTCGTAGAGAAAAAAGTTCTAAGACTTTTAGCGTCTTCGGATTTTTCCCTAAATCTCCTGGAAACTCATAATTTTGGAAAAACTAAAAAAAAATTCTTCAATGCTAACATTTTTTGATAATTAGAAATGGAAAAATTGGAAAATAGGGCGTTGAGAAAATTATGGGGCCCGGTAGAAAACTTTGAAGAAAATTCAAATCTCGGATTCCTTAATAATAAAATATATTATTAAAAAAAATAATTAAATATTTTATTTGGGGGCGTGGGAGCGGTTTTTGCCGAGGGTAAAAATTGGGCAAGAAAATTGAAATGTTATATATGGGCTAACTTTGGTACCTAATCTACAAATCGGAAAAAAAAATTACAAATTTTGAAAAAAAGCTGGTCAAATAATGAACAAATTGAAAAAAAATAATTTTTTTAGTCAGTTTATCACACACAAAAGACAGTTGTCGTTTGCGACGGGGTTAAATGTAGGGTTCGTATATAAAAATGCAAATTTTAACAATCAAATTCTGAAAATTTAGTACCGCAACTTTTTCTACGTATAATCGACATTATCAAGATGATCGTACGAGAAGTGATTTTCTTTAAAGTAGATGACAAAGTGTGCTAATACGAAACCCCTACTGAAAAAGTCTTTATCAAATAACGTAAATAATGATATACAAAAATTTGCATTAGTTCTTACGTAATATTTATTAATATATGTATTTATTTATATGTATGTGCGTATAAAAAATACATTTTAACATAAGATGCAATAAACCTTCGCTCCTTAAACGGTCTACCGATCAAGACCTCTGATTGGTCAAGGCCATCTGACACAATCAAATGACGTAATTATATAAAATAAATATCTACATAACCTCAAATATTTATTGCTTAAGTTTTATATATAATATTTATTAATAGGCAATGAAATTATTCATTCATTATACCAGGTCAAAATAACTGTCAACCGGCAAAGTGACTGTCTTCATACAAGGCTTAATTATTAATCTATGTTCATAAAAAGTTTAGAATATGAAACTAACCTCAAAATGTAGCGTATATGTCATTTAGTTAATTCTAATCGCGGTTTTCTTCTTTGCGGTATACCAATCATAAATCCGGCTGTGAAAAGAGTTTCAAATATTTGGTTAGATTGCAATTTTTTTGTATATATCTGTAAAATAGTTAATTATAGGTTTTAATTTGAATTTTTCCGTCTCCTATATAAGCTGTCATCTTCAATAGATGGTGATTGCACGTTTTGTTTGTTAATCATTAGTTGGTACAAAGTTCGTCGGTAAAACAGTGACCACCCAGTAAACAATTTGGTGAAGTGCCCTATTTGGTGAAGTTCGAATCACTCGTACAATTCTATTCTAACGCTTTGCAAGTTCTCTACCTGTCACAGATTTTGTATTAGTTTTTCATAATAATATTCTTTCTTTTTCCAACATCATTCATTAAGTATTTCTGTTTCTTTCCCACATAGATATATTTTTTTTAAGTTCACTTTCATCTCATTTATTCCAAAGTGAGAGAGAAACGAGATGCGGTTAGACAAGTAAAATATATTTTTCACCGTTACACTTGTATAGTATTTTGTTCAGTACAGTATGTTTAAAGTATATGCTATCCTTTTTCAACAAACATTTCTTTAATGGTAATAGACAGACGCTATCTCCCTCAATCCCCGAATATAATGTATATAAACGAAGATAGTATCTAGCGATGGTAAGACAGAGGTTTTAAACCTAACGCAGACCTGCCGATCGTGGATTTTTGAATCACCAAAACAATGTAAAAAACTAATATAACGAGTATTGCTGAAGATGAATAATATTCATTAAAAAAATCACGATCCGTACTAAAGATTCTTCATTTAAATATTTCTATTTTGCAGACTCTAAAAAGTAGAATTCCATTAAGTTTTATACCCCTGCCATCCCTGCTAGTGTCAAGTTTATAACTCCGGTCATAAATCATAAACCGGAGTCGCTTTTAATTCAGCAGTGAACCGTCGTTGCGATCTCTGTAGCTCATAAAAAGGGCCTTTCCTATGAACGACTGAATAGAAAACGAACACGTTCCAGACAAAAAACTTATGATATGTAATAGAAATTAAGTAGAATTTACTCCAAAATGTTTACTGGGTTAATGCATATTGTTAGGTTATTATAAAATTAGATAAAAAGGAATTGACAATTTAAAAAATAAACTTTAAATGTCGTTTCTTTGATTTCAGGTAAGATAGTATGATTTAAGTTAAACAGTGTAATTATTAAACACATAAGTTTGATTAAAAAAGTACAATTCCTAATAAAATTTTTAATAGGTTGTTTTTCTATCGGTTATTTAGTTCCTTCAGACTTGGACATCGTCTTTAAAACAATTTCAATTTTTCTGATAATTAATTAATTAATTAAATTTCTACAAATTAAATTACAGTTATAATAATTGGCATAAATAATGTCTAATTAGTATTTAATGTCGATTTATTATTACTATAATAAGCAGTAAAATATAAATGAATATTAATTGACCATTGGAGGCCATTTTGATTAGTTTATCAATAAAATGACAAAGCTGTTTTTTTTAATTACATGCATTACTCGTACCTGTCATTTTGTCACAATAATTGATATGAAGTTGGCTTCACAAGGTCTTTGCAAGTAAAGAAAACTTAAGAAAACGTAAATATTACTTAATGAAATTACGCACGCTATTTTCAAGGTTAAATTTGTTACTAAATACCATGGTATATTAGGAATGTTTAGTAATTAATATGGGTTAGAAATTACATATTTTTCTATAAATCTAGTGATCGTCCAGTTCATTAGTAAGACAACTGAAATAAGTAAACCATTTTGCAACTATCTTAAAACTACATATCTAGATTCATATCCTTAGCTTAAGCAGAGTTCTCACGGGGTGACACACATTTCATGAGTGTACTAAAACAGATTCATCCATTTCATACCCTTCTTCTTCCCCTGCAAGATTTCTATCAGGTCTACTTCATCTTCCAAATTCTCCCAACACCTACTCCTAATGTGCTATTCATTTTACTACTTCTTTGTCACACATCTTACCCAGTAAACATTTTGGAGTCACTTTTCATCATATTGAAGATGCGCATGATTTTGTTGTCATGAAAGAGTTCAGTTTCTCATAGTCGTTCATATGAAATGTCTATTTTATCGACAACAAATTGCGAAACCCCTCCATCTGTCAGAATGCAAATGAAGATAATGTTGATGCCAACTATAATGGGCTTGTGTCCTATGTTTTAATTTCTATAAAAGTGTACTATATATTGATAAAGTGAGTTACTAGAACCTCAAATGTTCAATTATGTGTTAGGAGATATTAACAATTAAAAAAGTCATTTTGTCTGTTTAATTATTAAAGGGATTCAACGTTGTGCACATTTCAAGTACATGTGACATCAAATCCTTGTGTAAGGTTACCAACCTTACAGATCATAAATCTCTGCTATATGTATTTATATATCAAAATATCAAATATTATTTACAGCTATTTCAAGGAACAATCAAATTTCAATATTATGTCTGCCTTAGCAGGGTTAAATAAAATAAAAACTTATTATTCTTTGACTTGACTTGATTATTTGACTACCAACAGCTACAATACGTCACCACAGCACTGACCTACTCAACAAATAACTGACGTTAAAATGCATTTCACGTCATACAAATATGGCCGACCATTTCTAGCGCTAAAACTACAATTCAAATTTTTAATTGCTATATCTCCGTCAACATTTAGATATTTAATAAAATAGACACGTCAATACACATTTATTAACATCAATTTCAATCAACAATTGAAAAATCGGCCACTAAAGAATGAGGACACAAGCCATTACTTATTTCTTGTGGGACGTCACATGCAGAGTTAAAATATTTATAAAAATACTCTATAAATATTTATAAACAATACTTTTCTAGACACCCAGTTCATGATATGCAAATTACTTGACCACGGCTGTATTTTTTAAATGCATTGAGAGCTGATTACAACTTACTGTTAATTATCACAAATTGTTATCTCTAACATGATAATAGCCAATTTGTTTATATTTGATACGTGTAAATAATGCACATGCGTTTCCAAAGTGCATCTGATGACATCACAAGCTGTGTGGATCATAATAGCGGTAATCTGGTATATCGATCGTACAGTTCATTAGTGAGAGAACTCTAAATATTGAGTTTTGAGATAACGATGAAAACAGTATTCGCGTTTTGTGCATTGCAGCGGTATTTGACAAGTTTATCTGCATTGTAATTTTGTTTGGATGCATTTATGAGTTATCTGAGTATCGAATCAGATAGAGGATGCAATTTGGCATGTAACTGTAATTGAACATTTGAGGTTCTAGTAACCCACTTTATATATAGTACACTTTTATAGATGTTAAAATTAAAATAATCAATTATCAGCATTAGAAATATGTAAATTTTGATATTGTAAGATGAATACAAAAACTAACAGATAGTGTGAAAGCCAAGAGGACGATCGTATGTGCACTCTGCCTTTCTTTTGCTCGATATATTTTTGAATTCTGGGTCGATGTATTTTTAGCCATAGTTAGTAGCTTCGTTTAGTTCGAGCGAACTTCGTGCGGCGATTTCGCCCGAAATTAAAACGCCATTCTCAATCGTTGGTTGTTCTATAAAAACCAAAACCATCAGTGCAAATAATAAAAAAATAAATATATTAAAAAAAAAAAACACAACAATTAAAAAAACAAATTAAATTAAAATATGAATAAATAATTTTTAAAATAGTGGTAAAAACATTTGTGTATTATTATTTATTTATTTATTATAAATTAGAGTTTTAATTAATTAGATACAGTCATTATTAAAAGTTTTATCCGTCGTATGTAATTACATATGGAAAATCGCCAAAATGTTGATTGTTACTAAAGTTAAAGAAAAATGATCTTGTTCATTAAAATAACAGTGTTGGACACTGTTAAAGTAGTCTATTAATATAAATTGGGAGACAGCTGACTGCGGCAAATATTACAAATTGACTGGGTTATTTTTAAGTTTATAAAAATTTAATAAAAAGTGGAATTTATACAGGATGCTAGATACATAAGTGACAATCTTGAATCGAATAATGCAGGAGGTCAAAAAAAACATATTTGTTTCATGTAAAGTGTCAGTGTTAACGTATAACACTTCAAAATGAAAAGAAAATAATAAAAACCTCAAAAATAGGAGTGATATAATGTGATAAGCGTTTGAATTTAATAAATGAAACGTAGAAGAGAAGGGAAGCGGGAGGAAAGCGTATTACGTCACCATTAAAACTAGTAGAACGCATTTATACAAATAAACATAACAATGCCGCTTGCATACGCTTCCCCTTCGCTTCTCTTGTTTCCTACATTTTATTCATTGAACAGAATACGTTGATCGCTTCAAAATCTCCTTTACATACTATTTAATCTTATTTAAACTAAGGTTTACTTAATTTATAATTAAAATCTATCTTTCTCTCTTTTCTTTCTTCTTATATCCGCCATCTTCCTCTTTCTTTGCAATATCTTCTATAGACTTACTTCTAATATGCCCATCTTCTTCTTCTTTTCACCCTAATTAACATCCTGCATGTTTTCACGTCCTCTCTTCCTCAAAACATGCTCATCTTTCTTCGTTCTTAATGTTCTAAACCTTGCGATCATCTGTTTTCCTTATCTCCCTGTTTTTCCAGGTACTTCAACATCTTCCCCGTTTACAACTGCCTGTATCTTTCATTGCACCCAGTAAACAATTTGGTGAAATGTCTTGTTTTTTAACGTTTCTAGCACTTCAATTATAGTTCGCATCAACTTTATCTTCATTTGTATTCAGACAGGTGGAGTGGTTTCGTGGAAAATAGATATTTAATATGAACGACTGTGAGAAACTGAACTCTTTCTTGATAAAGAAATCACACGCATCTTCAATATGATGGCAAAGTGACTCCAAAATGTTTACTGAGTGCGTACTTCGCTTCACCATCTTCTTCATCCTTTCCTGTTCCTGCATCTCTGCATCCTTTTCCCTTAGAACACCCTGCACTAAAGCACGATTAGTAAATTTTCAATTGTTCATAATTAAAATAGAAGAATTCATATTTCTGTTCAACTTGTTATAGTTTTCCTGGTTCCTGCTTTTTTAAACATTTGTTTTTTTACATCACGACAAATATTTATTTAAGTGTTTAAGTAATATGGTTTACTATATATATAAAAATTGTTTAGATTGCTTTAAATTAGCGATGTAGGGCGCCCAAACTTTGCACCCAGACTTGATTCTCTGAATATAATATTATCTTTGTCGTAGAATGCTAGACATAACAGATAGCAAGAACAATTTTGTCTTATGATGGTCTTGTCGCAAGTGTACCATTGTCCTAAAAGACGTTAAATCATGTTTTAGGTAGTAATAACCTCCTGTAAATTAAAACCGATATCTCGAAAACCAAGACACTTTACTTAGTAACACATACTATTATCCTGAACCAAACAAAACACGGATGTTATCTTATATTAATGTAATTACTTTACTTCATCTAAAAATTTTAATTCTTAAAAGGTGTTTTTAAGTAATTTCCAAGAAGCAGTAAAATAGATTACATATTAGGTAAAATAATTTACGAAACTATGTTTACCGACTTTTTACATTCAATATAATTTTAACACAATAAAGTGGAATATATATATAAAGAAAAGTAAAGAAAACAAAGTTTTAGACAGCCTGCATTTTAGTTATTCGATTTCAAGGTTGGCACGCATGTATCCAACACCCTGTATTAATCATTTAAAAATTAGGAACATCACTCTAAATATTTTTTGAAATGGAATATGTTTCAAAAACAAACATGGTGCTCAAATCGCGTTGAGAAAATTGTAATTTCTGAGTGTATTTACGCGCTCCATAGTTTGAGAAGCTTTGTTTTAACTTAAATGTTTGTAATATCGATTAGTACACAAATAATGATGATTACATGAATTTAATATTTAGATGGGAGTGGAATGTGGTGGCCGAGAGAGGGGGGGGGGGAGTAATAAAAAAACAAATTACAATAATTAAATTGTCATATGGACTACTGTTAAAAGTCGTATACGAAATAGGGTGTCCAGTAGGAATCTTTATAAAAACTAACTTTATTTTACCTAGAATTTAATTTCGGATTTCATTTATCCATTTAAACACCATTTTCAATTATCAAAAAACACAAACTTGAGATCACATTTAAAATCGCAATCCTTTTAGAATTCCGCCGAAGGATTGAAACATTTTTGTTTCATAAACTTAATACTACCTAGAACTTTTAAAATAGCATAAGTAAGGGTTTTATTAGTGTCGCATGTTTATGTCGCACTAGTCTGTACGTTAAAAGTACAACACATTTAGTACACTCTTGTCTAAATAATGTCAACTTATGAATGAAAATATATAAATGTTGGATATCGCATGTTTAAGTCGCTGTTTTAATGTGTACAGAATCTATAATTATGTTTTCAGCGCAATTTCTAAAAGTTAATCGCAATTTAATCCATGAATTACTTTATTAACAACGTGTTAATTCTCCTGGAGTTGTGACGTCACGGTACGGCTCGGCGCGACGTTTCTCTAGACTCTAGGAATTAGTCATTACATTATTGACGATAACACCGTTGTTTACATTACTTTGTAGCAACATTCAAGGTAAAAAAACAAACAATTATTTCAGAATTGGAATAAAATATTTAAATTCACATATTTGTCAAAGTTACACTGTGACAATTACATAATAAAAATTACTATGTGAACATATTCGTAGTGCCTAAGGCTTGTCACACAATGCAAGCGATTTAAGCGAATTTTGACAGGGCTTAATATTGTTGCCCGGTAGAAATTGCAATAAATATATTCACAATTGAACTAAAAATATATTTTTCCTCACTATTAGCTTGATTCAGCCGTTCTCAAGTGATGCACTTACCAACGAACAGCATTTAATTTTTATTTATATAGATTCTTAGCTTAACCGACCAGTTATTTTTCTTAACCGACTATTACACCACACAGGTGCTATTTTACGTAGTAATTTTAACTGTGTATAGGTTAAAAATATGACAAATGAATGTTGTCGAACATATCTACCGCCGCTATCTCGAAAAAAGTAAATTATACGTGGAATTAACTAATGGCTTAGCTGAAGCGGCATTTCAATTACATTAGAACAACGCTGTATAGCTAATATTAGGTGTAATGACCAATTGGACACCGTTTCTTAGAATGTTATGATACTATATTATTAAAAAATCACTCATCAATCAATCATTTATAATTCCCGTTATAGATTGAGTGTGTTTGTGGATACAGTGGCGGATTGGAAACAGAGGTGAATTAAAATGCATTTGGGTAGTATATTTATGAGTGAGATGAGCTATGGTGGAGATAAATCTATAACGAGCTAATTTTTGTACTGTATCATAGATGGTACTCAATCAATTAAATCCATCTCGACAGTAAAGGCATGTGACAAAAAAAATATTGTCTAAATTTCGAAATATATTAGCATTGACAATATTACTCCTTATCCGACTCCACTTACAAATAGACACTTTCAAATCAAAATAATGATAGCTGTATAAAGTATAAAGTTGAATTCCAATTCTTATGACTTATAGAAATTGAAATTTTATTAGAAAATATAGCAATATTCATTTTCAAAACTTATTTTTGCGGTTCCAACTCATTAAAAGTCAGTGGAAGAAAGCTTAAAATGTAGATACGTTATTCATCTAACTAATTGCAGCTTTAGATTTTGATTCGCGTTTATAGTTACTTACATAAAACGATTTAAACATAAAGAAACATGTTTTTTTTGATAATATTTAACCTGCTGTATAGTATCAAAAAATGGCCAAGAATCGTTTCACCTTAATACACATGCAAAATTTTAACAGGATGCTTCTTGGAAAGGTCCTTATAGTCAACATAAAATTAAATCTGTAATAACTAGAAACGCAAGAAAGGTTTTCCTGCTGTCTAAACATATTTTAAAGCAAAATTTGAGCAGATTTATTTATTGTCGCTATATATAATAATTGTACTTAATATAAATAAACAAAATAGAGAATATTTAAATTTTGCTGCGTCATTATCTCTTGGATTAGACTTAGAAATTGTCACAAACCATTTGAGAATCTATTATGTATTTTTAATAGCTATTGAACAAGTTGTTCCTTTTGCCAATTTAAATTTGTTGGCGATGTTGGGGGAAGCGGGAAGGGGGTTTAAATAGTACTGTTTAATTATTGCAACATAATTAAAATCTATATGCGTCAAGTCACGCGGGCTATTGACAATCCCAAATAAATGTTTTCGGATTTAAAAATATATTTAGCTGATAGCAACGTAGAAATATATATAATTGTAATACATTATCTTCTAGAAAATATTTTGCGGACGTTTAGAAAAGTTGCTGTAACTTCGAAGTGGAATAAGCTATTAATTAGAGTAATACCTTATTTGATGTGGAAGTAAATTGTCTATAAACTTTGCCTGGACCATTTTTTAAGAAAATTTCGTCCAATGCCTTAAATTTGATGTCGAATTCCGATAATTTTCGTAACCTTCAACTTTATTTTCGTTATGTCTTTAATAGTAAAATTTATGCAGCCAACCAATTTAATTCTCCGTCCAATAAGCTATTAAGCACTCTTCTAGCTTTATCCGTTCGAGAGATATAGCCATTTTTCTATGCGACCTACATTCCGTGGCATACGCTTGTACTAGGGATGGTGATTACTGTCCTAACTTCGGATATTGCTTGTGAAACATATTTCATTTTACAAAATACTTTCAGAGAGGTGTTCCCAACTAAAGAAAATGGATGAGAATGGCGGATCTGGCCGATCAAATAGACGACTTTATCTGTAGTTTCGAGGGTGCCGGTGACCTAACAATGGATACCCTAGCAATGCTGATATTCGTTTGGGCGATAGTGGCCCTATTCGTCTTATGGTTGTGCAAATTCTTATATAATAAATATGTTAAAAAAAGTGAAACAGACTTAACGAAAACAGCCGAAGTAAAAACGAAACCCGAAGCCGAAAAAATTGTTGAAGTTTTAGACAAATCTATTGAAAATGGAAGTGCAAGTGAAAGTGTTAAAAATGTGGAGAAAAGTGTTAGTAAAGTGGCTGTTAGTAGAGTTGGTGGGGGGAAGAAATCAACGTATGTTCCTCCCACTCCTCCTATGAGGAAGAGGCTGAGTAGAAAGTCCCCAGGACCGGAGCTGGGAACGAAGAAGTCTATACCGATTCAAGTGCCTTTGTGCACAGGGCCGGATCCGCAAAGTGTGTTGTTCGTTAACGAAGGCCTTCACTGGCTTTACAGTGATCAGGTCATCGTCTATGAACTCCTGGCGATTTGGGTGCAGGCCATGAACGACTACGCCAAGAAAGCTGTCGAAGAAGTAAGTCATTTTCTTTATTACTTTCACACAAATTCATTGGTTTATGGCTAATATAAAACTAATCTCTAATCTCTAAACACACCCACATATGTTTAAGGTTTACTTATCATAAAATATATTCCTTTTATGTAAAAAATGTTATCTAAATATCACGTTTTATAATCGTCATTGCTATTAGGATCATAAAATGACTTTATGATTAATCTTATTGAAGTAGTAAGAAGACCAAAGATCAAAAGAATTAGAAAGTATCTTTAGAATCATAAAACTAAACGATTTTATGTAAAATTTAAACCTTTTTATATTAAATGTTGTACATAAGGTAATTAATATAGTATAGGGGCACAAATAAATGGCCTTTCCGAAAGAAGGTCGGCAGGAAAATTACTCTGGCCTAAAAATTACATAAATTTTGGATATCTTTTGGTTTCTTTCAAATGTTTTGGTTTAATTGGTGCTAGAGGTTTGGTAGTTGTTATGAATTTTACAGAGGACAAAGTAAAGAACAAATTTCATCTTTTCAACTTTTTTCTAAATCCAATAACAAGAGCGCTGCATCGCCAGGAAAATTGAACATTTATTCGTTATTGCAAGTTGACGAAAATACGCAAAACTCAATTATAAACCCATTGTTCATATGGTATTGAATTAATAATTTATTACGTGTTCAAATTGGCCCTTATTTCATTGACAAAACCACCCAAATGGTCACTATTTTAATTTTTTTTGTTGCTGAGTACTGAAGCAGACTACAGACCTGGAAAGAATCTTTTTAAATAGGTAAAGATATGCTCTACTTCCACACATTCTGTAGTTTTTAGACCACAGAAAGTTCTATTCAAACATTTTTAAGACGTATTTTAAAATTCCAACAAGTATTTACCTGTGTATAACCTTGCAACAACATTTTGGGCAATGCCATTGTCGCTACCTTCCGTCCTACGCATCTTCAACTATTACCAATATGCAGTTTATCAATTAACACCTTCTTTTAGCGCGCAAACAAGAAAGCGAATGTATTTTAGTAACACCTAGAGCGTCCTACACGTCGCCACGTTATTTTCCGACATTCCACAGCAATGGTCGCGACGCTTCTTCTCTAAAAGAACTAAAAATATTTGATGACGAATTGTCAGTGATGCAACCATGACATAAGAATTTCGTCATTGTTTTGAATCATTTGGTAGATAACGTGTCACTTATTTGTAGTGACATTTTATTGAAAACAATTTCAGAAATAATGAATTATATTATTGTTTAAATCGAAGAATATGTTAAATTATTCTAATACGTTCCATGTAGCGTTCGGAAAGCAAGTCCCAAGGCTGTGGAATAATCGACTGTTTATTCTCATCTATTATTTACATGTATCGACTCAATGAATAATATATTCAGTTTCTTATATTCAATAGAAAAACGTCAGTATATGGGGACATATAATCACAACCAAATAAATTTTCGCAAAACTTTCGAGCACGATAACTCCCAATCTACGCTTCCAATTTTAACGAAATTTTCACTGAAATATTAAGCGAAATCTTCAAAATTCATGTACATAATTTTATTATTATAGCATAAGTAGTTTTGAAGTTATATAGATATTTTTGAAAGCATTCATATATAAATGAATAAAGCAAACGCTACAGTGAACTAGCGGTATAACATAACCTAGCAAATAGCAAAGTTCACAACCAAATCTATTAGGTTTTCAGTAATAATGACGTCACTATAGTAAGATTAACAATTATGTCATACTCCGTATAACTTTTATTTGATTTATACCTGCAATTCACACGCCGGAACAAAGCACATTGTATTTTAGCGGATAAAAGGAACGTAAAGGGCAAGAGAAGTAAGGGGGGCGGAGAGTAGTAATAAGGCCACGGTTCCGAAGAGAATACTCGGACGTAGTAGTTTTATTCTTTAGGAATATTACGACATTATTTTTTATAAAAGTTTTATTTAAACCAATGCTGTCACATTCACTCACGCACAACGGCAGCTATGCAATTAATAAAAGTAGAAAGTCATTTTGCAGTACCCGTGAACGATATTGGACGGTTTAGAATTATGATTTGTGACCATTTTGTGATTACTGGTATAGGGATTCAAAAAGAACAACGGTATTCTTTTCGAGGGATATTACTTTTTAGTCTAGAGAGGATTTTAGTGGTCGATTTTTCAATTGTTGATTGGAATTGATGTTAATAAATGTGTATTGGCGTGTAGATTTTATTAAATATCTAAATGTTGACGGAGATATAGCAATTAGAAATTCGAATTGTAGTTTTAGCGCTAGAAATGGTCGGCCATATTTGTATGACGTGAAATGCATTTTAACGTCAGTTATTAGTTGAGTAGGTCAGTGCTGTGGTAATGTTTTGTAGCTGTTGGTAGTCAAATAATGAAGTCAAGTCAAAGACTAATAAGTTTTATTTTATTTAACCCTGCTAAGGCAGACATAATATTGGAATTTGATTGTTCCTTGAAATAGCTGTAAATAATATTTGATATTTTGATATATAAATACATATAGCAGAGATTTATGATCTGTAAGGTTGATAACCTTACACAAGGATTGTGATGTAACATGCACTTGGAATGTTTTACAACGTTGAATCCCTTTAATAATTAAAGAGACAAAATGACTTTTTTAATTGTTAATATCTCTTAACATTTAAGGAGTTATTAAAAATTATTAATCACAACATTTTCAGTATATAGTACAGTTTTATAGAATTAGAAAGATATAGACATTTAAATGTCTTTGACGAGATATTTTACGCTCCAAATAACTATGAGATCATCAAGAAATAATATGACCATTCATTCAGAATGGCGCGCCCATATCTTACAGACAGTTAAGCTCGTAACCCGGACTAGAGGGCAGTTGCAGGGGCAGGGGCAAGGGGTGACCCGTGACACGGCATGGCGAGGTCGAAAGGTCGTGGAATGTAAATCAAATGAAATCACAATCTATTAAAAACATGACATTGGATAAACGATGCGACGAGAATGATCTCATTTCGTGTTCGAAAACAAATTACTAATGGTTATTCGAATGGCTGCTCCAATTTGTATTTTGTTGATATATTGAGGTCACAGCACATGGGTCAATGCAACTGTAAAAGCGTGCTAAGCAAAGAAAAAATTATCTGTATGTCCCAAATATGTATTGTCACATTAATTTCTATAAAACTATATATCCCAGTAAACATTTGGTGAAGTGACGTTTCTATCACTATTTTACTTCAATTATAGTTCGCATCAACTTTATCTTCATTTGTATTCCGACAGGCGGAGTGGTTCTGTCATCTGTAGCCGATAAAACAGACATTTCATATGAACGATTGTGAGAAACTGAATAAATGAACTCTTTCATGACAAAAAAATCATGACGCATCTCCAATATGATGTCAAAGTGACTCCAAAATGCTCCAAAATGTTTACTGGGATAAATAAATATATTGATAAAGTTGGCTATCAGGATCTCAAATGTCCAATTATTTTTAAATAACTCCCTTTATATTAGAAGATATTAATGATTAAAAAAGTCGTTCTTGACTTTTTAATCATTAAATATGCTTGTGACGTCACTTGCAATGTTTTTCTATCTCTTTTACGCAACAGAAAGGTTTCGTAATTTACAGCTTGTTGTACGCTTTCTTGTAGCTTGCACAAAAGGAGGCTCTGTCCACGGAGCTCTAGCGTACTGCACGACGCATAGACGTAATATTCTTTTAAAAACGACAGGCTCGGCAGTCAATTTTGTGCATAATATTGAACAATAGTCATTCGGTATACTGATTGAAATACTGAATCATCCTCTGATAACTCTCTTGCAGCAACAAACAATCTGCGGTTCATGTTGTTTTCGATGTATGGATGAAGCCAATACATTCTGCGTCTGATTCGTTGTCTTCTAATAAAGCGTATGCTATAATCACATCTTCTTCACTTAACATTTTCCCAATAAGAAAACGTGCTTTCTCAATGCTAAACTTCAGAGAAATGACCCTATTTTCAGCTTGTAGGACGTTACGTGGACAGAACTAAGATGCAGAATACGTCTGGCTTCAATTTCATAACTTAAAAACGACTCCTAAAAATCCATCCCAGTAAACAATTTGGTGAAGTGCCCTATTTAGTGACGTTTCTCTCACTATTTCACCTCAATTATAGTTCGCATCAACTTTATCTTCATTTGTATTCCGACAGGTGGAGTAATTCGGCCATCTGTAGCCGATAAAGTAGACATTTTATATAAAACAATGTGAGAAACTGAACTATAAATGAACTCTTTTATGACAAAAAAATCATGACGTACCTTCAATATGATGTCAAAGTGATTCCAAAATGTTTACTGTGATTCTTATTTGAGTTATTCATCGCCCCCCTTTAACAAGGTGATAGTTGACACGCGTGAGAGGGGAGGGGGCAAACGTTGCACGAGCCGGACACGTGCTACATTTTTGGCAATGATCTCATATTCATCTTTAATATTACCAGGGCTACACAACTTTGTTCACAATTCATTACATATTATACGCATTATCACTAAATACTTTTGGCACGTAAGCTAATGGTTGCCCTGTCCGGGTAGAAACGGATCGAATTAGTAGACCTGGTTCACAGACCATGAATGAATTTTATCATTTTAATTATTGTGACACGCATATTTATTTATACATCAAATATTCGGTGTTAATAACTTTTGTTTAATTTCTATTTCAGCATGGCGTGGGTGTCGAGCTCATCAGAGTTTTGCCAGAGACTCCTGCACCAGTTATCAGCAACGTCTTCGCTGAAAATTTGGGACAAGAAACGGTAAAATATTTTCTTAACATTTACTTTTGGAAATACGTATTAATAATATAAGAAATTTCATATTTTCACGGTATTCCTTCTTTCTCCTTTTTAAACTGTGATAGTATACGCCAGAAAGAGAACATTTTTTTATAATAGACTAGTTTTTCGAATTAGGAATTGTCACTGAAAGCGAAGAATTGGTAGAAGAGCGAGTTTCTTATCTTATTTTATTTATCAACCTCAATTTCGATGATTTAGGCTTCTATCTTAAAAGAAATAGATGGTAGAAACTGTTTTTTGTAATATCTCTTT
Organism: Panorpa germanica; assembly: GCA_963678705.1. Taxonomy (NCBI): domain Eukaryota; kingdom Metazoa; phylum Arthropoda; class Insecta; order Mecoptera; family Panorpidae; genus Panorpa; species Panorpa germanica. The sequence continues at coordinate 4,899,084 of OY783219.1, forward strand.
ACCAGTGGGTCTCACGATAAAAATAGTCAATCTGATAGACGACTTAATTTCCTACAATTTCTGTATACAACATTATTTTGTATCTCTAATAGATATTGAGCTACACCGCTCTAAAGAAGAGCACTTCAATGAAAATTAACAGCGCTTACAATTTTGCCCATATCTCTTAGGGTGAAACGATACTTGGCCATTTTTTGGCGATACTATACAGCAGGTTAAATATTATCAAAAAAACCATGTTTTTTATGTTTAAATCGTTTTATATAAGTAACTATAAACGCGAATCAAAATCTAAAGCTGCAATTAGTTAGATGAATAACGTATCTACATTTTAAGCTTTCTTCCACTGACTTTTAATGAGTTGGAACCGCAAAAATAACTTTTGAAAATGAATATTGCTATATTTTCTAGTTAAATTCCAATTTTTATATGACTGGTAACATTTCTAAGGGTTTGTCATAAATTTTATAACCTTTACTTATGACAAACCCTTAGAAATGTTACCAGTCATATAAAAATTAGAATTTAAATAGCAATATGGAAAATATAGCAATATTAATTTTCAAAAATTATTTTTGCGGTTCCAACTCATTAAAAGTCAGTGGAAGAAAGCTTAAAATGTAAATACGTTATTCATCTAACTAATTGCAGCTTTAGATTTTGATTCGCGTTTATAGTTACTTACATAAAACGATTTAAACATAAAAAAACCTGGTTTTTTTGATAATATTTAACCTGCTGTATAGTATCGCCATCTATATTTCGCGAGAAAAATGACCAAGTATCGTTTCACCTAACCTTTTTCTTTCTTCTTACTTCTGCCATCATTCAATCTCACCGTTTCTTGCTTCTTCTTCTTTCTTGCTTCTACCTCCGTCTCTCACCTCTTGCCTTTCTTGACTACTCTCGACAATTCCTCTATTATCTTTTCCCTATCCTTCCTAACATAGCATTATCCCCTTACTTCTCTTTTTATCTTTCTTCTCTCTCCATTAAAAAATTCAAATCTATCATTGCGTTCAATTCCCAACCTTCTCTCTTATTTCGCAATTTAAATGCAAAACATATTTTTAAACGTAACACTAGCTTTACGAGTGTGTGTGTGTGTCTGTGATTAGAAGCGTGCGGCGTTAAGTAATCTCATGACAGAGCAATCTGAATGTCAAGGATATCAACATCTCAAAGTACACTATCGTAATCATCTAGATCTCTTAAAAATGCGTACTGCTAAGCACAGCAGGCAGCCTCGACATTAGAAAAGCTTAAAACAATACAGCCATTTTAAAAACATACACAAACTCTCTTTTCAACAAAATTTAAAACAGTAGATTATCATTTATAGTTGGCGAGATATATTTTTAAACGAATTTTAATCAAGCGTATACGAGGTCTGTTCAAAAAATAAGGTGAGGCAAAAATTTCGCGGGCTACGTACATTCGATTATCGATTCTCGTCTCGAACATATGTTTACAGTTTTAGCTATATAGCACATTTAGTTTGTTTGTGAGAGACATAAAAGTTAGAAGTGTTTTGCGTGTTCGGCGATTTTCTGCTGTCGAAAAAACATAGATCAAAGAGTTTGTATTAAATTTTGTGTGAAAAATGGAATCATGTTCTCCAAAACACTTGAATTTTTTGGCCAAAAACAACACCGTAATCATGCCTCAGTCACCGTATTCACCAGATTTGGCCCGCTGCGACTTTTTCCTGTTCCCAAGATTGAAGAGACCCATGAAAGGACGGCGTTTTGAGACGATTGAGGATATACAAACCGAATCGCTGAGAGAGCTCAAGAGCATACCAAAAAGTGCATATCAGAACTGCTTCGAGGATTGGAAAAAACGCTGGCACAAGTGTATTATATCTGAGGGGGACTACTTTGAAGGGGACAAAATAGAAATTGATGAATAAATAAATATTTTTTGAGAAAAATGAAAATTCTCCTTATTTTTTGAACAGACAGTGTACATGGTACAACGAAAACCTATCCAAAACTTATAAATGTAATCATCCGTCTCAGAAAGAAAATGCAATAGTCTCTTTCATAACAGTGGTGTATCGATAAAAATGAAAGTAAAAGTTTGCTCTGATGATAAATTATGTTAGTGCAAAACAACTCCAATACACCCTACAGTACACAAGTTTGACTTGGCGTACTGTCGTATCAGTACGTGGTATGTATGTATTGTGACACTAAGTTAAATTGATACATAATCATAAATTTATCAGGCAGCGGTGTAGTAACATATATAAGTCCTCAGCATCGCAAACAGCTTGACGTTAAATAAATTAAATAACAAAAAAAACCTACTCTAAAACAAATATAATTTCTTTCTTATAACTCTCGGTATATTTAAAAATGATGTAATTTTTTTTAATGATTTTTTTTTAATGCGTTGGCAGCACGCAATGAGCAAAGTAATTACTTCACTGGGACTAATTACACCGGAGAATTTTAAATTTATGTAATACATTCATTATTGTAATTATAATTATAATAATATATAACAGTTTTTTGCTTGAATGTACTTTCAGAAAGGTCAGCCTGTTCATTTTAGGTCATAATAAATATATATAATATTTTTTTTTTATTGCACTGACTGTTTTTGGTAATCTTAATGCAACAAGGTTACAGAAATGAATGCAATATAATATGAAAGTAGTTTTATAATAAAAATAATCCACACACTTTAATGATGTTTGTGATAATATAAAAAAAACCGCAGCAATTATAGTAGGATAACTTTATTACTTAATTTTAACTAAAACTTGTTAACCTTGAGATTTAGTTTTAGAAATTTAACTAGTACGCACCTTCAAACGATATGTGTCAAAATTTCATGACATTCCGACCATTACTTTAGGAATTACAGTATTTTTAGTGATGCTACTTTTGTAATTTTTAAAACAATGGAAAAATCTGAATTTCGTCTGTTGATAAAGAATGGGCTTGTGTCCTCATTTTTTAGTGGTCGATTTTTCAATTGTTGATTGAAATTGATGTTAATAAATGTGTATTGGCGTGTCTATTTTATTAAATATCTAAATGTTGACGGAGATATAGCAATTAAAAGTTTGAATTGTAGTTTTAGCGTAGGAATGGTTGGCCATATTTTTATGACGTGAAATGCATTTTAACGTTAGTTATTTGTTGAATAGGTCAATGCTATGGTAATGTTTTGTAGCTGTTGGTAGTCAAATAATCAAGTCAAGTCAAAGAATAATAGGTTTTTATTTTATTTAACCCTGCTAAGGCAGACATTATATTGAAATTTCATTGTTCCTTAAAATAGTTGTAAATAATATTTGATATTTTGATATATAAATACATATAGCAGAGATTGTGATGTCACATCATCTGGAATGTGTACAACGTTGAAGCCCTTTAATAATTAAAGAGACAAAATGACTTTTTTCATTATTAATATCTCTTAACATATAAGGAGTTATTAAAAAATAATTGAACATTTGAGGTTCTAGTAACCCACTGTATCAATATATAGTACACTTTTATAGAAATTAAGACATAGGACACAAACCCATTGCAAATTTTCACTATGATTTTATTTCGTTTTAGAGCATCACAATGGACATTGAAACTACCCCAGTTTTGCAGTTGAAGGCATTCAGGCAGAAAGGGGGCAAAGTACGTACCAAAAACTTATTATAAATAAAGCAAATACTTTTATTTTCTACAAAACTGAATCTATTTGTATACGTTTCAATTTTAGGTGGACACAGCGCATTACCGGGTGAATGTGAACCGATTTAGGGGTAGATTAAGTGCCAAGATGGCGCACCATGCCCTGAAAGGAGAGCTGAAGCCCGAGGGGTGGCCAGAGGTGAGATTTTTATCAATACTAATGACTAAATTATTACTAAACTAATTATTTTAATCCTATTTTCCAGGTTCGTTTGTCCTTGGCCAGTATTGGGGCTATACGTGGTACCAGCGATGATGAAAATCAATTACAAGAACTAATCAGGTAGAACTACATACATATTTTGAAAATCATATTTTTATGAGTTACAATAGTTGCATAATATCAGGCGCTGTTGTTAACGAAAATGTAATAAATGTTTTTATTTTTTAGCGAGATCGTTACCAGTTGTCTTCGCAGTACTACGACACCATTAGACTTTAGTATTTACCCTACTTACCCACGCTACAAGGACCCTCAACCACCATCGCCTGTGAGGACGCTACCGCTACATTATGACAGCATGGTAATTTAAATTCGAGTGACACACTAGTTAGAACGAATTACAAATGGTTTTCTAGGCTGACATACAATTACAATTTGATTAATTTCAGACAACAATGGATAGTGAGAGATCAACGCCTCTTCCAGTCAGTTTAACTGGAGGTTATGGCGGGCGTCGGTTATTAGTAAAACTAGTTCGAGCTGACGGATTAGGGGGACCGTCTCCAGCACGTGAGCCTTATTGTGTGGTAGAAATGGACGAACCTCCACAGAAAAATCAAACTGGATCTAGGACAGGACCAAGTCCGTTCTGGGACGAACATTTCTTATTGTAAGTTATAAATTAATTAGTCAATGAATGCCTAATTTAAAGTTTAGAGTTTGCTATATGAAAATTTCGTTTTCAGTGACCTCTCTCCTTCAACAGCAGAACTTTTATTCGAAGTATATGACAAACCGGTAACTCCATCCAAAGAGAGCCCCAATAATCCTACACCGAGCCCTCGTTTCTTAGGGTTAGGTCTCGTTGGAGTCGATGAACTATCGGTCGGCCCTTCGAGCTCTCAAATTTTAACATTACAACCCAAACCTTATGAAAATGGAAAGGCTTTTGGTGCTATCACTGTAGAGGTAGGTTTAAATCATTGATAACAATATAAACATTAATAAAATACAATTTTGTTTGTTTTAGTTTGTGTTCATTGAAGGAGCAGAAGTACCTGCTGGTAGACGTCCTTATAAATTAAAGGAAGCGCTACATTTGCAAGGCCAAAGAAGTCCAACTCACAATACTTATAATGGTAAAATATAAATACATATGACCTAGGTTTGAATCTTAAATATAAAATATAAAATACTTTGTACGATTTTAGATTCCTTGACAAATGGAAACGTTGATTTGGCAGACTCAGCCATCAGGGCCATCGAATCGGGGGTGACAGCAGGCCCCAATGCCAATAAAAGCACCCTTATAATTCACAGTGTGCATAGGGTAAAACAAAATATATTTCTTCTTACTTGAAAGTTCTATATAACTTAAAATATCAAGAACTTCATTTATAACAATCATAAATTCACTTAGAAGATGCCCTTTTTAAAATAGTACCCCCTTTTAACCAAGAACAAATATACAGAATTATTCTTTTTGGATGTTCCGATTTATTAACATCATTTTTTTGTTTCATTCCTAAAGCAAATGCCTCAGAGACAAACACTGAAGGTAAGTTCACATAACAAATTACATTTTGTGGTGGATTTTCCGCTTTTAGTAATAATTCATAGTCTAATCGAAATACTGCATGATTTTTGAAAGAAATTAACACTTTTATCACTTTTTAATATTAATTAAAGATAAGTATAAAATGTATAAAGTTTATTTTAACAAGATTTTAGTGGGTTTTCAGTCGTAACATTTTAACAGCGTATTTCTTTTGTGTGTTGCCGCTAACAGGTTGAAATGACAGAGCAAGGGAGCTTTATTGAAGTGGAGCCAAAAGAAACAACAGAACCTCCTAGTTCAAACGAAGAGGTAAAATAAAATAAATGCTTTGCTGTTCCTAAACACAACTCACAAACAGAAATGAAATGTTAATTTTATTCATAGTATAGTTTCTAAATGGAATATTAATGGTATAACATTTCTTTTCAAGCCGGGAGATATAACATCTGTGCAAAATAACACAAATGGTTCTGGGATGCAAACCGGATCTCCAGAACTTACTGACGACAGAGGGCGTGGGCGTAGGAAACGTGATTTCTTTGGAACCATCAAACGAAGGTATATTTTACATTTAATATTCAAGAAATGGGCTTGTGTCCTTATTTTTAGTGGTCGATTTTTCAATTGCTGATTGAAATTGCTGTTAATAAATGTGCATTGGCGTGTAGATTTTATTAAATATCTAAATGTTGACAGAGATATAGCAATTATAAATTTGAATTGTAGTTTTAGCGCTAGAAATGGTTGACCATATTTGTATGACGTGAAATGCATTTTAACGTCAGTTATTTGTTGAGTAGGTCAATGCTGTGGTAATGTTTTGTAGCTGTTGGTAGTCGAAATAATCAAGTCAAGTCAAAGAATAATAAGTTTTTTTATTATTTAACCCTGTTACGGCAGACGTAATATTGAAATTTGATTGTTCCTTGCAATAGCTGTAAATAATATTTGTTATTTTAATATATATATATATATACATATAGCTGTAAGGTTGGCAGCGGTTGTGATGTCACATATATTTGGAATGCTGTACAACGTTGAATCCCTTTAATAATTCAGGAGACAAAATGACTTTTATAATTGTTAATATTTCTTAACATATAAGGAGTTATTAAAATATAATTGAATATTTGAGGTTCTAGTAACCAACTTTATCAATATATAGTACACTTTTATAGATATTAAGACAATTTTACTATATTATTTAAGATTGGGCCGTTCCAAAAATCGCTCCAAATCAATGGATAGAGCCACAGCGGAAGCGGAAGCAAAAGCACTTGGACCTGACCCTCGCTCCATAAGTGCAGACCGTGGCGTTTTAAATAATAGTCCGTCAGGTTAAATATTAATTCAATATAATTTATAGAAATGGTGTGAGTCTTAGATATTTAATTTTTAATAATTATCTTCTTCACAGGTCCGAGACTCTTGGTGCCAGATGGCTCCAGACGGTCTTCAATTAGCGAAGGATCAGCCATATCCGGCGCAAGTACTAGAACATACGTCAATGAAGCGTCTACGTTAGTTTTAGAGACGTTAGAAAATGGTGTCAGAAGACACTTTTTGGTGCCAATTGCAGTGGCGCAAAGACCGCGATGGAGACGCAAAGGCACTAAGCTACATATATATAACGATCATACATTTGTCGCGAAGCACTTAAGCGGGTGAGTTACAATTTGCCTGGTGTGTAAGTGGTTGCATCAAACCAGGCGTTATGTGTCTAATAATTTGTAATATGTTTCAGCGGCCTACCATGTGGAATTTGTAATCGTTCTATAACACGACGACCTGGAAAACAAGGCTACGAATGTAGGGATTGCTTCCTTCGTTGTCACAAACAGTGTCATGTTAGGGCTCCTCAAGTGTGCCCCAATCCAACTGTGCTCTCTATTGAATTGTAAGTAAAAAATACTTTCTTAAATCCCATCTCTCTTTAGCAGGTACATCTCGTAGATTTTATGAAATTCTACTTCCATAAACCTATTGTCTTGCGCTTCAATAGTCTGTAAATAGTCCCTTAGATATTAGGTAGTGATTAGGAATGCATTTCCTCCTTACGGAACTTCTTGTGTCCGTCTTATTTTACACATCTTCAACTAACTGTAGCGTATTGAAAGTAACAAGAAGCAAAAATAACATAATATTATTAGCACAGAAACGAACCCTTCTAGCAAAATATTGAAGCGCAAGATTTCGTTATATATTTTATTTAATTTTTTGATTCTAATGGGTGTTTTTCTCTTATTGGTCCCTTCTGCCTGTGCTGAGTGAATAAAAAAAATAAACTATTCTCACCCGACCTCACATTCTCACAAAAAATACACATGGTAAGCAAGTGCCTGGCCTTGGCTCTATCTAGGGCTTCGCCCCTGGGCACTACAACACGCCTGCTCACTGCAAATAACGCTTGTAGCTGCAGCTTTTCGTTTTCTCACATTGATTCATCAATTATTAATCATTTAAAACCATAACACCATAACCAATTGTAGTTTATGAAATTGTTTTAGTGTTTTGAATATGTTTTGTATTTAGTTTACAGTGCTGCCACCATGCTAAATATAATGAACTAACTCATTTACTTCACTAATTTAAATATTTTCAGATATTTTCTTCTTGTACTGCAGTAGAGCTAACAAAATGTAATTTATGTCATAGAAAATTTAAGCAACAGTAAATTTTTGCTATGGTTCAGCTCACAAAACCATTGGCGACAATTTACTGCCTGTATTTTGCTAGTTTTTATATTTTCTATAACAAATATCTTTACCATTTCTTTGGATAGTTTAAATCACTGTCTGCATTTTTGTAAAAATTCTGCTTTTTATATCAGATGTAAGCAGGCAATGTTAGCAAGCTACTGGAGGAGGTCTTTTCGTCTATTTTTGTAATTGTCCAATGCTAACAATATTTCTATTTATTTGTGATTTTTTTGTTTGCTTTTTTTTTGTAAAATCTAATTTTGTTTTGTTTCAAGTGTTTATTTTTCGTTACATTTTGATTTTTTTTCTATAGTAGAAATCAATTATAAGGTAGACACTGCATCTAATTTAAATAATAGATGGCAATAGTATCTAATTCTATTTCTGATTTACTATTTAAGGTAGTTCACTAGTAAAACTAGAGAATGGGCTTGTGTCCTCATTTTTTAATGCTCGATTTTTCAATTGTTGATTGAAATTGATGTTAATAAATGTGTATTGGCGTGTCTATTTTATTAAATATCTAAATGTTGACGGAGATATAGCAATTAAAAGTTTGAATTGTAGTTTTAGCGCTAGAAATGGTCGGCCACTTATATGACGTGAAATGCGTCATTTTAACGTCAGTTATTCGTTGAGTAGGTCAGTGCTGTGGTAATGTTTCGTAGCTGTTGGTAGTCAAATAATCAAGTCAAGTCAAAGAATAATAAGTTTTTATATTATTTAACCCTGCTAAGTCAGACATAATATTGAAATTTGATTGTTCCTTGAAATAGCTGTAAATAATATTTGATATTTTGATGTATAAATACATATAGCAGAGAATTATGAGCTGTAAGGTTGACCCCTTTAATAATTAAAGAGACAAACTTTTGCATGACTTTTTTAATTGTTAATATCTCTTAACATATAAGGAGTTATTAAACAATAATTGAACATTTGAGGTTCTAGTAACCCACTTTATCAATATATAGTACACTTTTATAGAAATTAAGACATAGGGTACAAGCCTATTCAAAAAGATCTATCTAGCCATCTATTTATTTTAAACGCAGTCTACCACTTCCCCTTTAATGTTTTTATTAATTATTTGATTATTTTACAGGTCAAAATTGAATTCTCCACAAGCTGATCGCCACATTAGGAAGCTCTAACATTTGGAAAATTAAAAATTAATATAAAAGTTATATAATATAAATATTTATATTGGTTTTAAATGTAATATAATAATATATAGATACATTATTTTCGGAGTTACTAATATTGAAAATATTTTACCAATTTATATGAAAAATTTACAAAATTAACACCAAATATTATTCTTACTAATCCAAATATTTATATGGTTTAAGAATAATAAAAATTATATTCAATTTTTTGAGTTATTTTCTTTATTCTATTTCTTACCCTAATTATGAGCTAAATTTAGCTGGTTTCTATAATGGATTTTTATAATATAATCTACATGGTGAATTTCAAAAATATATATTATACTGTGTTACTCTATAAACATAAATATTACGTAAGTGCAACGTATTGTAAAATATTTAGTCCCTTTTAGTCTTCAAAAAATATGTATCTGATATATTGTTATCAAGTTCGTAATAAATATTTATTGTAATTTAAAAATCTCATATATGAAATATATAAAAACATTTTCTATTAATTGTGCTATTTCACGAGATATGGTTACTGCCACGGTCTTATATACGGGTCTTTTAATTATAGTGGTGGGGAGTGACACACCCCAGTAAACAATTTGGTGAAGTGCCCTATTTAGTGACGTTTCTATCACTATTTCACTTCAATTATAGTTCGCATCAACTTTATCTTCATTTGTATTCCGACAGGTGGAGTGATTTCGGCATCTGTAGCCGATAAAGTAGACATTTTATATGAAAAAATGTGAGAAACTGAACTATAAATGAACTCTTTTATGACAAAAAAATCATGACGCATCTTCAATATGATGTCAAAGTGATTCCAAAATGTTTACTGGGACATATTAAAGTTATATTTATTTATTTAACTCCTGCCACAAGGCTATATATTACTTAACCTCATTCTTGTGTTTTTGTCCCTCCTTTTTGTTTCGCTCCTTTCCGAGGACACCATCCGCAATGGACGGTGCTGATCCAATAATTTCATATTGAACAAACAAAGTGTGATTCCCTCCACTACATTTAAAAGACCGAGCGAGATAGTTGTCCTCACTGTATCACCATATTATAAACCGGCTGTCACTTTCTAATGCCGCCATCTTTTTCTATACGATTTTATATATATGTTATTTTCCTTTTTGTTAAAAATTATTGTGATACAATTAAATGGTTTGCTACTATCTATATACTATACATGATTAATAAATATATAAAAAGAAATTAATAAATGCATAAAGCAATTAAAAAAGATGAAGGAAATGTTGTAATAGTTGAGAATATCTCTAATTAGTAGCTTCACTTTATGCTAAAGCTAATACTTAAATATTAATTACATTAGACTCTTGTATAACACGGTTCAAACATCACACGTTGTAAAATTTTAACCTAAATGTTTCGGATAAGGATTATCTAAAGATTTGCCTCACGACGGCCTTCTTGAGGAAACCTGATAGGGTTCTAGTAGGGTTAACACAACTAAAGTACTCGATTTTTGTATAAAACTAGTCGGCGTAATATTTTAACGCATTATGAAAGCCCGCGAAATACAAGGGTATGCTGTAATTTAATCTAATGTCACTTGAGCGCCTTTAGCATCTTCGAAATAAACTATTTTTACGTTTATAAAAAAATCTTCGAAAAATTTTACACTTTAATTATACGTTCTTTATTTAAGTAGTCTATTGTTGTTTTGTAGAAGGCCGAAAGGTCGATTTTTAATCATTGTTACATACGACATATTATTGATGTCATTAAGGTCAAACAAACATTTAAAAAAATCATACCTTTCATAAGTTAAATACAGTACCTTCATTTCTTTTTATATAAATTGTCACAGTTTTCGAGATATCTTTTTTATTGCTTTATTGAAACATTTAATATATGCACAATTTTAAGTAAATTACTAATATGACCCTACTTAGTGTATTTTTACCTCATTTGAATATTGATTAGAAGAATAAGAGTCCCACTGAACACTGTTATGTATATTTTACGTAAACAAGCACACAAGACTCAGTAAACTTTACTTGCGATCATTTAATGAAAACAAATTCATCGCAAAACTCTTCAACGAATTCTAATTCTCATGCTTTACTGAGTCTATGCAAAAGTTTTATGTAAAAATGTTTTTTTTAATGAATGTATCTTTTGACTATTGTAGTAAAAATTGGGACATACTTAAGCTACTTACTTAAACGTAATACTAACTACTGAGCAGCATATAATAAGTATAATTCACAATAGCTAAACTATTAAATATTGTGAATCAACGCGGCCTGATGCTAAAAGAATCTCGTAAATAATATATTTCTTAATTATTTAATTTTATTTAGTTATTTTAACAGATTTTAATATATTTATGTTTCAGAAAACACACAATTTTATAATATATGTATAAAAATATATAGTAGAAGTTTTTTAATCCGACAGACTAAGAAATAAAACTTAAAACGAACAAGCGCCGAAAAAATCATGTCGGACTATGAAATGTTGTGTTCCAACTAATATCGGATTAAAAAGGTTGTACTATGTATTGGATACCACACTTATATACTTAATAATTAATTCATAAGTTAATTAATTAAATAAAATAAGAAAAACCTAACATTATGTTATATTTAGTAATTAAATTTCACTTTAACGATTATAATTTGCAAGAAAATTAAAGTTATACATAAATAATAAAATAAAAGCATACAATAATAATTTAAAAAACGCCTAATTAAAAAAATATATATTTAAAAAAAACTATTCAGTGCCTAATGTTACAAATTTCAAAATATAAATGTATGAAGAAATTTCAAAAATATATGGGAATCTTAAATAAAGAGAATAAAATCTCTACTGCCACAAAGAATATTTCATTTTATTTTCCATATGTAAATGGTTGTGATCCATGGGTCTATCTCCTCATACTCCAACCATAATATCTAGAATTCGAACCAATTCCTTTAATCTCCTAGAAGATCTATATACCTAAGCATCTCTTCTGGAAGAGGTAGTTCTTGAATGCCAACAGGTAGTTGATAATTCTCATTAAGTCTTTTCCTAATCGCACATCTGCATAAATGTTTTAATTCAGGTGTCGTCGACCCACAGCGAGACTCAGGTACCAAATTATCTTCAATAAGATGTGGAAATTTGGTGTGAAAAGCTAATTTCATGTCTGTAAAGCTAAACCACTCGTATTTCTTTATGATAGGTATAGTTACAAGAGCGCGAAGAAGAAGTTTCAAGCAGGAAACGAATTGGAATTGGTAGACTCGGTTGGATTCAGTTAGGACACCTAGGAGACCGTCTATTACCGTGGTGTGGCTATCCAGAGGGTTGGGATTAGCTCCGTATCGAAGAAGAATTAGTAAAACATCAGGAATTCCTGCCTGGACCACTAATCTTAAAGGAGTTGTTCTAGCACAGCAGTCTAAAGGCAGATCCACGAAACGCAGCTTCTGTTCTTCATCGTAAAGTTCGTCGGAATATCCGGTAAAGTTAAACTCGGAGCACGCTTCTGTAGAATGGTCCATAAAATAAACCAAAGCTCGTAAATTCTCGTCCTGGTTTTTGTAATCACTTTTCCAACCAAAGAAGAAGTGTGGCATTTTCACTCCGAATATAGCGCCCATTATAATCTTCTCAAATGTGTGATCACAATTGTAGATTTCTTCTAGGACGCAGGCCACAGTTGGGGAATCCTTCAGCTTCCAATCGAAGCATAATTTCGCTGCTATGTAGAGAATGTTATGATGCTTGCCCATTAAGCAAACTTTGCCATTTTTATTTTTTTCAATTTCGTGATGGTTTAATATTTTTAAAATTGCTCTTCTGCAGGTTTTTTGGCTGCTGATTTCTTCGCCTGAAAGAAAAAACAACACTAAAATTAATAGCTGCAGTGACTATTACCATATTTGAATTTTTTAATTAATTTAAAAAAATATTCAACTACATAATTTGCAGAATTGAATTTATTTTAGAATCCCGTTTTACTTTTTACCTTGTGCACATCCTTCAATCATAGTATTCAAATAACTTGTAAGCTCTCTTCTGCACCTCCTGTCCACCAAACTGTCACGTTCCATTGCATTGAACGATGTTTCGAAAAATGCATCCAAAAATACCTCCATAATTAACGAAACAAGAATCTAATTTATAGTGCTTTGTTTGATACATTCGCATACACCAAAGTTATAAAATGTAACAACATAAAAACCTCGTTGAAACAATTTCAAATCACTCAGACCTGTACCACAGTTTTTCTTTAAACTTTCAGTTTAGATACAACTTAGAAAAGAACGGATAAATATTTCAAAATTACAGGTAAATTACAAACTAAATATAACTTTTTCTATTTTATCTTCTGTTACTGTAACTAATTTCTTTTAATAATAATTGACCACCCTCTCAAGCAACACTAACGAAACTTAAACTTAAATTTTAGTAGCGGTAAAAAGTCTATCATCCCCCAAAGTTATTATCAAATTACTTATAATCAGATTAAGTCTAAAATCAAAGGTTTCTGAAACCTTATAGTTAGACTAAAATAGGAGCATATTGTAAAAAGGGAGAGGAGTTAACAGTAACCGTTTACTTCAGCTTTTGCAGACAAGCCATGTTTAAGTAATTGTACATTTTGTAACAAAACAAGTGATTAAATTGTTTATATAAAGATTTCATCAATTTCTACTAATTATTTATAAGAGTTTCTTTATGTTACTGATCTCTATGTTAGCTCCTATTCTAATAAAGAGAAGATTAAACTTAGATATTTGAAAACATTTTAAATTTCCCCTGCAAATTAAAAACTAGCAACTATTATTTCTCGTTATTTGACATCAATGACCTTTCTCGAAGGTTAAATGTTATTTAATTCTGTAATTAATTGTAATTGAATAAGCATCATTCTATTACGTATTACTTTATTGTTATTATTTATAATATCCACAACCTCCAGTATTAAGAATATATATTCAAAGAAAATATAAAATAAAATAAAAAGTAATACATATATAAAAATAAATGGAAAAGAATAAACAAGATAGTTTAGATATTGTGTTTTTATTCTAATTATTTATTAATTAGTCATTATTAGTTTTCAATATTTTGTTTCTATAAATTATTTGTAATCTCTTTTCATTTTTTCCTTTTTTTTTGGTGGCATGTTTGCTTTCTATTTATGTAATTCAACATGGCTTCCTAAAACTGTGCATTTGTAGCAAATGTAATCTGACATTTAATAATTATATAAATAAGTTTAAAAGTAATTAATCAAATATAAACACTGTGCTAAATTAATAAATGTAGTGTCTATTTTATAACTTTCAGTGATAATAAAGTAAACATTAATAATTAGATAAGAAAATACATCGAAAACCACATAAAAACCTTGAATAAAATAGTGGCGTGTTTTTGTGTTCATTTGGAATACATAATTCTGACAATTTCCGTCCATTCACCTAACTGTAATTCTAGAAAATAGAAGCATAAAAATTATCTACTTTTTAATAAATACTAGTGTAACAAAAATGTATTAAATATATAAATAATTAAGTTATGAATTCTTCATTTAAGCCAAAATTTCTGAAACCCGGTGAGTAAATTATAAATAAGGATACATAAAACAAATAATATTTAATTTTTTATTAGTATAATTAGTTTTTGATTAAATATATTTATTATTAATTAATAAACATACTGTTTAAATGTCATAAGTAACCTAACCTCAAATTGCATTTAACCTGTGAATTTCTACATAAATGTATAAAACTAACATTACTATTTTTATAGATGAGCCAATATTTTATCTACTTAATAATAACACTGGTCTTTAAATATTAAATATAGATTTTCAGTCATTTAATTCAGTTATCCAGTTTTGTTATTTTAAGTCATTTATTTCCTTGACCTCTTTCGGTATTTACTTATACATATATTTTCGAGGGTCATTTGCACTTCAATAATTATTATTCATGGCGTGAATTGCTCAATTAGAAGTATTATTTCTAATAATACAATTAATTGCTTTATAATTAACCGTTTAAAATGCCTAGACACTCATATAAAATAATTTAAATTAATAACTTTCTATAATATCATAACTTATATCTTTTTAATTCAACACTGCCTTATTTTCTATTGTAGTTGATAGTATCAATATTAATATGCTGTGGGGGCGTTGCACACATGTGTGAATTGCACCACTGCTTAGTATTTATATTTTTAAAGTGTTTTTGGCATATTCTGTTTAACAAACTTTTGGTTGAATTTAAATGATATATTATTTCTTTTCGGTAAAGGTTATAACGCATTTCTGGAACAGCCAGTTTCATTATGGTGCTTTATAGTTTTTATATATCTGTGATATCGGTTTATTATAAAGCTACGTTGATCTATAACTGTAGCTTAACCAACCAAAATATTTGGGTTTACATTTTCCTTTCTCCAACAAATCTAATGTACCTAAAGCATTCGATCCTCTTCAACATTTTCTATGCGTATTTTTGTATGTTTATTGATGTTTTTTAACATGTTATTTCTTTCCTTTATTCAGTTGATTCCGATTTGGATAAACCCGACACACGACCCGATGATGACATCACTGCGTTCACATACAATCCGCATCACAACTTGAGTATCGCTTCCCAAAGAGACAAACTCCCGGTGCGCGAATCGCGCGACCATTTATTATACCTGTTGGACCAGTACCAAACAGTTGTGGTCGTTGGAGAGACAGGAAGCGGAAAGAGCACTCAAATCCCTCAGGTATGTGTGTTCTGTGTATTTAATATGCACTAAATAAACAATTCATTTCTAAAAATAGATTGGAATATGTTATATTTATAATAATCTCTAATTATATACATTGCTGCTTTTATTTTTATATATTTATACATACTGCGTATGTTGAAATATTTCAGGAATTGGAATATGATAATTGGATATTTGATAATTTTAATATTTCAATATCATTTTTTATAATGTTTTTTCTGATGTACTAGAAACTTCCATAGTATAGAACAAAATATTAATTTTAATTATAATTAATAAGGAGCAAAAGAATGGATATACACTCATCTAATAATCTAATAATTTAAATTTTGTTGGATAGAGTGCACAACATTTTTTTTGTCTTAGTACATATTTCTTATCATAATTCGTGGAATACATTTTAGTAGTCATTCAAAAAGTTTAGGGATATACCTTAATATATAATGAATAAATACCACTAGTTTGAAAAAATTCAGCTCGCTACTTCTCTTTCTAAAAAAGAGAGAGAATCGTAACAAAATTTAACTAACCCATTATAATTTTTGCAGTATTTTATTTAAATAAACAAATCTAAGCAATCTAAAACAATACCTTGGTAACTTTTAATCTTATAAACGTTTAAAACTATTTCTAAAGTAAAAGGTTTTATTTATTATATATGTTAGGTTTACATTTTTATTTATTTAGAAAACAACGTTTTTTTTATCAAGATTATATATAACATATTTTGTTTCCCAAACGATAGCTATTTTGAAAATAAGAGTGTCATCAAATTGTTTATTTATCTTGGAAACTGTAACTTCCACAAAAATTTTGTAAAGAGACTTTTTGTAGACAATAATATTATTCACAAATTTTATTAATACATTTTTGTTGCAACTTTTATATTAAAAGAAAGTTGTAAGTGGTGTAATGAACGGATAACATACATAAGATTTATTTTTGCTTATTATTCCTTCTTATTTTTAGTAAAAGTTGTCAATAATATATGATTATTTACAACAAAATTCTTCACAAAATTTTTGTGGAAGTTATAAGTTTTTATAAACAACCGCCTTAGTATTTTGAGTAAATATTTCGGAAATATAAATCTTTTAATAGTTTTGTAAGGTTCTTCCCTTAATAATAATATCGATGTTGTTATTTTTCAAAGTTATTTAATATTAGCGCAGTGTAGTTCATTAAAAATACATTATATTGAATGTAACAACCGACGGGGGATATGGTATAATCATGTTTTTATTATTTTATGATGGCTTCAGGTCATTAGGTTAGTCGATTGGCTTTCATAAAAACAAGGTACACTCCATCATTATTAGGAAATAGACCTTATCAAAATAGCTTGCCACCCGAAAGAGATACATTGGCATTTTTGTCGTGAATATATTTTTATATTCGGTTTGGTATAAAAAAAACAAAATTTGTCGCGCTAATATCTCGTAAACTATAAATTTTGTTAGTTATAAGGTTTATGTCCATATGTGAGATACGAATAGGAAGAGATATGAGTTTTCTATTTATATCCGGATACCACAATATTTTTATCATTATATATTTCTTATAATAAATTTGAAAGAATGTTTTTTTTTTATTTTTAACAAACTATTTTTGTAACATTAATCAATACATTTCTAGGAAAATATGATAATAGTCTCCTTATGTTACATTTTTGTAATTTGAAACACATGCCATATTTCTTTTGAAATCAATACATTCAAGATGCATGTTCAAATAAACCTTATTGTTGTGTTATAACAATGGCATTTCACTCGACGCCTCATAAATATATAATGACTTTTATCGACTGAATCATTAACGATATAATAAATTGTAGTTTCCCCTATATTCAAAGGCAACCAACAATTGTTCGAAACGCCTGAGTATTTGTAAACGCAACACTTTGAACACTTCTGAGAATATATTATAGGAAGGGTTATACCACCCCGTGAACGATTTTAATGATTTTTTTTTGCAGCGAAACTTCTTTACATATTTGTAGTATACGTATTAATGTAAATTCAAATCCAAAAATAGTAATA
Organism: Panorpa germanica; assembly: GCA_963678705.1. NCBI lineage: Eukaryota > Metazoa > Arthropoda > Insecta > Mecoptera > Panorpidae > Panorpa > Panorpa germanica. Next base: position 4,917,169 of record OY783219.1, read on the forward strand.
ATTAGCTGAGTTGCAAGCTTTCACACGTGTCATGTTTTTTTTCATCTCGAAATTTTTTCAAACCAAGAAATAGGCTCTTTTACTAATATACTAACACGCAAAATATAGCTTGACATCTTTGTTATAATAATAAATATCTATTTTTGATATTTTTTCAGGAAAACGGGGCTCCATTCTTCCACTACATCTGAAAAACTAAAGAAAAGAAATGATTTCATAAAATAAAAAAGGAAATTATTAAAATAAAAAAACACAACGAAAATTGCCTTTAAAAGTTGCCTGTAATATTTATAGAGATAAAGTAAAATAAAAAATTAGTGAAAATGATTGGCCCAAGTTCGCAAATTAGTAAATTTTTACTAACATTATTTTTCCTTTTAATTATTTTCTATATATACATGGATGTCAATCTATATTTACGCATACAAAATTACCCAATCGATCGAAGTTTCCATAAACAAAATATCACGCAAATCGCTTCACCATCTTCCTCGGTAGACGTCGAGACGTACGACGCTGTATCATGGATAGATTGCAAAATAAATCCTCTCTGTGACGTCACAGTGAAAGCCTTGATGCTGGATCAAACGAACCACTATTTATTCGCGCCTTTAGCAACTATTTCCGACAACATCATCGGGTTTTCTCGGAGCGATTGGATAACTCCTAATATGATATCCTTCTTTCACGTTTTCGTCGCGATTCTCTCGGGGAAGTTGATAGCGAGTGACAGCTTGGGGTACCGACGAATTGGTGTCATTTTGTTCCAATTTCGAACATTTTTGGATGACTTAGACGGGCACGTCGCTAGAGTTAAGAAAAATATTCGAGGGGAGCGTTCAGAAATTGGCACATTAGGTTATTACGTCGATGGGGTGTGCGACGCTTTGGGGTGCGTCGCTTTAATGATCGGTGTGTTCATTTATCTGAAAAATAACCCCCCAAGAAGGGGCTACACACAACTACAAGCGATTTTACCTACAGATGGTAAAAACGCTGACTCAGGAATTGTATACAAAGTTAAAGTTACGACAAAGAAAGTCGCAAGGAAAGTTGGTGGCTTCGCTGGACAACTGTTGCTGAGCAGTACAGCCTGGAACAGATACATCGCCTTGTACCAGGACATGCTGGAGCGAGAGGATGTCTCCGCTAAACAATACGTCAGACAAGACTTCGTCTTCAAGTCCAAATTGTTTTTCTGCGTGGCTTGGTTATGGAGAATTTTCAATGTACACGCTCTACTCCATTGCTTGCTCTTCAGCATTTTTTGTGATAAACTGTGGGAGTTTCTGAGAACTATCCAATACATTGGATTCGTTTTACTATTAGTTATTATTTGCGTTTCTGAGATGCACATTCTAGAGGTGCAAAATTTTATATTTAAGTCGTTAACAGGTAACAGCACGACCTTATAGAAATTACAGAAGGGTGCGTTTATTTAAATAATACAGGCAGTGGTAATAATAGCATTCAATTTATGACAAACTCATTTGATGAATACATACACTCAATTTCTAAGACCAAAACGAATAAGATTTATTTTTTCATAGAATACATAAATTGATAATTCTCCTACAGTAATATCTGTCACACCCACTGCCTTTATTATTTATCATAAAGTGTAGGTTTGTTCTTATTGTTATTTGCATTGTTGTATGCCAGGTTTAATAACAATAATTTTTTCGTAAAGAAAGTTAACTACATATATCAAACAGTCGAAAGAGACATTCATAAAAACAGCTATCTAGATAGTATCGATTAGGACGTAATTTTTATCCAACCCTACTGAATAAAGTCACAACAATAATACCGTATATTTTCCTCTGGCTTTAGACGCAGAATAACAAAAAGAACAAATGTAATTTAATGTATTTTATATGTTTAATCAATATTTATGTTTTTTAGCAAAGGTTCTTTTTCTCAATTTCTATGGCCAAACGTCCAAATGTTAAAATAACACAAATGAAAATTGTAAAAGCGCTTGGAATTGCCGATCTGAATGGATGCGGGTGCCACACATGTTTGTATCATTATTCGTGCTCTTTGCTGATCGTTCGTGGGCAAATGATCACATGTTTTAACATAAATACTCGCCTATTACAAGCATACACTAGTCTACAGACTAAAGCAAACATTCGTATACTTTGTCTGTACATATATTCGATACACATGTGTGGTACCTGCATTAAACTTTAGAATCTCGAGTGTATACGGAAAATTAATTATAACAAAATTAGGACTTGCCGTTTACCCGCGCTTGCGTGAATAATTTTTATTAAAGCTATAAATTCAAGTATCCTTAAAATTTTGTTATACTAATAAATCTAAAAGTAACTATTTTTAAAAATCTCAACTATTGATCTTTATGGAGTTTAAACAGATATTTTTATAAAAGTTTTCTTGCTAAGTAACTTTCTAGATGTAGAGATTTAAGATTTGAAAATTTTTAATGTTATATATTATATGTGATGTTTGTGATATTCTTGAAAACTTTCGAATTCTATGATGAAGATCTTTTCTTTCTTGGTATTTAACACAGAATTAACTATAAAGATAGTCAGAATCAAGAATTTATTATGATTCTAAAATTTTTCGAATTTTTTAAATTTTATATATATGTAAATTTTCCATTAATTCTAGGTGTATGCTTTAACTAAAAAATAATCTTCCTCATTTTTAAACTTAATTAATTTTTAATTTTTAGTATAGGAAACACAGTGAACAGTTTCATTGACCACAAATAGTTCAACTTTTAGCGTGGTCAATTAAACAACGTACACACAGCTTCCAGATCTGTCTAAAAAGTTTATATACAGGTGTATTAACCCTGACCAACTCTTGGGGGCATGTGACTCATATTAAGGCAGTGTTTAGGTTTTTTTTAGAGAGAAATGAATCTCTATTTGAGTTGTTGTAAGATAATCAGAGAAGTTCGTTATTAAGCCGTGTATTTTGGTTCCAAAGGCACCAATGTTCTTTCTTCATCATGCAAAGGAGTCAAACCTGGATTTAAATTCGAGTTTCCAGGATGGAGAGCGCCCTCATTCGGCCACCATTTTGAAAATAAAGGTGTAATAACTTTCTTCTGTTTATCTTAAAAACTATAACTTATACAAAAAATTTGTTATATGCTTTCTTGTAGATAATAATATTATCTAAAACTTTTATTAATAACTTTTTGTTGTAATTTTTATAATAAAAAAGTTATAGGTAAAAATAAACAGAATGTAGTACAGTCTGTTTATTACATCACGAAATTTTTGTGAGAGTTATACTTTACAAAATAAAAAAAGAAACATATTACACTTTCCTTTTCAAGATGGATGCCAAATGGAAGCTCTTCATCCCGAAAAAATAAATTCAAGTTTGACCTTTTTATTTGATGAACAGTTAAGATTGTAACGAACCTTTCGGCTTAACAGTAAATTAGTAAAAGCAACTTTAAGCTGTATGTCACCTCCTTCCTTCAGAGTTAAGATACTTGTATATAAAACTTGTCTTACATTGCGCTAGAGAGTGAAAAAGAATTTATTTAAACTTTTCTGTTCCTAGCACAATTATTTTAAGACGTTAATACTCGACAAACTACTTAATCTCTTTGTTATACAGTACATATATATATATTTAGTCTTAAACTATTTTATTACCTTTTAGAGATATATCATTATTAAAATGTAGGAGCTTAGATATTCAAAATGCCTTAAACAGAGAACCCTTATCTCTAACTTGATAATATCGTTAGATATTAAAAGGTTGAAGATTAAGGTCCTTATAAAAATTAATGAAAGTGCCATTTATTGTTCAAAGAGGAATTCGTTAATTTTTTAGATTTTGATAACTGCAACAATATGAGCTTGCTGTTACGTGTTTTAAAATGATAACTATCTTCAAATATATTTATTATCAAGCTGTTACTAAAAAAAATAGAATTTACAAGTACTCAGGGGGATTTACGAGCCAAATTCTACTCTGGATTTTTACCTCATTAACTCATGAATTCTCTAAAGGCTAATTAAGTAATTATACATGTTATATACTCGTATATCTATATTATAAAAGCATTTATATTGAAAGGGTATTGTTTTCTTTTTAATCTTGATAAATTTATTAGGTTAAGTACAAATGAATTATCTAATTTGTTTTAAACATGCTTGCCTTGGTATTATATATAATATATTGTTTATAACTTTTTAATTATAAATATATTTTTATTTACTTAATGTACAAATCTGTATACATTTTTATATCATTTTATTATTGGCACGCTTGGATATTATAACGCAGATGTCTTAAAATATAACTTGTAGTCTTAAGGGTTCAATTATTTCTAATAATAACAGTGAATTACAGACTCAAAAATATGACATATTTTTTATAAATTAGTCAACATGTTTACTAATATTTTTATAGACTAGAAGTTGGTTTTTAATAATATTTGTGTCGTGGTAACACTTCAAAAAGTGTAGCTACTGTAAAAATTTTACTTAAATATTTCTAATGAAAAATGATATATGATATTGTTATTAACAAATACTAAAATTTCTAAAATAAGATATTTCTGTTAATAAACTTATATAAATATATATTTAGTTTATTTCTTATTAATACCTTATTCATATCCTGTCTTATTGATGATTATTAAAAGATATTTTTGAAAAATAATCATTTTCTACCGCAGTACCTTTTGGAAGCAGGATGGGCGAAACAGGGGATAATTGCTGTAACGGAGCCTCGCCGTGTAGCTGTTATTTCACTAGCTCTAAGGGTCGCAGAAGAGCAACAAGTTCCTATCGGGGATGTTGTTGGATATTCTGTTAGATTTGACGACCAGACTTCAAATTCTACAAAAATAAAGGTGAGAAAGCGTTACCCTGGAAGCGTTTATAAAATAGTAAGGCGCTGTCGCCTTAAAATTTTGTTTATACCCGTAAAAAATTGATTGAAATTGATGTTAATAAATGTGTATTGGCGTGTCTATTTTATTAAATATCTAAATGTTGACGGAGATATAGCAATTAAAAATTTGAATTGTAGTTTTAGCGCTAGAAATGGTCGGCCATATTTGTATGACGTGAAATGCATTTTAACGTCAGTTATTTGTTGAGTAGGTCAGTGCTGTGGTAATGTTCTGTAGCTGTTGGTAGTCAAATAATCAAGTCAAGTCAAAGAATAATAAGTTCTTATTTTATTTAACCCTGCTAAGGCAGACATAATATTGGAATTTTATTGTTCCTTGAAATAGCTGGAAATAATATTTGATATTTTGATATATAAATACATATAGCAGAGATTTATGAGCTATAAGGTTGGCAGCGCTTGTGATGTCACATGCATTTGGAATGTGTACAACGTTGAATCCCTTTAGTTATTAAAAAATAATTGAACATTTGAGGTTCTAGTAACCAACTTTATCAATATATAGTAAACTTTTATAGAAATTAAGACATAGGACACAAGTCCATTCACTCACCATTCCGTTTTATGTAATATTTGGTAGGAATCTTAGATAATGAAATATATATTTTTTTAGTTTATGACTGAGGGTATCTTACTACGTGAAATGCTTGGCAATCCTCTTTTGAATCAGTACAGCGTCATCATCGTAGATGAAGCTCACGAAAGATCCATTCTAACAGACACTGTGATGGGGTTATTGAAGAAAATATTAAGGGTAAATAAATCAATTCATAATCTTAATATTTTGAAATATGCATTTAATTTTTCATTATATGTTATATGTGTTTTTCAGAAACGGAAGCATCTACGACTTATTATATCTTCAGCTACAGTAGACGCAGAATATCTTCGAGATTACTACAATGATGATGTTGGTTCGACAAATGCAAATAAAAAACATAAAAATTCTGCTATTATTTTAGGTGTCGAAGGTCATTCGTTTAGTGTAGATGTCCATTACTTGAAAGGTAATATCCAAATGAATATAAAATTAAAAGAAATGGAAGATTTTTAATATGATTTATTTTTTAGAACCTGTGCCCGATTATGTAACAGCTATTGTTGATACAGCTATGAAAATCCATAAAACTGAACCTCCTGGTGATATACTAGCATTTTTTACTGGAATGGATGAAGTTATCAGAGCCAAGAATTTATTAAATGAACACCATACTGATAAAGGTATTGATTATATCGCCATAAAAGAAATGATGTAATATTGGTAGCTCTCTACCAGGCGTTAATCAATTAAAATTTATTTTCTTTTACAGATTTTGATAAATTAATTATTTTACCAATGTATGGTAGTTTGCCAAATGCAGATCAACTAAAGGTATTTTTCTACGCACCGAAAGGAAAAAGGAAAATTGTGTTAGCTACAAATATTGCAGAAACGTCAGTTACTATACCTGGTATAGTTTATGGTAAGGGTAATAATTTTGTGGACAACACATTTGGTAAAGTTTTGCTAATTATACATTTGTTTCTATAGTCATAGATTGTGGATATATGAAGCTTAAAGTTTTCAATTCAGTAGCGCACACTGATAGCTTAGTAATTGTGCCAATTAGTAAAGCAAATGCTACACAACGAGCGGGGCGAGCTGGGAGAATCAGACCTGGAAAAGTCTATAGGTAAGTAACCCTAGTTTATCAAAAAATGAAAGGAATATTGAAATATATTATCATTTTCTTATAGATTGTACACTGAAGACGCTTGGAAAGATTTGAAGGAAAATATACCGCCCGAAATGCAGAGATCCGATCTTGCTCCAACTGTTATTCAATTAAAAGCTTTGGGTATCGATAATATTTTACGGTAAGTATTTCAATTATCAATGGGCTTGTGTCCTCATTTTTTAGTGGTCGATTTTTCAATTGTAGATTGAAATTGATGTTAATAAATGTGTATTGGTGTGTCTATTTTATTAAATATCTAAATATTGACGGAGACATAGCAATTAAAAGTTTGAATTGTAGTTTTAGCGCTAGAAATGGTCGGCCATATTTGTATGACGTGAAATGCATTTTAACGTCAGTTATTTGTTGAGTAGGTCAGTGCTGTGGTAATGTTCTGTAGCTGTTGGTAGTCAAATATTCAAGTCAAATCAAAGAATAATAACTTTTTATATTATTTAACCCTGTTACGGCAGACATAATATTGAAATTTGATTGTTCCTTGAAATAGCTGTAAATAATATTTGATATATTGATATATAAATACATATAGCAGAGATTTATGAGCTGTAAGGTTGGTAACCTTACACAAGGATTGTGATGTCACATGCACTTGGAATGTGTACAACGTTGAATCCCTTTAATAATTAAAGAGATAAAATGACTTTTTTAATTGTTAATATCTCTTAACATATAAGGATTTATTAAAAAATAATTGAACATTTGAGGTTCTAGTAATCAACTTTATCAATATATAGTACACTTTTATAGAAATTAAGACATAGGACACAAGCCTATTACCGCAAAAAATTGCAAAATAGAGTTTAATTGTTTTTCTATTATAGATTTAATTTTCCATCGCCTCCTCCTGCGAAAAACCTCATCGCAGCATTGGAAACACTATACGCATTAGGTATAACGAAAAATATTTAGTTACTTTTAATAATTTTATGTTTCGAAGTTGCTTGAAAAAGTAATTGAAGGTAATAAATTAAGATTGATAACTGTATAATATTTGTAAACAGGAGCTTTAAAAGATGATGGTGAATTAACAACGGAAGTTGGATACAAAATGGCGGAAATGTCCATTGAGCCTATGCTAGCAAGAGTGTTGTTACATTCAGGTAAACAGAAGATCACATTTTAATAAAAATATGTACTAAATGTTCTTTAATAATCAAATGTTTAATGTTTTATAGATGTAATGGGATGCTCAGATGAAGTTTTGACAATCATTTGCATGTTACAAGTTCAAAATGTTTTTGTGAAACCTGTTTCCGGTCAGCATTCTATTAAAGCACGAGTTGCTAAGCGGGAATTTGAAGTAAATGTTACTTTAGCAATAATAATTAATATGAAACATATAATTATAATATTTCTTTCAAATTTCAGGTTGAAGAAGGAGATTTAATAACTTTACTAAATGTTTATACGTCTTTCATGGAATGTGGGAAGTCGAAAGAGTTTTGTAACAAATACTATTTAAACTATAAAAGTTTAAAACGCGCCAGTGAAATTAAATCGCAGTTGATGAAATTTGTTGCTAAGAAATTAAATATACCCATAGTATCATGTAACGGTAAAGTAACGGGCATAGGTTTGGGTTTAAGTAAGGGCTGGGCATGACTTAATTGATAAGATTGTGTTTCAGGTAGGACTGAAATAATACAGCGGTGTTTAACAGTGGGTTTGTTTGCTAACGCGGCATTTTTGCACTATTCTGGCACATATAGAACCGTGCGTGGTGAGGTAGAACTGCATATTCATCCAAATAGTACTTTATACACAACGGCCCAGCCACAATGGTACATAAACCTTTTTTAAACCTGGTTTTCGCTTATACGAATTATTATTTACTCAGTATTTTTATATTACAGGATCCTGTTTTGTGAATTGTTGCATACTAATAAAACATATATGTCCGAAATAACAACAATTAAAAAAGAATGGTTAACTGAATTAGCCCCTCACTATTACAAAGAATCTGACTCATAAAATAAGATGAAGATTTTGAAAGAGTAATTTCTTTTTAATTATAATTATGTAAAAATAAATAATTAAAATATATTTTACAGAAATATCTGTTTTTTTTATAATTACAAATATTTTTATAATTTTTTCAGTCCCTTAAATTCGACGCCAATGGTTTTTATAAATTTTATAATCTAAGAAGAACAGTGAAATGTAAATAAGAAGAAGCAAATATAATTGAGAAGTAGAAACTAATTGTATTTATTTAATACAGAATATAGCAATTAATAATAAGAGGATGTAAGAAATTAATTATATTTATAATTTAAAAATCTAATTTACCGTTTCTACATTTGTAACTATCTAGGGTTTTCTTTTTCTTAGGTTGCTAGCATACAATCAAATAGATGACGGAGTTAATGGCACCACTGTCAGTTACTCCTGTTCAGTGGAATCATGTCACTCGAGTGTTATGTACATATAATAAAACCAGTGTGTTTAATATACCCTAATATGTGCAATAAAATTAAATAAAAGTGGTTAATAATGTATATTGTGATTAAATAGTGTAGTAATTGTTTTATTTTATGCATAAAATACGTAAATAACTCTGTGTCTCTTTCAAAATGGCGGCTTCCCGTGCGCGTATGCACCAGTCTAAAAACATTTCCTCCTCAATATTTTCCATGTTACAAGGAGCATTTTCCGATGCTGTAGGACCAAATAAAATGACAACAGATAAACGAACTCTAGATAAAACATGGAAATTAATGGACAAAGTTGTTAAATTGTGTCAACATCAAAAAATGAATCTGAAAAATAGTCCACCGTTTATTTTAGATATTCTTCCAGATACATATCAAAGGCTTAGGCTTATTTATTCAAAATATGAAGATAAAATGAGTGAATTACATTCTAATGAACATTTTAATATATTTATTAATAATTTAATTCGTAAATGTAAACAAGCTATTAAGTTATTTAAAGAGGGTAAAGACAAAATGTTTGACGAGAACTCACATTACAGAAGAAATTTAACAAAATTAAGTTTGGTGTTTAGCCACATGTTAAGCGAGTTAAAAGCTATATTTCCTGATGGAATTTTTGCTGGACATAAATTTCGAATTACAAAGTCAGATGCTGCAGAGTTTTGGAAAAACAATTTTGGAAATAGGTAAGTGTTTAAAAATAGGATCTTTTAAAATTAGTATAAACAAAACTCTATATGCTTAACCTTCATTTTACTTCAATTGATTTAAGTTTACTTTATTACTTTTTAAGCTTATTAGTTTTAAAATAGTAGTATATTTTGATATCGGTCCAATTTTTTGACGTTATCGGCGGAAGTAAGATTAGTTATAAATAACTGCAATCTATTATAAAGATACCCTTCAAGATATGAATAATTTCATTACAACAACTCGTTATTATTTATATCTAAATACTTTTTAACAAATTAAACCGGATAGATTACTGTAGTCATATCCTGTCAATATTTGGCTTTTCTACACTTAGTTTTGGGTAGCAACAACATTTTCTTTTTGATAAACATTTCTCAGTTAATTAATTTACACAAAGTCAAGAGTATTTCAAACATGAAACAGCCGCAATTTGTTTTGAATATTGTGTGCTCTAAATACTTTAAAACATTGCCGTGGACCTAACCTTAAACGTCATTTATTTATTTTAAAATTCTTATAAACATTTCAAAGAAAAATATTTTTTTACTCTCCAGACCACTTTTACACCAGTTGCCAAATATAACTATGCAAAAAGAATTATTTTAATTTAACAGTTATGAATAATCATATTTTAGAATGTTTTTTTTTTTGACGTGTCAAATTTAAGGTTATATTTAAATATATTAGAAAAATTGTTTCTTATTCCCACGCTTAAATATCAAATATCATATATTTATTACTCACATTACACACCTGTTGTTTAATACACTATCTTAAACCTGTAGCAAAAAACCTTTACCTGAAATTTTAAAGAATGCCATCAATGCTTATTTGAAAAGAATATTTTTAGCAGAGGAAAGAGATCAATAAATAAATGATTTTATGATTTCCGCTCAATTGTTATACTGTTCATATTGTATATTTTATTCATATGAAAACTTCTACTTGTAACTTACTCTTCAATTTTGTGTAAACATGTCTTTGAAAACAGATATTTAAATGTTTTATCTTCTACAACCAATTTTCTGAAAAACTATTTTCATCTCCTGAAAGTCAGTTATATCTAGTAAATACTCGACATTTTCTTAATTGAAAATGAATACCTCACATTCTGAATTCAAGCTTCATTAGTTACACATCTCAAAATCGAAATTTGAGTTGACCTCTATATGATTTAATACTCCGATAATTAATAAATACAATCCAACAAAATTATAATGCAGATACTTATCTCAAAATTCAATATTCAAAGATATCTCACTAAAGACCTGGGCGATATTAAACATTTAATTATCTTTTCCTTAATTCCTTATGATTTAAAAAAAGAAATCTATTACGCTTTATTATTTTTAAATTACGTTCAAGCTATGTGTATGCTGTAATAGACCAGTCGTCTTTCATTTCAATTCACATATATTATATAAAAAAAAAGAAACTTATTTAATTGAAATTCCAAGACACGTTTTTTAATTTCTTGGATGAGGATGACCATACCTGAGACGTACTCAGTGTGGAGTCTGCATTTGCATTGTTGAGTCCTTAATAACAAAGCAGAGGTACCCCGATGAGACAACACCTGTTACCTAGTAATATATTTGCAGGTTATTGTTGCTCTTTCTAAAAGTTGTGTATAGAATGTATAATTAATGAAATTGTTAATTAGTAACTGTATACGTTTTAGTGAACCAGCGATTGAATATAAGCGAGATTATATTAAAATTTGTAGGGCTTGTATATTATAAGTTCTTAGGATGACACAAATGGCGCCCCTATTGACAAATCCATATGATTTTCAGATAGTACCAACCTTCATACGATATGTGTCAAAATTTCATGGCATTCCAACAATTAGTTTACCAGTTACAGAGGTTTTAGTGACACTACTTTGTAATTTTCAAAATAATCGTTCAAGCAAAGCAATAGCTGGACGAGTGTTATTCGGACTCGGTACTATATTTTAGTTTATGTAAGAAAATGAACTGGAGTCAGTGAATTTAATGCGGAAGAATGTAAAAATAAAGTTAAAATAATAAATACACTACAATACAATATCTTTTAAAAGGGTTTATATCCAATAGGCGTAGTTTTTTCTAAATATTCATCGCTAATAAATGTCTAACGGAGATATAGATATTTAAAACTTGCATTTCTGTTTTACTGCTTAACTTTTAATCATTTTTTGACGTTACGAGCAATTATAAAATTCTCTAGACTAAAAGTGATCGATTTTATTTATGTTTGTTCACAAGTTTATATTATCAAATCTTTATGTGTTGCACGAGCCACCTGTAAGTAGTAAATTGCGTTTGACTAGCACTTGTATCCATCTGTTGTATAAAGGAGAGTGCAATGCATAGAAATTTTTGATTTCTTAGAACTTTTGATTTCTTAACTGATAAATATTATTACAACATTTGAAATCTTTTAGTATAGTTTTATAGAAATTAGGATATAAGTCACAAAGCTCTTTTAGCAAATAATTAAAATTAATATGGTTAAAGGAAAATTCTTTAAAATTAAAAGTAGTGATACTTCCTATTCTGAGGTTTTTTAATCTTAATTCTGAACAGGATTTAACATATGTTTTCCTCTGATTAAAAAAGTCGGGCATGAGATGCATTTATAGTATGACGCAAAAGGTCTGATAATAATATTTAAAAATAAAATCCGGTTCCGGCTTAAACCATAAATTAATTTAATTAAAAAAAAGGAAATATAATTAAGATGGTATATTCTACTAAGTTTTTACGTTATACATTTCTATAATTGCATTTGATTATATTAGGAAATCAAATTTTGTATTTAAAAAAAGAATCGTACGTTCAATTTCTTTATTAGATATTTTGTAACTTTATTAACATACTAGAGTTTATCCCCGTCGCAAGCGACGACTGTCTTTTATGTGCGAATTGAATTTCATTTCTAATTTTTATTCCATTTTTAAATTGAAATATTTAACTCGTTCTATATAAATTTTACATATAAAAACAATTAATTTTTCATATAAACCGACTAAAGAAATATATGTTTAATGCGCTTTGAATTTATCATAATTTAAAGTTGTTTTTAAATGACCAAAACTAGTTCTGTCGTTATTATTATTTATCGCTAAATACTGTTATGTATGTTTTAAGTATATTTAACATAAAAATGTTTATTTGTTAGGTTGATATGAAGTAAAAATATATACCAAAAGTCGAAATGAATTTACCATTTTCTAACGTTGCAAGATTATATAATGTTACATATTAAATAAATCTATTAGTAAAAGATTTTTAATGCCTCGTCGATTTATTTAATAACTTATTAAAAAACTTTGGTAAATAATAAAACTTAATTAATATATATGACAATTTCATAGAGTTCTAGTCTACCCAATTCTTTCCAGTGATTATTTTATCTAAGTATCATCGTAATTTGATTAATCTATAAAATCTTGTCAATTATTTCGAGCCCTGTGTTTGCATATCAATATATCCAGCAGTAGGCTGCATATGATCATTAGCTAACATGTACTTTTCAGTCTAAACATTAGCTAACTGTACTCAACATCATATTTAGGTGGTGTTAGAGGGGAAGGGGGGACTAGATACAATAGGAAGACTTCACAATAACGAGGCTCATGTATACATGATGTTGTATATATATACATGTGTGATACTTTATTATTTATGTATTAGTGAATGTCAAACACAGGATATCCCTCCCTCATATACATATATGTATTGTATAGACATGTGTGTCTGTATATAGAGTACAGGGTATGTACGAATAAACTATCCTAGTTCGTTTCATTGAATGTTTTATGTTCTGTTACGCATATTTCTCAATTTGTTTAAACATCGCAATTGTTATTTTATTATTACAAATGGCTTACGATCATTATTTAATTCTCAGTTAAATTTGAAGTTTAAACTATGGTTTTTAATTAATTAATATTTACTCTATATATTTTTAAGTCTTTAGCATAAGTTTGAGAATCATAATAAAGGTTACAAAATTTAGGACAAACCCTTAGAAATGTTACCAATCATATAAAAATTGGAATTTAACTAGAAAATATAGCAATATTCATTTTCAAAACTTATTTTTGCGGTTCCAACTCATTAAAAGTCAGTGGAAGAAAGCTTAAAATGTAGATACGTTATTCATCTAACTAATTGCAGCTTTAGATTTTGATTCGCGTTTATAGTTACTTACATAAAACGATTTAAACGTAAAAAAACATGTTTTTTGATAATATTTAACTTGCTGTATAGTATCTTGCTGCCAAGTATCGTATCACTTTAAGCTACAGCATAAAGAATCAACCAAGGTTTATGATAAACTTCAGTTACTTGAGAATTGAAAAACCCGTTGTAAGTCTCACAAAAATAGCATAACTTTCATTTATATAAGTTGATAATATGATATAATATATTTGATATAATTATAAAGAAATATGTATAGCAATATTTTGAAATATAAATATAGCCTTTGTTACTATGAAAACCTTAACTCTATTCAATAAAAACAATTGCACTCTTTGAGGTAAGACTTTTAGTTGATTATTTTTATGATTCAATGAAAATTTGAAGCGCAATATTTTTATCATCATACACACTATTCTTATCTAAAATCATTTCCTGTTTCAACATTTACTCTACTTATAATTAACCTGATAAAACCATGATCAAAGTTCATATCATTTATTAAGAAATTAAATAAATTTATAATGAATTATTTGATAAATTTTAATCAATACATAACAAGGACGGGCCCAGCCCCATGGCCATGTGCACACGTAGTAATTAGCAAGTAAATGAGCTAAATGGTTAATTAACGCGTTTACGAAATCACGCAAAATGGTTAATTAACGCGTTTACGAAATCACGCAAAATGTGCACTTGAGATAAATAGCATTTATGTTAACTAGGATTGTCTTTTGTAATATTTCTAAAGTTTGTTTTAAACAATACTATACGATTACAGTAAAGCCTCATTCCCACTCACTGTTTTGATATTTAATTTACTGTTTTTATTTAATATTGTAATCTAGGTTTCAGGTTCTCGTTCCAAGCATTCCTTTTCACATTTGTGTTTTAATTTAAGTTTAGTTAATTTAGTTGGTGCGTATGCTTAATCGTTAGTAATATAAATTTTGACAGTTCGACGAAATTGTACGTGAAATAATTAAAATTTCTATTTTTAATAACAATTACTAATAAAAATCTCTTCTATATTTTTCAAAAACTGACTTTAAATTTTTTTTAAAAGTAAATCCTACTGCATTTTGCCATATTGTCACATTTTGGAGGTTATAATATAATACAGTTTTTCTTAATTTATTTATATTTCTGATTTTAAACATTGGAACTTGTAAGGTTCTACAAAAACTAAGAAAAGTTAAAAAATAAATTAAATTAAAAATAGTACTGTGAATGACTACGCATATTGCCATATGCTAAACAATTTAAATTAAATAAAAAATTAAATTAAACATACATACTTTGCAAATATTGAGAAATTTGACTTGAAACAGGGTAGTTGGGATATTTGTTTCAAAGAAGTACAAGTGGTTGCTGCTATTTCAGGCGTTTTAGTAATTTTAAATGATTTTCACATTGAAATATTGATATTGACTTTTTTACATCCATAATGTACATTTAAGTAGTCAAAATATTTATAATAATGGATAGAAGGCCGTTGAAATGACGATAGATGTTTCATTGATTAACTGTGGTATTTCTTAGTTTAATAAACACCCAGTTTCTAAACCTAAACCCACTTCTCACACACATGCGGTAGCTGGTCCACTACTGCTGTAGCGCTTCCCTCTATATCCCGGAAATAGATGTTAGTATGCGTGCGGTGTTTCATATGTTCCTATATATATACAGACACACACACATCGCAAGGTTTCAACAAAACAAGCCACAATTTTCGTCGTTGGTATCTCCATGTATTAAATATTCGCGTCAGCTTATTGAATTATGTATGACAAGTTCTTGTACTACAACACCTAGAAATGTAATGGGGTAAAAAATGAACATCAAAGCTGACCTGGTTGACTTTCACAGTTTTAGCAACCCCCAAAAAATCAATTTTAAGACCCTTTGTCAATTTGCATTGTTTATATATCCATTATTACTTTTTGAGGGTTCTAGGGTTCATAAATATGTAAATATGCATGAGTACATATAGATTGCAAAAACGAGTTTAAGGTAGTGACAATCGTAAGGCTGGGTTCACACTTGCGTGTTTGATTAATTGTGCTATTTGCCGCATCAACGCATGTGTGGACGGTACCTCGAACATGATTGTATCTACCGACACTAAATCGAAAATACTCCTTGTCCTGAAACAATCCTAAAAACAGTCAAAACTTTCCTAATTTATTTCTCTACAATATACCTTTTTTTTAATCTGTAGAAACAATGCCTTTTTTATACTGTCTCCTCAATGTTAATATGTGCTTTTAATTATTAGTACCTCGGTTTACAGCGGCTTAAAATATTTGAAATTTTGTCATTAAATTAAATACGCTTATATAAATATCATATTTAATTTTTATCAATATGTAGCTCATACATAAAAAATATATAATTCAATTTATTTATCTTTTCAGTACACTGGTTCCCTGGAAATTATTTCGGACAGAATTAAATTTGGTGCATCCAATTTCTTCAGGACTCGAAGCAATGGCCCTAAAATCAACAATTGACCTTACATGTAATGATTTCATTTCAAATTTCGAATTTGACGTATTTACAAGGTAAGCCTCCATTAGTTTATCTAATTAAACTTCCAAATCTAATTTCTAAACTGAATTCACCGTTTTTCACCAGATTATTTCAACCATGGGGTACATTGCTCAGAAATTGGCAAATTCTGGCCGTCACACATCCTGGATATGTAGCTTTCTTGACCTACGACGAAGTCAAGGCACGTTTACAGAAGTATATCAACAAAGCAGGAAGCTACGTTTTTAGGTAACTTTTTCTATAGTTTTCTTAAAGACAAAATTATTTTCTAATCACCTAAGCCTTGAGTAATTCATTGAATTTTTGTTTAATTTTAATTTAGTTTATATTTATAGTTATAAAATATATATTTTTTGTATAAATTGAATATTTTATATTTTTTTTCAAAATGATTAACACCGATTCTGAAACCATCGTTTCAGATATTGACATAAGCAAAAGTAAGTTCTATGACCTTTATGTGCAAAAATGTACCGAAAAAAAATTAGCTCCTCTACCTGCAATTAAGTTACAGAAGGAAAATGATGTTCTGGAATTTTATGGAGATGATGTCTCATTTAACGAATGGATACCAATAATTAAATCAATTAGTCAAGATAAATTTTTACAATTTATTGCAGTAAGGATGAAAAATTTAAAAAATACAATATTAGAACACATAGATACTGAGTCAAAAGTAAAAACAGTGACCAAACGGTCAGTGCTGTTGACTAGGTTTGTGCTAAATAAGTTTATTAACGCTATCGGAAAATGTGTCAGAAACAGCATCAACCTCTCCTGTCTGGCCATCGAAGGAGTCCCCTTAAAACTGTATTACCTGTTTATACTATCCCAAGGATTAAATAAAAACAACACCATCCAACATCTCAGCCTAAAATCGTGTATTATTGGTGATGAAGGATGTGAATTATTATGTCAAGTTTTACGACATAATCGATTTATCATAACAGTAAATCTATCTGACAACAATTTAACGCAAGATGGTGCCAATTCCATAGCAAAATTAATAAACTATCAAAAAATATATCGATACTCCACCAAATGGAAGGAGAATTTCGATAATAAATATGTTGATGTCGAGAAAATGTCTGGTTTAAGAAGAATAACTATAAATTGTAACGAGAATATTAAAAATGAAGGTATTATTTTATTAGGGAACGCAGTACATGATGATTTATGGATAAAAGCTATAGATGCACAGAACTGTGGAGTGGATAATTTGGGGGCACAATACGTCGCCAACGTTTTGTTGCATAACAAAGTGGTGGAAGTGTTCGACCTACGATGCAATAGTGTGAGTACGTCAACACTGGAGGGATTGATACTTATCTTAAACAACAACGCGGTACATGAGAACCGATATAATTGGCTGTGTTGTCCGAAACGTATGCCAACGATCATGAGATCAACTTCCAATCTGCAAGACACGAGAAAATCAACTTTAAACATCTTAAAACGCAGCAAAACTTCAACAGATTTATTACCTCTAGCTAATTATGTGGACGCTTCTAAATTACCTGTTATATTTTCTATAATAAATTGGGAGAAGGAAAAACGGATTTCAAATGAAGAAAAGAAACTTATAGATGCTATAAAAAATGACGAAAACTTAAGAAAAGTTCATACGCAAGAATTAAATAAGCAACTACAAGATCAGTACGATATGATCATCGACAGAAATAACCAGTTGGATAAACCTGGAAAAGTCTTCATCAAAATTGATCTTGTAAATAAAATATCATTAGTTTGTGATCAGGCTATAATATTTATAAAGAAGTTGAAAATATGGTCTGGAAATGTAGATATAAGCATCGATGAAATTGTAAATAAACAATTGATACCAGTAGAAGAAAAACCGCTAGAAAGATTGTTACGAAAAATAAGTAATATACACACGATGCTGCCTATAATTAAGGAACTTCTGGAATCTGGTGAAGATATTACGAAAGACACACCTAGGAGTTGTAAAGCAATAGAAAGCCGGAAGTTCGTTATCACAAGTGACGACGGCGCGTTGGAGAGAGCTGGAAGTATCGATGATTACGACGATAATTTATCAATATCAGACTTGGAGAAAATAAGCTGTAGTAAGGATGATAAATTGCAAGATTTGTTAGGGGTTATTAATCACATGGTGAGGATTTTCAAGAAGCATCCTGCATCTTCATGCATGCTCGATTTGGACGCTGTAATGAACGCAGAAAATACACACAAAAAAATACAAATGCTAAATGACGAAAGTAAAAATATATCACCTAGAAGTACAACAGATTCGATCATTAGTCAAAACACAATAATTCCTAATCTTGGAAGCACTTCTCAGACAAGTATTAAAATATGCGCAGAATTCACAAAAGAAACAAACGAACAGTACGAAGTGGAAGAAGATGAAGATAAAGAAAGAAACATCGCTGAAGATGAAGATTTGGATCATTACGAAGAGGAGTTCGATGAAGATGAGGAACATAAAATAGAATTATATGCTGATAGTTTCTTCTGGTCTGAATCTGAATCGGAGTCGGATACAGATTCTGATTCGGAAACAGAAAGTGAACCGGATGAAGAAATTGAAGAAGAAGAATATTATGATGAAAGCATCGATAGTGTAGATAATGAATTGGAATTTAATTGATGTATTATTTTTGTAATATCTTTTACATTAAATTTAGTTGGATTTGTTGTGTTTCGTATTAATGATATAGTCTTTCTTAATGATTATAGTATAGCAAGTTTTCAGCTAATGTAAAGTGCGTAATATTATTACATTGCTAATTAAGACCGCACTTTAAATGATAAAATCATCGTTATTTGAACTGTCTAGTCGCGTTAGGTGTTATTTGAGTTGCATACGTTTCAGGGGCTTCTCCGTATTAAGTTTCTTGTATAAAGACACTCAGATATTCTTTGATGCATATTTATTGAAATATCTTTTTACAGATTATCATGTACGAGATTAGGACAATGGGCTATCGGATACGTAACATCGGAAGGAGATATTCTACAGACGATACCTCAAAATAAATCATTGTGCCAAGCCCTTTTGGATGGATACAGAGAAGGATTGTAAGCATATATATAAATCAGTCAGCGTTCTTATATATTTATAAATATTTGCTTTCAATAATGATATAATTTTCGTTTTAGTTACCTTTACCCTGATGGGCGCGCTGTGAATCCAGATTTAAGTTGGGCGGTGCAGTCTCCTTCGGAAGATCATATCGCGGTTACTCAAGAACAATATGAACTGTACTGTGAGATGGGTACGTGTGTTAGATACAATGGGCTTGTGTTCAATGTCTTAATTCCTATAAAAGTGTACTATATATTGATAAAGTTGGTTACTAGAACCTCAAATGTTCAATTATTTTTTAATAACTCCTTATATGTTAGGAGATATTAACAATTAAAAAAGTCATTTTGTCTCTTTAATTATTAAAGGGATTCAACGTTGTACACATTCCAAATGCATGTGATATCACAAAATATCAAATATTATTTACAGCTATTTCAAGGAACAATAAAGTTCCAATATTATGTCTGCCTCTTATTATTATTGTTATAATCTATCTATATATATATATATTCTTATCTAAACTTATTATTCTTTGACTTGACTTGATATTTCGACTACCAACAGCTATAAAACATTACCACAGCATTGACCTAATCAACAAATAACTGACGTTAAAATACATTTCACGTCATACAAATATGGCCGACATCTCTAGCGCTAAAACTACAATTCAAATTTTTAATTGCTATATCTTCGTCAACATTTAGATATTTAATAAAATAGACACGCCAATACACATTTATTAACATCAATTTTAATCAACAATTGAAAAATCGACCACTAAAGAATGAGGACACAAGCCCATTATTTCATTTAATTGTATTGTTCATTATGAATTACTAAATATTGTTTTTTGTTGTTTTAGGAAGTACTTTTCAATTATGTAAAATTTGTGCGGAAAATGATAAGGACATTCGAATAGAACCCTGTGGACATTTGTTGTGTACTCCGTGCCTAACTTCATGGCAAATTGTAAGTATTATATATATATATATGAACATTTCTTCTGTTTTACTTTTAGTTTTAATTTAATAACTCAAACCCAAATTGCATATTTTAAAATACATATCAACATATTTTCATTTAATTTTAAGTTCGTGCGTCAGTAATATACATTTTGACAGTGTCGTTTAAAAAATGCGTATTGCCATATGCTATATAATTTAATTTAAGAAAGTAGCTGAGAATGATTCTTAATGAGAAGTGTGAATAATATTCTTGTCCAAAAGAATCTTAAATATTCGTTTATTTTTCTAGGACTCTGAAGGACAAGGTTGTCCATTTTGTCGGGCAGAAATAAAAGGAACTGAACAAATAATTGTAGATGCATTTGATCCTCGAAGGCAACACCAAAGAAGTAGTACCAGAGAGGATTTAGATGATGAGGTAACAAATTAATATTATTTCGTTTAAAAAAAAGAATAATAAAAAATATCATTTTTTAATAATCATCGATCATTAAAATTCATTGTATATGTTTTAAAAAGACGATATAAATATTAAATAATTATATAATTTTTAAATAGTTTTATAAATATATAGTTATGGCTAATTAAATTACATTAGGGTCCCGATTTGCGTCGTTAATAGGGATCGAAATAAGGACGACGCAAATAGAATTGTTTTTTTAATTGGTACCCGAATAAATTACATATTTCATGAAAAAATTACGTAAGCAACATCGAAAACGACGCTTATTGGGACCCCTTTGTATTAAATTTCAAAGACCTATTATCAAACGAATTTTTAAAGATATTTGATTGATAAATTTATTGATCATTGCAGACTGATTAAATTAGGTCTTTGAAGTTTTCTATTTCATTTGAGTCTAAAAAATAAATGTAATGAAATTTTGTTTCTATTTGATTCATCTATTCATTTTTATACACATTTTTTACTCACATAATTATTGGCTTGATTGTTGCAATATGTTTTTTTTTTAATTTGTTATGCACAGTTTTAGCGCTGCATGTTTTTTTTAATCAATAAAATTATTTATGAAAATTACAGAGAAAAATGAAACAAGAATAAATCGCTATGAAGAAGTGCTTTTTCAATAAAAATTAATCTTGTTTCATTTTCTATTGTGTAATTTTAACCAACGTTAAATGAATTTATAAAACATTTATTAAATATATATATAAAATATTTTAGGCTAAAATAAATAA
The DNA here is from genome assembly GCA_963678705.1 of Panorpa germanica. Classification (NCBI taxonomy): domain Eukaryota; kingdom Metazoa; phylum Arthropoda; class Insecta; order Mecoptera; family Panorpidae; genus Panorpa; species Panorpa germanica. Next base: position 4,938,937 of record OY783219.1, read on the forward strand.
ATGAACTATTCCAGCATTTAGTCATTAAAATCGTCGAAAGGAATTTGGCAATTTTTATAAATTAATAAATATGTTATTGAAGTAGTATCGTGAAATACGCAGGCGTTAATAGATTTTCAATAATATTTTTTTTATACTCAATATCCCAGTGAAATTTTTCAATGATTATACATCGAATTTTAAATGACTTAAGTAATTTGTAATATATTTAAATATTTAATATTGCTTTTAATATTATTTATTGCATTTATTTATTGATTAACTTTTAAAATTACTTATTTATATACGTAATTTTTTGAATACTACTTAAAAATTCATCATGGAATTTATTTATGTTTCACGATCACGATTTTTTATTAAGTTGAAGATTAGTTTTCTCAATTGAGGGGCAGATATAAATCCATTATCGTTCAGGCTTTACAGTACCTTGACTTTCAGATCAATAAAGAATGTATATTTGCTTTTACAGCTTTTTCAATTATTTTGCTTTTATTATTACTACAAAGCCAGTAATGATATTCTTTTTACGCTCCCAAAACTGCATATACTCAGTATACGGATTATGCATATGACGTACGAGCATAAGCTTTTAAGGTAGTTCACTAGTAAAACCACTTTAATCACAAAATTTAAAATGTTTGTGCGTTTTAACGTATGTCTAGAAATTTTCGACTGTTTCTTTTAAGAATTATTAACTGGTCAAGTTAGTAAAAATGATAAAAATTGGTATTTCTATAATTTTACCTCACTAGTGAACTATGTTAAATAAATCCAGACTTATACTTGCTTCTTTCAATTATAATTTTTCCAAAGAAATACTCAAATATTTTTATTCCTATGATGAATTATTCTTTAACCCTGTGAATTTTTTACTTAAGAACTTTTAAGTGTTTTTAATTTATTTTTGTTTTAACCAGTATTAAAAATATAATTTATATTAATAATTATTATTTTATTATTATGTAAATTATTGTCACAATCGGTAAAAATGAATTTTTTTTAATGAGAATTATTGTTTGTTGAAATAAAACTCAACTGATTCATCGCTGAAATAATTCATAGCTGCGATGAACTGGTCTAGAATCGTATTTGTTTGATAAAAATTAGAAGTGAGCAAACAGTGGAAGATGATGCAGATTTTAATGCTTAATAGAAAGTTTGCCCACTTCTGATATTGTACACTAAGAATTTTAGTCGCTGCATTAGAGAAGAACTTATCTGACACTGCGACATGTTTAAGAATTTATAATTAGGTACAAATATAATTATTTTAATATTTTAGTTTAATTATTTATAAAATAAACAATAGAATACACTACTTGAGTAAATAGTATTTTATTATTTTAAGGGCTTTTTGAATATTTATATATTTTTTTTATTATAATTGTTAAATTAAATTTTTAAACATAAATATTGTTCTTTTATTTTATTTTTAATTGAATGTCGGTGATCTTTTAAACGGGTGCTAATTATAAATTTATGTGTGCGCTATATACAGGCAAAACCGAGGCAGAACTGTGAGCGAGAATAGAAAGCGAGCTTATAATTATATGAAACTTTATTTCAAACATATGGTCATTATTAAAATAATGATTACTTTAATTAAATAATATGTTATTCCGTTTTTTTGCTTTTCACATTTTGAGAATGTTCATAGCATGTACGCCACCCTATTAAAAATAAATTTTAAAAAGCAAGTGTCTGCCATTTTGTTTTTTTTTTATAATTTTGTTCAATAAAATCATATTCACATATTTACCACATACTGGGTAAGTTTGGTTTTGAAATGTTTTTTATTTTATAATTTTTTTTTTGCATGAGTGTCTGCCTGCAGCTTCCCTTTCCGCTTACTAACATACTTAGCTTCTACATTTATTGTTTTATTTATATACTTACTGTTTATACATATATTTTTCATTTATTTATTTTTAATAGGCTTAGTTTCCTGAGACATGTTATGTGTTATGAAATTTTTCTCTTTCTATGTATACATAAGTCTGTCTCAACATATTCTTTTGTGACGTCATCAATATTTTTCTATGAGAAGAATCTGTTAAGTTTTAAATACATATTTTACAGAAATAATGCGTGATATAATTTTACAACGCCACTTAATTTTGAGTGTCAAGTAATATGTACTAGTGGTGGACTATCGTCAAGGCGCAAAATTTTGACAGAATTCGTTGTTCCTTTTATTTTTTCTTTCATTTACAAGTTAGCCCTTATTTAATAACAATAAAATAATATTTAATGAATAGAATTGTTATGTATTTAGTTTTGGGAATTGGTTTTCTACAGTTTGCTGTCTTTTTGTTTCTTCCAAATTACAAAATCTAAAAAAAAAAATTATTAAAATAAATAATTATTATTTTTCTAGGATGGACTTGATTTTAATCTATCTACAAGTATGCTTCACGCACTGTGTGGAACTCCACAGAGTTATGTTACACAGAGCCCCCCAATGTCACCACGTCCTGCAAAAAGATCTGGTACACCTGTTAGCGCGTCATCAGTAAGTTCAAAACAATCAGGTATCTCAAATTTCGGAAATCCAGGTACATCATCAGGAACTGGAAATTCTAGTCCAGCGGATCTAAGTTTAGCAAGTAGTTCGAGCAGTTCCAGTAGTTCAACCGAGCAACCGACTGTTATTTACAAAAGCATTAAAAAACACGACTTTAATAACACGGATGTTTTTGTTTATCCTGATGAATACCTGCGCAGCGATTCCAACAATTTAAATATCGTGAAAACCGTTGATAATTCAAACAAAATGACTCGAGAAAATGTGTCAAATATTGACAATGTAAATGATGGCGCTGTCAACGGGCAGGCTGCCAACTGCGCGGCACGAAATGTCTTCACGAACAGTACGTCGAGCACGTCAATTTATAACGGGAATATCACATCACATTCTGTTGCTCCTATTTACAAACACGCCAAGCCGGAAAATATAAACACATCCATAGACCCCTCAACGGCAAGTGGTGTTGTTTTACAAGACCCTACAGCCCCGCCTTTGCCCCCCAGAAAATCCTCCCCAGGATTAGATCATGTAAATACCCCTAATTCCGATCCAGGTTCACAATCAAGAAAGTCGTCGCCTAACATCGAGTCCAATAAATCGAAGCCGAACATCATGAGCGCTACGAGCATGGTGAATCTTTGCGAAAATAATTTAAGCCATAAAAACTGTCTGCAACTACCTCCGAAGGCGTCGATACCTATAAGTAAAAGTACAGAGAACTTAAGCTCTATGGTTCAAAATAAGGAGGAGCACCGAAACAGCTCCAGCAAATACGATCAATTTAATATAAACGCTAATTTAGCATTTTCTTTCGACGTTCCGAAAACAAACGCTCCACCAGTACCAACAGTCCGAACAAAAGTCACTAAATCTAGTAACTTAAGTCACCAGAATACTTCAGAAGTAATTGTGGGGCCCGCTGAGACTATCACAGGCTTGATAGACACGCGGCCTCCAGATCAAATAAAGAATACAAGAAGCGGCACAAAATCGTTACATGATAATAATTCACAAATGAATAATTTATATCATATGAAAACTAGTTCTATTGTATCACAACCTTCGCATGTCCGGCATCAGTCACTTCCGGTTAATACCAGTTCCTCACCATTAAATCTACCGTCAAAGTCTGTAACTATCCCACAATTTCCGTCAAATTCGGATTTGCTGCACGACATCAAAGAAGAAGTTTTGAGTTATGAAAATGTTGACGGGTTGCCAACTGTTTCATTAATTAAAAAAATAAATCCGCTTAATGTTCCCGGATGCAGTAAAGAGGATGTTAATGTGCCATATGAAAATATTAACTTAGAATACATAACAAAATTAGTGTCGGAAGGATACTCAAAGGAGAATGTAATTAGAGCTCTTGGAATTACGAGAAATAATATTGAAATGGCGTGCGATATTTTGCATGAGTTTGCCACGAAAAATAAATGCACTAAATAATTTTACAACAGTCAGAAGCACTGCTAAAGACGAGGAAGGTTTTGCTTGAGGTTTACCATCACTAGCATTGAATGGAATGAAATATAATCAATGGAAACATTCTTAAGAAAAACGGCAGATGGTGGTCACAAACCTCTCCGTGGTTTTTGCGTCTTTAAGTAACAGTACCTGACAAAAATTCCTAAAATAAATTATGAAATGTACAAAACATAATTTATGAAACTATGTCTTTATCGAACTAATATGGGTAAATGAAGACTCCAAAAAAGTGCAATAATATTTAATTTATTTACACGGTAAATATAACAACAATTTTTTCAGAATATACTCCTAACTACACTCCAAAAATATTTTACTAATATATTATTCTTAAAGCAATATTTGTAACTTAAAAATAATAATAATTTTTGAAATATTTTAAATAATGAATCCTTATCTCATAAATACTATTTAATAAATAATTTTCTAGTCGAACATAAACCAAAAATTAAGTTGAAAAATTTGATACAGCAAGCCAAAAAATAAAAAAAAACGCACACAAAAAATAAAAAAAAAAAATATTGGTTATAAAAATTTTCTGCTAGGCTGTACGTTTCTTGTACATACAATATATAGCTTCTATTTTTAAATGTGGTGTAAATTTTTATTATTTTTATAAATGCCTTTTCCTATTTCGCGTTTCCCCTGAAAACCTACCGACCAATCATATTCAACTTTAAACCCGTTAAAAAAAAGGAGAAAATTAACGGTGATCTAAAATTAAATTGTTCTAGAGGTAAAAATTTTGATGATAAAAAATATTTAGCAAAAGATAATATTATAAAAATATGGTACAAAGGTCTAGTGTTTCAAAACTTGTTTAAAATCTATATTAGTGTAGACATTGATGACAGGTGCCGTGCTTTCTGGCTCGATTCATAGACGACGGTTATTTTCTAACCGAGTTTGAATATTGTTGTTATATGTTGAATATAATTTGCATTTTGAATTTCATTTATAGAGAACGGTATCCTATCGATATCCCTGTAGAAAATATCTTTTAATAATCGATTTTATTTATCATTGTATACTTGCTTTATAATATTACAATTTTATGTTGTAAATATTATCTGACGCTTTTCAATCAATTCTGAACAGTTTTATAGAAATAAGATAAGGTTCAGAACCCATTATTTATTTTTGGTTACAATGGGCTTGTGTCTTCATTTTTTAGTTCGATTTTTCAATTAGTGATTGAAATTGATGTTAATAAATGTTGACGGAGATATAGCAATTAAAAGTTTGAATTGTAGTTTTAGCGCTAGAAATGGTCGGCCATATTTGTATGACGTGAAATGCATTTTAACGTCAGTTATTTGTTGAGTAGGTCAGTGCTGTGGTAATGTTTTGTAGCTGTTGGTAGTCAAATAATCAAGTCAAGTCAAAGAATAATAAGTTTTTATTTTATTTAACCTTGCTAAGGTAGACATAATATTGAAATTTTATTGTTCCTTGAAATAACTGTAAATAATATTTGATAAATAAATACATATAGCAGAGATTTATGAGCTGTAAGATTGGCAGCCATTGTGATGTCACATGCATTTGGAATGTGTACAACGTTGATCCCTTTAATAATTAATGAGACAAAGTGACTTTTTTAATTGTATAAGGAGTTATTAAAAAAATAATTGAACATTTGTGGTTCTAGTAACCCACTTTATCAATATACGGTACACATTTATAGAAATTGAGACATAGGACACAAGCCCATTTAAAAATTTTGATTATAAAAGATATTTTTTAATAATTTTATTTATGGTTATAAAAAATTGATAGTGTGTGCGAATAGATTGAACATGTTTTGCTGCATTTGAGACCACTTATTGAATAACAAAAAAAATATAGACGTTTAGAAAATTAAATAAATTGTTAAGGATATCTCAGTCATAGAAAATAAAATTTGATAACAATTAATGTGCGTGCGCTCCTACATGCATGTTTCTTACTCAATAATAACTTTTTGCAATGGTACAGGTATAACATCCTCTTCATAAGCTCTTCATCTCCTCTTGAAGGTCCTTCTACAATTTTCCGTTATCCTAAGCTCCTGTAGTTGACACAATCAATACAACACCAGCGCGAATTTTTTGTGCATAAAACTCTTAAAATATGATTCAATAAACACGTGTTCATCATTACTGCAAAAGTCTTATGTCGTATCTTAAAACGCACTGTACATGGTCCTGTAAAAAGAATCCTACATCATGGTATAATTACTTATCAGCTTATAATCAGAACATGTACTGTGACTTTTAAGTGAGTGATATAACTAACTTTGTATTCAAACTATGCAATGGCTAAAAATTTTACTTAATATTATAAAAATGATTAAACAGAATCTACAATATATATTTTAACCTCAGGATAAACAAAAACACTAAAACAAATATAAAAATAATATTTTATATGAATAATTTTACGTATATTTTTTAATAATAACATAATAATATTAAGGCTGGATTAAATAAACGCAATATAATTTTTTTTCATTCCAATAATTTATTCATTTTATGGTTATGTTATAATAATATAATTTCTTTTTTTTTAAATATTTAATCAGTATTATATTTTTTTTTTATTTAAATATATAACCGTTGTTAATAATCATTTTAATATTTTTAAATAGAACGGTTAATTATTTTTCTGAAGTAAATAATTATTAAGAATATTAATAAATATTAATACATTATTCTTAAAATTAAAATTTAAGAAAATAATATTCTAAATTATAAATTATTACCTAAAAAATGTGTTCAATTTCCATTCACTCAAAATCATCTACGAACAAACAAAAAATATTACGTATTAATATTTATAACTATATATAATAAAATTACTTTTCATTTTAATAATTAAATAATATTATAATTAATATTACAATTTACAAAATCATATAATTTGTGTATATTATTGTAAAAACTGTATAAAAAGAAAAATTGTTATTATTTATCGTATTTTTATGTTAGTATGTAAAATTAAAAATGTTATTAACAATATAAAAAAGCATTATTAAATTAAGGCTCTCTTTAAATGTATATATCGATTTCTAAAAATATTTATAGTATAACGTTAAAATCATTCATAATTTTTATTTCATTTTAATAAAATATAATATTAAAAACATTCTTAAATTATTATATATATAAAAAACCATAATCTTCAATATTAAATTTTAGTACTAAAAAAATTTGAAAAATCTATAATTATATTTATATTTAATAAACAGTAAATAAATAAAAATTGTTAGTTTTAGGACAACAAAACATTTCTTGTGGGAATCTCAAGTTTAGTCTTTGTGTAATTTTAGATTTAAGAAATTATTTATTTTAAATATATATTATATTATAATAAAAATATTATTATTTTGTATTATGTACAATTATCTATTTGTTTGCTATTTAGAATAATAATATTACGCCTTATTATTATTTACAGGCAACTCTATGTACTTCTACTTCATCGGAATTTCCTTTATAAACAGAAAATGGGAAATATCCTCCAGGTACATTTTCGCAAGCGGCTCCAAAGTTTTGATCTTTATCGACGACAACAATCCCACCCATAAAATTGGGGTAGTGTTTTGTAATTCGGCTAATTGCGTTCTGAGCCGCATCTGTTGGGGATAGCTTATTTCGAAGACCTTCCACAGCTAGAAAGCTACAAATTAAATAAAATTAGTAAATATGTATTTTTCATAATTAGGTAGAACTAATTTATGTATCCACCAGGGTCGGTCCGAGGGTTACTGTAAAAAAGTGGCACATACTGTAAATTAATTTCTCAGCAGATTATCTTAAGAAAGGGAGAAACCCCTTACATCTACAATAAATTTTTCTCGGACCGGCGCTGGACGTATCTTATGTAATGAGCGCTTGTGAATTCTCAACGTTACAAACCTTGGTAAAAATCTCATCATAACATCACCATCTCCTGTTGCAGCTGCTCCTCCAACTTCATCATCAGCATAAGCTCCTGCTCCAGGTATAGGGGAGTCTCCAACCCTTCTGTAGTTTCATTATATAAATACAAAGCATAATATATTGAAAAAGATAAAATATGAATGCAGCAAACCCAGGAATTTTATGTCGAGCCCCATTAGTAGATGTGCCAGCTGCTATTTTATTTTCACTATCAATAACAACCATACCAATGGTATCATGGTTGTATGTTCCAAATTTATGGTCTCCTCTCCATCGGGGAATAGCATTACTACTTCCAATTGGACTGTAAGGACCGCAGGAGTCTAATGGACTTGGTAGTACATTCTATAAGATATTAATAAATGATTTTAGATATACCTAGTGCTATATGCAAACAAAACGAAAGTTTAATGCTGATACCGTCCAAAAATTTGGTTGACAATTTCTACTCTTCCAATCTCTCCACATATCTTTAGAAGTTTGTGTTGATAAACTTTCCTGCTGGAATCCCATTTCTATGGCAAATTGTGTAGCTTGATCTCCAACAAGCATAGTATGTGTAGTTCGTTCTAAGACATGTCGAGCTACAGATATAGCAGATTTTATATTTCTTAACGCTGCAACTGCACCAATATTCATTGTTACTCTGTTTATAAAATATAGGTATTAATTACACCATATATATACTATAATATACCAGAGATTTATAGACATACCCATCCATTATCATAGCATCAAGAGTAGTCTCTCCATTTTCATCTGGACTTCCACCGTACCCCACAGTGCCATCACATTGTTCTACTTCACAAACTTTGCAACCATCTTCAATAGCATCCAGTGCTGAACCATGTTTATTAAAAACAGTATCCCAAGCTAATAAACACAGTAAGTAATTTTAATTTAATTAAATCATAATTAGTAAATATGAACATAACCTCAAACAAATACCTTTTATAGTAGCGTTTGTAAATTCCCATGTAGTTATTACAAAAGGTGAATGATCTGTTTTTGTAATTGTAAACATACATATTAAAACACAGAATATTAATTTTATTGAAAACATTCTGAAATATATGTACTTATTAATGCTGATCTTGCAAATTCACTGACACTAACATCTGCCACGCAGATTTAGGATAATTTATCTGTTACATCAAAATTATTGATAATTATTAGATATTAATGCTATTTATATACCATAGTGTTGTAAGTACGCATAAGTCGTACTTATCCTTCCTATTTTTAATATAAATGTTATTTATTTTATAAGAATTATATTACGTTATCTTTAATTTTAGTATTAATATTGTAATAAATAATTATTTGTTTTTAGCGCTTGTAAACATTGACTCTGGTCTGTGGAGATTTTATATTGTTTTAATGCTGGTAACTCAGTATTGGCATATTGTGATGTGAAATAAATCATTATATATTAATCTGCACGCTAGTCAGAAAGTCAGTCTTCTCCTGAGTCTCAACCAAGTGTTTACTAATTGTACTTCGTTCGTACAATACTCCAATTGTAACATCTAAGTATTCAATAGTGAGCACATTTTAACTATTAATCAAATTATAACACTAGAATTACATTTTGTTTTATATCTGGCATCTTTATTAATCCAATAAAATACTATTGTAATTAAGTACGCAGATATAATATTACAACGAATAAATGATATATTTTAATAAAAGTGTTTGTATTAATAGTAATAAAAAGATACTAATTGTTCAACCGTCGTATGTCGCAACGAGGTTACTTTAGACCGCTCAAGTATTCTCTAAATTGCAACAATACACCGTCTAAACAAGAATCCTATTAATCATCTTAAGAAAGTTATTCGATTACTACTGTAATTGGTGTTGGAAGTCGTCAACTGAAGAATCTACTACCAGAAGCTAGCATCCCTGCAGAATGTACTAGTAAGCTGAGTAATCTCCCTCCAGAACGATAAATACACACCATTTTTACAACATTGGTGTCAGGTGGGGTCTCGAAGAGATATTCCTACACATAAATATCCAAGAGGTACGCCCAAAATTTTTTCTATATATTCTACACCTGGATGCAGATCAATTAATCTGGATGCCACTACGCCGATGGATTATTTCTAAAATTGCCGAAGAGTACGAGCTAGAACGTCGTTTCATCTGTATTTCACATAATTTTCTACAAGTCCGGTGGATGCAAAACTACAGCCCGCTGAACCAAAAAAAAAGAAATCTTTTGCCCCCAGCGAATGGATGGATGCTTCTAGAACACATGGAATAATCTAAATCGATGTTAATCGTTTCCAGAACACTGCACACAGCTGTACATAGATCAAAATCGAAAGAATTTTTTTTAAGTATAATAAGACAGTATCTTTCTTTTTGTATATAATTATTATTATAAATTGATAATTGTATTTTTTTTATTAATAGCATTATTTTTAACGAGGCTATCATTTTTTTTTAGTATTATATTCAGTACTTTTGAATATTTACTATAATCCAAGCATTTTTTTAGTAGCAACGTTGTTAATGAGGCTATTGATATTTTTTTTTAGTATTATATTCAATACTTTTGAATATTTGCTATAATCCAAGTATTTTTTGTAGCATCCTTGTCCATCATTGAAGCTATTAATTTTTTTATAGTATTATATCCAATACTTTTGCATATTTACTATAATATTTTTTATAATTGTTTCCGCAATTATACTAATTTATGTTAATATTTTTTTAGAACAACATCTTTTTTTGAACGAGAGGGAATTTTGAAAAGGAGAAGTAAAGAGCTGAAGCAGTTAGATAGCAGTCTGTTCAATCAGAGAGACTACCTTCCTGTTACAACTGCGGTGTCTGAGCCCCATCGGAAATTTCCTGTGAGTTACTGTTTTCGCTAACAATTTTTCCTTGTCAGAATCCTATTTTTCGGAGAGTCGTTTATTGGTACAAAATAATCTTTAGTCTGTATATTATATATAACTTTAATTAAGTACAATGGCACCGAACGTTCATTCCCTCACATTAGTTGAGAATACAATCAATCTAATCAATGAGTTTTCAAAAAATTTAGAAGTCCAATCAACATCCTTAACAATAGTTGAATTAAAAATCAAAAACTTAGATAAAGCTTGGGTTAAATATAGTAGTATCGTAGAAGCACTGCTTCCAATTCTAAAAAATGAAGAAGCTACGGCTATCGTTAGTAAGTCTATGGAAGTTGAAAGTATTTATGACGACACTCTTATTTACTTGTTGAATTATAAGCAAACATTTGAGAATGATACACATATTGTAGACGACTCAAAAAGCATAGATTCAATAAAAAATCTGAACTTAAGTCCAATGCAACTAACCGTTTTTGATGGAGAATATACTAATTGGCAAAGTTTCATGGAATTATTTACAAATTTAATTCGTAATAATAGCAAACTATCAAACATTGAAAAAATGCATTATTTAAAATTAAATTTGACAGGAGAACCACTCAAACTCATAAAGAATTATCCTTTAACAAACGATAATTATGAAATTGTTTGGAACATCCTTTGTAAACGTTATGACAATAAGGTAGCACTTATTGAAACCTGTTTGAACAATTTAATAAACTACAATGTTATACGTTTAGAATCAGAAACTAATATCAAAAATTTTTTAGACGAAATTAATGAATCGATTAGAGCATTAACCGAGTTGGGAATATATTCTAATCATTCAGATTTTATTTTTATACATTTTTTAAAGACCAAGTTAGATTTTAACACATTAAAGGAATGGGAAAACAGAAATACTTCTGAATTACCAACCCTAAATGATTTTACGAATTTTCTTGAAACACGGTGGCGCACTCTAGAAAGAAGAAGGCATGTTGAATTTAAAACAGATTCAAGTCATTCTATTTCTAGTAGTGAACCAGTTTCAAGTGAACAATTTGCTAACGAAGTCGAAACAAAATTTAAAACTTTTTTTTGTAACTATTGTAAAAAAATGGTCATTTAGAGAAATATTGTTTTATCAAGAAGGAAAATGCGGATACGGTATATCCTGTCGCGCAAATTAATATTTGTAGGAGAGATACGGTATTTTCAAAACCTTCTGTTTATTGTAAAAGATCGAAACATCTTGAATCTGATGGTCCTCAAGTATCTTTTACTAAAAATACAAAACAAAATTCACGTTCTTTTTATAATCACCATTTACGTAAATTTAATAGTTTAAATAAAAATATTGAGATTAAAGAAATACAAAATACCAATGATATAACAAATTTTAACTGTAACAATGAAAATGTTATTGACAAGCAAACAGCTGACACTGTTCAATTCAGAATAGTCGCAGCCAAAGCAAAGACTGTATCATTTTTATTGGACACTGGTTCTCAAATTTCTTTAATTAAACAAAATATTTTAAAAAATAATATCAAAATAGATAGTACATCTAAAGTGTTATTAAAGGGAATCTCTGAAGGCACGCCTTATACTTTAGGTTCACTAAAAACTTCTATAATTTTAGATAGTTCTAGGTCGAAACATACTTTTCAGGTTGTGTCAGAGGATTTCCCCATTAAGCATGATGGAATCATAGGTTTAGATATTTTACGTACATTTAAAGCAGTAATTAATTTGGAAACAAACAGCGTACAATTCTCACAACATGGCAAAATATTTGAATTACCATTATTGAACATAAACAGTATTATCATAGTTCCAGCACGTACTAGGAAATTAATTCCTATGTCGGGTTCTACGGTAGGAGTTTGTGTAGCCAAGGAATTGCTACCTGAAGTTTTTTTAGCCAACGCATTAATTAATCCTGTTAATAATACTTTTTATATATCAATAACTAATTCCTCAGCAAAAGATGTAATACTTGACAATTTTAAACCAGATATTATTCCAATAAATAAATTTAATTTTTACCATTTTTTGAAAAGAAATCCTAACGATCCTAAAAGATCCTTACGACATCTTTTATTTAATAATATAGATTTTTCAAATGTTAATTCAAAATACTTAACAGATTTAATGGAAATCTGTAATAATTTTAATAACATATTTTTTTTCCCGGTAGATAAGTTATCTTGTGCGAGTGCACTGAGTGACTCACCTAACCCTGTAAACATTAAGCCGCATAGATTATCTCATGCGCATAAAGAAATTGTTGAGAAGCATATTCAAGAACTGTTGGCTAACAACGTTATTGAAAAATGCGACTCACAGTTTAACGCACCTCTGTTAATGGTACCTAAAAAAGCAGATGTGTCGGGGAACAAACAATTTTGCGTTGTAATCGACTATCGTAAACTTAATGAACAGACGACAAGTGATGTTTATACTTTGCCTCTCGTACATGACATACTAGACCAATTTAGTGGTGCAAAATATTCTTCTACGATTGATTTAGCTACAAATAAATTTACTAGTAATAAACCAAAATTTAAATTAAATTTTGATAGAAGGGTCAATTCTTTTTTTTCACCTAGAAAGTATACGGTAGTTAATAGGAATAGATTAAAGAGATTTTGTACCAATCAACAAAACCTTGACGTGTTAGATGGATTTTGTCAGGGATGATTGTTTTGTGAGGCAGTGTCAACTCTATACGATGGGATCAGAATCGTTGTCGACACTTTGCTTCTCTTTTTGTTTTTTTCCAGAATTGTAACTCGTATATTTTGTTTTTATACGTGTCCCTTTTTTTTGGAAGGGGGTGTTGCGATAGTACGACATCGTCCTATCTTCCTTTTTCTTTTTCTTGGAAAGAAACGCATATGTTTGTTTAATATGCGTTCCTTTTTTAGGGTTGAAGGGTGTTGTAAGTACGCATAAGTCGTACTTATCCTTCCTATTTTTAATATAAATGTTATTTATTTTATAAGAATTATATTACGTTATCTTTAATTTTAGTATTAATATTGTAATAAATAATTATTTGTTTTTAGCGCTTGTAAACATTGACTCTGGTCTGTGGAGATTTTATATTGTTTTAATGCTGGTAACTCAGTATTGGCATATTGTGATGTGAAATAAATCATTATATATTAATCTGCACGCTAGTCAGAAAGTCAGTCTTCTCCTGAGTCTCAACCAAGTGTTTACTAATTGTACTTCGTTCGTACAATACTCCAATTGTAACATCTAAGTATTCAATAGTGAGCACATTTTAACTATTAATCAAATTATAACACTAGAATTACATTTTGTTTTATATCTGGCATCTTTATTAATCCAATAAAATACTATTGTAATTAAGTACGCAGATATAATATTACAACGAATAAATGATATATTTTAATAAAAGTGTTTGTATTAATAGTAATAAAAAGATACTAATTGTTCAACCGTCGTATGTCGCAACGAGGTTACTTTAGACCGCTCAAGTATTCTCTAAATTGCAACAATACACCGTCTAAACAAGAATCCTATTAATCATCTTAAGAAAGTTATTCGATTACTACTGTAATTGGTGTTGGAAGTCGTCAACTGAAGAATCTACTACCAGAAGCTAGCATCCCTGCAGAATGTACTAGTAAGCTGAGTAATCTCCCTCCAGAACGATAAATACACACCATTTTTACAACAATAGTAACAAAATAATAACATTTTTTAATCTCAACTTTGAGATTTCTATCATTAATTAACACTCTTATAATTGATCAATATTTTTGTTTGCCATGCATTATAAAAACAAATAACTGAAATAAATATTTTATTTAATAAAATTAATATACACAGCATAAATAAATACAAAAAATATTTTAGTTATCAACAATAGTTTCTTGCGTTTTCTTTTTACTACTTTTAGTAGGTTCTAAATAATATAAACTTAATCGAGATTTAATATCTGCATAAGTTGATCCAGTTATTTCATTTCGGAATACATTATTGTACCTCCATAATTTAACCTGGGGCCCTTTTTTCTTATCTGTTTTGATTGCACATTTATCTTTTAGATTATCTGATTTTAAATCGTCTTTTGCAGAGGGTACATTTCCTAAAGTTACAATAGGGTTTTCATAAGTAATCACTTTTCCTGGGTTTATAGTTATATATCCAATATGTTGCTGCTGGGGATAAAGGGGCTCTGTCTGAGTTATGATAGTTGGTGCGTAATAACTTTCAGAAAGCGTTACTGCATTATTAGTATATAAAACGTTTTGAAATTGTGTTTCTGTATTGTTAGGCAGTTCTTGAACATTTGCAAGAGAGGTTTGTGGATTATCTGTTTTTTTAGTTTTAGTTTCCATGTTATGCTCTGGGTCATAGGTTTTTAAATAATCTTTCCACATCTGTGATAAATTCACTTCTAAACCTGTTATTTTATCAACTCTTATAAAATCTTTTAATCTGTGTGTATGTACTATTGAGTGAATATGATTTTTAATCTGGTTAAACACTTCAGGAGGCAAAGTAACGAGTCCAGCACGATTTCCACTATTTTTACCTCTATTATCTCTAGGAAACATAACACCTTCATCCATCTTCTTACATAAAACTCTTATTTTTTTCTCTGTTATCCCATGAATATTTTTAAAAGCTGTTTGACAAACCCTTTGTTCAATACCTTTAACTCTTACAAAATATAAATATGTACATGTTCTTCTATTGCTATCTAGTTTTGTTTTTCTCATAATATCAACTTGTCTAATCAGTCCAAATAAATAAGCATTCTGCTCGTCTCGAGTTCTCATTGAGTAATAACCTTTGAAGATTTTTAACCTAACTTTTTCGGGCACTTTTGAATAACATTGTCTTCGACAATTACAGTCTGGTCCTGGTTCTTTTGCAGATACTATTTCACCTTTTGTATTTCGGTGTTCTTTTCCTGCTATTCGTAAATGTGTTCGTTTGCTTCTGAGACATTCTGTAAATTAAATTTATTTAAAATTCGTGGTTATATACAAACGCCATTTTTTGTAAATGTCATGAAGTACGACTACATACTAAAGAAGGTAAATATTAAAGCAAGAAGTATTAATTACAGGAGCTATATTAAATAATAACAATAATATAAAAGTACAATAGGTTGTTTGCACTACCTTCGTGGACTTTAACATTTTTCTTTACTGGATTTATTCCTTTAACATTATAGTATTTTTTCTTATCATTATTGACTTCGTCCATTTTTCAGACATCAAACTACACCTAACTTTTGATTGGATGTTAGAAGGAATTTAAAAGAAGCACTAATTTAAAAAAAAAATGGAATCTTATTATACAATATTAGGTTGTGAAGAAGATTCTTCACATGAAGAATTAAAAAAAGCTTACCAAGAACTCATTCTGAAGTATCATCCAGATAAGCAAACAGAAGAAAATAATGCTGAAATATTTTGTCAAATTGATGAGGCTTGGAAAATACTACGAGATCCTGAATTAAGAAAACAATATGATGCAGAGCTTCTTCAATCTAAATTAAATAATCAACCTCTTATTTATGAAACTTTAGATATAACAGACTTTGACTATGACGATGACGAAGAATCATATAATTATATGTGCAGATGTGGTGGAAAATATACAATAACGAAATCACATTTTGAATCTGGAGAAACATATATATGTTGTGACGAATGCTCATTAGTAATATTAATAAATAAAACCTTGTAATAAATATTATTCGTTTTTTTTTATCAAGTTGAAGATTCATAAAACTTTTGGTGAACATTTGAAAACCGCGCCAACCTGAACACACAATGAAATAAAGATATGTATTTAATAGAAAATAGAAGATAATTTTCAACAAGAGATAAATAAAGTAATGCTATTTGCGATATAATTCAATTTTTCATAATAAATATTCTTTCAAAATATCTCCATCAATTTTTCGTGGACAGAGGTGGAGAAGAATAAGAAGATAACTGTCAATGTCACATCCTGTTGTCAAGTTGACAAGAAATTGTAGATTCATTCCATCGCTTTAATAAAATATAATTAATAATAATGGACGCTTTCGGAGATAATTTTGATCAACCAGAAGTAGACCCAGCTGCAGAGTTTTTAGCTCGTGAACAAGATCAATTAGCAGGTCTTGAAGATGAATTAAAACCAGCGGTATCAGCTATACCTCCAGTGTCAGAAGGTAATCAAATTTACATTGTCAATACATTTGGGGGCGTAATCTATATGCAATAACTATTATTTTTCATAATTCTTTTTGTATTTTAAAATGAATATCGCACATACTTTAATCGCATGCTCACATCAGCCTTTTATTTCATTTGTAAAATAATATTAGCTTTTTTTATTATACAAGGCGATTTGATCTAACCTCAATAAATCTTTCAGTTTATTTTACGACAAAAATTTACATTTTATTATTACTTCATTTTAAATTTATATTTAATTGACAGAGGAGTAGTCTTTTTTAAATTAAAACGAGTAATATTATTGAAGCATGTTTCGTCGGCCAATATTTCGTGGTATATATCATTTTTAAAGTAACATTTTTATTTGCATGATAACTAATCAAAAAACTTTTAAATATAATTTTGTTTTGTTTTACTTTTTGTCCTCTAATTATACAGTCAATTCAGCAATGAGATCTGCAAAATTGTTATAATGTATGCAATTATATATAAATCACTTCATTTAGTTAAATGTTCAAGAAAATTTGTGTAATTTGGGGACTTCTTCTGTTTATATAAATCGGCGTCAATTTATTATTTTCTTTAGTTTTTATTTTTACTTGGTGTCTGTAGATGCAATCTTCAGCTCCGCCGATTTGAAAACCGAGTCATCGGGAAGCTTTGAAATGATCAATAGCTTGGGTCAACAAGATACATTTGAACCTGCAGCTTTAGGCTCGGGTAAGTTATAACTTGCCTAAGCTGGCCACTTTCGCTTGTTGGGTTTTTTGTATTGTGTTCTTTTGTAGATGAAATGCTTTGTTGTGCTTGATTTGTGTTAGTTCTTGTTATATCATTAACAATTTCCAATGTTTTGTGTTACTAAGTACACTAACTACCCGCTAAACACAGTTACATAACATTTTTTGGGTTAATTTAACGTAAGGTTACATAAAAAATGTTATCTGTCGACATAAACTTACGTTAATAATACTTTTTATGCAAGATTACATAATGTTTCGTATTAAAATAATATAGTAGTAAAAGATTTCGTAATGTATTATGTAAAATACGGTAAATAATAGTAAAGTTAGGTAAAGAATATTACATAAGTTTACGTTTTGTGTTTAGAGGGTATACTCTGTGTATTTCTCTTATTTATCTTTATTTTAAAAATGAATGTTACAATGGGGAATGACCCCTAAGGTCTACATTTCAGCTTGAAGACATCTTCCAATAAAAATGATAAATATTTATCATAATTAGGGGTTCTGGTGTATTGCAAATTGTCAACTAACTATATGTTATTAAAAACTCTTATACCTTTCAAGGTGTGTTCACACTGGAACATACTACTTGCAGTGTCCGACTTTTTCAGCAGGGTGTAGTCGCATTATAACACACTCTATCATGAGAGATAATTTCTACTTTAATATTTATCAATACATCAGAGTATCGCCTTCCTTGTATAAAGTATGTTTATGCGAAACAACTGGAAAAATCGACGTCGCAAGTAGCCTGTTCCATCATGAGAGCAGCCTTATACTTTGACTGATTTAAATAGTTCGAACTTTTGAATAACCCTTTGGATTGTAGCTAATTTATAAATATTAACGAATTAAAGATTACTAAATTTAGAATATATTATTTGATTCTAAATTCAATTTTCTGCATGGTAACATATAGTGTATGTCTGTGTTCTTGTTTCCCAGACTATGGTGCCGACGATGATTTCGGATTCGGTGCAAGAGACTCAGGTAATTTGCAAAATAAATTTATATGTAGTTAGAAAAAAATAGTAAAGTTACGTTTTTTAATAAGTGTGTTATTGTAAAAAAATGTTTAAATACGGGTGGCGATTGCGATTTTTAGATATAGAATAGATATAAGTAGAAATGTATGTCTTTAGATGATATATTTATGAAATCTATAATATAATATGTTAATCTTACAAATACTAAATGCATTGTTTCTTTAGAAAATATTTCACCACCAATCTCAGCATCCTCATCCATAAAACCAATAATTAAAGAAGAACCAGAAAAGATTAAGAAATGGCGAGAAGAGCAAAAGACACGCTTGGAAGAAAAAGGTAAGAATACAATACCAATCAAGTTATTTAAAAAAAGACAATTTGTTTAATGGCAAATAAAAATCAGATGCTGAGGAAGAGAAAAAGAAAATTGAAATGCGCGAAAACGCTAAAAAGGAATTAGAGGAATGGTACCGTCATCATGAGGATGCAATTGGAAAAACTCAAGCTGCTAATAGGTATTGTATAATATATTCGAATTTCCTTGTTTTTAGTTAAATACAGAACATCACACATACATTTACACCTCAAACAAATCACAAATTATTTCCATTTCTATGATTTTTAAGATCAGAATATTTGTTTAGTTTCTTATTTAGTACTACATATTTTACTTTCAAACTATAATAACTGATCTTCATATTTATTCATTTGATTAATACATTTAAATACTCGTATACAAAGCTTTTTATAATTGTTGTCTTGCTTTTAAACTCAATCCTGAGTCCTTAACTGTGTTTGTAAGTTAATGTCTATTTTTCTTTTTTTTTTGTGCTTTCTCAGAGAATCTGCCAAGTAAGTTTCAATCATTATTTCATCAAAATTTTTAGTTAATTTATGTCTTTATAAATATAATTTCAACTGCTTCTTTGACGTCGCAAATGCTTTTACTGTTTTCATAAGCTCTAGCAGCAGAACTTGCGTAATAAGAATTTTATCGAAATTTTTCATAACTCATAAGTCATTTTATCATATTTAACATCTGTTGCAACAAACTTTTTCTTTTATATTTAATTATATTTTTATAGAAATGCAGAAAAGCAGTTTGTAGCTGAAACTGACGAAATAGAACCTGGTACTGAATGGGAGAGAATCGCTAAACTTTGCGACTTTAATCCTAAGTCTAGTAAAACAAACAAAGATGTGTCTAGAATGCGGTCCATTATCCTGCAGCTTAAACAGACCCCCTTAACAGCAAAGAGGGCATAATGTATTGTTTATACATTACAATAAAATACATTCGCATTATGCATTATTATTAAAACGTTCAAAAATTAAAGAATATGTAATTTAATCAAATATATAATAAAACATACAACAGTATAGCAAGTATGTTTTTCATTGGTAGGAATTATATTATGTGTTTCGCTGCTTGGAGATCAAAAAGAGGTTGACAGGACATTGGCAACTGAGTTCTTAAGATACTGTTTTATTTATTATTTTATTACTTATTTATCTTGACTTTCTTTCGTCATAGCCACCATCAAACATTTTTTATAATTTATAATTCAATTTTACAATTTCTAAATATTTCAATAATTCACTAATTGATTTTGAACCACTTAACAAAAATTTAGTATTAACAGGAAAAGTTTTAACCACATCTAATATTTCACTATTGAATTTTGATCTTTCTAAACTATAATTTATGCATTCAAATATAATATGTATATATATTTGAATGCATAAATCTGGTAATAATAATATAGAATTTACGTGAAATTGATGAACAGGCTTCTCGTTAGATTAAGGTAGTTCATTAGTAGAACTACTTTTTTTTTATAAAATTTATATATGATATTAATATAAGTGTCATTAATTTAATGGGCTTGTGTTCTCATTTTTTAGTGGTCGATTTTTCAATTGTTGATTGAAATTGATGTTAATAAATGTGTATTGGCGTGTCTATTTTATTAAATATCGAAATGTTGACGGAGATATAGCAATTAAAAGTTTGAATTGTAGTTTTAGCGCTAGAAATGGTCGGCCATATTTGTATGACGTAAAATGTATTTTAACGTCAGTTATTTGTTGAGTAGGTCAGTGCTGTGGTAATGTTTCGTAGCTGTTGGTAGTCGAAATAATCAAGTCAAGTCAAAGAATAATAAGTTTTTATTTTATTTAACCCTGTTACGGCAGACATAATATTGAAATTTTATTGTTCCTTGAAATAGGTGTAAATAATATTTGTTATATAAATAAATATAGCAGAGATTTATGAGCTGTAAGGTTGGTAACCTTACACAAGGATTGATGTCACATGCACTTGGAATGTGTCCTTTAATAATTAAAGAGACAAAATGACTTTTTTAATTGTTAATATCTCTTAACATATAAGGAGTTATTAAAAAATAATTGAACATTTGAGGTTCTAGTAACCCACTTTATCAATATATAGTACACTTTTATAAATTAAGACATAGGACACAAGCCCATTACAAAATTTCAAAAGGTTTGAACAGCTGTCAACCGAGATATTAATAATTAAAAAGCATCGTTTTCACGTATATCTCGAGGACGGTTCTACAGAAATTAATTAGGAAGATACTGTCTTTTCGTCTGTATGATGTAGTATTATAAAAAATAGTAGGCTATATTATAGCAAACTAAAGAACATTTAAATGTTTAATTATTGTTTATTTAGAATCTTAGCAAGCCGCCTGTTAAAATCAATTTATCTAAATTCATAACAAAATTCTAGTGAAAATACACAATTACTGTTAAATAAATTAAATATGAGAGATGATAAAGAGTTTAATATAAAATTTGTAAAATGTGTAAAAGGTTACAGTTGTTTATATGACAATACGCCTTACGATTATTCAAAACGTATAAAAATTGATGAAGCCTGGGATAAAGTAGCTACCGAGATGCATGACACTGGTTGGTAATAATTAACAATATTATGTGATTGTTTATTTATAAATTAACCAAATGATATACAAATTATAGTAAAATGCTGCAAAGAACGATGGAAAACTATAAGAAATGATTTCGCACGTCGTATGAAAAATCCGTTTGTAGACAGATGTGGTAAAAAATATAAAAAGGCTTTTGAATTGGCCGAATTTATGCAATTCCTAATACCATACATGGATATAATGAGAGGCAATAAAAGATCTATTAGTATTCCTGGTGGGGATGAATATAGATCAAAGATTAATCAAAATGAATCCGATGAGACAGATGAAAGCCAAGAATTGGCTAAAGGATCTGATACTCTGAGAAAACGAATTATAAGTACGGAAACGGAATTAGGATATAATATTCAAAGTTGTAATATTCAAAGCTGCAATGCTGCTGTTCAGGAGGATGAAAGTATTTCTGGTTGTTCGGAACCGTTTGAATATTATCCCGGTATTTCACGAGTTGCAGTTTCTGACAAGCATTTTTTATTAAGTTTAATGCCCGATATTGACCAAATGAGTATGAGACAAAAGCGAATATTTAAGCTACATGTTATTCAAATAATCGATGGCATTTTAGACGATGAAGGAATATCTTATTCAAACGGAGGAACCCCGCATCCAGATAATGTTAAATTTAAAATACAAGCTGACTAATATTTAAATGTGTATATATATTTTTGTTGTAAATAGTAAATTCTGATATGCTGTGTGTACCCAAATAAAGTTTATTATATATATTTTTTGCCTATAATATATATCTAATATTAGAACCGACTATAGTCGGTTGAAGTTATACTTTCAATAGACTTTTCGCCCTTCAATATATTGTTTTATATCTACAATAGGATAATATAAACATATTAAAAATTGAATAATTAATAATAAATTTAAAAAACTTAAGTGCTATTGTGCCATCTATGAACGAAATCTTCAACTTGTTGAAGTAGGTATCTTTATTTTGTATTAAGTTTCTTCAAGGTATTAAAAAAATTTTAATTAGTTAATAGCCTATGATATTAATAATTATTTTTAGAATTAAATTTTTGTACTATTTAATTAATATATTACTTATTTGAAATTATAATATAAAGGTATTATGATCATGAACGCCACCTACGAAGCAAATCATCACTTAATAAAGTCATGACACCGCCATTACATAGGTGTCGTTAGTAATGACCTAAAACTTCAGTCGAAAACTGCGCGTCTACATTTATTTATTATTAATTAATTAATTAATAATAATCTTAAATATATCCTTCACTTTAATTAAAATAATGTATAGTTTTATAATAATTACATTAGATTTAAAGTAAGGTGCGAATGTTAGTAAATGTAAATATCACACGCGGTTTGTTTTTATTAGGTGTTTTTTGCAAATATGTTTTAGATATATTTTAATTTCTAATGAATAATGTAATTTTCGTTGTTTATAAACAATATTAAGTTGATCCAAATTAGTTGATATTTAGATTTTAAGTGTGTTTTGTGTGGTTATGTTGTTCGGTCAAACAGGTAGTTTATGGCAGGCGTTGACCATCTCAAAGGTAAGTGCTTATCTGTATTTATATTTGCCTAACCATGTATTTGCATATGAATGCATTAGAATATTGATATCAACTATTCTGCTTTATTATTTACTGCTTGTTTTGTCTTTTATGTGCATATATATAATTCATACTTTGCATTTAGAAATAAATTTATATTGGGTAACCTTACTTTTCATGTCATTCATATTCAATGTTTTAAATTTGTAGACGGTAAATTATATTGGTTATTATTATGACAGAGTATACAAACAACGAAAATAGGCAATCATTCATATTCTGTTCGTAAAGTTTATATTTAAAAGTATAAATAAGGAAAAGAAACGTCCATTTTCGTACTTTGCTTTACTGGGTCTTTTTTGATTGCCAATTCTTTCTGTACCCATTTCTAACTTTCATATTCACTTATTAGCATTTGGATACAAATATTTATGATCATGTACAGCTCATGTAACATATAAACAGAATTAAACTTAAATTCTGTAACTAGCAGTCATGAAAATGAAATGCCATCAAGGTACTATTTGCTAGATGCGTTTGCACATAACGTTTTGAGATAACGCCGAAAACAATATTCGAGTTGTATGCATTGCAGCAGTATTTGACAAGTTTATTTGCATTTTATTTAGGTTTTGTTGTATTTACAGGGTATCAGATTAATTATTCAGATAGATGATTGTGTTATTAATGAGCTAGATAGTTTCTATATACGTCAACTTTTGGATATTTAAAAAATAAAAACGGGAATATATCCCAGTAAACATTTTTTTCAGATAGATGATTTCATAAGAATATTCTAACTCTTTTTAACATCATACATTTAAATTGAAATATAGTTGTTGTTTTTTTACTTTTGACAATATTTATTTTTAGTAGAGATGAAATTCTATATTAGTTTCACGAGAATATCACAGAAAAAGAAATAAGATATATCTGTCTTTGTTACACTTTAATGGTTTATTTGCAACTTCATTCAATACTGATACGGTAGTGAGGTTAGGTCAAATGATTTTGTCATTTGTAGTTCATATCACTGACATTTCCTCGAACGAGTGAAATCAAATTGAATTGTTTCATGACAAAGATATCATACGCATCTTCAATATGATATCAAAGTGACTACAAAATGTTTACTGGGTTTATTATTTAAAATATCTTTAGCAGAATTCGATTATTCGTTTTCGTTCGTCGGCCACGCCGTCTACGACGCGGTAAGATTACCCTGGTGTTTTGCGGATGACTGTACTGTACACGACGTATCTTCGCGGGTCTTGAAACGTTGAATATCTTTGGTTACTCTCGAAGAATATCAATTAATAAATGTTCTTGTCCCTAACGGTAAAAAACAATGTTGTATGAAAAGAACGGACAACGACTGCACTGCGTCTGTCGCGCTGTCAATGTACCGATAAGTAGCCGTAGTTGCGGGCTGACCAAGGTGTCAACTCGCGGGCCCCTAATAGCGGAATAATGTCTCTGGAATTATTGAGTTTCGTTTTATATTCTGGCAACCGATATTTGTAGATCTACTTCGCCTCTGGATGTACCTGCAATATATACAAACGGAGACAATAATGTGATTTTTAACACTCGCGAGCTGTTGTACGAGTATATGATGGACATTTTAGATAGAAATTGTATCTAGTCAATGTCGTACTTCTAGCTAAACACAGTCACGTGTATTTAAAGTTTTTCATATAAAGGAAGTTACTTTTTAAGGTGAAACGATACTTGGCCATTTTTGACTCGCGAAATATAGCAGGTTAAATATTATCAAAAAAAACATGTTTTTTTTATGTTTAAATCGTTTTATGTAAGTAACTACCCAGTAAACATTTTGGAGTCACTTTGACATCATATTGAAGATGCGTCATGATTTTTTTGTCATAAAAGAGTTCATTTATAGTTCAGTTTCTCACACTTTTTCATATAAAATGTCTACTTTATCGGCTAGAAATGGCGAAATTACTCTACCTGTCGGAATACAAATGAAGATAAAGTTGATGCGAACTATAATTGAAGTGAAATAGTGATAGAAACGTCACTAAATAGGGCACTTCACCAAATTGTTTACTGGGTATAAACACGAATCAAAATCTAAAGCTGTAATTAGTTAGATGAATAACGTATCTACATTTTAAACTTTCTTCCACTGACTTTTAATGAGTTAAAACCGCAAAAATAAGTTTTGAAAATGAATATTGCTATATTTTCTAGTTAAATTCCAATTTTTATATGACTGGTAACATTTCTAAGGGTTTGTCATACATTTTATAACCTGTATTATGGTTCTCAAATTTACGCTTAAGACTTAAAAATATATAGAGTATTCGATAATATCCCAAAATATATCCAATAGAATATTTTGTTAGTAGTAGGCGTGGCCATTCTCACAGCATCCCGTCGTGCAGATCCCATTGGAGCTCATCTCCTCGAATGAGATGAATCCAGGAGGGGGCATTAGATACAGTTCATTAGTCGGAGCCAATGATAGTGAAAATACACTCGGGTTAAAAAGTTTTATTTTATGTATATATATATAAATAATATAAACTTTAAAAATAAAATGAATTACTTAATATTTATCTACTGCTTGTTATAGTTAGGCAGAACTGAATTTTAACCTAAAAAATACGTTTTTGAATTCTACTTTTATAAAAGACGGACTTTAGTTACCGCCCCCAGACCTATTTCATTTTAGCAAAGCTTAAATTTTAGTGTAAATGTAGTTAAAGCAAGTAATCCTAGCTTGAAAGCGAGGATCTTTTACTTGTAACAGTCGCAAAAGATACATAAAAACCTCACTCACCTGTGCGAAAGTAAGATATACTTCAAATTCTTCACTTCTTCCCTTCACTGCCTCCCTTTAATAACTGCCCAATATTCTTTTCGCTTCCCAGTAAACAATTTGGTGAAGTGTCCTGTTTTGTGACGTTTCTATCACTATTTCACTTCAATTATAGTTCGCAACAACTTTATCTTCATTTGTATTCCGACAGGTGGAGTAATTTCGCCATTTGTAGCCGATAAAGTAGACATTTCATATGAAAAAATGTGAGAAACTGAACTATAAATGAACTCTTTAATGACAAAAAGATCATGACGCATCTTCAATATGATGTCAAAGTGACTCCAAAATGTTTACTGGGTTTTAAACTTTTTCTCACATGAAAACTTAATGTGCTCCAACGTTTCTATCTTCGTTTCGTACACCCTGCACATCCTTTCCTCGCTATTTGCCCAGTATCTGTTGCCTTTCTTCTCGTTTCCCAAGTATCCTTATTTAGACGCTTTTAAACGTAATAATAATAAGAATTTATTCAAATTTATGTGTTAGTAGCAGGTCAGGAATTATTTAACGTAATTATTTTTACATTTTATTATTTATCAACATTGTCATTAAATAAATGCAAAAGACATTAGAAATCTTGTACTATTAATTTAATATTTAACATTATATAATCTTGCATAAAAAGCTTTAGTAACGTCAGAAAATGTCAATTTATATCGACAGGTAACATTTTTTTAAAGTTATGTAATATGTAATGTTTTTTTATGTATATACGTCGCTTTGCTACGGGGCGAACGTCTAACGTATTTATACAATCATCTAAATAAGCACACGATCGTTAAATGAAACAAAACGTTTTGATGCTATAAAAGGTGAAGCTTCTAGAGGAGTTAAGACTAAGACCATCTTCTTCTGAAGTCTGAATTGATTTGTATTCAAAGTCTGGTTGTGTCTAGAATGGACGAGCCCTAAATCTCTCTCTAAAACCACCAACTTCTTCTGAATACGGAGTTAGTTACTTGCGCTGAGGTTGACGCTAGGATGCTATCGGAATGTTAACGCATCTGCGCATGCTCACGCGCATACGGAGTTAACAGCAGCTCCATACGGTATCCAGCACCATCGCAGACGACGAACAAGAAGAAGAAAACCAAGAGAAGAGAGTAGGGAATGGTCTTACGCTCTCCACAGTCTGTGCAGGTCACAGATTTCGAATATTGCGCACGCGCAATACATGCAAATTAGTATATGGAGCCTCAAACTGTGATACCGTAGAATCTGATGACGAAAATGGGACCCAAAACTGTGTTTAAAGGCAACTGCATGCGTGAGATCTACAGAAGAGTCCGATCTGAAGATAGGCTCCTAAAAACAGTGCAGATATAATAATGAGAGCTGCCTAGCATAGTGATTGCGAAAATTTTTGAACGGAAAAATATTCCATTTTTTTTTTTTTAATATAGTTTCTCGGGCTTCCTAGGCACGTAGTCTTTTATCGCCCCTAATATTGTTCTGCTTCTTCTTATACTTTATATCCAGACAACAAGAATGATCTATTCATGGTTACTGAAGTTATAAATTTCGGTTTCTCAATCAAAAAGGGGGTGTTAATAGGAAGCGTCTGCGAAATCTGTAGCACCGCTTTTTGCAGTCCATTTCTTGCCATTGCTGTATTTTTACATTGCCACAGAATGTGGTCAAGGTCTGCCTCTTCTTCACCACATTCGCATTTAGAGTTTGGAATGATTTTGTTTCTTGCTAGATGTTTCGGAGCTCCACTATGATCCAAGAAAAACACGTTTGTTGTTGTTTTTTAGTCTGCTTGGTTTGAACACGCAGTTTTGTTTTTTGTGAACATTTGCGCTTGTCAGTTGTTGTTTATCATGTTTATAATTTTTATGGGACACACAGAAAAACGCTAAAAACAAAACCGGACTGTTTTCGAAAAACAGAACTGTTTTAAAATAAAACAAAACATGTTTTCAAAACTGTCTCTCTGGTGTGAAACCAGCATAAGTGCGCCAAATTATCAATAACGTTTGAGAAATTCCGGAGAAGACAAATCGAACAAGAACCGTTGCAGAAGAAGACAGATACTGGTATGGATGGAAAGAGCGGCGCGTTGGGACATTGGAACGTGATATAATGAGCACTGACTTGCGTAGGAGTCAGTTCAAAGTACAAGCAGCTCAAAAATCAGCATATCTCCATTATCCAAACACATACACACATACTGGATTTTCTAGACACAAATATAATTCGTTCTTTCTTGCTACACTTACACTGAGGAATGTTGGCATGACAGTAATTGCGACATTTCAATTATTATTCAAGTGACATGCCTGTCATCAGTTACCTTAAATTGCAGCAACAGCCCGCGCGCAATTCCTCTTAAAATATTTATTGCCTAAATTGACGCCTGAAAGTGCTGAACGTGTCTGAAAGATCGATTCATGCAGAGAAATTTATTTATTGTTATATAATGGCATGTCTCTACTGCACCAACATTTATTTTTCATGAAATTATAGCGGTGCATGCGGTGGCAGTCCGTCTTTCGGAATTATACCAATTACTGTCTTAAACTCTTAAAAGTAAAGTTCATAAATGTAAGGTAATTAAAATGGGCTTGTGTCCTCATTTTTTAGTGGTCGATTTTTCAATTGATGTTAATAAATGTGTATTGGTGTATCTATTTTATTAAATATCTAAATATTGACGGAGATATAGCAAGTAAAAATTTGAATTGTAGTTTTATCGCTAGAAATGGTCGGCCATATTTATATATATATTTTTTTTTATATTGCTAAATATTATTACAATCTGTCCTGCCTATAGGACATTCAGTGATAGGATTGTCAAAAAGAATAAATAAAATGTCTTGCGCGGGATATGCCCATCGACTTATCCCTCAATTTTAATAGATCCTAGATTCTATTTATTTATGGATTTATAGATCTGCTAGTAGGTCCTGAGGTAACTTCTTTTTCAGTCTGCGTACTGCGGAAATATTGGACATTAGACTGCTGGCCAAGTTGTTTGGATGTTCCATTATTCTCTCCTTGTATAGTTTGGTTCTAAGCACTATTTCTTCTTTTACTGTAGGTATATCCAGGTCTCGATGAATTATGTGATTAGGTATAAACCATGGTGCATTCGTGACAATCCTTAGCATTTTGGACTGAAATCTTTGGAGTATCTCAATATTTGAAGTAGATGCAGTACCCCAAAGTTGTATACCATATGACCATACCGGTTTAAGTATGGTTTTGTAGAGCAGGAGTTTGTTTTCTGTGCTAAGTTGTGACTTCCGTCCTATCAGCCAGTACATCTTCCGCAGTTTATATTTATATGACGTGAAATGCATTTTAACGTCAATTATTTGTTGAGTAGGTCAGTGCTATGGTAATGTTTTGTAGCTGTTGGTAGTCAAATAATCAAGTCAAGTCAAAGAATAATAAGTTTTTATTTTATTTAACCCTGCTAAGGCAGACATAATATTGGAATTTGAGTGTTCCTTGATATAGCTGTAAATAATATTTGATATTTTGATATATAAATACATATAGCAGAGATTTATGAGTTGTAAGGTTGGTAACTTTACACAAGGATTGTGATGTCACATGCATTTGGAATGTGTACAACGTTGAATCCCTTTAATAATTAAAGAGACAAAATGACTTTTTTAATTGTTAATATGTCTTAACATATAAGGAGTTATAAAAAATAATTGAACATTTGAGGTTCTAGTAACCCACTTTATCAATATATAGTACACTTTTATAGAAATTAAGACATAGGACACAAGCCCATTATATGTGTTCAAGTGTTAAATTGTATTGCTTAAAAAAACTAAGGAGTACTTTTTACATATGCCACTTTCTTACATATTTTTTCTTTGCACGAAATTGTAGATCCCTGCGAGAGTAAGTCTGGCAGATGAAACAGGAAGTTCACTTGCCGTACAAGCCATTACTTCACAAAATAGAAGGATATAGTACGCTCTGCAGACGTGTCAGATGGTTTCTAACAATATTTTAAAATGCTTAAATATAGCTGTAAATATTTATACCGAAACTCGGGTAACGCCGGGTAATTTACATATACCAAATCGTATGAAAATGTATTCCAATTATTTAGCTAAAATCTGTTCAAAATATCTGAAACTAGAGAACACAGTGATCAAGGTCATTTAGCAATAACAAACCGACAGCTTACAAAAGAAACTAACACTTTGTGCAAGTTTATACATGTTTCTAATTATCTACCACAGATTCTTAAACGTTTTTTATATTTTTATTAAAAAATTTATTATAACAAAAATATAATACTTTATTTTTGAATGAACAACATAAATATTAAAAATAATAGGTTCTTTATTCGCATTAAGGTTTAATGAGGTACGAGGGTGAATATTTTGTCACCTTTTGCTGCTGCTAGCGAAGTTAAACATGTTCTGTAATAAATAGAAAGTGTAAAAACAATTGGTTTTAACATATAACGCGTGTATTTGTAAAACTGTCTTAAGATGGCACGTTTCTACGACGAAGAACACAACTTTCTTTTCAATAACATATTAGTATCTATTACCTGCCTTTTGAGAATCTTTTATACTGCAAATTCATTTTCTAGCTCCTAATAAATATTGAACTTTCAACGTACGTACACCGACTATTTCAAAAGATTTCAATACTAGTTTAAAGCAGTGAATGTTTGTGTAAGGCTACGTGTGATCGTACCTCGAAGTACTTGCGCGCGTGTAGCTGCGCGTGGTCATTGCAAATCTTGTGGTCGCACAAAATACTTATATATTTTGATTTATTAACAAGAACATTACAGACTCATTTAAAAATAGAAGAAATGATTTAATTAATAGTTCGTTCATCTTATAGTTAATGGTGAATATACTACTTATTATTTAAACATCATTACATACGTAAAAATCATCATCATCATTTGTGGCACAGCGTTTTTTATTTTCACAACACGTGGTTTTACACAGGCCAGCTAAACTTCTCCAAAAGCAAGTGTCTTAAGATCTAGAGGTCCAAATGTTTTGTAAAAGCAACGGAGTTCATAGAAGGATAGTTTTGTTCATTTTCAATATAGATCTCAAGAAAAAGGGATACGATATATTACTTCAATTCCAGGGCTCTCTAAATGGGCCGTTTATTAATTTTGTAAATGGGCGACCCTATTTTTTGTTGGTGTTTTACAATGTACATTTATTTACAATAATATTTAAGAGAGTTGGCTGAAAAAAATAAATATTGTGTATAGTTAAATGCATCATTAGTTCTTCCACTATGTTTGCTAGCCAAAATGTTTGATCAAATAGAGATTTATCTAAAATAAACGAAACATATCATGAATTGTGAATTATTTCGATTTGTTATTTGCATCAGAAAATGTCATATAAAATATAAAGAGTTTTATTTGACTTTTCATTTATTTTTTGTATTTTTTAAATATTGTAAATTTGTGTATTAATATAT
The DNA here is from genome assembly GCA_963678705.1 of Panorpa germanica. NCBI lineage: Eukaryota > Metazoa > Arthropoda > Insecta > Mecoptera > Panorpidae > Panorpa > Panorpa germanica. The sequence goes on from OY783219.1 coordinate 4,970,480, forward strand.
TTTTCTATTATTTTCAGATAGTGGCGCGTCGGACTGTCTCGCGATTTAAAAACAGGTGAATAAAAAACATTTTAGTTCAATAAATTTCGAAACTTCTCTGACTATTTACTTCGGGTTGCTACAAAAATAAATAACTTTTTTCTGGGGTAATTTTTATTGAATTTAATTACATTTTTGTATTTTGTTGGATGCTTTAGAATGTTGTAGGCTGTAAAAAATTACTTAGCTATTTAAATCAGTTAGTCTTTTTCTTTTAGGTTCATGCACATAAATATCTTAATAATTTCTAATTTCTAAAATGAATAGTGTTTAATAATTACATTTATATATATATTTCGGAGCACCTTCCTTACATTCTTTTGAAACACATTTTTAGTTATAATTAATACCTTCTTATTTAGATTCTTTAAATATTTACCTCAGTGAAAACTTTATAATTTTTCTTAAATTTTATTCCTTGCAAATTATTTCTAGTTTTCTAATTTTCTAAAAAATTCATTTAATTCTTTTTGTTTTTGATTATTCTTCCTGCTAAATCAGAGTGAAAGTGTTTGACAAATTCCTAATTTCTCAGAACTGATGTGTTATCATTTAATGCCAATTTCTGCATAATTAGAATTTTCATCTTTAAAAAGTAGAAAAGTAGAAATAAATTTAGACAATTTTAAAAATATTTTTAATTTTGTTTTGTAAAATTTAGGTTTCTAACTCAATTAGTTCTGATTGATTCTTTAATTAAATAATTATCATTTGTGTTAAATTGACGATTAAACAAAATGTGTGCAGTGCAACGATGTCCTCCTCGTACAGGGACGTGCAGGGGGCGAGAGAGCAGTCTACGATTGGTGAGTGATAATAATATGTTTAATTATTTCTGCTATGTATATCGATTCCTTATAGCATATATATATCGAAAATGAATGTCGGACCAAGTGAAAGTGTGTCCAAGATGTGTGCGAGAGAGAAAGGTATATATTTCTATCTGTTCTCTATGCGCATGCGTCGAAAATGACAGTTGTCAAGTCAGATCTGTCTAGATATAATACGTGACAGTTGTTAAATATGACATTATATTGATGTAGAATAATGTAGATATGTATAAATATAAATAAACTATATATAAATATAACTAAAACGTGAGTTATGTTTACTCCAAATATCAACTGTGTTTGCCGTTATCCCTACATCTATGGCATCTATATATTTTCACTGAACGGTCACTGTTTTACCGACAGACGAGCTTTGTACTAACTAAAGAAATATAATTTCTTTACATATATTTTATTTATTATATCTTAATAGAATATTAATATTTATTATACCTAGATAGCTGTCACTTTCAACGCATGCGCATAGAGAATAAATAGGAACATATACCTTTCTCTCTCGCCCCATAAATCTCTCTCTATATATTATATTAATCGATTTTTAAATATACAAAATATTGGGTTATTGGAACATATAAAATGTTTTTTTATTCTTGTTCTTCATTTAAAAGAAAAACACTTTCTGATTTCGTGTACCATAATAGAACAACGGTAAATTTTTGTACACCAGTATCCTGTTGGACACCCTGTATTTCATTTACCATTTACCTTTTGGGACATCATCTAAGCTTCCGTTCTGTGTAGAATTACGGGACGTTGTAAGATTTCTTCTCTCATAATTGTTATTAAGGGGAGGTACATAACCAAGAGGGGGGTATCGGTATCGCGAGGGAGAGAACTACAGGGCGACGCGACAGCAGTCAAGCGCGTCATAACTCGTTTGTAGAGATGTAACCACGAGATGGTGCTCGAACCTACCTGGTGCCGAGACATGGAGATCTCGACTCTCTGCTTCACCAAGCGTACAAATTTCATCTCTAATAAATTTGAAATCATAACTTATATAAAAATATATACATACAAGTATGTATTAATATTTGTTTCGTAAAATTATAATGAGAAATCGTAATTAATAATATTATTGTATTACATTAACAATTGCTAAATATTTATCATAAATATACAATTATTTAAAAAATCATTATTTCTCTTGCGGATTGGCAGTGGCGTAGTTAGGAAATATTTTCAATGGGGGGGCAGTAAAACTCTTCATGATTAAATATACGTGTTATTGTATTTATTTAACACGTGGTATAATGACGTTACACTAGTGTTTTGTTTCATAAACATTATTTAAAAAATTGCTTATTTTGTAGAGAAAGAATTAAATTTCTTGGAAACTCTATAACTTTCGTAATAGATAGTGATAAATTCGTAATAGATAGAAAGTTGAAATTTGCCTACTTTTTTCGTTACTAATTGTGACAATATTTCGCAATTTAAAAATTGAAAAATTTACATGATACGTTGAGAAAATTACGGGTAAATTTTGAATTTAATAATAATTAAGTATCTAATTTTATGTTTATTTAGAGAATAAATATTAAATAGTATTTTGAATAAACTGTTACCACGCGTGCCAGCTCTAAAGGCCACCCATACGTATCCCTTATCTAATATAAACATCCTGGGATAGAATTACGATGCCAGAAGGTCTTGTAATAAATATATCAATAAAATAATTGTTTAAAGTTAATTAAACTGTTTTTTTATTACCTTCAGTAAATCAAAAGTTAAATAAACAAGACCGTTTTGTAAGAGATTCCGAACTGTATTATTGAATTGTTTTTAGTAACGTTCTTTTTGTTATTACTAAATAATATCAAGTAAAAACATTACATCTAGTTTTCTAAATCTAGTCTTCTAGATACTAAATCTCAATACTTTCCCTTTTTTCTTGACTCTATATACAGAATTGAACAATTGTATTATCTAATTATTAAAAAACGGGTGTAATTTTAATTTGCCGAGGATAAAAATATACTAGAAAGATGAAATTTGATATGTAGGGTAACTTTGGTTAACTAATTTACAAATTGAAAAAAATAAACCCAAACTTTGAAAAGAAGAGTTGCTGGAATAATGAAAACATTTTATAAATAAAAAATATTTGAAATAATAAAATGATGTTTTTAAGATTGAAGGTGTAGTAGTCATATATGTGTGGCCTTGACATCATCCATTGCGATGCCCCAGGAGGCAGATCTTTGCGAGTCACTTGTTCTTTGTATAATTTATGTAAATTGTAAGTATTTTTGATGATAATTGACGAGAAATAAAATTTTATATTGAAGTTTTATAAAAGTTAACAAGCACAAAGACGACAAATATTAATGATGATAAACTAAGGTACATGAATGCCTTAAAAGATATACGCAGCGATTCTAGTGGGATTTCTAAAGAGCGAGGCGCGAGATTCAAAGACATATATACTAATAAATTTTTGTACTTGGGTTGTTGCGCAAGAATGCGAGGCCTCGGGCGGTTGCCCTGCTTGCCAGCCCCAAAGACCGCCTCTGGCCAATTTTCAATGCATATTGACATTTTCAACTTTTCTTTTTCTTAGACAGTGATGCCAAGAAATGTTGACAGCATAAATTTTATTTAAAGTCAATTTTTTAGATATAGAACCTCTGCACAGAGGGATTTCGTTTTATTTATAACAGTATCTTAATAAGACTTGCTCCTTTTCCTTTTTAAATGTTGCTGTGAACCCATTTCTACACCACTGCGGTCTGGCTGGCTGCAGGAGTCCGCGGGAGGGTTAGGCAATATTCTTCGTGTGTTGTTTAGCCGGTGACTGTCCGTCGTCCGCTGTGGATATGAATACAACATCTGCAATAGCTCAAGCGAAAAGAATTATTTCTTAAAGATATTAAATTAACTCACAGAAATTCTGCTTTTATTTTTATGTTACATATAATGATGGCGATGCGAGTCCCTGATGTATCATGGAATGATAATTTCACTTTATATTTAGTGAATTGAGCGACTTGCAGTGAAACCTGTAGATAACAACAAAGGCGACCACTATAAAATAAACAAATGGGCTTGTGTCCTATGTCTTAATTTCTATAAAAGTGTCCTATATATTGATAAAGTGGGTTACTAGAACCTCAAATGTTCAATTATTTTGTCTCTTTAATTATTAAAGGGATTCAACGTTGTACACATTCCAAATGCATGAGACACCACAACCGCTGCCAACCTTACAACTCATAAATCTCTGCTATATGTATTTATATATAAAAATATCAAATATTATTTACAACTATTTCAAGGAACAATAAAATTTCAGTATTATGTCTGCCTTAGCAGGGTCAAATAAAATAAAAACTTATTATTCTTTGACTTGACTTGATTATTTCGACTACCAACAGCTACAGAACATTACCACAGCACTGACCTAATCAACAAATAACTGACGTTAAAATGCATTTCACGTCATACAAATATGGCCGACCATTTCTACCGCTAAAACTACAATTCAAATTTTTAATTGTTATATCTCCGTCAATATTTAGATATTTAATAAAATAAACACGCCAATACACATTTATTAACATCAATTTCAATCAACAATTGAAAAATTGACCACTAAAAAATGAGGACACAAGCTCATTCTTTTACTATACACCGGTTCTAAAATATGCTTTAGAAATGTTTTAAAATTTTAACTAAAGATTAATCTCTTTCGATTTATGCAGCAGTTTGATTTGTAGACATTTTTTCAGATTTTATAAACCAATCATTAGAAAAATGCCCACCGTGCCGGATATGGCACCACCAACACTTCAACTTAATTAATTTGCAACGTAACACCGGCTAAACGTTTCAATTAACAAAAACCTCGCTCACGCTTCTTTTGAAAGGTCTTAAGTGTGTGTGAAGGAGAGAAGGACAGGGTTAAAGGGTAAGGGGGGAAGAGGAGAGTGTCAGGGATCGAAATTCGAAATTAGGAAGTAGAGATATCAAGCGATCTTTGTGACATCGACTATCTGTTGTGATTTCTATTTAATGCGAGTACAAAAGAGACGAAAAAAGAGAAAATATTTTGGAGCCAAGTACACGGAATTCCTGTCAGGCTGACACAAAACGGTAGTGTGCTAGTGTGCAGGGGTGGGAAACTTTTTCTTATAAAAAAATATTAAAATGTTTTGTATAACTAAAATTATTTATTTATTTTTTGGGGGTGTAAGGTTTCAACTTTTTTTTTCATTTTTTTTAAAATTTATTTAATTATTGTACAACATAATAACTTTATTGTGTAAAAATTTGAAGTCGATTGGAGTAAAACTGTCGGAGATATAGAGTTTTAAGTATTCACCTCTCTGGTCTGCTTTCGTGTTACTTTCAAACTTTTAAATGCAGTTTCTCACACTTAGCTTTTTTAGAGTAGGTGTCCTCTCTAGCTCATAATCTACTGGACCGATTCTTTTGAAATTTTGCACACTTTTTCTTTACATAAATGCCGAGGTAACGCCGTTGAGTTTTTTTTAATTTTTTAATTTTTACGTATTTTAAAATAACAAAATTTCTGATTTTTTTCTTAAAAAATCGGTATTTTGAATTCTAAGTGTTGTAAAAAATTAAAAAATCAACAAAAAGAGAAAAACTCGACAGCGTCACCTGCAGAAACTTATCAACTAATGAAGTCATTTTGGTTTTTCCTTTTCAGTAAATCTAGTGATGAGTTATGAGTGGCACCGCAATGTTACTTTTTTTTGTGACGTCTGCGAAGATTCGCTGTCAATGTCTCATTTCTTGATATTTATTTATGAAAATTTCACAAAGTATTCTTCAAATGTCATTTTATCATGTAGTGATTATAGAAATAATTATATATCAACTGTGTCGTCAAAAAACATAATTGAAAATTTGCTTTTTTTCATCGTTTTGACCTTACTTTTTTTTGAGTTTATATATTTGCTTTATCTCTCTGTGTACACGGGCATTGCGTTGGCAGCCCCTGCTTCCCTGAGTATTGTCCGGCGATATTATCGATGCCAGCGATATCGATACCGTACAGTCAGTCATACACACAGACAAGATAGAACAACGACTTGGACATGGACGGACATCTGATGACAAAACTAAACGATCGGAAAATGCGTATCGGATCGTATCCGGAAGCCATAAGTTTTTTGAGGTAGTGACGTCACATTGAGATAAGTTAGCGTTAGGTGTAAGTAAGCAAGTTAACGGTACACTCCATGATAAAAAAAAATTAATTAAAAAGAAGATTGCAAGAAATTGAAAACAATTAGTCATATGCTTTGTAAATAGGTCGATTTGAACAGGAAGCTCTAAGAGATATTTTTATTTATTGATAATTTGGCAAGCACTAATTCCTTTATTAGTTTCCGTAGAAAGAAATTTGTGGTATTTTTTTAATAGTTCTTGAAAGTTTTTGACAACTGAAGAAAAATATGTGTCTTTGTTCAATTGAACTTAATTTTTTAAACATTTTATTTATACTAGCGTTCATCTCAAATTTTAATTCCCTTTTTAAGGCGGGGGATAAGGTTTCAACTTTTATTTATATTATTGTACAACATATTAAGTTTATTGTGTAAAAATTTTAAGTCGATTGGAGTAAAACTATCAGAGATATAGAGTTTTAAGCCTTCACCTCTCTGGTTTGCTTTCATGTTACTTTGAAACTTTTAAATGCGGTTTCTCAGAGTCGGTGCCCTCTCTAGCTCAAAATCTACTTCACCGATTCTTTTGAAATTTTGCACACTCTTTCTTTACATAAATGCCGAGGTAATGCTGTCGAGTTTTTTTTTCCTTTTTTAATTTTAGCGTATTTTAAAATAACAAAGTTTATGTCTGTTTTTTTTTCTTGAAAAATCGGTATTTTGACTTTCAAGTGCTGTAAAGAATTGAAAAATCAATAAAAAAGGAAAAACTCGACGGCGTTACCTGCAGAAACTTATCAACTATTGAAATCAGTTTGGTTTTTTGATTTCAGAAAATCCAGTGATGAGTTATGAGTGGCATCGCAATGTTACTTTTTTTTGTGACGTCTGCGGAAATTCGCTGTCAATGCCTCATTTCTTGATATTTATTTATGAAAATTTCACAAAGTATTCTTTAAATGTTATTTTATCATGTAGTAATTATAGAAATAATTATATATTAATTGTGTCGTCAAAAAACATTATCGAAAATATGCTTCCTTTTTATCGTTTTGACCTTACCCCCTCTTAAATTCAAATATTTATCTCCGACGTGTAGGCCGACGTTAAATAAATTAATTAAAAAAGAAAATAGTAATACTTTCTGATACTCCCTATGCATAATATAAAATTCTATTACATCGCTCTATTCCTACACCTACCACCCCTATCCAGGCTTCTAATTACTCAGAATGTAAGTAATTAATAAGAACTCATTTCCACCCGGTTTTTAATTATCTGTATTTGTAGAATATCATATTTCTTAAAAAAAATATCAATTGAACTGAAATTTTCTAAGAATTTCAAACCAGTAATTAAAATTATAAAAAAATGAAAACTCCTTTTTAGTTTTTCTAAATATTTACACATAATTAATATCAAAAGAATTTGTAATTAAAAATTAATAGTATCAATTAAATGAATTCAGATTAATAAGTTGGAAACTAATTTTAACACTATCAGAAAACCGTTTCAAAGTCTCTCGGATAGACAGACCATTGAAGACCATTAAATTTAAAGATGTATTGTACATCTCAAAATTGTATATTTCTTTTAAAGTACATATTGAACGGGCGTCACTGCTTACCACCTGAGCATCTGACTTAAGAACGACATGTCACTTCCGCTTGACCGTTGATGCTTTGATGCCTGCACCATGTCGCACAGACCAACATCCGGTCACGTGAACCTGAAGTAACCTCATTACAAGATAAATTTGAATCTATAAAATCAAATTAATTCCTGCTGTAACACGACTTATCACTTTAAGTATTTCTAGTTCTTTTATCTAAGCTTCTGAAGTCTCGGGAGTTGGTTAGTTGTTTTATTTCTAGATTGTATAAACTGCAGTATTCGCTAGAAAGGTTTTCAGAGGCGGCCTTAGGGGGTGGCAAGCATGACACCTGCCCGGGGAATCGTATTTTAGGAGATATTAACAATTAAAAAAGTCATTTTGTCTCTTTAATTATTAAATGGATTCGACGTTATAGAACATTCCGTTGCATGGTACGTCACGTCCGCTGATTTGCCATCATTTTTAAGCCTTTCCCACTCACTGTTTTGATATTTAATTTACTGTTTTTATTTAATATTGTAATCTAGATTTCAGGTTTTCGTTTAAGCATTCCTTTTCACATTCGTGTTTTAATTTAAATTTAGTTAATTTAGTTGGTGCGTATGCATCGTTAGTAATATAAATTTTGACAGTTCGACAAAATTGTATGTGAAATAATTAAAATTGTTATTTTTAATAATAATTAGTAATAGAAATTATTTTCACTTATATATTTTCAAAAACTAGCATTAAACTTTTTTTAAAAATTAATTCTACTGCATTTTGACAGATTGTCACATTTTGGAGGTTATAATATAATATAGTTTTTCTTAATTTAATATTTTTAATTTAAAAAATTGAAACTTTTAAGGTTCTAAAAAAACTAAGAAAACTTAAAAAATAAATTAAATTAAAAATGGTACTGTGAATGACTAATGCTAAACAATAAATACAAAATAAAATTAAAATAAAGTAGTGAGTGGGAATGATACTTTAACAATTATTGCAATTGAAAATTTAAAAAACTAGCTCATTAAAAAATAGATTTAATTTTTTTTACTTGAGCTATGTCATAACGGTGACTCTTATTGATATAATGCACAATTTTATTGAGTTTAAGATTGTAGCATCTACCCAATGGAACTTGAGCAATTTAAAATAGATTATTTGTGTAATATCTTTACCGTTTATCATATAAGTCAATTACTGATATACCTGTAACAGCTGAGGGGAAGAGGAGAAGCGGAGAAGCACCCTTATATTGACCAAAGAAGGTTCGTTAAGGCAGTCAGCTAGAACAACAAAGAAAACGCGGGATTCTGACAGATAAGACAAAAAATATAACCGTCAATAAGTACAAAGTAAGTAAGTTAACAGCCAGGGCCAGGGCCGACTCTGTGACTCTCTCAACTCCCCGAGCAAGGAGACTTCGACGGTGAATCGACTTTCAGGTTCAGCTGTTGCATCACGCACGCGCACGAGCCCAACGATCCAGAAGGTCCAACATCTGTCGCTATGTGATCAAACATAAGTAAATGTTTTTATATCTCAAGATTCCGATGTCAGAGCCGCATTCGACATTCAATTTGCCACGGGCTTGTGCACTCTTGCGATTGAAATAAATTTTAGTCAAAACGATAAAAAAGAAGAATATTTTGAATAATGTTTTTAGACGATACAGTTAATATATAATTATTTCTATAATTACTACATGATAAAATAACATTTAAAGAATACTTTGTGAAATTTTCATAAATAAATATCAATAAATGAGGCATTGACAGCGAATCTCCGCAGACGTCACAAAAAAAGTAATGTAAAGTTTTGCTTTGTAGTAAAGTTTTTCTTTTTTATTGATTTTTTAATTTTTTGCAGCACTTAAAAGTCAAAATACTGATTTTTCATAAAAAAAATCATAATCTTTGTTATTTTAAAATATGTTACAATTAAAAAATATAAAAAAAATCGACAGCATTACCTCGGCATTTATGTAAAGAAAGAGTGTACAAAGTTTCAAAAGAATCGGTCCAGTAGATTTTGAGCTACAGAGGGCACCGACTTTGAAAAAGCTAAGTGTGAGAAATCGCATTTAAAAGTTTTAAAGTAACACGAAACCAGACCAGAGAGGTGAAGACTTAAAACTCTATATCTCTGACAGTTTTACTTTAATCGACTTCAAATTTTTACACATTACATTTTAAATTAAAAAAAAGTTGAAACCTTTAAAAGTTGAAAAGTTTAATGTCGATTTTCAAATTACAATATAATAGAATTATGTTAAACTTCGGTAAATAATAAAACGTAACGTTCAGTAAAAAATATTACGTTAAATAAAACATAAGTTGACGTTTTGTGTTCTGAGTGCAAGAACTTAATTAAAAAAATATTTGATATTTATTTTACTCGCCCAATACGGCACTGTTTTTAACGTAATTTTATAAATTTAAAATGAGATAAAATATGATACGATATTCTTGAGATGAAAAGAGATGGAGATAGTTGATTTAAACGTAAGGTGTTCTTTTAGATCGTCAAATTATCCATTTCCATATCAGACACATGTTGTTTATAAAAAAGCTGACATTTTTTTTTTGAATAATTTTTTTATTAACCATGCTTAACACATTATTATAACAAATATAACAGCATCCGTCGGTGAATTTTTTGTCAACTTGTTTTCTAAAAGAAAAATAACTTGGATTGTAATCTTAAAATTAGCTTCTTTAAGTCTTTCTAAAACTAAAGGAATCAATACAATGAAAGGTACAGCTTATTTTTGGGATTATTTATTTCTTCTTCTTACAACTTAAGAGTGAGGAGTGATACCTCCTATTGTGAGAAATATTTGCGCTGGATTTATTTAAAATATAATAGTTCTTATGGAATTAGGTAATTTCTTGTATGAAAGGATTAAAATCTCTTTTATCACCTTCCTAGAAAACAATTCTAATGCGGGTTCACACTTGCGTGTTAAATCATTTGTGCTGTTTGTCAATTATTTAAGGTCAAGTAGACATGCACGATTATTTGCCGAAGTACCTGAGAACACTTATTTCTAAAATATGACAACTATTCTAATCCCAAAACATTCATCTAAACTTTCGTTATTTATGTTTATGTTTTGTTTTTATGTCCGAAGCAAATATTTGGGTGAAATGTTTGTCTTTGTGTACGAATTATAAATGTTTGCCAACTGAGCACGAACTATATGTTCACATAAGTGTTTTTCTACCTAAACACGCAAATCTGAACCCGCTATAAGTAAATATATATAACAAATCAATTAATACAATTAAAACATGAATACCGTTTTCTTATCAACAAATTATAAATTGTGTATTTTGTAGATTTATTTATTATATAGCTAGGGCTATATTAACCTTGAAACAGACCTAGTTCTGAAGGTAATTCAAGATATATCTTAAGACAATTCAAGACTGGATGCAATTGTTATTTTTGACGTGCGATTTCTTCTTATTTTTGGACTCTTATGCCAGGCCTCCTAAAACTTATCCCGGCACTGTATATACTGATTATTTGTGTTCTATTCATAGCTAAAAAAGCAGCTGAAAAACTGTAAAATATAGCGCGACACTGTTTTGACAGTGTAAAAAAATTTACCACATTCTTTAATTAAATGTTTTCCTTTAAATTTTCAGATCATCGGGCCATCGGCAGACTTCAGTTGGTGAGTTATTTTGTTTATTGTTTTTGGTCATGGACGGAAAAGTTAGAAACAGAACCCTAAATTTGATTTATAGCCAGGAGGACTGTCTTACCATGTTAATAATCATCAACAAAAATTATATTTTGATTAAAAAATAGATGGTACAATGTAATAATCATGCAGGCAGATCTCGTATTGTAAGATTAGAAGGATTTAGTAAAATTCGGTAAAATTTTCCATGTGAACAAGATATTTTTTGTCATTTTTGTCCCGCAAGACCTAGTTTGAAACCTGGTAACCCTGGGCACAAGGCACTGGTCACAAATATATTGTTTTTTAATTTCATGCTACATTGTCATAGAACCAATAATTATTCGACTAATTTCTTCCTCAAGACAATAGATCAATTTCTCTAAAAATGGTCAACAGACAAACCCAGACCAGACATGTAAGATACAAGTTGGGCAACAACAGGCAAGCCGTTCTTCAGGCTTAACTGATCGTGGTTGAACACCAGCACCTGTGTACGTTGACTTCAATTCATCTGTTGATAAAACGCGGGAATGCATTTACAAGCACCCCTATCCCGGTCCCGGTCCCTCTGCCGTTCCCTTCTTCGTGTTCCTGTTACTAAACAATCCCATTAGGTGGCTGGACTGGATACTTGGGAGTCAATTGAACTCCTTCAAGTGCATCGACGCGGAACACCTTCCGATGTGAACTCCACGAGATGTACGAGTACTAGGGTGTAGTGTTGACTGCAGTGTTGGTGGTAGTTTGATAAAAACACCCTGGCATTGACCTTCTGTTAGTCAGACATCTGAATTCATAAAAATAAGCAAATTAAGAATTTAGGGTGTGTTGTAAGAGATGGAATTATCTTTAGTTAGAAATGAAAGACAGTTTAGTTTAGTTTGCTATAAAGAGTATAATAACACGAATTTGTACAGCGCGAGATAAATATTGCAGCGACTGGTTTTCCTTTTGACCCGTTAAAGTTGCTGTGTGATGTCACATCTGATGATTTGCCATCTCTTTTATAAAACATGTGTGTTATACGTCATTTACTACTAACAGCTAGGTTGTGTATAAAAATAATATCGAATACTTATTTCTTCTGTGACATCATACGCAGCGACAAAACTAAAATTTAAATTTGATATAGCTATAACTTTGTCACTTTAGGATATATACAAAAACAAAAGCGCCAATATACATATATTAACCTTTACTTCTTTACTTTAACTTAGAAATTAAAGTAAAGACCACTAGAAAACGTAAAAACCTAAAAACCGTACCATATATACGCTACCAACCTTACAGCTCATAAATCTCTGCTATATGTATTTATATATCAAATATTATTTAGAGCTATTTCAAGGAACAATAAAATTTCAATATTATGTCTGCCTTAGCAGGGTTAAATAAAATAAAAACTTATTATTCTTTGACTTGACTTGATTATTTGACTACCAACCGCTACAAAACATTACCACAGCACTGACCTACTCAACAAATAACTGACGTTAAAATACATTTCACGTCATACAAATATGGCCGACTATTTCTAGCGCTAAAACTACAATTCAAACTTTTAATTGCTATATCTCCGTCAACATTTAGATATTTAATAAAATAGACACGCCAGTACACATTTATTAACATCAATTTCAATTAACAATTAAAAAAAAGACCACTAAAAAATGAGGACACAAGCCCATTCATAAGAATCACAAAGAAATAAGACAAAGGACCCAGACTCGTATTTACAAGCGTGCGTTCATGTTTAGAAGACGATGATTAAACCATTAACAATCTGCAAACGATGAGGTGTGAGCAACGCCATCACCACGAGTTTGATCGCTTCGTAACCGCGGCTTTTTGTTACTCCTGTCACTGCTGCTGCTTCTACCTCTGCACACCTTGCGCACTTTGCCCATGTCGCGCGATCCTCCGTCTTGCTGCAGACGTCGGGTCTACCGGCATTAGGGTATGACTCAACTAAATATGAGCGATAACAAAAAGTCTATGTGAGTCACAAAACGAGAGGAATTCTAAATGTGTAAGACTCTTAAAAATAAGCAGGAATTATTCATTTTAATTAACCTGATCCCATCACCAATGACTGAAAAGTGACTAGAATGTCACTTCCCTTAAGATCATCTTGATAATTTAAAGATATGTATTTACCAATGTCCTTTACACGTAGAAAAAGTGCAATACTCCTTGCGGTACCAAATTTTTAGATTTTTCGTTTTTAACATACGAACCTCCGTTGAAACGAATGTTTTGTGATATAACAATGGTATTTTTCTTACAATTCTTTTGAAAAACTTAGAATCATTCATTGAGATTACGACAAATATTGTCCTGTAAAGAAAATTACACCTTGCAGTATTCATTTTTCCTTAAAATAAGTTTAAAGTGAGTTATTTTTCGACCGTTTTCATAAAATCTAGTGACTAGAAGCCCCCAACGTGGCAACGTCGCACTGCGGGAGAAGTTTAAAATATCTTCAAAGTAAACAAGTCATGTCTTGGTCAGTATAAGGCCGTCTAAAACGAGGCATATCGAGCCGTGTTTCGTGACTCTATAGAATTGTTAACAATAGCATAATATGGTATTTTATTGTGTCGTATTATGAAGTATTTGTATGTACGTATGTATCTAAATACTTTTGAATAGTATTTGTGTACATCTCTGCTCATGATATCACCATCAATAGCATGCAACGTAATTGCCCTGCGACCAAGAAACATAGTCGCTCAAAACGTGCTCAAAACCAGTTTCAAATCAGTTTAGTTTCGTTCGTGCCGTGTGTTTTCTCTCACTCACAACACAGTTCCATTCTCATTCGGTTCGGGCAGATTCGGGGCTCGCGTTTGCAATCAGACGACCCATATGTGGACGGCCTGAGAATGCAACGTTGCCAGATCTGAAAAACGACGCCTATTTCTTTAACGAATACAAGTTATAGACATGTTAATTTACATACTAATATTTAATTCCGGAAAATAACTTTTTACGCTTTTGTAAACTTTAAATAGATGTTATGTAGAAGTTTGATGAGTAAACTAATGCGAAATAGGGTATATATTATTCAAAAAGCAGTAAAATAGGTCACAAAACGTTGTAAATTCACTTCACAAATCATTGCATTGATTTTCTCTCTGTGTCCTGCAAATTAAGTCCGCGTATCATCTACCATCTACAGTTACAAATAATGTGGAATTATTTACATTTTTGTTTGTACCAGACATTTCTGCGGCTTCATAATCTGTCTGCGATCTTGTTCGAGTATTGAGGAATGAAATGCTCTGGGAAGACTTATCTGAGCCCGTGCTAGCAGGGGTAGAATTTCTTTACCCTCGCATGGCAGATTAAAAGAGCAGGAGAGGGAGTTAACATGATTATACAGGTGAAACTAGCGTAAACTAAGATAGAAAACCAGACCAATGTGAATTTCATAACTTGTAAATATAGTTAACTATATTTAAGATGTATTTAAAATGATATATTATATGTTAATATAAACAAGTTTTTCAACAAGCTATGTAAATAAGATAAAATTCACCTTCGTATTATCGTAGATCTCTCGTTATTTGAACTATATTACTTTTTCTGCCAATTTGCCGCATTTAGGGACACATTTATGAGATTTGTCACTCTAGTCCAGTGCAAAAAGTACCCAAATTTCATTGACTCACTTCCAGGATGATAATAGTAACTTTAATTAGTACATACATGATTTTCAAAATCCATTCTAAAAGTCTAACGGTTTTCTAAAATCCGAGCTCCGATTCCGAGACGAGATAATCTCCAAATTCTTAATCAAATTATTTGCAAAACTGTAACATTGTAAGTGCCCAAATTTCGAAATACGTACGTTCGATATTTTCTATTTATAAATTTTTTCAGAATTTTTGTATCTTATTTACAAATTTGTTGACATTTCAGTTTAATGATTCAATTTTATTGCAATTGTTTATTTATTATTACAAATTATTATTGTATGTTGTTACTTTCCTTTTTCTTTTTTTTTTTTTTTGGATACGGGGAATATTTTGGGGGTAAATACGTCTACCTACTACAAAGGTTCTCAAAGTTTAAATCAATTTCATTGAAATACCAATATACTATATACAAATAAACATTTCATAACAATCAAATTTTCTTTTCGTTATATAACAAAATCTTTTGTAAGTGAATAGCAATTTTTGTTTTGTGGATTTAGGGCCTTATTCTGTAAAGTATTTCCACCGGTGAAAAAATTTCATCGCTGTAAAATGACGTCACAAAAGCGATGATTTTTTATTTGGTATTTTGTAAGAAATTTCCATCGATTTTATTTTTGTCGCTGGAAAAAAATCGACTCGAGGTGACTTTAAAATTTTCCATCGCTGTATTTATTAGAACTGTTAAACAATTCGAATTATAATTTGAATCAGTACAATTTCAGATTCAGTACAAATTTTTTAATACACAGTATATGTATAATCATATGAATATACAAATATAAATATATCAGAAAGTGAGGTTATGTTGCTTGTCAATTGACTTGAGCAATTGACATGTATTCGTACTTACGTCTTAAAATACGTCATCAATACCAGCTTCTACTTTTTCACCGCTGTATACTTATAAGGGCGGTGGAAAATTTTGCATACAGAATATCACTTTAGATATTTTAAATACAGCGACTTTATTCGAGCGGTGAAAAAATTAAATATTTCCACTGCTGAAAAAATAAGGTCGATTTTTTGAAAAGTTATAGAAGTAAATCGAATCAAAACGAGTACATAGGAGCGACAATTTTAGTTTCTGGTGAATACGGTGGTTTTTGGACTTAAATTTTGTCACAACCCAGTAAACAATTTAGTGAAGTGCCCTATTTAGTGACGTTTCTATCACTATTTCACTTCAATTATAGTTCGCATCAACTTTATCTTCATTTGTATTCCGACAGGTGGAGTGGTTCCGTTATCTGTAGCCGATAAAGTAGACATTTTATATGAAAAAATGTGAGAAACTGAACTATAAATGAACTCTTTTATGACAAAAAAATCATGACGCATCTTCAATATGATGTCAAAGTGACTCCAAAATGTTTACTGGTAACTATCGCTATCACAACACTAGTTCAATTATATTGAAAGTGTCCACGCCGCGTCTTATAAAAGTCTGAAACATCTTCAACAATTTTTCTGAAAACACTTTTCTTTAGAAACGTACGAGTCATTTTAGATTCCGTTTAAAACTCCATATCTCCAGTATTCTTAAAAACATATTTTTTTTAGTTTATAATTTTTTTCAAAATTTAAGAACCACTAGTGTTTATAGCTTTATGACTTTCCGTTGTAAATCACCTGCGCAGATCCGAAGCGCATGGTCCAACCGCTCCTTGTCTCTCTCAATTTACCTAACGAGATAGTCTCCTGGCTTGGCGTAAGCTACTTCGGTGACGAAGGGGTGGGGGAAGCCTTGTCACAACTGTGTCATCTTTTATGGTACACAGACATATTGTTCCATCCAGGTACATTTACATATCCATCAATATCTGCAACCCGTTCAAATAAATACCTTTTAAATGTTTTTACCGAAATCGGTAAAAATGAAATATTTCTGTTATTGCTAAGAAATACTCATCTGTCGTACAGGTAGGCGTAGAAACGAAATGATTCCAACAAACATCAGAGCCGACTAAATTACCGACCAAGAGTATTGAAGAATCTGGCCTATACCTAGTAAAAAATACTTCATACTTCATTATTTAAATATTTTTGGTTGAAAATTTAAAATGTAGGATCATAAAACAATTTACAATATTTACGACTAAATCTTTCTAATGATTTTACGACTATATTTACTGAAGCCTGATCCCTAAAATAGTGATGGCATGACGTTTCTATCTCGGTTCTAACAGGAATAAGTGATGGCACAGAGTCCTGCTCCTTGATTATGCCGCAAAAGACATTCTTTTTATGTTTAAGAAAAGCAAAAATCGAAAAGTTCAAAATTTACTGTTATTCTTTCTAAAAATAGAAATATGTGTATTTCTTTGAGGTTGTAAAATTTTATTATGAGGTTTCTTGAGATGTTTTAGGGATGATGGTGGAGGAGAAGGTTAAAATTCAATAGGGTCATTCTGATTTGTATAAGCAACGTTAATAACTGAGTTTTTTCCGACAGTTTTTTTTCCCTTGAACTTAAAAAGAGTGCTACTTTCTGTTTTAATTCTGTAGTTACAGTCGAATACAATATGAACTCACCCACATAAACGTGAGCCATCGTCTAGGGCATTTACAATTTATGTTTAATGTCTTACTATGACACCCCTGTCGAAACTGTTACCCTCCCAGTAAACAATTTAGTGAAGTGCCCTGTTTTGTGGCGTTTCTATCACTATTGCACTTCAATTATATTTCGCATAAACTTTATCTTCATTTGTTGTTTCGCCATTTGTAACCCTATTTCATAAGAACGACTGTGAGAAACTGAACTCTTTCATGACAAAAAAATCATACGCATCTTCAATATGCTGGCAAAGTGACTCCAATATGTTTACTGGGTTATTTTGATGCAATTTTTCAACAGTGTAATTCACCAACTTTATAGAAAAGCCAAAACAAGTACATAACTGTAAAATTGCAAGACTCAAAGCACAATTATTATATTTACAAACAACGGTAGATTCAATAATAATTTTCTACATAAAAAAACGAAACCGACATTTTTTCCCAAAAGTTAAAATCTTGCCAACCGTCAATACTTTAGTAAATTTTACAAAAAAATAAAATTAATACACGAGAAAATTACCTGTAATAATTCTGTCTAAAAATAAATCTTAAAGTTTTGATTTACAACCCCATTAAGATAAAGATGTCTGTCATTCAAAAATTCTCTATTTACTTTCAAGGTTATCCTTAAAAGTGTGTGCGAAGATATTTTTAACAATAGATGCTGCCTTCTAGTCACTTGTACCCTGTTGTCAATGTCACGGATAATGTCTTCAGCATGTGCGTCATCTCATGCGGCATGGGAATATTCTGAGAGCATTTTTTGAGAAATGTTTTATTTTTGGCAACGAAAAGTGAAAATAATTTATAAAATAACTATGCAACTGATTCGGTTTACAATATTTTTATTTTAGTTACTACTTGAACTTGCAATATAAAATAACAATTATATAATAACCAAAATAAACTCTCAACTTCTTAAACGCACAATAGAGTTAAGTAAATTACCAAATTTTTAATTATGCTAAACTATTTTAAATGATATCTTTACTGAGAACACAAATGATAGGATTTATATTATATTACTAAGTAAAGCATGCGGTAATTCAATTGGAATAAAGGAATATTATACTTAAGGAATACAAATTTGGCGCCATATTTTAAAAGTCGATATTCGCATTCGCATTCGTAAATGTAGGACAAACATTCGTTATTCCCTAGTATATATATACATATATAATTGTGTTATTATACAATTTTTGGTTACAATGGGCTTGTGTCCTCATTTTTTAGAGGACGATTTTTCAATTGTTTATTGAAATTGATGTTAATAAATGTGTATTGGCGTGTCTATTTTATTAAATATCTAAATATTGACGGAGATATAGCAATTAAAAATTTGAATTGAGGTTTTAGCGCTAGAGATGTCGTCCATATTTATGACGTAACATGTCTTTACTATTCTATTAAGATAGGTCAATTATTTTTTCTATGGAAAAGACCCAGTAAACAATTTGGTGAAGTGCCCTATTTAGTGAAGTTTCTATCACTATTTGACTTCAATTATAGTTCGCATCAACTTTATCTTCATTTGTATTCCGGTAGATCGAGTAGTTTCGCCATTTGTAACCTAACGACTTTAGAAACTGAACTCTTTCATTACAAAAAATCATGACGCATCTTCAATATGATGTCAAAGCGACTTCAAAATGTTTACTGGGGAGTTCTGTGTTGAATATGCTATCCCTTTTACGCTCTGTTGTATAAAAGAGATAGTGAACGTGATGTCACTTTGAATCCCTTTAATAATTAAAGAGACAAAATGACCTTTTAAAATTGTTAATATCTTTTAAGATATAAGAAGTTATTAACAAATTATTGAACATTTGAGGTTCTAGTAACCCACTTTGTCAATATATAGTACAGTTTTATAGAAATTAAGACATAGGACACAAGTCCATAATATTACTATTTTTATGTCATATAACTTGGCTACCAATCCAGCATTAAAAGGCACTTCAAACACATTTAATCTTAGAAAATTATTAAAAAAGAAATATAGGCGATATGATAGTTGATACGATTTAAACGTATAAGAAATTTACACTGAATAGAACTGTTTTTGTCTGGGTTTCCTTAAACACCTGTATCAAATGCACCAGTATTTGAATTCGCTTGAACATTGTCATATATTTACTGTATTCAAAAACAAATAAATAGCCAATAAATTGTTTGTTTCTTGTCGTTATTTATTTATTTATTCATTAGATTTACAATCGTCGTCGTCTTCACCGAGATGTTGTTTTTGCGCTCGCTTGCATCATGCTGTAATGCTGTACTGCTGTACCTGGTGGAGAAGCATCTGTCGCGTGCCCGTAGACAGCAGCATCCACGGCGAAAGCTATTAACGTGGTAATGAAAGGGTGGCACGGGGGTCAAGAGGAGAAGGGGGTATCAACACGCAATCGCTAATCACAGAGATGGACTAATATCTTTATAAGATCATATTTTATTATTTTTTCAGCTGTAATGAATTTATTTATTTAATTTAAGTAAAGATTGTCTTATAGGACAAAAAGATAGTTCGTCTACGTCAAAGACAAATCTCTAAAAACAGCTACGCCTTTAATATGCATTTAGATAACATCTTGTATTTCAAGAATCTGTGAATCTGTGTAACATGTAATTTATTACAATTTGTTTGAAAATAATACTAAAAGTTACGTTAGAAATCGCAAGCATGTTCATAATATGATATGTGTAAAATTATTGTCTCAACATAACAACAAAGTATGCTTTCTGGGACGTCTTACGACATTTTGGATTATGTTAGTATGTTAAAATTAGATCTCAATATATCTTAAGAGTATACTTTCTTCAATGGCTTCAATGGGCTTGTGTCCTATGTCCTAATTTCTATAAAAGTGTACTATATATTGATAAAGTGGGTTACTAGAACCTCAAATGTTCAATTATTTTTTAATAACTCCTTATATGTTAAGAGATATTAACAATTAAAAAAGTCATTTTTTCTCTTTAATTATTAAAGGGATTTAACGTTGTACACATTCCAAATGCATGTGACATCACAACCGCTGCCAGCTCATAAATCTCTGCTATATGTATTTTATATCAAATATTATTTACAGCTATTTCAAGGAACAATCAAATTTCAATATTATGTCTGCCGTAACAGGGTTAAATAAAATAAAAATCTATTATTCTTTGACTTGACTTGATTATTTGACTACCAACAACTACAGAACATTACCACAGCACTGAGCTACTCAAATAACTGACGTTAAAATGTATTTCACGTGATACAAATATGGCCGACCATTTCTAGCGCTAAAACTGCAATTCAAACTTTTAATTGCTATATCTCCGTCAACATTTAGATATTTAATAAAATAGACACGCCAATACACATTTATTAACATCAATTTCAATCAACAATTGAAAAATCGACCACTAAATAGTGAGGACACAAGCCCATTCATTTTTATCTTTGTATCTTCTTAGTTTTTTTATTTAATAAACCGGTCCTGTGTTTTAATATTGGTTGTTCGCGGCTGCTGCATCTGTGGTCGAACTGTGGCGCGTGCTGCAGCTACGGGCGGCAGGTGATCAGCCCCAGATTAATCTCTTAGTCAGACAACAGCCCCCTTGACCCCTACACCCCTCCCTCATCCACTATTAGTACAGCAGCAGATCCTCGACAAAACACCTTGCGCCTCTAACATCGACTTATGATTCATATAATAAAATGACTTATTGTTAGTAGTAGTTTTATTATTTGTGAAATGTAATTCATTAAAGAAAGTTAGCTATGGTCCATACAAGAAGAATTTCTTTTTTTGAAATAAATAAATAACTTGTACATCTTTTAAATTTGTCAAATAATGTGAAACGATGCTTGCATACCATTTTTATGCAATTCTCGTGTTTCCACACGCGTCGATTGTCGGCCAACGACTTTACAGTTCGTCTCCGTCAGTTAAATCCTGGCTTAAATGTTTACACAGCAAAAAATTATTGCCCCATCACTCACAGCTGCTGAATTGTCAAATTAATTCAATCATAAGAAGATTTTTTGCTAAAAAACAGAAAAAATTAATCTAAATTTCATCAAAAATAATTATTAGTTTTGTTATGCATGTATGTTAAGTTCCTGATTTGTTGGCATCTGTTACTTATAGAAGGAGGTATATTCTAGAACCCACTTTATTCTATTTTTATAAACTCAGAACTCTGAGCAAGACAACAGCAATTCTAAATTATACATTAAGTTTTTATTCTAAATTAAATAAAATACTAAATACAAATGTTGATTTCAACAAAGCTAGAGACTCTGAATAATTAGCATATTACAATGTAACCTATATATTATGTTTGTAATTATTAAAATAAACGATAAAAATATAAACAATATGAATTTTCTATAAAAGTATGCTCGATTAAATATGCAAGGTAATATAACGTTCTTCTTGGCTATTTAATTTACATTTCTCGAGCGAACGGTGCGAATATATCACCCTAGAAGCAATTTGGATCCGAAGCGTATAAAATTCAAATACGATATTCTAGAACTCGGTCAAGTATAGCCAGGGGTGGCCTTAGCCATTGTGATTCCCGGGCAACAGATCTTTGCGGGGCACTTGTTCT
The DNA here is from genome assembly GCA_963678705.1 of Panorpa germanica. Classification (NCBI taxonomy): domain Eukaryota; kingdom Metazoa; phylum Arthropoda; class Insecta; order Mecoptera; family Panorpidae; genus Panorpa; species Panorpa germanica. The sequence goes on from OY783219.1 coordinate 4,992,670, forward strand.
TTGTGTAATTTATGTAAATTGTAAGTATTTTTGATGATAATTGACGAGAAATAAAATTTTATATTGAAGTTTTATAAAAGTTAACAAGCACAAAGACGACAAATATTAATGATGATAAACTAAGGTACATGAATGCCTTAAAAGATATACGCAGAGATTCTAGAGGGATTTCTAAAGAGCGAGGCGCGAGATTCAAATACATATGTAGTAATGAATTTTTCTACTTCGGTTGTTGCGCGAGAATGCAAGGCCCCGGGCGGTTGTCCTGCTTGCCTCTCCCTAAGGCCGCCTCTGAGTATAGGAATCGACATTTGGACGATAACAACAAAAAAGGGTATTCTGCAAGATATAAAAAGTTATGGGAAAATAATGTGCCTCAGTACCTTATAGAAAAAGACATAAAACACATAAGAAGAACAGCAAGGTTTAGATTGGGAAATGAGGAAAAAGGAAACAGATACTGGGAAAGTAGTGAGGAAAGAAAGTGTAGAGTGTGCGGAGCGGAGGACGAAACACTGGAGCACATTAAGTTTGAGTGTAAGGAAAAAGTAGCGAGCGAAAGGAATATTGGCCAGCTATTAAAGGGAGGCAGTGAAGGAAAGAGGTGGATGGCGGAAATAGTAAGAAGGAAAGAAAAAACAGGAGAAGAAATAAGCTGATGGCTGGGTTGCACAAGGAACAGGAAGAGAAAGGAAGTACTAAAAGAGGCAATGAAGGGAAGCAGGAGAATGAAAGACGTAGCGAGGAAACAGGTAAACTTCAGCCCAGAAAGATAGACTAGGGAAGATACCAGTACAGAAGGAAGACTAGGGAAAATGAAGGAAGAGGGTCAAGAGAAGAAGAAGCAGAAAGTACGTTTGGAAATAAAAAGGTCTAGAATAATGTAAATTTAATTGTCTGCGAAGTGACCGTCGTCCATATATAAAATCCAGTTATCTGGTCCAGCTCGTTATCTAGTTTGCATGAGGAACATGAAGAGAGAGGGTCAAGAGAAGAAGAAGCAGAAAGCACTTTTTGGAAGTACTAAAAGTCTAAAATAATTTTTTAGTTTTTTTTAAATTTTTTTAGTTTTAATAAATAAATTAAGTTTAGTTTTAGGAAAATAATTAGTTTTAAATAAAATTAGTAAGTTAAGTTTTAAGGCTGAATTGTTAAGATAGGAATGAAATGTAACAAGAAATAGAATACCGTAGATGTAGATTGTAAAGCCGAAAGGCACACACAATTAACAATAAAATAAATAATATCCATTTCGAATGCATTTTGGATCAAAAACGGAGGTCAAAGTTTCAAAAGCAAAATGTATTACCCCACCCCATAAACTTAACCTTTAAAATACGAAATTTCTTTTCCTGAACGTACCCATATATATTTTCTACCTGTGGCTTAGAACGTGCTTCGATTAATCTTACTCAAATTGTAATCAGGCTTCGATATTACTATACGATATAAAAAATGTTTATTTCAATTGGTCATCGTCGTGGTCCTTGGACTCCCGTTGCTTCAATGATGGGTCTATATATTTCCAAAAGAATTATAATCTAGCTCAGTGTTATTTAGAAAAACTTTATGATCTAATTCAATAAATTAACTGCTTCTTAACACATGCTAACCTTCTCCTATTATGCATTGAATTCAAATATCCTGTCGCGGTTCGAATATCTTACAATAAATGAATATTAAAGCAGCAGCAACGGGTCATGAAACCAACTCAAAGACTGTGACGTTTACACGATGTCATGATGACGCCGACGCTGCCCAAGCACCAGCCGGCCAAGCACAGAGACGAAAGCACCTGGATGATGTAACTCATTTACATGCATCTAGGTGTCACTTTCAATATAATTATTACATTTTTTTCAATTATAAGACTTTTTCTTGTACAACTAAGCAAATATAGAATTACATGCATTGGCGGCGTAAAAAAGGGGCTCATTTATGTATAGAAATCACTATGTTGTCATATGAATAAATCTTTACATTCTCAACTATCGATGGAATGCGTAAGTCAATACCCATCCCATCTGGTCTTATGCCATCGAACTATGAGGAACCACAAGTAATGGGCTTGTGTTGTATGTCTTAATTTCTGTAAAAGTGTACTATATATTCATAAAGTGGGTTACTAGAACCTCAAATGTTCAATTACTTTTTAATAACTCCTTATATGTTAAGAGATATTAACAATTAAAAAAAGTCATTTTGTCTCGTTAATTATTAAAGTGATTCAACGTTGTACAATATTCCAACTGCATGTGACCTCACAACCGGTGAGGTCACAATTTCTTTTATACGACAGAGTGTAAGAGAGATATATTCTTGACAGTATATTATCTACCTTACAGCTCATAAATCTCTGCTATATGTATTTATATATCAAAATATCAAATATTATTTACAGCTATTTCAAGGAATAATAAAATTCCAATATTATGGCTGCCGTAACAGGGTTAAATAAAATAAAAACTTATTATTCTTTGATTTGACTTGATTATTGCGACTACCAACAGCTACAAAACATTACCATAGCACTGACCTACTCAACACTCATAACTGACGCTAAAATGCATTTCACGTCATAAAAATATGGCCGACCATCTCACAGTGCTAAAACTACAATTCAAACTTTTAATTGCTATATCTCCGTCAATATTTAGATATTTAGTAAAATAGACACGCCAGTACACATTTATTAACATCAATTTCAATTAACAATTGAAAGTACCAACCTTAAAATGATATGTGTCAAAATTTCATGATATTCTGACTATTAGTTTGCCAGTTACCGTGGTATTAGTGAAACTACTTTAGTAATTTTCAAAATAATCTAAACAAAGAAAATATATTATCTTCTAAAAGTACTCTCCAGCAGGCTCCTGTAGGCACAGAATGGGAGAGTCTTATTCTCCCTCGGGAGATACAGAATATTATTTTGTATTTTTTACAGCCCAGTTAACAGCGGTGTCAGATGTAGGAAATTGTAGAGGGTGGAGTGGGGGATTGGAATGAGGTGAGGAAATATCATAGGTGTGGCACTTCCATCACGGAGGATTGGAGAGTGATGATGGTGATGTGATCTACATGGGTTAAGGGCGTGGAGCTGGAATATGGGGGAGCGTTGTTAAATGTCATTTCCTAAATGGCACACAGACTCCGGGTGAACCAGTGGTGGATTTAGTGGTGGTTTTACTTTGTAATGTTAGCTTTTCACTTTTTGTATTTGAGGACGGATTTCGTGTTATGTAAGAGCACTAATTCTAGTTTGAATAACCATTTGACAAAATGAAAAGTTTTCTTTTGGTATAATCCTTGTTTCTCATAGAAAGAAAGTGACAACACCATAAAAACACATTGAACAAACAAAGACAACGCTATTTTTTTCAAGACATGTTCTTATCGCCCAATTCTTTTCTATCAGAATTCTACTTCTTGTTCCGTATGACTTTTGTTTTTATCTAGAATTTTATGTTTTTCTATCATGTGTATATACATACCCAATTTTCGTATTTTCGAGAACATGCTTGTAGTAAAGGTAGGAGCCTTAGGACACTAGTAGGACACTGTTCATTAAACCATTTTTGCTTATAACTTTTTTGTTATAAAAGCTACAACAAAAAGTTGTAAATAATTCTATAACCTACAAAAAAGTATTTCATAAGTTTTTTGTGGGAGTTACGGTTTTCAAAATAAATGGAAAAAACTTATAACACCTTTATTTTCAAGATGTGCCCGTTTTCCTTTTCAAAAATTTAAGTTTAAATGCAAGTTTGACTCATGATAAAAACATAAAATAGCTAAAATTTATATATAGTTCAAATTACGAGAGTTCGACGGCAACTCATATTTAAAACAAGTTGTGGGGTTTAAAACTGCCGATATAACTAAAAAGCACTGACTGACTTATTTTTCTATAATGTATATAGAAACGAATAAGATAAAATTCATTATCGTATTATAGATTTTTACTGCTCTTATACCTTCTTTTAAGTATAAGTCGCCACCGAACTACCGTGATTTGGACTATAGTACGGTTTAATCGGACAAACGTCTATTTTTGTGTGTGTCAAGATTTTGATTTTTATCATTTACAGCATCATGGACGCCGTGAAAGAAATTTTATTATTAAAGTCTCTATTTGAACATAAACTTAAGAGGTATAAGTTGTCGTCCAAATTGTCGATGAATTCTATGAACCCTCCTTGATAGTAATTCTACTGGTGCCCAGATCGTAATATTTTTGTATTTCATTTTTAACTACACCACTGTACATCCACTGTTTGACCTTTCTGTTGGGTTTATTAATTTTATCTCGTGTTTCGCGAGCGTTAAAATATCATCTTCTGGGCCTTTAGAGCTCCGGAACGGGAGCGAGAGCGGGAGCAGGAACGGAAACGATGAACGATGGAACGCACGCGTGCACAATGTACACAAAGCCTGATGAGTGAGAGAAAGGAGGGGTCTTCCACAATCATTTTATGCAATTACGTAAATATATATCATATCGATAAATGCCCCAAATTTAAAAATAGAAGCAGAAAAGTGCAAAGTCAGACATTCTGAAAGCCGTGTCGTTTTACCTTACTGTTACATAAATGTAATGCGTTACGGAATTATCCGAATTAAGCAATCAAATGATTTACACAAATGTGTAGAAATTGTTCCACGTCAACGTGAATATCAACGTCACAGTTTAATTCAGATTAAAATTGAAATATAGTTATTAACATAAATATAAGCGAATTAAACATGCGCAACTAATAAAAACCTTACTTATGCTATTTTTAAATATTCTAGGTATTTTTATGAAGTAAAAATGTTTCAATCCTTCGTCGGTACTTCTAAAAGGTAACGTAAATAAATAAAAATAATTAAAAATGGTGTTTTAATGGACAAATGAAATAGACCTGAATAATAGACCCTTGTCGAACTGAGTTTGACGTTTTTTTTAACCCTACGTCTGTACACTGGGTCTTTTAAGGAACAGTTGAAATTTCAAACCCTTATTTCTCACTCATGAGTACACAGCGCGCTTCACCTATGCCCCCTAAAAAAAATCTAGGTAGTGGAAGGGACTTAAGCTTCCAGCAGCGTCCGAATCTGGCAGTTTATTTGCAAATGAATTCGTAAAATATTCCCCACTTTCAGGTGCACAAATAATTCAACTTTTTGGAGCTCACGACAAAGAAACTACAGAAAGCTTATAGTCTAAGGTAAAAAAGTCTACAACCGTTTTTCTTAATATTTGTTTGTTATAAAGTTACGAATTTTTTAACAATATTTCGTTTTTTTCGTGTTTTTTCCTATTTATCAATTTTTATTAACAACGGTTTTAAACTTTGGATTTTGGCAACTTCTGGACCATGTAGTAGACACTTCAAGAAGTATACATTTTATATTTAGCTAATTATCTCATGGCCAATATTCGATGTTATTTGACTGTTTTAAATGAAACATATTTGTTTATTCTTTTAAGCATATTCTAACCTTTACCCGTAATACATTTTTGAATTATTATTAAATAATATCAAATTGACAACAATGTATCGTAATTAAAACACCACCCCCTTCCCTATTCCCCCCTCAACAAGACGTCATAGCTAATTAAAATATTCACAACAATTAATCACAGTCTCAGATGTCATTTATCAGCTATCACCTATCGTCAGAACTTTGTACTAAAAATAAAAAACAATAAATTAATGGTATGATCAATATTTTATTACAAATTTCAATATTTTCTTGAAAATTGAAACTCTTTAAACAAAAATAGTATTATATGTGAATCATTGATTAATTATTTCATTTGTTTTTTAAAGAATTAAAGCAGTCAGGTTGTCAACCTGGCTTGGTTGGTTCATTTACGTAAATAAATAAGAATTCCATAATAAATTACTGCTAGTAATCAATGTCCAAGAGTTAACCTGGGAGAATCAAAGAGCAAAGTTCTTGCTTACTTTTATTTGCTCGATAATATCGCATCGTATGTTGTGTTTTGGCAGTTTTTGTTGTTTCAAAAATACTTTAATTAATTTAAGTGTGGCGTCTACGACTATCTAGAATATGCAGGCGATTATTTTCATTTAAATATTAGCGCATTTTCTTACATTGTTTAGATTTCCCATATAATTTATCTCATTCTACAAAATATACTATACATACAATCAATTTATAAAATAAACAAGTATGGATGAATACCCCAGGTTGAAAAGGAACCTTGAAATTAGATTAGACATAGACATTTTCTATGTGAGAAGTAGAAAATTAACTTTGAAATTGACTTGTGGCCAGCTAGTAAGTGCGAACCTGGCATTGCAGGACAATGTTCTACCTGGGAAGTTACTGATTTAAAAACTTATGCATGTTCCAATTAAATGTAATTGGAGAACACCCAGGTAGAAAATTACTTAGCTTGTCACAAGCTAATTCCAAAAGTTATTTTATACTTTTCGTATAGAAATTGTCTTGTAGTGCAAGTTTCATCCTAATTCCAAGGTTCATAATCAACTTGGGATCTCTAAAAAAAATGTCGTGATAAAAGTTTGTTAATAATTTCAAGAATTTATAATTCTGTGAAACGGATATAGATTTAATTGACTAATTAAAATGTAAACGAATCCAAATTTAATAAATTCACATCATTTTGTAAATTAACAATTTAAATTTTTGTTGAAATCTATAAAAACATGAAGTTTGCTAACTAAATAGATTACAATCAAAACGATTTCCGATCTGGAAAGGAAGTCATAGTCCCAAAAACACAAACTTAATGAGTCTTGTTAAATATCTTAGAGTATTAATATATAAATGTTATGTTTAAAATTGAACTAACAAAGGTAAAGGTTAAAGAAGATCATTTAAAAAGTAAATTTATTTTATAATGTGCGACCCGCATGATGACACCCCATGTCCGGTCTTTGCCTTCATAGTGGTCGTACCCAGGTCGCCGTCACCTTCACCGTGGATTTGCTGCAGGTACAGGAACGGAAAGACCTGGTACCCGAACACTTGTTAATTAGCATATCGAAAATTATGAGTTGGTTAGACTTCTTCTAAAAACTGTAATTGACTCATTTTTGTTTCAGTTATGTTATAATTGAAGTTTAATTGAGATAAAAACAAATATTAGAGATTATTTTTCCTTTTTCGCAACACTCGTAATATAAAACTTGACGTGATACACAACCCATTAGTTCTGAATGACACACACACACTTGTATGCGTCTTTGTTGTATGAAAGAGATGGCAAATCAGCGGAATATTCTATAACGTTGTGTATATAAATATAGCAATTAAGTCATGCTTCACAAGCTGATAATATTTTTGCATTTTTATCTTTAGACGTTATTTCGCGCATGCGCAAGCAGCTGATCTATTTGAGTTATCAATTGGGAAATGACAAGCACAGTTTATGCTAATCCCAAACAATAGAACGCAGTTTCTTGTCATTTAACAAAACATAATTATAATATTATGTAAATTTTTCACTTTTATTATTGTCACAGGTGTTTTTCCCACGTTTAGTATAATATATAAATACACTGGGTGTTCAAAAATAATGAGATCTATTTTCTTAAACAATGAATTAATTTTATTTAAAATATGCCGTTTTTTTACTAAATGACAAAGGTTGAAAATTTTAACGAAATGATATGAAAATGTATTTTATTATTGAATCTTCTTATAAAGTACTCACTGTTTTGATATTTAATTTACTGTTTTTATTTAATATTGTAATCCAGATTTCAGGTTCTTGTTTAAGCATTCCTTTTCACATTTGTGTTTTAATTTAAGTTTAGTTAATTTAGTTGGTGCGTATGCATTGTTAGTAATATAAATCTTGACAGTTCGACAGAATTGTAGGTGAAATAATTAAAATTGCTGTTTTTAATAACAATTAGTAATAGAAATTGTTTTCACTTCTATATTTATCAAAAACTGACATTAAACTTCTTTTAAAAGTAAATCCTACTGCATTTTAACAGATTGTCAACATTTTGAAGATTATAATATAATATAGTTTCTCTTAATTTAATATTTTTAATTTAAAACATTGGACCTTGTAAGGTTTTAAAAAAACTAAGAAAACTTAAAAAATAAATTAAATTAAAAATGGTACTGTGAATGACTAATCGTATTGCCATATGCTAAACTATTTAAATTAAATACAAAATTAAATTAAAGCAATGAGTGGAAATGACACTTAACTCTTCTAATTTTTTTAGATACAATATCGATTAAAATATATAATAATAAATATATAGTTTCTAAATCTTTAAATTATTCGTAATCACCCTATACTAATAATAATAATGTATTCAAAATGATCGTATGAGTTGAACGCGCAAGAAGACGACCCGGACCATGAATGTTCAAAACGCAGAGTGGAGTTGGAATGTCGGGAGTCAGAAGTCAGGGATCAATCGATGTATATCGATGTATTGTCTTCTGGAAGATTTACATTTCCATTATCCGGCGATATAGAATATTGATTTTAATGGCATCCTTAAATTATCTACACAATTGTAAAAATGATCAGTAGTACAGACCGGGTATTAGAGTAGGAGAGTCGCATATAGTCGTGTATCTTCGGCTGTAGTCGGCACAAATATGAAGTTCACTGCAAGTTATTTATTGTAGAAAGGTTTTGGAATTTATTTACTAAACAAAACTAAAAAAACGTTAGCACAACTGAGAGTATACTAGAGACTGAGTCGCAATCCTTTTAGAAGTACCGCCGAAGGATTGAAACATTTTTGTTTTATAAAAATACTAATTAGAATTTTTTAAAATAGCATAAGTAAAGCCTCATTCTCACTCACCGTTTTGATATTTAATTCACTGTTTTTATTTAATATTGTAATCTAGATTTCAGGTTTTCGTTTAAGCATTCCTTTTCACATTTAAGTTTAGTTAATTTAGTTGATGTGTATGTATAGTTAGTAATATAAATTTTGACAGTTCGACAAAATTGTATGTGAAATAATTATAATTGCTATTTTTAATAACAATTAGTAATAGAAATTGTTTTCACTTCTATTTTTCAAAAACTAACATTAAACTTCTTTTAAAAGTAAATCCAACTACATTTAGACAGATTGTCACATTTTGGAGGTTATAATATAATATAGTTTTTCTTAATTTAATATTTTTAATTCAAGACTAAAAAAAGTAAGAAAACTCAAAAAATAAATTAAATTAAAAATGGTACTGTGAATGACTACGCCTATTGCCATGTGCTAAACAATTTAAATTAAATACAAGTTAAATTAAAGCAATGAGTGGGAATGATACTTAAGGATTTTATTAGTGTCGCATGTTTAAGTCGCACCAGTTACCTTTTTTATGTTACATAAACGTTAAAAACACGTAATTTTGCAGCAGATAGTGGATAAAATAAAATCTGAAAAATAAAATTGCGTACAATTTTCCTGAGATACCACTAAATTTTCAGCCGACCCTGCGTACACATATTATATTTAAATGATTTTCCTAAAAGGTGTTAAAGAATTCTTTGACCCAGCAAGCCTACATGTTACGTAAAAATTACGTTTGTGTGTTTACCTGCTCCAACTGCGTAATATAATAATATAACATCATGAATTTATGCTCATACAATTTCAGAACCGTGCGCAATAGCTTATTTTGTCCTCTATCATTTTCCCCTCCCTCCCCACTCCTTCGCTCCCTCTCTGCAACTGATATAAACACATCTCTATATCCACTTCACCACCCACAACAGTCTGGTTAAGCATTTTATTCCCCCTGCTCCCTGTTCCCCATCTGCGCCCTACCAGTGTCTCTCTTCTGTCCAGGATCATGCTCTCACGATGGTTTACCTGGCAGACGCCGGATCCCCGGAAACCCCCCGCTTCTCCTCTCACCATCAGGCTTGCCACAAGAGAAGGAAGATCAATATTCTGGCCGCATTTTTTTTATTTCGTTTAGGCGCCTCTGTTGGTTATTGTCGTTCACTTTCTGGCTTTAAATCCGCGTCCATCCTAGCTCTGGGACGTTATGATGCAGTGTGGCTAGATTTAGGGGGATTTGATGCAGGTGTCCTTGTTGTTTTTACTAATAGTTCTTATTTATTTTTATCTAATGTATAAAATATTACATTCAAGCAAAATTTACTATAGTCCAAATCACGAGAGTTCGGCGGTGACTTATACTTAAAAGAGGTTATAAGAGTGGTATAAATCTATAATACGATAATGAATTTTATCTTATTCGTTTCTGTACACATTATAGAAACATAAGTGAGTCAGTGCTTTTTAGTTATATCGACAGTTTTACCCCACAACTTATTTTAAGTATTAGTCGCCGTCGAACTCTCATAATTTGGACTATATCTAGTATTATTTTGTAACCCTAAAAAGAACGTCATCTTCTTTTTATATAAAAATTCACCCTGCGTATGTTTGTAGTCGCAAAACTCGAAAAGTGCTCGGCTGATTGACTTGGAATTTTGACACAACTTTACATTCGAATACGCGCTTCCTTTCGAAAATCGAATTCATTTCTTTCCAGTTGACGGTCGTCTGTTTGTCGTCCCTTTATTTCATATCAGACTGAGACACAACAAAATGCGACCGGGTTTAGCTAATACTTTTTAAATTTTAAGAAGTTTTATAAGTATGACAATGCGCTAAGATTAGATTTATTTTACTATAAACAGTTTTTTTGGTTAATTTTCTTAACAGTGGAAGTCCTAAGATAAAAATAGTTATTATCCAACTAATATGTTCTACTATTTGTTTAGGTGTTTCACTAGTTCAGGATTTGTTTATAAAATTAAAATCATTTCGATTATTACAAATATCCCAGTATATTTTAAAACCATGCCATACAATATGCATCAAGAGTGAAAAAGCATCGCTACTGTTGCTATAGCAACCGGCAAATACAATCAACATTGAGGTAACAGAGCGTCACCTCTCGTCGCCGTCTCTTTCTCTCTCTCTCTCTAGCCTTTACCCCAGCACTCTCACCCCGTTCTCGAGTCCGCGAGTTCGCCAGAATCCCCCCTCTTCAGCGGTTGTTTTCCTGGAATCAGTGGAGAATATACATATATTTCCAATTCTTTTATCGCTTTTCAATCCCTAAGTCCCAATTCCTAAGTCTTATCTAATTTGTTTTAGAACATTTCTACAAATTATATTATATTTCATAGAATGGGCTTGTGTCCTATGTCTTAATTTCTATAAAAGTGTACTACATATTGATAAAGTGGGTTACTAGAACCTCAAATGTTCAATTATTTTTTAATAACTCCTTATATTTTAAGAGATATTAACAATTAAAAAAGTCATTTTGTCTCTTTAATTATTAAAGGGATTCAACGTTGTACACATTCCAAGTGCATGTGACATCACAATCCTTGTGTAAGGTTACCAACCTTACAGCTCATAAATCTCTGCTATATGTATTTAGCTATATCTATTTCAAGGAATAATAAAATTTCAATATTATGTCTGCCTTAGCAGGGTTAAATAAAATAAAAACTTATTATTCTTTGACTTTGACTTGATTATTTCGACAACCAACAGCTACAAAATATTACCACAGCACTGACCTACTCAACAAATAACTGTCGTTAAAATGTATTTCACGTCATACAAATATGGTCGACCATTTCTAGCGCTAAAACTACAATTCAAACTTTTAATTGCTATATCTCCGTCAACATTTAGATATTTAATAAAATAGACACGCCAATACACATTTATTAACATCAATTTCAATCAACAATTGAAAACTCGACCACCATTTGGATAGAATATGAAATAGTATACTATTTTTGTCATGAACCTGTTGTTAGTGAGAGATCGAACTTGTATGCGAGTAAGATAAAACACGAGGAAAGGCACACGAGTCGGCTGATTGCAAACTAAACGCGAAACGAAGTTTTCAACGAAAACAAGCACGAGCCATGTCGCGAGGTGTATCGTGACTCTATAGAATTTTTAACAACAGCAAAACAGGGGATTCTAAAATCTTAGAATTTTTTTCTCTACGAAATAGGCAATAAGTTTTCGAGCCACCATACAAATCACTGGAACATGTAAACAAATATACATATAAACTTTCACTTGGAACATTATAATATAAGAGGAGGAGGATAAAACTGCACTATATATTGATAAAGATTACAATTTGATTTGTGACAAAACAATTTTCTATATGAGAAGTAGGATCTAAACCTTGAAATTAGCTTGTGTCAAGGTAGCGAGTATGATACTGCACTGTAAAACAATTTTCTGTTGTTGTGTTTAGCATGTTACCCGTCTGGAATTAGTTCTTGTTATTTGTAAATCCTAAAAATTGCAGAATTCTTTTTTACAATTTTTCGTTTTGTTTTAGACTTTGTATGCAAATGAATGAATTACTTCTTAATGTGTCCATTATTTTGAAGTTTTATTTGTTTCATTATTGAATTCGTCATGCGAACCTTGACCTTCAGTGCTCATTATACGAACATGACAACTTGGTCCCCTATCTATCGACTGATACACCTGCCTTACATACGATTATATTCTGCGGTGCTCTCTGCTCTCTGCTCCGGGCTCCGGGCTTCGGCTTCTGCAGCACTTCCGGTTATAACCCATTTATTTTACCATACTACATTAACAATTCGAACTTTTCTAAATTCACGACCCGTGTGAGAGAAGTGATGACGTCATGGCGACCGTTGACAACGAGAAGTAGATACCTACTTGATTACAACTACCAAATCATTATAACAACTTGAAAAAGAAAAAAGAATACATACTGACTTTATACTTAGGAAGTTGCAAGGAATCAACTAATAATTAGTTACTAATTAATTAAAACTTATTGCCGCTCGAAGAGATATTTCTCGTGCGCTCTCCACAACGCACGCAGTTGCTCACTATAACTACTATGAAATATGAGATATATAGCTTAGCGCATGAGACAGAAGATACTCCGTGCAAACGAGACCAAAGATTATGATTGAAGATGCGTATGATTTTATGTCATGAAAGAGTTCAGTTTCTCACAGTCGTTCATATGAAATGTCTATTTTATCGGCTACAAATGGCGAAACCACTCCACCTGTTCAGAAATTGGGTCCGATGCCACAATGCGATTATTAGGAGTGAACAGTATAAAATATCTCACACGTTTCTTTTTACGATTTACTGAAGTTTTTAAATAAAAGAAATCAAAAATGATAAAATTACAGCATTTTAAATTAGTAACACTTCGAGCGCCGACCCCTGTGTACAAAACAGACGTCGCTTTGCGACGTGGTAAATGCTAGTACACCTATAAACATACAATATACTATTAAAGATATAATTAAGAATAATTATAATATTTTAATATATGAAAATAGTTCAATAACAAAAGATAATGCTTACATAATAAAAACACACCTGTACCCTCGTACAAAGTTTAGTAGTACGTGGTATACATGACTAAACCATTAGTGTAAAAGAGACAGCACTATTGTGACATACTTTAGAGTGAAAGAGCGAGATATATAATAAAGTGACCAGAATGCTTAATGACAATGTGAACGCATATGCAAAGGAGACACACGTATATCAGTGTAGGGAGGTTTTTGAGAGTGTAGGGAGGATGAGGAGAGAGTTGAAAACAACACCTACATATCAGGGAGGAGTGCAGGGGGCAAGGGAGAGGGGAATATCAGTCATTCAAACGCGGACGGATTATTATATCAAACGGGGAAATCAGTTGGCTATTTTAGAAGGAAATGATAAATCGAAATGAAGTATTGATTGAATGTGATCATTGGAGGACGAACTCTTTGAAAGGTTTCGATATGGGACAGTACAGGGTGTTCAAGGATGACTACCCAGTAAACAATTTGGTGAAGTGTCCTGTTTTGTGACGTTTCTATCACTATTGCACTTCAATTATAGTTTGCATCAACTTTAGCTTTATTTGTATTCCGACAGGTGGAGTGGTTTCACCATTTGTAGCTGATAAAATAGACATTTCATATAAACGACTGTGAGACACTGCACACGTAAAATTAATATAGAACAAGTTAAATATTTCAATTTGCAGTCGTCGCTTGCGACCGGGGTAAACTCTAATTAATATATAGTTTAGTTTTATATAATTGAATTTTTATATATATTATATATTTTAAAAATATATTTAGAAATTTAAAAACATATATTTGTAAAATCATTTAAACAGAAATATGAAAAGATCATTAGTTTAGTTATATAATAAAATAAAGTAAGACGACTTCCGTTTCAGTTAGTCTTTGCGCTGCAACCCTTATCATTGGCATTTGTTTTAGAACTATATTACTCTTCTTCCCAGCTACCCTTGATAGCCCATAAATCAAATTAAAATCCGTTTCATTCGTTCAACAAATAATGAAACTTCTTAATTTTTTTCTTATCGCATCTCATACAAATATTTGCATAGGGCAGTTTAGTTGCAGTGGCGATAAAGTTAAAAAAAAACTGTAGCATTGTTCTTGGTGTAATAAAACCAAAGAAGTCCGTTGAGTCCTAAATAATGTTGATAAATTAATAAATTAATGTCATCCAGGATAAAAAGGACAATAGTAAACCAACCCCTTTTTTCACGCAGATTCATACAAAGGACCATGGCTACTGAAAGGGATGAAACAGGGTTGCAATTTGCATCTCATCGTAGGGCGCTTGTATCCAAAAGACACTTTAAATTAAGGTGGTCTAGAGCTCAAAAATTTAAGGTATTTTGATGATTGTGTATCTTTATAATAAAAATAATGAAAAACGATATTTTAACTATTTAACTTATTATGAAAATTATTATTATTGGTCCTGGACGGTGTTGCCGATTTTGGCTCTTCTATTTATCTCATAAATTAGAACCAAGAAAATTATTAATTAGTATGAGTACAATTATATTTGGAACTAGAGAAAAACATTAATAATTGAAAATTTGCAAAATGGTGCGCTTTTGAAATTGAAATTCTAAAAATTGTTTTTCAAGTTATTTAATAATGAAAAAAATACGAAATTATTGAAATAAAAAAATGATTCTAGTTCAAACGATAGCTATTGATGTTGTGAATAACATATTAAAATTTCAGACGATTCGGTAGAATAGCTTTTTTTATTTCTACAACACCATGCCGAAAAAAGTAGCTTTGAGATAAATAATATTAAAGTTTGATTGATATATGCTAAAGCGGCTGTAGAAACGAAAATATTGTCAATATTCTTACAAAAAATGACAGTATATTCTTAAAAGATAAAAAAAATAACATTTCTTCACCAAGAAATCGTAAAAATGAATTATTTTGTTCAAACCTAATGCGGTCCTGTGTATATATAAAAACGCAGGTCTAAAATAAGGGTCCGTATATGTTAATTAGTATCAACACCTAGGTCACCTTTGTGTGTTGAATATAAATGATCTACAACTCGGAGATGACAGCAATCTCCTCCCTAATGGACCGTTGACCGAGATGACTAAACAAATATCATATTCGTCCCGGGACCTGGACGCGCAGGAAATTCGCAAGCAAGCAGGAAATCATTAAATTAAATCCGTTGGAAACAAGCATGCATTATTATTTTTTATAAATACCATCACCTATAAAAATAAAAAATACACATCTAAAGAAAAATCAAATTTGTTAAATATTTAAATTACAATTCAATACAACAGGTGGCGACTGCATCGCCATCTTTGATTTGCCTGCCCCTACAGTTTCAGTTTTGACATTGCTCGGTGCGGCGGGGGGATTTTATCTTAAAATTATTTCAATTAAAAATAATTATTAAAAGTATAACTAGAAACACAAATCATGTTTCATATTTTAACTAAAATGTATTTAAACGTAATGAAATATAAAGTTAAGTGTGTTGTGTTATATTTAATTAGTAATTTGACATTTAAAAGTGAATATTTTTATATAAATTCACGCGCGTGTAGGTGTGAAGTATTTTATTCTTGCTAACCAGTTGGTACCAACATACGTGTTATGTTACTGCTGCAGCGAGGTAAGAAATTCGTAATAATATTTTTATGTGCATGTGTAGGTTGGTAGGATGTTTGTTTATTTTTGACACTTGTAGCTGTCAATTGTTGTATCGAATGTTAAAATGTTTTACTTTAATAATTGAATTGAAATAATTATTAATTAAATAAGTAATAAAGGTATATATTTTGTAACACTTTAACTGCTAATAGATATATAAAACAAATATATGTTAGTTAATATAGGTGGTTGGTTTGTTGTGATTCTAACACAGGCCAATGACATTTGACATCTCAGTATTAATTAACTATTAATACTATTTAAAATATTAAATGTTTTAAAGCATTTTGTATAGTAAGAGGTTCTTGATAAAGTTCAGTGTATCAGAAAAATAAAAACAAAAATTATGACAAGCTTGTAAACATAGTGCAGGCAAATTGATTTGTTTGTTTATTTGCAGTTCACGGTAGAATAAAATATTTCTAAGACAGTGATTCCTAATTAACTAATTGGGTTGTACGAATTTGTATTAATAATATTTATTGGTACTTGTTATGCTTCAGATATCGAATTATTTTTTAATAAATAACAATGTTATAGACAGTTATAGAATATATTAATAGATATAAATGTAGTTAAAGGAGATTAAGAGATTAAAGGATTATGTGGTTGGAAATATGTCTTAATTATTAAGATGTTTTTTAAAATATCTGTAATATATAATCATGGTGCCGAGAGGTGAAAAAAATTAGGAAACATAACTTTTATTATTAATGTGACTGTTTGATTAAAAACTTAAGGTGTCTATTTTATTGTCTAAGTTTGTTCAACATCTTGACAATGAATGCAGCATACTCTTCTACCTCCCTGAAAGTAATCATGCCGACGCCCATGTATGTAATTTAATATGCAATTTATTTTATAACAAAGGTAATAAAGAAAATTAGTTTTGTTTCATTCTGGGCTTAATGGCAACACGTTTTCCTACGTCTGCGAAAAATCTGTGATTGAACTAATGGAATCTGAAATGAAATTATTTAGGGCGCTAACGTTTAAATTAAAATAATTGGTTAACTAACCCAAGGTAGAAAATTGTCTTGCAGTACTTATCTTGCCGCAAGCGAATTCTAAGATTCATTTTCTACTTTTTATATAACATTTTTCAAGCAGTACAGTTTTACACATGTCAACTTTCATCAAGATAATTCCAAGGTTCCTTTTTCAGTTCTTATGTAGAAATTGTCTTGTAGTGGGAGTTTCACATTTACTAGGCTGCTGTAATCTAATTTCAAGGTTTTTTTCTTTTTCAAAACATTTTTTATACATATTTAACATTTTATAATTCTATTTCACAAATTTCTAAATATTTAAATAATTCACTAATTAATTTTGAATCACTTAACAAAAATTTAGCATTAACAGGAAAAGTTTTAATCACATCTAATATTTCACTATTGAGTTTTGATCTTTCTAAACTATAATTTATGCATTCAAATATAATATGATTCAAAGTTCCTCCTTCACCATATTGACATCTATCGTCGGATTTAATATTAATTTTGTACAGGTGAGCTGGAGTTTTACAATAATAATTTCGAAGTTTATTATTTTACTTGTTCTGTAAAAATGTTGTTTCCCAATTGGTAGCTTTGCTTAAGGTGCTGAAAGTGTTACAATTCGCTGCATTTGTTACCTGTGAATAAAATCACTGTATTAATTCATTTGCTTTATGTAGATTTAATATTTATTTTGTGTACTCAACATATTACTTTGTACGGTATTTTTTTTCTATTCAACCAAAACTCGATGTCAAATTACAAATATGATCCAAAAATCCGTTAAAATCCTTCCCGAACTAGTCTCTACCTAAAAAGGACTTCTTTTCCTTTAAAAAACGTTGAAATCAGCGTCCAACCGTTGGCTACCTCTCAAAACAAACTTTCCACCAGTAATTAATTTAATCCAGGACATAACGGTCACTTTTCGTAAGTAGACCATCTTTATAAAATCATCATAAAAAATATAATTCTTTATATCCTCATACATATCCTTAACATCGCAGACAAAGGGTCGAGTCCTCGGGTCAGTCTTTGGGATATTCACTGATCTGAAAACATCAGAAAATAGATCATATAAGTAGGTCACTACGAATAAAGGTTGCATAAATTACAAAGGTATTATAAGGAGAGCGATGGGATAAAGGGAGCAAATACACTTTGACCTGTGGTCAGGTATAAGGAAAGAAAATTTATACAAAAAAAGGGTCAAAACTGACCCTAAAAGTAAAATTAAATTGGTCAGGATGACCTGAAGGTCACTATACCTGCTAGAAACATATCAAGCCACAACCAGAAAGTGTGATTAAGGTTTCTAACTTCGTACAACAATTTCATATAAAAGAAATTCAAAAACGTTTCATATTTAGAAGGTAAATAAAAGCGCGAATATTTAGGTCAATTTGAGGATAGTTTGTTACCTGTAGATACAAGCTCCTTGAGAAGATTCTATTTCAATGAACAGTTAGATTTCTACCTACGTCTAACGATTTTCAGAGTGACCGTTTTTAAACGCGGCATATCATGCAAATTTTAGGTTTTCGTCAGGTACTTTGCTCTACATTTTGGGTTTTTGATATCAGTTTATGGGAATGGGAACATTTCAACGTTTTTTAAGAGTAACTGGACTTAATTATGGGCGTATTTAACGTATTTTCCTAAGGTAGAATTTGACCGTTTGCAAATGCTTCAATTCAAGTTTCATTTACGGTTAAAAAGATATTTTTTCAGAGTCTTAAAGGTTGGCGTACACGATTTGGAAGTTGTAGTACTGCTGGGCAGACAAGAGTGGTCTTAACCGTCTTTTGCATATTAAATGAAAAGTGTAATACGGATTACATTCGAAATCATATTTATAAATAATTTATGTCATGAAAGAGTTTGTTCACAAATTAAAAATGAAGCAACCACTTCATCTTTCAGAATCTAAGTGATAAAGAAAGTTGAAGTGACGGCATTGATTTGTCGAAGGGGTACATCTTTTTCTATTATTATTATTTTTTGTAATCAATTTCCTTTTATTTCAATTCTTTGCTACCGTAAACCACAAGTACTGCTCGCATCAAATGCTTTGGCTTTATGCCGTGTGAGTCAAATATTGGAAGATTGACATGGGAAGTGCCTACTACACGGTGGAACGAATGTTTGATCCGAATGATTTATTTATTTTATTAATTTGTTGATATTATTGACACTGACACTGTTTAACAAAAGCTTTCAAGTATAAAACCTTCCTTTGTTGGACGATTCGTGCAGCAGTGCATGACATGTAGATCAAGTGTGTGGTGGGGGTAGAAAAATCACTTTTGACGCGTGTTAAAAGACCGACAACAGCTCGAACTTCTTCCAATGTAAACGTTGGACACATTTAGTTCCACCATCGACCCCACGATACGTCCAATGTTGGAAGGTGTTCGTAGCATCGCTTGGTACCGGCATTAGTAAAAAACCGATAGTAAACTGTGTTAATAACTGAAAACGTCATACGTTGCATGAATTGTTTTTGGAATCAACTTTGGACAATATCAACGATAGCATATTTTATGAGTAAACCAGTTTATTAGGGAGACACCTTCGACAAATCGAAATTTGCGTTATGTATAGTTTTCGTCTGAGATGTCTGCTTAATGATTTGTATCCAAATCACGATAGTTCGGCGGGGACTTATACTTAAAAGAGGTTATAAGAGCGGTATAAATCTATAATACGATAATGAATTTTATGTTATTCTTTTCTAAACACATTATAGAAAAATAAGTGAGTCAGTGCTTTTTAGTTATATCGGCAGTTTATACCCCACAACTTGTTTTAAGTATGAGTCGCCGCCGAACTCTCGTAATTTGGACTATAGTTATGTCAACAGTATTGCCTTTAGATACGTTGCTTTTTCAATTCTGGATGAATTACAATATTTTATAAATTAAGCAAAACGTAATACAGCTTCTCATTCTATTTCTCTTTAATTTTCACAATTAGACGAACACTGGATAAAATAGATAAATATTGTGATTTTTATTTTCTTGAAGGGTTGCAACCCTTTAAAATCGTTTGAAGATGTGTATAATTTTGTTTTATTTCTTACAAATAATAAATTAACATAATGTTCTATTATTGCACACTACCTGATCGTACCCTTAACATTTGCTTCCCCTTGCTACATGTATATGTATGCATATACATGTAAATATTATATTATATTATATTAACCCTTTTAGGTCATTTTCTTACCTCGAGGTCATCCGATTGACCCATTGAACCTTGATGGACCCCGGAAGGGTAAGACCAATGGTCATTTTCCATATTCTTAAACCTTACTCATACATTCCTAATTTTATTTATCAATATTGTTATTTTATTCTTAAGTATCACTAAAACTTTCGTAATTTAGTGAGTCACTCACTTGAGTATCGTCTGTGAATTGATCTAGATATTTGGTAATTGAATGTATAACGATTTTTAACGTATTTATGGTATGTATAAGTTCAGGGCCGTACTTATCCCAGTTTTCATTAATCTAATTGTATTAGAATGCAAGTATTTATTTATTACCTCGTTCTTGTAGGAGCCTCGCATTCTCGCGCAACAACCCAAGTATGAAAGTTCATTACTATGTATGTATTTGAATCTCGCGCCTCGCTCTTTAGAAATCCCACTAGAATCACTGCGTATATCTTTTAAGGCATTCATGTACCTTAGTTTATCATCATTAATATTTGTCGTCTTTGCACTTGTTAACTTTTATAAAACTTCCAATATAAAATTTTATTTCTCGTCAATTATCATCAAAAATATTTACTTACACTTTACATAAATTATACAAAGAACAAGTGCCTCGCAGAGATCTGCAGCCTGGGGCATCGCAATGGTTAAAGCCGCCCCTGGCGCTTACGCATTACATTCCTCAACATTAATTGTGTTAATTACATTTCATTTTATATCTTAATCTAGTTTAGACTCTCCTTTTATTAAATATAAAGATTCCTCTGCTTGTCCTTTATCTCTATTTAACTAACTTCTAACTTTCGTCATCCATTTTCTTCCCTCCTCCTCAAGGCATGCTCCGTTTTCCAACTTATCTCAACACCTACTTTTAATGTGCTCTAATTTTTCCACTTCCTTCTTACACAGCCTATATATTTTCTCTTTCTCTATTCTCTAATCTATACGCACCAAACATAGAACTATACAATCTGTAATTTCAAGTCACCCTGTTACACTTATTACAGATAGTAATTAAAACTAATAATTATATGCAAAACAATGATAATATAATCACACTAGAACAACAACGGTTTGATAAATCTTTAAACGTAATGTAAAATTGTATCCGTTTAAATTACAAGGTAGCTTGCTCAAACTAGTTCGATTATACTATCGCTAGATAGCAGCAGCAGCGCAGTAAACGATACTAAATTGTAGTTATAGTAATTACAAGTACTATAATAATTGACTTTTTTAATGAACTACGAACCAATGCTTTTAAAATTCCTTGGTTGATTCCAGTTGATGTCGAAACAGATAATGTAACTCTTAACTGTTTCTACTATGTAATTATTTCCAGGATAAAATGTTTGGTTCAAGCATGTATTCGTTTGGTTAAAATTCGCTGATATACGCTTCCAGTATGAGAGCTACGTAACGCTCGTATTCGGACGGCTTTGTCGTTTGTAGTGTGCGACAGGACTAGGGGCCTTATTCTGTAACTTTTCAAAAAATCGACCTTATTTTTTCAGCGGTGGAAATATTTAATTTTTTCACCGCTCGAATAAAGTCGCTGTATTTAAAATATCTAAAATGGTATTCTGTATGCAAAATTTTCCATCGCCTTTATAATATACAGCGGTGAAAAAGTATAGTGACGTATTTTAAGACGTCATCAATTTTAAAAATATTTGACCAATCACGGCATTCAGAATATTCAAATATTTAAAAATTCAAACACTAGACAAGTACGAATACTGTCAATTGACAAGCAACATAACCTCACTTTCTGATATATTTATATTTGTATATTCACATGACTATACATATACTGTGTATTAAAAAATTTGTACTGAATATCAAATTATAATCCGAATTGTTTGACAGTTCTAAAAAATACAGCGATGGAACATTTTAAAGTCACCGCTAAAGGCGACCTTATAATTTGGTCGATTTTTTTCCAGCGACAAAATTAAAGTCGATGGATATTTCTTAGAGAATACCAAATAAAAAATCATCGCTTTTGTGACGTCATTTTACAGCGATGAAATTTTTTCACCGGTGGAAATACTTTACAGAATAAGGCCACAAGTTTTCCAAAACAATCGTAAGAAAATTACCATTGTTACATCACAAAACATCCGTCGACGTTTCAGGATACATTGGTGTAGGAATCGTATGTTAAAATGCAAATTTCAACAGTCAATATCTAAAAATTTAATACCGCTAGTTTTTTTTACGTATAAAGAACATTAATATATATAATTATTTATATTTTCTTTGGAATTCTTGAAGGATTATATATTTTAATTCGTTGTGATCCACAAAAATCTATTTGAATATTTATGTATTCAAAATTGAGCTCATATTTTAAGAATCACTGTATTAACGTCATTCAGCGAATAATTATTTAAATGACTCCGTTAACGTATGCAGAGGTTGACCTTCATTTTCACGAGAATTGATAAAAAGCTCTTAAAAGACTCGAACTGATAACAGGCTCATAACACACCGCTCTTAATGACAAAATTATATTTAATATGCTCATGTGCATGAATTAAAAGATTGGCAAATGTTTCATTTCTTCTAGATTGCAATTTTTAATAACAATTAGTAATAGAAATTATTTTCACTTCTATATTTTTCTAAAACTAACATTAAACTTCTTTTAAAAGTAAACCCTATCGCATTTTGACAGATTGTCACATTTTGGAGGTTATAATATAATATAGTTTTTCTTAATTTAATATTTTTAATTTAAAACATTGGACCTTGTAAGGTTCTACTTAAAAAATAAAAATGGTACTGTGAATGACTACGCGTATTGCCATATGCTAAACAATTTAAATGCTCAAGGTACTTGTCGCACAAACATGGCTGTAATATTCATCAGGAATATAGACAGATATTTGAAAGCAGGGAAAGTCTGAAAAACCTTATTCACTTTATCAATAAAACTAATTTAATCTCTTTATTTTAAGTACCCATACTCGTATCTATAAGTTGTAAATTATGTTTATAAATGTATATATATTCTTATAAGTGCTAATAACTTTTGAAAGTTGATGCACTGAAATAAATATTTAAAGTGGAATAATATCGTTGAACGAGTATGTTCCTAGGATCCTTAACTTTTCAGTGTTAGCTGGCGACATCGTTAGATTATGGGACGAGTTTATTTAATATGACAGATAATATTCATATTATTACCTGAGCAATGCAAGCGTTACAATATGGTAATTAAAATAGAGATAGCCGGTCGATGAAGTCGACTCCCTGGGCCCGATAATCAGCAAAACGAGCAAAACGAGCCAAACGAACAAACTGAGGCATCGGATATCGCGACTTGTTTCTTATTAATGCGACTCGGAGTACTGCGCACTGATAACGAACGGAAATGGAAAATATTAATGTTACTAGTTGATTGTATTTGTTGTAGTTATAATTGTACAATTAATCATGTGATGGGGAATGCCTAAAATGGTATAGAAACGTACGAAACCCGTAAACTGTAAACTAGGTGCACGCAACTTTATCAGTTGTCATTTTTCCGGTGTACAAGGAAATAATAAATATGTATAAGATATAAATATGATTCCCGCTGAACACGGTTACGTGTTTTTAAGGTTTATTTAACGTAACAAAATGTTGCTCGATATATAACGCTCTGTGACCTATTTTAATGTTATTTGAATTTTACAAAAATAATTTATCATAAAGCCTTAAGACTTCTTGAAAGATTAAAGAATTAAAAACGGTTTTCATATTTGTACATTTTAATAATACTAGTGTTTACCCCCGTCGCAAAAAAAAAAAATTATCGACGTCTTTTTGGTTTGTATCATTTGAATCCAATAAAATAATTCGTAATTACATTTCATATTTAATTCTATTTTTAAATTGAAATAATAAACTCGCTCAATAATAAATTGACTAAAAAAATATATTTTTTTTAACAAAATAAAAAATATTTTCAATTTATGCGTTATTTGGCCAACTTTTTTTCAAAATTTGGAATTTTTTTTTTTGAGAAATGTCAGCATTGAATACCTTAATACACATGCAAAATTTCAACTTTCTATCTTTTACGAATTAAAAGTAATACAGCAAAAAAGGGATCACTTTTTTTTTCCAGTTTTTCCAAAATTACGGGTTTCCAGGAAATTCAGGAAAAAATCGGGGGACGCCACAATTCTTAGAATTTTTTTCTCTACGAAATAGGAAATTTTTAAAAACTTCCCTAGAGCCGTTTTCGAGATGCCATATAAAATTCGAACCAAACATATAAGAATATAAATATACACCTGGGACATTATAATATAAGAAGATACACCTTCCTCAAACAATATTTTCTAAGTGATATACATACTCAAGAATTAATTACAGTAATTGTTTACCTACTTAACATTTTATGAAAATCAAAAGTGTTCATCACACAACCATTTTCCACCATTGTCTGCGCTTGTATTTATATTTATTCATATTATTAAAAGATCGAAAGTGAATTTCTTAGTTTGAATGTTGTAATTTCTTCATATCGTGCATATGTACTCACAAAGCGTGGTTGGCAGAGCTAAGGTAATAATTGTCTTCATGTTATCACTGACTAGGGGGTCTCAGAGGGAGTGGGGGAACGACGTGAAGGACCGTGCTGATACTCGGTTATGCCAATAACGTCAATTATCATAATTAATGGGTATTGCTTTAGTTTTTCTGTAACTCGAATGACGTGGATTGTTTGAAATGTTTCTTTATCGCTTTTTCTATTTTCCGGGAATTGGAATATGTATGTTAAGTCAAGTAACGAATGTTTGTAAATGGAACCATGGTCTAGATCGTTGTCTTGCTCCATATGGAACGATTGGAACGACCGTGAGTGGTCGGGTTTAACATGCTTGAATGTCTAGATTTAGACTTTTTGTGTGCAAATTTTAATTTTGTCGATAAGACACTTTTCTATAATGTATATAGAAACAAATAAGATAAAATTCATTACCGTATTATAGATTTATACCACTCTTATAACCTCTTTTAAGTATAAGTAGATAGATTTCCTCGGTAGTAAGACAACGTTTCAGAGAGGCCATCTTCTAAACGCGTTTAACTACACATAACTGCATATTGTCCATCGCCTATCCGTCCATCCGTCCATTATTACGGGTTATATTACAGATGCAGTACTGCATGAAAATCCATGTTCGTTTTTTTTAGAAAATCAAGCATTAAAATATAAACATATAATTATTGGTTTTGCTCTCGTGCTCCCAGCGCTGATATTCGTTACATTTCTTCACGCTTTCTTGACTGGAACGTTGTACGTTGAACGCTGCGCTGGAAGACGTTCGCTTGAACCTACAGAAGACCAAAAGGAGAATGCAATGGCAACCATAATGCCCATACCCATACCCATCATATTAATCAAATCACTTTGTGATCAGTTGACTGCCCCGATAAATGCATATGATGATGTTACGTTGGCTTGCTTCACTTTGCAATAAGGAGAATTGCGGAATGGCGGGGGAGATGTGAAGGGAGTGGAGAAGAATAACAGATTTATGCACTGGCATAATATTTATGTATCTATAATAATTCATTATTACGAATAAAAAGAAAAAACTTAGAGAAAAAGAGTTATTACATTTATATACAGTTATGTTAGATCTTAAGCACGACATGTCGGTCTGTTTTCGATGCTGATTCGTACCATCGATGACTTCTACTGTTTTGTCAGTTTTTGTGGTGTCGTAGCCTCGTAAATGTAGACTACACGGCACCTAATAAGTTTTTATAATTATTTGAGGACATAATTATATAGAAATTAAGAAGAAATTAAGTTTTATAGAAATTAAGAAGAAATTAAGTTTTATAGAAATTAAGAGGGTATTTTGAGGATTGTTTTTTATAACAAAAATAATGAAAAACTATATTTGAACTTTTTAGGATTATTATTTCACTTATTCTACATACAAAAAAATCTTTTTTGAAATTTAAAAATCTTGTTAAATATGTTAAAAATGAGGGTGAAGTAGACCCTGTCAAAAAATTGGACCTGGACGGTGTTGCCGATTTTGGCTCTTCTATTTATCTGAGAAATAAAAACCAAGAAATTATTAATTAGTATGAGTACAGTTATGGTCGGAACTAAAGAAAAAAACATAATTGAAAATTGACAAAATCGAAATTCTAAAAACTGGATTTTTTTTACCAGTTATTTAGTGAAAAAAATATGAAATTATTGAAATAAGAAAATGATACTAGTTCCAAAGATAGCTATTGATGTTGTGAATAACATATTAAAATTTCAGACGATTTGGTTGAATAGTTTTTTCTTTTTCTTCAACTAAATAAGATTAAAGTTTTAAGTATACTATCGCTATATGGCCATTTATACGTAGTTTGTTCAAAAAATAAGCAAAATTTTCATTTTTCTCAAAAAAATATTTATTTATTCATCAATTTCTATTGTGTCCCCTTCAAAGTAGTCCCCCTCAGATATAATACACTTGTGCCAGCGTTTTTTCCAATCCTCGAAGCAGTTCTGATATGCACTTTTTGTTATGCTCTTGAGCTCTCTCAGCGATTCGGTTTGTATCTCCTCAATCGTCTCAAAACGCCGTCCTTTCATGTGTCTCTTCAATCTTGGGAACAGGAAAAAGTCGCACGGGGCCAAATCTAGTGAATACGGTGGCTGAGGCATGATTACGGTGTTGTTTTTGGCCAAAAAATTACAAATTAAAAATTGTAATTAATTAATAATTAAAATTTTTTTGGTCAAAATTCAGCAACTCGTATATGCTAAACGGTTGTAGAAACGAAACTATTGGCAATATCGTTACAAAAATTTAAGAATACTAGCTTTTACCCCCGTCGCAAGCGACGTCTGTTTTTGTGAGTGGCTTGAATTTCATGTGAAAATTTAATTCTATTTTTAAATTGAAATAATAAATAAACTCGTCCTATATTAATTCTACATATAATAACAATTAATTTTTCATACAAACTGACTAAGAAAATATATTTTTTATATCAAAATAAAAAATATTTTCAATTTATGTGTTATTTGACCAAATTTTTAAAAAATTTGGAATTTTTTCTTTCGATTAGTAAATAAGTTATCAAGGTTAGCCCATATACAAAATTTCAACTTTCTAGTACAATTTTTACACTCGAAAAATAATGTACCCCGTGCCGCCAAATAAAATTTTGAAATTTTTAATTTTTTTTTATTAATAATATACCTAATTATTTTAGAATCCAGAATATGAACTTTCTCCAAAGTTCCCAAACAGGGCCCCGAATTTCTTCAACCCCCCCTTTTTCAATTTTTAAAATTCTAATTTTTGAGAAATGACAGCATTAAATACCTTAACACACATGCAAAATTTCAACTTTCTATCTTTTACAAATTAAAAGCAATACAGCAAAAAATGAATCACTTTTTTTCCAGATTTTCCAAAATTACGGGTTTTCAGGAAATTCAGGAAAAAATCCGGGGACGCCAAAAGTCTTAGAATTTTTTTCTCTACGAAATAGGAAATTTTCAAAAACATTGATGGAGCCGTTTTCGCGCTGCCATACAAAATTCACTACCAAACATATAAGATCATAAGAATATAAACAAACAGTTGGAACATTATAATATAGGATATTCTTGAAAGAATATACTTTCGAAATATCAACAAATTCAATTCGTCGTAGAAAATAATTCAAAAATATTGATTACAAACGAGCTGATTGTGATCATATCAAACAGGGAAAAAATGCAACATTTTTCAAAAATTTATTGATAAAAGATATGAATTGAGGTGTGTTTGTTTTTGGCATATTCACTTTTGATTAATGTTATATAAAATGGATATTCCGTTCAACACAATAAAAATTACTATCTGATATAATGGTTAATGACAAAAATTCAATGACTGTAGTAATTTTTATTTGATTCTATAGAAAAAATCGCGATCATTATTTCTCGTACTACTTCTGCTTTGCCAATAACTTAGATAAACAAAACAAAACTAAAGTAAATGTCGTTTTTAAGTTGTAGTTATTATATTATCATATCAACAATATGCCCGTTATGTTTCATTAACAAAACCACTCTTTATGCTTCACAAATTGCATTAATTTCATTAAATATTTGTCTACCGTTTTTCCTTCTCCAGGCTGATATGTTCATAGACGCTTCCTTAGCTGTGTAGACGTCGAGATATAGAAGCATCCTTTGTCGAGTTTATTCCACAGATAGCGGACACTCCTAATGAATAATATTTGCTCAAATTAATCAATAATGAGCCTTTTATTATCATTGCCTGAGCTGTTCTCGATTTCTTGTTCTATCTTTTGAGTACTGATAAATTAGAACGACGAATTAGGTAACTCACTTTGTATTTTAAGAGGCCACTGAACCGTAAATTTAATTATTAGAAAAGGATAATGTCTTAAGTATCATTCCCACTCACTGCTTTAATTTAATTTTGTATTTTGTATTTAATTTAAATTGTTTAGCATATGGCAATACGCGTAGTCATTCACAGTACCATTTTTAATTTAATTTATTTTTTAAGTTCTCTTAGTTTCTTTAGAACCTTACAAGGTCCAATGTTTTAAATTAAAAATATTAAATTAAGAAAAACTATATTATATTATAACCTCCAAAATGTGACAATCTGTCAAAATGCAGTAGGATTTACTTTTAAAAGAAGTTTAATGACAGTTATTAAAAATAGCAATTTTAATTATTTCACATACAATTTTGTCGAACTATCAAAATTTATGTTACTAACGATGCATACGCACCAACTAAATTAACTAAACTTAAATTAAAACACAAATGTGAAAAGGAATGCTTAAACGAAAACCTGAAATCTAGATTACAATACTAAATAAAAACAGTAAATTAAATATCAAAACAGCGAGTGGGAAGGAGGCTTTACGGTGTCAATATATCATATTTCATGTTTTCAATCGTTTGTTTTGAATTAATGTATTTTTTCTTATTTGCAGATTTTTGGCGCCTGACGATATGGAGGGGGTGAGTCACTATTACAATTATTTTTATATAAGAGAAGGTTAATTACTGCCCGCAAAAACCACAATTTGCATTTATTTATTATGAATTGTTGAAAAAATGTAACAATAATTTAAAAATTCCCCGCAAAACCCAGTAATATTTAATCTATAGTTATTCTAAACCCTTAAGATTTTGTAAACCCAGAAAAGTGTTCTTAAAACGTTTATGGTTATGCTAATATGCAAAAGGGTAGAATAAGTTGTTAAAAAGCAGTAAAATAAGTCACATAACGTTGCGAATTAGGTAAAATCTGACTGTATCTAATAGAGCACTCAATTCCTTACATTTTTAGTATATTTGATAGATATTTAGCTGTATCGCTGAACAGACGGGCACTTTACAATTTTGCTCTTACAATTTGGATGCCCAAATCATCAATATTTGGAACCTGTACTCCTAAATACGTTAATTTCCCAACATTTTACAACATTTCTAATATTTGTGATTAGACCAATATAATAACATTACGACTATATGCAAAATAGAGTATGTTTTTTTAATTACGTACGATTAATTTGATTAAACGTAAAGTTCGATATCTGAACATGTTCAGACACGAGCTGCGCTGCGGTCTTATCACTGGCACAGATTCCTTGCTATCAGTTCGAGTTTTGCCTGAGGACGCACCTTAATATGATGTTTAATTACCGGTGATGTTTGCACAAACATTTTTAAGCCGAAAACGAATTGCACAATGATCTAATTGTTTTTGTGGAATAACTCGCGGACGGTATAGAGTCACCCCAAAGTAAATATCAGTATATCTTTAACATCTCTATGTTTATTCTTATAACAACTCAAGTTAAAAGTAAATCTATTCCAAAAAAAAAGAAAAACTTGTAAGTTATGTAAAGTACAAAAATCAACAGAGGAAGTACTTACAGTTTTTAATGCCAAATGTTTTAAATTTATTATTTATTAATCTTCCATGAAAAATATGATCATACTAGCTGTCCCGGCCACGCGTTGCTGTGCCTAACGTTTTTGTCATATTACATTACATAGCGCCATCTATTGAATATTTACTCAATCTAGTCAACAGAATATTTACTCAATCTAGTCAACAGATGTCGCCATCTTTTAAAATCAGATAATTAATAATAAATCATAATAATTAATCATAAATTGAGATGTAAGCTATCCTATCTTTCAAGTTGGATCAAACTGCACCCGGTGTACAAATTTGATTAAAATCGGTTAAGTAGTTTAGGAGTCCATTGGGAACAAACAACGTGACACGTAATTTATATATATTAAGAAGATAAGATTATAAACTGTAGTATATAAAATAGTTTACCTATTACATAACAAAAGTTATCAATTGACATCAACTTACATTTTCTGAAGTCAATAAAGCTTTTTATGTAAGGAGATATAATTTTACGTTTTGAATTAATATATTAGTAATAATTATCTATTATCTTTTACGTTTATTTATTAACAATGTAACAGACTTATTTTAAACATCGATAAATAAAAAAACGTAAAAGAAATTACTTAAAATAATGCATGAGTCTTTGGTTTGTGTATAGAGGAATATATAGCATTTATATTTATGTTACAAACAATATTTATTAAATCTCTAAAATCTCTAAATTTAAGAAAAAGAAAGCATTAGGCCCATTATTAATACTGCGAGGGTATTTAAGCGAATTTTAACCAAACGAATACATAAAAGGAATGTAAAAGAGAATGCAATAGTTCATAACAGTGGTGTATCGATAAAAATGAAAGTAAAAGTTTGCTCTAATGATAAATTATGTTAGTACAAAACAACTACAATACACCCTACAGTACACAAGTTTGACTTGGCGTACTGTCGTATCGATACGTGGTATGTATGTATTGTGACACAACACATGCAAAGAACACGGGGGTCGTCTTGCTCTGAATTTGCTGTCGCTTAAATACGCTTGCAGTGTGCGACATGCCTTACAAAATAGAAGATTTCATGAAAGAAACTTTAACACTTAGATAAATACATTTAGTTTTTGGAACACCCTGTTTGACCATGGGCTTAGCACTCGTTGAGATAAATAACGTGATGCGTTATTGACTTAATTGATTACCTGTTCTCTTATCACACCGTCGTCAAAACCATGAGTCTCACTCTCCCTGTATCGCCCCCTCGGTTCTCTCTCACTGTCCCGTACCGCGGATAACGCGATGATAAAACGCGAGATGACAGAATCAAAGTCCGGTACACTCGCAACAAAAACTAGGAATGCATCTACTGGCTGATAACGTGTCGAACGATCTAGAGATAATCACGTTTGAAAAGATTTCAGCATTTTGCTATCGTAATTACTTAGAAATCTGAAGGTGACGACTTCGCAATATATGCTAGCGTTTTATTCTTTACTGGACAATATTTGTCATATTCTCAATTAATGATGCTAAGTTTTTCAAAACAATCGTAAGGAAATTTCCATTTACAGTCAAAATATAAAAATGAGAAACTTTTTCTACGTATAAACGACATTCCCACTCACTGTTTTGATATTTAATTTACTGTTTTTATTTAATATTGTAATCTAGATTTCAAGTTTTCGTTTAAGCATTCCTTTTCACACTTGTGTTTTAATTTAAGTTTAGTTAATTTAGTTAGTGCGTATGCATCGTTAGTAATATACATTTTGACAGTTCGACAAAATCGTATGTGAAATAATTAAAATTGCAATTTTTAATAACAATTAGTAATAGAAATTGTTTTCACTTCTATATTTTTCAAAAAACTGACATTAAACTTCTTTTAAAAGTAAATCCTACTGCATTTTGACAGATTGTCACATTTTGGAGGATGTAATAAAGTTTTTCTTAATTTAATATTTTTAATTTGAAACATTGGACCTTGTAAGGTTCTAAAAAAACTAAGAAATCTTAAAAATAAATTAAATTAAAATGGTACTGTGAATGACTACGCGTATTGCCATATGCTAAACAATTTGAATTAAATACAAAATACAAAATTAAATTAAAGCAGTGAGTGGGATTTACCAAGATAATATAATTAATGTCTTTAAGATTGAATTTAACGCAGATGTCCCATTAAACCTGGTTAGATAAAAACCTACTTCTAGGTAACAACAGTTACCTAGAATATTTTCTCAATAATTGTCTTTTTTTAAATATTTTATAACAAGATAACTGATAAGAAATTTTAAGAAATAAAAAACAAATTATATATATTGATTTAAATGTAAATGGAACATCGTTTTGAATTTTATCCTTTTTATCTACATGTTATATCAACAATCTGGAGAGCATGGACAAATAACTTGGATTTATCTAATTCTGTAACGATTTATCAGTTTCCTGATAAGTACCAGTACGCAGTTAGCTGCGTTATTTTCAGCTCGTGGATCGATTAATGATCAGGCATCAGGCAAATTGAGATACAACGCCACGCTATATGTAAAGCAGTACTGAAGACATGACTCCACTGACGAATAACGCAAATATAACTTTATATAAACCTTATACTGCATTTTCCGAGCACTTTTCTACAAACAATTTGGATCTGAAGCTATTCTAGAACTCGACCTAGTATAGGAATCGATATTTGAGCGATATAGGGTGATTTATGGATAACAAAAAGAAGAGAGTATTCCTTTTGAAGGCATTTGGGATCTAAAACGGAGGCGAAAGTTTCAGAAGCAAAATGCATTACCCCACCCCATAAACTTAAGTTTTAAAATACGATATGTTTTTCCATAACATACACAAATATATTTTCTATCTGTGGTTTAAAACATGCTTGCTGAGATACAAAAGTATTAAGCAAGGTAATAAACCACATTTAACTAACTGTTGAAAAGTCTAACGGAGATATATGGAGTACCTGTTTGAGGCAACCTTATTGAACTAACATTCCAATACATTAACCCTTACTGTCATAAAACCATATATCACAAAGTAATTGTAAATTCCTCACTACAGGTACCCTAAGCGTGTCATCTCTGCATGCAGATCTGTGGACACTTACTTTTAATGAACTATACAACAGTATATCATCTTACATTACTTGAATAAGTAAAGATCTTCCAGCAGCTGTGTGTTTCCAATCTGTTAACACTTACACCGTAATCGTTATCAGCTGAGTCTGTTCACGTTCTGACCTGATAACATCTAGGCATCAATTGTTATCAGCAAGTTACAATTTCATCTTTATTAAAGCCACGCTGACAAAACCAATAGTCATAATATCATCTAATATGTCGCCTAAATTTCGTAATTTCTATGATTCACTTATATAGATTGATTTGGATCACATGATTTGCACAAATGGCATGCTGAGCCTTATCACGTCTTGTAATACATAAGTATATAATAAATAACAACAAAAATTCACCGAATTATCTTAAAGACCAACGCGTACAAAAATCAATACCGGATTCAAGTTTTTGCTGCTAGCAATTTCGCATCCAAATTGTTTGTCCTTTGGTATTCAAAAACTCAGTATTTAACCTTTGTGATCTTCCTCTTTACCAGTATGGCTAGATACATGATAGGTCTATCAATTCCTTGCCGGTATATTTATTACTAATTAATTCTCTTATGGTAAAGCTAATTGCTCATTGTTCAAGTCATGAGGCGTTTACATTCAACACAAAATCAACTCAGTTTGGAGCTGATAGATAATTTAATGATTTACTCGATAAGGAGGCAAGATATTGCGTCTTGTGTTCAAATTGTACATCACTAGAGAATGTGATCTGAGTCCAAAATAGAATTGTCTTATCTTCTTGTGATATATTCAATATAATAATAGCAATTTTAGCGCGTCATTGGTTGGATGATGAAATAAGCTTAAAATAAATGATAATCCTAACGAAGATCATCTAAAAATGTGGAAAAAAGTAGTAGAGAATGTGTTGGAAAGAATATGGGAGAAGTTGTTAGGCTTAAGTTGGACTGCGAAACAAAATACTGCACTTACATCTTAGAGCATATATATATATACATATGTATATATATATATATATATATATATATATATATATATATATATATATATATATATATATCCCAGTAAACAATTTAGTGAAGTGCCCTATTTAGTGACGTTTCTATCACTATTTCACTTCAATTATAGTTCGCATCAACTTTATCTTCATTTGCATTCCGACAGGTGAAGTAATTTCGCCATTTGTAGACGATAAAGTATACATTTTATATGAAAAAATGTGAGAAACTGAACTATAAATGAACTCTTTTATGACAAAAAAATCATGACGCATCTTAAATATGATGTCAAAGTGACTCCAAAATGTTTACTGAGATATATGGAGGGAGAATGATGGACCTGAAAGTGTGTCCAAAATGTGTGCGAGAGAGAAAGGTATATGTTCCTATTTGTTCTCTATGCGCATGAGTCTAAAGTGAGAGTTGTCACTTTAAACATAGGTGATACACACTCCATATATTTTTGCAATTTTGTTTCAAAATTTCAAGTCAATCGACCGACTACTTTTCGAGTTTGCGAGCACACACATACACAGGCTGAATTTTATTTATAAAGTATACATTGTATATAATAAAATCGTTAAAAAGGTAAATAAGAAATAATGATAAATGTGTTTTTTTACTTACAAAGTCTTAGAAAGTAGATGATGGACAACAACATTTATCAAATAATATTTAACAAATTTTCCAGTCAATTCTTTTCAGATTTATGAACTTTTAACCTTTATATAATATACAAGTAATAACGATGTCTTATTTGAAACCTCTTGACCTCTGACACAACCCCTTGAATCACAAAACAAGTTACCAAACAAGCCCTGTGTCCACTAGGGGTCAGTTTAAATTTCTAGTGAATTATATTCATTCAGATAACCCAAGGGAATAACTGGCACCTAATTAAAATAAGTATTTATAAAATAGGGGTAGTTTTATAAGGAAAAATATCACCTTAAAAATTCAGTGACAATTTCTAACCCCTATTTAATGTATTTGCAAGGGTCAGTATATCATAATATTGTTGTATTCTTTTTTGTAAGGGTCAGAAGTTTGATTCCGCAATGCGTGACCAGTGTCAAAAGGGTCAAGGGGTTAAATTATTTTTATAGTTGAAATTTGTTATGAAACACATTAGGGATGTATGTATGTTCATAGTTCATAATCTGGAGGACGTCTTACAGGGAGCAAACTACTTGTAACTTGTGATTTATGTTTTCTAATTATTTTATTTCTATGGTGGGAATATTTATAGGATTGGATTTGATGGGAACATATGATACATCTCCGGGCCGGGGCAATTTCTATATTAGTGTTTTACCAAAATGGTAAATAATTCTTTTCAGTTATCAACAGCGCTTTTTAAATAATTTTCTTGACTTGAAAGATGACTTTCTTAAGACACTTTGCAGATTCAATACTGGCCATCGGAATTTGTGAAATCGAACACATTTGCGATGTCTTCAAATAAGACAATTGTTAACTCCGTTTAAACAATATGCCCTAGTGGTGTCGGTATTTTAAATATCTCTCTAACCGTCTCCCCCCTGCGTTGTTGTTGTTAAGGGGTTATATTCAGTTATTAAGCCCAAAAGAAGCGATTTTTTAATGTAAAAATTTATACGAATATTATGGTAACTTTTAACTGTATTTTAACAATTTGTATTTGTAAAAATAATAATCTTAAAGCTGCTATAGCTGGTCTCCCGGAGCTCCTTTCAGAAAAGGCAACTTGCGGTGACCACCAGTGACCACGATATCTCTGGACTGAATCATGTAAAATAAAAAAACTAAACGGATTTCGTTAAAGTAATGTATAATCTAGTAATTAATCGAAGGAATAAACAAAATAATTTATATTTTGACACAATGGCGGCTTTTCAAAAAAAAAAAAAATATATATTTATCGGTGAGAAAAAACCTTCGATTAATTACTAAAAAATTCTATTCAGCCATTTCTGAGAAATCTTGGTCACCAACTTTAAAAACACAATTTTCAGAAAAACGCTTTTAAAGTTTCAAAAGCATTATACATGAGTAAAAAATTTTTTTTTTAATTTACAAAACTTCGAAAATATTCGCCGGATTGACTTGAAAGTTTCTGTGTGTGTACTTAAATAAAAATATATTTTGTTTTAATTCTGACTGTATATAACCGCTTAAAAGAAACCTAAAGTTTAGAATTTTCAAAATCTGTATTTTCAAATAGGTAAATAACAGTTTACTAGTCAAAAAGGGTTGTCTCTTTCAGTCTTCAACAAAGACAATACCGTCTTCAAATCTGCAAAGCTTATTGAAAGTGAAATTCAACATGTTACAACATTGTCTAGTAAAGTAAATATACATTTTGTAACTTGAGTTTATAATCCTAGTTATTTTCTACCTGTACCTTTCCTTATTGTCTGAGATTTCAATGAAATGGGGATTTCCAAAAGTTATTTCATCTCATGCATATCCTTTCTTAATTTGAATATAATTGTCCTAGAAACATTATTATCTGGTGTCGGCTCTAAGTTTAAAGTTTAAAAGATTTATTTCATAACTGTCAAACTTGATCTTTGCACCATAGTTTTAGATTTATGGCTACAGAAATTTTTGCTGAAGAACTAGTGCGTGTGCTTGATAAATATAAGAACAAAACTAATTATTTTAGAGGTGTGAAGTAGAACAAGAAATGATTCAAAATTTGAGTTGGAATTAAAACTCAAATGAATGTAAATTTGATTTCAATGGGCTTGTGTCTTAATTTTTTAGGGGTTGATTTTTCATTTGTTGATTGAAATTGATGTTAATAAATGTGTATTGGCGTGTCTATTTTATTAAATATCTAAATGTTGACGGAGATATAGCACTTAAAAATTCGAATTGTGAAATGCATTTTGACGTCGGTTATTTGTTGATTAGGTCAGTGCTGTGGTAATGTTTTGTAGCTGTTGGTAGTCGAAATAATCAAAGAATAATAAGTTTTTATTTTATTTAACCCTGTTACGGCAGACTTAATATTAGAATTTTATTGTTCCTTGAAATAGCTGTAAATAATATTTGATATTTTGATATATAAATACATATAGCAGAGATTTATGAGCTGTAAGGTTGGTATAAAAGCTGGACTGTTGCATAAAAGAGATAGCAACTAGCGGTTGTTGAATCCTTTTAATAATTAAAGAGAAAAAATGACTTTTTTAATTGTTAATATCTCCTGAAATATATGGAGTTAGTAAAAAATAATTGAACATTTGAGGATCTAGTAACCCACTTTATCAATATATAGTACACTTTTATAGAAATTAAGACATAGGAAACAAGCCCATTTAATTCTAGTATAATTTGCTATAGTCCAGTGTATATTTCTTGAAGATTGTTTAAGACTGGCAACAAGGCAACGTGGCGCTAACTCTCTTGGCTTAGTACTATCTTATATTAAAGAGCTCATAAAAAGCAGCTTCCACTTTATTAAAAAGAAAGATAATAAAAAATAGAAACCTTACAAAATAAAATAATAAATCTCACGCCAAAAGAAGAAGCACCAAACGTAAAAGCAATGGCAATGGCACATTGTCATGTAATTAATATGTAAAACCCGTCCCATAGATGTCTACGTCCAGGAATGAAATGAAACTGTTCTCAGATCTCTCTAGAACTCTAGAGTGTGGTCCGTAGCGGTCACACCGACGGTGACGGCCTTCTCCATAGTCCGAACTCCTCCAGGTCCAGACCTTTGACATTCACACACTTTTAAAGAAGACATTATTCTAGTTTTAACCGTTTTGTTCATTTGCTACTTCTGAGATTAGTTAGAAGTTGCTTCTAGTATTGTTATTTTAATTGCTCCAGTTTTAATTGTGTAATTTTATATTAAATTAGAGAACTTAGTGTGTAAAATGTACTCGATTAGTGTAGCTACAGTTTTCTATGATATTCTGTAAATTTATGACCCAGTAAACATTTTGGAGTCACTTTGACATCATATTGAAGATGCGTCATGATTTTTTGTCATGAAATAATTCATTTACTATTCAGTTTCTCAAGTTTTTCATATGAAATATCTATTTTATCGGCTTCAATTGAAATACAAATGAATATAAAGTTGATGCGAACTATATTTGAAGTGCAATAGTGATAGAAACGTCACAAAACAGGACACTTCACCAAATTGTTTACCGGAATAATAGTAAATTGTTCAGCCAGGCTTTATGTTCAGCAACATGCCTTTATAATAGTATATTCTTACTTTACTTTTATTTAACGTAGGCCTATTTCCGATGCTAAGTCCTATCAAGCATGATCACCAACTATGTAAACAGATTTTTCAAAACAAACAAACCCAACAAATGTTGCCTTAGTACAGAGATAGAACCCGAAGGCACAGCAATATACCGTATAATCATATTTTTACCGAATAAGCAGAAATAGATGTAAAACTGCTTTACAGTTTTGCTTGCATTTGATGCTTTTTAATCTTAAGTAATACCTGATGGTGTATGATCTTGATTTTACTATCAAATTTTTCAAATAATTTTTAATTAAATTTTTTTGTTAATATTATCTTGTAAATTAAGTACAGAATCAAGAAACTAGGCTGGGCAACCAGAGCAAAGAGATAAAAATATGAAGTTGATAAAATTAAATCTATAATTTTCATGACTTTATTAGATGTAAGATTTTGCTTTTCATGATTTACCAATTCAAACGCCTATTTCAATTTATTATTGTAACTGTATTAATAGCTATATCGACTGTATAATCAAAAACGTCTTCTTTGGATGAATGGCAATTTTAGTTTATAGTGAATAGAATGCATAAATCGAATATCTTTCCAGTAAACATTTTGGAGTCATTTTGCCATCATATTGAAGATGCGTATGATTCTTTTGTCATGAAAGAGTTCAGTTTCTCACAGTCGTTCATATGAAACGTTTATTTTATCGGCTACAAATGACGAAACAACTCCACATGTCGGAACAAAAATGAAGATAAAGTTGATGCCAACTATAATTGAAGTGCAATAGTGATAGAAACGTCACAAAATAAGATACTTCACCAAATTGTTCACTGGGTTACTTAATATCTCATTGGGAACAAATTTATGAACTGTGGGAGGTACCCCAAGTTACACCGCTGAAAAACACAACGTATCAAGGTTACACACCATCAGTTTTTACGCAATCTTCATCAGCTAGTTTTCTTTCTGTCACCTTCTTTGAAGCTGGTTGTGTGTGTGTGTTGGCTTGTTGCCCTATGGATGCGGAGGTTTTGGCGGTCGTCTCTAAATGTCTCTGAAATGTTACACATCTTTTTTCTCACGTATCTAAGTCAAACTACTGGTTATTTTTTTACATAGAAAGTATCTATTTAATCTAGAATTTGTTTTATATACATTTTTATATAATACTTTTCTAACAGTTTTGTGTAATAGTTTAATTGCATGTTTATAATGATAATTGCTATCACAGTTTTAAACAATTTGTTTGTTTATTATATTTTAATTAATGGGCGCTCTTATTTACTAATTAGAATTCATAATAAGGGGTTTGATCAGCTACTTTAGTCATCTTAGTAATAATACAGGGTTGAAAACAGTAAAGTAGCGTGCTTTAGAGGAGCCCTGTATCAAAATTATTGGGGGGCTCAAATGATGCTAAAGATTGTTCACAAAAAGAACAAAAAATAATTATATATTGATTATACGTTATAATTTACAATTAATACGCCTTAGGAACTAAGCTAAGTACGGCCTAGGAGTTTAAGTGAGATTGTGGATAGCATTTTTCGAATTTTTGCTTACACACTTTTGGGGTTCTTCTAGCCCGGGGCCCCGTATCATTGATACGGTTGAAAACACATCATATGTACAAGATATTATATATATTTGTTAATGTCCTTTATAAATAGAAAAAGTGCGTTACAAAATTTTTAGATTTTGGCTGTAAAAACGTGCCCTACGTGATACGAGAGTAGTTTGATAACTCCAGTGACTTCTTTTTTTTTTAAACGCTTTATTTCTCAACATAGTCTCCTTTATTAGACTCGATACATATAGTCCAGTGTTTTTCCAATTTGTTTTATTCTTTTTATCTAATAAGTTTTCTTAAGGCATTCAAAATAGGCGTTTGTTTCAGTGATTTCATTGATGATATCTTAGTTAGACCAAATCTCTTACTGCTTAACCATTTCTTCAGGTTTGGAGACAGGAAGTGGGTAAATCTGGAGAATATGCTTGATGGTGTAGCAGTTCCCAGCCCAATTTATGAGTTCTTGCCATAGTGACTGAATTAATGATAGAGATCTGAAATCCATTAATCGAAGAATCTATTTTTATCGATTTAAAGCAATGGATCGATCTAAACACTCGTTTTTTTTTTGTAAGAATACCACTATATATTAACAATTATTTACATTATTTATTATAAGCTTGGACATGAAATATTGGGAATTATAATTATTTTATTCTGTAATAAATAACGGACATGGTTTTAGTGATTAATCAAAAATCATTATCTTCACTTATTCTTTATTATAAGAAAGGCTTGTATTTTTTTACAAATTTAATAAAAATAAAATCGGCAAAACATCGTTTTTTTGGTTAGTTTTTTTGTTTTATATAAAAACTCAAAAAGGATCGAAAAATCGATTTTTGAGAAATTGATCTTCAAGACTTCGATTCGAATCGATTAAAAAATCGATCTCCAGCAAACATTTGGTGAAGTGTCCCTTTTTGTGACGTTTCTATCACTATTTCACTTCAGTTATAGTTCGCATCAACTTTATATTCCGACAGGTGGAGTGGTTCCGTCATCAGTAGCCGATAAAACAGACATTTCATATGAACGATTGTGAGAAACTGAACTATAAATGAACTCTTTCATGACAAAAAAATCATACGCATCTCCAATATGATATCAAAGTGACTACAAAATGCTCCAAAAGGTTTAC
Source organism: Panorpa germanica (assembly GCA_963678705.1). Classification (NCBI taxonomy): domain Eukaryota; kingdom Metazoa; phylum Arthropoda; class Insecta; order Mecoptera; family Panorpidae; genus Panorpa; species Panorpa germanica. The sequence goes on from OY783219.1 coordinate 5,033,864, forward strand.
TGGGCTTTTTTTAGAAAAATTGCCATCCCTAGACTGAATCGCAATAACGACAGCTATATCAGCCAGCCAACTTTCAATGAATTGAATTGTCTGTTTCCAATGACGCAGTTTGCTCAAAATCCATTTGACAGTGGTCTATTAATAGAAGAAATTTACGACTTTTTTGAATATAGATTTAAAATTTGACAAATATTGTGCCAAAAAGAATAGCAGTTTTCAATTTTTGTTATAAAATATATAAAGAATTTTTCTCACACCTCGACTTTCTACATTCCTAGACAGGATGCAAGACTGTGTTTAACCCATTTACAATGCTTTTAACCCTTCATATTTTCCGACAAATTTTAAAATACCTTAAACAAACAATTTTGCCGAGTTGGGCAATAAATTTGCAAGTTATATTACACCATCCAGTCCGTCCAGTTTATTAGTGCGAAAAGATCGCCAGAGTATTCTAAGCAACAACTTAATCACTTAGACTATCAGGTACTGTGGTTCAAAACAAGAATCCAACATTCAAAATTTTGATGTTACAATATTCAATATTTTTTTTCCAACAGAATAAGTTTATATTAATTATTTAACACAAAATTAATTTAAAATCAAAATCATTTTATATTAAAATTAAAATGCCCCTCCTCTTAATTTATAATTGGCATAGTTCAGATTTACAGATATGTCTGTACGTATATAAGAATACAAACAAACAAACATAGATATAGACACATAATAAGCTATGTAATTCGTTATGCATTATGTGAAAGTGCGTATTTCATTGTTTTCTAATTTTCGATACTAAGAAATATTACTTTATTAATAACATCTAGAAACAAACATCTTCTCAAACTGTGGGGGTTATATTTTCTTAGTTTGGTTGTTGCCAAATTAAATTGATTATGTATAGTTCAAATTACGAGAGATCGCCAGCGACTCATACTTAAAACAAGTTGTGGGGTATAAACTGCCGATATATCTAAAAAGCACTGACTCATTTATTGTTCTATAATGTATATAGAAACGAATAAGATGAAATTCATTATCGTATTACAGATTATCGCTGTTATAACCTCTTTTAAGTATAAGTCGCCGCCGAACTCTCGTGATTTAGACTATAACATGTAGATTTATTAAGTTTATAAACGATTAATTTTTAAAATGAATAATAAAGTTATTTTCAAAAAAAGCATCAATAATTTTAGAAGCACTGTAATCAGTAACTAGTTTCAACATGTCCAAAGATACGTAAATACTGGTACTCGTATTTGTAAATCCCAAGATCTTGCTAATGTTGAAGAATTCATCCCCCGCAGCGATGGCAATGCCACCATCTTGTTTCTGTTTCTTAATATTTAAATATTTGCATTGTTGTCAATAACAAAATGTTAGAGATTTTTTGTTCCGAGAAAGTACAATGCAATTTTCAAGATAATGTCCATCTAGTTATCTACCTAAGAATGGAAAATTTTCAGTTTCACTCTTTCGAATAATAGCTTGTTTTTTTAGCAAATTCCATATCACTTCTACAAAAATATTTTAGAGACGTATAGATAAACCATATCTTCATTTATATAAAACTACTATATATTATAAAATGTACTATCATGACCTCAAATGTACAATTATTTGAGTTCGACAGCTGAACTCTTGTAATTTGAACTTTATATATTATGAAGTTGTGAACAAAGATAAAACAAATCGCCGTGGCGTCAAAAGATGGGTAAAACTAATTAACAAAACAGAAATTAAAATCTTAAATAGAAAAATAAAAACGTCAGATCATTAGTGAAATATCTCTATACACATGTAAAATAGATGTAATGTAGTATATATCTAGTTCAATACCGAGATATCTCGTAAATGCAACCTAGAATTTTTTTAAATATGTATTAGAGTGCATCAACTTTCGACCAGGCCCGGATTTAAGGGAAGGCAAGCGGGGCTTGTGCCCTGGGGCCTCCATAATAGAGATGAAAGCAATAAATTTTTGAAAGAATTGTTATTTTTATTCGGAAAATAATTAGGGGCCTCCACTCCCTCGTTGCCCTAGCGCCTCCACACCTCTAAATCTGGCCCTGCTTTCAACAGTTAGCATTTAAAACAATACATACATTTACAAAACCTAATTTACAACTTATAGATACGAGTATGAGTACTTAAAATAATGAGGTTAAATTCGTTTGATTGATAAAGTGAATAAGATTTTTAAAACAAATATCTGCTTATAGTCTTCATGCATATTACAGCCTTGTCTGTGCGACGAGTACCTTGAGCATCGAAGAATAATAGGCTTTACAGTTAGTGGGCTGTTACATTGTTAACATATTGTTTCCGTTGTTATTTTGAAACTCAATCTATTCATCATCATTTGCTGATCACAATTTCTTAAGGAAAAACGCGAGAAATAAATGAAACCAAAAGCAGTGACTTCTTTGTCTGATTCTACAAGATTCATTTTAATGTAATTTTTATGATTATGGTCTATTGTTTCCTCTAAGCACGAGAAACATGGTCAGTGGTCTTTGTGGTTTATGCGCATGCGTTGTTATGATATTTTAGACATGCGCAGAGCATGATCACGCACGGTAAACGTCGCGTCCCATAGTGATTTCCGGTACATTTAGGCGCGTATCTTATCGAGTCAGCTCTGGGGCTACTGGAGCCTCCTCGGTGACCAGTGACTGGTGCCTGGTGACACATGATGCCTAGGTGTTTGGTACCACAGCAAGTATTGTAATCAGAGATTCAGGTATTTGAGATGATTATGCTGCAGAGATGGTCGGAGACGGGAAACGGCCAGGATGTGACTCGCCACGGAGATGGATTTATCTTAAAAAATACGTTTCTTTTGTCATATCGCTGGTGTCATCGTTATTTACATCGGTGTATTACGTAGCGCAACGATTAACACTGCACAAACTTTTCACACACACGCAAATCGATTCTCTTTACTAATGTTGAAGTTTTAGCCCCCCAGCACTTCAACAAGTGTACTGAAAACACAGTATAGATAGATAATATTACATAAGAAATTGATTTGTAAATAAAAATGTAGCAGAACCTCTATATAACGACCTCCTCTATATATCAGATTATGGATATACCGAACAACATTTTTGATCCATGCTACATGCAAAATTTAACACAAAAAACTTAGCTATACAGAAAATATATGGATTGCATTTTTTACTTTTATTAATACTCATTTGTTTTAATCATCCTTCTGGTCAATTAGTCCATTATATCGAGATTCTTGTATATTATGATCTGTATTTTCACTCACTTTTTCATTATAGTTCAAGTTACGAGAGTTCGCCGGTGACTCATACTAAAAACAAGTTGTGGGGTATAAACTGTCGATATAACTAAAAAGCACTGACCCACTTATTTTTCTATAATGTATATAAAAACGAATAAGATTAAATTCTTTATCGTATTATAGATTAATATCGCTCTTATAACCTCTTTTAAGTAAAAGTCGCCACCGAACTCTCAAAATTTGAACTATACGTGATAATTCAATATAGTTTATATTTTTATTTTCTGTTGTTTACTTATTAAATATCTTTTGCAAAAATTAAAATTTTTGTGTGTTGTTTTAAAATTATAATCAACAATAATAAAAGGGGTGGAAGCGGGAAGATGTTTTGGATTGTTCTTCAAAAAGCCCTGATATTTCTAGCTACACCTTATATGATATAAACGTAAACAATTCTATGTAAAGGTAAACTTTTTTATGTTAAATAAACCTAATATATACATACGTGTGTTTACCGTAGTGCTGATTTTAAGCATAAACAATTAACAACGTGTTAGGGGCCCTCAATACAAAAGGCCCGCGCCTCAAAAAAAAATTGTTTTAGAATTAATAATCAATATTAACAATTTTAGAGTTTTTAGAAGAAATGATTTTATAATATAATAAATAACCTTTTTTTTAAATTGTTTTTCACAAGTTAATAAAATGTTTCACTCATATAAATCAGTTCTGTTCCATCACGAATATTATTCGCAAGACTCAGTAATACGGGCCCAGGGGAGAAGGCTGCCTTCACTATAGGTTATGCTAGGGGCCCATCGCTCTTAACAGCGGCCCTGGTTTAACGGAAATATTGCTCTTTCTCTTCACTAAAGATTTATATCCACTCACATTTCTACAGTGAAGTAAAAGAAAGCCCTATATAAAATAGAACCAGAAAAGTAAAACATAAAATAAATGTTACACCAGTAATGACGCTCCATTACATGCATTATAGAACCATATGATCAATATAAGCACCTCAATAATTTGCGTGCATCAACGCATACTGTAACGTAATCTAAATTGACACGCATTAAGTGGTACAAAGGTTGTTAAACTGTGAATCGCATAAAAATTAAATTACAAAACTTTTAATTTTTTTATTTACAAAGAATATTACAACTAAGCGTTGTTTATCTAGTAATTTATATATAAAAAAGTTAAATATAATAAAACTTTTAATGATATATGTACTAATATATATTTAATTTTGTTACAGATTTCGAATTCTGAAAGAAGCAGTGTGGCTGAGTTTTTGGTAAGTCTAAGTATACTATATTAGCATGCATTAAGAAAATTATTAACATAATATAGCTTAAGAAATGGCTTTACATTATATACTTTATAAATTCCATTTATAACTATTTGTACATAAGTTACTTCGTTTCAATGAGATAATAGAAACGTCGTACCCCTTTTTAACTCGCCCAGGTATATTAGAGATAGATTATTGTAAATTTTGAGAGAACGATATTTAATGCAAATAACTGTAACATACTTTAAAATATAACTAATAAAAAGAACTTAATCTTTTGAAATAACAGTTTGTACCAAATTCTTAACTTTTCTACCAAATTAACATATTTCTTAAATGAGACAGGATTACTAATTAATTTTAAAACAATTTTCACTTTGACGAAGAAAGAAAATATAACATAAATTCATATATATATATATATACGAGTATATATATATATATATATATATATATATATATATATATATATATATATATATATATATATATATATATATATATATATATATATATATATATTCTTTCATACTTTTACCTAGTATTCTACATCAGTGACTTAAGGGGTCTGTAAAAGATTAATTGGTTAAACTCGTTGTAAAGTACTTGACGAAGTTAAATGATAGCAAAGTGCTGGTTATCTATGTTAGTGTTTTCGCACTTACATTTCTTGTCTACTTAATATAGCACAATGTTAATGCGTACGCAAAGTAGATAGGTAGTAAGAAAAATATAAGTCACACTTATATAAAAATAACATGCGACAGAATTTATTATATGTCTCTTTAGAGATGCCGACATTGTAAACTATTTTCAACACACAATACAAATAATATTTAAAACTAGTAATTTTTGGGTTTCGTCGTTATAATAGGGATGAATAGTAAGTACTTCACAGTAACGTAGGACAACGACGGATTGTAAATCACTTGCATGGACAGACTTTCGTTGTGGATAGTTGGAGAAATAAGAACTAATGTCAATTTTTCTCTTTAAATATTAAATTTTTGAAAACATGAAATATAACCCAGTAAACATTTTGGAGCATTTTGGAGTCACTTTGACATCACGTGAAAAACTGAACTATAAATGAACTCTTTCATGACAAAAAAAATCACACTCATCTTCAATATGATGTCAAAGTGACTCCAAAATGTTTACTGCGATTCTACTATTTCTCAATTTGAATTAAAATAATTTTAGATATGAACTTGAAAAGATTTTCATTTAAACTTTTATATCAGTCCCAAATTTGAAGCCACAGATATTACCCACAATTTGAGAACCATTATTTTTCAATCCCATTCAAATATAAGAGGTATAATAATACATAAACCTAAGGTAACAATATTACTAACCAACCAACATCCCTTACAGATTAAGGGTAAATAAACATATCTGTGTGTGTCTATCTGGTAGTTGTTATTAAGGGTGCATCTACATTTTGCAGTCAATTTAGTAGCTGCATTCAGACGAACACCCTGACGAAGATTAGGAGGGTTGGACACCCCAACAACAGAGAACATCAGGGTGACGACACACAATCCTATTGTTGCCAAATTGAGCATCAATATTATTGTTAATAGAGCTTAAAAAGTCAAAATACACCCTCACCATCACACACACCACAGTAGTCTGTCACCCTCATCAAAATATTTGGTGATTTGTTGTAACTTATACCAATTGTTGACAGGATCATTGATGGTTTTAAATTTTTTTTAATGGTTCTATTAAAACACACTTTTCCAATGTAAATTAGTAATAAAGTCTTTTTACATACTGTTTTGTCTAGTGACAAATTGTCTTATTGGAAAGTAAGTTTTTTTTTTACTAAAAGTTACCTAAATTTCCGATACTGAGTCCTAACACTATCCTTACTATATAAATATATATTACTAGAGTTTACCCCCGTCGCAAGCAACGACTGTCTTTTGTGTATGAATTGAATTTTATATAAATTTTACATATAAAAACAAATAATTTTTCATATAAAGTGCCTAAAAAAATATATTTTATTCAACAAAATATAAAATATTTTCAATTTATTCGATATGTGACCAACTTTTTTTTTAAAATTGTGATTTTTTAATTTTCTCGGTGCCCCTTTTATAAAATTTTGAATTTCTAAATTTTAAAGTATGTTCGCATTCAATAGCGTAATACACGTGCAAAATTTCACCTTTCTATCTTTTACGAAGACAAAGTTATACAGCAAGAAAGGGCCCACTATTTTTCCAGTTTTTTCAAAATTACGGGTTTCCAGGAAAAAAATCGAAAGACGCAAAAAATGTTAGACGAAATAGGAAATTTTCAAACACTTCCCTGAAGATGTTTTCGAGCTACCATACAAAATTCAGTACCAAACATATAAGAATATAAGATCATAAATATACACCTGGAACGCAAAAGTAAAAATTATTATGTGAATAGTACCTATGTAAATAAAATATAAATTCCTATGTAAATAAAAAAATTTCTGCTACTATATTAGTTTTTCTTTGGCGGTAAAGAAATTTTGTTTTGTGATAACAATGGTAATTTACTTATGATTGTAGACAAATTTCTTGCAAAAAAAATTACAGCAAGCCGTATTCATTTTGTTTTATAAAATCTGTTGAAAATGAGCTACTTTTGATCTTTTTCGACTTTACTCACGTAACATAGTGGCAAATGAGAGCACTGTATATCAACAATTTTTATTATATATATGTTAATTACATAGATTGAAAATTATATATTAATTTCTTAATATTTGTATAGGGAATCACATAAATAGCCTAGAAAAAGTAGGTTAGAAATTTTTTCTCACGTTTAAAAATAGTTCCGGATCTCTATCAGATATTTTCTAAAATATATCTGACCATATTTCGATTGGATGTCCCTCTTAAAATCGTATACCGTGTAACCTTGGCATTCACTGTTATTTGCTTCACTCGTCTGTACTTTCAAATTGTTAAATCTATGTATTTATAAATTTTCTTAAATTCCAAATTTCAAAATACAGTTAAAAACATTCTTAAAATAGACCTACCATCATCTATCGAACCTCGGAGTTTGTCTATTTTGTTAAACAATCACTTTTGCATTTACATTGTATGCATTTTCTGACAATCTCGGTAATCAAGTATTTTATTTATTGTACATGCAAATTAGTTTCAAGAATTGTGATACTTTCTGAGCTGATTGAGCCAGTGTACGAAGCAATATTCTATCGGTTTTTGCTAATGTAACAAGTAGGAGAGGCGCCTGTGGATTCAGCAGAATTTAGTTATTCATTGGTTCATAATTTTGCTTCAATAGAAAATATTATAGTTTTTGTCAAAAATATTAGAAATATTTTTATTACCGGATGTTTACTTATGGGCCACATACAGTGGTGCTGAAATATTAAATATTAATTGAAAAAATTGTCACACTACAGGGCCCTAATATACTTTTTATTTTATTAATTTAATTAATTTCTTTTTATATAATAGGTAAACACAAAAATAATTAAATTACAAAACATGTAAAGATAATGTAATGATAATTAACAATAGGTACAAATTGTTCTAAGAGATGTATTTGTTACGAATCCAAAACAATTGCATTTTAACAGACTTCTAAGTATGTTTTTTTATTCATCCATTGTTCTTTGCTTATTCAAATCAGTCTCGAGAAAAGCTAGGCAAGTCAAACATTTACAATAGAAAAAATATCGTGAAGAATTTTTTGTACTTTGGTACATATTTATTTTTCGGAATTTTTGGTACATTTTTGTCATTTCTATCGTGACCCGAGTTTATCCTATCTCTATATGTACTGTGAAATCAAAGAAACGTACAAAGTGAAGACAGTATTTATCTTATTAGAAATTAGCATTAATTTTGTTTGTCCAAATGAAGACTATTATTATAAATTCAGAGGCGGTCACACAGTGGAGGCACAACTGTCTTAAGATAAGCTTTCTTATCAACATATTTTAAAAATATGTAGTAGATACATGCTAATTTACATTTGGAAATAACAAAAAAAAATCAGGTTGTTCCATGACATCTCTCGGATTGTTGCAGAATTTCGTTAAGATGAATATTTTGTATCTAGTCCAAATCACGAGAGTTCGGCAGCGACTTATACTTAAAAGAGGGTATAAGAGCGGTATAAATCTATAATAAAATAATGAATTTTATCTCATTCGTTTCTATATACTCATATCTCGTAAAATGTATATTTCAGTTAGAATAATTTGTCAAAAACGTTAATCAAGCCGTCGCCACCTCGGAGACAAGTTATTACTTTATTACTTTATATAATAAAAGAACTGTATGTAAAATAACCAAAAAAAATTTAATATATTACCCATAAATTACCTGACACAAATTTTTGTACCACTTATTAGTGACGCTTCGTTGCCACACTTTTGAACAAATTTTATTATTGTTATTTTATTTTTTGGAAGTCTAAATTTAGATTAAATGTTGCTTATGTTTCCGCCCACTTTCTTTCAATTTTTGTTGTGAAAAATTCAATATGTCCTAAACAAACAAGGTCCTGGGGACTCGTTTATAGCTATGGTACGAGAAAATCAAAATTATTTTACGACGGTCGTGTGTTCAATATGTTTTTTTTTCACGCCTATGTTGATTTTTTGATAGCGATGAATTAGCGATGAAAAAGGTCTGTTTGTGACGATGTTTGTCGAGCTGAAGATCCAGATCTAGCGGTTTTTGGGTCTGGTTTACCATTTATGTAAAAGGGATACTAGCAAAGAGCCAGCTAGAAATTCATAATGCAGCAGAGTTATTGTTCTAATGGTAGGAAACAGTATTTTCTCGCAGCGAACTATTTAGTTATTTTGTTTATACTTTGTCTATTTCTCCTTTTCTATTTTTACTTTTCCTTGTTTTCTCACCAAGTTCAATTTTATTCACAACTATCGTTTTGTCTTGGATGTAATGGGTTTGTGTCCTATGTCTTAATTTCTATAAAAGTGTACTATATATTGATAAAGTGGGTTACTAGAACCTCAAATGTTCAATTATTTTTTAATAACTCATATGTTAAGAGATATAAACAATTAAAAAAGTCATTTTGTCTCTTTAATTATTATTCAACGTTGTACACATTCCAAGTGCATGTGACATCACAACCGCAGCCAACCTTACAGCTTATAAATCTCTGCTATATGTATTTATATACCAAAATATCAAATATTATTTACAGCTATTTCAAGGAATAATCAAATTTCAATATTATATCTGCCTTAGCAGGGTTAAATAAAATAAAAACTTATTATTCTTTGACTTGACTTGATTATTTGACTACCAACAGCTATAAAACATTACCACAACACTGACCTACTCAACAAATAACTAACGTTAAAATGCATTTCACGTCATACAAATATGGCAGACCATTTCTTCTGCTAAAATTACAATTCAAACTTTTAATTGCTATATCTCCGTCAATATTTAGATATTTATTAAAATACACACGCCAATACACATTTATTAACATCAATTTTAATCAACATATAAAAAATCGACCACTGAAAAATGAGGACACAAGCCCATTGTGTAAAATAAAAAAAGAAAGATCAGTTTTCGTTCTCTTCGGTCATTCTTTGCATAACAATCATTTCCAAAATAATTAAAAAAAAAAATCGAAATGATTCCAACTAAATTATAAATTTCCTGTACTTTGTTTATATTACAGCCAGCGTAGATTTCAGATTCCAGGCAATTTACCTTTGCAGCGTTTTGACCTTGTAAGAAACACAACGTATTCATTTTTTATGTCTGTTTACTTTCTTACTTAATACAAAATACTTTCTGTGTTAGTTGCTGTGTCTAGCCTCCCATTGTTAAGACATGCAGCATTTAGAGATTCTTCTCAGACCATCGGCTAGACAGACTGCATTATCATTAAGCATATTTAAACGCTGCGACTGGATACTGTTATCAATCACGTTTACAATAAAGGGTAGCTCTGTTTAAAATTCTTTTCTTAAAAGCAATTATACTTTGAAATATTTTAAGCGGAATGCGGGTGGTTTATTGTTTTTATTGTTGGTGATCGAGATTGTGAATTTACCGAATTTGCTAAATGACCGGATGTGATATCTCAAGCAGATTTTTTTTTTATAACTTTGAACAATTTATAGTACAGTTTTATAGAAATTAATTTATGGTTTAAAAAGATATTAGTTATATTAAAGATTACTTTAGAATCAATTGTTCGTCAGCGCCTTTGTAAATGTCCAATTTTGTAATTTCTCTGCTGGGGTTGAAATTAGATAGAAGTTCTGTACATAAACCTGTACAGTGAGGAATTCAAATTTCTATGAATTTTGCTAAAATTATTTGAATAATATACACAAAACAAACAACCCCGTTGCAAGCGACGACTGTCTTTTATGTGTGAATTGAATTTCATTTCAAAATTTAATTCTATTTTTAAATTGAAATATTTAACTCGTTCTATATAAATTTTACATATAAAAACAAATAATATTTCATATATCTAAACCGACTAAAAAAATACATTTTTTCCAACAAAATTAAAATTCGTTTTTTGACTAACTTTTTTTCAAAATTTGGGACTTTTTATTTCGATTTGTAAATTAGGTACCAAAGTTAGTCTATATAAAAAATTTCAACTTTTTAGCACAATTTTAACTCCAAGGATTCCTACCGGGCCCATTTTATAAAATTTTGAATTTCTAAATTTTGAAATTAGTTCAGTTAATACAGCAAAAAAGGGCCCACTTTTTTTCCAGTTTTTTCAAAATTACGGGTTTCCAGGAAATTCAGGGAAAAATCCGGAGACGCCAAAAGTCTTAGAATTTTTTTCTCTACGAAATAGGAAATTTTCAAAAATTTAACTAGAGCCGTTTTCGAGCTACCATACAAAATTCAGTACCAAACATATAAGAATCACCTGGAACATTATAATATAGGATAATATTTAATTAAGTATTAATTATGTTTCTTTAAAATTTTGTAGAGTTTTGCATCTTTAATGAAGCTGCTTCTTTAAATGACTGTTTTAATTGCTTATATCTTTAATAACAGTGCGATTATTTAAAATACATCACATTTGAGATTCTGATAGTTAACTTTATCAGTACATGTAACATGCATTTTCAAGATTTAAGATATTGTTCACAACCCTAAAGGAAAGAAAATTTCTTCTGTAATAGGGATGTAACAAATATTCGCATTCGCAATGGATTGAACAAATTTTTTACCGAAAGTATTTCGCAACGAAAAATGAAAATAATTTATAAATTAACTTTCGGTTTATAATATTTTTATTTCAGTTACTACTTGAACTTGCAATTAAAATAACAATTATGTAATAACCAAAATAAACTTTCAACTTTTTAAACGCACAAGGGAGCTAAGTAAATTACCAAATTTTTAATTACACTAAACTACTTTAAATGATATCTTTACTGAGAACACAAATGATAGGATTTATATTATATTACTAAGTAAAGCATTTAATAATTCAATTATCAACGCACGATCAAAATGTGAGATAATAATTGCGGATATTCGCATTCGAACATTCGTTACATCTCTACTCTGTAACTATCGTGGAGCCTGCAGTAAATTTCCACGGGATAAAATAGAATCAGTTCATTTGAATATGCATCTCGACTTTCTTTTTATTACACCCCCTAAAATGTCTTAATACATAATTTAGTTCGCCAGAGTAAGAAGAATCTCTTGTTCCCATTAAAACTACGCATCAGATGTTATTTACTCAGAAGCAATATCCGGAACTTTAATGCTATTTTAATAATCATTAAATATTTGTTTTATCTACAAATATCTCATTAGCCAGTAGCTAAATTATCCTCTAACGATAAAATAACATTTAGGTAACAAATCGAATATTAAAAATAGATCCATATCTTCCACAAGTTACAAATACAAAATCTTCAAAAGAAGTACAAAATACAGGCAACATCTTTTGGTACCAACACTATATTGTATCTGAAAATACCTGCGCAAGAACGAGACAAAACATATAATACTTGTAATTGAAATAACCATCTCCAAGGTAATGATTTCATAGACATATCAGACTCTCTCTTTCACTCTTATACACAATGTATTACAAATTGTTATCCCCACCAATGGTAATCATTGGGCTCTTACCCCCACCTAGTTTGAAATCATCTTTCTTTTTTTCTACTCTCGTTGCAAAGAGTCTTACTGCAGTCACCTTACGACGATTGATCAGCTCAGATCGCTTGAGACACTCAGAGATTGAAGTCAGAAATATTATCTCAAATATAACGGACAATCATCTTGTTATAAGTGTGTAAATTTACGATAAAATACAGGTGTTTTAATGTTATAATACTTCAATTTAAAAACTTTTTAGTGTTTAATATTGTATTTTATTTATTAAAACAAAGTGTAATTTTTTTTATTTGTGAATTTTGTGTTTGAAGACTTTTAATACAGACTTATTATAGTGATAGAAGATTTTCTTTTGGTATACAACTTTCGGTAAGTCATTATCAACTATTTTATTTTATTTATTTGTGTTTTTAATTGTTTTTAATTTACACATATACGTCCACTTTCTATAAGTATAACTTACTTTAATAATTTAACCATTACAATATGATTTTTATCAAATTTTCTTTTATTAAATAACACATATCGTGTATCACTTACCGCAGTTAATAATAAGAGATAAATTTGATAAAGATTCTTTAAATGGATCCACTTCTTAATTGTTCTACAATAGAATGAAAATTACTTTAAAAAAAAACTTTATACTTTTATCTCAAACAATTTACAATTAGAAAAGATTGTAGCTTTATATTTTAGCCGCAATTCTAATTCTTTTCAGTGATTTCTTCATGTTATTTATTTTCTTTATCTCAAACTTAGTAAGCGCATAAATTTAGTTTGGTTATTAGCTAAGTAATACGTATGCAGCTCAGACACAAATTGAAGTAACTTTAATTCTTTCCAGTTATAAATTAAACTCAATTCTTGGGAACTTAAATCAATGAAAATTATCGTTCTTTGTAACTAAATGCAAACTGCGACTGTAACAAATAAGCGAAAATGTATTTATTCATTTAAATTTCATAAAATGTTCTTCAATTGATATCTATAGCTTGTAATACATCTTATTGCTCTCTATCTAAAGATTCTTTGAGCGCACATGCGTCAAATGATCTATTGTTCACAAATACTTTGTTGTTTTGTATATTAAAAAGAAAGACTTACATCAATATGAAATAAGATTAGAATTCATTAAATAAAAACAAATATTTGTTTTGTTTACTTTATGAGATTACTTTTGCAAAGATGATGCCGGCCAATCCCTTTGTTTGCGAAACTACCTAGCTAGGATGATCTCTGTGTAAACAAACAGATATTTGGAAAGAATCTTCATAATTTGTCATCATTAGAATTACAATAAATAGAAAAACAAAATTTAGAGAAGAAACATATTTTAAAGTATTATTATAAGGAAATATTTGTAAGCTGTGTTAATATACTTATCTTGCGAACAGGGGTGTATTGAGGGAGGGGCGAGATAAAATAAAACACTTCTTGTCAATGAAATCAGTGACTTCTTCTACCCCTTTTCTTGGACACATGCTGATGCAGATGCATCTCCCTGAAAGTAAAGTTGCCCCGATTCGACTTAGGCCCCCAAAATCTAGATACATTTGAATTTGTGTCAGATGCAAAAAAAAAGTAATTGTTTTTTTTAAGAAAAAACTCTCATTCTTCTTGATATGCAACTGCTTGAGATTCAGGGCTTGCAAAGATTAGGACAAATTCATATTTAAATAAAATGGTACTTTCTACCATTAGAAATTTTTACAGGAACGCTGACGCATTCCTTCAGGTAGAATATTATTATAGGCTAACCCTAATTTGTCTGCAAACAGTCTATGTAAACAAACTTAAAAAGTGACGTAAAAATTTGTAAAAGAACCGTTATGTTGGAAGGTCCTATAATGTCTTTTAAGTATGGGTCGCCGCCAAACTGTCTGTAATCTGTCGTATAAATAATGTTGCATTTTTCAGGTAGCTAGGTTTACCTGAGTCTTTAAGCTGCCTTAACTAAAAGTCTAATTTTTGTGAAAATAGAAGAATTCTTAATGGGATAAATTAAATATATTTAATAAAAGAAGACCTCAAGTTTTTAGCCTAAAACAATTCACAAAAATAACGCGTATAAAATATTGTCTTAATCAATAAATTTTTCTGGAATTTTTTCCTGTTCGATAAAAAATATGATTAGATCTATTGAACAGGTAATCACGTGTTTTTCAAATAGTTTAACAAATTGCAAATAATCGAATTCGGGGAAAATTAATGTTTTTTTAATACATTGGAGATACAAAAGCTATAAAAAGAGAAGGTCAATCTTTAATAATTAAAAAGAATGTTTTTTTCATTCCAGTTACATTTACAAAAATCAGAAAATTCAAAAATTTATCGTTTTATTAGTTTTTCAAGTGAGATGTCGTAAAAAGGACTTTCAAGAAAATAAAACCCACTTGCTAATAAGTTAATATCATGTTGAAATATATAATTATTACTAGTGGTGTAAATTTAACCAAAATTTGTAATTAACTGATTTTAAAAAGTACTATACTTTTAACTACACTAAACTGAATAATTTGCAACAATTGTAAAATAGGTAATAAAAAAAAAAGTTTAACCAAACTGCACTTTTCGAAATTTTGTACAAAATTTATTACACGCTACCTGCGAAATTTTGAAGATAACGTTTATTAGTTTTTGGAAATTTTATCATTAAGATTCGACCTGTGGAATGCAATCTATTCTTCAGATACAGGCCCCAGAGGAAAAGGTCAAATTCCGAATAAGAATAATAGCTCTCCTTGTTTATTTTAAATTGAAAGGGTATAATATAGGCTAGATGTACATTTGAATGAATTTTGAGCTTAGTATTTGTACATACAGAGGCGGATTTCCATAAAAGCGCACCTCATAAACTCAGGGGGCCTCAAATATTAAAATAAACCATATACCTGTGGTTACAAAAACGTAAAACATAGAAAATAACATTCAAAATTGAATAGCAATGTAAAATTACAAATCTCCTTATACTTTTACTTTATTTAAACCACAAGTAAAGTGCCTAACCGCTGTAAATATTTATAGGGGCCTCTCACATACATATTTTCTATCCAATAATATTTTAAACACATATTTTTTAGGATAACACAAAAAAAATATCGTTTACTTTTGTTTCTTTGTTACAAATTAATATTTTAGGACAATGACTCACTGAATACATCCCTGTGGTGATCTATTTTACGATGGGTTTTCAATACAGTCTGTATACGTCAATCTAGTCAATTAAAACCGCACAAAAATGACCACCCACATTAAACTACGCCTGTTCTAGTACACTTCATCGAATTCCGACGTAGTTTCAATGAATGACATTTATCACTTTGTAATATTTCTTGTAATTACTTTTATTTATCAATGATTTTCTAAATGAATCACCCAGAATACTTTGCGTTTATATTTGTTAGTTGTTACTTGTTTTTTGACCGCATTTCCGTTCAAATTCATAGATATAAATTACCGCGAAATAAAATTCCCGAAATGTTTAGTAGTATTAGTGAAATTATACGATCTTTTATCGGTGATATAAATATAAAAGCCGGAACTGCATTTTGGTCAAGGCCCGGTTGCTCTAAATCTAACATTAATCGAAAAAAATCGTTATTTTTATGTCGCTGCATACGTTTTATGTTTAATGCCACAATGCAAGTAGTGCGGACCTGTAGACACTGATTTTAACAACTTTATCGTTATAGTACAAATTACGAGACTAGCCCTGCTATGAACACATTTTTTAAAGCTTAAATTTACTTTGTATTTATTATTAATTGTGTGTGCCTTTCGGCTTTACAATCTACCGTATTCTATTTCTCATTACATTTCATTCCTATCTTAACAATTCAAACTTAAATTTAAACTTTATTTATTTATTAAAACTAAAAAATTTACTGTAGACTTTCACTACTTCCAAAAGTGCTTTCTGCTTCTTCTTCTCTTGACCCTCTCTCTTCATGTTCCCCATGAAAACCAGATAACAAGATTATTTATTGTACTGTTTTTCCTCGTCCTTTTTTCTATCTTCGCCATCCACCTCTTCCTTTCACTGTCTCCCTTTAATAGCTGCAAAATATTCATCTCGCTCATTACACTCTACACATTCTTTCCTCGCTATTTGCCCAGTATCTGTTTCCTTTCTCCTCGTTTCCCAATCTAAACCTTGCAATAATTCTTCTAAAAATTTGTAATAATAATGAGGATATAATTTTAATGATGGTCTTTAAAACAATTCAGCATCATTCCTTTATCAGTAGTTAAAAATAAACAGAAACAACCTTTCCTGTACTGTGGTTTCCATAATTGCGTTTCCATTTATAGTATACACCAATTATAAATATAAATTATTATTTCACATCCTCCTAAAAATTTCCTGCGGATGCCAATCACAAAATTATTGTCCAATATTTATGTTTTTTTCGTGAACAGTTATTTTCAACATGTCATTCTGAGATATGTACGTACTTGGGTATTCTTACTTGTTCTTAAATCCATCACGATCTTCAAGACATCGTGAGAAACAACAATCATTAAATCATCTAAAAAACATATCGATTCAGAAAACATCACGAATATCGTATTTAATTCGTATTTGTTGTGTAAGTGTTGCCTCATTCTAGGGGCTATTAATTTAGGTTTAAGAAATTTATTAATTTTCTCCCGTAGGAGAATATTTCTCTGAACGCAATCTTCTATTCTAAAAGGGCAAGGGTTATAGTTCGTTATGCAAGGGTGCGGTGGCCGGCTCCACCCTAGAAAGCATCATCAAAGTTGTGTTGTCCCCGTAGCTAGGCAACCAGCGAGACCCAAACACAGCGGTCATAAGAAACACCCATGAAAACAGCCGGATAATGAAAATAGAAATAGAAAATGGGGAAAATGGTGGATCAAGTGAGGAAGGAAGAGAGAGGGGTTGTGTTTCGGTGAATTGATTTTACTTTGATGGATTACATCATCATCATTCATTCATTCATTTATTTATTGTCTTTATCATTTTTCTTTTAGTCTGCAATTTTCATGTTTATGTAATACAAAGTTTTTTATTCACTTGGGGATTTGATTTCATGAGCTGTGTTGTAATATTTTCTATTTAGATACAAGCAATAGATTTTAGTTACTTTTTCATATAGAACACAAGTATCTAGATACTTTATTCGTTAGATATGTATGATTTATCTTCAGAAATCAGTTTTTTCGTGTTTTTAATACATATTATATTCAGGGTGGTCACAGGAATTATTAGGGAATTTAATGCAATCTGGAAATATCAGGGAATTTTAGGAAATTTAAAAAATATCAGGAAATTTGATTGCAGCAACTATTTTATATATACTATATTATACTTCATTTAAAATTCAAAATGAAACGAATCAGAAAATTTAAAAAGAAAACGTGTAGCTAATGAAAAAAAAATATTAGCGTCAAAAAATGCTAAACTTTTAGCAGACATTCATGTTGTTGATGATCAATTTGAAAAGCTTCATAATTTTATCTATTAAATATTAAGAGTTCATTTGTTCTAGTTTATACTAGTCATTAGCTTATTTTTGTCTTACTCAATTTAAGTTACTTTTTATTAACGAGTAATAACATTATAACTAAGGCAATGGGATAAAAAACAAATCAGAAATAAATATATTATTTTTTTAGTTTAAAACCAGATTTAATTATTGGTAATTACAATTTAATCAAAACTTTAAATATTTAAGTGATACGAATAAAATTTGTATATCAGGGGAAAGCACTGTCTCCCAATTAAACACACAAACACAAATATAATCTCATCTTGGCATTTACAAAACTGCAGCTAAACAAAACAACGCTCTTGTCAAAACCACAGCTCTGTAAATACCACCATATTCTTGTCAATTCGCATTTTATTTAATTTTCCTTGTTGTCTTCTTTGTTACAAATTTTTTTTGTGTCTTTGTTTAACATTCGAAACAAAACATGAGTTACTCAGAGCAGCAACACGGGTGGGCCCTTGCTCATGGTTATACCATAGCTCCAGCACTGTCACCATTAGAAATAATGTAAGATCGGTCAAAAGAGATCTTTTTATCTTTGCTATCTTCATCCCATACAACAGCAATTCGACAGTTTGCTTGAGACATTCTTTCCAGTATAGTGTACTATATGTTTATATTTTTTTATAGTTCCATTATTTGAGATTAAATTTGCAGTTGTAAAAACAGAATCCATATAATTTTAACCTAAAAACAATTTTAATAATAACGAATATAATTTCTTGGTTTACTGATAATATTGTATAAATTATTGAATGTATAGATCAGCCCTATTTAATTCACCCGTAACCGTAATAATTTTATTGTGATATTTCAATATAACTGTACACCTGACTTAAAAGTCACTAGATAAACCCATTAGTGACTAATTCATGAACAACCACCCTAACGTCCGAGCCCTTATAGTGATTCCTATATATTTATATCAATCCATAGCTTCTCAAACTTGTTCCATTTATAAAAACTTTCCTCTAAAAATATTTTGCAATTGCAATTAATTTTATCAATTAATTTTAATCTTGATTAACCAGTTAAAACCAGTTATTTATTTAATATTATTTAAAACATCGATCAACAATATTTAATATCTAATCATATATAAAAATAAACATTAGAGATTTAAATCAATTAAAAGCAGTGCGAGCAAAGTTTGTTTGTGGGACTGTACTATACTTGACAGATACGATTCGGTGGTGGGGGTATGTATGTAGCGATGTAGTAACTCGTAGCAGCAGTGCAGTATTCAGATTTCCCCCACCTCGCAGATTACTGTCTGATGTGTTTTATCCCCACCCCGATGGTTATTCTGCTCAGGTGCTCACTCGCGAAGGGAATTGGTGGGGGTAGCGGGGTTGTTGTTTACTTTTTGGAGTACATATATATAAGGCTACGTTTTCGGGCACATGAATCTACGTTTTACATACATACATTTACACACACACACACATCTGTACTATTGGCGAGGTGGCGCGGTTACACATATATTGAATTTGAAAACAAATTGGATTTCTAAGAAATTTGATATTGTTCACTAATACGTTATTAATTGTAGATGGCGTGGCAAGGCGAGGTGAGGTGAGGGGTGGACTTGTTGTGATTCTTAGAGACAGAAATACAGATTTGTTATTCATTATCATTTTTTCTAATTAAAAATTCTTGTGTTTGAATCTTAGTAGCGAACAATTAAATAATTATTGAAAATACTGCAACGAATTTAATACACACAACTGATAAAATATATCCATATTTGTCACATGTTTTCTAAATAATTAGCTAGTTCCTCACTTAATTAGCGGAACTTGAAGTAATCAGACAATAAATAAAACCCCGATTCAACCGGCGAATGTTTATAATTGGTAATTTATCATTTTCCCATAAGCTTTCTGAAAAAAATGAATTCTTTTCACAGAATTTGCACGTAGAAACAAGCATGCGTCATAGACTCGTAAATGTAAAGATTCTCTGAATGTATCTACCTACCCCTAAGTAACGCATAAGCCACACCCTAGGGCTGGTCCATTACTTAATCTCCTACCGCGCTTCATAATCTTGCTTTTCAAACTTTGCAAAATGAAATTTTAGTTTCACGATACATCGTTGGAAAGTATGATACAATATATTAAGGATCTGCGGTATTTAATTGTAGCAAAGTATGACAGCTACGCTTCTACAACAACCACGCTCTACGGACTCTTTTAAATCGTAGCAAAGTATGATCTTTCTGAGTTTCTGTTACTTTTGAATTTATCAGACGTAGACCTTTAAAATTATCGGGTTATTTTCTTGCAAGACCATTGTCTTTTGTTGAATTTCTTCTTGAATATGTATGTATATATGTATTTAGATACAATGGCCATCAGTATATGTAGAGGTTATATATATTGGCAACGCTGAATCCGCGGTTCCTAGAATATTTAATAAATCATCCTCGAACGCAATGATTGCAACACCCGCACTCGCCCGCGCTCCCTTGTCGTCCCTTGCCTTGGTCGCCTCAGCTACGTGTAGCTTTGCAGTAGTCAGCGCGCACATTGTTGTGTTGTAATATTTGTAATGATTCCATTGAATCTCTGTTTACAAATCTCTTCCTGTTATCTGCGGCATACAGGGAATAAATCATCGCATGGAAATGTGGCGGAATACGATGACATAACGAGAAAATAACAGAACCGTTTGATTATCGGGAAGAATTGCAGGAATTTCAATATTATGGATTTTATTGATTGGTTTCTAACTCGAACTTCCCGGTCTCAAATAGTTAGCCTTATTTGATTGCCATTGTTGATTAGGTTTATTAGTTTACTTAATGTGCCTATTATGGTTTCAGTAAAGTGTGAGGCCATAATTAAACTTAAGTACAACTCTAGAGCAGGACGAAATATTACGTAGAAACAAAGTTTGGTTTAAATCTCTGATTTAAATCTGGTAATTGAATTGTACAAGGAGAGCGGAGGCGCTGGGGAGCCGTAATATGTTAATCAGGGCCAAAGTTATGATCTAGACAAGAAATAAAAACGTTCGAACGATTTTTTCGAAAAGTTTACAAAATTTTGGGGGACATAGAGGTAATTATAAACGTCAAAATTAGCTACAATGAAAGAAGGATGAAAATAAGAGTTAATTGGAGGTTTAGAGCGAGTGGAGGGGGAGGGAATTGAATTTAAAAAATACATTTCCTTCGGTTAACAGTATTTTTATAATAAAATTATGCACTAAGAATAAGGTGAAATGATACTTGGCCATTTTTGACTCGCGAAATATAGATGGCGATACTATACAGCAGGTTAAATATTATAAAAAAAACATGTTTTTTTATGTTTAAATCGTTTTATGTAAGTAACTATAAACGCGAATCAAAATCTAAAGCTGCAATTAGTTAGATGAATAACGTATCTACATTTTAAGCTTTCTTCCACTGACTTTTAATGAGTTGGTACCGCAAAAATAAGTTTTGAAAATGAATATTGCTATATTTTCTAGTTAAATTCCAATTTTTATATGACTGGTAACATTTCTAAGGGTTTGTCATAAATTTTGTAACTTTCATTATGGTTCTCAAACTTACGCTTAGGACTTAAAAATATATAGAGTATTCGATAATATCCCAGTTTTTTTTAATAACATTTAACCTGCTGTATAGTATCGCCATCTTGGTCAAAAATGGCCAAGTACCGTTTCACCTTAAGTTATTATTTACTTTAAAATCTACATATATATATATATACATATATATACACTATTGTTAATTTATTTACTTTTTAATGGTTCAATGGTACTTTTTAAAGTCCAAAATATCCGATTATATCGATGGTATCTAAACAGTAGTAAACTTCCGATATATTTCGAACATATTTAGCATAACGATAATTCTCATAAAATTTCGCGATTACCAGTGACTGTACCAATGGCGCTTCTGTTTCGTTTGTGTAGATGCGTTGCCATAGCAACTCCGGTAAGCTTACTCACCTCTTGGAGCCCCTTGGACACCTAGATCGTCCCCGGATCGGGCCCCGGTCCCGGAGTGTAGACCAGCTTACCTGGCTCGGTCGATAATGGTTGCCTGGTAACAATATGCCTGGTCCAACCAGATACATTTGTATCTAGGCAAAATTATATACATACACTTGTATACATATATATGTATGTATAAAACAATGTATATGCAGAGAAAATGGTACAGGAAAATCATGAGAGATTAGAAAGAACAGAAATGGTGGACGTAAATGTTGGTTTTGTTCGCCGGTGAATATTTTTGGTTTTTTTGTGGTGGTTAGTACCTGTTTAAAATGTTATCGCGGTGTAGTTTCAAGGTACGTTCGTTCAGTTTCGTTATCTGTAACATTTGATTTTGTCTATGGGATTTACTAATGATGTCATGGCCTTAGGATTCGGTAAGAGATTTTCCTACAATATTACCCAACCCAATGTAGCCAACATAGCGAACAAATGTCACGAACAATTCGCGGAATTCATTGATTTGTTTGATGCTGGAATATTTTAATTTTATTAAGGCATGTTCTTATATTATATTTTTTTATTATTTAATTTATCCACGTTGATTTATTTTCTATTGCCGACTGCCTCCTACAATGTTGGTAGTATTTGTGGTGTTGTGACTAAGACTATTAGTTATTTCCCAGTATACATTTTGGGGTAAATTCTATTACTTTTCATGAGTTTTTTGTCATGAACGCGTTCGTTTTCTATTCAGTCGTTCTTAGGGAATGGCTCTTTTATGAGCTACAGACGGCGCAACGACTGCTCACTGTTGAATAAAAGCGATTCTTGTGACAAGTAGGGAATCAATTTGAACTAAAATTGATTTTCTGTGTGGTTGCTCCAACTTGTAAAACGTTAGAATTGAAATGTGCGAGTGACTAGAACTTCACCTATCCATTCTATTTCACCAAATGTTTACTGGGTTAATAGAAATAAAACCCAGAAAATATTACTACGGTCCTGAGGTCGAACCTGAAGACATAGTAGTCATCATAAAGCATTAATTTATACTCAGGTTCACGCTATGTTGTCAGTTTGAAATATACGTTAAATATACGTTTGTATATGTTTTATACACATATTTGTTTATATATAGTTCATATTATGAGAGTTCGGAGGTGAATCATGCTTAAAACAAGTTGTGGCGTAAAAATCTACGATAGCATGAAAATGCACTGTATTACTAATTTTTGTATAATGTATATTGGAACGAATAAGATACAATTCATCATCGTAGAGTTATACGGCTCTTATACGGTCTAACTCTTGTAATTTGAACTACACCGAAAACTAAATATTAGAAGCTTAGAAGCCAATGAGGTTAAGTCCAAAAAAGGAATTGAGAAAATTAATATTTTGTATTATATTTGAAAACGTAATAATATGTAGATGCTATAGAAAAACGTATATTATATATATATATAGATAATATAAAAAGAACAATTTTTTGAACCTAATTAAAACAATTAGAAAGACTACTGTGCTTTCGATTCGATCTCCGGAACAGTGTTATATTTACTGTATTTCTTCACTTGGTTTTTATCAAATTTATTTAATTATGTTTTAATATAGTTATAAAATCTTGTGTAGTATATATATATAAATATTAATATATATTCCAACATAGTACGAGGTCACTGTGATAGTACTCTGCATCGGAAATACGTAAAATAAATAAAATTTAAAAAAATGAAAAATGACTATAAGAAAACATTGCACGAATAGCGACAGTGCTAAAAATCTTATCTAAAAACAAATTTATCGCAAGCGTGTCTAAAGACAGTCGTGTTTTTAGTGTGCGCCTGTCCTTACATAGTACCAGGGCATACTCCTCAATTTACTTTATTAATGCGCATATTGACATTGCTCTTTCCCTGATAGATTACGATTTTACGAAATCTATGAAAATGATTCAGAACCATCGACTAGTGATGACGTAATGATGATGCTTAATCATTGAAACATCGGAAGGATGTTCGTTAAAAATAACGCTAAGTCAACAAACCGATGGATGATTTTATCTGTGTGCCAGCGTAGGCTCTCGGCACACCTTGAGTCGTACTAGGATAACTGACGAAACGTTTTTTATCTGCCTTATCAGGTCTAGTGGATACAGATGACCTTATCAATACAAAAACAAATAAATCGTCGACGAACGGGTTGAGTTATCAATTGGAAATAGCGTGGGCGATTAAGTAAATATGAAAATACGTGCTTTGAGTCATTTCAAATAAATGTAAATGCTGTTTTAAATTCTCCAATGGACTAGCTCGTTTTCATATTTAATTTACGTTTTTGTTTCATATTTTAATCTAGATTTCAAGTTTAATTTGAGGTTAGTTCATTTAGTTGGTGCGCATGCGTCGTTAGTAATATACATTTTGACAGTTCGACAGTTGCACAAAATTGAATGTGGAATAATTAAAATTATTGTTTTTAATAACAATTAGTATACTAATTGTACGAGTATATTATAATATAAATTGTTTTTGCATCTTTATTTTTGATAACAACTTTTAAAGATAAATTCTACTGCATTTTGACAGATTGTCATATTTTGAGGTTATAATATAATAAGTATCAACACGAACTGACTATTTTCAATTAGGAATAACTCTGTAAAAAAGGGAATATTTTAGGTTTTCTATATGTATTGCAAAAGAGAAAGACATGAGATTTATTTATGAGATAAACCATCCCTTAAAAGACTGCCTTGTCTTCTCTGACGGACCGTTATATTTTGCACTTACCAAATTTTCGAGTTTCATATTAGATAACGTGAAGTAAATGACAAATTTGCACTAGAAAGAATACAATCTAAAGCTTATCCACTATTCATAAATAATTTCCCATGTCTCTACAATATACACCCCAAATTTAAAATGTTTAAGTAACGTTAGTTCCAAATGGCGGCAAATTTAAAACAGTCAGGTCTTATTGATTCACTAGTAAAACAAAAAGTCAATAAGGAAATTTAAAAACGATATTAATCAAGAAGCTCTCCTCCACGTCATCGCTGGTCATCGACAGACTTATGTGTTTTATAATTAAATAACTTCTAAAATAAATGCAAGAAGCAGCTAGCTCACTTCTCTAAATATCACGCAATGTGTAGTTTTAAAACTCTATTCTTAACAAAGGGTGAAAATAAATATCTTCTGCGTGTGATTTAAAAATAAACCGTTAAAAACAGATAATAAGACAACTGGCTGCGTGGCCGTCATCGCCGATACATCGACGGTAGTTTCTTCATCGATACAACACATACATACACACACACACTCATACGTGATGGATACACACCTGCTTTTACTTTTTACCCCCTATTTTATACTTTATTATTCCATTTTTTATCCTGGGAGATAAAAATATTAGTGTATGTTTTATAGCGGGTTGCGTAAACGCAAGCGCACGCGCTGAACACCTGCTTCTAAATTTGATAGCTATTAAATTAAAAAAAAATTCCGTTTATTGAACTCGGACCGTTTTTATCAGCTGTTTTAGATAAATCTGTTGAACAAGAATATTTATTAATAAGGTAATAACTTTGACTAAGAAAATGGCAACATTTGAACCGAAATGATAATCTAATGATATCAATTCTGTTGGATAGAGGATAAATATTTAATCGAGAAGTCTTTAATATTTAAAAAGGGCTTCTTAAGCTTTATAATCCATGAAGAGATGTTATTAAAAGCTATCATAAATATTCTAATGCGCAAAAAGTGATAAAATAGACTTTAGGGACTTAAGCCCTCCGCACATGAGGCGACTGATTGCAAACCTTAGCCCCGAACCGAATGAGAATGGAACTGTGTTGTTAGTGAGAGAACGAACGTGTATACGAGTGAGAGAACACACATGTCACGAACGAAACTAAACTGGTAGTCGAGCCGTGTTTCGTAACTCTACAGAATTTTTAACAATAGCATAATAGGGGATTTAATTGTGTCGTATTTGTATGTATGTAAGTATTTAAATACTTTTGAATATAATTTGTGCACATCTCTGCTCATGATGTCACCATCAAAAGCTTGCAACCAAACGTGCTCAAAACAAGTGTAAGTTCATTCGTGCCGTATGTTTTGTGCGATGAAATATTACACGATGTTATAATTTCTCTAAGACTTTGAATAATTACGAATTAGGTAATCCTTTAAAGTTACTTTTGTCTCAATTTCCATATTGGGAACTTCAAATGCAAGACAAAGATAGCATGTTAAAAGTAACTATGCAAGGCGCTTTGAATTATGAATAGATTTTAATCAAATCACGAAAATAATCGTGGCTCCAGAATTCCGTGGCTCAAGGCAAAGCTAGATTGGCTTATCTCCCGTAAACCACTTATTTCCAATAATAAATGGCGGCCACACCACAATGGCGGTATGAGTTCATCTCAGTTCTTATCAAACTTCTCTTATCATCAATTCGTTTCCTCGAAATATTTCAACATTTCATTTATTTTTGATAAAAGATTTCACAAATCCTAAACACATAACGTAAAGTTATGCACAAAACTTAACGTTACGTTCTATTATTTACCAATATTTAACATAATTCTATTACACTGTCATTTAATAAATGTAAAAACCATTACTAATGTTAATTATTATGTAACATTATATAATCCAGCATAAAAACGTCAGAGAATATCAATTAATGTTACCTTTTTAAGCTAAGATAGAAATCCAACAAATGTTAATAATTTTAATTCTTTGTTTTCAGAAATTCGTCCTGAAGTTACCGACATGCTGAGACGATCAGGAACTAAAAGAAAATCAACACCCGTTTTAGGTAGGTGAAATACTTATTTCCAACTTGTCCTTTTTTGAAGTTTTTTGCGGTTTCTATCAACACAATTCCACATTGTCGAAAAGACGTCAAATCTCTAGCAACGGCGGCAGTAATTAATTTCATTAAATAATTAAAAGTGACTAAAAACATAAAAATACACAATTTATTGACATTCGAGTATCAGTTTTAAGTTTTGAGATAACGCTTTGGCCGCGTTAAGCCGGATTTTTGAGGTAAATCTTACTTTATCAGCTTGCGGTCAAATCTAGGATGTTAGATTATAAAAAGGAGAAGGGTTTTCTTGACCAACTGGTTACTTTGGTTAAAACCTTAAAACTTATAGTTCAAAATATTGAATACGAATATTATCAGAATTATTTCATCTTGGCCAAACCATCAAAATTATTTATTGTTAATTATCGGCAGTAATTACCACATTAAGAAATCCCCAGATCAGGCTGTGGAATCTAATTAGTTGCGTGTAGCCAATAGGGTATCTCCAGATTTTAGGAAATGCACAAAAATGTCGCTTTGTTAGGTTTCGATATAGCGTAATTAGTTTGTAAGTCTGCCCCGCCTGATAACAACGTCTGAGCTATTCTAATCTGTTCAAATCATTTGCAACACAATTATTTATTGCAGTGTCTGCGTCCTGCAAGTCTTTATTCTCGTTTCTGCTGCGTTGTTTCCCTGATAATTGATAAAATTAGTTGATAACAAATGTCATCGTAATTTCTTAGTCCACACATGCGGCCTGGCTTCACCAACACCAATACCATCGTCCTGTACACGGCGACAGCGATGCGGCTGGCTGAGTCAATCGATAAATTATTCCGATAAATATAACATACCTATTTTCGGATGATATTTCGTCTGACTAGTCATGTCATCTCTGTAATTATAGATCCATATTTTTATCCTAATAAGTTTGTTTGTCAGTGACGTTTGGCGTTTGCTGTTGCTACCCCCGCTACCCCCGCCCGGTCGCAGTATGCTCTGTGTAGTCGTTTCAATTGTTTACAAACAATAATTGCAAACCAATGAAGTGTTGTTGTCTGTTAGTGTCAACTTTCCAAATGATATTTTATTCCTGAATCTTCATTAAAATATTTTGTTATTTGAAATAAAAAGACCTGCGAACTCACGTTACAAAAATGATCGCTGCGAATGACTTGGCAGACTCGGACCGTGATTAATGAAGACAATATCTTATCTATTTCATAAATAAAACGCGACAAATGAAAGAAAAATGTAAATAGCACCGTTTCAAATATCGATATTATTTTTCAGATTCAGACATGGAAAGAATTACAGATAGCAAACTAATCAAGCCAAACCAAAGCGTAAAAAAACCAAAGATAGAAAATAGTCTAAGAGAATCGTTTAGTTCAAGTCAAGAAACGGAACCCGAACTTGAGCCGCAAATGGAAGCTATGGACATTAGCAGCAAAACGCACAGCTCCTTAGAAAGTTCTAAAAACTATGCAAATCTAGAGTTAGAAAGTGACGTGTCAGATACGCAAAACAGTGAGAGTGAAAGAGATAAAAACATTGACTATGTCTGTCCTATATGTAAATTAAAACTAATGTCATCTCATGACATAACGATGCACATCAGATCACATAACAACGAGAACGAGGAACACAACCCCTCAAGCACGGATCCCTCTAAAGCGTACACCTGTAAGATCTGCACAAGAGTGCTGAGTTCTGCATCTAGTCTGGACAGGCACGTGCTGGTCCACAGTGGAGAGCGTCCCTTCCAGTGCACGTTGTGCAATATGACCTTCACCACCAATGGCAACATGAACAGGCACAAGCGGATACACAGCCTCAAGCCCCATTCCTACGAGAGCGACGAATCCACCGACTCCAACAACAGCGTGAGCATCACCACGCGGTCGAAACGATACGAGAACAACAACAACCGAGTCAACAAGATAAACACCAGCACAAAGAGGAAAAGTACAGACGAAGACAACAATCCGGTGAAGCGGAAATGTAAAACTATCAACAACAACGTCATAAATGAGTCCTCTCAACAAACGTTCTCCTGTCCGGTGTGTGGGAGGGAGGATTTTGCTTCCTTGAATGTTCTGGAAACACACGTCGAAGAATCTCATCCTGATTACGAAGTAAAATGCAACCTGTGTGACCTACCTTGTAAAAACTATAGGGTTCTGAATCTGCATCGATTTATGTCTCACATGGACAATAACCAAAGAAACACTGCGGATGACATCGCTGTCGTCGGATTCAAAGATCTTACGTTCGTCGACTTCTCTAGCGACAAGTTTAAGTACATCGCGCGTGCGCAGTGCGAACAAAACATTCACAAATCTTCAGCAGAGAGTCCTGGCTTCGAATGCGACAAATGTTCGCGCGCATTCCCCTGTGTCAGCGCCTGGGAGATCCACTACAAGGAGTGTTCTTTGATGAACTCCAGTTCGGACAACTCGTTGCGAGATCGCAAAGAATCGGAAACGTCGGAGGAGGATATGAGACGAGACGATTTCTTTGCTAACTTACGTCTTCAAAACAAATCAGCATCGTGTAGTCCAGAGCCGGTTGAAGAAAAATCGCAAACACTCCGGGCTTATCTAAACCAAAGTCAAGATAATAGCAAAGATTTGGCTGACATACAGTCCATCATCACAGTAGCTTCCGCGGAAGGATTGTTAAAACAATTATCTTCGAAATCTCAAGAACTTTCTGCTCACAATTCCAAAGATCTCGGTGAAGAAGAAGCGCAAGATTCATTTTCCGCAGAATTTCGAAAAATGAAACTGCGGGGCGAGTTCCCGTGCCGTTTGTGTAGTGCCGTGTTTCCAAATCTACGCGCTCTTAAGGGGCACAATCGGTACCACTTCCAAAATAATAATCCAGGGCCGTATCTCTGCAACATGTGCCCTTATTCTTCAGAGTCAGATAAAGCAGCGCTGACACGTCATATGAAGAACCACAATGGCGACCGTCCGTACGAATGCGCATTGTGCAACTACGCATTCACCACGAAAGCAAACTGTGAACGACACCTGCGTAATCGTCATGCGAAGGCCACTCGAGAAGAGGTCAAGCAATCGATAATCTATCATGTCAACGAAGATCCGAACAACGACGAAATGGTTAAATCGCGAGAAGAACCGAAAAAGGCATTCACTTTTACCCCACCGGAAGTTGACAACAATGTTGTTGAGATAGACAGAGTTCCCATTGACGGATCGACACCCCTGTCAAGCAAAGTTCGGGTCCCTCCCCATATCCGCAAGGAAGATATTCCCAACGATCTATCCATAGTGACTGTCGACAAGAAGATCCCTGCCAAAGTAGATGTTCCCGTTAAAATTCAAGTGAAGAGCATCGACAAGCTGATAAACATCCCTGAGTACCGGGAATCCGACAGTGACTCAGACCCGGCGTCCGTTAGTGGGAACATTCCCAGCTCCGTGCATCGGTACCAATCCGAGAAACAACAGCCGATCGATTTAAGTATGGAAGTGCTAGATTTGAGCAAAAAGTCATCTTCCTCAACACCCCTCAGCACACCTACGAGTAGTATCGAACCCCAAGACTTTACGAGGCGGACGTTGGATTTCAACAATCAAGCTACTACAGCAGCTGCAATGCTTGAGAAAGCGCAGCAGCTGCTCTTTACGCAACAGCTCCTAAACAATGGTTACCCAAAGATGGAAACGAATCATTTCTACGCCAATCACATCAAACAAATGTACATGAACAGTGCTTCGTTTCCCGTTCCCACGCCACCATTTCCCATGAATCCATTCTTCATTCCCCCACATCCATTCCTAACGCCACCAACTAACCCCCAGGACCTCGCTGATTTCAAGGAACGCGTTATCCGGGGTCTGCAACTGTCTGGAGGCGGTATGGTTATGAATAACATGGCCTCCCTGGCTACGGAGCGATTACAGGCCTTCCAGCAACAACAGCAGGTGGGTGGTTTTGTTGGCGATGCTAAGTCGGAGAAGAGCTTCCCCTTGACTCCAGAGCAGGAACCAAAGCCTCTAACAATTAACACGGATCAGTTGTACAGTGTTCCAAATACGGAACCAAAAAGATCACCAAGGAGAAACAGGGACTCGTTTAATGCGCAAAATCCTGGAGGCACTAAAATGGTGCTTAAGAACGGCGTCTTGATTCCAAAGACAAAGCAACGGCGCTATCGCACAGAACGCCCCTTCGTCTGCGAGAAGTGTTCCTCCAAATTTACGCTGCGTTCAAACATGGAACGTCATGTTAAGCAGCAACACCAGGAGTATTGGGCAGGCAGACAACGAGAAGGGCCTGCTAGAAGGGGGCCACACGTCTCACAGACAGCGACTAATTCAACAGGTGCTCCGAAGCAACCAGATCTCTTCGACATCTCGAAGAACTACAGTATAAGAGACCAAGTGAAATGCGCCATTCTAGCGCAACAACTTAAATCGCAAGTGAAAGAAGCACCGGAACCAGATATGGATGAAGACGATGCGTTGATTATCGATGAGGATGCAGAAGATGTGCACTCAGTTACCAAAGAAGCTGAAACCAACAAATTTTACAATTCACAAGCAAAGCAAATTGCAGACCAAATATTCCAAACTGTTGCGAAACAGGAATTTAGAGAAAAGGATGACAAAGACTTTGACATGAAGATTGCTACGAATTTCATAGCAAAATCTCCTTTGAATTTAACTAGACACCAAAGCTGTGAATCAAGCTATCAGGCAACACCACAGATGTGTCCGCCACATATTAAAATGGAGGTAGAGGATCTGGTTCCTGTCTCGCGTCTATTGGACAACGCCGTGTCCCAACTGCCGTTTGGACAATATTTCCCGTAAGTTACTTTCCTCTTGCAAGACGATTGTCTGTTGTCCATTGCATTATTTAATATTGGTAATTATTTCTTGCAGAGGTCAATCTCCTGTAGGAATTGATGAAAGCGATGGTGACGAGGAAGGTCTTGTAGCCAGCGGTTCCACGAGCGAAGGAAATAACTCTGGAAGCGACGAAAATAGGTAAACATCTATTCCATAAAAAATAAATAAATGAAGAAATGTTCTTTTTAATTAAATTGTAATATTTTACAGGTCGGAATTCGAGCACAGCAAAAAGGGGCTAGGCAAAAAGAAGTCGGCCTACAGTAATGCTCCAAATAGAGTGTCCTGCAAATACTGCAACCGCACATTCCCGTGGCTGTCTTCCCTTCGGCGCCACATTTTGACGCATACAGGACAAAAGCCGTACAAATGTCCTTGCTGTGCACTACTCTTCACCACGAAATCGAACTGTGATAGGCATTTAAATCGAAAACACGGCAAAGCGAATCAAAACGAACAGCCAATGGAAGTACAGGACACTATCCTGTTCAACAACAACAGCTTGAAGTCCTCCCCATCTTCCCTGATGAGGAACGTACCAGAACGGCCGTTCAAGTGCTCCGTGTGCCCCAGCAGCACGTTCGCCACCCTAGCCACATTAAACAACCACATAAATGCTAAACATGCTGCGGCTGTCAGTCCCACTGAGCAATTATCTGGAAGTTCCAGACCGGAAACTCCCATCTACATCAAGGACGAAGCGAAGGAAGTAAGTCCTGACACCAAAGAAACGTCGGCCATGACAGATTGGGAGGTGCAGATCGGTTCGAAATACAACGCCAACGATTTGACAGTTCCATCCAATGTGCAGAATTCTGAGCTGCCGTTTAAATGTCACCTGTGTGACGGTTCCTATCCCGAGCGCCAGGATTGTCTTACACACATCAAGGACAACCATCCGAACGAGTTCAAACATCTGGAGACGAAAGGAGCGTTGAACACCGAGGCTGAAAACCAGTCTGCCCAACAAAACGAGGAAAACGATGACACAACGGACAGCGTCAGGGGCAAATTCCCGGATTATGCCAACAGGAAGGTTAGTACCCTTAGAATTAACGTGTTAACCCTGCAGGAGTAATGTCAATAACGTGACAATAATGTTTTTATTCATGTCCAGGTCATGTGCGCATTTTGTATGCGTCGTTTCTGGTCTGCGGAGGATTTGAGGCGACACATGCGGACGCACACCGGCGAGCGTCCTTTCAAATGCGACGTCTGTAGCAGGACCTTCACGCTGAAGCACTCCATGCTACGTCACAGGAAGAAACACGCCGCCCACAACGACACGGAGAGCAACGAATTCGTGTTAAGCGAATACCAGAACGCCAGCCACAACAACGATGACGAGGGTTCGATCTCCGGGGACGACGATGTATCGACCAGGAATTACAGCAGCAGGGTGGTGTGCAACGGGGTGAGCGATAACTCTGAATCCGATATTGTAGGGGGCGATTTAATCGGAAATTTGTTAGGAATCAGCGACAAAGGAATCTTGAACAAAGTGTTGTTGTCTTCAGCTGACGAGGCTGCTAAACTTTTAGGCGTAGCTCATAGAAAATAATAAATAATATATACTATATAATTTTAAAATATACCAAAAAATGTTTACAAATAGACTTGATAAAAATCGATGATTTATACATACATCGATATAATTTATATATTGATTTACTATTATTCATATTTTATAGTTTTTTTTTATTTAAAATTATATATAAATTAATGAAATATAAAAATTATAAATAGCAATAATTTTAAAGTGGAAAATTATTATCTTTAGCTATCGAATACCGAAACCGTTTTATTTATTATTCAAACCGGTTCAAACGGTTTACTAATAAATGAAACGGTTGCAACGAAAATAAATTCACTTTAATTCTAGTCAAATATAAGAAAAATTCTATTTAAATTAATTAAAAATGGCCTTATACGTCACTAGGTGCCTCATTACGAATAGTGTGTCTTAAAACTTATGAATAAAGTTTCGCGCGCAAAAAAGATAAAATTCCGATCGCCATTTTATATCTACAGCGTTGCCATATTCTTAATCGTTCTTCTGGCGTTTTTAAAATTAGTGTTGCCTTATAGTACCGTAAGTTTTAGATTGGTAAGAATTTGAATAGCATTTGCACCACACTTAATCAATTTGACTAGCACAGCACTTATAGTAAATTATTTAACAAAATAGTAATTTAAATATATACTTAAAGCATTCCATGAGTGACTTAAACATAGAGGTGCATGTCTCGGGCTCCTTACGACGGTTCTCATCGTATCTAGCCGAGCAGCACTCAGTCAGTTAGGAATTATTACTGAAACTGACTTTTGTAAATATATATTATATATGACCTAGTATTAGTAATATCTGGCATTGTAAGTAGTGTTTTTAAAATCAATTATAGATAGAAAATCAAATTTATTTTGTAAATTTCTAATACCATCTGTTGTAAAAATCCAGAACTAAAAACGTCAAATTTAATTTGTTTCCAATGCTAGATATTAAATAAATTAATATAAATTTCTAATTAAAATTAAAATAAACAAATTAAAGCAATATATTACAATATTTGTAAAGTAAACTATAATTAATTAATTATTTCGGATATTGTTATGCTTAGAAAGATTTTTATGTTATTTATTTTAAAAGTATTTATAACTTTATTAAGTAATGAATGCACTGTGCCGTGCCCAGGGGGGTTCTGTAAAAATGAGCTCACTATGGGCCTACTTTAAGTTAGCTCATTTTTACAGCTCCCCCCTTCTCTCTCTCTCTCTCTCTGTGGCACGGCCTGTATAGAACAGTGGTAAAAGATACAGCAAGAAACCAAAGCAAACACATATTAATAAGTTGATAATAATAATTGAATTAAAATATTATTATTGTGACTGATTATATAGAAAGAAAATTGCAAAATTTTTAAAAAATTATTTTATAATAACTATAACTTTTGCTTGATAATTGCACCTTTGTAAAAAAACTACACGATAATAATTTATAGGAGTTATAAAATAATTCAAAATAGTTTGGTTTTTAAGGAGCCTATAGACGATCAACTTAGGTTGGCAACCTTGAACGTTGAACAAGGTTGGCAACCAAGTTGATCGTCTATCAACTCCTTAAAGATTTAATGAACCAAACCATATTTGATATCGGATGTATTCCCAAAGCGATCCAAGTTAACCAACCAATGCGCTTCTTCGCTTGCGCTTAAAATATGACCAAGGTTCAAATGTGCACACATTTTTAAAATTTATTTAACACGGTAATAGAACGATAGAAATTTTATTTTTAGAGTAATTAAAAGTATCTCTAATTTTTTGTTATTGTCAATGAACCAACCATATTAGAAGCAGGATCGCATTTCTGAAATGACTTCAGTGGTCGTTTGGGGGTACTGTATCAAAACTATTTAAAAATACGATAAATAATCGAATACGTGTGCATTTTGAAAATAATTTGGTAATAGATAAATGGTTTTGTGCAATAAATAAAAGGTATTATTAAATGTCTTGCACAGTGCTGCCCTCTATTGTTCAGTGCAACCCTTGTTTGTGAGATTTAACAATACTTTTTGTTTATTTCAAAGTTAAACATATCAATGTTGAGTGTCTTATCATTTTACCTAAAGACGTACATAATGTTTCAGTAAGGAGGCCCCCAGCCTCTCCTTTTTGTTTGTGTAAATTTAATAACTAGAGATTTAATTATCATTTAACAAGAAAGGCACTCTCATGATACATGATTATTAATATAATGGACTGTTTAAAGATCCCACGATTTGATAATTTGCTCACCAAATTTTAAGTCTAATTTTGGGCGTGACTTGTTTGTAAATATATATAGTGCTATTTTCTCTAATTCCATTTAATAAAAATTGAGAAATGTTAACAATAAATATAAAACACGCATTCAAAATCGATTATGCACTATGAAAAAATATGTGTGATTGTGAAATGTAAAAAAAAGAAAATATTCATAAAAATATTGCTCATTCAATAGAATGCATTTTTTTTTTTATAAATTCGTTGTATATCTTTAGTTCAGAAATTATGATAATAAGATGGAGATACTGATTAAAACCAAACAAATGCTTCAGGTTTTATAATATAGATGGCAGAGTTGCTAGCAAAGATTACAACCGTTTACTAGTTAGTGCTCTTTTAGTTTAGATGGCGGTGAATACTTATCCAAGATCACAACCTTTTACGATTTATTTGCTGCTTTACAATTTAAGTTACCCAAGATCACAACCATTTGCTATTTAGAATACTACTCAAGAATTTAATTATATAAAGATATACCCGACAAATTGAATATTCAGTGTGTTTTAGAACTACTAAAGTTGGCGATCGATTTTGTTTATAAAGAAAAAGACAGATCAATTTTTATTTAAGAATAAAAAAAATTAATTTAAAAAAAAAAATGGAATTCTTGGAATATTTTAAAAAAAAAAACGCCTGGTTTTATGCAATTCTAATTACTCATTTACTTTTGGTTCAGCTATTGTTATTTAGATGGCGACAATGATACCAATGGTGGGAGTAATTATTCATAGTATATAAGAGACGACATATCGTGCAGAGCTTCAGTGTAGCGTTAGCTACTCCAGTGAAAGGAGGGGTAGGCGTGCCGTTTTTTTTACAAATGCGTATAAAGAATGTTGAATAAATTTGTAAAGCCAGCCTACCGGCTGGCTTTACAAATTTATAGGAAGGGGCCTTCGGCCCCTTCCTGCATTCGCGAAGCGAATGCAAGAATGTTACTATGTACGCGCGAAGCGCGTACATAAAACCGGGGCTTTAGCCCCGGTTTAAAATATATAGTAAATGCTAGAAGGGACCTTCGGTCCCTTCTAGCATTTACTATATATTTACCTCGTCTGACAATATTGATACTCTATATGTCTATACATATATATATACAGTTACATCGGATAAATACAAGTTTTAATTTTTAACCAGCATGAGCCACCGTGGCCCAGCCGGTAGCGTCGCCGCCTCGTAATCGTACGGTCCCGGGATCGAAACCCAGCCCCGCCGAATAAAAACGTAAAAAAAATCTCTTGCCATGCACCCCCCCCCCCCCAGCCCTGACCACACAAACTCATATACAGCGCGACGAACCCTGACCGCCCCCCCCCTGCACTACGCAAAAAAAAAACCCTATCCTATAAAAAAAAAAGCTACATTTTGCAATTTTTTTTATTGATTTTTTTTTTTACATTTTTATTTATTTCATATTTTTATTATATTTATACTTAAAAAGATTGAAGTCAGTTTGAAGCAGATGGACAAAATTCAGCTGAGTGGTGAAGACCTGAAATAAAAATACAAAGTCGTAAGAGAGATGTATACATGACAGCTTTACTAGTACTGGTCACAGTACATGTGCCTATACAAACGGACATGACCAAGTCCAATGTTTCAGTTTCCTATGGAACTATCACATTGGAAATGAATATCAACTATGGAACGACAGTTAAGTATTAAGAGGCACCCGTCTAAAACTTTACTTCTGAGCCACGGGGGCCCAAAAAATGAAGTGTTAAAACTTATTTAATATGCAACAAGACAAAACAGAACACAAATGTACTACAAATGCCTAAGGTAGATCTGAACGCATTGTGTTTACATTGGAACCCATTCCATCACTACAATATAAAACAGATTTTATAAAATTTTCATTACATCTCGAGGAATGAAGAAAATCCTATTGTTGATAAAGTTAAAAATTCAACTTTTTTATCAATTTTAACAAGAGTATAACCTTCTTACAGCTCGAGGAATTGAGAAAATCCTATTTTTGATAAAGTTAAAAATTCAACTTTTTTATCAATTTTAACAAGAGAACTTTAAGTACAATTTTATTTTCGCTAAAATTAAAAGTAGATACTATATATCAAGTTTAATATTTCAAGAAGGGAAATAGATTTTTAATGTTTATCAACAGTGTAATAAATTGTTTATCATATAAAATCTCTACTAATTAGTTGACAGATATTATTAAATAATTTTCTAATTATTGTTCTTCTAAGTATTGTTTAGCAATAAATTAAACATTTTAAAATTCACCATCTATTAAACAAGATAGAACAGTTAAAATTAATCATTTGTTTCATATAAGCCATTAATTAATTTATAAATCACAACGCCTTCTCAGCTGGCAACCATATTTACTTATTGCTACTCATCAGGGTTGAATATAAGCTCATTTAGGCGGTTCGCACAATTTTTTTAAGTTAGTCCGTTGTAAAAAAGGGGTTGTTGCTCATCTCTGAATACAACTTTTAGCCCTTAATTAGCTTAATTATAAATGTACTAGTGTAATACTTTGGTGAGTTTTACCTCCATCTATTATACACATCCTAAATTACAATAGCAAAGACATAAGAAGTTGTATGTTGTCAATAAGAGATGGAGTTAAAATTCACCACATTGCTATACTAGCGCATCTATTATTCAAATTATGAACTTTAAATGTTGGTAATATAGAGTTCTCTAAATTAAATCCTAGAAAAGCTACATAACTTTTTTAGGATTTTAAAAATATGTATATTAGTCATTAGCACAAAAGGTTCAAATCTACGATAGAATAATATTTATTTTCTTAATAGAAATACGATATGAATATTTTAATTAAAAACTTACATGAAAACAAAGTACATCATCGATGACTGGAACATCTCAGCTTCACAGCAGAAGAATCAACACCCCACCCCCTGTTATCCTCCTGGTTCAGTTATGCTCTACTCTGTAGCTTTTTTCTTTAATACCTGGAATAAAATAAAATACATTCTTTAGCATAAGTAGTATATTTTTAATCTTTAAAGAAGCATTTTACGCAAAGTATAAACATGTTGATCTAAAATTCTATTAGTAATTAAACATTTTATATTTAGCGGGTAATAATTAAATGTTTATTATTTTCAAGGGGTTACTAGCGCCTCTGGTGGAATTTACAAAAAGTGATTGACAGTTAACGTCAGGTTGCGTCAGGTGTTTCTGTGTTGACATATTGTAAAAGTGTTTATTGATTAAATAACAAAGAAATATTACTTATTAAAGAAGTGTTTTTAATTTACATAATATAAATGTTTAAAAAAGTAAAACAGTTTGATAAAACAGTGAAAGTTTCTTTTAAGAAATAAATCTTTTATGTTATAACCATTAAAGTTTATTAAAAGACCCGACATATATTTTTACAATGGAAGAGGACGATAGGTTATTGTGCTATTAATTAATATATAATTTGTATTATATTGTTTTATACATATTTTAATAATTTCTTATACAGGGCTTCTGTAGCTTACTTA
The DNA here is from genome assembly GCA_963678705.1 of Panorpa germanica. NCBI lineage: Eukaryota > Metazoa > Arthropoda > Insecta > Mecoptera > Panorpidae > Panorpa > Panorpa germanica. Next base: position 5,073,057 of record OY783219.1, read on the forward strand.
AGTAAAGAACTACAAAAACGAAACGAAGAAATTAGTCAGCTGAAAAAGTGTTTGAGTGACATTCAAGTTTACTTATATCAAGAAAGGGAGCAAGTTCTCAAATTATTTTCTGAAAATGACGTCCTTAAGGTTAGCCCGCTGTAATCCATATTTTACTTTTATATTTCCTTGAAATATTTTTTATATAATATCCATTTTTTGCAGCTAAAACGATATGAGGATCGTAAAAAGATCCAACTTCTTTTGTCGTATTGTGGGAAGACAGAAAATGATGTTAAAATAAAAGAAGTCAACCCCATGGACATGCCCAAGCTGCACAGCTCGAAACTATTGTCAAAAAATGCTAAGGACAAAGAAGAAGCTGAAGGGACTACGCCTCTGGAGGTAAGTAACATTAATGATCCAAATTTTGGTAAAATTAAGAAGCTATTAACTATATTCTTTAGGCTCTAGAACTAATTTCCAAGGCAGCGCATTACAATGAGTGTGTGTCGCTCTACAAAGAACAAATTGATCTTCTGATCGCAGACAGAGAGCTGGTGTCGAAGGAACGGTCGCTGGAGCAAGAGGCGTTCCAAGAGCACCTGGATATCCTAAATAACATGTAAGACTACAGCATCTAGTTTCTAATTTATTTACAACACATATTAATTCATGTTTTCCACAGGTTATTGGATAAGGAAACACATCTCAAGGAAATGAAAACGATTCTAAAGAATTATCAAGGAAACATAGATAAAATTAAAACCAACAATAAATATAATTCAAATCACAAGTAAGATCTCTAGAGTATTGGAAAACTTCCAAGTTCTGCTAACATTTAGAGTTCATTGTTGCGTGATTTTTAATTTTTACAGATTAGTAGAGTGCCACAATCATAATTTGACTCTGTACCGTCGAGCAGTCGAAGAAGTTGCTTATTTAAAGAAACAAATGTCCCACAGTGATGCTCTCATAGAAAGACTAACCGAGCAGAAGGAAATACTCTCCTCTGAACTGTCGAATCAAAAGGAGTTGCATAAAAAGAGCCAGGAGGGAAATCTGGTAAATTAAATTCAATGTAACTCAAACGATAATACATACTGTAAAATCACTGCTCATTGATGTTTTGTTTTCTTTTGGTACAGAAGCGCATTGACAAACTTTCCAAAGCGTTGGACTACCAGAAAAAAAGTAACACAGCTCTCGAACAACGCCGGCTGCTGGAGGCAGAGGGATTCAGAACGGATATCAAATTTTTAAAGGAACGGATGAATGAACTGGAGAAGTTGATATCCAAACTGCGATCGAGTTCTCCGTCTACTTTAACAAGTAAAACGCAACTTGGAAGTAAAACCAGCGTCTAAATATCGTTTTAATACAAATGACATGTAAATACCAGAATTTATATAATAAAGAATAGTTATTGGAATATCGATTGGTGATTTGATTTGATTTGTCCAGTGAGGTATAGCCTGACACGTATGTATATTCGTGTCTTGAAAATTCATTTATTTGTAATTAAATTGTTCATTGAATCAAAACTTTTAAATACATTTATTGAAATAAAATATTTTCGGGCTAGCGTTGGTATTTTGTTTTAGAATCGAAACTAAAATTCTAAAAACTTTTAAAATAATTTTGAACTGCGATTTCTAATATCTGTTTTTTCACTCTTTTGTTCTAAAAATCTTTAGTTTGCTCGTTTTTAAATTCTAATCAAATATTGTCTTCTGATAGGTACAAATAAATCACACAATTTTTGACAATTCCATTCATTAAAGCGCGTTCATTATCGTCCAAATTTATTTGATCGACCGTACTGTATAGTATAATAAACTAAAAAAACAATTGATAAATTTATTTATTTATTTATCAATTTTAGCAATTGTATCAGCCATATTAATATCTTCAGTAAAATATATTTAAAAAAGTTATATTTAAATACGTTTAGGATATTATTTCGAAACGATTTAAACGTAATACAGGAAATGAAAATAAAATTAACAGTGTCTTAAATATTAACAAAAACCAAAATGTCAGCCGGATCTATAATGATGGAAGAAGATTTGAAAGATTGCCCGTTATGTATGGAACTGTTGGAGGTGGATGATTTGTCATTTTTCCCATGTACATGTCTTTATCAAATATGCCGTTTCTGCTGGCACCGCTTACGCACAGACGGTAATGGATTATGTCCAGCATGCCGCAAATCTTATCCGGAATACCCGGCTGATTTCACACCCCTCTCGAAGGAACAAATAACAGCGCTTAAAGCGGAGAAGAAATACCAAGACCAATTACGAAAGCAGAAAATATTAGATAATCGCAAGCATTTGGAAAATGTACGAGTAGTGCAAAAAAATTTAGTGTTTGTAGTAGGATTGCCAATGAAGTTAGCAGACGCCGATATTTTAAAAAAATATGAATATTTTGGTAAATTTGGAAAAATAACAAAAATTGTAATCAATCAAAGCACTTCCTACGCTGGCAGTCAGACTCCTTCAGCATCTGCATTCGTGACATACTCGCAGAACAACGACGCGCTCCGTGCGATTCAAGCAGTGAACAATGTCTGCATCGATGGAAGAGTTTTGAAGACAAGTCTAGGAACAACAAAGTACTGCAGCTACTTTATGAAGAACATGCCGTGCCCCAAGCAGGACTGCATGTATCTGCACAAGATGGACCGAGAAGCCACCTTCACAAAGGAAGACATGAATCAAGGAAAACATCAGGAGTACGAAAAGAAGCTGCATGACACTTTCATTCAACAATTCAACAAACCGGAGAACCTGGTCATGCCCTTGAAGGCTCCGATGTCTTCACGTCTTGTCACGCTAGGTAGAAGCAGCGCCTGGTCCGGACACGCGACCTCATCTTCCTCAAAAACAAAATCGAAGGACGTCAAGTCAGCCAGAGTACCAAAGGAACTAAAAATGGAAAACATAAATAGCAACAAAAAAATAAACAAGAACGATTGTTACCTGTCCTCTGCTACAAATCTGCAAAACTTATCAATATCCAAAACCCAGAATGCCGGAGACAGGCGAAACTTATTTGGACAAAGCGTTGGAAGTGGAGACAGTTCTACAGGGGTCAGCCACAGCGAAGCCCTGCCGGAAACAAAGTATCAGAACGGTCAGAACTTGAGTTACTACACCGGTGTTTACAACTCCAGCAGCGCGGGGGATGGTCGGTTATCCCAGCAGATCTCTCAGGAAAGTTACCCCAATGAAGAAGGAATGGTGAGATCGTCGTTCATGAATATGCCCTCGAATTCTCAGATGCGAACAGTGTTCAAAGAAAACCCGAATATCTACACCCAGAAAATGTCACTGTATCCCTCTGAAAGAAGACCTTCAAATTTTGATATTCTGGCAGGACAAACAGAAGCCAGTTACAGCCCTGCTACACCCTTCCACGAACCTGGTGCTCACAGCTCGTTTTATCAAGCTCCAATCGGAGGAAAAATGAAAACAATTCAACCAAAAAATTCGATAAGCAAAATACCACAAATGAAGACTTCTATGAACTACAATAAAACATTTGCTTCGAAGCCAAGCACCCCGCACACCCTCTCCCATAGGCAGCTGGAGGACCTGGAGATATACCACACAAAGCTTGTAAATGAAGAACTAGGATTCGATCCCTTTGAAGAAACTCAGAAAGGATTAGCTGAATTGATGCGGAAAGAGAAGATAAATCAAAATAAAAAGTCTCAAACTGAAGGGATTGTAACAAAGGCTTGTAAGCCTCCTCCGGGATTCAATCACATCAACATCGGGATGTCAAAAACCGGCTCCACATTAAATAACCACTCCGGGGCACATTACCAAAGACGCCATGAAGCAAATAATATAGACAACTCAGAAGTAATATTGAAGAAATATTCTAAGAAGCCAGAACACAATTCGTTTATCAATATACCCATTGGATGCATGCGTATACCAGGTACGCAGTTCCTACTCCAAACAGATCCTGGTATAACAGCCAGTTTCGAAAATTATAATAATAATACACATTATATAACTCAGCCTATATTGCACAACACATGGACAAACAATAACGACGAACATATAATAACAAACAATCTATTGCTAAATGGAATACCACCTGATATAACTGTCGAAGGCAACCAACAATTACAAGAATTTCAAAACACCGATATACCATTGTTATTAAACAATACGAAGTCAGAATCTAATAATTAGGACCTAATAATACTATGACAAAGCACAAACATTGAATTATGATATTATTGTCAAATTTACCAAGTTTTAACAAATAAAAAAATTATATTGAATGTTTTACTTACTATTTTACGAAGTGTTTGTCATTCCAATATTTCTTGACATGATAAATAATTGTGATATTTAAAAGTTAGAAAATAAGAACAAAATTGTTGAATATATTATTAACATTTCTATATAATTCTATATATTTTTCACAAATTAAATAAATGTGAACTATTTGACAGGTACTTGAGTTTTATTCATTTGACAACTAAACAATCTTTTTAAGCGCCATCTCATGAATATAACCTAAACTATTTTCAGTAATACAGAGAACAATAAGGTTTGAAGTCTGACTAAATAAATATTTCATTTCTTGAAACTTTGAAAATTCAATTTCATTTATAAAAATTTATTTTCAAAAGTACTTACGTTAAAACGTTTCCAAAATCTCCATCATGTAGATACTCCATGGAAGTTTTTAAACTTCTACGTCAGCCTAACTGGGGTACCAAAGCAATTTCTGGAGACTTCATTAATTCTGAAATTAAAGAAAAGCAAAATTAAATATTTTATTTCTTGTAGAAAACTTAACAAAGTACAAATTATAAAAACATGTTGCAATATTATTTCGTTGTATGTTAAAGTTTTGCGCAATAATAAGTATGACCTTTAAAAAATAACATTTAATTTTATTGTAATATCTATTTCAACAAATATATACTTGTCGCACGAATATTTCTGCCCCTTTTTGACCTTGCGAGTCTAAAAAGGACCGAGATAGTGCATATATGGTTGCAATGTGATAGAAGCCATATTTGGAAACTATTTATTGTTGACTGTTTGTAGAACAGAGTGTAAAAGAAATGCAAACAGTACTTGCAGCTGGTTCGTGCAATACATAAAGCTTTGATATTAGGAAGTTATAAAGAAAGAAAATTAAAATCTTTAGTACTTATCACGCAAATAAAAAGCCAATGAGACATACTAGCCTATATTACAATAACAATTAAAGAAATTACAAATCCATTGCTGTATTTTTGTTCAGTAGGGGTTTTTGCTAAACCCCAAACTGCGCTGTCATTTGAATTATGAAATAAGCATCATTTGCAATCAATAAATTTGCATTTAAACTAATCCAGCAGTACATTTATAGGTAATATTCATTAATAAATTCGCACACGCGATCCAACTAGTAACGACGCTCCACGACGCCCAGCGTCGGTTTTAAACATTTCTTTTTAAATAAATAAACGAAAAATAATAAAGTACAGGAATTACGAGTGACGGTGCATCGCGTTTTTGATCGCAGCTACAAAACGTACAGCATATAAACTTCATCTCTCTCGACGCTTGTAACAGTCGTTCGTCGCCGTCGGTGTAGTTTGGTCGTCTCTAGCAGCCGTCGCGACGCTCTTGGTTCGGTTTATCTCGATCTGATATCTCTCTTTAGGGATTTAGGTGTTTTTTTAAATATTCTTATCACGTGCCAGCGATATTTTCGTTATTTTAAAATTATTTTTGTTCAAAATGTTTCGATTAATTTATTTAATTATGTGATTATTTTTAATTGATTTTTTTTAGTGATTTTTAAACGATTATTTTTTATTGATGGACTAATTTAAATTAAGTGTTATTAGCTGCAGTGATAGAACACCCTTAATTGTAAGTAATTATTTCATATTTATTTCATTTGTAAATATTTCTAAGTGTTGGAGAAATTTTCTTCTTGAACAATTTTTAAGACAGAATTTGATAAAATTTAAATATGACGTTTGTTTTTTTGTGTATGCTTTGAATTCAATAATATAATTCGTAATTTTATTTCAAATTTTAATCCAAATTAAAATAATTTTTCATATAAAGTGACTAAAATATTTTCTATATATCGTTAAGTATAACGTTCCAGGTGTATGTTTATGATCTTATATGTTTGGTACTGAATTTTGTATGGTTACTCGAAAACGGCTCCGTCAATGTTTTTGAAAATTGCCAATTTCGCAGAGAAAAAAATTGTAAGACTTTTGGCGTCCCCCGGATTTTCCCCTAAAATTCCTGAAAACCCGTAATTTTGGAAAAACTGGAAAAAACAATTCGCAGTATAACTTCTAATTCGTAAAACTTAGAAAGTTGAAATATTGAATGTGTATTACGTTTTTGAATGCGAACATATTTCAAAATTTAGAAATTCAAAATTTTATAAAAAGGGCGCTGAGAAAATTAAGAGGCCCGGTAGGAAACTTTAGAGAAAGCTCAGATTTTGCATTGTGTAATAATTGAATATTATATTAAAAAAACGGGGGCGATTTTTGCCGAGGGAATTAAATTGTGCTAGAAAGTTGAAATTTTGTATGTGGGCTAACTTTGGTACCTAATTTACGAATAGAAGGTTAGTCAGTTTATATCAAGAATTATTTGTTGTTATGTGTAAAATTAATATAAAACGAGTTAAATATTTCAAATTAAAAATGTAAAAATTTGAAAAGAAATTTAATTCACGCTAGTAACGTTACAATTACCTTATGATAACGTTATATATCGTTATTTACTTTATGATAAAATTATTTTAACGTTATTTACCGTTATATATATATATATATATATATATATATATATATATATATTATATATATACGTATACAATATATCGTCTCTATTGAACAGAAATAGCTTATATCACCTTGATATATGAACCGAAGGGATTATTGGTTTAACAATGGTTAAAACATACTATTTCCTTTTCCATGATCGCTCCTCCACCCTTCCTTACGCAAAGGGTCCAGAGGGCGCTATCGACAATTCATTCAAAGGAAGTAGAAAAGCAAGACTACAAAAGGGTATGAACGCATTGAGAAAAAATCCGTATATCATATTGTAATTTACTGATAAAGAAAAACTTGAAACTTAGGTAAAAAGTAAGTTTTTCTGTTTTTCTGACTTGCTGAACTTTACCGATAAATAATAAACATATTGTAGAGTTCTACGTCTTGTGACGCGATTCTTAAGAGGTTGGCTTCTTCGCCCAGGGGTTTATTAGGCAGTTCGTGGAAGAAACTGAAGGAATATTTACTGTACCTATCGGCGGTGGGAGGGAAATCGCCCTCTGGGTACTTGAAATAACAGCAGGGTGAAAGAAAGGGTACACAGTTATTATTAGGCCCCGAATTTATATGTATTATGCATATTATGAGAAAATGCATATTTATTAATGCGTTTTAACATATTTTAAATTTAAGGACGTTCCCAAGAAAACCACTTTTTGTACGATCTTGACAATGGGCTTGTGTCCTTTGTCTTAATTTCTATAAAAGTGTACTATATATTGATAAAGTGGGTTACTAGAACCTCTAATGTTCAATTATTTGGTAATAACTCCTTATATGTCAGGAGATATTAACAATTAAAAAAGTCATTTTGTCTCTTTAATTATTAAAGGGATTCAACGTTGTACAACATTCCAAATGCATGTGACATCACAACCGCTGCCAACCTTACACCTCATAAATCTCTGCTATATGTTTTTATATATCAAAATAACAAATATTATTTACAGTTATTTCAAGGAACAATAAAATTTCAATATTATGTCTGCCGTAACAGGGTTAAATAAAATAAAAACTTATTATTCTTTGACTTGACAATATTGACTTTCATAATAAAAGAAATATTTTAAAATCTTTTTCGATGTATTTTCTTTAATGGCAGGGGAGTGCAAGTGCACCCCTCGCACTCCCTCCCGACACTCATGCATATAAGATTATAACTTCATCTATAATTATGTATTTGATACCTGTTTGTTTGAATAACCTAAGGCCTAATTAATAAATAATAAACAATGATAATTAGATAACTAATTTGTGAAGAAAGTAGTCCCTGTACCGCAGGTTATCAACGCCTGCTCCGTACTCTAAAACAACTCTTCATAATAGTTGTTTTACATGCATGTAGGAACATAAAAGAAAAGTTTTCCATTTTGTTTTACAAAATGGAATATAATTTATATAAATATTTGTCCGTAGTAAGTTTTAATTATGTTTTGCACCAGTTTTGCCACTTTTCGCGTTGTCAGTCTGTATGTAGTACACAGAATATAGAAGCCTTATTGAAACAAACAAACAAACAGGCAGGCAAACAAACATACAACACAGAATAAACTATTTTAGCAGTTGTTGAACTACTTATGAAACAAACTTATAATTTTATTAATAAAAACTTTATTTTCAGTCATTGTTGTTTTATTTGTTTAGAAATTGTTAATTTCAATTGTCTGTGTCAGTAGTGAGTGTTAGGTATCATTCCCACTTATTGCTTTAGTTTCATTTTATACCGTCACGATCATTTTATATCGTGACGATGGTTTTACCCATACTCGCATCTATAAGTTGTAAATTATGTATTGCAAATGTTTATAAATGTATATATTGTTTTAAGAGCTAATAACTTTTGAAAGTTGATGCACTCAAATGAATATTAAGAAAAACAGACAGAAAAGTTTGATTAAATCCATTAAATTCTGTCTCAGCTGTGAAAAATACTGAAGTTACAGTTAGGAAAAGCCCTTAAGAGCAGCCCGCGCTTTGTGGATACATTCTAATATTTCTAAATACATTCTACAAGGCGGAATAAAGCAAATTGGTTTCTTTTTTTAGGGAAATAATAAATGAATGAAATTGAACTTAACGTAGGCCTTGAAGGCCGTCGGGCCAACAGACCATGAACTCTTTAAGAAGCCACGGGGAAAACGTTTATTTAATTAAAAAAAAAATCTGTTAGATATTCTGCAATTTTAATGAAATATAGCTAAGTGTTTAACTTAAGATTCTAGAGATATTTTATAAACTACTGATAAAAGCTTGTCAGAATGTTTGGTCTTTGCCTTCTTAACTTCCGGTTCAGGGCGGAACTGCTAAACGCAGCTAGTCCATGGTTGACTGACTTCTCCGCTCAATTGACTTCAACTAATGAGGCGTTTTCTTTTAGTTTATTTTACAAACTTAAAATTTCCGTTCTGTCTTGAAATTTACTTACATATATATATATAGTTGTATAAATAGAAAAAATATTATTAAGAAAATTATATAAGATATAGACGTCCAAGGAGGGGGTAAACGGGGCAGTGGGAGACGGGTAACAAACAAAATGAATTCGACAATTTGTATTTTAATGTAATTATATATTGTTATTGATTTTATACATAAATGCTCATGCTTAAAAAAGGGTTTAAGAGCCGTATAAATTTACGACACAATAGTGCATTTTATCTTATTCGTTCCTATATACATTATAAAGAAATTAGTGAAACAGTGTGTCACAGATTTATACGCCACAACTTGTTTTAAGCATGAGTCACCGGTGATCTCTCGTAATTTGAACTATAGTTTGTTGTTTAAAGAGTGCAAGCCTTTATGTGGGCCCGTAGTTCGTTAATTAAATTTTTGAATTAAAATATGTTTTTAACTTAAATATATTTTCGTTTCCCAAAAACTTATGATGTATCTATTTGTAAATTACCTAATTTAAGCCTTCAAATTTTTCAAATTTTACTTTTCTTTCATTAATTACATACTCAATTATTGAACAATTCCAAATTTGAACTTTATCCAAAATTTCCTGACACTTTTCTCAATGCCAGTACTCTCAATTTTCGAAATTCAAAACAACGAATTTTTCACAATCAATAGCTGAATACATATACGAAATTTCAACCTTCTATCTCTTACGAATTATAAGTTTTAGACCAAAATTACGGGTTTTCAGGAAACTGAGTGGAAAATTTGAAAACGTCAAATGTCTTAGAATCTTTTGTTCTATAAAACAGACAATTTTCAAAAAGGTTGATGAAACTGTTTTCGAACCACCATACAAACTTCAATAGCAACCATATGGAGGAGATATTCTTCAGACGCCCATGCTGATAAGACGGTTATTAAGCATCACCATCACAAGCTGTCACTAGTTGATAGTTTTAATAAGAACCATAAAATATTAATAGGTCAATATCCATCTCAAGCATTCTATGAAAAATGGGATCAAAGAGTTTCATCAATTTCCTGAAAACTATCAACTCCTTTCCTCCTTTTTATGATCTACGATTTAATCAAAAATGAACAAGACCTCCCTGAGGATAGAAACCGGGAGAGCAGAGGAAGTGTGAGAGGGTTAAGTACACGGCATTACTCGGGTGGTGATTGGTGTTTTTCTGTGGTAGTATCTTGGCAAGACAATCTGAAGACGAGACGACGTTTCTTGAGTTTTTAGGCGATGCTCTTAAAGATCTAATGGTACGAAACGATGGGGTTTTCGCGTTCCATCGATCATCCTGTATGTTGGAAGGCAAATCTTCATTTTGTAATATAGAAACAAGGAACGTATAAAAATAAGTAATGTAGACCAACTTATAATAGATTCTGAAAACGTGAAATCTAGATTAGAATATTAAATATCGAAACAGTGAGTGGGAATGAGGCCTAACTTGGTCTGGTAGATATTTTTGGCATATGCTCATCCTCCCGCCACTCCACACGGGCAGACATACTCAAAACCCTGTCCATGTCCTCGACCATGTTTACCCAATTATGGATATATGTTTGCTCTGATGTTAGGGAACAAATAAAATAAGAATTTTCAAAGCATCACGCGCGGTTGTGGCACTTCCAAAAAAAACCTGTCAAAAACCACTGGGTGTCGTGAGCATGCCGAGGTGTGCGACCAAACACTTTCTCGGGGGGTTGATGGAAATGGAAAGGGAGTATCGTTGGACAGAGTAAACAGAAGGGTGTGTTATGACAGAGATGACACAAGTATGTCTTATTTACCCCCTGGTGGTGGAAGACGTAGAAATATTGCTCTCGTTTTCGTGATATTAAAAAAAATGATCGTACCAAATTAGTTGTCATATTGTCCTAGAATAATTGTCACATTAATAGAACTAGCGTTTACCCCCGTCGCAAGCGACGTCTGTGTTTTGTGTGTGAATTTCTCATATTTTAATTTATTCTCCCACTTCTGAATTTATCTTCTATCATTCTCCCACTTCTAAATTTGTCTTAACTTCAAAACTGCCCCACAACCTACTTTACTCTTCTACTAATTATGAAAGATGTAGCCAAATATGAACTGTCAAAAAGCTATTGCCTCATTACACTCTCTATTTAAATTATTTGAATTCTTGATTTTCTATGTCTGCAAACGATTTTAAAATAAACTTTAACTTTACATGCTCTCCCCTATTGCTATTGCTGTCTATATAACAAAAGCTACAAATAATGACAACGTTATAATTCTGATAATTTCCGTTATGACGTCATAAACGATTTAAACCTTTTCAAAACATTCCAAAACACCGATTTATATTTTCTATATTTGTTTGTAAATAGCAGGAGGGATGTCAAGGGGTGAAGGTGGGTGATAGGGGTGACGCCGCCTTTGACGGGTTGGTTTCTAAGGGTTACTTGCTTTTGTTTCTATATATTATTACCCTTTTGTGTATTTCGTACCTTTTGTTACACACTTTCAGCTAATAGAATTACATAAGCCAACAAACTCATTGTTGCTTATGTAATTTCATTTAGACAGAGCCGAATTTATGTTGGTGGAAAAGGGTACAATAAGAAGCCACAACAATGCATCTTATTGGGATGAAAATGAAGTGTCGAACCTTCAGAAAGGTTGTTCATAAACTTAGAGTTATTACCTAAGTCCTAGCTTTTGTTATTTCTAATTAAAATGTGAAATGTTCCGCATTTCATTATATAGTTATATATAAAGAGAGTCATACAACCTATTCCATCTCTGTGAAACATTTAACAACATAAATTTCATACAGTTTCCATATTAAATATTAATTGATACGTAATAACATTAACTCCTTCAAATTGTCAGATACTACACATCTTACATTATATTGTCTCACTAAAATGACGTAATATAATGTGTTTGAAGTGTAATATGTATCAATTTATTAGACGCTTTCAAAACCGCTTATTATTACTATGTAGTATGTATATATTAATCCAGGGTAATTACAAATTATCCAGGTTGATGAATCCTGAATAATAAGGCGTATTAAGATGAAGAGAGGGGAAAGTAATTATAACAAAATACTAAAGCAGAGGGTGTGAAAGTGATGGCGGTGTATTAGTATTAAATTTTACCTTTTAGTCACTTATTTATTTAATTTTAATTTGCTTCGATGTTGTTTACTTCACTGACAGGTTTAATTCAAAGAATAGCTTAGTTATACAATATATATATTTGTAAAGACACATCCATATTAATACAGAAATAAACGTGGCAACTGCGCCGAGTGTTATTCGTTGTAACACATCGCAAACATAACCAAGTACCGCGCTTATGTTGAAGCAATATAAAAGCGCTGTTGCCACATCACTACTACTGTACGATTCATCACAATAATATCTCGATAACGGCGTGGTCAATAATTTAAATTTTTTTGTATAAGGTCTGTGACTACGATTTTTATAACATATCAAATTTTCATGAAGTTTATAGAAAAACTTATATTCCTGTGCTAAAATTACAGAATTTTGATTTCCATTTTCTTAAAAATAGCGTGGTCAATTTAAAAATAATTAGGGTTATATTATTCGTATTTAATCAAAGCATAATTAGGCAAAGTTTTATTCAAATCCTGCATTAGGAGATGTATAGAAAAGCCTGTCAAAAACTGCGACTATTTCTTTTTAAGTTGACAAGAGAATATTGCCCAAATTTTCAAAACAACTGTGTAATTTTAACAAGAGCAATGAATAATTACTTTAAATTTGTAACTTTCGTGAATATAATTTAACAAATAAAATAGCGATTTTAAAGATATCACCCTTACAGAGTTCTTAAGAATTTCGCGACTTTTCCAGACAGTTTTCCAGGCGTTTATTTATAATTGTGTTTCATTTATAAATGTCACCGTTACTTTTGTCACGAACTGTTTCGTAATTATTACTGGAACTGAAAGTCTTAACGACTGATGAGAAAAATAAGAAGAGAAAAGTGCGTTGTGCATTTTAGAATACCCCCACTCGCGTTACCCCATCGCCCTGTTCTTGTGCTTCACAATTTTCTCTATTTAAACACGGAGTCACCTTGAGCTATCGGGGCTAATTAAGCGTATGAACAATTAATTATTCTATTCAAGGTAAAATGTCAGTTTGTAAGATGTTTAATGATAGCAACAGTGAAGACAATAGGCCCTCCCTGCCTTTTAAATTTATTCTGCAGCTGTTTTATAGTTCAATATTTTTGGAATAATTCCTAAAGCATAATAATTATAGTTTATAGAAGCGGTTTTTTCATTATTGAAAGGTTTTGCACCCTGGCTAATCTGTTGTAAGTTGGACCAACCTTAAAATAACCCCTCAATCCGGCACTGTACATCTATATATTCACAAACAGAGGCATCGCAACTTGTTCAAATGTCTTCTATGTTTAAACAATTTTATTTTTATTGTATATTTAAAACTGAGTGTTTGTGGAACACAATAAAAGGGAAGTTCTATCCGTTTGACATCATAACGAGCTTGCTGTTAGCGTGCGCGTTCTATTGACTGTTCAAATTTATAGATTGATCTTAAAAGGGTCCTAATAAATAGTACAGAGAAATAAGTTGTAAAAAAAACGTTTCGTTTGATAAAATCTTTTCAATTGTGATATTCAATTTTATTAGCTGTATTACACGTTTAGTATTTCATTGCTGATGTGTAAAAGAGAAGGAGATATTAATGATAATGTTTTGATAAGAGATAGTTAGTTAAAAATTTTGAACTATCAACATTGTGTTCCATTATTAACCTCAGAGTTTATATATTATACTAGAGTTTACCCCCGTCTTTTTAGCGTGTATGATTTGAATCCAATAAAATAATTCGTAATTACATTTCATATTTAACTCTATTTTTAAATTGAAATAATAACTCGCTCAATAATAAATTGACTAAAAATATATATTTTTTTTATCAAAATAAAAAATATTTTCAATTTATGCGTTATTTAAATAAGTTACCAAGGTTAACCTATATACAAAATTTCAACTTTCTAGCACAATTTTTACTCTCGGCAAAAACCGCCGCCGTGCCCCCAAATACAATTTTGAATTTTCTTTTATTAATAACATACTTAATTATTCTAGAATCCAGAATATGAACTTTCCCCAAAGTTCCCTGCCGGGCCCCTGAATTTCTTCAACCCCCCCCTTTTTAAATTTCTAATTTTTGAAAAATGTCAGTATTGAATACCTTAATATAAATGCAAAATTTCAACTTTCTATCTTTTACGAATTAAAAGTAATACAGCAAAAAAGGACTCACTTTTTTTTCCAGTTTTTCCAAAATTACAGGTTTCCAGGAAATTCGGGGACGCCAAAAGTCTTAGAATTTTTTTCTTTACTAAATAGGAAATTTTAAAAAACTTCCCTGGAGCTACGTTTCGGGCTACGATACAAAATTCGAACCAAACATATAAGAATATAAGACTATAAGAATATAAATATACACCTGGGACATTATAATATAGGATATACTCGTATTATATATATTTTGTAAAGCCAAAATGATTTAAGAAACAAATCAATAATATTTGATATATATTTGTTCTAAACCTTGAAAAATAACTGGATAAATTCATGAGAAAATATTACAAATGTACGAGTATATATTCATATCATGTTCATCTATTAAAAGAAAATTACTTTAAAAACTTATAAAAAACTTTCCGTTCATTACGAAGGTCAAAGCTTCATGAGACTCCTTTGAGAGTTCAACGTAGTTTGCATGTAGAAACATTCAGTAGTAAATTGTATGAAGAGGTTTTTACATTTCGCTATTTGAATTTTATATAAAATGTCAGAATCTACATTAGTTTTATGATTTGAATCAAATTGTCTGTCGTCTTAGTTAGAATTGTGACGTCAACGTCTTTTTGTCTGTCGTTCAATAATGCATAGTAGTTCTACATCTATAATTTTGTAAGAATTTAGATTCATAAGTATAGGTATAGGTGTGCTGAGTATACGGCAGTGACGAAAGAGTTTTTAGACGAGTCTGAACAAAGTCTGAGCGAAATCTAAGCTAAGTCTGAACAAAGTCTGAGCGAAGTCTTACACACTTTTTCAATGTTTTAGCAATCGACACAACTTTTCCGCTAGTATTTACGCCGTATCAGTATCATAGCTATTTTATACTCTGCGAAACACATCACTACACTTATATTAGATTTATTCGATATCTTTCTTATCACCCATCCGCCTTTTTTCATTATTTTCATTACATCACAACAAAAAACACCCTTTCTTCATGGTTTTGTCATAGTTTTGTACAAACTATTTGGTTTTATCCACCCTTCCTCTACCTCACCCCTCACTCGACGACATCTCTTGATACAACACACTTTAGAGGGAGTTTTTATCGATAAGCTTTTAGAGGATCATCGAATAGTGAGAAGATGCCTATTGCCTGTGTCGAGGGTGGATTGTTGTAGTACAATGGATGTATCAGGAAGACGCGGAAATGTTCCAAACTTATGTACACATTTTGACAACAGGGCTGGACAACCATTTCACACAATAAGTTTGAAACAAAAGATTGTAAACCTTAAAAATAATTAATAAATGGGTTGTTTGCAGCTTGTGCATTAGAGAATAACACGCTACAACGCTAAACCTATCCGAACCTTGTAAATGCAATCAGACTGGAAGGGAATGCAATCTAATATAAGTGTAGTGATGTGTTTCGCAGAGTATAAAATAGCTATGATACTGACACGGCGTAAATACAAGCGGAAAAGTTCTCATGAACGCTATAGATATTGCTGTAGTGGTAACAGTTAATGGGCTTGTGTCCTATGTCTTAATTTCTATAAAAGTGTACTATATATTGATAAAGTGGGTTACTAGAACCTCAAATGTTCAATTATTTTTTAATAACACCTTATATGTTAGGAGTTATTAACAATTAAAAAAATCATTTTGTCTCTTTAATTATTAAAGGGATTCAACGTTGTACACATTTCAAATGATTGTAACATCACAACCGCTGCCAACCTTACAGCTCATAAATCTCTGCTATATGTATTTATATATCAAAATACCAAATATTATTTACAGCTATTTCAAGAAACAATAAAATTTCAATATTATGTCTGCCTTAACAGGGTTAAATAAAGTAAAAACTTATTATTCTTTGATTTGACTTGATTATTTGACTACCAACAGCTACAAAACATTACCACAGCACTGACTCACTCAACAAATAACTGACGTATAAATGCATTTCACGTCATACAATCTCTAGCGCTAAAACTACAATTCAAACTTTTAAATGCTATATTATTATAATATTTAGATATTTAATAAAATAGACACGCCAATACACATTTATTTACATCAATTTCAATCAACAATTAAATTGGTGCATACTGTGAGGTTTTAATAAAAGTAGATAAAAAGGAATTGACAATTTATGGTAAATAATAAACTTTAAATGTTTTTTCTTTAAATTTCAGGTATGATTTAAGTTAAACAGTGTAATTATTAAAATGTGTATGTAAATTACTAAAACAAACTTTAAATTTAAGCATGAGTTTGTTTAAAATTTACCATTGCTAATAAAACTATATATGTAAAAAACCTGAAGGATAGATAATCGAAAATATGTCAAATAAAATAATCAAATTTATATTTTCAAATATTTTTCATAACCCACAGGCAATTTTACAAAAAGTACTACGGTATTCCTTACAAAATTAAATTGTCGTTTCAAATAAAGAGAAACTAGTTACACAATTGCAAACAAAAGTTACAACCTAACTTTTACAAAGTTTGTGTTTTTGTTCAAAAGCACGAAAAAAGAAACGAAATTAAATATTGTCATAAAAAGTATCGGTAACTTAAAAAGAACGTAGCCCGCGGTTGGTCTTCGGTAAAGGCAATTTGTACATTATGTAAACAAAGTACAAAAAGAATAAGAAACTTGGTTAATATATATTTCAGAAACAATAAATTCGATTTTCTTTTTTTTTTTTACCCTCCAATTCGTCCGGCAAGTCTAATTGAAGTTTACAACTAAGGCAATAAATCGAAAGATATTTTATGAGTTTTACTTAAGTTTGGCGGGAAATTTATTCAAATTACCCGTGTAATTTTAAGATGATGACCAATTAGAATTTGAAAGTTTTTTAATACGTACTACAAAAAGTTTTTTAATACTTGAGAAGAAGTCGATTTCTATCCAGAGTTTCTAGTGCTATGTTTTCCTAGGTTTAGTTTTGCTATGGTGGCACTATGTCGATGTCACTTTACCGTTGCTTACAGTTGGATTTATTTGCAATATGGTTCAATCGGAACATCATTTTGTGGTGAGCAACTAAAGCCGCAACCACCACCGCACCTGCATCAGTTCTAGCGCCACAGGCGTCCGCAGAGTCTCATTAAACGGAATCGATATCGTTTCACTTATATCACCTAAAAGCAGCGCTTCTAAAACTATGTAGCATGAACAAATTCAAAAAAACATATATTTCTGAAGCTTGTTATTGTTATTCTTTAATATTTTATTTTATAAACGTTTGAATCAAATGCGGTTCTATTCCAAGGCAGTTTTGAATCAATGCGCAATCAAATCAAACTTGTGTACTGTAGGGTGTATTGGAGTTGCTTTACACTCCCATATAATTCAGCATGAGAGCAAACTTGTACTTTAGTTTTTATCGATACACCACTGTTATGAAAGAGACTATTGCTGAGACTGCTGATTGCATTTACAAGGTTTCGGATAGATAAAGCGTAGTAGCGCGTATACGTCCGGTCAAAATTCGCTTAAATACGCTTGCAGTTTGCATCATTAATATAACTTAAACCTAATCATAAAGCAAACTAAAACATAAAACTAGAACCACCTCTTCCTTCTACCCCTCGTGTCACTCATTCTGTCCTATTATCCTCTACTTAACTGTTTTTAACTCCACGTTTTCTACTTTTTCCTCTTTCTTCTCTTGTCTCCTCTCAACAGCTACGCCATCTTCTTTTTACTGACAATCGTAATCTTGCATTCCCCAACCCAGTAAACAATTTGGTGAAATGTTTTGTTTTGTAACGTTTCTATCACTATTGCACTTTAATTATAGTTTGCATCAACGTTATCTTCATTTGTATTCCGACAAATGGAGTTATTTCGCCATTGGTAGCCGATAAAATAAACACTGAACTGTAAATGAACTCTTTCATGACAAAAAAATCATACGCATTTTCAATATGATAGCAAAGTGACTTGAAAATGTTTGGTCTTTGTTGCGTCGATATTGCGGTCGTATAAAATTCGAATACGATATTCTAGAACTCGACCTAGAATAGGAATCGACATTTGGGCCACAATAACAAAAAAAGAGTATCCGATTTGAAGGCATTTTGGATCAAAAACGGAGCCGAAAGTTTCAGAAGCAAAATGCATTACCCCACCCTATAAACATAAGCTTTAAAATACGAAATTCCTTTTCCTGAACGTACCCAAATATATTTTCTATCTGTGGTTTAGAACATGCTTCGAAAAATCTTACTCAAATTGTAATAAGGCTATTAGCTATGTCATAGCCTGCACATACTAGTTTTAAAATTATAATAAAGTGATATTTTAGAGAAAGTACAAAGTTAAAGAAACACTGATGCCTTATCAAATGATCTCAACTCTTGCACCTTCAATGAACTTTGCACCGCTTATCGTAAATCCTTAAAGGGTGTTCTATTAATTCAAGAAATGGGAGGCCATCAATCTCAGGATACCAAATACCGTTATTCTTAATCAAGAACTTCTTCGAGATTAAGATCGTATTTCTAAAAGAATGCAATAAGAAAAAAATTAAATACATTTTCTGAAATAAAATAAAATGAAAATGATTCGCTCGTTGTTGGCTGCTTGAGTCAATGCTTTGCGATCGATTAGAATCGGTGAAACTTTTATTACTAAACTGTATGATAAATTAATTTGGTTTACTTATTTGTATTTTGGTACGACTGATTTTTCATTGTCTCCACTATAATACTAATGAAAATAATTTGTTTTAACCGTTGAGTTTAATTTGCCCTTTAGTTAGCATGTGACCCCTCTCTTTCCGGTATGAGAGCCCTAAATTCATCAAATATTAACGAGTACACATTTATGTACACACACGTCATTAAATATGCATCGTATATAAATTCTTGATTAGCTCTACTCTTACCTTGAATTATTATTTAAAATATTTATAAAATACTAGCTGACCCGAGAGACGTTGTCCTGTCCAAATTTCAATAAAGTCTTTCACAATTCAACTGAATCAATTTTTCGTCACTATTAGCTTGATAAACATTTTGACAATCCAAAAAAGATTGTCGCGGCGGTGAAATTTTTTTTTAAAGAAATATTAGTACGTAGAATTTTCCGCTGATTCCAAATCTGAAAGCCATTTTCAAATCGGTCAATCCGTTACTAATTAGACCGATTTTTGCTGATGGAAAAAAAATTGTCGCGGGGGCGAAATTTTTAAATTAAACAAGTATGTCGAACACACCGAGTTGTGAACCATCCAAATTAAATTAGTGAGCAACCCAATGGAAGACAGGAGATTGAAGATGACTTAATTACTGGTTTTGTCACTGCACATGAAAGATCGCAATATAAATAAATTTGGACATTTCTGCAAAGGATAATACATGTTTCACTACTAGTAGAGATGAAAAATAAAACTAAAACAGTAGGCCTTAATGGTACTTTATATTTTGAATTGGTTATACTCGCGTTTCCACTGATATTTTAAAAATCAAAAGGAATCCTTAGATTACAAATAAAATTAATTAAAATAATTGCTAAACTTTTTTAACTTAGAAAAGAATCCAAACGTTGTGAGACAATAAAAAAAGATTCTAGCACGTTTTAAAAACATTTTAGGAAGTAACTAAATAAAAATTTAAAAAGTTCACCACGATAATTTGATTTT
The DNA here is from genome assembly GCA_963678705.1 of Panorpa germanica. NCBI lineage: Eukaryota > Metazoa > Arthropoda > Insecta > Mecoptera > Panorpidae > Panorpa > Panorpa germanica. The sequence goes on from OY783219.1 coordinate 5,093,249, forward strand.
GATGATTATTTTAACATAAAAGAGCTGTTTTTATTAATGAGGTTCCATTGCCGGTCATGGAACTGTTAACAATGCTATTATAATCTCGTAAATAATGGTTTTTAATTGCGCGAGATATTCCAGCATCTTTTCCAAGTTAATAATCTAACAAACTTTACGGTCACAATGTGGTTTATTATAATTTACTCAGTTTTAAACCATTATTTTTTTTAAATATGTCATAATTCCTTTTTCTCCAAAAATTATCATCATTAAAAAGTTTGTTTGACTATATGATGAGGTTAATATTTGCGAATTGAAAGAAGCATAGCGAAACTTTTATGTATAATAAACGTTTGAGTTTGCCCCCACGCAAGCGACGTCTGTCTTTTATGTATGAATGGGCTTGTGTCCTCATTTTTTAGTGATCGATTTTTCAATTGTTGATTGAAATTAATGTTAATAAATGTGTATTGGCGTGTCTATTTTATTAAATATCTAAATGTTGACTGAGTTACAGCAATTAAAAGTTTGAATTGTAGTTTTAGCGCTAGAAATAGTCAGCCATATTTGTATGACATGAAATAGATTTTAACGTCAGTTATTTGTTGAGTAGGTCAAATCTGTGGTAATGTTCTGTAGCTGTTGGTAGTCAAATAATCAAGTCAAATTTCCTTGCAATAACTCGTTTTTCTTCGTTTTTATTTTATTTAACCCTGCTAAGGCAGACATAATATTGAAATTTGATTGTTCCTTGAAATAGCTGTAAATAATATTTGATATTTTGATATATAAATACATATAGCAGATATTTATGAGCTGTAAGGTTGGTAACCTTACACAAGGATTGTGATGTCACATGCACTTGGAATGTGTACAACGTTGAATCCCTTTAATAATTAAAGAGACAAAATGACTTTTTTAATTGTTAATATCTCTTAACATATAAGGAGTTATTAAAAGATAATTGAACATTTGAGGTTCTAGTAACCCACTTTATCAATATATAGGACAGTTTTATAGAAATTAAGAGACAGGACACAAGCCCATTGAATTTTAAGTCCATTTTTAAATTGAAATATTTAACTCGTTCTATATTTATTTTACATATAACAATAAATAATTTTAACAAAGATATATAACGTTATAAATAACGCTAAATAACGTTAAGATAACGCTAACGTTAATATAGAGTGTTGTTTCATTCAATATCCAATTAAAAGTACAAAATGATCAAAGTTTGGTTAATCCAGAAAGAAAGAAATAAATAAAAATCTATGTTTCTAAACAACTTTATACTTTTCTTAGAATTTTCCAATTGCCGGGTGATACCAGGGTGGGGAGGGGAAGGAAGAGCAGGAGAGAGAGGATCTATATCCACATAACAAGTTTATAAACTTTTTCATTTTATTTCATGATTTGTGGTTATACTAGAACAACGTTAAGAATTTTAAATTAAGTTTATGCGATGAAATGGTAGCTGAGGTAACTCTAGAAAATGAACTACATTTTCAAGATGTGAAAATGATTGCCAGTTTCAGGCTGAGGAATAAAGAGAGAGAGAGAGGGAGGAGATATTGGGGGAACAGTAGAAGAGAAATTATGCAGTTTATGCGGGAAGGAAGAACTGGAACACATTAAGTATAGGTGTCAGGATAAAATGGAAAGTGAGTTAAGCTTGGAGCAAGGAAAGAGGAAAGGAGAAAGGGAAGAGAGAAAGAGGAGAAACTTGGTAAGCACAGAGAGTCGTGCGGAACGATTCTAAAAGAAGAAAAGAATGTAAATAGGTGGTGGAAGTAGGGAGGAGGTAACAACCCAATAAACATTTTGGAGTAAATTCTACTTAATTTCTATTACATATCATGAATTTTTTGTCTGGAACGTGTTCGTTTTCTATTCAGTCGTTCATAGGAAAGGCCCTTTTTATGACCTACAGACATTGCAACGACGGTTCACTGCTGAATTAAAAGCGGAGTCGGTTTATGATTTATGACCGGAGTTATAAACTTGAAACTAGCAGGGGTATAAAACTTAATGGAATTCTACTTTTTGAAGTCTGCAAAATATAAATATTTAAATGAAGAAATAAATAGATGTAATCTTTAGTACGAATCGTGATTTTTTTAATGAATATTATTCATCTTCAACAATACTCGTTATATTAGTTTTTTACATTGTTTTGGTGATTCAAAAATCCACGATCGGCAGGTCTGCGTTAGGTTTAAAACCTCTGTCTTACCATCGCTAGGTACTATCTTCGTTTATATACATTCTATTCGGGGATTGAGGGAGATAGCGTCTGTCTATTACCATTAAAGAAATATTTGTTGAAAAAGGATAGCAAATACTTTAAGCATACTGTACTGCACGAAATATTATACAAGTATACAAGTGTAACGGTGAAAAATATATTTTACTTGTCTAACCGCATCTCGTTTCTCTCTCACTTTGGAATAAATGAGATGAAAGTGAACTTAAAAAAAATATATCCATGTGGGAAAGAAACAGAAATACTTAATGAATGATGTTGGAAAAAGAAAGAATATTATTATGAAAAACTAACACAAAATCTGTGACAGGTAGAGAACTTGTAAAGCGTTAGAATAGAATTGTACGAGTGACTCGAACTTCACCAAATTGTTTACTGGGAAGTGAGACGAATTTTAAAAACGAAGAAGAGAATTTAAAAAATGTTTAAAATTAGTAACGGAAATGAAAATGTAAATGTTACAAGACAAATTTATAAAAGAGCTTCACTATTACTACTTTCAATTCGTAAAAAGACTCCTTAAAACATTTCTTTTCTGTAATAAATGAAAAATTAAATTTGTAGAGTTCGTATAAATTAAACTAAAATTAAAAAAAAAAAATCGTAGACATTTCATTTGGTTGAGAGTAAAATATGTTCCTCTAATAAATCATTCCAACGTTTATTAATAAAGAAAACTTAGTGGAGTTTCCCCGTCCAATTGAAACGAAACGCATTCTACCACTTAACGGGTGGAGTACACTTATAGAGTACTAGTATATCTCCATTCAAAATCATTGTGAAAAGAATCTGAAAGAAATAATGAAAGCAGTGGCGTCACAATGAAAATTAAGAAGCTACGGATAGTGTGATTATTCTTAAGGAGGTACAGGAGCTTACCGTAAATGATGAAAACGTTGTGAAATTTGGAGGGTCGATACAAATAGTTAAAATACATGCTGTCTCAAAATTTTAGAGACCTAGGGTTCATAGTTTTCTTTTTATGCATGATTAAAAATAGTCATTTTCCATACAAATCATAATTTTTAGCTCAACTTCACCACATAATATAACTTTTAACTATAAAAAAATGGTGACACGGCTTTCAAAAACTAAGTGTATATAAAAGAATCTTTTCTGTAACTATTGCAAAAGAAAATTATCAAAAGGATACCTATTTACGAAAATATTTAAATAAAACCAGTAAGAAACAGTACATGTGGGTTATGAGCCGGCAACGTTGCAAATGCCAATTTGAGCGGGAAATTCAAAATCGGAATAAATGTTATATAAAATATAACAACTTATTTGTCAAAAAACCAAATCACGCATGCGTCAAAACACGTAAATTTACAGCGTTGCCAAATTTTTTATTAATTTTTCAAAATATTTATATTGAATTTAAATTGAATTAATATAAATTTCATATTAATTATAGGTAATTTTTCATTTATTAAACTGTTATATGCATAAAAAAATCATGTTAACAAACAAAAACCAGTTTAATCTAATTCTTAATTCTTTCTTTTTCAAGGTACTGCCGGCTCTGATTACTGATTAAAATATAGTCCGACACTGGTTTTTTAAACTTTTCTCTAATTTATATTTTCGGAAGTGTTTTACCTCTCGCAGTACCATTTTATATTTGATTTCATAAAATGTTAAATTAACGATTAATATTTTGTTCAAAACACAATGAACCTTTTCAAGTTAATGTCGCAATCAATTTAGAAATATTTTATAGAGATTTTTCCTTTTTCCCTTTTTTTTTTTGTTAAAAAAGTTGAATAGAAGGAAATGAGGGTGTCGGTACAATAAGTTACCGTTATTAAAATTGTATAATTACTTCCTATGGAAAATGGAAAATGAGAAAATTGTAAAATTGTAAAGGAAGAGATCCTATTAAAAAAATATTAAATTACTTAACGATAATGGGTTGGCCACTTGAATTACTGATGATTATCAAATATCGTGTTTACGTGGATTCAGTGGCGTGCATTAGGGGTTTGTGCCCCTAAATTAATTATTATACACTCGTTGCAGATTTATGTCGTGTTGTCTTTTATGTTACGTCACAGTAAACCATTTGGTGAAGTGTCCAATTTTGTAACGTTGTTGGGAGGTTAAGGTTTCAATTTTTTTTTTATTTATTTATATTAATGTACAACATATTAAGTTTATTGTGTGAAAATTTGAAGTCGATTGGAGTAAAACTGTCGGAGATATAGAGTTTTAAGTCTTCTTCACCTCTCTAGTCTGCTTTCGAGTTACTTTGAAATTTTAAACGCGTTTTCTCACACTTAGGTTTTCCAGAGTCTAGCTCAAAATCTACTAAACCGATTCTTTTAAAATTTGGCACGCTCTTTCTTTACATAAATGCCGAGGTAACGCTGTCGAGTTTCACAACAAAGTTTCTGATTTTTTTCATGACTTTTAAGTGCTGTAAAAAATTGAAAAATCAATAAAAAAAAGAAGCGTTACTTGCAGAAACTTATCAACTAATGAAATCATTTTGGTTTTACGATTTCAGAAAATCCAGTGATGAGTTATGAGTGGCACCGTAATGTTACTTTTTATTGTGACGTCAGCGGAGATTCGCTGTCAATGCCTCATTTCTTGATATTTATTCATAAAAATTTCACAAAGTATTTTTTAAATATTATTTTATCATGTAGTAATTATAGAAATAATTATATATTAACTGTGTCGTCAAAAAACCCAGTAAACAATTTGGTGAAGTGCCCTATTTAGTGACGTTTTTATCACTATTTCACTTCAATTATAGTTCGCATCAACTTTATTTTCATTTGTATTCCGACAGGTGGAGTAATTTCGCCATCTGTAGCCGATAAAGTAGACATTTTATAGAAAAAATGTGAGAAACTGAACTATAAATGAACTCTTTCTGGACAAAAAAATCATGACGCATCTTCAATATGATGTCAAAGTGACTCCAAAATGTTTACTGGGAACATTATCGAAAATATGCAATTCGGTATAGAGATTACTTTGATTCCTTGCAACGTCCTAGGTATAAAGTCAGTATGTAATTGGAGTATTATATGATATTTTGTGATTCTTCTTTCTTTTTAAGTTATAAATATTGGGTAGTGCACCAAATTGTACTTAAGATACAGCCGCCCCTGGTTGCAAACACTTAAAGCTAATAACTTAAACAATAGATATAAAATTTAACGCATTGGTCGGTTTATCCCGCGGAAACACCCATGAACGAACCGTCACGCTCGTCTGCTTCTCTCACAGCATCCCGTGGCAGCATCACCACAAGCAAGTATCATAAAAACAAACTAATAAATCCCAAATAGTTTTTGACATCGTAAATCCGATAATTTATGCTCCAATAAAAGTCATCAAAAGCAATCATTTTTTTTTAATATTTATATTAAAAAATTATTAAAAAAATATGATTCTTTGTAAAAATAAATTACAACAAATATTTGATTTTATACGAGTTTGTTTATATTGCTTGATGTCTGGCAGCCATCTTTAATATTTATGAATTATGAAATCTGTACTTATTATATAAACATTTATTTTATTAGAATCGTTGCAAATTTGTTCAAAATAACTTTAGTACAATTATTTAATCGAGATGATCTTTTTGCTGATGATAATATCAAAACTAAAATACTTAAAAATATGTAGAATAGAAACGATCTTGCAATTTAAAGCGTTATAGAGGGTCCAATAAACTAATTGACTAATTGTGGTTTCATTAGAATTTTCGAGTCTTTCTTTAGATTAAGCTGACATTGTTTTATGACGTCATGGCTTTATATATATGTAAACTATACCGCTGCCTGATAAGTTTCTGATTATATATGTACATAATCAATTTAACTCGATAACAACCAAACCCAGGAAATATAACTCTTTTAAACAAATATGTAAGTTTCAGTTTGCAAAATAGAAAGAAATACAATAATTTATATTAAATAATAATCCGGTCAAGTTAAACATAAAAATAGTGGTCAAATAACAAAAATTTCCGGAGAGCCAAATATTGGTGGAGAGCTGGGGTTTATCATTACAAATAAAGTTTTAAGAATCCCCATCGATTCTATGTGTGCTTCAATCATCATCATGCTATGTCTGTGTGAGTGGTTTTTTTGATTTTTCTCGAAAACGGTGTGTTTTATCAAAAAAAAACTTAAACCAAAGTTGTAGATCTTAAAATTCTCTACAAAAATGGTTGTTATGATTTTTTTCCTAAGAGTTACCATTCCTGAGATATCGCGATTCTAAGAGTCACATTATACATGATATGCACACATTTCCACGCCACCTATGAGGTAGGTTATCGCATGTAAAAATAAAATATAATTTTGGCATTTGGGATAAGCAGATAAACTTTTTGAAGAATATATTTCTGTTCGCTGTTGAGTCCCTCCAGGTTTCAGAAAATAAATAATTGACGCATGATTTCACAAGTTCAAAATTACATTTAAGGTTAAAACATTAAATAAAAAGTAAAAACAGTGAGTGTGAATGGGGCTTAAGACACAGAAGTCAGAATCGAATTTTACGGTTATTAAAAACATTCTTTTATAAAAGAGCATATGCAAATATTTTAAAACATGCATAAAAAAGTGTCACTCACCCAATCTGACGGCGGTAAACTCAGCTGGAACATCTGCAACAAAGAAATAAAATGATTATAGTTCAAATTACGAGACTTCGGTGACGACTCATACTTAAGGGAAAGTTTAGGGTTTTCACTTTCTTATCTATCACTGTCTTATCTTATTGTTTAACATTTCAAGAATACGCCCTTAAAATTTTAAGCCGATCTAAGCAATAATATAAGTTATTGTCTTATTAATCCGGTATATTATATATATATATATATATATATATATATATATATATATATATATATATATATATATATATATATATATATATATATATATATATATATATATTATATGTTAATCAGGTATACAGTTTATTCATTGCTATTGTCCTGAAGCGTTTTTCTCAAAACTACTCTTTCAAAGTCCGTGTTCACAGCCATTTAAAAACTAATTGACCGATTCATTTCAAACTTCGTACACATTTTCTACATATAAAATACCTCCCCCCAACGTTTAGACAAAATATTTTTTTTTACATTAAGGGTGTTTCCCACCCACAAAATGGCGGAATTTTTCGTAGAAAATAACAGTTCACATTTTAGATGGCCGCCAAAAATTTTTAAATGAAAAAAAGAATTATCAGAGAAAGTTGGGGGAAAGATTTGATTATAATTTAACTAAATTTTAATGCTTTTTCATTTTCAAATAATTTCCGGCTAGTTATAGTGAACACCGCAATTTGTCTTTTTCCCAAGACCTTCTGGAGAAAGCTTTGTTACCGGCTTATGCTTTAATATTGATGCATGATAAAATTATACAACATAGACAAAAGTATGCTCAATAATGTACAAAAGGTTCGAATAAAATTGCTCAATCTATACTTGAGAAAAAATATCGCAAAAAAAGTGTTTTTTTTACGCTGAAACCCTAAACCCTCCCTTAAAACAAGTTGTGGGGTATAAACTGCCATATAACTAAAAAGCGCTGACTCACTTAGTTTTCTATAATGTATATAGAAACGAATAAGATAAAATTCATTATCGTATTTTAGATTTATACCACTCTTATAACCTCTTTTAAGTATAAGTCACCGCCGAACTATCGTGATTTGGACTATAATATATTTATTATATTTTTACAATTAAAAATTAAATATAAAAGCAACATTTAATAATATAAGATAAACAGTGGCCTGGAATTCACTTAAGGAAGAGATTTGATACTTTAAAAATGTTGCGAAATTTAAAACAAAGTCCTATCAAAATCTACAGCCAAGAGTCCTTCCAAGACTAGTACAGCCCTGCTCAGACTATAACGTGACAAAAACTAACTTTAAGCAAAATAAGAAAAAACACGTTTAGTAAATTTTGATCAGATAATAATATTTAATGTTACAAAATGCGATAATCTCTATGCAGTAGTAGCAGCAACGTTGTACACGATGGGAGGGATAGAAGAGATGAGGAACAGGGGTCGGGGGGTTAGTGGTTACCCTTCTAAAACACTTAAGAGCAGATATGATCTTCAAACAGACAGTGCAAATATACTTAGCAGAAAATTGAAAATCTGTAATTCATAGTCATGTCATTCCAAAAAACAGTTTTAAACTTTATGAACAAGAAATCATAGTCGTCGTTATTTTGCTAATTACTTGGAAGTTTTTAATTATTTCTAGTTATTAGACATACATAATTAATTGTCTTGTATACATAGACTGTCTAAATAGTTGATCCGCTTTTGAATACTTGTCAAAATGTAAACAAAATTAATAAGTCAAGCGAGGAATGTTTAAGACGATCTTGACTTCTATGTGCGCAAATGTCGTTTATCAAATTGTGAATTGAGTTGATAGTGACGAAATATTGATTCAGTTATTTATTTTCAATTGAATGGGCTTGTGTCCTATGTCTTAATCTCTATAAAAGTGTACTATATATTGATAAAGTGGGTTACTAGAACCTCAAATGTTCAATTATTTTTTAATAACTCCTTATATTTTAAGAGATATTAATAATTAAAAAAGTCATTTTGCTTCTTTAATTATTAAAAAGATTCAACGTTGTATACATTCCAAATGTGACATCACAACCGCTGCCAATCTTACAGCTCATAAATCTCTGTTATATGTATTTATATATCAAAATATCAAATATTATTTACAGCTATTTCAAAGAACAATAAAATTCCAATATTATGTCTGCCGTAACAGGGTTAAATACAATAAAAACTTATTATTCTTTGACTTGACTTGATTATTTGACTACCAACAGCTACAAAACATTACTACAGCACTGACTCTAAAATGCATTTCACGTCATACAAATATGGCCGACCATTTGTAGCGCTAAAACTACAATTCAAATTTTTAATTGCTATATCTCCGTCAACATTTAGATATTTAATAAAATACACACGCCAATACACATTTATTAACACTAATTTCAATCAACAATTGAAAAATCAACCACTGAAAAATGAGGACACAAGCCTATTAAATATACCTAGATTTTACACTATATTTTAATTTTATCAAATTCTTAAGAAAGATGGGTTTACGACCATACTGTCTTAAAGAGGAAAACAAGACTTGCTCGGAAGTGGAAATGCATGGCGTAAAGGGTTTTTAGATCTATTAGCACAAGAGCGTGATGGAGGAGGGGTCGTTGAACGTCTGTGGACCTCCCTCACGTTCTAGCGACACATTACGTCGTTAGAAGTTTCACGCTCACGGCGTTTGGTTTCCTACAGGCCAATCAGTTTCCCTTCATTGTTCGTTTTGTAATTTTATAATGTCACGTAAAATAGCGTAGCTTTTTTAAAGGTCGCCATTAACTGTTCATTTATTTTAAAGAAATTATAGTCAACACACAGAAAATAGTCTTGCTCATAATTTGACAGTATTCTATTAATACATGGCAGTTGAAGATAGCTGCGCGGGATATTCAAAAAGTTTTTATAAAATTACTTAATAATAATTAATATTTACTAAAATAAATTGCAATTATTATTAAGTAAGATAATCACGACAACTAAAAATAAAATATAATTAAAATTCTACGTCTTAATTGGATTTAAAACAAATTACTTTTATAAAATGTTTTCAATCCATTTTCTATTTTTATATTTCCTCTGTTTATTTTAGATTTCATCCGCCACGTAATATGGAAGCGCTAGTGTCAGGAACGACAAACAACACACAACTGTTTTAATGATTTAATGAGTTCAATTTTAATTAATGCTTTTATTTAATTACTAGCGAAGCACTGTTATGTGCTGTGATTGGATAAATCCACTAACGATGACACACACTTTTGCTTGCATTAGATTCTATTTGACTCTTTAATATATTTATAAATATATACCTATCCTTTTCTAGCGTATAGCGCTGTTTTTATTATTCTAATACATCTCCGTTCTTGTTTTATCTCAAGTGGGTACCCACACCATCCTCCGTGCCTTAGCCTTCAGATTCTGCATTAGCTGATAACGCCTCTCATAGTAATTTCAACTTTAAAGAATCAATTTATATTTGGAATCGGTAATATCTCAACACTGTGCGGTTTTCATATATGAGGGTGGATTTTTATATGAAGAAAACTTTTTTATATTACGAGGGGTAAAGAGCCGAGCTCTTCAACCCCTAAATCTATGTGTAACGTATGTGGTATAAAAAGGGATGATTTGTATGACATGCTGATCAAAACATCACGGGTAATGGGGCACAAAGAATTGACTTACAAATAGTACTTGAGTGGGAGTCATCAGGAAGTTGTTAAATGGTGGAGGGGTGGAGATAGAGAGGGGGTATTAAGTATTCTTGTGAAAGCTTTAAAATCTCGAGAAAACTGTAAACAGAAAAACTTACACCACTAATATATCATTGAGGACAATACACACACGATAGCCTGCCCTTTAAGAGCAAATACAGACTACCGAAAGACTCAATTCTCTACGCGCACGCTACACAACGCATGCAGATACAAATTGCTTTATGTATAGAAATCTAAACATACAAGACAACTAATGACACCACACATAGCACATTTTGTAAATAATTTATTCGAATTGAATATATTGAATATATTAATAACTAGATATTGTCCTGTTCAAATTTCAATAATTTTTTTCATTTTTTAGTGGTCGATTTTTCAATTGTTGATTGAAATTGATGTTAATAAATGTGTATTGGCGTGTCTATTTTATTAAACATCTAAATATTGACCGAGATATAGCAATTAAAAATTTGAATTATAGTTTTAGCGCTAGAAATGGTCGGCCATATTTGTATGACGTGAAATGCATTTTACCGTCAGTTATTTGTTGAGTAGGTCAGTGCTGTGGTAATGTTCTGTAGCTGTTGGTAGTCAAATAATCAAGTCAAATCAAAGAATAATAAGTTTTTATTTTATTTAACACTGTTACGGCAGACGTAATATTGAAATTTGATTGTTCCTTGAAATAGATGTAAATAATATTTGATATTTTGATATATAAATACATATAGCAGAGATTTATGAGCTGTAAGGTTGGTAACCTTATACAAGGATTGTGATGTCACATGCACTTGGAATGTGTACAACGTTGAATCCCTTTAATAATTAAAGACACAAAATGACTTTTTTAATTGCTAATATCTCTTAACATATAAGGAATTATTAAAAAATAATTGCACATTTGAGGTTCTAGTAACCCACTTTATCAATATATAGTACACTTTTATAGAAATTAAGACATAGGACACAAGCCTATTGTCAAAAAACAAATAAATTTCTGCACCATCTTCACTAGTATAACATTCAAGATTTTCTGAACAAGTCTCTCTCTCTCTCTCTCGTTATATATACACAATTTATATGTAGATACCTTCTGTAAATTTCTTTTAACTCTTTTAATAACATTTTCAAAATAGTATCGATATGATTGCATTGGCAACTTTTTTGATAAAATTTTCAGCATATGTTTTCTATGCACATACCAGTCAGAGTAGTTTGAATGAATGTCATGTCATTTGCATACAGATGACACTCCCCCTCCCCTCTCCCGCCCCCTTCTCTGTGACACTCCGCGACATCCACGACCTGTGCACTATGAACTCCAAATAACATCGGAAGACAGATGAGAATTGATTGGAAATACTTTCGAGTCTGATGGAATTTACAACGGCGGTACCATTTCTTTTATGAACAGAATTGTATTGTTGTATGAATATTAAGAATAGAAATTTAGATCTTAGTATATTAATTGACATAAGATATATAGTATATTTTCACGTTTAATAAATTCAGACAACAATTCATCTTAAGGAAATACCGTTAATGCAAAAAGTTTATCTCTCGGTAATACGAAATGCAAAATACGAAGTACATGAGGGACGAGCAAATATTGGGACTGTACCTATGAAAATGAATTTTTCAATTCCCTATTAAACTGCTTTTTGCTTGTTAAAATGATTTTTTATGCATATAATAGTTTAATAAATTAAAAATTACCTATAATTAATATCAAATTTATATTAATTCAATTTAAATACAAATTAAATATTTTGAAAAAGGAATAATAAATTTTGCAACGCTGCAAATTTACGTGTGTTGACGCATGCGTGATTTGGTTCTTTGACAAATAAATTGTTAAATTTTATATAATATTTATTGGGATATTGAATTTCCCGCTCAAATTGGCATTTGCAACGTTGCCGGCTCATAACCTACATTTACTGTTTCTTACTGGTTTTTCTTTTTGCAATAGTTACATTTTTAGTTTGAGACAGACGTATAAAAATATTCAAATATAAAATTCGTTTTCATATGAAAGCATTATATATTAACCCACCCGTATTGGGTTAATATAATAGGAAATAAATCAAGGGTGTCATATTCAAATCACCCCCTAAGAACGGGTCTCTAACCTTTGCCCCTCTCCACCTCTCTCTTTTGTCTTACAAACTACCCTATTCACCACAAATTGGTGTTCTATTACAGTATTACACCCTTAGTAAGATTGAAATAACACGTATTAGATAAAATGATAAACGGCATCTATAATTCACATTCTAAGCTACTCAAGTGACGTCATCAATATTTTAGAAATTTAATACTTGTATATTCAACAGGTTAGTTTTTCAAGGTGTATTCTATCTGTAAATTTGTTCTATCTTGTTTTTTTTTAATGTTAAAATATATATGAATTGTGTGCCTTTCGGCTTTACAATCTACATTATTATATTTCTTAATGCATTTCATATAAATTCAAAGTTAAAAACTAAACTTAAACTATTCTAGACTATTACTACTTTGAATAGTACTTTCTGTTTCTTCTTTTCTTGATCCTCTCTCTTCATGTCCCCTACTCATCCTTTATTCACACCGTTTCCTGCTTCTTCTTCCTTAGTGCCTGTATCTTTATCTATCACCTCTCGACAAACCCTCTATTATCTTTTCACTATCCTTCCTGCCTTCTCTCTTCGTTTTCACTTCTCCACTTATATCTATTACAGGCATAAACACTCTATCTTTACTATTTCCTCTTGACTCTCTTACTTTACTATTTCTTCTTGACTCTCTTCTTTTACTATTTTATTATTGTCTCTATCTCCGTCATCCACCTCTTGTCCTTATCTCCTTTCCGCAAATCCTCTATTTTTCTGGACTGAAGTTTAACTGTTTCCTCGCTATTTCTTTCTTTCTCCTGCATCCCTTCACTGCCTCTTTTAGTACTTCCTCTCTCTTCATGTTCCTTATGCAACCCAGCTACGAGCTTATTTATTGTCCGGTTTTATTCTTTCCTTTCCTATTTCCGCAATCCACCTCTTTCCTTCACTGGCTCCCTTTAATAGCTGGCCAATATGTGGAATGTTAACATATAGTTTTGTTCAATGTTTTACATCGAAACTAAAATCAATTTCTAAATAAGATTCAAGCTTGTTAGAATTTAAGCTTATACTTGATAACTTTGAATCCATTACCCCAGAAACTTTCAGGGCTATAAATTATAACTCCCCATCGACGGATATGATAATCCACTTTCTAGAGTTTAGAGGAAGTCAGATCTGAATCTGATAATCAAATAATAATTAATCAATCACTGGAAGGGATGATGATACTGTACCGAATTTGCAATAGCCTCAAGTTAAATCATATCATTATAGACATATTGTTAGAATACAGGACAGGCTTATTATGTAACCCTCTGGTGTTTGATTTTGGAACTGTAACCATATGTCGTTCTCAAACTATGTTAACAGAAAAATAAATCTTTTAGTCATTGCTTTACTTGAACGGTGTTTTTCACATTAAAAATCAATGCTTTATCAACACACGAAATTGTTTTAAAAATTACAAAAGTAGCGTCATTAAAATCGCTGTAACTAGTGAACTTATGATCGGATTGTCCTGAAATTTTAACACATATCGTATGAAGGTTGGTACAATCTAAAAATGATATGCATTTTTTAATAGAACATTGATTTTATAGATTTATCGAGCTTTACATCTTTATCACCATAACTGTAGAACCAAACAAATATATATAACTTTGGTGCGTTCCACTACTTAGTCGAAAACGTCACTAATGACGTCATTAATTTCGCTCACGCCAAGCTCACAATGACACATCTGAAGAGTTGGGTCGCAAAACTTAGGTTGATATGTCACATGCATTTGCAATGTGTACAACGTTAAATCCCTTTAATAATTAAAGAGACAAATTGACTTTTTTAATTATTCATATCTCTTAACATATAAGGAGTTATTAAAAAATAATTGAACATTTGAGGTTCTAGTAATCCACTTTACCAATATATAGTACACTTTATAGAAATTAAGACATAAGACACAAGCTCATTTGCATGTGCATCAGAAAGGCAAGGTATCACGCATTGTGAATCACAGTTTGACAAGTTCGCTCATGTTATCCTTGTAGTATCTTTATCTAGATCGTTCCAAACGATACCCGACCTGATAGTGAAGCTTAGGTCAATATTTGTACGTGATAATTGGAATTTGATAGCGATGGTACTTGCTTGCACTCGTCTAATCAGTACATCATATTAATAAAGAACAAGCTTGACTGTCGCGCCACTCGATGGCATGATATGGAACTAATAACAGTAATAGCTTTATTTGATATGTCATTTGCCATTAACAAGACTATTTCCATCACATCATCACCTATCTACATATTATATATTTATATATATACATACATATATCCAGAGATGTGCACAAATACTTTTCAAAAGCATTTAAATACAAAATGCAAATACCTCATAATTTAAAAAAAATAAAAAAACCTCGTAAAAACAAAATACAAAATACGTATTTAAAAAATACTTTAGAGAAAATAGAATACTCTTTATGTTACTAATATAAATGTTATTTTTTTTAATAATTATGAGGATTTACATAAAATATATATGTTATTTATTCTACTACATTTTGAGAACATATTTGTAACACCCTTATTTTTTTGATAATGAATAACTTAAGTATAGGCAGATAGTTTTAACAGGAATTATTTTTAATTTGTAGTTGGGGTAGAGTTTAGAATTAAAGCGGACAAGTGTTAAGGTTAGTAGGTAAAATAATATATATTTATGTATATATATTTTAATAGAGTGATTGATTGTCTTGTAGTAAAACAAATAATGAACGAGAAAATATGATAAACAAATTTAGGTAAATGAAAATCAGATGTCTTATGGTGAGGGTAAGAGGAAGGATAATAAAATAATAGGCACATCTATCATTTTAAATTAGAATTCTAAGACAATTGTGCAGATACTTTTAGACCATAGATGGTGCTAATGTTGGTTTGACCACTATTTTTATGTTTAAATTGACCGGATTATATTTTGTATTTGCATTTTGAGTATATGTATTTGAAAAACGCACATCTCTGTCTATATGTATACATATATGTCATTTTCTGGAAGTTTTAAGGCCATCCATATTGTACACGACTTTTAAATAGAAAAAAATTAAAATATACAAAAAATGAGATGTTAGAAGGATTTTTAAAATATATTTAAATGAAGTAAAAAAAATAAATAAATATAAAATTACTTCAGGATCAAACTACAAAAGGAATACGAAAAACAATGACTACACCCAAAAATAGCCGAACAAAAGGAACCATAAGAAGCTTAATAAAAAAAATAACGCAAAAAGAAAAGAGAAAAAAAAAACGCACAAAAAAACATCAAACAGCGTTTCTTTGATGACAAAACCAGTCTCAGAATTCCTTGTCCTGGCTCCAGTTCCGTGTCGCTTTAGTGAACCACCACACCACGTGGAGAGCCCCCATTCTATTGACATCGGTTTCCTAAAGATGGCACGCAAGTCGTTTTTTCTTTGACATACGGAATGTTCGAAAACTTCTATCGAATTTATATTTGAATTCGATATTTATTTCATTTGTGTGTGTTCGATCTTTACGCCTGCAGATAGAAAAGATACCTCATGCTTATCTGATTTTATATTGTACTAGCTGACCCGGCGAACTTCGTACCGCCTAACAGTCAATGAATGTCGTGTTACCTTTTAGCTGAACTAATTTAGGCTTTGATGAACGTAATACAATGATGCAAAATAATATTTATTAATATAGATAGAAACATAAAAGTATTTTATTATGATGAATGATGATGAAAACATACAGAATGAGAATAAAAATTAAAAAAATAATAATAATTAAGTAATTCAAACTCATGTCAGAAAAAAATGATTAAAAACTATGTTGTGCAGATTGGAATACACTCGGATTAATTCATTAATGGGATTTTCATTCAAGCACCTTGTGGTAAACGACATTCTATGTTTTTTGGTCAGGCGCAAGAACAAATAAAGCGGATGGTTTGCCGACACGTGAGCATGCCACGTACAATTGACCATGAGAAAAACATGCATTTTCTAGATTGAGGCCACAAATAGTCAAGGATTGGCTCTGTAATTTGTTGATCGTCATGGCGAAGGCAAGACGAATCGGGAATTGAATTCGTTTAAACTCAAATGGCATATCCGTTGGGATCATCGGAATCCTTGGAATAAGAACTTCCTCATCTTTAAATTTTCCTTCAAGTATCGACGCGTGAATCACATTGCTTATCAGTTTTTTTATCACCAAACGCGTTCCATTGCACAGTTTTGGTTGGATTAAATTTCTAAGCATGATGACTACCGAGCCAACCTTAAGTTTTAAATTGTGCGGTGGTAAACCAGGCACATCCAAGGAGTTTAAAAATTCACTTGGATAATTAGTGGCTTCTTCTTCGTTTGTTACACAGTCGATAGATTTGAATGAATACAGAGTACCTACGATTTGATTTTGAATTATAAAATTGAGGTCATCTACATCTTTATTTTTAGCGGCCAAAATTGCTCGCTCACTTAACCATTTAGTATTTTTGTGGTTAGCAATGATATCCGGGAATACTTTGTTGATAAGCTCGTCTTTTGATAATACAAAATTGCAAACATTTGGAGGAAATGAAATCAAACCGCTCGATTTGTCAACAGGAACACGGCCATTACCGATAGTCAGCAATTGCTTCGAGAAATCATCAGCAGATAGATCGTTCAACAATGCAACTCTCATATTTACAATCAGTTGAAGTATCTTTACATATCGCCACAGATTTGATGCTTTGAGGCAAGCGTTTATTTCGTCGGCAGCAGTAGATCTTGGAATGACTGGTAGTGTTTGTCGGAAATCGCCAGATAATAAAATCATTGCACCACCAAAACATCTCGAGTCATTGCGCAGATCTTTTAATGTTCGGTCTAGTGCTTCCAATGCGCGTTTGTGCATGTGTTTGTTTTTGATGCTACTAAAACTTTGGCCATTGCGGAGTGTTTCGAAATGTTACATGTCGGTTGTTCAGTAGTTTGAAGGTTTAATGGCAATTTTAACGCTGAGTGAGCCGTACGGCATTCGTCTAACAATGTGGCCGCTATTCTAGAAGAAGCAATTGCTACCGCAATTTCGGATCTCGCACGTACAGTGGCCAAAGTCAATGACATGAGGAATGTCTTCCCAGTTCCACCGGGGGCATCCAAAAAAAATAAGCCGCCATTCCCATCATCAATTGCATTAATCAGTGTATCATAGACTTCCCTCTGCTTAGGATTCAACAGAGGTACATTCGTTTGGACTGATTAGATTAGTTAATGTGGATCATATTCACGTTCACATTCCAATTCTCTATTAAATGCGTCATTCATTCCGCGATCTGGCGCTGGCATTCCTAACCTAACTAACAAACTGCCGCACATGAGGTAACACATATCTTCGGTCAAGAGCAAAGTTTTCATTGCTTTTAAGATGTATTATGTTATTCGGGGTGGAGACAAATCCAACGAATCAATAACCATGAATATTGGTTCAGCAGATCTCGAGTTATAAGTGTTGTAACAAACCCGTCTTTCTTTTATATATTAAGATTATTCTCTAAGGGGCCTTTAAAAATATTATTTTGTTTTCTATGCCTTTTTGATTTCTAAAAGGTTAGTTTTAGACTTTATTTAGAATGGGCTTGTGTCCTATGTCTTAATTTCTATAAAAGTGTACTATATATTGATAAAATGGGTTACTAGAACCTCAAATGTCCAACTACTTTTTAATAACTCCTTATATGCTAAGAGATATTAACAATTAAAAAAGTCGTTTTGTGTCTTTAATTATTAAAGGGATTCAACGTTGTACACATTCCAAATGCATGTGACATCACAATCCTTGTGTAAGATTGCCAACCTATATATCAAAATATCAAATATTATTTACAGCTATTTCAAGGAACAATAAAATTTCAATATTATGTCTGCCTTAGCAGGGTTAAATAAAATAAAAACTTATATTTCTTTGACTTGACTTGATTATTTCGACTACCAACAGCTACGAAACATTACTACAGCACTGACCTACTCAACAAATAACTGATGTTAAAATGCATTTCACGTCATACAAATATGGCCGACCATTTATAGTGCTAAAACTACAATTCAAACTTTTAATTGCTATATCTCCGTCAACATTTAGATATTTAATAAAATAGACACGCCAATACACATTTATTAACATCAATTTCAATCAACAATTGAAAAATCGACCACTAAAAAATGACACAACTCCATTACCACAGGAATAGAAGTTTTTAAGAAATAGCAACTGTAGTTCTGCTTCAATATATCAGCGCACGTGGCCACGTGCACACGTGTAAAACATAATTACTCACGTAATAAGATGCATTCAATTATAAAATATGAAAACACAATTGACAGCCTTCAAGAAAGTTACCCAACCTACCCCGATCCAACTCGACAACTCATTGTATAAGCAAGTCATTTGGTTAACCTCAAAATGATCTCATTAAAATTGTAATTAATTTTGTAATTAAAATTATAGTTTTCGTTTATTTTCAATGTTAATTAAAATTAACTCTTAAAAGTTTCTATATTTTGTTATACAATCTGTATCGTATAAAATTACAAACTTATAAAGTACAATTAGTATTTAATTCTCACGTTAATTAGATGTTACAGGCATAGGTAGTTCTTGTAGGGCTTGAAATATATTACATATATTTTATTTGATTTACTTTTGATTAAGAAGAAGTAGTATATATATATATATATATATATATATATATATATATATATATATATATATATATATATATATATAATCGAAAGTTTCGTCAATCATCAAAACTTCTTAATTATATACGTAACTTTTGAGAGCTTTTGGATTGCTGCAGCTTCTGAATTTGAAAGGATATTAGAACAATATATTAACTTTCGATTGTTGTTATCCATATATATTATACTACACACACATACACACTGGTATAATAGGTAACAGGAACACAGATTTCGTATTAGCAATAAGTTGTACCTCATTGTTGAATTATTCGCTAACAGTTGGACAATTATATTAGTTTGTGGAACTTCAAGCCAACCAGTTCTCCTGTCTGGAAATGAATACATAGTTTGCAGATTCAATAGTCTTTGAAATTGCTTTAGAATATTGTTATTCAGCTTGAAAATTACACAAGCGGGAGTTTATCTCAATTTTTTAAATCATTTTTAGATAGAGATTACTGTACAACAGCTCTTATTGGTGTAAGTCAAGTTTCTGACAAGGTTTGGCATCAAGGAATAGTTAATGTAGCACCTTAGAAGGTCTTCCCGAATAGTCTTTAAATCGTACCTACAAAATAGATACTTTCTTATAAAATTTTAAGATTTGGAGTATCAAAAGGAACACCTGTTCTGAATTTGCTGTATACAGGCGATTCGGCTACATCTCCAAATTGTGTGGTACCTACTAATATTTCCTGACGACATAACCATAAGTAACTAGAAACTAGAAATACAAAAGAACCCTACGACTGTCCACCTTATTCAAAATTATCTGGATAATATAGATTCGTGGCTATAAATGACGAAAACAAACCAGCAGGTGTCGCTGCACTAAATTTGATGCAGGTCGTCAATTTGGCGACTCTAAGCTATTAGTTGCGACCTTCGAAACACTACTGATACTCTAAAATCGTTGTATCCAAGGAAGAACAAAAGAAATGAGCGCCTAGAAAAATTCCTTTGATGCACTAAATTGAGCCTCCCTCAAGTCTTGTTTGTTTGAATAATCAACAACTGCCATAACCAGAAGAAGTTAGATAGACAATCTAATAAGAAGTTGGATACAACATTAACCTGGAATTAGGATTAACTAGGATTGAAAGAAAGCGAATCTATTGGATCACAGATTAAAAGTAAAAAACGCAAATAGAAAGTTGTTTTGAAATGTTGACCGAGTAAAGAAAACTTCCGTCAGACTTTCGAGGATTGCCAGTGAAAAGAAGATAAAGGATTTGTTGGGAAGAGACAGGGAAGGCATGAGGTAGATGGTAAGGGTATAGAGAAGAAGAAATGTGAAAGAGGAACGGGGAAGTAAAATGGTAAAAAACAAATTAAGTTTGGAGACACTGTTACTAGGGAATAAAGAAGGAAGAAGGTGGATGATGGAATTAAAAAGGAGGAGGAGAGTGGCGAAAAACATTGAAAGGGAAAAAATAGTTGAAGGTTTATTATTTAAGAATTAGAATGTAAAATACATGTAGGAATATGTAACGGCGAACAGGAATATACAACAAAATGATGCTACTATAACAAATGGAACAATGGAATTCAATTAATACTATAACAAATGGAACAGTGGACAAATGGAATTCAATTGTAGTATACATGTAATATGAGTTACTATAGTTCAAATTACGAGAGTTCGGCGATTCATACTTAAAACAAGTTGTGGGGTGCTAAGTAAAAAGCACTGACTCACTTATGTTTCTATAATGTATATAAAAACGATTAAGATTAAATTCATTATCGTATTATAGATTTATACCGCTCTTATAACGTCTTTTAAGTATAAGTCGCCGTCGAATTATCGTGATTTGTACTATACAAGCTTTTCTTTCAATATTTCATATTTATCTAACACTAAAGATTCAATTCATTCACCCAATAGATTTTGAAGCGCTACAATGTAGTCCACGGCGTACATGTCGTAGCGGTAATTACGGCATCGCCTAAACAAAGAAACCATGAAGATTGATAACATAGTTTATAAGATATAAGTAAAAGCAAACATAGTTTGAATCAGAATATATTAACTTAAGTAAACACGATCATAAGCTGTCAAAATATTCAGTCCCGCAATTAGGTATCTCTATCAAATCCAAGCACTTTATTCTCCTTCTCTTCTCCCTCTGTTTTCCCCAAATGGTGTGATGTTTTATCCATGTTTTCACATGTTTTCCGCGACGTGCTCATTTTTGCACGCACTGTTGACTGCCGCACATTTAATCCGACGTATCAAACTTTATTTATGCAAATGAGTTGTATGAACGCCTCTCTCTCTCTCTCTCTCTCTCTCTCTCTCTGTGTGTGTGTGTGTGTGACGTTCAGAATAAACGTTAAATCACGAGATTAACGTCGGTGGAACATATTTGTTGGCGCTGTTTATATTCATGACCGACGTGTATTAGAATATTTTAGAATAAGGTCTGATAAACATGTAAGGGATTACATTTTTGTGAGGTTGTTTTTTTAAATATATAGAAATTAACACTATAAAGGAGTTGCTTATCTCTTGGTGGACATTCGCCGCTTTGTTAAAGGCCCAACACACACTAGAATATGTTGAAGAATTATTGAAAAATCTTGATATTGAAATTTTGTCGTCATCCATTTGCGCCATTTAAATTATTCATATTTTCAAACGGTTTTATATCCCTCCTTCTCTCGCTTTCACCCATCAACTTCTATATAATATATTCACATAGAATAAGGTGTAAATTCTCACCCCTCAATCCCTCTCCCCCCACCATGCACGACTTAGGATTTGCAGTACATTTTAAAAAATTGAGCTTTCCATAAACTTGTATTTTTTGACATAAAAGTAGCTTTACAGAAAAGAAGGAAAGTGGTACAAGGTGAGGAGATTAAGGGGATAGGGGTACGGGTAGGTTTGACACGCAGGCTTTTTATTCAACTGTTTTGTTTGCATTGTACTAAGAAAAATGTGTCTCGAATAAGAATGTTAAAATGATAAGTTTATTGCTGTAATAAAATATGAGTGGAGGGTGGGAGAGAGGGTGTGAGGGCGTTTTTATTGAAAGCACTTTGATTGTGATCATATAGTCAATTTAAAATGTGTGTTCAATTCAAAGGGGGTGGTTGATTTATAGGGATAGCAGAAATAATGGTATACTAGTACATTTATTATGGAAGTATGTTTTTTAAGAAATTGTGCAGTGGCAATAATTAGTGTATTAGGTAATTTACACATAACAGTATTTACGCAGCGTACCCTGACATGTATATATATATACATATGTATATAGATAGATAGGAACGAACATATTTACATATTACTATCTACTCTCTATTCCACGACCCGAATCGACTCCGCCTTTTTAAAAGAACATCAATACAGAATTTGAATAGATCGAAGATATTTTCATATTTTTTTTTATGTTAAAAAATATTTTTGGAATATTAATATAAGTTGGCTTTGAAAAATGTTTTTTTGCAATTTAAAAGGAAAAAAAACCAATATATTTACCTAAAGTAACGATAGCACTTTAGATTGGCTGTTCTCGATAGAAATGTATTTTGTATAAATAGGAAAAATGTACTATGCGAGAATATATACTCCCTTGTGAGGAGCGGAGGAGGAGGGGTGGAAATACATATGTGAAACGTGTTTACCAGCAATTACGTAAGATGAGCGAATGTATATATTCGTATTGCATGCAATGCAGAGGCGGATTTATGCACGGGCGTTAACAATTAAAAGAAAATACTTTTATCGTTCTGGATTTTTCCTGAATTTTCTAGAAACTCATAATTGTGGAAAAATATGAAGCTTATTTACAGTTCGACAAAATTGTAGGTGAAATAATTAAAATTGCTATTTTTAATAACAATTAGTAGTAGAATTGTTTTCACTTCTATTTTTCAAAAACTGACATTAAACTTCTTTTAAAAGTAAATCCTACTCCATTTTGACATATTGTCACATTTTGGAGGTTATAATATAATATAGTTTAATATTTTTAATTTAAAACATTGGACCTTGTAAGATTTTAAAAAAATTAAGAAAATTTAAAAAATATATTAAATTAAAAATGGTACTGTGAATTACTACGCGTATTGCCATATGCTAAACAATTTACATTAAATACAAAGTAAAATTAAAGCAGTGAGTGGAAATGATACTTTACTCACTGAGTTTTAGTGTTAATTTAAGGTTTTACTCTAAAGCTTGTGAAATATTAAAAAATAAATTTAATTATATTAAAAACAATACATTATATTAAGTAAAGATTGTAATTATTACAAAATAATGTATATTACTGAAGCATGATTTCACAAGTCCAAAATTACATTTAAGATATCTTAAATTAAAACTAAAAACAGTGGGTGGGAATAATAAAATTGTAAAAATATCTTAATTTAGAAATGTAAAGATCTAAAAAAGGGGCGTAGAGAAATTTAAAATTTTCGATTGCCTTATAATCAAGAGATAACAAATTTTAAAACTAATTTAGTATGAAGTCTCACTTTAATACAATACTTATAAAAATATATATATATACTTTAAAAAATCGGTAAAATAAATTGTGATAATTGAAAATATTTTTTATTTTGACAATGAAATAAAAAAAGTTATTTTTAAAATTGAACTCTGTTAAAAATTATATTTAAATGAAATATATTTAAGACAAATATTTGATTACTCCTATTTGATAAATTATTGAAATAACTTAATAACATTATCGTTAAAACAATTAAGAAATGTATCTACTAAGGAACCAAAACGATAAAACTTTCACCTGATATATAGTCTTCTCAATATACATTAAAATTATTTTACTTAAGTCTATATAGTTGATCCATTTACTTTCTATATTACAAATATCTGTTATCACTCCATTAAAATCAAATACTAGCGTTATGAATTTACATATGTTTGGAATATTAGACAAAAATAAACATTACTGCACCTAGAGCGGGAACGTACAACAGACAGCAGTAATAGTGCAACGATCTAACCCATCGTACTGTCATCTTCTCAATATTACACAGAACATTTACCGAATATAATTGTGGCTGCAATCCAAATTTACGCTATTAACAAAATAGTTTATTTTGTTAATAAAATATTAGTTTATGTTACATTGTTATCCTCCTATTTCATAATGTTCCAAGTGTATGTTTATATGTATGGTACTGAATTTAATATTGTGGCTCGAAAACGGCTCCATGAATTTTTAAAAAAAATCTATTTCGTAGAGAAAAAAATTCTTTTTCAAAAGGACTTTTGGTGTCCTCGGAGTTTCTTGAATTTCCTGGAAACCCGTAATTTTGGAATAACTGTATAACTGTTAATCCGTAAAAATGTAGAAAGTTGTAATTTTGAAAGTGTATTACGCTACTTTACGTCACGGTAAAAATGTATCGTCGTATCAATGATACGGGCCCCCGGGCTACAAGTGCCCCAAACGTGTGCAAGCAAACATTCGTAAAATGTTATCCATAATCTCAGTTAAATTCTAAGGCCGTACTTAGCTTAGTTCCTAGGAGTATTAATTGTAAGTAATAACGTATAATCAATATATAATTATTTTAATTCAATGCGAGCGTTTTTGTTCCCTTTGTGAAAAATCTTTACCCATAATTTGGGCCCCCAACAAATTTTGATACAGGGCCCGTCTAAGGCACGTTACGTTACTGATCGCGATAAAAAATACGATGATTTGATCACGGTGACTGCGACTTTTACTGTGACTTATAGAATGAGATAAATATGTGTTGTTAAA
This sequence comes from Panorpa germanica, assembly GCA_963678705.1. Classification (NCBI taxonomy): domain Eukaryota; kingdom Metazoa; phylum Arthropoda; class Insecta; order Mecoptera; family Panorpidae; genus Panorpa; species Panorpa germanica. The sequence continues at coordinate 5,118,453 of OY783219.1, forward strand.
AAGGAAATTAAAATTTGAGATGAAATTAAATTCACACATAAAAGACAGACGTCGCTTAGCGACGGGGGTAAACGCTAGTACTATAATATTTAAAAATTCAAAAATTAATAAAAGCGTCGAGAAAATTGAGGCGCCAGCTAGAGAACTTTGAAGCCAATTCATATTTTGGATTGTATAATAATTAAGTATATTATTAATAAAGAAAAATTAAAAATTTCAAAGTTTTATTTGGGGCCACGTGGGTAGTAAATACCGACACTGTCGGGATGGATTTAGTAGAGTGACTGCTGTCATCTATGATGTGGAGTACACATTATTATAAAATAATTACCATGTGTCTTTTAACCACCTAAAATTCCTGTTACTTTTTGAACACCCCTCTTATATCATGAATCATGATCCACACTGTATCGTAGATTGTAAATAAACAAAGGCTTGTAGAAGATACCCCCGGTGGTGTCTATTGTTGGAAATGAACGTCGTTTAAGATAAAACGGACTTTATCCTTTCTTTGTTTATGAAAGATTTATAGCGAAAATATGCTGATGAAGTAAGGTACGTGCTCATGCAGCTGTGTGTCGAGCGAATTGCGTAAATAAAGAAACAGAAAAAAATACAGACGTTTTTTAAGCAAATAACACCGCCTGATATATAGGCAATGTATTTAACACGTTTTACATATTCATATAAATTCTAATCTGTTCAGTGTGAACAGTCTGTTTTCGAAAAACAGAACTCTTTTAAACATGATTTTGTTTTGTTTTTTGACAACAAAACTGTCTCTCTGTTGTGAAATCAGCATTATATATACACCTATACCCACACTAGGTATTCTTAAGATATCAGCCTTTAAGAAAATGCTAAAAACTACAAATTTGTAAAAAATATTAATCTTTTGAATGTTCTGTATTATTTCTCAATATTCCAACACCACTTTTCTTGATGGAAAGTTCAAGAAAGTCAGAATTCTCATGGGGAGAACCAAGAAAATAGACTTAAAATCCAAATGGGAGAAAAGTTTGCTAAAGTTTTGGATCTCTTGTTGAAATGTACATCCTTTTTATGTGTTCTGTGTCTTGGGAGATCACGCGGCATGCTATTGGTACCTGTCTTGGATCGCAGGATCGAGAAAGTCAAACGTCTTGAATGATATACTCACATACACACAGAAAGTTATAGTTATATATGCAGAATAACCCAATGGGCTGTGACATATTTTGTTGAATAGTGTCTTCTTGAATATGGAGAAGTTTTACTAGTGAAACAGAAATCAATACGCTTCAAATATAGCATATATTACTAACACATAATTGTTTTTGTTATAAATAAAATTATTTGAAAAGCGCGCCACCTCATCTTCGAGATAAATAATAAATAAATGCTGGCCGTTGTAAGCGCATCACTTGAGAACGGCTGCTAATGTTCGTAGTAGTCTAAATAAGATATTTAGGGGAAATAAATTGAAAAATTTGCCCGAAAAATGTCACAAGGGACGGTGGTCTATAGCTCGAAAATTTAAAGAATTTTGAGGATTGTTTTTTTATAATAAAAATAATGAAAAACGATATTTTAACTTTTTAGGCTTATTCTACATACAAAAAAATCTTATTTGAAATTTAAAAATATTGTTAAATATGTTAAAAATGACGCCTAATAATTGAATAATTGAAAATTGACAAAATGGCTCGCTTTTGAAATTGAAATTCTAAAAACTGTGTTCTTTTACCAGTTATTTAATGAAAAAAATACGAAATTATTGAAATAATAAAAATGATTCTAGTTCCAACGATAACTATTGATGTTGTGAATAACATATTAAAAATTCAGACGATTCGGTTAAATAGTTTTTTTTATTTCTACAACACCATGCTGAAAAAAGTAGTTTTGAAATAAATAAGATTAAAGTTTTAAGTATGCTATGGCTATATGGCTATTGATATATGCTAAAACGGCTGTAGAAACGAAAATATTGACCATATCGTTACAAGGATTTAACAATATATTCTTAAAAGACGAAAGTTCGAAATATCAAAATATTACCGTCCCCTCTTAACAGCTGATTGTCAAATCATAATTCTACACTCTCAAAAAAACACAGTATAAATTTTAGAACAGCATATTTTAGATCAAGGTATATTAATTTTCATAACATATATAGTGCATTTTCATAGAATTGTTTAACAAATTCAGACCAAAATGTATCTTAAAACAAATTAACAACCGGTTCTTAATTGTAATACGCCTTTGTCTATTAAATTTGTACTAAAATTAAAAACATTTTTAACAGTAGCTAACAATAATGACGATATATGTATATTGAAAATATTTCTTACAATGCATACAGCATATCTTAAATTAAACGGATTCGTAATTAAAACATATTTTAAATATAATTGTATTGGACTTATAAAATCATTTTTATTTTTTTAGATATCCAACAGTTAATGCAGTTGTGTGTATGTCAAATAGAATATCAGTTTTGCCGGTTGTTTTTGTTTTTGCGTAAGCTGTCACAATAGAAATAAGTAATAGTAATAAGAAACATATAAGAGTTCCCTCACTGTCTTTCGAAAGGAGATACATAGGTATAAGAAACATAAATTTTGCATCTAAATATACTCGTATATATATCAGTACATTCATAACATTACTTCAATTGTAAAAATGAGTTTAAAGAGTCTTTTTGACGATCAGAATCAGATGTTAGTGTTTACACTTAAAAGACAGTTCGTCTAAATCTAAAACATACTGTAGATCTTGTCTGATAGTGTAAAAGACTCTTTACATATAGCTGAGTGCACGTGCAGTCAAGGTTAACATAACATAAACAAAACAAACTCACCGATACCCATGGCTTGAACAAATTCAAGGTCTTCAACACCAAAACTGTATGCACCAGACCACAATGTTTTTAGGTTATATTTTTATGAATAATTTTACAAAAGATGTGTTACAAACATTAAATTAAATCTCAAAACACATGTAGATAATATTTGTATTATTCCACTACGTATTAAAACTTTGCAACCAATGTAATAATTACTAAAAGAACCATTTGAAGTATGTATGATTTTAAACACTGTCAATCACCTGACACTAAACTAACCAACATTGGTAGTGCGTTTGTGTATTAAAATATTATTTAAAATATATTAGTATATCACAACACTATTTATAAAATAAGTATCACAATATTTCACTTAAATAATTAAACACATCATTAAAGAAAATCACTAAAGTGACAGGTCTCTTAGAGCAAGTAGAAGAAATGGCGGTGACAAGTTACAACTTGTATTTTCACTCAGAACTCAGTTAATTAACACGGTCATAGCAAAATTATTATTTAAAAAGATGCGCTGATAATTAATTCACACAGTAAAACACTTTTTATTATAATTACTTTAACTTTTTATAGAAAATATTAATTAATAGTGGAACAACAGGTTTCACGTACGCGTGATGTTCACCAATCACCTACTACTTGACTTAGCAAAGTGTTGACGTATGCGCCATCTATTTATTAAAAGCTTAACTAACTCTATTTGACATTTAAATATAGAAAATTATTTTTAAATAAGATTATTCATAATTTCTAACCCAAATTATCATACAAACAATTCTGCTGCCGTGATATCGTTTATAGATTTTAATTAATATTTCAATAATAAAGACAAAGCAACTAATTGCAACTCCAAACGCGAATAGAAGAAATCCACCTTGCAGATGATCAAGTGTCAACATAAATGGATCTTTTCTGATTTCTACATTACGTACTTTCAAAGTGTCCAATATGTCTCTTTGCATCTTCACAACTATCCCCCTGGCTTGTAATCTAAGAACTAGTTCATTAATTCTCTTTTGTAAAGGCATGTTATAAGTTCCTATCATAACAACTGTGGTTTGGATGGTTCTGCCGATTCGATACCAAAGATGTGAATAATTTGAATATTTGACAGATGCCGCGTCAAGAAGAAGAGCAGATTTATCCAATGAATCTTCGTTTTGCTCAAAATATTCAACGGTATTTTTTATATCAGTGAAATAATCCCCATATGTGTAACCTCGCGTCATTATTACTGAAGCCGATTCGTAAATATGTTGGTCCTGCTTATCTTGGGAGTCACTGTACCACTGTGAGAAGGGTGGTTCGTAGAAGAACTTTACCCCAGAATTCAACATATATTCAGTATCGTCTACCTGCTTCTCGTACAAAGGCGTCGCTAGAATATTAATCCAATTTGATACATAAGCTGTCGAAATGTGCAAGCTATAGATCGCTAGAAACGCAAAAAATATCCGGAACGAGTTGGACACGGGGTGATTTCGTGTTCCAATTCCAAGCAAAATACATAACGTATTCAATCCAGAAGAAACAACACAGGAGATAGTGAAATTCTTACCCCTTAAAAGAAACCAAATGATACTAGATAGATAAAACGTGAGCATGATTGCAATCCATGCAGTTTTTGTGAAGATCCTAGTCAGACCCATCCAATTTGGTAGTTTCTTTGCTACCGGAACAAACCAGTTGTACGGACGCCAGTCGTAAGGCTGGCTAAAGTAAGGAAGAGGTACTGTTTCCGCAGGAAAAATTAATGCTTTAAACACTTGGTTCTCGGATTCTTCTATATGTTCTACCTTTAAAGTTTTCATTACCAAATCCATAAAGTTGTTCATTAGGCTGTTTAAATCTTGGGACATTATTTGGCTAACTGGTACATAACTCATAGGATTATACTCTTCCAAGTTATAAACAACCGCTGACAAGTTCAGGAGATCTTTTTCACAACATTTATAGTCTAATTCTGTGTTGATCGAGTTTATTTTAGCAGTGCATTCATCTCTCTTCACCATGGTAAATAATTGGATACCAAATCCGTCCAACCAGTAGGAAATCTTCTCGTCTATATTAGATTGTCCGATGTCTTCTTCGGAGATAATGAATAATCTTTCAGAAACAAAGGAATAGGTCGTATCGAACCAGTAGACATGCGTGGTGCTATTTATTAATATACTGCAGTTCGGCTTGTTTTCAATTACCGGAGCCCTAATGGTGAACGCATAGACTAAAAATGTAATGTCCATTCTCATTAGCTTCCTTAGAAGATCATCGATGTAATCCTGGACATGGTAATTAAGGAAATATTCATCATAAAAGAAAAGCACGTAGAAATTATTACCGCAAACACCGTCGATGATCTGCACGACACAATCAGACTTTGGATAGGTGTAGTTTTCTTGTGTTGGTATTATTATATTTGAATTAATTGCATATATTTTTAAGAACAATATTAAAAGAGAATATTTCATATTTGCTAAAAAATACATGACTCGTTATTACGTACCACAATATTAGTAACTACCAACAGAATATATCTTTACCATCTCAGTTTATGCTTATCTTTGATTCATTATTCAATTGATGTAATTTAAACGGTGTCTGCTTTACTAATGGAAATGAAACTCGACTTTCATTATTCTTAAATAAGTATATTCTAATGTATCATGAATCTGATGGCGCCAACCTTTAAATTCGTCTATTACCCTTTGTACGACAAAAACTCCCTTTGTATTCGACCAAAGTGTTAAATTTAATCCACCGCGGTAGCCAAAATTGTTAGCAAAGATTATTTAAAAAAAAAAAGCTGCAGATTCTAAAATCAATATATTGCTATTCAATCAGCCATCAAATTTGGTAGTGATAAATCCATCAATAAAGACAGCAGATGATAAGAGATGTTTTAATTGAATACAAGTTAACTGTCATAAATTTATCAAACCCACGCGTGCTTAAGTGGGAGGATCGCGTGGTTACATTCTATTACCATAAACAAAACTACGTCTCGAAATTATTATTAAAATATACAATTAATAAATTGCTTGCTACGCTTATTGCATACTTCACATTGAACACCTTTACATTCAATGTTAAATTTATCCAGTTATTAAAATATCTATCAGAAACTGGTTTCGAAGTGGGATAATTCTGATAAAGGTAGAGAATTTTATAAATTACAAACAATACTGAGACGTAAGCCATGGTTTGCCAAACTAAAATGGCCAAGAAGATTAATAACAATGATCTCAAGACTAAGAATGAATCATACTGGAGCTCCGAAACATCTAGCAAGAAACAAAATCATTCCAAACTCTAAATGCGAATGTGGTGAAGAAGAGGCAGACCCTGATCACATTCTGTGGCAATGTAAAAATACAGCAATGGCAAGAAATGGACTCCAAAGGGCGGTGCTACAGACTTTGCAGACGCTTAATGTTAACACCGCTTTTTTGATTGAGAAACCGAAATTTATAACTGCAGTAGCCATGAATAGATCATTCTTGTTGTCTGGGTTTAATATATAAGAAGAAGCAGAATAATATTAGGGGCGATAAAAGGCTACGTGCCTACGAAGCCCGAGAAACTATATTTAAAATAAAAAAAATAATAAAAAAAACTGGTTTCGAACCAGATCTTCTCTTTAGTACACAGACGCTTTTCAGATATATCTGACCGAAAAATTATATACTTAGTTTTAATCAATGTCATGATGAACTCATTACCTAGATCGTTACACAATGGAGGTGATTTCTATAGCATTCCTAACTCTATTCATTGGTGCCTAACAATAGTAGTTCTTCAAATACAACAGGTTGGCAACATCTGATGTTTAACAATTGTGTACTAATGTATCACCCGTAAACATTCAATTTATTATCAATTTCCTGCGCCAGTTATTGAATAAAACGTTTATAAATGATTTAATATACAATTACGCGTAAAAGGCTGATAATTTTGTAGACGATAAATTTACGCTTATGATAATGGAAACACAAAGCGATTGTATGATATTAGATGCAAAAAGAATTGCAAAAAAGTATTTTTTATACTTGCAAGCTTATTAAATACCAATTACCTTATAGTTATAGTCCAGAACAGACATCGGGTCACTACTGATTGCAGTAAATACGATTAAAAAGCAAAATTTTGATTCTACGAGTAATATGATAATACCCCTTTCAAAACATATACATAGATATAGAAATATATAAATACTCACTAAAACTTTAAGAAACTTTGAAGTTAGTAAGATGCCGTGGAACAAGTTTTGACAGTTCCCTCTGTTTTGCTTTACAAATTAAAATAAGAAGTACTGAGTTCTATCTTCAGTTCTATAATACGTTTATTATTAATTATCTTTGTCTATGTTTGTCTAACACATCGCCATATTACCTTCCAAGCATAAAAATATTCCAGAATGAAAACAAAACCACTAAGAACTAATCCAACTCTTCCCAAAAAGAAGGCTCCTTGAAGGTGTTCCATCGTTAATTTAATAGGTTCATCATCTTCTTCGTAATCCTGCTGAGAAAACTTATTTGCCTTTAAAAGGTTATCATTATTTAATTTTATAATAATTCCACCAGATAGAAGTTGCAGCAAAATGCGATTGACTTGATTCTGGAGCGGTTTGTTGACTGTGCCCAAAAGGAAGTTTCTTGTCTGCACGTATGGCCTCAGAGGGTGCCACAGATGGGCGTCTTGGTGATTGAAAACACCATCAACATTGATGAGAATTGCTGATTTATCCAAAATGTTTCGTTCCTCTAAATACTTGTGTATAAGATCCATGAATAGGTGTTCCTTCGACGAGTTGAATCTTGTTACGATTGCGTTTTCGTTGATGTACTTATCCTCCTTCGAATCTGGTTTTTCGTACCACTTTTTATAGGAAGGCTGAAAAAATAACTCCAACTTTCTTTCAACCATTTCTTCAATAGAATCAATTTGTTTTTCATAAAACGGAGTTGTTAGTATTGTGACCCAATTGGACAAATAAGCCGTTGTGATATGAAGGCTGTAGATCACCAAAAACCCAAAGAAAATCCTCAATAAATTGGTAACTGGTCGATGCTGGGAAGACACCCCAATAAGCAAACACAAGGTGTTTACAAAACAATTCAATAAATTTTTATGTCCAAAGTTTTATGTCTTCGTGAGTTTTACCCAAAATGTACCAAACAACCGGCGAAATTAGGAAGATTAATGCAATAGCTATCCATGTTGATGAAGAGAAAATGATTGTGAGTCCCATCCAATGAGGGAGAGGCTTTGCAACCGGGACAAACCAAGTGTAGAACCTAGAATCGTATGTGACAGTCAAGTGGTACCAGGAAATGATCAAGGAAGGCAAGTAAACACTATGAAGGAAAGTTTCTGGTTCCGCTTTAGGCACGTTTACTTTAAAGCGCATCTTCTTTGATATTATTGCCATTAATTCCTGGTTAAATCTAGATTTAGCGTTCAAACCAATTTTATGCCATATGTGATAGTTTGTGATATTAATATTCGAGAGATTGATCACGCTTTTGGTAATATTGCTATTTGCTAAGTTACAATTATATAAGAATGTCAGCTCCACAGTGAAAATCTTTAAGCTATCATTGGGGTATTTATAGACTACGAAGAATTGGCTTCCAAAAAACTTAAAGACTTGATTGATGGTATAAAACGTTCTGTTCATTTCTTGCGTTAAATCTTCTGAAGATATTCCAATAACTATGTTTGATATATTACTAAAAATCTGTTGAACTTGACTAGTGAAAATGTTGTCGGTTATTACTATGTGGCAACTATTATTCCATGCATCTTTAACGGTATGGCTTTCACTTCCCAAAGCTGCTGAGCGATGTAATTTAGTTTGTATCGTTTTCATAAAGTCGTTGAGAAAATCGTTAGTTGAATTTTGAATAAAGTTGAATATCGGATGAAATCGACAGTTGCTGATATCGTGAATGAATTTGGCAACGCAACTGGCATCGGGAAATTCCTTTGTGCAAATTGCATACGAAAATATCACGGACAACGTAAACACAGCTATTAAACGCATTATTGTTTATTTTAAAAACAGTTGTAGATTTAACGATTTAATGCACAAAACAACACACTTAAAATTGTTGATATCTACCAATAAAATTTTATACGGTAATTAAGACAGTTATTTTCGTTAAAGCTAGTCTTTGACTTGACCTTCCTATTTGGGAGTCCTTCTATATTCCTCTATTGTTTTTATAAGAATGATGGTGAACATGTTGGAGAAATTCTATAACGTAGTCGCATAATTTTCTTGAATAATGTAGATGCTTTCAAGTGTTATTATAGGAAAGGAATTGCCAAGATAATAAGCAAAGTGAACAACATCGAGTGTCTGGAATATGTTTTAAAAATGTAATGAAATTACAAATGGAAAAAATCAAAGTACATTGGAATGAGGATATGAATTAGCTTGTCTTAAGTTTGCCGCATGCTAACAGAACCATGCCTATAAAACTCCCCTAAAGCTATAAAGCATATAGCAAAAGTAAGGGTCTCGTGTCATTTGCAACTTCATATAAAATTCAAAACGCATTAATAATAATTTTATTGCAGTTGTTTTCTAGTTTGGGGTGAACGTAGGTCTGCAGGAATGAGTAAAGAAGGGAGGAGGGGAGAGCATAAGGGTTGGCACGACGTACCATTATCTTTACATTACGTATTATTATTTTAAATGAGAGTTTCCATTTTAGTGATTTAATTTTTTATTGTTATTTCAATGTAGCACGCAATTTTAAATGAAATGTGTTATTATTATACAATGATATATATATACCCGAACATACACACATACATAAATAACTCTACAAATGGGTATACACATATTTTAAATAACAGCTGGTGTAGTCTGCTGGTGAAATATCAAATTTATCTCAATTCCCATTCTGAAACTCACTACATCTTATTTCTTTATTTTAAATTTATAATTATTCAAAGTTTCTCATCTATTTTAAGTGTTTTATTAAAGATGTAGCTTGTAAAGGTTTTGTAGCAGTGTTCATGATGGGTCACGTGCTTCATCACGAATTTCTATGTTCTATTGCGTTATCTTTCCATTTTGGGATAGATACCTCTTTACAGCAATGACAATTTACGCATATTGTCCACGTAGTGCCACTTCATACGTTGTACGCTTTCTTGTAGCTAGCTGCAACATGTCATAGCTCTAGCGTACTACACGACGCATAGACGTAATATTCTTCTAAATGTAACAGTCTAGGCAGTCAATTTTGTTCATATTCGGTATACTGATTGAAATACTGAATCATCCTCTGATAACTCTCTTGCAGCAACAAACAATCTGCGGTTAATGTTCTTTTCGATGTATGGATGAAGCCAATACATTCTACGTCTGATTCGTCGTCTTCTAATAAAAGCGTATGCTATAATCACATCTTATTATTATTATTATTAATTAATTGTTCGCCTTTCGGCTTTACAATCTACATTCTTAATACATTTCATAGAACTTCAACTTAAAATTAAATTTAAACTATTCTAGACCTTTTTATTTCCAAAAGTACTGTTCCTCTTCCTTCATTTTCCCTAGTATTCCTTTTTTCTTACCGTATCCTCACCTCTTGTCTTCTTTGTCTCTTCTCGGCAAACCGTTTCCTGCTTCTCCTTTCTTATAGCCTGTATCTTCATCTATCACCTATTGTCTCCTCTCGACAGACCCTCTATTATCTTTTCACTATCCTTCCTGCCTTCTCTCTTCGTTTTCACTTCTCCACTTATGTCTATCACAGGATAATTACATCTTCTTCATCACTTGACATTTTCCCAATGCAAAAAACGTGCTTTCTTAATGCTAAACTTCAGAGAAATGACCCTATTTTCAGCTTGTATGACGTTACGTGGACAGAACTGAGATGCAGAATACGTCTGGCTTCATTTGTTGGTTGCATGCAACTTAGAAGCATCTATGTTTAATCTACACATCCAGATGTATACTTATTTATATTATGTTAACTGTGTTAGACTTAACAAGACAATATCACTAAGAGTAAACATCTAATTCAGGAGAGAGCTAGCAAAACTTTTCGTTCTATTTCTGGTTTTTCTTAACTTTGCTTTTACTCGTATATTGTACACACGATTGTTGATATTTAGTTTTAGTTCGTCTCTCGCACCCTCATTATGTCCACACCTACCCCTCCCTCCCCTCAACCTCATTCACCACTATATCCTTCTTAGCGTTTTGCGCTTAACGTTTACCTCGCCCTACGAACGTCTGCTGTCTAGACCAACCGGGGCTCAGATTGTTTTAACGTCACCATATATTTTAAACCTGCGATTAAAATCGTTTTGTGGTGTTTAGTCTGTTCTTTTAACCCACCCTATATTAATAAAAATATATGTATAGGGTGTTACAGAATTTAATATGTTCGACTTTAAGGAAATTATTTACCACGACAGTCTACGGTGTGCGTAATTGATTAAAAGAAAGAAATGATTAAAAATTATAATTGATATAAATCTAAATTTCTACTGTATTAAAAAATGAAACACTAGGCTACGGATCGAACTATCAGATTCTGTTTTATCCAGTGTGAATTTGTGGCAGACACACACAGGCTCATCAACTTTATTTGTCTTAGATTATATTTTATTATTACCAGTGTAAATTAAGTATATATTTGCTACGAATTCTATTCTATCCAAAGCAAATTTAATTTTAGCAAAAAACTACAATAGTGCAGTAAATTACGCTTATAATAAACTATTATTTATTATAAACCTCTACAAAATATTAAAGAAACATTTAATGTTATTATTTCTAGCGAAATATAAATGGCGATACTATTAAAGGTTAAATATTATCAAAAACATAATGTTTTTTTATGTTTAAATCGTTTTATGTAAGTAACTATAAACGCGAATCAAAATCTAAAGCTGCAATTAGTTAGATGAATAACGTATTTACATTTTAAGCTTTCTTCCACTGACTTTTAATGAGTTGAACTACAAAAATAAGTTTTAAAAATGAATATTGCTATATTTTCTAGTTAAATTCCAATTTTTATATGACTGGTAACATTTCTAAGGGTTTGTCATAAAAAGGTTATAAAATTAATGAATTTATTTCTATATTTCGCGCGAAAAAATGTATCGTTTCACAGTTAATTAATTATTACATTTATTTATTATTCTCCATTACAATTTTTCTCTAAGCCTACTTTACAGCTCAGCTTTAATATAAATATGTACAAAATGATTGCTAAATTGAAGTCACCCTATATTATTGTATATCAACGCTCTGTTTCACCTCTGGAAGTAATGGGGGTTGAGATTATTACAAACTAAATGATATTTTGGCAGCATTTTACTCTAAAGCAAAATATCCGACTAAATGAAGGGTGGTAGCTTTTCAAACAATGGGAGTATTTAGGAATACGAGTGGGAAATTTTGTCAGTATTAATGAATTTATATTTAGAATTATAATATAACCTATTATTACAGATTTGGTGACTGAACCAACTTATTTGCGAAAGACTTGGCTTTAATTAGACTTCAGAAGTGGGAAGGAAATAAAACACCCCACCATCTGGTGACAGTCAGTGGAAGTTGAGTCAACAAAGAGGTACTTATTATATTTTAATTTTACCTCTATCTAAAAATAATTGCGGCTGTCTATTTTCGTTCTCTATTTATTCAATAAAACCAATGCGTTTGATGTGAATAGTGCGAAATTGTTCATTTACCCAAGAAAAAGTGTATTATTCTTTGGATATAAAGGTGAAGAAGGAACTTTGGATTATACTATATTTGAATGCATAAATTATAGTTTAGAAAGATCAAAATTCAATAGTGATATATTAGATGTGATTAAAACTTTTCCTGTTAATACTAAATTTTTGTTAAGTGATTCAAAATTAATTAGTGAATTATTGAAATATTTAGAATTGTGTAAAATTGAATTATAAATTATAAAAGATGTTAAAAAATTATTTGATGGTGGCTATAACGAAAGAAAGTCAAGGCAAAGAAGAAAATAAATATAAAAAAAAAAAATCTTTGGATAGAAATTAATTTTTAGTCATGTCATTTGTATGCTATGTCATTTTGGCCACCCTTTATCTCTTAGAAACCGATATTTTCAGAGCCAGAGCCACTGGGGTAATTAGAAACATCGGGCCCTAATACAAGAATGGCCGCAGAACCCCACCCCCTTCCTCCGCCCCTTCGTTGTTGTTGATAATAATAAAAAAAACACATCTATATTTTGATTTTTGTAAAATATGTATAATTTTTAATCCAACAAGAGAAGAGCTTTTATATATTCGCTGGATCTCGCCGGTGTTCTTTATGAGTCACAAGCACCGGCTAGGGTATTTACAATTTATATTTAGAGTGCAACTGTGATACTATTCATACTATCCAGTTTAGAAAAATATAATATTTCTATGTCTAATAGCAGCAAATGCTTTTAAAAACTGGTTATGAGTCACGACCGCCGGCTATGGCATTTACAATCTAAATTTAGAGTCCAGCTGTGGTACAATATTGTATATTATTTAGTTTGGAAAAATATAAATCACTAATTAAACAAGAAAATTGAACGTCTTATAATATTAATGGTGGTAAGTGCTTTTAAAAACAAAATCCATTTCCCCAGACACACATACATTTTAAATATTTGTTAAAATATAATTTTTAATTAAAAATAAGTAAATAAAATGTTTATTTACATTTGATATAAAAGTGTAATTAAATACGCAGAAATGTTTTAAGTATAGTGACGTCAGAAAGTAGCGCGTGTGAGAAGAGTGGGGGAAGGGGCATTGGGGAAGGAGCGTGTTAAATGTAGCTCAGTAAATGTTGACACATGTTGCAAATAAAAAAATGGTGGAAAATTTTAATGAAAATAAAATAACGCGACAATTGTGTAATTTAAAAGATGGAAACACAGGTGAAAACTGGAGGAAATCAAACGGAAAAATCTGTGGTAAAGAAATGTATATGTGTAAATGTTGTTGCTTGCTAAATAAAATTTGTAAAAATTGTTTAATAAGTAATAAAGAGATTTCACAAGGTGGGTTACGTCCGTTGACACATATTATTATTGTATTTATTATTTCATTTAATTAAGTCCTGTGAGGTAAGGGTTGTGAATATATTAGTGACTCACCTGATGGAAGACAGGAATACCTTCACCAGTGACAGCAGGGCGCCCCTAAAACAAAAAAATGACAGTTTATACAAATCTCAAAATCCTTTCAAATACGTATTTATCCTATATTATAATGTTCCAACTGTATGTTTCTATTATTATATGTTTGGTACTGAACTTTGTAAGGTAGCTCGAAAACGGCTCGATCAAAGTTTTTGAAAATTTCCTATTTCGTAGAGAAAAAATTCTAAGACTTTTGGCGTCCCTGGATTTTTCTGGAAACACGTAATTTTGAACCCTTTTTTACTGTATTACTTTAAATTCGTAAAAGATAAAAAGTTGAAATTTTGCATGTGTATTATTCAATGCTGACATTTCTCAAAAATTAGAAATTCAAAAATTGAAAAATTGAAAAAGGGGAGGTTGAAGAAATTCGGGGGCCCGGTAGGGAACTTTGGAGAAAGTTCATATTCTGGATTCTAGAATAATTAAGTATATTATGTATTAATAAAAAAAATTTCAAAATTTTATTTGGGGGCACGGCGGCAGTATTTTCCGAGAGTAAAAATTGTGCTAGAAAGTTAAAATTTTGTATATAGGCTAACTTTGGTAACTTATTTACGAATCGAAAAAAAAAATCCCAAATTTTGACAAAAAGTTGGTCAAATTGAAAATATTTTTTATTTTGATAAATTGAAAAATTATTTTATTATTGTGCGAGTTTATTATTTCAATTTAAAAATAGAGTTAAATATGAAATGTAATTACGAATTATTTTATTGGATTCAAATCATACACACCAAAAAGACGTCGCATTGCGACGGGGGTAAAGTCTGGTACTCTTATAAAATGGTGCACACACTATGTTTGCAAACGAAGCGATTCAATCAAGTATATTACTACAAAATTCTACATTTCTCTACTAAAAAACTACTCTTGACTATTAAAGCATCCTTTGATCATAGAGCAAAGGAACAGAAACACAGAGATGCATAAAAGCTGTATTTCAGTTAAAAGCAAAAAAAAAAAAAAAAAAAAATGGTATAAAAAAAAGAAACGAAAAGAAACGCTATAAAGTTGGGTTATTAATCAGTGACCTAGGTGAGTAGGGTCATAGCTCCCACTCCTGCAGCTTCCACAGAGTGGGAGGAAGAGTGAAACATAAGAACCTATGTTTTAGTTCTATTTAACTTGCATATTCACTAGTTTGAAAAACTTTTAACAGATATTATCAGTGCTTAATACTAGAAATTACAATTATGAGAAGTTTTCAAATTATTTAAGGGGAGGGAGATACCTGAAAACTACATTAATAAATGGAATATTTAATAAAATATACTTTAAAGAAAATTTGGCTTAAAAAAAATCTCGTAACGATAAAAAAAATCTCAGATTATATAAAAAGGCCCTACAAAACTGAATTAATAATCCTATATTTTCTCATGTATAACTCGTTTAAATACAATTAGATCGAAGCAGAAGCATGTTTGTTTCTGTGAGAGACATACTTACTTTAAATAATTATTTTTTATTCCATAAGGACTTTTGACATGGGACAAACGAATGGGGAATAAGGACTAGTAGTGACTAGGGACTAAGCAGTCAGGATTAGGGAACCGAGACTCCTGATGTTGAAGATATAGTGATATATTACCATTAAGGACAAAAAGGATAGAATATGTATTTTTGTTTTTTTTTCGCTGTATATTTTATATATATGTATTTAACCAAAATTTATAGAATTTATGAGTGTTATGGGGCTCTGTCTCATGCAGCCTGGGGACCGCACTTCAGTTGTGGCGTTATTTTGGTTTTAAGAACTCGGGAGTTCTTACGGGAGTGGGTAAGGTCAAAACGATAAAAAAGAAGCATATTTTCGATAATGTATTTGACGACACAGTTAATATATATTCATTTCTATAATTACTACATGATAAAATGACATTTGAAGAATACTTTGTGAAATTTGAATAAATAAATGCCAAGAAATGAGGCATTGACAGCGAATCTTCGCTGACGTCACAAAAAAAAGTAACATTGCGGTGCCACTCATATCTCATCACTGAATTTTCTGAAATAGATTTTCTTCCCTTCACACTCGCTAGGTGCAAACAATAAATATTGACGCCTTGTTATGTTAAGCTGGAATGAATAATTTAACCGCTGCGTCATTTTACATAAATTAACGTAAAACAGATGCTATTATTATAACTATCAGTTTATTATCATTATTATAATTAACACACAATTGTTTACAACGATTCTTTTGTATTAAAACAGTATTTACCTCTAAACAATAATGTCTGTGCAATATCTAATATTCATAACAAGGCAAATCGCCCGCGGAACTAGTTTTCATAATATGAATCGCTTATTTTGATAGTGGAACAAGGCTATTTCATTGTTCGCGAAACAGTGTAGATAAAATAAAGAATAAAAGTAAAATAAAAGAGCTTTAAATATAGATAAAATATAAATAAATACGGGATGGAATAGAATCTGATTTTATATAATAGCAATCAATAATAGCGTTTTCTATTTTACAAGAAAACTAATATTTAATCATAAAAAAATATCGTAACGATAAAAAAATTTTGTCACAAATTCTCGTCAAAAATTATCATAACAACAGAAATAGAGGTTTTCATCGATAAAGAATTCGTGGTCATTAACGGGGTATGGTGAGTGTTTCATTGGTTCAATATTCTCACCCTTTTTAAGGGATGGAAGTTAAAAGCATCCCTTAGTTTAGCTGTACCAGTAAGATTAATCTACATGTACGATATGTAAAAGTGATATTCGTTGCTGACAGTCAGGAATAAGGGTTAATTAGGTGGTGAATGGGGGTTGAAACAGCTTAGAAGGGTTTATTAATACATAGGGTGATCTAAAATAAATATAAAGCTATTATAACGTGACCTTACTTAGATATGTCTATGGAAAAGTGCTGATATATAAAGTTATAATAAAGTATCTCCAAAAGTAAGCTCCAATCACTGTTTTAATTTAGTATTTAATATAAATTGTATAGCAGTATGTCAAAAAGCAGTATGATTTACATTCAAAATAAGTTTAATGTCAGTTTGTCAAAAATAAAGAAGTAAAAACAATTTTTATTACTAATTGTTATTAAAAAAAGCAATTTCATTTATTCCACATTAAATTCTGAACAAGAGTAAACAATTTGGTGAAGTGTCCTGTTTTGTGACGTTTCTATCACTATTCCACTTTAATATAGTTCGCATCAACTTTATCTTTATTAGTATACCGACAGGTGAAATGGTTTCACCATTTGTTTAACCGATAAAATAGACAATAGACTGTGAGAAACTGAACTCTTTCATGACAAAAAAATCAACGCATCTTCAATATGATGTCAAAGTGACTCCAAAATGTTTACTGGGAAAATACATCAAAGTTTGATCAATATGATCATTTTCCATCTTAATACTCTTCGTAATATTTTTCTTGTAGAATCTTAGAATCATTCCTAACCCGAAACAGTTTTCCAGCTCGTCAAACAGCTTTATGATTCACGGACTTACTCTCTGATGGAGATGAGTATATTCTCTTAGCCAGCCTCAATCTGAATCTCAACTCGGCCTGCCTGGGTTGAATAGAAAACTTGAAAACCACTACAGTAGCAGTAATATGTTCACCGTACATATAAAATTTGTTTACAACAGTGAAACGAGCGAATACTGGAGAAGATAACCAATTTTAAATCTAAAAAGTTGTTCATTTTTTTATCTGTACTTATATCTTCTATCTGTACACTATGTTTTTAAGGCGGATTATGGATTATAAAGAGATTCATAGAATAGAATGGTAATGCAATACCTTCCCCTTGAATACTTAATTTTTTTTAATACTTAAAGTACGTTTCAAGGAGCAGTCGTGTTCAACTTACAGAAAGATTCTCCCATGCAAACTAACATGTCTATAACAAGTGTACATAATAAAAATATTTGAAGCGCAAAGTAGCTTTCTCTCTACATTTTTATTTATAATCCAGATCTCAAGAACGACACAGTAGGATTGTTTTTTTCATTTCTGAGCATGTGACACTGGCAGGAAGAGAGCAGTACGCATTAACTATGTTTTTAATATACACAAAGTATAAACGGGTTATTCTTTTTTTGTTTTAAGGTTTTTGCCATTAAGTACTACATTATTCCGCCTTAAATCACTGTGCTTAATTACATTTCTTTGTGTTGTATCTACTCATTCTCACTCCTTCCAGAAAAATATAAGAATAAAAACATAACAGATAAATTTAAATCCCTGCTGCTGCTCTCTCTCCTGTTTCTACTTAGCTCTTCCTTATCTTTCCTTGCTCCTTTTCCCTATATCCATCATCCACCTCTTTCCTTTTTACTCTTTCCTCACATGAATACTTAATGTGCTCCAGCGTTTCTATCTCTTTCTCGTATGCATTATATCATTTATTATATAATCATTTTTTTCCATTCGTCGTCTCTGTCTTTGCTCCTTACTTCCTCTTTCACACTTCTGCCTTCTTCTAATCTTCTCTCTGCCTCTTCTATCGCCATTCCGTTCCTTTCAAAGTACTACTTTCTCCTTTTCATTCCTCCTTCTCCATCCGCCTTTCCATTCTCCTCCATTATTTTCCTTATGATCTCCCCTTCAGCATTTCTCCTCGAATCTAATTACCTTCCTTCCTGCTTATGAAATGCTTCCTTCGATTATGAACAGGTTAGTTTACAAAGGAAGGTCTTTGTATAACAGCAATAGCCATGAATATATCATTCTTGTTGTCTGGATATAAAGTACAAGAAGAAGCAGAACAATATTAGGGGCGATAAAAGGCTGTGTACATAGGAAGCCCGAGAAATTATATATAAAAAAGGGAGATCTTTCCGTATACTGATCATAACTGCTCCTTGACAACGTCTTTAGGTATATATCCTCGCGTTCCTTCCAACTATGCAGTGTATTTGCCTCTAACATATCTTAGGCGTCATAAAGATAGTCTTAATTCGACATTGCCACGAGCGTGCGCCTCACAATGTAAGCCCTATAGCAGCTAACATAATATTAGATGTATAAAACCAGCCGTGGTGTATTATTTGCTCGGATAATTACTGAAAAACCTTCTATTGTTTTGCTTGTATACTGTAGTGTAATATAGTGATGCTGAAATGTTTGTATCCTGCTGTTGTGGTAGTGTAGGAGGGTCGGGGTTAGGGGGAACTACCACCTGAATCCATCCCCACCCCCTCCACCCACACAAAGTACCGTTCAACATCGCAGTGATGAGGAGAACACATTGTATTACAAATTGTGACTGTACAATGCCATTGGGTGGGGTGTTGAGAGAGGGAGAGGTGGTGTAAGCTAGAGGGAGTGGTACTGGTGTTGTTGGATTGCTACAATTTGCACCGCTGATGATAATTGAATTGATAATATAATTATGATGATAAGTTTGTTGTATTTTGAGAAAAGCAAACGTTGTGTTATTCCATGATTTTGAAGAGTTAAGGGGATGATTTAATGTGAATTTTGTAACAGTTTCCAATGTTTAATATCTCAAGAATATTAGCATAACTTTTAAAGGAAAAATTTTAGTAGTTAACAAAATTATAGTAGTTTGAAATATATGGTACTTTAAAGTCTTTATTTTATCTAAAAAATGTTTAAATAAAAGTTAAAAATCCTTTTAAATAATGTATAATATGTTTATATACTATAATGGGTTTAAGAAATATTGTAAAAAATATAAAGCAAGCGCTGTTTTGAATCATCACTAATTTTGAGTGAAGTGCTCGACTTTACAGCGTTGCAGCTCAATATCTAATAGAGATACAAAAAAATGTTGTATACAGAAATTGTAAGAAATTGAGTCCTCTATCAAATTGATAATAAGTATTTTTATCGTTGAACCCACTGTTACGAAGATATTTAAAAAACAATCGGTTTTAGCCACCATCTTTTCAAAATAGAGGTCTATATCATCAAAATGGAAGCTAGTAAACAATATATTTGTACTCAGTACAATCAAATTAGTTACATGGTGATGGAGGAGCTAAAGAGGGATAAGATACGAATTAAAACAGGGGAAAGAGCGGTAAAATACGAGGAGAAATTGAACAGAGCGGAAAGCAAAATTTTAAAGAAAATAAGAGAGGATAACATAAAGAATGGGGGGGGAGGAGGTCCAAAAAAGAGAAAAGAATACTTTGAAAGGAATGGAATGGCGATCGAGGAGGCAGAGAGGAGAAGAGAAGGTGGCGCAAGTGTGGCGAAGGGATAAGGAGATACAACAGCAGGAGAGAATGGGAAAAATAGAAAAAAGTAACTACAATAAAAGATATAAGAGGTTATGGGAAAATAATGTGCTTCAGTACCTTATAGAAAAAGACATAAAACACATAAGAAGAACAGCAAGGTTTAGATTGGCAAATGAGGAAAAAGGAAACAGATACTGGGAAAAGAGTGAGGAAAGAAAGTGTAGAATGTGTGGAGCGGAGGACGAAACACTGGAGCACATTAAGTTTGAGTGTAAGGAAAAAGTAGCGAGCGAAAGGAATATTGGCCAGCTACTAAAGGGAGGCAGTGAAGGAAAGAGGTGGATGCCGGAAATAGTAAGAAGGAAAGGAAAAACAGGAGAATAATAAAGAGGGTCAAAAGAAGAAGAAGCAGAAAGCACTTTTGGAAGTAGTAAAAGTCTAGAATATTTTAAGTTTATTTTAAGTTTAGTTTTTAAGTTTGAATGTATATAGGAATGAAATGTATTAGAAATATAATACTGTAGATTGTAAAGCCGAAAGGCACACACAATTAATATATAAATAAAATAGTCAAGAAATTTAATTTACAGCTTTTTAACGGACATGAACCTTCCATCCAACAAAAATTAAATCGTTTTAATATCATTTACGCCTGTCGCACACCGAATTTTGACCGGACGTATACGCGCTATTACGCTTTACCTATCCGAACCTTGTAAATGCAATCAGACTGGAAGGGAATGCAATAGTCTCTTTCATAACAGTGGTGTATCGATAAAAACTAAAGTACAAGTTTGCTCTCATGTTAAATTACGTTAGTGCAAAACAACTCTAATACATCCTACAGTACAATTAATAATGTATAATTAATAATGTACAAAATTAATATTAAATCTGACGATAGATATCAATATGGTGAAGAAGGAACTTTGGATCATATTATATTTGAATGCATAAATTATAGTTTAGAAAGATCAAAATTCAATAGTGGTATATTAGATGTGATTAAAACTTTTCCTGTTAATACTAAATTTTTGTTAAGTGATTCAAAATTAATTAGTGAATTATTGAAATATTTAGAAATTTGTAAAATTGAATTATAAATTATAAAAGATGTTAAAAAATTATTTGATGGTGGCTATGACGAAAGAAAGTCAAGGCAAAGAAGAAAATAAATATAAAAAAAAATACTAAACACCCTACAGTACACAAGTTTGACTTGGCGTACTGTCTTATCGTGTTGTGACACAACACATGCAAAGAACACAGAAGTTGCCCGAATTCGCAGTCGCTTAAATACGCTTGCATTTTTAGTAGCTCTCAGTTCTCAGAGTGGCCGGGATATTTACATTGTAGACTCTTACAATTGCTTTCAAGTTCGAGACCCTGCAATTGCATATATTTATTCCGTGACTTGCAACGAAATAACTTACTAATTCATTATAAAACTATGCAAATGTGCTATTAATGATATAACCAACAATAGTTCAAAATATAACTTTAAGAATTATTATTATTATTTTTTTTTTTTTTATTTAACGTCGGCCTATTTCCGATGCTGAGTCCTATCACCGACGACCTCCTTCAATGTTGGCAGTATTTATGGTGTCGTGGCCTCATATATGTGGGCTACACCACTGCCTAATAACTGTACGATTATGTATGACCATAATCAATATAAGTTCATAATAACCAAACCCAGAAAATATATATCTGGTCCGGGGATCGAACCCGAAGACACAGCAGTCGGCGTCAAGCATCAATGCTCTCGCCCACTGTGTCGTCTTAAGAATTATTAAAACCGATGATTTAGTAAATAACGTTCATTTCATGTAGGAAAAACACATTAATAATAATAAAATAATTCCTCGAAAACAATTATATCAAAAAATCAGAAGTATTTTCAATTAGCGTTAACAAAGAACCGTAAAATTACAACAACAACACAAAATTACGCCAATTAGTATTCGTTAAAAAGTTCTGAAACCGCCTCATCTATATTCGTCTGGGATTAGGGCTTGACCTCCAGCTGTAGACGACGATTTCTGCGCCGTAGGTGGTCCAGGTCGAGACGATAGTAATTATTCGTAATTAGCCAAAGAATAATATTTACAAAACACTGAAATGAGCGCTTATTTTTAATAATTGGTGTCCATTTTTAGAAACATGTTGAATTGCCATGGTCTAGATGGGGTTAACTATTAGGGGAGAAATCGGAGGGGGCTGTTGAACTCCTAGACAATAACTGTCAGACTGTGAAAGATTTACTGATGCTAATGAAGAATTGAAATTAAATTTTCATGTAAAACGTCTTCAAATTCGATTCGCTTTAGCCGCTAAGGTAATGCACGTTTTTGTGCAGTATAAATCTTATCGAATACATAGTGGCGCATACATTTTACATAGAACCAATCACACGACGTTAGCACTTCAAAAAAACGTACACAGCTAAATACGTTTATCGAATACTCACCGGACTTGTCAAGTAAATCGAATGAACTTTAACGAATTCGGTTTGCAGTGGGGCATAGTGTTATGCGGTATCTTTCACATGGCGTGATTTTTATCGAATAGCAACCGAATAAGTGCTTAGTGCTGAAATATCATTTGCACGTGTTTCAAGTTTATTACTAGAAAATGTTTGACGAATCTTTTATAGATTATAGTTGGAACCGCAAAAATCACTGGTAATATTTATAAGGGTTTGTCATTAATTTTATAACCTTTATTTATGACAAACCCTTAGAAATGTAACCAGTCATATAAAAATTGGAATTTAACTAGAAAATATAGCAATATTCATTTTCAAATCTTATTTTTGCGGTTCCAACTCATTAAAAGTCAGTGGAAGAAAGTTTAAAATGTAGATACGTTATTCATCTAACTAATTGCAGCTTTAGATTTTGATTCGCGTTTATAGTTACTTACATAAAACGATTTAAACATAAAAAACATGGTTTTTTTTTGATAATATTTAACCTGCTGTATAGTATCGCCATCTATATTTCGCTAGAAAAAATGGCCAAATATCGTTTCACCTTAAATAATACCTATATCAAACAGCGTTTTTTTTTATTTACTTTACTTTCCTTAAACATAAAGCCAATTTCATTTTAGTACATTTATTTTGCTGTATAAAAACTGTGGCTATACCTTTTTACTAATAAAAATTTACCGTGCGAACATCTCGCTGATTATCCGTTTAAAATCGAATACTGTAAAAAACGTGCAGTACAATGCCGTGTGAAGCCAGCCTGTGTTTGTTTTCAAAGCTAAGACACTGACGGACTATACAAGAAAACCAGAAAACAAAGATCATATTATTTTTATGTTGTAAAAACCATCTAACAAAATAAGTATATCAAATACATGCTGCTGTTAAAAATAATGACAAAGTTTCAGGATTCTGCATGTTACGAACATTTCGAAACGAGTTGACGAAATAAAACAACAAGTTGGTTGAGATAACGAAGATGGATTACCAGAAACGTTCAGAGCAACTGAGATGCTTTAACGATGACAAAAACATCACGGCAAATCGAACAATACAACTGCACGCTTCGTTTCTTGTCGGTATTGCATTTGAATACACAAAAAAATTCTTGTTGCTAAGGCAAGATAACTACATATTAAAATGTAGTACAATTTTATAAAATATAGAAATAGCGAAATCATCAATTTTGTTTACACTTTTTTTTTTAAATTTGATGAAATTAAAATATAGTGTTAAAGTAGCTGTATTTAATTTGTCAAAAAAATATGAAATTTTTCCATCGATTGTGAAGCGAGATATTAATAAATAAAGTGCACATAATTAACATGCAACGGGCCGATTAAGTATAAAAGAAAAAGACATAAAGCATATTTCGTGTATATCTTAAAAACAGTTTTTAGGAACGGTCTAAAAATCTGCTATTTAATAAAACTAAGAATTACGAAAATTCAGAAATGGCAATCATTTTTCTATATCGATTTGTTGAAAAGATATAAATATTTAAAGTTGAAATTTAAGTCACAGCAAAACTACCTTAAAACACAAAATTGTTTTAACAAAGATTTCGACATATCGAACACATATCATCGACATTTCGGGATTGGATTATACTATCCTATAGAGTATAGATATATTGAATGCAACGAATCAAAAACGTTCAAACAATGCGATCAATTTCAATGAATTAGCTCCTATAGTTATATTTCTATTTAAAACCATGTTCCCTACGGATAGCACACAACTTTTCAAACTATTTTTTAAATAATAAAAAAATAAGCTATTCATCAAGTTTTTCATTGAAATTCATTTATTTCACATCACATATTAGAGGGTAGGAAATAGAGGGGAGGGGGTGAAGAGGGCTGAGAGAATTTATGGAAATAAAATTCCGTTTTCGATGCATTGTTATGCAGTAGAGAATATTTTGTTTATAAAATACAAAGCACATTATGTATGTATTTGTAGTGAGCTTTCAAGTTTTCGTAAAGCTTTTTGTTCTATAGAGCTTTTTATTTGTGTACTTATGTTAACGCTTTCATATCCTGAACTTGAGATAGATTGAAATTTTAAGTGCAATTGTCTTTAATTAAATATTAAAATTAAAACGAGAACATTGGAGTACTTTATATAATACCATTTATAGTAAAGTCTCCTTAATCCGGTACATTCGGCATAATCGCTTTAATGATTTTGCCGGATTAAATAATAGTCATTTCTGATACGGGAAAGAGATTTAGTATAGATAATACAATAAATAATTTCTTTAAAAAAAAAATAATTCAATTCGTTCGGACTACAGAAAATACCAAATCAATGCCGGATTAAAGGGAGAGTACTGTAGTTATTTATGTATGTCAATGTATGTAAATATTCCTCTATTTTACATAATTAGAATTATCTAGGTAAAGATGTATAAAAATATATCAAACACAACGTTCAAGATTTTCGTTTTAAATAAAATTAAAAAAGCTTTTTAATATATATAAAAAAGCTTCAGAGAATATCAGATCACTTTATGTAAAAAACGTTGTTTGTTTATTCCATTTTTTAAAGTAGAGTAAAGTATTTTTTTTTAATAAAATTACTTAGAAAGCTTCTCGTCTAAAGGATATACAACGTACTTAGATCTCGGATCAGGAGCTTTTCCACTAGAAAAGCTCCAATACCATTAACTTATCTTATAGAAAGCTCTTAATAAGAATTAAACTGTGTTTAAGTAGAAGTAAAGCAACTTTAATTGCATTAAAAAGCTTGTAGCTTAACTGAAATTCAATTAATTTATTTATAGAAATGTAATTCTTCTTAAACAAAACTTGTTGCTATTAAAAATTAAAAAACCACAACAAATAATTCATTTTAAATTCTGATTTTGAAATAAAGCTCATTGAAAAAGCTGTGATACTTTCGATTCAGTACAACATTACATCCCTTATTATGAAGCCGCTGTTTAACTTCAAAAGTTCAATTAATTTTAAGCTGCTATCAAGTCATCATGGAGCTTTCATTTTCGAAAGCTCATATTTCGATAAATCCTATACAGACCGACTCTTTTCTCTCTCCCACTTTGTTACCCATTCCATCTAATGCATTCATTCACGGAAAATTGAAATGAAGAGCTTTATCTTCCATTGAAAGCTGCATTACTAATACCACATAATTGACTAATATTAATTGTTCATCCAACAAAGTAAAATTTTAAGCTCTACGAATGAGCTTTTATTAAGCTCTTACTAATGAAGTACAATTATATATAATATCATAATTCTTATACTTAATACACTATGAACTTTACAAGAGTTTTATTTTAAAACTTGATTATTTACCTTAGACAATACAGTATAACTTCTTTTCAACTAACTGCCCCTTTTATTGTTCGACTTTTTCTTTTATTAGCAATTTATAGTTTTAAGAAACTATGGTTTCATTGTATTAGGTTGTAACTTCTGATTAACTGACGTCGTTGGATTAGAACGGGCGGTGGTAGGATTCTTTAGACTAGGACGAAATTAAACCTGAAACAAAATACGAAGAGTGTATCAATAAGACATGACTAATTAAAACGTTGCGCTGTTTTACACTAGTTTCGTTTTGGTGTTTGAAACTTAACACATATATTATAAAGAAATTGGAAATTAGTTATGGATAAGTTTTACAGTATAACAACGCATACAAATAGTGAAAATTGAATACTAAAATATATGGTTAAATTTTTAGTGTATGGGTACGAAAGAGGTGTCCTGGGCATACGACAGGGCACCGTTGACATCGCATATTTTGAAGAAGATTTTAACTTTGATATTGATCTGATACACCTGGTGCGACAGAGCGCCATTATTATTGCCAGTTGGTACCACACTGAACTAATTACAATATCAATTGATTAATATTGTAATTTATTTGACGTTTTTATATAAAATTAATTAATAGCCATTGAATTATGAAACACAGGGTGTTTATAAGCTGCAATCGTACTCCATCATAATACATTGTCAAAAACCGTTCATATACAGTGAGAGTAGTGATATGGGAAGAGGTGGGGGGATGGTGTTATCAGTTCAAATATAAAAGTTGATAATGAAACTGGGAAAATGCTCTGGGAAATGATATAAATCATTCGAGTGACTGGTTTTTCCAGATAAATTAATTTGTATTTAATTTATATAATATTTTTGTTGTTTATTTTTATTCTATTTATTTTATTTATAAAGTTTTTTATTAAATTGCATTTTATATGTATTATCACATTTATTGGAAAAATTATAATAAAATGAACTAGTAAATTAGTGTACATAAGGGGCCATTAATAAATCATGTCACGGGAAAAGGAGTGAGAGAGGGATTACAAGCGTTGTGACGTCACATGCAGTATAAAATATATTAAAAAAAATATAAAACAAAGTGTAATTTCGTGATAAAAATTTTTTTCCATGATATTTAAAAACAAAGTAAAGGTCATTTATTTTAAAAATTATAATATGTCAAACATCCGCAAAATGTGACAAGTGGCGGAAGGTCTATCACAATAACAAGAAATTTGTGTGACGTAATTTATAGGTGGCCCCTAACAAGTATACATAGATGCCGGTACTTAAATATGACATTCCTCTGTATTAAGGTAGTTGTATCGTGGAATGACTTTTCAAAGGATTTTAATAAAACTTCATTTAATTGCTCTTTAATTAATTATAAGACATATTGACCTCAGGTCGATTAAAAATTACCACTCCATTATTGAGAAAAACGATATTAAAGTTTTGTTATTTTAACACAGGCTCTTATGGGAAATAGTAATTTCAATGTTATTTTTATCGAATAAAATAAAAACGATTCAAAGGAATTCAATAAAAATTTAATATATTATAGAAACAGTAGTTATTAATCACATAAAAAAAAATGGAAATTATTGTCCACGCCATTACAGAAATAAAATTTTGTAAACATTGAAAATTTTTATAAAATCAAGAAATGACTGTGTATGTGTATGTACGTGTATGTACGTGTAGATACTATTTACATGTAGTGAGACTGTACTTTCACAAAAGTTTTTAACGAGACTATTTGACACTAACGTTTCAGCTACATTATAATTTTAGGTTGCTGAGTTATACTTTTGAGCATGACTATCACGATACAACTACCTTAAACGTTATAGTCCAAATCACGATAGTTCGGCGGTGACTTATACTTAAAAGAGGTTATAATAGCGGTAAAAATCTATAATACGATAATGAATTTTATCTTATTCGTTTCTATATACATTATAGAAAAATAAGTGAGTCAGTGCTTTTTAGTTGTATCGGCAGTTTATACCCCACAACTTGTTTTAAGTATGAGTCGCCGCCGAACTCTCGTAATTTGAACTATACCAAACTTTTTTGAAGAGTATAAATTTTGTACATTAGAAAGAATCTAATTATTTTTATACAAATCATATATTTTGGAGAAATCTATCAATCTAAGCGAAGACTAAGTTAAAAAAAAGAAATTCTTGCTTGACATGGACACTTAATAACACCTCTTGTATGATTTAAAGTGGCCTGGCTTGTGGCCTTAATACTGGACCATATTCAAACCAGAAAACCATGGTGTTCTCCCCTTAAACATGCTTAGTTTCTAAAATGTACAAGCGATATATAAGTATCTCGTATTTTTCACGTGAATTATTAAAGCTTTTTCCATTAAATAAAATTATAATTAAGGAATGGGTGAAAAAGTGGGTGAAGAGTTCAGCGGGACGAGGAAAGAGGCGTGTAAAATGAAACACTTAATTATACAAAGGTACAGTGAATAAATAAAAAAAATATGTACACAAGTCGTTGAGAAACAAGGCTGTAGTGTAGTGTCCCTCGTGTGATGAAAGAAAAAAATAACAAATCAAAATAAAAAAGAAATATTTATGGTTCTACATTAAATTCTGGTAAAAGCAATGTAAAATTTTAATCAAACTTTGCTTAATTATTCTATAATTAAATACAAATCATATGAGCATAATTATTTTGTAATTTTAATACAGGCTCTTATGGAGAATACCAATTTTTATGAGATTCTTTTTGTTTAAATCCATCCAGTAGTGATGTGGCAACAGCGCTTTCATATGCCTACGCAATGAGCGCGGTTGCCACATTTCTTTCTGTATTATTATGGATGTGTGTGTCCAAATACATATTGATACTAATTGATCGTGTGTGAGACCAGTGACACTTCACTAAGTGCACTAAGCTATACTTATGAATCAGACTGTCATCTTAAAGAAGGAAACGAACCAAACGGGTACCAAATATTACTAGTTTGTTATATATTCCAACACCATGTTGTTTTTATAAGTCTGCAGGCTTAAGTAAAGTCGTAAATTCATAGAAGCATAATTCTTAGTTAAGATGGTGCAGTCTGGCGTCACGGCGCGACCGGCACTACGATTTAAATCGTGTCTACGTTACATGCATCATGTTTCTGTGATTATAAGTTGACCTATATACGTCACAACGACGGGAAAATTATTAGTTGTAGTACAGCTTTGAGCAACGATTTATAATTAAGCGTATAGCAAACAAACTACCTATATAGTACGGTGGACCCTCTTACAATGCGCTTACTATAACGCATATTCTTTCGCATCATAGAAAAATATAATACTTATTTAGTAATAAGATTTTTAATTTACTGTTTTTATTTAATATTGTAATATAGATTTCAGGTTTTCGTTTAAGCATTCTTGTCACATTCGTGTTTTAATTTATGTTTAGTTAATTTAGTTGGTGCGTATGCATCGTTAGTAATATAAATTTTGACAGTTCGACAAAATTGTATGTGAAATAATTAAAATTGCTTTTTTCATAACAATTAGTAATAGAAATTGTTTTCACTTCTATATTTTTCAAAAACTGACATTAAACTTCTTTTAAAACAAAATCCTACAGCATTTTAACGGATTGCCACATTTTGGAGGTTGTAATATAAAATAGTTTTTCTTAATTTAATATTTTTAATTTTTAAAAATGGTACTGTGAATGACTACCCGTATTGCCATATGCTAAAGAATTTAAATTAAAAACAAAATACAAAATTAAATTAAAGCAGTCCAGTTTGAAGCATCAGACATCTTGCCCACTGTGTCGCCAAACCTTTTAAAGTAAAAACTTCTAGATTAACTATAAACTAATCCATGGTTTGTGTTTCACCGGTTCACACAAGTTTAAAATGACCTTTAATAATACTTTTTGTTTATTTTACCAACAGACTTTTATTTTCTAAATTATTTTCCAATATTTTTTCTGTTAATAAATCGTCTGCTTATTATTTTCATTCATATTCATTTTTCATCATGTTTTGAACGGCTTCCTCCCACACAGATCGTGATACAGAGGCTCCGCAGCATCCTCCCCGGTACCGGTACAGCACAGCGAGCAATACCAGCATCACTCAAAATAAAAACACGATGTTTTTCAAGATGAATGATCAAAATATGTCATTAATATTTATTTTTTTAACTTTTTCCTCAGTATTATACATTTTGATACATATCATATCCCATTAATTTTATTTTGAACTCATCTTTTATTAAATCTTTAGTTGTTTTTGCTTGGGAGAGCGTTTGCGATTCTCTGGCTTTGTGTACGGCTGACAAGTACACTTGCTGTTTAAAGGGATATGTCACTAGGATGTCTTATATCTGAGAAAGTTAAAAAAAAAAAAAACTTTATGTGTATTGCATATCCTATGTATATGTTTTCGTGATGTAAAATCTACACTGTATATCATATGTATGTGCAAATGCAAAGATACTGTCATGTTTATTCATTTTATGTATGTGCATATATATAACACATGGGCAGAAAAGTCCCGGGCCTAACAAAGAAAACACAGTTTTTTTGGTTCAAAATTTTTTATGTTTTTTATGGATTTCTTTTATGTTTTCTGGTGTTACCGCCTCATTTGTCCACGTCCACTGCGTTCTGCATCATCGGTGTCTCTACGAACACGTTTGAAGTCAATAAACCAATGTTTTATTGTTGTTTCTGATGGAGCGGAGTCCCCATAACACTTTTCAAGCCATTGCTTCGCTTGAACGGTATTTTTTCCCATCAAGAAGCAGTGTAAAATTAAAACACGAAATTGTTTTTGATCCATTGTTTTGAAATTAACAAAAGTAGCGTCACTCTTAGCACAATAACTCACAAACTACTGAATAGAATATCATGAAATTTTAACAGCTGTCTTTTAAAGGTTAGTATTAACTGAAAAAATAGTGACTGCAATAAAACTAGCGCCATCTGTGTGTTAGGCCCGGGACTTTTCAGCCCATGTGCTATATATACAGGGTATTATTGTAACATTATGGAGCATATATCATGGGCTTTTGCCTATGATTGTCACTAGCTTAAACATTACAATTTTTTAGGAGTGAGTAATTATAAGAGTCCGTAATTATACTTTTATGTAAATGAACAATGTACCGAGAGTATAATTTTGTGTGGTCATAATGCTAATTAACTTGTTATCATAAATAAAGAAACAAATTAATAATGTTTTATAAAATACTGTTATAATTAAAAAAGTACATAGAGTATATCTCTCTCATTTATACTCATATATTTGTGGATGTCTTTGTCTCTTTTCTGCTTATGGAAAAAAATATATCTAAAAAATAAACATATGAAAAAATCATTCAATCAAAAAGATAGCTTATCAAGTATTTTGACAGAAAAATTGAAAAGCGATGTTTTTTTAGTGAAGTGTTTAATGTTCAATGGGATTATCTGAAAAATAAATAACCACAATATCTGGTTGCGGAAAATCCAGAAGCTTAAATCGATATGTTATTAATAAATATATATAAACCGTCTATTTCATTCATCAACTTTAAATATTTATATATTAACTGGACAAACAATCTAAAAAGCTGTCAAAATGTAGTCCTCTACAATATATGAATAGAAAACGCCAACGTGACGTCACTTGACGTTTTCAAAACTTTAAAAACTTACTCTATGCGTAATTTTTACCGCAGAAAAAAAAGAAGAAGAGATAAATTCTTCATTTGATGTGCGTTATAAAATAAAAACGTGCCTCTAAAATTTAAAAATTATTAAATCAAAATTAAATCACTTTCATTCATTAATTTAATATAAATTTCTTTTCTTTATAAAATTACTTAGTGAATTATTAAAAAAAAAAAAAATTTAATACATTTTTCAACTTGTATCTAAATTTGTGATATTTTAAAAGTGAAACTATTTAAAATTAATAACGAATTACCAAGTCGAAGCATGCAAGCTAGATGCAACAGATCGACAAAAAACAAGTAAGATAAATACTCGTATTATAAACATTTAATAATTTTTCTGATTATGCTTTCTTATTTTTTTAATGTTTATTATTCTCTATTAAGGAGGTACAGGACGTACCGTCAATGCAAAAAGTTTATCTCTCGGTAATACGAAATGCAAAATACGAATGCTGGACCTGAAAATGTGTCTAAAATGTGTGCGAGAGAGAAAGGTATCACTATAACGTCATATTTAACAACTGTCACGTATTATATCTAGACAGCTCTGTCTAGGCAGCTGTCACTTTCGACGCATGCGCATAGAGAACAAATAGAAACATATACCTCTCTTTCTCGCACACATTTTGGACACACTTTTAACCTATAGGAAAAATAGGCTATTCACACTCCATTATATATATATATATATGTTAAGAAAAAGTTTATTTTTAAATAAATTTGTTATTGACTTATAATTATGTTTTTCTTTTTTATTAGTTCTACAAAAAATTATGCTTTGTGCACAAATTATAATATACCCACTAAAAACAAAACGTGAAGATTATCCTTACATTTATTTATGAAGAAGCACATTCTAATCCTTATTACAAAGTCCTGTTCTTCTTATTCTGATTCTTTTATGAGAGTAAGCTCTTAATATAGTCCAAATCCTTTAAGATCAAAACCGGATGCGCACCTCATCATATCCGTTTAGCAGGGAACTGTTTTATCTTCCTTTCGAATAGCTCCTGCAAATCCTCAGGATACATTATCCTTGAGACTCACCGGCATTCCGGTCATCCTAAGACTATGGACTATCGCCCCAAGGCTCTGCAACTATTTCTAAAGATCATATCCCAGACCTTAAGAGATCCTGCGACCGTTCCCCTCCTCCTAAAGCCCTTTATCAGGATCTTCCTTATATTATCCCTTAAGGATACAAAATACATAATATCAAGTGTATAAAATATATTTAAATATTTTCAGTTAGTTTTTCAAATAACGTTATTGTAAAATATTCAAGTCGGGCTTTGGAAAATGGAAAAATGGGAAAACGGGGGAACGGGGAGCACAAAACAGTGACAGATGATAGGTATTATGTTCGCGCAGGGGTTTGAAACATTTTAGAAAGTCAATTGATTACACCTTAAAAAGAAATCGTGTAAAGAAATATATGCTACATATGATAAAATTGAACATTTGTTCCACAACTAGAAAAGAAAACGTGTAAGATTAAAAAAGTTATGAAAATTT
Organism: Panorpa germanica; assembly: GCA_963678705.1. Classification (NCBI taxonomy): domain Eukaryota; kingdom Metazoa; phylum Arthropoda; class Insecta; order Mecoptera; family Panorpidae; genus Panorpa; species Panorpa germanica. Next base: position 5,151,703 of record OY783219.1, read on the forward strand.
CTAATATAGTTCAAATTACGAGAGTTCGCCGGCGACTTATACTTAAAACAAGTTGTGGGGTATAAACTGCCGATATAACTAAAAAGCACTGACTCACTTATTTTTCTATAATGTATATAAATTCATTATCGCACTATAGATTTATACCGCTCTTATAACCTCTTTTAAGTATAAGTCGAACTATCGTGAATTGGATTATAGTAAAATTATTTTGGAATTCAAATTTTGGAGTCGTCTTTGTGAACTGTGTTATTTCGAATACGTGTAAAACTAGAGTTAGGTTGTATTTTGCACGCGCCGTCACTGCATTTAACAAATAATATTCAATTCTGTCGAAACAAATATTTATTTAAGTGAATATAAATATAACAACTCTATAACATAGAGCGTTGCAGAATATTGGAGACAAAACAAAATCTAGTTTTATATGTAGAATATTAAATAATAATAAAAATAAAAACGAAATAGTGAACTAGCATCAACATAACGAGCGCATTTGAAAGGAAACAGAAGTAAACAAAGTTATATCATGCGAACTTTGAATTACGTAATTCTTTTAACAGGAAGTTTGAATTTAATGTAGTGAAATATAGTGGAATGATATGAACATGAGATACGGATGGGTCTTTAGCGACACATACGGTAGAAGTTGAAACTAAATCGATATTGTACGGATGAATAACAGACGTCGAATGCTTGCCTTCGAAACTTATCGCATTAGAAAACTAGGAGCTGGGTTTCATTCAGAAAATGCAATGACTGACACTATTGCAGTTGGAAAGAAGCGAGATGGAAAGAGACTATAGTCTTCATAGGGTAAGCTATCTCGAGGAAATAATATACGATATCAAATAGAACAGTGATGAGCAACCTTTTTTATACAAATTTAAACATTTTAGCAAATTTTGAGAATAAATAGGGTATTTTTTGCCATTAGGCACTACATTCTCCCGCCTTAAATCATTAAATTACATATCATTGTGCTTAATTACATATTATTTGTGATCTTTATTCTATCTACTCATTCTCACTCCTTCCAAAAGAAAAACTAAAAAAAAAACTGATAAAACTCAAACCCCTACTGCTACTTTCCCTCTTGTTTCTACTCTGTCATCCCTCACTCCTTCTCTCTCTCTGCTCCATCCACCGCTTCCCTTCAATAATTGCACAATCTTCTTTTCACTTTTTACTCTTTGCTCACATGAATACTTAATGTGCTCCAGCGTCAAAACGATAAAAAAAGCATATTTTCGATAATGTTTTTTGACGACACAGTTAGTATATAATTATTTCTATAATTATTACATGATAAAATAACATTTAAAGAATACTTTGTGTAATTTTCATAAATAAATATCAAGAAATGAGGCATTGACAATGAATCTCCGCAGACGTCACAAAAAAAAGTAACATTGCACCCATAACTCATCACTGGATTTTCTGAAATCGAAAAACCAAAATTAATTTATTAATTGATAAGTTCATGAAGGTAACCTTGTCGTGTTATTTTTATTTTATTGATTTTTCAATTTTTTACAGCACTTAGAAGCCAAAATATCGATTTTACATGAACAAAAATCAGAAACTTTGTTATTTTAAAGTATTTTAAAATAAATAAATAAAAAAAAAACTCGACAGCGCTACCTCAACATTTATGTAAAGAAAGAGTGTGCAAAATTTTAAAAGCATCGGTGCAGTAGATTTTAAGCTAGAGAGGGCACCGACTCTGAAAAAGCTAAATCAGACCAGAAATGAAGACTTAAAACTCTACATCTCCGACAGTTTTACTCCAATCGACTTCAAATTTTCACACAATAAACTATATAATATGTTCTACATTAATATAAATAAGTAAGTTGAAACCATACCCCGCCCCCCTTAAACAGTCAATAATGTCCCAAGGTGCTATCAAACGAACAGAAGCTTTATCTAAGCTTAACGCTCTCTTCCTTTTCAATTCCCATACTTTTAAATAAATGCGTAGAAAACAAAATTAAATATTATAAAATCATTTTTAACAAAATATATGTAAAATAACGATACAAAAAGCTTGAAAATAAGATGGTATTATCGCTGTAAAAGTTGAGCTTTATTTATAAACCGGAAATTGTATAAATCTCACCGGAAATAAGCAGATATAATGTCGTGAAATGTGAATAATAATCCGACTTATCATTACGGTTACATTATTTATGTTGTAAATATTATTTAAGAAATGAAACACACGCAGGTTTGAAAGCTGCGTCGGTGTAGCATTTTCTTTTTACATAATAAAAGAAACAGCTTTTAAGCTCCTGGCGTCAAATATACTTACTCTATGCTTGATATAACATTAAGAAAATAGAATTTTGCGAGACACTGCATCTAACCTCAACGGTACAACATTCATACACTAATTTCCCATCTTGCAATTAATTTTTCTTTGTGGATTATTAAAGCCTCGAGGCATTTTCATCTAATAATTAAAGGAACGGCGTCTGCAGATAAGAAATATAAATTAAAAAACTTTATATTAATATTTTATAAATGTAATTAGGTACATATAATAATTATTAAAAAATTTAACTCATAAAATTAATTATTTTATAATTATAAATGTGCTTTTAAATAAAATTATCTTTATTAAAAAAATATTGACTTTTATAACTTTTGAAAGTATAAGCTTTAGAAGATGCAGGTGATATTAATTTATGATCTAGAAAGCTTTGTTTCATACAGAGCTTTAAAAGCTTCATCTAAAATTTTATAATTAGATTTTAAAGTTCTTTTGATGTTTGTTATTTTAATTTTAGTTAATTACTGCCTTGATTACTGAACTTTGGTTTCTTCATATTTGTATAATATTAAAACGGGTTATTTGAAAACTGTCATCAATTTTAAAATAATTAAGCTCATATGATTTCTATTTAATCAAACAATAATTAAGTAAATAAGTAAATTTAATAAAAATTCTTTATTAAAAACATCAAATGAGCAACTACTTTAAAGGAAGTCAATTTTATAAAGGAGCTTACAATTTTCTATCAAACTTAATTTCCAGAATTGAAACAAACAAATAAATGAATTTAATTTATAAATGACTCTTGAACTATACTTGTATTTAGACGCTAAGTAGTTTAATAATCCAGCTTTAGCGATCATCAGAAAAGCTCTAACGAAAAACGAAAACAATTTCAGCAAAATAATCCTCTTACCATCATTTTTAATGATCCTTATTGACGAGCTTTTAGAAGAAAATATTATTAAGAGTTATTTATATAAAAAAAGCTCTACATGAGCTTAATAAATTGCATGTTACCATATTATAGGTGGTTTGGTATATTATTGAATATGCCACTTCAGGAGTGGGCGTATCAATCTTAACACCCACTTTTAGAAATAAAGAATTGGGTATTATGAATTCGTTGGAACCATGGTCAAGATCATTAAGGTTACAATTTGAGATCACTAGATTGGATCAATTAGGATTCGATTCGATTAGGTATCGTAGTAATATCGAAGCCTGATTACAATTTGAGTAAGATTAATCGAAGCACGTTCTAAGCCACAGGTAGAAAATATATTTGTGTACGTTCACGAAAAGAAATTTCGTATTTTAAAGCTTAAGTTTATGGAGTGGGGTAATGCATTTTGCTTTCGCATCCGTTTTTGATTCGAAATGCCTTCGAAACGGATACTCTTTTTTTGTTGTTGTCGCCCAAATGTCGATTCCTATACTAAGTCGAGTTCTAGAATATCGTATTCGAATTCTATACACTTCGGATCCAAATTGTTTTCTCACACTTGTATTTATTAATTTGTTTTAGATCCGGAGAGGTATTTTGTCGTATTTGGTGACGTAATACTGCCCAAATTGTCTAGCTAAACATATACATAGACATAGATATAAGGTTACCCATAATGGACATCTGCTCCTATCAATTTATCTTTATCTATAACAATATCATTGGCCCAACACTAATGCTATATTTTTTATTCATTTCAGACCTTGCCCAGCTGCGGATCACCAATTGCCCTTCGCCCACTTTATCTACCCCTTCAACCCCACACACCCCGTCAAGCTCGACAACTTGTTGCTCTATAGGTAATGTAGATATTTTTTTATCGTCATTCCGAACGGCCCGGCTACACATTCTATAGCTTTTGATGCTGCTGTAAGGTTGAAAGGAAACACTTCAATTGAATGAATTTATATATATACGAGTATTCCCTATATTATAATGTTCCAAGTGTATATTTATATGTTTGTATATTTGTTTGTTGCCGAAATTCGTATGGTAGAATGAAAACGGCTCCGTCAATGTTTTTGAAAGTTTGCTATTTCGTAGAGAAAAAAATTCTAAGACTTTTGGCGTACCCGAATTTTTCCTTGTATTTTCTGGAAACCCGTAATTTTGGAAAAACTGGAAAAAAAGTGAACCCTTTTTTGCTGTATTACTTTTAATTCGTAAAAGATAGAAAGTTGAAATTTTGCATGTGTATTACGGTGTTCAATGCTGACATTTCTCAAAAATTAAAAATTCAAAAATTCAAAAAGGTGGGGTTGAAGAAATTCCGGGGCCCGGTAGGGAACTTTGGAGAAAGTTCATATTCTGGATTCTAGAATAATTAAGTATATTATTAATACAAAAAAATTCAAAATTTCAAAATTTTATTTGGGGGCACGGGGGCGATATTTGCCGAGAGTAAAAATTGTGCTAGAAAGTTGAAATTTTGTATATAGGCTAACCATGGTAACTTATTTACGAATCGAAAAAAAAACCCAAATTTTGAAAAAATGTTGGTCAAATGACGCATAAATTGAAAATATTCTTTTTTTTGATAAATTGAAAAATTATTTTATTATTGTGCGAGTTTATTATTTCAATTTGAAAATAGAATTAAATATGAAATGTAATTACGAATTATTTAAATCATACACGCCAAAAAGACGTCGCATTGCGACGGGGGTAAACTCTAGTATATATATATTAACGTTGGAGATTACATGGCTACTTCGAGAGCAAAATCCGCTTTTCTTCACCATTTGATACGAAAAATAAATTGTGTGTGCGAATCTGCAGACGCTTACCTTTGCCCGGGTAATGCTGTAAATATTGTTATATTGTTTTTATCAATACTGTAAACTAACTTAACTAAAATGAATTGATTCTCCTAGGAGCCCTAATAAATCGCTAATGCTTCATGATTGATAACGAGTTATTATTGTTGATGTATTATAAATAAACAGGGTGGGGGTTGTTAGTGGTGGGGGTGGCGTAGTAGCAGAGATCGTGAGATGGATCGTTCGGTATTAAAGTCTGATGATAATAAATATAAAACCAGTTGTTTCGTGTCATCAGACAATAGGTTTGTACACAATGTAACCTAGTAGCATCATCCCGTGACGAACTCTAGCAAGAGGTTGTATTTGTGGTGGTACAAATAAACAAAAGAATCACCCGTAATGTCATATCCGAAGGATGAGAGTGAGGACAATAAACGCTTTGTGATTAATAATTTTATCTATTCACAATTATAGTAGGTGAAGGAATATCAACGCAATGATTAACTATGTAAAACTATTCAAATTTTGTATTATGAAAATTACAGATTGAAAAATGTACATTTGTTCATCGCATTCATATTCATTTGTTGACGTAATGATTGTTTGACATAAGAAATATATGGATATATGCTACGTCACGTATATGCTCATCTACTTTAATAATGAATAAGGTAAACTACATATTTCTCAAATAACTTGACGATTTCTATTTAATATCGTAAGCCTTAGAAGACAAACTTTATTCCTTTAGTTACATTCATACAGCTCCAATTTACCCAAATACAAATATAATAAATATTTTCAAGAAAACTAGATGTCAGGACGTGTTGCTTTGATGGGTCCATTTATCTTCACCGTTTTCTAGTTTTTCTTCTTTTATCTCAACATCTCATCAAGATGAAAACACATCTAAACAAGTTTTTCCAACAATAAACGATTTTTCTTTCTTTACATCCCTTACAGACGACATATGTGCCACCCTTAATATTTGGCACTCACTTAACCCTGACCCATATTATATATTATTTTTTCAACCCTCATTTTTATGAATATATCTTTATTCGGTATATTTTTTAGATGGAGATGGGAGTAGGGGGATGATCTCCCGTTTGGGAACAATTTCCTTATGACTTGGGAAATATTACGCGCATAAACAGACTTTGATGGGGTGTTTTTTTCTAATTTCATGGGTTGGTTATGTTCCTTATGGCATTTATGGTCATACGTATGGCTCCATGGAGAATAACGCGGTTGAAATATGTACAAACATCGTTTACGTCACTTTTGCAATGTATCTACATAGATGCGCTAAGAGTAGTGAAGCGCGGCGGGTTCTACAACACTTTTAGTTCATCCATATCCATTTGTGAGCCTTACCAGCTTTTGCCATTTCAGTATTGCATCATTACTTAATCATGGCTGGAGAATTTCAATGTATAACAAATAAATATAATTAATATCAGCTGATAAATGAAATATTTTTGAATTTTTATAAGAGTGCCCTTCTTTGCGGTGACGTAGCTCCGTTCCTGGAAGACACACAAAGAAATGTTGTATGCAAAACTTGTAGGGAATTGAGTCCTTTATAAGATTGATAATAACTATTTTCTTCATAGGATGTAGTAGTAAGGAGATATTGGCATTATACCGTTTTTGGCCGCCATTTTATTAACAGCCCTAACTTTAAAATATATCCAAGGATTGTGTAGATTAGCTCATGCTTCGCGTTGGCTTGCCTCAGTTGATAAGCGGTCTTTTTAGAAAAGTCAAAGGAAACGAGAGATGAGACCAATAGCCGTATTCATTCTTAGCACATCGACAAATGTCTCGCCGAGAGTAAACTGCCGGCATAATACAATAATGAACTTATTCTTTGACAAAGTATTAAAAATATCTCATAAAATAAATAGTATCCATCTTATGAAATAAAGCAAGGAAATGATCCGCTAGAAACATTGTAATAAATGATCCCACATTTACCGCTAACGCCGACGCCGCCCTTTGACTCACGCTCGTTCAACCCTGACCTGACCCATTGGTTAAATTGTCCCTTTTTTTATTTGTTTGTCTCAGAACTTTTTACGATTTTCTGCCTCATAAGGTCTGAGAGTGAATTTGTTTTCCATGGCGTTTTCTTTTCGCGTTTCATTGATCCTGTCAATGCGATTTGCGGAGAGAATAGTGAGAAGTTTATTACAAATGGGATGGATAACACTTTAGTAGCGGTAACTGTGTACAAAATAATTTGTTTTATTCATTTGTATAACTGCAACTAGTATGCAGGTAAATCAGCCATTTTTACATATTCACAAGGGCCAGTTTTATCGTCAATGAAGGTGTGAAATCGAGAGAAATTTTGAAGAGAGACTCCAAAGATGCTACTCTAAATAAAACTTAAGTTTTTGGGCCCAAAAGTCCCGAGAAAGTAGAAAATCAAGGCCAAAACGTAAAACGTGTGATTTGAGGTGTACTTCTTCCATTTGGCAAATTTCTTGTATGTGTGAACATTTCCAACGCCTCAAATAGTTAACAAACTTTGCAGCAAGAATTATCTATAAAAGTTACGCAGTAAAAATACCACAGAAAATAAACATTTTACGTTTGCAGTTAAACTAAGATATGCAAAACAGTGTTGGCTGCATATCCAAGTCGAATTACAACTTCTAAGTCAGAGAAGTACTCCTCGTAACTAATTATATACAACCACGCCCCTCTTATCCCTACTATCCCCCTTCGTATTTAGGTTCTTTAAGATTTTAGATGTAAACTTTTAAATGTGAAATACAATATATTACAAAAAGTATCAAAGTGGCTAAGTTTAGCATGAGAAAAGTCACTAAAGGAAAGTTGAAATGTACAAAACGTGTTTTAGTTAGGGGTTGAAGATAACAGGGTGAACAGAGCCGGATCAAGGGTTTAGCTAATTAGACAGTTGTACAAAATTTAATAAGGAATAATTAAAATTGATGTTATTTAGTAACAATTAGTAATACAAATTGTTATTATTATTAATTAATTGTTCGCCTTTCGGCTTTACAATCTGCATTCTTAATACATTTCATAGAACTTCAACTTGAAATTAAACTTAAACTATTCTAGACCTTTTTATTTCCAAAAGTACTTTCTGCTTCTTCTTCTCTTGACCCTCTTCCTTCATTTTCCCAAGTCTTCCTTCATTCTCACCGTTTCCTCACCTCATGTCTTCTTTGTCTCCTCTCGGCAAACCGTTTCCTGCTTCTCCTTCCTTATTGCCTGTATCTTCATCTATCACCTCTTGCCTTGCTTGTCTCCTCTCGACAAACCCTCTATTATCTTTTAAAAATAGAAATTGTTTTTACTTATTACTTTTGACAAACTGATATTAATCTTCTTTTAAAAGTAAATCGTACTGCATTTTGACAGATTGTCACATTTTGGAGGTTATAATATAATGTATTTCTTTTAATTTATAAACATGTATCGTAGTAATGTCAAGTAGCCTGATTACAATTTGAGTAAGACTTTTCGAAGCACGTTCTAAGGCACAGGTAGAAAATATATTTGGTTATGTTCAGGAAAAGAAATTTCGTATTTTGAAGCTTGTTGTCCATAAGTCACCCTATATCGCCCAAATATCGATTCCTATACTCGATCGAGTTCTAGAATATCGTATTCGAATCTTATACGCTTCGGATCCAAAATGTTTGTAGGATTGTAAGGTTCTAAAAACAAAGAAAACTAAACTGGTAGAAGAAGATAGAATTAAAATTAAATACAAAATTAAAAACAAATTTAAAACAGTAAATGAGAACTACGCTCTACTCAAGTCAGTTAAACTAGTCCCTTATCTTAATTCTATTTTCCCAGACACAAATCTTAGTGAGTGAAAAACCTTACCAACCACTTCATCTCTGTATATGTCTTTCTGGAGGTGCACCACTCTGCAAAAACCAGGTCTGATTGATTACCGTTAAGCAGGTCCTGACAGAACAGGACAAAAAAGATATATTGTCTAGGATATGAATCGCGAAATGGAGAAATTGTGCTGCGGTGTGTTTCATAGTGATGGTAATAGAGTGAGAGAGAAAGGGGAGAGCGAAAGGAAAGATAAAATAATGAAATGTGAGAAATGTTTTGATATGAGATTGCAAAGTTTTAAACCGTGCTATTTATTTTATTTTAAATGGATGCTATCAACTTCACGAATAAAATATATACATATATATGTATATATATGTCGTTTCTTTAAATTTCAGGTATGATTTAAGTTAAACAATGTAATTATTAAAATATGTATCTAAATTACCAAAATAAAATTTTTAATCGTTTAATATTTACAATTCCTAATAAAACTGGAGATATTCTTATATACGAGGTCTGTTCAAAAAATAAGGTGAATTTTCAAATTTCGCGGGCTACGTACATTCGATTATCGATTTTTTTATTTTGTTATGTTGGTACACTCATCTCGAACATATGTTCACAGTTTTAGCTATATAGGACATTTAGTTTGTTTGTGAGAGGCATAAAAGTAAGAAGTGTTCGGCAATTTTCTCCTGTCGAAAAACATGGATCAAAGAGTTTGCATTAAATTTTGTGTGAAAAATGGAATCAAGTGCTCCAAAGCACTTGAAATGTTGAAAGTGGCATATGGTGAGTCTACTTTAAGCCAAAAAAATGTTTACAAGTGGTACAAGCTTTTCACAGAAGGTCGATAAGATGTGAATGACGACGCTCGCCCTGGACGCCCCAGCACATCAACAACTTATGAAAATGTTGAGGAAGTGAAGAAAATTGTTATGGAGAATCGTCGAATCACTATTAGAGAAGTTGCTGAGGATGTCGGCATATCGGTTGGCTCATGCCATGCAATTTTTTCGGAAATTTTGGGCATGAAGCGTGTGGCAGCGAAGTTTGTTCCAAAATTGCTAAATTTTGACCAAAAAAATTGCATAAAATGATGCTCCAATGCAAAACTAAATTTTTTATTCGATATTTTATAGTCATTAAACTTTCGTTTTAAATCCCTAATCTTAATTTATCGAGTTTAGAAACTAATATAAGTTAAGCAACATTTGCAGCAAGCAAACTTTATCATTAGTTCACCACCTACTGGCTGATCATATTGATACATCGCATCGATGGCATCGTCTGTATCGTTAACAAGACGCCTTCTAACGCTGAACCAACCAGGACTCCAACTAGTTGTAGTTTAGAGTCTAGCAGCCAGGACACAGGGCATATTAGTATTATGTAAATGACATCCTTTCGAACTAAGATAAAGCTTGGATCAGTGCTCCTCAATCTAAGTTTCGAGAATGATGAAAATGTGTAGTAGATATATTCAGGGTGATGTTATCACGAAATTAGATACTTAAAATCTATTTACGCATAATTAGGTATAATATAGGTATATATAGATAATAACTTCCCTCTAATTATAAAAAAAGGCAAGCGAACTAAGGCCCTCCGCACTTGAGGCTGATTGCAAACTATAGCCCCTAATCTGGCCGAACCGAATGAGAATGGAACTGTGTTGTTAATGAGAAAATGAACGTGTATACGAGTGAGAGAAAACACAATAATTTCGGACAATAATGAAGCTCTTTTTTCTGATTATATAATGTTACATATTAAATTTATTAAAAAAGTGTAACGTTCTTTGCATTTCTTTAATAATAAAGTAACAGAATTAGCTTAAACTTTAGTAAATAAAAACAATATTACGTTACGTAAAGAATATTACGTTAAATAATACAAAAAATTACGTTTTGTGTTTAGAGGAATATAATTAAGATAAAAACATATGCAGAAATACATACATTTGAGCTGCAATTATTCTACTGTCTTTTTTACTGAAATTTAGCATTGAGTTTTTTCATTGGGAAAATGTCAAGTGATGAAAAAGATGTGATTATAACATACGCTTTTAGTAGAAGACGACGAATCAGACGTAGAATGTATTGGCTTCATCCATACATCGAAAAGAACATTAACCGCAGATTGTTTGTTGCTGCAAGAGAGTTATCAGAGGATGATTCAGTATTTGGATCAGTATATCGAATGACTGTTGTTTAATATTATGCTCAAAATTGACAACTGAGTCTGTCGTTTTTAAAAGAATATTACGTCTATGCGTCGTGCAGTACACTAGAGCTATGACACGTTGCAGCCCCGTGGACAGAGCCTCCTTTCTTTAAATTGATGATAATGACTCGTTACGAGAACAGAAACTTTCCAAATCATTACAATACCATTTCCTACGTTTTCCAGTCCATCGTGAAGCGTTACAACGTAGTGTCCTTCAAGAAGAGGTGGTATACTGAACGTAGTAGATGCAAACGAAGTTCCGTGACACCGGAAAGGTTCAGAACCCCTGCATTTGATTGACTAAAAGCATGAAATGACGTCACGAAAGGATTACAACTCAAACGAGTATTAAATAATCTTTAAACTTGCGAAACAAGATTAAACCGGCTTTATTTTAACATAAAACTGAATGTTTGTACTTAATGCGACGCCGAGCTAAAAGAAAGTTAATGGATGTTATCCCAGGATTCACAGGATCGCAGGATGTTTTATGTCACTTTATTTCAAATAATGAAACAGATTTATGCAATAAATAATGTAAAAGAAAGAGACAGAAGTATATAAATAAATCTCAGGTGTTTTATAGAGAAGTTGTGTAAATAAAAAATAAATTAAAATTTAAATAAACATTGTTAATTAAATACACTGTAAACGTAGATAGATAGATACACTGTTAAATATATGTTTTTCTGTAAATCCAATTAAAAATGTTTATTTTAATTTCATTATGTTTTATTTTAATTAAATGATGCTGAAATAGATTACATACCTGATGTATATTTTTTTTTTATTATTATCTTTAATTATAAAGTAAAAAAGTAAAAATATATGTAAATGAACAAAATATTATTTTTCTTAATTGAAAAATGATTAAAAACTCCCACTGGAAAACTATAGCACACCTTTGGAATAAAAATTAACATTAAAACGAACTGTCTTCTATATTATATTCGAATGTAAACATTTTGAAGTTTCAGTTTAGAAATCAATCCTTTTTCACTCAGATTTCAGATAGAATATCCTTTCTCTTTCCAACAACATACAACTAAATAGAGAAATAATTGTTGTCCCTTTTACATTTGTATATATTTATTTTAGTAGAGATAAAATTCTACATTAATTTCATCAGAAGACTGCTTTTAAATTTGAATTTTAGGGGTTGAAGACATTGCCATTTTAAAAATAAGAGAATTATCAATTTCTGTTGTTTATCTTTAAAACCGTCGCAGTAAACATTTTCGTTAAATAGCATAGCTATTACTTATATACATAAGCTGTCACTTATGACACAAAAATATCAGAATCTTTTCATAATAATATTCTTTCTCTTTCCAACATGATACAATTAAATAGAGATATAGTTGCTATCTCTTTTACATTTAAAAATATTTATCATAGAAAAAGAAACAAGATATATATCTCTCTCTGTTACACTTTAATGGTTCATTCAATACTGATACGGTACTGAGGCCAGGTGACCAGGTAGTTCATATCACTGACCTTTCCCTTGAACGAGTGAAATAAAATTGAATTGTTTCATGACAAAGAAATCATACGCATCTTTAATACAATGTCAAAGTGAATCCAAAATATTTACTGTATGTGGTGTACAAGTAACATTGTAATTTATAGGTTAAGACTAATAGCTCTGGAGAAGAAAATACTACCGAGAATCTGTTCAAACAAGAGCCATTTTTTTTACATAATTTTTTTAAAAGCTTTAAAGCATCTGGCGGAAGATAGGGCCCACAGGAATGGTCTATGGATCTGAGATCTTGAATTCTTAGTGTATTTACAAATTATACTAAGTAACACTTCTATAAGATTCATTCTATTTTTCATCTTACGGTAACATGATTGAATTTTGAACAAATGATGAATAACGTTGTTTTGTAACTAAATTCATATTTCGCAACGTCAGTAAACCAGAGAGGGGACGGGGACAGGGGCTGAGAATTCGTGTTGCGTTTGCGTTTTAATTTATTAGTTAATTAGCATAAATCCATGGATAACAAAGAGTTGTAGCTACAGCTACAGGTCACTGGAGAGCGCTATCCGTGAAGCTCATAGAACTCAATTCCATACACAAACAAAACGGACATGCAGGGATGTCCAGGGATGGAGCGATGGGGTGGTGAACAAGAACAGGACTCTAACGTAACGAAACCCGATAGCTTAAAACCGAACTTTCATTAATAACGTCATCTGGTGTTGCAAGTTCAAGTTCAAAGTATTTTTATAGATATATGAATTTTTAGTACATTTGTTATACATTTCTTATGTCTATTTTAAACACACCTAGCTAGAGGTATCATTATTTTAACTTTAAAGTTTCTGTTTATAAACTGGATTTGGATAAGAAATAATCTTGTTTTGTATGTGCAAAAAAAGTGATAAGCACTTCTTTTAAATGGTCTTAAAACTAACTTATAATTAATATATACAACTTATAAGTAACTTACAGTTACTTATCTAATACAATGTAGTTTGACATTGGGTATTTACCATACCACATTATATCCAGTGTGAATTTTACTAAACTATTAATGTTGTTACTTTCATGATTGTTGTGTTTTTTGTAAGCTTAATTACAAAATCTTTTATAGTTTCTATATTAGTTTCTTTGTGTATAGATGCATTCGTTGAGTATTTAAAGTATTGTATTTTTTTTTTATTTATTATATTAATTGTGTGCCTTTTGGCTTTACAATCTACATTATTATATTTCTTAATGCATTTCATATAAATTCAAAGTTAACAAACTAAACTTAAACTATTCTAGACTATTACTACTTCGAATAGTACTTTCTGTTTCTTCTTTTCTTGATCCTCTCTCTTCATGTCCCCTACTCCTCCTTTATTTACACCGTTTCCTGCTTCTCCTTCCTTATTGCCTGTATCTTCATCTATCACCTCTTGCCTTCCTTGTCTCCTCTCGACAAACCCTCTATTATCTTTTCACTATCCTTCCTGCCTTCTCTCTTCGTTTTCACTTCTCCACTTATGTCTATTACAGGCATAAACACTCTATCTTTCCTATTTCCTCTTGACTGTCTTACTTTACTATTTCTTCTTGACTCTCTTCCTTTACTATATTATTATTGTCTCTATCTCCGTCATCTACCTCTTGTCCTTATCTCCTTTCCGAAAAACCTCTATTTTTCTGGACTGAAGTTTAACTGTTTCCTCGCTACTTCTTTCTTTCTCCTGCTTCCCTTCACTGCCTCTTTTAGTACTTCCTCTCTCTTCATGATCCTTATGCAACTCAGCTACGATCTTATGATGATGTTATTATTACAGCCTAGAACTACAACAACAAAAAGCAAGTGACGACATGTGGCTTTGAAATAAGGAGAATTCTTATTGTAAAAATTCTTATTTTTTAATTGATACATATTTAATGAGTATCCTCTTCATTCACTACACCAATCAGCTACGATCTTATTTATTGTATTGTATATTTTTTTCGTTTGTAGAATTCTTAGTCCAGCACTGGCGCGCCATCGATAGAACGTCTAAATCACATGCAACGCTGGGCATCATATGCAAATCGACTGCTGTAATTACAGCAGCTATAAGTCATTAATTGTTGGCAACAATACATGATGATAACATGGATTAGTTCCAATCGATCTTGTCATTATCGGCTCGGGTTACAAGCTCAACTTAGTCCTTACAAAGTCAAGACAACAGACTAATTGCAGTTACAATGTTATTAGTACTAATTGGGGAACAGTTAATTTTAAATGCATTTCATAAGAAAATCAATACTGTTGAGAATGATATTATCTGAAACTTTATGTGTCTGTAACAATATTACCTGGCTTCATTTGAAAAAAAGGAAATATTCTTAATTGCTAAAGTCTTTAAAAAGCAAATCAGCTTGAAGGTCACCTAAGATTCTAATACTGGATTTACCGAAACAGAAAAACCTTCGTCAGTCAGAAATCATTTGTGGAAAAGTTTCATTTTTGTTCTACTCGTATATATACCCAGTAAACATTTTGGAGTCACTATTAAGATGCGTATGATTTCTTTGTTATGAAACAATTCAATTTGATTTCATTCGTTCAAGGAAATGTCAGTGATATGAACTACAAATGACAAAATCATTTCACCTGGTCTCAATACCGTACCAGTATTGAATGAAGTTACAAATAAACCGTTAAAGTGTAACAGAGACAGATATATCTTGTTTCTTTTTCTGTGTTGCTTTGATAATATAAATGCTGAATATGAATATGAATTTTTTTTCATAAGTGACATCTGTCTAATATTCTATTATATTCATCTATCTGATTATTATTTTTGTATCTAAAATAAATATTTAAAAATTAATCTTAGAACGTATTTGATGTCGGATTAAGTAAGTCTGGCTGTCATTTACGATTGGCGCCGGCAAAACTGCTCATGTAAATACAGTATTAAAAATGAAATACCAAAATATTATGGGCAAATCTCTAAATACTCTAATTCTCAGTCCACCAGTGTATAGCTTAATAAAATCTAATGCTTAACAGGATATAGTTCTGTCAATTTAACAAGTTTCAACTTAAAATTTTTCCACATAAAGAGGATGGTTTATGTAGAAGATAATGGAAATAAAATATTAACATGGTGCAGCTGCATCTAACTTAATCATGCAGGAGAACTTGAAGATACCGCCGTCCAAGAAGACGACTGTTAAAATGTAATACTGCATGCCCCAGGGTATTGGAAAATATGCTCGGAACGACTCCTTATCGTACACTGAGTAAGCTAGGCTACATTATATATTTAACATCAGACTGCATATGGGAATAATAAATATTGCAACAACTACAATATATACAGCGCAAGTAAAAAACCATAAAAAATGAAATTGTAAAATGTTGTAAAACACAATGTTGGAGAAATAGGAAGGGCAGCAGAAACAAGTGATAGTAGCTAGATTAGTTATATTGTATTTATTAATTTAATGATGCAGGGAATGATTACGCATATTCTGATATACTATACAATTTAAATTAAATACAATACTAAAACATTGAGTGAGTGTTCATAAATACATGCAATATTCATATTTGTATATCAATATCTTGCTTTTATTTTTAATTAATGTTAGAATTAAGATTTCTTTGTCTCAATTCATTTATATTTTATGCCTAGTTGTTTTCATATACATTGCTCTCTGTGGACAAACTATAATATTTCTTATGTAAACATCCTTTGTTTTACGATTCACTTCTACTAGACTTCGACACTACGTATTTGGCCCTAATTCGTTCTTATCGCTTCAACACTCAAACCTACAGCACGCTTAATCTATTGGTGCATTTACATAAAATAATAATTACACATATTTTTCTTTATAACTTAAACCGCGAGTTACATTTACCTAGTGTCGTAACTATTATTTTTATTAACTAAAGTATTTAATCAATTTATATGTAATTCAATAGTGTAGTTTTAAAATAAATGTAATCTAAAAAAGTTCTGATATTTTGCTGTGACTTTTGATATAAATAAAAAATTGCTATTAATTACTAAATAGCTAAAAGGTCCTTCAAAACAAAATTGTGCGCCCACTAAGCTATTGAAAGGAACTGAGCGACATTTGCCGTTCGAGAACTTGGATACCGCCGACAGATCGCAGATACGCCCTAGCCAGCCTATAGATCTCTATAAGGTCCAAACTCCCCAAACAGTTAGAATTATACTTTAGAAACAAAGTTCCCAGTAAACAATTTAGTGAAGTGTCCCTTTTTGTGACGTTTCTATCTCTATTTCACTTCAATTATAGTTCGCATTGACTTTATCTTCATTTCTATTCCGACAAGTGGAGTGGTTTTGCCATTTGTAGCCGATAAAATAGAATGGAGTCAAAGTGACTGGAAACAAAATGTTTACTGGGTTGTTACAAATTCGATTAAACTATTCAAAAAAGTTTATGATGTAGATTCTCTTTTACCACAACCTTGTTTACCATCAAAAAAGTTGTTATATAATGAAAGTCAATAATTAAATAATTCATAGCAAATAAGTGAAGGTTTTAAGCTCAAAAAAGGCTTTTTGAAAGTTAACTGCATAAAGTGCACTAACAAATTGCAAAAACCGTTCGTTCTCGGTTCAATTTATGTATGCATTATGCATATTTAATTGCATATACATAATATGCATGCCACGTGTGGTGTGATACCATGCATATCATATCATAAGGTTGTGTATGACTATGTAAATTATAAATATGAATATTAATGTTTTACTTTACCGCTAGATAGAGCGCGCCTCGTTTTCATAATAAATAATAGTTACTTGTTGAAATGTTGTTTTGCTATAAATGTACTTGCAACTAAGTGATGAAGCAGTGGCGTTATTTATAGGAGGGATTAAGTTACATTCCCACTTACTGTTTTAATTATGTTATTAATTTTGTATTTAATTTAAATTGTCTAGCATATTTTTATATAGAATTTGAATTACGTATTCTTTGTTTTTTAGAACCTTACAAGGTCCAATGTTTCTATAAACTATATTATACTAGCTGTCCCGGCCACGCGTTGCTGTGTCTAACGTTTTTGTCATATTACATTACATAGCGCCATCTATTGAATATTTACTCAATCTAGTCAACAGATGTCGCCATCTTTTAAAATCGTTTGGAGCTAACAGATAATTAATAGACAAATAATTTGCAATAAGATAATATTGCAATCATAAATTGAGATGTAAGCTATCCTATCTTTCAAGTTGGATCAAACTGCACACGGTGTACAAATTTGATTAAAACCGATTAAGTAGTTTAGGAGTCCATCGCGGACATACAACGTGACACGTAATTTATATATATTAAGATTATAACCTCCAAAGTGTGACAATCTGTCAAAACGCAGTAGGATTTATTTTTAAAAGAAGTTCAATGTCAGTTTGTCAAAAATAAAGACGTAAAAACAATTATTGTTATTAAAAACAGAAATTTTAATTATTTCACATACAATTTTGTCCAACTGTCGAACTATCAAAACTTATATTAATAACGACGCATGCGTACCAACTAAATTAACTAAACCCAAGTTAAAACACGAATGTGACAAGGAATGCTTATTCTTAAAACCTGAAATCAAGATTATAATATTAGATAAATATATAAATTAAATATTAAAGCAATGAGTGGGAAAGAGGCTTTAGCAAACCAATATTTAATTTTATTTTAATTCTGTAATTACTCAGTCAATCGTCTGTGCAAGTGACGTTTACCACGTCAATCAAATGAAGCAAAATATTTAGGAGTACAATTGATTAATTACCGATAGAAAACAATCTATTAATATGGGTTACAACCTTGGGATACTTCAGCTAAGTCAAACATTGAGATCTTACAAAGATTCCAATCTAAAACATTACGCATGGTTGTAGATACACTGTGATGTATTACAAACGAAAGACTGCACCACGATCTTGCCATGCCTACAGTGAGACAAGAAATTATAACTCGAACAGACCGAGTTGTGAACCATCCAAATACATTAGTGACCAACCTAATGGAAGACAGGACTACCTTCAGCAGACTTAATTAAATGAAATAATAAATAGATACCCTTGTGTCACTGGATACATATCGTGCAAGTTTAATTTTTTTTGTAAATTTCCTATATTATAAGTTCCCAGTGTATATTTATGATCTTATACTCGTATGTTTGGTAGTGAATTTTGTATGGCAGCGCGAAAACGACTCCGTCAATGTTTTTGAAAATTGCCTATTTCGTAGAGAAAAAAATTCTAAGGCTTTTGGCGTCCCCGGATTTTTCCCTGAATTTCCTGGAAACCCGTAATTTTGGAAAAATAGGAAAAAAGTGAGCCCTTTTTTAAAAGTAGAAAGATAGAATCGTAAAAGATAGAAAGTTGAAATTTTGCATGTGTATTAAGGTATTCAATGCTGACATTTCTCAAAAATTAGAAATTCAAAAATTGAAAAAGGGGGGTTGAAGAAATTCGGAGGAAACTTTGAAAAAAGTTCATATTCTGGATTCTAGAATAATTAAGTATATTATTAATAAAAGAAAATTCAAAATTTTATTTGGGGGCACGGGGGCAGTATTTGCCGAGAGTAAAAATTGTGCTAGAAAGTTAAAATTTTGTATATAGTCTCTAACCTTGGTAACTTATTTTCGAATCGAAAAAAAAAATCCTAAATTTTGAAAAAAAGTTGGTCAAATAACGCATAAATTGAAAATATTTTTTATTTCGATAAAAAAAATATAATTTTTTAGTCAGTTTGTATGAAAAATTAATTGTTTTTATATGTAAAATTTATATAGAACGAGTTAAATATTTCAATTTAAAAATGGATTAAAAATAAGAAATGAAATTCAATTCACATATAAAAGACAGTCGTCCCTTGCGACGGGGGTAAACTCTAGTATTGTTAAATGTCTATAAGACAGTTCGTTTAATAAAACGTGAAAATATAACAAAGTAGTTTTGTCAAAGAAGCTCTCAGACGTTGTTATTACAGTTTGAAGAAGACATTCCATTCTCTAAAGGAGAAGTCAGAACACAATTCGTTCCACAAATTTCCATGACCTATAGCAATACATTGTGTACATATTTTTGTAATTTCCGTAACATATTCAGACGATACTATTGATTTCACATTACGTTGAGGTTAAAAATAGGTCAAATCATCTGGAACTGAGACACCACGAAAAAATATGTTGATGTCATATAAAGTTAACTGTCTGGAACATATGCGTTCGCATAAAAATATCCTGTCAGTCAAATTTATGATGATGTTGTTATTACAGCCTAGAATTGCAACAACAAAAAGCAAGTGACGACACATAGCTTTAAAATAAGAAGATTCTTACGGTAAAAATTGTTATTTTTTGATTGATACATATTTAATTAGTGTCCTCTTCATTCCCTACACCGCTCCATGCGAAGGAAGTCTTCTTCTTCTCTATCACAACTTCAACATCAGAAATCGTCAGAAATTTGGTTCATTTTAATGCAGTATGACCTTTACGAACGAATAAGTCATATGGTGCAGGTCAGACGAATTTTCTAACCCTGTTATGTTATACTTTGTTTCTAAAATGTCTGGACACTGTAGAAAATGCAGTATCGAGAATTTTCAGCAGATTATAACGAATCTACAAAACGCTCTTTATAATATTTTGTGGGGGTTATCTCAGAAAATATTTTGGAGTCACTTTGGAGAACTACAAATGGTAAAATCACTTCTCCTGGCCTCACTACCGTACCAGTATTGAATGAAGTTGCAAATAAACCGTTAAAGTGTAACAGAGACAGATATATCTTGTTTCTTTTTCTGTGATAAATATTTTCAAATGTAAAAGAGACAACAAACTATATCTTCATTTAATTGTATCATGTTGGAAAAAGAAAGAGTATTCTTATGAAAAGATTCTGACTGGTTCACCAAAATGTTTACTGGAGGGGTTTTAAAGATAAACAATAGAAATTGATTATACTCTTATTTTTAAAATGGTGATCGAATGGCAATGTATTCCACCCCAAAACTTTAAATTTAAAATCAAGTTTGAACCAGTTAGTCCATTTTTAACGACGAATTTCTTTGACTGATTTATTTTGCTTCATAGTTTCACCTCTAAAATGTTCAAATTTTCAATAGAAAGGTATACGTATCTGCTCTTTCTTTTCGCGTGAATTGACAATTCCCTTCTCCCTTCTTTCTCTCTATGTCTATCTCTTTCTCTCAACATTAATAATTGACATACAAATCCATTAATAATTGTTTCAATGCAAAACTGTTTTAATGAGCGATATTTATATCACATTGCGATGTAAATAATATATTATAATTACGTAATGTACAGAAACTCACAATACTGAAGGAGATCTGTGTGGAATGGGAGGAGGAGAACATAGAGGGGATGTAAATTATAAAGTGGGGTTGACGACTAGCGTTAAGAGTTACTAGAATCCATGACCAGAGATAATTATACAAATGGCGTCTCATAATTATGATTAAACGTTTATAATTAAGAAAGATATTGTACAATAATCTTTTGTTGTAGTGTGTTAATGAAGTGTATAACCCGTGGAGTTATGGCTTGGAGATTTGGCATCAACTGCGCGTCGGTAAATCAAAAGAAATTTCCATTTGTGTATTAAGATAATTAATATCGTCTGTGCTTGGAAACAACGGGTCGATCATTGAAAACAGTGTGGTAAATAAGTATACAGTTACCAGAGTATTTCATCAAAAACTTCAGCCAAGACTTTACAACAGCAAGTATAGTCTGGTAACCTTTTCACACTGTATCAGCAATGTAATTTCAATGCAATTTACTAATAAAAATGCAATGGACTTGTGTCCTCATTTTTTAGCGGTCGATTTTTTCAATTGTTGATTGAAATTGATGTTAATAAATGTGTATTGGCGTGTCTATTTTATTAAATATCTAAATGTTGACGGAGATATAGCAATTAAAAATTTTAATTGTAGTTTTAGCGCTAGAAATGGTCGGCCATTTGTATGACGTGAAATGCGTTGTATACGTCAGTTATTTGTTAAGTAGGTCAGTGCTGTGGTAATGTTTTGTATCTGTTAGTAGTCAAAATAATCAAGTCAAGTCAAAGAATAATAAGTTTTTATTTTATTTAACCCTGCTAAGGCAGACATAATATTGAAATTTGATTGTTCCTTGAAATAGCTGTAAATAATATTTGATATTTTGATATATAAATACATATAGCAGAGATTTATGAGCTGTAAGGTTGGTAACCTGTAAACTTGCCAGAATTATATCTTGAATATGCTATCTCTTTCGACGCTCTGTTGCATAAAAGAGATAGTAACTAGCGGCTGTTGAATCCCTTTAATAATTAAAGAGAAAAAATTACTTTTTGAATTGTTAATATCTCTTAACATATATGGAGTTATTAAAAAATAATTGGACATTTGAGGTTCTAGCAACCCACTTTATCAATATATAGTACACTTTTATAGAAATTAAGACATAGGACACAAGCCCATTGTATTCCACAAAGATTAATAAATGACTATACAAACTACAGGCATAAAAACATTAAACAGTTTCTCCTTTAACCATTTCTAAAGACGTACTCTCGAAGATTAGAATACTCTATTAATTTATCGTTATAATTAACAATTAGTAGTACTATAAAAAAACAACTTTAAACTTTCAAAAAGCTCATTAACTTTTAAGCTTGTTCTTTTTTCTATATCAAACAATGTAGTTAGAGATTTAGCTCACAGATGGTGCTACATAACAATAAAAGGAGCTTTACTTTTTGTTCTTTTTGTTGGAATAAAGTTTTAGAATACTGTAGAAGTGCACTTTCTTTTAAAGTGGCGTTAACTGTAAGAAATACAATCAAATGTTCTTATTGAATTCTGTGATTGTTTCTTGCGATCGATTTTGTTAAGTAAAAATAACGAGATAATAAAAAAGTGTTTTACTGGCTTGACTAGCGTAATAACTTACAGCTGGTGAACAAATTAGGGCGTTGGATAGTTTTATTACGGCATTAGCTAATTGTGTTTGATAGTTCACTCTTAAATGGACATTACTTTTTATTTTTATTTCCAATTAGTGTCACTATCTATTTTATTGATTTATATAAGTTATTAAGCGGTAAACACAAACGGGGGCAATTTGGGGTGCCGCTTGCACCGACCCTGGATGGAGCAATATAACAACACGCCAATATTCAAATATTTCTCAATATATGAATTCATCAAAAACAAATCGAGAGTTCGATTACGCGATATCACGTGTACACCAGATAGAATATTTCCATCTCCAGAGGGAATTAAGTGAAATTAAACATTCAAGAACCCGTCAATATCCCAGGTTCGAGATATCACTCCTCCAACACGGGGTAGGAAGAGGAGTTGGCTGTTCATCACCATCGAGATATTTATAGATATTTATTAGAAGTCATCAAGTTAGATCAAATATCTTGTTGGTTTATTTGTAAATCACATTGACATGACCCCGATCCCTTACTCCTACACATCAACTCTCGCACTCCTTCTCGTTCCCTCGTGAAAAACATCTACAGGTCTCCAAGATCATTTATAACAGGGAAGCTCGATAAATAATTTATCTTTGAATATAAATTCAGAATATGGTTTATGCCAAGTTTATTATGGTGGTAAATTATTGCCAGGAACCAGAGATCCTCATCTAATGGATATCGTGTTATATTTTTGTTATAATGGGCTTGTGTCCTCATTTTTAGTGGTCGATTTTTCAATTGTTGATTGAAATTGATGTTAATAAATGTGTATTGGTGTGTCTATTTTATTAAATATCTAAATGTTGACGGAGATATAGTAATTAAAAATTGGAATTGTGGTTTTAGCGCTAGAAATGGTCGGCCATATTTGTATGACGTGAAATGCATTTTAGCATCAGTTATTTGTTGAGTAGGTCAGTGCTGTAATGTAATGTTTTGTAGCTGTTGGTAGTCGAAATAATCAAGTCAAAGAATAATAATTTTTATTTTATTTAACCCTGTTACAGCAGACATAATGTTGGAATTTTATTGTTCCTTGAAATAACTGTAAATAATATTTGATATTTTAATATATAAATACATATAGCAGAGATTTATGAGCTGTAAGGTTGTCAACGATTGTGATGTCACATGCATTTGTACAACGTTGAATCCCATTAATAATTAAAGAGACAAAGTGACTTTTTTAATTGTTAATATCTCTTAACATATAAGCGGTTATTAAGAACAAATGTACATTTGAGGTTCTAGTAACCCACTTTATCAATATATAGTACACTTTTGTAGAAATTAAGACATAGGACACAAGCCCATTGTCTATATTTTGATGAAAATTTCACATTTCATCCATCATCAGGTAATAATGAGATATATTCAGTGGAATTGTGGAAATTTGGACAGAATAACGTCTGCGGGTGAGCCCCCGTAAAAATATTAGTTCATCTACACCGTTTTGTCTTCAATTTGCGTCTAGCCATAGGTTAATACAATAAACATTTAAAAGGTTTCAAGCTTAAACAAGAACATAACTTTTATTTCACCACTACCTAAAGAATATATCAAATTGTAAATTGTACAAAAGATGAAATCAATCAAAACGACCCCTAGTACATAGTCTACTATAATAACATACCGTAAAATTGGACCCACTACTAAATAAATATAACCATCACTGTTTTACGTAACACAGGTGATAATTAATGTTACCTAACATATCTAAACCACCATAAAATTATACTTACACGTCTAGCAACCCCTAGAGTCTGGTCTCGTTAACATAACTTCACAAGGGATACTATTTTTACGTGTAAGGGGTATTGAAAGTGGAGACGCCGACCACCACGACACTGTTGTGGTGTGCGTAACGATGTAGAAATACAAAGACAGGCTTAATTAGTGTATTAAGATGGAAACTGTGTCAAAAGATATTTAGGAGAGCTTGGTTTTACTTGATACAAAGTAAATTTACTATAATTAGTAGTAGAATATCAAGTACTTTAAGGTTATGTTGTAATGTGTTGACATCGAAGCGTTGTGAGCTTTATGTCTCATTACTTCTAAGTATTTGTGTGATTCAATATGTCTTATTGAAGTGTCTGCTGTAGTATTATTAGTTAAGATTGTAATAACACAATCATTGGCGGAGAAAAAAGGGGTAGACCTCAAGATGAAAAACAATAAGGTAAAAACTTGTATAATTCTTTATTTTGACATTTTATAAGTTCTCTCAAAACTCTCATAGAATATCGTGCGTGCAAGTCATGTTTTTCAAAGGTCAAAGGTCACAAAAATCGTGTTTCTTTTAAGATATATTCCTACGATCTAAGAGAGTTATTAGTAAAGATATAGAGCATACAATTATCTACAAATTTGATCTTACGCATAATTAACAGTTCTCGTTCCCGAATTTGATGAAAATTTGAATTTTATCGTCTTAGTATGATGTTAGGGGCCATCTAAAAAATACGTTATTCAAATTTCTTGATATTTTGACCCCCCTCTCTTTGTACCCAGTAAACAATTTAATGAAGTTTCCTTTTTGTGACGTTTCTATCACTATTGCACTTTAATTATAGTTCGTATCAACTTTAATGGTGACACGGCTTTCAAAAACTAGGTGTATATAAAATAATCTTTTCTGTAACTATTGCAAAAGAAAATTATCAAAAGGATACCTATTTACGAAAATATTTAAATAAAACCTTTAAGAAACAGTAAATGTAGGTTATAAGCCGGCAACGTTGCAAATGCCAATTTGATCGGGAAATTCAAAATCGGAATAAATGTTATATAAAATATAACAATTTATTGGTCAAAGAACCAAATCACGCATGCGTCAACACACGTAAATTTGCAGCATTGCAAAATTTATTATTCCTTTTTCAAAATATTTAATTTGTATTTAAATAGAATTAATATAAATTTGATATTAATTATAAGTAATTTTTAATTATTAAACTATTATATGCATAAAAAAATCATTTGAACAGGGAAAAAGCAGTTTAATAGGGAATTGAAAAATTCATTTTCAAAGATACATATTATATACAATATCTTTACAATATACAATATTTGCTCGTCCCTCATGTACTTCGTATTTTGAATTTCGTATTACCAATAGATAAACTTTTTGCATTGACGGTACGTCCTGTACCTCCTTAAACAGTGTCAGTGTCAATAATATCAACAAATTAATAAAATAAATAAATCATTCGTTCCACCGTGTAGCAGGAAACTTGCCATGTCAATCTTACAATATTTGACTCATCGTTTGGAGCCGGTTTACGATTATCACAACACAAGTTCGAGAAGCTGTGGTATATTAACCCTCTCCCCTTGCCCCTCACACTCAAAACTAAACTAATTTAAGTTAAATAAGTCGCATGTCTCTCTAATCATGCCACGCTTCCAGCAACGAGTTCGAATAAGTCACGGTTGCATCTTAAATAAATGCATTATCTTACAACCACTTATTCTACAAACTTTCTGTACCAAGTAGTAGCCAAGTCCCCCTCTCGCGCTCCCTCTCCCCAGAGTGCATTTTCAACACCATCACACCCCCACCGTCCCCCACATCTACTTTATACTTTACATAAAACCAACACAGTCAGTCAGTTAGGTTGTATTATCTCCACCAGAGGTCGTAAAAGTAACATTCAGACATGTTGCCGTGTTGCAGTGACAGCACCCAAGAGATGCGCTCGTCGGCAATAGGTTTTAAAAGCCTGATATACTTTGTTGCATATTTGTTGGGTGTGTCAGTTATTTAGGGGTGTAAGGGGTGTAAATATCGATGTACGATTTCATTAACATCGATTTTTACCTAATATAAAACTCATGCGATCTACTTTAAAGTTTCTTGGAAATAAATTTAACCTTTAACGCGTTAGCATACTCATGAAACTTCTTAGGGACACTTTTTGAAGAATTATAACCTCTTAAAAAGTCCTTCTTAAGAATTAAAGAACCCAGTGAAGATGTTGATGTCACTTTGACAACATATTGAAGATACGTCATGAAACAATTCAATTTCATTTTACTCATTCAAGGGAAATGAATTGTTCGACTTTAAAAATTATGCTATTTTCACATTCTCTTTCCAATTTATTTGCTTTGTCCTTTTAATTATTTTTCCTGTTCCCTTGGGCTTAGATATCCTTTCTATAGTTTAAATTACGGGAGTTCACATTCAAGTTATCAAGACAATTTGGCTTTCAATTTCAACATAATGCACATCTTCACAACAAAATATGTTAAATGATACTTTGAAGGTAATAAAATTCCATTCACATTGCTAGACACAAATAATAATAACAGTTTCTACAATTTATTATTACAAAATGCATTATTACAAAACTAATAAAGCTCTACTAAAGTTAGAGCTTAAGTTTATTAGATTTGAAATAAAGCTCATAAAAGTTCGCAACGTTTCTGTGTCTCTAATAAAAACAAGTTTTATTTTTCTTGAAACAATCATTCTAATTAAATGAAATCAAATCTAATTTTAGTTTATAAAGCTGGCTTATAATAAACTACTACAGGGTATTTATAAATATTGTCATTTGTGTATTGTATTTTTATTGTTTCTGTCTTTACATTTGGAATACAGAATATATGGTTTCCTTTAACGAATTCCTTCCCTAAACAATGGAAGTGTACATTTCGAAGCACCCTGTGTTAATATCCTAGCATATTAGCGTTACACAATCCGTCCATTCCAATGATTTAATACAAATGTTAGCTATACGCGAACAAGAAGTTTCCACGATATTTTTATTAAATTGAATTCTTGTAGACAAATGAAATAAACCACAGGATATCCAACTATTTCAAGAGTTTAAACGTTAGATTTGTTGTTGCTGTGTTTTTTCCACGTCCAGTCGAGATTTAAAGGAGGTTATAACGCTTATGAGAAGCTTTATTGAATCTTTGGGTGGCTCATGTTGTAGAGCTGGGCATATTTCGTAAATTATTATTGCAATATTTTAGTTTTACATTATAAAGAAATATTAAAATAGGACTGCGCCTCTTTTATAGCTAATGGTAGTCATTTATGAATGTTTCACTCCAAATTGGACAAGTGTGTTCAGTTATTGGCCTTACTTTCTTATATTCTATATTTACTCCGAGTAAACATTTTGGTGAAATGGCACAGCTATTCTAGTCAAGAAATCAATTCTTTTTCACATAGATTTCAGATATAAATTGACGGAGAATATTCTTTTCCTTTCCAACATCATAAAATTAAATGGAGTTGTCTCTGTTACCTTTAAAAATATTTATTTTAGTAGAGATAAAATTTCGCATTAATTTCACGAGATTATCATAGAAAAAGAAACAAAATATATCTGTCTCTGTTACACTTTATTGGTTTATTTGCAACTTCATTCACTGTTTAAAAAACAACCACCAAACATAGTGAAATAAACAGGTTCTATATGTTACACCAATAAAGTCAGCGAAATAGCGCAACTATAGGGAAAAATAAAAAGTAAAAAATATTTAAAAAATAGTTTAGAAAATTTCTTTGTTTATAAAATAAACAAAATTTATTATTTCCCATAATTCATTGAAGGTCCAGTAATTATTTAGTTCGCTGGTCTCCCGGTATTGTGCTGGTCTGGTGGTTTCGTAGCTGATGTCCGACCATTAGTCTACCCCTACGCCAACATACCCCCTGCCCCCGTTGTCGTCCGTCGTCGTTTGTTAGATGACCATGTCCGTCCGGCCGCCCGGAACGCATTTCAATGGACAAAAAACCGTTATCGCATCGCTTATCACTATGTAATTCACGAGAACCCTTATAGGGGACATCTCAGTCGCACTAACTGTGTAAACTGCGTGAAGATGGCAGTACGCACTAATTATCTTAGACGAGAGCATTAGAGGAAATGACGTAGTTTTCTTAAGAGTGTATTTTGTATAAGTATAGCATTTTTTTGATACTTTTACATTACTAGATCGTTTAATAAATTGAAAATACTTTAATCGCAATCGTTGTTACTGGAAGGATTAACAGCAGGGGCGGCTTTAGCCATTGCGAGGCCCCGGGCAGCAGAACTTTGCGAAACCTTTGTTCTTTGTATAATTTATGTAAATTGTAAGTAAGTATTTTTGATGATAATTGACGAGAAATAACATTTTATATTGGAAGATTTATAAAAGTTAACAAGCACAAAGATGACAAATGTTAATGATGATAAACTAAGGTACATGAATACCTTAAAAGATATACGCAATGATTCAAGTAAGATTTCTAAAGAACGAGGCGCGAGATTCAAATATATATAAAGTAATGAATTTTTGTACTTGGGTTGTTGCGCGAGAATGCGAGGCTCCTACAAGAGCGAGGTCCCGGGCGGTAGCCCTGCTTGCCACCCCCTAAAGCCGTCTCTGATTAACATATAAGATATTTTCTGCTTCCTTAATGACCTTGGCTTAGAAATCATAAAAAGGTGCGAACACAAGTTCGTAGGATTATTTATAGATGGCGGCACTATTATTTTTGGATAGTACCAACCTTCAAACGATATGTGTTAAAATTTCGTGACATTCCAACTATTAGTTAAGGAGTTAAAGTGATTTTAGTGAAGCTACTTTAGAAATTTTCAAAACAATGGAAAAATCTGTATTACGTGTGTTGATAAAACATTATTTTGAATGAGAAAAAATACCATTTATATGTTATTCAGACTCACTATTTTTTGTATTAAAAAGTAATGCTTTTATCAACAAGAATTACAAAAGTAGCGTCTCTAAAATCTTTGTAATTCATAATCTGTTAGTACGCCTGTTATGAAATTTTCAAACAAATCGATTGAAAGTTGGTATTTTGTAAAAATCATATGTCTGTTTGTATTAATCAAGAAGGTTTGGAAGAACCCGTGGTAAAATGACAAAATTTTGAATTGATTTTATATAAAAACGGAGTAGTCTATTTTAAAATAAATAGTCATGATTTCTATTTAATCCTGCATTAAATGCATCCAGTAAATCTTAACTGCACTGAGTATTAATTACATTAAATTATACATGAATACACATTTTGTGCTTAGCAGATTAAATGGATATCCATCATGCGAATTATCCATGTACATTTCTTGCATATTAATCCATAAATCAACCACAGTATTTTCCACATTTTAAAATAAATTTTCCTATAAAAATAAATACAACCATTAGACGCACTAGTTACTTAATTAACTTTTATAATTAAAATAATAAATAAGATGTGTCTAGTACAAGTCAAGGGATTGGTAGAAGATACATTGAAGGCGATGGAAGGGAGAGGGGGATGATGGAGTGAGAGGAGAGTAGAGTGGGGTGAGGTATAGCTCAGATTGTTTGGGAAGCCGTATAAAACGTGTCAAGATTTTAAATGAAATTAATTATACTTTAACTAATGAATTCATTACGTTCCGTCTCATTGGATTTTAGAGAAAAGGGTAAAATATACGACCTATTGAACTCATCGGATTTAATATGATACGATGTTGCGCGACGGTGGAGTATACAATGTAATTATTATAATTAATCATAATTAAAAAGTGTTGTTTTTAATTAAATTAACTTACATATTTATTATTAAATTTCATTGAAAATATTTGATTGGTTTTTTTATATCGAGTGTTTCAGATTTCACTGGAACTAAAATTTTCTATGTTACTTTTATTAGGGCGGAACACCACGCTAAAAATTTGTAGAAAAGTTAACCCATTGTTTCACCACACGGCTATTTTTGACCAAATATTAAACATATTTAAAAGACAATAATTAAATGATTATTAAACTTGTTATTAGGTTTGGTACCTTCTTCTTTAAGAGCGTAACAACCTATTGCAGGTCTGCTACAGCACGCTTCTTCCAACTCAATCGGTCCAAAGGAACTCTTTGCCAGTTTTTTACTTTCAAAGTTTTGATGTCCTCTATTGTGTCGTCTAGCCATCTTGTTGGTGGTCGTCCTCGGGTACGGGATGCCGCAGGGTTATTAAAGATGTATATTCAATTATTATTATATTAATTGTGTGCCTTTCGGCTTTACAATCTACATTATTATATTTCTTAATACATTTCATATAAATTCAAAGTTAAAACTAAACTTAAACTATTCTAGACTATTACTACTTCGAATAGTACTTTCTATTTCTTCTTTTATTGATCCTCTCTCTTCATGTCCCCTACTCCTCCTTTATTCACACCGTTTCCTGCTTCTCCTTCCTTATTGCCTGTATCTTCAACTATGACCTCTTGCCTTCCTTGTCTCCTCTCGACCAAGCCCTCTATTATCTTTTCACTATCCTTCCTGCCTTCTCTCTTCGTTTTCACTTCTCCACTTATATCTATTACAGGCATAAACGCTCTATCTTTACTATTTCCTCTTGACTCTCTTACTTTACTATTTCTTCTTGACTCTCTACCTTTACTATGTTATCTACCTCTTGTCCTTATCTCCTTTCCGTGTATAATCTAGTAAGGTTGTCTTCAGGGGATCTCCAGACGTGGCCGAACCATCTCAGCCTGTTGTTTCGGATGACCTGTGTAACTTGAGGTTGTTTATAAAGTCCATATAATTCAAAATTATATCAGGTTCGCCAGCACCCTTGTCCTTTAACAGGCCCGAATATAGTTCTTAATACTTTTCTTTCAAAAGTTTCCAGAGCTCGCTGGGTAGTCCAAAGAAACATTTATTAGCTGATTTGGTTCTGCTGTTAATTTCGGCATTCAGCTTGTTTTGATCGTGAATAATTGTTCCGAGGTATTTGAATGAGGTTTAGTACCTTGCGAATACAACAATACATGTTTTGGACAATTTTTACCTTTATACGGGTTCACCTGGGCCAGTTGAAAAAGTGTCCAAAAAGACTATTTTTAAATAAAAAAAATAATCAAGTATATTAAAATAAAGTTCAATTACTTGTTAAAATTCTTTCACTTGCGCTAATTCCTTGTGCAATAATCTTAAAACGTTGTGGAAAGATTGGGATATTTATGTTATTAGGAGATTTTTTCTATCGAAAAGAAATGAATTAAATTAGACAGTTGTTATAAGACCCAAAAAAAGATCAACTGACATCATTATCCAAAAGTTGATTAAAATTCATATAAAAAGAGTTCTTATAATGATTTCGCTTTCAATTATTTTTAATAAAATAATCCTATCCTACTTAACAGGCACTTTAATAAATTAAATCACATTTTTATACATTTCAAAAAGTGGTCCACCCAAAAAAAAAATTTAAGTTTGATTCTAGTAAACAACATTTAATCTTGTGTATTTTCCAACAAAAGCTCTTTCGTATTGTAACTGGCCGAGCTTTTATACATTAGTGATACAAGCATTCAGGCATTCAATCGTCAGAGCTTACAGAGCTTTGAGCTTTATCATTTAGGCAACCATCCCACAAATTCTCTCTCTCTCTCTCGTTGTGTGTTTGTATGTTTGGTATTATCAATGCTTTTGCGGATCCTTTGCTACGGTTCGTTCGCGTTGTGGCGCTATGTTTTACAATAATAGAGGCAATCTCACGCAGGAACAATGAGGTATTACATGAATCGGTCTATTCAACCAGGTTGTATGTTACATACATACGAGTATGTTTGGTTGCCGTAATACAGGCGATAGAAATGTCTTTACAACATGCTTTAGGGAAATATTATTAGTTAGAGAAAGAGGCCAATCGTTCATTTTGGGTAGGCAATATTTCTTTGTTTTATCATGTGAAAAGGTCAAACAAGAATTTAATTGAAATTTTCGAAATGAAAAGCGCCGAAATTTGACCGAAATCTTAAATATAAATATGAAATCAAGTATTTTTTCTTTATTGGCCATTTTTGTAGATAATAGATTTGTTGTAATAACAAGTATTGTTTTTGAAAATGGATTAATGTGAGTTATCAAAAGTTACCTCCTTCTATAAGCTACAGATATTAGCAAACGTGGTATCTTGAAATATACACTACTTGAAACTGACTATAATTTTGATAAATATCGACAGGTTCAGTATGCAGTTATATGCAGAATTTTTATAACTAAATTATATATTGCCAAATCAGTATTTTTTCAGTAATCAGTAATTAAAATATATAACAATTATCAAGAGAAATCTTACAATGATTTTCTTAAAAATTCAAATATGAATATAATTATTAATGTCGTATAATCAGAATCAAAAGTAATCATTGCAAAGCTCCAGCTCACCTGTGCAAAATTAGATGTCAATGTGGTGAAGAAGGAACTTTGGATCATATTATATTTAAATGCATAAATTATAGTTTGGAAAGATCAAAATTCAATAGTGAAATATTATATGTGATTAAAACTTTTCCTGTTAATACTAAATTTTTGTTAAGTGATTCAAAATTAATTAGTGAATTATTGAAATATTTAGAAATTTGTAAAATTGAATTATAAATTATAAAAGATGTATAAAAAATGTTTGATGGTGGCTATGACGAAAGAAAGTCAAGGCAAATAAATAAATAAATATAAAAAAAAAATAATGTCGTTTATAGTTCCAATACCCGTTGAGTTACTAAATTTTCAGATATTGACCCTAACCGACCTATGTTGAAACGGATGTTTTGTGATATAACAATGCTAATTTTCTTACGATTCTTTCAAAAAACTTAACATCAATAGTTAAGAATATAATAAATATTGTACTACAAAAAAAATACAGTAAGCGTTATTCGTTTCTTCATAAAATGAGTTTAAAGTGAGCTACTTTTCATAGTTGTCAAACGTGTTCACATAGCCTTACTTGGCAACGTCGCACTTCGCGGTATGTTTAAAATACCGTAAAGCACAGCAAAGTAAAGTAAACAAGTTGTGTTTTGTTCTGTATAAAAATGCAACGTTGCCAGATCTACTAAAAGATTATTTGTTTTATATTTCTGCGTATTTTTAACTATTTTTTTAATGTACACAAAGTATGGTTAGTTTACACGCTCCTTGGGCATATCCTTAAGGAAGTATATTAAATGTAAGAATTATTTTACGAATACGTAATAATTTTAGCCTGTTTCTACCGCATGAACCACCTCACTGACGTACTTTGGAAATGATAGAATACGTGGTATATACCTTTACTCTATCTTATAGAACACTACATTTTTATGAAACATTATAATTCTTTATTTTTTACAGCAACAGCAAGTAGATGTATATACGCGGTAGATCATATTTCGTGGTTTATTTTTATAATGTTGCAATTTCATTTTTATTCTTCATAACGAGAGAATGCATACCAACATAAAACAACCAAAGAACACGCATTTACAACCATTATAATATTTTTATATTTCGTACCTTTGTTAGCAGAAATTTCACGAAAAATATAAAAATTGAATTACGTTTGATAATAATAAAATATAAATAAGAAAATGAATCTTAAGTTTGTTGCTGACTTTTGAAGAAGAAAACTCTGTGAAATTTAATGGTTGACACAAGTCTCATGAAAGCAAGGTGACAGGACTTTAATCTCGTGAACGCCAGCACGTGTCTAGCCTTGGAAAGGACTCAAACACTTTCTCCTAATAATTACTCTTGTATTTTTTTGTTTTGTTTTGTTTAAAGTTGTCAGTAAAATTGCTTAACTGACTGTAATGTTTTAAAGATGGCTTGTAACATTAAAGAAAGCTGTTCTTCTCGAAGTTTAAGAATCAAGTCATGGAGACATGGATGTTATTAATATGAACCAGATTTATTACATCAACCGGCACATGTAGTAGTATTTCAGGCACGTAGCAGTTCATAATTCACTAATGTCTTTTTTAGTTTAATTTTAATAACAGGGTTCCATTAAACTTAATACTATACATGGAACTGACCCCTTAAAAGCCCCCTAAATCTTCCCCTATCATCACTCAACCCTTACTAACACGGTGGGGGGAGAGGGAGGTGTTCTTATTTTATTCAACATTTATCTCACTTCCTGTAGACCGTTAGCGTTTTCAGTTACATTTGTTAGTATTCAACATAAACTCCCCCAAACCTACCCTCATGTAAACTCTGATTTGTTATCTTGCTCTAACGTATCATATATTGTAAACGAGTGAATGAAACAAAATATTAGATAATTAATTTTTAACGAAGTGACACTTAAGAAACATTATTAATAAGATGGTAGAATGCTTTCTGCTTAAAAGCTCATTATGTATATTTACGGGTTTTAGGCAATGTGGTTCTCAAACTTTTTGTTTTAAAAAGTATAATTTTTTGAACATTTTTGACTTCCTCGAGTTAAGGTGAAACGATACTTGGCCATTTTTGACTCGCGAAATATAGATGGCGATACTATACAGCAGGTTAAATATTATCAAAAAAAAACATGTTTCTTTATGTTTAAATCGTTTTACGTAAGTAACTATAAACGCGAATCAAAATCTAAAGTTGCAATTCGTTAGATGAATAACGTATCTACATTTTAAGCTTTCTTCCACTGACTTTTAATGAGTTGGAACCGCAAAAATAAGTTTTGAAAATGAATATTGCTATATTTTCTAGTTGAATTCCAATTTTTATACGACTGGTAACATTTCTAAGGGTTTGTCATAAACTTTATAACCTTTATTATGGTTCTCAAACTTACGCTTAAGACTTAAAAATATATAGAGTATTCGATAATATCCCAGTCATATAAAAATTGGAATTCAACTAGAAAATATAGCAATATTCATTTTCAAAACTTGATTGCAAATATTCTACATTTATTAACAGGATAATAAATTTTATTTACTTTAGAAAATCTTATAAAGTTTTCTCAAAGAATAACAACATTTTTATTGTTTAAACAGCTGTAACATTTTCCTCAATAGTTTTCTTTATCACGGATTATTGATTTTACAAAAAAGAAGAAAAACTATTTTACTATTATTTTATGTAATCTTAGTTTTTCTTTTAAATGTTTTCTTTTCAAGAAAACTAACAATGAATATGATGGTTATCTTAATATGTGATTTTATTTTATTATTTTTTCTGTAGAAAGAACATTTTGTTCTTTTAAGAAAGATCAACATTTTTATTAGACTTTATATGGCAGAAGAAAAGTAAACAATTATTTTATAGTATGTACTTTAGGTGCATTATATTTTATCCTGTAATATTCTTATCACGTTTGGAAAGAATCACGAATATTCGAAAGCTATTTCAGGATCGGATTCTTAATTATTTTAGTTTATATTTTACCTGGAATTTTTGTTATTTTAATCTACTACTACAACTTTCTTTGGTTTGGATTTTGAATTATTGTTTTGAAGAACTTTTTAATAATCCACAAAATATAAAGCATGGTCTTGAATATGGATGGATCTTTGTGAGTCACCCTGTACCTTATCAATGAATTTCAATAATTTCAATTGAATATGACTTCAAATGGAGCTGCTTGAAGCAATTTGTGCAGTATAGATGTCACATACGCATATCTTGAGACAAATTAAGTGTAGCTCATGTCTTATTACAGTAAATAAGAGCGTCTATTCACATTACAAAAATAAAATAAATTTTAGAAGGAACTGAAGATATTAAGGTGTCGTAAATGTTTATAAAGAAAGCGCGTGATTCAATGTGAGTATCTATGAGAGAGGGAAGGGTAAAGAATAAGGCGGTAAATGTATGGGGTGTAATACGACCCCCTCGAGAAGTTGTAATCCATTTTATATAGATTGTGATTGAATTTATAAATTTACAAAATAAAAAATATACTAAAGAAGCTTTTCTGAATAGAAAATACATGCAGAATTAGGATTGGCTTAGTGTTGTGAGTAAATTGTGAGCTTAAAGCTCCGTTGGATTTGCTTAAAGCTCCGGAATAGTGTATATTGTAAAGTTTAGTAAGATATAATAATATGTTAAAAATATTGCTTTCTCCTCTACAATTATGACAACTAATATTAGAGTATTTTTAGTAATTACATTTTTTTAAATTTATAGTGCAATAATAATCTATAAATTTTAAAATTATTTTTCATATGCATGGAAAAGGTAATAAGTAATATAATATTGTCCAGGATCTCTCTAATATTTCAATTTAAAAATGGAATTAAAGTTTGAAATGAAATTCAATTCACTCACAAAAGACAGACGTCGCTTTGCGACGAGAGTAAACGCTAGTTTTTCATAAAATTCCCTAAGCACTCTCTCTTATTATATGACTAAATATTAAACAGGGGTACGAATAATGGTCCTTCTAATATTGCTATCCGGGATACTCGTTTTTAATAAAATTAATGGACTTACAGATTTCGGAGATGTAAAGTGGACATGGGGTGTAACAAATCTATTCCGCTTCTCCCTCTCTCCCCCTCGTCTCTTACTAATAAAACTAATACATATTCATGTAATTCCATTTATCATACGTCAAATAGACTGAGGCTGTTTAATGAATCAACATTTGCAGTATAAATTGATTTAAGAGCCACCTAAAATAAAGCTTTATAGCGAGATAAGCTGGGAAAGTCATTCGGGGAAATGGTTGTTTATATTTGCAAACCGTTTGTTCTTTAAATAACGATAAAATAATTGTTTTATTAAGTTTACTTTTTAGGATGTATTCGCTATGAACAAATACAAAATTGTTTATTAACTAAAATCAATATTTGTAATGAACTCCATTTATTAATTGCTTTAATAATATAATTGAATATTTATGATAATGAAATGAAATGAAGTTCATGTAATATTTATGAATCAAGGTCATTGTTAACCTTACACAATATGGAATACATTCTTATTGATGATTAGTTTGCTTGTGACAATCGGAGAGAGAAGTATAGTCCGACAGTCAATACGAAAAATTTAAAATACTTTAATATACATAGATACTTACACTACAACTAATACAATCACACAGCTCTTATTACTTTTAAATATCAACTTTAAATATTTATATCTTTCCAATAAATTAAGGTTAAATATTATTAAAAAAAAACATGTTTTTTTATGTTTAAATCGTTTTATGTAAGTAACTATAAACGCGAATCAAAATCTAAAGCTGCAATTAGTTAGATGAATAACGTAAATATCATAAATTTTATAACCTTTATTTATGACAAACCCTTAGAAATGTTACCAGTAATATAAAAATTGGAATTTAACTAGAAAATATACAATATTCATTTTCAAAACTTATTTTTGCGGTTCCAACTCATTAAAAGTCAGTGGAAGAAAGCTTAAAATGTAGATACGTTATTCATCTAACTATTTGCAGCTTTAGATTTTGATTCACGTTTATAGTTACTTACATAAAACGATTTAAACATAAAAAAACATGTTTTTTTTTGATAATATTTAACCTGCTGTATAGTATCGCTATCTATATTTCTCGAGTCAAAAATGGTCAAGTATCGTTTCACCTTACCGCTAAATTGCTCATTAGTCTAATAGACTAGATTGTAATAGTTAAAAAAAAATAAAAATAAAAACATGAAAAACACAAAAATAAAAACGGAGGCAAGCTCTAATCAAACAGAATTAAAAAACAACGCCCCTTCAAATTTCCTAAAACTTCCAAATTAATTTCTAATGAGTGTGGAACTTTAAATACAATTAAAACTCAGTAATTAATTCGAAGAAAATGAACTAATGTTTGGGTAACCAAGTCATCTAGCTCAGCGGTTCGTAGAATATATTCTGTCTGCGTCGCGTGGTCACGTGGTCACGTGGTCGGACTCCCGCCCTGCGGTTATTGCTTCCTTTTCCTTTTTCGTTTCGTTTTTCGTTACACGAAGTTTATAAATCAAAACGTAGATGGTGACCGCGTTAATAATTAGAAAACATGGTTAGAATGATGTAGTGATTTATTGGGGTGCTTGCTACGTTAGGTGCCTCTACGTCAACTGCTACGCCGCGCTACGTGCCACGTAAACGGATGTAAATAAACGTTGACAAACGGAAAATGTTTGTTAATTTATGGTTGATCCATTATATGTAACAAGGGCACGAAACAATTGACATACTGGTAATGTTATGTTCATTTAATACGCTTGGGTAAGTGATCAATGTAGCTTGCAGGTTTATGGTATAGCTTGACACGTTACACAGCGTTGGAATATATATTGCTCATATGTCAGTACGAAAACACTATTACTGTAAATAATTACAAAAAATATTATTACAAGTAGACCGGCGTATAAATTAAATCACACAAATTTTAAGACTTTTTAACACACTCCAACACTACCCCTATCCCCTTCCCTCCTCCACCACAACCTTTGTAACGTTTTCTTAAACATTGTGGATCTACACCCTTCTCTTGTGACGTCGTCCATGACAAAATTTTTTAGTTTAATTTTTCTTTTTGTCTAAAGCACCACTCACTGTTTTTAATTTTAACTTAAGCTTTTAACCCTAAATGTAATTTTGAACTTGTGAAATCATGCGTCATGCGTCTGTAATATACATGTGACAACCCATTTATTAACATATCACTGTGCTTAATTCAATTTTGATCCTTATTAAATCTAAACATTCTCACTCCTTCCAAACGAAAAAAATAAATAAAATTATCCTTAAAAAAATAAAAACAAAACTGCTACTGCTACTGCTTCGCTCCTCTTGCTACTCTCCTTCCTGTTTCTACTCTGCCATTCCTCGTTCCTTTTCTCTATCTCTGCCATCCACCTCTTCCCTTCACTACCTCCCTTTAATAACTGCACAATATTCTTTTCGCTTATTACCTTTTTCTCACATGAAAACTTAATGTGCTCCAATGTATCCTCTCTATTTGCCCAGTATCTGTTTCCTTTCTCCTCGTTTCCCAATCTAAATCTGGCAATCCTTCTCATGTTTTTTGTGTCTTTTTCTTTTAAGTATTGTGGTATCTCTCTCTCCTAAATCCTTTTATATCTTATGTTGTAATTGCTCTTCTCAATTTTTTCCATTCTTTTCTGTTGCTGTATCTCCCTGTCTCTTCTCCTTAGCTCCTCTTCCACACTTATGCTTTCTTCGCTTCTTCTCTCTGCATTCCTTTGTCGCTAACATTATGAACTTACATTTTAGGTTAAAACATTAAATTAACACTATTATATATAGTAAACTAGTAGCTTTCAATACCCTATAATATAATAACCCAAGCGCTGAGATTTTTAAATCCTGCACTGGTTGGAAACCACTTTGTACATTTGCACGACATAATAATATAAAATATTATTACATAAAAATGTCTAGATTTATAAAATGAATAAAATATCACTTTTAAATGTAAGAAAAAACATGAGTTGCATTTAAATTGCTTCACAACGTTGGAAAAATAAATCATGCAAGACTTGACAAAGAAGCGCTACTACGAACCGATGTCGATGCTTCTAATAATTGCTGATACAAATCACAAACATTCTATCAAGACAAAGGAGTGGGGGAAAGTGAGGGAACGAGAACGATAAGATGACGTCACGTAGTTGAACAATTAATTTTGTTTAATGAAATGGAAAACAAAGCTCAAAGTGTCAGTTCCGTGAGTGAGTGAGTGTGTGTGTTTAGCATAAAATAAAATACACAGCGTAAAAGTACAATCGTTATGTAACGTCATTCGCTTGGTGACGTCACATATTGTCGACGTAATGATTGTCGTTTTAAATATGTAGTTGTTCTGATATTCAAGTTTATCAATATTAACAGTACAACAAAATTGTCTTTTACGCAACATTTTAATATAAATAGCACAATCATCTAAAACGTTATACGCAGACATCGAGTGAATTCAATTCGTTCACCAGCAGTAAGAAACAAATTTGAATAAAAAAAAATCTTGATATAGAATTTGTATGTTAAACGTTTCATCTATATGCTAGGCGTAGTAATAACTCTTTATTATACGAATGAGGGGTTCTTACATGTTCGAGTACCAAAAATATTATACAAAATATATTTCGTAAGGGTTGTTTTGTGGTTTTTTATTCACGAACCCCTTTCACTTTCACTTTTCTAGATAACGTTGGTTTCAATAAGAAATATGCCAGTTAGAGAAGCAACCGTGCGTAAAAAATATTTTCCATCTGACATAAAAGTGACGTTTCTAACACCACGCCGTATCGTGGCTTTGTTATCGTTGTTTGACACCTGCCATTTATTGCTTAGGCAACATTTCTTACTCTAATAGTTGACAGCGTATATTTAACATATTTTTAAACTTTTTTCGGATTGTAATGTGTTGTGTGAAGAATATCTGTTTGTATTTTTATGGATTCACTTGATCAACCATCCACGAATTTAATGAAACTGATAAAATTCTAAAGATGGATAGACATCTTTTTGTGATTACTCCAGTAAAGCGAAATACTGCTATGAACTCATTGTTCATTGTTTATTTCATAAACAAAATTCAATAGTTTAAATTGAAGTGAAGTGAAATAAGACAATAAAATAGAACAAATCAGGAAAAATACTATGAGTGTGAAATTTGTCAAGGTTGAATACTGGACAAGGACATTACTGAATTGCATCTATTTCATGATGTGTTGGCCATCCAAGGCAATGGTAATAAAATGTTAGTGAAATTAAAAGAAACCAAACCAATCGATAAACTACTAGAAAAATATGAAGAAATTGAATATATAGGAACGGATAACAAGACATACAAAGTTATACTGGAAAGAGCTGACAGGTATATGATAGTAAAATTACACGATATAGAATATGAAATGGAAGAAATTCCTATACAACATGCACTCCAAGATTATGGAAGAATAATTAACATAAGAAAAGAAACTTGGGGGAAAAGATGCCATTTCAAGAAATCACATAGTGCATTAGTATGATGGTACGAAGAGGATGTGCAAGCTACAGAAACCTAGACCATTTGGGACAGGATTGTCCGACAAACTTTAAAAATAGAACCTTAGAAAAAAGGACAACTCTCAGCTATGCGTCGATAACAAAGAAACAAGACAATAACTGAAAACAATATAGAAGCAATGGGAAATAGATTACCAGGTGTTATGAACGAACATGACTTCCCAAATTGGGATAATGAAAAAGAGAAAAATAGTGCAAGGAAAGAAGCTGAAGCGGTAAATATTATTGGCGAAAAAAAAGATATATTTAAACTACCAGGCCCAAGAATAGAAAATAAAAGGAAAAAGAATGAGAGCACGACAACTGAAACTACAATTACCGAGTAATGAGGATGATAGCTCAGATTCAAACATGGTATTGGGAAAAGGAACATCATGCAATGACATAACCAAGAAAAATACGAAAAACAAATATAAGAAAAGAGTAACTAGAGCAACGGAAAAGAAAAATAAGAATTTATAAAAGAAATAGATATAATTTAATTAAAATGTTAAAGTAAAATGTATAGTGTATATTTATTACAGTGCTAATAAGTATTGAAAGTTTATGCACTCCGAATTATAGCTCCTAGACCTTTGTCTTACTTGTCCATTGGTTAATTCGACCCTGTACTGAACATTTTAATGTTTATGCGGGACAGGGAATAAATAACTCTTGTGCGGTACGATCCCGTACAATTCAGGATTCCTAGCATCACTAGCATCGGCCGGAAACTTCGAAACATATTGCGTAGTTTTTCAATTTTCATAATGGCTTCACGTCTGATAACTTTTTCCAAATCAATTTGTAGTTTTATGGGCGACATATAAATCTTTAATATACGTTCATAATATCTCGTTAAGATAATGTGCCTATATATTTTCTAACTTGTCTGCAGATTGTTTTTTGGTGTATACAAGAATTCCCAAACTAGGAGCAGCGTAGAATATTACCATTTCAAAAATAAAAAGTGTTATTAGAGGTAAAGAAAACACAAAAAACTGAAGGAACATAATCAAAACAAAAAAAAGTTGTAACAAACGCATTTACGAACAAAACTATTTATTTATTTAACGTCGGTCTATTTCCGATGATGAGTTCTCTCACCTTCAATTATCAATATAAGTTGATAACAACTAAACCCAGAAAATATATATCTGGTCCGGGGATCGAACCCGACGACAAAGCAGTCAGCGTCTAGCATCAATGCTCTCGCCCACTTTGTCGTCTAAATAAATATTGCAACTACCAAGCCAAGGTAGAAAATGTCACGCAATTTAATACTAGGAAGTATGAAACTTGCACGATAGGAAAATTTCTATTTGAAGAGAGAAAAGTAATCTTGGAATTAGCTTAGTGGAAGCTAGCAAATATGAATTGTACTACTTTGAAAAAATAGATGAAATAGACGTATCTTTATATTTTCGCAAGCCCGGTTCCAAGTACGAATAACAGAATTTTTTCCATTAAAAAGCAATGGGCAAAAAGTAACAAAAACTCAAGTAACTCCATATTGTTTTAAGTCTAAAAATCATATGGATTTAAATCTACGTGATATCCTACGAACTTATTGAGTAATATGATATGTATATATATATACAATATAGAATACTGTTTCGATTTTAATTAATTCTTGCAATATTTATCTGAGAACCTGGCTGACAAATATTGTCATAACTAGCAAATGTTATTAATGTTTATGAATACCCCCCCCCCCTCCCCAAAGGTGGTAGTACACACATGTAAAAGTGAATATGAGAAGAAACATCTCTGATTAATTTCAGAATCCATTCGATCAAGAAAATAAATAAAGCGA
This sequence comes from Panorpa germanica, assembly GCA_963678705.1. Classification (NCBI taxonomy): domain Eukaryota; kingdom Metazoa; phylum Arthropoda; class Insecta; order Mecoptera; family Panorpidae; genus Panorpa; species Panorpa germanica. Next base: position 5,194,915 of record OY783219.1, read on the forward strand.
AGACAAAATAATAAAACAAATTCCAAGAAAAAATAGTCACGAGTAATTGCGAGACACTTTTTTCCAATATAGTATATTTTTGTTCAGCCTTATATATATATGAACACCGCTAACAAATGTTTTGATACCCGAATCAAAACGAATTAAATGAAAGCCTAAAATCATAAGTTCTGCCACTAGATCAGTCCAGAACTTAGAAATTAAAGAATAAATTGCAACAAGCGTCTTTAAAAGAAGAAAATCCATCACCAAATAAATTAAAAACACTCACCAGAGCCCTATGAACAACATTGGACCTGATGCGGGCCTGAAACAAAAGAAACAGATTGTGAGCTAGGAGAAAACAAGAAAAATCTTAACAAAGACTTTACACAAAACATTAATAATATGTTTACCTTATTTATGAACTCCTAGTGCACGATAGCTCCTGCTATTGATGATCATAATATAAAATAACCTCAAATTTTGACAGAACACTACTAAACATTTGCCCTAGACCAACTGGAATATGGTTTCGGGTAAGAACACTTTAACACTACTTTCAAAATCACTAGTTTAACACTTGTCAAAAGTTACACACATAATATATTTAAGAAAACACTTTAGAAAGTTAAGTCACTACTTGTTAAACTTAAGCACTGCTGTAAAAAACTACATTCAGAATTAAGAATATTACATTTATAATAAGATGATAATATGTACAAAAGACGCTTGTTGCACAGGCATATGTCAAAACGAAAACAAAATAACATTCTACAAAAGTAAATAAAGTGACTCACCGGAAACGTAACGACCTTGACAGCCCCAGGTGTCCTGCAAAAACACAAGTATATTAAATCACCAATTTCCAAATACTCCATATAGGTTTAGAAAAATGTAAATGGTACAGATGCCAAAGAAATTATTTGAACCGGTGTATTTAGATGAACAATTTGTAATACAAAACCAAGGCTATGTAAATGAATTTAGACACTTCAATACTATGAATTTAGACACTAAATAATGAGGTTAAGAATGCTAATAAAAATCTTACATGCTCACAGTCTTATACTTTAATTAATAGATTTATGCTTTTAAATGATCGATAGGAATAGTTTTTAGTACATATACCCCACACAAAGTATTATTCGTAGTATATTGTTATGTTTTAATATTAAGAACACCTGCATGTCCGAACACGTCACAACTTGTTGCGTAATAAAAAATAGGGTTATATGTTAAGTAATAAAAATCGAGTTATGCAACAGAAAATTAACACTGATTGATTAATGTAACTATTATAACACTCTACAACACTTTTTATGTAAATTAAATCGGTATTTTTTTAATTAAAAAGAATTTTCTTTGACAAAAAAATTAGCAGCACTTTCTACTACGTGTCATTATGTAACACTGATGCAATTGCAAATGGAGGCAATAAACTGCAAGTTACCAAATTCTACAGTGTATCTGCATTACCGACATTAATTATATTGCTATTCTAATATGAAATCTTGTATATAATAAAAAGATTATTTTTAATAAACATGATAATTATTATAAGTAACTAATTTTTGAATTTTTTATTTCAGTTTTTGATCTATTTTACCAACTCCTAGTAGATGGGCTATTCTGAAGATTTATGTAAGAAATTCCTTGATCTAATAAAAGGTCCGATTCTGGTGATATTATAGGTATGAATAATTACTACATTTATAGTATTAGTTTATTATATATTTAACATTAATACACTCCCTTAAGTACGAAACGATTCTTCTTGACAATCTAGGCCACAATACCACTACAATATAAATCTAAATGATTGAAATTTAAAATTTATAAAGCATTCAAATAATTTAGACAATGTAAAACAGCTTTTAGAATAATGAGATTTCTTAAACATTAAGAACAGATCTGTCATAGTTTGTTTTTTCTGCAGCTTAGAAAATGACAGATGGAGAGAGATGAGAAGAGAGGGTAAGAAAATGAGCTGTTGTAGAATTATTATTTTTTGGTTAAGTAGATTAAAATTTTAAAACGCCATTAAAAAGTTTTGCATTTACAAAATTATATGAATTCCCACTCTTCAATTTATGAGAAGCGGAAAGGGAGGTAGATGAAAGATACATAATTGCGTGGTGTGTGGCCTTCACCCACCCTTTTAGGGGTCGATTTTTCATATGTTGATTAAAATAGATGTTAATAAATGTATATTGGAGTTTCTATTTTAATAAATATGTAAATGTTGACCGCGGAGATATAGCAATTAAAAATTCGAATTGTAGTTTTTGTGCTAGAGATGTCGGCCATATTTATAAGAGTTCTGTCAGGTATATGCTATCTCTTTTACGCTGTTATAAAAGAGATAGCAACTTAGCAGACGTGGTGTTTAATAAATAAAGCGACTAAATGACTTTTTTAATTGTTAATATCTCCTAACATATAAGGAGTTATTAAAAAGTAATTGGACATTTGAGGTTCTAGAAACCTACTTTATCAATATATAGTACAGTTTTACATGAAAGAATGTTAATGTAATAAATTTATTGATCCACGAAAAGTGTAAAAAAATATGTGCGTGTCTTGGAAACTAACTATGTCTAACAAAATGTCAAGAAGTTCATCTTCTCCGGTAGGGATCATCTCCAACGCCTGACGCAGTGTCAGAAGAATGTCAGACAAGAACAAACGTAGCCCTAGGCTTAAGATGTTAGGGTTGGATTTAAAAGATTGAAGTAACAATTGAAACAAGTGGTTTAAAAAAAAAAAAACGAAAAAAGAATTTGTTGAAGAGTACTTGGTTATTTAATACGCTGATTCTGATACTCGGTGTAGTATCTCTCTTGAACGTATAGACATAGGGTGTCCAATGGGAACATTTAACATTTAAAGTGTTCTCTAAATTTTCAAAATGCTTACGCGTAAAAAATACACTTGCTCTTGAATCTAAAATACATATACAATGTTTGGTATATTAAGTTAACCTTTCTATATATCTATAAAGTAATATTTTAACGTGTTTAACGATCATTCGCCCTTTCTTCGCCCTGTTATATTGCAATAACAGTCCAGGGCGTCGTTCCGCGCAATCTAATGACCCGGACTTCATCAAATGAACAAATACAGAAAGAAAACACCTCGTTTTGTCGTTAAATCACTGCCGCACACTTCTGTGTCACTTTATTGTTACATCAATAGCCCCTAGATCAGTGATGGCCATTTGGAGGGCTATTTGATATGTATTAGTATATTAGTAGTTTATAGTTGTTTTTAATCGCTAAACATTATTTATGTATGGTACAATAATTAAAATAGAGGTCAAAACGATGAAAAAGAAATATGTTTTTAATAATGTTTTTTGACGACACAGTTAATATATAATTATTTCTATAATTACTACATGCTAAAATAACATTTAAAGAATACTTTGTGAAATTTTTATAAATAAATATCAAGAAATGAGGTATTGACAACGAATATTCGCAGACGTCACAAAAAAAAGTAACATTGCGGTGTCACTCTTAACTCATCACTGGATTTTCTGAAATCGAAAAACCAAAATGATTTCATTAGATGATAAGTTTCTGCAGGTAACGCTGTCGAGTTTTTCTTTTTGTATTGATTTTTCAATTTTTTACAGAACTTAAAAGTCAAAATACCGATTTTTCATGAAAAAAAATCAGAAACTTTGTTATTTTAAAACACGTTAAAATTAAAAAATAAAATAAAACTTGACAGCGTTACGTCGGCATTTATGTAAAGAAAGACGGTACAAAATTTCAAAAGAATCGGTCCAGTAGATTTTGAGCTAGAGAGGGCACCGACTCTGAAAAAGCTATGAGTGAGAAACCGCATTTAAAAGTTTCAACGTAACACGAATGCAGAACAGAGAGGTGAAGACTTAAAACTCTATATCTCCGACAGTTTTACTCTAATCGACTTCAAATTTTTACACAATAAACTTAATATGTTGTACAATAATATAAATACATAAAAAGGTTGAAACCTTTACGTAAAAGAACGTTATATACGTAACTGCCTTTACCGAATGTATTTGAAAGTTTTTTTTTAGGTTAACAACATGCATCATTGGTTTTTCAATTGATTTACAATTTTCCAATTGTTTTGTTTGTGTGGTTTATGGTTGTATAGTAATGTGGTAACCTATACACAACCGCTTCCGCTTTAATTCATGCATTATTAAATACTCATAGTTCAATATATCATTGAATAAAAAACCAAATATTTATTTCAATATATTGAGCATCTTAAACGCACTTTGTCGTCCCTGTTTTAGGTTGTTTAAGCCCTGAATTTTGTTCCTAACTCTTGTAATGCGACACATGACCTGCGACCTTTTGTTTTATGACATTCTTGTGTAATTATACAATACAATTAACATTTGGCTTGTCCCCTAAATGAAAATTAACTTGTTTATTGCACGTTTAAACAACATTCGTGTTCTCCGATGCAGGGGTGTTAAAATAATGACGTAGTTTAGATGGATAAAGTAGCATTCACACCTATTGTTTTAGTTTTATGTTTTAGAAATACGCACACTCCTAAAGCCTTATTCCCAGTTTAATTTACTGTTTTTATTTGATATTGTAATCTAGATTTCAGGTTTTCGTTTAAGGATTCTTTGTCACATTTGTGTTTTAATTTAAGTTTTGTTAATTTAGTTGATGCGTATGCATCGTTATAGTAATATAAATTTTGACAGTTCGACAAAATTGTAGGTGAAATTGTGAATTGCGATTTTTAATAACAATTAGTAATAGAAATTGTTTTCACTTCTATATTTTTTAAAAACTGACATTAAACTTCTTTTAAAAGTAAATCCTACTGCATTTTGGCAGATTGTCACATTTTGGAGGTTATAATATAATATAGTTTTTCTTAATTTAATATTTTAAATTTAAAACATTGGACCTTGTAAGATTCTACTTATAAAGTAAATTAAATTAAAAATGGTACTGTGAATAGCTACGCGTATTGCCATATGCTAAACAATTTAAATTAAATACAAAATACAAAATTAAATTAAAGCAGTGAGTGGGAATGATACTTTACTTTCTCATATTTAAGTAGATTGTAGTTTCTTTTATAAACTGAGTCATTTTAAATAATAAATATTTTTTAAAATAAATATATACAGAAATGCATATTGTATGTATTAAATACATATAAATACACTAGCTGCCCCGGCCACGCGTTGCTGCCCCGGCCACGCGTTGCTGTCCCGGCCACGCGTTGCTGTCCCGGCCACGCGTTGCTGTCCCGGCCACGCGTTGCTGTGACTAACGTTTTTGTCATATTACATTACATAGCGCCATCTATTGAATATTTACTCAATCTAGTCAACAGAATATTTACTCAATCTAGTCAACAGATGTCGCCATCATCGTCGCCAGATGTCATATGTCATATACAGATAATTAATAGACAAATAATTTGCAATAAGATAATATTGCAATCATAAATTGAGATGTAAGGTATCCTATCTTTCAAGTTGGATCAAACTGCACACAATGTACAAATTTGATTAAAATCGGTTAAGTAGTTTAGGAGTCCATCGCGGACACACAACGTGACACGTAATTTATATATATTAAGATATATCAGAAATAATGAACTAAGTCGTATCTAATTATAATGCAAATATTTACTTTTCTTTCCAACGATTTACGAAAATCTTTCGATTCTTTTGATAAAACTTTTTGATGAAGTTTCTCACAAAAAATAATTGGTTTAATTAGTACTTTTTGGAAGTCAATCTCTTCGTATTAAATTAATTGCAACTACTCCCAGTTCTCATCCCATCTCCTTACAAACTTTTTCTAATCACAACACCTTAACGCCTCCCCCTTTTTCCAGCACCCTTTTGATCTATTGACTTCCTAGTTCTGATGTTCTCCTCGTGATCCTGACAGGATGCTTTGTATTTTCCTTAATTGATTTTTTACTTCAAGAATTTCGTGTTATAGCTACATTGAGAGAAGTTTTTCGTCAATTTTCTTAGATAAAGGAAAAGTTTGGGGAACTTGAATAATGTATTAAGATATGATATTCGAAATTTAAGATTTTATTAAATATTTTTTGAATATTCAATGTTTGATTAAACACCGTTTCTAACTTGCAATGTTCAGTGAAATATAGATGGCAATACTATACAGCAGGTTAAATATTATCAAAACAACCATGTTTTTTTATGTTTAAATCGTTTTATGTAAGTAACTATAAACGCGAATCAAAATCTAAAGCTGCAATTAGTTAGATGAATAACGTATCTACATTTTAAGCTTTCTTCCACTGACTTTTAATGAGTTGGAACCGCAAAAATAAGTATTCTATCTCAAGTGTGTCTAAAATACATATGTTAAATTTCGAACACAAAAGTAACACCTGTACTAAATTTCCGCCTATTTAAAACAGTCATCTGTAATTGATACAGTTACGTTTTATTGTCAATTGCCACAGTAAGCCCGTGCGAAGCTGGGTACTTTGACTAGTCACTGATAACAAACCTACAAATCATTTATTTAATAACAGAGCATTATTATCTGTCTGCGAACTTCCATAGGTCGTAAATCGTAAAACATTATTCTTTAGTTTCTTTAGTTCGTTTATTAATCTAGCATATGCCCATAAGGGTAGTTGAGTGTGAGTCAGAACAAGGGGGAGTAAGGGGTTGTGATATAGTTTTGCTCAATCGGGTATCAATTGCTTAAGGACTTAAGACGTTAAGCTTGGGTTCTCACAAGTTTTTCATTACTTTTTATTTTCTTTTACAGACTGTCTTCTGTTCAACGTTCGATGTTCTGTGTTAGACTTAAGGGTAGCTCAACTTTACTTGTCGATAGGATTTATCGTCGGGGGTCGTTCGAGTTGAATTCACCAGAGAAATAAATAACAAAACGGATGTGAAGTCCCGGTTTAGAATTGTCTAGGTGTCTCAATCGATTTTTTTAATTTAGATTACTTTAAAAAAAAAGCTCTCATCATTTTTTCAATTTTTGTGTCCTAAACGTCAAAATTTCTTTTATAAAAGTTATTAAAATAAGAAATACTAATAAAGTTATGTTCAATAGTTCTTGCAATGCAAGAATATAGCATTAGGCCTGTCTCAGTATGGGACCGTATTTAAGCGACGGCGTATTCGGACGTAAATCGGCGGATTGGATGAGCTACAAAGCAAACCGCCTATGTGTGTCACAGATGTCTGTAGTCGTGTATTAGGGGGTGTATTGGAGTTCTTTAGCACTTATATAATTTATCATGAGAGCACACTTTAACTTTAATTTTTATCGATACACTACTGGTATTAAAGGGACTTTAGCATTTATTATATATCTGAGTTCTGGTGGGCGTGAATTTAAATTTAGTTCTATCGTATCGGTATTGGTATCGGTGTCCATGATTCACTGAAATACAAACATAAACTGCATGCAGAACATAGTGATGTCGCCGATAGATTTCATTTGAAGCGTATTGCAGCGTAACAACAAGCGATGTTAGGTATCCCCTCCAGTCTGAGGCGGCTGTTTGCATTTACAAAGGTTCGGATAGGATATCGTTGTAGTAGTGGTAACGCTTGGATAAAATTCGCCTTTATTCGGTTCTAATGTGCGAGGTAGTGCCGCCCGTATTCGGACGGCTTTGTAGCGTGCAGTCTGAGAGCTCCAGAGCGATCTCATTACATTTACATGGTTCGGATAGGTAAAGCGTAGTAGCCCGAATACGTCCGGCAGAAATTCGCTTAAATACGGTGCCATACTGAGACAGGCATTACGTTTGAAATATAAATAAGTGATTCCCATAAGAGTTTGTATTTTCTATAAGAGCCCGTGTTAAAAATACCAAATTTTGATTTCGTTTTTTATAACAATGACGTGCTCAATTTTAAAACAATTACGTGCATATGATTTGTATTTGATCAAAGAATAATTAATCATGAACGAATAAATATTATAGCAAACGAAATGGATTCACTATTACTTCGATCAATTTTATTAAATAGTTTCATTGAAGCGAGAAGTAATGTTACTTTCCCACCATCTCTGGTGATAAAATTTCCTCAGCATCATATCTATATTTACAGAAATACAAAAGCATTTACATTATTATTAAATTCTCCCTGTCAATTTCCTCCCGTTTATTATATTTCTTATTTTCCATCGTTTCCAAAGAAAAGCATCCTCCCATATTTTATGACTTCCAGTTGAATATCGTAGATAAATCGACACGTCGGTGATATTGATTTTACGATATTCATTTCCGTTTCCTCTTCATACAAACAGCAAATATACTACCAATAAAATAACTCTACGTATTGTGCCACAGAGAGAACACGATGATGGAAAACCGAGAAGCCATTTTCATTTCACAAATAGTTTGTTTATTGAAATTCCTCGAATAGATCAAGTAGGTAAATAATAAAGGAAAACAAACTTACTTTGTTTTCGATTGACTCAAATATTGTAATTACTAATGGGCTTGTGTCCTCATTTTTTAAGTGGTCGCTTTTTCAATTGTTGATTGAAATTGATGTTAATAAATGTGTATTGGCGTGTCTATTTTATTAAATATCTAAATGTTGACGGAGATATAGCAATTAAAAGTTTGAATTGTAGTTTTAGCGCTAGAAATGGTCGGCCATATTTGTATGACGTGATATGCATTTTAACGTCAGTTATTTGTTGAGTAGGTCAGTGCTGTGGTCAAATAGTCAAATAATCAAGTCAAGTCAAAGAATAATAAGTTTTTATTTTATTTAACCCTGTTAAGGTAGACATAATATTGAAATTTTATTGTTCCTTGAAATAACTGTAAATAATATTTGATATTTTGATAAATAAATACATATAGGAGAGATTTATGAGTTGTAAGGTAGCGGTTATGATGTCACATGCATTTGGAATGTTGGAATGAGTAGTACACTTGTATAGAAATTAAGACATAGGACACAAGCTCATTAGAAGTATTTATACAGCATAGGGCTGTATAATATTTAACCTTCTGTATAGTATCACCATCTATATTTCGAGAGAAAGATGGCCAAGTACCGTTTTACTTTAAGACAAAATATCGCACGGTTTCTCAGACAACGACTGAATTGTGTTAAGACAGTCGTGTACTCTAACCCTTCCGCTGATTCGAACTTCCAAATATCAAGCACGTAGATTCCCAACAGCTCGTGACGTATTTAAGCTTTCGCATCGTGAAGTATGTCAAGTTCTCTTCAACTTTCACGTAAGCACTATTTCCCGTCAAGTCAGCAAAAAGCCCCACGCACGTCTACATTAAAAAACCATCCATTCATAAAAAAAAAACTCGTAAAAAATAAAATTTAGAAATACCACTTACAGTAATACAAAAATGAAATATAAATTCACAAGCGTTGTGGCTTCAAATCTAGCGAGAAAGGTTCCAAGGGCGAGAAGGCTTGTCAAGGTGGGTAAAACCTCACCCGCCCCTTACAGGCTGCTGCCACTTTGTGACAGCTGATTAATTGTAACTGGCAAATGTCAAAATAACCGGAAATGATAAGCAATGTATTAGAAACGTAAAAACGCTTGTCATGCCACCTATGAACACTAGATGGAAGTTACTGGAAAATTGTCAAGCTGTGAAACTAATGTATGAGAATAATGTTTTAAGTGAAAATGCAAATTAGTTGTGTTTTTACTGAATTAATCACAATTAGTTTAATGCCACGCCCTAATTACACTCAAACATTATTAAAATAATTAATAAGTTAAAAATTAACATCGTCTCGAAAACCTTAGAGACTCATTTTATATAAAATTATGTAAATATAGAGTAGTTTGTAACAAACCCATATTTGCCAATTTATATCTTGGCAATAAATATTCCCGTTAAAGTAAGATATTGCCATCCGGACGGCTCTGTGTGTCGTAATTAATAGATTATGTACCAATCTGCGAAATGTGAGAACTATTCATCGCCATCTTGAAAAAATGGTAGCTAAATACGTTTTTCCTTTCAATACCTTCTTACCAGTAATATTTTTTTGTATGTTTTTTTTAATTTGATTTCTATAAATTATTACAATCTGTCCTGCTTAGAGGACATTCAGTGATAGGTATGTAAAAATAATAAAGTGTCTTGCGCGAGATGTGCCCATCGACTCATCCCTCAATTTTAATAGATCCTAGACTCTGTTAAGTTGGTTAATAGGTCTTGAGGTACTTCCTTTTTAGTCTGCGTACTACCGAATTATTGGACATTAGACAGCTGGTAAAATTGTTTGGATATTCAAGTATCCGTTCCAGATTCTAAGCACTATTTCTTCATTAACTGTGGGTATATGCAGATCCCGATGTATTATGTTATTAGGTACAAACCATGGTGCATTCGTGACAATCCTTAGCATTTTAGATTGGAATCTTTGGATTATTTCAATATTAGATGTAGATGCAGTGCCCTATAGTTAAATATTATATGATTGTATACAGGGGCGGCCTTAGCCATTACGAGGTCCTGGACAGCAGAATTTTGCGCGGCACTTGTTCTTTGTATAATTTATATAAATTGTAAGTAAGTATTTTTTATGATAATTGACGAGAAATAAAATTTTATATTGGAAGTTTTATAAAAGTTAACAAGCACAAAGACGACAAATATTAATGATGATGAAATAAGGTACATGAATGCCTTAAAAGATATTCGCAGTGATTCTAGTGGGATTTCTAAAGAGCGAGGCGCGAGATTCAAATAGATATATAGTAATTAATTTTTCTACTTAGGTTGTTGAGCGAGAATGCCAGGCCCCTACAAAAGCGGTTGCCCTGCTTGTCAGCCCCAAAGGCCGCCTCTGATTGTATACCAAAATCATTAGATTTTTCTCTGTTTCTTTTATCTCTACGACTTTCTACGACTTTCTACAACCTTCTACAAAGTGTGTCTTATTTCCATTGTACACCTAGACCTTTTTACTGGTCCTACCACCCTTACATTAGAATATTACATTATGTTTGTAAATCACGGATGAATCTAATTTTAGATTTATAAGTTTCTAAGTTTTGATGAATAAATCTCATCAAAGTTCATCGCTTTGCTGTACGACTGTGCTACGAGGTTCTACGTCGTGCTACGTCTATCGCTTTAACACGTTTCTTTATATGGGTATGTGTGTGTGTCTGTATTTTTGATATTCTTTTATGATTAATATACAATACAGACCGTGTTCTGGAAGCTACATGTTCCACGATATAAGTCATTATGTAAATGATACATGCTCGAGAAATATGAAATCATATCCTTTTCGGCTTCCTTGTGTGCTACGAAGAAAGCATCGTTGATTTAAAGCAGAGGAGAACTCGGAAAATATGGAAAGACATATGGAAATAAGAATAAGAGACGTAAAATGTTACCTGCAGAAACTTATCAACTAATGAAATCATTTTGGTTTTTTAAATTCAGATAATCCAGTGATGAGTTATGAGGGACACCACAATGAAACTTTTTTTTGTGACGTCTGCGGAGATTCGCTGTCAATGCCTCATTTCTTGATATTTATTTATGAAAATTTCACAAAGTATTCTTCAAATATTATTTTATCATGTAGTAATTATAGAAATAATTATATATTAACAGTGTCGTCAAAAAACATTATCGAAAATATGCTTTTATGCTGATATATATCCCAATCGCTGATCAACGTAATAATTATAAAACTAATGTGGCAGTGGCCGAATTATGTGACATATATTGCATCGTTGTGTACGGTGTAAATGTATCTTTATGTTAAGATGGTCTCTGGTACATGCATCAACGCATTTAGCTATATCTGCATTTGTTTTCTGTTCCTAAGGCCTGTCGCACACTGCAAGCAAATTTGAGCAAATTTTGGCCGGACGTATACGCGCTACTACGCTTTACCTATCCGAACCTTGTAAATGTAATAAACCCTCAGACACTGTAAAAGACCAAACGAATACACTGGAAGAGATATGAAAGAGAATGCAATAGTCTCTTTCATAACGGTGGTGTATCGATAGAAATTAAAGTAAAACTTTGCTCTTATGATAAATTATGTTAGTGCAAAACAACTCCAATACACCCTACAGTATAAAAGTTTGATTTGGCGTACTGTCGTATCGGTACGTGGTATGTATGTATTGTGAGACACACATATAAAGAACACAGGAGTTGCCCGAATTCACAGTCGCTTAAATACGCTTGCAGTGTATGAGACAAGCCTAAATCGTATGAGAATTCTCAACGATAGAAATGAGAATAACGTTTAGGGTGAAACGAGGTTCACTTTACTGTTTTTAGGATGAAAAGAGGGGCATAGATCCATTTTAGGATCAGGATAGGTCTAAAATTTCGACTCAGGAAATCGCTTTAAAAACAACCAGCTGGCGTAATATTTTTGTCGTGTAAAATACGGCACTGTATCTTTATATCTGTCTCTGTCTCTCATCTAGGAGATTGACGGATGGCATCGAGCCGTAGAGGCGTACAGGCAGTAGGCATGAACACAAAGTACAGCCTAAGACATATCTCTACAAATGGGATGAGATATTTTATTCACTATTCATGAATCTCTGTATGAAGGTATCTAATATTAAATTTCATGCATGTTACATAACACTTTATGTAAGTATTCCAGCTACCGTACTACGGCACTTGTATGCAAAGAAAGACACGATAGAAAAGAGAGACAGTAAGATGAAAAGAGAAAAGGATAGACAAGGACAGAGATAATAGTGGAATGTATGGTATATAACACTAAGTATGTTGATTCATATGGAAAACATTTGAGATTATATTATGATCTTGTGATCTGGAGAGTGAATGTAGTACACTCATTGTACGCTAGGTGGTGTTGGTTGCCATATAAATGTAAAAGTGAGGTTAAATCCGACAGGAACTTAGTGGGAATTAAATTATTAACAAGCTTAAAAGTATTTTGAAGAGAATTTTGTTTGAAAAGATTATGAAGTTAGTTTATAAGTTTGAAATAAACTATTTTTCATAACCAGGGGCGTCCTTAGCCATTACGAGGCCCCGGGCAGCAGATCTTTGCGAGGCACTTGTTCTTTGTTAATTTATGTAATTGTAAGTAAGTATTTTTGATGATAATTGACGAGAAATAAAATTAGGTACCTAAATTCTTCTTATTTATTTATTATTTTTTCTGCATTTAATTCTAGCCCTTTCTTGTCTAGGTATCTCCCCAGTCGATTTACCTTCTCCTACAGTTCTCCCTCCCATTTCGCCAAAAGGACTATGTCATCTGCGTAGGCTAAGGTAAACCACCCCTCCATTTTGTCCTCTTTCCATTATCTTTGGATAATCCTTTAACTATTTTTACTTCCTTAAATTTGCCAGACTTATATTATATGTACAATATTATTTCAGAAGAAGTTATTAACCTAATTTTCCATTATCTTTACAAGTGTTGTTTTAGTTTTCGTTCGGGAAATCTGGAAATCTCAGTTTCCTTATCAGCGCACCACCCTTGAAATAGTTTAGCGGGAGAAATCTGCCGCCATCTGAGTGATCTGCTGTGGTTTTCGTGTAACTCATCTACAGTATCATCCTCGAGAACTTGTCTTGTGTAATTATTAGTGTTTGGTGCTGTGACATGGAAGGGTGAAACGGTAGAGAGGTGTGAGGGGAAGCATTATTCTGTCAAAACAAATCCACATTAGGTACCATTAGATGGCGCTAGGTGTTTGTTGAATTTCACTGTTCCAGCCGAACACGACAATTAGCTAATCTCTGTGTGAGGGTACAAATATTGTGGAAGAAGAGTTAAACAACCCTTTCTCGATTCTTTTTGTATTGCTACAACTTTAAGGGTATTATGATTGATTGTGTGTTTACCTCTTCAAGGATACTAGTGCATTGTTATTCAAATAATTATTTTAAGGATTGTTTTTCTATAATAAAAATATTGAACAACGACATTTTAACTTTTTAGGCTTATCATTACACTTATTCTACATACAGAAAAACCTTTTATAAAATTTAAAAATATAGTTAAATATGTTAAAAATGACGCTGAAGTAGACCCTGTCAAAAAATTGGACCTGGACGGTATTGCCGATTTTGGCTCTTCTATTTATCTGAGAAATAAAAACCAAGAAAATTATTAATTAGTATGAATACAGTTATGGTCGGACCAAGAAAGAAAAAAAAATATTGAAAATTTACAATATGGCGCGCTTTTGAAATAGAAATTCTAAAACCTGGGTTTTTTTACCAGTTATTTAATGAAAAAAATACTAAATTATTGAAATAAAAAAGTGATTCTAGTTCCAATAATAGGTATTGATGTTGTGAATAACATATTAAAATTTCAGATGATTCGGTTGAATAGTTTTTTTCTTTTCTACAACACCAAGCCGAAAAAAATATTTTTGAAATAAATAAGATAAGATAGGTCTATTGATATATGCTAAAACGGCTGTAGAAACGAAACTATTGGCAATATACTCACAAAAATTTAACAGTATATTCCTAAAAGACTATACTTTATATATCAAAATCGATTTTTTGAAAATTCTAGACCACCGTCCCCGCTTAAGTGTTTACGAGCTGTTAAACCGAATTATAAACAAAAGAATAAGCCTTTCTGACGAATTTAATTGTGCTGCTTTCGAGAATAAAAGAAAGGGTCTGCAGAATGTGCAAGGAAGACGTTGAAGCCTATAAGAAAGGAATATAAAGAAACTTAAGTAGAGAAGAAGTTTAATTTTAATAAAAATCTACGAAATATTTTAAATTAATATAATGAAATGTCATTAACGAATGTGGGAAGAAGAGTAAAGCCTAGCGGAACGCATTAAAAAGTAAATCTACAATACAATTACGCATCCTAAAGTTTCGCAGCGCCTGCTAATTAATGGACTGTACGAAACACAGCTTCTAGAACATAAGAGTCACATGCAATTATGTCTTGGAATAAATAATTCGTTTGGAACGGTATCTGAAATAGCAACGAATTGTTTTATACGGGGTTGTGTACAAGGGTAGATCGTGTAACGCCCAGCCAGATAAATACTGATTAGGGTAACTACGTAGGTCTATTAAGGGTACGTGTGCTGGGGAATTTAATAATATTAAAGCTTGATTTTGTTCTCTAGTAATTACAAAGCTTTTTAATTGTTTAGTAAACATTAAGAAATTAATTTAGTTATTGTTATGTTTCGGAATTGTTACAAAATATTTTACTTTATAATTTTGCTGGATAACCTAATGGTACTTCTTGTAACGTTTTTTATAGTTATACGTCAAAATACGTAAAAATTTACCTAAATAAGTATCTACTAATACAATATTAAATCGATTTAATAAATAAACCGCAGCAGTAACTAATGTTGATGTTGACTAAGAGGTGATAGATGAAGATACAGGCAATAAGGAAGAAGAAGCAGGAAACGGTGTGGGACATGAAGAGAGAGGATCAAGAAGAGAAGAAACAGAAAGTACTATTCGAAGTAGTAATAGTCTAGAATAGTTTAAGTTTAGTTTTAACTTTGAATTAATATGAAATGCATTAAGAAATATAATAATGTAGATTGTAAAGCCGAAAGGCACACAATTAATATAATATAATATAATATAATAAATAATGCACTAAAGCAGATACTGGAGTTGGAGCTGCTATTGCAGCAGGTAACCAAGAAGAAAATGGGATTTGAGCACTTTTAGTTATTGCAGCTATTGCAGCACTTATATTAAGTTCGTAAATTTGTATATAGGTAGCGCCACTATTGTCAAATCCATATGATTTTTAGATAGTACCAACCTTCAAACGATATGTGTCAATTTCATGACATTCCAACCATTACTTTAAAAGTTACAGTGGTTTTAGTGATGCTACTTTTGTAACTTTTCAACAAATTTCGTGTGAACGGTTTATCTTGATATGAAATAGATATTCGATATAAAGGAGGTACCTAACTATCAATTATTAGACTTCTCTCACATTGGAACTTCGTTGGTTCACATTACCACACTTTGACCATGATTTATTTCACCACTTTGTCATCTTTCGACGCCATCTTGCTTACCATTTAGAGTTCAGTGGTACTATGACAGTTACATAACCTAAAAGTATTCATCAATTCAATTAACTGTTACGCTTTGAATACACGGCGCTTTCAATAGCTGCAAATTCATTTAGCAAATGAAATTCCAATTCCATTCCTGATTGAAATGTGGGAATGTTCTTTCTTTCTATATTAAAGGAATTCAATACTTTTTTCTTGTCTTAAAGATTCGTCGATAGAAATGTCACCGCCAGTCTTATATACTTTGAAAGCTTCTTCAGGTTTTTATCAGCTGCCCAAACGAATTGCTCGAATCTTTGATATTTCACGTTAGAAAATGAATAGGTACAGTCAATATTAACTAAATAATAATTATAAATAATTGTTAAATATTTTCTCTTTCCTTTTTTTCTGTTTTATTTGCAAATTTACAATTTCTATTTACAGGCAATCATAAACTAATTGTCATAGAGTAATTCATCACTTTACGTTCCTAATGGGCTTGTGTCCTATGTCTTAATTTCTATAAAATTGTAATATATATTGATAAAGTGGGTTACTAGTACCTCAAATGTTCCATTATTTTTTAATAACTCCTTATATGTTAGGAGATATTAACAATTAAAAAAGTATTTTGTCTCTTTAATTATTAAAGGGATTCAATGTTGTATACATTCCAAATGCATGTGACATCACAACCGCTAGTTGCTATCTCTTTTATACAACAAAGCGTAAAAGAGATATATTCTGGACAGAACTCTGACAAGTTTACAGGTTACCAACCTTACAGCTCATAATTCAATATTATATCTTAACATACAACAGGGTTTAATTAAGTTAAAAACTTATTATTCTTTGACTTGACTTCATTATTTCGACTACCAACAGCTACAAAACATTACCACAGCACTGACCTACTCAACAAATAACTGACGTTAAAATACATTTCACGTCATACAAATATGGCCGACCATTTCTAGCGCTAAAACTACAATTCAAACTTTTAATTGCTATATCTCCGTCAACATTTAGATATTTAATAAAATAGACACGCCAATACACATTTATTAACATCAATTTCAATCAATAATTGAAAAATCGACTACTAGAGACAATCATAAACTTATTGAGTAGATCGATGATATGACTCAGTATCGGTTAATTGAGCTACTTCAAATAAGATGAAAAAAAGATATACAGTAAAATGAAGAGGATGAATTTAAAACAAGCCCCGTCGTCCCCGTCCTCCCCCTCCTCATTTAACTAACTACCTTTGCATTATATTCATAACTATATTATGATTACTCATGAAAAGTTAAACTTTAGGGGAAAAACTTTTCATTTTCTTTTTACGAAACCTGAAATATATTAAACGTAAAGTACTTAATGGCCTGTAACGTAGCGGAAAATCGTGGAAAATTCGTTCGCCTTTTTGTAATCTGCAACATACTTTTTATGAATAAATAATATTTAAAAGTCAATCAGTTCATTATCGATAAGAGCTTTTATTTAAGTTGAAAAAAATATAAGAGCTTTTTATTTTATTAGATATTAAATTTACTTAATTTATATTATATAATTATGAAATAAATTTTATTCTCAAATGATTGTTGATTTTGTATTTTGATGACAAGTTAAACAGCTTTACTAAAAGCTTTTGAAAGCTCTTTCAGTATATTAAATATCTCAATTTGTTTTGTATCATGTAAAATTATTACAAGCTTTTTAAGCTTTATTTATATAATGAGGGGCTCCTTTCGTTTTAAAGCATATAATAATGTTTTATAGAAAATTCAAACTGAGAAGAATACAAGCTTGTTATAATCACTGTGAAATATGTAACTAGTTTTAATTAAGTATACTTAGTTCAAATTACGAGAGTTCGATGGCAAGTCAAGTCTTAAAAGAGGTTGAAAGAGTCGTATAAAACTACGATATGATGATGAATTTTATCTTATACGTTTCTATATACATTATAGACAATTTCTTCAATTATAGAATACTGTGTCGCATTAGATTTTAAATCTGTACCTTTATCCATACTAGTTTGTTTTTATTCTCAAAAATTGTTTATATTTCTCAACTCAATTTTATAAATTCAATTTTACTTTTAATTTTATTTAAAATATGCTTTTCTGGTTCAAATAAAATAAGGTTTTTTATTAAAGGTATTAAATCATTTCATACAATGGTAGTGGAAATAGTAATCAGTACTAATTGTCAAAAATATCAAGAATTTATACATTTTATGCTAATCAGTTGGTATCAATTGCGCACATCATACGAAAGCTACTGTAGTTGGAGCATTCAATGCTGCATTATGTGCTTAGTGCCATAATGGGCTTGTGTCCTTTTTTAGTGGTCGATTTTTCAATTGTTGATTGAAATTGATGTGAATAAATGTGTATCGGCGTGTCTATTTTATTAAATATCTAAATATTGACGGAGATATAGCAATTAAAAGTTTGAATTGTAGTTTTAGCGCTAGAAATGGTCTGCCATATTTGTATGACGTGAAATGCATTTTAACGTCAGTTATTTGTTGAGTAGGTCAGTGCTGTGGTAATGTTTTGTAGCTGTTGGTAGTCGAAATAATCAAGTCAAGTCAAAGAATAATCAGTTTTTATTTTATTTAACCCTGTTACGGCAGACATAATATTGAAATGTTATTGTATCCTTATATATATATATATATATAATATCCTTGAAATAGCTGTAAATAATATTTGATATTTTGATATATAAATACATATAACAGAGATTTATGAGCAGTAAGGTTGTGAGGTCACATTCATTTGGAATGTGTACAACGTTGAATCCCTTTAATAATTAAAGAGACAAAATGACTTTTTTAATTGTTAATATCTCTTAACATATAAGGAGTTATTAAGAAATAATTGAACATTTGAGGTTCTAGTAACCCACTTTATCAATATATAGGACACTTTTATAGAAATTAAGACATAGGACACAAACCCTTTGGAAAACACATAATATGTTTCAAGGATGAGTCACTCTCATAATTTCAACAATATTTAAATATTTTTCGTATACATTTTTAATTAAACATTCAACAATTTTTATTTGAATCAGAATTGAATTACAAAAATTTTAAATAAATATTTAATAAACAAAGCGGTAAAAGCGTTGTTAAAGCTTTGTAGTTTGATAGGTTTGCATACCAAAAAACAAACACAAAACAATTTCGCAAATAAAATGTAATAATCAAATAAAACATGAACCGAAGCAAACAGTTGTAATTCCTCTGGTTTCAATAACGCAACCACACATCTGACACCACCTAAAATAGCTGCTGGGATCATCTGTGCAAATCAGACGGTCATCATCGATGTCCTGGACAAGGAGGAAGGTGGCAGGAGGCAGAGAACGGTGAGGGGGGTTAAAACATTCCACCAGTTGTAATCGAAAGCTATTTTCGTACTGAAACGGACGAGTTGTTTTCTCCTCTCACTTCTCCGCGGAATAATAAATCACGTGACCAGATTAGAAGGGTAACTGATCCTATGAAGCAGTGCTCTTTGCACCACTTGAAATAACCTCCCTTCTTCCTCTTGCTAGCCTCCATCGTCATCTCTTTTTTTAGCGAAGCTGCAGAGCCGAACCAATACTTTAAAGACTCATTCCCACTCCCACTGTTTTGATATTTAATTACGTTTTTCTTTAATATTTTAATCTAGATTTGAAGTTAGAATTCTTTGTCACATTCGTGTTTTAATTTGAGGGTAATTAAGATAATATGAATTTTGACAGTTGGACAAAATTGTATGTGAAATAATTAAAATTGCTGTTCTTAATAACAATTAGTAATAGAAATTGTTTCTACTTCTTTATTTTTGACATCCTATCATTGAATTTTTGTTAAAAATAACTGCTATAGTCAAAATCACGATAGATCTTATATTGTGACTTATACTTAAAACAGGTTATAAGAGCGGTATAAATTTATAATACGATAATGAATTTTGTCTTATTCGTTTCTATAAACATTATAGAAAAATAAATAAGTCAGTGCTTTTTAGTTATATCAGCAGTTTATACCCCACAACTTGTTTTAAATATGAGTCACCGCCGAACTTTCGTAACTTCAACAATACTATATTTTGACAGATTTGGAGGTTATACTATAATATAGTTTCTTTTTATTTAGTACTTTTAATTTAGAAATATAGAACCTTATAAGGTTCTAGAGAAATAAAGAAACGTAAATTGATATCTAAGTTAAAAATGGTGCAGTGGATGACTATGCATAGTACCATATGCTGTACAATTTAAGTTAAATACTAAATTTAAAACAAGATTGAAATAGTGATTGGGAATGATACTTAATTTATTCTTTGTGTTAGATAAATGTTAAATATAAGTAACTGTGTTTAGCGGTAAAGCCTTATTCCCACTCACTGTTTTGATATTCAATTTACTGTTTTTATTTAATATTGTAATCTAGATTTCAGGTTTTCCTTTTTTAAGCATTCTTTCTCACATTTGTGTTTTAATCTAAGTTTAGTTAATTTAGTTGGTGCGTATGCATCGTTAGTAATATAAATTTTGACAGTTCAACAAAATTGTATGTGAAATAATTAAAATTGCTATTTTTAATAACAATTAGCAATAGAAATTGTTTTCTCTTCAGTAATTTTCAAAAACTGACATTAAACTTCTTTTAAAAGTAAATCCTATTGCATTTTGACAGATTGTCACATTTTGGAGGTTATAATACAATATAGTTTTTTTTAATTTAGTATATTTTACGATCTAAAAAAAGCTTAGAACACTTAAAAAATAAATTAAATTAAAAATGGTACTGTGAATGACTACGCGTATTGCTATATGCTAAACAATTTAAATTAATTACAAAATAAAATTAAAGCAGTGAGTGAGAATGATACTTAATTGTATATTATACCTAATTTAATTTAACTTCAAACTAAGGTCACTATATTTGCCCGCGTTCTAGTTCGACACTGACCATATATCCAATCGAATCATGCTCAACTTTGTTTTAATACGAATTGGCTTCAGCGCGTGGTGTAACATTAATCTTTCGAATTTAATAAACGGAATAGGATCCGATCCACGCGAAGGCCAACGTTTTTATCTTTTGACTTTCTTCTTTGCTTTCTTGCTTTTTTTTTGACGGATTTCTTGAACATACGTATAACTATACGTATTATAAGACGCACAAATCAAATTAGAGAAAAATAATTGTGTTTTTTTTTGTGGTTATTTATTTTTGATCTTATATCATAAATACAATTATGATTTTATTGTTAACGTATCTCATTTCGGTAAGTCATTGAATTTCTATTTCGTTAGAGATCAACAAGCTGACACTACGTGAACAGGGCCGGATTATGAGAAGGGAATATCTTATGTGGAATGGCATTGACTACTGTGTTCTGTAAATCGTGTTTTTTATACGACAGAGCGTAAACAAGACAATGACAATTTGAACGTAGTCTATAGTAAAATTTAACGCTGATTCCAAATCCGTAAATTTTATTTTCCTCCGACCATTAGTTCTCGAGTTATGGGCACTTGATGGACGAATGTAACGCTTGTGCAACCCATGGAATGAATCGTCCCTGTATCGTCCCCATGGCATTCGGAATAAAATCGTTATATAAATTTTATAAAGGAGTGTCTAGACTATCTCATATTAAAATTTCAGCCTCCTAGCTCTTAACTGTGCGCTGGAATTAACGTTCCAAGCATGCTATGTCATAATAAATTGAACCATACTTAACAAAGAACTAGAATATAACAAATAACTGACAAACCCTTATTAGTACAGACATGTTACGTCATACAAATATGGCCGACATCTGTAGCGACCTAAAACTACAATTCAAACTTTTAATTCCTATATCTCCGTCAACATTTAGATATTTAATAAAATAGACACGCCAATACACATTTATTAACATCAATTTCAATCAGCAATTGAAAAATCGACCACTAAAAATGTATTTAATAAAATTTATTTATATAAAACTGCACTGTCATTTTTATCCTTTTAATAATTAGAAGGACTATGCTCTTGGTTTCAATTTGTGGCCGGCGTTATATTTCCTGGAATTGGTTATTTTTACATTTTCATTTACAATGACCAAATATAACCAAACATTTATTAGGAGCAATGTAGTGAATGTAAACGACACTTCGACGAATCAAGATACAAAATATTATTATCATTTTTAAAGATCGCAGTGTTTTCAGAACACCTTGTTATTTCCATATTCCTGCATTTTCTTTTGTTGAAAATTTCTGTTGTAAAAATGTATACCGTTGTACTATTAACAGTAACATATTTTTTCTATTTTTAATAAATAACAAAAAAGGTACGTGACAATAGGAAAATATTGAAAATGAGAAAATGGAAAATATGATAATTCGTTCACGTTGTGAGGTGTTTTTTTTAAATTTAAAAGTTGAAACATTTTTAACGTAATAATATTCATCGTGGCACGTTATTTACTCCGGAAAATATTAAATGGTTGGTTGTGGTGACTTTCCACGGGAAATTTTATGTGAATTGTACACAGCGTTATCTGATTTAGTCTCTTGGAAATTTTCATTTTATTTCATCACATAATAATTACAGCATTTTTATTTTATGTAATTTTACTCATATCCAATGTTTTTTTAAATAAAAACGGCGGCAGTGTAGCCGAGGTTGTGAAAATTACGGTGATTCAAATCTCACTCATTGTTGATTGAAATTGATGTTAATAAATGTGTATTGCCTTGTCTATTTTATTAAATATCTAAATGTTGACGGAGATATAGCAATTAAAAGTTTGAATTGTAGTTTTAGCGCTAGAAATGGTCGGCCATATTTGTATGACGTGAAATGTTTGTACTATTAATGGTAGGTCAGTTATTTATTCTATAGATAAGAGTTCTGTGTTGAATATGCTATCTCTTTTACATATGTCTTGGAATGTTCTATAACGTTGAATCCCTTTAATAATTAAAAGGACAAAATGATTTTTTTAATTGTTAATATCTCTTAACATATAAGGAGTTATTAAAAAATAATTGAACATTTGAGGTTCTAGTAACCCACTTTATCAATATATAGTACACTTTTATAGAAATTAAGACAACTTAGCCGATAAAGATGTTTTTCCAGGTCTGATATCTCATGCAGACGTATTGTCCTTCCAGTTCTTATCTATAAGATCTGAATATGTATTCTAGCAGGATACACTAGCATAATAATGAGCCCTAAATAATTTATTTAATAAACAACCCTTCTAGTGACGTAACGAATTTCCGTTTTTCCATTTTCTTTGTATATAAAACATAATGACATTTTCCTCTACGTTAAATATTTATATTACTTCAGCTTTTCCAACTCTTGAAACTTTCCAAATGACTGAAAAATAAAAACAATTTATTAATATACCAGGATTATATCCTTTAAGCCTCCTTATCCTTCGCAATAACCCTTTTAAAATACCGACTAAATTATTTTATTTACATCAGTGATTTTCTTTATTACAAACAAAAGTAAATACATCTAACAATAGGATTTTCCTTAAACGAGAAAAGAAAATTCAATGCTAAACAAAAATAAGTGGAAAAATGACTTCCAGGATATAATACCAATAAGATGGAAAGAGATGGAAGATATTAGTTAATAATGTATAAGAGTGAAAGAGAGTATATGGGATGTTCAAATTGTAAAATAAGTGGATAAAAAGAAATTCACGATACCGCGCCCCCGGCGATTAAGTGAGAGTTAGTGGAGATAGTGTGGGGGCATGTGTAAATTAGAGAGATGGACCATATGCCTACCGCACATTGCAAACCGACTCCTGTGTCTTTGCAAGTGTTGTGTCACAATACATACACACCATGTACCGATACGACAGTACGCCAAGTCAAACTTGTGTACTGTAGGGTGTATTGGAGTTGTTTTGTACTAACATAATTCATCATGAGAGTAAACTTTTACTTTAATTTTTATCGATACACCACTGTTATGAAAGAAACTATTGCATTCCCTTCCAGTCTGAGACGGCTGATTGCATTTACAGGGTTCGGATAGGTAAAGCGTAGTAGCGCGTATACGTCCGGTCAAAATTCGCTTAAATACGCTTGCAGTTTGCATCATTAATATAACTTAAACCTAATTATAAAGCAAAACATAAAACTAGAACCACCTCTTCCTTCTACTCCTCGTGTCACTGTTTCTGTCCTATTATCCACTTCTTAACTGTTTTTAACTCCACGTTTTCTACTTTTTCTTCTTTCTTCTCTGCACTTCTGTTCTCCACCTCCTACCTTCCTTGTCTCCTTTCAACAGCTACGCCATCTTCTTTTCACTGACAATAGTAACCTTGCATTCCCCTACCCAGTAAACAATTTGGTGAAGTGTCTTGTTTTGTGACGTTTCTATCACTATTGCACTTCAATTATAGTTCGCATCAACTTTATCTTCATTTGTATTCCGACAGGTTAATAAAATAGATATTTCATATGAACAACTGTGCGAAACTGAACTCTGTCATGCATCTTCAATATGATGTCAAAGCGACTCCAAAATGTTTCTACTGGGTTCTACATGCTCTTTGCTTTCTAAACTACATTTTGCTCAGTAATTTCAAATTCCCTCGGACTACGACAACACAAAATATGTAAACTGCGAACATAGTCGTAGCAAAGACAATAGAGTCGGTATGAGGGTATGTGGAAGATCCCTGTAATGATATTCTTATCCACCTCAGGGGAACACCGTCATTACTCGTTGGGGCATGTCATTGCCGTGTTTTATTTTGCTTTAATGTAGTGGGTGCCTTACTAGTCAGAGTCGAATTAAAGTAAAGCAGGCGCCCCATATTCAATAGTATCTATTTATGATTAACTTTCCCGGGCCTCACTGGTTAACTACATGTTATATACATCCGCCTCTGTTTACCACAACCCCTCCTCCTACTCCCCTGCTACCCTCCTCAGCCCGTAACAGACAGTTAAGTCCTCGACAAACAACCCATGCGGCCCATCATTATTTACGTTATTTTTTTTTTATGGAATCGATTGAAATTTTGACATCAACTTATACTTGAATATTTATTTAGGTTTTTAGCTTTCACAAAGACGTCTTCAGAAGCAGAGATACTCCACAGTGTAGTGAATCCTTTTGAAAAGCCTACGCCGTGCCGCGCCGTGCCTTGCCACTCTGCATCATGTTACCCATCAATCAAACCACTTACTTATATATTCGGGATCATATATCGATAGATATTTTAAATATATTTAAATATGGAATGATACAAATGTATGTTTAGACGTTGAGGATTCTTTAAAGCAGAAAGCAGATGTAAAAGTTTATATCTAAAGCATATTTTATAACGAATGCATTGGAAAGGACTTCAGATCCTGTGCATTAATTTTCGTAGCAAACAAAAGGGTATGAGGCAAATTCAAAACCAATAATGAACGCAAATAAATAGCAACAAATTATTTTTTTATTTATTAATATTATTGTAGAACATATTAAGTTTATTGTGTAAAAATTTGAAGTCGATTGGAGTAAAACTGTCGGAGATATAGGGTTTTAAATCTTCACCTCTCTGGGTTGGTTTCGTGTTACTTTGAAACTTTTAAACGCGGTTTCTCACAAATAGCTTTTTCAGAGACGGTGCCCTCTCTAGCTCAAAATCTACTGCACCGATCCTTTTGAAATTTTGCACACTCTTTCTTTACATAAATGCCAAGGTAACGCTGTCGTTTTTTTTTATTTTTTTATTTTAAAGTATTTTAAAATAACAAAGTCTTTGATTTTTTTCATGAAAAATCGGTATTTTGACTTTCAAGTGCTGTAAATATTTAAAAATCAATAAAAATAGAAAAACTCGAAAGTAGGAAACTTCTTATCAGAGCAACGGACAATTTGAAAAAGCCATCTTCAGACTACGAACAGGACATACGAGGTTGACGCATCAACATTTAATGAGTAAAACAACAGCTCCGCAGTGCAGCAACTGTCAGACGGAAATAACAGTCTATCATCTACTAGTAATCTACCCACAATATCAAACTGAACAAACGCAGTATCAGTGGTGAACTAAAGACATGCTTTCCGACAATCAAGAAGAAATTCAAAAAGTCGACTCGAATTCCTAACTGATATAAACTTAATAAATCAAATTTAACTAAAATAAAATAACTTCAGACGAACATGATCTTGACGTTTTTAAAACATTTTGAGCAGATCAGATCAGATATCCGTCTTAGTTCAGATCTTACTATTAACACAGAGAATAAACGGACAGTTGGTCTGAACCTGAGCCTAGTAGTGTAAAAGTCCCATCAAAGAGAATAGTTCATAAAAACAGCTGTTTAAAGCTGAGTTATTACGTTCTCGGAAACAGAAAGTTTAATACGAACCACACTGTTTTATTATACATAAATCCACTACTTTAAAATGTCGTAACTTTCAAGGCACTCTCTTTATTAAATTTATTGTATACTCTCCTAAAAGACGATGAGACTCCCTAAAATATCTCACACAGTTTATATATCTCCGGCAGCTTTAATTTAGAATCAATCTCAATGAATTCATCTCACAATAAATCAATGAAACAAATAATACAGATGAACTACTCCCAATATAAAGTCAAGCCATCAATGCAGCATTCCATTTGGTCAAAGAAACCAACAGAATGATCTTAACTTCACCGCACATGTCTCTTCTTCAACCCCTCACCACAAAATCCCACTTCTGACACTAGTAAAGTAGAGTAGATGTACCGTTAAAGCTGGAGAATTTGATCTCTGGGGTGTTTGAAGACATGTCGAAGGTCAAATCAGTCACATGGTACTCTAGAGGCCATAGGAATCCTTTAAGGATATTGTAAGGATGCCTTGTGCCATGTCATGTGACACATTTACAATAGAAGTTTTCCAATTCACCTGAATTTTATATTGACTGATGTATAAGTATAATAAGCTTTTGAACTTTTTCTGTTGTGTAGCAACGCTTCACAAGTTACAGACTGAAGTTACATTCAAATAGACCTCTTTCCCTCACTTCTGGCAACACCTTGAAGGATACTTATTGGAACTTAGGTTAGAATAATATTCTGACAGTATTGTCAGAGTAAATAATAGTTTTAGAACGTAAACTTAAACTACAAACATAAGTTTTCTGTTATTCTTGCCAGGAACGGATTAAGATATGTTGGTGGAACGTTTGATGATACTTCGTTACTAACTATTGCGTCGCTAAGTTGCCGAGCTCCTTCCATCAGTTTCTTATCCTTTCTATTCCGATCTATTCTTTCTACATGTCCTAAACATTGGAGTCTTACTTCTCTCCTTCTAAATCTGTCTCATATGCTTCAATGTCCGTTTTCACGTACTGCGCCATAAATTTTTCGCATAATTTTCTTTCCAAATCTGCAAAACATCACAATCGCTCTTCCTCAAAGACAGAGTCTCTGATTTATGGACTACAACTGGTTTTATTCTAAATTTATATAGCAGAATTTTCAGTTTACAATAACATTTATTTCCGGCTGTTATTCTTGCTTTAATTCCAAGCTTCATATTTTCTGAATCAGCTAGAATTGTACCCAGACTCCTAAACTCTCTCACTCTTTCCTCATTTCTAAAACCACTCACATCTGCTATCTGTTGTTATCTCCTTTGAGGCTGCTACAAGTTTATTCAAAATTATTTGGAGGGCATTTTGTTTTTACCTACAATAGCCAAATATTGGCTAGTTCATTCTCCTTTCAAGGCACAAGATTTTAGTCTAGACAGCCTGAGGATTAAACCAGAACTGATGTGTACAAAAATCCAACTCACAAGTAAAAAATAAAGATTACGATTGTAAGCCATGTATCTTCGGATATCACCCTTAAAAAATCTAGCTTATAGCTTTTTGTCAAAGGTTATATATGTCACATAGAAATACTCCCTTCTCCCCTCACTTACCCGCACCACGCCCAGTATCCCTTACGGTTTTAACACTACGGAATCTATAGCAATCATGATCTGATGCCACACCTGATATCACATGGGGTTTAGGCACGTGTAAGTGTAGCTGAGGGAGAAACAGGAGGGGGTTGGTATCTCTTTACATCTTGTGGATGCCCACTGCAAGGTTTTTCGTTTTTTATTACGTATTACAAATGTGAAAACTATAAATTTCCAATATAAGAATTCATTCCCGAAAATTCTCTTAAGGAAAATAAGGAAAGTTTTGTATTGTCTGATTCTTTTCACTAACTTTTAGTGTTATTACAGCTTGGTTAGCAATGGAAGGATAGTATTAAAAAGTTATCCTTCGATGTTTCCTTAGAAGACGACATTTTTATCTTAATTCTAATAGTACGAATGTGGCAAAATTGACAAGGAAAGAGAAACTGGTTTTGTAAGAGAGACTTGAATAATATTAAAGGTAATATTAACCCCTTGAAAAATTTAAAAAAAAAATTAAAAACTAAAATATTTTATTTTCAACTTTTAAATATGTTTTTGAACGTACTTTTTCCCGCTGATTCCAAATCTGAAAACCATTTTAAAATATTTCCATTATTTAACCCTTGAAACGCTAATATCTCGAAACCCGGAAGTGTCACCAAAAAATAAATTGCAGATTTGAAATCAGCATAAAATTTTACGATAAGAACCGTTATAAATTTAAAAATCGGAGACCATCAATTTTTTATTAAATTTTAAAGGCCCTTGTAAAATTTAAAAAAAATAATTTAAAATCAAAATATTTTATTTTCAACTTTTAAAAATGTTTTTGAACGTACTTTTTCCCGCTGATTCTAAATCTGAAAACCATTTTAAAATATTTCCACTATTTAACAGTTCTGTGGCAGTTACTGCAGCCCAAACCATCACTAATGCAGACGCTTGCTTTCGCAGAACAATTCGCTGATCTAAATTGTCTTTTGATTTGCCCCTCGTTTTGTTTGTTTACGTATTGCTGAACCGTAAGAAATTTTTCATTAAAATTATGTTTATGTATACCTAAGTTATGATTATGATTAGTTTATATTATAAGTTTTATTTATATCAAGTTTTATTAAATGCAACAATGCCTCAACACTCTTGGTTACTATACCATTATTATTTTAGCGGTATGCTTGAAAATACAAACAATATTAAATATAATTTAATCCTAAAATCATTTATTATTTCAGTCCCTTTACAAATAAATGCAATCTCATCGAATTCCTTTCCCTCCCTTTCCCCTTCACCCTCAAGGAACCAATCACATTCCTAGGGCTGTTGATGACACAATTAATTATCTTCAATGTCACTTTCGAGAGGGTTTGAAGGAAGGTTAGGGGTTGCGTTCTACCCGTACATCCGCTGTACATTCGATTTGAACCCCGATCACATTTTCGGACCCTTTTTTTAGTGGTTTTCATGTATTTTTGCTTATTTTCTATATTTAACAATTTTCTGAAACTAATTTTAAAAGGAATCCCACATAAATATTTCACATACCGTAAATATACAGGTCAACGCACGGGCCGTGTGATGGTAAGGATGAGGGGAAGGGGGGACCAAGGAGATAGGGGTGGACATACATACATTTATTACATTTAGGGATGAAAAACCTAGACGATTTCTTCTCATAGAAATCTACCAGCAGATAGATATATATTTTCCAACGTTTAAGGAAAAACTATGAAGACATATTATGATTTTTACAGTGTGTTACATTCAAGAAAAATGCTGCACTGTTTTTGCACTTTTTTGAATCATGCTGCAAGTACAGTAAGGATGAATTAGGAATTAGGAATATTTAATTGCTATAAAATAATACCCTTTATTTTATAGCTATTCTAAAAGCCGTGTAATACTTAAAAAAGGCTTCTTATGATTTCATAATCCTGAAATATATTTTTTAAGGGGGGTTGGGGGGTTGTGAGGGGGAAGTGGGGAAAGGGGGGTAATGTTTCAACTTCTTTTATTTAATTTTTTTTTTATTTATATTATTGTACAACATATTAAGTTTATTGTGTAAAAATATTAAGTTGATTGGAGTAAAACTATCGGAGATATAGAGTTTTAAGTCTTCACCTCTCTGGTCTGATTTCGTGTTACTCTGAAACTTTTAAATGCGGTCCTTTTCTCTCTAGCTCAAAATCTACTACACCGATCCTTTTGAAATTTTGTACACTCTGTCTTTACATAAATGCCGAGGTAACACTGTCGAGTTTATTTTAATTTTTTAATTTTAGCGTATTTTAAAATAACAAAATTTATAATAAAAAAGAACTCGACAGCGTTACCTGCAGAAACTTATCAACTAATGAAATCATTTTAGTTTTTCGATTTCAGAAAATCCAGTGATGAGTTATGAGTGGCACCGCAATGTTACTTCTTTTTGTGACGTCTGCGGAAATTCGCTGTCAATGCCTCATTTCTTGATATTTATTTATGAAAACTTCACAAAGTATTCTTTAAATGTCACTTTATCATGTAGTAATTATAGAAATAATTATATATTAACTGTGTCGTCAAAAAACATTATCGAAAATATACTCAATGACTTAATAGACTCAAAACGTTGTATATTAGGTAAAATCGTTTACATAATTACATAACAAGTAACTTTTGTTATGTTAGATAAACGTTTAGCTACAGATTAATTTTTCATTCGTCCAAGCACGATCTGTATATATCTACTAACAGAAATAATTTGTTTTTTTAATATCAGATGAACTTCTGAGGGGTCACAGGAAATTAGGTCCCAATGCTGAATATTAAAAATTATGAAATGAAAATTTCACAAAGTACTTGTCAAATATGTATCTTTGATATGGGTAATTGTTTCATTTAAATATTTCATTTGATATATTAGAAAAAAATTAGCAAAAATATGCTTTTTTTTTGAGTATTCGAAATCTACTTAACTACTTAAAAAACGTAATGTTACTATATGAAAGAATGCATTAATTAATGTTTTGTATTTACCGAGTATTAGCCCCACAGTCAAAGGTTCACAATCCCTATTTACGATCCCCGGTGGACTTATCAAGTAACGTACTATCACCGTTAAACTTCAGCGATACTTTTCGTAAGTAAAAACTTCATAAATAATAAATTTAAGATATTAAACTTTGATGAACTTTTGTGAGTGAAGGATTCGGCATAAAACTTCAGTAGGCCGTCACGCGAACGAACTGAAATACAATCTCCTGGGTGAAGAGCGGTTGTGGGAAGGGTAGCTGCGAAGGAGGAGCACCGGGAAATCAAACATCACGATATCGCTCTATTATTCACGAAGGAAATTCAATAGTTCAGTCAACTAAAGAGAATGAACAACTTTTATGAAATTTAATTTGTGTATACACTATACTACACCTTCTAAAAAACTTGTTGGATAATGTAGCTACTTATGACGTCATTAAAAATGTGTTCTTATGGAGAGGAAAGTATTAAAGTTCACTGTTAATATCATACAAAGGCTTTATTGTGCCCCTTTATAAAAGACAAATAGAAAATGCTGTTGAAATAAGAATCGCGAATTCAATAAAAATCTAATAATAGTGTTTGCATATACCATTGCATGAAAGTATTGTTCTCTCGGAGACTAGTATTATATTATATTAGTAAAATACTTGAAATAACTCTACCTCTAACCAGAATCGTTATGTTAAGCTCTTAGAGAAGTGCTTCTTAAACTGTGTGTCGCTAGTTTCGTCTTACATTTAGTTTTCTCACACTTAGCTTTTTCAGAGTCGGTGACCTCTATAGCTCAAAATTTACTGGACCGATTCTTTTGAAATTTTGCACACTCTTTCTTTATATAAATGCCGAGGTAACGCTGTCGAGTTCTTTTTATGTTTTTAATTTTAACGTATTTTAAAATAACAAAGTTTCTGATTCTTTTCATGAAAAATCAGTATTTTGACTTTTAAGTGCTGTAAAAAATTGAAAAATCAATAAAATAGAAAAAACTCAACAGCGTTACCTGCAGAATCTTATCAACTAATGAAATCATTTTTGTTTTTTAATTTCAGAAAATCCAGTGATGAGTTATGAGTGGCACCGTAATGTTACTTTTTTTGTAACGTCTGCGGAGATTCACTGTCAATGCCTCATTTCTTGATATTTATTTATGAAAATTTCACAAAGTATTCTTTAAATGTTGTGTTATCATGTAGTAATTATATAAATAATTATGTATTAATTGTGTCGTCAAAAAACATTATCGAAAATATGTTTTTCTATCGTTTTGACCTTAAAATTAACGTGTTAAAATTTCTATATCATTCTGTGATTCTATATCATTTTTCTTAACATCAGGTTAAGTGTAATAATTTTTATAAAGGATAGCTACTGTAATTTCTTTTATATATATAATTCCTCGGGCTTCCTAGGCACGTAGCCTTTTATCGCCCCTAAAAATGTTCTGCTTTTTCTTATACTTTATATCCCGACAACAAGAATGATCTATTCATGGCTACTGCTGTTATAAATTTCGGTTTATCAATCAAAAATGGGGTGTTAACAGGAAGCGTTTGCGAAGTCTGTAGCACCGCCCTTTCAAGTCCATTTCTTGTCATTGCTGTATTTCTACATTACACAGAATGTAGCAGGATCTGCCTCCTCTAAATTAAACTTCAAATTTAAATGTAAATTTACTTTCACGGTTTCAAAAACATGAAGAACCACTGCTGTTGGGACTGTAAATAGAAACCGTGGGGAGGTAGTCGAGAGGGAGTAAGAAGAGGAACGACACAACTACTTAATAAAGCACAAAGCTTCAGAAGCACATACCTGCAAGAGTCACGACCTCTGAAAGCTGCAGTTATTGATATTCCTCATAGACTCCATAGACTCTTGTGGCACAACTCTACATCAGGAGGTGGTGGAGGGCGCTGTGAGTATATCCGGTTGACTACAATGGATTCCACCAGCTTAAAGTCAAATACACTGTTACTAAACCCTGCTCCAGAAGAAGTTATACATGAGAAGAGAAGTTGGTTACATCGTTAGGAAAAGTTTTCTTGAAGAAATGTAGAGATGGTGATCGTGAAGATGTTCGAATGATTGTTTGAATAGAAGAGTTGAATGGATTGGAGTGTATTTATACACACGGGACGAGAGAGAAGGAGAGACTAGTATTTCTTAAACTGATATGAAATGATTAGAGACACAGCTGTATTAAAATGACTATTTTTTCACAGAATTTGATATATTTAAATAAGAAGTTAAGGTGAAACGATACTTGGCCATTTGTTCTAGCGAAATATAGATGGCGATACTATACAGCAGGTTAAATATTATCAAAAAACGATGTTTTTTATGTTTAAATCGTTTTATGTAAGTAACTATAAACGCGAATCAAAATCTAACGCTGCAATTAGTTATATGAACATTTAAGTACATTTAAGCTTTCTTTCACTGACTTTTAATGAGTTGGAACCGCAAAAATAAGTTTTGAAAATTAATATTACTATATTTTCTAGTTAAATTCCAATTTTAACAAAAATCAGAGTCCTATATCAGTGTAAGAAGAATTTCTATAGCTCTGTATAAGTCATTACGGCAATAAGTGCAAAAGAGACAACGTATCAGTACCAAGTAGTCTTAATACTTGACAATATTACGCTTAAACACTTGCGAAAATTATATTAATATTAGAGATAATTAATTTTATCTAATTAATATAACGAGTTAAAGACATTTACAATTAGTAATTTTAGTAATTAATATATTAGAAGTAATTAAAAGACTTATATTTCTGATATTAATATAACTCGTTATCGGGAGTTCGCGGAGAGAAGTGGGTTATCAAGATTTTAGACGGGTTTCATCTTGTTTAATAAAGTTATTACTGGTAGCCGCGGAAATCTGTTGTTGGAAAGAGAGTGACGATGCGTTTTGGAATCTTTGCACACTGTAAGTGTATTTCGCTGGATTTTTGACTGGACGTACTACGCTTAAGCTATTTCAATTTGTTAATAACTTTGTTATCATAAAAGTTAGAACAAAAAGTTGTTAACAAAAATTGTAGGTAATATTATTATCTACAAAGTTGCATATTTAAATTTTTTATATGAGTTGTAGTTTTCAAGAAAACCAAGAAAAACTGACGACACGTTATTTTCTAGATAACAATAAAGTGTTATATAAATATATTTATTGTTGCATTTACGTAATTTAAGCATAATATTTTTTACTTTCTTGTGCTCTTCAGCTTAATTCTGTAAGTTAGCTTCTTCAGTTATTAGTCTTTGATAAATGTAAAACAATTTGGTTAAATTTTCCGAGAGAATCTCTTAATTAATAAATTTAATTATGATAACATGAAATTTCTGAAAAGGAAAATAATTACGGTGAAGTACAATTAGTAATGAATAGCCGTAGCACATCTTGAAAACATATTTCGGTAATTAATATTAAATTTTGTTTCGGTAATATTCGCTTGGCTATCAATTAGCTTTCTTAAGAGCACCGCATATTATGAGCACTATGGTCTAATAACAATTTATTAACAGATGAATCTCCAGGACTGTTCTCAGAAGGATTGTTCCACCTTGTGACGTCGACTTTTCAATAGGGTGCATTGTAGTTGCTTTAAATAAAAGTAATTAATGGTTTTGTAAATTTTTTTATGCAGTTATTTTCAATAAACTTTAAGAAGGCGAATTGTGTCAAAAAAATTTAAATATCTTTAATATTTTGGATTTTATAAGGGGTTTTAAAAATTCATGGACTTTTTTTTTCAAATATAAAAAATATTAATTTCTTAATATTTTTTGATGCAGTTATATGCATTTATATTTAAGAAGACGAACTGCGTTAAAAAATTTGAAATATCTTTAATATTTTGGATTTTATAAGGGGTTCTAAAAATTCATGGACTTTTTTTTCAAAAAGAAAAATTATTGATTTCTTCATATTTTTTGATGCAGTTATATTGATTTATATTTAAGAAGACGAACTGCATTTAAAAATTTAAAATATCTTAACTATTTTGGATTTTATAAGGGGTTCTAAAAATTCATGGACTTTTCTTTCAAAAATAAAAATTATTGATTTCTTAATATTTTTTGATGCAGTTATATGCATTTATATTTAAGAAGACGAACTGCGTTAAAAAATTTGAAATATCTTTAATATTTTGGGTTTTATAAGGGGTTCTAAAAATTCATGGACTTTTTTTTCAAAAAGAAAAATTATTGATTTCTTCATATTTTTTGATGCAGTTATATTGATTTATATTTAAGAAGACGAACTGCATTTAAAAATTTGAAATATCTTAACTATTTTGGATTTTATAAGGGATTCTAAAAATTCATGGACTTTTTTTTCAAAAAGAAAAATTATTGATTTCTTCATATTTTTTAATGCAGTTATATTGATTTATATTTAAGAAGACGAACTGCATTTAAAAATTTAAAATATCTTAACTATTTTGGATTTTATAAGGGATTCTAAAAATTCATGGACTTTTTTTTCATAAAGAAAAATTATTGATTTCTTCATATTTTTTGATGCAGTTATATTGATTTATATTTAAGAAGACGAACTGCATTTAAAAATTTGAAATATCTTAACTATTTTGGATTTTATAAGGGATTCTAAAAATTCATGGACTTTTTTTTCAAAAAGAAAAATTATTGATTTCTTCATATTTTTTAATGCAGTTATATTGATTTATATTTAAGAAGACGAACTGCATTTAAAAATTTAAAATATCTTAACTATTTTGGATTTTATAAGGGATTCTAAAAATTCATGGACTTTTTTTTCATAAAGAAAAATTATTGATTTCTTCATATTTTTTGATGCAGTTATATTGATTTATATTTAAGAAGACGAACTGCATTTAAAAATTTGAAATATCTTAACTATTTTGGATTTTATAAGGGATTCTAAAAATTCATGGACTTTTTTTTCAAAAAGAAAAATTATTGATTTCTTCATATTTTTTAATGCAGTTATATTGATTTATATTTAAGAAGACGAACTGCATTTAAAAATTTAAAATATCTTAACTATTTTGGATTTTATAAGGGATTCTAAAAATTCATGGACTTTTTTTTCATAAAGAAAAATTATTGATTTCTTCATATTTTTTGATGCAGTTATATTGATTTATATTTAAGAAGACGAACTGCATTTAAAAATTTGAAATATCTTAACTATTTTGGATTTTATAAGGGATTCTAAAAATTCATGGACTTTTTTTTCAAAAAGAAAAATTATTGATTTCTTCATATTTTTTAATGCAGTTATATTCATTTATATTTAAGAAGACGAACTGCATTTAAAAATTTAAAATATCTTAACTATTTTGGATTTTATAAGGGATTCTAAAAATTCATGGACTTTTTTTTCATAAAGAAAAATTATTGATTTCTTCATATTTTTTGATGCAGTTATATTGATTTATATTTAAGAAGACGAACTGCATTTAAAAATTTAAAATATCTTAACTATTTTGGATTTTATAAGGGGTTCTAAAAATTCATGGACTTTTTTTTCAAAAATAAAAATTATTGATTTCTTAATATTTTTTGATGCAGTTATATGCATTTATATTTAAGAAGACGAACTGCGTTAAAAAATTTGAAATATCTTTAATATTTTGGATTTTATAAGGGGTTCTAAAAATTCATGGACTTTTTTTTCAAAAAGAAAAATTATTGATTTCTTCATATTTTTTGATGCAGTTATATTGATTTATATTTAAGAAGACGAACTGCATTTAAAAATTTAAAATATCTTAACTATTTTGGATTTTATAAGGGGTTCTAAAAATTCATGGACTTTTCTTTCAAAAATAAAAATTATTGATTTCTTAATATTTTTTGATGCAGTTATATGCATTTATATTTAAGAAGACGAACTGCGTTAAAAAATTTGAAATATCTTTAATATTTTGGATTTTATAAGGGGTTCTAAAAATTCATGGACTTTTTTTTCAAAAAGAAAAATTATTGATTTCTTCATATTTTTTGATGCAGTTATATTGATTTATATTTAAGAAGACGAACTGCATTTAAAAATTTGAAATATCTTAACTATTTTGGATTTTATAAGGGATTCTAAAAATTCATGGACTTTTTTTTCATAAAGAAAAATTATTGATTTCTTCATATTTTTTGATGCAGTTATATTGATTTATATTTAAGAAGACGAACTGCATTTAAAAATTTAAAATATCTTAACTATTTTGGATTTTATAAGGGATTCTAAAAATTCATGGACTTTTTTTTCATAAAGAAAAATTATTGATTTCTTCATATTTTTTGATGCAGTTATATTGATTTATATTTAAGAAGACGAACTGCATTTAAAAATTTAAAATATCTTAACTATTTTGGATTTTATAAGGGGTTCTAAAAATACATGGACTTTTTTTTCAAAAATAAAAATTATTGATTTCTTAATATTTTTTGATGCAGTTATATGCATTTATATTTAAGAAGACGAACTGCGTTAAAAAATTTGAAATATCTTTAATATTTTGGATTTTATAAGGGGTTCTAAAAATTCATGGACTTTTTTTTCAAAAAGAAAAATTATTGATTTCTTCATATTTTTTGATGCAGTTATATTGATTTATATTTAAGAAGACGAACTGCATTTAAAAATTTAAAATATCTTAACTATTTTGGATTTTATAAGGGGTTCTAAAAATTCATGGACTTTTCTTTCAAAAATAAAAATTATTGATTTCTTAATATTTTTTGATGCAGTTATATGCATTTATATTTAAGAAGACGAACTGCGTTAAAAAATTTGAAATATCTTTAATATTTTGGATTTTATAAGGGGTTCTAAAAATTCATGGACTTTTTTTTCAAAAAGAAAAATTATTGATTTCTTCATATTTTTTGATGCAGTTATATTGATTTATATTTAAGAAGACGAACTGCATTTAAAAATTTAAAATATCTTTAATATTTTGGATTTTATAAGGGATTCTAAAAATTCATGGACTTTTTTTTCAAAAAGAAAAATTATTGATTTCTTCATATTTTTTGATGCAGTTATATGCATTTATATTTAAGAAGACGAACTGCATTTAAAAATTTGAAATATCTTAACTATTTTGGATTTTATAAGGGATTCTAAAAATTCATGGACTTTTTTTTCAAAAAGAAAAATTATTGATTTCTTCATATTTTTTGATGCAGTTATATCTATTTAAATTTAAGAAGACAAACTGCATTAAAAAATTTGAAATATCTTTAATATTTTGGATTTTATAAGGGGTTCCTTATCATGTCCATGAATTTTTAAAATTCCTTATAAAATCCAAACTAGTTAAGACTTTTCAAATTTTTTAACGCAGTTCGTCTTCTTAAACTTAAATAGATTTAACTGCATCAAGAAATATGAAGAAATCAATAATTTCTCTTTTTGAAAAAAAAGTCCATGAATTTTTAGAATCCCTTATAAAATCCAAAATAGTTAAGATATTTTAAATTTTTAAATGCAGTTCGTCTTCTTAAATATAAATCAATATAACTGCATCAAAAAATATGAAGAAATCAATAATTTTTCTTTTTGAAAAAAAATTCCATGAATTTTTAGAATCCCTTATAAAATCCAAAATAGTTAAGATATTTTAAATTTTTAAATGCAGTTCGTCTTCTTAAATATAAATCAATATAACTGCATTAAAAAATATGAAGAAATCAATAATTTTTATTTTTGAAAAAAAAGTCCATGAATTTTTAGAACCCCTTATAAAATCCAAAATAGTTAAGATATTTTAAATTTTTAAATGCAGTTCGTCTTCTTAAATATAAATCAATATAACTGCATCAAAAAATATTAAGAAATCAATAATTTTTCTTTTTGAAAAAAAAGTCCATGAATTTTTAGAACCCCTTATAAAATCCAAAATAGTTAAGATATTTTAAATTTTTAAATGCAGTTCGTCTTCTTAAATATAAATCAATATAACTGCATCAAAAAATATGAAGAAATCAATAATTTTTCTTTTTGAAAAAAAAGTCCATGAATTTTTAGAATCCCTTATAAAATCCAAAATATTAAAGATATTTTAAATTTTTAAATGCAGTTCGTCTTCTTAAATATAAATCAATATAACTGCATCAAAAAATATGAAGAAATCAATATTTTTTCTTTTTGAAAAAGAAGTCCATGAATTTTTAGAATCCCTTATAAAATCCAAAATAGTTAAGATATTTTAAATTTTTAAATGCAGTTCGTCTTCTTAAATATAAATCAATATAACTGCATCAAAAAATATGAAGAAATCAATAATTTTTCTTTTTGAAAAAAGAGTCCATGAATTTTTAGAATCCCTTATAAAATCCAAAATAGTTAAGATATTTTAAATTTTTAAATACAGTTCGTCTTCTTAAATATAAATCAATATAACTGCATCAAAAAATATTAAGAAATCAATAATTTTTATTTTTGAAAAAAAAGTCCATGAATTTTTAGAACCCCTTATAAAATCCAAAATAGTTAAGATATTTTAAATTTTTAAATGCAGTTCGTCTTCTTAAATATAAATCAATATAACTGCATCAAAAAATATGAAGAAATCAATAATTTTTCTTTTTGAAAAAAAAGTCCATGAATTTTTAGAATCCCTTATAAAATCCAAAATATTAAAGATATTTTAAATTTTTAAATGCAGTTCGTCTTCTTAAATATAAATCAATATAACTGCATCAAAAAATATGAAGAAATCAATAATTTTTCTTTTTGAAAAAGAAGTCCATGAATTTTTAGAATCCCTTATAAAATCCAAAATAGTTAAGATATTTTAAATTTTTAAATGCAGTTCGTCTTCTTAAATATAAATCAATATAACTGCATCAAAAAATATGAAGAAATCAATAATTTTTCTTTTTGAAAAAAGAGTCCATGAATTTTTAGAATCCCTTATAAAATCCAAAATAGTTAAGATATTTTAAATTTTTAAATGCAGTTCGTCTTCTTAAATATAAATGCATATAACTGCATCAAAAAATATGAAGAAATCAATAATTTTTCTTTTTGAAAAAAAAGTCCATGAATTTTTAGAATCCCTTATAAAATCCAAAATAGTTAAGATTTTTTAAATTTTTAAATGCAGTTCGTCTTCTTAAATATAAATCAATATAACTGCATCAGAATTCTTCTGATTCTTCACCCCCCACTCTTATTCTCATTCTTGTTTCTTCGTAAATTTCTTCAATACATTTCATTATGTCCTCATCTATTTTTTTCTTTCTCATGTACTTCCACAATTTCTGTCTGTCGACCATGTCAAACGCCGCTTTAAGGTCGATGAACATTGCATATATCTGTCCTCCTTTTTCACTTAGCTCTTTTTCAACTACATGGTTCAGTGCGTATATATTGTCTAAAGTCCCTCGTCCCTTTCTAAAGCCTGCTTGTGTCTCGGGAAGTATCTCTTTTACTTTTACCTCTTCTTCCAGTCTTTCTCTAACAATCCCTGCATAAATCCTGTACCCTGTGTTCAGTAGTGTGATACCCCTGTAATTTTTGGCTTCATGTCTATTTCCCTTTTTATATATCGGCGTTATTACCCCTTCTCTCCAGCTGTCCGGCAGGTTACCTCCTATCCATATCTTGTTCATCGCTGTCAGTAATCCTTTCTCTATCCTTTCTTGCCCAGCTTTCCACGCCTCGTTCTTTAGTCCATCTCTACCTGGTGCTTTCTTTTCCTTGAGTTTTTGAATCTGTGTTTTTATTTCACCTACTTTTATATCGTTTACTTTCTCCTTCTCTTTTATCCCCTTCTTTGTTTTCTCGTTTCTTTTCTTTCCTCCTAGTACTCCCATAAAGTGTTTCGTCCACTCTTCCATTTTTATTTCCTTGCTTGGCTCTTTCCTTCGCTTTTTCTCCCTATTTATGTAATCCCATGCCTGCCTCTCCGTTGTTATATCTCTAATTTCTTTTTCTATTCCTATTTTGAACTCATTCTTTTTATCTTTTATCCTTTCGTTATACTCCCTTTGCTTCCTCTTGAAGTCTTCTTTACTTGATTCTCCTTTCTTCCATCTCTTTAGTTCCCTTTTTACCTCTTTTTTCCATTCTTTACATTCTTTATCCCACCATTTGTTTTC
This sequence comes from Panorpa germanica, assembly GCA_963678705.1. Taxonomy (NCBI): domain Eukaryota; kingdom Metazoa; phylum Arthropoda; class Insecta; order Mecoptera; family Panorpidae; genus Panorpa; species Panorpa germanica. Next base: position 5,236,001 of record OY783219.1, read on the forward strand.
TCCCGTTCTATCAGATATTCTCCACCTTTTACTTTGGGTGGCTTCCTTCATCCTCTCTTCACTTTCCTCCATCTCCTCCGTTTCTCCTTCTTCCTCGTATCTCCGTTCCAATTCCTCCATAAACTTCTTCCTTCCTTCCTCTGTCCAATCGCTGCCCTCTTTCCATTCGTTTCCTTTTCTTTCACCTCTCCTCGCTTCCAACTCCACCACTAGCGGTAGGTGATCCGAGTCCACCCTCTCTTCCACTTTCATTCTTTCTACCTTCTGTCCTCCTCCCAGCGTTGTCACCACGTAGTCGATTACTGTCTCCCCTCTGCTTCCCACATAGGTATATTCTCCTTCTTCATCTCCTTCTTTGTTCCCATTTAGTACTATCCATCCTTGTTCTTCTAGCATTTCCATTAGTTCTTTTCCCTCGGCGTTTATTGTTTTGTCTTTCGTTGTTCTTTTCTTTTTTCTATTCCCCCATATTTCGTCCACCTCTCCCAACTCCCCAATTCTCGCGTTGAAATCCCCTCCAATTAATAGGTTTTCCTGTTTCTCATCCTTAATTATTTCTTTTATTTCTTTCATTGTTTCTTTTATATTGCCTTTACTGTATATTGTTACAATTTCCCATGTCTCTTCTTCCAGTTTTATCGTCCTCCTTACTGCTGTTTCTCTTCTGTCTGGTACCTTCTCCTCTTCTAGCTCCCTACGTACCCCCATTATAATTCCACCTCTCGCTCTCCCTTTCTTATGCTCCCTAACAGCACCTTGGCACACCCATCTGTAGTTTTTCGGTAGTTTGTCTTCCCATTCTTCCCAATCTTTGCTTTCCAGCCATGTTTCCACCATCCCAATCACATCCCAACCTTTGATGTATCTCCAGAAATCCTTATCTTTTCTTTTTATACCCGCCACGTTCCAGAAACCTATCTTTATCCTCTTTTTTATTTCTCTTCTTTCCTCTCTCCCACTTTTACCCCTCTCTTTACTTTCCCCCAACTCCTTCACCATGTTTTCGAAATTCCCCCTTTTCCAGTTCTTTGTTTTTTTCATTCCATATATACTGCGTTCCTTCACACCATACTTTTTTGTACCCGACCTTCACATCCTTTTTCCCCTCCTCTCTTTTCTTTTTTGCCCATTGTCTCAATTGCCACTGCACCTCTCTCTCCTTGTACGTCAAGTCGTCCTCTATGTACACATCCGTGCCCCTCAGTGTACTTTTTTTTTCCATTATCTTTCTCTTCTTTTCTTCCCCCTCACATCTCGCTATCACTATTCCCTTTTCTTTTCCCACTGTGAACGCTTTTGTTATTCTTACTTCTTCCTTCAATTCTTTTTGTATCCACTCTTCCACTTCTTTCCTCAGTTCCGCGCCCATTTTGCTTGTCTTTACACCCCTTATAACTATGTTCTCCCTCTTCTCGCGCTTCCTGGCCATTTCCTGTTCTTTTTCCAGCTCCTCCACCTTTTCTCTAACTTCTTTCTCTGTTTCTTCCTTTTTCTTTTCTTCTTCTTTCTTTTCTTCTTTTTCCTCTTCCTTCTCTTTTTCCAACCTCCTCATCAGATCTTCCCTTTCCTTGCGCGATTCTTCGATGAATGTCTTGAATTCCTCTTCCATCTTTTTTAATCTTTCCCTCATTTCCTTCATTTCTTCTTGCATTTCTTTTTCTGTTTGAATCATCCTTTTAATTTTTTCCTCTGTTCCGTCCTCCTTCTTCTCATCCTGCTCCCTCCTCGTCTTCATTCCCCCAGGCATTTTTGTTATTTTATGTAAATAACTTTTTATTAAACTATTTCTTTTATTTACTAGAGATAACAAATTCCACAACAACAAACTCCTTATTGTCTTATTTCACTTCACTTTAAATTTAAACAATTTATTTTGTTTATAAAATAAACAACTAACAATGACTTCTAGCAGTATATCGCTTTACTGGAGTAATCAAAAAAAGATGTTTACCCATCAGTGGTCGGATCGAGACTCAGAAGAATTCTGGACAGACAAGGGGTTGAGGCAAGGTTGTCCTCTGAGCCCCATTTTATTTGCGATATATACAGCAGACTTGGAGGGGGTAATGGAAAGAGGACAAGACGGGGGGGTGCTAATAGGAAGGCACTACAAGATATGGACTTTAGCATACGCTGACGATATAGTCCTGTTGGCAAAAAGGGAAGGAGAGCTGCAGGAGATGGCACACCGGCTAGGGAGGTATATAGACAGGAAAGGACTAGAGTTAAACGTGGAAAAGACAAAAATTATGGTATTTAAAAAAGGGGGTGGAAAAAGGAGACTTAAAAGGTGGAAATACAAGACAGAGGACATTGAGGAAGTTGAAGAATTTAAATATCTGGGCTACACTTTTAAAAAGAATAATGGAGAAGAGGCGCATATAAGGGAGGTGGCAAAGAAGGCAGAGCAAGCAATGCGACGGGTATGGTGACTAGGGGAAAAGGTATTTGGGGGGGACATACAAAAGAGAATATGGATATACGAGAGACTGATAGCCAGTATGATGTCGTATGGAGCAGAGGTTTGGGGGTGGAAGGAACAAGAAAAGTTGGAAAGAATACAGGTAAGATATATGAAATGGGTTCTAGGGCTGGACAGGTGCACGCCAGGATACATGGTGATGGAGGAGCTAAAGAGGGACAAGATACGAATTAAAACAGGGGAAAGAGCGGTAAAATACGAGGAGAAATTGAACAGAGCGGAAAGCAAAATCTTAAAGAAAATAAGAGAGGATTACATAAAGAATGGGGGGAAAGGAGGTCCAAAAAAGAGAAAAGAATACTTTGAAAGGAATGGAATGGCGATCGAGGAGGCAGAGAGGAGAAGAGAAGGTGGCGCAAGTGTGGCAGAGGAGCTAAGGAGAAGGGATAAGGAGACACAACAGCAGGAGAGAATGGGAAAAATAGAAAAAAGTAACTACAATAAAAGATATAAGAGGTTATGGGAAAATAATGTGCCTCAGTACCTTATAGAAAAGGACATAAAACACATAAGAAGAACAGCAAGGTTTAGATTGGGAAATGAGGAAAAAGGAAACAGATACTGGGAAAAGAGTGAGGAAAGAAAGTGTAGAATGTGTGGAGCGGAGGACGAAACACTGGAGCACATTAAGTTTGAGTGTAAGGAAAAAGTAGCAAGCGAAAGGAATATTGGACAGCTATTAAAGGGAGGCAGTGAAGGAAAGAGGTGGATGGCGGAAATAGTAAGAAGAAAAGGAAAAACAGGAGAATAAATAATCTGGTGGAGGATAATAGAGAGGGTCAAAAGAAGAAGAAGCAGAAAGCACTTTTGGAAGTAGTAAAAGTCGAGAAGATTTTAAGTTTATTTTAAGTTTAGTTTTTAAGTTTGGAATGTATATAGGAATGAAATGTATTAGAAATATAATACTGTAGATTGTAAAGCCGAAAGGCATACACAATTAATATATAAATAATATAACTGCATCAAAAAATATGAAGAAATCAATAATTTTTCTTTTTGAAAAAAAAGTCCATGAATTTTTAGAATCCCTTATAAAATCCAAAATAGTTAAAATATTTCAAATTTTTAAATGCAGTTCGTCTTCTTAAATATAAATGCATATAACTGCATCAAAAAATAATAAAAAATCAATAATTTTTATTTTTGAAAAAAAAGTCCATGAAATTTTAGAATCCCTTATAAAATCCAAAATAGTTAAGATATTTCAAATTTCTTAACGAAGTTCGTCTTCTTAAATATAAATGGATATAACTGCATCAAAAAATATTAAGAAATCAATAATTTTTCTTTTAAAAAGAAAGTCCCTGAATTTTTAGAACCCCTTATAAAATCCAAAATAGTTAAGATATTTTAAATTTCTTAACGCAGTTTGTCTTCTTAAATATAAATGCATATAACTGCATCAAAAAATATTAAGAAATCAATAATTTTTATTTTTGAAAAAAAAGTCCTTGAATTTTTACAACTCCTTATAAAATCCAAAATACTTGAGATTTTTTAAATTTGTGAACACAGTTCGTCTTCTTAATGTTAAATGAATAAAACTGCATAAAAAGTAATTTAAAAATTAATTATTTAATTTTTTAATAGAATGTCCATGGTTTTTATTCTACAAAAACATAAAACACACCCGTTGCTACGCAACGGGGCAAATAGCTAGTCTTGTAATAAGTTATAAAAAAATGATTATATATTTATAATCACTTCACAAATAATAAAATTAATAAATATCTCTACGTCTATTTAACTACAGGAGAACTTCTGCAAACTACCCTGATACATTCGATCAACCCTTAATTTCAAACACTTTATAAAAAATCCCACCCAACACAAAATAATGAAAGTGTCAAAAATGAAAATTAGATTTCAGAATAAACTGGCGAATACAAAATAAAATCAATATTTAATATTGACAGCTGACAACAACATAAGGGCCGATTTTAGGGTAGCTAGCGGTGGCGAAACAGGTGTTTCATATTTTGTAAAACTGCATTTTTTAAATGTTCGTCTGACAGATGATATCACTTTGTCGGCAGTACCGGTAATTATTATTTAAAACAGGAAATGCTTTTATTAGAAACAATGCAAATGAAATGCTGGTATATTTCTACATTATCAAATATCAATTTACATTGTTTTTGTGGTGTTGTTGACTCATATATATATACGAAATCTGTACTATAGTTCAAATTACGAGAGTTCGGCGGCGACTCATACTTAAAACAAGTTGTGGGGTATAAACTGCCGATATAACTAAAAACCACTGACTCACTTATTTTTCTATAATGTATATAGAAACGAATTAGATAAAATTCATTATCGTATTATAGATTTATACCGCTCTTATAACCTCTTTTAAGTATAAGTCACCGCCGAACTATCGTGATTTGGATTATATTATTCTTCTTATTACAATAAGTGTTTACCGCAGCATCTTTCACGTTTCCCACATATTTCTCTTACCAGAAAATCTGTTATCTTGATCCCGAAATTGACCTTCGTCTTTCCCGTTCCCTCTCCTCCCAAACTCCCCCCCCCCTGTGGTTGTCATATTAACGCTTTATCTCGCCGTTACTTGTTTCTGTATCCATTGGACAATGTCACACGGGACACGACGCCCAGTTAAATATTGCGATTTAATTTTAGATAAAAACATTGATATCCGAGCCAGGGAGGATATGTGGAAGGACCGTTATTACCCTCCCGTAATCCTCCCCGCCATGTTTCTCATTCCGTTAAATATTTTATTCAATTTGCACAATGTGAGTAACGGATTCATATTTCAAATGTCACGCCACCGCGGTCTGCGTGTTTTTGTAGCTGGACCATTTAATTGATTTGGTCTATATGTCCGTCAAGCCTCATATCAATTTAGAAGCTCCTGTCGTTCTTTATCACCAAATAATAAATTCGTTTTTTAACGACACAGTTAATATATAATTATTTCTATTATTTCGAATTTTCGCTGACGTCACAAAAAAAAGTAACATTGCGGTGGCATTCATAACTCATCACTGGATTTTCTGAAATAAAAAAACCAAAATGATTTCATTAGTTGATAAGTTTCTGCAGGTAACGCTGTCGAGTTTTTCTTTTTTTATTAATTTTTCAATTTTTTACAGCACTTAGAAGTCAAAATACCGATTTTTCATGAAAAAAATCAAATACTTTGTTATTTTAAAATACGTTAAAATTAAAAAATCAAAAAAAAGTCGACAGCGTTACCTCGGCATTTATGTAAAGAAAGAGTGTGCAAAATTTCAAAAGAATCGGTCCAGTAGATTTTGAGCTAGAGAGGGCACCGACTCTGAAAAAGTTATGTGTGAGAAATTGCATTTATAAGTTTCAAAGTAAGACGAAACCAGACCAGAGAGGTGAAGACTTAAGTCTCTATATCTCCGACAGTTTTACTCCAATCGACTTCAAATTTTTACACAATAAAGTTAATATGTTGTACAATAATATAAATAAATTAAAAAAATTAAAATAAAAACAAGCTGAAAATGTTGTATTTGCGTTTGTAGGGGCCATGCATCACTTCTGAATTCCTCTAGGGGCACTGAAAGGGCTAATCTGGCCCTGCAATCAACAAATAACAATCCAACCACACACCGTGACAATCCAGGGTACATATTGTCTTGTACTGTATTGGTAGTAGCCATAGCTACACATGTTTGCGGGGCCGTAAGGGCCATTCAACATCCCTTAATGGATCCGACTCCCTGTTTAATTAAACGACATTTACATAGTTCTCCTGAAACCCACAATTAATGTAAATTAAGGGAAAGCCGTAACGAAGTACCCCTGTTAACGAAGTGGGGTGGACTCAGACTAGGTACTAGGTACGTCTTAATCCCCGGCGAAGTGGACACAAAGAACTTGAAGAGATTTTGTAAGGAAATTCTCTGGTCTGGTGTGGTTCGTTCTGGTTGATTAGGAAAGAATACAAAACGTTGGGAGGTAAGGGACGGGTAGTAATTAATGAAGGAGTAAATTGTTTGTAAATACAGGGGACTGACTAATTGGGAATTTTAATAATGAGGTCCAGTTAATTAGAAAGGCGTTAATTATCTGTTGATTTAAAGGAGAAATAGCTTATATTTTGGGGGATTTAACGGATTCGTTGTCTTATCTTCAACAAGAGATACAAACAAAAATTAGAAGGAATTTGGAACAACAGGAAGAGCGAGGATAGAGGTAAACAGCGAAGAAACGAAATAAGATGACGAAGAAGTCTTAAAAATAACTTTGAGCACTTAAGTGTTTGTGGATTACCTTAAAACGATGAAAAAGAAGCATATTTTCGATAATGTTTTTTGACGACACAGTTAATATATAATTATTTCTATAATTACTACATGATAAAATAACATTTAAAGAATACTCTGTGAAATTTTTATAAATAAATATCAAGAAATGAGCCATTGACAGCGAATCTCCAGTGACGTCACAAAAAAAAGTAACATTGCGGTGCCACTCATAACTCATCACTGGATTTTCTGAATTCGAAAAACCAAAATGATTTCATTAGTTGATAAGTTTCTGCAGGTAACGCTGTTGAGTTTTTCTTCTTTTATTGATTTTCAATTTTTTACAGCACTTTAAAGTCAAAATACCGATTTCTCATGAAAAGAATCAGAATCTTTGTTATTTTAAAATACGTTTAAATTAAAAAATATAAAAAAACTCGACAGCGTTACCTCGGCATTTATGTAAAGAAAGAGTGTGCAAAATTTCAAAAGAATCGGTCCAGTAGATTTTGAGCTAGAGACTCTGAAAAAGCTAACTGTAAATTTCAAAGTAACACGAAAGCAGACCTGAGACGTGAAGACTTAAAACTCTATATCTTTGATAGTTTTACCCCAATCGACTTCAAATTTTTACACAATAAACTTAATATGTTATACAATAATATAAATAAATAAAAAAAAATGAAAAAAAGAAAGTTGAAACCTCACCCCCACCAAATAAACCTTAAATTTACTTAACTACTGATAGACGACTGATTTAGATAACATTTTTTACAGAAAAGATAATTTTGTTATGTTAAATATACAACAAATACCTTTGCTCAGGTTTTTGCTTTCTCGAAGCACTGAAGAAATAAGCCAAGAGGTCTTATTGGATAATTCTGTATATACCAAGAAAAATGAAAGACTAGATTCCAGAAGATCCATCGTAGGAATGCATCCTATAGAATGCATTCTGTTTCCCAGTGAAGAAAAAATAACATACTGCAAAGCATAGAAACACACAACGTTACCATGTTGCAGTAAGAATTCCCAGCTCACGCATGCTGTCTTAAAGAAAAATCAATTTTAAATCTTTATATGATTTTTACTGATTAGTAAAACAACCCAAAAATCACCTTCAAGTATCCTCTGCAACATATCTGGTTTTATTTAACTGTTCTCGAGATAAGCGTTAAGAAGGTGCCCTTTTTATATACCACCCAGTAAACAATTTGGTGAAGTGCCCTATTTAGTGGCGTTCGAGTCACTCGTACAATTCTATTCTAACGCTTTACAAGTTCTCTACCTGTCACAGATTTTGTGTTAGTTTTTCATAATAATATTCTTTCTTTTTCCAACATCATTCATTAAGTATTTCTGTTTCTTTCCCACATGGATATATTTTTTTAAGTTCACTTTCATCTCATTTATTCCAAAGTGAGAGAGAAACGAGATGTGGTTAGACAAGTAAAATATATTTTTCACCGTTACACTTGTATTAATATATTAATAGCAGACAGGGCCATAAAAATGTTCTAATCAACTCAAGAAAAATACATATTTAATAGCTCGAACATATCTCCTAAAATGCGCTCATCATTGTACATATAATAAATTAGAATTGTGACCTTTGAACCTTCACATGATTCTGCGGCTCTATGGATTTATTTATAGTGAAACTGATCATTAGATAATCACCCGCTGACTGATCTAGGTCAAGTAGATGTGGAAAACGTATAATTTTCATGCTACATTTCAAAATAGATGAACAGAGTTATTTGAAACTATTGATTGAAAACCACATAATGAATTTCAAACAAGTTCCGAACAATATTGATTACTTGCTATTTGTAACATAGATTCTATCTACCGTGCTTTTAAAACGAAAATAACGACCTTCGATGATAAATACAAGTTCTTATTTAGAAAATAGCATCACTCTTCCATTATTCCTATTCGAATTAGGACGATTCATCTATTTTGCTGTTGTTTTTTTGCCTACTGTGATAATAACTGACGACTATGATTTGCTCAGTTGGGGGCGATAATTTATGATGGCGGTATAATGTCTGTGTATCTATCACCGTCATCCCCTGCTTCCCCCCAAGTGATTAAAGTATCGCATTACTCCGCTGGCAATAAAATTTAAATTGTTTAATTTAGTATAAGGACCATATTGGCGCCATTTTCGATTGAATGGCATTAAATTTTGTATTATAAAGAGACTATTTTATTAACAACTATATTTTGTAAACGTTTTTCATATACTAGATTGAAATATAAGATCTAAAAAGTGACTTTTAACATAAAGCTCAGCCGTAGAACCCTCTCTACGTCAAGTTTTAACGAAAGCTCGAGTTACAGCAAACGTAGCAGATAAACTACTCGAATTTATTTAGTCATGAGTGAAGGTGTTAAAAGCTAAAAGCAGTGAATCGCAGAAAAGTGTTTTAGGTGAGAGAGAGGGAAGAAGAGAAGGTGAGTAGAGAGGGGAAAGGATGCAGAGGCGTTGTGGTCATGCTCGTGATTTAGTAGTAAGGAAGGGACGTGTCGAGCCCAAAACTACATGCGTAATAAACCGAGTTAAAGATGAAAGTTCAAAAGCTCGGACTGCCCTGCACAAAAAAGCTCTGCATTCAAGCTTTCGTTAATTTCTATAAAAAATAAACAGCAGAATTATTGCACAATATTGAAGGGTTTGTTATATTCTACTTTTATTGTCTTTAAATTTAGGTTAAAATTAAATCGATGAGCTTTCAGCATGAGGTTTTTGTGAAAATTGGTGATATTATTTTTACTCAAAGTACAAAGTCTGAGGTTCTGCCAAATGTTACCTCAATGACGGTTGTATGTTTACATATTTAAAATAACAGCTCTTGTTGAGAGACTCTTTATTTACATGGGTAATTTTAAGAAAGTTTTTTTAAAGAAGTGACTTTTTTTATATAATATTTACATACAAATGCTGACACACATATTAATTATTTTCATTTATTAATAAACTTATTATAGAACTGATTAAATTGTTTATCAATGCGATTTATATAACTGTTTTTTCTAAGAGAATATTTCATCATACTGGAGTTCGAAATTAATACGTCTTATTTTAATTAGGAACGGAAAATTGAGAGAACTGGCGACAGTAGTTCTTCAGCAGACGATAGAATGCGAATATTCGTTGCTGGTATAGCCGTTTCTAACTTTTAAGGTTTCTAGGAACGTCTATGTCTATTAATGGAGAGAGTATACTCTTATTAAAATCACAAATTACATTTATAATAAGACTTATTAAAATGTCATGCTTGTAAAAACCTTATCAACCCGCGGGCGAGATTTGGCGACGTTTGATCTCCACGTTACACAGAATTTTCCTCAGGAAAAGTGGATAAACGTATAATGGAAAGCTTCTAAATAAGTAAATGAATTTGAAAGCAAAATAATTGAAATTATTGAACAATTTTTTAACAACATAAAAGTTTGATTATCTATAATATTCCCACTCTTCCTTAACTAGAAATTCCGGACATAATTTCCTAGAATATTTAATAAAACGAAAACAATTACCAACTTTCCCTTTTTCTCTGTATAAAAATCAATTTATATTTTAATAAAAAACTTTGAAAGTTAATTCCAATTCGCTTTATTTTGTTTACTCTGTCGCTCGGTGACAAAATATCACAATAGGAGTAAATGATTGCACCCTTGTCACCCCTGTGCCAGCCACAGAAACCCCAAACATCTCTCATTCCTCCCCATACACCCCCAAAAAGGAAACCGGCTGATAAAATAAATCTTGATTATAAAAACAAAGGATATTTTTTTATAATCCAAAAATCTGTAGAACTAGTCGAAACAGTGAAACCGTAAAGCGTTCAGGGAATTGAGGGGGGTTTGAGGGTGAGTGGAAAGAGAAGGAGAACCCCCCTCACTTCATGAGGGGGTGGAGTGATGTAATAGCATTGCAGACACAGAGCACCGCTGGAAACTGGTATTTATAAACATGTAGTGGAGTACATTATTGATGGAAGTGATAGCTCAGTTCATTATTTGTCGATAATATATGTAAAACGATGTCCTACATTACGTAAACATGGGCGTTCGGAAAGAAATAACAAGTGGGTGTTACTACACACAAAACTAGACATCTTTCAATAAGTCCGTACGATAATCTATATAGATGGCGCCACTGTTGACGAATCCATGTGATTCTTAGATAATACCATACTTCAAACGATATGTGTCAAAATTTCATGACATTCCTGTCTTTAGTTAACAAGTTACAGTGGTTTTTATGTCACGTTTTTTTGTAATTTTCAAAATAATGTAAACATCCAAATTTCGTGTGTTGATGAATCATTGCTTTTTAATCTTAAAAATACCGAATTCGAGTCAAACCATTACAACAATATTTTTTCTCATTATTGCTCGCAAAGTAATGGCTGAAATATCATTAAATTTTGAGACATATCGTTTGAAGGTTGATACTTATTAAAATATTTCATGAATTTCTTATAAGTGTTGCTGACAGAAAACAAGTTTCATCACGTCACTGGCATCCTAAATGAAATATCAGCACCATCTATGATTTAAAACTTATTTACACATATATTTCTATTTCTATATATATTTCCCCCACCTATAACATCATTTTTTTTCTTATCAAAACTTATCTAATAGATATAATCGTTCATTACACGTTTATTTCTTAATTATTTACAATTACAATCATAAATAATTATCTTAAACAAGGATAAAGTTGAAGAAATACCAATTAAATAAATATTTTGACAAAGTTAAGTGTTTTGATTCTTCTAAAACGGTTCTTAGTTGTTATACAATCAGGTAATGAATATTACTTCAAGATTCTTAAACCAATTTTATAAAATGTGCTTAAAATATAACTAATTATTTGAATTATTTAGTATATCAGTAAGTCTCTTTTGTTTTCTTCTATTTTGATTGTGTCTTCCTGCACTTCTTGGTTCGGTTCTACTTCATTTCTGCTCCCTTCTTTCTTTTCTGTACATCTATTATGCGCGTTCATCCTTCACTGCCTGTTGTCTTAATTTCTGTAAAACTGTACTATATATTGATAAAGTTGGTTACTAGAACCTTAAATGTTCAATTATGTTTTAATAACTCCTTATATGTTAAGAGATATTAACAATTAAAAAAGTCATTTTGTCTCTTTAATTATTAAAGGGATTCAACGTTGTACACAACCGCTGCAAACCTTACAGCTCATAAATCTCTGCTATATGTATTTATATATCAAAATATCAAATATTATTCACAGCTATTTCAAGGAACAATCAAATTTCAATATCATGTCTGCCGTAACATGGTTAAATAAAATACAAACTTATTATTCTTTGACTTGACTTGATTATTCGACTACCAATAGCTACAAAACATTACCACAGCACTGACCTACTCAACAAATAACTGACGTTAAAATGCATTTCACGTCATACAAATATGGCCGACCATTTCTAACGCTAAAACTACAATCCAAACTTTTAATTGCTATATCTCCGTCAATATTTAGATATTTAATGAAATAGACACGCCAATACACATTTATTAACATCAATTTCAATCAACAATTGAAAAATCGACCACTAAAAATGAGGACACGCTCTTATCAGGCTTTTCTACTTTTCATTCTATCCCCTGTAACTTTATCACCGATGCGTATTCATTCGTATCCAACAACAGCTTACAGTTTTCACCCAATTGTCCATTAAATTTCCTCACTAAAGAATTAATCTCTGTATACCATTTAAAACAGTAAATTTACCAAAAAGACACCCAACACAAAATGTAACCCAGTAAATGAATCGAGACAACATTCCTCTCCTCTTTCAGTTTTCCATTCATTTTTCTGTTCACTGTTTGTTTGTTGGTTTTAGTGGTTGGAACTGCGTCCCCACTTTGGGCTCCTGTTTCTGCGCTAGTAATTGGTTCTTTATGGTGCTCCAGGGGTACATTACTGGAAAAGAAAATACAAATGTAGTTAATAAATGAACAAGGTACAATTTTCATCAATTTCCCGAAGGTATTTTCACTCCCCTCTTCACTCTTTCTAGGTTTTTGATGTTTGATGTCTAATATCTCCCATGATGTCTTTATGCAAGGCTTATTAAAAGTTAAGCTTAATGGTACCATTAGAATATCAAAAGTTTTTATGATTTAGCAGTGATATCCAACTGAATTTTGATAGGGTGAATGCTTCAAAATTAAGTTATAGTTCGAATTACGAGAGTTCGCCCGGTCGTTCATGTTTAAAAGAGGTTATAAAAGCCGTAGAAATCTACATTGCAATGGTGAATTTTATCTTATTACTTCCAATTTCTTTATATGTAAAAACTCAGTCTGCGTATGTTTGTGTTCACAAAATTTGGAAAGTAGTCGGTCGATTGACTTGAAATTTTGACACAAACGAAAACGATAAAAAGGAAACATATTTTCGTTAATGTTTTTTAACGACACAGTTAACATACAATTATTTCTATAATTACTACATGATAAAATGACATTTGAAGAATACTTTGTAAAATTTTTACAAATAAATATCAAGAAATGAGGCATTGACAGCAAATCTCCGCTGACATCACAGAAAAAAGTAACATTGCGGTGTCACTCATAACTCATCACTGGATTTTCTGAAATCGGAAAAACAAAATGATTTCATTAGTTGATAAGTTTCTGCAGGTAACGCTGTCAAGTTTTTTTATTTTTATTGATTTTTAAACTTTTTACAGCACTTAAAAGTCAAAATACCGATTTTTCATGAAAGAAATCAGAAACTTTGTTATGTTAAAATTAAAAATTAAAAGAAACTTGACAGCGGCATTTAACATACCTCGGCATTTATGTAAAGAAAGAGTGTGCAAAATTTCAAAAGAATCGGTCCAGTAAATTTTGAGCTAGAGATGGCACCGAGTCTGAAAAAGCTGTGTGTGAGAAACCGCATTTAAAAGTTTCAAAGTAACACGAAAGCAGCACTTAAAAGTCTATATCTCCGACAGTTTTACTCCAATCGACTTCAAATTTTAACACAATAAACTTAATATATTGTACAATAATATAAAATTTAAAAAAAGTTGAAACCTTAACCCCACCCTCCCCCTTAATAATATTTTTGTTAACCCCAATCTGATCTTGAGTTTTTTTACTTCAAGGTCACCTTCCAGGCTCCTTGCCATGTGTTAACGTCGTTATAATCCTGGCGCACATATCTCTAAGTCTGTCCCTCACTTCGTGACCATTTATTTGCCAAATTATCGCGTGACTTTGGGTCATTTAGCTGTTCAACGCAGACAGTTCTTCTACTGATGTTCACTTGGTTGTTCCTTCCTTTGTTTTACGACTGCTTCAATTGTTTTAATTATTTCTCCAGGTTTGTACTTTATATATATCAACAATTTTCACGACAATATTGCGCTTTCTCATTGATTTAAAGTGACACCGCTCCTTGTAAAGAACCTAAATCAAATCAAATTCATTCTCTGGTTTTTATTTATTTAATTAAAATACTCGTATTAACCAGATTCTGTATCTCCATAAATAAAAGATATGTTTTGTTTTCCCTACTGGCAAAATGAAATACCTGGAAAATGCGAAAAAGCTTCTTAAGATTTAACAATATTACTCAACGATCCTTAACTTTTTGTTCTTGTTTATTATTCAAAAGTTCTGCTTACATTAAATAAGTTTTCTTGATGTAACACGGTTTCACGTAGCCTTAGGAAAAACTAAGAAAAACGGGAAAAGCTTTAATCTCAAGTAGAAAGACTCGAAGGAATTTTCACAACTTTGTTTACATTCATTTTTCGTAACAAAATATTACATTTTCATATTTTAATTTTTTTTATATATATTTACCTTATTAACTAAGTCTTTTGTTTACTTTTGTTTTCTTGATTTACTTCATTTTATTATTACTTATAATTAGGGGATAATTAATTAGTTAGAAAGTTACGTTGATGAAAATATATCTATAGCGACTGTTAGATAACAGCTTTTTCTGACAAGAGCTTTTCAAAAAGCTTAAAGTTTGAGCTTTAGATACTGTATGGAAATTTAGTAGCGGAAATGACGTGCATGTGACTCTTCTTAACAAATGATGGTTCTTCCGGTGTTCGACTTACGCAATGGGCTTGTGTACTCACTTTTTAAGGGTTTATTTTTCAATTGATGTTAATAAATATATATTGGCGTTTTTATTTTATTAAATATGTAAATGTTGACGGAGATATAGCAATTAAAAGTTTGAATTGAAGTTTTAGCGCTAGAGATGGTCGGCCATTTGTATGACGTAACATGTCTGATAAGTTATTTTTCTATGGATAAGAGTTCTGTGTTGAATATGCTATCTCTTTTACGCTCTGTTGTATGAAAGACACATGTCTTGGAATGTTCAAACAAGCTGACTTTTTCAATTTTTAATATCTCCTAACATGTGAGGAGAACTTTATCAATATATAGTACAGTTTTATAGAATTTAAGTCACAATACGGCTGCACTATTATAATATAACTTTTTCTATTGTTACAGATGCCATCTTGATAAAGAAACTGAAACAAAACCCAACCGTTACCCACAAAGAATGTAGGAATCACTCCAAAATATATGAAGCTCTTAAAAATATCAACAAAACCACAAAAATCAATTTTTTATACCAAATTATGTTAAAATTAAGTCTGATTTTCTAAATAAAACAAAATGGCTGCAGAAAACGACAGTTTTGTTCCCGGTCCTCCATCTTCCTATAGCGAGACTTTTATCATCACCACAGACACCTATGAAAAACTAGATCTGAATTTAACGCAGCGAATCTTAGAAGATAATCTCTTCAACGAATCGTACGATTATGGAGACTTCAATATGGAGAATGTGGGATGCAACAACTGGACTCATTTAAACGTGACATGCGAACTACCCATCAAGTTCGCTCAGCCGATGTATGGTTACATTGTACCGTTCCTCCTGGTCATCACAATCGTTGCAAATACGATCATCGTCATCGTGCTGTCGAAGAGGCACATGCGGACTCCAACGAATGCCGTGTTAATGGGTAAGTTCGTGTTCTCATTGACGAACACCTGTCCAGACTTGTTTTACGTTTAAACTTTTGACACATAAATAAAATAAAAGTTAGGTTATTACAGTGGCTTGTTCACTATAACATAAATACTAGGCAAGAAATTGTAAATTACGGGTAATAAACGTTCTGATGCGTTCACACTGAGAATTGTAGGTTATGTTTTAATGTCATAGTCGTCAACGCATGTGTGTACGGCTTTGTCGCTTGCAGTCTGCGAGGGTTCATTACATCCCAGTAAACATTTTGGAGTAAATTCTACTTAATTTCTATTACATATCATGAGTTTTTTGTCTGGAACGCGTTCGTTTTCTATTCAGTCGTTCATAGGAAAGGCCCTTTTTATGAGCTACAGACATCGCAACGACGGTTCACTGCTGAATTAAAAGCGACTCTGGTTTATGATTTATGACCGGAGTTATAAACTTGACACTAGCAGGGATGGCAGGGGTATAAAACTTAATGGAATTCTACTTTTTAGAGTCTGCAAAATATGAATATTTAAATGAAGAAATAAATAGATGTAATCTTTAGTACGGATCGTGATTTTTTTAATGAATATTATTCATCTTCAACAATACTCGTTATATTAGTTTTTTACATTGTTTTAGTGATTCAAAAATCCACGATCGGCAGGTCTGCGTTAGGTTTAAAACCTCTGTCTTACCATCGCTAGATTCTATCTTCGTTTATATTCATTATATTCGGAGATTGAGGGAGATAGCGTCTGTCTATTACCATTAAAGAAATATTTGTTGAAAAAGGATAGCATATACTTTAAACATACTGTACTGAACAAACTACTATACAAGTATACAAGTGTAACGGTGAAAAATATATTTTACTTGTCTAACCGCATCTCGTTTCTCTCTCACTTTGGAATAAATGAGATGAAAGTGAACTTAAAAAAAATATATCCATGTGGGAAAGAAACAGAAATACTAAATGAATGATATTGGAAAAAGAAAGAATATTATTATGAAAAAATTCTAACAACTAACACAAAATCTGTGACAGGTAGAGAACTTGTAAAGCGTTAGAATTGTACGAGTGACTCGAACTTCACCAAAAAGGGCACTTCACCAAATTGTTTACTTGTATTGGATTTACAGGGTTCGGATAGATAAAGCGTAGTAGCACGTATTCTTCTAGTCAAAATTCGCTTAAATACGTTTGCAGTGTGCAACAGGCCTTACTTCTAAAACACTTTGTATAAATTTCACAACAAAAATAAACTTTTCTTCATGTTCTAGGAATGGCTCTTTGCGATATGTTTACACTGCTTTTTCCGGCCCCTTGGCTCTTCTATATGTACACCTTCGGTAACCATTACAAACCCCTAGCGCCCCTTGAGGCCTGTCTGGCGTATAACCTGATGAACGAGGTAAGTGCAATACACATTTCAGTAAATTTTGTTGAGTGACTGTCGTTACTTTTGAATAAATATTACATTATTCTCACTCTCCTCCTAAAAAACTGTCTTTTCTACGGAAATGTACAGAATATATATATACATATATATATATATATATATATATATATAAATATATATCGAAAACACGATTTGTAATAGCAATTTCTTTCACACTATAAAATAAATCTTCATGTAACTAAAGGTGTTGCCAGAAGTTATTGTGTAAATTATAACAAAACTCTACATCTGGCAGCACTATCGTTAACTTAGCGATAACGTTAATCATTAAAATAGTTAGGAAATTGCTCTATTGAAGAGTTTAAATAATATTTTTCATTTTTTTCAGGTTCTACCAGCTTTATTTCACACCGCATCAATTTGGCTGACGCTTGCGTTGGCTGTTCAGCGTTATGTTTATGTTTGCCATGCTCCAGTTGCTAGGACCTGGTGCACAATGCCGAGGTAAGTCTTTAGAGATCGTCCTGTGAATCTCCTTTGATTTTATTAAATTGCTCTATTCATTTCTTATTGTTTTAGCCAATATGCTTTTCATTCTTTTGTCTTAAGTTACACTTTGCATTTCGTTATCTTACTTAATTTTAATTAACCTAGGATACACTTAAAACTATTTAAAATTAAGTAGCCTTATGATCCTTCTCTTTGTGAAGCTTTTTAACGTCCTTCTCCTTTTATTGTTTTTATTTTTATTATATTATTAATTGTGTGCCTTTCTGCTTTACAATTTACAATAATATTTCTTACAACATTTCAACTTAAAATTAATCTTAACTATTCTAGACCTTTCTCTTTCCTGCTTCTTCTTCCTTTTGCCTTCCTTGACCCCTCTCGACAAACCCTCTATTATCTTTGCACTATTCGTTCTTCCTTTCACCCTTCATTTTCCCTTTCCAGCCTTTTACCTCACTCTATTCAGACATAAACCCTCTGCTTTTTTACCTTCCTTCTTTCTTTTCTGCACCTCCATCAGCACATCCTTTCTCTTTAAAATCTTCTCAGTACCTTTTTCGTACTTATCTTTAGTCTCTTTTGTCGTTTCCCTTTATCTCTTTATCCCAAATGGGCTCCTATGTCTTAATTTCTATAAAAGTGTACTACATATTGATAAAGTGGGTTACTAGAACCTCAAATGTTCAATTATTTGTTAATAACTTCTTATATGTTAGGAGATATTAACAATTAAAAAAGTCATTTTGTCTCTCTAATTATTTAAGGGATTCAACGTTGTACACATTCCAAATGCATGTGACATCACAACCGCTGCCAACCTTACAGTTCATAAATCTCTGCTATATGTATTTATATATCAAAATATCAAATATAATTTACAGCTATTTCAAGGAACAATAAAATTCAAATATTATGTCTGCCTTAGCATGGTTAAATAAAATAAAAACGTATTATTCTTTGATTTGACTTGATTATTTCGACCACCAACAGCTACAAAACATAACCACAGCACTGACCTACTCAACAAATAACTGACGTTAAAATGCATTTCACGTCATACAAAAATGGTCGACCATTTCTAGCGCTAAAACTACAGTTCAAACTTTTAATTGCTATATCTCCGTCAATATTTAGTTCCAATCAACAATTGGAAAATTGACTACTAAAAAATGAGGACACAAGCCCATTGTTTAGTTCCTTCTCAACACACCTCCCTTCTCTCTGCCTCTTGTAGTCTTTCGTAATATTCTCCTTCCTGATTTCAAAGCATTCTTTAGATCATTATACGATTTCTCTCATTTATTTATTTCGTTGTTGCAGAGTCCTGAAATGCATAACATACATTGCAATCACCGCCATCTTGCACCAATCAACACGCTTCGTCGACAGAACGTACGACCCTTACCAAATCATCTGGGAGGGCCAAAATGTCACCGTTTGTTACGTCCACACAGCTTCCTGGGTGTCTACATACCTCACCGTAGATCTCTACTTCACAACGTACTACTTATTCCGAGTAATCTTCGTCCATCTGATCCCTTGCGTGTCTCTGGTAGCACTGAACGTTCTTCTCTTCAGAGCAATGAGAAACGCGCAAGAGAAACGTCAAAAACTGTTCAAAGAGAATCGAAAAAACGAATGCAAGAAACTCAGAGATGCAAATTGTACAACGTTAATGCTAATTGTAGTTGTTACAGTTTTTCTTCTAGTTGAGATTCCAGTTGCAGTTGTCACGATTCTCCATATCATATCGTCGAGTATCACTGAAATACTGGATTACAGTATCGCTAATATTTTGATACTTTTTACGAATTTTTTTATTATTGTTAGTTACCCCATTAATTTTGCTATTTATTGTGGTATGTCCAGACAATTCAGGGAAACATTTCGAGATATATTTGTCAGAGGGCTTCTAGGGAAGACTAGCTCTACCAACAGACCAGAGACAAGTAACTCAAGATATTCTCTGGTGAATGGACCTAGAACTTGTACTAACGAGACTGTCCTTTAGGAGGATTAAAACGTTGCACTTTTGATTTATTTTTAACGGTTTGCGGATTGCGTAATACAAATTTGTAAAGCGAAAGACCGTTCGTTTTACGAAGACAAACGAAGTGAATACGATAGCAGCCTGAGTTGCGTTTTTACAAAAATAATAACTATTAGTTATATCAAATGTTCCCGCAAATTTATTGAACTGTATAAACAAGTATTTGCAAATTTTTAATTCTCTTCTTGAAAACATGCTTCAAATAGTAATACAAAAATGTATTTCACTTTTTACGACCGGCGTCCAAAACTGCTCGCGTAAATATAGTATTATATATATTTTATTTTATTTTCAATTTTAATGATTTTATCAGAAAGTTTATACTCTCTCTGTCCCAAATTATTTATCACATTTAGGTACAAATAAAAAGAAAATTAATTAAACAATGGGCTTGTGTCCTATGTCTTAATTTCTATAAAAGTGTACTATATATTGATAAAGTGGGTTACTAGAACCTCAAATGTTCAATTATTTTTTAATAACTCCTTATATGTTGAGAGATATTAACAATTAAAAAAGTCATTTTGTCTCTTTAATTATTAAAGGGATTCAACGTTGTACACATTCCAAGTGCATGTGACATCACCATCCTTGTGTAAGGTCACCAACCTTACAGCTAATAAATCTCTGCTATATGTATTTATATATCAAAATATCAAATATTATTTACAGTTATTTCAAGGAACAATCAAATTTCTATATTATGTCTGCCTTTGGAGGGTTAAATAAAATAAAAACTTATTATTCTTTGACTTGACTTGATTATTTGACTACCAACAGCTACAGAACATTACCACAGCACTGACCTACTCAACAAATAACTGACGTATAAAATGCATTTCACGTCATACAAATATGGCCGACCATTTCTAACGCTAAAACTACAATTCAAACTTTTAATTGCTATATCTCCGTCAATATTTAGATATTTAATAAAATAGACACGCCAATACACATTTATTAACATTAATTTCAATCAACAATTGAAAAATCGATCACTAAAAAATGAGGACACAAGCCCATTACAAATTTTTCATAATAATTAATTCTTGACTAAACTTCAGTTATAGCAAAACGGATTTATTTATTCATTTTTTGTCTTTTTCAAGTATTTAAGTATCTAATTAATAATAACTACTAATTTGGAAGAAGAGTTAATTGAATTCAAGTAATTAATAAACTTTTTGATATAAACATTGAGATTTTAAAATAAACAATTAAGTAATTAACCTCAAATTAATTTTTCACGCTTATTACTTCATTAAATATGTAAAATACATTTTAAATAGATCCTTAATTCCTAATGGTGTCTATAATATAATATATGTATAAATTTAAACCCTTATATAAAGTAAAAATGAAACATAACCTAAAATATATTCAACTAGATATATATATGTATATGTATATGTTATATATAGATAATTAAATAAATGTTAATGTAAGAAATGTTCTATAATATGTATGTAACGTTTACCCTGATGACCAGTATCTGTAAATATAAATGTATATGTCAATTAATGTAATTTTTAAAAATAAGAATTTATTCAATAGTGTTGCCAGTCGTTAGAAGTATCAATAATAGAGAACCAGCATATCTGGCAACACTATTACTCATTTAAAATAGATAAAATCTTATATGAATCGGCCTACTGGGTTTCTATTAACTAGACTTACCTTTTTTATTATTAATAATCGTTTAAAATGTAATCACTATGATCACGTGATTTTTAGCGCATTCAGAGATCGATTAAGGTTATTTTATGATTCAAATTCTAATATTTTATACCTAGGAAACAATTTGGTTAAATGGCTCGCTAGGTCAAGCCTGTCCTTTGCTTAAACGCTAAAGAAAAGTCCATTTTGTTTACTCAATATTTCGATGTAAAAACTACGTTTGAATGTAGCGGTCATCGACGCCTGATATGATGCAACGCTTACAACATCGAAAATAAAATCTTATAACAAAATTTAAACCGATTTTAAAATTATCTTTACCAACTTGCTAAAACCCAAATAACAATATTTATATTTATTGAAAAACTATTAATTTTTTATTGATTTATTATAACGTTAAATTACTAAATAATTCTATAAAAATTGTTATATAATTGCTGTAAAATATAATAAAATATTAATTAAGATTATATGAAATAATTAATATAAAATAATATTCAATTGTTCTATCGGTAATGTAGAGCCCAACGTTATCGATTGAAACTGAAATAATAAAATATATATATGGGGCATTCCACAGTATCAACAAAAACAAATACCCTTTAATTATTAAAAGTATGATATTATATTAAAATGTGATTTCACAGAAGCATTTGGATATTCTATAAAATATCTATAAAGCTTTATAATTTACATAATAGAAATGATATGATGCAGCGCTTACAACTTTGCTGCTCAGAAATAAAATCATTTAACAAATTTTACACCGATTTTGAAATTGTCTTTGTTTCGTTTTATATTGATTTCATGTGGAATCCCCCCACGCCCATGTTATTTATAATATTTAAGGAATGAATGTAATGCAAAATATATGCAATTATCGTAGATTATATTAAAAATATATATTATAATAATTAAAAAATGGAATTGCCTTTCCTCATGTTATATATATGTACCTGTTAGAAATCCTATTAAAATATATATGTATATATGTAAACATTCTTTTACTAATACCCCCTGCCCCCTAACACCAAAGAAAAAATATATATTAATCCGGCACTGGTTAATGCTAATAAATTGAGTGAAAATTCTATCTCAATTTTATGCACCTTGTCGCCATACTTTCGCAAATGTTAACTGCATCTAAATGTAAAATTAACGTCCGAGATTTAAATTGTAATTTAACAGCGAAATGATTTTAATTAAATAATCTAATGCGCTCGAGTTAAAACAAAATTATAAAATATTTAACGAAATTAAAAAAGAGCGGCGACAAACATCGTATGTACAGAACCACAGATTCTCAAACACTTTAATAATAGATAACGAAAATAAAACTATTTTAGAATTCAGTATTTAACTTTAATTCCTATTACGCAAACTTTCTAATAAAGATTCCCAATCGTGAATAAGAGTTTGAAGCTTTGATATAAGTCTGTGATGTGAATAACAGATGGTGTAATCTTTATACATTATAATTAATAATATTTATCTTGAATTATTTTCATAATACGTATCTATTAATTATAATTCTAGTCATTAATTATACATTTTATGAGTTTCAATTTTAGGTAATAATTTCCAAAGTTGTTGTGTTGTTATCAATGATAATAAGAGAAGCGGTAAAGTCATTTTTAGAGATTGGTAAGACTGACTGTCAGTTGTCAATTGCTTGTCATTACTTATATGATTTCTTCTCTAATAAAATTTATTTTGAATTACATTTTATTATCTAATAATTTCATTTAACTTATGTTTACATTATTAGAATATCTAAGTCTTAAAAAGTTAAATTGCAATGCGGATTAATTTTATATAAAAATTATGATCTGATAATATTTTTGTTTGTTTTGGAGGCGTTCTTGTTTAGTGAGTTACTTATTAAGATAAAACATTATGATTAATCATTCCTCTAATAATATTCAATGTTGATAAGAAGAGTCCTTTAAAATAATATGTCATTTTTTCAGAAAAATGTACGGGAATCCTAGGTGTAGAGAATGGACTCCTTTAGCTACACAGCAAATGCGATTAAGGAACTTAATCCAAATAACTGGACACAATATTCAATGTGATACAAGATGTAGTTTTTATTATACTTTACACCTTACATCAATGTCTGCACCATTTTACACAAGCGAAAAAATAGAAAGCAAGAATCCAGTTTGGGATGAAATAGAGTCTGAATTTATAAAAAAATCATCATCTAAATGTATTTTTATTCGTATTTGGAAACACTCAGATAAATCTAGCAATGATGTTATTATTTTAACGTGGGGTGTTTTCTTTTCGGGGTTGGTTTTAATAGAAAATCGGCTTCCTTCATCATTTCATAGTAATACATTAGTGTTCCAAATGAATGGTGGATTTTTTACATCATCTGATTATGTTCTTTACCAAAAAACAACGAACATTAATAAAAATGACGAAGATGCTGATTGTAGTGTTACAGAAATGAGTGAGGATACGAAAATTGAAATTATTTCTAACTCAAAAACTAAATATACAACTTTAGGATTTCTTAACTCTGAAATTAAACGAAGTTACGATGTTAAAAAGTTATTAAAATTACAAGAATTGCAACATATTATTAAGAATAAAAGGAACGCTTATCAAGCAGTCCGTGATAAAATTTCAATGATCAGCGCAGCTTGTGAAGTTCCAGAAAATATTAGTAAACCTATAGTAGAAGTAAAGAAAAAGCAAAATTCGAATACAATGAACTTAGGCAGATTAAATAGATATATTTTACAGCAAGTAAGGAAAGTGATTAAATATATTTATGGTCTAATCTTAATCATTAATATCATTTTAATTTCTTTTTTAGAACCCAAAACCAGATCCCGTAAAAATACGTCAAGCGTTACAGCTACATAAACAAATTGAATCTCAAAGATTTGTAGTGAAACTTTTAAGTTCAGAAACTGATAGCACCAAAGGCATTATAAGAAATCTTCAAGCAAAGAAAAGCATCGATAATGAATTTAATAATGATTTAGGTACAGATGATGATTCGATTTATAGTGGTTATTATTAATGGTTACGCCATTCTGAAAATTCAAGTTTTATGATATTGTGTTTGGAGCTAAACTAATGATTTTGTATCTCTGATTAAATAGCGTATTATCAACTCGTTTTATATCTAATAGAGTGAGATCCCGAAGCCGGCAGACATCACTTATTTTTTGATGAACAAAATGTGTAGGATTGAGTAAGTAGTGTTAGTATGTACAATGATCGTGTGTCTACATGCTAACTTGACCAGGCTACCATTTTCCAGGTATCAGGTAATCAAGCTTTATGTCTGACTCACTCTCATGCGCACGGATAATGCCCTCTCGCTCATACTCATAGCGGAATTAAAATTGGGTCATGGGGATGTCTGGCCACTTGAATCGGTCTATCCTCTTGTAAAACGTTTTAAAACAGTTGTCTCGCTAACATATATTTTTTTATTATTTATTTATTTAATGTTTTACCTTTCAGCATTACATTCTTCTGTCTTAGTACAATACATTTTAATCCATAAGTATATATATATATATATATATATATATATATATATATCCTTCCACCGGAACCAAAAACAAAAACCTCAATTCTCCTAATATCAACAAGAAAATAAATGGTTTTCATATTTTCAAAAGATTTAAATAGCTTCAGCTTTCCTTCTTCTAGTTATTTCTGCCATCTATCTGTTCCCTTCCTTGCCGCCTTTTAAGAGCTGCCCAATATTCATCTCACTCCCTACTTTTTCCTTGCAATCAAACTTAATGTCTCGCTAACATATATAAAAATGGATCATCAGAAAATAAATAAGTTTAAGTAATTTTTTTGTCAGCTTTAAAGCGTCTGCAAGGTAATACAAGGTATTACAAGACAACTGTTTTAAAACGTTTTACAAGAGGTTAGATTGATCCAAGGGGCCAAACATCCCTTAGACCCAATTTTAATTCCGCTATGAGTAGAAGCAAGAGGGCATTATCCGTGCGCATGAAAGTGAGTGAGACATAAACTTTGATTACATTATACCTGGAAAATGATCGCCTGGTCAAGTTAGCAGGTAGGCATACGATCATTGTAAATATCAGAAAATAAGTGATGTCTGCCGGTCCTGGTATCTTGGACTATAAGTATATTAACAAATAGCAATATGCACGGTATAATTGAATTTGAAAATGAGATGGTGTAACCCATTAAATCTGGAGTTAATCATGAACGAAATTTATATTTCTTCAGGTTTGACGCTAATGTCACAATACCACAGCCTAAGTAAGGATATCGACAGACTGCGGCAATGGAAAATATCAATAACAACATTACGAGAGTCTCTTCAAACAGAAAGAACAGCACTCTACAGAAGACAGGCCAAACTACTCAGTGAACTCCTGGAGATTTATCCCATTAGCGAAGTGCGTTACTACATTATAATTTTGATTTATTTATAAACCATAAACTAATTTTCTTTAATTTTTAGGACGCAGATCATGTACCTACTATTCTTAATGTGACACTTCCGGATGCTGAATCGTTAAATACAGTGCAAGGAAATACACTTTCTGTTGCATTGAGTTTTGCAGCGCATGCAGTTGTTATGTGCAGTATATTTCTGAATATTCCGCTAAGGTTTTGTAATTATTATTTAAATATAATAATCTTAAACATATCAAATTCTTAGTCAATATTTTTAAATTTCAGATATCCTATAATTCACATGGGTTCCAGGTCTAGAATTCTAGATAATATTACAGATAATATTCCAGATGGAGAAAGAGAGTTTGTTATTTTCTTTTATATATGTTATACCCTACAAACAATATTGACAAGATTCGTATTAGATTCGAACGGATTGAACCGAATCGCATTAGAATCGTATTAGATTCGGACGAGATTTAGAGAAATTGTTTGTAGCGTATTTCCAATGGAAATGAAGTAGTATCTAATATTTATTAGTATTAATTTACAGATTTCCGTTGCATTACCACTCCAATCCAATAACTGCGCCTCTTCATTATGGGGTATACCTTCTAAATAAAAATATAGCTCAGTTACGATGGCTAATTGGTCTTCCTACAAAAGATTTGCGTGCCACTCTGCCTAACTTAAAAGGATTATTATTGGGCTTGGGAAATCGTGAGCAGTTGTAAGTAAATTTTTACGATTTCTAAATCTGAGATTTTATTTAAATGATTCTACTAATAAAATATATTTTTAGAAATGTTCAAGCTAGTGCTCCATCCATATCTGGTTCCTCTATTGATATTGCAGCTCCTCCAGTGCCATTATTAAATAGACCGCCTTTAGCATTGCCCTCTAGAAAAAATTTAAATCACAGGTATTGCATTTTTTTAAATAACTAAATTATGTATTGATTGTAGAATGGAAATGATAGAAAATATGATTTTCAGGGTATCAAGATCTGTGGGCAGCTATACGGAAAATCAACTTTTGGAAGCACCAGTTGGAAATTTTTCTTCAGAACCTGTGCTAACTGCCAAAATAATAGAAGTAAATTCAATACATAATCAAAATAATGCAAACACTATTGTTAATAATATAAATATTATTGAAGCCTGTACTTCAGAATAAATAAGTACCGTGTAATAATTAAAACAGTAAACCATTTTAATTGGGTAACTAAGTAATTAGTATGAAAAGTATTAAGCAATATCAAAAAGTACCAATTATTTAATAAGTCATATAGCTTTTTCTGTGATGTTTCTTTTTTTTCGTTTTATAAGCATATTATAATCTTGTATACAGTATAATTTATTTAAATGAGTGGCAAAATAAATTTGTTTATTTTTTTTTCTATAGTTTTTTTAGGGACTATATTTTGTTGGTATCAATGGTCTCTGAAGTGAGTGGTAGAGAATAAAAACAATAATTATATTCAACATGGCGTTCATTTTCAGTTGACGGGTTTATTATTCTTTTAAATAACTGTATTTATATGTCACAATTTTTATTAAACAGTTAAGGAAAGCCTACCTATTAAATTTCATAAAATAAAAATTATTTAAATAAATATTCAACTGGTAAATATTAATACTTTGTTTAATTATAATAAGCCGATTGAATTTATTTACAAATGCTATGTGTATTAAGAAACAAATGAAGGATAAAATTGTATAAATATAGAACGTAGAGAAACAAGTGAATGTTAATAATACTGTAAACTTTATTATTTATAAGTTAAAGTGAAGTGCTTATATGTATTTTCAGGTCGAACAGCAATGTCATGGGGAAACGTAACCTGAAGCCTATTTTACCTATAACACCTAAAAAATATAAATTTGAAAGTAACAATTGTGTTGATGATTGTTTTTCTGATGTTAATTTTCGTCTTCCTAATGAATTAGTCAATGGAACAATTGTTGTAGATCTTACAAAAAAGAAATGGAGAATAGGAAACCCCGCAGGTAACGAATAAATATAACCTGTTTAATGTTTGTATCATTTGTTAATTAAATATTCTAGAACCTATATAAACCCTGTGCTATTATTAAACGATTATTACTATACACAAACTATAATGTAAGTTAAATATTCTTTAATATATAATAAGGTTCGTAAATATCACATCAATACTAATCGTTCCAAAATGACAGCTTATTGCTACAATTGTTTTTCCTCACTATTTTTACTTTATTTCCGACAGAAAGTAGAAAATAGGTTACAAAGTGAATATAACATGTGCTGGAGATTAATACGTGTGATTTATTAGTTGTAACAATTTAGTTTTTATATGTAGGCAAAGGCAGCTTTGGTGAAATTTATCTGGCTTCTGAAAATATCGAAGAATCAGTGTCAGCTAACGCAGAGTATGTGATAAAGATTGAACCACATTCTAGTGGGCCCCTCTTTGCAGAAATAAATTGTCTCGTACGCCTAGGCCGAATTCAAGGTAAGAAATTATTAATATATTTAAGAGTAAGTGTATTTTAGGTTATTTGGTGGAAACATTTTTATTTTTAAAATTATTTTACAGACGATACTCGACCACCATCTGGCATTCCAATATACAGCGCTTCCGGATCGCATTTTTTTAATAACAGAAAATATCGTTTTATGATTATTCCAAGATATAGAGAGGATTTATATTCAATTATAAAAGCAGGAAAGTTAAATTTAAAATCAATTCTAGTCTTAGCTATTCAAATATTAGAAATATTAGAATATGTACATTCAAAAGGTTTTACTCATTCCGATATAAAAGCACAAAATTTAATGATCGGTTTCGATAAAGAGTATACAAGAAATAATCAATCGATTATAAATAATAACGCAAATATAGTAAGTTTAAATAGTTCGAGGTGTACACCTAGTTCAGAACCTTTAAAACGGATTTATCTGCGAACTTGCAATCCGTACAGGAAGTGTCGTGACACTGAGATAACGAAATCTAATGACTCGCTGGATTGTAGCATAGAAATGGAAACGAAACGAAAGAGTTACTTAAGACCTAAAGAGGTGAAGGATAAACGCCACCCAAGAAACGCATTACTCCACAACTTACGACCCGTCGAAATGGTTGATTATTGTGAGTCGAAAGACGAAAATATATTCGATGATTTGGTTGTTGCCAATTATGTATCTAACAAAAAATCGCCAACTGAAGAGCAAAATGAACGCGTTTTTCTAATCGATTTTGGTTTAGCTTCAAAATTTCAATTTTCAAATGGACTGCATAAACCATTTTACGTTGATGAACGTAGGGCTCATGATGGAACACTGGAGTATAGTTCAAGGGACGCCCATTTTGGTGCACATAGTCGCAGATCTGATTTAGAATGTCTTGGTTATAATCTCCTGGATTGGATAACTGGGGATCTACCATGGAAAGATGAAATTATTTTAACACAACCAGAACTGGTTCATAGAATTAAAGAATGTTTCATGAGTAATGTAAAAGAAATGATGTCAAATTGTTATAGTAAATTCCCTAAATTTATGACCACGTATTTGGAATACGTAAAAGGTTTAGGATATAATGAAGATCCAGATTATGAATTTTGTAAAAGTATTTTCAGAACTGAATTTTTTAATTTGGGATATAATGAGAGTGAAATATTTTTAAATTTTAATGAAACGAATAATTTAGATATCACAGAAAAGTGTATTGTGAAAAAACCTTCAGTTAGTAAACTAATACAGCAAAATGTACATTTACGTATTAATTGTACATTTAACGAAAATATGTTAAATAGAATGTCACCTAAGAATTTACGTTCCAAGCATTCGGCAAAGTCATTTAGTCCAATAAAGCTTCGCTCTAAGTCACGAAGTTTAGTGAAGACATTTTGCTGGAACGAAATATTGAGCAACGAGGCTGAACACTTGCTGCAGGAGAAGCTGGAGCACTGTATAAACGAAGATAGCGGAGATTCAACGTCTTCTAATCTAGGGAGCGGAGATTTTGTAATTAAATTCGAAGGAAAACCTACATACGCTATAAACATACTGTTAAAACGTCTTAAAGAGAAAGATGCATTTAAATTAAAAGGAGATGAAAAAAGTAAATTGACTGATGACACTGAAATTTATAACGATGGAACAACGTACGCTATGAAATTAGTAATTGACAATATTAATAAACGTGAAAATAAAGAAAATTTAAATAAGTTTAAGAGAAAACGCCCTAATATGGTATTGAAATCAAAACTTGTTGGTAAAGTGATTAAAAGAAATAAGTTTAAAATTAATAAACATTTATTTCAAAATCCTGAGCAATTGAAATTAATGACCGATATCGTGACTCCAAGTAGAATAACAAAACGAACTAAAAAGAAGATTACAATAAGTAATGTTGAAGAAAAAACACCAATCAGAAAACGAACTCGAAGTGGATCGATGTCTAATGCCAGAAGTATTAAAACTGTGAAGAGGAAGTCCCAAAAAACTCCACCGCCTCCTACACCATATGGTAAGTTTTTAAAAGTGTTGATTTGTTCATTTAAATTAAAAACTTCTAAATACAAATGCAACTGAAAATAAAAATAAAATGTATCATTAGTTACAGGAAAACGACTTAGGAAACCAAGAATTAAGTAAGGAAAGGGGCATTACAATCTGATGGTACGTATCTACCACTCATCACCAGAAGCGGAGGGAATCGTCATACTAGTAATATTTTCTTAAAGTAGGTCATAAGATTTAAGATATTCAACATTATCTCTAGCGGTAGTGAATCTTTCTGTTCATCTGAGTGTTTGTATAAATTTCACAGTATATTTTTGAAATGGAACATTTTTTATATAATTAATGAACACTTAAAATTTGAATAATATTCGAAATCATATAATGAAAGTAATATAAAATATCTATAATACAGAATATTCTATGTATTATATTTTATATTACTTTCTATAATTTTGTAAATAATTAAAAAGTAGCTGTGGATGGTGGTTGAGAGAATAATGATTGCCAAATGTCATTACATTTAAATTATTAGAAAATAATGTATCTATAATAATAGTTTATAGTGTCTGACTATATATTTACTGCCATTCGTGTAAAAATGTATTATTTAAATGTAACAATAACTTTTTATTATTTTGGATAAATTTTTATATAATTAGTATTTTAATGTGAGATTTATGGAAAGTATATTGGCCAAAATAAGCTGTAATTTCTCTTTCAATTAGTGCGAATTTATATTTAAATTAATTTTCCTAAAAGCAATATTTATAAGCATTAGTTTCTGCAATTAGTAAATAACAAATTTTTATTTTCCTGACGTTATTATTAGATATTGTACTTTAACAAGTAGACTAAAAATTGTTAATTTTTTTATAAGTAGTTTTAAATATAAACTGTGATTTCTTTAAATTAAGAATTTCATAATATCTTATGTGTATTCCTATTTTCTGTATATTATAAATAAATGTTGTATTTAGAAATAATTTTTTTTTTGCAATTGTAAGTAATTTATATAAGCTTATTTATTTAGCTCTGCAAAGAATACGTTCAGTATGTTTTAAATTGTTGGTCGTAAGGCGTCACAATCTGTTCTTTAGCTAAGGAAATTCTTACAAGTTTTTTTTGTTATTAATTTGCTTTATATGAAAACAAATTTAAATCTTAAGCAAAATCAATAAAATACAAAATTATTTTGAACAAAAAGTAATTCTCGTGCGAGTGAAATTTTTGTTTTTCAAATTTAGGTTATGTTGTTAAATCATTTTTGATAGTCAAAGATAATTTCTAAAATAGATTTTTTTGTTAAATTAAATAGTAATAAATTGCAGAAATGGCTCTTACAATTACAGTTAAGGAACCAGAATTAATATTGAAAAGCTGGCATAACATTATGCTTTCCGAAGAAAGACAACATTTTGTTACAAGAATGTAAGTATTTTAATTTTATCAAAAATTGTATAAAGACAAGAAAAGAGATTTTGCTTGACAATGAAGATAAATTATTTTATTCATAAATCATGTTATATTAAAATAATGAATAAAGTAATACATTCATTGAGGTTATTCATTTTCAGATTTAACTGTTTGAAGCACTCTGAATCTAAAGAATTATGTGATAGACAAACAAAAGATGTTGTACAAATGGAGTATGATGCTTATGTAAATGCAGATTCTAGAGCAGAATATTATTTTAAAATAACAACTTATTGTTACGATCTTTTAAAAGCTTCAGATGAACCTTGTGATCCGGACGAAGCAGTTGCAGAAGGTAAAAAAGGAGAGTAATTTGGATGCTAGAGCTTTTAATTGGTAATATAATAATGAGTCTGTTATTTTTAGAACATCTATTACAAGTGGCAAGTGAAGGTTTAGATAAAGTGAAAATAGAAGACTGAAACAATTATTAATAACAGTTTTTGTAATTTTAGATTTAAATATTTTGGACAGTAGTTTGCATTTTAATATGAACAACAATTAGACTGCTCAAAAGGTATTTTTAATAAGTAAGTTTTATTGCAATAATTTATGAAATTATTGTTTTAAGCAATATTTTCAGTTATAAGTTTTGAAGCAAGTTACAACAGACGAACCTCTGTGGTTTGCAAATTAGTTTTGCAACAGAAAATATTTGAATTTACTTATATTTACAGATTTATATTGAGGTAAAATCATTTACAAATATTTAACATTGGAAAATAACTAATTAATACTTTAATTAATTGACACTGCATGCACTTAATTTGTCTTAGGATAGGATCTTGGTAAATAACAAAGAATTCGTTTTGTATTTCTATTATTTTTTACTAATTTTTTAAATATATTTTCTTTCTTAAAACTCTAATATTTAGTTATCTATTTTTTAATTGTATAAGATAAATGTGTTGTCCTTGAGCAAAACTACATAACAGTATTGTGATATATTTGTTAATTATATATATAAAGATTTATAACTAAAATATTTTAAGTATCTTGTGAAACAAATGAATATGAAATTATTTTTTTTTAAATATTCCAACTTATTACAACTGTTATAACATATTTGTGAAATAAAACTGGATATTTTAAAAAGTAAAACATATTCGAAGTTCGTACGTAATAAAAAACATGTTTGTTTTGTTAATTATTATTTTATTGTAAATGTAGTAAATAAGAACTTGGTTAAAATTACAAAACGTTTTTGTGATTTTTTTAGTTATTTCTACGACAATTTGTTTTGAAACATATGGGTTCATGCAGTACATGTGTTTTTTCTGTCATAATAACTTTTCTTTGTGCATACATGCAACTCTTTGTTTTGACAGCCAGAAGTATTACGTTTTACTATTTTCTAAACAAAGATAAGTGATGAAATTGTAAATAAAACAATTACATTTCTTTAAAAATTAGTTTACTACTACCAAAATATATATAAAAGGGATACAATAAAGGAAATTATGTATTTTTATTAAATATTTGCATGTGCATATAAAAAATGCCTGTACAATGTATGAAATGAAATTTATATTTGGTTAATTAAGGGAAATTCCTTAGTCAAATTAAGACTAGATACAACATTTTTTTGATATATTTGTGCTTACGATTATTAATATATTTTTAAAGAAACTGTCAAAATAAAAGAAATAATATTAAACATAAAGTGACGCCATTTGAGTAATTGCGAACAACGACAACTATCGGGTGTTAAGTGAACTAGACATGTACTCTTTGTGACCAACAGTAAGCGAGTACTTGGTCACGTGGTCTCTGTAAAAGCCAATCCTCACTTTAATAGGCCGACATTTTCTGTTCTGACAAGCGTAGAAAAAGTTTTCATCAACAGCCGCCATTTTATCTTTTAGCCACTCTTAGAAAATTGGGATTTATTCCTTAAATTATTGTTAATACTGTATGCCTTATAAACAAATATTTTTCTTGTTTGTGAATTTATAAAGTTATGTGTTAATAAAATAAATTGATATATGTCGGTAAGTTCATCAAAAGTGTGCATTTTTTTGGTGATATTGTTTGCTATCATTGTACGAGTACCGTCGGAAGATGGAAAGAGGTTCGGTTTAAGCTCGTCGATCGGTGCTTCATAATGGCTAATGGTTGAGTTCGTTTGTTTAATATGCGTTTTGAGCGATGTTATGGACATCGAACTATTTTATCAGTGACTCTCAAATATTATTTATGTCATGTATTTGTGGAAAAACATGTGCAACTTATTAAATCTCATTAAATAGTGGAAAGTGTATTCCGGCGGGCAGTCGAGCTCTGCTCACGGCGGCTTTGGCTTGGTAAACATAACCATGGCCGATCATCTCGTAGACGAGCCGCCGAGCAAGCGGGTTAAGATGACGGCCCACTTTCAGGGCCCCACAGATTCTTCGGGTAAGTCAGATTTGCTGTCAAATATGATATTTTAGCTTTATTTTTATATATGCATGAGCATTTTCTTCATCTTCGTAGAGACGTTTTCTTGAGTTTGACATATAGGTAAACGACTATGAATCTCAGCTGAGTGAAGCAAATCTAAACAAAAAAAAACCACTTGTTATTTACAAAACAATAGAATGATTTATTTAAGTCAAACTTAAATAATAATAATGTTCAATCAAATAATTGCGCCAAAACAAAGTTTGTCAAACTGTTATGATGTAATGTCATCAGCTACTCTAGACTTGGCGTGAATCTCATTGTAAGTTTTACTAAAGACAGAAGAGCATGATGGCATGATGAAGAGATGCATGATTAATGCTTTATGTCATTTAAACTGCTAACGAATTTATATTATATGTTTTCATCGGGTTTATTTACAACAAAATTCAAATACTTACATTGGTCATAAGGGGGTGATAAGTCTGACCCTTAATCTTTATTTTTAAATTTATTTTATATATTTATTTTCTATTTTAATATGCTGTATTATATAATGAGCTAACACATTGGTGTATGGGTGTAGTGCCGATGATGATGCACCATTCTTCTTACAACTTCGGCTTGTCTGGGCAAGTGACTGGCAATGCTGTGGGAAATGGGGGGCCGCCTGTGGGTCCGATACAACAGCAGCAACATTGGGGCAATCAACAACAGATGCAACAGGCACAGAAGAGAAGTAATATAACATATCCAAATTACACATAACAAAAAACAAAATATCAATTTCAATAAACTTTATTATTATGAATTAAATATTCATGTTAGAGAATAGTTTTTAAAACAATCAGATGCTTTTATTACATTTTAATTAAATTTATAAACATATTTAACGAGCAGTGTTCTAGTCTTTTCATATTGTCAAAACAAAGTAATGTTTATGTATATATAATATATATACATTAGTTATGTAGTTCATGTTTATATTTGACAGTAACTGGGGTGATACGTTAATTTCTTTATTATTGTACACCTTTAATTTAACACTGAAGAACGTTTTTAATTTTTTATTTATTTATCGATTTTTTTTTAGGACATTTATTTAAAGTAAATGCTCTGCATGTAAATATAAATAGCAAAACACTTTGCTTTGCTTTATGTGGCGCTGCACAATTCATAAAAAGTAATTTTCTTTTAAATAACTTAATGTAATTTAATTTCTTACATGTGATTAGTATTTCAAATATATTCGTTGATATTATGTTTATCTAGTGTATGTGCCAAAATCAGTGTTTTTTTTAAATCATTTATATTTTAGTAGAAAGCATCAATTTTTTAATGTAAATATAAATCTTAAATAATATCTCGTATTTTGTAATAGTCATATTTTAAACATTTAGTTCAAAAACCTTGATGGTGTTGGATTACATCAATTGATGTCTCAGGTTGTGGTACTAATGTTCGTTTCAAATATATTGTACTATATAATGCTTCAAATAGTATTATGTAGCAGATTGTACTACATACAACTAAATATACCACTGTATTGTAGGTCTTTATAATAAATAAATTTATAACAAATAAAGAGAAACACAATATTTAGTTCTAAAATATTTAATCTATTCTTACAGATGTACTTTCGAATATGGACATGTTCGATTTGGAGAAAGATCTTCCTGACGAACTTATGTCCAGTGGTTCGTGGGGTGAACAACTTGGTGGTAGTAAACCTCCTGCCCAAGGCCCCGGACCTGGAGTGTCAATAAATGGCGAAGAACCTTTACAAAGACTTACACAATCTAATCATCATATGCAACAGGTATTATTATTACTTAAAACTATTAATTTATTATATTGCCAGTTTTTTTTTAAATGTATAACTTATTATTTGAATTTCTTGCAGGTTAATAAAACTCTTAGTAATCAGTTACTAAACAGTCAACTAGGTAGTAAGAGCCCCAATTTACAATCTCCTGCTGGTCCTCAAGGCCCAAAAGATTCCTTGGGCTTAGGAATTCAAAGCTCAGGAATGAATAATAATCTTCAAAATAATGTGTGTATGCCAAATTCAATGGCAAATTCTATGCCGATGTCTATGTCAAATAATGGAAATCAACCAATGAGCTCCATGCAAGGTATTTTAATATTGATGTTTAATACAATTTATTTTTTGTTCTAGTGTATAGCTAATTTAAATAATTTTAGGTATGAATAATGCAACGCCTGGTGGAAATATGATAATGACAAACAGTTCAATGAGTGCAGGGCTAGGTACAATGGGAGGTGGTGGACTCGTTGTAAATAGCCTGAAACAACAACCTTTATCTGCATCTTTGATGGGGCCCCAGCAAGGAATGCATCATAACCAACATGGGGTTCCTCAAGTAAATATTTAACAAATTATAAATTATTGAGGCTATTTATGATAATAATGATGAAATGTAACATTTTTAGGGTATGCAAAATGGCCCTATGTTAAATGTTGCACGAACTGCAGCAGCCATGCAACAAGGTCATCTTACAGCGCGGGGTCTTATGGGCCCTCGTATGCAATCTCCAGCTATGTCGATTGGACCAATAGGCCCAAATTTACAACAAGGTGCACCTTATGGATACGCTGCTCCCAATCAACAACAAGTAAATGTTAATGCTGTAAAT
Source organism: Panorpa germanica (assembly GCA_963678705.1). Taxonomy (NCBI): domain Eukaryota; kingdom Metazoa; phylum Arthropoda; class Insecta; order Mecoptera; family Panorpidae; genus Panorpa; species Panorpa germanica. The sequence continues at coordinate 5,272,865 of OY783219.1, forward strand.
CCTCAATTGTCAGGTAAGAATTATTCATTTGTATCGCAAAAGATTCTATAAATTCGGTTTTTTTTAATAATCAATCAGATAAAAAAATAGGGGTAGTGGCACCACAACAACGAGCTGCTAATATGGCAGCAATTCAAGCATCTCGGTTTGGGGGCCCTGTTCCTACATCGGGGCCACCTGGATCTATGGGAAATGAAGGTGGTATGGCTGGCCAAACACAACCTCCTGCTCCATCTCCAGCTCAGCCACAGTCCGGTGCTCCAAGTGGGACACAACCAGGGCCCCAAGCAGCAACACAGAATCAACCAGTGGTAGGAGGAGGGGGACCTCCTGTTACACCAACATCATCTACTGGTCTTGGTATGTTATATTCTTATAAATATACTTGGTATGTTTATTTTAATTATATAATAATATTACCGAGTAAGATAAATGAAATAATTGTTACTTGTTTTATTCAGCTGATCCAGAAAAGCGAAAATTAATACAACAACAATTAGTACTATTACTTCATGCTCATAAATGTCAACGACGGGAATCACAAGCAAATGGTGAAGTTTTGCAGTGTGTATTACCACACTGTAAAACAATGAAAAATGTTTTAAACCACATGACAACGTGCCAGGCAGGAAAAAGTTGTTCTGTACCACACTGTTCCAGTTCACGTCAAATTATTAGTCATTGGAAACATTGCACGAGATCCGATTGTCCTGTGTGTTTACCGTTAAAACAAGCAGACAAAAATAGAAACAACAATCTTAACCGTGAGTCAAATACCCATTAAGATAATCGCATAAAACCTATCATGTGATGCAATATCAATATAATTCATTCATTTGTTTGCAGCTGTACCACCACCTCCACCACCACCACCAATTCCGCCACCAACTGCTCCAGCTCCTTCACCCTCGGATATGCGCAGAGCATATGATGCTTTAGGCATTCAAGTTCCAACACAGGGTCAACCCGCTGGATTATTATCTGGCTCTGCACCAATTGGTGGACCCCAAGGTCCTAGACCTGGCGTAAGATTGGCAGGTCCCACTGGATTAGGGGTATCATCAACAACAAATATGCCTGCTGTTAGAGTACTTGGTCCTCCTCAAAATCAATCAAACCAGTTGAACTCACAACAGAATCAAGTCTTAGCTCCTAATGTTAGTTTACCATTAAGTTCTGATCCTAGTTCAAATCCTGTTTCACAACCTGGATCCGCAAATTCTGCTGCGGCTCAGACGGCTGCTAGTATCCAACAGAATGCTGCTAATATTCAACATATGCAACTTTTTGGATTAACTGCCGGAAATGATCAGCAGCCAGGTGGACTCGTAAGTATTATGGCCACATTATAAAGTATAAAGTTCTTCGAAATATTTTCAAATTGATTTTTTAACTGTTATTTTACTAGTTGGGAGGCGGAAGCTTACAATTACCTGGTGGTTTGCAGGCAGGCCAAGTAACAGCTGCTCCAGTTACGGGAACTAAAGAATGGCACCAATCAGTAACACCAGATCTACGAAATCATTTAGTACATAAACTGTAAGTCTAATCATCGATATAATATCCTTTTCTATTTATTTACCTTATTAATTACATCTACTGTATTTAGGGTACAAGCAATATTTCCTACACCAGACCCTCAAACTATGCTTGATAAAAGAATGCATAATTTAGTAGCGTATGCACGTAAAGTAGAAGGTGATATGTACGAAATGGCAAATTCGAGATCAGAATATTACCACTTGTTAGCGGAAAAAATTTATAAGATTCAAAAAGAATTGGAGGAAAAAAGACAAAAAAGAAAAGAACAACAATTACAACAGCAACAACAAGTTCAAGTTGGACCAGCGCAAATGCGACCACAAGGCTTACAAGGTGTTCAATCTAATATTGCAAGGCCAACTGGACCTCCTAATCTGCCAGGGCAAGTTCTCACAAATCAGCAGGCTTTACAACAAGGTCAACAGCAAGGATTGCCTGGCCAACAGCAATTGCCAGGGCAAACTCCGCAAGGAATGAGAAGTCATTCTCCAGGAATGGGTATGAACATGCCCACAAGAATGCAATTCTCGCAACACAATATGGTTGTTGGACCACCAGGACCTAGTCCGAATGGTTCTACAAGTTCTCAATCTGGAATGGTTGTTCCAAATCCAGGTTTATCACCCTTCGGACAGACAATGTCTTCCGCACCAATTATGACACCTCCTTCGGTGACAACGTCAAATGCACCTTCCAACAATCAGTTCGCAAATTCTAATGGACCAGGTATTCCAAGTAATCCACCTACTCAAAATCATCAATATGCAGACATAATGAAGGCTCGTATGGCTGGAAATCATGCACCTGTTCAGACAAATAATGCTATAAACACATCACAACAGCAAATACAGCCGCAGGCGCCGTCTCCGTTTGGTATCCATAATCAAACGCAAAATCAACAATTTAACAATAGTTTACATGGGAACCGCACAGGACCAATGCCTCCGACGCCTACCTCCGCAGAAAATCAGAATACAATGAACCAAGTCCCAGCACCAAGTCCAAGTCCTAATATTGCTACTTCCAATGGACCTGTACCTACAAGTACGCCTTCAACACCTAATATGATTCCATTATTACCACCGCCACCAGAACCGACACCGCCTCCTAGTATAACATCACCAGCACCTCCAAGTGTATCAGGTGGACTTGGAAAAGGAATGTCCAGTTCAGAACGAGCTGCGTTATCATCAAATAGATCTTCTAGTAATTTATCATCGCAGATGGCTGCTTTAAATGCTGCTGCTGCTATGGATCAAGATGAGGACTCACCTCCTTCAACAACTAAACAAGGAAAATTTGAAATTAAACAGGAAGATGAAATAAAAAGAGAACGAGAAGATTTTGACAGTAATCATGTAGATGGCAGCGGCGGAGGTAAAGGAGGTATAGGTAGTGATATTAAAATCAAAACGGAAATAAAGTCTGAGCCAATGGAAGAAGGTGAAGTTGCAATAAAAGAGGAAATGACAATTAAAGAAGAACCTATGACACCTTCTTCTAGTCAGGGTGATCTTGGAGCTGATATTAAACCTATGGTTCTGGAGCCCATACAACCAGGAGCTATGGACAAAAAGCGACAGTGTTGTGAGTATAATCATAATTAACAGTGTTAAATTTATGAATTATTCGTCAATTAATTTTTGTTTTTAACATATTAGTGTTTAAACCGGATGAGTTACGACAAGCTCTAATGCCTACATTGGAAAAACTTTATAAACAAGATCCAGAGTCATTACCATTTAGACAACCAGTTGATCCACAAGCTTTGGGTATTCCAGATTACTTTGATATTGTAAAAACTCCCATAGATCTCTCTACTGTTAAAAGAAAATTAGATACGGGACAATATTCTGATCCATGGGAATATGTCGATGATGTTTGGTTAATGTTTGATAATGCTTGGTTGTATAATAGAAAAACGTCTAAAGTATATCGACATTGTACCAAAGTAAGTATTAACATACGATTTTATGCATTCCGAAATATTAGAAAATTTATAATGGTTTTATTTTCAGCTTTCTGAAGTATTCGAACAAGAAATAGATCCAGTAATGCAGGCTTTGGGTTATTGTTGCGGCCGAAAATATACATTTAATCCACAAGTGCTTTGCTGTTATGGAAAACAATTGTGTACAATACCTAGAGATGCTAAATATTATAGTTATCAAAACAGGTATGGTTCTATGACATTATTAATTTTAAAACTACAGAATCATTACTAATTGCTCATTAGTTAACATTGTTTTTATTAAGATTATATTCTTCCTAACGAATTCTTTGTTTAAATTAATTTAAAATTCCTTCTGAAATAGTAATAGTTCCAAAAATTCAGAAATATTTTTGTAATTAACTAGTTTTCTAAAAAAAATCACTAACAATAATACTAACTTATGTTATATGCTTCCTTAAAATTAATAATCTTCACATAGTTATTTCTAATGCTTAATTAAATTTGCATCCTGCTGCTTCACCTGTATCCTGCATCTGTCTGCTGTTCCAAATTTTTCCTTGCACATGGAACTGCTTCTCCACTCCAACACACAAATCTTCATAACTTCATTACTTCGTACTAATTCCGTACTGAATTAAACAATTATTGTGTTGAATAAATAAAACAGTTTAAAGGCATATGGTGTTGTGTCCGATAGATATACGTTCTGCCAGAAATGCTTCAATGACATCGCTGGAGATACAGTTACGCTTGGAGATGATCCAACCCAGCCACAAACGTAAGTATTTACATTGTATAAGTACATTTATTTAGGTAGTATGATTTCCATAAAATTAATTATGTTTTAACTCTTTTTTAGTGCTATTAAAAAAGAACAATTCAAAGAAATGAAAAATGATCATTTAGAATTAGAACCTTTTGTGATATGTAACGACTGTGGGAGAAAGCAACATCAAATTTGCGTATTACATTTGGAAAACATATGGCCGTCAGGATTTGTCTGCGATAATTGTATTAAAAAGAAAGGAGCAAAACGAAAAGAAAATAAATTTAACGCAAAACGGTTACCCGTATCTAAATTAGGTATTTATATAGAAACTCGTGTTAATAACTTTCTTAAGAAAAAAGAAGCAGGAGCTGGTGAAGTTCACATACGTGTCGTTGCAAGTTCCGATAAAATTGTCGAAGTTAAACCTGGTATGCGGAGTAGGTATGTAAATTGTTCTCTCAAAACTATTCTTCACAGTTATTAGATTATTATCAGACAATAAAAACAATTTTGATTGCATTTTAGGTTTGTTGAAGGTGGTGACTTACCCGGAGAATTTCCTTACAGAGCGAAAGCTCTATTTGCATTCGAAGAAGTAAATGGCACGGATGTTTGTTTTTTCGGAATGCATGTGCAAGAATATGGATCAGAATGTCCGGCTCCTAATACGAGGAGGGTATACATTGCATATCTCGATTCTGTACATTTTTTTCAACCTCGACAATATCGAACTGCGGTTTATCATGAAATTTTATTAGGATATATGGACTATGCTAAACAATTAGGTTATACAATGGCTCATATATGGGCGTGTCCGCCTTCAGAAGGTGACGATTATATCTTTCACTGCCATCCTATAGAACAAAAAATTCCGAAACCTAAACGTCTTCAAGAGTGGTATAAGAAGATGTTAGATAAGGGTATTATTGAAAGAATTATTTTGGATTACAAAGATATTCTCAAACAAGCCATGGAAGACAAATTGTCCTCGGCTGCAGATTTACCATATTTCGAAGGTGATTTTTGGCCAAATGTTCTGGAAGAAAGTATAAAGGAATTAGACCAAGAAGAAGAGGAAAAACGAAAAAGAGCAGAAGCAGCTGAAGCGGCGGTAAATCCATATTTAATTTACAATAAATATTATAACTATATATATAAAATCAATACTTACATATTTTAATAATTGTAGATTTTTTCTTTAACGGATGAAAGCGAAGTGGGAGCTGATGGAAAAAAGAAAGGCCAAAAGAAAGCAAAAAAATCGAATAAATCAAAAGCGGCACAAAGAAAAAATAGTAAAAAATCTAGCGAACAACAAACTGGCAATGATCTGAGTGCAAAAATATTTGCCACCATGGAAAAACATAAAGAAGTATTTTTTGTCATTCGATTACATTCTGCGCAGTCAGCAGCAAGTTTAGCGGTAAGTATTGGGAATTGTGAAAGCTAGAACCGCACTGCGAAAAATCCGCAATTGTGTAACGCATAGAATCCTATTAAAATTGTTTGAATTTATTTTCACAAAGTTTTTATTCGCAGTGCTACATTTAGCCTAATCTTTCTTTTACATAATTGATCAATTATTACAATTGTTTCTATTATTTCTAGTCTATTCAAGATCCGGATCCATTTATTAATTGCGATTTGATGGACGGTCGAGACGCATTCCTTACCATGGCTAGAGATAGGCATTACGAATTCAGCTCGTTACGAAGGGCGCAATTTTCTACGTTAAGTATGTTGTGGGAACTTCATAATCAAGGCCAAGATAAATTTGTTTATACATGTAACAGTTGCAAAGCACACGTTGAAACGAGATACCACTGTACGGTTTGTGATGTAAGTACACATATCAATTTAAAAATTTAATGAAAGAACAAGCTTTAAAACATCCTAATCTGGTGTTGTTATTTTTATCTAACATCTATCTAAATTATTTAAAGGATTTCGATTTGTGCACAAATTGTTGGAAGACTGAAGGCCATCCTCACAAGATGGACAAACTTGGACTTGATTTGGATGACGGATCAACATCCGTAGCAACACAAGCTGATCCACAAAAAGCTAGAAAACTTTCAATACAACGTTGCATACAATCTTTGGTACATGCATGTCAATGTAGGGATGCTAACTGTAGATTACCTTCATGTCAAAAGATGAAACGAGTAGTTACGCACACAAAGATCTGTAAACGAAAAACAAATGGCGGATGTCCTATTTGTAAACAACTTATTGCGTTATGTTGCTACCATGCTAAACACTGCCAAGAAACGAAATGTCCTGTTCCGTTCTGTTCGAATATTAAGCACAAGCTAAAGCAGCAACAATTACAACAAAGGTATATTATTATTTAAATAGAACTAGTCGTGTATTTCACTGAATTATGTATTCATGATATTGAATTTTAGGTTGCAACAAGCCCAGTTATTACGTCGACGAATGGCTGTTATGAACACCACGCGAACTGCAGCTTCTACGGGGTTAGCAAGCAATGTTCCAGCGCTTCCACAGGCGCAGGGCGGTGGTGCATCCATAGGCGCTGGAGGAATATCGCCAAGTGTGCCGTCTCCAGCTTCCGCAGGTGTAACGGTACAGCCTAATATGGGAGTAACGCATCAACCTGGAATTGGTGTAAAACCAGGAACTCAAACTCCTCCAGCACATGTACTGCAGGTTGTGAAACAGGTAAACTTGCTAAAAAATTACTTCATAAATCTAGTACTTGTGAAAAATTGGAGGAAACTATTACATACGTATATATAAATATAGGTTCAGGAAGAAGCTGCAAGACAACAAGCTCCTCATGGTGGTGGTTATGGAAAAGTTGCTCCTCAAGGTCCAATTGGTATTCCTAGTCAAATGGCTCCACCCATACAACGAATTGGACCTCCTAGCAATTTACTTTCAACCGACCAATGGGGTCATCCTAGGTATCCATCTGCTGGGCAAGTATTACCAAATAGGTCAGGCCCAGGAAATATGATGCCCCCGCAGATGCAACAACCTCAGCCTCAAGTAATTAAAGAAATTAATTTCTAAAACTATTTTAATAAAGATGTACTTGTACTTAACTGATTTATTAATTAATTTAGCAGCCAGTGATGGGATTATCAGGGGCTCAACAGGGACAAATGCAACCCGGTGGTTCTGGAGGCGGTATGAATCCCAATATGAGACCAGTAGGTCCAGGGGTAGTACCGCAACCACAAGTTCAAACAACGGGAGGAATGAATAAAGTAGCATTACAACAACTAATGCAAACCTTGAGGAGTCCGACATCTACAGAGCAACAACAACAAATTTTACAAATATTAAAAAGCAATCCACAATTGATGGCTGCATTTATAAAACAAAGACAGGTACAGGTTCGTAAGAAACATATTAAATAATACAGCAAAAATATCAATTTTAAACTGATTTTATTATTTAGGCTGCACAAAGCGCTAATGCAAATGCAGGGGGTCCTGGTGGGCCAACAAATGCGCCCCAACAACAACAAAATATTCCTCCACATATGGGTGGTCCTGTGAGTATACCAGGTATGGTCCACTCTGGTCTCCATGGTGCTGGCTCTTTACCAGCCATGAGGATGCAACAAATGAATATGTTAGGACACCAGAATAATCCGCAAGGACAACAAGGACCGGTAAGAGTAATTACTATGTTGTGGAAACTTGTTTTATAATGTTTATATTTTACTGACATAATTTCATATTTCTTTAAGGTCGGAGGACAAATAAATATGGCTCAAAATAATCCGCAGTGGATAAAACAACAACAATACATGCAACAACAACAACAACGGCAGCAATTGCAACATCAGCAGCAGCAGCAACAACAACAACATCAACAACAGCAGCAGCAGCAGCAACAGCAGCAACAACATCAGCAGCAGTTGCAGCAGCAGCAGCAGCAACAACAACAGCAGCAACAATTTTCTGCTCCACCTTATCCTCAGCAACGGTCACGAGCGCCGCAAATGGCTTATCAAAGTGCGTTTCCCCCTGATCAATTTGCGTTACCAGGTTTAAAGCCTGTTCCACCACAAACGCCTTCACCACAAGGTTAGAAGAGTGGTTTGGTGATTACTGGGAGCGCTATAAATTGAACTCGTTATATTAATGTGAGTTTATTTTATTCATATAGGAATCATGGGTCCTCCACATAATGCAATACAACAACAATTAATGGGTGTTCGATCGCCACCACCCACAAGATCGCCCCAACCTACACCCTCCCCACGAGCTGCGCCCTCTGCGTCTCCAAGAGGACCACAGCCCTCCCCACATCATCTTCCAAGCCATTCACCAGCACATGATATGCCAGCACCGTCGGACATGCTTCATTTACAAGGTGACCCTAACGAAGGGCCACCCTTAACGCCACAAGAACAATTGACGAAATTTGTTGATCAGCTATAGTGTTAATGTATAGTAGACTTCTGTTGTATAGTAGAGTTTAAACAAATGTATAGTAGATAGACTGTAAAGTTATATTTAAACAAATTTAGATAATTTTTTATTGTAAAAAATAAAAAAATAACTTTTATATTGAAACATAAAATAATATGGTAATTTTTAAGATTACCTGTATAAAGAATAATATTTTAATTTAAAAATAAAATAATTGGTGATTTTATTTTTAAATTTAAAATAAATTTAGCAGACTACCGATGCTACTGAATTCACGAAATAATTGTCCAAAAATTGTGCCCAGTGTTGTACTTAGTGACGATGACTGATTTATTAAAGAAGTATTAAAATTAGTGAAAATATCGTACAAAAATTACGAACTTTTACGAAGTGTTTGTTACAACCCTTTTTTTTTAATTTTAATTATTTAAGACAATTTTTGTGTAAACTATATTATATATAGACCTATATATTTCTCCTTTTTTATATATTGTTTTCTTAGTTTTAATTGATATTAGGTATTTATAGTGTCGCCAAAAATCGACAAATTTCTTAAATATTTTAAGTGTAAATTGTAAAAATGAAAAAAAAAACGGACACGACGCAACGTAACACGACGCCGTAACGCGACGCCGTAACCGAGACTTTATTGCAATCTCTGTGCTATGTTCTGACTGACTTTTGTTAATAAGCTAATATTTAAAGAAATTGTGCTTACAAAATTGTAAATAAATAATTGTGAATAAAACAAAGCGAAGTTTAGTGATGATGTAAATTTATCGACTCATTAAGACGACGAGATGATGATGATGATGTGATGATGTTAAACAATAAAATCGAATTAATAACATCTAATTTAAAAATGGTTTCGTTGATGAACGAACGAACGAACGAGGTGTTGTGGAGGAGAAGCCAGGCTGTGTTTCACTGATTTAAAAAAAGGGTTTAAAAATCAAGTGGGAAGACAATTATTTCCAAATTTATGTATAAATATTTAAAACTGGGTTAAACCAGTACTAAGAGCTGTTACGTATGTTTTTATAATTCAGTATAATTAATATTATATAATAACTATTAGTAATAATTTTTAATAACACGAAAATATAAAAATAAACAAAAAACATAAAAGTAATTATATTAATAATATATGTAGCTATTCTATGAAATAACAAAAAATCACAAAATTTTAGGACAATGTTTATATTTTGCATTTTTGTTTCTGAATAAAATTTAAGAACAATATTTATTTAATTGTAAGTATATTTTAGACTTCAAAAATTAAATTATAAGAATCCATAAGTAATAAATGTAATATATTTAGCGAATAAAATAAATAGCTGATGTGAATAAATTAAAAAATAGCTATTATAAAACATTGACCTAAAACCTACCCTTAAGTCCTTATTATTAAATTTAGTATCGTACACATTATTCTAAACACCAAGTGGGTAGCTTTTATCATTAAATTATTTTACCAAATCTTTATTTTAAATTTAAAAAATAATTCAAATGATAAATTTTGTCATATTTATATAAATTATATTATACATACTTATAAAATATTTTCGTTCCCATAGTTTAAATTTGTTGTATGGATGAAAAGTTAAGTAAAAACTGAAAACCAGTCCAGGGGATGATTCAGGGGATCGTGGAGGATGTTTTCATTGTTTATTTAACTTTGTGTAACTTAATTGTAAAATATTTATTACAGAATGGCACTATATTGTTAAAGTAATAGTTTCACGATAAGAAAAAAATGAGAAAGTCAAATCCTAATAAAAGAAAACATCTTCGTTTTTATATAAAGAAAAAGAAAAAATTTAAAAAATGTAGTTATAATTATTAAAATGATTCAAGTATTTAAGCATTGTTTTATTTGCAATTTTTTTATCAAAATGGAAAGTAGATTTGCAACTAGGTATAAATGTAGTTGAAGAAATTCAACTGACTAGACTAGTATCTACACATAAAGCAGAATAGAAGCGGCACTACATTTACAATTAAAACAACAGTTTAATAGTAACAATTAGATAAATTTATTTAAACAATAAGTATGTAGAAAATGCCTGCCATCTACTGACCCGTTGCAGAAATATAGGTTTCAATATGTGCTAGATTAAAGTATACAATGTACGTACGCCATCTATTATTTTGTATATTGATTAATGATTTAGTTGAGCTTGTTGACTGTTGAGTGTGAGAAGCGTCAAGTAATAAATGTTGCAGCTTTCAGGCGTTTCAGCTTTTCTATTTAGTTCAAGGATTAATATAAAATAGAATCCTTAGTTCTTCAAGAACTTTAACATGTTATGAAATTAAAAGATACACTTTTTTAACAAGATAAATCTATGTTCTTTTTTGTTTGTGAAGGTTATCTATGTTGTATCATTTCTCCTAACATTAACAGATGCCTTGCAGTTAATTAAGAACAGCGGATATAATACAAACATTTACGGAAATCAAAAGAATGTAATGGGATTGTGTCCTATGTCTTAATTTCTATAAAAGTGTACTATATATTGATAAAGTGGGTTACTAGAACCTCAAATGTCCAATTACTTTTTAATAACTCCTTATATGTTAAGAGATATTAACAATTAAAAGAGTCATTTTGTCTCTTTAAATTATTGAAGCGATTCAACGTTGTTCACATTCCAAATGCATGTGACATCACAACCGCTGCCAATCTTACAGCTCATAATTCTCTGCTATATGTATTTATATATCAAATATTATTTACAGTTATTTCAAGGAACAATCAAATTCCAATAAATAAATAAAATAAAAACTTATTATTCTTTGACTTGACTTGATAATTTGACTACCAACAGCTACAAAACATTACCACAGCACTGACCTACTCAACAAATAACTGACGTTAAAATGTATTTCACGTCATACAAATATGGCCGACCATATCTAGCGCTAAAACTACAATTCAAACTTTTAATTGCTATATCTCCGTCAACATTTAGATATTTAATAAAATAGACACGCCAATACACATTTATTAATATCATTCAACAATCAACAATTGAAAAATCGACCACTAAAAAATGAGGACACAAGCCCATTTAAAATGAATAAAATTATTTTGTGTTATTACTAAATTTGATGTACACTAGAGCCATCTGTTTTCTAATTATGAACACAAAAGCCTACTCGTAAATGCGATTACAAAATATTTCATTTCGATTGTTTCACTTATTTTTAAATTTTAATTGTAGTCGTGGACCAATCCAAAAAGCAAATTTCGACACTTTTGATTGGTCAATTTATTTTCATTGTTGTAATCATATACCTACAACAAATGTTGAAACAAAATATTCATTGATTTTTTGAAACATTTATTTTTTATAGAAATTTATTTTTTGAAATATTTTTCGCCATGTGATTTTTATAAAAAATTATTTGAAGAATTTTATTGTTTTAGGCGTTTATTAGGGATAATAGCAGGTGACTTATAATTATTCTGTAAATAAGGAAAAACTTAACCCATTTTATTTTCAGAAAGTAAATATTTATGATTTAGAAATGAAGCGATTTGAATTTAGGTTTTGTTTAATTTGTTTGATAATATTAACCACTCAACACACAACGTAAATTCATTATTTAACGTAATTATTTTTAGCCAGATAACGTAAATTTATATCCGAACATAACTTCCGTTAAGAATCTTGCATTATATAAATAATCATATAAAAAATAACTTAATTTTACGTTAAATAAATGTTACATATACGTAATTGTGTTTAGAGGCGTTTCGAAATTATTTAAAGGAGCTTTATTTCAGAAGTACTGTTTTAATAATCCTAATAATACATTATCGGGCTTTACTTCCATGGAAGTAACCTTACTTGAGCTTATGGAAGTAATGTTAGTTGAATGAATGACTGAGAATGCGCATTCAAGGTTTTAAGATACTCCTAAGAATATCAATTAAATTACATTTTAATTGAATTTAATCTAAATGTTTGTTTCAGAAGAAGAAGAGTAATTAAATCTCTAATAAGATGTATGTTTTTAAAAATGAAGCTGCGTTGGTCTTAGTCCTACTTGTAGGGGGAATTAGCTGGGTTAAGTGTGATAGTGATGAAGAAACGACAGCCCCGTATACAGAGACTGAATTAAAGGATATTGATCCAACTTGCGGGAAGGACATGGACAAGGCTTGTTGTCCGAACCTTAAGGAGAAGTTCACATCAGATGACCCAAAAAATATAATAATTACAGATAATAATCTCGGAGGGGACGCATCCTGCAAATGCAGGTGCTCCGATGATGATTCATTAATTAATACAGGTAAGAGTGGTTCCAACGATGTTGTTCATCGTTTTTGCAAGGCAGGATTTGGCCAAAGGACCACCACTGCCTCACCAGAAGGTGCAAATGGAGGACAAGACGGAGGAAGTGTATCAGGAGCATCCATCCTGCAGTTGTGTACACTACTGGTCTTCGCCGTAATAATAGTAGCTAGAACCTTCTATTAATCCAACTAAGAAGAAACAACGGGGGCTCACAAATGTACGTCCAGGTAAGTCAACATCTTTACAAAATAACTTCATTACTCTATGATTACAAAATATCACAAATAAATTTGTATTTCTATTTCATCCAGGCACTTCTACTACATCAGGATTTCATTAGTTGGGTGCAGCATCTCAACAACTGAACTCTGCAGAAACTTAGGATACTCTGGGAATCTTAGGAGAATAACCTATACATTAAGAAATACAGGAATAATGGGACTAACAGGACGCAATGCTAAGGTAAATGACATGCATTCAAAATAACTTCTTTATCACATACTTAGAAATATTACAATAACTTTTTGTTTTTCAGGATAACGCAGTACTCCAAGGACTCTACATTAGGATCTAAAGCAGCTTCAACAATGGACCTAGATGATTAATTAAAATTAAGAAATATAAATTTAATATATCTGTTAAATGAAATTATATAAAATTTGTTAATTGTTTTGTTATAAAATTGAAAATTCTAAATTTCTAATACATGCAACACTTATAAATTAAATTTCTTTGTGTTCTTATTTTAAGTTTTTCAGGAAAAAGACTTCGGTGATAGGGTTAATGTTCTACAAATAGTCGGAATTTTACAAGATTTTTAGTTTTACAAACTTTAAAAACTTAACATTTTCTCGGATTTTAAGAAGGTTATAGCCTTGTTTCATCTCAAAAATTGATGAAATTTTAGTTTTACAAACTTTACAAACTTAACATTTTTTGGGATTTTAAGAAGGTTATAGCCTTGTTTTATCTTGAAAATTGATAAAATTTTAGTTTTGTAAACTTTAAAAACTTAACATTTTCTCGGATTTTAAGAAGGTTATAGCCTTGTTACATCTTAAAAATTGTTGAAATTTTAGTTTTACAAACTTTACAAACTTAACATTTTTTGGGATTTTAAGAAGGTTATAGCCTTGTTACATCTTAAAAATTGATAAAATTTTAGTTTTACAAACTTTACAAACTTAACATTTTTTGGGATTTTAAGAAGGTTATAGCCTTGTTTTATCTTGAAAATTGATAAAATTTTAGTTTTACAAACTTTACAAACTTAACATTTTCTCAGATTTTAAGAAGGTTATAGCCTTGTTTCATCTTAAAAATTGATAAAATTATAGTTTTACAAACTTTAAAAACTTAACATTTTTTGGGATTTTAAGAAGGTTATAGCCTTGTTACATCTTAAAAATTGATAAAATTTTAGTTTTACAAACTTTACAAACTTAACATTTTTTGGGATTTTAAGAAGGTTATAGCCTTGTTTTATCTTGAAAATTGATAAAATTTTAGTTTTGTAAACTTTAAAAACTTAACATTTTCTCGGATTTTAAGAAGGTTATAGCCTTGTTACATCTTAAAAATTGATAAAATTTTAGTTTTACAAACTTTACAAACTTAACATTTTTTGGGATTTTAAGAAGGTCTTGTTACATCTTAAAAATTGATAAAATTTTAGTTTTGCAAACTTTAAAAATTTAACATTTTCTCAAATTTTAAGAAGGTTATAGCCTTGTTTCATCTTGAAAATTGATAAAATTTTAGTTTTACAAACTTTAAAAACTTAACATTTTCTCGGATTTTAAGAAGGTTATAGCCTTGTTTCATCTCAAAAATTGATAAAATTTTAGTTTTGCAAAGTTTAAGAATTTAATATTGTCTTTGTTTTAAAACAAAATATAGCTTCCTTATAGAAGATTATTCTTTCCTTTGGAATATAGTTCAAAAAATCATTTCACTTAACTCTTTTAATATCAATAATCTGAACAGATTTTTAAGTTTTTACTAATATTATAAATAAAAGAGGAGTAGTTCTGTATAGGTTCTTTATTTTTATACATATTGTTAAGTTATAACAGTATATAGTTATTTTACAATTCATTTCTTAAAAATTATGTTTCTTATATGTATTCCAGTTGATAGCTTGTAAATTTTCGTAGTTAATAAAAAACAAAAATATGTACTGCAAATCCAGTAAATTAGCGCCTGAAAGACTGCAACAGTATTAACTTTGCTGCTGGTGCCATCTAACAGTAAATAAATTAACTAAGTTTAGTTCCAGTATTATATAATAGATGGCGGATAAACTATCGTGTACTTAAACCTAGCTAATATTTAAACCTGACTTGTAGAATTTGTTAATAGGTGGCACTCATTTTCAATCCATTAATAAATAATATTTAAACTTAATTTATTGTTAATTATACTAATAATTGTGATAAATTGTATTTAATTGTTTTATAATAGAATTTGTAGCAGTAAGTTTTATTGAACGAAAATATGATATTTATCCAAAGGATCCTCTCAGGTTCGTCCTTTCTGCAGGAAGCTTACGTTGGTGGCCAACGACTCTTTGTTCTGGTGATAAGTTAATCTTGTCATCTTAGAAAACCTGCAAATAAATAAACAAATTTAAATATCTTGTTAAGCTGTACTTCATTATTAATATGGATAGGTGATAAGATAGAATAATTTAAATATGTTTCATATATAGCGCCAAAAATAGTTATTAAATCGACAAAGTGAAGGTTTTCATCCATGCAGGTCGTGAACCTACACTTTGTGACTACTGCACTGTCTAAATAAAGTACTAAGGGAGGGGGTAGGTCATGTAAACCCCGTGATTTCTTCTTCTTGTTACTTTTTGTTAGAAACGTCAAGTCAAGTCAACTGGGCTTTGGCAACGCCTTTGTTTTAATACATCAAAAGACATTTCTATTGAGGTATTTATAAAATATTTAAACTTTAATAAAATACTTCATATTTATGTAATTAGCATTGTTTAATGTCACTAAGCTATGTTTGTATTTTGACACCGCAGATATATAATGTACGAATTAAAAAATGTAGTAAAACTTTGCCTTTCTTTAAATTATCGGCTTTATTTCTTTGAATATGTATATTGTTTATATATTATGCAATCCATATCATTTAGAGATACAGAGTTGTATAGCACGTATTATATTAATTAAGCATATGACATTTGACAGTTCATCAGATATCCAAACCTTTATTAAACAGAATCTAACGTGAATAGGCTTGTGTCCTATATATTGATAAAGTTGGTTACTAGAACCTCAAATGTTCAATTATTTTTTTATAACTCCTTATATGTTAGGAGATATTAACAATTAAAAAAGTCATTTTGTCTCTTTAATTATTAAAGGGATTCAACGTTGTACACATTCCAAATGCATGTGACATCACAACCTTACAGCTCATAAATCTCTGCTGTATTCATTTATATATCAAAATATCAAATATTATTTACAACTGTTTCAAGGAACAATCAAATTTCAATATTATGTCTGCCTTAGCAGGATTAAATAAAATAAAAACTTATTATTCTTTGACGTGACTTGATTATTTGACTACCAACAGCTACAGAACATTACCACAGCTCTGACTTACTCAACAACTGACGTTAAAATGCATTTCACGTCATACAAATATGGCCGACCATTTCTAGCGCTAAAACTACAATTCAGATTTTTAACTGCTATATCTCCGTCAACATTTAGATATTTAATAAAATAGACACGCCAATACACATTTATAAACATCAATTTCAATCAACAATTGAAAAATCGGCCACTAAAAAATGAGGACACAAGCCCATTCTGGCAGTAAAAACAGTAGCGTAGTTGTTTGCTTTTATTAATCTTTTAAACATATCCCGAGTATTTAGCTAAAATTTTAACTACTAGTGATATTAATTGTTTTCTTCAAAGCCGAGTCTTAATAAAAACCATTTTAAAACGAAATTTTTATGTGAAAAGCCCAAAAGAAATACAAAAAATCGATATTTAACACTTTTTAACGTTTTTTTTGGATTAGGGGTTGTCTATAAATTACATAGCTCTAGTTTGGGTTCTTTAGAACCTCTCCCTCCCCCTGCACCTTCGTCATGTGACCTATCACAGCTTTTTCTATGACCCCTCGAGGTTGAACGAGTTTGCTCCCTATTAAACGACCCTTTACTATAAAAATTATTTTTTCTTATTCGTTTAGAACGAAAATATCTTGAAAATGGAAGATCAAGCAGCATTTTCTGGACACTCATCTTCTGGGGTTGCAGAGGGTCAACAAGGAAAAGCTATAGTCGTAGTTGGAGAAAATCTGCCGACCGGTCGTGGTAAGAAAAACCAGAGATGTGCACAAATGCTTTTCAAAAGCATTTAAATACAAAATGTAAATACCTCGTTATATTCCTATTTCAAATACAAAATAAATTTCATGTTGGTATTTAAATACAAAATACGTATTTAAAAAAATACTTTTGAGAAAATAGAATACTCTTTATGTTACTAATATAAATGTTATTTTGTTTAATAATTATGAGAATTTTCATAAAATATAAATGTTATTTATGTCATGGATTTTAATACCACTATTTGTTCAAATAATTTATCTTTCATTTTTCGTCGATGGAATTGTTTTTATTTTATAGAGGGATAAAGTTTTTATATGTAGTTGGGGTAGTTTAGGGATTAAAGCGGACAAGTGTTAAGGGTAGTAGGTAAAATAATGTATATTTATGTATATATATTTCAGTAAGGAATGTAGTGGAGTGATTGTCTTGTAGTAAAACAAATAATGAACGAGAAAATATGATAAACAAATTTAGGTAAACGAAAATCAGATGTCTTATGGTGGGGGTAACAGGAAGGATAATAAAATAATAGGCACATCTATCATTTTAAATTAGAATTATTAAGACAATTGTGCAGATACTTTTAGATCTTAGATGGTGCTAATGTTGATGGGGTTTTAAGTTTATATTCAAAAAATAATATTTACTGATTAACACTATGAAGAACAAAAATGAAAAATGTATTTTGTATTTTCCAAATAGGAAATAGGTTTGTAAAAGTTTTCAAATAAAATATAAAATTCTATACTCTTAAAAGATATTTAAATACAAAATAGAAAATAGGTATTTACTATTTTGTATTTGCATTTTGAGTATATGTATTTGAAAAACGCACATCTCTGATTATATATAATATTTACTAAAGTTTAAATTCAAGTTTTTTAATCAACTATTATTTCTAGGGGCACTCACAAAATAAGTGCTTCATTTAGTAACTTTTTCTGTGACCAAATAATGCAATTTAGAGCTAAACTTAATTTAAAATAAAAAAACATACAAATTTTAAAATTTTTCCAGAAAAACGGGCCATGATACAACATCACTTAGTATTACTGCTGCATGCTCATAAATGCCGAAGGAACGAGTCTGCAGCTCCACGGGAATGTCTTCTGCCGCATTGCAAGACAATGAAGAACGTGTTACAACATTTGGAAAACTGCCCATGTCCGCAAAACTATGACTACACTTGTTCTTTCACCCATTGCGTCAGCTCTAGAAAAATTTTAGGCCATTGGAAACATTGCATAAATCAAAACTGCCCTGTATGCTCTCCAATAAAAATAATTGGAGACCATCCAAACGGTAAAAATACCCACTATAATTTTAATACTATTCGCCTGATACATATGCATCACACCTTACACCTTATTTTAAATTAGTACTTTAATGTATTTAGATACACTTAATATTCTTGTGGGTATATATACAAATTTATTTATTTATTTATTATTATACACTTTTATTTATAAAAGAAAACACATGTTTTATTTTCAGTTATGAAGTAGTATATGTTGCATACATATCAGGGGTTTCTTTAATTCATTTTTCTTTAGAAGTTTTTAAAAGTAAGTAAACTGATTTGTGGTGGGGTTCTTAATTTCTATATATGCACTAAAAATTCGCTTAATTATTTATTATTATTAATACTATTAATTGAATTAATTTTATAATTATTTTCGGCAGAGAAACTTAATCAAAAACAAGGTCAAACAGAAATTTTAAGAAGAGACGACATGCAGCAATTATACACTATCTTAAGTCGCAATCCTATTAGCCTGGAAGAACGACAATTGGTTACCCAAATTTTAAATAGACAACCCCTTTTAATGGCGGCCTTCATGAAACAAAAACAGGTAAGGAATTAATAACAGTTCAAGTGCAAAGATATGTTATTACAATTATTAATTTTATTTTTAATTTGTCTTACGTCGGAAGCTTTCATATTTCGAACGAATTCCTTCAACAAGCTTCAGAAAAAAAAATATTTACCAAAAAAAGCATATTTTCGATAATGTTTTTTGACGACACAGTTAATATATAATTATTTCTATAATTACTACATGATAAAATAACATTTAAAGAATATATTGTGAAATTTTCATAAATAAATGTCAAGAAATGAGGCATTGACAGCGAATCTCCGCTGACGTCACAAAAAAAAAGTAACATTGCGGTGCCACTCATAACTCATCACTGGATTTTCTGAAATCGAAAAACCAAAATGATTTCATTAGTTGATAAGTTTCTGCAGGTAACGCTGTCGAGTTTTTCTTTTTTTATTGATTTTTCAATTTTTTACAGCACTTAAAAGTCAAAATGCTGAGTTTTCATGACAAAAATCAGAAACTTTGTTATTTTAAAATACGTTAAAATTAAAAAATTAAAAATAACTCGAGAGCGTTACCTCGGCATTTATGTAAAGAAAGAGTGTGCAAAATTTCAAAAGAATCGGTCCAGTAGATTATGAGCTAGAGAGGGCACCGACTCTGAAAAAGCTAAGTGTGAGAAATCGCATTTAAAAGTTTCAAAGTAACACCAGAGAGGTGAAGACTTAAAACTCTGTATCTCCGACAGTTTTACTCCAATCGACTTCAAACTTTTACACAATAAACTTAATATGTTGTACATTAATATAAATAAATAAAAAAACCTTAACCCCCCCTTAAAATTGAAACTTTATCTCATGATTAACTGTGTTAATACGACTGCACTTTACTTAAAAAATCGGTAATATGTTCCAGTGTGTAATCACTCTCATATATATGATTTTTTGTGCATATGCAAGCGAATGTAATAAAAATATTGTTGACTCACCATCAGAAAATTTAGGAAGCGTTGTGGTCATCCAATGCTGAGTGTTGTCGACTTTTATTCTTGCTGCAACAATAAAAATATAAACATTAATATACAAAAGAAAATATTGAATAAAATGTAATAATTATTGTTATATATTTAGACTCGTCAAGCCGCTGATGCTGTGCAAGATTTTATTGGCACCATCCCCGCAAACCCCGCTAGCCCCCAAGAACAAAAGTCCTCAGACTACTACCTAGCAGAACTAAATTTTATAGAAGATTCACTGGAAAAATTAAGCGTTAATCCAGAATTTTAATCTAAATATATTTGTAACTTTTAAGATGATTTTAATAATAAATTTTATTATTTAGTTTTAGAATATAATGAAAACATACACTTAAGGAGGTACAGGACGTACCGTCAATGGAAAAAGTTTATCTCTCGGTAATACGAAATGCAAAATACGAAGTACATGAGGGACGAGTAAATATTAGGACTGTACCTTTGAAAATGAATTTTTCAATTCCTTATTAAACTGCTTTTTGCTTGTTAAAATGATTTTTTTATGCATATAACAGTTTAATAAATGAAAAATTACCTATAATTAATATCAAATTTATATTACTTCAATTTAAATTCAAATTAAATATTTTGAAAAAGGAATAATAAATTTGGCAACGCAGTAAATTTACGTGTGTTAACGCATGCGTGATTTGGTTCTTCGACAAATAAATTGTTATATTTTATATAATATTTATTGATATTATGAATTTCCCGCTCAAATTGGCATTTGCAACGTTGCCGGCTCATAAGCCACAATTACTGTTTCTTACTGGTTTTATTTAAATATTTTCGTATATAGGTATCCTTTTGATAATTTTCTTTTTGCAAGAGTTACAGAAAAGATTCTTTTATATACACCTAGTTTTTGAAAGCCGTGTCACCATTTTTTTATAGTTAAAAGTTATATTATGTGGTGAAATTGAGCTAAACATTATGATTTGTATGGAAAATGACTATTTTTAATCATGTAGAAAAAGAAAACTATGAAACCCAAGTCTCTAAAATTTTGAGACAGCATGTATTTTAACTATTTGTATCGACCCTCCAAATTTCACGACGTTTTCATAATTTACGTTTACGTCCTATACCTCCTTAAGATTATAAGAATGCATAAAACTATTATACATATTATACAAAATAAAATTAAAATAATAAGTGTGATAGTAGAAATGATACATGTGCTTATTTTAATTTAAAATCAATCACACGACGTTTGTACTGCAAAAAAACGTACACAGCTAAACACGTTTATCGAATACTCACCGGACTTGTCAAGCAAATCGAATGAACTTTAACGAATTCGCTTTGGAGTGGCGCATAGTATAATGCGGTATCTTTCACACGGCGTGACTTTTATCGAATAGTAAGCGAACAAATATTTAGTGGTGAAGTATCAATTGCATGCGCGTCATGTTTATTACTAGAAAAAGTTCGACGAATCTTTTATAGATAATGATTTATTGATTTCTTTGGTGGAAAAAAACCCCGTTTTGTGGGATCCCAGTAAACATTTTGGAGTATTTTGGAGTCGCTTTGACATCATATTGGAGATGCGTATGATTTTTTTGTCATGAAAGAGTTAATTTATAGTTCAGTTTCTCACATTTTTTCATATAAAATGTCTACTTTATCGGCTACAAATGGCGAAATTACTCCACCTGTCGGAATACAAATGAAGATAAAGTTGATGCGAACTATAATTGAAGCGTAATAGTGATAGAAACGTCACAAAACAGGACACTTCACAAAAAAGTGCAGAATCTTTAATTTTAAATACCATACCATATTTATTTATTTATTTACATTTTTTAGTAGTTTTTAGTAAAGGTATTTCAGGAATTAAATGTATTGTATGTCAGCATTATTACAATTAAGATATTATAATAAATTGCCCAGTAAAAATTTAGTGAAGTGTCCTGTTTTGTGACGTTTCTATCACTATTTCACTACAATTATAGTTCGCAACAACTTTATCTTCATTTGTATTCCGACAGGTAGAGTGGTTCCGTCATTTGTAGCCGATAAAACAGACATTTCATATGAACGACTGTGAGAAACTGAACTGTAAATCAACTCTTTCATGACAAAAAAATCATACGCATCTCCAATATGATGTCAAAGTCACTCCAAAATGTTTACTGGGTGTAATGTTTATTGAATGGAATTCCGAAGATGAAGGGAATTTTAAACCAACAACCTTACTGAAAAATATATTTATTTATTAATTTAAGATTTTTTTTATATCTTCAAGTTCACAATGGTGTAGTTTAATGTTTAAGGATTCGAGAAGTGTTTGATAAGTTCATCTGCGTTATATTATAACTGCATAATCAACTAACACTATAATTGTTACTAAAAATACATTTAATTTATCAGATGCTGCCATCTCTTGGAAATAAAGATTTCCAAACTAACTCCTGCTATATATGCAACTTCTTTCACATTAATTATTAATATCTCGTTGACCAAAACTTTTTAAATTTTTAAATTAAGGACACTTGTATTAACCTATTTAAATTTTATCAAATTCTGCAGAAAAATGTAAAATATTTAAGGTAAAAATTTATTTAGGCTGGAAACGGGAACTAATGTCAAAGGATAATTTTTATGTAATTCGACGTAAAACAATGTATGTTAAAGGTAAACCATGTTATATTTAATAAACTTTTAAAGTTATGATGCATATTTCATATTATTAACACTAATTACGCAAAATATAGGTATATTAATAAATTATTTAGAAAAAATAATATAAAATATATATTTAATTGATTTCTACTTTCCTGTATAATTGACACATAATTAGTTACGATACTTTACCTCTTACAACAACAGAATTTTTAAAACTAATGTATTTAAATAATTTTTTTTATTATTATTTTTGAATTTTCCGCGTCTTTTACCAACTTTATGCAAAAACATCACCAAATTTCAGAACAGAACCAAAATAAAAATGTGTAAAACCGGTTAAAATCAAATATTTATTAAAAGCGAATTTTTTAATAAAAGAAAATTACTAATAAACTTATATGATTTTTTAAATACTATTAGCTTTTAATTATTTGAAATAAAATAATTATATTAAATATATAAAAATTATATTAAATAAAAAAAAGAATATTTTATTTATTATAGATAATTTCGGTTTTAAAATATGTAATATTTATATAAATTTTATATTCAATGTAAATGGTTACCAACTTCGATAAACTCAGAATTTAATATGTGCAAAATTTGTCACATTTTTTTATGTTGGTATATAGCCAAATTATTCTAGCAGCATCTAAGGTATTAAATATTATACCTATTCATTATTCTCTTTGACTTCTAATAACTCAAGTAAGTGTCCATCCGGTGTCCATCCATCAAGAGGCTTCCATTTTCTAAAGACAAACTTTTTGTGCATATTTTTTGAGGTAAGTTATTTAAAAATTAATAATATTTTTTTCTTTTAATTTACAGTAAAATCTGATTTGCTCTTTGTTGTAAATATTATTTTTATTAACAGTAAGATTGTGTTAGTAATAAAGCGATCCATTTTGAGACTGATGCTTGTTTGGATGTTAAAATATTGTTTTTAATATATTAAAATTTACTTGTATTTGGAAAAGAATAGAAAAATAGTATAACTAATATTTAATTTAAGTTATTTGATAATTATTTGCAAAAATTAATCATTCTTATTTTTTGTACACGAGCACAAAGCGAGGGCAAATGATGGCCGATTTGTTATTGTTCGACAGGTGGTTTTTAAAAAGTAAATATTTTTTTAACAATGATTTTTGCAATATGCATAAAAAACGTTCGATTGCATAAAAACTGAAATAAATTATTTGATGGTAACGGGGGGGGTACAATATTTTGAAGCCCTAGCGTTTCTTGAATAAATAGGATTATATTTTATCTCCATCTATGTTATTTAACTTTGGTAATTTCTAATTGGACACTTAACCATTTCAACTAGATCAAAAAGATCACTTTCATGTGTTTAAAAATTATACAATTTATACAAAGTTACTACGGAGCTCTGGATGATATAGAATTTGCAACCTTCTACCGTTCTAGATCAATCTGTATTTCATAGGTTCACAGAAACACGTGTCTGCATATTTGCATGTGAAAATAAGTGAGAATATTATTCATTATTATAAAACTTTTTATAGTTTAAAATTTGTTGAAAATATAATACTAAAAGAAAGTTTAAATTAAAAAATACACTTTAGTAGTTCTATAATCCAAGATTTTTAGTAGAAAAATAGAATTATTTTTAGCGGTTAAATATGAATATTAACCCTTAAATAAATAATTAAATAACTAACCAAATTTGCCATTAAAAACATGAGTTATACACGTGGCCTAATTAGAACCAATCACGAGTCTGTAATCATATTTACGATAATTTGTTTGCTTTAAATTGAACTCTTAATTCAACAATTTCACTATATAAGATTTACAAAATATTTAACCCAGGGTACCCTCACTTAGTGTACAATTCATCAATGTCGCTTTATGCGCCATAAGTCGCCATTTTTGGAATAGTGAACTAAGATGCTCGGCGACTATACATAAATATATATTAATATTGTAGTTTTATTTTGTGTTATGCTTTGTATCACTTTGTATACAATTATTTGCATTTGTTTAGTACTATACAAAAATATTATGTTTTAATATGTGGTATCACTGAACTGCACTGAACTTTAGCTCAGTGCACTCCCTTCACCCTTCATTCCCTTCAAATGTTGAGTCGCCGAGCATCTTAGTTCACTATTCCAAAAATGGCGGATTGAGGGCGCCATAAGCAGGGTACCCTCACTTAGTGTACAATTCTTCAATGTCGCTTATGGCGCCCTCCGTCCGCCTTTATTGGGTTAGTGAACTAAGATGCTCGGCGACTCAACATTTGAAGGGAATGAAGGGTGAAGGGAGTGCACTGAGCTAAAATTCAGTGCAGTTCAGTGATACCACATATTAAAACATAATATTTTTGTATAGTACTAAACAAATGCAAATAATTGTATACACAGTGATACAAAGCATAACACAAAATAAAACTACAATAATAATATATATTTATGTATATATATAAATATTATGTTTTAATATGTGGTATCACTGAACTGCACTGAACTTTAGTTAAGTGCACTCCCTTCACCCTTCATTCCCTTCAAATGTTGAGTCGCCGAGCATCTTAGTTCACTAACCCAATAATGGCGACTTATGGCGCCTAAAGCGACATTGAGTCGCCGAGCATCTTAGTTCACTAACCCAATAATGGCGGACGGAGGGCGCCATAAGCGACATTGAAGAATTGTACACTAAGTGAGGGTACCCTGGCCATAAGCGACATTGAAAAATTGCACTCCAAGTGAGGGTACCTTGTCGGTTTGTGACCCTGTCCTAAGCTTTGAAGTGTATATACATTTTGGCGCTGTCTGTACAACAATATTTAGCATTCGTACACCCTCGTGGCACCTGTTACTTCGACTCACTTCGACTAACAACTAACTTCGTCAATTTGTCCGAATTATCACGAATTGATTTTTAAACTCAGATCCGTATTGGATAGTGAGGGCCTCGTTAAATTAATTAAAAACCATATGTTCTTTATATGCATTTATTAAAAAGCTTTATTGAAAAGTTTATATTTTTTTAAATTTATTATTAATTTCATTTTTGAGTTTCATTTAATTAATTATGAAGTTAATAGATTATGCGAATATTTTGCGAATGTATTTTTAAGAAAGAAAAGTGAAAATAATTTATAAAATAACAATGCAACAGTATTTTTATTTTTATTTAAGTTATTACTTGAACTTGAAATATAGAATAACAATTACGTAATAAATCAAATAAACACAATGGAGTTAATAAGTAAATTACCAAATTTTTAATTACTTTAAACTACTTTAAATGATATTTTTACTGAGAACACAAATGATAGGATTTATATATTTTATTACTAAGTAAAGTTACTTTTATTCGACATAGCCACCATCAAACATCTTTTATAATTTATAATTCAATTTTACAAATTTCTAAATATTTAAGTAATTCATTAATTAATTTTGAATCACTTAACAAAAATTTAGTATTAACAGGAAAAGTTTTAATAACATCTAATATTTCACTATTCAATTTTAATCTTTCTAACCTATATTTTATGCATTCAAATATAATATGATCCAAAGTTCCTTCTTCACCACATTGACATCTATCGTCAGATTTACATAATTAGATTTACGTAATTTAGTACAGGTCAGCTGGAGTTTTGCAATGATTACTTTTGATTCTGATTATAGTTGATATAGTTTTGCGGGACTTATTTCCAAACCATCTCTTCTTACTTAAATTTGGATGTAACATATAATAATCTCTTCTTTTTCACTGACTTTTGTTAATGAAATCTTGGTTTCTCAAATTTAAGTTCAATTTTTGGATTATATTAAAAACTTCATATAGAAAATAATTATTTTGTAGATATCTTGTATAAGAATTACATTTTTGGACAAAATGGATCACTCACATGATGATAAACCTAAAGCTACATCACAACAAGAGCAAAGTGCAGAAACACCGTTGTGCAGAATCCAGAGTGATGCAGAGTCAACTACTACATGTGTAAATATACCATAATTAGTTAGCTTCTAATTTATAATGTGGTTTCTCTCTCTCTCTCTTCTCTTCCTCAACTTCCATTAGAATAGTATCAAAAAGATTCATCTCTTTTATCTTGTAGAATTTATATTTTCTTCGATAAGGGAACGATTTGTAGGTACCATCTTTGTAAAATGGCATCTAATTAAGTTTGAAATCATTTTAGGTCTTACCCGCTAGTGTCTGTAACGAGGCAGCTGTCCTCCAAGGTAAGACAACTTAATTGAACATCCCACAATGTCTTGGAATTGGTAATCTAACTAGGATATATCATTTGGAATTTCAGTAGAAATGGAACAATCCACCACCAAGTTTACAGGACCGACAGTCATTGCGTATAACGATTATTCGGATAGTAGTAGCTCTGACGAATATAGCGACTCGTACGAATTCGTGTACCATGAAGAAACTCCACCAGTAGTTTATGAGAGTGATGACGATATTTGCTATCCAGAGATTGTCAATGGGACTGTACGACCGGATGGTGTTATAGTAGATAACCTAACGAAAGAGGACTATGACAATATTTGCCTTCCGGAGATAGTCAGTGGGACTGTACTACCAAATGGAGTCGTCGTGCAAAATGCCCCTCCTCCAATACCGGATTTACTAACTGGTGAGCCATTAGAGGAAGACGACGACGAAATTTGCCGCCCAGAGATCGTCAAAGGATTTGTAACTTGGTACGGAATCATCCCAGATGACAGTGTTGAGGAAACTCCAGCTAACGAGGGATCTACTGCTCCTACCGATGAGGTAAATAGATAGATCAATTTGGCTTGAAATATTTGTTCTTCATACTTTTGATTTGATTGAAGAGAAGACGGTACCTAATGAGTCGTTTTGTTTTAGGCAACCTTTGAAGAGATTCTGGATACTTCCACGGAAATCCAGGAAAATTTCAGCATAAATGGCGAATCATCGACGACGAGGTAAGATAACCGAATGATAAACTTTAATTATAATTGAATTGAAGAATAATTTTGTAATTCTGTTGTACTCTCATAATTTTAGACAAATGATGAAGAGGACCTAGAGATGGTAGAATCGGAATTGAAAACTGGTTCCGACGACCTACAGAGCAATATTGCTGAAGGTCCACACATCGAAGACGAGGTAAGATAAAGACATAATAAACCTTAATTGGTTTAGAATAATTTTGTAATTCTATTGTACTCTTATAATTTTAGAGGACTGATGAAAAGGATAAAGAAGTCATCGATTTCGAAGATGAGAAATGACAGATTCTGAAACAGGTAAACGTTGACGAGCTCGACATCTAGTCAGCAAGAAGGTTTAGGATGATTGAAAGGCGGATTAGCACAACAGGTAATAATTGTAACAAAAATAATCAATATTGTTATGCAATATTATAAATGTTGATTACTGATTTCATTATTCAGACTGCAGAAAGTGCTATTAAAGTACTGCCTTTTAATTAATTATGATGATAATTGTCCGATCCGATTTAAATTGTTAAATTGGCTGTAGAAAACGATCCTACTCTTGCAACGACAGTACTAACAAGATTCAGAAGACTGTACTTTTGATGAGACCACAATAATTTTAGACGAATAATGAAAATGACAATGAGATGTTATGTGAAAAATCTGAAAGGGAAACTAGTTAATCGAAAACTAGGAAAGAGAACTGCAGGATAAACATATGGTACAATTACGTTAGAATAATTATCAAATTGAGGGAATGATAAAATTGAGAATCGTATCACTACTACTAGACACCAGCAGTAATGTCCGAAAGCGATTCTGAACAGGAGGATTCAGAAGAGGGGGCTGTAGGGAACGGCAATAATAACGCCTTACACGGAGCATGATCTAGACATGCCCGAAATCCAATTGGAACAAGTAAGCTTTAAGACATGTTTTCGTACATGCCTAAACACTTAAATCACTATTAAAACATTAATGTATTTTTTGATGGTTTAGCAAAGTTCCCATACCCATTTCGGTTTTCCTAGTCGTGTTTTCCATGACCATGCTTTTGTTATGCTGGATTAATAATGGGTTTAAAATGAAAAAGGAATTTGAAGTCGATGAAGCAGCCAATGAATGATGTAAAAGATTATTTTAGATTCAGATTGTAAAGAAGAAGAACTTCCTTTTGTTGAACTTCAATCTTTAAAATATATTCATTTGTCTTCACATATTCTTTCTTCATTCTTCTATTCTTCTTCGCTGGAACTTATTCTTAATACTTTCTCATCGTAGGATTAGCAGGATTGTCACTATTTTCAGAACAGCACTAATATGATTTGCGAAGTAAGGCAGATCCACTCTTTAAATATTTTTAGTTAACAAATTACTTGTTTATTTCTCTGTTACATCAATAACACCCTTAACTAAAGCGATGGACGTTTTAAAATATGTAATACACGTTAAATAGCACTCAGGAATTCTGTGATTATAATAATTAAATTCAATAGATTATTATTTCTTGATTATTAAATATAGACACAGTTAGAGATGTTGATTGTTTTAAGTTTAACAGACTTCTGAGTTCTGGAGCACGAATTAGAAAAGAATAGCACAATGATAAATCAAACAATTACTATTATTATACGAACTGGTTCATGTGGCCTTGCTTGTGATAAGAAGACAATAATATAAAATCAATTAAAGTAGAACAAAACATGAAACTAATAAAATTTGTTACAATAATATTTAACAAAACTAAGCATGATTTGTCAAAAGATAAATTCTTTAAATTTATTTTAATAAATAAAGTAATATTATTCAAGATAAATAAATGCATTTTAGGTTTGTGATATAATTGTATATCTTTTTGTATATAAAAATAATTTAATGTATATAATTTGTTTACTAAATTTGAATATTACAATAACAAGATTGAATAAAAGCATTTATAGCAATGCAAAGATACAAATTAACTGTAATTCTTTTCTTTTATAATGTCTCAAAAATAAATATTGCAAATACTTTATTATAAATAAAACATTTCTTTGCCAAAAAAGTTTTTTCTTTTGTATTTTATAGCTAATTGGGTTTCGAACGGTACGAATCAGGCCCCGGTTCAATATAGCCCCCTAAAACTCTGCTCAATTATGACTAGATACGATTGATTGTGTTTATTTGATGAAAAGAAAATAAATTCAGATAGACAATTGATTTAGAAGTTAAAACATTAATAATTTCAGATAGGCTCGAAAGCAATTGTGAGGCAAATTTGGCGAAGAAACTAAAAAAAACAAGCAATTTTGGAAAGGCTGAATGGCATAACATAGGCTTCTTTAATTGCTGTTCCATTGTTTTGAGTTTGAGCTAAAAAAGAGCTAATATTGAGTCCCCCATTCGTCTTGGTACAGCACTGGTAGTATATTGATAAAACTAGCTATCAGAACGTCAAATATCCAATTAATACAGAAGTTATTAACGATTCAAATAGTCATTTTTAGACCTATATAATTAAAGTTGTATAAATTTAGAAAAAATGACTGCTCTTGACTTTATTTCATTTTCTACCCACTTCCCCACTTCTATTGCCATCTCTGTTGAACAACAAAGTGTAAAAGAGATGCAGAATTAAACGTCATAGCTCCTGAAGGTAACACATTAATTAAAATACTTATTATAAAGTTTACGCTGACAAGCACCCTAAGCTCATATGGTCTAAATTGAACGTAATAATGAAATAACACCCTAAAATATAGTTTCAATGGGCTTGTGTACTTACTTTTAGGGGTTGATTTTTTAATTATTGGCGTTTTTATTTTATTAAATATCTAAATGTTGACAGAGATATAGCTATTAAAAATATGAATTGTAGTTTTAGCGCTATATATATCGGCCTTGTTTATGACGTAACATGTCGCACTATTAAGGGATAGGTCAGTTATTTGTTATATGTGTATGTATTCTGTGTTAAGTATGCTATCTCTTTTACGCTCTGTTGTATAAAAGAGATAACAACAACGTTACATATACGAGTTTCCTATAACGTTGGATCCCTTTAATAATTAAAAAGAATAAATGACTTTATTGTTAATATTTCTTAAAATACAATGAGTTATTAAAAAGTAGTTGGACATTTGAGATCCTGGTAGCCAACTTTATCAATATATAGTTCAGGTTTATAGAAATTAAGACATAGGACACAAGCACGTTACGATAGTTCAGCGGTGACACTCCCCCACTCCTTCCCAGGGCATCCCAGCCACTGACGTATGCAGAGCACATTGCGTAATGATCTCAAACTATGCCCGAACGTCGTACGAGTCATGGACTAGCGTTGGTCTCAATTGATAAGAGAATTTCTCCTGCTATAACTTTCAAAACATTGACAATCAGTGGTTGACTAGTACGAGAATATTTTTTACGGTAGCGATGCATTCATGACGTCACAGTAACATCTTGAAACTGTTTTTGTTTATAGTTGTGACGTCATTTTAAATATTTAAGCGTTTATAAAGTGTGAAACGTAATATAATCTGCGTGTGATACATTAGAAGTATAAAAAAGTCTAATTATATATATTGAAAAGAAAAAAAGATACATGAAAGAAAGTAAATCTTATACATCCTCTCATTTGTTTAAGAAAAAATGTTTTAATTACATATTTAAGAGATTAAATAAGTGCATTATCTTATAAATAGTAAAAAAACGGAAATATTGTACTCGGATTTTAAGATTTAGAAAAAATAGTTTTATCGTTTGGTTGTTCTCATACTGAAAGATATTGATGGGACTTAAACATGCGACATCCAACATTTATACATTTACATTCATAATTTGACGTCATTTTGACATGAGTGTACTAAATGTGTTGTACTTTTAACGTACAGACTAGAGCGAATTAAAATTTTCACACCAGAGAGACAGTTTTGTTGTCAAAAACATGTTTTGTTTATTTTAAAACAGTCTGTTCACACTGAACATTCTGGTTTTGCTTTTAGTGTTTTTCTGTGTGTCCCATAACAATTATAAACATGATAAACAACAACTGACAAGCGCAAATGTTCACAAAAAACAAAACTGCATGTTCAAAACAAGCAGAGAAAAAAACGTGTTTTATTTGATCTTACCGACTCCAGATGGGAAAGTGTTTTGTTTACTAAAACAGTTTTTAAAGACAAAACAAATAAACAATATCGGTATTTTGCGATATCACTGAAGTGTGTTCGTCCTGTGGGGGAAAGGAAGTATGGTGGTGAATCGAACACTGTTCACCGTTCGCACGAGGGGTGCAATGTCAACGGATTTGTCCTCATTCGTATACCACCATAGCCACAACACCCACGACTACCAACATCGGTGATAAGTCGACCGATATGTTTTCTGTTATTGATTATGTCACTTCCGTCAAGTCCAACTACGTAGCAAATGGGTCATGACCAATGTGACGATACAGGCTGCAGGGAATCCGTCACTAAGTTTACTCATGTCGTTATCAGTTGGACGGTCTAGCTGTCGGTAATCCTACTTACTACAAACGGAAAAAGCTAAACACTAAATTGCGAAAAATACGTAAGTTGATTATTTTATATGAAAATAATTGACGTTGCCTGACGGACGTGGTTTTGTTGTCATAACTTCAAAATATTGTTATTATTTCTTATCAGTACAAACTGTGATTCACAAAAAATGTATATTAGAAGCCAAATACACCGAAATTGGTCTGGCAAATTAAATTTAAGCTAGAGTTAATTGAAAAGGATGTGTTCACATGCACGTGTCAGATTAAACACACTGTTTAATGCCTGTTTCACACCAGAGAGACAATTTGTTGTCAAAAAACAAAACAAAATCATATTTTGTTTTATTTAAAAACAGTTCTGTGTTTAGCGGTTAAGGTTTCAACTTTTCTTTTTTTTAATTTTTTTTAAATTTATTTATATTATTGCACAACATATTAAGTTTATTGTGCAAAAATTTGAAGTCGATTGGAGTAAAACTGTCGAAGATATAGAGTTTTAAGTCTTCACCTCTCTGGTCTGGTTTCATGTTACTTTGAAACTTCTCACACATAGCTTTTTCAGAGTCGGTGCCCTCTCTAGCTCAAATTCTACTGGACCGATTCTTTTGAAATTTTGCACACTCTTTCTGTACATAAATGCCGAGGTAACGCTGTCGAGTTTTTTTAATTTTAACGTATTTTAAAATAAGAAAGTTTCTGATTTCTTTCATGAAAAATCGGTATTTTGACTTGCTGTAAAAAATTGGAAAATCAATAAAAAAAGGAAAACTCGACAGCGTTACCTGCAGAAACTTATCAACTAATGAAATCATTTTGGTTTTTCGATTTCAGAAAATCCAGTGATGAGTTATGAGTGGCACCGCAATGTTACTTTTTTTTATGACGTCAGCGAAGATTCACTGTCAATGCCTCATTTCTTGATATTTATTTATGAAAATTTCACAAAGTATTCTTCAAATGTTACTTTATCATGTAATAATTATAGAAATAATTATATATTGACTGTGTCGTCAAAAAACATTGTCGAAAATATGCTTTTTTTTTATCGTCTTGACCTTTTCTCTTATTAATTATCAACAATGGTTTTCAAACTCTATTGTTATATCCGCAGTGTTTATTTTTAAAATGTATTCTGCACCAAGGCCTCCCTGATTCTTTGTCTTTACTGAATAAGAGCAGGTCTACAAGCAGGCTTAAGGAATGTCAATGTTTTCAATTACGTTCAAATTAAGGAGATACATCACTGAAAATTAATACCAAATTTTATAATGGTCATTATGTGAGGTGTTTAAAATATTATAGAATAAATTCAGCGACAGTTAAGTCGTTGAAAGGAGGAGGGTAATACAAAATAATTCTGAAATAATATTTCTTTATTTTGTTTTTATTAAATATAGTATGTATTCGAGAATACATTTGCATTAGCACACACTGCAAGCGTATTTCAGCGATAACGAATTCGGGTGACCGATACGACAGTACGCCAAGTCAAACTTGTGTACTGTGGGGTGTATTGGAGTTGTTTTGAACTAACATAATTCATCATAAGAGCAAGCTTTACTTTAATTTTTATCGATACACCACTGTTATGAAAGAGACTATTGCATTCCCTTCTATTCTGATTGCATTTACAAGGTTCGGATAGGTTTAGCGTTGTAGCATGTATTCGTTTGGTTAAAATTCGCTGATATTCGGGTTGATTACATTTACACGGTTCGGATAGGTAAAGCGTAGTAGCGCGTATAATACGTCCGGCGAAATTGGCTAATTTCTTTAAAATGGAAATCATAACGTCCGGCACGCGTGCTATTTGGTAAAAATACAAAACGAAATTCAACGAAATATTTAGGAAATCAAGGCAACCACAAACCAGATATATTATAGCGTAGAAAAATGTTTAATTTAAGAACTTGTCTTTTGCGTGTGTCCAGTATTTTTCAACAGTTAATTATTGTATTCTAAGTAATTATTATTGTATTATTAATTCAAAGTTATTTTTAATTTTGAGCTCAGCGATTTATGTGCGCCGGATTTTCCTCTGAATTAACTGGGAAGCCGTAGTTTTGGAAAAATTACATATTTTTATTTTTTGCTGTATAACTTATAATTCATAAAAGATAGAAAGTTGAAATTTTGGATGTGTATTAAATTATAAATTATTTAAATATATTAAAGTTGAAATTTTATATATGGGCTAACTTTGGCACCTAATAAGCTTGTGTCCTCATTTTTTAGTGGTCAATTTCTCAATTGTTGATTGAAATTTATGTTAATAAATGTATATTGGCGTGTCTATTTTATTAAATATCTAAATGTTGACGGAGATACAGCAATTAAAAATTTGAATTGTAGTTTTAGCGCTAGAAATGGTCGGCCATATTTGTATGACGTGAAATGTATTTTAACTTCAGTTATTTGTTGAGTAGGTCAGTGCTGTGGTAATGTTCTGTAGCTGTTGGTAGTCGAAATAATCAAGTTAAGTCAAAGAATAATAAGTATTTATTTTATTTAACCCTGCTAAGGCAGACATAATATTGAAATTTGAGTGTTCCTTGAAATAGCTGTGAATAATATTTGATATTTTGATATATAAATACATATAGCAGAGATTTATGAGCTGTAAGGTTGGTAACCTTACACAAGGATTGTGATGTCACATGCACTTGGAATGTTGAATTCCTTTAATAATTAAAGAGACAAAATGACTTTTTTAATTGTTAATATCTCTTAACATATTAGGAGTTATTAAAAAATAATTGAACATTTGAGGTTCTAGTAACCCACTTTACCAATATATAGTACACTTTTGTAGAAATTAAGACATAGGACACAAGCCCATTTACAAATAAAAAAAAAATCCCAAATTTTGAAAAAAATTTATATGAAAAATTATTTGTTGTTATATGTAAAATATGGAACCAGTTAAATATTTCAATTTAAAAATGGAATTAAAATTTGAAATAAAATTCAATTCACACACAAAAAAAAAGACGTCGCTTGCAAAAAAGGGATCACTCTGTGATTGCAGGCGAACTATTCATATGATGTATTTTGTAACATATGATGTATTCCCTTAATTATTTAGTTTCTAATCGTATACTCATATGTGGTGTTGCTGGTTTTACCCAGTGATTTTTATGATATAAGGAAAGGATACAGTTCAATAAATAATTAAATAAATAAATACTACGAGTATAACTAATTCTAGTGGTTTTAGACCTTTTGCTTGTGTACATAAATGAATATTTACATCCTATACCCAATACAGTGCAACCTTCATTTCAAGAAAAAATATTGCACTTTTTTTTAAATTTGAAACAAACGATATGGGTTAAAATTTCATAAGTTACATATGTTTTAATGGCGCAACTTTTACAATTTTCAAAACAATAGAAAAATCTAAATTTCGTGTGTTAATAAAGCAGTTATCACCTCTCATAACTTGGAACAGAAATAAAAAGTCCACGCGTTTTCTTCTACGAGTTGTAAAACTAATGTATATTAACATATTTATAGGTTAGAAAAAAAAACACTTTTCATATAATTTTTTCAAAAAAACGTAAAAAAACGTCGACCGAGGTTTTGAACAGTGTGGAAAAATACCACGTTCGAATAAGACATGTTCAGACTAAAATTAAAATTAATGTTCAGAACAAAATTAAAAATGTAATAAATTCTTCATACCAGGAAGAATGGAACGAAGAAAGTGATAATAAATTAAGGGAAGTAAAGCCATCCCTTAAATTTGCAAACAAGAGTTACCGGTCAGAGTAAATAGAATGCTGGAAGTAGTAATATGTAGACTCATGATAGGTTATACAAATCTGACTCTGATGTGAACAATATAACAACCTACTAACGGTAAATCATATTATTCTTCGATGCTCAAGGTACTCATCGCACAGACATATGCCTGAGGAATATAGGCAGATATTTGAAAGCAGGGAAAGTCTTAAAAACCTTATTGACTTTATCAATAAAACTAATTTAATCTCTTTATTTTAAATACCCATACTCGTGTCTACAAGTTGTAAATGTTTATAAATGTATGTTTTGTTTCAATTGTATTTTTAAAATCTAAAAATGTTATTCATTATTAATAATGAAAATCGTTTTCAACTTCTGAATCTGATTCTTTAGATAAAATCTGGTTCATTCTTAAGATAATAAAAAACGTGAGAGGCTGCGCGGGGATAAGGAGGTGGATATAATACGTCACGCTGCATTACATGATTTGCGAACTGGTTTTTGTGTTGCAATATTATTCTCATTGCATTTAAAAAAAAAACAAGCTATTAATAGATTATGTATTTATTTTAATTCATTTTTAAGAATGATAGAAAAATGTATATCCGTAGCAACTTTTGTTTATTGTTCAAATAAGTTATTCTTCTCATTTTAAAATATCTTGTTTCTAATTAAGGCGGATGAAGATAGCTGGAGATTTCTGAAGGTAAAACAACTGGGGTTTCTTTAAGGTATACTTTTGTCAAAACGATAAAAATAAAGCATATTTTCGATTATGTTTTTTGGCGACACAGTTAATATATAATTATTTCTATAATTACTACATGATAAAATAACATTTGAAGAATATTTTGTGAAATTTTCATAAAGAAATATCAAGAAATGAGGCATTGACAGCGAATCTCCGCTGACGTCACAAAAAAAAGTAACATTGCGGTGCCACTCATAACTCATCACTGGATTATCTGAAATCGAAAAACCAAAATGATTAGTTGATAAGTTTCTGTATTCATTTTTAAATTTCATACAGCAAGTCAAAATAGCGATTTTTCATGGAAAAAAATCAGAAACTATGTTATTTCAAAATACGTTAAAATTAAAAAATTTAAAAAAACTCGACAGCGTTACCTCGGCATTTATGTAAAGAAAGAGTGTGCAAAATTTTAAAAAGATCGCTGCGGTAGATTTTGAGTCACTGACTCTGAAAAACCTAAGTGTGAGAAAACGCGTTTAAAGTTTCAAAGTAACACGAAACCAGACCAGAGAGATGCAGACTTAAAACTCTATATCTTCGACAGTTTTACACCAATCGACTTCAAATTTTCACACAATAAAATTAATATGTTGTGCATTAATATAAATAAATTAAAAAAAACCGGAAAAAGCTGAAAACGACAAACGGAACCTCAGAAACAAACCATTTAGTTCGTAAAATTGATGTAAGATGGAACTTAAGAAAGCAGCATTATTATTACTTGCAGTAATGAATAATTCTTTCATTTATTAATGTTTACACTTGTAAACTGCAGGATTTAATAAAATTACTACACACAACAAAAGACATATTTTATTTTTATTTTTTGCCGTTATTTATTAAGTAAGAAATGAGCTCATGACTTATTTACATAAAACTGTATTATTAGTTTTTAATAAGCAGAACGCAGAACACATAGACGTTAAAAATTAAGCGATAAAACAAAAATTCAATTTTAAATAGTTACATTTTAATCACCGTTCTCATTAAGTGTTTAGTAGTACAGTGCTGCCACCACTTAGCGAAATCCACAACTAATATTTACCCGATGCTTACGTACATTATTCCACAAGATAGCAGTCCCACTGCGACCCGCGTTTGATGCTAAGATATGAATTTCAAACAGTATAAGTGAAAAACGATTTCTTAATTTTATAACTCAACAAGTGCTGAACCAAGTAGGATCGCGCGCTCAATATATTTAAATGAATAATTTTTAATTAATTTCAATGATCTTTAATATATTCGACATTTTTATATATAATAATTATTTTTATTTATTGTGATTTTATATTTATTTTGTGTAATAAGAATTATTTTCTTATTTAAAAGACATTTTTTAATATATATTTTATCTTGTGCCAATTTGTGAATTATATTTTCTACAATGGTTCACGGAAAATTATACTGCGAAAATGTAAGTTTCTTTTAACTATATATATTTTTCAAATTTAGATATCTAAGAATATTTCATACTTTTTATTTTGTATATTTGAAGTTGGATTTAAAATCCTTATTTCCTTTTATTCATGTAAATTTATGTCTTATTTTATGCTATTTTAAATGCCTTTAATGCTTAAGAACTTGTGGGAGTATAGTAATAAACAAAAGGTTGGATTAATTTTTCAAAAAGCAGTAAAATGGGTAACAAAACGTTTCATATATTAAGTAAAACTATTTAAATAAGAGGTAACTTTTGTTGTGATAGACAAACCATTAATATCTAGTGTTTACCGGGTGTGGTACTTCTGTCACCAACGATTTCACCTACCAATTTTAGATATATAAGGAAACTATACCGCTGCCTAATAAGTTTATGGTTATTATTATGGTAAAAGAATACAGCGCTGCTTTGCGAATCGAACCTTAAGACACATTTCAATTAGATATTATGTTTTTTTCATATAGATTTAGTTACAGACAATATGTTTTAAGCAGCGGTGTAGTTTTCTCGAAGTCGAGTATGCGCTGCGTATTTTCTATACGCTGGTCGTTTGTTTGTGCCACCTACAATTAATTAATGAGCACCGGTAGCTGATTTCTTCAGTATTCTTAAGTTCTAAGTTACTTCACTTGTTTAAGGCTTATATTTAACGTCCATTTATTGGTGCGTCTTACTACACCACCCGCAAAACACGGCTAGTTTTCCCTGTGAGGTGACTAGTATATGTGTCATCCAGAAACCAATGCGGTAAAGCAAAACTTATCGGAAAAAATTAATGTCTTTTTGGATAGCAACACATTGGAGAATATAACAATATGTAATCCTTTAATAATTCATTTGGTTTTAAACATTACGGGGTTTGATCATCATCATAACTTATTTTATAAGAACATTTAACAACATATATTAAATCTGTTTTGCGCGGCTACACTAAGTCTAAAGATTTAATTCTTTTCAGTCTTCAGTTTTCTCTCTAGCGTTGTTGTAGGTGTGCTATAGTTCAAATTACGAGAGTATACGGGGTATTACGGGGTATAAACTGCCGATATAACTAAAAAGCACGGACTCACTTATTTTTCTATAATGAATATAGGAACGAATAAGATAAAATTCATTATCGTATTATAGATTTATACCGCTCTTATAACCTCTTTTAAGTATAAGTCGACATTAACGTGTTAAGAGTCTTTCCTGGCGAATTTCCTTATTACAATAACCACAGTTTTCATCTCTTTCTAATACATTATGTTTATAATATAATAAAAATTAAAAATTTAATCAGTAATTAACAAAAAAGGGCTTAACCGCATATTACCATCCGCTAATTATTAAACAATATTAAAATTTTTATCAAAGTGACTTAATTACTATATTTGCGGTTTTGTTTAATTTTGAATATATTCCAATTAATTATTTGTTATTCCGCTGCGCTGCAATCTCACAACAACCGTGTTATAGTTAGCAAAAGATGTTTTTTATTTTATTATTGGGTATATATTCATAAGAAGTAGAAGTGGAGTCCACATTCGTGGCACAGGCGGTATAATTCATAGGGCACTCAATTTGATTTAAATATTTTTACTATAGTAGTGAGTTTGTAAACGATTAATTAGGGCCCCCTTCTGTAAGTGTCTTAAACTATGAAATATAGAAAATTTTCTTGCAGTTTCTTAAATCAGTTTTCTTACTTATATAGAAAAATACAACTTCCACTTTCCAGCTTTAATAAAAATGTATACTTCTACTCTTTCAATTTAAATCACAGGTTTTGTTGATGGTTTCTCAGGCTTCCTGGGCAAGTAGCCTTTTATCGCTCCCAATAATGTTCTTCTTCTTTACATAGTTTTAATCCAGGGTGAAAAAAAATATTATTTATATACAAAAACAAGTTATTGTTTGAACATTTTGGAACATTTTGCTTTCTAAGATAAACATACGTGAATCGTCCAATCAAGTTACATGTACAATAATACCTTTTATCGGATTCAATACTCAGATAACTCATAAACACAACTGAATAAAATATAACGCAGATAAACTTGTCGAATACTGTTGAAACTCGAATAACGTTTTCGTCGTTATCTCAAAACTGAACCCACTAATGAACTACTGATAATGTAACACATATATGAATTACGTTTCTATATAACTATATAGCTTTTGAATTTATTTTCGGTTTTACCTTATTTTGCGTACGATATTTACAAAACTTGTTACAGTGTCTCGTTTAATAATTTGGAATTTTATACATACCATATTTTAGTAATATCTGCCGTTTTGTAATACGTAGAGTTTATTTTTCTTCGTGTAAACAAACACGATCGCTAGACACATGACGTCGTGGATAAAATTAGAAATCTGCAACATGTTAGATAAATTCAGCAAAACGCTGCGCTGGACAGAATAACTATTTGTTTCTACGCTATATATATATTTATATGTATGTAGAATTAAAAAATAAATATCAAATTATAATATTCAGTAGCTATAAAAGAGAGAACGGTACATAAAGAGAGAGAACGATTCAAAGATCATTATACTTCTATACTATATTATAAACAAAATTACGGTTGATAGAATTTCCAGTAATTAATAATTAGAACCGTTTTCTGATTAGTTGTCTACGACGTTAATGATAAAAACAGTTGATTTTCACAAAAAAATGAAATGCCATCTTATAATAGCGCTGTTAATAAAATACGTTCAGCATTTTACCTTATAAACAAGTACTGGCTTCGTATTAACGTCAGGTAAGTTCGCGTACCAACCGACTCTTTCTTGGTATTTAGTTAAAAGCAGGTCAAC
Organism: Panorpa germanica; assembly: GCA_963678705.1. Classification (NCBI taxonomy): domain Eukaryota; kingdom Metazoa; phylum Arthropoda; class Insecta; order Mecoptera; family Panorpidae; genus Panorpa; species Panorpa germanica. The sequence continues at coordinate 5,313,935 of OY783219.1, forward strand.
ACTAGTACAAGAATAACAGCGGTACCAATGTTTATACGTATTACAAATATGTATTAGATATTATAGTATAACGAAACTTAGAAAAATTAGAAAAAGGATAATGATTGGGAGATATAACATCCTTCCTTCAGATACTTATTTGATTTAAATCTGACGTTAAATTTGAATCTGATGATAAATTTTAGGTAGATCATTAATTTTCTGACACTAAGCTTTCACAGTTGCGACGTTTGAAACGGTATTGATATTCTAAAATCGTTGTATGCAAGAAATAACAAAAAAAAATGAGAACCTAAATGTCATCTTGATGCGCTAAATTTTTACTCGGGAAATTTCGAGAAAAGAAGAAGAAATTTCAAAATGAATAGGGCTACAGAAAAGTAAAAAAAACACACTTAAAACATAAATAAAACAGTAATTTTGTAATAACCACTTTGATTATTAAAGGAATCTAAAATGATTAAAGAACTAAGCAACTGAAAACTTAAAAGTTGCATTTACGTAACAAACATATTACAGGTACATTTAGAAAGTGTTTAAAAACAGTATAAGAAAATACCGCTTTACTGTTTTATTACAACAGCAGATATCTTAACATTTCTTCTCCGGCAAAGTAAAGAGACGAAGGAGAGGAAAGGGAGGGAGACACACTACTCACACATCAACATATTACACACCTATACAAACACATAACAACGGCCATCTTGTTTTGCAGAATTGTTAATTATTAATTTGTTGATAATGTCAATTGATTTTTTAGCAAATCATTTTTTTAAGATTTACTAATTTACATAATTTTGTATATTTCTTCTACAAACTTGTGAAGGACAAGACACAAAGACATAGATTTATATTTTATTTATTTAAATATATATATATATTTTTTTAATTTTATTAATTTTTTTCTTATATACATATGTAAGTGTGTTTCTTTACTCTGAAAATTAAAACAATTTCTTTCTTATCTAAAAAAGAGATATAAGTAGAAACAACTATATATTTTAGTGGTATCAGTATAGTTAATCGTATAAATGTGTTATTCTCAGTGTTATAACTTCGAATAGTCGATCTAATTGTTGTCTAAGTATACCCGTAACTGTTGTACGGTTCGCTCAAAATTCAAATAAAAACAGTTAGTGAGAAGGTATTCTACATATTTCAAATTTTAACGACATTTTGAAGGTTAAATGATTTGGCAATGTTCCTGCGGTAACCACAATGTTTTTTATTAATTAATACACTAATTAATTAAAAAAAAATGTAACTGGTCAACCAGCCAGCGGATGTCTGCCCGCATTTTGCGGTTTTAACACAATTAAATAATATTTACGTTATCTATAAAGTGATAAGATTTTGTTTGGTACAGTCATAGGTCATGGATTGGTTCTCCTTGATAACATCTGGCCGATACTAATGAAATAAAGTCTTATTTCGGCACGGGACGACTGCATGAAAAAGGCCACACAACATTAAATTATATAATTTATTTATTTTTAATTTATATTTGATAAAAAAATTCCAAGAATATTTAAATTTATTTAACTATTCTATTTTTGATACTGGTCCTATTATTAGTTTAGTTTAAACGCCTCACCGTTTTCAGCACCTAAGTTGTCACAAGCTGTATAAGAAAATTATTTCTATTACAAAAATATAATTCATTTTAGATATGGTCATAGAAAAATATTCCACCACAAGTATTTTTTAATGAGATTGATCAATTAGCATTTTAATCATTCCAGCATAGCAATATGTTATTAAGAAATGGTAAGATACATCGTCGATGTCTAACGGGACATTAATTGCCTGCCACGAATGGATGTAACTGTATTCGCCATGTTTCCAACGTTGGTAGATGATTCTACTGGAGAAATACATAAGGCAATGAAGATGTACACATATTAAAAATAATAAATTTGATAATGTGAAGTAGATACGTCAACTATTGTAGTTAATATTTCTCATAATAGATGGCAACATTTTCTATGTAAACTATAATGTATGTATTATGGTGTTTATCTTTATTATATATAAATATTTTAAAAAAAAGTCGATTGCAACGCTATTCAAATAAATGCATACTGTATGCATTTTTATGATCTTATAAATAAGAAAATGGTTTTATAATAAATGTTGTGTGGTTTTTTATTGGTAAAAGTATCTGTAGTTTTGTCCGCTTTCTAAAACAGCATTTATTTTACTTGATATACAAATAAACAGTTAGCAAGAGAAATGTTTGGGTAACTTTCGCTTTTAAAATTTATATTATTTATATATTGTGCAATTATGAATAACATACACTGTCATACATTATTATTATTTAAAAAGAAATACATAATATTTTAAAGTTACGTCGAAGAATTAAATAAGAAGACCGAAGAATTAGTTACGGCCGATATTTTGATATTTAGTTAAACTATAGTTAATTCTAGTTTTGTTAAAGAAAAATGTAACCGAAGTATTTTACGTAGTTAAGCTACAGTTATATTTGACTCGAATAAAAATCAGAGCTGAGATATGAAACAAAGATTTATAGTAAACCACAGTTAAATGAGAATGGGCTTGTATCCTATGTCTTAATTTCTATAAAAGTGTACTATATATTGATAAATTTGAAATGTCCGATTATTTTTTAATAACTCCTTATATATGTCAAGAGATATTAACAATTAAAAAAGTCATTTTGTCTCTTTAATTATTAAAGGGATTCAACGTTGTACAGATTCCAAGTGCACATCACAATCCTTGTGTAAGGTTACCAACCTTACAGATCATAAATCTCTGCTATATGTATTTATATATCAAAATATCAAATATTATTTACAGCTATTTCAAGGAACAATAAAATTTCAGTATTATGTCTGCCTTAGCAGGGTTAAATAAAATAAAAACCTATTATTCTTTGACTTGATTGATTATTTGACTACCAACAGCTACAAAACATTACCACAGCATTAACCTACTCAATAAATAACTGACGTTAAAATGCATATCACGTCATAAAAATATGGCCGAGCATTTCTAGCGCTAAAACTACAATTCAAGCTTTTAATTGCTATATCTCCGTCAATATTTAGATATTTAATAAAATAGACACGCCAATACACATTTATTCATATCAATATCAATCAACAATTGAAAAATCGACCACTAAAAAATGAGGACACAAGCCCATTGCGCTGGTGTAAAACATAACATCTTTGTCACTATCTGAATCAATTCAGATTGCATACTTACATAAATTTGCTAAAATCGTAAAATATTATTTAAAAAAACAGTTGGTTAAATAATTATCTAAAAGAAAATATAAATTTTAAATTTACATAATTTATAAAACGTATATTATTCTGTATACATATAAACACGCCACAGCCTCTAGATTCGTTGTTACGCTAGTTGATTTCAGTCTCTGGTTGCCTGGCACGCGTTCATGCAAAATGTGAAGCAAGACTTTGAAAAGAAACACCTCGGAAATTCCAGTCGTGGACACTCAGTGAGCCGACATTCAAATGACCTTCGTCGACTACGTTTGTAACCACGGTTTAAAAGATAGGTACACTACCTGGTGAAAACACTAACATTATGTTATTTTGCTGGTAACGCTAAAACCTTGCAGTTGGTTTATGTTGGCAGCAACGAAAATAAATCTACTACATATTTAACTAAGGTGGCGTTAATTGCTCTGATTGTATTAAGTTTTGGTATCGTCTCATACGGAACAACCTTATACAACGGTATAGCTTTGTTTTATATAAAGCGATACCAAATCCACCGCTCTTATCTTAACCGGCAGCCGTTATCTTAATAACAATTATAAAATTTATAAAAGAAAATTAGCCAAAGAATCCCCCCACCATTAACAACACATTTTTTAAATGATCAAGAAATATGATGTTTCAACAAGAGGTGTCATTTTAAATCAACAGAAAAACGCAATATTTTCGTAAAAAGTAACGATATTTTTATCGTAATCCAAAGTATAAACTCTGAGGTTAGTAATAGAACACAATACCTGCCAAATATCCCCGCAATGACGGTTGAATATTGACAGCTAATATATATTCTACGTAACTTTATGTAATTTACATTACTCTATTAATTATATACATATTTGAACGTGGTATTGTTAAGGGAAGTGTCCACAGGTCCGCACTGCTCGCTACAGACGTCTCGTCTTTGAATAAAACGTTGAAGAAAAGAAAAGCGGGAGGGATGCAGATTATATGGGAAATTTTAATGATAGCACAATTCTCGTACCTATCGGACGAGAAAAACTCTTAGGCCGTCCTCACACGGGTCAACTGATTGCAAATCTTAGCCCCGAATCTGCCCGAACCGAATGAGAATGGAACTGTGTTGTTAGTGAGAGAACGAACGTGTATAGAAGTGAGAGAAAACACACGGCACGAACAAATCTAAACTGGTTTTGAACACGTTTTGAGCGACTATGTTTCTCGGTCGCAGGGCATGCTTTTCATGGTGACATCATGAGCACAGATGTGCACAAATACTATTCAAAAGTATTTAAATACATACGTATATACAATAAAATTCCCTATTATGCTATTGTTAAAAATTCTATAGAGTCACGAAACACGGCTCGACTAGTTTGCAATCAGTCGACTCGTGTGCGAAGTGCTTAAGTTTAAGAATTAAAGCCTTAACTGTCTCGGCCTGTAAAAAATGTATTGTGTAACCAAATAAATGTAATGGATTTGTTTCTAGATTTGCATGCTTTGCAATCGCAAAATGAATGAAGCAGTTTTTAATTCTCTTTACATCATTTTAAAATTTATTATGAGTGTTACCTAAGATATAAAACAAATCGCTGATAAATTGCGCCTACGCTTTTTGCTTTAGAAACATGTAAACATTCATCAATTCTATAAATATCTTTAATGTAGTGTACATACTGTATTTTCCAAGTCTGGTAATGATTCTAAGATCATGTTTGAATGATCTAAGTCGACGGTGTTTGGACAGTTATGTCCTTATAGCTTTTGCTAACAATTACTTGTGTTTTTTTAATGATTTGTATGTATTATTATTTTGCATTACGAGTAATACACTTCGCAGTACTTACATTAAGGGGTTACATGGGTTTCGTGTGTTCAAAAATTTTTTTTTTTTTTTTTTTTGCTTATTAATTTCTACAACATCTCAAGAATATTATACTAAATTTTCAAGTCGATCCAAATAATAGTTTCGGAGATACAGCCTTTGGAAGGTGTGCGCTCCAAGTCAGTTTTATTGTTATTAAAAAGTTTAAACGCGTTTTTCTGGGAACCGTGTTTTCAAAGTCGGTTGTCAAATTTTCTCGAAAACTACTCAACCGATCTTGATGAAATTTTACACAGGTGTTTAAGATACAATTTACTCGTGCTTGACGGAAGGATTTTTTTTTTTTTCAATTGCAACTATTTTAAAAAAAACAAAATGTCAAGCAAATTTACCTAAATTTTCATTTTTTTGTAAAAATGTCTGCCAAAATTCCAATTTTTATTTTTTTTTTTTTTCCTTCCGTCAAGCACGAGTTTATGGTCTTACCTAAAACACTTATTTTTGTTTTTTTATTTTAGATAATCTTGTCACGAGTTATGCTGACAACGCGGACGCACCTTTTTTTCGAGGCGTCACCGGAAATGACGTCACAATAGAAGAGTTTTAATTTTTTTTTTTTGAAAATTTCAGAAATTATTCTTTAAATATGTATCTATAAGACAGAAAAAAGTTTGAATTAAATAATTAATTTTTTACATAGAAAAAAAAATATTGAAAATAGGCCTTTTTTTACCCGACGAAACCCATGTAACCCCTTAAGATAGGTAGAAGTTAATTTGAATATTTAGTTTTATATCGTTACGTCATCAGCAGCAATGGAAAAACCAACATCGTTCGCGCGTGTATAATATGTAAGAACAAGAACCAGCAGGTACAATCAGTGGAAGAATGATTCAAGAAAAAATACGTTATATTTTATTGAATACTTTGTAGTTTTGTACTTGGTTCAACCTAAGTAAGATAGGACACAAAACGTAAATTCATTTTTTGTTTAACGTAATATTTTTTTAGTATTTAGCAAAGTTTATTACTTTTTCATTAACTTTAACTTTCAACTTTTTTTTATTATTATTATTTTTATTTATTTATATTATTGTACAACATATTAAGTTTATGGTGTAAAAATTTGAAGTCGATTGGAGTAAAACTGTCTGAGATATAGAGTTTTAAGTCTTCATCTCTCTTTGAAACTTTTAAATGCGGTTTCTCACAGTTAACTTTTTCAGAGTCGTTGTCCTCTCTAGCTCAAAATCTACTGGACCGATTCTTTTGAAATTTTGCACACTCTTTCTCTACATAAATGCCGAGGTAACGCTGTAGAGTTTTGTATTACTTTTTAGTTTTAACGTATTTTGAAATCGACAGAAACTTATCAACTAATGAAATCATTTTGGTTTTTCGATTTCACAGAATCCAGTGATGAGTTATGAGTGGCACCGCAATGTTACATTTCTTGTGACGTCAGCGTAGATTCACTGTCAATGCCTCATTTCTTGATATTTATTAATGAAAATTTCGCAAAGTACTCTTCTAGTGTCATTTTATCATGTAGTAATTATAGAACTAATTATATATTGACTGTGTCGTCAAAAAACATTATCGAAAATATGCCCCCGTTTTTGTAAAATATAACATATTATATGTTATTATATGAATATATGTTTTGTGTTAAAACTTTTAAAGTTAAAATTGAACACATCTAATAAAAGAATACCCAGATAGAAAATTGTCTTACAGTGATAGTTTTAAATCTGTTAGCTAGATACAAGGTAATTTCAAGGTTAATTTTCTGTCTGGATATTCATGAGTAATAAATCAACAAGTTGTCTGGCAATTCCCCGGATTGAGATACAGAAAAATGTAATAATTGTAACAAAAAGTACTTCCTTGATTTTTGCAAATATTAAATAAAAACTATTAATAATTTTCAATGACTTTTGTGACGTCACTGATGATTGTATCATTCATTAAACTTAAGAAATACCCAACACATTATAACACTAGATAGATTTACAACAATATGAATTATAATAGACTCGAAATAGCTTATGGAAAAAACACATTCCAAAATGCGGAAGGCATATTCATCGAGATGAGGAGGCTGGTGGGGGGCCTAGGGGGGTTAGAGAGAGAGAGAGGGAGGTGTTTTATGTTCTACATCAACGTGGATAACAACCATGCGGTAGTAAGGTACGGAGCTATGTCAATAACTACAGGTTTCAAATCTGCATTAAAAAATTAACCACATAAAGAATTAAAATACTTAAAAAAGTTTACGCGAATTTTGTGGATTCTTTATTAACCTGGTTCTTACGAAAAGTGATAGTTATTAATTAATTAAAAGTGAAATTTCATTAATTTGTTAATGTTTTTGACGGTTGATTATGGCGAAATATATCAATTTTCTGTTAATATGGTAAGAATATTTCAATAAATATTATATACTTATACTATAGACTTATTTATATAATTAGCTACTATATCAGCCTATGAATTGTATCAAGAAACCGTATCTTAAGAGTATGCAACAATTAGTACTGGAAGGTTGCCTATTTCGACCGCCATCTTGAAAACAAGATTGCAATCAGTGTATCTTAAAAACTATAGCTCCTACAAAAATTTCGTAAAGACCTTTTTTGTAGATAACAACATTACCTACAACTTTTATTAATTACTTTTCACTGTAACTTTTACAACAAAAAAGTTATAAGCTTAAATAAATCTTAAATTAAGTTGTGTAAAATTTTGTCATTTATTTCTATGTACTGATATATATTTTAAAAGAATTATGTATAAAGGAGTGGGGGTATTACAATTAAATGGCGCCAAAATTGAAGTGAAGGTATGTAATAACAGTACGTGTAACAGAATTCAAACTTGTTCTATAAATATCATATAACAGAGACTGCAACCAAACTAGGATTTGAAGGTGCTGATACTTTTCCGCTTTTGGAGTATGCTGATCTTCATCTTGAAACAGTTTTAGCTAGAAACGGTATTTCTTTTTGCAATTTTTTTTTGATCAGCGGGTCCAGCGATAAATATAGTTATTATCAATCTTATATGGGACTCAATTCCCTACAATTTGTGTAAACAACATTATTTTGTATATCTAATAGATATTAAGTACCGATATAAAGTAGAGCACTTCACTGTAAATTAGTAATAATGCTCTAATAGTATATAAACATATTATAGAGCATTTAAAAGGGTTTTATTGATAAATGAAATAGTTTTTACATAAAAAATGAATCCCACTGATAAGAAGTATTGCAAATAAAAGGCGTAAACAAAATACTTCGAATAGCATAGCCAAATTAATCACAAATATTTATTTACCAACGTTTCCGGTAACTCAGTGACACTTCTGAATTTTGAAACTGGTTTAAAATTACATTATCTATTTTATCTAGAACCTGAGTAACTTTTAATCTTCCTTATTCCATAAATCTACGTCACACGCATGTAACAATGTGGTTAAAGAAATAATATTTTGATGTAATGTATATTATTTAATTTTATGACGTCATTTTCGAATGATGACGTTGCATGAATACAGTGCCATGACATTTAATAAAGAAATAATAATAAAAAATCAAGGTTTTTTAAATGAGATAGTACAATAGGGAATTACTACATACGAATACTTGTTTTTTATTATAAGAAACGTGAGTAACTCAACGTAAAATTCATTTCTGGTTGTTATTTTATTAATTATATACAAATTAATTATAATAAGATGAACTTAAGATTGAAAATTAAACGTACGCAAGTGTTGGTCGTCTATACTGCTATTTGAGTCGCTAGTAAGATATTTATAGAAGTCTTTATATATTTTTTTAAAAGTCCAAAGGCGGTCATTTACGTAAAATACTTTTCAAATCATAATGACACAATCAATACAATTAGAAAGAAATTGAAATTATGTTTTTGTTTTAATATCTTCTTCCCATTTACCAACCCCATTTTCATTAGGTTTTCCTATATTTGCTTTTACCATCGTTGTACTCTTGCATCCCTTGGATACTCGCAATCTCCTCTGACTAGTTTCACTTACTCAGCCCCCAAAAAGTCACAATCGGACTTGGTCAAAATTTACCGTACAAATAAGTCTGTTATAAACAAAAGCATAATTCAATTAAAGCATAAAAATAAAAGATTTATATGTTAATTATTTTACAACGCTTAGGCGCCAAATTTTAATGATTTAAACTATAATTTAATTGATTTTGTTAATTAAACGTTGTTAATTATATATATAGCTTTACGTTGAACACATGATTTTTGTGCTAATAGTTTTGTAGCCTTACTGTCGGGCTCGCATCTACTGAAATTGTTTATTTATTTACGGTTCCTGGTAGCTAAATATTTAACAAACTAATGTTATTCTTTATTATTACTATCAACACATTTTTAATTAATTTATAGTTAATTATTTTAAAAGGTTCTTTTCATTTATTTTATTTAAAGTCAATCTATTTCTTATACTTCTTCTATAATGGTTTGTTTCTTAGCTCTTATTTTTGTTATAGAAGCTTAAAATCTAATTAAAGAACAACCTCAGTTAATGCTTGATGTCAAATAGCTGTGTCTTTGGGTTTAATTCTCGGATCACTGCTTTATTTTCTGTTTATTAAAGATACATTCATTACTCTACAAGACAATATTTCTCTAATTTTGCACACCCATCTGAGGAAAAACATATCAAAGAACAATATGCTATGAGAGATTCGATAAATGCAGTCAAAGGTACACCTAGGCGCGAAGCCACAACGCTCTGTGCTTATACGCAATAGAAATTAGTACATAAAAGGGATTTGTTGTTCGTGCTTTTTGGCGTATGCTTTTGCTCAATAATTATAAATAAATTTGGTGAATGTGTTTTTTTTCACGGACACACAACTTCGGAGCATGACACGTGGCAACAAATACCGATTCTCTGACAATACATTTCACAAATATTAACATAATCTATTTTAGTTGTTATTTTAACATAAATTTATATCATTTTGATAATCTTGTTTATCCAAATAAGTTTTATAATGACGTCATAAATAGTTTTAACACTAGGAAATTGTATTTTAGAGCCTGAGGCTTTTATTTATTGACATTCAAAAATATGTTATATTATAAAAATGTAGGTATTCAAATATATAGCTTAGTGTCTTGTATCTTTAAGAGGTATACAAATTAGCGAGTGGCATTAACAAAGAACTGAGTTGAGCCGACCGGTTCTCAAGGACGATGACTTGATTTTTTATTATCTTGTTTAGAATGAATAACACTTAAAAACATGGATAGTTGTTGGTTCTTTTCTCGCGGTTATTTCTGCTAAATAATAGTTAAATTAATTAAATAGCAAATATGGACAACTGCCGTGATTGAAAGGGTCTGGAACAGTATTCAACAAGTTGAGAAAGCATCAATTCAACAAATAACTGTTTCATCATCCCTCTGGATCACTACATTGCAACTCACTATGTTCTAATTGTTATTAACTCTGCGTGTGTACACTGGGTCTTTTAAGGAACAGTTGAAATTTCAAACTCCTATTTCTAGGTAGTGGTAGGCTTGCCTTCCCTAAAAGGGTCAGTGTACAAACGACGTTAGTATTTTCCAATGTTAGTAAATGCACTTTTCTTTGCTTTTCTCGTTGTTTTACAGTTTTTTCATGGTTAAAATAAATGTTTTATGTAATTTAATATATTATTATAGATATTTTTTTTATTAGTTCATCTTTTTACTGCAATAAGTTTTTGAAGATTGACAATTCAACGGTTGCGCACCGTAAATTCTCTTTTTGAAACTAATTATTATTAACTGATATTAATTATTATTTCATAACTTTTGTATTTTCATCAATAACAACTTATTTTCTGCCGAATAATCACCGTTCTGTTTATTATGACATGCCTGAATCCGTAAAATATACCCCACTTTCAGGTGCACAAATAATTTAACTTTTTGGAGTTCACGCAAAAGACACTACATTATTTCGATAGCTTATAGTCTAAGTTAAAAAAGCCTACAACCGTTTTTCTTAATATTTGTTTGTTATAAAGTTATGAATTTTTTAACAATATTCCGTTCTTTCCGCTTTTTTCACTATTTGTGAATTTTTATTAACAACGGTTTTAAACTTTGGACTTTGGCAACTTCTGGACCATGTAGTAGATACTTCAAGAAGTAACCCGGATTTTTTTCAGATTTTTTGAAAGCTTAGAAAACTGGAAAAACTCAAAGACCCAGTGTACACACCATGACTCGAAAAATATAGTGTTCACACGCAGGGTTAATTTTGTTTTCTTTCAATTTCAGATGCAGACCGTCCCGAGTGGTTTGTCTCCGCTAGATTACAGCGCATTTGCGGCAGACAGTTTCGATCTTTCCCTCCTTCCCTGTTCCGACAGCGAAGTCCCTCTTTCCCCACCCTCCCAACTCGTAGCATCCCTGTCCAACAACAAACAATTCTCCAATGATTTCTACGATATTCCTACAACAATATTTCACGATACCATTGATCTCAGTCAACTAAAAACCGAAAAAGATTTCTATCCAGTTGATCAAAAGCCTTACTACTTCGATAACAAATACTACGATACTGATCCCTTCTTCCAGCACCAGTTAAGTGCATTCCATTCTCCAGCCCCTTCCCCAAATAGTTCTGGAGAAGATTGTCCTGGATTTGCTGTTCAACCTCCTTCCCCTGTTAATAATCTTCTTAGTTATATTAAAGAGGAACCACTTGGTGGACTTTTGTTCCCTCCCTCTCCGCCTAATTCATGTTACAGCTACGGTAGCAGTACTCCTTCTTCCCCACATTATTTGGCTGAAGGACCACAATCGCCATACATCAAGCCTGAAATCTGCACAGACTTCGAAGAACTTTTGAAGGTAAGGACCCCCTGGGCTTTCTTATTTTGTATGCCATGATAATTCCGGCACTGATCAACATTCTAAGAACCTGACTATAACATAATACATCGACATTATCTAGAGATAAAAGTCTAATAATTAAATAAATTTTATCGTGACCTTGATCTACTTTTAACGCTATCTTAAATCGGCTGAAGAAGTTGCTAGACTAATTAATATGATACTGATGATATCATTATAATTTATGTACAACTAAATATAGAATTAGCGAAATTTATTTTTGAATGTACTTTGTTCTTTTTCGCTTTAATGTTATAAATCACATAAACGCTAGATGATCGAGATATTGGGAACTTTTCCATTATCTCGTTAACAGATTATGGATTTTTATAAAGTTCTTGTATTTATCTTTTAGGAACCCCAGCAACCTCCAGTAAAGAAAGATTACCAGCTTCTCCGTGAAGTTTTGGAAGATACAAGTTTCCAAAAGAAATTCAATTTACGTCCAGTTGCTTTAGAAACTCTTTGGGCACATTCGCACGCCGCTTCTTCCAACATAACCACCAGTCGTATGGATGCACCCAATAATGGCGGCTTGATGGAAGTTGACGGTGATATTGAGCCAGTCCTTTCGCTAGCTTTGCAGCAGGTGAAGAAAGACGTCCAAGCTGCGTGTGCCGTTTTGGATATTTCTCCAGGTAGGATTCTTCTTTCTTCTTTAAGAGCCTGTTACTTTGGATGACCAGTGCTGATATCTGGTTCGCCAGCATCCTTGTTCTTTTACAGGCCCGAATTTAGTTCTTAATAATTTTCTTCTTATACATAAGGATTCTTCTATACTCGGGTAAATTCAGGGGTGATTTCCGCTCTATTTCTTCGTGGTTTCGAGCTAATTTTCACCACATTTCATTCCGAATGTACCATTTCAGACAACTATATATTATTTTTAATTATAATCATAAAATTTTATGACATTATTATAATAAATATGATATACAATCTTTTCTTAAGCTGATCTTTCCGTAAAACCGGTTAATTCTCGTTTTAAACTGGATATAAAACAATAATATGTTCAAAGATATAATCTAAATGTTTGATATGAATATATCAACGTTGCAAAAATGATTATTATTATTTATAATCTAAATTAACATTATCAGTCATTATAAAAATTATCAGTCATGAACTTTGAGCATTTTTTAAAATTTTTTGGCCTTGGAAATAAACTGTCTAACTTTTTTGATTAAAGAATGATATGAACCATCTTGCGTTTGGATTAAGGGTCGTGTATACCTTCGCCTTAAGGTACAATTTACAATACTTAACAATTTTTTAATGTTTGCACGCACTTTTCAAATCGCTATTTGTAGCCATTGGTTACTGTGACCACGGGGAACAAATCATTAGCATATTAGATACAATCGCTGCTTGGGTGTGGCCGATTTTATCTATTTATAAAGTGGCGGGCGATTTTTATGCTTGTTATTATTTATTGCCAACGTTATATTCATGCAGTCCTTGAAAGTAAACTAACAATGATATACAAGTCGTGATATATATCATTTACATCATTTTTATTAACCTGATAATTACTTTATTGTGATTAATAATATATTGCAACATGTGTACAATTTATACCAGATTGTAAAATTAGTAGGTTTTAAAATAAGGTACTAAATTAATATTAACAAACTAAATAAAGATAATTATTCTAATAAAAACTGATAACAGAAAACTAACAAAATTAATATAAGACGCAATAAAAAGTCTAAAACAGTGTAATCAGTTCAAGTTGTTATCATTTTTGAAGTTGCAAAAACTTTTTTTTTGATAAGAGTAGTTAGAGATAAAAATATTCCACGGTTTTTAATCCAATCATAAAAAAATTGACTTATCTTTCTCAATCTTAAATTAGATAAAGTTTTTTATAAGAAGGTGCAATTTTAATGCGCAATATTTGACTAGTTTTTAATTTTAATCAATTTGTCTTTAACAAGATCTTAGATTTCGTTGGAAATAACCGTGGGTCATGTTTCTAAATTAAAAATGAATGCAATCTGCAACTTATATGACCTAATCGCTTATCAATTTAATTAAATATCTTATGAAATATGACTCTTAGTACGATACCTGATAAATCTTGCACAAAACGACTGACTTTGACACGTGTGGCAAATATTTAACGTTTATTAAAATATCTTAACAATTAAAAACAAAATGAATTATTTCTCTAATATAACTCTATTTAAATTGCTATCGCTAAAGAAGATACTGTGTCATAAATCTGTAGTTTCATAATTGAATTTATCTTTTCCAGATCCCATGCAATGGGGAAGCACTCAAGTGAAAGCTTGGTTATCCTGGACAATATCCCAATTCAATTTACCATCTGTTCCCGCTGAAAGATTCTCCGAAGACGGACCTGGGCTTATACAACTCTCAGAAGAAGAATTTTCAAGGAGAGCTCCTCAGGTTAGTGTCTTAGAAAAATTTAATTCTTAGTTTTTATAAAACAATAAAGAAATTTATCTATTTTTAAAAAATGTTTCTCTTTATGACAATAGTAGATTCTTTCCTAAGTTTTATTAAGTCAGGAATAATTAAGATTTACTATAAGCCGTTTTTACAATTGTTAAAGAATATTATTTATTAATTAACCAAATCTAAAATCTAACTCAGTAAACATTTTGGAGACACTTTGCCTTCATATTTAAGATGCGTATGACTTTTTGTCATGAAAGAGTTCAGTTTCTCACAGTCGTTCATATGAAATGTCTATTTTATCGGCTACAAATGGCGAGACCACTCTACCTGTCGATATACTAATGAAGATAAAGTTGATGCGAACTGTAATTGAAGTGCCATAGTGATAGAAACGTCACAAAACATGACACTTCACCAAATTGTTGATGGAATTTAAAATTTCAAAAACATTTTCTCTTGTTCACCACCTATAACCTCCTAGCGATAAATTAGTATAAAAAATAACGCTCCCAAAACAATTTCTTGAAAAATTACTTTTAGAAAACTAACCGAGATAAATCGATACATTTATGACTTATACACACTTTTACAACCTGTGGTAAAAGATCTGCAGTCTAACTGTTCACCAACAATGCGTACAAGGCCTTACATTTTTCCATTCCATTCTCACACATCATAGATTATTTTACTGTTAAATAAAAAACGCACAAAAGAGATATCTAACATGAGTGATATCGCTGCGGTTACGAAATTGTCTTTTCTTGAAAATTACTTGGACGAAGTGAATCATATTTCGGCCTTTAACTTTCGTCTATTCTAGGTAATAGTGAAAGTAAAGCTAATTATGTTTTAATTCAACTAAAATATGTTGAAATAGACAACGGTATATATTTGCAAACACATTGTTGTTATGACAAACATGTTTCAGAAGTTATTCATTATTCGAAAAAGTATTGCAAAATATTATTTGTGAATGTATGTGTGAATGATACGTCGTATGTATTCTTAAATAGAGCAAACACTGAAAGCAAGATTATCAAAAGGAGAGACTAAAAAGTTTCGTATAAAATGTACCGAAATTTTGAAAATAATGTACCATAAATGGGAACGATATTTCCGATTTTTTTAAAACTAGATTAAACTAAGAAACAACAAGTTTTGGAAAAAGTTATTAATAACGAAGATTACATAGTGAGCGAGAGTATATATTTTCTGGGTTTGGCTATTACGAAAATTATTTTGATTAATCATAAAACTACGACTGAAAAATACTTCAAACATTGTACGACATCGTCGGTGATAGAAATCAGCATCGGAAATAGACCGACGTTAAATATATTAGATTAAAAAAAACAACGATGCAATTGTGTTAATGGCACTGGAATTCAATTACAATATAAGTACAATTTCTTTAGAAGTTTTTCTTAATTTAAAACCGAAAAATACCGATCTTTTAAATCATCCTAAAGTAATAACTGATAGTAATTACTATTCAGAAGCTATAAAAAAAAGAAGTAAATCACTTAATAACTTAAAAGAATACTATTTTTTCCTTTAAAATTTACATAAATCAGAAAATATAAAAAAATGGACAGTGGATGACTTATTTATTAAGTGTTGCAATAGTATTTCATAAAAATTAAGCTATATTCCATACATAGAGTCAATTCAAAATAAGAATTAGAAGTTACAATTTATATACGTGATTTAATAAAGAAAATACAGCAAGATAACCTAAAATTTACATACAAATATATTTGCTAAAGCACAGGTAGAAAATTATATCTTGCCACAAGCTTTATATTCTACTTTTTATATAGAAATTATCTTACACCGTAGTTTCACACCTTCTAACTTACTACAGGCGAATTAAGTGTAACAATACTTTACAAATTCTACCTGCGATTCTACAATTGTAACACAATATTTAAACAAAACATTTAATAAGTAAATCAATTAGTAATTGTAAACATTCTATGAATCCATTCTCTCTAAAAGAACAACTTATTGCGGTAACCTAAGCCCCTTTCCCCTCAGCAACAGCTAATCGGTAATTTCCATTGTGTTTTTGTACTGTCATGTATAATATATAAGAATCATGCTTTACGCGACCCTGAAGAAAACGTTGAACAAAAAAATCTATAGTGATTGTTGAATTGTGAAATATTATCAATAAAATATTTATATGACATTAAATGTAAACCATGATATAGCCTTTTTACATAACTACATACATTTATATGTTAAAACAAAGAATGTTGAAGCAAATAGATATCAAACTACAATTATAACTCAAATGCTTTTAAAAATACGATTGAAAGTACCGTCGCATTAAAGATATAACAAGAGTGAAAATTATTACAGTTGCAAAACAACTTGTCATAACATTTGAGGTTATAAAATGACATGTAGTTGTTTTTATTTTTATCAGAAATCCCACGCATTTAGTAAACATTAATTACAAAGTATCTACCTAAATTTATATTAAGAAACCACCACCAAAAACTAAACAAAACACTTACTTTACTGCCTTGTGACTCTCTGCATAAAATCCCTGCAATTAAGTTGTAGAGATTAATTAAATTGTAATGTATGTCAATAACACATTAAGATCTATAACTGCAGAAGTTCCAACAATAAAAACAAATAAATACCTTTTGATGGTAGTGTAGAATCTTTTCCAAAGAAGCCATCCATTATCCATTCCATTATCTGAAACACTACACTAAAAAACACTTGACACAACTAATTACTCTGATTAAAAGAACTAATTAACTAATCTGATTAGAAATTGTTTATATCATTTACTGAAACAATGTTTTTATGACATTATGAAAGCATTGTCATTATTTATAAAATACTGCGTATGTCATAATAATCTATAAACGATTATTAATATAATGTTAGGTTAGTTTGCAAAAAAGAAAATTCACTTTTATAAAAATGTAAAGCGCGTACTTATAAATAAAACTATGTCTAATTGAGGATCACTAAATTAACTACATTTTAGAATACAATTTATTAATTATTATGCAAATTTAGATTATTTTTTATATTTTATTTAAGACACGATATTTTCTGACGTGTGCTTCGCGATTCGCCATTAGCTGAACTTTAATCGTTTGCAAAATGGTCGCGGTTGTGTATTGTAAATAGGGTTCAGTTAGATTCAGCCCTTTAATTATTATTCGCGGGGTTTTTGAATTTAATTTTAAAATATAAAGTATTGAAATTTTTAAATTGATAACTACTTGCAAATAGAATAGATATTATAATCAAATAAAATTCTAGATTGTGATTCTTGTGCAAGGTAGGGTTTCATTTCATTTTAATTTACGATAGAAAACTTTAATTAAAATAATTAATTAAAAGTGACTAACTCCAATTAAAGTGACGTCACTTTATCATATTTTTGCGGTAAGAAAATAAATTATAATACTTTGGTTTAAATTAGGTCAACACTTTCACGAGTCACGTGATTGGGTTCTTGTAAGAAACCGTACTCTAATTACTGTTCATTTATTTGTATACAAAGAATTCAACATCGTTCATAGAACATATGTGGGTGGAATTCTTTGTCATTTTATTGGTATGTGTACAAAATGGAGGAATGGAGTTCAATTGTAAGGTGACTTAAAACTGTACTAAAACATAAAACCACTAATTGATTGAGAATTATTATTGATTATTAAGTTTTTTATATTAAAATATGGAAATTGTTATTTATAGCTGCCATCTTTTATTCTATATACGTTGTTTTCTACTTTGTAAGCATTTCTCTTGGGCTTTATTCTTGTTGTGGAAGTGAGATAGCAATAGACAGATGGTATAGTGTATGTAAATTTTCTAAAATTTTGTCTAAATCATTTTATAATCACTTTTAATGATAAATAGATCAACATTGTCTACTTAAATTGAAAAATAATTGGATATTTGAGGTTCTGAATGTCAATGCTATCAATATTATTAACTTATCTTCTTTTTCACTTGTTACATAGATGTTTCACAGCATTTCGCTCAACTCACAGTTATATTTATATTTATTTCACAATGTCTGTTTTCAATCGAAAGAAAGCAATTTATTGTAGTCATGATTTTAGGCATGTACGACATTTCACATGTTGTCATAAGGTGTAGGAGGGCAGGGGGAAGGTGAGGTGGATCAAGTGGGAGCATTCCTAACTGTTCACTGAAAAACAATAAGGAAAAAATAACATATTATTAAAAATTGAAAGCTACGTATTAAATAAGTGTTAAAAACGAGACCCTTTACTTTAGTGTAGCTTCAGGACTGTTTTAGGACAATTTTGTATTTGTCCTTCAAAGATAGAGAGAGAGGTATTTGCGAAACAAAGACAACGCTAATAAATTTGTATGAAAACAAACTTGTCCCAACATTGACATGTAAACTATTAGTTTTATCAAAAAAATGTTTAAATAAAACTTGCAGAACGTTAAAAATCCTTTTAAATGATATATAATATGATTATATACTACTAGCTGTCCCGGCCACGCGTTGCTGTGCCTAACGTTTTTGTCATATTACATTACATAGCGCCATCTATTGAATATTTACTCAATCTAGTCAACAGATTTCGATTTACTCAACAGAATATTTACTCAATCTAGTCAACAGATGTCGCCATCATCGTCGCCCGATGTCATATGTCATATACAGATAATTAATAGACAAATAATTAGCAATAAGATAAATAAATTGAGATGTAAGCTATCCTATCTTTCAAGTTGGATCAAACTGCACAGGGTGTACAAATTTGATTAAAATCGGTTAAGTAGTTTAGGAGTCCATCGCGGAGGAACAACGTGACACGTAATTTATATATATTAAGATAATGGGTTTGAGAAATATGGGCAAAAATATAAGGCAAGAGCTGTTTTGAATCATTACTAATTTTTAGTGAAGTACTCTACTTTATAGCGATGTAGCTCAATATCTATCAGAGATACAAAAAAATGTTGTATACACAAATTGTAGAAAATTGAGTCCTCTATCACATTGAAAATAACTATTTTTATCATAAAACGCACTGGTAAAGAGATATTGCAAAAAAACCGTTTTTAAGCGCTATTTTTCAAGATGGTAAATAACCGGAATTAGTCAGAAAAGTTTCCGCCAATTTGTTGGGATATAAAGACATATTTCTTAGATTTGTGACCATTACCATAGTAAGCAGAAGCGCGCATTTGGTGGCTTCTTAACTCAAGAAATAACATTTCTTAATCGATTCTAAAAACGGATGTATCATAAACCGAAAACCTATATCAATAGCTTTAAAAGTTAATAGATTCCCTAATTTCAATTTTAAAAACAAGTGGAATTTTCCATTACGTCGTCGAAGAATTAGGTTGAATTATAAATATTAAGGCAAGGACGGCAGCTCGCACTTGCAAAGTTATTCTTTAGTTATATCAAGTGTCATTATTGCCTGATGATATTGACGTCGGTTTGTATATTTAGAAGATATTGGCTTAGCCACGTGTAAAATATTCTCAGAAAGATGATAAATTCATAAAACACTTAATTTTGTTTATAAATTACATTAAGCTGATTATAAACAATGATTTGATAACTTTATCAAACAAGTCACCAACTCTAGACGCCATCTTGACGTTTTTGACACATGTTGTATATTATTTTACGCTGTTTTAGGCTTACGTCATTGCATTTGCTTTAGTAATTCACATCTCTAACGTAGATACTTTATAATTCCAGTAAATCTTTAAGAATAACAACTTTTGTTAGCTTTGTATTTGTTAATAATTATATTTATCACTAAAAATGAAATTGTTAATCAAACAATTTCCGTGGCAGCCATTTTGTTTGCCACATACAACGTGAAGTTGTTCCATATCTTAAAATCACTTAAACTAATTAGTATATTTTTCTATTGTTGCAGTCTGGAAGCATTTTATACGCTCAACTTGAGATCTGGAAGGCTGCTAGACTAGAACAAACAAATACATCAACTTCTAGTAGCTGGGGCACTTCCACACAAACGCAGCTTGCAGATATATCTGATGGTGAGTTTCACAAGGTCATATTAGCGGAGTTCACAACCTCGCTTTCTCTTTTTTTAGTTTTATTCGCATACTTTTATCTAACATCAATTTCGGGACTAATTAGACAATCAGTTTGAAGCTGTTATCAAAGTTAGAAACAGTGTTATGACTTTTCTAGATTAAGAATTGATAAATCAGGTTCAAAGATTAGATTAACTCAGGTTATAAGTTCATTTATTTTTTAATGAATCATTTTTATTGCGTGGTCATTTTCAATCGTAATTTACCGTGTTATAGGTTAAATTAATTAAGTAAATTATCTAAGTCAGTGTCTTACAAAGTATTTCTTTTTTATTTTAGAAGATGAAGAAGAAACAGAAACTCCTCAACCGCCTGCAGCGCCTGTTGCGCCTGTTATAAAGCCACCCACCCGACAAGGCGGTTCTCATATTCACCTATGGCAATTCCTGAAGGAGTTATTATCATCTCCACAAGCCCACGGGACCGCTATTCGTTGGTTAGATCGTGGAAAAGGTATTTTCAAAATTGAAGACTCTGTTAGAGTCGCTAAACTCTGGGGTCGTAGAAAAAACCGTCCTGCAATGAACTACGACAAATTATCACGATCCATCAGGCAATACTACAAGAAAGGTATCATGAAAAAGACAGAAAGGAGTCAACGCTTGGTTTACCAGTTTTGTCATCCTTACTGCGTCTAATTATTACTAATTTAAGGTAAAAAAGCAGCCTCAAGTTGGGTGCTGCTATGTAATTTTAAGTAAAAATGTAAATATGTAAATAATTTTAAAACTTTTGCTAGAAATTTTCTTACTTTGTTATTTTTGACAAAGTAAAAGAAAGTATTTTCAAATTAACTTAACGTATAAACAATTAAGCATCGTTTAATTACGATTTTAGCTGTAATTTGTTCAATTAATTGGTAATTAAGGCCGGCCTTATATAAATATAGTTATATTTTCATTTCACAAAGTTTGCGAAAAGGTAATTTTTCGTAAATTTGTTGAATTTATGAATCTCTTTGTAATTATTTTATTGGTATTATTATTTGTGTAGTTTTTAAATGTTATTGTTGCTGATGAATAGAAGCTCTGAGGATTAAGCATTTTTAACAAATGTTGGTATCAATTCTCGCTTCGAAAGTTGGTGATTTTTGGTCCCATATATCTATGATATATTTCTACTGTAAGTTCTGTGAACGAAATAATTAGATTATAAGAATTATATACATTAAGTTTTTGTTATATATACCATATATTACACTTCATTAAAGTTAATAAGTGTAATATCATTGGTCTAAATATTATTTTAGGTTATGTCTGTTTCATCCGCCTATTCTTTGCATATTTTTCTATTTAATATACATATTTGTAAATATATTACATGCTTATACTCTTATATATAACATATCAATTAAATAAATAAGACTTCTTTAAGTTTTTAATAAAAAAAATCATATATATGAATAGGCAGATCAAACAGGTTAAAAATATGATGGAAAGGTTTGAAGGTTATGTCACTTTTATGTCTGTATTTTATGCCAAGTTGGGGGAATCCGTCTTGAAGTTGTAAATTTTAATTAGGCAGCAATTTACGCCACTATTCGGTCGATATCTTGAAAATAATGTTGTAATCAGCTTCTTTTGATTATCTTGTAAACTACAACGCGCATAAAAATGTGCAGTACATTATTTTGTAGATATTAATATCATTTACAACTTTTATTAACATCTTTTTGTTGTAGCTTTTATTATAAAAAAGTTATAAGCAAAAGTAAATCTTAAAATGGTACTGTATTACTTAATTCAAGATGTACGGTCGATTCCTTTTTAATGACGGATCTCGCCGTATTATACAATATAATCTTACGATGGGTAAAAGTAATATTTAAATATTAAAATTCTAACCTAAAAATTGTGATTAACATTCTACCATTCACAAGGTGCATCTACGTTTAGGGTTTTCGAGATATAAGCATGATATCTGGACCAGCTGTGTTATAGCTGGTAGTTTTGATCTTTTTATATTATGTTAATTAAATGTAGCTTCTAATTTTAATATATTATATACTATTTAATATTCTCATGTGAGAATTACAATTAATAAATCTACAAATTAATATATAAATGAATAAATAAATATATATAATGTTATGTACTGTAAGTGCAATATTTAAAATGTAATAAAATATAATAAATTAAGAGTTTTACCGGAAATAAGAGCTCATTTCCGGTGATTCTCTACAAATTTTGATTATATATTGTGTAATATATATAATAATTTAATAATACGGGGTGTTGGAAGTATATAATATTTATATTTTGTTTATTATAATTAATATATTGTAACACTATTTATCTTAAATTAATAAAACTTTTTTTGTACAAAAATATTGTGTCTTTTATAGTTCAATGCCGTAATAAATTTCGGTGTCACAATCAAAAAGGCTGCATTGGCTTTTAGTCACAATCAAAAGGGTTTTCTACATTGCCACAGAATGTGGTCAGGATCTGCCTCCTCTTCACCACATTCGCATTTAGTGTTGGTGATGATTTTGTTTCTTGCTAGATATTTCGGAGCTCCAGTATGATTCATTCTTAGTCTTCAGGTTATTGTTATTAATCTTCTTGGCCATTTTAGTTTGGCAAACCATGGCTTACGTTTCAGTACTGGTTGTATTTTGTAGAAATCTCTACCTTTATCAGAATTATCCCACTTGTGTTGCCCATTTTTCATTTCATTTTTTTCTAGTTCAGCTTTCTCTTCATCTCATTCCTTATGCCTGTATAGCTTCATTCGTTTTTACTTTAACAACAACCGCATTACGATCTGACACAGAAATCGCCTCCACTGCGTTGTCTCCCATTGCATTCCTTGCCCCTTTTGAAAAGTAAATTTCGTTCTCTTTTATAAAGCTGTTACGTTCTTCTTTTCCGTTGCCCTAGCAATACTTTCCAAAGTAAGTTAGTAATTCTAATACAGGCAAAGAGAGAGATAGCTGCCGAGTGTCATATCCGTCTCTTTCTAGCCGAACCGCTGCTGCTGGCTTGGCTGATTGACGGTGAGGTAGATGGTAATCAAGCAAGCAGACGTAGTGGTCGGTTAGAAAGAGGCATAAAGGACACTCGTCAGCTATATCTCTCTTTTTGCCTTTATCGCAGTACTCAGCTTCTTGCGCACTTTATTCTCATAACTCTATGTATATAATACTAACTCGAGATCGAACCCGGAGACATAAACCTATTTTAGCTTTGGTTAGAACCCTCGATACTGAATAAAATAAAGACGTTCAAAATCTCGACTCAGAAATTTTTTCTTAGCAGAAGCACGTATAGCACGAAATCGCCGTATCAGTAAAATAAATTTTTTATTATTTTTCTTTGGGCTGTACTTTGTACATAATTAAAATAGGGTTGTGAAATAAAGATCAGATAACGTATAATTGGATTCATTATTCTTTTAATTATTTTGAATAAAAAGTAATAACTACAATTTTATATTTCATTTTAAATGGCTGTATTAATGTAGTCATTAGTAATTAAAAATGGAAACAAAAATATGAAATTTATTTAAATTATAATTTGCAAACAATTCTTTAATGTTAATTAATGTGTTTCATTAAGTATTATTGAAAACCGATAGGTAGATTATGTTAATTATAATTAAAATTTGAAATAATGAATAGTTGACAGTGTAGCATCTGTTAACAAAAAGCTGAACTAATAAATGGTATGGTTCACAACATGGATATGGTTATGATATTAGCTACGTGAATCTAAGATATATTTATATATTTGTTATATTGTATTATTTCTATTGACTTCCATATTTAGTTATACTATTAAGAGAAAATGTTTATTTTTAAAGAGTTAATAATTTCCAAATTTTCAAAGTTTATTTTTATCTTTTTCCCGAATAAGTATTTATTTGTAGAATAAGAGACCAGATTAGACGTTTAGAATTGTAAGTCGCAATAAGTACCTTTTCCCAAAAAGAATTAAGTAAAAAACAAAGATATTTTATTTACAAGTGTTGCATGTATTAGAAATTTTGAATTTTAAATTTTATAACAAAACATATATATAATTTTTAAACAATTTCATTTCATTTAACAGATATATTAAATTTTTATTTCTTAATTTTAATTAATCTTCTAGGTCCATTGTTGAAGCTGCTTTAGATCCTAATGTAGAGTCCTTGGTGTACTGCGTTATCCTGAAAAACAAAAACTTGTAATATTTCTTAGTATGTATTATTTTTAATGCAAGTCATTTACCTTTGCTTTGCGTCCTGTTTGTTCCATTATTTCTGTACTTCTTGTTGTAGGTTATTATCCTATGTATTCCTATATATAGATTCTGCAGAGTGCAGTTATTGAGATGCCCGCACTTAGCTAATTAAGTCCTGATGTAGTAGAAGTGCCTGGATAAAATAGAAATTTAGTTGTAGTATTTTTAATCATAGAGAAATGAAGTTATTTTGAATGACGTGGACTTACCTGATGCTATTTGTTTTTTATTAGTTACAGATTACCAAGATGGCTCCAGCTGCCATTAGTACGACGAAGACCATTACTTTACACATCTGCAGGATGGATGCTCCGGACACACTCCCGCCGGCTCCGGCTTCTCCATTTTCACCTTCTCCTGGGGCGGCCGTGGTTCTTTCGCCAAAACCGGCCATACAAAAGTAGTGCGTTATGTTTTCTCCTCCACTGCATTGTACTTCTTTAAGTATTTTATTAGTACTGGTGTCGCCAGGCTTTTCAACGCTGCACCTGCATCTGCAGGTGTTGGGTCCTCCTTTATATTGACTACTAACAACTACGGTTTCAGAGTACTTATCTCTTAGATTAGGACAGCAATGGGCGTCCATTGCACCCCCGCAGGTTTCATCTTTCAAGTCCTCATCGAGATATGTTGGTACATCTTCATCAGTACATACCACCCTATTAACACAAGCAATTAACGCTATCAACAAAGCAGCTTCACTTTTGACAACCAACATCATTCTAAAGCCTAATTATCTTCTTCTAATCTGAAACAAAAATATTTCCAATAATTCACTAAAACTAAATTCTATTTACATTTTCAAACAAATTAAAAAAAACGAAATTGCAAAATAATTAAAACTCACCAATTTATTGATTCCTAATAGTTACCTAAAAAACAAAAAATTGTTATAAATAAAATTTCAAAATTTACATTGTAAAATCTTTAAAAAAAAAACTCCAAGTAAAAAATAAATGTTTCAAAAAATCAAATAATATTTTGTTTCAACATTTGTTGAAGCTATATGATTACAACAATGAGAATAAATTGACCAATCAAAAGTGTTTAAATTTGCTTTTTGGATTGGTCCACGACTACAATTAAAATTAAGAAACAAGTGAAACAATCGAAATGAAATATTTTGTAATCGTATTACGAGTAGGCCTTTGTGTTCATAATTTAAAAAACAGATGGCTCTAGTGTACATCAAGTTTAATTTTCATACAGTTGGAATAAAGCAAAAACTATTCCACACAGAATCAACAGGTTTAGTAAACTTGAAGGGTGGGCACAGACTTTTATTTAGAGCCCTTACACACGATCCTAATTATTGTGCCCCAGACATAGTTTGTTCAACAAAAATTGAATACTACGTGATTCTGTTTTTGTACACACTTCAAATAAATGAGAATAAAACGTTTTCAAGTAATATTCAACTTTTGTTGAACAACCCGATAGATTTTATCCTGTCCTGTTGGGCCAACTAATTTAAAACACAGTTCAATATCCGTGTATTGATTGTAGTATACAAATCAGGCGTTAACATATCTGTAAATAACATATTACATAAATAGAACAGTCATTTTGATTATTAACTAATTGTATTTCGTTTAAAATTGAATTAACGACTAGATGTGTATAATATAGTACATTTTATTTATTTATAATTTATTATATATGTAAAGTATATAGACAACAAATGGTTCAAGTCTTGGATAACATATTTAAATTTCAAATTCACACACGACTCAAATATTTTCTAGGTTAATATGGATTCCTTATAATACGACGCGTGACAGTAGTCCTGTATAATGCGGGTATTGTCTTGGAAATTAGATGAGTATAATAAAGGCCCAAAAATAGTTTTTAGCTAAAATCGCGTCACTCGACGATTTCGTCGTGTGAGTTGTCCTTCCTTTGCTATGATAAAGACAGACGTTGGACGCATCGTGTGGTCGATTCTGGAACTAAGTGTGTCCAACGTTCACATTGGAAGAAGTTCGGGCTGTTGTCGGTCTTTTAACTCGTGTCAATGGGGATTTTTCTACCCCCACCACACACTTGATCCACATGTCATGCACTGCTGCACGAATCGTCCAACAAAGGAAGGTTTTATACTTGAAAGTTTATTTATTTACTTGAATAATAATATCAACAAATTAATAAAATATATAAATCATTCGAATATATTTGATATTTTGATATATAAATACATATAGCAGAGATTTATGAGCTGTAAGATTGGTAACCTCTCAACTTGTCAGAGTTCTGTCAAGAATATATCTCTTTTACGCTCTGTTGTATAAAGGAGATAGCAACTAACGGTTGTAATGTCACATGCACTTGGAATGTTGTACAACGTTGAATCCCTTTAATAATTAAAGAGACAAAATGACTTTTTTAATTGTTAATATCTCTTAACGTAAAAGGAGTTATTAAAAAATAATTGAACATTTGAGGTTCTAGTAACCTACTTTATGAATACATAGTACACTTTTATAGAAATTAAGACATAGGACACAAGCCCATTACTTTGTACAAAATCTAAAAAAAATGTTTCGCCTGAAATAATAGCAATTTGTAATACATGGTTTAAGAATTAGCTAGACAATTATTATTCTGAATTTGTCATTTATTTAATTATCATCTTTTATAACTATATTTCTCATAAAATAGGACTATATTTGTAAGAATTTGAAGAAGGACGTCGTTAGGGTCATTAATAGTACGAAAACTCTAGAAACATTCAGGTTAGTATTTGATATATTGAATTTAAGTATACTCGATCGGTGTTGTGGGCGGACATTTTTGTAAAAGCTGGAATGAACGAGTTTCGGACCAATAATTCGGTGGTATTTCCTGATACTGTATGCATCTCAATTTTCTTTTCAACTTGATGGTAGTTAATTCTTCTATAGTATTGGTAATGATGCATATCTATTAAAATAAATGAAAAACAATTATTAGTACAAGAATACAAATGATATCTTCAATAATTTTTGTTTTATGGATTTTTAAAATGCTGGTTTGAATATTGGATATCTATTTCATTTTTAATAATAGTAAATAATTATTATAAAAATAATATAACTTGCCTTCCTATTTAGAAATAAATAATATTGTTGTATAAAAATATCTCAAATATTTAAGATATGGAAGAACATATAGAAATAAATGACAACCTTTTTAGGTAGAACAGCATCCATTATTGCAGGCTTTGTCAACCTGTTTATAAGTTCTTCCGCCTCCATGTCAGTGAGTTGCTTGTTAAGCCAGTCGTCATCATAAGATTTAACTATAGGGCATTTGTGAGTGGCGATATATCGCGTCAATAGTGAAGGGCCAGCCTAAAAGAACAAAAAAATAATAATACAGTTCTAAACTCCTTCGAAAAAATAAATACTACACTTATAACAGATTCTATTTTAGTTAAAAACCATATCTGTGTTTTTTTACCTTTCCTTTTCTTTCTTTCTTCTTCTTCTTGGGCCTCTCGTGGAATGCTGCATTTATTTCGTCTATTTTTGCAATCAAAGTTTCCAGATCATCCGGTTCTTCTTCCTTTAATTATTAATTAATTTATTTAATAACTTATAGAAATAAATATATATTTAGAAACACTAATATTTTGCGCCTGTACAGCAGGCAACATACTATACAACATGTTTTCAGTTTCGATATTTAGAGCATGGATTCAAACCCGACACTTCTTCTGTTCTAGACCTCTTCTAGATTTCACCATAATTCTTAATTCTATGTTTACAAAAAAAACGTGAAATAGAAAAGAAGCGGGGCGGGGACGCGTATGCATCATAAAATGTGCCATTACCCGTTGTTTTGATGGATTTCAGTTGCTTCCCTTCTCTTGCACGTTTGATTCAGTAGAACCAATGAGTCTGACGTGTAAATCACTTTTCTCTCTCTCGCACACATGGAGATCATAGTGACACAGAAACGACACTCGTCTCAATGGGATTCTAGTAACCATATAGTGAACTTATGAGAATCTTATAAGAATCGTATTAGAATCTTATACGAATCTAGACAGAATCGTATAGGAATCTGAAAAGAATCGTATTAGAATCTAGAAAGAATCATATAAATTAAAAGACAATATTGCTTTAAACAAATAACATTTTTTTATTAATACACCGCCAATAATTTACAACATATTTTTGAAAATATTCAAAATAAAATGCTTATCTAATTTTGGATAATATCCATGTTTGTTTGTTTGTAGATAATGCTTTGATAACACAGGAATTGGAGTGGGGGGCGGACATATATCTAAATATTTTATCGATTTTCGTCCATACCAATAGTTTGCTGCTATATTTTGATATTGAATGAATGAAAGTTTTCTAGCTAGTCGAATCATGGTTAGCTCTTCCAGAGTTATTATTGAGCTACGGATTGGTTCCTGATGGATAAAATGTTTGTGATTAGAAAGGGAATAACTGTCAAATGGATTCTGTAATCAAAAATAGGTAAGTATGTCTAATAAATGAAGAGTTAGCTCATTGTGACAAGTAGTTCAGCTTACGAGATATCGGCATGAAATCGAATCGAAGTCTGAATTCAATTTCGTGAATGAATAGTTTTTGAGCTTTGGAAAGAAAGAGTCGAAAGAGTATTTATATGTTATATACGAGTTATTGCAAAGATAGAAATTTAACCAAATTTCGTGGATAACCTTTTTAGGCTCGTCGCACACTGCAAGCGTATTTAAGTGAGTTTTGACCGGACGTATACGCGCTACTACGCTTTACCTATCTGAGCCTTGTAAATGTAATAAACCCTCGCACACTGCAAGCGACAAAGCCGTCAGAATACGGGCGTGACGTAGCTCTCATACTGGAAGCGTATATCAGCGAATTTTAACCAAGCGAATACATGAAAAGTCTATGGCATAACAATGGTGTATCGATAAAATTTAAAGTAATAGTTTGCTCTCATGATAAATAATGTTATGCCGATTTATGTTTGAATTCGTCTTCGCTTAAATACTGATGAGAAACTGATGTGTACATGGCAGAACAGATGGGATATAACGGAAAAAGGAAGAACAACTTTATCACCACATTAAGAATGTCAAGTTTGTAAAGCAAAATAAGTGGTTTCAACATGGACTGTATTTATCCCTTTTAGTAAGCGGCCATGGATCTATTAAAGCAAAGTTAGTCCAGCTTAGAGTTGAGAGTGAAGATAGGTGCAGATGTGGTGAACGGGAAACACTGATGCATATATTAAAAGAATGCTCAGACTACTATGAAGCGAGAGTAAAATTTCAAGATAGAATAAAAGTCAGAGAAATTGGAAGTCTAGAGTATCTAGTAAATGAAGAGATTAGGTATCGATATTATAATGAGTATGCGAAGGAGATTTTTGAAGCTAGGAAAATGCTATTGAAGAATGATGATGTAAGAAGAAGAAGGGATGCAGAGACAGTAATAGGAAGTGAAGGAGAAGAATTAGAGCAAGGGAATTGGGATAATTTCACGGTGGATGAGATTGAACAGTAAATTAGATAAAATGAGTTATAATAAGTTACTTTGTACATATTTTATTTGTTCCTATATAATTATATATTAATGTAATTGAAATGTAAAAATTAAGGGGGATAGAATAAGTGGAAAAAGCAGCACATATGAGCGGAGGCCTAGGGGGTGCTATTAAATTTAATAAATGACAAAAAATGAAATTCGCTTAAATACGCTTGCAGTTGGCGAGAGGCCTTACAAGTTTTGAAGGGCCTGATCCTCACGATAATACTATTACACATAGATTTATACAATGTATACTTCAAAATAACGAATTGCTTTATTCAAGTTTTATTTTTTACGTTTCTTTGGACATTTTTCTTAAAAATAACAACATTTTTTTGATGAGCTTCTCTATCGTCTTTGAGAAACTGAGAAAGAGAAAGCAATGGTCTCTTTCATAACAGTGGTGTATCGATAAAAATTAAAGTACAAGTTTGCTCTCATGGTAAATTATGTTAGTACAAGACAACTCCAATACACCCTACAGTACACAAGTTTGACTTAGCGTACTGTCGTATCGGTACGTGGTATGTATGTATTGTGACACAACACATGGAGTCTATATTCGCCGTTGCTTAAATACGCTTGCAGTGTACGACAAGCCTTAAAGGATAAAGGTACCTTTATAGGATGTAGCAAAGAGATGAATTCACGACCA
Source organism: Panorpa germanica (assembly GCA_963678705.1). Lineage (NCBI taxonomy): Eukaryota > Metazoa > Arthropoda > Insecta > Mecoptera > Panorpidae > Panorpa > Panorpa germanica. The sequence goes on from OY783219.1 coordinate 5,344,867, forward strand.
AAACGCAGGAAACAGTTGCGTAGTTTGTCGCAAAAACGTTATCTATAAAATATTGACATAAAAGCTGAGATCCAAACCATTTTAACACAAATATTGAAATTACATTATTAAACAGTATCCTTATCGTTGTTATCATTAAACAACGGTTTTCTTAAGTTAACTAAACGATTTTATAGACAGAATATACAAGGAATTGAACTTTGAAAGATTTGAAAACTTTGCGCCTGGAAGTATGTCTAACGTTTTTGCGACAGATCGTGAATTCATCATAAAGCTACAAAATCTATTTCAAATCATTTAATATAAACCAAATGACATTCCAGGGTTTTTATAAGTATTATAAATAAATATTTAAATTGTTTTTAAGTAAATCAATAAGATATACAACCTTTATCGTCGTTCCTGAGTTTAGAACAGGTTTTGTAAGTCTATATATTAGATTTTCAGTTTCCTGTTCCGATAGTTGCTTACTAGTAAAATATGTTCTATCTTCTTCCTTACAAAATGATGCACACTTATGGGTCGGATGATATCGATCAAGAAAAGAACACCCCTGTTACAATTTATTTTATTTAAAAATAACGATTTCGTTTTTTAAAAGGTTCTTTTCTTAGCTAAAAATATTTTATATTTTTGAAACGCTATTTATTACAGAAGTGATTTTTATACTCGTTTCGGGCTGTAGGTTTTACACTTTAGAAACTATTGGTATTTTTATTTTACACACGTGTTACCCAAAAAGTAGGCGTTATAAAACTAGGACCAGTTCTTTAGCGAATGACATATTAAATACCAAGACTTTAAAGTGAAATTTAAGTCTATATCTTACGTGAAAGAAGAGTCTATTTATAATATAAGTAGCTAAGTATTGGGGAAGTATAATTGAAAAATATCTAAGCTGTTAATGGTTTGAGTCTCAGATAAATGTAAAACAATTTCATTTTGTTCCTATAACTATTTATACCGAAGTTAAAGCTTAAATTATTAAAAATACCACATGTACGAGGTCCCTACTCTATTAATTACCACTATCTACCAATTATAATAAATTTAAGTGAGGTAAACTAAATCGAAACATCACATTCTTCAGTAATTACCATTTTTATACCATCAATAATAATTTGATCATAGTTCGCGCAAGGTCCGTTGTATTTAACAACATTCAGCGGTATCTTAAACACAGGTTTATTAGCTTTTTTAAACCTCCGATATAACTTTAAGGGTTTCAACCCCTTTCCAGCTTCCAGGATTTGATCAGGAGAAACGTTTAAATTGTTATTTGTCCACGATAGGACCAATCTCATGGACAGGATGTGTTTCACAGTTTTTCGCCACCATTTCAAACCTCTGCTTGTCTCATTCATGTGATGTTGATGGTGGCGAAACCTTTTGCAGGCGTGTGTGCTCCAGAGGGCGGAAAGAGCTTCGAATGTCACCGCACTATTTGATAACAAATGGCGCATTTGAGTGCAGTGGGTTGGCGCGGCTATACGCTCCGCCTGCGCATAAGAAAACCAATCCAACAAATTTTTAAATGTCACAATTGCATAACTACTAACCACTATTAACTAACCTAACTTTCTTAATTTAAGTAACAGATCTACTAGCTAAACTAATTGTTACATATACTTACATTAATTTTAGTCGGTTTTTTAGTCTTTTTCGATTTTTTTGAATCATTTTCTGCTTGTGTTTTTCGTTCCTCACGTTTTTTTTGGCGACTACTTGTCTGTTTCTTCGCTGCTTGGTCATCCCCGAAAAGGCCACGAGCTTCGGCCATTTTGATCATGTATTTATGATCCAATCGAGTCAGTTCCTGAAACATGAAATCTTTGATTATCAAAAAAGAAAAACTTATTCTTGAATTTCGTTGTTACCTTCCGTTGGAGAAGTGCAAGAAAGCAACCATAGTTCTTAAAGATGTCTTTGGAACTTTCATTAGAAGACAACGCTGGTAGATTTGTCAATTGGAAGACATCGCAAGGCGGAACCTGCAGTTAAATATAAGTAAATTACCAATTCGAAAGGAGAAATAGTAACAGAGTGATATTCAGCAAGATTTACCTCGATGGTGGCGAGCAAGTTTTCAAATTCCCGCTGCGATTTTGATGCGGATAATTCCTTTTTTCCATCAGCTGATGAATCATCGGGAATGCTTTCTGTGTCTGATAGCAATTTATCCTGAAATTCCACATGTTACTAGTACCAAATCTTGTGGATATTTTAAGGCATTCAATCTACTTACAATGGGAATGACCGTATCGTTCCACACGCCTTGCCGCTCCGCGTGCTTTTCCTTCGAAGCTGTATTCATCTCCTCTAAGATCCGTTTCACCATTTCAATGTTCTCCGCTTTCAATATGGAATGTGTCTCATACAGAACGAATTGAATCTGAAATAACGACACACTGATAAATCTACTGTCGTTCCACGTAATGGAAATTAAAAGATATTACCACTTACCTGTGGTCGAGACATCGAGAACCTTAGGGTTCGTTTCTGATCATTCAGAATCTCGGCAACTCTTTGTTTTCCGCCGTCATTAATTTCTGATTCGGTTAGAACTTCTAAAATGCTCAAATCCCCACCTCTGCTGCAGACGAGGTCGATTGGATCAACCACCCCAGAGTAGCTGTTGGGTGGTGTCGCATAAACCGCCACCACGTGTTCCAAAATGTCTGATTCTGGTGAAATGTCAACTAATTTCTCAGCGAAGATTGTTGTGTTAGTGATACCCAAATTGGCAAAGTATCTGTCGTATTCCTTCTTCCTGTTTGAATGAATTAAGGAATATATTAAGTGAAGACTATTTGGAAATATCAGCAATTGCTTACCTTGGTCCCGCTCCGAATGCTATTAGCTGAAAGATTTTATCATTTTCAGACAAGATGTTGGCAAGATAAGCTGTAGTCCTTGGAGAATTCACATGAGTCTGTAAGACGTATCCTGTCAATTCGTTTTCCTCCAGGACTCGGCAGAACATCACAGGACCAAGACAGAAAGAGCGATCCTTTAAAAGTAAAACGTGTCCTATAAATACAATGATAAACACACAGATTGGATAATGAAAGAAGTTTACCTGCAGTATGAGATGGTGCTTCTTCACTAGCCACGACTGTGCAACAGCTTGCCGAATTTCAGGTCGACAAATCATAAATTTTGGACACAAATTATCAAAACTATATTGATTAGTTTTTAACTCTGTGACATCCTTAGATTCAACCATTCCTAATTTTAATAAGCTGTCAGCGATGTCGGACTTCCTCCTACAAAATTATAAACAATAAAAGAACAGATTTCTTGAAGAAAGAAAGAAAGAAGTTTTCCTCACTTTGATCGAAATGTGTTAATCCACCCTGTGACACATTCGGTGTTATTGATAGCTGCAGCGACTTTCTCATCTCTTAAGTGTGGGGGTAGAAGTTCGGATAAATTAAGGGCGTTGTTTTTGATTCTGATCCGGGATATTTCAGCTGCAAGTCTTACGCGATGCTTCCACAGAAGCTCGTCGATTCCTAAGAAGAAGAAAACAACTGAATGTCTAGTTCAACAATACTAGAGCTATATCAATATAGTAAATACCTAGAATTCCGGCCTGGGCGTACAGGCTCTCTCTGACTTCATCTTCAGTGTGGTCATGCTTGGAAAACCGTCGGTGGTACAGGTCGAATAGTAACAGCCAAACCCTGGTCACCTCTTGAACCGTCTGAATAGGAAAACAAAACTTAGCAGTTGTACTCTTTTGGAAAATTATCCAACTATATTAATCTTACCTCAGGATTATGGGTAAAAAAGTTGACATTACACAATGTCTCGTTCAAAACGTTTTTATCTAAAACAAATTAAAATTAATTGGTTACTTTAAGTACAAATAAATGTTTATAGACTTATTGCAATAAAGAATATTCTTCTCAAGAGATATGGTGCTCTTTTTAAACTCGAATACTTCAAACTTGATTAGTATTTACTCTTATTTCTTTTGCAGTACGTTTCAAGCAAGCTATATTTATATAAGTATTATATAATATAGGTCTAAAAGCATGCTATAATGTCATTATAAACTTTAAATAACTTTACACTACTTCACTTTGACATTTTAAAATAATTTAAATACTGTCACATCGCCTGCAGCGCCTGGTATGCACACTACACCTCCTACTTCTAAAACATTTTCATTCTATTAGAATAGCTGTAACATAGTACCCTAGATAGCGTAATATATTATCTATAATTCACTTTCGAAGTGCTTGCGTGTCACACTATGTTATTCTTGTAAGTCTTGTAGTTCTCGTTGACTATTTTCATGATTTTCACGATTTCCACTTCAAGGTTTAAATAGATTTACATTTAGAATTTTGATAAAATGCATTGTTCATTGAAAAATAAATTATTATTTGTACTAGAATAGATGATATGTCAATATTGCAATCTATTTTCTGTCAGCCTGACATTTTGTCGGGAAATAAATGGAAATTTATTATAGTTGTGTCATTCTGTCAAATTGTTTCGATAATAAAATGGGGATAACAAAGTCTGTATAGCTGAGGTAGAAAATTGTCTTGTAATTCAAGGTTCGCGCTTGCTAGCTAGCCACAATCTAACTCCAAGGTTCCTTAGGAGGAGGAAGTGAGAAGCCAGAGTGATAGAGGTAAAAGGGAGGAGAGGGAAAATGAAGTCTGAAAGGAAGAAGGAATAGTGCAAGCGTTTGTCAAAAGAGATCAAGGAAGGCAAAAGGTGAGAGAAGGAGGTACAGCAAAAAACGAAAAAGAAGCGGTGAGAAGGAAGGAGGTGTACGAAACAGAAAGGGCGAAGGTCAAGAGAGGAAGAAGCAGACAATACTTTTGGAAAGAGAAAGGTCTAGAAGAATTTAAGTTTAATTTTAAGTTGAAGGTAAATGAAATGCATTAGGGAATATAATTATATAGTTCGCAAAGATAAAATTCACACAATTAATATAATAATAATAAAAATATACAAGGTACACACTTGATGGCTTACCATAACCTGATTCCAAGCTATGTTTTCAACTTCTTCCATACAAACTGGCTTGCAATGCAAGGTTACTTTGTTACAAGCTAATTCAAGTATTACATTGCATTACATTTTCTACCTAGGTGCGATATATCAATTTAAATAATAATATACAGTAGCAGATTTAACGCCAGTGGCACAAAACTCACGCTTCGGACCCTATAGAATCCCAACTAACTTTTCCTGCTTTTTTACACAAGCACGTTTGCACAAGATGATGAACTATTTTTGAAGAAGGCAGCTAAAACCAATTTATACACTCTACAAATATTTTTTACATGGACATATAGGACAAACTCTGTAGACTAAATAAATTAGTGACCAATGGGACAGGAAGACAGGACTTTAAATGACATAATAATACGGTTGTGTAGCTAGAAAGATACCGTCCAAGCTAAATTTATTATTAACCAATATATAAATAAATTTTCATAAATAAAAGGTTTGTTTTGAGATTTTCTTTTGTAAAAGTATACAGAAAGAGAATATCATTATAGTTTTCTTCATAAGATGTGTTACTTTAAGAAAATAATTCAAAAGTGATCGAATTTGTTTTTGTTGTGAAGGCAAACACAGAAATGAATTGTAAATAATTCCGAGTCTATTTTCAACTTCACTTGCATGAAGTTGCATCGAATATAAAGTAAAGCAAATGTAGGAAGAGGATAGGGGTGAGTTACCTATATACACCCTCCTCCTTTTCTCCTATTGACAGCAGTAGAGTGAGGTATTATTATTGAACAGATATTTGATGTAAAGGTTGGAACGTACTGGAACAGAAATATTGATGCTAGTAGGGATAACTCAATTCTCTGACAGCAACTTGATAAAATCTGGAGATGGATGTACACCCTGTAATGTGTGTGTAATATATACGCAGGCTGGCACACGCATGCTTGTAAATACAGGGTATTCCGAAAAAACAACAGTTTTTAACTAATTTGTTCACAACAGTTTTGAATGAAGCAATGATCATCATTTTGCCTTTGGAGTGAAGATCTCTTGGCCCTGTTTAAACGCTTCCTACCACTCGTAGTAGGCAAGTGTTTTTGCTAAAGCTGATTCACCATTAGTTTTATCTAACATTTCTAGCGACTTTGCACGCGAAATTTAGTTCGCAACACAAAATTTAAGACAAAACTATGTGTCAATAATATCGTTCGTTACAAAATGAACCGCAGTAATGAAGTGGTCTGATTCAACAAGCTGTTGTACACAAACGGGTTGACCGATCTTCCTCAAATTTGGCACAGTAGTAGAGTACAGTACTACCAATTTATGACAAAAAAAGATTTTATTAAAATAATTAGCACGGGCAGTACAAATCAGTTTTTCTGATGAACACCTTCTTAAAAATATTCAAAGTTATTGATTCAAAATACGTAACACGTGAATTTATATCCACGGGGGCCCGCGCTGAGTACTTAAATTTAATGGCCCATCGAACTCTAATTTATATTCAATATTTTACATAAATATTTTTTTGTCTTCTAAGTTTTATTTATTTTTATTGATTTATAATAAATTTTTATCGCAAATAGTTTTCGTTCTTTTCTGTAATTTATGTGTCCTTCTACTGCACCCCCTCCTCATTCCTCCCACTTTCCATCCCCCCAGCCCTGCTATTTTTATGTTGAACGAATTGACATAAAAGCTGGTTTTGACATTTAACGATTCTGTTCCAAGCTTCTTTTCAAGGTATGGAAGCCTGAGCCTGAACCTGTATTGTTTTTGGTGAAGGAGAAAATGTCAGCGTTTTTATTCATCACGAAACCTAGATACCAGTGCTCCTAGAACTGTGTGCCGGGTTACGTCATCTTCTAATACAAAGATTCATTATTGAATGGGCTTGTGTCCTCATTTCTTAGTGGTCGATTTTTCAATTGTTGATTGAAATTGTTGTATTGGCGTGTCTATTTTATTAAATATCTAAATGTTGACGGAGATATAGCAATTAAAAGATTGAATTGTAGTTTTAGCGCTAGAAATGGTCGGCCATATTTGTATGACGTGAAATGCATTTTAACGTCTGTTATTTGTTGAGTAGGTCAGTGCTGTGGTAATGTTTCGTAGCTGTTGGTAGTCAAATAATCAAGTCAAGTCAAAGAATAATAAGTTTTTATTTTATTTAACCCTGTTAAGGCAGACATAATAGTGAAATTTTATTGTTCCTTGAAATAACTGATATTTTGATATATAAATACATATAGCAGAGATTTATGAGCTGTGAGGTTGGTAACCTTACACAAGGATTGTGATGTCACATGCATTTGGAATGTGTACAACGTTGAATCCTTTTAATAATTAAAGAGACAAAATGACTTTTTTAATTGTTAATATTTCTTAGCATATAAGGGGTTATTAAAAAATAATTGGACATTTGAGGTTGTAGTAACCCACTTTATCAATATATAGTACACTTTTATAGAAATTAAGACTGAGGACACAAGCCCATTGATCTATAGGCTGCTAGAGTGAAGGCTATAGCACACCAAATAATCACTTAAATACAAATATTACGAAACACTTTGAATCTATGTTAAATTTTACTTAAGCAAAGCCTAGTAATATTTAATCATTGTAATAATGTAACAATTGCAATGTAAAATCATAGGAACTCATCAAAAAAAGGAATTATTTTTAGGAAAAATGTCCAAAGAAACGTAAAAAATAAAATTGAAATGAAACAATTCGTTATTTTGAAGTACACATTGTAAAAATCTATGTGTTATAGTATTAGCATGAGTATCAGGCGCTTTGAAAGTGCAAGCACACTCGTTGTAACAACACGGCTAGAAATATAGTGAAAGTGTAAGAATATTTTAGCTAGAAAGCCCGCCCTGGCTTAAAGCACTAGAGTAAAGTATATATATATACACTGTTTAAGAAACACTGAATTTAACTAACTGATTTAAATTGTAAAATGATATTTTTATTATCATCATTTGGCCGATTTATTTTCTATTATCAAAAAAATTTAACTTGAAATGGAAATGCATTTCAAACTATATATCAGAGGCTGCCTTAGGGGGTAGCAAGCAGAGCAACCGCCCGGGGCCGCGCACCTTGGAGGAACAACCCGTTCTGCCCGTCGCACGACAACGAGTGTGAGTCACGTATTCTTTTTAAAATAATTAATATTTCAAATGAGTTTAACATTTTTTTTCTAATTTTTTTTTATTCCTAGGAATATTTTGATGCAGTTATGTTCCTCATGCTCTAAAATAAAGAACTGCTTCATTACACTTTAAATATCTACGCGATTCTGACTTTTATGCCACCTTATTTAAATTCATGGACTTTTTTTTCTAAAATTTTTTTTTGGATTTCATGAATTTTTTTAATGCAGTTATGTTCGCTAGGCTTTAAAATAAAAAACTGCTTCATTACATTTTCAATATCCACGCGATTTTGGCTTTTATGCGACCTTTTTTAAATTCATGGACTTTTTTTTCTAAAATTTTTTATTGGATTTCATGAAATTTTTTAATGCAGTTATGTTCGCTAGGCTTTAAAATAAAAAACTGCTTCATTACATTTTAAATATCCACGCGATTTTGGCTTTTATGCGACCTTTTTTAAATTCATGGACTTTTTTTTCTAAATTTTTTTTTTTGGATTTCATGAAATTTTTTGATGCAGTTATGTTTGCTAGGCTTTAAATTAAAAAACTGCTTAATTACATTTTAAATATCTTTGCGGTTCTGAGTTATATGTGACCTTTTTTAAATTAATGGACATTTTTTTTCTAAATTTTTTTTTTTATTTTTTGAAATTTTTTGATGCAGTTATGTTCACTAGGCTTTAACTTAAAGAACTGCTTCATTACATTTCAAATATCCACGCGATTTTGGCTTTTATGCGACCTTTTTTAAATTCATGGACATTTTTTTTCTAAATTTTTTTTTTGGATATCTTGAATTTTTTTGATGCAGTTATGTTCTTTATGCTCTAAAATAAAAAACTGCATCATTAGATTTTATCTACGCAGATACTCAAAAAATTGCATTGCTCTTAAAATCATAAAAGTGAACCTTTTCATCATTTTTAACAAGATTATAGTCTTCTTTCATTGAGATTTAATATATGGATATATCATAAACTAAAATACTTATTTAAAAATGAATTATAAATTTGAAATCAGCATTCAAAATTAAGTTAAAATCCGTTATAAAATGACATATATATTTTCTTAAATTTTTATGAAAAGTAAGAAGGCTATAGCCTTCTTACTTTTCATAAAAATTGAAGAAAAGGAATTCTTACTTTTATAATTCTTTTTCAAGTAATTTTGAATGCTGATTTCAAATTTGTAATTAATTTTTAGATAGGTCTTTTGGTTTATGAGATATTAGCATATTAAAGTGGAACCGTAAAAAGGTCCATGAATTTAAAAAAGGTCGCATAGAAGCCAGAATCGCGTGGATATTTAAAATGTAATGAAGCAGTTATTTACTTTAAAGCCTAACGAACATAACTGCATCAAAAAATTTCAAGAAATCGAAAACAAATTTTTAGAAAAAAAAGTCCATGAATTTAAAAAAGGTCGCATAAAAGCCAAAATCGCGTAGATATTTAAAATGTAGTGAAGCAGTTTGTTAATTTAAAGCCTAGCGAATATAACTGCATTAAAAAATTTCAAGAAATAAAAAAAAATACTTCAGAAAAAAAAGTCCATGAATTTAAAAAAGGTCGTATAAAAGTCAGAATCGCGTAGATATTTAAAATGTAATGAAGCAGTTTTTTATTTTAGAGCATAACGAACATAACTGCATAAAAAAATTTCAAGAAATCGAAAAAAAATTTTTAGAAAAAAAAGTCCATGAATTTAAAAAAGGTCGCATAAAAGCCAAAATCGCGTGGATATTTAAAATGTAATGAAGCAGTTTTTTAATTTAAAGCATAGCGAACATAACTGCATCAAAAAATTTCAAGAAATCGAAAAAAAATTTTTAGAAAAAAAAGTCCATGAATTTAAAAAAGGTCGCATAAAAGTCAGAATCGCGTAGATATTTAAAATGTAATGAAGCAGTTTTTCATTTTAGAGCATAACGAACATAACTGCATCAAAAAATTTCAAGAAATCGAAAAAAAATTTTTAGAAGAAAAAGTCCATGAATTTAAAAAAGGTCGCATAAAAGCCAAAATCGCGTGGATATTTAAAATGTAATGAAGCAGTTTTTTAATTTAAAGCCTAGCGAACATAACTGCATCAAAGAATTTCAAGAAATCGAAAAAAAAATTTTAGAAAAAAAAAGTCCATGAATTTAAAAAAGGTCGCATAAAAGCCAAAATCGCGTAGATATTTAAAATGTAATGAAGCAGTTTTTTAATTTAAAGCCTAGCGAACATAACTGCATCAAAAAATTTCAAGAAATCAAAAAAAAAATGTTAGAAAAAAAAGTCCATGAATTTAAAAAAGGTCGCATAAAAGCCAGAATCGCGTGGGTATTTAAAATGTAATGAAGCAGTTCTGTAAGTTAAAGCCTAATGAACATAACTGCAACTTTACATATATATAATAGCAAAATACACGTTTTTCTTGTACTGTATATTTTGCTCGTAAGTAATGTTGCCGCTCTGCCAGGCGCAATGATGTTTAAGTTTTATTAAATTCATCGACTTTTTTTTCTAATTTTTTTTTTCATTCTTTGAAATATTTTGATACAGTTATGTTCGCTATGCTCTAAAATTAAATAAACTGCTTCATTACATTTTAAATATCTTCGCAATTCTGACTTTTATGCAACGTTATATACTCGTATATAGAAATAGAAATAGCACTTACATCGGAATACGTCGTATATCAGGGAGTAAACGCGCCTCATTTCCTGCTCGTCGATGAAGGTCGTCTCCGAGGGAGGGGTGGCAAGAAGATGAGCAGCCTTCGCAATATCACTAACAGGCCAGTTTCCTTTAGAAGCTGCAGCAAATCCCGAAGATTCTAGACTAGCCAATCCTAAAGCCAAAGAAGATGAAATGGTGTTAGAAGAATTAACGGGTGGCTGCCCTCTAGGAGAACCAAGTGGCGAATCATTGAGAGAATAGGTGTTCAAAGTAGTGATCGATTCCATAGAGGATGAAGACAATCCTTTGTTGCCATCAGACTTCTCTTCCTCACTTTGTGAGTTTTCTGTAGATATTCGTTTTGGAGGTTTTGATAGTCGTTTGCTTGCTTTGGAAGAGGGACGTTGCCTTTTTACTTTTTGGGGCATATCGTCCCAATTGGTCTTCGCTATTTGCACCACTGGCATGCTGAAATTAAAAGACACATAATTAACCCCAAAGATTTATTTAGAATGTACTTAAATGTGTGTTCACAAAGTAACGGGCGATTATTTTATAAAAATCTTTTTTTCTGTAGGTTGGTAGCAGAGTACTTAATTACTATGCCAAATTTGAGAAAGATCGGTCACCCCGTTTGTTTACAGCAGCTGCTTGAATCAGTGAAGAAATTTCGTATGCTAACTACGCTAGCTAAAAATGTTAGAAAAAAGACTCAGTGTTACACAAAACCATTCAAGTAATGCCAAAAGATCGTCGCCACATTGTTGGCCACAAATCTGTCTTATATTTGGCATAGTAATTGAAGACAGTGCTACCAAATTACTGAAAATAAGATTATTATAAAATTTTTCCGCATTACAAATTCTCGTTACTTTTTAAACACACTTTATACAATATCTTAATTTTTTTAAAAGTTATATCTTGTTATATTTTATAAAAACATTATTCTTTCTTTATATTTCACAAGCTGAAAGTTATATTTATGGTTAAAACTGGACAATCTGTGAAATTGGATTCAGAGTAACAGATGTACTTAAAAAGTGAGCCTGTCAAGGTTAGCGGCTTACACATTGGATTTATTGCATAAATTGTGAAAGAAAAGGCAAGCGGAAGGGAAGACGTATGCAGCAAGAACTACTGCACAAATGCGCTACCATCGGCATAGCCTAAAGTCCCATTCCAACTCACTGTTTTTAGTTTTAACTTTAAATGTCATGCGTCAGTAATATACATTATTTTGTAATAATTGCTATCCTTTTTCAATATAAAATATTGTATTTCTTTATATTTCACATGCTGAAACTAACATTTTGGGTTAAAACCTTAAATAGTTAATATTTCGAAGTGCATCTAAATTTAGCTGCCACTGAATCGCTTGCTTTCTCTTACGTATATGATTCTATAAAGCTAATGCGTTCGATATACCAGTGTTTTAAATAAGGCGGAAAGACATAGGCCCTGCTGCGATCCAATAAGAAATCTTACTGTCAAAAATTTCACTGATTTAATGGTTAAGAAATGTCTTTTAGAAAAGCACATATTGTGAGAACGTCTTTTATATAGAACGTATGAAGTTCCGTTATATAGAAATTTATTTCCAAGGCTCTTCAAGCAAATCAAAGTTGACGCTCCGTGTAAAAAGGCAGCTCTAGAAAGGTACCAACGCTAATAACATCAAAATAATGTAGCATGTTTACAGTGACTAATATTAAATCTGTTAAATTGGTATAGCAGATACCAAAGTTACTGATGCACCACAAAAAGTTGTCATCCCTACATGAAAAACCCAATGTAACATGGACATAACTCTGTTACCTTGAAGTTATTTACACAATTACTTACATTTTACTTTTAAGAACGCATGTTGTAATTTATTATTGGCGGTAAATAATAAAAATATATATTTTTTAAATTTTTTTTTTTAATTTATTTATTGATTTATTTTTTCATAGCTTGCTTACGTACTACTTAAAATGTAGAAACGCATTTTGTTATTTGATTTGATATTCAAATTAGACCATAGATAGGTTTTTAGAATTTTGTAGATACGCCATTTGCAATTATTTTTTTATGGTATTAAATTAGGTTCAATTGCAACAATTTCAAAATTTTTGAAATTGAAAAGGTCAAATCGACAAAAAAGAAGCATATTTTCGATAATGTTTTTTGACGACACAGTTAATATATTATTATTTCTATAATTACTACATGATAAAATAGCATTTAAAGAATACTTTGTGAAATTTTCATAAATAAATATCAAGAAATGAGGCATTGGCAGCGAATCTCCGCAGACGTCACAAAAAAAGTAACATTGCGGTGCCACTCATAACTCATCACTGAATTTACTGATATCGAAAATCCAAAATGATTTCATTAGTTGATAAGTTTCTGCAGGTAACGCTGTCGAATTTTTATTTTTTTATTGATTTTTTAATTTTTTACAGCACATGAAAAAAATCAGAAACTTTGTTATTTTAAAATACGTTAAAATTAATTTTTTTTAAAAAACTCGACAGCGTTACCTTGGCATCTACGTAAAGAAAGAGTGTACCAAATTTCAAAAGAATCGGTCCAGTAGATTTTGAGCTAGAGATGGCACCGACTCTGAGAAACCGCATTTAGAAGTTTCAAAGTAACACGAAACCAGACCAGAGAGGTGAAGACTTAAAACTCTATATGTCCGACAGTTTTACTCCAATCGACTTCAAATTTTCACACAATAAACTTAATATGTTGTACAATAATATAAATAAATTTAAAAAAATGTTGAAACCTTAACCCCCCCTAAATATTCAAACTATAAAACTTGATATGATCCACAACCTAACTGCTAGTTGTACAAAACGTATCACACACACTCTCGTATGCAAATCGTCGGATGTGACGTACTATGTATTAGCATTTTTTATAACGTTGAATTATTTTAATAAATAAAAAATTATTAGACATTTGAGGTTCTGGTAGACAATTGTATAAATATATAGCATTTTAAAAATTTTAGCATATTTCTCAGCGTCTATATTTATTTCCATAGCTAAAAACATATTTTAAAAATTTATGTGTACACTCGTATATATTTATTCCAACATATTACCAATAATTTGCATATTGTCTAGCATAGATCCCCAACATTCACAAATATATATTATTTTTACAAATCTTGTCATTTGCAAGGCTCACGCGATCTTCAAAACACGATACCCATAATTCCACGCGTTATATTCGCTAGATAGTTTCCCCTTCCCCGCACGTGGCCACTATCCCGCACTCCCATCAAGGCGCTACTCTATTTGACGAAATGGGAATTTTCACAGCTGATCCATTTTCAATTCTACTCACGTTGAGCATCAGAAGGTGACGCGGCCGTAAAACAAATAGACAAGCCACGTGGCTCCTCCGGAAAATAGATTCGCACCAGTTCCCTCTTTCAGTTGACACGCATGGGATCATTGACGACCGGAAATAGGGGTTTTAATTACGGGGTTGAAATTACTTGGTTAATCTATTAATAATCGTCCAATTAATTTGTTTATTTTCGGTGTTTCGGAAGCAGTAGCGTGCATACGTAATGCTAATGATAAAAAGAAAGCGAATCTGGTTTTTCGGCGTTAAAATGACAATCAGACGTTCGGCGCTATTTTTCTAACACTGGTTTTAGCAGATAAAGTGGGTTACTAGAACCTCAAATGTTCAATTATTTTTTAATAACTCCTTATATGTTAAGAGATATTAACAATTAAAAAACTCATTTTGTCTCTTTAATTATTAAAGCATGTGACATCACAACCGCTGCCAACCTTACAGATCATAAATCTCTGCTATATGTATTTATATATCAAAATATCAAATATTATTTACAGCTATTACAAAGAACAATAAAATTATGTCTGCCGTAACAGGGTTAAATAAAATAAAAACTTATTATTCTTAGACTTGACTTGATTATTTCGACTACCAACAGCTACAAAACATTACCACAGCACTGACCTACTCAACGAATAACTGACGTTAAAATGCATTTCACGTCATACAAATATGGCCGACCATTTCTAGCGCTAAAACTACAATTCAAACTTTTAATTGCTATATCTTCGTCAACATTTAGATATTTAATAAAATAGACACGCCAATACACATTTATTAACATCAATTTCAATCAACAATTGAAAAATCGACCACTAAAAATGAGGACACAAGCCCATTAAACAGATTTAGTGATTAATTGGTTTCAGTAATTAATTGTGAATTGACTAACCAACCTTTCTGGTTCTTTTGCCATCTTCCTATGCTTCTCCACAAGCTGGTAGTACATTTTAGTTTTCCATTCAATATTACTGGGAAGTAATAATGATTGCTCTGATTTAGGTGTTTCCTCCAATCCTAAAACCCGCTGATCGCCGTTGAAGAGATGTTCCAGGACGTGGGGATAGATCGAGAAGATTGTACTCTCCGACATGTTGATCCAGAGCTGGTGGGTTTTAATAAATGAAACTTCCATTTTAAATTCAGTAAATTAATATGCAATAATTAATTTATTTAACGATTTTTATTCAATGTATTTTTTTTTTTAATTTATCAACAACAGAACTGGACAACGAGTTTATACAACTGCTGCAGCACGTGGCGGAACGATTACTGAGTCTTCTGCGTTGCTGAACGTCACATCGTGACGATGGGGAGGGGTTGGGGGCGGGGGTTGCTGGGAGAGGGTAATAGCAACAGGTTCATGGATAAGCGTTTGTCTCCGATTGACGTGGCAAATTTTCTACTACACGGTGGAACGAATGTTTGATCCGAATGATTTATTTATTTTATTAATTTGTTGATATTATTGACACTGACACTGTTTAACAAAAACTTTCAAGTAAATAAAGAAACTTTCAAGTATAAAACCTTCCTTTGTTGGACGATTCGTGCAGCAGTGCATGACATGTGGATCAAGTGTGTGGTGGGGGTAGAAAAATCCCCATTGACGCGAGTTAAAAGACCGACAACAGCCCGAACTTCTTCCAACGTGAACGTTGGCCACACTTAGTTCCAGAATCGACCACACGATGCGTTCAACGTCTGTCTTTATCATAGCAAAGGAAGGACAACTCACACGACGAAATCGTCGAGTGACGCGATTTTAGCTAAAAACTATTTTTGGGCCTTTATTATACTCATCTCATTTCCAAGACATTATCCACGTTATACGGGGTCTACTGTACGTCAAAATGTCACGCGTCGTATTATAAGGAATCCATATTAACCTAGTAAATATTTGAGTCGTATGTGAATTTGTAATTCAAATATGTTATCCAAGACTTGAACCATTTGTTGTCTATATACTTTACATACATAGCATAATAAATTTTAAATAAATTAAATAAATCAAATGTACTATATTATACACATCTAGTCGTTAATTCAATTTTAAACGAAATACAATTAGTTAATATTTAAAATGACTGTTCTATTTATGTAATATGTTATTTACAGATATGTTAACGCCTGATTTGTATACTACAATCAATACACGGATATTGAACTGTGTTTTAAATTAGTTGGCCCAACAGGACAGGATAAAATCTATCGGGTTGTTCAACAAAAGTTGAATATTACTTGAAAACGTTTTATTCTTATTTATTTGAAGTGTATACAAAAACAGAATCACGTAGTATTCAATTTTTGTTGAACAAACTATGCCTGTGGCACAATAATTTGGATCGTGTGTAAGGGCTCTAAATAAAAGTCTGTGCTCACGCTTCAAGTTTATTAAACCTGTTAATTCTGTGTGAAATAGTTTTTGATTTATTCCACCTGTATTAAAATTAAATTTGATGTACACTAGAAAACAGATGGCTGTTTTCTAAATTATGAACACCTTTGTGTATTCTTAATACGATTACAAAATATTTCATTTCGATTGTTTCACTTGTTTTTTTAATTTTAATTGTAGTCGTCCGTCCAATCAACAATGAGTTAACAATTTAAACACTTTTGATTGGTCAATTTATTTTCATTGTTGTAATCATATACCTTCAACAAATGTTGAAACAAAATATTATTTGATTTTTTGAAACATTTATTTTTTACTTGGAATTTTTTTTTTAAAAGATTTTACAATGTAAATTTTGAAATTTTATTTATAACAATTTTTTGTTTTTTAGGTAACTATTAGGAATCAATAAATTCAGGTGAGTTTTAATTATTTTGCAATTTTGGTTTTTCTTAATTTGTTTGAATTAATGTAAATAGAATTTAGTTTTACTGAATTAATGGAAATACTTTTGTTTCAGATTAGGAGAAGATAATTAGGCATTAGAAAGATGTTGGTTGTCAAAAGTGAAGCTGCTTTGCTCTTAGTTGTAGTATTTGGAATGAGTTGGAATAAGTGTGATGGTACTGAAGAAGGTATACCAGCAATTACAGGACAAGAATATAAAGATAAAAGCTGCGGGGCTGGAATGGAAAGTCCCTGCTGCCCCAATTTAAATGTCAAATTCGGAGGAGATGTAGTTCTTTCAAATGATTACAGAGGGGGAGACTCCACCTGAAAATGCAGGTGCACCGATGATACAAGCATAATTCAGACAGTTAAAAGTGAAAACGTAGACCATCGGTTTTGTAAAGCCGGGTTCGGCCAGAAGGTGCAAATGGAGAAGCTGGAGCCGGCGGGAGTGTGTCAGGAGCATCCATCCTGCAGCTGAGTACACTAATGGTCTTCGTGGTACCAATAGCAGCTGTGACCATCTTGGAAATCTTTAACTAACAAAAAACAAATAGCATCGGGTAAGTCCACGTCATTCAAAATAACTTCAATTCTCTATGATTAAAAATACTACAACTAAATTTCTGTTTCATCCAGGCACTTCTACTACATCAGGACTTAATTAGCTAAGTGCGGGCATCTCAGGAACTGGACTCTACAGAATCTAAATATAGGAATACATAGGATAATAACCTACAACAAGAAATACAGAAATAATGGGACTAACAGGACGCAATGCAAAGGTAAATGACATCCCTTAAAAATAACTTTATTATCACACACTTAGAAATATTACCAACAAGTTTTTATTTTTCAGGATAACGCAGTACACCAGGGACTCTACATTAGGATCTAAAGCAGCTTCAACAATGGACCTAGAAGATTAATTATTGATAAAAATAGAAATTAAACTCATCTGTTAAATGAAATGAAATTGTTTAAAAATTATATATATGTTTTGTTATAAAATTTAAAATTCTAAATTTCTAATATATGCAACAGTTGTAAATAAAATATCTTTGTTTTTTACTTAATTCTTTTTGGGAAAAGGTACTTATTGTGACTTACAATTCTAAACGTCTAATCTGCTCTCTACAAATAAATACTTCTTCGGAAAAAAGATAAAAATAAACTTTGATAATTTGGAAATTATTAACTCTTTAGAAATGAAACATTTTCTCTTATTAGTATAACTAAACATAAAAATATGGAAGTCAATAGAAATAATACAATATAACAAATATATAAATATATCTTAGACTCACGTAGCTAATATCATAACCATATCCATGTTGTGAACCATAACATTTATTAGTTCAGCTTTTTGTTAACAGATGCTACATTGTCAACTGTTCATTATTTCTAATTTTAATTATAATTAACATAATCTACCTATCGGTTTTCAATAATACTTAATGAAACACATTAATTAACATTAAAGAATTGTTTGCAAATTATAATTTAAATAAATTTCATATTTTTGTTTCCATTTTCAATTACTAATGACTACATTAATACAGCCATTTAAAATGAAATATAAAATTGTAGTTATTACTTTTTATTCAAAATAATTAAAAGAATAATGAATCCAATTATACGTTATCTGATCTTTATTTCACAACCCTATTTTAATTATGTACAAAGTACAGCCCGAAGAAAAATATTAAAAAACGTATTTTACTGATACGGCGATATCGGCGTTGTGCTATACGTGCCTCTGCTAAGAAAAAACTTCTGAGTCGAGATTGTGAATTTCTTTATTTTATTCAGTATCGAGGGTTCTAACCATATCTAAAATAGGTTTGTGTCTCCGGGTTTGATATCGAGTTAGTGTTATATACATTAGAGTTATAAGAATAAAATGCGCAAGAGGGTGAGTACTGCGATAAAGGCAAAGAGAGAGATAGCTGAAAAGAAGAATGTAACAGCTTTATAAAAGAGAACGGAATTTACTTTTCAAAAGGGGCAAGGAATGTAATGGGAGACAACGCAGTGGAGGCGATTTCTGTGTCAGATCGTAGTTAAAGAAAAACGAATGAAGCTTTACAGGCATAAGGAATGGGATGAAGAGAAAGCTGAACTCGAAAAAAATGAAATGAAAAATTGGCAACACAAGTGGGATAATTCTGATAAAGGTAGAGAATTTTATAAAATACAACCAATACTAAAACGTAGGATTGTTTTCCAAACTAAAATGGCCAAGAATATTAATAACAATAACCTCAAGACTAAGAATGAATCATACTGGAGCTCCGAAACATCTAGCAAGAAACTAAATCATTCCAAACTCTAAATGCGAATGTGGTGAAGAGGAGGCAGATCCTGACCACATTCTATGGCAATGTAGAAAACCCTTTGATTGTGACTAAAAGCCAATGCAGCCTTTTTGATTGTGACACCGAAATTTATAACGGCAGTGGCCATAAATAGATCATTCTTGTCGTGATAAAAAGTTAAAAGAAAGAAAAAGGCAGAAGATTATCGGGACGATAAAAGGCTACGTGGCTAGGAAGCCCGAAAAATCATAATGAAGAAAATGGATCATAAGGTTCTGATAAGGAAGCAACGATGAAAGAATTTGGAACAGAATGGGAAAAACTGAGAAATAGGAAAATTATAAATTGTTTGTATGTATTTATTGGTTTAAGTAGTTATCAAATTTATTAAAAGTAAACTATAAACATAAATAGGCTTTTGATTGGGAAACGAAGAGAATTTAGGTAGATACTGAGAAAATAGAGAGGAAAGACTGTACAGAGTGTGCTGGAGGGAGATAGAAAAGCTGGAACACATTAAGTATTCATGGGAGAAAAGAGTAAAAAGTGAAAAGAAGATTGTGCAGTTGTTAAAAGAAGGTAGTGAAGAGTAGCTGTTGATGGAGGAGGTAGAGTGAAGGAGGGACAAAAGAGTAGCACGAAGAGAGAAGCAGTAGGAGTTAAAATTTATCTGTTTTGATTGTATTTTTAATACTATATCTTTAGAAAGAAGTGAAAATAAGTAGATAGTATGTAATAAAGTACAATGATATGAAATTTAGTGATTTAAAACGGAAGAATATAGTGCCTAATGCAAAAACATTACAATAAAATAACAATAGCCTAATCTATCAGCAGTCGCAAAATGATTTCACATATGAATTTAATATTTTAAGGCAAACTTTTTGTTCCACAACTTCATCAATTGTAAAAATCGCTGTGCTTTACTTAAGTGGGTAAATTCAACAAACGGATTGATCGATCTTGCTCAAATTAGGCATAGTTATTGAGTACAGTCCTACCAACATACGGTAAAAAATATATTTATAAAATAATTTCCGCGTGTCTCTTTTTTTTTGAATTCCATTTGTTTATACAACATATATAACCAATTGATACGATACAGATTCCTTATAATTTACATCTATTACCTGTCACCAAGGATGTCCCAAATCCAGTAAATCCCCGCACGCACATTATCCGAGCACTCGTACCATCGCATCCCCTAGTTAAGAGATGATATATTTTTATCCCATTTAATATCTCACCATCTCACTTACACATATAATTAATGGCATATATTTATCTCAGTTACACACCAACTACTAGTACTGGATAACGACTTTGAATAAGGGAGCAAACCCTTAATCCCCTAATCTGTTTTCAGTTGCGGACAACAATGGTCCAATCACGTCACTCTTGACATGCGCAGGACTGTAACTGGGACAATGAATACTACCCAGTGCCGGTTTTCATATTCTAGGAGGTAAAAAGAACAAACTGTGAAGATAATAAAATATTTATTGAATACATCAACTTTCGATAGTTATTAGCACTTAAGGTGAAACGATACTCGGCCATTTTGTCTAGCGAAATATAGATGCCGATACTATACAACAGGTTAAATAGTATAAAAAAAAAAACATGTTATTTTATGTTTAAATCGTTTTATGTAAGTAACTATAAACGCGAATCAAAATCTAAAGCTGCAATTAGTTAGATGAATAACGTATCTACATTTTAAGCTTTCTTCCACTAACTTTTAATGAGTTGGAACCGCAAAAATAAGTTTTGAAAATGAATATTGCTATATTTTCTAGTTAAATTTCAATTTTTATATGACTTTATGAAAAACATGGTTTTTTTGATAATATTTAACCTGCTGTATAGTATCGCCATCTATATTTCGCGAGAAAAAATGGCCAAGTATCGTTTCACCTTTTATAAACATTTGTAATACATAATTTATTATAATTTTGTTCATATTATTGAACAAAAGTCATTCGGTATACTGATTGAAATACTGAATCATCCTCTGATAACTCTCTTGCAGCAACAAACAATCTGCGGTTAATGTTCTTTTCGATGTATGGATGAAGCCAATACATTCTACGTCTGATTAGTCGTCTTCTAATAAAAGCGTTTGCTATAATCACATCTTCTTCATCACTTGACATTTCCCAATGAAAAAACGTGCTTTCTCAATGGTAAACTTCAGAGAAATTACCCTATTTGCAGCTTGTATGCAATGAGATTTGTATGACCTATGTATTTGTATGCAATGTTATTTAGTCCGACGTCTTTTAACTATATGTAGCAAAGTTTACCAAGAAGAAATTACATTTTGTTCATCTAAAAATAAATGCTGAATGCATTATTCGAGCCCAGGCCTCCTTATAAACATAGCCGGCCCTGTAATTTACTTGATAAGTATTTGAACTAAAAACTAAAAATATAAAAAAATGTTAAATGTATTGATATATGCAGATTGCAATCCATAAACATACTCTACTGCATGGTTCTGGTACCAGGCGAAAATAATTTGCATTGATATTCGTGATCTATTTGATTTATTTAAAATTTATGTAAAAAAACCTAATAAATACGATTTATTGACTAAGGCACATGGAATGTTTAACTTTGATTGAATGTTTTTAATTTGTTATCGCTCTTTTTCGATTATAATGTCACCACCAATGTTATCTACTAAGCTGATAACTTTTTGCATGTATAATATGCACCTAGGTTGAAAATGTAACACTTGAAGGCCCCAAAAAAGCGATTTTTTCCTGAGAAGACTTTTAATTGTATTAATGTAAAAATTTGTACACATGTTATGGTAACTTTTAACTGTATTTTAACATTTTAATCTTTGAAAAAATATTAATTTTAAAGCTGCTATAGCTGATCTCCATGAGCTCCTCTGAAAAAAGGCATCTTGCGGTGAGCACGATATCTCTGGAATGGATCATCTAAAATAAAAAAACCAAACGGATTTCGTAAAAGTAATGTATAATCTAGTAATTAATCAAAGGAATTAGTAAAATAATTTTTTTTGACAAAATAGCGGCTCCTCAAAAACAAAAATAGATTTTTGACGAAATTTTGGCCTTAAATTGTTTATAAAGAAAAAAATATTTATCGGTGGGAAAAAACCTTCGACTAATTACTAAAAAATATACTTAAGAAACTTGTGTTAAAATTTGAGATTGATCGGTTCAGCCGTTTCTGAGAAATCTTGGTCACCGATTTTAAAAACACAGTTTTTAGAAAAACGCATTTAAAGTTTCAAAAGCACTAGAGTAAAAAATAATCGTCGGATTTACTTGAAATTTTCTGTGTGTGTACTTAAATATATGTACATTACGAAAATGAAATATAACCTTAACCTTATATAACCTCTTAATTAGCTAGCAAGTGTGAACTACACAGCTGGACAATGTTTTGTATCAGATATAGATAATAAGCTTGTGCCAACCTAGCAAGTGATAAACTGTACTGCAAGAGAACTGAGAATTGAAACCAAAAGCATATATCTTTTTTTTAACATCATCTACTTTTTCAAATACCCATTAGTATGTTTACAAGCGTAGCGGAATAATTAGGTACTAATTTCATTTTATTATAACCCTAAATACTTATGTTGTGCATTTATAACATTAATAAAGTATGGCATTACCTAATTACATAATTAAATGGAGCAGAACATCAACTCAATCAAGCTGATAAATTATCAAAATTATATGGAATGATGTTGTACTTAAGGCAATGTGCAAACAGGGCAGCCAACGTTAAATAACAAAATAATTTGACGTTTAAAAGCCGTTAAATCGATTCAAATAACTTTATTTATAAACGGAATATATTTATTTATTAATGTCCTATGTCTTAATATTGGTTACTAGAACCTCAAATGTTCAATTATTTTTTAATAACTCCTTATATGTTAAGAGATATTAACAATTAAAAAAGTCATTTTGTCTCTTTAATTATTAAAGGGATTCAACGTTGTACACATTCCAAGTGCATGTAACATCACGCCAACTTTACAGTTCATAAATCTCTGCTATATGTATTTATATATCAAAATATCAAATATTATTTACAGCTATTTAAAGGAACAATAAAATTTCAATATTATGTCTGCCGTAACAGAGTTAAATAAAATAAAAACTTATTATTCTTTGAATTGACTTGATTATTTCGACTACCAACAGCTACAAAACATTACCACAGCACTGACCTACTCAACAAATAACAGATGTTAAAATGCATTTCGCGTCATACAAATGGCCGACCATCTCACAACTACAATTCAAACTTTTAATTGCTATATATCCGTCAACATTTAGATATTTAATAAAGTAGATACATTTATTAACATCAACTTCAATCAACAATTCAAAAATCCACCCAAGCCCTAAGATTCCTGGTACTACTTGGTACTAACTTTGCTTCAGGCTTATCTTAACATAAACAACTCTGCACTGTAACTTCGAGAATGACGTAATCTGAGCCTTGGATAGTGTGTAGCCCTTTTGGCATCTGATGCTGGCTAATTCTGAAGATGCTGACTAATTCGGCACTGAAGTAGGCACTTAAACGATAAAACACGGTCTTTTTATTTCCGAAAACTAAATGCACATCAAATTGTTATCAGTGGGAAAGATCTCGATTATCCAGCAGAGTCCTTTGTTGCTCCAGAAAAGAAGCTGGAGCTCTAAAATGAATGCAGCAAGGTACAATAGAAACTGTTAACCCTTTTGTACCTTTGTTATTAGTGGTATAATTGATTTGGGCTTAATGCTGGAATCGGAGGCACAAAAAGTCCTAAATTTCTTTTAAAAGTCTTCATATATCTTCAAACTTACTTTATAGTAAGCCTTATTCCTTTTAACCAGTGGCGTAGCAAGGTAACCAAGAGCCCCGGTGCAAAAAAAAAAATCTGGGCCCATAACTACACTGAACGCGCGATAACTAGAATGCGTACCTCTGCCTGAGAGAATTACGTAATAGATTTAGACCCTTACCTGATCCATGTTTCCCCCCTCCATCATGTTTAGTGATAAATTTGTACACAAGTGAGTATGAAATACACTCTCAATAAAAAAAAATCATTCCTATTTAGAATTTTTGTTATTGTTTATGTTTTTGTTACAAAAGTTTTGTATGCATTGTCGGGAATAACTATTTACTAAGAGTATTACTTCACTGTGAAACCGTTAAAATATAAATATAAGTCATAAAAGTTCGAGGGCCCCCTGAGCTTGGGGGCCCCGGTGCACTGTACTGACTCGCCCATACCTAGCTATGCCAGTGCTTTTAACACGGGTTTAAAAATAATTTTACTTTATAAAATTAAAAATATATTTCAAATTTTTACGATGTCTTAAGCATCATTCCCACTCACTGTTTTGATATTTAATTTACTGTTTTTATTTAATATTGTAATCTAGATTTCAGGTTTTCGTTTAAGCATTCTTTCTCACATTTGTGTTTTAATTTAAGTTTAGTTAATTTAGTTGGTGCGTATGCATCGTTAGTAATATAAATTTTGACAGTTCAACAAAATTGTATGTGAAATAATTAAAATTGCTGTTTTTAATAACAATTAGAAATTAGAATTTCTTTACATGATTAATTTTTACGTGGAATTCGTTTGAATGTATGTACATCTCTTATCCCCCAAAAAGTAGGTCATATTAAAACATAACAACCCCCTACCCTTTATAATGAAATGTTTGTTCAACGCTGCAGCAACCCTCGAAAGTGAACAACAATAAGCGCCATTATAAGCTAACAATAGAACTGAAGTTTTAATTCAGCAGTAGTGCTTATTGCGTCCGCTCTTTGTGGCGCTCGCAGCACATCATTATCCACCTAAATCCCACACCAGGTATGATGAAAACATGGTCATTAAAATCATCCCTAATAAGGGGGTGCGGAGCTGTGCCATCCATCGAATATGAGAGAATAATTGATTCGGAAAAATAATTTTTATTTTTACTAACAATACTTTGTATAGGTTGCTACTATTTTATTTAAAAAACGGGTTTAAAGCTTTGCAATCATTTATTAATAACGCAGTACCCCCATGCTAATCCCCAGTAAACAATTTGGAGAAGTGTCCATTGGCAGAAGTGGAGAAATGGCACGATTTTTATAAAATTAATAAGTGTATAGCCTTTAAAATGATTGAGGTTACCTGCTTGTAAAATATAAAAAAAATTAAAAATTAAAATACTTTATTTTCAACTTTTAAAAATGTTCTTGAACGTACTTTTTCCCGCTGATTTCAAATCTGCAAACCATTTTAAAATATTTCCATTATTTAATTCTTGAAACACTAATATCTCTAAAACCGGAAGTGCTTCCAAAAAATAAATCGCATATTTGAAAACAGCATAAATTTTTACGTTAAAAACTATTACAAATTTTACAATCGGAGACCATCAATTTTTTATCAAATTTTATAGGTTAACCCCTTGTAAAATTAAAAAATTGAAATATTTTATTTCCAACTTTTAAAAATGTTTTTTAACGTACTTTTCTCCGCTGATTTTAAATCTGAAAACCATTTTAAAATATTTCCATTATTTAACCCTTGAAACGCTAATATCTCGAAAACCGGAAGTGCCACCAAAAAATAAATTGCAGGTTTGAAATCAGCATAAATTTTTACGATAGGAACCGTTATAAATTTTAGAAAAGAAAAACAGAAATTTAAATTTTTATAAAATTAACAAGTGTATAGCCTTCAAACTTAAAAGTATTTATACAGCAGTACATCGGTGTACCCCGCGCTATGAAATTTCCGTACATACAACCTGGACCGGTGAAAGGGACCTCCACAATAGAGACCAAAGCACTAAATTCTTGAAACACTTGACGGAAAAGAAATGTTCCTTTTATTCAGAAAATAATTAAGGGCCTCCGCTCCTGCGTTGCCCCAGGGCCACCACACCCCTAAATGCGGCTCTACTTAATAGTATAGACAAGTTACGTCATAAATATGGCGGACATCTGTAGCGCTAAAACTACAATTCAAACTTTTAATTGTTATATCTCCGTCAACATTTAGATATTTATTAAAATAAAAACGCCAATACACATTTATTAACATCAATTTCAAATCAACAATTGAAAAATCGACCCAAATTACAAAAACGTTTAAATTGAGAAGATGACAATATGTGTACATCATGCATACATGCATCATACATTATTAAATCGATATCGTCTTTAGATTTCATGCGAGCAGAATACAATAGTTTTAAAAACTCAAATAAAATGAACATGGCAGTGAATTCGAAAATAAGAATACAACATATAATTACACAAATATCTGTTTGTTTCGATAATTTCAAAGAATGCGTAATACAATTTGCCAAAGAGGATTAATTTCACTTGGATGGATTCAAATAATGTTACCCAAAATGAACAACAGCGTCCTCCAATCTATCTCCCTCCCCTTCTTCCCTTTTGTCAGAATTTTAACATTTTATGTATATTTTTAATAATTCTTTTCAGTATTTTTTTAATCCTGTAATGCTTTTATCTTTTATCTTCTATCCCATCTATTCATGTCTGAAATGCTATTAAGGTGATCTCACAGTGGAACAGACAACGCACGATCTTCGGGTGTTTTGGGTTAGCAGACTTTATCAAGAGTGAAAGTTACTGCTTATTGTTTATCAATACGCTACTGTGTTGTAAAAGTTTATATTTGTACGTAAATCAAAGAACCGCCGTATATCCTACACGGAGTCGTGTATATACCAACTTTTTGGGAGGCATGCATCTTCGTTCAGAACGTGCGTTCGATATTATGGACAAGAAGAGAATCGCAGCTTTATCCCTCTCATCAAAGTGATGTAGAACGTTAAAATAGAAGCTTGAGGCTCATGGTAAAATGTAGTAATGTGAAACAACTCCAATACCATTACGAATACGACTTAGTGCACACTGTGTCACATTGTGCAAATGTTTAACTGCAACATATACTGGTTTTTAAATCTGTACGTTCATCCATACTTGTTTATTTTTTAACTCAATTTTATAAATTTAATTTTACTTTTAGTTTTATTTAAAAATATATTTTATGGTTTAAATAAAATACGGATTAAGGTAAAACGATACTTAGACATATATCTCGCGAAATATAGATGGCGATACTATACAGCAGGTTAAATATTGTCAAAAAAGACATGTTTTTTATGTCTAAATCGTTTTATGTAAGTAACTATAAACGCGATGAATAACGTATCTACATTTTAAGCTTTCTTCCACTGACTTTTAATGAGTTGGAACCGCAAAAATAAGTTTTGAAAATGAATATTGCTATATTTTCTAGTTAAATTCTAATTTTTATATGAGTGGTAACATTTCTAAGGGTTTGTCATAAAATTTAAAACCTTTATCTATGACAAACCCTTAGAGTAGAATATATAGTATCGCCATCTATATTTCGCGAGGAAAAATGGCTAAGTATCGTTTCACCTTAATATTAAAGGTATTAAATCATTTCATACAATGGTATTGGAAATAGCAATTAATAGTAATTGTCATCTTTACATTTTATGCTAATTACTTAGTCTCAATTGTGCACATCATGCGAGAGCAGCGCTTTTTAAAATGTTCTACTGTTTATACGCTCTAGTGCCGTAATTGGAAAACACACAAAGTCTGGATGTCAATACTGCAATAGCTGTGAAGTTTAATTCTGCATCTCTTTCACACTTCTCTTGTTAAACAGCGATAGAAAAGGTAACCAAATGGTAGTGGGGAAGAAGGTGAGGAAGGAAATGACGTCAACTATTCATTTACGTTTTGTAAATTGTTATCCCTTTAATTATTAGAGTTGCAATTGTTAATACCTTCTATAATATACCGAATTGAATAAAACTAATTGGAAATTTGAGGTTATGATAGCCAACTTTATCAATATACGGTGTAGTTTAATATAAATTCAGCTTGTGAACAAAAGTAGTTAATCGCTTGACTTGAAATTTTGACACAGCGTAAATCGAATTCATTTCTTTCGTTTGTTTCCTGGCCACAACTAGTGTAGATGCAATGCTACACAACGATAAGAAAACCAGGTTTTTCTCTTAAAAACAAAACATCTAGTAAATAAAATACTTCCACCATTTGTTTAAATTAATTTTTATTAATTATTGCAACTCGCTACTTCGTGACTGTACATATAATATAACTTACAATATAATGGAGCGTCTCTACAGGTACAAGATTTCACACACACTCCTTTTAACGCAATGAAAAATCTTGTAACAGTAGCGACGCCCCATTATAACGTAGTAACTTTTTAACATATTAACAACATGTGCAATTTATTATAAATTTTGTATTTGAAAAATTATATTAATTGTGTTTATACAGGGTGTTGAATACATCGATGTCAATATTGACAACGATAATGAAAGGTAATTATAATTACGTATTTCAGGTAAATTTTACATTAAAACTATTATATAGTTTACGGTTTGAACGCTATAAGTGGCGGTTTGAAAATTTAAACAATTTTACATCAGATGATCGTAACGAAAGTGATTCTCTTGGCGTATAAAATGTGAAAGCGTTAATTCCAGAAGATGAATTAATAAAACAGGCACCCGGCAAAATATTTCTACAATAAGAAATTCTTTTATGTTTTGAAATTGATTACATATTTGTGTTTTATTATTTAATGCATTTGCTGATGATAAAAAATATTTCTTATCAATGATGTTTTTATAATATTAAAATTGTTTTGCTGATTACCAGGCAACTGGAGATTCATATCAATGCGGAATTAACAACATAGGACATTCTTGGAAAGCATAATCTTGAAGAAAGAGATTAGCTTCAAATATGTATATATGATTGCAAGGAATTCCTTGTTGTGAACAACGTAGCTTATTATATGTAACCTCTGTTTAATCCGGCAGCGATTGAACGAATTTAAATCGAGAAAAGTGTTTCACAGATAATGTAATAGTACACTAACAGAAAAGCATAATATTC
Source organism: Panorpa germanica (assembly GCA_963678705.1). Lineage (NCBI taxonomy): Eukaryota > Metazoa > Arthropoda > Insecta > Mecoptera > Panorpidae > Panorpa > Panorpa germanica. The sequence continues at coordinate 5,374,219 of OY783219.1, forward strand.
TTCAATGCACAGACAAAACTGTAATATGCTTGAAGACTATTAACTTTATCAATGAAACTAATTTAATCTCTTTATTTTAAGTACCCATACTCGTATTTATAGAATGTAAATTATGTATTGCAAATGTTTATAAATGTATATATTGTTTTAAGTGCTAGTAACTATCCAAAGTTGATGCACTCACCCAGAAACTTAAATTAAATTTTGTATTCTTTGTTTTACTTTAATTTTAGCATTTGCTAGAAGGACAAATCAATTTTTCGGATGCTTATATCGTCGACAAAGATACAGAATATGGGGTCATCCCTAAATTACGTCACACGCGAAGGGAGGAAGGGGTATAAAGCGTTGTGACGTCACATGTTTTGTAATGTTTTTTTTTATGTACTTAACTATTAGAATATACGCGGTATCACTGAACTATCACTACTGGTTTGTGAATAGTAGATCCGGTGATCCACTTCCTCCTACTTTAAATTATAATTGTATTTAATTGATTTATATATATTAATTGGTCGATTAAAAGAGATTATTATATGTTACATCCAAATTTATGTAAGAAGAGATGGTTTAGAAATGAGTCCCGCAAAATTATATCAACTATAATCAGAATCAAAAGTAATCATTGCAAAACTTCAGCTCACCTGTACAAAATTAATATTAAATCTGACGATAGATGTCAATGTGGTGAAGAAGGAACTTTGAATCATATTATATTTGAATGCATAAATTATAGTTTAGAAAGATCAAAATTCAATAGTGAAATATTAGATGTGATTAAAACTTTTCCCGTTAATACTAAATTTTTGTTAAATGATTCAAAATTAATTAGTGAATTATTGAAATATTTATAAATTTGTAAAATTGAATTCTAAATTATAAAAGATGTATAAAAAATGTTTGATGGTGGCTATGACGAAAGAAAGTCAAGGCAAATAAGTAAATAAATAAAAAAATATATATATTAATTCGTCGGTATTTGTGTTAGGAATAAGTCTATTTAAATTTCAGCAAACTGGTAGCAAGTGAATACGATATTCGCAAGATGTGACAAATACGGTGTGACATAATTTATAGATGGCTCCTATGCGTAAACACAAAAAATACATGTTTTAATCGCGTTTGTATTTCTATCTACAGATTCATCTTTGCTATTTTCGTCAAAACTACCTTGACGTTCAATAATTCGGTAAAAAATCGAGAGATTAGCGAATGTAGAACTTGCCGGATTAAACAGAGCATACTGTACATATAATAATTCGTAATTAATATCTGAGTTATGTAATTTGGTCGAAGAAAGATGAATTTATAGCGGTTTTAAAGCTGAAGGGGAAAGTTGTCATTAACTGCTTGTTAAATAAGTCATTAACCAACCGTTAAAATGATCTCAAAGCCTTAACCAATCTTCAGTTAAAAAATATTCCCCAACAATCAAGAAATTGGTCATAAATTCCTTTAAAAAAATCAGCATTTCCAATTATGTATCGCCTAGATATACCAGATACTAATAAATATAGTTCAGCGTAAATCGAAGGCGCGGATTTGCGCTTTAATAGGTCAAAATGCATGTGCAATATTGTGAAGATTAAAAATCTGTGTAACAATTCTAGTAAGAGAGCTATAGTTCAAATTACGAGAGTTCGGCGGCGACTCATACTTAAAACAAGTTGTGGGGTATAACTGCCGATATAACTAAAAAACACTGACTCACTTATTTTTCTATAATGTATATAGAAAAAATCATTATCGTATTATAGATTTATACCGCTCTTATAACCTCTTTTAAGTATAAGTCGCCGCCGAACTATCGTGATTTGTACTATACCAACGTTTTCGAGAAAGAATTTTAGGGCGGCTGTTCTAATCCCATTTATACTAGTACCACTTCCTCAATAATATCATATTTTTTATATCGTTTTAGAAATGTAAACTTAGATACTATTACAGACACTATTCGCAACCGTTCCCAGAAGCCAATAGTAAAAGACCAGCCGACTTAAAACGATTTTCGCGACGTTGCCAAATATTCTCTATATCAAATAATTTACATTATTATAATTTGATTCTTACAATTAAATCAAAAACAATTATTTATTTAAACTAGTTACAAATTATTATCACTCATTATCCAAATAAAATTACATTATCTATATAATACAATAAAATAAAAACTAAAAAAGAAAAAACACAAAAAAAATGAAACATATTTACATAAAAAAAACATTTTGTTTTACATATAAAATATCTAAAGTCATAAATGTTGATAATCCTGCATCAAAAGGTTTCCACTCTCTGAATAAACGCTCCCTGACGTTAGATTACTAAGCCCTGCCAGGCCGCCCAGGTTGCTTAGTCCACTCAGGTTACCAAGACTGCTCAGGTTGCTCAGGTTGCCAACTAGGTTGGCTCCAGGGTGGGCATACAAGGGGGTTGATAGGTGATTTGATGGTTTAGAGTCACCACCTGGTGACATATTGCTGGAGTGGGAAATGGGGCCCTCCAGGTCGCTGTCACTCGAAGAATCCAACGCTTTATCTCCCCCAGGAAGCCTAGAAAGAAATATAACAAATTACTTATCGTTTAAAGAGAGAAAATGTGAACAAAAGCGCTATAATCACATGTGTCTGATGGACTACGTATTTCAGGCGACTCTTAGACACACAAGACTGCTTTGACAATTCGATGCGAACATATACCCTCCATCCAACAAAATTTAGAGCATTAAGGTCAAAACGATAAAAAAGAAGCATATTTTCGATAATGTTTTTTGACGACACAGTTAATATATAATTATTTCTATAATTACTACATGATAAATTGACATTTGAAGAATACTTTGTGATATTTTCAGAAATAAATGTCAAGAAATGAGGCATTGACAGCGAATCTCCGCTGACGTCACAAAAAAAAAGTAACATTGCGGTGTCACTCATAACTCATCACTGGATTTTCTGAAATCGAAAAACCAAAATGATTTCATTAGTTGATAAGTTTTTGCAAGTAACGCTGTTGAGTTTTTCTTCTTTTATTGATTTTTTAATTTTTTACAGCACTTAAAAGTCAAAATACCGATTTTTCATGAAAAAAATCAGACAATTTGTTATTTTAAAATATGTTAAATATAAAAAATAAAAAGAAACTCGACAGCGTTACCTCGGCATTTATGTAAAGAAAGAGTGTGCAAAATTTCAAAAGAATCGGTCCAGTAGATTTTGAGCTAGAGAGGACACCGACTCTGAAAAAGCTATGTGTGAGAAAAATACATTTAAAAGTTTCAAAGTAACATGAAAGCACACCAGAGAGGTGAAGACTTAAAACTCTATATCGCCGACAGTTTTACTCCAATCGACTTCAAATTTTTACACAATAAACTTAATATGTTGTACATTAATATAAATAAATAAAAAAAAAATGAAAAAGAAAAAAAGTTGAAACCTTGAAAATGACACATAAGAGAAATACTACACTATATTTTGTTAAGGGTATCAGAACACCCTTATTTCATTCCTGATGATTGGGGGTAGTACTTAGTGTTATTTTAGTGGTTTTTGACAACCACAACTCCCCTAAGAGACGCCCTCGAGTCAAATTAAATGCTATCATTGTCACCCTGATTCACCCCGAATAAAATTTTAGGGTAAAGTGTTAGGGGATGAACTCTTACTTGTCGGAAATCATATTTATCAAATTACTTTAAAGTAATTCATATTAAATTGTTGTTTTAATCATTCATGTACCAGCTACATACAAAAACAAAAACGACTACAACTATCAATAATGCAGTACTTATTTTCGCTGCAATTTTCCCTGATTATAAATACGCTGTTAAAATTTCAACGATATAGTAAAAAATTGTTTAGGTTTATACTACACATCTGTCAAATATCAACTGTCAAAGTTATCTATAACAGAAATAGCGCGCTAAAGAAAAGGTATCGTCTTAAATAAAACATTTGAATCTTCGATTCTCCTAAGCTTGTTAATAATTCTTTCAGTTTGATTCATGGGTGGCTCAAAACCTGACAGTAGTTTCATTGTTTTAATTTTAGTTATCATCAGAACTGATAGATTTTAATATAAAAGGTAGTGCGGGGGAGGAGAAACTCATGCAGGCCTTTTGTAACCTCGTCAATAGTGTCAAATTACAAAACACACTACACAATATAGGGTATACTATTTGTCTAGTAAGTGCGAGCGGGATAGATAATTAGAAAGGGATAGATATATATGTATTAGACAATTATAATTTAATACAATGTATTATTAGATAAGTAATAATTTTTTTATTATGTATATACCAGTGAATCGTTAAGGTATTTGATCCTTTCCGATAAACACAAAACGTAAACTTATGTATTGGTGAACGTAATCTTTGTAACCTAACGTTACGTTTTTTTATTTACCTAAGTTTAAGATAATTTTGTTACATTGTCATTAAATAAATACAAAAGACATTACTAATATATTAATTTAATTATGTAACATTATGTAATCTTGCACAAAAAGGTTTATTAACGTCAGAAAACGTAAATTTATGTCATTTATATTATGTAATATTACATTCTAGTAACCTAAAGAAAAGTTATATAAAAAGGAATATTTTTTTTTTTAAATAAATAGCGCGCCAATAAGAAGGAACATTTTTGTTTTCGTGTATCATTTACCTACTAAGCATGGAAGGTAAGTGAAGCGGGGAAAGGGGGGGGGGGAGGAGAAGTATACAGCGAGAGCTACGGTTTTATTGTATTTGTATTCGAGACCGCTTCGAAATCTCAATTGTTGCCTTAGTAGGTCGTTAATGATCGTGTGTAAGCCTTAACCCTTGCCTCTTGTCTCTCTACGCTTCTTTTCCATGTTTAATACGATAAATCCGATGCGCTCTTAAGCACCACACACCGTATAAAAAAAATATTTCAGAATTACTATATTTTCTTTTTGGATTGGAAGAATTTTTGAGTTAAGTTTTTTAAGAAAATTCATAAGAAAATTACGGGTAAATCCTAAATGGTATTAATATTTTACATGAGCGAAACCTGGTAATATTTAATTTATTTTAGTTTTACGTTTAAATGGTGAAATATTGAACTTTTATGTAATATTATATACACATTTTCATTGTGCCACTCACTACACTCATGTCCATTAACCAGTTCATGAGTGAAACATCTCCAAATATTTAAATTTGAGATTATGACTGAAACAATATTCGAGTTTCAAGCATTCCAGCGGTGTTCGACTAGTTTACCTGCATTATAATTTTGTTTGGTTGCATTTATGAGTTATCTGAGTATTGAAATAGAGAGAGTGTACTCAACTTAAATTTTGACTTTTTGTAGATATCTAATCTTGCAAAAATCTTTTATTAAAGTTTCCAAAATTTCTAACAAAAAAGAAATTGATAAATTAGTATCCCTCCTAAATGAAAATCACGCCGCTACTGGTTATAAGCGCCGTGACAGACAGATGGATGGGTCTTTGAGCTCCTTTTCTAAGTAACGTCGCGTTAGTGTATCAATGTGTTGGTGTGTAGGTGTCTGTGTCGATGCTGTGTCGAAGCGATGTCGAGGCGATGTCGGTGCATTAGCACTAGTCCAGTAATACACATCTCTCTATCTCTCTAAACATGTGTGCGTGTGATTTCGCTGTATGGTTTACGGTAGATTGTTCTATCTGCGCCCATGGCTATGTTTTTGTGGGATGGTGTGTAATCCGATATGACGCCCGCCACCCCCCAGAAACGAAGGTACACTCACAGAAAGAAATATCATTTAATTTTTATATCTTTGTTAGATTTTTTAACAAGATTATTAATTCTTAATAAATTCTATTGGTTTTGCTATAATTGCATGTAAAAGTGAAATCTAAGTTTATAGATTCTTTTTTATCTAGTGTAAATTAATCACAGATTTCGTTCTTACGGCTAGAAGACGTAAATTTATGTATTATTTGCCGTAATACTTTTTACCTAACGTTATGTTTTATTATTTACCAAAGTTTAACATCATTTTTTTAGATTGCCATTAAATAAACGCAAAGAACATTAAAAATCTTTTACTAATACATACATTTAATACGTAACATTATATAATCTTGAATAAAAAACGAAAATTTATGCTTTTCTTATGTAACAAATAAACTATTTTATGATAAATAAACCTTAACATAAGAGGAGGGTAAGGTTTCAACTTTTTTATCAACATATTAAGTTTATTGTGTAAAAATTTGAAATCGATTGGAGTAAAACTGTCGGAGATATAGAGTTTTAAGTCTTCACCTCTCTAATCTGCTTTCGTGTTACTTTGAAACTTTTAAATGCGGTTTCTCACACATAGCTTTTTCAGAGTCAGTGCCCTCTCTAGCTCAAAATTTACTGGACAGATTCTTTTGAAATTTTGCACACTCTTTCTTTACATAAATTCCGAGGTAACACTGTCGAGTTTCTTTTTATTTTTTAATTTTAACGTATTTTAAAATAACAAATTGTCTGATTTTTTTCATGAAAAATCGGTATTTTCAACAGCGTTACCTGCAGAAACTTATCAACTAATGAAATCATTTTGGATTTTCGATTTTAGATAATCCAGTGATGAGTTATGAGTGGCACCACAATGTTACTTTTTTTTGTGATGTCTGCGGAGATTCGCTGTCAATGCCTCATTTCTTGATATTTATTTATGAAAATTTCAGAAAGTATTCTTCAAATGTCATTTTATCATGTAGTAATTATAGACATAATTATATATTAACTGTGTCGTCAAAAAATATTATCGAAAATATGTTCTTTTTTATTGTTTTGAACTCGGAATACAAATGAAGATAAAGTTGATGCGAAGTATAATTAAATTAAATAGTGATAGAAACGTCACAAAAAGGGACACTTCACCAAATTGTTTACTGGGACATATCGCTGCCTAATAAAAGCAGGATTATATTTGGTATATCACTGTTCTCATCTCGTTTCAATTATTTGATTGTATTTTTAGTAAATCGTTCTTAGAGATGAATAGCCCCAAAATACAAATCAGCCGAGTTAGCTCCCACGCGAAACTTTGTCTTAATTATCTACTGGTTAATCCAGTACTGGTAGAGAATCATAGCTCCACCAAAATCAGAAAGAATTTGTACAACTCTTTTTCTACAAATATTTCTTACTGTTAAATTTGAAGACGACGATACTGCCTGGTATTTGTCGTCATCACCCTGTCCCATGTCATACCTTTCATCCCATCGTTTGGTTTATATCCCTATCCTATCCCTATATCTATCCCGTTTATTCCAGAAATTTTACGTATTTCACGTTTGGTGTTCGGTATTTCTGATCTGATGCGGGTTCTCCATTCTGGAATAAATACAATGATGTGGACAAGGGGATCCAGGAGAAGAGGGAACCCCTAGGATATCATGTTACCAACTGTACAGCCACAATAAAATATAACAGCATTAGAGGAGCAATGTGTTTGTAAAGTTCTATGTGGTGGTACTCCTGCCTGTGCTCTGAGCGAACTGAACTGTGTGGCATTAGTGAAACACATGGGAAAACAACACTGTTAACTTTAAACACCCTTTTTATAAATCAATTAAAATTGTAATCATTAGAAGAATGAATGAGTTCCAACCCTCTTTTCAAAACGATAAAAAAGAAACATATCTTCGATAATGGTTTTTGACGACACAGCTAATATATAATTATTTCTATAATTACTACATGATAAAATGATATTTGAAGAATACTTTGTGAAATTTTCATAGATAAATATCAAGAAATGAGGCATTGACAGCGAATCTCCGCTGACGTCACAAAAAAAAGTAACATTACGGTGCCACTCATAACTCATCACTGGATTTTCTGAAATTGAAAAACCAAAATGATTTCATTAGTTGATAAGTTTCTGCAGGTAACGCTGTTGAGTTTTTCTTTTTTTATTGATTTTTCAATTTTTTATAGCACTTTAAACTCAAAACACCGATTTTTCATGAAATAAATCAGAAACTTTGTTATTTTAAAATACGTTAAAGTTAAATTTTTTTTAAATATTCGACAGTGTTACCTCGGCATTTATGTAAAGAAAGAGTGTACAAAATTTCAAAAGAATCAGTCCAGTAGATTTTGAGCTAGAGAGGGCACCGACTCTGAAAACGCTAAGTGTGAGAAACCGAATTTAAAAGTTTCAAAGAAAGACGAAACCAGACCAGAGAGGTGAAGACTTAAAACTCTATATCTCCGACAGTTTTATTCCAATCGACTTCAAATTTTTACACAATAAACTTAATATGTTGAACTATAACATAAATAACAAATTAAAAAAAGTTGAAACCTTAAACGACAAGATTACTGAAACAATAATAAAAAGAATCACGACCAGATATAAAAGAAGTAAAACATAAAATTAGAATTTTTTTTAATAAAGATATTAAACAATTAATTTTAACAGTGTAATATTATTCCCAAACGTATTAGTATTTGTAATGTCTCGTAATAAAATGTGTTTTTATTTTTTCCAGTGTGCAGAGAAGTGTACAGTCAGATGGCTGAGTGTTTTAAAATATCAAATTACCAAATGTACACTCGATGTGAAATTTGATATATTATCTAATAATAAAATAATATAAAGTTATATTAATGTATGATTATAATTAAATTAATATGACAATATGATTTACTTTATTTTTGTTTATAATTACATTCATTTAGTTAGATACATTATATTTATAATTGTTTATAAAATATCAAATTTCTCACCTCAAAAATGTTGTGAAATTTGACAGATTACGCGCGTTACAGATGGCACCACTTGTGTATGTTGTAATATTTAGATATTATCAGTTATTTTATAGGTTACACTTGTTTTTGGGCATACTGTGCTTTGCGCTCAGCGCTTTTTTATTAACATTCAATACTCAAATATCTGTTACAGTTAAAATATAATAAATAAATAAATAAGAAATTGTCCCAACTTCTTGACGGTACAGTGCGCTTGGTATTGCATTTAGAGAGAAGTTGTTAAGGAGAAATTTGTTTAAAATTTTGTGCTCTTTAATATTGATAATAAGCACCAAAGCGCTAGAACCAACCAATACCGAGATATTTGAAGAAAACCAAAAAAAAACATGAATTTCGTGGTAACAAGAAGAAAATGGGCTAATAAGCAAACTATTTTATATACTTCTTAGTGGATAGCCAGGTTCTAAAAGATATTTATCAATAAAATTAATCAGGATATATAAATAAATAAAAATTAATTTAAAAACATAAAAACTTGATATGCTAATCAAAGAAATAAAACGGTGATTTTCGTTATCGCTTCTGGAATGTTTTTAGCTGTTGTTTTTGTTTTGTGTCGCCGCATTTGCAGATGTTGATAATTCTTAAAGGGCGTTGTTCTATAGAAGGAAAAGAAAGACAAAACAATCGGCGGAACAGTGAACGGTGAAGGCGTAGGCTGTAGCAGGACTAGGTCAAAGTTTGGAGCACCAAAAGTGGGGTTAGGTTTTAGATTTCATCTGAATTTGTGTAGTCACAATAATTAATACGTTTGGTGATTAAATATTGTTCCAGAATAATACTCGCAGTTGTAAAAATGAGAAACAAAGAAATATAAAGAAAATAAGTTAAAAATATTACATCTTTTCTTACGATCATCTTAAAAATTAGAACATAGCCTTTATACTTAGAAAAAGAATTCTAGCGGTACCGAATTTTAAGATTTTGACTGTTAAGTATCATTCTCACTCACTGCTTTAATTTTATTTTGTATTTTGTATTTAATTTAAATTGTTTAGCATATGGCATACGCGTAGTCATTCACAGTACCATTTTTAATTTAATTTATTTTTTAAGTTTTCTTAGTTTTTTTAGAAACTTACAAGGTCCAATGTTTTAAATTAAAAATATTAAATTAAGAAAAACTATATTATAACCTCCAAAATGTGACAATCTGTCAAAATGCAGTAGGATTTACTTTTAAAAGAAGTTTAATATCATTTTTTGAAAAAGATAGAAGTGAAAACAATTTCTATTACTAATGGGCTTGTGTCCTCATTTTTTAGTGGTCGATTTTTCAATTGTTGATTGAAATTGATGATAATAAATGTGTATTGGCGTGTCTATTTTATTAAATATCTAAATATTGACGGAGATATAGCAATTAAAAGTTTGAATTGTAGTTTTAGCGCTAGAAATGGTCGGCCATATTTGTATGACGTGATATGCATTTTAACGTCAGCTATTTGTTGAGTAGGTCAGTGTTGTGGTAATGTTTTGTAGCTGTTGGTAGTCGAATAATCAAGTCAAATCAAAGAATAATAAGTTTTTATTTTATTTAACCCAGCTAAGGCAGACATAATATTGAAATTTTATTGTTCCTTGAAATAGCTGTAAATAATATTTAATATTTTGATATATAAATACATATAGCAGAGATTTATAATCTGTAAGGTTGGCAGCAACTGTGATGTTACATGCATTTGGAATGTGTACAACGTTGAATCCCTTTAATAATTAAAGAGACAAAATGACTTTTTTAATTGTTAATATCTCTTAACATATAAGGAGTTATTAAAAAATAATTGAAAATTTGAAGTTCTGGTAACCCACTTTATCAATATATAGTACACTTTTATAGAAATTAAGACATAGGACACAAGCCCATTGTTATTAAAAATAGGAATTTTAATTATTTCACATACAATGTTGTCGAACTGTCAAAATTTATATTACTGACGATGCATACGCACCAAATAAATTAACTAAACTTAAATTAAAACACAAATGAGAAAAGGAATGCTTAAACGACAACTTGAAATCTAGATTACAATATTAAATAAAAACAGTAAATTAAATATCAAAATAGTGAGTGGGAATGAGGCTTTAAAATTTGCAACATACGAACCCTACACCGACACCGACCTGTGTTGAAAAGTATGTTTTGTGATATAACAAAGGTAATCTTCTTACGATTGCTTTGAAAAACTTAGAATCATTTATTAAGAATATGATAAAACTGATCTATAAAGAAAATTACAGCAAGTGGTATTCGTTTAGGTTATAAAATACGTTGAAAATGAGCTACATTTAATTGTTCTTGACTTTCCTCAAGCTAGAAGATCGCGATCGCAATCTTTATCAAACAAATATTACATAACAAAAATAAGGATACTACAAAACCCACATATAAAACCGGAAGTACACTTTAATACGCTTATAAATAATATACATACTAGTCAAATTATTTTCACCGATATCGTATTTTAGTTAAATCAATTTGAAGGTCAACCCATGATTATTACTACGCCTGCCTGCTGCAACTATTATTACAATGACTCATAAGAATTCACAAAAAGATTCAGCAACACGTTGTAACACGTCCGACGTCCGACGTTCATCGCTTGTTGCCTGTTCATTAAATAACATCGAGTATTTACATTTTGTGGATTATTAGTGTTGTTTAATGTATGCAATAGTTGTTGTTCTGTAAGTTGATTAAGTGGATGGGACAAGATCTTTTCAATTTTCTGGTTCAAAGCCAGATTTACATTGTAACACCTTATGAAAGAACACAGTAAGAGCGTTTCGGTTGTGAAAAGAGTGAAAGACTTTGATTGGGAACGCTGTGCGAGCTGCTGGCTTAACTACAGACAGCTACTGACTGTGTTTACTGTCAGATCAGCAGCTTCACTGACTTCTAACGGTCACGCGATCATAAGTAACTGTCTTAAACACAGCTGCTGTGAATTGCGTAGTGTTCTAACGGCATACAAGGTGGGGGAAAGTCCAGTGACAAAAAATGTACAGTAACTCGCATACGAGCTACTGACCCAACGATAACACGATGCGAGTAGGTGTATAAGATATAAACAATTATTACATGAAGTTTACTAACAAGCTTGAATTACACTATGGTGATAATTTGGCTCGCAATGGGCTTGACCTCACGTTTGCTATGTTACTATTTTTTTTATACCACAGAGCGTAAAAGAGATATATTCTTGACAGAACCCATTTGGTGAAATACTCGTACATTTCAATTCTAACGTTTTACAAGTTGGAGCAACACACAGAAAATCAATTTTAGTTCAAATTGATTCCCTAACTGTCACAGGAGTCGCTTTTATTCAACAGTGAGCAGTCGTTGCGCCGTCTGTAGCTCATAAAAGAGACATTCCCGAGAGAATTCTATGAACGACTGAATAGAAAACAAACGCGTTCATGACAAAAAACTCATGAAAAGTAATAGAAATGAAATAGAATTTACTCCAAAATGCTTACTGGAAAGTTTACAGGTTACCAATCTTACAGCTCATAAATCTCTTCTATATGTATTTATATATCAAAATATCAAATATTATTTACAGCTATTTCAAGGAACAATCAAATTTCAATATTATATCTGCCGTAACAGGGTTAAATAAAATAAAAACTTATTATTCTTTGACTTGACTTGATTATTTCGACTACCAACAGCTACAAAACATTACCACAGCACTGACCTACTCAACAAATAACTGACGTTAAAATGTATTTCACGTCATACAAATATGGCCGACCATTTCTAGCGCTAAAACTACAATTCAAACTTTTAATTGCTATATCTCCGTCAACATTTAGATATTTAATAAAATAGACACGCCAATACACATTTATTAACATCAATTGCATAAAAAAAAATGGCGCGTAGTAATAAATATATAGATTTAGTTCTTGAGATATTTTTTTCTCTGTAATAGCCGCTTCTTAGGCCGTTATAATAAAGTAAATATTACCACAACTATTTGACATTTTAATAGAGCCAGTCCAACTCGGATCAGCGACTCTTCTTCCTTAAACTCCATTTAAATTATAACTAAATATTGTTTGTATGTTACTAGAGTTTTGCTGGTGTTTTTAAGGCTTTCAAGTTCGTTCGTGAGGACAAGTAGAGTTCTATCTTTCTGCCTAAATGTTGAAGTTAACATTTGGCTCATGTGCAGTCAATGATGACGTCATTTCCTAAAATAGCTGCTCCATTCGAACAACACACGTCGAACAGTATGCTGTAGAACGTACACACAGCTGGGAAAGTTACAAATTTATTAAGTCATTAAAGTCTAAGACGACGCGGATGATATCCTGACTCTGGCAGTTGCTAGATCTACGTCTTCATCTCAAAACTGCGAGGAATAAGGAAAACTATACCTGCAACGATTTATATTTCTGCTTATGTTGATATTTAACCCTCCGTGTGAACACTATATTTTTCGAATCACTGGGTCTTTGAGGGAACAGTTTTTAGAGTTTTCTAAGCTTTCTAGAAATCTGAAAAAAATCTGGATTATTTCTTGAAGTGTCTACTACGTGGTCCAGAAGTTGCAAGTATTCAAAGTTTAAAACCGTTGTTAAAAAAAATTCACAAATAATAAAAAAACGCGGAAAAAACGGAATATTGTTAAAAAATTCGTAACTTTATAAGAAACAAATATTAAGAAAAACGGTTGTAGACTTTTTTACCTTAGACTATAAGCTTTCGAAAGAATGTAGTGCCTTTGAAGAGGGCTTCAAAAAGTTGAATTATTTGTGCACCTGAAAGTGGGGAATATTTTACGGATTCAGGAATGGTGATTATTCGGCACAAAATAAGTTTTTATTAATGAAAATACAAAAGTTATAAAATAATAATTAATATTAGTTAATTATAATTAGTTTCAAAAAGAGAATTTACGGTGCGCAACCATTGAATTGTCACCCATCTTCAAAAACTTATTGTAGTAAAAAGATAAAGTAATTAAAAAAATCTATATATATAATGTAAGAAATAATATATTAAATTACATACATTTTTTACAGATATTTTTTTCCTTTAAGCGTAAACCTTAACTAAAAATTTAAGCCCATTCGAAAGCTCTAGTTATAATATTACGCGTTTTCACCCAGTAAACATTTTTGAGTCACTTATTGAAGATGTGTCATGAAACAATTCAATTTGATTTCACTCGTTCAAGTAAATGTCAGTGATATGAACTACAAATAGCAAAATCACTTGACCTAACCTCACTACCGTACCAGTATTGAATGAAATTGCAAATAAACCATTAAAGTGTAACAGAGACAGATATATCTTGTTTCTTTTTCTATTATCTCTACTAGAATAAATATTTTCAAATGTAAAAGAGACAACAATTATATCTCTATTTAGTTGTATGATGTTGGAAAGAGAAAGAATATTCTTTTGAAAAGATACTGACAGTTTTTCTTCCATAGGTGACATCTATTTGAAAGCTGAGTGACCTTGTTATGTTATTTCACCTACATGTTTAATAAGCAAAAGACAACAGAGGGGTGGGAGAAGTAGTCCGATCATGTTTGCATATTTCTAGCACATTAAATAAAAACATGGCGCTTGTGTTTCTTCGCTAGATGTTACCCAGGTAGAAAATTTAACAAAATTTCCTTTTTTAAGCAGTCAGAGTGGTAAAACAGCTCACTTAAATCTTCTAGGACACCAATTATGTTACAAACGATACAAAATAATCCCCAGCATACCGAAAAATGCAACATTTCCTCAAAATAAAGAACATAACCTCAAAACATTTTACAAAATTTTCTTTTTTAAGCTGTCAGGGTGGTAAAACTGCTCACTTTATTCTTCTAGGACTTCAGTTATGTTACAAGTGATACAAAATAATTCGCAGTGTACCGAAAAATGCAACATTTCCTCAGAATAAAAAACATAACCTCACTTTTCCAAAGAGGATTACATTCAAGCTGATATCTCGTTTCTCCCGTGTTGTGTGTTGTATCGAATTCAGTTCGCTTCATTTTTGTTATATTTATAACCTCCACGCTTTGGTCTGGGTTTCGTTGTCCATGCCTAGGGATATGTGAACCCCTCCACCTCTTTACCCCTTTAGACTAAGACTGACTTGAAGTAAGCTATATTCGATCTAGGAACTCATAGAGCTATATTTACCATTAAGTAAAAACACTCGCTTTTCTGTTAGTATTATATTAACACATCGAAATGTTGGTTTCAGTGTAGTAGTAGTAATAAAGGCAAACGGCAAAATATAAATATCATTTTGTTTGATATTTGAAACTTAGGTTATGTTTAGCAAAGAACTGCGTTGCGTAATCAACGATGTATCAAGGGAGCAAACTTGACCAAAGTTTAGTTTCCATCTCAAAAATAAACAATGGGTTTGTGTACTCATTCAATTGTTATTGAAATTGATGTTAATAAATATATATTGGCGTCTTCATTTTATTAAATATCTAAATGTTGACGGAGATATAGCAATTAAAAATTTGAATTGTAGTTTCACACAGATACTACAGATGTCGGCCATATTTATGACGTAACATGTCTTTACTCTTAAGGGTAGGTTAGTTATATTTTTATAGATAAGAGTTCTATGTAAAATATGCTATCGTTTTTACGCTCTGTTGTATAAAAGAGATAGCAACTTAGCATGTCTTGAAATGTTCTATAACGTTGAATCCCTTTAATAATTAAAGAGACAAAATTACTTTTTTAATTGTTAATATCTCCAAATATATAAGGAGTTATTAAAAAATAATTGAACATTTGAGGTTCTAGTAACCAACTTTATCAATATATAGTAGAGTTTTATAGAAATTAAGACATAGGACACAACCTCATTGGGTTGCACGCAAGCTGCAAATGAAGCAGACGTATTCTGCATCTCAGTTCTTTCCCCGTAACGTCCTACAAGCTAATAGGGTCATTTCTCTGAAGTTTAGCATTGAGAAAACACGTTTTTTTATTGGGAAAATGTCAAGGGATGAAGAAGATGTGATTATAGCATACGCTTTTATTAGAAGACGACGAATCAGACGTAGAATGTATTGGCTTCATCCATACATCGAAAAGAACATTAACCGCAGATTGTTTGTTGCTGCAAGAGAGTTATCAGAGGATGATTCAGTATTTCAATCAGTATATCGAATGACTATTGTTCAATATGAACAAAATTGATTACAGAGCCCGTAGTTTTTAAAAGAATATTACGTCTATGCGTCGTGCAGTACAATGGTTAATTCCAAACTGAATCCAACTTCGTTAATGATATTGTATCAATATAAAATTCACCCCCTTCCCTTTCTACATAACACAAAACATTCCTTATACCCAAACTATTGAAGAGTACCAACTTCTTCTCAACAAAACACTGTGTCATCTTTGTTTATTCTTCAGAACATATGTACTTGACTTTAAACAATGTGACTCCAGTCCTAAACTAACATTTAATATTTAAAATAGCAATAACACCGGATGCTATATACGCATCTACCCTATTTCCCCACTTAAGGGTTTGTTTACACTTGAAAAGGGTTAAAATTAAAACAACAAAATATAAAAAATAAATTTTAAAAATTTAAATAAATATATTCGAATTGTTTGCTGTGAAATTAGTTTCAGTTTTGCGACAGTGCTGCCAATATGAATATGAAATCGAATACATAACCTTACTTTTATGTATTTATTGATTGAAGTATTAAAATATAGGTTTAGCATATGCTGTATATCAACTACCAACATTTATTTGTCTGTCAACACTTTGATTATTATGTTCATCGTCTTCTAAACAATTCTCCCACGAGTATATTCATGGATCTGTTAAATTTAACTTAAATTTAGAACCTATCAGTTACTTAGAAATCAATCTGAGTGATTTGTTTGAATTAGATTATAATAAAATGTTAAACGGGCGTTCTAAATGACGTGATACCTTTTTGTTTGCGCGCTATTTTTGTTGCATACGACTTTGACAGTTCATATTTAACATATGTCTAGTACAGATTATAGCAATTTAGAATATATATCACATTGATATAAAAGTGATTGTTAGATTACACAAATTTCAATATAATTAAGTAGGCTCTTAGGAATAATCGCCTGATAAGATGGTCTATAGAAATGAATCACAACCGTCGCAAATACCTCCAAAATTAGAAGATGCAAATAAAAGAATTAATAATTAAGACTTACGTGTCTTTGTGTTCAGCAGCTCGATCTCGTTGTCTTCGATTTTTGAACCAATTTGAAACCTACAAATAAATCAAATGTAAAAAAAACATGAATTGAAATTAAGATATACAAAGCATATATTCACAACTAGGTCTTTCTACATGCGTGTACGAATAGGTGAACAATGTTTTTATAATATTGCACTGGATCTTATCTTAACATAAACAACTCTGGAATGCGTATAGAGCTCTGTATTGGAGACCACTCGAAGAGAGTGATATAATCTGACTCGTGGGTAACCTTGGGAACGATGTACAGCCCTTTTGCATCTAGTCCGAGGCACTGCGAGACGATATTCGTTGTATAATCGTTGATTGAGCTACATCTAGCTTTATATACAGTTCTTATATTTGTTAATAAATACCATTGTACCAATATTACGTTCGGCTTAAGCCGGTGAACGTTTGATTCAAATGTGTGAGTCAAATATTGGAAGATTGACTCGGCAAGTTTCCAACTACACGATGGAATGAATGTTTGATCACACTGACACTGTTTAAGAAAAACTTTCAAGTAAATAAAGAAATCTTCAAGTATAAAACCTTCCTTTGTTGAACGATTCGTGCAGCAGTGCATGACATGTGGATCAAGTGTGTGGTGGTTGTAGAAAAAAAGACCGACAACAGCCTGAACTTCTTCCAACATGATCGTTGGAAGTTGTTCTATGCTTGACATAGCCATTCCTGTGTATTATGGGACAGAGTGGTGTAGAATGGGGCCGAACCAAAGAATGGCGGATAAAAGAGCATCTCTTATAGATTAATTAGTAAATAAAATTAAAGAAACGATTAGTAACTTACTTGTGTTGTTGTGAGGCCTGTAGCTTCAGCTAGTTCCCGTTTTTCCCGCGGTGAAGGATAAGGATTGTGTGCGTACCAGTCCCGTAACACAGATCTGGATTTTTCCTGTAAAACACATCATACAAAAATGTTTGAATTGTCATTATAACAAGTTTGAACATGCATTTAAATATAGTCATGTGAGTTTAATAGTGACACAACTCAGAAAATATACAAAATGAAGAAAAACTATCGTTTAAACTATTTTAAAATAATTAGGACCTAGTAAATGAAGATGTACAAACCAGGTGCATTTTCTGATATTTTATGTTTTTTGTGTTGTGGCAAACAACAAGCTACCCGCTAAACAAACGAGTATTTAAGGTTATTGTTACGTCAAATTTTTTACCTATTATACAATGTTTAATATAAATATAAAACTTCTTAAAAAGACCCTTTTAGAGATTATAGAATCTTAAGAACACGTTTTTATATGTTTTTAAAATATATATAACATAGAAACCTTTCAGATTAAATATTACTAGGTTTTGTTTAAGTAAAATATGACACGAATATTTCAAGTTTAGCGAGAATATATTAGTGGCTTGGTGCTGAAAGAATCAATGTCAAAATTCCAAATTTGGCACCGAGATGAAAGTGTTGAAACATTTTGGAGTCTTTGCCATTTGCCACTTTGCCATCATATTAAAGATGCGTATGATTTTTTGTCATGAAAGAGTTCAGTTTCTCACAGTCGTTCATATGATATGACTATTTTATCGGCTATAAATGGCGAAACCACTCCACCTGTCGGAATACAAATGTATATAAAGTTGATGCGAACTATAATTGACAGAAACGTCACAAAACAGGACGCTTCATCAAATTGTTTACTGGGTTATGTTCGCTTGGAACATAATTACGTATTTCATGTTTCGAACAATTTAATATTTAAAGAGAAAACATGAAGAAACCACCAGAAGATAAGGTGTGTTCAAAAATAATTCAAACAAACTTGATAGAAACAAGTTTGACATGCAAAATAATCATAACCTCAAATTCTCACGGCGTTTGATTTACATAGAGTTCACTGGATCGTCGAAAACAAGTCCATCAAACTTTTAGGCAGAAAATCAAGTATCTTATTTGAGTAAACAAACAGTTCAATGGCTTCCTACTTCGGTAACAATTTGCGCTTGAATTATTTTGTTCTTTTTCATGGGACTTGGATTTTGTGAGGCTTCCTTGATTATTCTCTTATTCCCTGATATACAGAGGCCCTTTGCAACCTAACCTAGTTGCAGGACGGTGAAAAACAACGAAGGGAAACAGGAATTATTAGAGCTTTAAACTTTTGTGTTAGTTGAGAGAATGGCAGTGAAACTTGTCTGATCTTGTTTCCATTATTTCTTATAACGGTTTTACACCAGAGAGACAGTTTTGTTGTCAAGAAACAAAACAAACGCATGTTGTTTCATGTTCTGTTTTTCCTTGGTACCTTATTTAGGAATCGAAAAAAAAAATTCAAATTTTGAAAAAAAGTTGGTCAAATTCCGAATAAATTGAAAATATTTTATATTTTGTTGAAGAAAATATATTTTCTTAGTCAGTTTATATGAAAAATTATTTTTTATTATATGTAAAATTAATACAGAACGAGTTTCATATTTAAATTTGAAAATGGAATTAAACTTTGAAATGAAATTCAATTCACACACAAAAGACAGTCGTCGCTTGCGACGGGGGTAAACTCTAGTAAAAATTATAAACATAATAAACAACAACTGACAAGCGCAAATGTTCACAAAAAACAAAACTGCGTGTTCAAACCAACAACAACAAACGTGTTTTCCTTTGATCTTTCCAACTCCAGATGGGAATGTGTTTTGTTTACTAAAACAGTTTTTAAAGACAAAAATGTTTTAGGAACTGTCTCTTTGGTGTGAAACCAGCATTATAACTACAGTGTACATCTGCAAACACTAGTGTTCCACAGTTAAAAAACGGCGCGAGATTTAAAATAACAGCACTTGTTGTGAAATAAAATAACTATTAAAACAATTTCAAGTAGTGGATATGGGTGTTCTATCTCAACGCAATGTTTGAACGTCTGTTTAGTTCACGTCTAATACGATGTAGTGAAAGTCATTCATGTGGACTGTCCCAGAATGAACTACATGTATTAAATATGTACCAAAAAAAAACTAATACAGGTACTACACATCGAAGAAAGGTTACCTAAATGAAAATTCTCAAATTACATACACAAAAAAAGTTAGGGAAAAAATAAAGTTTAAAGAAAAAAATATCTAGGACACTTCTGGTTAATGTCTTGCCTTTTTATGATCAACAATAGATGAATGGTAGGATTTAGAGTGGCTTGAAGGATTTAGAGGATTATAATTGTAGATTAAGTATTGTTAAATTTATGTTGAATTATATAATTATGAAAGTGGACTTGTTAAAAAGTCATTTGAGTATTTGTGCATGTACTACTAAAAGACGTACCAAGAAAATCACTTTCCTTAAGATCTCCTTGATAATTTAAACCGTGAGAGCCGCGCAAATGACTTTAAACTTGTTGAATTTAATATTTATAAATGCCTTAAGCCTCATTCCCACTCACTGTTTTGATATTTAATTTGCTGCTTTTATCTAATATTGTAATCTAGATTTCAGATTTTCAGAATAGGCATTCCTTGTCACATCCGTGTTTTAATTTAAGTTTAGTTAATTCAGTTGGTTAATGCATCGTTAGTAATATAAATTTTGACAGTTCGACAAAGTTGTATGTGAAATAATTAAAATTGCTGTTTTTAATAACAATTAGTAATTGAAATTTTTTTTATTTCTTTATTTTTGACAAACTGACATTGAACTTCTTTTAAATATAAATCCTACTGCATTTTGCCAGATTGTCACATTTTGGAAGTTATAATATAATATAGTTTTTCTTAATTTAATATTTTTAATTTAAAACATTGGACCTTGTAAGGTTCTAAAAAAACAAAGAAAACTTAAAAAATAAATTAAATTAAAAATGGTACTGCGAATGACTACGCGTATTGCCATATGCTAAACAATTTAAATTAAATAGAAAATTAAATTAAAGCAGTGAGTGGGTATGATACTTTAGACTAATATTTTAAATAAATAAGTTATAATTTGCAGGTCAAATTTAAAAAAAAACAAAAACCATAATCCATTATTATGACATAAATAACATATATTCAATACGGTGAATAAAGGTTTGTACTGCACATAGAAAATGTAGATTATCTCCCAAACATAACAGAATAAAATAATGAAGCTAAATACATAGCTTAATAACATGATAATTAATAGAATAAAACAAAATTAAACATTTGCACGGTTATCAGTTTTACACCACCAGCACTCTCATCTCATTTTCGAACTTTTCGCTAACTTCTACGAAGTTTTAAATACATATATTTACTAGTTGACCCGACAGACGTTTTCCTGTCCAAATTTCGATCAATGATCAATTTTTCGTCACTATTAGCTTGATTGACAATTAGACAATCAGCTGTCAAACGATATTTGAGCAGAGAAAAAAAGCACTTCTACTTTTTCTAGAATTTTCCAATATTCCGGGCAAATTTTACCAATTTTTCATTCCCTAAAAACCTTATTTAAACTGTTACGAACATTTAAAAAAATAAAGCAGCCAAATCGGTCCAGCCCGTTTCGAGTGCTGCGCTTACCAATTTCTATTTATATGGAATACTTTTGCAGTACTAAATTTTTAGATTTTGACTGTTAAAAAACATACGAACCCTATACCGACATCAATCTATGTTGAAACGAATGTTTTGTGACATAACAATGGTAATCTTCTTACGATTCTTTTAAAAAACTTAGCATCGTTAATTGAGAATATTACAAATATTCGTTTCTTTATAAAATACGTTAAAAGTGAACCCCTTGGAAACCTCATTACGAAATCTAACATATTTTTACATATTTTTGTTAGATAATATGTATAATTCTAGAATATGACTCTTGGAATTAGTTTGTAACAAGCTCGCAAGCACTATAAACCAATTTCTGTGTTGTGCGACTTATAAATACAAAGTATCTCAAAAATGTACTATACCTTAAAACAATACGACGTTTCTTCCCCATCCCATATTGTTCTCGGAAGCGGAAATTTCCGTCGAACGCGATATTTTCCTACCGCTCCTAACGGTCGTCCACGAAGTTTTTCTGCTTCTACATAATGTGCTGAAACAATTCAAATTAACCTCAAAATATATGAAAAAATTTAACAACAAAGGTGTATTTTTCAAAGTACCTTTGAGCCACAATGCTTGCAGCTTCGAGTGATTGTGCGGAGAGAATGTATTCGCCTCTAGGAGGCGGTAGAGCTCTTTAAATTGTCCTCTGTGGAAAGCTACCACTGCTTTTGCTTTCAGAACACTCTCATGCGAATGTAATTTCTCACAAGCTGGTAGTGACCACAAGAAACGTCCCAAGCGCTCTACATTACCAGCTTGCTGTAAAACCTGGAAAAAAGCACAAAATGAATTGATAGATACATGCCAAATTGAAGAATTGATTTCTGCTTTTCTTTGTAATAGAGCGTGCGAAAGAATTAGAAAATTATTAGCTAATCTTCCACAGATTTTAGAGAAATTAACTTAAAGTACGTATTGAAACTAAAGAAACGTATATAGTAATCACTGATTAATCCGGCATCTATTGATCTATTTCTTTAATGGCTTTAAGAACCATGTCATAATTTCTATTAAACTGATAAAGTTGGCTACTCCATTAGGACCTCAAATCTCCAGTTATTTGTTGTAAACTCGCAATATTATAGAAGATATTAACAATTAAAAAATCATTTTGTCTCTTTAATTATTAAAGGGTTATAAAACATCAATCTACGTGTGATGTCACATCCGATAATTTGACAACAGAGACGTCATAAGCAGAACTGAACTAAAATTCAAATTTTAAATAGCTATATTTCCGTCAATTTTTTATATTTAAACAAATGAACAAGCCAATATACATATATTAACGTGTACTTCAACAAAAAAATGTAAAAAACGATTCTTTTTTTTGTCATAGCGAAGTTTAGAGTGAATTTAAATCGACAAAGTTTGGTATCCAATCAAATAAATATGTAATACTTGAATTAAATTTTGTACTGCATGTGTTTCTTTAACCCTGCACTTGTGAAATACTTCTTCGGATAAATATTCGTCTGCAAAGGTTCGGAAAGTGCGTAAACACATAAAATTATATTGACACATTTCACGATTTCATTCTACATAAGTTTAAGTTTAACGTTTCAAATTAGAATCACTTTTTGTACTAAATTTCCTTCTAAACTTCGTTCAAATACGCAGATACAAACTTGAACACGTTTTCCACTATTTTTAGCATGTTCTTCAAGTTATCTTGTCAGTGGGCGCAATTATACTGTCTCTTAAATAATTAAAACTTCGCCATAATACTCAGAACAGTAGCTTTTTACCTATTGATGGCTTAATTATTTGTTTGAGAAAAACAACGTTGTCTTTTATAATAAATTTCTACATCCGCAACACTCTGTTGAATTCCAAATGATATAGTAACAAATTGTTATTGTCTACACTACACATCTGTCAAATATGAGCCATCAGAATCGCATACAACAAAAATGGTGCACCAACAAAAAGGTATCGCTTTATTTAGAACACTTTGAATTAGAAAATTTAACTACGCAGTAAACACCGCTGCTTTAACAATTGCGGCTACGAAACTTTAAACACAAATCAATCGTCCGATTGATAACGAATCGATAACGACGAGAACAATATTCAAGTTATAAGTATTCCAGCGCTATTCGACAAGTTTATACCTGCAATATAATTTTGTATGGTTTCGTTTATGAGTTATCTGCATATTGAACCAGATAGCGGGCATAATGTTACATAATATTTGCATACTCATCTCAAATTTTGACTTTTTGAAGATGTCCTCCGAGATACACTAAAGTAAATATAAATATGAACAAACCTCGCAAACACAGGCTACTTGTTCTTGAGTAAATCCAAAAGATGGCATAACTGGCTCGCGTCCTGTATTATTACTATTATTATTATTATTGTTGTTATTATTAGATGGTGTGAAAGTGGGCGTTATTCTACCAGCTGTCGTACCACCCATATCAAAATAATCACTACTGCCTGAATGATGCAACATTTTAAAAAACAATAATTATAACCCTACTTTTTAAAAACCACAAAAAACTTGATTTATATTATTATTTCATTATTAAATACACTATTATATTATATATTATTATTCACTAGTTATATTTGAACGATATTTAAACGATTTACGTCAAATTTAGTGTGCAGAATTAGTATTATTTACAAATATTTCAACCTAACCTAAAAATTTCACTAAATTTCTTGATAAAACTTTAATTAAGTAACACAACAACACTTAGGTTCACTGTGGTAGTTATTAGATTGTTATTTATTCACTAATTTTTAAATTGTTTATAATTTTTTGTATCTACTTTGAACGCGTGCTGCTACTTCGACGTTTTGTGCGATACTACAAAGCTCGGGTTTCACATCATTCGGAGCGGTCTCGATGACGCTACCAGAACGGTCTGCAGAGGGTACAGAGGGGGGACGAGGGCAATCTAGTTAAGATCTTGTTGGGACACAACTATTATAACTACTATCTTACAAAAATATTACTTCAAGAAAATGCTGCTCGTCTATTTCTTTAAAAATTAATTAAAATAAATGTAGAGTAAATTGAAAATTCAATTTTCTTCTCTATTTTTCGGCAGATTTTCACCATTTTTCTTTTGTAATACAACGAAAAGATAAAAGAATCAATACTGATTAAGTGATTTAATTTATATTGTTAAAAATCGGGTATAAATAGCGATCGCCCGGAGAGGCAACTCAAAAAAACCAAAATTTGAATTGAGTTTGCAGTTATATATACAATTGCTTCCGGTGGTGAATTTAGTTCTATAGGGGCTTTAGGAACAAAATAAATTTTAGATCCACCCCCTTCCCCCTTCCTCCCACATTAAAAAAGTACAGGGAAAATAAAACTACATGTCAATTATATTCAATTTTCTTCCTTATTTTTCGGCAGATTTTCACCATTTTTCTTTTGTAATACTACGAAAGGATAAAAGAATCAATACTGATTAAGTGATTTAATTTATTTTATTGATTTATTGTTAAAAAGCGGGTGTAAATAGCAATCGCCCGGAGAGGCAACTCAAAAAAACCAAAATTTGAATTAGGTTTGCAGTTATATATAAAAATGCTTCCGGTGGCGAATTTAGTTCGATGGATGCTTTAGGAACAAAAGAAATTTTAGATCCACCCCCCTCCCACTTCCGCCCCTACATTAAAAAAGTACAGGGAAAATAAATCTACATGTTAATTATATTTTCTATTTTTTTAGCTACACTTGCTTGTGCTGAAATTTTTGTATCTAGTGAAAATTGCCTTCCGAAGTGGGGCCTCCCAAAACCTGTGACCTAATTCAACACTCAGATAACTCATAAACGCAACCAAACAAAATTAAAATGGCGTTAAACATGTAAAACACCGCTGGAATGCTTATAACTCGAATATTGTTTTCGTCGTTATCTGAAAACGAAGTTGTCCTACTAATGTACTGCACGATCGATGCCTGTATTTCAAAAGTTTTGTGCAGGATTGTATTTTACCGCGCCTTCAATAAAAGTTTACAGATGCGGTGGATTCTATTGGACGCAGACTGTCTGTAACGAATCCGTTAAACTCCAATGGCAAAGCGAAGAGAAATGTTAAAATGGCGGAAATCGACGGTTACGAAACAGGGAATCGTAGCATATTAATATCTTTGTAACAATAAAGAAGAATTCAATAAATAAATTACCTTATTACTTTAAAAACTTATACTTTTATTTTTTATTAAAGTATTTTCAGTTTAAAAATGATTTAAAGTAATTTGTTTAATGGGTTGACTAGTTTAAGGGTTGACAGACGTTTTAGGACAGCGCTCTTGCCATTGGAACATATAGGACACATTTCTGAGAAGTCTATTTTAAGGATGCTCCAAGAAACTCCTAAACTAATGTCCTTTATACGTACAAAAAGTTTCAATACTCCTTGCGGTACCAAATTTTTACATTTTGGTATTTTTTAACATACGATCTATGTTGAAACTACCACAGATGTTTTGTGATATAACGGTAATTTTCTTACGATTCTCTCGGAAAACTTAGAATCACTAATAGAGAATATGACAAATATTGTATTTAAACAAAATTACACCAAGCGGTATTCGTTTTTTAATAAAATAAGTTCAAAGTGAGCTACTTTTGATCGTTATCAACTAGAAGATCACGATTGGACAAAGTCACACTACGCGGGAGGCTGAAAACACTAAAACCAAATGTCAACAAACCGTGCCAGTATAAGAATTGAACGTTTTGAAATCAGAAAAGCTACAAACTAAGATTATTTTTTAATTTCTGCGCATTTGGGACAGGACGAATAAGAACTGCACAAAAACTATTTCCTTTATTGTATACGTCAAATAAATATTGTTAGTTTACATTGGAACACCAGGCCGTTGTAACTAGTCTACCACTATCAAGAAATACCTATTATAAAAATATTTAAATAAAGTTAAAGCACAAACATCTGGCCAGAATTTCATCATCTTATATTAATTAATTAATAAGAATAACGACATTACATTGACAAATTATGGGGGCACTAAAAGGTCATCTATAATTGACTTGTGTCCTATGTCTTAATTTCTATAAAAGTGTACTATATATTGATAAAGTGGGTTACTAGAACCTCAAATGTTCAATTATTTTTTAATAACTCCTTATATGTTAAGAGATATTAACAATTAAAAAAGTCATTTTGTCTCTTTAACTATTAAAGGGATTCAACGTTGTACACATTCCAAGTGCATGTGACATCACAATCCTTGTGTAAGGTTACCAACCTTACAGCTCATAAATCTCTGCTATATGTATTTAAATATCAAAATATCAAATATTGTTTACAGCTATTTCAAGGAACAATCAAATTTCAATATTATGTCTGCCTTAGCAAGGTTAAATAAAATAAAAACTTATTATTCTTTGATTTGATTTGATTATTTGACTACCAACAACTACGGAACATTACCACAGCACTGACCTACTCAACAAATAACTGACGTTAAAATGCATTTCACGTCATACTAATATAGCCGACCATTTCTAGTGCTAAAACTACAATTCAAACTTTTAATTGCTATATCTTCGTCAACATTTAGATATTTAATAAAATAGACACGCCAATACACATTTATTAACATCAATTTCAATCAACAATTCAAAAATCGACCATTAAAAAATGAGGACACAAGCCCATTTACATCACACAAATTTATTATTTTTTAAACCCCTCCCCCTTCCTCACTGTCATGCTTTATCGCTCTTCATCACACATTTGCTTTTTGGTCTTAATATTATGTTTTTAAACTCTAATTTTAGATTCAATCCAACGACTTCTCCACCCCTCTTGTCACACTTTGGGGACCCACTCCCCCCTGTTTGTGTGTTACGTAATTAAGTAAAGTTTGCTAAGGACCCCATGAAGCGAGATTTAATCGCAAAGAGTGTTAATCCGATTAAGACATTGGATTAAATAAGCTGTTGTAAAATAAAACCTAAAATAATTTCTTTCTAATTCAACATTTGACTTCTTTTAACTATAATAACAGATGAAATAGAGTTTAAAATACATTTCAAAAATTGATCTCGTTAGACACTTGAATGGGTGTTAATTTTCAATGCGTTTACTCCATAATACGGTGTATATTGTATTTGTTATTTGAATAACAATAAAAGGTAACAAAACGCCCTAAATATAATCTTTGCAGACTGTCAAAACCTTGCAGAATCAGCATCCGTGTCAGAATTCTGTAACTGTATCAATTTTATGTAATAATAGACTGGACGTTGTTATTATCCCTATAAAAATAAACACTTTTTAAGTGAGAGAACTCTATTATAATTATAATCCCCTTGATCAGAGCAAGGTTACCCCTAATAAATGGAATATGGTACAACAGGGATGGACAATATAGTGCTTACGAGATACTTAAGTACAAATATATCGCTTGAGCTAGCTTACCTGCTAGTTGCTATCTCTTTTATACAACAGAGCGTAAAAGAGATATATTCTTGACAGAACTTTGACAAGTTTACAGGTTATAAACCTTACAGCTCATAAATCTCTGCTATATGTATTTATATATCAAAATATCAAATATTATTTACAGCTATTTCAAGGAACAATCAAATTCCAATATTATATCTGCCGTAACAGGGTTAAATAAAATAAAAACCTATTATTCTTTGACTTGACTTGATTATTTCGACTACCAACAGCTACAGAACATTACCACAGCATAGACAACCTCAACAAATAACTGACGTTAAAATGGATTACACGTCATACAAATATGGCTGACCATTTCTAGCGCTAACACTACAATTCAAATTTTTAATTGCTATATCTCCGTCAACATTTAGATATTTAATAAAATAGACACGCCAATACACATTTATTAACATCAATTTCAATCAACAATGAGGACACAAGCCCATTCTGCAATTTCCCTGACAGTAAGCCTACCGTCGCTTATGATGCTGTTTTGATGTTGTTCACAAACTGTTTTCAACCCCTGATGTATACAACCCTCTTTAAATAGATTACAACTAAATGTGGTCCACGTTCATCTGACATGGGGTATGCGCTACTGCTCAACAAACGTAGATACATCAAATTAAAAGTGAATGCAGGTATTCCAGAAGAACCTCTTGACTCTACATAAGAAATCCTGGCATGATGTTGATGAGGATACCTTCACAAGGCGCTGCAGCTTCCACGTAACAATTTAAGAAAGGGAGTGACGTATCAATATCAAGGATGATGACGGACAAATCTGTGAACAGAGGAACGTCCGATACGGTTAGTTAATTGTCGATTATGTGATCTGTGGTTAACAATTTTATGCGTCAATTTGTAACGGATTCTTCGTTCTGTTTTTTACGGATATAGTTTTTATTGTAGATTTATAATTTTTACTTTTTGAGTTTTTGGTTAACTGCGGTGACAAACGACTTCCATTACGCGGGATTTATTTGTCCAACGCTGCACCAGAAGTCACAGTTGGATGGTTACGGGTTTATTGTCATTATTTGTGGAAATCAGGGCGTGTTCCGATCTTAGAGCGTATATATATGGAGAGAGAATGCTGGACTTGAAAGTGTGTCCAAAATGTGTGCGAGAGAGAAAGGTATATATCACTATTTGTTCTCTATGCGCATGCGTCGAAAGTGACAGTTGTCAAGTCAGAGCTGTCTAGATATAATACGTAACAGTTGTTAAATATGACATTATATTGATGTAGAATAACGTAAATATGTATAAATACAAATATAACTAAAAACGTGAGTTCTGTTCACTCCAAATATAAATTGTGTTAACCGTTATCTCTACAGCGTCATCTATGGCGTTGATGAGTGTATGTTTTCTCTAAGCGGTCACTGTTTTATCGACAGATGAGCTTTGTACCAACTAAAAAAATGTATATACTCGTATTTTACTCTTTTTAAAGTTTGTTACCCAGTAAATATTTTGGAATCACTTTGCCATCATATTGAAGATGCGTATTTTTTGTCATGAAAGAGTTCATTTACAGTTCAGTTTCTCATAGTCGTTTATATTAAATGTCTATTTTATCGGCTACAAATGGCGAAACCACTCCACCTGTCGGAATACAAGTAAGGAGAAGTGCAATAGTGATCGAAACGTCACAAAATAGGACACTTCACCAAATCGTTTACGGGGTGTTTACTGGAATTATAGAAGTTAAGAAGAATAAGTGGCTTTTACATTAAAATTTATTAGGTTACGCTTAGCAAAAATTTTACATGAATGTAAGATTTACCATGATTTATGCTAAGCCGGCGTCTACTTCAAAGTTGCGGTGACAAAATTTTAAGATTCTTCCAGATTTTAACTGATTTTTTAATGACAAAACTAATTTCGAAAATCTGTTTTATTTTACACAAATGTTGTATCGGAAAAGAGCTTTGTGAATAAGTTATCTCATATAAAAGGGATGCTGCTGCTCCGGATTTCCATCCCCTTACTTCAAATGGTAGTATTTTCCACCCTGCTGTGCAAAACAGATGACTAATTGGTCCATTGTATAGTTATATTGTAATAGTTCAGGAAGTCCGCTGTAACGACCCCAAATTTCATGGATTTCGCATTGTATACAAAATAATAAAACAATTATATCGTAGTTATGATATAAAAAGAATAGTAGACCTTCTATAACGCGAGTTTGAAGAGTGCGATTTCCAATAAAGTGTTTGCATCAAACGCATTAATTTTATTAAGGTGAAACGATACTTGGTCATTTTTTCTAGCGAAATATAGATGGCGATACTATACAGCAGGCTAAATATTATCAACAAAAACCATGTTTTTTTATGTTTAAATCGTTTTATGTGAGTAACCATAAACGCGAATCAAAATCTAAAGCTGCAATTAGTTAGACGAATAACGTATCTATATTTTAAGATTTCTTCCACTGACTTTTAATGAGTTGGAACCGCAAAAATAAGTTTTGAAAATGAATATTGTTATATTTTTATATATATACCTAGAAAATATGGTTCGTATGTTAAAAATGCAAAGTTTAACAGTCAATATCTAAAAATGTAGTACCTCAAAAGTATTTAAACTTTTTCTACGTATAAAGCACATTTATAAATATGATCAAGATGATTGTAGGAAGAGTGATTGTCTTGGGAACGTTTTTAAAAATATTAGAGTACGAGTATAATCTTGTTTTAAATGCATCAAACTAATTACTGATAATAACTGTTTTCAGTTTTATTAATAAATTTCATTGCTACTAAAACTTTCTTCCACAGAATCAGTAGAGGTGGAATTCCGTGCTCAGTCGACATAAGATATACCTGGTGGTATGGGTCGTTCTCCAATGCGGGGGCAATCGCCATCAGCAACACCTAGGCGCATTACCACACGTAGTACCGCATGTAGCCTGAATAATTTGCCCCTGTAAACGTTGTTACCAGCTCTGTTATTAAGAGAAATAAATCAGATTCAATTACCACTTGCCGCCGGTCCAAAATGTGCTCCAAGAGGCGTTGGCCGATCAGGGAATTATCGTAGTGCTCTGGTAGAGACGTCCGCCTAGTAGCTTCATGAAGAAATGCTTGGAGATGGAAAAACTGAGGTTTAACTGACCAAAATAGGCTTGTGTCCTCATTTTTAGTGGTCGATTTTCAATTGTTGATTGAAATTGATGTTAATAAATGAATATTGGCGTGTCTATTTTATTAAACATCTAAATATTGACGAAGATATAGCAATTAAAAGTTTGAATTGTAGTTTTAGCGCTAGAAATGGTCGGCCATATTTGTATGACGTGAAATGCATTTTATACGTCAGTTATTTGTTGAGTAGGTCAGTGCTGTGGTAATGTTTTGTAACTGTTGGTAGTCAAATAATCAAGCCAAGTCAAAGAATAATAAGTTTTTATTTTATTTAACCCTGTTACGACAGACATAATATTGTAATTTTATTGTTCCTTGAAATAGCTGTAAATAATATTTGATATTTTGATATATAAATACATATAGCAGAGATTTATGAGCTGTAAGGTTGGCAGCGATTGTGATGTCACATGCATTTGGAATGTGTAAAGCGTTGAATCCCTTTAATAATTAAAGAGAAAAAATTACTTTTTTAATTGTTAATATCTCTTAAAATATAAGGAGTTATTAAACAATAATTGAACATTTGAGGTTCTAGTAACCAACTTTATCAATATACAGTACACTTTTATAGAAATTAAATCGTAGTTCATAATCCGGTTGTAAAACTGTTTATTTCGTACGCTAGATAGGTTTTCAGTTATATATAATAAACAATATTAGCTTTAACCCTTAGCAAAAGCAATCTTGTACTAAAAGTGAGGTTAAACTTATTTAAAAACCAAATAAATAATTTTGATTGACTGTAGCGACGCCAAAGTACAAAATGCAAACTACAACACGTATGGGAATCAACCATGTGCGCGAAATCATCATTTTTATTAAACTTTTCTATCTTTTAATATTAAAATTTATATGAAAATAATAAAATATAGATTATTATCAAAATAGTTTTCTAGGAATTTTCATTTAAAATATCTAAACTAATCAGAAAAATAATTATAAGGCGGATGAAATAAGATTGGAAATTTTAAAGGTTTTTATTTTTTAAATTACATTTTTACATGAATCGTTTATAAATCGTTGATTTAAATATATTAGAAAAAGTGATTTGAAAAACAACCCCTTAGTCAATTTGTTAGATGTCTTATAGTCTGCTCTCACACTGGAACAGTGCGAATAGTGCAAATAATGCGAATTGTGCGAATGTGCCAATAGTGTGAATAGTGCGTATGATGCGAATAGTGCGAATTGTGCGAATGGTGCAAATAGTGTGAATAGTGCGTATGATGCGAATAGTGCGAATTGTGCGAATTGTGCGAATAGTGCGATTAGTGCGATTGGTGCGAATAGTGGGAATAGTGCGAATATAGTGTATAGTGCGAATAGAGCAAATAGTAAGAATAGTGCGAATAATGTAAATAGTGCGAATAGTGCGAGTTGATTTTTGCGATTTTATAAATTTCAAACATTGGATCTTGTAATTATCTAAAAAAGCAAAGAAAACATAAATTAAATTTTAATTAAAAAATTGTACAGGGTACAATTTAGATACATTAAGTACAATATAATACAATAGGTACAATTTAAATTAAATACAAAATTAAAACAGTGAGTGGGAATGATACTTATTATTTCATATAAATATGCAAGTTGGGTGATTGACATGGGTGTTGCAGCCTGTAGGCGTTTGCCATTAACCACCGCATTAAACTAGTGATTATAATGTCTTCCCCCTTTCCCTGGCTTCCCCCTCGCACTCTATCACGCGATACAGCTGCTTGACGTGATCCTATTTATTAATCGTCTCAATAAATCAAAATGCCGGCCTGCATTACTTACGTGGGGTATATATTTATAAAATATTAATTTATATCACAGGTATTATACAATTATCGCGATTTCTTTGAAGCTAAAAGCCGTGTTAGAAATATTTATGTACTAGAGTATATATACTCTCATATAAAACGGATTCCTATAACGCGGTAAAGAGTAAATATCTATATTCGTTTTTAAAAGAGGTGTTTTACAATGAAAAATACATTGTAAGTAAGTATTTTATGGTTAAATTGTACAACATATTAAGTTTATTGTGTGAACATTTGAAGTCGATTGGAGTAAAACTGTCGGAGATATAGAGTTTTAAGTCTTCACCTCTCTGGTCTGCTTTCGTGTTACTTGGAAACTTTTAAATGCGGTTTATCACATATAGCTTTTTCAGAGTCGGTGCCCCCTCTAGCTCAAAATCTACCGGACCGATTCTTTTGAAATTTTGCACACTCTTTCTTTACATAAATGCCGAGGTAATGCTGTCGAGTTTTTTTAAAAAATTTAATTTTAACGTATTTTAAAGTAACAAAGTTTCTGTTTTTTTCATGAAAAATCGGTGTTTTGACTTTAAAGTGCTATAAAAAATTGAAAAATCAATCAAAATAGAAAAACTTGACAGCGTTACCTGCAGAAACTTATCAACTAATGAAACCATTTTGGTTTTTCCATTTCAGACAATCCAGTGATGAGTTATGAGTGGCACCGTAATGTTACTTTTTTTTGTGACGTCAGCGGAGATTCGCTGTCAATGTCTCATTTCTTGATATTTATTTATGAAAATTTCACAAAGTGTTCTTCAAATGTTATTTTATCATGTAGTAATTATAGAAATAATTATATATTAAGTGCGTTGTCAAAAAACATTATCGAAAATATGGTTCTCTTTTATCGTTTTGAGCTATTTATTAAGGCGACAAAAATGACTATTTCAATTGTTAAAACTAATTGGATATTTGAGGTTATGCAAGCCAGCCTTATCAAAATACACTGCAGCTTTATATTAGGTAAATAAACACACATTATTATATATTATTTACAACTTATCCAAAGCGTTTTCTGTTTTAATAATAATAATTCAGTATTCCATAAATAACTGCAGCTAATAAACATTGGATCGTCAGCCCACCGACCTCCAAGAGATGCAACAAGGTGTAGGCCGTCTTGAAAGAAGAAAATAATTAGCAGGGCCTCAGTTATAGTCCGAGGGTCGACCACAGAGTGTGGCGATACGATTTATTGTGGCACATACAGTGTGAGAAATATCAATAATTACATACAGCGAACATAAGGTTGTATTTCAGATCAGGGGATCGCGGAGGAGGTCAAGTGAAAGCAAATTGAAAAATAATATATCGCTGACAGCAAACTTTGTTATTTATTGATTAGTGGGGCTCAGATACGGGAAATAAACATTTTAAAAATATAGTAGGATCTATTGCTTACAGATTTTAAACTGAATTCTACTCCGATATCATTAAATGCTGCCTTCCGGATAATTTACATTACAAAAAACATATTTAATCTAAGTTTTACTTAATTTCAATAAGATCTATTTTCCTCTAGATCTCATTCTCGTTACTTCCTTCATCCGTCCTCTTTCTTCACTCTTCCCGTACCCTCCCCCCCCCCTCGTTCTCCTAATACCTGCATCCTTTCTTCTTTCCCTATTATAAACCTCGCGATCATTCTCATTCCTTTAGTTTCCTTATCTTCCAGCTACTATTCCATCCTCCTCCTCCATAATTGTCCGCATCTTGTGTTCTACTTCTCTTCATTCATCCTTTCCCTGCACCTCTCTCCCCTACTCTCTTTTCTTTGATGTCTCCTACATTGCTATTACTCTTCCTTCGTAGTATCCTCTTTCTTCGATAAAATCTTCCTTCTTCTATCATTTCGCATTTCGCCTTTACTAATTCCTTTCACCACCAATATCAACAGCTCCCTCTTTACTTTTATCATTCCACTATCTCCTCGTCTACCACACATCTTGCATGCTTTCTCTTCCTCTTTCCTCCAGTAGCTACTTCTTCTTTCTTCGTTCCTTAATCTAAACCTTGCGATCATTCTCGTTTCCTTTTCTCTTCCTCCAGGTACTCTGCCATCGTCCTCCTTCAGAATTATTTGCATCTTGTATTATATTTCTCTTCATTCATCCTTTCCCAGCACTTCTCTCACCTCCTCTCTTATCCTTTCTGTCTACTTTTTTGCCATTCCACTTGCTTTGTAGTACCCTCTTCTTTCCTTCCTTCATTTTGCATTCCGCCTTTACTAATTTGTTCCCTCACCAATTTCAAGAACTGTCTCTTTACTTTTATCCTTCCCACACATCCTTCATGCTTTCTTTTCCTCTTTCTCACAATACCTGCTTCCTCTTTCTTCACTCTCTGGTCTAAACCTTGCAATCATTTTTGTTTCCTTTACTTCTATGTTTTTTCAGATACTCCTGCATTCTCCTCCTCCTCCACAACAGTCTGTATCTTGTATTGTAATTCGCTTTATTCATCTTCTTCATCCTTTCCCTACACCTCATTATTTTCCTCCTCTCGTAGTCTTTGTGGCTCGTTCACTGTTAGTGTTCTCTTCTTTCCTTCTTTCATTTACTGTTTCGTCTTTTCTAATTTGTTTCCTCACCACTCTCTTTACGTTTATCTTTTCCCTACCCTCACGTTGTTCCTCTTCATTTCCTCCACTATCAAGCATCCCGGTGCCCATTTATCAGCGCCGTAGCAGAAATATTTGACTAAAAATCTTCTGCACCGCACTAATAGATGCATTTTACCATCTTTATCGCTCCCCAATATTTTTACGCACATTTCGTGTGTAATAAATAATATCAATAAATAAATAACACCTTGTTATAAGCCTTTAGCTTTATGGGGGGCCGTGTCCATCGGCCCCTACCTCTTTCTGCTCCTTATTCATCCAACGCCTAACGCAGGGAACAAAATGTAACCAGGTACAATAGAGTATGCTTACATTTTCACGATTTCTATTCTTTTATCAATACGCGCAACTATTAAATAAGTAAAAACCCCAAAATGTGTGAAACCAATCGAAATAAACATTATGAGATATGTGTCGCCATCTTTTATACGAATCCGCAAACACAACTTTGACATTTCAGATAAAATAACTGATAAAGAGAGTCAACGACAACGCTATTTTATAATTAGTCGTATCTTCGAAACATGTGGATATATTTCAGTGTTATCTTTACATTCTAAATTGCATATAAAACATAAAAGAAACAACTGAAGTTTATCTTAGACTGTACAAGATTCAAACCCACCAGCACTGATCAGATGTAATAGTAATTTACTAAACTAATAACTTAAATTGTGAAAGGTGTTAAAAACACATGTAATTAAATCTGTATTCAACGCTTGGTTCATTGGTGCTGCAGTTAAGATAAATGGTACAGTCCGCGAAGGAAATTTATTTATAAGTTTTACGTTCACTTCAAACACATTTTAGTCTAGTTTTTCACCTAAATATTTATAAAATGTAATTGCATATAGTTAACCAAATTATTTACGAAAAGTAATATAATTTATGAAATATATACTTCATTGTTTAAGACAATATATTAGCTGGTTTTTGTTAGCCACACTTTTGAGTTATTATCAACAATATAACATTTCAGATACTACAATACCCCCTGGAGCGTCAGCAAACCTTATAACGTGTACACTCAAAATAAAAAAGTAATGTATTAAAAATAAATATATAAAATACTAATTGCTCAAAATTTGACGGATAAAACTAAGAATAAATATTCTAAAGGAATAAAAAGGTAGTCTGATTAATCTTTGTTAAGGTTTTGTAAGATACAACACAAAAACTGCACTATTAATTATATTAAATGTTTTTTAATTGTGTATCAGATTGTACAGGTGTTCGTAACGCGTAGATGCTATCAGGTTGGATATTTATGGTCCAGTCTTTGGAAGAAAACTGAATTCAACTAAAAACATGCCACACAAGATGTTTAACAAGGGTACAGTCGTTATCATAGTGAACAAACATAAAGAATCAAGTATAGTTTAATTAGGTTGAGTCCTTCTTTTCAAATCTTATAAAATCGTACTTTTTATATCACACCACTGTATTTCTTGATAGTGATGGTTTATGATCGTATATAGGAGATGCATATTACGAATATTAATTCTTTATCACACACACACACTCGTATACATCTCTGTTGTGTAAAAAGAGATGGCAAATCATCAAATGTGACGTCACATGCAGATTTATTTTTTTATAACTTCTGATCCCTTTAATATTTTAGATGCTAATATCAATCTAACAAATAATTGATCATTTAAGGTACTAATTGCTAACTTTATCAATATATAGTACAGTTTTATAGAAATGGGCTTGTGTCCTATGTCTTAATTTCTATAAAAGTGTACTATATATTGATAAAGTGGGTTACTAGAACCTCAAATGTTCAATTATTTTTTAATAACTCCTTATATGTTAAGAGATATTAACAATTAAAAGTCATTTTGTCTCTTTAATTATTAAAGGGATTCAACGTTGTACACATTCCAAATGCATGTGACATCACAACCGCTGCCAACCTTACAGCTCATAAATATCTGCTATATATGTATTTATATATCAAATATTATTTACAGCTATTTCAAGGAACAATAAAATTCCAATATTATGTCTACCTTAGTAGGGTTAAATAAAATAAAAACTTATTATTCTTTGTCTTCACTTTATTATTTGACTACCAACAGCTACAAAACATTACCACAGCACTGACCTACTCAACAAATAACTGACGTTAAAATGCATTTCACGTCATACAAATGGCCGACCATTTCCAGCGCTAAAACTACAATTCAAACTTTTAATTGCTATATCTTCGTCAGCATTTTGATATTTAATAAAATAGACACGCGAATACACATTTATTAACATCAATTTCAATCAACAATTGAAAAATCGACCACTAAAAAATGAGGACACAAGCCCATTCATATATTTTTGAGTTATCACAATATAATTTTACAATATCTTTTATTTGAAATAGTGAGGTATTGAAATAGAGTCAAACTATAGCTTTTTCTTTAGAATATGGGTGCACTAAAAATATTTAAAATAATTAAGTCGATCATAATCATAATAATATATTATAGCACACATGCGTTGACGACTATGACATTAAAACATAACCTATAATTCTCAGCGTGAACGTATCAGAACATTTATTACCCATAACTATAAATTTTTAATAAAGTATTTATGTTATAGCAAAAAAGCAACAGTAATAACCTAACTTTTATTTTATATTTAAACGAATGCGTCAAAGTTTAGAAGTATGTTATGCCTATATTTTAAAAATAAGTGTGGACAAGTGTTCGCCAAATGATCGTGCACTCTCATTCGACATCGAATAATCGGCTGTAAAATTTATTTTAATTTCTTTTGTTGCAAATATCTTGTTCCAACCGGACGAATAAAAAGAAAGTAAAAAATTTCAACCAAACTTAAAAGGCTAGCGCCAACGAACAATCCTACGGTTCCTCCAATTGAAACTGTAAATAATAAAACAGAATTAGCCATTAAATAACTCTCAAAATCTGGTTCAGATCCTTTCAGAATTAAATTTATATTATGTAGAAATGTATTTGAAAATTTAAAAAGTTTTCTTCACTCAGACACTACTAGCGTCTCTAGCGGTGGATTTATACACTATAATAGAAACTATTCATGGCG
Organism: Panorpa germanica; assembly: GCA_963678705.1. NCBI lineage: Eukaryota > Metazoa > Arthropoda > Insecta > Mecoptera > Panorpidae > Panorpa > Panorpa germanica. Next base: position 5,412,882 of record OY783219.1, read on the forward strand.
GGGTTTTCAAAATGAATAATTATGTAGATTTTTATTTACCTACGAGATCCAGTTTTCCTCTGACTACTGTTCGAATATATTTTTCGCTAGGAAGTTGAGTCAATAAAATCTCCACCTGAGGAGGCCCTCTACCTCTAAAAAAAACAAAATAATATAGAAATAACATATTCATGTTATAAAATAGAAAACAATATTTTCTCTTACGCGGTTTTTATCATCGCAACTAAATCTATAAACATTTCTGTACAAGAAGTATCACAATGGCAAACCATTCCATTCTCATCAGAAGACCACGCTTTTTTATTCGCAGGTTTAAGAAGATTGTTGTCTTTTAAGCATGCTACACCAAGATAACCACACTCGGGATCTCCAGCTGAAAAAATATCATCAAGTTATTGATTGAAATTGATGTATATTGGCGTTTTTATTTTATTAAATATCTAAATGTTCACGGAGATATAGCAATTAAAAATTTGAATTGTAGTTTTAGCGCTACTGATGTCGGCCATATTTATGACGTAACATGTCTGTACTAGTAAGGGTAAGACTTTTTAAATTGGTAATATCTCCTAACATATAAGAAGTTATTAAAAAATAATTCGATGGTTCATAACTCGACTTAACTTACGGTTCAAAGGCATGCTATGAGTAGTACAGTTGCATTTTTCAATTTGCGATTTTTTTATGCAATCGACTACGCAAGCAGAGTAGCTGTAGCTAGGATACGATTTCAGATAATTCTCGTCGATGAAGCGGCATTCCCTGGTCTCGATGTCCACTTCACGGACCGAGTCGTCATTGCCGGTTTCTGCAACTGCTATCATTTGCTGTATAATATCCTTCATGGTGACTTTTATGCTTACTACTTCGGAAAATATTGGGACCTCTTCCCTGCCCACTATGTGGACCTAAAATGTTAAGAAAAAAACCATTATGTTTGTTTAAATGACACAATTTATTTTCTAAAGGTTCTTCCAACACTGATTATGTATTAAATATAACAAACTTTTAATGGGCTTGTGTCCTATGTCTTAATTTCTATAAAACTGTACTATATATTGATAAAGTGGGTTACTAGAACCTCAAATGTTTAATTATTTTTTAATAACTCCTTATATGTTAAGAGATAATAACAATTAAAAAAGTCATTTTTTACCTTTAATTATTAAAGGGATTCAACGTTGTACACATTCCAAATGCATGTGACATCACAACCACTGCCAACCTTACAGCTTATAAATCTCTGATATATGTATTTATATATCAAAATATCAAATATTATTTACAGCTATTTCAAGGAACAATCAATTTCCAATAATATGTCTGCCGTAGCAGAGTTAAATAAAATAAAAACTTATTATTCGTTGACTTGACTTGATTATTTGACTACCAACAGCTACAAAACAAAGTTAAAATGCATTTCACGTCATACAAATGGCCGACTATTTCTAGCGCTAAAACTACAATTCAAATTTTTAATTGCTATATCTCCGCCAACATTTAGATATTTAATAAAATAGACACGCCAATACACATTTATTAACATCAATTTCAATCAACAATTGAAAAATCGACACATAAAAAATGAGGACACAAGCCCATTGCTCTTGCCACCAAATTGATTTACTTACATATATTGGTTCAGTCGTATTGAACAGCAATTTTCCAGGACCTGTCACACTGTTGCATGTCATGTCAAGTTTTGAACGTTGACTGAAAAGAAAGTATATCATTATTTTAGTAGTCTATCATAGTCTATACGTAGTGCAACTATTAAATTACGTAAAACATTTTTATATACATACATATTTTAATTAATGTCATACATTTTTATTTATTAACACCCCTCCTCAACAAGTTTCATGTGAAATTTCACAACAATTCGTTGCTCTATTGTTACACTTAACATTTTCACGGCGAATCAAAAAAACAACTCCAATGCGAATGAAGACTATCACTATACTAATTCATAGTGCACCACGTATTTATTGGATTGAGTGATTATGTTCATATCACAGGAAACAATGGCAGTCTTTAACCCAAACAAACTCCAAATTTTACTGGTGTATTTTCTTAAAAAACTTACGTTGTTTGAAGAGAATTCAAGGCATAACATTTTCCATAAACTGTCATAATTGGCATAAAATTGTCACAGCAATCAAAGGGAACACCGTTCCACATACAATTATTGATTAACTCGTCACAAGAAGAACGAATCTAAAAATTTAATAACTAATAAATTTCAATTTCTAACTTTTTTATTGAAACTCTGTTCTTACTATTTCCATGTAGTAGCTGTAATTTCCTGGAAAACACATAGAAGAAGTTGGATTTTTCTTACATTCAGCTATGACATTGGTAAATTCAGTTTCAGTAAAAAATGCTATTACATTTAAGTTATCTTCCATATCAAAATTGTTAATTATATTTTTCCTGAAAGTAGATAAATTTAAATCGCCTTCTAATATAGTAATGCAACACTATAAACACATTATTTATTGGTAATACACTTACGTCTGCAAATATTTAATGGTTTTTTGCTTTCCTTGCGATGGTGAAAATGTTTCACATACTATAATTGATGGAAAAGAAGTATTCCATCGGATAAAGTCGGTATCGACTACAGTTTCAATGGGATTTGTGAGAAATGCTGAATAAGATTCAACGACTAAACATCCCACTGCTATCCAAGCCAAGATTACACAGATCATCCAAAAAATCCTTTAAAATGTATCATAAGATAACATTACTTTTATAATAAACATATTAACATATACTTTATCATGAGATGAAGCTTTCACTTTAATGTTTATCGATATGGATGTATTCAGCATTTTAGAGATTGATATCCATTCAAATAGAAACTAAGTGAGCTAACAGAACTACATCCCAGTAATTAAGTCGCAGATCCCAAGTATATCAATGTTAATTTTTGTAAATATATACATACCTTTCAACCAGCATATAACGCCCATCCAAAATAAATTTTAGTCCATGCAAACTTGAACGTAAAAAGTAATCTTTAATTATAGAAAAAAACATTTTTAAATGTTGCTTATTATGTTGTTCCTTCAACTAAAGAAACGCCAAGTTATAACTGCAGCACTTGCATTGATTTATTTTGCTTTAATGCAATTCATTTAATATTCAATGAATTAGTAATATTATTATCCAATATCATGTAGTCATGCAATACTTAAATAATAAAACATATTATTTAATATTTAATTTTACATATACATAGTAACATAAAATACATGCTTACATCGTTTTATAACGAATACTTTGAAGACAAAACTATTTATTAATATTTGTAGGTGAATCCTGAATAATTATTAAATTGTTTATTAAGATAAGACTAAAACAACATAAGACTTAAACGTCTGATTTAAGACATAACAACTCGAAAATGTATGAGCCCCAAACTTACTAACGAAACTATATTTATGTTTCAATATATTGAAATATATCTGGGTACACTTATCAGAATAATTTGATTATTTGTAGAATGCGGCCTCAGATATCATAACGATATAAAAACTAGGAGTTGATATTAAACTTTAACAGTAGCGAGCGAAAGGAATATTGGCCAGCTATTAAAGGGAGGCAGTGAAGGAAAGAGGTGGATGGCGGAAATAGTAAGAAGGAAAGAAAAAACAGGAGAATAAATAAGCTGGTGGCTGGGTTGCACAAGGAACAGGAAGAGAAAGGAAGTACTAAAACAGGCAGTGAAGGGAAGCAGGAGAAAGAAAGAAGTAGCGAGGAAACAGTTAAACTTCAGCCCAGAAAAATAGACTAGGGAATAGACCAGTACAGAAGGAAGACTAAGGAAAATGAAGGAAGAGGGTCAAGAGAAGAAGAAGCAGAAAGTACTTTTGGAAATAAAAAGGTCTAGAATAATGTAAATTTAATTGTAAGTTGGAGTATATGAAATGTATTAAGAATGTAGATTGTAAAGCCGAAAGGCGAACAATAAACAATTAATAATTAATTAATTAATGTTAAACTTTTTAGACGATAAACATATAGCGCTGCGAATTTGTCTAGAAAATATTTAGGATTACAAGCACATTAAAAAGTGTTCTCCAAGTGCTACCTACATCTCTAGTTCTCTTTAAATTTACTTTTGTTTTACATCAATATTTGGGAAAGTTGCAATAATTCAGGTCCAATTACGCTGTTCAAACTGCCCTCTGTAAAGTTTGCTAAAAGTTTCCAAAATACAGATATATATTTAATGTTATTACTAAGAAATATTAACTACACAATATTAAGAAAGTAATCTTTATTAATCATTAATTTCTGAAAGAATTATTCGGTGCAAGGAACTATGTTTCGAGGAGATTTCTTATTTAAATTGCCTCTGAGTGAATCTAGAATTAATTTGTCCTTGTTATTAATATCTGCCTCCTTTATCTCTTCCAGATATACACCCCTACTATCCACATGTTTATATACATAAGTCTTCTATCCAACAAACTTTAAATCCTTAAATTATCATTTATAGTTTATAAGATATAACTATTTCTTTGCTCGTTATACGTATATCAAAAATAATTAAGAGGAAACTTTTAAAACAATTCTTTAATGTTTATATATAATTTAATAATAATCATTTATTACAAAAAAGGGCCATGAATTTCATAACTGCTGCATTAACCTAGTGTTTCTTTATAATTAAATATTATAAATAAATACAATCTTTAATTAAATCAGCTCTCATTCTCCCTCGCTTAAATTAGATGATTGTAGATACACAGGAGTCCCGCTTGAATGTTGTCCGACCTGATAAAACAAATAATATAATTATAAATATTACAATAAATATGTATATTGTTTAAAAGTAACACAAGTGGAGAAAGTTTGCGTGAATTCGGCTTCCTGCAGCGATTTTACGAGTTTATATGAATAAATATTAGTTTCTGCTCATACCTGAATTATTTGGGGCTGACCACTCACACCTGAATTAGTTGTAGCCCCTTGTAGAACAAGAGGTTGAGATGAATTTCCTTGCATTTGCATTCGAATCATATTTAATTGTGATTGACTGAGTTGTAACTAGAAAAAGTATGTAATAATGATTAACAAACATTTAATTTAATTTAGTGGACACCAGGGCTGAGGACTCGGAAGAAATTTCTAGTCAGAGTAATCGTAGCCGGAATTTAGATTGCGACTCCACTTTGAACTCCATAAGTGAAGAAACTAAATTTCTAATAACTTTACTTGGTTCTTTAAATAACTATTTAAAAGAAATCACATTTAATATCCAGATAGTTAACTTTATCAGTACATATAAAATACTTTCTAGAATTTTGTTGATAATCCAAATTAAAGTGTGATATCCTATGAAAAAAATATAATGCATCTAAGATAACTTTATACTTAATATAATTGAATTTATCGCAGATTTATACTGGAAATTGGAACTCGAATTTAATTTGATCGGAACCGAATAGTTTTTAACTGAGTTCGCAGCCCTTAACACACAATTTCATTTTCCTTACAGGTATTTGTTGTAATTCTCCATTTGGTGTTATTATTTGCTGTACAACTTGGATGGAACCTCCACCATTACTATTAGTTGGGGAATCATTTGATGTACCAGATTGTACACCTTGTGTTGTAATTATTTGAGAGGACTGAGATGTAGATGCACCATCCTAAAAAAGTACATACATTATTAACTACCATTTAGTAATTATAGCTATAATAGTTATTAAAAAAGTAGTATTTTACATCTATAGAAATAGTAGCTGTGTTTTGGTTTTGGTTTTGATTTTGGTTTTGTCTACTCGATGTCGGTGTGGATGATCCTTGAAGTGCAGCTTGGTGCTGTTGTGCAAGTTGAAAATAATAATGTACTTGATCTGCATTCATCGATTTAGCACCGTCTTCACGAGGTTTAGTTGGTTTTAATTCATCTCTTGGTACAATATCGATCAGAAAATCAAACTGATCATATTTTGTGATTGCCATAGCTATGTCATTTCTCTGTAAATAAATATTGATTGATATCGTGTTGAGATTGTTGTGGTTAATTGTTTAATTAAAAACCTGTAACGTTCGTCGTTTATTATCTTCCGTATGTTGCCAAGCTCTTAATGTTAATTCAGTGATAAAAATTTCTGCAGCTTTTGCAAACAGCATTGGCGCTTCTGCTGAAATCATCTTAACATCGCCATCGAGTTTCATTATCTTTTTGATTCTAGCTAAGGGAAGTGCTTGCTGTTTAAAATGTTTCTGTAAAATAATACACTGTTATTATCCTGTTGTATTTAATATATATATTAATCAATAATGTTAAACGTACATGTGTAACTTTGCGAACATCGTCCATAACTTTTGGCCAAAAGTTATTAAGTGTGGCTTGTGTCTCACTGATTGGAGTTGATAATTCATCGTCATCATTTTGGAGCAACTCAATTTCTGCTGCTTTGGCTGCTTCAACAGCCTCTGGATTATTTCTGCGAATTTAGAAAATATTACATATAATTTTGCAGTAAATGACCACATACGATTACGTAGTGTACTTTTAACAGCAAATAGTTAAGTAGTAGAAAGAAGTAAAATCCTACTAAGATTCGTTGGAACTCTTAAATATACAAATATAATCATAGATAATACTTATTCAGAGTGGTATACACTCCTTAATGCAGAGAAGTGTTGTTTGTATTAATCATGAGGACTTCTTATTTAAGATATAGACTAAGGTATAATAACAATAAAACTTGTAATTTGTTAAGTTATATATGATAATGGTTTCTTTTAAAAGTTTGTAATTCTGAAAAAATGGTTGGATTTGAATAGAGCCTCTACAGTATGAATTGCCGCACTTTCCACATGCCAATGTAACCTACAATCTAATTTTAATTTATTTCCAATTGAATTCTAATTCGATAATATAATAACGTTCAAATCACTGATGAAATCAAACAGGTAGAAAACACTTAAACATTATGATATGAGATCCTAATGATATAAATCTCCAAGGCAAAGGTTATCTTTTTTGACATTTCAACAATAGAATGTTACATAAAATACTTGTACTTACGGATTAACAAAATATACAGACATTTTTTTAAACCAATCACAATTATTTTTATAAAATAATTAAAGTTAAAACTAATAATCTAATACTATTTCAAATTGGCGAATCAAAACAAATTTTGTACGCTAAGGAATATAACACGTCCAATCATCAAACATTTACTTTCTGAATATGATGCACCAATGGCCAATAGAGCAGCCAATAGGAATTTAATTTTGTGACAGAATGTTTTCTTCTTCTTAATTATTAGAAGCCTTCAACTCAAAATAGCTTTCAATAATTTTGAGGTTACTTCCTTGTTTTTTTTATTATTTATTAGTTTATAATCTTTTGTCTTTAATATAATAGAAAATAAATGTTAAAAACCATTAACAATCCAACCTATTGTTAATATTATGAATGACAAATCTTCATTAACTTGTGATTTAGTTAATTTTATACATAGCTGTCATTACAATAAGATATAAAAATGAGTTCTCCTAAAGTTTCTGATGGATTAAAGGGACGTAGCGCCTCAGATCCTGATTGTTTATCATGTAAGCTGGTTACAAGTGGTGTATTTTTATTAGTGGCAACCTACTTTAAAATAGCTGGAGAACAGAAACCTAGAGCTAAAAAGATTCCGATGTATTTTGTTGCAACTGGTAACTGAAGATTTGCTTATTGTTTTACAACATTCTTTATAATTGTTTAATACAAAATATTTTATGTTTCTTCTATTATTAAAGTTTCCTTAACTGCTGCTATCGGTTCTTTAATGGACACACAGATAAAGGGGGTATATGAAACTCTGTCTGCAAAATGGAAACAGGAAGAATAAAATTGTGTATTGATATAAATAAGATAAATTGATTTGTTATATATAAGATTAAAGTTACATTTTTTATATATCTTTATAATAAACCTAATATATATTCTAAATTCTCTTTTACTGAAGATAATATCGCTTTTATTTAAATTTAGAAATACGATAAACTTTTAACACAAACAGAAAATATAACTTAGATTTTATATTTTAATTGATATATAATATTTTCCTACATTGTGTAGTAAGATAATCATTGAATTCGAAGCATCCGATTTTTCTAAAATCATCTTTCCAATAGATGAAAGAAATTCCTTTGTTATGAATTGTTGATTTATCTAAAAACAACATTTCCATTGTTGCGATTAACTAATAAATAAAAAGACATCCATAATACACAAAACATGAACCTTTTTGTAATCTATATAATATTTCTCTTTAGCAAAACCTAGTTATTCGAAAAAACCTATAATTTTTAAAAAGGTATTCTTGCAAAGTATGCTAAGGGGGCGTCCATAAATTACGTGAGATGTTTAAGGGGGGGAGGGGGTCGAGTCAAATCTCATCTAATCTTCCGTTGGAGAGAGGGGGGGTCTCGGCAAATATCACGCAATTTTTTTTCTGATTGAAACAAAAAAAAATTATACTATTTTGGTCCATTTAATCTAGATTGTACATGCTTAAGGCCTGTCTCAGTATGGGACCGTATTTAAGCGAATTTCTGCCGGACGTATACGGGAAAAATCTCACGTGAGATTGGGGGATGGGGGAGGGGGTTGAATAAAATCTCACGACATCTCACCAGGGGGGAGGGAGGGACTGAAAATTTAAAAAAACACCTCACGTAATTTATGGACGCCCCCTAATGCGCAAAATGGTAGATTTACTTTTCAAAAAGCAGTAATATAGGTCACACAATGTTATATATTCGTTTGCTTAGCAAGAAACTTACGTTAGATAAATTTAAAATGTACATAACCATTAGCGGGAAATGAAAAATTGATTCTGAAAACAGCGAAGGATCTCGAGTAACTGAAAAGTAATTTTTTAAGATAACATTTTGTTTATTATACAAACTCATTTAATAATAAATATTACAAATCAGAGCAAAATATCAAGCTCTAGATATTAAAAAGGGTAGTGTCGTTAGTTTACATATATATTTAAAATTGCTTTTTAATTTAAAATCCAACTTTTCCAAGTTTTGTGTCTGTCTTTGGGTCAGCAGTTATGTTTTGCACGGAAACAATAGTCTCATTAATCGCTGTTTGAAGTTGCCTTAGATCCTAAACATAATATTCAATCAGAAATAATATTTTTACAGATTTAACTGATTTATTAATGTAATTCTTACTTGTATATGTAACAACCGTAAAATACGTGCTGCTTTCTCAACAACAGGGTCTGCAATTCCTAAACCTGCACCATCTTCGAAAGGAAATGGAGCCCCCTTAAAGAAATATATATATTTTAATTTAAATACAAACTATAGTTGCTGAATTTCGAATATTATGTAAAAGTACTTGTGGAAGAGGTATTTTCATAGCATCAGGAGTCAGTCGATCTGTAATTAATGAAGCTACAGCTTGTAAAGTTACCAAATGATCAGGATGTGATGCAAGCCCTAGAACAGCTGCTAAGTCACTAATACCGCGTTTAAATTCTGGACTGTCAACTGAAATCAAAACAATTACAATTGTGCACTCTTATGTAATACAATCTGCAATAAAAATCAACCTACAATCCAAGTTGTCTAAGGGATTTGTAGATTTAACACTGGGGGCACTGCTTTTCTTATTTTTAATACTCTCTGCCGTGAATTCTTTAAATTTTTCAGAGTCCTCCGTGTATTGGATCTTTACTGCATATGATAACAACCATCCCATTTTTTCTACATCACTATTTAGTTCAGCGGGGCATCCTGTATCCTTGCAGTAAGTATTAAAGGCTTGTCTCCACGTACTATCGTCTTTTGATCTTAAAGGTTCACGGTCTTCAACTTTGTATTCACATATTTTTTGATCTTCTAGCCATTCTACAACACTCTGGTATTCCTGTTGAGCTGAAATCAATTAAAAATGTGTTGTAATCTAATGTGGAGATGACGTCATGGATAATTTCACAATATTAACACTAATTTTGCAATTTCTTTACATGAATATAGAATATATTTTCTACATAATACAGAAGTTTAGATTAGCTAATTGCAATGAAAAGAATTATATCTGTTAATTTTAAGGGCCCCTATAATTGTTCATCAGATACAAACAATATTTTGAAGGTTAACATAAACAAAATGTTTGTAAAACTGATATTTTATAAAGACATATACCTACATTCTTTGTATTAATAATTAAACTATGTATAAGAATCACTTTTGACATTTTCCAGATTGTCACTTGGATATGAGAGTGTCTTTTTATGTTTAACCTCTAATTAGAAATTTCAACTTTAACCATAAATATTACCTATTTATTAATAAAAAGTCGGATAATTAATATTACGTAGTCATTTATACATCTTTTAAGTATTGAGCAAGCACCATACAACATAAGGAAATGCTGTAGTTTTTCTACAAGTTTCAAAATGAAAAATATAGCTCTTCTAGAAAATTACCTAAATTTGAAAGTTAAATAAGTACTTACAACTAAAATTAATCTCATCAGGTGAAGGATGACTTAGAGCACGTAATTGTCTTTTAAACATATTTGAAATAATTTATAACTGATATCAATTTTTATTTAATTATTTAAATAGGCTGTTGTCAGAAGAATAAGCCGCAAAACCTAACCTACAAATCTACTGTCTTTACAAATCTGACAAGTACAATTTCAGTTCAGTGATGGAATTATTAATTACAATTCAGCGGGATTTATAAATATTATGCAATTATATTAATATTTATTATTAATATTATTTATTATATTTACGGTTTTATTTATTTTATAATATAAATAACACAATATACAAAACATTGATTAACATTTTAATAATATATTTTTACAAGTTTCACTTGTTTTAAATTTTTGCTGCAATATTTCTTGGTTCAATTTGTAGCCTAAACCCATCTGTGCGCTTCAAAATAATATCTGCTTGGAGTTTGAAATCTTTTTCAGTTAAATCAGATTTCATTTTGAAGTTACGCAGAATTGTGGACAGTAAAACTTTCAATTTCAGCATGGCATATTTCCTTCCTGAAAATGAAATGAAATATTACAGGATTACTATCTTATTTAATAGGAAATAGTATTTTGAAACTGTTTATTCATTTTTAGTAACTTACCAACGCAGCTTCTTGGTCCAGCACTGAATGGGATGTAGCTGTAATAATGGCGCTCCTGGCACCGTTCCGGTAAGAAATTGTCCGGATCAAAAACATCTGGATTCGGATATAGTTCAGGATTGCGATGCATTTTGAAAGTACCAATTACAACTGTGCAACCCGCAGGAATAATATAATTTTTTGTAGCTGGAAGAAAAAACCACAATAATTTAAATAAAATGTGGAACATTCTTATAGCAAAGAACTTCTTCTAAAAAGTAAATGGGTTTAAATACTGGATGGTTCAAAACTCTGCTATATAAAAGAAAGTTTGAATAACATAATTTATGAAATTAAAGCGTTTTATAATTTCAAATATATTAAATGTTTACCTAATTTCACTTCCTGAGTTACATTTCTTGCGATCATTGGTACGGGGGGATACATTCGGAGAGTTTCCATAATAACTCGTTCTAAATATTTCATCTCAAGTGTGTCTGCAAAAGTACAAGGTCTATCGGAGTCTCCGAAGATGCTGTATAGTTCTTGGTAAACTCTTTCTTGAATATGTTGATGTATTCCAAGAAGACACAAGAGAAAACTGGATCCAGCAGCTGTGGTGTCATGACCCTGTGTCATAGAAAAATCAATAATTTAAATATTACATTTTTTAAAGAGTTTTATTTCTTACTTACCTCAAACATAATTGTATCAACTTGTTCCTTAATTTCTGTGTCTGATAATATGGATCCTGTTTGTGCGGTTTCAATTAAGAGATCTAAGAAAGCTAATCTTCTTTTCTCACCTACAAATAAGAAATAAATAAAATGAACAAACAAGTAATTATTTGAATTTAAAATGTTAGCGCCGAAATATTCTCATTGCATATTTTATTAATAGGTGGCAACACTGCAAAGGTAATGAGTGTTAATGTGTTAAGTGAATGTGGTGAAGTGAACAAAAATACTATTTTAATTGTTAATATCTCCTACAATATTGCGACTTCTTAAGAAATAATAAGGTAAGTGAAATCTTAATATTTAACTTCATTATATTCAGTTTCACAACCTAGTGTTTGAACATTCAGCTTCCAAGGATCTATTTTTCAATAGTAAGTCATGACATTAACCTAAAAACTAGGTTCTTAACATCTAGTTTTATTAAGGATCGATCGTAGTTAATGAATTAAAAATATAATTGATGTGTTATTAACTAACTATTGAAGAATCAACACCAAGTATGTGTATAGAAATCTTTCTTACCGATATCATTTTCATCAATATCATCCAAGTCGTCTCTCAAACCTTTTTTCGGTGTTGGTGGAATAAAATCATCTTTTGATTTCCCAGTTTCAGAATGTAAGCCATTTACATTTACAATTCCGTTACCAGGACGAATATCTTCTGGAAATAAACTTGTGAATGTTCCACTTCTTACACTCTCAAATAATTGCTCCTTCCTGATTTTGATTACCTAAATTCATAATATTAATATAAGCGTTACGTATTAATTATAAAAAGTTATCGTCTAACCTTTTTTGTAAGCTCATGGATAGTTGCAAGTAATTTAACTTGTTGCTTAGCAATATTGGTCAAGTTAAATATAGCATCAAATCGAAGCCAGAATTTGTAATGGCGTTGGTGGAGAATATCACACATTCTGTAAAAATGAGTTACATTTTTGAAGGAAGTTAAAAATATTAAGGAAAGTTTTGTAAGGACACTTACTTCATAACTGCCAAAGCGTACTTAAATCCTGCGGAATTTGCCGTCTTCCTACGATTGATTCCCATTGCAGTTTCTAAAGAAAGACATTATTTAAAAATTTTGCCTTACATCGAGTGTGGTACTTCTAATTTTAGAATATATTTTAAAGCTTATGGCCCTAATGAAAATCCGAAGTGTTTCCTATCACTGGGAATCTTGAAACAATGGCAATGGTACGGAGATATTGCCTAAAAACCATTCTCGCCCGCCATTGTTACAAGATGAACGTGCGCGGATATGTCAGACGATGGGGAACACTAGAAATTTTCATTAGAATCCAAAACATATCAAAATTTAGAACCACCTGACACTGCGTAAGGTAAGGCGAGGTCTTTTTATTCGCCCCTGCTAGTAGGTCGCATAACTTACCTAATAGAATATCCACAGTGACTTCACTCATATAATCATGAACATCAAAAGTCGCTCCAACTTCCTTACGAAGACGATCGACAACTGCTCGGCTATTATCGTTAAAACGATCAATAAAACCTTTCAGAATATTAATATGAAAAGTTGGGGCAATCAGTTTTCTGTGGTTCTTCCATTTCTCACCTGTTGCGGATATAAATTAGATTAAAGTTATTTAAAAATTTAACTTAGAATTTGGCAAGGATTGTTTGAAATACCTGTGCTTATAAGCAATCCGTTTCCAAGCCACGGTTCAAAAAATCTGTACTCTGTTGCTTTGTCAATGTGGACATGGCTTCCAAGAATTATTTCTATGTCTTTGGGATCTATTAGGAAGACAATTAGCTTGGAACCGATGAATCCTCGTATTACGGGACTTTTTATTTCATCGCTTAAAAAAAGTGCCTTCTCCAATAGCTCTGCAAATGAAGAAACAACGTAAACATCCTATTTTTGTTAATTTTTCTACCATTTGGTACCATTTACCAACGGTAAAGAAGAATAATTATATGACAAGTCGATTTTTTTAACTCCTATATTATAATGTTCCATAAATAAAAAGGGGGCCGTTGAAGAAATTACGGGGCAATTAGGAAACTTTAGAGAAAACTCAAATTTTAGATTGTGTAATAGTTGAATATGATATTAAAAAAAATAATCAAAAAATTTATTTGCGGGTATAGGGGCAGTTTTAGTCGAGAGTAAAAATTGGACTAGATAGTTGAAATTTTATATATGGGCTTATTTTGGTACCTGATTTACAAATCGAAAAGAAATATCTTAAATTTTGAAAAAAAAGTTTGTTAAAAAATATGTTTTTTTTAATCAGTTTATATGAAAAATTATTTGTTGTTTTATGTAAAATATATAGAACGAGTTAAATATTTCAATTTAAATTAATATTTAAATCACACACAAAACACAGTCGTCAACAGTCAACTCTATTAAATGTATATTGGCGTGTCTATTTTATTAAATATCTAAATGTTGGAGATATAGCAATTAAAAATTCGAATTGTAGTTTTAGCGCTAGAAATGGTCGGCCATATTTGTATGACGTAACATGTCGCATTATTAAGGCGTAGGTCAGTTATTTGTTATATGTATGTATGTAAAACTAGCTATATTTTGTCCCATGATCCTTGGCGCATCGGAGCAACCAACAAGGACTCTTAAGACACGTTTCTTCCCTTACCATTGGGTCCTTTGCCAACAGCCATCAATGCATTTCCAACAAATGGAACAGCTTTGGGACCTGGAATTTTATTTGCAAGTTTGTAGAATCGGGTGTTTGTTTGGTAGAAATGGTAGACTGTTAGAACCAGAGTGATCAACAAAAACGGCCACGCCAATGGAGATATTGACAATGGATTAGCAGCAACGGAAGCCCAAAGGCCTAACATCTTGAAAGATTGAAATATCTGAAAAATGGAAGCTGTATTAATCGAATATATTAGATATTACATGATACAATACATGATACACAACACAATACATGACACAATACACAATATTAAAATATTGTAGTTATATTCTTTGAATATATAGTAGTTATATTGTAATTTTCTTTACAGGACAATATTTGTCATATTCTCAATTAATGATTCTAAATTTTAATAAAGTAAGTTGAAATAAGTTTTAAAATTGATAAAATTATACTTAAGGGTGGGGATAAGGTTTCAATTTTAAATTTATTTATGTACAACATATTAAGTTTATTGTGTGAAAATTTGAAGTCGATTGGAGTAAAACTGTCGGAGATATAGAGTTTTAAGTGTTCATCTCTCTGGTCTGGTTTCGACTTTCTTTGAAACTTAACACACTTAGCTTTTTAGAGTCGGTGCCCTCTCTAGCTCAAAATCTAGTGGACCGATTCTTTTGATATTTTGCACACTCTTTCTTTACATAAATGCCGAGGTAACGCAGTCGAGTTGTTTTTCTTTTTTTTAATTTTAACGTATTTTAAAATAATCTTTGTTTCTGATTTTTTTCATGAAAAATCGGTATTTTGACTTCTAAGTGCTGTAAAAATTTGAAAAATCAATAAAAAAAGTAAAGCTAGACCGAGTTACCAGCAAAAACTTATCAACTAATGAAATCATTTTGGTTTTTTAAAATCAGATAATCCAGTGATGAGTTATGAGTGGCACCGCAATGTTACTTTTTTTTGTGATTCTTGCGGAGATTCACTGCTATTAACTTATTTCTTGATGTTTATTTATGAAAATTTCACAAAGTATTCTTTGAATGTTATTTTATCATGTAGTAATTATAGAAATAATTATATATTAACTATGTCGTCAAAAAACATTAGCGAAAATACATTTTACTTTACCCTCCAAAATTTTGGAGGCATGAAATTTTATATGCTTAAAATGGGGTGCGAGTCTGAAAGTTGCTAACTTCTAAACGGTCAAAATCTATAGATGCATCATTAAATATCATTTAAATATATTTAAATGTTCAAGATGATCGTAAAAGAGTTAAAACCGTTAAAAAATAATCTATTCTTAAGAAATCTTAAAGTTTTCTTACCTTTAAAGTATGTTACTAATAAAAGTGTTCCCACCAGGTTAAATTGCGAATATATTTACTTCAGGTTCACTACAATGCAATAGATCACGGTCACGCTAGCACTACTGTGTCGTCTGCCATGGATGCATTTGTAATGCCATCATTTTTTAAAATGTGCTGCTCTTTATATCACTCTTTGAAATTGTCATAGTTGATAACACATTTAATTGTATTTTAATATAACATGAATCTATAAAACTTTTAGTAGTGGGGGAATGATTGTAATGATGATATCAAAAACAATCAAAGCAGGGTCGGACTTTACCTGTTTACCCGTGACGTTTCTATCACTATTGCACTTCAATTATAGTTCGCATTAAATTCATCTTCATTTGTATTCCGACAGGTGGAGTGGTTTCGACATTTGTAGCCGATAAAATAGACATTTCATATGAACGACTGTGAGAAACTGAACTCTTTCATGATAAAGAAATTATACGCACCTTCAGAGATGTGCGTTTTTCAAATACATATACTCAAAATGCAAATACAAAATAGTAAATATTTATTTCGTATTTAAATATCTTTTAAGAGTATAGAGTTTTATTTGAAAACTTTTACAAACCTATTTCCTATTTGGAAAATACAAAATACTTTTTTCATTTTTGTTACTTCATAGTGTTAATCAATAAACATTATTTTTTGAATATAAACTTAAAACCCCACCAACATTAGCACCATCTATGATCTAAAAGTATCTGCACAATTGTCTTAATAATTCTAATTTAAAATGATAGATGTGCCTATTATTTTATTATCCTTCCTGTTACCCCCACCATAAGACATTTGATTTTCGTTTACCTAAATTTGTTTATCATATTTTCTCGTTCATTATTTGTTTTACTACAAGATAATCACTCCATTACATTCCTTACTGAAATATATATACATAAATATATATTATTTTACCTACTACCCCCACATGCGACATCTAACATTTATATATTTTCATTCATAAGTTGACATTATTTAGACATGAGTGTACTAAATGTGTAGTACTTTTAACGTAATAAAACCCTTACTTTTGCTATTTTTAAAAATTGTAGGTAATATTTTTATGAAACAAAAACGTTTTAAAACGAAGTCGGTCTTTATCAAAGAGAATTCTTATTGTTATTAAAAAAAATAACATTTATATTAGTAACATAAAGAGTATTCTATTTTCTCAAAAGTATTTTTAAAATACGTATTTTGTATTTAAATACTAGCATGAAATTTCTTTTTTGTTTTGTATTTGAAATAGGAAAATCACAAGGTATTTGTATTTTGTATTTAAATGCTTTTGAAAAGCATTTGTGCACATCTCTGTGCGTCTTATATTAAAAAATAAAAATGTAATTATTGAAGTGACTATTTGAATAAAAATTTAAGTTAATTATTTGTAAAAATGTTTAACAATTCTGAGTAAATTCAGTGACTACTTTGTGAATATTAATGAAGTTTGCCAATGAAGTAATTAATAACAATTATTCATCGCTTATTAATAAAAAAAACTGTAAATTTTCCAACACTGACACAATTCTTTATGACGCATGACAAACATTTGTTAAAGTCTTCAGGAAATATAAAGTTTGAACTTTTGGTTAATTTTATTTTATAGGTTATGTATATTAATTTAATACCCAATTGTCTTATTTTGCTATGTAATATCCTTTACTCATTACAAAAAGCAATTAAACACTAAATTTACAATATTTTATAACTGTTTAAAAATACTGGTCATTAATATACAATTTTTGTTACGATTATGGTTTTAAATTATAGGTTATAAATATTTTACTGATATATAGTTCAATATAGGTTAACTTTGTGTTGGAAGAGTGAACAGATATTCCGTTTTCTAATTAAAAAACTGATTATTAAATTTATTTGTTACGTATTTATAAAATTTCAGTCATAAAAACCACTATTTTTTTTAGATATCATGCAATAGACTTCAAATCATTATAACTCAGTCAATTTTTGAAATAATAACCCCAAAATTTAAATATATGTTATTCAGATATTAAACATTAAGATAAAATATAAAAACCACATTGCTAAACTAAAATAAAGAAATTATGTGTGTTTTAATAAATGCGCCTGAAATACTATCAACCACAGGAATCGCTTCACAAACTTCAAATCATTATAACTAAATCAATTTTTGAAATATCAACCCCAAAATTTAAATATATGTTATTCAGATATTACACATTAAGATAAAATATAAAAACCACATCACTAAACTAAAATAAAGAAATTATACGTGTTGTAACAATCGCGCCTGAACTACGGTCAACTATTCTATCTAATTAAACTTTATTTTCAGTAGTTGTCACATTTAATGACCTTGTCTATTCGCGCGTAAAGTTCACTATCAATAAATTGTGGTTTTTTTTTTGTTGAATATGATATTGTCTATGTAGTATCCGTTCTATATTTTGATTTATATTAAAAATCAAGTTTTGTTGCACCAGACAAAGACTATTCAAATGCGTTTTTATTCAAGGTTATTAAAGAATTGTGAACTCATTTTTTAGAGGTCGATTTTTCAATTGTTGATTGAAATAGATGTCAATAAATGTGTATTGACGTGTCTATTTTAATAAATTTCTAAATGTTGACGGAGATATAGCAATTAAAAGTTTGAATTGTAGTTTTAGCGCTAGAGATGTCGGCCATATTTATGACGTAACATGTCTTTACTATTAAGGATAGGTCAGTTATTTTTTCTATGGATAAGAGTCTGTGTTGAATATGCGATCTCTTTTACACTCTGTTGTATAAAAGATTAGTGGAGATGTCTTGGAATGTTCTATAACGTTGAATCCCTTTATTAATTAAAGAGACAAAATGACTTTTTTAATTGTTAATATCTCTTAACATATAAGGAGTTATTAATCAATAATTGAACATTTGAGGTCCTGGTAGTCAACTTTATCAATATATATAGTTTGAATTTGGTTTATTGTGTAATATTTCGGTAAATAGAATATCGCTTTCTATCACGATATTATCTCAAAACATTATAGGTCGACGCAACTGCTGCTATAGTTTTGACGTTTAATTTTGCATCTCTTTTGCACATCTCTTGTTTAATAGTGATGGTAAAATAAAGGTTGGTAAATGGTAGTGGGAAAGAAGATGAGGAAGCAATGACTATTTCAATCGTTAATAACTTCTATAATATTGCGAATTGAATAAAACTAATTGGATATTTGAGGTTATGATAGCCAGCCTTATCAATATACGGTGCAGTTTTATATAAATTCAGTCAAAATATTACAAGAAAGAAATACAACATATCAATCAAGTCATAACTTCAAAATCACTATTAAGTATAAGGTAATGACAGTGATTCGATACACCGCAAGAAAACAATGAATAATATAAATATATTAAATTTAAAATACGAAAAGAACTGGTTTAATAATCAAAAACAATAAGTATGACCTTATTTACATCTACTGCATGAAAACAATCGGGCAAATATTGCATAAATGAATAATAATTATAAACAAAAGTAAAAGTAAGTTGCAAAATGATATATTAATTAAAAAATTATGTTAAGATACAATGCAGCACATTGACATTAAAGTATAAACTGCTAGTTTTTTCTTTTTTGTTGATAATTTCTTGTACTCTTGTACGTAATACTGTTTATACGTCCGAATGGGCTTGTGTCCTCATTTTTTAGAGGTCGATTTTTCAATTGTTGATTGAAATTGATGTTAATAAATGTGTATTGGCGTGTCTATTTTATTAAATATCTAAATGTTGACGGAGAAATAGAAATAAAAGTTTGAATTGTAGTTTTAGACGTGAAATGCATTTTAACTTCAGTTATTTGTTGAGTAAGTCAGTGCTGTAGTTATGTTTTGTAGCTGTTAGTAGTCAAATAATAAAGTCAAATCAAAGAATAATAAGTTTTTAATTTATTTAACCCTGTTACGGCGGACATAATATTGAAATTTTATTGTTCCTTGAAATAGCTGTAAATAATATTTGATATATAAATACATATAGCAGAGATTTATGAGCTGTAAGGTTGGTAACGCTTGTAATGTCACATGCATTTGGAATATGTACAACGTTGAATCCCTTTAATAATTAAAGAGACAAAATGATTTTTTTAATTGTTAATATCTCTTAACATATAAGGAGTTATTAAAAAATAATTGAACATTTGAGGTTCTAGTAACCCACTTTATCAATATATAGTACAGTTTTATAGAAATTAAGACATAGGACACAAGCGACAAGCATTTATACCAAATTCTAAATATTAATAAATGAAAAACTAAAGACGTAAAAATTCTATTATTTCTATTTTTTCTTAACTTACATATTTCTAACTTTAGATTATGCTATTAGAAGTTAATATTTATTCCTAAATTAATTTTGTAACATTAAATTTTTTTTAAAACATATTTCATTTATACATTTCCATCAATTTTCAAATCCTCCAATTAAAATTGGCATAACTATAAAAAAAATTTATCACAAAAGCATGAGCTGTGACAATTACATTAAAAATTTGATCGTCTCTAATTAAGGCTCCTGATTGACCTAATTCAGCTCGAATAAGTAATCTTAGAGAAGTTCTGACTATTCCGGATCAAGCTCCAAAAATAAAATATAAAGTAACAATATCCTTATGATTTGTAGAAAAAGCCATATCGGATTCATTTCCTGAAAAATTAAATAAAAAGCACAAATATTTATTTATACATGTAATTTAAATTTTATAACAAATTAATTAATTTTTATACAGTTGCATTTGACAGATATATTAAATTTTTATTTCTTAATTTTAATTACTCTTCTAGGTCCATTGTTGAAGCTGCTTTAGATCCTAATTTAAAGTCCTTGGAGTACTGCGTTATTCTGAAAAACAAAAACTAAGTTGTAATATTTCTAAGTGTGTGATAATGAAGTTATTTTGAATGAATGTCATTTACCTTTGCTTTGCGTTCTGTTAGTCCCATTATTTTTGTATTTCTTGTTGTAGGTTATTATCTCTATGTATTCCTATATTTAGATTCTGTAGAGTCCAGTTATTGAGATGCCCGCACTTAGCTAATTAAGTCCTGATGTAGTAGAAGTGCCTGGATGAAATAGAAATTTAATTGTAGTATTTTTTAATCATAGAGAAATGAAGTTATTTTGCATGATGTTGACTTACCTCATCCCCGTTGTATTTTATTAGTGAGAGATTAACTGATGGTCGCAGCTGTATCACGAAACACATTATCACATTAGTACCACGAAAACCAGTAGCGTACACAGCTTACTCGCGTCGTTCTGCCCTCTATTTGCACGGTTGGTTCTTTGGCCAAAGCCTGCCATACAGAAGTGGTGAACAATTTCTTCCTCTGTCTTACTAACTACTGTCTTAATTAAAGCATCACTCCCCCTGCATTTGCAGGTGTGCGGTCCTCCCTTATATTTATTAGTAACAACTATACCGGCATAATTGAACTTATGCTTCAAATTGGGGCAGCAGCCTGTGTCCATGTCACTTCCGCAGGTTTTATCAATTTCATCTAAAACTTCTTGCGGAATCGTTTCTATTCCTAGTGATTCACTCCTGCACGTGTACAAAGTCACAATAATTAAGATCAGATTAAATAAAAACATTTTAAATTATATTATTAGTTATCTTCTCTTTATCCATTAATTTATTAAAATTTTCATACAAATTAAGATTTCCAAAAGTCACCTGAATTTCTTAATAATCACCTAGAAAAAATATGTTCAAAATAAAATTTAAGAATTTACATTAAAAAATATTTCTAAAAAAATTCCAAGTATTAAATACATTTTTGAAAAAGTGAAAAAATATTTTGTTTCTACATTTATTGTAGGTATACATTCGATATGACATATTTTGACTTTTGTGTTAATAATTAGAAAACAGATGGCTCTAGTATACATACTATTCAACTATTTGACACAGAATCATAATCAGCTTTTGTTGATCGAACTATAATCGGTCAAGAAAACTTGAATCGTGTCAGACTTTTACTTAGAGTTCCTACCTTAGAGTGACTACAGACAAATTATATCTATTTATTTATACAGGGGTGACCTTACGGGGTGGCAAGCAGGGCAACCGCCCAGGGTTTCGCATTCTCGCGCAACAACCCAAGTAGAAAAATGCATTACTATATCCCAGTAAACATTTTGGAGTCACTTTGACATCATATTGAAGATGCGTCATGATTTTTTTGTCATAAAAGAGTTCATTTATAGCTCAGTTTCTCACATTTTTTCATATAAAATGTCTACTTTATCGGCTACAAATGGCGAAATTGCTCCACCTGTCGGAATACAAATGAAGATAAAGTTGATGCGAACTATAATTGAAGTGAAATAGTGATAGAAACGTCACTAAATAGGGCACTTCACCAAATTGTTTACTGGGTATGTATTTTAATCTCGCGCCTCGCTGTTTAGAAATCCCACTTGAATCACTGCGTCTTCTTTTAAGGCATTCATGTACCTTAGTTTATCATCATTAATATTTGTCGTCTTTGTGTTTGTTCTTTTATAAAACTTCCAATATCAAATTTAATTTCTCGTCAATTATCATCAAAAGTACTTACTTATAATTTACATAAATTATTATACAAAGAACAAGTGCCTCGCAAAGATCTGCCACCCGGGTCTTGCAATGGCTAATTGAGAAAAAAACCTCTTCAAGTTATGTTCAACTTTTGTTGAACAACAAAGTCTGGAACCCGATAGATTTCTACATGTATAACAGGTTTCACTTTCATTTAATAATTTGTTAAGTTGGTTCAACTAAAATTGTATTACTTAACTTATATACTTCTAGCCTTAGATTAGGAGAACTTGTACTACTGGAAGTTAATGTTTATTCCTAAATTAATATTATCAACATTAGATTTTTCTAAAATTATTAAAATTTGTAGTTTTCATTCATACATTTGAATATATCAAGAGATTAGATTCTTTTCCTGAAAAAATTAAATAAAAAGCACAAAGATATATTTACAAGTGTTGCATATATTAAAAATTTAGAATTTTAAATTTTATAACAAAACAATTAACAAATTTTATATAATTTCATTAACAGATATATTAAATTTATATTTCTTAATTTTAATTAATCGTCTAGGTCCATTGTTGAAGCTGCTTTAGATCCTATCGTAGAGTCCTTGGAGTACTGCGTTATTCTGAAAAATAAAAAGTTATTGTAATATTTCTAAGTATGTGATGAAGTTATTTTTAATGTATTTCATTTACCTTTGCATTGCGTCCTGTTAGTCCCATTATTTCTGTATTCCTTAATGTATAGCTTATTGTCCTAAGATTCCCAGAGTATCCTAAGATTCTGCAGAGTCCAGTTGTTGAGATGCTGCACTTAACTAATGAAGTCCTGATGTAGTAGAAGTGCCTGGATGAAATAGAAATATAAATTTAGTTGTGATATTTTGTGATTATAGAGTAATGAAGTTATTTTGTAAAGATGTTGACTTACCTGAACGTACATTTGTGAGCCCCCCGTTGTTTCTTCTTAGTTGCAGATTACAAAGATGGTTCCAGCTGCTATTAGTACGGCGAAGACCATTAGTTTACACAACTGCAGGATGGATGCTCCTGACTTGCTGGCGTCGGGTCCGCCTTCTTCATTTCCACCTTCTGGTTTGGCAGACTTTATAATTTGACCAAATCCTGCTTTGCAGAAATAGTGGTCCACCGCATTAGCTGTAACCTTCGCAATCAGTTTTTGTGTAGTTGAAGCGTAAATATCATTGCTGCACCTGCATTTGCAGGTGCTCACTCCTCCGCGATAAGTCTCACTAATTGCATCATCATCACTTATTATCGCTTCGTACTTTACATTAAGATTAGGACAGCAAAAAGATGTGCCGTCCTCCCCGCAGGTGTTGTCAATTTCTTTCAAATAATTTTCATCATACGGTTCTATCGCCGTACTACTACACTTATCCCATGTAATTCCCCCTACAAGTAGGACTAAGACCAACGCAGCTTCATTTTTAAAAACATACATCTTATTAGAGATTTAATTATTCTTCTTCTTCTGAAACAAACATTTAAGTTAAATTTAACATTTTTAGGAATATGGTAATACCTAGTGGGGCATAATATTAATCAAACACTACTTATAAAAAAAACTATTATAAATATTTTCAAAACGCATTACATATACACCCCCACCCCATATAAACATAATTACGTTAAATAATGAGTTTACGTTTTGTGTTTAGTCGTTAATATTATCAAACAAATTAAAGAAAACCTAAATTCGAATCGCTTCATTTCTAAATCATGAATATTTATTTTCTGAAAATAAAATGGGTTAAGTTTTTCCTTATTTACAGAATAATTATAAGTCACCTGCTATTATCCCTAATAAACGCCTAAAACAATAAAATTCTTCAAATAATTTTTTATAAAAATCACATGGCGAAAAAATATTTCAAAAAATAAATTTCTATAAAAAATAAATGTTTCAAAAAATCAAATAATATTTTGTTTCAACATTTGTTGTAGGTATATGATTACAACAATAAAAAAAAATGACCAATCAAAAGTGTTTAAATTTGCTTTTTGGATTGGTCCACGACTACAATTGAAATTAAAAAACAAGTGAAACAATCGAATTGAAATATTTTGTAATCGTATTACGAATAGGGTTAATAGTTCATAATTTAAAAAACAGATGGCTCTAGTGTACATCAAATTTAATTTTAATACAGATGGATTAAATCAAAAACTATTTCACGCAGAATGAACAGGTCAAGTAAACTTGAAGCGTGGGCACCGACTTTTATTTGGAACCCCTACACACGATATAAGTTATTGTTCCTCAGACGTAGTTTATTCAACAAAAATTGCATATTACGTGATTCTATTTTTGTACACATTTCAAATAAGTGAGAGTAAAACGTTTTTAGGTTTTGTTGAACCTAGTTGTGTATGGAGTTTCACTTTCAATTAATAATTCGTTTAGTTGATTCAACTAATTTAAAACACAGTTTAATATCCGTGTATGGATTGTAGTATACAAATCAGGCGTTAACATATCTGTAAATAACATATTACGTAAATAGAACAGTCATTTTAATTATTAACTAATTGTATTTCGTTTAAAATTGAATTAACGACTAGATGTGTATAATATAGTACATTTTATTTATTTAATACATATGCTATGTATGTACAGTACTTGTACATTGACATAGACAACAAATGGTTCAAGTCTTGGATAACATATTTGCATTTTAAATTCACATACGACTCAAATATTTTCTAGGTTAATATCAAATGGTTACCGTAAGTGGGTTAAAAAGATTATGGATTCCTTATAATACGACGCGTGACGTATAGTAGACCCCGTATAACGCGGGTTATGTCTTGAAAATTGGAAGAGTAATAAAATTTAACCAAAACGTGATCTGTGATACGTAGCATATACATATTTAATATTTTGTGATGTAATTTATATGTAAATGTTACATAATCAATGTTTTAGTGCGGGGTTTTATTATGTTTAATGGTAACTATTTAATATTTTATTAACAATTTAAATAAAAACTAAATAAAATATAACAAAATATAAATAACAATTTATGGTTATAATAATTATGACTTGACTAGACTTCCATAATTAATATTAATTAGTTTAATAGTAAATATATTAATTAATAATTCTATGATTTCAATAAAATCTATTTTTATGTGTAAATTTATATATATTTAATTTAAGTAACATCGGCTTATGGTTAAGGTTCATTTTTTAGCGCGGAAAGAGGAGGAGTCGTTTCATACCAGAGAGACAGTTCAATAAAACACGACAAAAACTTGTTTCTCTAAACAAAAACACAGTTCTTAAAACATTTTTGTCTTTTGTTGCTGTTTTAGTAAACAAAACATACTACCAACTGGAGTCGGTAAGATCAAAGGAAAACACGTTTGTTGTTGATTTTTAGTCTGCTTGGTTTGAACACGCAGTTTTGTTTTCTGTGAACATTTGCGCTTGTCAGTTGTTGTTTATCATGTTTATAATTTTTAGGGAAAACACAGAAAAACACTAAAACCAAAACCAGTCTGTTTTCGAAAAACAGAACTGTTTTAAAATAAAATAAAACATATTTTTGTTACCTCAAAAATAAGCTGATGTTACCAATAATAAATAAGTAAATAAATAAATAAATAACATAACTTAAATAACATATTTTCGCACAATTCTTATTTTTATAATTAATATTTTTTATGTTATTAATATGTTTTATGTTGTTAATTACAATATTTTTTTTTTAAATTCAAATTGGTTCTTGAATTTTGTAAGAATTTTTAAAAATGTGATATTTATTTATTACTTAAAATTTTGTTTAACATTCATAAAAATGTAATTTTTTTAATTTAGATTCGTGGGTCTTTCTTTTAAAATAATTTTTTTTTTATGTATTTCAACAAAATTTCATTATTTTTATTTCTTATTATAAAAATGAACTTAACTTATTAATAGGCGGTATTCTTTATAGTGTGATCAAACAATTTTAGGTGCTTCACTCTGGAACCAATTAACCCCCCCCCCCCCTCTCACTACGGAATAATTATCTTGACCATGAACTGATTTTATACTGTTGTATTTATATATCTTGCCATGTTAATGCATGCTCGAAGACAGATGCATACTGCTTCCAAAGAGATGCGCCGACAACAGTATATGGCATTTGCAGAATTAATTCCGTAGTGCGTGTGTTCGATTCTTTTTTGTGCGGAATTATTTCTGAGTGGAAATTGGGTTTAAAATAGAAACTTCCACTTATAATAAAGTGTACTAATGCGAAACAACTTGACTGTTCTTAAGTAAAAAACTTTGGTATCAGAAGTAGTCTGTTCCAGAGTCGTAGTCCTTAGCCTTGTGTGTCGACTTACGACATTTTCGAAAGAATTGACAATTATTATATTGGGTTGTTTACTTAATTATTAATTAATTTAATTTGATATTTATAGTCCTATAATTATTTTAAATATATTTTATATAATAAAGAATGATATATTATATTTAAATAACGTAAAAATATATTCAAAAAATATGCTAAAAATAAAGATAATAATTCTATTTTCGAATCCTTCGTCGTCATTTTTTTAATGGTGGGATTCGTTCTCCAATAGTATTGCCAGATGTGATACTATTAACAGAAGTTGATCCTGAATTAGTTGTTATACATTTAGTGCTGCCAGATGTTAATATACTATTTCCAGATGGATTGCAGCTTGTTGCTGATACACTAGGAAGTGAGGTTAATATTCTTGGGGTGGTTTTAATTGAAGCATCTAGCTGAGCAACGCAGCTCTAAAAGAAACAATATTTAAAAGATTGTTGTGAAGTAAGATGCAAGTTAAATTGTTTTGAGTGTTACCTGATGGTGTCTAGCCTCCCAGTCACGATGTTGACAAAATGAGCCGCAGTATCTTGCCACGTTGCACCCACTGCAAGTCTCGTTAGCTTTGCGGCCACAATTCCAGCACCCCTGCAAGATAAACGGCTACTGTACAAATTAGTTTATATCTCTTCTTCATTATATAAAATTTATTTAGCTAAGCTTTTCACCTATAGGTTCAGTTCTACACTAAATAGATTTAAATTTTGATTTTATATTCAGAAACTCTTACATTTTGCTGCGGCGTTTGCACCGGTGGTGAGTTGCTGTTCTCTTGGTTTTCAGAATGACACTCTTCAATATTTTGTTTGTGAACTATAAAGTTTGATGCATTAGACTTAAATAAAACATGTTATATAATATATTTGATAAGGATATTGAGTATATACCTAGTAGCTTCTCCATCTTTGCTCTCTCGGCAGCAACAAGTTCAACAGCTTTATTTTCTGCATGCGAAACGGCACGTTGTAATTCTAAAACCGCCTGCCGTTTCACCTTTTATTAGTAAAGCAATTAATTATATAAATGAATAGAAAATATCTAAAAAAATATCTACTTTTTTTTTGGTTTGTTTCTCCAATATTATAACATTTATTATAATTAAATTTTTATTCAAAATATTTATTTATTATTATCGGAATATTAATTAGATAATTTCTATTTGTATTTACTATTTAATAAGCTTTCTTTTTGACAGTTTTAACGTTTATCTATTAGCATTATAAACAATTATATATTATTTAGTTTAAAGTAGTGCTAATAGATGGCAGGGTTAAATAACATACCTGGTTTACAGCATCTTCTGCTCTCCGTTTAACTTCTGCTACTCTTTCTTCGGTTTGTCTGACAGTAGCTGCTAATATTTCATTTACTAATCGCCGGATGTCACTGTTTTCCATAATGGTTGTGTTTTCAGGAGGGGCACCTAGTTAATGCAACCATATTAATTTTAATTACAATGGGGTTGTGTCCTATGTCTTAATTTCAATAAAAGTGTACTATATATTGATAAAGTTGGTTACTAGAACCTGAAATGTTCAATTAGTTTTTAATAACTCCTTATATTTTAAGAGATATTAACAGTTAAAAAAGTCATTTTGTCTCTTTAATTATTAAAGGGATTCAACGTTGTACAACATTCCAAATGCATGTGACATCACAACCGGTGCCAACCTTACAGCTCATAAATCTCTGCTATATGTATTTATATATCAAAATATCAAATATTATTTACAGTTATTTCAAGGAACAATAAAATTTCAATATTATGTCCGCCGTAACAGGGTTAAATAAAATAAAAACTTATTATTCTTTGACTTGACTTGATTATTTCGACTACCAACAGCTACAAAACATTACCACAGCACTGACCTAATCAGCAAATAACAAATGGCCGACCATTTCTAGCGCTAAAACTACAATTCAAATTTTTAATTGCTATATCTCCGTCAATATTTAGATATTTAACAAAATAGACACGGCAATACACATTTATTAACATCAATTGAAAAATCGGCCACTAAAAAATAAGGACACAATCAGTTAAATATTATTTACCTCGTTGTTGCAGAATAGCCAGTGCTCGTTTGGTTTTTTCCACCATGGACAAAATACAATTCAACATGGTGTTAATATTTTTCCATTCGTCATCATTTCTTCTATCGTTTGTCCCTCCACTTCGTGTGTGATCAAAATTAATTTGCATATTGCCGCTATTATTATTGTCTCTGCGTTCTAAAGTAGCCAAATCATGAGTGGGCGGTGGATAACCTTGGTAGTGAGGATATTCGAACAGATTTTGATGAGGATGTAACGGCATTAGTAACGGTGAAGGATTTAGTAGTAAAGATGGATGCGGTCTTTTAGGCGGTGGAAAATCACCGGCTATTTCAGAATGTGAAACCCCGTTAGATTGACCTTCGTGAAATCTAGAAAGTAATATATTAAATTAACAAATGTATATGAAGAAAAAGTGAGGTTATATTGAAAGTGTTTGTAAGTTACGTTTCTGAAGCTCGCCGTTTTAAGACAGCTGGTTGTGGCGCCACTGTATCGGACGGTAGAAATATTTCTGATGCTTCTGCGGGACTGTGAGCAGGGTCGAGAACAACTTGTTCGTGTGCTCGCAGATATTGCAGGGGGCTCTAAAATAACATAAAAATATTATACACTTAATATTTCTTAGTTTATCGATCATGAAATAAAGCTAAGAAAACTTATATACATTAAATTGAAACATTTACGGATAAAGTTTTTATACTAAGACTTTTATTTAAGAGGATAACATAAGGAATGGAGGGGGAGGAGGTCCAAAAAAGAGAAAAGAATACTTGAAAGGAATGGAATGGCGATCGAGGAGGCAGAGAGGAGAAGAGAAGGTGGCGCAAGTGTTGCAGAGGAGCTAAGGAGAAGGGATAAGGAGACACAACAGCAGGAGAGAATGGGAAAAATAGAAAAAAGTAACTACAATAAAAGATATAAGAGGTTATGGGAAAATAATGTGCCTCAGTACCTTATAGAAAAAGACATAAAACAAATAAGAAGAACAGCAAGGTTTAGACTGGGAAATGAGGAAAAAGGAAACAGATACTGGGAAAAGAGTGAGGAAAGAAAGTGTAGAATGTGTGGAGCGGAGGACGAAACACTGGAGCACATTAAGTTTGAGTGTAAGGAAAAAGTAGCAAGCGAAAGGAATATTGGCCAGCTATTAAAGGGAGGCAGTGAAGGAAAGAGGTGGATGGCGGAAATAGTAAGAAGGAAAGGAAAAACAGGAGAATAAATAAGCTGGTGGAGAATAATAGAGAGGGTCAAAAGAAGAAGAAGCAGAAAGCACTTTTGGAAGTAGTAAAAGTCTAGAATATTTTAAGTTTAGTTTTAAGTTTGAATGTATATAGGAATGAAATGTATTAGAAATATAATACTGTAGATTGTAAAGCCGAAAGGCACACACAATTAATATATATAATAATATAATAATACTAAGACTTTTATTAGTTCAGTTTTTGATTTATTGCAACTGACTTTATTGAATCTATTGATTCAAATATATTCGTATGTAAAATGGTTGCTAGAAGAGGGAAAGTGAAAAGTTTTTGTTTATATCTGTTAATAAACATAAATTCAAAGACTAATATAATTTAGTACCAAATTCTACCACATCTGTAATTATTTCCCATGTCTCTGAATGACAATAGTAAAATATAGTTAGGTTAAGTTTTATAGTTTAAAAATGGCGCGATTTTCAAAATACCTACTCTAAATGGGACACCTTCACGTAGGAAATTTTCTCTTCTACTCATTGTCTGGGAGGGTGGGTGACAGTACGAAGAAATAAAATGAATTTCAGTAATACTGGAGAAGTGGAGATGAAGAATTTAGAAGAGATGGTGAACTAAGGGTGAAGGCAGTATAAAGAGAACGAGAAACAGGAAAGATTACTTTGAAAAAAATAGAAAAGAAGGAGGGGAGAAGGAAAGAGTCTGCAGAGTATGTAAGGAAGCAGAGAAGCAGTTTGAACATATGAAGAGAGAAGGAGAAGAAAATTGTTAAAAGGAGGCAAAGTTGGGCAGAGTTGCAAGGTGCAACTACAGGGAGGAAACGGGAAAGAAATAAACAACCCTACAAACAATGTTGACAAGATTCGTATAGAATTCGTACTAGATTCGAGCGGATTGAATCGCATTAGAATCGTATTAGATTCGGACGAGATTTAGAGAAATTGTTTGTAGTGAAGTAGGGCAGTGAAAAATATGTATTAGTATTTTAGAATAGCTTTTAAGTTTAATTTGTTAATGAGATATTAGTTACATAAATTATTGGTAAAAGAATGTTTTT
Organism: Panorpa germanica; assembly: GCA_963678705.1. NCBI lineage: Eukaryota > Metazoa > Arthropoda > Insecta > Mecoptera > Panorpidae > Panorpa > Panorpa germanica. Next base: position 5,444,008 of record OY783219.1, read on the forward strand.
AGGAGAAATGACCTTGCTTCATTTTGTCTAAAATTTACTACTTTTTAGATTTGAGATTACATGTGACGTCACAAAGCTTCTGATTTATTCTCCACATTGTCACAATTTCTTTTTATTTATATTTATTTATTTATTTGCCTTGACTTTTATTCGTCATAGCCACCATCAAACATTTTTGATACATATTTTACAATTTATTTAAATAACTCACTAATTAATTTTGAATCAGTTAACAAAAATTTAGTATTAACAGAAAAAGTTTTAATCACATCTAATATTTCACTATTGAATTTTGATCTTTCTAAACTATAATTTATGCATATGATCCAAAGTTCCTTCTTCACCACATTGACATCTATCGTCAGATTTAATATTAATTTTGTACAGGTGAGCTGGAGTTTTACAATGGTTACTTTTGATTCTGATTATAGTTGATATAATTTTTCGGGACTCATTTCTAAACCATCTTTTCTTACTTAAATTTGGATGTAACATATAATAACCTCTTCCTATTAACTGACTTTTGTTAATGAAACATTGGTTTCTCAAATTGAAGTTTAATATGTTGATTATATTAAAAAATTCATATGAAGGTAATTTCACTTTCATCTCAATTTCCAAATTTATTGATTCCTTTGCCAATTTATCCGCAATGTCCTGGTATCCACATAAATTTTATTCTTATTATTATTATTAGTCACAATTAATGGTCTCACTTTAAAATAAATTAATAAATATAATTATATGGCGTATGTAATTAAAGAAACATACCTAACAAATATCTATTATATTATTCAAATAAACCGCGCTTTGTTCTGCTATGATAGTGTTTCTATATTTTATAAAATAAAAGCAAAAACTTTTAACGTATTCATCCCCATAGAAAATAATACGGTATATTAAAATAAAAGTTAAAAATACATATTCATCTATTTGAAAAATAACATAACTCCAAAACTAAAACATGTATTTTAGTAGCTAGAAGCAAAAACCTATAATGAATGCAAAATTAAAGAAGAAGAAAAAAGAAAACTAATTAATTCAAAATAATATTTCTCTAAGCGATGCAATCGACTGTGTTTTATTTAGTTTTCTCAAGTGAAGTTTGTCGAGGAAAATGGGAAATTTACTGCTTTACTGCTTTACAGCTGCTGTTTCGTCCAGGCTGTTTTGTTATTTTAAAAAAGGGTGCTGAAAGAGGGTGAGGTGGTTGTTAGAATCCCTTTCTCGATCTTCTACTTTTCAAGTCGTTATTTTACAGCTGGTAATTCCGATTCTGCTATTTCCATATCCCAATTCACCAGATATATAAATAGTTATTCAATAAGAGGAGGAGGGAGAAGGGGTTTACACAAAATGTATGAATTATACATCAATAGATGATGATTAAATAAATTGGAGTCTAAAAGATGCAACCACACTAACACTTTCCTAATCTAAGTACAGATTATAACTTGCTCAGTTGCTTAAATATATATATGATGTTATTACTTAAATGAAATAAAGTTTTTTAACATATAAAATGTTTAAAAAGCTGATATGCATTTGAAACGCGTACAATAGGTTGCGTCGTGCAGGCGTGTCTAGTCCTGTGTCTGTAACAGCTGTGTACTGCTGTTCAGGCGCTGGTTTAATCTCTTTGAAAAACACCAACAGGCGGGCATTAGTGACAGCTTGAAAGAGTAGAGTTAGGTTGGATAAAGAGGCGGTATATGGGTGAGGTAGAGAAGGGGGAATTAACCCCGGATAAAACAAGGTGAAGGTGATAGGGAGCAAAGTAGAAAGAGGATACAACCTTAGGTAAAAATTATTGAAAAATATTATTGTTAATTTATTGGAAATGTTTTCTCGGTGAAGACGTAGTGTGTTTCTAAAATGGGCTTGTGTCCTATTTCTATAAAAGTGTACTACATATTGATAAAGTGGGTTACTAGAAACTCAAATGTTCAATTATTTTTTAAGAACTCTTTATATGTTAGGAGATATTAACAATTAAAAAAGTCATTTTGTCTGTTTAATTATTAAAGGGATTCAACGTTGTACACATTTCAAATGCATGTGACATCACAGTCGCTGCCAACCTTACAGCTCAATTATTTACAGTTATTTCAAGGAACAATAAAATTTCAATATTATGTCTGCCGTAACAGGGTTAAATAAAATAAAAACTTATTATTCATTGACTTGACTTGATTATTTGACTACCAACAGCTACAATACATTACCACAGCACTGACCTACTCAACAAATAACTGACGTTAAAATGCATTTCACGTCATACAAATATGGCCGACCATTTCTAGCGCTAAAACTACAATTCAAACTTTTAATTGCTATATCTCCGTCAACATTTAGATATTTAATAAAATAGACAGGCCAATACACATTTATTAACATCAATTTCAATCAACAATTGAATCGATCACTAAAAAATAAGTACATAAGTCCAATGATAAAATGTTAGTAGAGACACAAACCTGTTTTGCAGTTCGAGCAAGTGTTTGAATTTCCCGCTGAAGAATCGGTAAATGTGCTCGTAGAAATGGTAATACAAAGGGTCTTAAAGGAAAATTAGTAACTTCCTGTAGAGAATGTTGAAACTCTTCTACACTTAGTCCAGAGCTCTGAAAATATAGAAAACATAAACGGAAATTAATACCCAATATTAAAACCTTAAAAATACATTTTTTTTAAATATATTTTCTTATTAGCTTTTACCACCAATGAAAGCACCAGGCTGCGAACACGGTCGCCAATATCTGGAGATATATCTTGTCCAAATGTCACAAGCGTAGATAAGAAGCGCTTGACTTTCAGCAGGGGTCTTTGGGACGCCCCTGTTAAGGCGAAGTTCTGAGGGTCGAGAACGAGGGGCGTAACGCCTGGTGTGGGCGGCGGGGGCGTTAGAGAACCTAAAATAATTTTTTAAATAGTTATGTATCTATTAATTTTGTATTTTATTTAAATTGTATAGCATATGGGAAATTTTAATTTAGAATTTGATTTACTTCTTCTTAACAAAAGAAAAACTATATTATACTAGCTGTCCCGGCCACGCGTTGCTGTGCCTAACGTTTTTGTCATATTACATTACATAGCGCCATCTATTGAATATTTACTAAATCTAGTCAACAGATGTCGCCATCTTTTACAATCGTTTGGAGCTAACAGATAATTAATAGACAAATAATTTACAATAAGATAATATTGCAATCATAAATTGAGATGTAAGCTATCCTATCTTTCAAGTTGGATCAAACTGCACACGGTGTACAAATTTGATTAAAATCGGTTAAGTAGTTTAGGAGTCCATCGCGGACAAACACGGACAAACAACGTGACACGTAATTTATATATATTAAGAAGAAGAAGATTATAACCTCCAAAATGTGACAATCTGTCAAATTACAGTAGGATTTACTTTTAAAAGAAATTTAATGTCAGTTAGTCAAAAAAAAAAAAGTAAACACAATTTCTATTACTAATTGTTATTAACAACAGCAATTTAATTTTGTTTATGTTTTTAATTTAAAACATTGGACCTTGTAAAGTTCTAAAAAAACTAAGAAAACTTAAAAAATAAATTAAATTAAAAATGATACTGTGAATGACTACGCGTATTGCCATATGCTAAACAATTTAAATTAAATACAAAATACAAAATAGAATGATACTTTAGATGATTTAGACTTAGAAAACATTGCCATATTATTATAAATATTTTTAGATTTATACAAATCTCTCTCTCAGAGTGTTCTACCACCTTAACTATTTTAATTTCGAAAAATTATTTATGAAAATAATATAATTTTGCAATAAATTATAAATGAATGATTTGAAATGTTTGTACAAGCTTAAAATATCATATAAATTAGATATGGATCCAGACTGGGTGTCACTAATCCTTGCTTGAGCTACCCCCTTCACTGGAAACTCATCCCCACTCTTGCAACAAGCGCAGGTGTTGTAGTGGGGGCTTTATTGTTTTTAATTATCACAAATATAATAAATTTATGTTGTAAAGTGAATTGAAAATCGGTTTGCTTCAATTATCATGTTAGAGGTCGTAATATTTGCTTACCGACGCTTCCGTTGAGAAGTGGCGAGGTTGATCCGTTCGCGTGACGTCCTGAGGGACCCAGAGTGGCGCTGTGGGACGGTGAAACAGGAGAACGAGGTGCTACAAGACGGGCTCCTTCAGGAGAGTCTGGAGTCTTGCAGCGATCCTTATTTGTAACTGAAACAATAGAAAATAGATAAATTTAAGATAATTTTTTTATATATTATTTCTCGGGCTTCCTAGGCACGTAGCCTTTCATCGCATTTAAAATTGTTCCGCTTTTTCTTATACTTTATATCCTGACAGATAAATTGCTTAGACTTCGGTCAAATGGGGCAAAATTGTTTACTGGGTATTTTGAAGAGAATGCACTACTTCAAATAGCTGCTGTACACAAACGGGTTGACCGATCTTGCTCAAATTTTGCATAGTAATTGAGTACAGTGCTACCAACTTATAAACCAATGAAGATTCCCGTTCATTTTTAAACAGATATCGTAAAGGAGTGTCTAATAATGGCAAGTTGCTATTGTGCTTACATCTCAATAATGATAAGTTATATTTAAAATGGTGGGTACACTGATAAGGGAGAAGGAAATAAAATGTTTCAGACACCCTAGTAAACATTTTGAGGTGCAGCTCTAGTAAAGAAAACAATTTTTTTCACTCAGTTTTCTACAGGTGAAATCTATATAATAATATTCTTTCTCTTTTCATCATCAATTGTGTATTTCATTAGAAAAAGAAGCAAGATATATCTGTCTCTCCTGTCGAAAGTAATCATTGTAAAACTCCAGCTCACCTGTACAAAATAAATATTAAATCCGACGATAGATGTCAATGTGGTGAAGAAGGAACTTTGGATCATATTATATTTGAATGCATAAATTATAGTTTAGAAAGATCAAAATTTAATAGTGAAATATTAGATGTGATTAAAACTTTTCCTGTTAAATATTTAGAAATTTGTAAAATAGAATTATAAAATGTGAAATATGTATAAAAAATGTTTGATGGTGGTTATGACGAATAAAAGTCAAGGCAAATAAATAAAAAAAAAAAAAATATATCTGTCTCTGTTACACTTATAGGTTTATTTGCAACTTCATTCAATACTGGTACGGTAGTGAGGCCAGGTGAAATGATTTTGTCATTTGTAGTTCATATCACTGACATTTCCTCGAATGAGTGAAATCAAATTGAATTGTTTCATGAATCTGATGTCAAAGTGACTCCAAAATGATTACTGGTACCAGATTAGCAGTGTAGTTTCTAAAATGACAGTGTACACAATCTCTTGAATCATCTATCTATTTATAGAACGGAAAACACAAGCTAGAATAAGTCAAAAATACTGGAATTGTCCGATATTGTCAATAGAATAATATTATGGGTAATATATTAGTACCAAAGTGAACCGCATTCACCAGTGTCGTTGGTATCGCTAGTGGCTATGTCATATGAAATTAATAACCCGTTAGAATAATGCATGATATGGTGAATATACCAATACATACCCCACCCCCCTCACTATTAAATATGCCTCACCCCCTCCTAGACGCCGATTAAACAATTCAGTTATAGGTGGGTTCACAGTAGTTGATGACCTACAGGCATTGCATAATATAACACAAATTATCATATACTTTGGTTTACAAATTTGGATATTTTTGAATTAGATTAAGCTCAGATTGAGAGGTTAAATATCTCAAATTCCTCCACATAACTTAATAAATTCGCATATCTATATTAATTTCGGAAGTAAAGGTGAACACGCCTTTAAATGTTCTCAGTATATCATTGAATCTGCACATTACGTCATCGGCCATTGAGTGCTGGCCGCGAATCCATTCCAACCAACCCCCTTCCCACCCTCATATCCACATCAACCGCCCATTATCACCACCCAAAATTAATAGTAGCTGCGATCTTTTGATCTATTATCATTTATCAAAATTATATTTGCTTGAATTGTACGACCACTGGGTTTTCATCCCGGCGCAAGACAACGGGTGTGGATAGTGTTCTTTAAAGGGTATTTCAACAATTGGTGTCATTTTAAATCAACAAAAAATCGATAAAAAAGCATATTTTCGATAATGTTTTTTAACGACACAGTTAATATATAGTTATTTCTGTAATTACTACATGATAAAATGACATTTAAAGAATTCTTTGTGAAATTTTCATAAATAAATATCAAGAAATGAGGCATTGACAGCGAATCTCCGCTGACGTCACAAAAAAAGTAACATTGCGGTGTTACTCATAACTCATCACTGGATTATTTGAAATTAAGAAACCAAAATGATTTCATTAGTTGATTAGTTTCTGCAGGTAACATTGTCGAGTTTTTCTATTTTATTGATTTTTCAATTTTTTACAGCACTTAGAAGTCCAAATACGGATATTTGATGAAAAAAATCAGAAACTTTGTTATTTTAAAATACGTTAAAATTAAAAAATAAAGAAAAACTTGACAGCGTTACCTCGGCATTTATGTAAAGAAGGAGTGTGCAAAATTTCAAAAGGATCGGTGCAGTAGATTTTGAGCTAGAGAGGGCACCGACTCTGAAAAAGCTAAGTGTGAGAAAACGCGTTTAAAAGTTAGATGAAGACTTAAAACTCTATATCTCCGACAGTTTTACTCCAATCGACTTCAAATTTTTACATAATAAACTTAATATGTTGCACAATAATATAAAAAATGAAAAAGATTGAAACTTTAACCCCCCCTCTCTTAAATTAACATTAAAACTCAGTGAGTGGGAATGTGGCTATATAGCTGTTACAATAATTTAAAGAAATTACATTTTCTGTTATTTTAAGAAGGGTCAATTATCATACAGAATATTGAATAAGTTTTCCAACTCACTAAACCATTTTCTATCATTTCATTAAGGGAATTCCCTTGCATCAGAACTTCTGAATTTTAAAATGTCAACTTGAATATAAAATCAAGATCTAAGTAAACTAAAAGTATAACTTACTTCCTACTTTCGCTGAGTTATTCATATTTGTTAGTTTTCTAAACGCTTTTCACTTTTATTTAATTATAGACCTTGTGGGAAATATATTTTCATTTACAACATGTTCACCACCACAGTATTTTAATAAGACTTGTTTGTATTAAATATTTATAGAAATTTTCCCACGGTTATAAATGAAAACTTGTAAATCCGTGGAAAAAAACATGTGGTGCGATAATAATAGGACGTAATTACCGGAAGTAAGTCCTTTGATTTCATTGTAAGTATCCTTAAAGCAGTTTTTGTAGAAAACACCGCTAAATACCTTAAAATTGATCTATTAAAACGAATATGAATGTGTAACGCCTGAATAACAAGCAACCCTTTAAACGTATAAAGAGTTGCATGTTAATCAGGCGCAAAGATATTCATATACATCTGTTGTTCATCGAAATTGCTATACAGCGATGTGTATAAAAGCACCAGAGTGTCGTCGAATGTACCAGGAGATGTATGGCAATGTCCTGGCTCTATTAGGACAAAAGCTGAACAAACGTTTAGCAATTCACACGTGTCGGATCCATGCTCAAATAAATCTCCGTATTCTATATTCTGGCACAGCTGCATTTACGAGCTGATTTATCAGGAAATATATTTTAGTCTGCATTTGTTAAGGAACGTCTCCACTGGCGCTACATTTTCTATTGATCGATTTTTTAATTGTTGATTGAATTCAATGTTAATAAATGTGTATTGGCGTGTCTATTTTTTTTAAATATCTAAATGTTGACGGAGATATAGCAATTAAAAATTTGAATTGTAGTTTTAGAGGTAGAAATGGTCGGCCATATTTGTATGACGTGAAATGCATTTTAACGTCAGTTATTTGTTGAGTAGGTCAGTGCTGTACTAATGTTTTGTAGCCGTTGGTAGTCGAAATAATCAAGTCAAATCAAAGAATAATAAGTTTTTATTTTATTTAACCCTATTACGGCAGACATAATATTGGAATTTTATTGTTCCTTGAAATAGCTGTAAATAATATTTGATATTATGATATATAAATACATACAGCAGAGATTTATGAGCTGTAAGGTTGGTAACTTGTAAACTTGTCAGAGTTAGAATGTTTACAACGTTACAAAATTACCTTTTTAATTGTTAATATCTCTTAAACATAGAAGGAGTTATTAAAAAATAATTGAACATTTGAGGTTCTAGTAACCCACTTTATCAATACATAGTACAGTTTTATAGAAATTAAGACATAGGACACAAGCCCACTTAAATAATAAACTTTAAATGTTGTTTATAAGTTTGATTAAAAATTTGCAAATCTTCATAAAATGTCTCATATATATGAAGCAAGAGTAGCCAAAGGTTTAAATTTTTCCAAAATATAAATTTGTACAATATTATGCTCCTCTTTTGTATTTCATCTCGACCTTTACTCTGGCATCATACTTAGCGCAACCCAAGGTACACAAACAGCGAATTTCCCACGCTCCCCTCCTCCGGATTCAGTGAGTGAGTGCGGGTTTCACCACATCCAGGAGGTTGTAGCCATGGGCAGGACGCTCCGTGCTCCGTGCTCCGTACTCCATGCTGTGTCACACCGTGTCTTATCTATGTGTGGCCAGCAACACTCGTTCGAAGCGACATTGATATCAACGACACCAGAGCTCTTCGGCTTCCACTTGTACGTAGTACGTGCTATGTCGACTCATCTTCTGCTGCGACGGTCGACAAGTGTGGGGCGGGTGTAGCGGGGTACCGGGGGTAGCGTATCTCAGTAGTCAGTCCCGTTGATGGAGCAGCGAATGTTGTACTTACTGCATATCACCATATCACACTGCTCAGTGTGTGCACAGGCTCATGGTGTTCATTTTAGATCATTGTTCAGGCGTTTGGAACCATTTCAGTGACAGTAACTTGGAAATGAAGAGAAGGACAACAGATATTGGGAAGAAAGAGAGAGGAAAGATTACGTAGAATGTGCGAAAAAGCAACAGACGTTGTAGTATATAAAGGAGACATGCGAAGTTAAAATTAATTGTGAAAAGTTGAAGTTGGTGGAGCTGATGAGAGAGGGAAGAGGTGTATAAAAAAATACAGAGAAGGAGGAAGGATGTAGAGTAAGAGGGAGAGTAGAAACGCGAGGTAATAAATAATGAGTGAACAGAAGAGATCAGGAAGGAAGGACATGGATGGCAGAGGTACAGAGAAGAAGGAAGAAGAAAGAGGAAAAGGGAGAGACAGTACTGTGGATGAGGTTATTGACGGAAATTATTGAAAACGTCTCAGAAAAATCCAATATCCATGGCAATACACAAGACAATATATATAAGATGTGTTCTAAAAGTAACGGGAATTGGAACGAAGTTAAAAAGCCCGCGCTATTTATTTTTAAAAAAACTGTTTTTTCCTGTATGTTAGTAGCACTCTCCTCTATTACTATACTAAATTAGGACAAGATCGGTAAACCCGTTTGTTTACAACAGCTGGTTGAATCACTGCACTTCACTAGTGAATGACGAAGCATGCGAAAAAGATTTTTCTACAAAAAACTAGCGCGCCCTTTTCAAAAATTACAAATTCCTTTTTGAAAACACCTCGTTTCCTTATATACATTACTTTTGTTTTCAAGCCCGTATACGCAATGTTTTGCCACTCTGCAGTTGATGCTAAGCTCGCATTATTCAGGATATGTATATTGGTCTTCTAGCATCCCTCGCGCTTGATTCCCCACGGAAGGGGTGGTAAAGGGCGCTGTGGAGGGTAGGAGGAGTAAAAGTAGTAGGTGTCATGAATATCAATGAATGTGTATATAATTTGGGGCCTACAACATCACGCAACAAATATTGGCAGATCTGAATACGTAGAAGGAGAATAAAATGTTTGCTTTATCCCTTAGAGGGATGAAGAGTGGGGAAGAGGGAAGGGGGTGTAGTGAACGTAGTAAACAGGAATGTAGTAAAAACTTAACAATTTAGCGGCAAAACAACAAGAATGTAAAACGGTGTTTAAGAGATTAGTTTAGTGTTTGTTTACAACGCACAATTGGGTAGATATGGGTGGGTTTCGTAGTAAGAAACCAAAGGAACGCACGTGCTGAAGAACCTCTTCGATAAACGCAATATTTCCTAGCAGCACCAACTTTTATTTCCTTTTTTTGGAGTTACTTTGATATCATATTGAAGACGCGTATGATTCTTTTGTCATGAAAGAGTTCAGTTTCTCACAGTCGTTCTATAAATATAGCTTTTATTATTAAATTATATAAATAAAGCGTTATCTTTGTTATTTATTTCCATTGCATAAGTTAGTTTCACAAGTTTTCTCTTAGTAACCAACCACAAATTCTCTAAATTACAAATTCACACAAAATTTTCCTTGTATCTCGTGATATGCATGTGTGGGTGACATATATGGCTAACCACATTGAGCACTAAGTATGAGGAAAAGCTTATCCTAAGCTTAACTACCCCTCTAAACCCCCCACAGGCCCACAGCAATACAGGACTCCATGTCTACATCCTATAACAGCAGAGAGCACTAGAGGGTGGACGTGAAACGTGGAATGCTTCGATACCGCTCTTCGCCAGACTGTTTGGTTCCCATCGTAGTGATGCCTGGAGTAACAGGAGTACCTAGTACCCACTAGCAACAACATAGGGGCAAGGGGGTGGAACAGTGACCCAGCGGGGGTGGAAGTAGTTAGAACAAAGACAATGTTAACAATTTTATATAAGTTTTTTTTAAATTTATGTTCTTTATTTAACGTAGGCTTATTTCCGATGTTGACAAATGTAAAAATTTGGCAGAATCTCTTCATAAGAATATTCTTTCCCTTTCCAACTCTTTTACATTTGAATCATAGAAAAAGAAACAAGATATATCTGTCTCTGTTACACTTTAATGGTTCATTCAATACTGGTACGGTAGTAAGGCCAGGTGAAGTGATTTTGTCATTTGTAGTTCATATCACTGACATTTACTTGAACGAGTGAAATCAAATTGAATTGTTTTATGACGTATCTTCAATATTATGTCAAACTGACTCCAAAATGTTTACTGGGTATATACATTAATTCCACAAAACCAAAATCATTGAAAAACCCTTATAAATGGAAAACCTTCAAAAGCAATGAAAGAGTATCTCCTCAAAATAACAAAAGGAGGTCTGTGGTGTTTCCCACAAGCCTCCCTCCATCCTCCACCTTTTCCCCACGATCCTTTCTCTAGTTCTAACCCGCAAAGAACTGACAGTTTAGTGCTGGTGTGCAGGCAAGCGATATGGGAGCCTTGGATACCGTGGGGAGTAGAGGGTATATTAGAAACATCCCGATATGAGGACGACCCTGCTCCTCTTTCTATCCCGGTCCTGGTCCTATTCCCGGTATTGCTTACATCACCGTGGGATATGTCACAAGTGGTAATGGGGTAAAGGAAGGGGGTTGGATCAGTTTACTTTATCATAAATTATTATCAGAAAATTTAAATATTATTGATGACAACAGAAAATTAATTTGGCGAAATTATACTTTCGTGTAGATCCCCTTGTAACGCAGTAACCTAAAATAACGTTGTAGGAATATTTTAAATATATTTATAAGACTTTATTAGGAATTGTAAATTTTTAAACAAACTTATGTGTTGCTTCTGAAATCAAAGACTTTTATTTTAGTAATTTACATACACATTATAATATTTACACTGTTTAAGCTGAAACGATGCTTGGCCAATCTTGACTCGCGAAATATAGATGGCGATACTATACAGCAGGTTAAATATTATCAAAAAGAACCATGTTTTTTATGTTTAAATCGTTTTATGTAAGTAACTATAAACGCGAATCAAAATCTAAGACTAGATGAATAACGTATCTACATTTTAAGCTTTCTTCCACTGACTTTTAATAAGTTGGAACCGCAAATATAACTTTTGAAAATGAATATTGCTAGATTTTCTAGTTAAATTTCAATTGTTATATGACTTAATAGGTGTTAATATCTTTTTATTATAAAGTTTAGTTTTCGAATGATAAGAGAGTTGTTTTATTGAACAAATACTTAGTAAATGTATATATATTTATATATATGTATATATACATATATACGCAGATTGTCATATGTTATACCATTCTTACACCCAAAACAGTAGGTGGGAGTGATACTTTAACCTGTTTAAACAAGATAATAAAATTGCGCTGGCTTTTAGGGTAGCGCTGAGGTATGTAATTAACAAGAGCTCATGAGAATGGGCCAGTAAAATTCATAAAACTCGCTGACACTTGTGATAATAATAATGCATGAAAATGAAACGTACCGGAAAGAGAATAATTCGGATCTACATCCGGTAGATACTCTTTAGAGGTTTCATTTCACACGGTAACTGCAAGATTACTTTAAATCATTTCTTTTGACATTTTTATTACTTTGTTAAATTATAACATCAGCAAAAAATATATTCTTTTAAAATTGCTTTTCATGGCTTGCAATTTTGGTAAATTATCTTAAAGTTATACTTTATATGCTAAGTTACTAATAGCGTTTATAATGCTGCTATCTTAATTTAGTTTAAACAAAAAATTTACATGTTTTAATCATGATTTATAATTGGTTTAATCGCATAGAGAGGGTGCTACTATTGACAAATACATATGAGTTTTAGAAAGTGCCAACCTTCAAGCGATATGTGTTAAAATTTCATGACTTTCCGACCATTACTTTACGAGCTACAGTGATTCTAATGATGCTACTTTTGTAATTTGCAAAACCAGGAGAAAATCTGAATTTCGTGTGTTGATAAAGCATTGATTTTTAACTTGTCAAGCGAATATTGTTAACAATTTTCAATGTAGATTGTCCCTGCAACTGCATAGAGACTATATATTATATTTCCCAACTACAAAAGTGACGTCATTGGATGTTATTCTATTCCTTGAATTAAAATAATAATTGGTTTTATTATAAAAACATAAAATAAATGAATTACTTGAAATTAAACAAATGCGTGAACAAAACCAAGGACTCACTTGTCTAATGCTCCTGTATTTGTCCTTACAAGGATAATGGAAATCAACAAAAGGATTTTCATTGACAACAAAGAAAACTTTATTATGAAAGAAAAGTTTAGCTGTTTTGTGGTGTGCTCCTTACATTTCAGAAACACTAAGAATTGTCTCTGGTCTGGGTCGTGGTCTGAGACGACCTCCTGGGTTCCTCATCCACTCATTTTGTCGTCAGACTAAACCCTTCTTGTTATAAAACCCCCAACCCTTGTTCTCATCCCCCGTGACAGGTCTGCGTTGTCTTCTAACGCTCGTGTTGTATGGTTTACATCATCGAAAAATATGACGAAATACGAAATAATTTCTATAAAACTGTTTTATAGATTTATTTGTAAAATATTGATTTTATCAAAAAAATGTTTAAATAAAAGTTTTAGAACGTTAAAAATCCTTTTTAATGATGTATGGTACGTTTAGATATTATAATGGGTTTAAGAAATATGGGCGAATTTGTTTTGTCAGAAATAAATATTTACCAATTTTCGGTAAAGCAGAGCTCTACTTTACAGCGATGTAGCTCAATATCTAACAAAGATACAGGAAAATGTCATATGCAGAAATTGTAGGAAATCGAGTCCCCTATCAGATTCATAATAACTATTTTCGTCGTAAGACCCTCTGTTAATAAGATATTGCAAAGAAACCGTTTCTAACCTCAATTTATCAAGATGGATTTAACAACTTTTCTGCCAAACTATCAGTTAGAATGATTAAATATTTCAAAAATATTAACATATTTTTATGTAGTATTATATATTATTAAAAATTGATTTTTTAAATAAGAGAATATTCAACAATTGCGAACGCAGCTTCCTCGATGCGTTTACACAGGGTAAGGGGTGGTAAATGGGGTGGAACGACATCAGAGACACATCATCTGCACGTATCGTACCAGATCTAGATTTGGAAGATTGTGCATAAGTCTAAACAAAACAAAGATATGCGATGAACAGTAAGATAGTCAAAAGAAAACAACGACAGACATTTTCAAAGAACAGGGGTGGAAAATAATAGAAAATACGCTAATTAATTATATGAAGTTAAGAACTGTGAGGAAATTTAAAGAAATATAAAGAGTTAAGGGTTGGTACAGTAGCTGGGGTTTTTGTGTTTTTAGTAGAGTAGTTCAGAGAGATTGCATCTCTAGCTGAAAATGTACTGGACCGATTCTTTTGAAATTTTGCACACTCTTTCTTTACATAAATGCCGAGGTAACGCTGTCGAGTTTTTTTTTTAAGTTTAACGTATTTAAAATAACAAAGTTTCTGATATCTTTCATGAAAAATCGGTATTTTGACTTTTAACTGCTGTAAAAAATTAGTAAATAAATAAAAAAAGAAAAACTCGACAGCGTTACCTGCAGAAACTTATCAGCTAATGAAATCATTTTGGTTTTTCGGTTTCAGAAAATCCAGTGATGGGTTATTAAGGGCACCGCAATGTTACTTTTTCTTGTGACGTCTGCGGAGATTCGCTGTCAATGCCTCATTTCTTGATATTTATTTATGAAACTTTCACAAAGTATTCTTCAAATGTTATTTTATCATGTAGTAATTATAGAAATAGTTATATATTAACTGTGTCGTCAAAAAACCTTATCGAAAATATGCTTCTTTTTTATCGTCTTGACCTTCCATTAAATCGTATCTTTCCCGCACGTCTATGTCTCTCCTTTTCTGACCTTTTAAATCAGAAACTAAATCCGAGAAACTAATTTTCTATTTCTCATTAGAAATTATTTTGCGTTGAAAGGTTCCCTCTATTCATCTAACTATAAGTGCAATTTTGTTAAACACTTTTTACCTTGATTACGTTGATGCCTGTGGTATTATTACATCATTACAAGACAGAGCACGACGCTAAAATGCATATCTCAAACAAAATTCGTTAAGTGCACGTGACCTGATGTGAGACAGACACTGTACGTCATACACGGTACAAAAATACCAGGACAAGAGTAAAGGATTGACGTTATTTATTAAACCACGTGTCCATGTCTCGTTTCGTTTATGAATGAAACAATTATTACATACGATTCTACAACCGTTGTACGATTTTATCAACGTGACTTATGACGTACATATGGGTTAAAAAAAGAATTAGGTTCAATTGAACATGTGTCTACTGCGTAACCCATTGGAACATAGCACGTATCGAAGGGTTAGGCGCTACGGCGTAGTGCGTCACTTTCTTAGAATGTAAGCGTTACGTTGTCGTTGACAATCAAGCATCATGTAAACACGTGTGTCTTGTTCATATAGTTGCAGACAGCACGTGTGAGGAGTAAGGCTAGCTACGATAACGATTACGTGTAGAGGGCGCGTAGCGGGGTCCTACGACCAGCGATAACGTAGAGGACGGTGTAAGATGCTTTTATTTTGTTTGTCGTTTTGGATAAGTGGTCATGTGACAAACAAATTTAGGTCAAGGGTCACAAAAGTATGGTAATGAGGAAACAGGAAGTGAGTCTGACTTTCAACTTTAAATTATTGTTAAATGAAGACTTTTCAGGGCAGGTGGGGGTTGATCTCTAGTTTGAACCTTAAAATTTAGATAACTATGTAATATGGTTAATTTCTTTTGTTCAGTTATGCGCTTAGCTTAAAACAAGTGTTTTGTTTATTATATTAACAATTGTTTGCCATTCTTAATACATTTCACAGAACTTCAACTTGAAATTAAATTTAAACTATTCTAGACCTTTCTATTCCTAAAAGTACTTTCTACTTCTTCTTCTCTTGACCCCTCTCCCTTTATTTTCCCTAGTCCTCCTTCATTCTCATCGTTTCCTCACCTCTTGTCTTCTTTGTCTCTTCGTCTCCTTGCCACTTCAGATTAAAATCACTTCTGCTCTGGCGTTACTTCTCTTTCCTCATTCCCTTTCTCTACTTCCGCCTTCCACCTCTTTCCTTCACTGCCTCCCTTTAATAACTGCACAATATTCTTCTCGCTCATTACTTTTTCTGACATGAAAACGTGTGTTTTGTTTAAATTTACGATACAATGAATTTTTCACAGATTTTTTATAATCTATATGGGATCGAATAAGAGAAAATTAACGTCACCGCTGCACTCCCATAATTTTAACTATATCTTTATCAATATCGCAAGTACATACTTCTGGAAAGGCTTAAAATTTTCTTTAAGTTTGAGGCTATGACATAAATTTATAAAATAAACAATTTAGATCAATATTATAAGATAGTATTGCCATTTAATTTTACTAAGAAAAAAACAACAACTAGTTTTTTAATTCTCTTTGAAATAGTTACAGAAAAGAATTTACTTTTTGAAATTTCAATCTAACACGAGTAAATATAGTATGAGCTATAATTAATTAATAATCCCCCTCTTCTCTCCTCTCTGTTTGATCGTGTCGCTAGCAGCCGCCACCGCGATCTTTGGGCGCTGCAGTCTGCCTCCCCTACGGGGTTGTGAACCGACAATACCCACGACAGGGAGGGTTTTCTTCCACTAAATAAACGGGTGCATATCACAGGAGTGGTAGTTGCTAAGAGGGTGAGGGAGAGGATGGTGAGCTCTTAAAGGAGTTTGCTTTACACACCGGCTGCAGCTGGTTGTTGAAGTTTTCGATATGGATGTGTCAGAATCATCCTAGCAACATCCACTATTAAAAAAGAGCGGTGGTTTAAATAGGAAAATAAGAAACAGGGTTTTCATAAAATATCTTACTAAATTATTAGGTAGTTTATGTAAAATTTTACGTAATAAAGTCTGTAAGCAAACTCGGTAAAATTTCATTCCAACTTTTAATGATATTTAAAAGTTCTTTTCATTATGGTAAGCCAGATAGGAATGTTTTTGACAGCTCTCTGTGCGCATGTAACCAGCATGCCTTGCGTCTGGTCAAAGAGTTGCTTGGACGGACAGGGGATCGTGGGGGGCCATGCTATGGTCACATATGTGCTCCTGACAGTTGCATTAGGTGACCGACATACTGGATCTACAAATAATGGTGCTTGAAGCCCAAATTGCTTTATATTTAATATATATATTTTTATATTATTTTATAACATACTTATATAATTTTAATAATTACATATTATAACATATTAAGTTTATTGTGTAAAAATTTGAAGTCGATTGGAGTAAAACTGTCGGAGATAATACAGTTTTAAGTCTTCACCTCTCTGATCTGGTTTCGTGTTACTTTGAAACTTTTAAATGCGGTTTCTCACACATAGCCTTTTCAGAGTCGGTGCCATCTCTAGCTCAAAATCTACAGGACCGATTCTTTTGAAATTTTGCACACTCTTTCTTTACATAAATGTCGAGGTAACGCTGTCAAGTTTTTTTTTATTTTTTAATTTTAACGTATTTTAAAATAACAAAGTTTCTGATTTTTTTCATGAAAAATCTGTATTTTGACTTTTAAGTGCTGTAAAAAATTGAAAAATCAATAAAAAAGGAAAAACTCGACATTGTTACCTGCAGAAACTTATCAACTAATGAAATCATTTTGGTTTTTTGATTTCAGGAAATCCAGTGATGAGTTATGAGTGGCAACGCAATGTTACTTTTTTTTGTGACGTCTGCGGAGATTCGCTGTCAATGCCTCATTTCTTGATATTTATTTATGAAAATTTCACAAAGTATTCCTTAAATGTCATTTTATCATGTAGTAATTATAGAAATAATTATATATTAACCGTGTCGTCAAAAAACATTATCGAAAATATGCTTTTTCATAAATCATAACTGAAATTTTAAGAAACGACATTTAAAGTTTATTCCTTTTTATCTATTTTATTATAACGTCACAATATTCAATAACTAAATAAAAGCGTGGTTTCAGTTGACTACAAATAGCAACTGTGTTGGCCATTATTCCTACAGCGACATCTATTGCGTTCATTTGTATATGTTTTTACTGAACGGTCACTGCTTTACTAACGACCAACTATAGAAATATAATTTCTTTATATATATATATATATATATATATATATATATATATATATATATATATATATATATATATATATCTGTATTCGGTGATATATTGTAATATATATGTTACACACACAGGTGCGTTTGTAAAATCCCTGTCCAAAACATCTGCGATAACACAAAGTACTCTCATTCACACACACATACAGCCACACACACAGACACCTGTGCTTGAGGACTATCGTACTAATGGAATATTTTATAATTACTCTTGTCAGCTGTTATACCGTTTGAACGCGCATATCCGCCACATGTCATGGAAAGGTCCTCGCTCCCTACCACCTATCCTTCCAGTTACACCCTCACCCTCACCCTCCCTCCCAACCCAACACAACCCCTTACCACCCACTTTAACAAAATTCTCTTTAATCCACGTTAAATGGGAACAATACGCGACTTGGTATAGTCCTATTTTATTTATAATATTATTTTTTCATTAAATTTAAAATTATTCGAGTATTAATATTAAAAATGTCTGTCAAACCGGGTGTGCTACCCTTTATATTTTATTTGTTTATTGTTTGTAATGGTTTATGGTTTTAGATTATTTTTGAAATGGTATTAAGGGTGGTTAAGCGACTGTTACATTTGTATTAATTAAGGGGTTGTGCGTAAAAATTTCTTTTTAAAGAAATAGACAACCGAAATCTTAGTTAATATATTTGCGAATTATATTTTCCTTTTTTTAAACATCTAAGGCTTATAAACATTTTATTTAATTATTAAAAATGATAATGAATGGTTTTTTAATTGATAAATGAAAGCATAGACGAAATCGTCATCACAACTGCCACCGCCACTGGAACTATTCAATTATTTTAATGTTATATTCGATAGGTAATCATTACACGACCTGCTCAAAGTATTTGATTATACAGTATTACTTTGCTCATCGTCTATTTTCACCCCCACCCTTACTCCGTTAGAGGGTGGTTTACAATTACGGGGTTGACGCGTTTAAAATACCATAACAGTTATTTAGAAACAGTCAAATCACTACCCACGGTCTTTGTGAATTAATTATAACACAATGCAGTGGCGTAGCTAGTTATATTTATCACTACTCGCTTTGTAGAAAACTGTTACACATATGAAAAAGAAATTGTCAGATTTGTATATAAGAATATTCTTTCTCTTTTCAACATCATACATTTAAATGGAGATATAGTTGTTGTCTCTTTTACATTTGAAAATATTTACTCTAGTAGAGATAATAGAAAAAGAAACAAGATATATCTGTCTCCGTTACACTTGAATGGTTTATATGCAACGTCATTCAATACTAGTACGGTAGTGAGGCCAGGTGAAGTGATTTTACCATTTGTAGTTCATATCACTGACATTTCCTTGAACGAGTGAAACCAAATTGAATTGTTTCATGACGCATCTTCAACATGATGTGCCAGATTGTGATTCGGCTCACTGTGCCACGTTTTCTCCGCTAGATAAAACATCTAAGAAGGTTTGGACATATATTTCCAGGCCGTTTTCAGTAACAGTGTAAACATAAAGATATAAGAATAGAGTACGCGAAGTGTACGGCCGCGTGTAAGAGGAAGCGATAGATGCAAAACGAGAGATAGCCTACCGAGTGTCCTATCTGTTTCTTCCTAGCCGAACCGCTGCTGCTGGCTTGGTTGATTGGCGGTATGGTAGAGGGTAAACAAGCAAGCAGACGCTATTGTTAAAATAAAAATAAAGATAAAAATATTTGTAAATAGTTAGTGTAGCATACAGTAAATTTTAAATAATATATACAAAGCATTTTAACGTCCAGACAATGAATATTTATACACCGACAGTCCCAACTATTATAGCTATATTTTCACAGTACGGCTCGAAAGAGACACACAGGACATTCGTGGCTATCTCTCTCTCTCTCTTTGCCTATATTAGAGTATTCAGCCTCTTGCGTACTCTAGTTTTATATCTCTATGAGTGTAAACGACCCAGTAAACTTTGACATCATATTAAAGATGCGCATGACTTTTTTGTCGTGAAAGAGTTCAGTTTCTCACCATCGTTCATATGAAATGTCTATATTATCGGCTACAAATGGCGAAATAACTCCATCTGTCGAAATACAAATGAAGATAAAGTTGAAGCGAACTATAATTGAAGTGAAGTAGTGATAAAAAGGAACACTTCACCAAATTGTTTACTGTGGAATTAATGTTGCTATCAAAAAAATAGAAAGAGAAGAAAATACAATCAAAAATTATAGAAATTCTTTCATGTTATATTTTGTATATCATTTTAAATCCGAAAAAGAATAAAATGTTTTATTGTTTGTGTCATATATGTACCTATTACATAAAAAATAAATAAGTTAAACTCAAAGAAAAA
This sequence comes from Panorpa germanica, assembly GCA_963678705.1. Lineage (NCBI taxonomy): Eukaryota > Metazoa > Arthropoda > Insecta > Mecoptera > Panorpidae > Panorpa > Panorpa germanica. The sequence continues at coordinate 5,464,427 of OY783219.1, forward strand.
CATTTTTCTGACATTTCCCTTTCTCTTCTACCCCTAACTGCTACACCACCCAGTTCAACAATTCAAAATGAACCTAATTTAAAACTATATTTTATTTTATTTTATATTATATTTATATTTATGACATTCGAATGATATTACAAACAAACAAATGTACGAAACAAACAAACGAAATGTAAAACGTTGTGTTTTGTTAAACAAAAGTCCATTTCGAGTTTGTATGAAGATTACCTGAGGCATTAGTCATCAGTTGTCAAAAACATCTGTGTGTTACTCGCTCCCCCACTCCTCCCTCCCTTTCCTCATCCCTTACACTGCACGAAACAGCAGCGACCTCTGGCGTATGCTCCGAGCACTTTGGTTTTGTCTCTCTCCTCTACTTCATCACTGTTTGATTTCACAAGCCCTCTACATACCTCGTCCCCCTCAGGGAGTCAACCCCCCCTTCGGTAATACCCTCTAATCTTATGCTATGTTGCCTCAAACAGAACTAATCATTGCGCTATCGGAATGTAATTTGATTTTTAATTTATTGCGTCTACAAAATTTAATTTGACAAAGTTTCACCATAAGTGAAATTTAAACGCGTTTTTCTCCATATTTTTATTTCTATTATACTTTTTCATTTATTTATATTATTGTACAACATATTAAGTTTATTGTGTAAAAATTTGATGTCGATTGGAGTAAAACTGTCGGAGATATAGAGTTTTAAGTCTTCACCTCTTTGGTCTGCTTTGAAACTTTTAAATGCGGTTTCTCACACTTAGCTTTTTCAGAGTCGGTGTCCTCTCTAGCTCAAAATCTACTGGACCGATTCTTTTGAAATTTTGCACACTTCTTCTTTACAAATATGCAGAGGTAACGCATATTTGAAAATAACAAAGTTTCTGATTTTCTTTCATTAAAAATCGATATTTTGACATTTAAGTACTGTAAAAAATTGAAAAATTAATAAAAATAGAAAAACTCGAGAGCGTTACCTGCAAACTTATCAACTAATGAAATCATTTTGGTTTTTCGATTTCAGAAACTCCAGTGATGAGTTTTTTTTGTGACGTCAGCAGAGATTCGCTGTCAATGCCTCATTTCTTGACATTTATTTATGAAAATTTCACATAGTGTTCTTCTAATATTATTTTATCATGTAGTAATTATAGAAAGAATTATATATTAACTGTGTCGTCAAAAAACATTATTGAAAATATGCTTCTTTTTTATTGTTTTGATGTCCAAGTTTCTAATACCCAACTTTATCAATATATAGTACAGTTTTATAGAAATTAAAACCTTGTTCATAAACGCATTGTTGATAAACCTGATCACACAATGAAATTTAAAAAACTATGTTAATTATTTAGTTGCAAGGTTATAAATACTTGCTTAAACAATTACAACAATTATTTGTTTGTTTACTTGGAACCAGACAAATATAATAAAGAAATATTAGCCCCATTTGAACTGACAGTCTATAATCAGTGAGCTATCAATCAAAATACAGACACACACACGAAAAGGGTACAATCATGACATACTCGTATGTTTCTCATATATTATTTAAAATAGAAATACCATTAACCAAGCAACCCCCCTCCCCTATCGACACAACCACCCAATAATATCTATCTATATTTTGGTTTTATATTATTTCAATATTTTTCGAACGCCCATCAAAATAATACACTAGACAAATTGATTACAGGTTTTCAGCATTCATGCTCCAATGTTTTCCCATTTTTCATATTCCATTTAAAGTAATGTTTGGCCAAGTAAAGGGGACAGACATGGTATTGGAATTTAGTGCTGTCAATGCAAAGGGATGGGAGGAGGGTGACAGGGATAAGAGATGGTTTGATTGTGTATTGACGAAAGCATGTGACCAGCGCAAGATGGTGAATAACAGGTTAGCGGAATACGTAACTAGCTGTTATGAATTCCAAATCAGGTGTATGCATTCGTAATTAGACTCGTGCATTCCCCCAGCGGTGGAACTGTGTACTACACTATCAATATAAAGAATATGCAAAACCAGCGTTAACCGTTTGCGTTTCATAATGTGTCAAACATGAATTTAAATTTTCTTTTCAATCGCCATCTTAAATATAAAAGTGTAATCACTATTTCTTGTTTATCTTGAAAACTATAGCTTCCACAAAAATTTTGGCAAGAGCTTTTTTGTAGATAACAACATTATCTACAACTTTTATTTATAACTTTTTGTTGTAGTTTTTGCAGTTAAAAAGTTACACGCGAAAAAAATCTTGATCGTCGAGTTTTTTTAAATAATTAAAAAAATAAAAGTCCATAGATATGTATACTCGTATATGTATAATAGATGTGTATAAATGTATACAATGTATAGCACATATTATACATGGTAACATATCCGTCAGGACTTCCGGTTCACTAAGCACGTGCGATATGTGTGTTTAACTGATAATAACCTCTCTTGCACCCCCGCCCTCTCTACACAAGCAAGGGTAGGAAATTTGTTCGAGAGAAGACCTCGAGATAGCCGCCAGCCGGCAGCGGCATCGCTAGGGGATCAACGGAATGTTTGTGAATGGCTTAGCACCAGCAGCCAAACGCGGCAACTTCCCACATCTAGGAGTTTCCCAAATCCAAGGAGATGGTTTTATACCTGGATTAACTCACTCCTTCCACAACATTTAATGGGGAAGTAGAAGAGGAGGATGCCACAATCTCTAATTCACAATAATGTTGCAAATAAGAAAGAAAAGCGCCACTCAAATAAGGGATTGGGGCACCAGCATTCGGATCAAGGCGGATTCTGCTGCTGGAGATAACTCAGACAAATTTATTTATTAGTTTTGTTGGAAGTGTCACTGCAAATGTATTAATTACGTATGTAATTAAAGGTATGATTATCGGAAAAGTGACTGAAGGCATTAGAGGTTAGATTTTCGAAGCAGCATTGCATTTTGGGGTTAAATTATTAATTTAGTTAATTAAGTATCACTGTTTTAATTTAAATCGTACAGTATATGGGATTATTTGTAGTAATTTCTGGCATCACTTTGTTTTTTAGAGCCTTACAAGGTTCAATGTTTCTAAATTAAAAAAACTATATTATATTATAACCTCCAAAATGTGACAATCTGTCAAAACGCAGTAGGATTTATTTTTAAAAGAAGTTCAATGTCAGTTTTTGAAAAATAAAGACGTAAAAACAATTATTGTTATTAAAAACAGCAATTTTAATTATTCCACATTCAATTTTGTTTAACTGTCTAACACGGATGCAAGAAGGAATGCCAGTTCTGAAAACTTAAAAACTAGATTAAAATATTGCATAAAAATGTAAATTAAATATCAAAACAGTGAGTGGGAATGAGGCCTTCATTGTTAGAAATAAAATACAAAATGTACTTCAAGAGATAATGAAAAAACTGGTGGTTCTAAGGAGATAGGGTAAATATGCAAAGATAAAACATGAGATTACTACTTTAGGAGTAACTGGAGATATAAGAACGTGAGTTCTTTTAAATATAAAGAAAGAGGATAATGCACTTTTTATCTGATTCAGACAATAGGGAAATACATCAGGAAATAATTGTTATTAGGTATGCAATGAAGAACTTGTTTAGATATGTATCCAGAGGAAGACCGATTATGATCTCTTGGGGATTTGGGAAACAAAAAATTTGCGAAAAGTTTATGATGTAGAATGTGGAAACAAACAGTGGAGAAATCGACATTGTTACAGATATTAGGATATGTAGAAATAATGGATGGAAGCGGAACTGCTAAGAAGCGGATGGAAGGAAATCCAGACTCAAGTCGAGATGGAGAAGAACGTGGAGGAAGACCTAAGAAAAATGAGTGAAGAAATGGTAAATAATCTTAAATGGGGTTAGAATCTTCAAAGGTTGTAGCACCTTAAAAATAGATAGATAGAGAAAGTACCATAAAAACCATAACATGACTAGAACTGCTCCGAAAAACTTTGGAAAAACACAATTATAGCTATAACAAATCGCTCGGCTTCATTGTTTTTTTGTTGTTATTGTGCATTGCACGATGATAGCACATATTGAATTCTCCACAAGTGAAGTGAATCAAATATTTTCACGTCCCGCGGGGTTTTCATTATGAGGTTTCCACATGGATGAGTTCCGTTGGAGTTAGATAAACTTAATGCATTAAGTTGAAATGTACAAATGTTGAATTCACAGAGAATGGGAGGAGGGTATGTTACAAAGTACGCATTATGTAATTGATGTAAACGGAGCCGCATTAGGATGTAGGACTTCTAGTAAAAATTAAGAAAAACATTCAAAATTGTTAAAACTTAACTCGAATTATATTATATCACAAAATATAGGTTGGTATCGGTAGAAATACAAATTTTAGCAGTCAAAATCTGAAAATTTGGTATCAAAAAGAGTTTTAAAACTTTTTCTACTTATAAAAGACATTAGTAAATACATATAACTAGCTTTTACCACCGTCGCAAGCGACGTCTGTCTTCTATGTGTAGTTTGAGGTGACAATATATAGTGACAATATATCGTGACAATATATCGTAATAATGCACAACTAGCAGCTAGAACAGTAGCAAGTGGAGAAATTCAATATGAAGTGGACTTATTGGCAAAGAGGAAAAATTAAATGAAAGATAAGTGGCAGGGTATGCGGAACAATTCAGAGAAAGGAAGAAATGTTTTCAGTTTACAGATGGTGGAAAGCCGAGAAGTGTTATCACTTATCTCGAGACTGAGGGTGGACCACACAAGGAGATTGGTACATCTTTAAAAAAACCACTTGGTGCAAGAAGATATGTGCAATTGTGGTGAAGGGGTAGCAGATCCAGAACATTTGATCTTCCAATGTACAGAAACGGAGGTCTGCAGAAATAATTTGTACAGAGTTTTGGTAAAAAATGGAGTGGTGTTGCCAACGAGTTTGCAGCAACTACTAAGATACCGAGGTGGACAGTGAGCTTAGTGATAGACAGGATATGGAATATAGCGGGTTTAAAGTATAAGTGTAATAATAAATGAAATGTAAATTGGTAAAATGAAGTAAGAAGGGCGAAAAAAGGACCGTGGTCCTAATAAGCCCGTGAAATATTATTAAAAAAAAGAATATCGTAACAATATATCGTATCAATATATCGTAACAATATATCATAACAATATATCGTGACAATATGTCGTAATAAATATATGAATATATATATATATATATATATATATATATATATATATATATATATATGTATATATATATATATATATATATATATATATATATATATATATATATTTTTTCAAGCAAGAGATTTTCTAGGAAACTTCCTTAAATGCAATAAAAGTAGTATTCTATTCGTATAATCTAGAATCTATTCAGAATTCATTACGAAATTGATTCGATTTCATGTTTGCTGCATGTCTATTTCAATCTAGTTGAAGCACTATGATTTATTATCAGGCTAGTGCTTAGTTGGTATCCACCTGACCCTATTTCGTGCCTGTAAACGATGCCCCAAGCTGTAAGCGCCGGTTTTCGTTCCTATGTCTTCAAACACATATGATAATGTTCACACAGCGCACGATATCATCACGCTCGATCAATTATAAATGTTGTTGTTTGCTATAAAAACAGACATCTGTTAACGAAATAGAGGAACACGCCCGTCGGCCTGTAGTAGTCCTGTACAGAGAGAGAGAGAGAGTCCTGACTGGCAATCCCACAAGTGTTTATATTGTAGAATACCGGGTAATGTGGGAAAACTACACCAGATGTAATGTGCAAATGAAAACACCGAGGAAAACCCTACGCCCAACGGGAAAATACAGGAACGCAAAACTATCTTTGATGTATGCTTAAACAAATACAGAGAATTGAATATACACACACCCACACCCACATAAATATACAGATATATATATATATATATATATATACATGGGGACCAATATTGATAAGGAATAGTGTGCCAGTAGAGAGTTAATTTTATAAATTGTTTTACCAGAAGATGACCTCGTGTGGGGGGGTCGAAAGCTACTAGTATCTTTTTATAATAGAGTTAAGTTTTCTATGATAGAAGGGTTGTTTTATTACAGAACATATACCTAGTAATTGGACGGCAATTCTAAATCCTTACCTAGAATTATTAAATATATATGCTTTCCTTGTTTCTAATTTTTAATCAGTGTAAAAAATTACGTTATTTATAAAACAATTGTGCTTTAACAAATTTCATTAAACGAGGTACACTGAGGCATGGGATGCATACATTTCTTTTAGTAATATTCCTGTTAATGTCACAAGTTAGTTAATTGAAAGTTGTGTTTTGTTTAATTTATGATGGTTTTTGACGTACTTTTTTATGCTGATTGCAAATCTGTATCTTATTTTTAGATAAGTGTCAAGGTGTCCGAGATATGAGCACATTCAGGTTAAATAATGCAGATATTTAAAAATGGTTTTCAATTTTGAAATCAGTGCAAAAAATTACGTAAGACACCATATTTATTAAGTTAAAATAAAATTTGTTTTTTTTTTATTGAAAATTTTAAAGGCTGTTTTGTTTAATTTATCATGGTTGTTTACGTAGTTTTTTAAGCTGATTTCAAATCTGTAATTTATTTTGCGATAGTTTTTTCGGTTTGCGAGATATCAGCATGGTAAGACGTAAATAATGAGGCTATTTAAAAATGGTTTTGGATTTTGAAATCACCGCCAAAAACTACGTCAGAAAACTTATCTAGTCTACGAAATAATTTTTCGGTAATTGTAGTAATAACTGATCTAACAAATACATTTGATTTCTTGAAACTTGAACTCCTCTTCAATCCGGAATCTATCATATTCTTATCAATGACTATTTCGTTTCCAATATCTTCAAACAATTTACCTAACATTTGCATAATTTGTTTATAGACACCTGTCCCAATATTATTTGGTCTCTCGCTCCTCTCATTCCCGATAGTTACAAGTATATAGTTCACCTTCTGTCATCAGCGGCGCTAGTGTCGCGTCCTGGAACACCAACACACTGGCCGAATAGAACATGTACCATATTCCATCTAATTAACAACATATGTCCGCTATTTGTTGTGGCATCGCCGTACGCTGGATATGTATGTTGTATTATTTGTATTACCATCATATTTCTTATAATTTATGCGTTAATTATTGTGACACAGAGTTTTAATTTATGCACGGCATACACACTTGTTGGTTGTTTCATTTGAATCCACAATTTGTTTTATTGATGTAAGATATTATGTAAGTATACATATTTAACATATATCTTTTTGAATTACTTTTTGAATATTATGTTAAATAATAAAAGAAACAATGTTTTTTTGAGTCATTGTCTGAATCTGTTTTGAGGTTAGCTTGCTTCAAATGGACACAAAGTTAGTGCTCATACAAAAAAAGCATATTTTCGATAATGTTTTTTGACGACACAGTTAAGATATAATTATTTCTATAATTACTACATGATAAAATAACATTTAAAGTATACTTTGTGAAATTTTCATAAATAAATATCAAGAAATGAGAGATTGACAGCGAATCTCCGATGACGTCACAAAAAGAAACTTATAACTCATAACTGGATTATCTGAATTAAAAAAACCAAAATGATTTCATTAGTTGATAAGTTTCTGCAGGTAACCCTGTCGAGTTTTTGTTTATTTATTTATTTTTCAATTTTTTACAGTACTTAGAAATCAAAATACCGATTTTTCATAATAAAAATCAGAAACTTTGTTAATTTAAAATATATTAAAACTAAAAAAGAAGAAAAAACTCGATAGCGTTACCTCGGCATTTATGTAAAGAAAGAGTGTGCAAAATTTCAAAAGAATCGGTCCAGTAGATTTTGAGTTAGAGAGCGCTAAGAAAAACACGTTTAAAAGTTTCAAAGAAAGACGAAACCAGACCTGAGAGGTAAAGACTTAAAACTCTATATTTCCGACAGTCCATAAATAGCTCAGCAGCTTCTTCTGCGTACTATGTCAAACTATCTTAAGAATACTTTAATCATTAATGATATATATCTATAAGACTTTGCGTTGGTGTCCAAAATAGAAAAGTATATGTTTTTTAATACATTGAAAAACATAATCATTTGTAGAATGAAATAATGGTTAAAAATGTATTATTATTAGTAGAAGGTACCTCAGGACCTACTAGCCAAATAAGCAGAATCTAGGATCTATTAAAATTGAGCGATTAGTCGATGGGCACATCCCGCGCAAGACACTTTATTTTGACATACCTATCACTGAATGTCGTATAAGCAGGACAGATTGTAATAATCTTTCGTAATCAAAAAAAAAAAAATAATGTATTATCAAAATCTGGTATCAAGCATCAACGCTCCCGGCCATTGTGCCCCCATGTATTATATTATATTAGAAATTCTATTTATATTAAAATCGAGCGTCAATCACGTTCACCGCCGTTATCACTCAGCGTCGTCTGCAATAACCTTTCAAACTCTCGATTTGTTTGCAACTAGAGCGTCGGGACGCCGTGAGATAACTATAAACGCTGAGTATACAAAAGTGCGGGCGTCTAAATAGATGGAGAAGGGAAGAACGACGTTAGGGGAGTTAGAAATAAGGGTGAGAGAGTGTTAGGTGCACGGATTTGGCCGCTAATTGGGCGCGTGCCCAAACACAGATCCCTCTTCTTAGCGCTATCTCACGGACCGCAGCACCAGCCAGTCGACTACCCGCGTTATAAAGGGTGTCACTTGCCAGTGACGTGCTAAGCTTCCTGTATATCCCCCACCGTGTATTGTTGTTGGGAAAATAAGCAAACAAATGAAATTGCAATTTAAAAGCAATCGAAGCCGTGGGGATTATTAGATTTGTGTTTGTTTTGGAATTTACAATCGAATACTGATGGAGTAATGGAAAAATTACTTTATTTTTTAGGGTTTTCTTTTTATGATATAATGGGCTTGTGTCCTCATTTTTTAGTGGTCGATTTTACAATTGTTGATTGAAATTGATGTTCATAAATATGTAGTGGCGTGTCTATTTTATTAAATATCTAAATGTTGACGGAGATAGCAATTAAAAGTTTGAATTATAGTTTTAGCGCTAGAAATGGTCGGCCATGTTTGTATGATGTGAAATGCATTTTAACGTCAGTTATTTGTTGAGTAGGTCAGTGCTGTGGTAATGTTCTGTAGCTGTTGGTAGTCAAATAATCAAGTCAAGTCAAAGAATAATAAGTTTTTATTTTATTTAACCCTGTTACGGCAGACATAATATTGTAATTTTATTGTTCCTTGAAATAGCTGTAAATAATATTTGATATTTTGATATATAAATACATATAGCAGAGATTTATGAGCTGTAAGGTTGATAACCTTACACAAAGATTGTGATGTCACATGCACTTGGAATGTGTACAACGTTGAATCCTTTTAATAATTAAAGAAACAAAATGACTTTTTTAATTGTTAATATCTCTTAACATATAAGGAGTTATTAAAAATAATTGAACATTTGAGGTTCTAGTAACCCACTTTATCAATATATAGTACACTTTTATAGAAATTAAGACATAGGACACAAGCCCATTCCACATAGTTTTTTCTTTGCTTGTAGTTAAGTATCAACCCAGTAAACATTTTGGAGTCACTTTGCCATCATATTGAAGATGCATCCCATGAAAGAAACAAACGATGAGCATCTTTTCGATCTCCGTCATATGCGTTGATACTTTTAAACTATCTCCTATTACACAATTCCGTCAGGTGACGTCACTGGCGCAAAGCAAACACATAAAGTAAACATGCAGCACAAGTAACGATAGGGGCGCCACGAGCCCATGCTAGGATGAGATAAACACCAGTTAAACGGCAGACACTACATTTGTGCGAGTTTTAGGGAGGGTTTCAACATAAATAGGGGTGTCAAAGGGTGAGGGGTGAAGCCGGTGGATTAATACGATGGCATGTTTGCCCATCCTGACATTTTATATCACGTAGTGATTTAAATTTTTGGTGTAATTAATAGTAATTATTTTTAATTTTATTTTTACGTTTTTATGTATGGTATAAAAACCGTGTTGGTGTGTTTGTTAATTATTATATCTGTGTTGTATGGTTGTTTTATTACTGTACAAGTATTTGGAGAGTGTTAATGTGGTGGTGAGAGGTAAATAATCGTATCTGAAGCTTAAAAATCCAACGTTACTTCTACTTATGTATTTAATGCACGGATCGAACAACTTTTAGCCATTATATCAAACTAAATTTTCTGTTTTAATGTCCGTACTACTTAGAAGAAAAAAGCAGCGGGAGGGAAGACATATTCAGCGACTACTATGATAAAACAACAGACTAAAATACTTGAAATTTACGGAATTTCAATCCCAAACACCAAATTCAGTTTTTTATTGCTTCAAGGATTAATTTGTTCCAAGATAAGAGGTGAGAAAACGGTGAGAATGAATGAGGACTAGGAAAAATGAAGGAGAGGGTCAAGAGAAGAAGAAACAGAAAGTACTTTTGGAAATAGAAAGGTCTAGAATAGTTTAAGTTTAATTTCAAGTTGAAGTTCTATGAAATGTATTAAGAATGCAGATTGTAAAGCCGAAAGGCGAACAATTAATATAATATAATAATAATAGTAGGATGCAATGTGAGAGCAATCTTGTTCATACATGAATTAAACATGTCTCATTGCAGTAGTCTCATCTTGGCAGTCTACATCTACACTGAAGAGAACTGATGGTGGGCTATCGGTTCCATGAACGCGTTTGTTTACCATATCATATGATTTTTAAAATATGATTGGAGATTAAAATCTGACAGTTTCCTATCAAAGATCTGATGTTTAGATTTTAGTATTTACACTTTCGATAAGCAGACGGTTCGCCTGAATCTGATCTGATCGTATAAAAGACCTTTGTTATCTCAGCTGAAGGGATGAATTCACTTTTTAATATATAAGCGTTTTCAAAGATACTGTGATAGTTATTTGAAGGGTGCTGTATTCTTAGAAACTGCTATGTATTAACTTTATAATAAAATAAAAAAATCAAAGATATTCTCATAAGTTTAGCTTTTATTACAAAAGGAAAATAGTCAGTTACTATTGATTCACCGTATATATATAAATTACATTTCTGTGGATACTAAGAATAAGGAATTTGCTGCTAGCATATGTATTAACACCATATGTCCGTTTCACCATTTCATTTCACACCATTACGGGGGCATACCACCCTTCTCCTCCTTATTTATCGTCTATCAACGAGTTTAGTACACCAGCTGTTCCAACTAAGCTTGGAAAGTATCGATAGTACACCGTATGGGGCATCCAAATCCGTAGAAGTCTACGAAATGTAGATCTAGAATGACGTAGAGACCTCTACGATTCTTTCAACAACATATAGCGCCTCTATTAGCATGTAAAGGAACTATTTTCAATGCACCTTGTAATTGTTATAGGAGCATAAATCTATAATTCAATTCGGAGGCAACACATAAACAGTAGGGTAACAGCTGAGCCCCCAAGCCAATTAGCCGGTTAGAGAACAAACGGGGCCGCTGCGCATAGCTGTAGGGATGAGGGGAGGAGGTGGTGGGAATTATGGGTGGTCTACTACCCCTAGAGGCGCCAGGTTGTACGAGGGCGTTAAGTCAGGAGGTTAATTTATAAGTATATTACCCTTAGAAAATGTTAAACCAAATTTAAAAATTAGATATTGGGGTTACGTTGGCGATAAAATGTTTAACTCAGTTTTAAATAGAGGAACAGCACTGTAGATTAGCAGCAATTAAGTAAGAGGCTTAAATATGTTGGGCTCGGCTCCTAAGCGAGCTTTCTAGCGGACCCCCATTCCCGACTACAAGAAGAAAACGAATAGGAAAGAAGTATTTTATAATTTACAGTTTTAATGCAAGTTGCCACTTGGTTCATGTTGGTAGTGATCGTCAAGCCGAGCACACAAGATTCATTGTGCTACATTGCGTTACATTTTTGACCTATAATTATTTAAAATACTTTTTTCATAATTCCTTCTGCAAATTTGCTACCAGCATAATATGGAACATTGCTTTGGTTCCTTTGGTTAAGCCCGTGCTTTCATTTTCTTTCATATATCCACCGCTGCTGGTGAATGTACAATGTTTATTAGTTAAAACTTTAGAAATTAAATTGTAAATACGAAACAGAAGTGAAACACGGCACGACGGCCATCACTTTGTGCCTTAAAATCCTACCGACTGCGCCAAATGTGTTCAATGTTTGTCGCTATTATACAAATTACGAGAAGAAACTTTTGTATTCAAAGTCGTAAATTAAGTCGTTAATTCTGTGGAATTGATTAATGAGAATTTTGTTTTCAAAGCAGAGAAATTATACAAAAAATTGTGAAAGTTTTTGAGGTTATTAAGTTTTGTAAATTATAGTTTATTCAGATTGGAAATTATGCTAACTTCATTGGTGTTGGTATTGAAATAAAATATTAAAGATCAGTTAGTTTCAAATTTAAACAGTGATAAGCATGTGATAGGATAGAAAGACCATGTATATATTTATAGTAAAATATATAGTACATCATTCCAAACCATTATTATGAGAACGACGGTAGCGTCATCTGGAAATATCACACGGTGAAGATTAGAACTAATGAATACACAATGGCGGGACGCGATGCAATACATTGTGCGATCGCAAATACATTGCTCAAAATGATAAATGTAAATTGAAAGCTTATATGACATACGAAAGGGTGGGAGCTAGAGACTGGGTTACAATTGGGAGGGGTAGTAGTATGAGGGATGATGAGATACGATCCATAATCCTGATAACAAAAACAAACTGCTCAGTTTACAAAAGAGATTTTAAATCAACAAAAAAACACAATATTTTCGTGAAAAGTAGTGATATTTTTATTTTAAGGTGAAACGATACTTGGCCATTTTTTCTAGCGAAATATAGATGGCGATACTATACAGCAGGTTAAATATTATCAAAAATAACATGTTTTTTTATGTTTAAATCGTTTTATGTAAGTAATTATAAACGCGAATCAAAATCTAAAGCTGCAATTAGTTAGAAGTACTAATTCTGAGGTTAGTAATGGAACACAATACCTGCCAAATAGTTGTATGTTGACTTTTCAATTTATAAAGACACGTCTTCCTGTAACACCTTTTAATTTACAATAAAAATTATACAAATGCAAAATTCCAAATAGCAAAGAGGTATTCAATCAGTCAGCTACTATTGACACACACACTATTCTATTTGTATGTGTATTTATCTGTATGTACACCAGCAGATTTTGTGAAAACTGGAGCAAATTAACAAACTCTGGATCTGCAGTATAAATATTTGAAATGAAATATATTTTTACGTCATCGCCATGCTCATGCAACTAAATGTAAACAAAAAAGTTGATTGTGATTTTGTAGTACCAACGTAAGGGTACCATCATCATCACCACCAGTTAAAGGTGTATTTACAATCAGAGAAATAAATATAGGGTGTTTTAATTATTATAAAATAGTTTTGGGATTTATTCGATATACCTACTCTTTTTGTTTTGAAACTTCTAAAAAACCTACAGCATTTTGGTTTGTCTTATGCGCTTGTTTTACACTCAAAAGATGTACAAATTGCTTTAGAATATACATTATACCGCTTTTTATTTAGAAATAGATAATATTTATGGTTAAAGTTCACATTTTCAATTTGAGGTTAGAATAAAATGACACTGTGTCATATACAAGTGGAAATGGCGTTAAATTTCACATTTATTAGTCATTTTTAACTGTTAATATTGTCTATTTCTTAATAAAAAGTGATATAAAGAATACGATGTACTGATTAAGAGTGCCAAAAAACATACGAAAGCGCAGAAGATTTTTTACAAGTTTCAAAACAAAAAACTTAGGTAGTTATATCGAATAATTGCCATAATTCTAAATTCTGCAGAGCAGAATTTTCTAAAATATTAATTAGATACCTTCCTAAGTCTTAAATACCATAAGAATGTGATATATCATGTGATAAAGATCAAAATAAAAATGTAATTTCTTAGATACATATATTTAAAAACAAATTCCTAATTAAAAAGGTTTTAATATTCGTTTAATTGTGAATACAGCTACAGATAAGCCTCTATAAAGTGCAGAAGGAGTTCATACGAGAAAGAGAGTCGCAGTCCTTTGATACGGGCACCTCCATGTTCGATATACTCAAAGTATAACTAGCAGACAGTGTAGTTATAGAAAAATATAAAAACATCAAACAATTATCTAAATTGTAAGCGGGTCCAATATGTACAATTAGTGGTTTTTGGTTTTTGGAAGTATACCCGTTGAACACAATACTTTTTACGTAACGTTATGTTTTGTTATGTACCGAATTTTAACATAATTCTATTGAAAAATGCAAACGATATTAAAAATCTTTTACTGATATTCATATGTAATATTATTTAATCTTGCATAGAAAGCTGTCAGAAAATATGAATAACTTGTGTTAAAGGCAAAACTGTCCGGTAAATCGTTCCATGTATGCCAGACATAACTGTATCATTGATTAAGGTCTCCACAAATGTGTACATATGTTACTGTTAATTACACCTAATTAAAACCCCTAATTTAATCTTTATAATTATAAATCACAAGTTATAACATTTTTAAAAGGGTTAAAATATATTTAAGTTATTTATTTTATAAAACAAACTTTAAAAAACAAATTCTCACCATTTACTATAGGTACTGTCACTTGCAAGGGATGGAAATAAGAGTAGGGGATTAAATCGACGCGATCCAGGGATGCTAAATCCCCAAACTTATCCCACGAGGGTAAAGAAGTAAAGATCCTGATGGGAATTAGAAGAAATGAGGGTAGAAGAGTGTTAATTCACAATGGGGTAAGTTTAACTATAATATAGTTTATATTTTTGATGATTATATTGAAAAACCCAGCGCAATTCAAGATAAAATTAATTCCTTAATTTTAATAAACAAATTCTAAATAGTGTAGGCGAATGTTTGATTAAATCGATGGATCTGGTTGTTTCGTTGGAGCTCTGTTAGAGCCACGTGCGATTTGTTTCATCGTTTTATGTTCTACAGATTCCTCCAGATCCCACAAGCGCAAACAGCGAAATTAAACAGTTTGGATTAAGTAAGAACGATCTAGTATCTAAAGCAAAAGATTTTCCATTTTTATCCTTAGATTATTAAACGAGATATTATTTTCCCACTCACTAATTGAAGGTTTTAACTTTAGTTGGAAACTAGTATATATAAAATTGATTACTTATTAATCTACAGACTCTAAAACGAACACCCTTATCTAGTAATTCTTTAACTGGCGTCCAGTAATTTCAAAAGACTATATTTTCTAAATTAGGCTGCTTACTTTTACCAAAAACTATCAGGTGACTTTAAATAAAGAACTAAATTAATCTCATACCTTCGATTGAGCATACGTAGTCTAATTTACAAAATACACTCCTATGAAAATCGTCAAAAGCTCATGAGGTCAAAACTATAGTTAAAAATGAAACGGTAAAACAGAAATAAATTTTTGAAATAGGTTTATCTATTAGACATATAATAGAAAATATTTCAATAAAAATTCTACCATAAAAAGCCGGTAAAAGCCCTGTTCAGAATAGTAGTCTTAGCTTTCTATTTTACAACTTTTTAAGTGTGCTTTAACATCTATGTTTCAACTTCTTTTGAATTTAAGAAAGAAACATTCTTGTTTTTAATTCAAGACTCAAATTCAATTCAAATTCGATTAAGATATTCGAGAACTCGACCTAGTAAAGGAATCGACATTTGGGCGACAAAAACAAAAAAAGAGTATCCGTTTCGAAGGCATTTTGGTTCAAAAACGGAGGCGAAAGTTTCAGAAGCAAAATGCATTACCCCACCCCTTAAACATAAACTTTAAAATACGAAATTTCTTTTCCTGAACGTACCCAAATATATTTTCTACCTGTGGTTTAGAACGTGCTTCGATTAATCTTACTCAAATTGTAATCAGGCTCGACATTACTACGATACAAATTTGACTAAGAATATACAGAAAAGTTCTGTGCGGGCTTAAGTTCAGATTTGTCTAAATTCAAACCTCTAAATGAAACGCAACATACCTTTCAGCCGACGCTGTGTTTCTGCGTATAAATCTTTATCAGGCATTTCTTCTTTTATAGCTTTAGCTTCTAGAGCCATCTGTAATTAAAGTAGGTTATTAATTTAGCTACTAGAAAAGATAAAATGTACTAAAGGTAATTCAAATCTAAGCAAAATTATTATTAGATAAAATCTTTTACGTAATGGGTAACTTTTGTTATGTTAGATAAACCTAAAATATACCTACTATACGTAGGTATATATTGGTAACAACTTTTTTACAGTCGGATCTTTTGAATTAGTTTTTAAATATATGTATGTTGGAATTTTTCTGCTTTTAACAGAAAATTTGTATTTTTGATGAATATGGAAATCTGTAATAAGTAATCGATTTTGTTTATCCTTGTTTACAACCTTCATAATATCCATACTTTAGACTGGTTGCTGAACTTATTTTTATCGTAAAAGTTAGTTAATATAGCCAGTTAAAGATAAATAACAGTAAGGCTTCTCTCACACTGTGGGATACTACTTCCGCACTAGTTTGTATAAAGCACAGTGGTGGCCTTAGCTATTGCGAGGCCCCTGGGCAGCAGATTTAAGTATATATTTAAATATATGTAAATTGTAAGCAAGTATTTTTGATGATAATTGACGAGAAATAAAATTTGATATTGGAAGTTTTATAAAAGTTAACAAGCACAAAGACGACAAATATTAATGATGATAAACTAAGGTACATGAATGCCTTAAAAGATATACGCAGTGATTCTAGTGGGATTTCTAAAGAGCGAGGCGCGAGATTCAAATACATATATAGTAATGAATTTTTCTACTTGGGTTGTTGCGCGAGAATTCGGGGCCCTGGGTGGTAGTTATGTGCCTTATAATTAGTTTTAGTTGTTTTTAAAATGTCACCCATATATCAATAAGTTTACTTACAAATATATTGTATTTTAGACCAAGTAAATTACTAATTTAAAAAGCCCCGCGGGAATTATTTATAAAAATATTTTTTTCCGTAAGTTGGTAGCATTCTAGTCAATTACTATACCAAATTTGAGCAAGATCTGTCAACTCATTTGTTTACTTATTGTTATTGTTAAACCCTTTACAAATCCTCGCTACTTTTTGAAGATATCTCGTAAATCTTGTATAAGTATAAAGCCTTATTCCCATTCACTAACTTTTAGTGTTAATTTAAGGCTTTAACCTAAAATGTAAGTTTCAGCTTGTAAAATATAAAGAAATGAAATTAATTATATTAAATACAATAATTTATACTAAGTGATTATTAAAAAATAATGTATATTACTGACGAATGACGTTAAAACCTTAAATTAAAACTAAAAACAGTCGGTGGGAATGTAGCTGAATCTTGTCTTATTTTTTCCAAACCATTATATTGTTTCGAAAGTATATTTCTAGAAATATAAACGCACGCATACGTTTGTATGTTTCTCTAATTGTTCAGTTCTTTTGCGCAGTTGTGCTAATATGTTTTGCTGAGATGCATCTGAGCATACTAATGGAACACCTGTACGTTTTAAAAATAATGTCAGGCAAAACATATGCATAGTTTTATCTGGCCTATATCGGCGCAAATAATTTTTCTTAACAATAATACACTTCTGTCTAGAATTGTTGTGATATGTCTTTATGCTTTGTAACGCTTGCGTATTCGTTTCTGAATATTCGTGTTCATTCAGTACTCGAAGACAAGCATCTTTGGTTTAGTGTCACATCAAAGCGTCCGAATATTTGCGTGGACGACAGTGTGAACGTATCACAACGTTTTTACCCATAATTAATAATTTTTGTCAAGTATTTATGTTATAGTAAAGAAGTAAGTGTAATACCCTCACTCTTATTTTACTAAAAACAAATTGGTTAAAAATTTAGACGCAGCGCGGTTATGAACACTGTCTTATTGATAAGGACGATGCTTAAATATTGGTTAAGACATTAGTTTGTTGCGTTTTGAAACAAGTATAAATTTTGAGAAAAATGCTGGTAAAACTATTTTAAAAGTACCAGCTGCTATTTAAAATGGAAGCACAGAGTTGGAGTAAAGAGGGATATATATTTTTGCTTATAACTTTTTTGATATAAAAGCTACAACAAAAAGTTATGGACCAAAATTATAGATAATATTAATACCTACAAAAAAGTTCTTTACACATTTTTTGTGAGTCTTATAGTTTTAAAGATAATCAAAAACACTGATTATAGTCTCATTTTGAAGGTGGCCACCAAAATTGGGCGCTTTCCACTTTAAAACAAATTCTTTAAAAATTTAGATGCAGCATTGTTATAAAGACTGTCTTATTGATGAGGACCATGCTTAAATATTGGTTAAGACATTAACTTACTGCGTTTTGAAACAAGTAAAATTTTTGAGAAAAATACTGGTTACAAAATATAACATTTTAAAAGTACCAGCTGTAATTTGAAATGGAAGCACAGAGTTGGAGTAAAGAGGGATATATATTTTAGCTTATAACTTTTTTGATATAAAAGCTACAACAAAAAGTTATTAATCAAAATTATAGATAATATTAATACCTACAAAAAAATTCTTTACACATTTTTTGTGAGACTTACAGTTTTTAAGATAATCAATAGAAACTGATGGTTTAAGATGGCCACCAAAATTGGGTGCTTTCCACTTTATAAATATATGTTTTACCTTTTTAGATGATGGGAATAAAATTTGCCTGCCTAAAAATGAACAATTCGTGACTAAAAAACATTATTAACAGTTCTAACATTTTCTAGATTAGATTGTTATCAAGTTCATTTGATTATGTACTTACATAATCATAAACTTGTCGGGCAGCAGTGTTGTACCCATATATATTAGGCAACGACACTATAAAAACTATCAGTATAGTAGGAAATCATCGGTGATACGACTCAGCATCGAAAATAGGCCGACATTAAATAAATAAATAATACAGTATTATTTATTTTTCTTTGACAAATGTCACAGAAATTCTGCGTGAAAATTTTCACATTAAACATGACAATTTATTTAAAATTTATTAAAAAATAATATAAAATAAATAAAATATAGTCTTACCCAAAGTAAACTCATACAGGAATCAACCATACTGCGAAAAGACATTGAAAAAACTAAATATGTTTTTAAAAAAATTAATTCACTAAAATTGAATATTAATTAGAGGTCTGTTTTAGCCAAATACAATAGTGTAATTAACAGACCTCGTTGCGGGCCGCTCCGTTAGCGCGGTTTAGCTGTACCATATACAGCCTCCTCACAAGTGTTTCTTTAAGAAAACACTGCATAAATTATAACAGTACGGCGCGTGTGTTTGAATCGAGCATCGGGTGAAATACGGCGATCACTGTCAAGCGTTACCGTCAGAGATTAAAACATATGCACTCTTATATTATCAAAAACATATGCATTATCTGGTGGACACAGCCCTTATCAGGAAGAGGTAACTTTCAGCAAGAGGTGTCATTTTAAATCAACAGAAAAACGCAATATTTTCAAGATATGTGATGATATTTCTATTGTAATCCCAAGTACAAACTCTGAGGTTAGTAACAGAACACAATCTTTGGAAAATGACAACGCAATATCAATGGTACCTGCCTAAACTACCGTGAGATATTTTTATAAAGTCTTGTAACATATTAAACTGTATTAGGCCATCCGCACACGACGCGACTGGTTGCAAACCTTAGCCCTGAATCTGCCCGAACCGAATGTCATTATTACACTACATCAAAGAGACAGTTCTTAAAACATTTTTGTCTTTAAAAACTGTTTTAGTAAACAAAACACATTCCCTTCTAGAGTGCGTAAGATCAAAGAAAAACACGTTCGTTGTTGTTTTTTAGTCTGCTTGGTTTGAACACGCAGTTTTGTTTTTTGTGAACATTTGGGCTCGTCAGTTGTTGTTTATCATGTTTATAATTTTTATGGGACACACAGAAAAACACTAAACTGTTTTGAAATAAAACAAAACATGTTTTTGTTTTGTTTCTTGACAACAAAACTGTTTTCAAAACTGTCTATCTGATGTGAAACCGGCATAACAGAAAAAAGATTATAATTACGTTTTTTATAAATTACAATTTCTTTAAGTTTAACAATTTCATAAAATTTGTTAACGACATCCATCGCAGCGTTGTGGTCACGTATAGAACATATGGACGCACTTGTATGTATGTGTGTGTGTATTTTAGGGGTACCGTATGTGTCAGCAAATGATGGTTATGTGCCTCAGGCGGCCAGGCTACTAGGCGTAGTGCTGCAAGAGGCGGTGAGACATGAGGGAGTCGTCGAAGAGTTGTCGTGAATCTGCTGGAGCTGGTGCACACATGGCTGCCACACGGCACACATTGTAAAACGCGGCTGGAATAGAACACAGCCTGTGTTCGGAACAGTGTTCGGAAGTATGACAGATACGACTATACGAGAACCAAACCAAACTTAAATTATTCATGAAGGTTGCATGGTAAAATGTAGAATGACACACATATTGCTTCGATGAAAAGAGAATAGGTTTGTGTCCTATATATTGATAAGTTGGTTACTAGAACCTCAAATGTCCAATTATAACAACTCAAGAGAGATTAACAATTAAAAAAATCTTTAATTATTAAAGGGATCACATCACATCACAACCGCTGCCAACCTTACAGCTCATAAATCTCTGCTATATGTATTTATATATCAAAATATCAAATATTATTTACAGCTATTTCAAGGAACAATAAAATTTCAATATTATGTCTGCCGTAACAAGGTTAAATAAAATAAAAACTTATTATTCTTTGACTTGACTTGATTATTTCGACTACCAACAGCTACAAAACATTATCACAGCAGTGACCTACTCAACAAATAACTGACGTTTAAATGCATTTCACGTCATACACATAAGGTCGACCGTTTCTATCGCTAAAACAATAATTCAAACTTTTAATTGCTATATCTCCGTCAACATTTAGATATTTAATAAAATAAAGATTTATTAGGCAATCATTCCCACTCACTGTATTGATATTTAATTTACGTTTTTATTTAATATTTTAACCTAGATTTCAGGTTTTCAGAATAGGTATTCCTGGTCACAAGTTGGTGAGCATGCGTTGTTAGTAATATGAATTTTGACAGTTCGACAAAATTGAATGTGAAATAATTAAAATTGCTGTTTTTAATACAATAAGTAACAATTAGTAATAGAAATTGTTTCTACTTCTTTATTTTTGACAAAGTGTCATTGATCTTCTTTTAAAAATAATTCCTACTGTGTTTTGACAGATTGTCATACTTTTGAGGTTATAATTAGACCTTATAAGGTTCTAAAAACACGAAGAAAACGTAAAATAAATTCTAAATTTTAATATATATGCTATACAATTTAAATTAAATACAAAAATAAAACAGAAAGCAGGAATGATACTTTAAACTATAAAAACTTCCAAAATTAGTAGCAGGTCGATGGTTGTTCTCCTATTAAAAAATTTAGCAAACAGAAAATGTAAAATTTAACTTTTAACTTCAATGAAAGAGTCACACATGTGCATAGAGAGGGTGGTGAGTGCGACAAAAAATATAATCATTCATAGAATGCACTAGTGTGAGTGAGATAGTTATATACATTTAAAGTAATGTTAAAGCAAGGGTGATGTAAAACAGTTGAAGGAATGGTTTTGTAAGGGGCAAGAGGAAGAGATGGGTGAGAGGGGGGATGGGTGAAAGAGGTCTGATAAAAACCATTTGCCATTTGGATAAAAATACATCCAATATAACCCAGACACATGTCTGTGACTGCCGAGTATCAGTGGGTCGAGCGGGGGAGGTGGGAGGGAAAAGGGAGAGATGGGTGTTGAAAACTGACAAGTGTGAACAAAATTACGCGGATGAAAATTATTCAATTATATATATATATATATATATATATATACATTAATAAATCTTCCCAAAGTGTGACAAGACGTGTCAAGGGGGGAGAAAGAGGCCATATGCTTCTTAGTGTCACATACAATCTAAAATTCGACTTCTAAAAGAATTTCAAAAATAATTTTTCTTTTTTCTATGTATGACATTAACACATGATGGAGAGGAGTCCACTATGTGTGCCAAGACGTGACAAGATGTGACGTAAACTTTTGGTGAACCTTACGTTTACCTGCAATAAGATTCATCTTTTTTGTCTAGGGTAGTTTATATGAAAAGAAATTATATTTCTTTAGTTGGTAACACTGACCAAAGATATTACAACTGCGTTCTGGTCAGGTGGAGCTGACAGAACTCACTGTGCATAATGTTAAGTTATTACAAAATTAGATAAAAAGTAATTGACAATTTAAATAATAAACTTTAAATGTTGTTTCTTTGTTTTCAGATAGGATAGTATGATTTAAGTTAAATAGTGTAATTATTATAAAATTCTAATACCATTTGTTCACATTTCGAAGTCCTGGTTTTAGTTTTTGGTATTTCGATAATGTTTTACTCATTTATTTTGCTAACACATATGTACATTGGATCACCGCGGTTATTTCATCTTGCTTCTCTTTTACTCCAATATAGACCGTGGTCATTCTCTCTTTATCTTTCAACATTTACGTTTTGTTGTATTTTGAGTTTAATGTAAATATCATTATATTAATACTGATCAATATATTAAAAGTGGGATTCCCAATATTTAGTAAACTTACAAACATTTTGAAGATATTTTTGTAACTTTTTTTTAATTATGCATTGTTTTTATAAATCTATGTATAGTTTTTTGCAAGAATAACAATTTTTGCAGACTTTTTATCAACTTTATGTGATAAAAACTATACAAGTTATGAGAATTTCTTGTGTTTTTTTTTCTACATTTATGTTCATAACTCGAGAACCCTTTTATAGAATTGTAAGCTATAGGCCTAAATTTATGTAAGGATGCGTTTTACACAACTTTCTAGTACATTGTTTTAATATAGCTATAATATTTCACAAGTTACAGCGATTTCTAAAAAAAAATATTTTCGGATTCTTAGTCAGTTTTATATGAAGAATGTCTGCAAGCTGAAAGTTGCACGAAAGTCTCACGACCAGGCTCTTCTGTGAACACCACAGCTTCTCTCCTACTCATTAAAGACTTATCTGCAAGTTACAAATACTTCACTTGCCCCAACTGCATAACGCTTCAGCGGCATTAATTGTCAGAGCTCTCTTTCAAACGTATCGTCACGTGTGGTTGGGAATCTTCTCTGGGAACCCATGCTGCTGCTAGGTCTGGGATATGCCTGCCACTTTGTTTGTGCACGAGTGTTCGCTGAATGTTGATTAACTCTCCGGCCCCCCGGTGGAGACCAGACGCTCATAAAATGAATAAGTTATTAGGTGATGGCCCCCGGCTCTGGCCCAGTCGTTTTTCCCAATTGCTTAACGCTTGAAACCCCCAAACTTGTGATGATTGGTTATCATGTTGACTACTTCACTGATATGTTTGAAACACACACGTTCAAACAGAACTATTATAAATTTCACAATCGGAGACAATCAATTTTTTATCAAATTTTTAAGGTTAACCCCTTGTAAAATTTAAAAATAATTTAAAAATTTTAATATTTTATTTCCAACTTTTAAAAATGTTTTTGAGCGTACTTTTTCCCGCTGATTTCAAATCTGAAAATCATTTTAAAATATTTCCATTATTTAATCCTAAAAACAGTAAAGTGGACCTCGTCTCATCCTAAACGTTATTATATGACCCTCGTTTGATCCTAAATGAAACCCAGCAACGGTTTTTTTTAGGTTGACAATAGGGCCAATAATAACAAGTTCAGACTACGTCAATTTATGAGCAACATATTTGGCCAAGCCGAGCAGAACTTTTGTCAACATATCAAACAGTGTGTTGGAGCTTTTAGTCAAGGCTACCATTAATATCTTCGTGTCTACGTCGAACCTGAGGCCCGCAAGGTACCACACATTGCAGACTGTCGGCATCGGTTAACGCAATATTGAATACGCGTGCTGTATTCAGGCGGACTGTACACCACATGGCGGTCCGTTCAATACGGAAAACATCTGGACAAGTTATTGTAGAACTGTGCATAGGAAAACTAAAAGCTGTTAAGACAATATCACACGTAGCAATCTACTATATATATATATATATATATATATATATATATATATATATATATATATATATATATATATATATATATATATATATATATATATATATATATATATATATATATATCCGAAACAGTTTGAGAATTGAAATTTACCCCGCAAAATATAAGGTTGTTTTGAAACAAACCAAGCGAGAGCTTGTCTAGTTATGTAGCTTGGTGGACAGAAAACTTGAAAAGAATAAAGGAAGAAGAACCTAGAAGAAGACCAGATAAAAAAGCAGGAATAAATACGAATTGGAAGACGAGAATACAAAGGTAATGGATCAACGGGATAATTGGAATGCTACAAACTTATGACGAAGTGACTATCATTGAAATGTGTAATTAAATTTTCAACAAAATATTAACAGTTATAATTATAATCATGTGAGAAAAAGGTAATAAGCGAGAAGGTTATTGGGCAGTTATTAAAGGGATGCAGTGAAGGAAAGTGGTGGATGGCGGAGATAGAGAAAAGGAACTAGGAAAGAGAAGGAATGACAGAGTAGAAACAGGAGGGAGAGTAGCAGGAGGAGCGAAGCAGTTTTATTTTTAATTTTTATAAGGATATATTATGTTTTTCGTCTGGAAGGAATGAGAATATTTAGATTTAATAAGGATCAATATTGAATTAAGCACAATGACATGTTAATAAATGAGTTAAGGCACAAGAAAAATATAACACAAGTTTTATAAGTGGTTGGTAAATATTTAAACAACGAAAGAATAGTAATATTCATCTATTGAAAATAGTGAAATGTGCGTGCGAATTCTTCACCACGCGGTTTTGTCCTCGGCACACGAATTCTTGGGTTTCTTTTAATTCAATAATGAAGAACATATGGTGCATAATCCTGTGTGTGTATAGGCTTTATTTAACTTGACGTCTGCTTATTTATCGTAGGCACGCTGCAAGGACTGCGCTGCGCTGCGGTGTCAAATGCAGACGCGGGCGACAGCCGAGGAGTCCGATGCAGATTGCAAGGAATTAAGGAAATGGAATGAAGATCTTTATAAGAATATCGTTCGCACCGTGCCACTAGAAACCGTTCCAGACGGAATTAGTAAGAAAATATTAGAAGATATATATTATTAAGAAAACGGACTACAAAGAAGTGTCGCTGAATTCATTCGCGAATACTTCTGTTAATTATATTTGTCACTTATGTGTGTTCGGGCTTGAATATTCGGGTTTGAGGATGAAGACGCATGTGTAGACTCAAATTTCACACATGGGTTGACAACTATGACATTAAAACATAACCTACAATGCTCAGTGTAAACGTATCCGAATGGGAAACTGGATATAAATATCAAAAACATAACCTATAAACTTTCTGAATAAATAGACGCTAAATATAATGACAATATCAGCCAGAAATATTATTAATTTGCCTAAAATGACCACCGCTTAACCAAAAACATGTACGCGATAAAATCCAGTCTCGTGATTATCCTGTATATCCTGGTCATTCCGGTTGCCCGCCAGAGTCACAAAGCATGTCCTGCACGTGGTTTAGAATGTCACCGCAGTTACTAGCGCCACCTGGCTTAACATGTATTTAAAATTATGATTTTTAAATATTATAACAGATTATACCAAATAACGCGGAAATTGTTGTTGCAAATTGAGAAATAAATGTAGTAATAAAACACCGTTTTGGTTACACTAGAAATAAGCCGGTAAACATATTACGCTACAGATGAAAATATTATTATACGCGTTGCTGTGCCTAACGTTTTTGTCATATTACATTACATAGCGCCATCTATTGAATATTTACTCAATCTAGTCAACAGATTTCGATTTACTCAACAGAATATTTACTCAATCTAGTCAACAGATGTCGCCATCATCGTCGCCCGATGTCATATGTCATATACAGATAATGAATAGACAAATAATTAGCAATAAGATAAATAAATTGAGATGTAAGCTATCCTATCTTTCAAGTTGGGTCAAACTGCACACGGTGTACAAATTTGATTAAAATCGGTTAAGTAGTTTAGGAGTCCATAGCGGACAACACAGTGACACGTAATTTATATATATTAAGAAGAAGATAAGTGTGTTTAAAACGTAGCAGAAATTTCTAATTTAAATATGCCGCGTTAATTATTTTATAAAAATATTTTTACCGTAAGTTGGTAGCACTGTACTCGATTACTATGCCAAATATGAACAAGATCGGTCTACCCGTTTACTTACAGCAGATAGTTATATCAGTAAAGCATTTTCCGTTTTACAAATGTTCCTTTTTTAAATATGTGACGTCACCGTATGGTGAAGTACTACTTTGCAATATTGAGTATTTCTCTACAAATATAAATGTCTCAAAATATAAATTTATGTGAAGATAACTTTTGTTATGTAATCTTACATTAAATAAAAATAAAATTAATTGATTTCTTCAATAGTACATATTTTTCTATTTCTATTACTGTATTTTATATTGTATTGGAATAATACACTATCTTTTCGTCATGTGGTAGTTTTCACATCAATTTCAATTCACCGTTAGAATTTTCTAATGAAAATTCACAGACACAAGTTGAACAATATTTTTAAAGTGCAGCAGGGTGATCAAGCGGGTGGAATTAGTCAGGTGCTTTTCTATCTGCATGATAAGAAATATCGCAAGTTACGATAATTATAAATAATGTAGATATTTGAAATCAGCTTAAAAAACTACGTCAGAAAAGTTAAATAATTTGTCAAAATAAAATTGCAGTTTTTTTTTTGAAAATTTTTAAGATTATAACTTTTTTATGCTGATTTCAAATCCACAATTTATTATCAGATTAAAATATTAATCTTTTTGTAAATTTTTAATTGGCTGAGTAAATTCGACTAGATCTAAATTTAAAACTAAAATAAAATTAGCAAAAGGCAAACTAAAAACACCTTTAATTTTATAAATAGTCTTAATTTGTTTTGTGTCTCATGTATATACTAAGAAGTAATACAGAGTGGCAATTAGATCAATTTTAAATCACTTTAAAACGCAGATATTATATTCCAAACTATGGGCCTTATTTAGTAACCATATCTGTGACGTTATGCACCATAAATTGAACTAGTGTAATATTCATTTATTTGTCAAATTTTGGAATAAAAATTAAGTTGCATTTTGACTACAATTTTATTTACCAATACTAACAAAATCTTCTTCTTCTATTTTTCTCTTCCCCAATACCTGCTTCCTGTTTGTTCGTTACCCAATTTAAAGCTTGCGACATCCTCGTGTTCTTACCTCCTTAAATATATTATTACTGTATAATGCTTTGAGTAATGCTTAATTACTATTTTGCTTTACTAAAATTGATTGAAAATGTGATTTTTCGTCTATATGGTAAAAATTACCATCTTCCTAGCGTTGCAGCTCGCTTGTTGTTGGATTTAGAGAAAAGTTGTTAAGGAGAAATTTGTTAAAAATTTTGTGCTCTTCAAGATTTATAAATCTACCAAACCCGTAAAACCAACCAATACCAAGATATTTGAAAAAAACTAAAATAACTCCCAAAATTTCTAAGTTTTACGCCACAGAAATATTTCCCGATATATTTCGGACTTTCTTCCTATATTATATTCCTCCTTCCTGTATTATACAGTGTCTTTAACAGTGTTCTCTACCCACCCTGTATCCTCGTATTTTATTTTTACTCTCAGTATGTTTGTTTCGCTCTGAGATATGGACCACATGTGAGATCTGTCCTACACATGTTCATTGCTTTGATATTGCACATGTGGGAATTACCCCCCTTTCATCGTCTCCCATACCCGCTGATGTCTAGTCTCTTTAAACCATTACTTCACTATTCTCTGGACCACAGACTCTGTGCGCGTCATGATGAAATAACTACGAGTCTTGTTGATTTTAGGTTCACACACTGAACTATAGGAATATGTCTGCCTGCACTTCGAGTTAAATCACCGGCCAGTGTTAGCGAAATCTCAGTGAACATTTTGGAGTCACTTTGACATCATATTGAAGATGCGTCAAAAACAATTCAATTTGATTTCACTCGCTCAAGGAAAATGTCAGTGATATGAACTACATACAAATGACAAAATCACTTGATCTAACCTCACTACCGTACCAGTATTGAAAGAAGTTGCAAATAAACCATTCAAGTGTAACAGAGACAGATATATCTTGTTTCTTTTTCTATGACATTCTCGTAAAATTAATGTGGAATTTTATCTCTACTAAAATAAATATTTTTAAATGTGAAAGAGACAACAAATATATCTCAATTTAAATGTATGATGTTGGAAAGAGAAAGAAGTTATTTAATCCTAATCAAACGCTGTCTGGCGGCATTATAGCAGACTTAATCAATTATGTTAGGATATTTTGATTATTTGATTGTCAGGAATAATTAGGATTTACTAATTACAAATCATAAGCCGTTTGTAATATAGGTACGATAGTATTTATTAACAAATATGGAAAGTGTGTACAATGTAAGAAGACAAAGAATGAATGTGTTGGAAATGAAAACAAAAATTACTAATTTTATATTTCCTCCGAATCCATTACTAATAAATTACCAAGTCCATAATATTCGATGGAATAAATTTCGGTTTGATTTTTTGTCCCATCTATAATACTCGCCCCCCCTCACTCCCACGATATTTTTCTTCTGGACTTACACAACTCTCTCCAGGGGTCTGGATTTCCACAAGGAGTGGAGTGGGAATACATCAGATGTCTGGAATTGTTGTGTGGCAGATTGTGCTTGCCACCCATTACACCCCATGTCCAATGCGACCAGCTTTAAGCGATTATCACACTGTCGTTATTAAAGTCAGGTTTATTTGTTTGTTAATATGTAAAACTGGGGTTTTTAATTCTAGTTTTGTTAAAGACCGACCACGGTTAACTAGCAGAAAATATAACCGAGGTATTTTGCAAGCAAACATATCGCTGAGAAACAAAAGTATAAACCAAAGTTTATATTAATCCTCAGAAGTACTTAGTGAAGGACAGTGATTTCTACTAACAGCGCACGTGGTGGCACAATTTATAAGTTTTAATACGGTATTTTCTACTAACCATTTCTACATTCGTATATTATACAATTTACTGAAAATGGTAACAACATTTTTATTAAACGTAAAAAGTATTATCTATGGATTGTTGAGTATGCAGTTATACATAAAATTGCTCCCTCCTTCTGATTCAATACTAAGGTAACTCCTAATTAACATTTCATTTTTTCGGTAAATTTTTTTAAAGGTTATAGCTTTTAAAATTTAAAAAAAAATTAACATTTTTTTATTGTATATTTTATGATTGTTTTTAACGTAATTTTTTACACTGATTCCAAATCTGCAATTTATTTCTAGATAGGTATCCTGGTTTTCAAGATATTAGCACTTTTAAAAGGTATATAATGGAAGAATTTCAAATTGGTTTCAAATTTTGAGTTCAGCATAAAAGGGGACGCTAAAAAACATATTTAAAATTTGAAAATAAAACATTTTCTTTTTGTTAACACTGTTGTAATGCAGATAAACTTGTCGAACTCGAGTTGTCGCAGTAATGAACTGAACGATGGTTATACAGTTATTTATTTTAACACATTTATCTTTAAATTTCAAATGATCGTTCATTATTTCCACTTTTCTCTTGTGTATTTCTTAAAACATCAAAATTATCATAGTCTTCACTGCAGTTTTTTCTAATTTTATTAATTGCTTTAAAACTTATTAATCTACTGTGTTTACCAAATGCTTAAGCATCAAATTACATCCATATATGACACAGTACTTGTATTTCTATATCTGTCATCTAACCCGAAAGTGTGACATTGTCTTTATCGCAGTTGTTTCAAGCGCGTTATATTTTTGCCAGTTTTTTTTATTGTTCCGTTTAATTTATTGATTAATCTCTAAATTACTAAATAACTACAATAGCCAGAACGTGATCACCGATTCATTTTTTGCTACATTTTTACCACAAACAAAAAATATATTATTTTTATATAAATATAGTTTGTCTCAAAAGCGTTGCTGTTCTTTTAATCGCTAAAAAATATGAACAACCCACCACAGTTATTAAATTATGTGTTTCTAATGTATGCTACAGACTGGTGCGACATCCAACATTTGTTGTACAACACGTCCACACTCGTGCGCCATGCGTTCATTTAAACACAATTTTCAATTATTTTTATTTATTTACTAAACACAATTAAAAGAAACGTAAACGTACAATGAGATTATACTGGAGACTGAGTATGTACTCGACCCTTTTCGTTTGATATCACATTCAAAACCGTAATTTCTTTAGGTGTCTTTCTTAGGTGACTTAGTATTGAAACATTTTTGTTTATAACATAGAATTTAAAAAAATAGAGGGTTTTATTAGTGTCGCACTAGTCTGTACGTTAAAAGAACAACACATTTAGTGCACTCATGTTTTCCAGCCTGATATTTATAGAGATGGAAAAATGAACATTTTTTATGAGACAAACTATGAACGATCTGCTGCTAATTCATCCTCGTTGACTTAAATGGACCACAAATTATTGTACGCCCAGAAATTAAAAAAAAATAAAGTTATTTACATAATGATAGCAAAACTCTACTGACGGCTTTGAGAAGCGAATCTAGATAGCTGTGTTAAAAACTACTTCTAATTAAAATAATAAGATTTGTTTCACCCCACATAACAGCCCCTAATCTGTAAGAATATTCTTTATCTCCTCGTGCATCACATCTGTCAAATTAGTCACATCTCAGGGGGTGGTTTGTTAAATAATAAATACAGAATCGAAGTTTTTCGAATTTATCAAATAGAAAACTATATCCTCGGACAGCTGTAGTACAACTGGCAGGCCACTACCGGATCTAGCGGGTGTGTACCAGGTTGTCCGAATGTTGGAAGATCGAATTACCCCCACCACCACTACCACTACGTTCACCCAGCCCTGTGAAACGCAAGGTGGTTCCGTTAGGGTGGGGGTGCGAGTTTAGACAAGGTGTGGAATACCGGGTGTTGAGAACGAAAGCGTGGGTAACCTAGGAGGGGGGGGGTTGGGGGAAAGGTGGCAATCTCCAGACGGAAGCGTCAGGTGCACGTGAAATAAAGAAGGAATGACGCCTCCTCCAAAACGTATTCATACAGGGTGCTTTGAAAATGTTATGTCTATTTTTTTTTGTGTACTATATTCTATACTAATTTCTACTACCCTCTATATTTTTACTTATTATATTTGACTTTTTTTACGTATACAACAAATAAAGTTGCTGTACGAAATAAAACCATGCGAGTATTTGTAGATTGAATAATTATTCAATTGTTTAATGATAAAATTATTTTACACTTTTTTAATATAAATTTAACCACAAATTCTAATGATATAAAATGGTTGCGAAACATGCTACGACAGTGCAAAAGCCAAAACACGAGTGACTCGAATGCCATACGGCTGTAGCGTGCACAGCAGTCGTCGTTGTGTTGCCCAACACGTCGCTGTGTTGCCCTGAGTAAGATTTCTACCAGAGACAACAATACAATATTAAACTAGAATGTCAACAGAGACACATTTTATGTTCTGTGCTAATTTTGTACTGAACATAAATTACCAGCCAGCAGAACGTAGCTGATCCCCCAACCAACTTAAAATATATATAAAAATACATTAATACATAGAGCTACATAAATTTACAAACTTCTTAAATCTATGATAGTCTACATAATTGTATGAGAATAATATAAAATAAAATAAAATAACAATTATTCTAAAGATAACAGAAAACGTAATTAACATTTTAGTATACATTATCAATTGCATAATGTACACAACAATCAATTCAGTGGTAATCTACACAATTTTGTGATGGGTCTGTTGTAGATCTTATCACCGATTTTTATTTCCGCCACTCTCACTTTTCCATCTTTACCAAAAAAGACTTTTGTAATTCTGGCCATTGGCCAATTTAATGGGGGTGAGTTTAGATTCTTTACAATAACTAAATCACCTTCTTTCAGGTTCTCATTAGCATATTTCCACTTGGGACGGCTCTGAAGCTGTGTGAGATAATCCTTAGACCAAGCTTGCCAAAAGTCTTGTTTTAGTTTTTTAACAATATTCCAAAACTTAAGACGATTGACTGGTACCTCTGTTAAATTAACTTCAGGGTATTCAATCAGAGCAGTGCCAATTAGAAAATGTGCTGGAGTCAAATACTTATATTCATTTGGGCTTAGTGGAAGCAGTGGTCTTGAGTTTAGCACACCTTCAATCTGTATGACAACTGAATTTAATTCTTCATAAGTTAAGGCCAAATTACCAACTACTCTCTTAAGGTGGTGCTTCACACTTTTGACCCCTGCTTCCCATATACCACCAAATTCAGGAGCATAACTGGGTATAAACATAAATTTTATATATAGATTATTACAAAAACTTATAACATTATTTCTATGAGACTTATTAGTCTGTAAATTATACAACTCTTTTAATTCATTAGCAGCACCCTTGAATGTTTTAGCATTGTCACAATAAATTTTAGTAGGCATGCCTCGTCTAGAAATAAAACGATTGAGACATGCCAAGAATGTTTCAGTTCTTAAATCAGAAACCACTTCCATGTGTATGGCCTTTGTAGAAAAGCAAACAAACAATGAAATGTAACCTTTTGTAATCAATGGTTTACGTATGCGAGCTATCTTTATGTTAAAAGGTCCACAAAAATCTACACCTACATGCTGAAATGGTCTTGTAGCTGTAACTCTGTCAGCTGGCAAAGAACCCATCAATTGTTTAGCAGATTCAGCCTTCAATCGTGAACATATAACACATTTGTATAGTACCTTTTTGACCTCCCGTATGCCATTGATAATCCAGAACTTTTGAGACAAGGAGCTGAGTACTAATCTAGCACCAGCATGGAGCAAACGTAAGTGCTCATTTTTGATTATGATAGAAGTGATATTGTTGTCCTTTGGCAGTATGACTGGGTGCATTTTATCTTTTGCAATGCCTGCATTTTGCAATCTGCCACCAACACGAATTAAACCAGTGCTGTCTATGAAAGGGTGGAGATTACCTATACCGGTCTTGATAATGATACCACCTAAGAGACATTTTATTTCTTTAAAAAATATTTGCCTTTGAACTGAGCGAATGATAATTAATAAAGAATTATGAAGTTCTTGTGGAGATAAATGTCCACAAATATTATTTTTAGAAATAGTAAGATAAGAACAAATTGAACTGTGTACTGCCTTTTTACAATTATTAAAGAATCTATACACATAAGCTAATACACGCTGTAGCTTATTGATATTGGAGAATTTTTTAAACAAGTCTAGCATTAACGGTGCTTGTTCGACTTCAATGTTACAAACATTACAGCTTTTATCTTCATCGTCTGATGGAAGTACTGTATTTAAATCAAAATAATGATCATGTTTAAAATGAGAATTGGATAGATACTGGGGACCGTTCCACCAAAGATTTTGATTTTTTAAGTGTTGTGGTTCTATACCACGAGAAATTATATCAGCTGGGTTATCAGCTGATTTTACATAGTACCAAGAGAATTTATCTGTGAGCTCTGTTATTTTCTTTACTCTGTTATTAACATAGATATTGGTTTTTAATTTGTCCGCTTGAATCCAAGCAAGGACTATTTTGGAATCACAATAAAGGAAAAGTCTATGTTCCAATCTAGTTTTGAGTAAATTACTAACTCTAACCGCAAGTTGTGCCAACAAAACTGCACTATTTAGCTCTAGTTGGGGTATTGTAAGTACCTTACCTAGTGGAGCCACACGAGACTTGGCACAAATTAATTTTGTTTTTACGTTGTCATTTGCTGTAATGGTTCTTAAATATAGGCAGCACCCGTACGCCTTCATAGATGCGTCTGCATAGCCTATTAATTCTGCAGTGACAAAATTTTCCTCCTTTATAAGTCGATCTATTGAAATGCTGTCTGCTATCTTTAGACCATTAAGGAACTTTTCCCACATCTGTAATTGCTTTTCAGGCAGCGGTGCGTCCCAATCTATTTTCAAAAACCAAAGCTCTTGCATGATTAACTTGGCAACTACAATTATAGGGCCAATCAATCCTAACGGGTCAAATAAAGTCCCAATAAAACTAAGCACTTTTCTTTTAGTATTCAAATTGTTACTATTCGTGTTAGGACATTTAAAAGTAAATGTATCCAAAATAACATTGTATTTTAGACCTAATGTTTTAATAATGGCTGATTTATTCAAATCTAATTCATTGATATATTTTTTATCACTAGAGATGTCGTCGAGCACTGGGGGATGATTGGAAGACCATTTGTGTAATTTAAAATTACCTAATTGTAACAAACCAATTAATTGAGACTTTAATTCAGATAACTCTTCCACGTCATCGCACCCAACTATGACATCATCAACATACGTATTATGGCACATTGCTCTCGCTGCGAGAGGATATTTATGTTTGTAGCGATGGGCAAGTTCTATGAGACATCGTGTGGCCAAAAAGGTAGAAGATTTGAGTCCATATGTTACAGTTTTTAATTGCAAACAACTGATGGGCTTACCTGGATCATCTCTCCATAAAATATTTTGTAAGACATTGTAAGTGTCATTTGTGAGAATACAGCGGAACATTTTTTCTATGTCACAGACAATTGTGTACACATAAGTTCTAAACAGTAGGAGAATATCGAAGAGCTCGCCTTGAACCACAGGACCATTCAGCATAACATCGTTGAGAGAAATCTTATTTTTAGAACGCATGCTTCCATCAAAGACCACACGCAATTTAGTAGTTTTGCTATCATCGTTTGTAACTGCATGATGCGCTAAAAAATAATTAGGAGTATTATAAACATCATAAGAATTTATGTCTATTTCCCTGGCATGTCCCATCTCTATATACTGATCAATGAATTTTTTATACACCTTCAATAGTGAAGGATTTCGTTTAAATCTATTTTCTAACACACAGAATCTTTGCAGGGCGACTGAGAAAGAATCCCCCAATTCTAGTTCATTTACTGGGCTGACTAATGGCAAATCTACAGTAAAAGTATTATTTTCAAGTAGTACTGAATTTTTAAAAATATGTTCAGCCTTTAAATATTCCTCAGTAAACTTGTCTGTCTTTTCTGGGACCTTCTCAGTCATCCAAAATTGCCCCATAACATTCTCAAGGGTTGTATGGTCAGAAATGGCAAAATTAGATACTATAATATTACTTGAATAATTATTTTGATTTTGAAACATTTTTGGCTCATTAATAACATTATAATTAAATTGATTATGCAGTTTACCTGCAACTACATATCCAAATGTAGTGTTCTGTAAAACTGAGCCATTATTTAATTTAATACAGCCACCTAATAGAATGGCAAAATATACATCCGCACCCAATAGCAATGATATTTTCGAGGGTACATTATACTGCTCATCAGCTAGCTTAATATTTTTGGGAAAAATAACTTTGGATGTGTCAATAAAAATTTGAGGCAAATGCGTAGTGATAGATTCAACTACATGACAATTCACTTTGTGATTAATATTTCTGTCGTAATTAGACTGTATGTTTATAATTGCAGAGTGATATAATTTTGTGGCTTTATTGCCTATGCCAATTATTTTACTAGGATGAGTGTTTGTGCGTAAACGCAATTCTTTTAAGAGTTCAGCAGTCACTAATGATGCTTGACTACCGCTATCGAGCAATGCACGAACTAGAAACTCGCGACCAAAATTGTCAACAATTTTTACCTTCATAGTAGGCAGCAATATGGTACCCCCCAAGCTATCATTGCTACAGCACATTACAACTGGAGATTCAGTTGTCTTGCCAGCCAGCGAACCAGCATCTGTTTTATCACATAACAATTTGCTATGCATGCCTTTACATTTATGACATTTATAATTATTCTCAAGGGAGCACCTGCCACTATGGGCTTTTAAACATAGCGAACATAATTTATGTTCTTGAACAAATGAATTACGCGACTCTAAAGGAGCCATTTTAAATTTTGGACATCTAAAAATGGGATGGTCCATATTACAATATCTACATGCTAAATTGTAGCGAGTAGTGACATTGGAAACTCTCGAGTACGAATACTCTTTATAATTTTTGTCATTTGACATACTTTTATACGGTGAGCTATCCTCAAGTGCAATCGCACGTTTTTCTAAAAATGATATAAATTCTGCCATAGTAGGCAGTTTGTCTACATTTCTTTCCATATGGAAATTGCGACTAGTTAATAAATCTAGCTTTCTACATAATATTGAGATTAGAATCATATCCCATTTGTCTACAGGCTCATCAAGATTTTTTAACGCTTGTAATTGCTGTTTTACTTGACATAAAAAAGCCCTTATAGCCATTGCAGTACCCTTCTGCATGTTTGGAATATCAAGTAATATATTTATATGATTAGTAATTAATCGCGCCTTATTATCATACCGCGCTAACAATAAATCAAGAGCCTCTTTATATGAGCTGTTCACAAGCGGCAAATTTATAATTATTGAGAGAGCCTCGTCAAGGAGATACTTTCTTAAATAAAAAAGTCTCTGTACATCGGACAGTGATGCATTATTGTGAACAACTGCTTGGAAGAGCTCATAAAAGGGCCTAAACCTGGTTATATCCTTGCCATCGAAGGTTGGAATTTCCACCGCTGGAAGCTTGGATGCCACTAAGCTAGGACAAGTAGGCCTATTAACTTCTTTTAACTTGGTGATGCTGGCATTTAACTTAGCTAAAATATTAAAGTATTTTTCTTCTACATCCTCGATGTCTTCATCATCCTGTTCATCAATTTCTAAAATACTGGATTGCGTGAGCTCGTACGTGTGATAGGTAGCCATCAACTTTTCTTTCTTCGCCTCCAGCAGCTCTACCGTACCGGATTCGAGGGCCCTTGCGTCGCTGACATAATTGTCCATTCTTGAAATCGAACCTTTTGCAGTCGTCCGCGCCGTTTTAAGCCTCTTCAACCCCTCCATCTTGCTTAGATGATAAACTCGTACTTGTATGTTAGATGAAACGTGGATGAGAAAACTAATCCAGCTTAATCCAGGAATTTAGCAATTTTTTAATAAATCGGTACTTGTAGATAATGATAATAGAATTGTACCTTGATGAGTAAAAAAGTATTTTACTCTCTTCTAGGTTCCTTGCACCCCTTTCCGTATAATAAATTTCTTGAACAATTTTTCTTGAAATGTGAACATGTAGTATCCAAAATATATGTGAATCCGCTTAAATCGAGCGTTACATTACCCAATCAATGTCAATTGATGACTTGCCAGGCCGCCATAGGGTAAATGTAAAGAAATAGCTTGCACATGTGCCGATTACTACACAGACGTAACCTCAAAACACCACGAATTCACACGCGGTTAATAATGGTTTGTAAGACCAAATTTGTTTTAATTCTCGAAGGACCAGCTTCGCATTTACGAATTAAAACCTTCTTGAAATGTAGTTGTAAAATCCAAATCCTCCGTGAATCCGCCAAAATAGAGCGTCCCAATTACCCATTCAATGGCAATCACCAAGGGGCAAATGTAAAAAAACGCCAAAAACACAATGTAAAACACACGCGGATAATAAACTCGAAGGATCGGCTTTGTAAGGCTTCGAAGGACCAGCTTCGCATGTACGAAATAAAACCATGCGAGTATTTGTAGATTGAATAATTATTCAATTGTTTAATGATAAAATTATTTTACACTTTTTTAATATAAATTTAACCACAAATTCTAATGATATAAAATGGTTGCGAAACATGCTACGACAGTGCAAAAGCCAAAACACGAGTGACTCGAATGCCATACGGCTGTAGCGTGCACAGCAGTCGTCGTTGTGTTGCCCAACACGTCGCTGTGTTGCCCTGAGTAAGATTTCTACCAGAGACAACAATACAATATTAAACTAGAATGTCAACAGAGACACATTTTATGTTCTGTGCTAATTTTGTACTGAACAGTTGCAAAATGATTTTTGTCCTTAAAGCTAAATGCCATTATGTAAAACACAATTTTTAAAAATGTTCAAATAGAATAAAAAAAGCATTGTTATATTCTTAAGCTGATATTTGAAAGTAGAGATAACCTTATTGATTTCATCAATAAATCAAATTTAATCTCCATCATTTTAAATACCCATACTCGTGTTTATAGATTATAAATTATGTATTACAAATGTTTATAAATGTATATTATTATTTTATTTTTTCTTGTGCTTTAACTCATTTATTTACATATCATTGTGCTTAATTCAATTTTGATCCTTATTATATCTAAGCATTCTCACTCAAATTGTCTTTATAAAAATAAAAATAAAAACAAAACTGCTATTGCTACTGCTTCGCTTCTCCTGCTACTCTCTCTCCTGTTTCTACTCTGCCATTCCTACTCTTTCCTCGTTCTTTTCTCTATCTCGGCCATCCACCTCTTCTTTTCATTGCCTCCCTTAAATATTCTGGTATCTCTCTCTCCCAAATCCTTTGATAAATGTAATATAATATTAATATAAATGTATATATTGTTTTAAGTTATATCTGTGCATAGAACAGTGATAGAAACAAAACATGAGATGACTTATCCCACAACCGCGAAATTTAAAATTCCATTTACTATTTAATATTAATTTAGTTTCACCCTGTACCTATACAAATATTATAACACCGTATGGAATGGTTGGTGCTCAATTCAACATTTTATTGTGTACCATGTGCTACAGACCTAATACCCACACTGTAGCCATTACAAGCACCCTGTAGACGTAGTACACTCAGGAGGGCAGTTATTGAAAAAATAAAAATGATTTATTGGTGTTTTGTATAAAGCTATTATTGTTTATTGAAATATTTTATTTATAAGATTGATAATGCTTGGCTTGGTTGTACATATGGTAACGTGTGTGAAAATAGTTAGGGGTAGGATGGGGGCTGGGTGGCGTGCGAGAAGGAGAAGGAGAGAAGGGTGGATACTCTGTCATGTGATAGGTTTTTGTTTTGTTTTGTTAGTTTTGGTCGATGAAGTGATTATCGATAGAGACAACTAAATGAAACGATAAGAATTATTTAGTAAAAGTCGTAAAAAGATGAACTTATGAAAATGAAGTAGAGGTCACAAAATACTCCGAAAATATGATTTAATTTTGTTATCGCAACCTGTAAGTTAAAATGGTCTTCTGCTTGGTAAATTGCACCTAGGTGTGCTGGGTTTTGTATATCTTACAATTATTAAGCAATGTATCTAAATTTATTGGACCTTATTTACTCTACTGGTTTTCATGGGGAACATGAAGAGAGAGGAGGTACTAAAAGAGGCAGTGAAGGGAAGCAGGAGAAAGAGAGAAGTAGCAAGGAAACAGTTAAACTTCAGTTCAGTAAATAGAGGATTTGCGGAAAGGAGATAAGGACAAAAGGTGGATGACGAAGATAGAGACAATAATAAAATAGTAAAGGTAGAGAGTCAAGAAGAAATAGTAAAGGTAGAGCAACAATGAGGAGTAAGGAGCAAGCAAATATAGGAACAAGAGGATAAAATTCAAACATTGTTGTTGAAATTATTAAAAATGTTAGAACAGTTTTAAGTTTAGGTTAGCAATAAGATGTAATTACGTAATTTAATATTGAAAGATTGTAAAGTCTAACGACACACACATTAAATTAATAAATAAATAAAATAAAATAAAAAGTACTCTACTAAGTCGCTCCTTAGTTTAAACCAACATGCGCAACTCGAGGATCTCGGCTATGATCACGAAGAATATCTTTACGTTCATTTGAACAGTCACTACGCAGATGAACATATGTTAGCTAAGTCAACTTGACATTCTGAAGAGATTTCTCTAATAATTAAAATAATGAAACGCACATTTCTTAACCTGCGATTCACAGCATCTCACCATGACGAGAGCACACTCCTAACGCTAACAGATGTCAGATTGTGAACTCAACAACGTTGAGTACTCTTAAAAAAATGATATTATAATCTGTTGTAATTTAAGTACAGTAATGACGAAAGTTTATACACGTCTATTGTACAGAGAGGGTGAAGGGGAGGTGTTAAAGGAGTTGGGAGTGATAGGAGGTTCTAGGGAGGTTCAGTATCAAACATATTTCATAATCATAATCTGCTAACTTTGTTACAAGTTACAGAACTTTTACTAATTCTGTTTACTTTGTAAATTATGATATTAATTTGTTTTTGTAGAGTAAAGCACATTTATCTGACAACTAGGGAACCTTCAAACGCAAATGTTACTTCGACTACAAATTGTAATTCTCGTTTCTTATTAATTGGACGATTCACATTTTGTTTTGAAAGGAAAATATATTACTTTAAAAAACTTTCTCTTAAATGTATAGTTAATTGATTCATTACTTTTTTGTACCGACTGGAAAAGGGTATATGGGGGGGGGGGGGGTAGAGAGGGGTTAAGTAAAGAGACCATTTTGCTTGAGATTAACTTTATCACTTTATTTTTTTTATTTAATGTTTTTAACGCCGGTTTATTTCAAATGGATTAGAATCGTAGCTTCTAATTTGCTAAAAGTTTGGTTCGAATTTTGTGTGGTAGAATGAAAACGGCCCCACGCATTTTCTTGAAAATAACGTATTTCGTAGAGACAAAAATTCTAAGACTTTTGGCGTCCTCAGGTGTTCCCCTGAATTTCCTGGAAACCCGCAATTTTGGAAAAACTAAAAAAGAATTTTTACTTTTTGCTGTATAACTTTTAATTCGTAAAAGATAGAAAGTTGAAATTTTGTATGTGTATTGTATTCATTCAATGCGGACATTTTTCGAAAATTAGAAATTCAAAAAAGGAGGGTTGGAAAAATTCGGGGGCCGGGTAGGTAACCTTGGAGAAAGTTAATATTGTGGATTGTAAAATATTTAAGTATATTATTAATAAATGAAAATTTAGAATTTCAAAATTTTATTTGAGAGCTATTTTTGACGAGGGTAAAAATTGTGCTAGAAAGTATGCGCTTGGAGAACAAATTGGAACATATATCTTTCTCTCTCGCACATATTTTGGACACACTTTTAGGTAACATCAAAATCATCCAGACATTTCAGAACAAAGTACTACGTAACATAGTTAACGCGCCGTGGTACGTTCGTAACGTAGACATCCATAAGGATCTAGGAATCACTACAGTTGCTGAAGAAATCAAAAAACATGCTAAGAAGCACAAGGAACGACTACATCAACACGCAAATGATGAAGTGGTACAGTTGCTCGACACTGACGGGTTGCAGCGAAGGCTAAAGAGAACGAAGCCGTTCGAACTAGTATAAATGAACGAGTATTATCACTGGATAACACTCGACGTTATTCTTTTGTTTAGATTAAAATTAGAGATAAGCTATTGGTTAATTGTACAAAATTAGTTATAGCAGTAAATAATAATAATAAGAAAAAGAACTTTTAGGTCCAGCACTCATTCTGCATATATATATGCTTTAAGCTGTTAGTTTGATTCAAAATTTGACAATCAACTGTCAAACGACATTTGCGCACATAGTATTAAAAAATCACACAGAAAAAACACTTTTAGTTTTTTCAAAATTAATCAATTTTCTATGCAAATTTTCCAATTTTTCTTTCTCTTAAATTTAGTTCAAACTAACTTCGAATATTAAAAAGCAAAATTAGCCAAATCGGTCCAGCCATTCTCAAATGATGCGCTTACCAACGAATAGCATTTAATTGATTTTTTTGATAGGTCAATATTTTTGAATATTATCATTTCGTGAAATAAATGTTTTGTAAAACCGATGGCGTCGAAGAGTTTGCTGCGTATATGGAAGAAGGGGATGATTTGCACCCCCCCCCCCCCCCCAACAGCTTGTCCTAGGCCTAGAGGCTCTAAACATAAATATATAAAACAAATTTTGAACAAGATGTATGGGCGATTAGCAGTCACTCTATCACCGAGGATCAGGTGGTTTAAGGGACTCCCCTTCCCCTTTCCCTACTCCCTTCTGCCCTTGTGAGGTGGAAATGAGGGTGGTGTCATTGATGAGCAGTGTTCCAAGCGGTAATCTTCTCGATTAATCACTTATCATTAGAGCTTAGACACGGGAATAAATATTATTGAATAGAAACACGAAAATATAAAAATATAAAAATATCGACGATCTGTCTACTCGATTAGATTCAGTATTATTTATCCTGGGTAATCATGAAATGTTTGTGAGTGTTTCAAAAGAAATGCAACACCACACTGTGAGAAGAAAACACGGTGCTATAATGATTTTATGAAAAATTAAAAATTATTTAAATAATTTTTTTGAGAATAAAAGTTTTTAAGTTTAAGCATTTTTTGAGAATCTTTTTTGACATACAATGAAAAGATAAAACTTTGAGATTTTTATCAGTTATTTATTACTATTTTAAAAGTGTGTAAACCAAATTGCAAGTAAAAATTTTCATTAGAACGTATGCTGTACCACTCTAAAGACACCTGCCTCAAAAAAAGGGGCGCCGACTACCTCCACGATTTTGGCTGACTGGCTTATCAGAAAGAAAGAAAAAAAACGGCGTTCTTATCTATAGACCAAAATGCATGGAATCATTTGAAAATATTGAAAATTGGGTATTTGGCAGACTTCTGAAAAAATAGTTTCAAATTTCATAACTTTTTTTCACATTTTCGTTTCGAAATAATTAGAAATACTCTGAATTTTTGGAAGATTTTTAGCTCATTCTGTGCATCTACATGTGCTGAGTCTATCCTATAAATTTTAAGTGAATCGGTCAAACCGTTCTTGAGATATGATGAAGGAAACTTTGAAAAACGCGTTTAAAGTTCCTACCACTGAACTACGCTCTCCGAACATCTGTTTCTTCTAACTGCTGTGTCTTTATAACGACTTCGAATTTAAAAAAATCACTTTACCAGCATATTCTACAAATGTTAAAGAATAAATTTATGCAAAAAATTGATTTTTTGAACTCATCACACGGGAGAACCCCCTTACGTGCACTCGTGAGCTGCACTACCAAATATTTGTAACCTCAAAAAGGAAATGAAACACAAAATTTGAAAGCAGAGAAAACTGACAGGCTCAATTATGCATTTTGAAGTCTTAACTTTTAAATCTCGACAAGTTAGTACTGCATATGTACCACTGTGATAAAAAGACATATTTCCCACGATGGTTAAATCCGTAACATGCTTAATGGAGCGAACACACAAGATGGGACACTAAACAATAAGGTAAATTAAGACATACAACTTTTTCTTCAGTTTACGAACTGTCTTCCACACCATCAACGAATTTCTAGAGTAAGGGGGAGAGAGGGGAGAAGATCATGAGGATCCTCATAGGAGGGTGGGTAGATATATTCTTAAAACTACGTAGAAATGGGGGTAGTAAGAAGAGAACCACGGAACATAATATTAAGGGAAATAAAAGTTAGTTTAAAAGATGTAATCAACCACCTGTTTTCTCTCCTAACTTAAGAGAGAAAGAAAGAAGAAAGTAAAAAAACTTTTAACTTTATTTTTGAATGTAATATCTTTTATGTAATATATGTATTCAAATTTTAAATCAAAATTGAAATTGAAAAAAGTTTTAAAATAAAATATAAAAAAAAAGTTGATATTAAAATGAGATTTTTTTTTTATAAAAGGAAAATGACAAATGTGAATTAAGTAAACTGCAATACCTTTAAACAAAGTGGCCTGACTTCCGGTTAAAATGTAAATACGTTACTCATCTAACTAATTGCAGCTTTAGATTTTGATTCGCGTTTATAGTTACTTACATAAAACGATTTAAACATAAAAAAACATGGTTTTTTTGATAATATTTAACCTGCTGTATAGTATCGCCATCTATATTGCGAATCCAAAATCGTTTCACCTTAAGTGATCTAACCCCGTCACTGTCTATACTACAATTTAGACCTAGGTCTCACTGCGGAATAATACCGCGCGTTTTAGTCTATGACTTTAGAATTGCATTACTAGTTCGGGAAACATGCAATTCTGGT
Organism: Panorpa germanica; assembly: GCA_963678705.1. Classification (NCBI taxonomy): domain Eukaryota; kingdom Metazoa; phylum Arthropoda; class Insecta; order Mecoptera; family Panorpidae; genus Panorpa; species Panorpa germanica. The sequence goes on from OY783219.1 coordinate 5,508,718, forward strand.
AATAGATACAAGCATCTGTTAATTCTACCGGACGTTCGCTCCTCTAAACTCCTCGCCACCCTCTCAACACCCTCCCTTGAGACTACACAGTTAAACAAACATTTTTTATTCAAGAAATTCATTTAAAACTTTGTACTAGATCTTTTTTTATAAATAAACGTGTATTCCGGTATACGATGAAACGGTGTGTTTTTCCATTTTTCTATTTTCCCTATATCCAACAATTTCCCACTCTACCCCACACGTTGTGGTGTTGGACGGTTTTCGGTCTCCTTCTATTTAACCCCGCACCCCTGTCATTTCACCCTCTGTGGTTGGAAAATTCAGTAGCGTGCTACAAATATAAACTAGCGAAATTTTCGAAAAATTGTTTAAATTTAATTTATGTAAACCCTAAAGCCTCATTCCCATTAACTGTTTTGATATTTAATTTAGTGTTTTTATTTAATATTGTAATCTAGATTACAATGCATGCATTCAGACAGGTTTAAGCATTCCCTTTCACATTTGAGTTTTAATTTAAGTTTAGTTAATTTAGTTGGTGCGTGTGCATCGTTAGTAATATAAATTTTGACAGTTCGACAGTTGTACAAAATTGAATGTGGAATAATTAAAATTGCAGTTTTTAATAACAATTAGTAATAGAAATTGTTTTTGCTTTATTTTTGACAAAGTGACATTAAACTTCTTTTAAAAATAATCTGTACTGCATTTTACTTGATTATCACATTTTGGATTTTATAATGTTGTTATTTATTGAGTACAAATCAACCCTCGCTGTTATATAACGACGTCGTCAACATCCAACGTCACCCTTTCTCTCCCATACCCTTCGCACCGACCCTGCTCTTTGATTTTCTTGCAGTTATACAAGAATCCTTATGTAAGAATTAAACTACGTCACTGACACAGATGGAAGCATGAGGGGAGGGGGTATTTGCTCTCATCCCAATACCACTACCACCCCTCCCAGTGGTCACAGGTGTACTGAACACTTTGTCTGCACAATACAGAATCATTTACAATGGGATAACAGTGGTGCACAAGCTGCGGGAAATGAGTTAAACATAAATTACTAGTTTTGTTTCAGTTGTAATCATATAAGAGCGTTCTACAAGAGCTGAGGTGACATTTAAGGTAACATTGTGTTCTATTACTTACCTCAGCGTTTGTACTTTGGATTAAAAAAAAAATATTATTAGTTTTTGAACTTTCCGCCAATTATCTTTTAGATCGAGATTCTACTGTATTATTATGAGTAACGTTCATGCTTTTCTGTGGCTTAGTTTGATATGAAACGAATGGGAAAGTATATAAAAGATACACATACATACACAGATGACGATCAACTGAAGAGAAGCGAAAGAAATGAATTCTATCTTCGAAAACTCGAGATGCAACGTTGTGTCAAAATTTCAGCGACTATTATATAGATATCTCTAAGTTTGAGTGTAAGGAAAAAGTAGAGAGCGAAATGAATATTGGCCAGCTATTAAAGGGAGGCAGTGAAGGAAAGAGGTGGATGGCGGGAATAGAAAAAGGGAAAGAAAAAACAGGACAATAAATAAGCTCGTAGCTGGGTTGCATAAGGAACATGAAGAGAGAGGAAGTACTAAAAGAGGCAGTGAAGGGAAGCAGGAGAAAGAAAGAAGTAGCGAGGAAACAGTTAAACTTCAGTCCAGAAAAATAGAGGATTGGCGGAAAGGAGATAAGGACAAGAGGTGGATGATGGATATAGAGACAATAATAAAATAGTAAAGGAAGAGAGTTAAGAAGGAATGGTTAAGATAAAGTGTGTATGCCTGTAATAGACATAAGTGGAGAAGTGAAAACGAAGAGAGAAGGCAGGAAAGATAGTGAAAAGATAATAGAGGGTTTGTCGAGAGGAGACAAGGAAGGCAAGATGTTTTAGAATAAGGAAGGAGAAGCAGGAAGCGGTGTGAATAAAGGAGGAGTAGGGGACATGAAGAGAGAGGATCAAGAAAAGAAGAAACAGAAAGTACTATTCGAAGTAGTAATAGTCTAGAATAGTTTAAGTTTAGTTTTTAACTTTGAATTTATATGAAATGCATTAAGAAATATAATAATGTAGATTGTAAAGCCGAAAGGCACACAATTAATATAATAAATAAAAAATAAAAATATAAATATATCTATTATTTCTAATAATATCAGAATTCGGTTAATTTTACGAATTGTGCGTTCCAAGAACTCCCCCGTTATGCTGGATTGTCGATGACATGTTCCATTTATAAACGCAGTTTGACGTCATCGTTTTCGCTATGGGTTGCAAAATTCTACGAAATATTTCGTAAAATAGATTCCTCGAAAAAGATTTTTCTTCTAGTAGTACCAAACCTATTATCCCATCGCTGAATAATAATGCCTAGTGGCAAGAAGAAATGGTAGGAGCCCTTAGCTTATGCGAGGAAAACCTTATGCAATACATTTCAGATACGTCATTAAGTTTTGTGATTAGATAACATAGAGCAACATTTTCACTGGTGCAACATTAATATAAAGTAGAAAATATAGCAATACTCATTTTCAAAACTTATATTTGCGGTTCCAACTCATTAAAAGTCAGTGGAAGAAAGTTTAAAATGTAGATACGTTATTCATCTAATTAATTGCAGCCTTAGATTTTGATTCGCGTTTATAGTTACTTACATAAAACGATTTAAACATAAAAAATATGGTTTTTTGGATAATATTTAACCTGCTGTGTAGTATCGCCATCTATATTTCGCGAATCAAAAATGGCCAAGTATCGTTTCACCTTAAGAAGATGCAAGATCGCCTGGGCATGTTCAAACTTGTTTAGTAAGTTCATATAATAATTCAGCCTTCCGAAATATGTCAATTAACCTACAATGTCTTGGTAACCCAAATTAAGTAGACAGGTTTGACAAATATCGACTTTATGTTATTTCTGACATGTCATTACGAATATAAACAAATAGAAAAATGCCACATTCGTGTCATGTTCAATTGTAGTCGAGCACGATTACTATAATTTCGAGCAATTGTTGTCGTTTGATTTGCTATCCCTCTCTTCCTCCTCTTACCCCTTCGTAGTTCATAGTTCAAAGTTCCTGGTAGCAGAGGTAGCATAACCTTTGTAGTTAATGCTACGCGAGGAAGGGAAAAAATTACATTCCCGTGGTACGTATAGAACATTATGTTTTTAGTTTCAGAAGATGCCAACAATTGGCAAGCGAAAAACATTAAATGACAGTTTTTAAAACTGGTACAAAGGTATTTTTCTACCCCCACCACACACTTGATCCACATGTCATGCACTGCTGCACGAATTGTCCAACAAAGGAAGGTTTTATATTTTAAAGTTTATTTATTTACTTGAAAGTTTTTGTCAAACAGTGTCAGTGTGATCAAACATTCGTTCCACCGTGTAGTAGGAAACTTGCCATGTCAATCTTCCAATATTTGACTCACATGTTGCAGGTAAACATTTGAATCAAACGTTCACCGCATCGTTTGGTACCGGTGTTAGCCATACTGCAGAAGTACCAAATGCTAGAACCTTGTAAAATGTTGGTTATAATATTTTTCTTCAGATCTACCACAGTTTTAAAACTTATTACTACTCTTTGACATTTGTGTTAATTAAAGAAAACTTTAAACCACAGTAAAATCTGTATTACTTTTCGTAAATTAATGAAATACACCTACATTACGAAAATACCACATATTTCTATAATTACTACGTGATAAAATAACATTTAAAGAATACTTTGTGAAATTTTCATAAATAAATATTAAGAAATGAGGCATTGACAGCGAATGTCCGCTGACGTCACAAAAAAAAGTAACATTGCGGTGTCACCCATAACTCATCACTGGATTTTCTGAAATCGAAAAACCAAAATGATTTCATTAGTTGATAAGTTTCTGCAGGTAACCCTGTCGAGTTTTTTTTCTTTTATTGATTTTTCAATTTTTTACAGCACTTCAAAGTCAAAATACCGATTTTTCATGAAATTTTTTTTGTTATTTTAAAATACGTTAAAATGCGTTAAAATGCGACAGTGTAACCTCGGCATTTATGTAAAGAAAGAATGTGCAAAATTTCAAAAGATTTTTTGGTGGGTTATCAACCTCTGAATTACTAGTGATTCCGTGATTATAACGATGAATATTTTATAATGCAAACTTGTCCAAACTGTCCTGAAACTTACCCATTTCGTGGGGTTGCGTGCTCAGACGGTTTGCACGCTATCTGACTGTCTGTCAGTCCAATTTGATATCAAACAAGGATCCAATAAGGTCTCTGTGAACGCAGCCGCGGAATTACAATTGTCAGGTAAACAATCAAAATACATGCATTAAAATATATATGAATATACATATCTTTCTTTGTGCCTACGTATATATATATATATATATATATATATATATATATATATATATATATATATATATATATAATACTGAATTTGTCTGCAAAGAAATATTCTTACAAAATATAAAATAAGATACTCATCTAAAATGAATGATATTAATAATTTGGTTATTAAGATTAGAGATAAAAAAACGATTCTATTTAGTTGTAACGAGATTCAGTGGTTTTAAAACTGTGAGTAGCATTAAATATATAACTGAATCAACACCAGCGTTTAATTCAGGATTCCGACTAACTTCTTTCAACAAGAGGTGTCATTTTAAAGCAACAGAAAAACGCAAATTGTTTGAGAAAATTGGTGATATTTTTATTTTAATCTAACGTACAAACTGTGAGGTTAGTAATAGAATATAATACCTGCCAAATCTCACCGCAATAACGGTTGTATGTTGATAGTTACAAGATGGTGCGATATTTAAAATTACAGCTCTTGTTAAAAGACGAGTATATACAGATTCAGATATAAATATAAGGTAGTAGATACGTTTATAGTCACAGTAAGGTATCTAAATACTTAATGTATCTAAATACACTATACACTGAATAATTTCATTGTTAAGGAGGTACAGGACGTACCGTCAATACTAAAAGTTTATCTCTCGGTAATACGAAATGCAAAATACGAAGTACATGAAGGACGAGCAAATATTGGGACTGTACCTTTGAAAATGAATTTTTCAATTCCCTTTTAAACTGCTATTTGCTAGTTAAAATGATTTTTTTATGCATATAATAGTTTATGAAATGAAAAATTACCTATAATTAATATCAAATTTATATTAATTCAATTTAAATACAAATTAAATATTTTGAAAAAGGAATAATAAATTTGGCAACGCTGTAAATTAACGTTGTTATATTTTATATAATATTTATTCCGATTTTGAATTTCCCGCTCAAATTGGCATTTGCAACGTTGCCAGCATATAACCTACATTTACTGTTTCTTACTGGTTTTATTTAAATATTTTCGTATATAGATATCCTTTTGATAATTTTCTTTTTGAAATAGTTGCAGAATAGATTATTTTATATACACTTAGTTTTTGAAAGCCGTGTCACCATTTTTTAATAGTTAAAAGTTTATTATGTGGTGAAATTGAGCTAAAAATTATGATTTGTTTGGAAAATGACTATTTTTAATCATGTATAAAAAGAAAACTATGAACCCTACGTCTCTAAAATTTTTAGACAATATGTGTTTTTACTAATTGTATCGATCCTCCAAATTTCACGACGTTTTCATCATTTACGTTAACGTCCTGTACCTCCTTAATAACTTAATGTTCGTTGAAATATCAATGCGTTAGTGACACAACTCAACTAAAATTTGTTTTGATGACTTTTCTTTGATTATATTTATGTAAAATATAAAGTTTAACTGTTACATAACACTTTTTCATTTAATATGATGTAAGGTTATGTCACAAAAGTTATCTTTCGACATAAATTTATGTTTTCTGATAAAAATGAAGGTTTTTATGGAAGATTATATAATATTAATATCTGTTACATTTATTTAATGATTATGTGACAAAATTATGTTAAACTTCGGTAACATTACGTAGAAAATATTACGTTAAATAATAATAAACGTTTACGATTTGTGTTAAGAGCAGTTTTGTGTTATTATACAAAGTAGTAGTTGTTTAAAAATCACCTAAGTTTGTGTGATTAAATGGGATACAATCTTATAATTTATGAATAAGCTAAAGTAAAAAATTCTTACCGTTTTAGTTGGTAGCTTCTTGAAGACGGTCAATAAAATAAAAATCCAAAAATTGAAAACAAATCACAAAATAATCACTGTATCAAACAAAACAAAAAACACTTAAAATTAAATCAAATAAATTAAATTTGTATTAATATTTAATAAGAAAAATAAACAATGAATAAATATATGTATTTATTAATTAAAAAATGTTTAATTAATAATAAAAATAACAGAAAACTTTGAATAAATCACAGCACATGCGTTTCACTGGACGATCGTTTTTAAACTAACGTGCGTTCAAGTGAACAGCCGTTCGGTAACTGAGTGTGACAAGCTAAGCAGCAATGTGCCGTATAGCGTGTAGCGTATACCGTTTATCGTGAGAGCAGCTTTTTTTGTGGAAGCATAAATATAACTGATCACGGAGACGGTGGAAAACAGAATGAACCGAATAGAGAGAATTTGTGAGGAACTCAAGTGTCTGGCGACTGGGGACTACTGCGCATGGCCAAGGGGTTGTAAATTGTTTAGAAATATTAAAATAGCGGTTAAGAAGAAGGGGGTGGCTTTCTAGTTCACTACAATATGAGAAACTTAAATTTGGAAAAAGTGCTAAATTAATTTAGAATATAATTTCTTTGGCGTCACTATCATTTGGTGGTTGCAATTTAATCGTTGACGTATTATGCCGGTTTACACCAGAGAGACAGTTCAATAAAACACGAACAAAAACACCAATGTTTACACCAAACAGACAGTTCCTAAAACATTTTTGTCAACGTTTCAAAGAGAGACGAATCCAGACCAGAGAGGTGACGACTTAAAACTCTATATCTCCGACAGTTTTACTCCAATCGACTTCAAATTTTCACACAATAAACTTAATATATTGTACATTAATATAATTAAATATTAATGTACAGACCCCTCCCCCCCTCCTCCTTAATTTACGAAGGAAGCAGTGATATCTCGAGCACAATATATTTTACAGCGTATTCTTAAAACATTTTTGTCTTTAAAAACTGTTTTAGTAAACAAAACAAATTCCCATCTGGAGTCAGTAAGATCAAAGAAAAACACGTTTGTTGTTGTTTTTTAGTCTGCTTGGTTTGAACATGCAGTTTTGTTTTCTGTGAACATTTGCGCTTGTCAGTTGTTGTTTATCATGTTTATAATTTTTATGGGACACGCAGAAAAACACTAAAAACAAAATCAGTCTGTTCAGTGTTTTCGAAAAACAGAACTGTTTTAAAATAAAACAAAGTAAGTTTTTGTTTTGTTTTTTGACAACAAAACTGTTTTCAAAACTGTCTCTCTGGTGTGAAACATAATAAAACACGAAATGACATTGGCACGAAACGATTTTTTTAGCTTAGTTAGTACGGTACGGTGACCGTTCAGTGAAAACATATACTCATGAACGTCATAGATTTCACTGTAGGAATAACGGCCAACACAGTTGATATTTGGAGTCGACATAAATCACGTTTTTAGTTAGTAATATATATATATATATATATATATATATATATATATTTATATATATATATATATATATATATATATATATAATCACACATCTTGTAGTCACAAGACATATGTACCATAGCCAGTTTCCTCCAGCGCAGCTCGAACCAGCTGGAGCAGACTCTTCGTTTCCTTTAGCAATAAAACGCATTTTCCAATAGTTGTTTCTGGCAGATCCTTTGTGCCGGATTCCTCTTTCTCTGCGAGTTTCTTATTGGGTCGCGACATGACACTTGACGCGGGGGTGAGTGGGAAGGGGAATAGATGGTTTGGGTCGCGGGTCGGTGGGATCACTAGTAGACCTATACTTTTCCCCGTTCTATGGAATTTTCAATATTTCAGCCAATTTACACGAAGGAATTTTGTGGTACTTTTAAATCTTACGTTTTATATGTAAGATAAAAAACATAAAACGCAAACTATACGTTTAGTTTCATTCCCACTGTTTAGATATTTAATTTTAGTTTTTATTTAATATTTTAACTTAGATTTAAGGTTTTCAAAATAGGTGTTGTGGTAATGTTTTGTAGCTGTTGGTAGTCATAATAATTAAAAATAATTATTTTATTTAACTCTGCTAAGGTAAACATCCTAGTAAACAATTTAGTGAAGTGCCCTATTTAGTGACGTTTCTCTCACTATTTCACTTCAATTATAGTTCGCATCAACTTTATCTTCATTTGTATTCCGACAGGTGCAGTAATTTCGCCATCTGTAGCCGATAAAGTAGACATTTTATATGAAAAAATGTGAGAAACTGAACTATAAATGAACTCTTTTATGACAAAAAAATCATGACGCATCTTCAATATGATGTCAAAGTGACTCCAAAATGTTTACTGGGATGTCCCGAGTGGTGACCGGGTGTGAAAGAATAGTCCCAATGTTGCTCATGCATGTCGTAAGAGGCGACTAAAATGGGTACCCAGTGCCTGGGGGTATAGCCGGGCACCCTGCCCCTGGGGATTATATCAGGGGACTGGTCCTCCAGGTTGGGGGTTGGGTGTGGTGCTAACAGCTCCACCCCGTGAAAAAAAACCTTGTTACGAAATCTCAAGTAATTATATCATTCGGAAAAATTATTGAGAAGGCCAGGGCCCACCACAGGCCCACAGAAGAAGTAGACATAATATTGAAATTTTATTGTTCCTTGAAATAGCTGATATGAAATAATAGTTGATATTTTGATATATAAATACATATAGCAGAGATTTATGAGCTGTAAGGTTGGTAGCGGTTATGATGTCACATGTCCTTTAATAATTAAAGAGACAAAATGACTTTTATTTGTTAATATCTCTTAACGTATAAGGAGTTATTAAAAAATAATTGGACATTTGAGGTTCTAGTAACCCACTTTATCAATATATAGTACACTTTTATAGAAATTAAGACATAGTACACTTTGCCCATTGAAGACATTTTTCCAAATAAAACACAACGCGTGAATCGGCTTTAATATGTTGTATACTCGTTCAACATAGAGATGATACTTGATGCGTGTTGTGGAATTTGTTGAAGTCCTGACAGGAGCAGGAGCAGGAACAGGCACAGGATGGAAACAGGAGAACAGGAACATGAGGAATCCATGTAATTTACCAGTGGTACGTTCAGTTCACCATGCAATTTAACTGATAGTCTATTCCATTCCATCCCATTCTATTCCATTCGGTTGATGTTTTGAAAGGATGATAACGATGGCGGTTGGATTGACAGAATAATATTCCGTACACACACACAGGCAGATAAATGCATATAGAGCTACCTGACATATATCTGTATATGTACATGTCTATCACAAAGTAATTACAATTAGATTTATAAATTTATAATTATAAAAGCAAGTCAATCAAAAAATCGACAGATTGGCTGTTTGTTCGTGAACAACCTGATAACGTTGATGAACAGGTGGAAATTTCATTTGTGTTGCCAATTCTGTTATCAATTCCGTTGAGTTGTTTTGTTTTTTATAAATTTAATATAATTACAATATGTTTTGTTGAATTTTGTTGAAAAAAGAACAACTTAAATATAAAATACAAAATCAGCAAAAATTATTACGTTAAGAACTATTACAAATTTTACAATCGGAGACCATCATTTTTTTATCAAATTTTAAATACGTTTTTGAACGTACTCTTTCCCGCTGATTCTTAACTAGATACAGCACATTAGTACCCAACAAATATTATTTAAAATCATCTCTAATTGAATGCAAATGACGTAACGACAATTTGATCGTTAAATACCCTTGCAATATATGTGCTGCATGGTTCTGTATTGGTTGTTAACATCCCCAGTCATCTTGTATTGACACCACCCCCACATATGAATCAGGTGGTGGCTGTGTGCACCGAGGGGAGTGGGATGACGGTTGCAACCCTGCATTCTGCATCGTTACGGACGGTCTAGGGTGGTTTGTACACCGGACTACTGCTGCTGTTGCAGTGGTTGCCTATTGTAGGTTCTTCTATTATTATATTTGCTGTGGTTTTTGAGGAAGATGCAATTAACTGTTGTCATAGGTAGACACTAACAAAGAGAGGTCAAATATTGTGTTGGGTGACAACTAGAAGACTGTTTTTGATAGAATTTGCTATTAGGTTTGTTAGTTTATTTCATCTTGATGCTTGATTATAACGTTATAATACTATATTTGTATACCGACCAAATCGATACAAAAAAGCATATTTTCGGTCATGTTTTTTGACGACACTGTTAATATATAATTAATTCTATAATTACTACATGATAAAATAATATTTAAATAATAATTTGTGAAATTTTCATAAATAAATATCAAGAAATGAGACATTGACAGCGAATCTCCGCTGACGTCACAAAAAGAAACTTATACCTCATTACTGGATTATCAGAATTCAAAAAACCAAAACGATTTCATTAATTGATAAGTTTCTGCAGGTAACCCTGTAGATTTCTTTTTTCTTTTCTTGATTTTCAAATTTTTTGGAGCTCTCATGAAAAAAATCAGAAACTTTGTTATTTTAAAATACGTTAAAATTAAAAAATTAAAAAACTCGACAGCGTTACCTGAGCAGTTATGTAAAGAAAGAGTGTGCAAAATTTCAAAATAATCGGTCTAGCAGATTTTGAGCTAGAGAGGCTAAAAGCTAAGCGTTTAAAAGTTTCAAAGAAGGACGAAACCAGACCAGAGAGGTGAAAACTTAAAACTCTATATCTCCGACAGTTTTACTCCAATCGACTTCAAATTTTCACACAATAAGCTTCATATGTATGTACAATAATATAAATAAATATCAATGCAGATGCCCCCCCCCCCCCCATCCTATTAATATGCACTATATTTATTAATGGAAAATTTTACGAAAGAATCACTGATATCTCGAACACAATGTACTTTAATAATTAAAATTGATGTTCTTTACAGCGTATATATATATATATTTATATCGTTATTTAAGTTCTTTTCTTGCGGTTGCCACTAGATTTGCTCTCCAAGAGTTTCGTCGCCTGACACTACGTAAAATCTATCGCTTTCTGCTCTCTGCTTTCTCAGTGTTTTGAATTTGATGTCAAAAGCACGTGCCGCGTCAACGGAATAAGAGCTCCCTCCTCTCCTCCCCTAGCCTTCACCCCTATTACCTCGTTCTACTATACCACCTCCATCAAAAGCGACCCCATATTATCCCAAACCTTGTGAAGTTCTACTAGATTTGTATTAGGTGAGGTTATATGTATATATATAAACTAGGCACGCGTTACTGTGGCTCAGTCTGATATAAAATGACATGGTCATAGACAAGGATCAACCTTAGAGCATATATATACATATGGAGAGTGAATGATGGACCTGAAAGTGTGTCCAAAATGTGTGCGAGAGAGAAAGATATATGTTCCTATTTGTTCTCTATGCACATGCGTCGAAAGTGACAGTTGTCAAGTCAGAGCTGATTAGATATAATATGTGATAGTTGTTAAATATGACATTATATTGATGTAGAATAATGTAGATATGTATAAATATAAATATAACTAAAAACGTGAGTTCTGTCCACATGAGTATATGTTTTCAATGAACGGTCACTGTTTTACCGACAGACGAGCTTTGTACCAACTAAATAGAATTTCTTTACATGTTTAATATTTATTATATCTTAATAGAATAATAATATTTATTATACCTAGACAGCTGTCACTTTCGACACATGTGCATAGAGAACTTTTAGAGAAATTTTAATTTAAAAAGACCCGCGCTAATTATTTTTTAAAAATCTTTTTTACCGAAAGTTGGTACCACTGTAGTTAATTACTATGCCAAAATCTGTGAACTAGTTTGTTTATTACCAAATTTATATAAAACAATTAAGTTTACTGCTAATTCTTATAAATAGTTGAACAAAATCAATTTCATTAAAACTAAGTGGAATATTTGACTGGGCAGCATATTTAGTCGACACGTTTCATTAAAAACTTCACCATGAAAACCATGGCTTTGACGTGGGGTGAAGAGGAGGGGAGGGGTGCTGCTTCGCTTAACGTAGAACCTCAAGTCGTAGCAGTAGCTGTAGATCGGCTACGAGTGTCTACGAGCACATACAAAACTAGTAAGAAAAATAAATCAAGCCATACTCATAAAATTAATTCAAATATTTTGAAATTTAAAAATGATATTTTGGAATTATTCAAAAATTACGTAGCATAGATTTTATATTTTATTAACTCGTAAATTTTGTGTCGATGTATTGTTTTTGTTAAGTAATTTTTTAGTTTAAATGTTATATCATGAAGCTTATTAAAGATTTGTTTTTAATATAAATATTGGTGTTCAAAAATTTCAATTCTACAAAAAGTTGATATATATTTATATATATATATATATTGCTAAGATAAGAAAAGAGAGTAATAAAGGAATAGTCTGCTAGTAAAGATTTTAATTTTAAAATTTGCTTTACCTTAAGATGTACTGGCTGATAGGACGTAAGTCACAACTGAGCACTGAAAACAAACTCCTGCTTTACAAATCCATACTTAAACCGGTATGGTCATATGGTATTCAACTATGAGGTACTGCATCTACCTCTAATATTGAAATAATACAAAGATTTCAATCTAAAATGCAAAGGATTGTCACGAATGCACCATGGTTTGTACATAATAACATAATACATCGGGATCTAGATATACCCACAGTTAATGAAGAAATAGTGCTTAGAACCAAAGCATACAAAGAGATAATATTTGAACATCCAAACAATTTGGCCAGCTGTCTAATGTCCAATAATTAGGTAGTACGCAGACTAAAAAGGAAAGTACCTCAGGACCTATTAACCAACTAATCAGAATCTAGGATCTATTAAAATTGAGTGATTAGTCGATGGGCACATCCCGCGCAAGACACTTTATTTACATACCTATCACTGAATGTCCTCTAAGCAGGACAGATATAACCTTAAGATAACCTCGCAGGGGGATCGATAGCTGCTAGTATCTTTTTATAATATACTTACATTTTCTATGATTTTTCTTCAGGTAAATCAAATTATAAAATTACACTCTCTACTGGTACACTATTGCTTTATTAGGTCCCCATGTTATAAAATACAAATGAGAAAAAACAATTATATATATATATATATATATATATATATATATATATATATATATATATATATATATATATATATATATATAATTTAAATCGTTCTATTGCATTGCTGTTAATCTTTTCGCAGATTACATTATTGCATAAATATATTTTGAAAACTTAAATCTATTAGATATCAAAAATAGCCCAGTCAAACTTAACACTCCATTAATAAAAGCTTCATTAATTTAGTTCCAACTTTTAATAAATTCTTCTAATTTTGGTTGGACTATATATTGAATCAACCAGCTTGGAGTGGTAATTTTTCAAACGCCAAATGCAGACGTCTTGCTGCAGACTGAGCACTCTTGTTCCTATCTCGGCATGTCCCCTTTCCCTCACTTTATTCCACCCTCCTCAACTCCTTCAGAATCTGACAACCCGTTCAAAGCTCTCCCACATCCTACCTCACTCCCTTCCGCCCCTGTAGTTCGCACCAGTTGTGAGTTAAAAGGCCTTCACTTATGAAAGGTGCTCCTTCCTTTATATCATGTAGTACCGCTGTTATTCTTGCACTAGGTTTTTTAATATACCGCTGTGTTAGTGTATTGGTTCGTATCGATATGGATGATGGAGACTCCTTCTAAATTTCTGACGACGTCTGGAAATGAACGCTGATATGAGTATGTCCATTAAATGAAGTTCAGAGAAATCAGAAATAATATAAAAAATATAAGTATTGAAAATTATTTAATTAGCAGAAATGTGGGGGGGAACGTCTCGTGTTGAGAATTTGTGACCTTTTGAAGCCTGTTGTGAGCCTTTAAAATTATTGAGGTTAAGGTTAAAATGAAATTATTTTTTTTCAACTTTTGAATATGTTTTTAAACGTACTTTTTCCCGCTGATTCCAAATCTGAAAACCATTTTAAAATATTTCCATTATTTAACCCTTAAAAGGCTTATATCTCGAAAACCGGAAGTGCCACCAAAAAATAAATTGCAGATATGAAATCAGCATTAATTTATACGTTAAAAACTATTATAAATTTTACAATCAGAGACCATCAATTTTTTATCAAATTTTAAAAGTAAAATTTAAGAAAAAAAAAATAAAATTAAAATATTTTATTCTCAACTTTTAAAAATGTTTTTGAACGTACTTTTTCCCGCTGATTCTAAATCTGAAAACCATTTTAATATCCATAATGGTATTACTATGTTTGAAACACAGGTTTCAGTATCGTTTTACAAATCATTAGTTTGCTGCTATTGGATAAATGCGATAATCTCAAACGTAAAATTCTTTTTTTCAATTTTTCCAAAATGTAAAAAGTACAATTCTTTTTATACACTTGTAACATTATAATATACGATGATGTTATTATTTTAAATAATTAATTGAACAACATCATGGTGCTTGTACAGATAGAGGGGTACGAGGGGATACACCCGATATCGATACAAGAATATATCAGTGCCGAACCAATATCATTAAAATAAATATTATTGATTGATGTTTGGCCAGAAAGCGAACAAACAATTTTAATTAATAACATTGCGTTTGACATTCTGAACGACATGCGGGTTGAACAGCTCCGGTACAGAACAATAACAACGCCGACGCCAGCGTCGATGTTGTGAGGCACCGGCATCGGCGTCAGCATCGGTAGGGGGTCCTGGAATTATTATTAACAATATTCATATACGAGTATGCACAGGTTAGTTGAAAATAGAAAAACCATAAATTAAAATCACTGTTTTGAAATTGATAAAGTTGACACATCAAATATCCAAATCGCAATATTATAGAAGTTATTAACAATTGAAATAGTCCTTTAATAATTAAAGGGGTAAAAATTTACAAAATATGACTTCTCCGTTGTCATTTGTCATCCTTTACAATCACTGTTAAACAAGAGAAGTGCAAAAGAGATGCAGAATTAAATGTCACAGCTATAGCAGCTGTTGCTTCGACCCATAATGTTTCAATATAATGTCGTGATATAAAACAAAAAATAAATAACATTATTTATTATATACAAACGTGTTTGTGACGTCATCAACTATTAGTATAAGAACTGGAATATGACAAAGTAAAGGAAAATTCAAACTGTAAATAGATATATATCCGTCAATTTTTAGATATTTAATAAAATAAGAACGCCAACATATACTTATTAACCTATATTTCAATAAAGAATTAAAAAGTCGAACTATATAAATTGAGTTTTCAACCTAGTTTCAAGTTTATTAGAGAACTAGAACTAGAAAATATAGCAATATTCATTTTCAAAACTTATTTTTGCGGTTCCAACTCATTAAAAGTCAGTGGAAGAAAGCTTAAAATGTAGATACGTTATTCATCTAACTAATTGCAGCTTTAGATTTTGATCCGCGTTTATAGTTACTTACATAAAACGATTTAAACATAAAAAAACATGGTTTTTTTGATAATATTTAACCTGCTGTATAGTATCGCCATTTATATTTCGCGAATCAAATAATGGCCAAGTATCGGTTCACCTTAAATTGTTTATAAGCAAACATAATCATAAACTAGCGGTAGTGGTGTAGCGCGCATATATGAGGCCACAACACCATAAATACTGTCAATAATGTAGGAGGTTATCGATGATAGGATCAGAGATAGACCGACGTTAAAAGAAAATGAATTAAATTAATAATCGAACACAAATAAACTATGAGTATACTTTTTTTAATGTAGTCCAACATTGTTTTTGTTCTGCCTTTTCCCATCTCTACATCCGTGCTACGCTTCTACGGGTGCTACGGTGCTACGAACTCTACAGCACTCAATGGCTGTGATCGAGAGGTTTGCTGCTGGTGACTTACTCAATAGAGAACTATAACTGAACCCTGTTGGTAGCGTCGGTGCTAGTGTCATGTCAGCTACAAAGAATTGTACCCCAGGGGTAAAACTGACTTCACTAGGGCACAAGAGTCAAAGAGAGGTAACTCCCACCCCATCATCGCAACTAGGGGAGGCTTACTGTGTTCAGTTTATATTTTGGGTCATCATTTTCTATGTTAGAACATAATTTATTTCTTGTAAATATCATTCAAGTATATTTGAAGAAGTATTTAATTTTTTTGTAAGAAATTTTTTAACATTTTGATATATATATATTTATTCATATAGCATTCTTTGATACAGCTTCACTGTAACAGAAGTCATTTTGTGTTAATTCTGACGTGCAATGTTTTAACATGAGGACCAATATTGATAAAGGAATAGTGTGTCAGTAGAGAGTTTAATTTTATAATTTGTTTTACTAGAAGATGAACTCACATAGGGTGTGTCGAAAGCTGCTAATAATAAAGTCAAGTTTTCTATGATAGAAGGGTTGTTTAATTCAACATATTCCTAGTAATTACATGGCGATTCTAAATCCTCACCTAGAATTGTTTTATATGTATTATTATATATTATGTCTATTATATACAGGGTGTTCCAAAATTCAACGATAAGCGGGCACCGGAGGGAGGTCCTGCTCATGACTACACGAGAAATAAAGAAAAAAAAAAAAATCTTTCGAAAATCGAAACACCTTAAGATATTTTTAACTACGATGACCACAATTTTTCAAATATTTCTGATTTTTTTTTGTATCGGCAACCTAAATAGCACTGCTATCCACCACAACCATTAAAAATCCCAGAATGCTAATAGTATTTACACAAAAATTAATCCAAATTATTTTTTTCCTAAGTTTTTTAAAGATTTTTACTTTTTAGTCCCCTTTAACTAACTCATCGTGGTGTAAAAGAAAAGTATGAACACTACTATGCCAAGTTTTTTTAAAAATTGGCGCAACTCTTCAGGATTCCAAAATAGTATAATACTCCAGTAAAAAAAATTATGCATACTATTTCTAAAGGAGAACCATATTTCATAAATTGTTCTTGTTGATAGTTATCACTTTTACAATACCCAAAAGAGGTTTTTTATTGTTGAATGAATTAAAAAAAAAAGGTACAAACGATTTTTCATTTATTATTCATCAAATTTATTACATTACAGTAAATGTTCAAATTATTTCCCACTGGCATTAATAACTTTAACTTCAGATGGGTCCGTGGATAAAGTAATAACACTAATATCTCGAAAACAATGACACTCGGCATAGTAGTGTACCGGCCTATAATACTAATAAGGCCTACTATTAAATTATTTTCAAGATTGACATCGATGAAGCTATCGGAGAGTCTCCACAACATTTTTCTTCAGTATCAGTTAGTAGGTGAAATATGTTATACCAGTAGAAACGCTAAAAAAATATTAATTCAAAGTACACACAAACACTGGCACTGCGTAACCCGTAAAGCTTTAAATCTACAAAGAAATCCTTTCTCCATCAGGCGCCCTTCCCCCCCTCCCCTCTACCCAATCCTCCCATCGAATATTCCGACCATACCCCCACCACTTTTCCATATCCATACGAGTTGTAATATGTAGAGAGCACTAGTAGCGCCTCTAGCGGCTGTCACCTGCAGCTTCCAATTTGTTTCTCTCAATAATATGAAGCATCAAACGCACACACCGGTACCGGCACCGGTTTACGGTTTACGGTTACGGTTCTTGCATGGTTCTACGCCTCCGTAACAGTGCTACGTTCTCAGAAAGCTCTAAGCTTTAAGCTACGTGTAATACAACCTATACAACTTGGTATAATCACATTCAAAAGTATTTTTAAAATTAATTATGTTTCTAGTACTATATAAAATAAAATATTTCTATTTATAGAATGTTTATTTTTTTTTATTTAATTTATTTAACGTCGGCCTATTTCCGATGCTGAGTCCTATCACCGACGGTTATAGAATGTTTAATATAGTACAAATTACGAGAGTTTGCTAGTGACTCATGCTTAATTTAATTTTTGAATTGGTCAAGTTCGTGGGTTAAGGGCTAAACGATCAAAAAGCATATTTTCGGTAATGTTTTTTGAGGACACAGTTAATATATAATTATTTCTATAATTACTACATGATAAAATAACATTTAAAGAATACTTTGTAAAATTTTCATAAATAAATATCAAGAAATGAGGCATTGACAGCGAATCTCCGCAGACGTCACAAAAGAAAGTAACATTGTGGTACCACTCATAACTAATCACTGGATTATCTGAAATCGAAAAACCAAAATGATTTCATTAGTTGATAAGTTTCTGCAGGTAACGCTGTCGAGTTTTTTTTATATCATTGATTTTTCAATTTTTTACAGCACTTCAAAGTCAAAATACCAATTCTTCATGAAGAAAATCAGAAACTTTGTTATTTTAAAATACGTTAAAATTAAAGAAAGACAAAAAACTCGACAGCGTTACCTCGGCATTTATGTAAAGAAAAAGTGTGCGAAATTTCAAAAGGATCGGTGCACTAGATTTTGAGCTAAAGAGGGCACCGTCTCTGAAAAAGCTAAGTGTGAAAAATACGCGTTTAACAGTTGCAAAGAAAGACGAAACCAGACCAGAAAGGTGAAGATTTAAAACTCTATATCTCCGACAGTTTTACTCCAATCGACTTCAAATTTTCACACAATAAACTTAATATGTTCTACATTAATAATAAATAAATTAAAAAAGTTGAAACTTTACCCCTCCCCCTCTTAATAAAAAAAGAAATACAACCAATCTACAAACGTACTCGTATTTATAAATTAAAAATTATGTATTACAAATGTTTATAAATGTATATATTGTTTCTAGTGCTAATAAGTATTTTGCACGGTAGGTACATTTGTTTGAGCCTACTATTAGCATTAGACAGATATTGCATTCTCTCACAGCATCAATACGATTTTCTGTAAAGATTTAAATTTACTTTCAAAATATCAAACGTACTAATAGCGTTCTGAATGCATTTTAATAGCGAATATTAAAAGTACGACACGTGTTCACCAGATGTCACTCTCATACACCCCCTTTCCCCCCCCCCCAACTTCACCATACTTCTAAAACCACCCTTTTCTCCTGATGACTGCCTCGCCAAGCATTGAATGCCAACTGAGTGCTGAGATTCTCGTATTTTCGGTCGCGACGAGATGAAAACTATTGAATTCTTGTAACGGTATGCGTTCACAAGTCCGCACTGCTCGCATTGGATGTAGTGTATGACACGCGGAAGAGAACAGAAAAGAATGGATAAAATTCATAAGTTCAAATATAATACAAGAGGATTTAGGAGAGATAGATACTGGAATACATACGAGAAAAAGAGACGAAGAGGAATGCTGTAGATACTGAGAAAATAGAGAGGAAAGAATGTGTAAAGTGTGCTGGAAAGAAATAGAACCGCTGGAGCACATGTAAGAAAAAGTAAAAGGTGAAAAGAAGATTTTGCAGTTATTAAAGGGAAAAGGTGGATGGCGGAGATAGAGAGAAGGAGCGATGAAAGAGAAACAGGAGGAAGAGTAGCAGGAAGAGAGAATCAATAGCGATTTAAATTTATCTCTTTTGTTTGCATTTTTTTTTTCTTTTGGAAGTATTGCGAATGGATAGATATTATAATATAATTAAGCACAAGCATATGTAATTTAATGATTTAAGGCGGAAGAATGTAGTGTCTAAAGCCTCCTTCTCACTCACTGTTTTGATATTTAATTTACTATTTTTATTTAATATTGTAATCTAGATTTCAGGTTTTCGTTTAAGCATTCCTTTTCACATTTGTGTTTTAATTTAAGTTTAGTTAATTTAGTTGGTGCGCATGCATCGTTAGTAATATAAATTTTACCAGTTCGACAAAATTGTATGTGAAATAAATAAAATTGCTATTTTTAATAACAATTAGTAATAGAAATTGTTTTCACTTCTATATTTTTCAAAAACTGACATTAAACTTCTTTTAAAAGTAAATCCTACTGCATTTTGACAGATTACCACATTTTGGAGGTTATAATATAATATAGTTTTTCTTAATTTAATATTTTTAATTTAAAACATTAATAAAACATAAATTTAATTAAAAATGGTACTGTGAATGACTATGCGTATTACAACATGCTATTTAAATTTAATACAAAATTAAATTAAAGTAGTGAGTAGGAATGATATTTGATGCAAAACATTAAATTAAAAATAATAATTTGTAAAGCCAATGCGTTTGATACAAGCAGCGCGGACCAGTGAACGCTTGTCTTTGCAGGTATCTCTAATACCGACAAGGAGTCTTTGCTTCACTATTGTTTCTTCAATACTGACGCTTATTCTTTCGTTCTTCATTCGTCTGGTGCCATGTGTTACTCTGGTTGCCTGCTGAATTTCGTGCAGGCTCATTCTTTATTGATTCGCTATTTCACTAGTAATTGCCGTTGCATCTGTTACCGAATTGTTTATGAATTAGAACGCCATCTGTGCTGTACGAGTATACACGACTCTCATATCATATTATATATTTGATATTTTGATTTCGTATCATCTGAATAAAATGCTGCAGCATTTAGTAAATTTTATTGGACCTTGTGTGACAGTAAAGGCATTTACTTTTATTTGCTGAACAGTGAACACCCAAGACTTACTTAATTAATTAGGATTATTAGGATTAGCCATACAACAGAAATAATTAAACGTACTTTTTCCCGCTGATTCCAAATCTGAAAACCATTTTAAAATATTTCCATTATTTAGCCCTTGAAACGCTAATATCTCGAAAACCGGAAGTGCCACCAAAAAATAAATTGCAGATTTGAAATCAGCATAAAATTTCACGATAAGAACCGTTATAGATTTTACAATCGTAGGCCATCAATTTTTTATCAAATTTTAAAGGTAAAACCCTAAAAATAAAAATATAATGCAACGTTCTGTCAAAGTTTCAAGTCAATCGACCGACTACTTTTCGAGTTTTGCCAGCACAGACATAGGCAGGGCGAATTTTTATTTATAAAGAAGAAGATTATGACAGTTTTAACTTTACCCTGTAAAAAGAAATATGAATTTCAATATTTTTTACTCATTTTATTTAAATATAATTACACAAAGTTTTACACATTATTTTGTGCCTTAGTTCTAGAAATTGATGCAAATCACTAAATTAAAAAAACTACAAATAAAAATTTATTTAATTTTTTTAAGGAAATCAACGGAATTCGTTGATATTATTAGGGTGGGGAATCAGAGGGGTTGATTAGTAACTTCCAGGGGGACATGCCTTAAGGGTGCACGCAGCGAATTGTCCATTGGCCATGCAGGTGCAGTCGTTGCACTGATATTTAAAATGTGAACCAGGGACACATGTAAAGCCGGGGGTGTTCACCTCTGAAAATTTGAAAAAGAAAATATTTATTAAATTGTATAGACTGTGGTAACTAAAAAATTAATGAGAGGTAATGAGATGTCTAATTATTGTGGGAATTTGAAGTCGATGAGGGTAAAACTGTCGGAGATATAGAGTTTTAAGTCTTCACCGCTCTGGTCTAGTTTCGTCTTTCTTTGAGACTTTTAAACGCGGTTTCTTACACATAGCTTTTTCAGAGTCGGTGCCTTCTCTAGCTCAAAATCTACTTCACCGATTCTTTTAAATTTTTGCACACTCTTTCTTTACATAAATGCCGAGGTGGCGCTGTCGAGTTTTATTTCCTTTTTCTAATTTTAACGCATTTTAAAATAACAAAGTTTCTGATCATTTTCATGAGAAATAGATATTTTGACTTCTAAGAGCTGTAAAAATTTAAAAAATCAATAAACTAAAAAAATCTCGACAGCGTTATCTGCAAAAACTTATCAACTAATGAAATCCTTTTGGTTTTTTGAATTCAGAAAATCCAGTGATGAGTTATGAGGGACACCGCAATGTTACTTTTCTTTGTGACGTCTGCGGAGATTCGCTGCCATTAACTCATTTCTTGATATTTATTTATGAAAACTTCACAAAGTATTCTTCAAATGTTATTTTATCATGTAGTAATTATAGAAATAATTATATACAAACTGTGTCGCCAAAAAACATTATGGAAAATATGCTTTCTTATCGTTTTGACCTTACCCCCCTTAAAACGAATGCTAAATAAATTTAAATTTCTTCACTACAGAAACACAAATCAAATTGTTACAAAATTTATTTATTTCCAAAGCACAAACTATGCTAATAATATAACTAAACAGTATAATTAATATCTCTATTTGAAATTAGTTCTACACTACAAATTTCTAATTACACTTTTTACAAGATATATTTGTTCATTTGTCTTCTATTTCCTCTTCCAGTGTGTCTTAATAACTTCCAGGGATACAATATTTGAAGGTGCAGCCGGCCCTTCCGTTAGCGCCGCAGATACACTGGTTGCATTCCCATTTAAATGAGGCGCCAGGCGTACAACTTTCGGGAGTGTTTTGAGCTGAAAGCGTAATTCAGAATTTGCTTCTGCTTTTAAAAAAATTCTTCACATTAGATTCTCGAAAATTCTAAACACAACTAGATAATTCCAAGCTTCATTTCCTACTTCTCTTGTAGAAATTATCTTGCAACTAGGTTACTGCAAACTAACTGTTATATTACATCACTTTTTCTACCTGTGTATTTACAAATTTACAAAGAAAAAGAAATTTGTTCACAATTTATCTTTCTTTTAGAAAACCGATTATAACTTATAAACTATTAGTTTTTTAAAAAAATGTTATTCTTTATACATTTTGCGTAATTTAATTAGCTTTCATTTGCCGTAAAAATAATTAAAATGCGTTAACCGATTCTTTAGATATCGCATCTATACGTTAGAGGTGTCCGCCATTTTGAATCCAAAGTGGAAAACTTTAAGCAACCATTTCTAAAATTTATCTACTCAATAAATTCTTTCACTGTACCAAATTCACATGCTTAGTGAAACACGAGTTATGTACATGATATGCTATTGAGAGAACTTATAATATGTCAAAATAAAGATTTATGCAGTTTCTGGATTATTGCCTTGCATTCCGAAGTTAAATAGTTATTTATCTTGGCTAAATGTAAAATTTTATAACATTTAAGGGTATGTCATATACTCCAGCTTATATAAAGGAAAAGAAACAAAAAACACAAGAAGAAAAGCAAAAGAAAATGAGAAGAACGGTAATGGGTATTGTGAAGTAATAGAGTAAAACAATCCAACGTTGGACGCATCGTATGGTTGATGCTGAAACTTAAACTGAAGAAGTTCGGGCTGTTGTCGATCTTTTGACGCGCATCAAAAGAAATTTTTTACCCCCACCACACACTTGATCCACATGTCATGCACTGCTGCACGAATCGTCCAACAAAGGAAGATTTTCTACTTAAACGTTTCTTTGTTTACTTGAAAGTTTTTGTTAAACAGTGTCAGTGTGATCAAACATTCGTTCCTCCGTGTAGTAGGAAACTTGCCATGTCAATCTTTCAATATTTGAATTACACGTTAGAGGCAAGCATTTGAATCAAACGTTCAACGCATCGTTTGGTGTTGGTTTAAGCGAGAGAAGGTACAGAGAAGAAGAAAAGAAAGAAATCGGGGAAAAACATAAAGTTTAAAATGGTTAGATAGCAGATTAGACCACAGAAAGAGGGACACGAGGAAAATAAGAAAAAACTGTAATTTCACTAAGTTTAATTGGAGTCTATTTAATACTTTCAATTTTATTAATGAAACGTTATTATCGATTTGGTCTGGGGAGAATGAAAATTCTACCAGCATGAATATGAATATGAATAGAAATTAATTTCTTGAATATTTGAATATTTACCAGCTTGTCTCTTTTGCCTATTTTCTCCTGGAGGGCAGGCACGTCTGGTGCAGATATATCCGGAACCATCAGCAGAGCATCTGCAATTGTTGCACTCCTAAAAAATATATTACAAATGTATATTTATTTGAGCATAATATATAGGTTCTTCCAAGAAGAACTGCCATTTTAAATTTCGCACCATTTTTGTCAACTATCAACAACAAGTTTTTCCTTCAAATGGAATGGATTATGGAGCGTTTTGAATGGTTTTGAGCGTTAAAAAAATGAGGATTGCAATACTTGATTTAATAGCTCTGTAGCAAAAGCTATATCTACAAACAAAATACGTTTTTCATAAAAGAAATATATTCTAAATGATAATGAACATTGTTTATTTATTAAGTTAGGTTATGGTATGAGGAAAAGTGTATAAATGGCAGTTAAATATGATTTAAAATTAAGCTTATTTAACATAATTATATAATAAAATAAAATCTTTAATTATTAAAGAGGTTCAACGTTATAGAACATTCCAAGACATATCACGTCCGCCAAGTTGCTATCTCTTCTATACAACAGAGCGTAGAAAAATAACTGACCTACCCTAAATAGTAGAGACATGTTACGTCATAAATATGGCCGACATCTGTAGCAGTAAAACTACAATTCGAATTTTAACATTTAGATATTTAATAAAATAGACACGCTAATATATATTTATTAACATCAATTTCTGCAATATTGTCACTTTACATTTAGTGTCCTCATTTCATAGTACGTATAAACGTGAATAAACGTAAGGCGGCACTTTGATACAGGTATGAAATACGTACTTCTACGGTACAGCGTATTGCAGTGAAAATATTGTCACAGTTCATGATAAAGTATACAAATGCGACTACTCCCTACTGAAAAAATCGGTACCTAATACTTACATATCGCGTTTGTGAGTTGGGCTCGCAAGGTCCTTGAGGGTAAGCTGTAATAAATTAAGAAAAACAAAAATGTATTTCATTGTATATGATTTGCAAAATAGATAAAGTGATACAGCGCTGCCATCTTACCGGTAGATCTTTTATTTCTGGGACTATCAACTAGAAATCCGCAGCCTCTTCTGGTACACATGTACCCAGTTCCTGTTTGGTCACAAGTGCAGTCATTACATTCCTGGATAAAGAATTTATAATGCAATACAATTAGAATTATTTGGTGCGGATCTTAGCTAAAGCAATTTATAATTTTTAATTTAATTAAGGTATATATCTATACTACTCACTCATCCAGTTCTACTCTAGTCTATTTTACATTTGTGACATTATAACTTACATAATATGATACAAATGTTGAAAAATATAATACTATCTTGCAAATAAAATTGTATCAAAGACTTAAACCTAATGTACTTTATTAATTTTTTGAGTTACATTTACTTACATATTTCGTTTTGCTTCCAGGTTGGCAAGGTCCTTGGGGATATCCTGAAAATACAACAAGATATGAAAAAACTACTTCAAAAGAACCTATTTTCTTAAAGATTCTTGTTTCTAGAAATACTCAGTTAAAACAGTTTGTCAAAGATGTCAGCACTGACAGATTACAGCGACCATTTATTAAATTACCTTCACGTTTTTGCCTTGGAGGTCCACCACAGATCTGTCTTGTGCAAATGTAGCCAGAGCCATCTAAAGCGCATCTACAATCATTGCATTCCTGGAAAACAAATTATATATTAGTCAAGAACTATACCGTAACATAGAAAACTATTTAATATTGGTTAGAACCTTAGGTAAGAATTTTTTAATTTCATTATTTATATATTGTAATTATGATACGTACATATTTTGTAATGGTGTTCGGCTCGCAAGGACCCTGAGGATATCCTGTAAAAAGCGAACAGTATTTATTAAAAAACTATTCATCATTTACGCGAAAAGATAACTTCCTGTTAAGAAACCTCAAATGCATGTAAACCCTTTTTCTATTTATTAATAGAACTGGTTAAATTTTGTGTAATGGGAGAATATCCATCATACTGGAGTTCGAAATTACTACTTTTTATTTTAATGGGTGTTCTCATTTTTTAATGGTCGATTTTTCAATTGTTGATTGAAATTGGTGTTAATAAATGTGTACTGGCATGCCTATTTTATTAAAGATATAAATGTTGACGGAGATATAGCAATTAAAAATTTGAATTGTAGTTTGAAATGTATTTTAACGTCAGGTTTTTGTTGAGTAGGTCAGTGCTGTGGTAATGTGTTGTAGCTGTTGGTAGTCGAATAATCAAGTCATAGAATAATAAGTTTTTCTTTTATTTAACCCTGCTAAGGCAGATATAATATTGAAATTTTATTGTTCTTTGAAATAGCTGTAAATAATATTTGATATTTTGATATACTAGTATATATATTTTCTTCTTTTATTATACCTATTATATTATTATAACTAATTAATATAAACTTTAAGTTAATTGAAAATATAGCAATATTAATTTTCAAAACTTATTTTTGCGGTTCCAACTCATTAAAAGTCAGTGGAAGAAAGCTTAAAATGTAGATACGTTATTCATCTAACTAATTGCATCTTCAGATTTTGTTCGCGTTTATAGTTACTTACATAAAACGATTTAAACATAAAAAAACATGGTTTTTTTGATAATATTTAACCTGCTGTATAGTATCGCTATCTATATTTCGCGAGAAAAAATGACCAAGTATCGTTTCACCTTAATATAAAAAAGTAAAAGTTTACATTACGTTTTTTTGTTACTTAAGTGACATCTCTTGTTGAAAGATCTTTTATTTGAGAGTGTTCATGTACTTGTAGTTAAAGGCGTGTGTTTTGGAAGGGGTGCACTTATAATAAAATCACAAAATACTTTTTCATGTAAAATTAATATTTACTATAAAATTATTTGATGACGTTTGTTATACCGGCTGGGAATCAGATAGGAGTTAAGAGAATGAAATTTCAATTAAATTTGGACTGGGTATACACTGGTTATATACAGGTAGTGATCTAATTGAAAATAAATTCCGTAAATATGAGAAATATTCATCTGTCAAATGTTATTAAAGATAATAAAACCACCAGATAATGCTCAACATATATATATATTTATATTTTTATTTATATATTATAATTACACTGTATTCATCTACATCATATCTATGGTTATCCACATAAAGTTGATTTCTTCTCATCCAATCCCGCTGTAAATAATTTATATTTAATTTTAATTTCAAGCACAAATGGGGTTAAATTTACAAAAGTACTCAGTGACTTATTTTGCAACTTTTTCTCTGACGTAATGCGTCGTGAATTAGACTAATGTGATGACGTCAAAGAAAAAAATACAAAATAGATGCCTATTTCGCTATTTGCTTTCCTAGTAAACAATTTGTCCACACCCGTTCTCATGTGATGGCATTGTTATAAGCTACAAATGCCGAAAGCGTTTCACATGCGGACTTCAAAGTGAAACTTCCACCACAATCTGTGACAGTTCACCAAAGTGTTTACTGGGTTCGCTATTTATGTAGAAGCTTGATATAAAATGATAACAATTCTGCCCCAAATTAGCCACATTGGGGGGTTGGTAAGGTCAAATCGATACATAGAAGAATATTTTCGATAATGCTTTTTGACGACATAATTATTTCTATAATTACTACATGATAAAATAACATTTAAAGAATACTTTGTGAAATTTTCATAAATAAATATCAAGAAATGAGCCATTGACAGCGAATCTCCGGTGACGTCACAAAAAAAAGTAACTCATAACTCATCACTGGATTATTTGAAATCAAAAAACCAAAATGATTTCATTAGTTGATAAGTTTCTGCAGGACACCCTGTTAAGTAACCCGACAGCGTTACCTCGGCATTTATGTAAAGAAAGAGTGTGCAAAATTTCATTGCGGATCGGTGCAGTAAATTTTGAGCTAGGCTCTGAAAAAGCTAAGTGTGAGAAAACGCGTTTAAAAGTTTCAAAGAAAGACGAAAGCAGACCAGAGAGGTGAAGACTTAAAACTCTATATCTCCGACAGTTTTACTCCAATCGACTTCAAATTTTCACATAATAAACTTAATATGTTGTACATTAATATAAAATAAATAGAAACCTTACACTCACCCCCCCCCCTTATGGACGTTCACGAGAAAATCTCTCTCTCTCTCATCACTTTTTAAAGTTTTAAAGTTAAGATTTGTAGCAACTGGAGTGAAAAGACTGTAACAGGGTGCATATTTTCTCTTTTTTTTTAGGTGCCAGTAGTTTTTAAAATATTCAACTTAGATTTTTTTAAATATTTTTCTGATAACTATTATGACTTGTTCTATGACCCACTTCTGGCTTGATGTCGGTTTCTGGGACACCCTGTATATATGAGATGTTGAACCGTGATAATCGCTTTTCCATAAAGAAAAAAATTTACTTTCCACAATGTGACATATAATCTGGGACTAAATTGCTGCGGGCTACAAAAGAAATTTACTTGTAATAATTTTTTCCCGGTACATGCGGTTCCTCGGGGTTGGGGCCTGGGCCTGGCTCTGTGCCTGAGCAGTTTTTCCTACTGCAGAAATAAGTTCCAGCAGCACACACGCAGACGTTACAAGTCTGATAAAAACGCATTAGTGAAAATAATAACATTATAATATCATATTTTTGCGACCATACCTGTCTTATTAATAATCGTTTAGTACTCCGTTTGCAATGAAATCCACTTGCTGTAAAACTTCCAACTGGTAAATGCCACTCAGCTGTAACAACATTCATTTGGAACACAAATACACAAAATGTATCTTTTCTAATCTATGTTTGTTGATCTTTATTAAAACGCGTTTAAATGGTTGCACCAGTTCAGGGGCTAATTGAATTTTTTTTTTCATACATTCAAAATGTATGGTAAATCTGGCTGATAAAATGGTCTTTAAGGAAATATTGACAGGAATTAGCAAGGAATATATAGGGGAAATAGAAAAGTTCCTTCCGCTGTTATCAATTGAAATTAATATGTAGTATATAGGCGAAGGAAAGAGGTGGATGCCGGAAATAGTAAAAAGGAAAGAAAAAACAGGACAATAAATAAGCTCGTAGCTGGGTTGTATAAGGAACATAAAGAGAGAGGAAGTACTAAAAGAGGCAGTGAAAGGAAGCAGGAGAAAGAAAGAAGTAGCGAGGAAACAGTTAAACTTCAGTCCAGAAAAATAGAGGATTTGCGTAAAGGAGATAAGGACAAAAGGTGGATGACGGAGATAGAGACAATAATAAAATAGTAAAGGTAGAGAGTCAAGAGAAATAGTAAAGTAAGAGAGTCAAGAGGAAATAGTAAAGATAGAGCGTCTATGCCTGTAATAGACATAAGTGGAGAAGTGAAAACGAAGAGAGAAGGCAGGAAGGATAGTGAAAAGATAATAGAGGGTTTTGTCGAGAGGAGACAAAGAAGACAAGAGGTGATGAAACGGTGAGAAAGAAGGAGGAGTAAGGAATATGAAGAGAGTTTGAATTTATATAAAAAAGAAATGTATTAGGAAATATAATACTGTAGATTGTAAAGAAAAAGGGCGCACAATTAATATAATAAATATAGCATATAAAATTACCAATTAATCAAATGTATAAACAGAGCTTTCAAGTAAAATACGATGATTTTTAAAAAATAAAAAAAAAAATAAAGTCCTAACAAATATAGTTTGAAACGTACGAGTTTTTGCGGGGTTTTGCAACTGGGCTACTCAAATATAATATTAAGTAATACTTATAATTCAAATAAAACTTAGTTTTATGTTATTTTTTGATACTGATTGGCTAGCAGGTCGGTTGGAACGATTCCATGACCCCAATGTACGTTATCAAATATTTTTCTAATCGTGAACTTCTGTTATCAACATTTAAACTTTAAACTCCAAATCAAATAACCTAATTAAGTAGTTCTTATGTAACATTTACCATATTTATCACTACTAAGTCATCAAAATATTTAGAAATAGCGAAAAAAAATTTAATTCGTGGCAAATATTCAATATTATTTTTAGTTTTTTATTGTGTTTACGTCGTCCTGTTTTTTGACCTATTCTAGTTTTTGGAAGCAGTTTTATAGAGGCGTGGTTTATATCAGTATTTAACAAAACTAGTGCTTTATTTTGTAATATTTTCTCTGATGACATGCGTCATGCAGTGGACTAGTGTGAATCACTTGTTTGTTAATATTGGCAAATGGAATTGTAGTAAACATGCAACTAAGGTCTTTTTTATTTAATGGGCTTGTGTCCTATGTTCTAATTTCTATAAAAGTGTACTACATATTGGTAAAGTGGGTTACTAGAACCTCAAATGTTCAATTATTTTTTAATAACTCCTTATATGTTAAGAGATATTAACAATTAAAAAAGTCATTATGTCTCTTTAATTATTAAAGGGATTCAACGTTGTACACATTCCAAGTGCATGTGACATCACAATCCTTGTGTATTTGTATTGGCAGAGATGTGCACAAATGCTTTTCAAAAGCATTTAAATACAAAATGCAAATACCTCGTTATTTTCCTGTTTCAAATACAAAATAATAAGGAATCAGTAAAGATGTACTAGAGTGATTGTCTTGTAGTAAAACAAATAATGAACGAGAAAATATGATAAACACTGGTGGGGTAACAAGAAGGATACTAAAATAATAGGCACATCTATCATTTTAAATTATTAAGACAATTGTGCAGATACTTTTAGATCATAGATGGTGCTAATGTTGGTGGGGTTTTAAGTTTATATTCAAAAAATCATATTTACTGATTAACACTATGAAGTAACAAAAATGAAAAAAGTATTTTGTATTTTCCAAATAGGAAATAGGTTTGTAAAAGTTTTCAAATAAAATATAAAATTAAATACTCTTAAAAGATATTTAAATACAAAATAGGTATTTACTATATTATATTTGTATTTTGAGTATATGTATTTGAAAAACGCACATCTCTGTCACACATGTCTAATTATTTTTTAATAACACCTTATATTTTAGGAGATATTAACAAATAAAAAAGTCACTTTGTCTCTTTCATTATTAAAGTGATACTATTTCGTATTTTATTATTTATTTCTTCTGACGTATTATGCATATCTAAAACATGCGATAAAACTGAAATTCAAATTTGATATAGCTATAACTCCATCAACATTTGAATCGATTATTAAAAAAACGACGAGTTGACAAGTCCGTACAAATTATAGTCATTTGAAATTAATTATTTATTAGTTAATTTACAAAAAAATGAACCAACCTCCAGCAGCGGAAGCAGCAGCCACGCAGACAACTCCGAACACAAAGATTACGTAAAATTTATTCATAATTACTCCTGATAATATCTGAGCTCGATTAATTACAACTATAAACTGTGCCCCACTTCGAAAGTACCGCGCTTTTATACCGACAAGTGACAATCAGCAGCGGGGCGTTACTTGTAGGTTCATGGCTGATGAATACATATGCTTATGCACGTATTACATACTCGTTTTTTAGACTTTGATGTGTTGTTATGAAAAACTGTAATAATAAATCCATGTTATGATATAAATTAAGAGAGAACAATCACGTCATAAATCATCAGACAAAATACAGCTGGATCGGTTTAGATCGTATAGACGTTTACCCTGTAAATAATTCGATTAAACTTTGAAAATCTGAGTGGAATCGTAACTAATTCGTTTAAAGTTCTTATTCATGATTTACATTTTCGCATTCATCTGACTATCTCGATACCTTAAAGCGGACATATCGATGTTGTTCTACTTTACATTTCTTTTTAGACTTCACAAAGGGAATACATAAGTAATCGAGATTTGCCCAACCTTCATAATATAATACTTCATAGGATACACAACCCAGCTATTAGTAGTGAATGACGTATTAAACGTATCTGTTGTATAAAAGAGATGACAAATCGTCGGATGTAACTTATTATGCATTGGAATTAATAACATTGGATCCCTTTAATAATTAAAGCGACAAAATGATTGTAATTATCTTCTAAAATATAAGAAGTTATTAAAATAGAAATCTGTATAAATAAACTAGCTTTAATTTCATGTCAAATTTTAATTCTATTTTTGCTCCCCGTGCCCCCAAATAATATTTTGAAATTTTGAACTTTCTTTTATTATTAATATACTTAATTAAGTTAAAATACAGAATATGAACTTTCTCCAAAGTTTCCTACCGGGCCACAAAATTTTTTCAACCCCCCTGAATTTCTAATTTTTGAAATATGTCAGCATTGAACACCGTAATACACATGCAAAATTTTAACTTTCTATCTTTTACGAATTAAAAGTTATACAGGAAAAAGTGATTATTTTTTTCCTGTTTTTCCAAAATTACGGGTTTCTAGGGAATTCAAGAAAAAATCCGGGGACGCCAAAAGTCTTAGAATTTTTTTCTCTACGAAATAGGAAATTTTCAGAAACATTGATGGAGCGGTTTTCGAGCCACCATACGAATCGCGTAAACATAAGAATATAAAAAAACAAACATATAAGAATATAAACATACACCTGGGACATTATAAACAAGAAGTTCCGTTTCATAGAAATAAAGTCAACCCATTTTACATAAATCGTTTTCACACACAAGAGAAGATGACATCATCGTCTGTTGTCAATATTTGCTGTTAACAAACACAAGTAATGTGTATTGTGTGTAGTATACAATCAGGCTGTCACTTCTCTACAAAGCAAATAACAAGTAATCGTCATACACACCGCACGAGCTGGTTCTGATTCTAAAGCCGGCTCCAAACGATACTACGAACTCCTTCCAACGTTGAACGCATCGTGTTAGAAGAAGTTCGGGCAGTTGTCGACCACCACCACACACTTGATCTACATGTCATGCACTGCTGCACGAATCGTCCAACAAAGGAAGGTTTTATACTTGAAAGTTTATTTATTTACTTGAAAGTTTTTGTTGAACAGTGTCAAACATTCGCTACACCGTGTAGTAGGAAACTTGCCTTGTCAATCTACTAATATTTAATTCACACATTTGAATCAAACGTTCACCGCATCGTCTGGAGCCGGCTTAATGCTGGTGGAAACCTATGACAAATGTGAATCCCTGAAGTATTGCCCAAGGTCTAATTGTTATGCATATATTTTAAAAGTATTTTTAACATTTCACAAGTTTTATTTGAATATTTTGTTGATAAAATTAATAGTCTACTTGCTAGTGTATATGTGCTGTGGACATTTGTGCGCATGCGTCAATAATTTATGTTATTTAAATTGAAATAATAATTACTTGTTTACTGTTCTATGCGCTATACTAATTCATAGTTACTATTTGGTTTTCTTTGGATCTTGCGTATATTTAACGTCCATTTGACGATGTGTTCGAGAGCACCACCCGTGTAGGCACACATAGTTCTTTTGCACGAATTATTTTTTTTTTTACGCGAATTCCAAAATAATTTTACTAGTATATAAAAATCTAAAAAAAATATTTTTTGATTTGACGTTTTGTAGATGTAATAAAGAATGAAAGATACCAGAGTTTTTGGCTTAGGATATTTGTTTAGGGTTAGATTTCATTTGTTGTCTGGAATTGATATTGACTTTAGGAATGTGAAATTTTCTATATAAAATATAGTATATAAAGCGGATGTTATTGTGGAATCGATCTCTAATAAAAAGATAGGCATCACAACATCATCTATGATGTTAATGAAAATAATGTGAGCCCAATTCTGAATAAACTTGCGCATAAATTTTCTTGACTTAAATGTGTATTTCTTCTTTTAATAAAAATATGGATGAAATTTGTTGACATATTTTGTAGAATTTATATATAATGGGTTTTCATAATTTTGTTTACACGGTTGAGCTTGTGACCTATGGCTTAATTTCTATAAAAGTGTACTATATATTGATAAAGTTGGTTACTAGAACCTCAAATGTCCAATTATTTCTTAATAACTCGCTATATTTTAGGAGATATTAACAATTAAAAAAGTCACTTTTTCCATTTAACTATTAAAGTGATACAATGTTATAGAAAATTCCAATACATGTAGCGTCACGTCCACTAAGTTACAATCTCTTTATACATATAGCAAATAACTGACCTATATCTTAATAGTGCGACATGTTACGTCATAAATATGGCCGACATTTATAACCTAAGTTTTATTTTGTTTAAACGAATTTGTCAAAAGTTTGTTAGACGAATGGTTGACATCGATTCGGCTTCGAATCGAATCAGAAAACAGCACGATTAATCGAATAATATCTAACTATAAAATAATTCTCAAAAATTAATGGTGACCCGTTTATTATTAAATTACGTTATATTGTTCGTGGAATCAATTCATTTACAAACATTCTGTGGGTTATTTTATTTTCCCAATTAGCGTTTGAGTATTATCTACATATAGCATCACTCATTGGATATTAATTGTTTAATTCAGTGGTTCTCAAAGTGTGGGGCGCGACCCCCAAGGGGGGCGCAATGAAAACTCAGGGGGGGCCCAAAGCTTGGTTGAAAAATGAATTAAATTTACTTACAAAATAATAAAGCAAACTTTTTATTTTTAAAATTACAACAAGTGTATAATTTTTAGTCAACGTCGTAAGAGTGCAGAACATTTAATTTTAAATTATCAGAAAATACAGAAAAAAGATGCAAACCTTCTGCAATGGACTGAAAAGGTGAAAAGCTTTGTAATGAAGCTAAGTTTGTACGAGTGCGGTCTGAAAAGTGACAATTTGGAGCTATTTCCTAATCTTAAAATTATGATTGAAGAAATGGATCTCAAAACTATTCCAACCAATGCAAAGAAATGCTTTCTTAATCACTTAGAAATCCTCAAATCTCGTTTTAAAAAATATTTTAATGAGAACTTGGATGGTTTAGCATGGATTCAAAACCCGTTCAAACCATCAGTCGATGAGTGCTCCCTCAACATGAAGGAAAAAGAAAACCTCATTGACCTCCAAGGTGACACTGGGCTTGAAATGAAGTTTAAAGAATCTTCTCTCACATGCTTCTGGATTGGTGTATAAAAGGAACATCCAATTTTGAGTGAAAGGGCATTGAAAATACTCACTTCATTTGCCACCACTTATTCTTGTGAAACTGAGTTTTCTGCTCTAGCTGCCATGAAGAGTAAATATCGCTCAAGACTGGATGTGACCTAGGAACTAAGAGTAGCGTTATCAGAACTGACACCGCGTTTCAAGAAGCTATTTTAATTATTATTGCTTTGAATTACAAATATCAATTACGTACTATAGTAGCTAAAATAATTAAATAAATTGTAATTGTTTGTATAGAATTTGTTGTTTGATTACGATTAAACCTATTGCCCCATTAGAGTATGCATAGAATGTGCAAAACTTAACCAAATAAAAATTGACTGTAAAATGTCAAATGCGACTCCATCATAATTATATAGTACGCTTACATGTAGGGGGGCCCGGCTTACAGCTGGATTATGCAGGGGGGCTCGAAGTAAAAAGTTTGAGAACCGCTGGTTTAATTTATGATGTTAAACCAATAGATATTGAGTCACGGTTTTCTAGACAAGGTAAACACTTTGACTAACTCTGTTCAACGTGTGTTAGAGTGATGTTTACTTATGTAATTTATCTGTATTTGCGAAATAAACAAAACCTCGTTGAAAGTTATTGATATTAATGATTTATCTTTATATGGAATTGCGCATTCCATAAAAATACACCACAGTGTTACAGCGTAGTAATGAGCAGTTTAAAACGCCTTAGGATAGTCAACACGTTATACACCGTCAAGGACATGTTATTGAAAGAATGGGCTCATTTTTTAGAGGTTATTTTTCTTGTGTTTTATTGAAATATAGGTTAAAATATCATTCCCACTCATTGCTTTAATTTTATTTTGTATTTAATTTAAGTTGTTTAGCATTTGGCAATACACGTAGTCATTCACAGAACCATTTTTAATTTAATTTATTTTTTAAGTAGAACCTTACAAGATCCAATGTTTTAAATTAAAAATATTAAATGAAGAAAAACTATATTATATTATAACCTCCAAAATGTGACAATCTGTCAAAATGAAGTATGATTTATTTTTAAAAGAAGTTTAATGACAGTTTTTGAAAAATATAGAAATTTCTATTACTAATTGTTATTAAAAATAGGTATTTTAATTATTTCATATACAATTTTGTCGAACTGTCAAAATTGATATTACTAACGATGCATACGCACCAACTAAATTAACTAAACTTAAATTAAAACACAAATGTGAAAAGGAATGCTTAAACGAGAACCTAAAATCTAGATTACAATATTAAATAAAAACAGTAAATTAAATATCAAAACAGTGAGTGGGAATGAGTTTTAATATATGTATATTGGCGTTTTTGTTTTTTTAAATAATCAAAAGTTGACGGAGTTATAGCTATATCAAATTTGAATTTCAGTTTTCCCGCTTGTTTTAACTCTGCATAATGCGTCACAGAAGACATGCTCGCATTATTAATAATTTCATTTTATTTTCAATAGTGGACTTACCCAATTAGTGAATTGAATCAGTCGTATGTTATTCACGAGTTGTTGATGCTTTGCTTGTATTGATTTGACCTTTTCAACTCTTTTATGTAAAATATTTTCAGAAACTGAAATTACAGCTAAATGAACACTGCTCTTATCTTTAATGATTTCATGTTTCTGTCGTACTACTAAATTCCCCGTTCGATTCTCAATATTTGTTTGAAAACGAGTGACGTATATATATATATATATATATATATATATATATATATATATATATATATATATATATATATATATATATATTGTGTCCTATGTTGGCTATCAGAACCTCAAATGACCTCCTTATATTTTAGAAGATATTAACAATTTAAAAAATCCTTCTGTTTTTTTAATTATTAAAGGGATTCAATGTTATAGAAAATTCTAACACATACTACGTCACGTCCGACTATCTGTTTTATACAACAGAGAAGCAAGCAAGTGACACAACACTTAGAGAATCAGCATTCGGACTTCGATACATACAGATCGGTTAAGAAATCTAACAATATACAAAGTGCGACAGCATAACTTCCTTTCTATTCAGGCGGTTGATGTCGTAGCGGAGCGCTAGTGGTCTCGTTCGAGAGGCGGGACAATAAAGTTTTGTCCCAACACAGTACAGATTTGGCTCTTTTATCCAGGAAGAAATTGCTAACATAACGCCTGCTATACTATCACGAGTCATGACAAACGCCAGAAATAGGTTTACTCAGTGTATGGAGAATGGGGTACGTAACCTCCCTCATTTGATATCCAAAACTAACTAAAATTAAATTTTATGGATGTGCCTACATTATAAAAAACAAATAAACATTTTCTTTGAAGAGAGAAGAAGTACTAAAAGAGGCAGTGAAGGGAAGCAGGAGAAAGAAAGAAGTAGCGAGGAAACAATTAAACTTCAGTCCAGAAAAATAGAGGATTTGCGGAAAGGAGATAAGGACAAGAGGTAGATGACGGAGATAGAGACAATAATAAAATAGTAAAGGTAGAGAGTCAAAAAGAAAGAGTAAAGTAAGAGAGTCAAGAGGAAATAGTAAAGATAGAGCGTCTATGCCTGTAATAGACATAAGTGGAGAAGTGAAAACGAAGAGAGAAGAAGGCAGGAAGGATAGTGAAAAGGTAATAGAGAGTTTGTCGAGAGGATACAAGGAAGGCAAGAGGTGATAGATGAACATACAGGCAACAAGGAAGGAGAAGCAGGAAACGGTGTGAATAAAGGAGGAGTAGGGGACGTGAAGAGAGAGGATCAAGAAAAGAAGAAACAGAAAGTACTATTCAAAGTAGTAATTTTTATGTTATTTAGAGGATAAATATTAAATAGTATTTTGAGTAAACAAGACCGTTTTGTAAGAGATTCCGAACTGTATATTTATTGTATTAGTTAACGTTCTTTTGTTATTACTAAAATAATATCAAGTAAAAACATTACATCTAGTTTTCTAACTCTAGACTTCTAGATACTTAATCTCAATACTTTCCCTTTTTTCTTGACTCTATATACAGAATTGAACAATTTATAAACTTAAATTACTGGAATATAAAATATATTATACAATATATTTTCTAGATTCTCAAAAGTCCTAACTTATTATTCAAATTCACTAGTCTTGGTTTTGGAAGTGGCTTGGTCATGATGTCAGCTATTTGATCTTCAGTAGTGATATACCTTACTTGTATAGCACCTTCCAACACTTTTTCTCCTTTTATTTTTACGTTTTCTAATATAAAGACAAGGATCAGCTTCACTGGCTCTAAACCCCGCTTCTTTTAGAAAAGTACTAAATCTTTTGTTCCAACATCTAGGAGCTTGCTTTAGCCCATATAAACTCCTTAGTAATTTACAGACATTTTTAGTTCCATCAGTATATCCCTCTGGCTGTTCCATGTATATATCCCTATCTAAATGTCCGTATAAAAATGCTGTTGAAACATCGAACTGAGTTAAATACATCTGTTCTGTAGCTGCAATACTTAGCATAGCTCTTATCGTGCTTAGTTTTGCTACTGGACTAAATGTTTCATTAAAATCCACACCATATCTCTGACTGTAACCTTTTATAACAACTCTGGCCTTGTACTTATCTATTGAACCATCAGGATTTGATTTTACTCTAAAAACCCATTTAGAAGGTATCACTCTAGATCCTTTTGGCAAACTTGTTAGTTCCCATGTATGGTTTTCTTTTAAGGATTTTATTTCATTTTCCATTGCTTCTTTCCAATGATTTTTATTGTTTCCACTGAGAGCTTCTTCATAAGTTTCAGGTGTGGTGATTTGAAAAACTGTTTCTTCACCAAACATTACGTAGTCTTTTAGATATGCCGGTTTGGACAACTTTGAACGATCTCTCAAATTTCTGGAAAGCTCTGAGAGTGGATCTTCTCTTTCTTCGTCTGTTGAATCATTCTGTTCATTCTCAGACGATTCTTCAGATTCTGATTCACTGTCTTCTTGTCCTCTATTCTTTTCAGACACCTCTTGGTTGGTTTGTTTTTCCTCAATTTGAACTTCTATGTCCTTAAATGGCAACTTTACGTACTCACACTTGCTTAACTTTTCTTGAAATAAAACATCTCTACTCAGTATAACTTTATTTTCTTCTTTTACCCAGATGCGATAACGCTCATCTCCGTCATAGCCTATCAGGTAACCTTTTATGGTTTTCTTATCCATTTTCTTCCGTCTCTGATCTGGAATGTGGGCGTAGCACACTGAACCAATTACTCTTAAATGTTTTATTCTTGGTTTCTTACCTATCCATAATTCATAGGGACTTACACCTTCTACAGACGATTTCCCAGTTCTATTTAGGATGTACAGTGACGTTGCTACAAGCTCTGCCCACATAGCTTTTGGAAAAATTAAATTCTCATTAGAATATTTAAATGTTCTTGCCATTTCTATGATTGTTCTAAAATCTCTCTCACAAATCGCATTTTGCTGAGGCGTGTATGGAGCTGTCAACCTTTGTGTGACCCCTGCTGCACTAAGAATCTCTCTGATTTCTTTGTTGTCCATTTCACCACCATTGTCACTAATCAATTCTCTGATCGAATGGCCCAACATCTTTGTATGCGAAAGTACCTTTCTTAGCATTTCTTTTACCTCTGATTTTTCTGACATCAGGTAACCATATCGAAACTTAGTATAGTTGTCCTTAAAAACAACTAAGTACTTTTTCTTATTTAATGACTGATCAAAAGGTCCACATACGTCGGCCGAAAATAATTCTCCTGGTTTTGTTGATTTTTCCCTATGACCAAATGGTAGCCTATGTGCTTTACCATAGATGCAAGGCTCACATAATTGCTTTTCCTCTTTTGGAACTTTCAGATGCAACTCTTTTTGCATTTTAGCTAGTACGTGCCTTTTATCTTGATGGCCCCACCTCTCGTGGTACAATTGCAATTTATTATCAACAAAATTTACCTCAGGGTTTCTTATTGGTAGTACTGGTGTAATTTTTGCCTCGAATAAAGTACCTCCTAGTTCTCTTGTTCCATTTAGCATCAACTTTCCCTGATTTGAGAGTCTGCACTTGGTCGCTGTTGACTTAAATACACTCTCTGGATTCTTGTCTTGTGCTGCTAAAACAGAGAACAAATTTCTTCTCAAATTTGGTACATACCAGACATCCTTTAACAAAAATTCTTTTCCAGTTTCCAAGATTCTTATTTTTACAGTTCCTGATCCTATGGCGGGAAGGACTTCTTTTCCTGCAGATCTTATACCAGATGCAGCTTTGAATTCTTTAAAATCTATGTAATACAAATTACTATTTGTTACATGTCTTGTCGCTCCATTGTCTATCCACCATCTTGAAGAGTGAGTAGACGACTCTGCTGGCATAGCCTCTTCTTCAAGTAACATAAGTCCTGTAACAGCTGCTGATGCCTGTTGGTTTTTCTTTGGTCTTCCGTCAGAGATCCACTTTTGGCAATCTTTAACCCAATGCCCAACCTGTTTGCAGTAGTTACATGTAAATTTATTTTGTTTCGTCTTAACTTTGCTCTTATTATACTTTGTGTTAGCTACAACTAATGCCTCTTCTCTCTCTGGAGAAACTAAACTTGTACTTTTTTGTGTCATAAAGTTCCTTTCAAAGGAACAAAGTTGAATCGTCAAATCATCAAATGTCTTATTCGTATCATCTTTTAACAACATCCAACTTGATTTAAAAGTAATAAATGTACTTGGCAAAATATGCAGCGTCTTGCATAGTAATAATAAGTCTGGTAAAGTATTCTCATTTTTCGCTTTAAGACCATTATTTAATTCACTCCATAGTGATTTAAGCTTAGCTATATGTGTTGCTACGTCGTCACCATCAATCCAGTTAAATGAAAAGAAATCCGTACAAATCTTAAATAACTGGTCTTTTGACGATGCCTCAAACTGCTGTCTTAACATATTCCAAGCATCAAATGCTGTCTGCTGATCCATGATTTTCTGGTACACTGCATCCGTAACAGAGCTTGCGATCATTGATTTAGCGTAGCTATTTGATTTTCTAAATAAATCACATTTGGACTTGTGCTCTTGCTTTTCAGATTCTGTAGCTCCTTCCTTGAGTTCTTTTGGTTTTATAAGCTTACCATCTATTACATCTAGAGCACCTTCATGATAATCCAAAAGATCTCTTATCTTGCGCTTCCATATTGGCCAATCTAACTCACCGGTTAATGGTTTTATATGTTTATAAAACTCCATTTTATTTTTAACTATTGTATTCAGCCTGATAATACAATTTAAAATATGAGTTTCCGTTTGTTTATCAAAATAATTTTAAAATAACACTAATATCACTAACTTTGATATTTGTTAATTCTCTACCTTTACTATTAATACAAATACGTAACTGGGCCCATAACCTTTTATGTTATTTAGAGGATAAATATTAAATAGTATTTTGAGTAAACAAGACCGTTTTGTAAGAGATTCCGAACTGTATATTTTGTTTTAGTTAACGTTCTTTTGTTATTACTAAAATAATATCAAGTAAAAACATTACATCTAGTTTTCTAACTCTAGACTTCTAGATACTTAATCTCAATATGAATAGTTTAAGTTTAGTTTTTAACTTTGAATTTATATGAAATGCATTAAGAAATATAATAATGTAGATTGTAAAGCCGAAAGGCACACAATTAATATAATAAATAAAAAATAAACATTTTCTGATTCATACAATAGGTTAAGTTTTGAAAAAAGGAAGTTATATTGCCGCTTCCAGTAATTAATGTTATATGACAGAACCCTAACATTTAACAAATAATTTAATTTTAAAATAAAACCTTGAATATTGAATGGTAATATTTGACTTGACACCGGTCATGATAGAATTATTAATTACTGTTATTAATTAGAAACGTAATAGATGCATTTAATTCGCTGTAAATAGCTGTTCTAATGGAAACATTGTGTGCAAATTCAATGTCAAATGACGTGGATATTGCGGAGAGTGATGTGTGGCAAACCACTAACGATGTAGATAAATCATGGACCAGTTACGTAAGATTAGGATTAGAAAAAAATGTTAACTTCGTGCACGGTACCGAGTGATTAGTCTCGTTTCAATATGGTAACGAATATAGTCCAGCAGCTGAAGCCGTTTATAAAGGAGAAAAACTTAGAGCATGTATATATGGAGAGTGAATAGCCTATGTTTCCTATAGATGTGTCCAAAATGTGTGCGAGAGAGAAAGGTATATGTTCTTATTTATTCTCTATGCGCATGCGTCGAAAGTGACAGCTGGATTAGATATAATAAATATTAATATTCTATCAAGATATAATAAATATTAAATATGTAAAGAAATTATATTTCTTTAGTTGGTACAAAGCTCATGTGTCGGTAAAACAGTGACCGTTCATTGAAAACATATACTCATGTGGACAGAACTCACGTTTTGAGTTATATTTATATTTATATACATATCTACATTATTCTGCTTCAATATAATGTCATATTTAACAACTGTCACGTATTATATCTAGACAGCTCTGACTTGACAACTGTCACTTTCGACGCATGCGCATAGAGAACAAATAGGAACACATACCTTTCTCTCTCGCACACATTTTGGACATATTTTCAGGTCCAGCATTCTCTCTCCGTATATATATATGCTCTTAGATTGATTCGTGATATATAGATATAATATAGAAGATATAATAAATATTGAAGAAATTATATTTCTTTAGTTGGTAAAAAGCTCGTCTGTCGGTAATACAGTGATCGAAGGAATTAAAAAAGACACTAAAGAAAAGTTATAGTAATAGGAATTGGGTATCTGTCATGCTCTTATTGGGAAAAAATGGACTGGGTCTTAGGAAGCCAGACAAAATATCTAAAAAAAAAATTGTAAATTAAATGGAAATCCTTAAATATATCTTACGATGACGAATGATAGACTTACACTGAGTTAAAATATCACTGAGATTTATCAGTGCATTGAAAAATAAAGATGCAACCAAAAATCGCAGGTTAATAAAAATAAAATAATTTGCTTATATATAAAATAACAAACAAACATAAAGTTTATACTTTATAATATGAATGTTCTTTTAATTATTTTTATATGCTTATCTAATTAATGATACGCTATATAAAAATAAACCGCAACTGCAGGGTGTTCTACAAGAAGTAATTGATGTGAATTTACCAAAATTTAGGAAATACCTTAGTGCCCTTCTCTGCAAGATTTCTCTGAATCACTCTAAAGTCTCTGTATATTGATTAGGTTGGCTATCATAACCTCAAATATTTATTTTCTTTTATTTATTTATATTATTATACAACATATTAAGTTTATTGTGTAAAAAATTGAAATCGATTGGAGTAAAACTGTCGGAGATATAGAGTTTTAAGTCTTCACTTCTCAAAATCTACTGGACCGATTCTTTTGGAATTTTGCACACTCTTTCTTTACATAACTGCCGAGGTAACGCTGTCGAGTTTTTCTTCTTTTTTTAATTTTAAAGTATTTTAAAATAACAAAGTTTCTGATTTTTTTATCAAAAATCGATATTTTGAATTTTAACTACTGTAAAAAATTTAAAAATCAATAAAAAAAGAAAAACTCGACAGCGTTACCTGCAGAAACCTATCAACTAATGAAATCATTTTAGTTTTTCGATTTCGATAAGTGGCACCACAATGTTACTTTTTTTTGTGACGTCTACGGAGATTCGCTGTCAATGCCTCATTTCTTGACATTTATTTATGAAAACTTCACAAAGTATTCTTCAAATGTTATTTTATCATGTAGTAATTATAGAAATAATTATCTATTAACTGTGTCGTCAAAAAAAATATCTGCTTCTTTTCTATCGTTTTGACCTTACCCCTCTTAAACAAGTGAAACAGAGATGCAGAATTAAACGTAAAAGCTATAGCAACTGTTGCTTCGACCCATAATATCGAGATATAAAACTTATTATATTCAGTAACATATTACGCAGTAAAATAAAATTCAAACTTTAAATAGATATTTATCGCCAATATACGTTTATTGCCCATTATTTAAATAATGAATTACAAAATCGACCGCTAAAAAATGAGCTCACAACCCAATTCCGTATTTTGGAAGCAATCACATTTATATAAATATGAAGGTAAAACATTTACATTTATTTTTTCAATACCACACATCAGTTACTTCTTGTTGCTTTGAAACGACCCATTTCTAGAGTTGATATAGTTCAAATTACGAGAGTTCAACGGCGACTTATACATATAACAAGTTGTGGGGTATAAACTTCCGATATAAGTAAAAAGCACAGACTCACTTATTTTTTTATAATGTATATAGAAGCGATTAAGATAAAATTCATTATCGTATTATAGATTTATACCTCTCTTATAACCTTTTTTAAGTATAAGTCGCCACCGAACTCTCGTGATTTGTACTATATCAACATTTTCTCAATTTTCGTACATGCCTAATATATGTCACTTAACAATTAAAAACATGTACTTACGGGGAGGTCCGTAATA
Source organism: Panorpa germanica (assembly GCA_963678705.1). NCBI lineage: Eukaryota > Metazoa > Arthropoda > Insecta > Mecoptera > Panorpidae > Panorpa > Panorpa germanica. The sequence continues at coordinate 5,553,230 of OY783219.1, forward strand.
ACAGTCTGCATTCCCATCTGTTGGGCTGGTGGTGGTGGTGGATTGTGTTGGTTTCTGAGTGGTAGAAGGGGTAGTAGGAGTAGTGGTGGTAGAGCTACCCGTTCCCGATCCCTCCCCTCTTCTAATGAATACTCCATGCTGCCCACTTAGTAAGTTAGTTCTTCTACTATGATCAAGTGCTATTATGTCTTCATTTCGTGCTGCAGAACGAAGTCTCAATATCCTATGCGTCTTTCTCTCTGGAAGTAAAATAAAAGCAATAGACAAAGGTTAATCCATGAATTTATCGATGGATTTAAATTCTAAACATCTTACTAATTCGAATTAGGTTGATCTGTGGCAGTTCATCGTTCATGAGTTGCTTGACACAGTCAGCATTTAAATTGCAATATAACGTCCCTTTCTTTTCGCATACGCAAACAGCGCATTCGTTCTGTAACAGAAATTGATACATTAAGAGATATTAACAATTAAAAAAGTCATTTTGTCTCTTTAATTATTAAAGGGATTCAACGTTGTACATATTCCAAATGCATGTGACATCACAACCACTAGTTGCTATCTCTTTTATACAGCAGAGCGTAAAAGAGATATATTCTTGACAAAACTCTGACAAGTTTACAAGCTACCAACCTTAGAACTTTGCTATATGTATTTATATATCAAAATATCAAATATTATTTACAGCTATTTCAAGGAACAATCAAATTTCAATATTATGTCTGCCGTAACAGGGTTAAATAAAATAAAAACTAATTATTCTTTGATTTGATTTGATTATTTGACTACCAACAGATACAAAACATTACCACAGACTTGTATGTACGGAAATTTCATAACGCGGGGTACACAGATGTACTTGTTAATTTTATAATAATTGAAATTTCTGTTTTGTCAAATTTATAACGGTGCTTATCGCAAAAACTTATGCTGATTTTAAACCTGCGATTTAATTTTTGGTGGCACTTCCGGTTTTCGAGATATTAGCGTTTCAAAGGTTAAATAATGGAAATATTTTAAAATGGTTTTCAGATTTGGAATCAGCAGAAAAAAGTACGTTCAAAAACATATTCAAGAGTTGGAATTAAAATATTTTAATTTTTAATTTTTTTTATAATTTAACTAGGGTGTTAACCTTTAAAATTTGATTAAAAATTGATTGTCTCCGATTATAAATTTATAATAGTTCTTAACGTAAAAATGTATGCTGATTTTATTACTATTAAGTTATAAATTGTTTACGTAACAAGTAACTTTTGTTATGTAAGATAAACTTAAATATACATAAATGCGTTTAGTGGGTTATGTTTAAAATTTATCTTAAAAATGAAGTTATCTTACCGGTTCGAAAGGTACTCCTAATTTGCATTCTGGGGGCATTTTTACTGAAAAATAATGGAAACTATATTAGAAAAATATATAAGAAAAACATCTGTACTTCTAATTTTAATTCTTTTGGGAATTAATACTATTTAAGAATAACTTTGATTATTATCATTAAAATAATTCTGCATTACTGTTTAGGAATCATCCATTAAGGGAAAAAGGTGCACAAAATATAAGAAGAAGACGAGGGGTGTCATAAACTTCGTGTTGACACATCTACCACTCTGGGTCACTTAAAACTATGCCGATACTATTGATTTTGCGTGGTAAGTGAAATACTGACACCTAACCTAAAAATTTAAAAAACAGGTAATTATTTATTTTACAAAGTAAATATTTGGAACATTCTAAACTTCTGCGCGCGGAAGATATACTTTAAGATAAGCTTTTGATATTGCAAGAGAAAAGAAAATCGACCTATATTTTTATAAAGAAATATAACTTTTCTTGTGGTCTGGGGAATGAACAGTAAAAGAGAAATGAGGCAAGAGGAAAAATTAGAACACGTTAAGTATACGTGTCTCGATAAAAATTAAAGTGAATTAAGGTTGGAGGAGTGATTGCAAGGAAAGAGGAAAGGAGGAGTATGCATGACGGAGGAAAGAATAAAGCGAAGAGAGAAGGAGGAGAAATTTTGTAAGCAGAGGAAGTCGTGCGGAACGATTGCAATAGAAGAGAAGAAAGCTTAGAGGAGTGATTGCAAGGAAAGAGGGAAGGAGGAGTATGCATGACGGAGGAAAGAATAAAGCGAAGAGAGAAGGAGGAGAAATGTTGTAAGCAGAGGAAATCGTGCGGAATGATTGCAATAGAAGAGAAGAAACTTAGAGGAGTGATTGCAAGGAAAGAGGAAAGGAGGAGTATGCATGACGGAGGAAAGAATAAAGCGAAGAGATAAGGAGGAGAAATTTTGTAAGCAGAGGAAATCGTGCGGAATGATTGCAATAGAAGAGAAGAAAGCTTAGAGGAGTGATTGCAAGGAAAGAGGGAAGGAGGAGTATGCATGACGGAGGAAAAAATAAAGTGAAGAGAGAAGGAGGAGAAATTTTGTAAGCAGAGGAAGTCGTGCGGAACGATTGCAATAGAAGAGAAGAAAGTAGATAGGTGGTGGAAGTAAGGAGGAGGTAGAGGAGGAAGATAAGATCAAAAGGCAGACGAACATTCTATACTTACATTCATAAAGAAACAAAATATATCAAAGAGAAAAACAAGATTTTTAAAGTTGAATTAAAAGTTTATTAACTTTTTAAATAATTACTACAAATTAGTATCGTCTATTATTGTTGTTTCCAGGAGCATAGAGTAGTCAAACGTCATTAAGGATATTGGGCAATAAAACGCCAATCAGAAGATCCACCTGGAAAATTTTGATCTCTCGTCCTAGTAAGATAATAAAATGGATTTCCTTCTCCAGTATTAACTAAAATTATAATACATAAATGTAAAAATGAACAGCGATTTTTAATTATCTAAGTTTTACGCCGTGTTTCATATACTCGTGTTCGAATTCTAAGTCGAATCGAGGTCAAACATTCGTCTAAACTTTTGACAAATTCGTTTAAATGAAATAAAAGTGAGGTTATTACAGTTTCTTGTTTACTATAACATGAATACTTGGCAAAAATTGTGAATTATGGGTAATAAATGTTTAGATACGTTCACACTGAGAATTGTAGGTTTATGTTTTAATGTCATAGTCGATATATCGGATAATTCTTTTGGTTTAGTTGTCTCTATTTAATAAGCTAGATTTTTATCTAGTTCTAAAACATGTTGGACTATTTTAAAGTAGAAAGATTAGATTAATAACAGATTTAAGATAAAATACTTACAGAAATATCTTTGTGGCCAGTGTGGCATTCTATTATACCCTGAAATATGAATGCAGGGATTATATTAAACTGGATTAAATCGGATTCTTCTTGATTTATTTATTGTATTGATAATATACTCCTAACCCTCGTTTAACACGAATCTTTCGTACACGGATTCAAAATAACACGGTGTCCAAAGAATAAGAAATAATGCAAAAATTTTATAATGTCTTACAAAAATATTTGTTTTGTAAATGTAATAAAGTTATAAAGGTACCAGAGTTTATTAGGATTAAGTTATGTTCTTTTCGGAGTATTTGTTCAGGATTAGGTTTCATTTGTTGTCTGAAATTATTATTAATTTAAAGTATGGAGAGTTTTTCAACTATTGGTATATAAAGAAAATATTATGTTTTTTGTATATGTACTTACGAACTAAAGTGTGTATTTCATCTTTTAATAAAAATACAGATGAAATTTGTAAATATACTTTGTAGAATTTGTATATTATGGGTTTTCATTATTGGAACGATATATAGATCCTATTTAATCTTACACTGTCTTTCATATATAGCTCTGGAACACGTATTTTTTTTACACGATTTCTGTTTGCGCTTATTTTGTTGGAACCACGTTAAACGAGGATTGGGTGTATGTATATACCAACCGCCATATATATTCTTCTCAAATATGTACTCAGGAACTGGAGTAGGGTCCCCTCTCCCATATGGTATCCCGCTACCTCCACCCCCTTCACAAAAATAAAAAACAATACATTTTATCATTTTTATCTTTTGTAAGTAATTTGATAAATAAGATAAACATTAAAGAGATTCAACCAGGCACGTCGCAGTTTGTCGCAGATCCATTTCCATCCAGTGCAGCCTCAAGTTGTGAAAGAGTCCGCATTATAAGATGAAGCTCCATATTTCTTGAGCAGGCGGATAATATTAAGTGCTAGATGTTTTTTTTTTAATCAGTTGAAGTGTTATATAGTAAATACAGTATTTATAGTTTGAACACTTGTGTTCTATTTCAGTTATATCCGGTGGTAAAGTTTTGTTTGTGTTTTCTTTACAATATATCGGTTTTATTTTTATAAATATGACTTTGAAATGTTCTTTAGGGCATAGGAAACAAGATATATACAAGACACCGAATTTTGTGACCTTCCACCTTTGAAAAACAAGACTTGCGCAGGCGAGATATTTGAGAGAACTTATAAAATACCAAATACAAATATTCATACTAGTTTTTAGCTCATTCCGAGGTGAAATCCTTGTTCACCTAAGTTAATATTAACAGAATATTTTTAATATCTTTTGCATTTATTAAACAGCAATGTGACACACTTTGTGATTTACTTTTTGTGTTTAGATGGTAATATATTTTATATAAAATAATTAAGAATATATAAATTTACCTACCTGCAAACAAATTAAACTTATTTTTGGAAAGATCCTTACATTTGCACAATAACTTTCAAAATTAATTATCTCTAAAAAAAAATTTTTTCATAACCCGAATTCAATACACGGACTATTTTAATATGCGTCCAGTTTTTGAGTGGGGTGTATTTGAGTTGTTTCGCATTACCATGAGTTACATATTTGTCAATACACCACTGTAGATAGTCATGCATTATATGTTTCACGCGTACACAGATAAAAGCAACGCCTTACGTGATGTATTGATAAACATTAAAATAAAATTTAGTTTCCTCTCATGATAAATTACGTCAATGCCAAACAACTGGCAACCTTTTAGAACTAGATTCAAGAATTAAAATAACTAAAGTATTTTACTATTTTCACACGGTATTTAAAATGTTGTTGTTCATACCTTCTGCTTCATCCTGAGACAGCGCCGTTGTGGTGAACAGTAGAACTAAGAATATTGTTGGCAACTTATTCATCTTAGTAATTTCGATATGAGGTTTGAACAAGCGCTTTTATAGGATAAAATCATTTCTAAAGCTAATATTCCACGTTGCAATGTGATGGAATGAAATGACGATGAGTGAGGTATCCCAGTAAACATTTTGGAATCACTTTTGTCATGAAAGAGTTCAGTTTCTCACAGTCGTCCATAAGAAATGTCTATTTTCCACGTAGCTACTACATCTGTTGGAATGCAAATGAAGATAAAGTTGATGCGAACTATAATTGAAGTGCAACAATGATAGAAACGTCACAAAACAGGACACTTCACCAAATTGTTTACTGGGTAGAAGAGAACGGAAAGGGGGAGAACTCAGTAGAAGATTTGTGGAGGTAGGAAAAGATAGTAAGTAACTACAAGAAGCCAAATATAATAAGAAATACGAGAGAGATAGATACCAGATAGTACTTATGATGAAACGATACTTGGCCATTTTTTCTCGCGAAATATAGATGGCGATACTATACAGCAGGTTAAATATTATAAAAAAAAACCATGTTTTTTATGTTTAAATCGTTTTATGTAAGTAACTATAAACGCGAATCAAAATCTAAAGCTGCAATTAGTTAGATGAATAACGTATCTACATTTTAAGCTTTCTTCCACTGACTTTTAATGAGTTGGAACCGCAAAAATAAGTTTTGAAAATGAATATTGCTATATTTTCTATTTAAATTCCAATTTTTTTATGACTGGTAACATTTCTAAGGGTTTGTCATAAATTTTATAACCTTTATTTAAGACAAACCCTTACAAAAGTCAGTGAAAGAAAGGTTAAAATGTAGATACGTTGTTCAACTAACTAATTGCAGCTTTAGATTTTGAATCGCGTTTATAGTTACTTACGTAAAACGATTTAAACAAAGAAAACATGGTTTTTTGATAATATTTAACCTGCTGTATAGAATCGCCATCTATATTTCGCGATCAAAAATGGCCAAGTATCGTTTCACCTTAATCTAAGAGTATATTAATTAAATAAAGCGAAGAAAAAAAGAAGAACAAAGTAGACAGAAAAGGAGCGAAATAAGTACTATTTAAAGATTTTAAAATATTTCCCGATTAGCTATCCACCTCAAATTTTGAGCACACTCTCCTTGTGGATAGTGATGTAATATTGTGCAATACTATTTAAGTAAAAAAAAACATTTGTTGTCTGGTAAAGTTCGCAAAGCTTTGACAGAAAATTCAAATTTAAAAAAAATAGACTTTTAACGTGAAATATAGCATTTACCTGTTTTAATTAGTTTATAAAGTCATTAGTTAATTATTATTTATTTTCCAAATAAATTTCTTTATTACTAATTAGTACTAATTCACAGTTTGTTGATACAAACTTTGTTAAATATATTTGTATAATGTCAAACAGCTTAGATTTGTTATAAATTATATAATGTTAATTATGAAAATAATTGTTAAACACTTATTTGTTTGTTTTTACCTAACTAGCTCAATTAAAAACGATCAACTTAGTGATAATTAATAAAATGTAAACAACAATTTAGTAAAGAAATTTTATAAACTTCTCCATGTTTATAATAAAAATTACCTTTCAAAACGATGATTAAATTGTCCGAATTTTGGTGATGTACTTTTGGGAAATAATAAGGAATAACCATATTTCGTATTTAACGTTTATTATTAAACAAAAAATAATTAAAAATTAATTTTGAATACATAAAAACAATATTTAAAATATGTAAATAAATAAAACATTTTTTTAGTTTTATAAAAAAAATGAAGAGGGTTTCTAATGGTTGTTGTTTTGAATCTTCAGAGCGGCAAGAGATTTTTGAATTGCGGCAATCTGCAAAAAGATAATAGAATAACAATCTTTTATAAACATACTATATCTTAATTTCTATAAAAGTGTACTATATATTGATAAAGTGGGTTACTAGAACCTCAAATGTCCAATTATGTTTTAATAACTTCTTATATGTTAAGAGATATTAACACTTAAAAAAGTCATTTTGTCTCTTTAATTATTTAAGGGATTCAACGTTGTATACATTCCAAGTGCATGTGACATCACAATCCTTGTGTAAGGTTACCAACCTTACAGATCATAAATCTCTACAATATGTATTTATATATCAAAATATCAGCTATTTCAAAGAACAATAAAATTTCAATATTATGTCTGCCGTAACAGGGTTAAATAAAATAAGAACTTATTATTCTATGATTTGACTTGATTATTTGACTACCAACAGCTACAGAACATTACCACAGCACTGACCTACTCAACAAATAACTGACGTTAAAGTGCATTTCACGTCATACAAATATGGCCGACCATTTCTAGCGCTAAAACTACAATTCAAACTTTTAATTGCTATATCTCCGTCAACATTTAGATATTTAATAAAATAGACACGCCAATGCACATTTATTAACATCAATTTCAATCAACAATTGAAAAATCGACTTTTTAATAACTTGAATATAATGTAATATCCTGCTTTATACCTTAGATATATCCTGGCACAACGCTCTCTGCATGACCTTAGGCGTATTATCCTCATCTTCAGAAACATTCAAAGTGATATTACGCAAGGCATCCAATAATCCAATTATTTCTTTATTAAAATCAATCCTCTTCGGTTGTAACCTCTTAATAACTTTTTGGTTCAACATCTTATACGGTAAAGCCGCCAATTCCGTCAACTCTGACCTCGTCAGCATCTTACTATATTCCTGGGATGTCCCAAACGGATTCACTGTTTCTTTAAACGGGTTATTAGCAAAACTGTAATAACTTTTCGTCCGATACAATTGCTTGAACTTTTGCTGGGACTCTATGTTTCTGTAAAGATTGTCATATTAAGTTACATCACTGCTACGTTAATGCATGTTACAAAATGTACACTATTAAAATGTTTTTTATTTTCGATCCTTATTTTATTAAGATCCGATCAAGAACCAACCCAGTAAACATTTTGGAGTCACTTTGCCATCATATTGAAGATGCGTATGATTTTTTTGTCATGAAAGAGTTCAGTTACTCATAGTCTAGGCTCGGATTTGAGGGAGGGTAGGCGGGGCTACTGCCCCAGGGCCTCCACAAGAAAGGGGCCTTCACAATAGAGATCAAAGCACTAAATTTTTGAAAGACTTGACGGAAAAAAATTGTTCCTTTTATTCGGAATATAAAAAAGGCCCCAGAGTCTTCACACCTCAAAATCTGGCCCTACATACAACGGTTTTAAAGGTACTTTTCAAGGTAACCCTTGTAAAATTTTTCAAAAAAATTAAATAATAAAATATTTTATTTCCAACTTTTAAAAATGTTTTTAAAGGTACTTTTTCCCGCTGATTCCAAATCTGAAAACCATTTTAAAATATTTCCATTATTTAACCCTTTAAATGCTAATATCTCGGAAATTGGAAGTGCCACCAAAATATTAATTGCAGATTTGAAATCAGCATAAATTTTTACGTTAAGAACTATTGTAAATTTTACAATCGAAGACTATCAATTTTTATCAAATTTTATAGGTTAACCCCTTGCAAATTTTATTAAAAAAATTCAAAATTAAAATATTTTATTTCCAACTTTTAAATATGTTTTTTAACGTACTTTTTCCCGCTGATTCCAAATCTGAAAACCATTTTAAAATATTTCCATTATTTAACTTTTGACACGCTAATATCTCGAAAACCAGAAGTGCCACCAAAAAATAAATTGCATGTTTGAAATCAGCATACATTTTTACGATAGGAACCGTTATAAATTTTACAAACAGAAATTTCAATTATTATAAAATTAACAAGTGTATAGCCTTCAAACTTAAAGGTATTTATACAGCCGTACATCGGTGTACCCCGCGTTATGAAATTTCCGTACATACAACCAGACCCGGATTTGAGAGAGGGCAGGCGGGGCTACTGCCCCGTGGCCTCCACAAGAAAGGGGTCACATTAGAGATCAAAGCACTAAATTTTTGAAAGACTTGACTGAAAAGAAATGTTCCTTTTTTTCAGAAAATAATCATCGTTCATATGAAATGTCTATTTTATCGGCTACAAATGGCGGAACCATTCCATCTGTCGGAATCCAAATGAAGATAAAGTTGATGCGAACTATAATTGAAGTGCAATAGTGATAGAAACGTTACTTTACCAAATTGTTTACTTGGAAAGAAAGTGATTTACTTGAAAACCTCTTTGAAATATTAAATGAATGGTAATTTGGGGAGGAATGAATTTCTTACCTTCTTAAAGTCAAAATCTTCTCACTCATGCTATTCCGATCAACTATTTTAGCATTTCTTAAGTCTTGTAACAATTTTTCTAAGATCTTTTCAATTCTTTTCGAATTAATACTTGACAATTTCTTGCCAACATTCTTAGTCTCCTCCAATTTCAATTTGATTTGTCCGTTCACAACTTGCACTTCTCCCAAGTCCAAATTTCCTCGATTTTTTCTTCCCCTCTTTTTACATAATGGTTTTCTTCCAGCTTCTAGAAGAACTGACAGCATTCCCATAGCGTCGAAGGGATAGCTTTCTATAGGGTTGGAATATTTTTGGACTTTTATTGGAGGGGATATGTCAAAACTGATTTCACTTAATCTTTTCATGTAACCAGATGGGTTCTTTTCTATGTCAAACACTTTAGGCATCTTAACTAACTCTTTGTACATTTTCTCAGCTATTGTTGGTTCGTTAAATCTTGGAGATTCCGGTTCTCTTTTGTTATTCTCATATTTTGACTGAACATCTTCCAAAAATTTTACCTAAGTCCAAAATTAAACATTAAGAAAAGTGCTCAGTGAATTAAATAAGAAATTGAACAACCTTATAACGTTTATATTTACACGATTACAAAGATTTCTTAAGATATTCTTAAAAGGTATACTTACATACTCAGGACAATGTTTCTTGAATTCCTCATGTAAGAATTCCTTTATTTTCTCAGTTCCTTCTGACAAAATATCTTCTGAGGGATATTCCAAAGGATTTGGCATTACTTGCAACGTTTTTAAATTATGTACAGTTCCTAGTTCCGGTGGCAAATACCGGATACAATTGCCTTGTACTAAAAACGTTTCTAACCGTAAATGAAATTTAACCGAATCGGGTATACAAGTAATACGGTTATTTCGAATATCCAACCATTTTAAATAAGGAAAACAGATAAAAATCTCATCAGGTAATACTGTTAAATTATTTCCTTCGAGATAGAGTAACTGAAATTTAAATAAAATTAATTATAATATTATCACCAGAGTAGTAATTAATACACAGCGCCTCTACCGGTAGAATATTTCACTTACCTCTAGCTGAGAATTTGCCAAATAAAAATCAGGGAACGAAAATAAACCATTTTGTGCGATATCTAAATATATTCCATTTCCTTTTGGTTGACGAATTTTTGAAGGTTTTATTGTAGCTAGTTGTAATTCATTTATATTGCTTTTAATTTTCTTATTTACTTTTCTCTTACTATTCATTTTTACAAATTTTACATATACTCTTCTACTGTAAATATAAATTAAAATGAAATGATTGTTTATTTAATCAATAATGTGGTACCTATGATTCATACATTTCAAAATGTATTTATTTAAACTCTAATTTGTTTTATTTTGTGTATGTGTCCTATGGTCTTTCATTGAGACAATTAATATTAAATTGTATACATTCAAATATGCAATAATTAATAAATATCTTTAATTAAATTTTCATAATTATTTTAAAACTTTTTAACATAGTGTAGATTTCTTTAATTAATGATGTGAATCATTGCTAAATTTTATATTTTTTTTGTTGGCTAACAGTTTTATATTGTAAGAACTTGCTTGGTTGTAGCTGTCAATAATTTTAAACTAATACAAATTAATTATTTTGTTATTATTAAATATATGTAGTATTTATAAATCTTTACGTATTTACAATAATAATACTTCGTGAAAGTACACTTTATCTTTAGAAGTATTTCAGTATATACACTAAATGTCTAACCTAAAAAATTAGTGTCATTGCTTTAGGTAAGTTACTGTGATTTGTGTTGTATATAACTGTTTAGCAGTAGTCTAATTCTAATTTATATCAATAGAATAATAAATATGGGAGCAGATGATACGACAGTAGGTAAAAGAGGCCGTGGAGCCGGCAGAGGAGGTCGTCGTGGTAGAGGTCGTGGTCGAGGACGTGGTCGCGGAAGAGGTCGTAAAGCAGCGAAAATCTTATCATCTGATGAAGACTCAGCCAACGAAGCACCACCAGAAGTAAAACCAACCCCAGAAGTAGACCCAAAAGTAAAGCTAGAAGAAAAAAAAGATAATGATGAAAACCTACCACCAAAAATAGATCTTGAAGCTGACATTTCTCAATTAGAAGCTCCTACATTCACAACATTACAAAGAGGGCCTCCAGAACCCATGCTAAGACTTCAATGGGATCACAAAGTGAATTTGATGGGTGAGAAAGTTTTAAATCCCATGATACATAGCTGCGATCAATGTAACAAACCTATTTTAATTTACGGGCGTATGATTCCTTGCAAACATGTTTTTTGTCTTCGTTGTGCAAAGGCAGAACCTAAAGTTTGTCCTAGGTGCAACGACAAAGCTTGCAGAGTAGAACAAACTGGTCTGGGCACTGTTTTTATGTGTACTCATGGAGGTACAAGGTACGGGAATGCAGGATGTCGTAGAACATATTTATCTCAACGAGATCTTCAAGCCCATATTAATCACAGGCACGTGAACTCAACTACCGCGAATCAAGATGCTGGAAATATAATTTCTGCTAAACAAGCTCCATTAACTGACCTTAAAGGGCCTACGACACCTAGAAAGGCACCGCTGGAACCACGAACGCACCCTCAAAATGCAGCACAGAATATGGTAAATCACGAAGCGCAAAGAAATCCACCTGCGCGTACTGGATACCCAATAATGACGAATCCAAATGCAATGAGAACCAATTTAATAACTGTTCCAATTCAAGACAACAATCCAGTTAATATTGTCGCACATACCGAGGTGCCTCCAGCGAACTATGTAGTGCCCCCGCACTTTAATCCAGCTGCTGTAACAGCTTATAATAATACTTATCCACAAAATGTTACTAATATTCCACCTATTGGACAAACTATTGCTACTTTGAACCCTATTGGAGCTATTGGGCCTATGCATACAATGACTGTACCACCACCACATTTGGGGACTCAGCCGGCTTACTATGGACCTTATACACAGTATACGCCGCAACCAGCACCCCAATATCCACAGGCTCAACAAAGAACTTACGAACAAACGTATCCTCCGCCTCCTACAGGACCCAACTGGCAACAACAATACTACAGATAATATTAAAAGAACTTAGAATATATGTATATTCTAAATTACATAATTTAGAATAGAATATATGTATATTCTAAAAGAAATACGATGTGAAATTAGTTGCGGAATAACATATTAATGGGGCTGCACTACACCGAATGATAATAGCAAAGGAGAGGACAGTTAACAGATTGATGGATGTACGTTTTAACCCAGAACACAAAAACAATAAGTTTACTCCATTTGAGATAGTTTTAAGAAACTCTAGAGTGTTGTATTGTTAGAAAAAGTATAGATCAATGCATTTATGTTTAATAGTTTATCTACAAAATCTATTGCATAAAATGTGTAAAAGCATATTGTGTATACATACAATTGTAATATAATAATTTAGCCTTTAATAAGTATATCTTAAATATTCTTCTGTTCTACAATGTTAGGCTATTCTTTCATATTCTGCAAATATAATATGAAACTTCTGTAATCTTGTATAAAAAGCTTTATTAACGACAGAAAACGTAATTGTACGTTGAATAAAAAGTTTTGTTATGTAATCTTTCGTTATATTATATAATATCTTTAAAAAACATTATGTAAAAGGTACACTTTTTTATGTTAAATAAATCTGAACTATAGTCTAAATCACGATAATTCGGCGGCGACTTATACTTAAAAGAGGTTATAAGAGCGGTATAAATCTATAATACGGTAATGAATTTTATCTTATTCGTTTCTATATACATTATGGAAAAATAAATGAGTCAGTGCTTTTTAGTTATATCGGCAGTTTATACCCCACAATTTATTTTAAGTATGAATCGCCGCAGAACTCTCGTAATTTGAACTATACTTAACTGTGTGCTTTTAAAATATTATTAAGAAAAAAAGTACCAGCGAAAAGAATATTGTACAGTTATGATAACTGATTGAAAAACTAAATAATATTATATTTGCCATTGTTTTTTAATCATTTTTAATATATTTGGGCCCTTTTCTTTTAATGTGTGATCTATATTGTTTCATTTAAAATAACTGTACGAATCTTGTTGAACAAAATTTTCTATTAGAAGTGTAGTGAGCTCTTTGTTCTAATATATGTAATATATTATAAACAAGTTTGATGTATTAAATTCCTAACATTGACCTACAAATACACGGCTCATTTAAAAATCCAATGCGCCTCTGTATAAATGTTTATTATATTACATCCAACAGGTGGCGTTATTATCGCAGTTGTTGACATACGTATGAAAATTTGAAGTTTGTGAATAAATAAGTTTAATTAATTATATTTTTATTAATATTAAAATAGCTTAAATATGAGCGCTTCCGAAAATAAAATGCTATCCTTAATGGCTCAAAAACTAGGATTTGAAGATGATTTACAATTAGTTGAGTAAGTAATTAAAACATAACCTTAAAAGCAATTAAATTGAAAGAATATACTAATTGTTATAAATATAAAATCTAGAAAAGCACACGAATTCTCACGCCTCCTGCAGATGAAATCTCTCGGTAATAGCTCTGTTGTTTTAAACGATTATGCTAAATGTGTCATATGTCTCGATCTTGCAAGCACTAATTTGGGAATTACTTTTGATGCAGTAAGAACAATATATTTATTAATGAAAATATTTAATTTCTTGTATCTAATGTACATTTTTTATAATAGGAGACTGCTTTAAAATTATCAGGACTTAAAAAAAGTCAATATCTAAATAATTTACGTACTATAGAGAAACTTTTAGATTTAACACGTCCTCTGACAGTAAATGAAATCTGCGTACAACTAGGAGTAACTGGGGTAATTATATTTATATATTACATTACTTTATTTCAGAGTTGTTATTAATAATCTGTTATTTTGAAGGTTACAAACAAAGCAGTAGCTATATTTGACATTTTTATAAAAACTCATAACACTTCTGATACGTCGCATCCTCAGTATGTTTCAATGGCCGTTTTCCAAGCTTGCAGGTATTTAAAGAGAATTCACTATTAAATAGTATATATATTAAATTTGTAATACCTTACCTTGTATGCTTTTAGATTAGATAGTATAAAAGTAACCAGGAGCAAAGTTATTGCATTTAGCCGGCTGAAGCCTTCGCAGTGGTCAGTTTTAGAAGCAGATTGGACTAAATGGGTAGATACCATTGCACCAACTCTTTCAAAAAGTATTAATAAGGCTAACAATTCAAATATTGCTCTCAAATCTGGTAAGTTCTAAATATTTTTTAATCTATCCTTTTCTTCTTCTCAAGTATCTCAAGCAGTTACCATTCGTTCAGAACGTTAATTTCATAAAACGAAATATTGAGACACCTAAAACTATCTCACCCAATCTGATTTTTTAAATTCTGTGTAATATAGTTTTTATTTCAAATTCTGATTTTTTTAAAATCAAGTATAAATGTTTAATGAAAATTAAAACAGTGGCTGGAAATTGAGTAAACAAATAGGGTAATTAAAACGTATATTCTCTAAACACAAAACATCAATTGATTTATTATTTTACGTAATTTTTAACTGAAATTTAACATAAATTACAATAAGATACATTGTCATTAAAGAAATGCAAAAGGCAAATCTTTTACAATTATTAATTTAATCAGAAACCTTGTCAGACAATGTATATTTATGTCGATACTTTTGTTATATAACTGTTCTGTAACAGGTAATCCTTTTTATGTTAAATAAGTATTAATTTATATGCATTAATAATTCGCAAGAAATTCATATAATTTTTGAAAATTCTTTATTAGAGTCAAAATGATAATAATTTCAATTTAAACGTATACATCTTATAAAATATAAAGCAGCATTTTTTTTGTTTTGTTACATTAATAATAAACATTAAATATTTTTGGAATATTTAAAAACTAAAGTTATTAAACTTATTACAAAATTTAGTTTCAAAAATTCTTAATTTTACATAATTAAAAATATTAACATTACAATAAAAATAGAAATGACAAAAACAATTTCTGTAACTATTCTAAAACACAAATATCACAAGCTAAAAGGGGGGGGGTACTTTTTGTTTTCTTCTTCGAATACTTGAAACTATATTTAAATAATTTTTTTGTTTCTTTGAACCGATGGCTTTTTCGGAGGGGCCCAACGCAGTGCCCCTGGATCTACAGTAAGCCTTGGTTTCTTAAATACAGGGGAATTTAAATGATCGTTTACGAGTTTTCCTGTCACGCAAATAACGTGCTGTCCTTTCCAATACTTAACCATGTTCATGCTTTGCAGAGTTGATATAATATCTGTTTGAGTAATGCAGGTCATTTCGCTAAGATCTTTAATTGCCATCGTCCCTCTGCAGACCCTTAAAATCTCCAGGATGACGTAAGACCAGTAGCTCCTGTAGCTCAACTTTCCAAGATCTGATAACGGTTTTTCAGGACTGCCCTGGCAACCTTCAATTCGTGATAGTTCATAACTAAAAGCTATTAAAAGTTTTCCGTAACCTTGTCTTTGGTATGGAGGTAGTGTTAAAATGCAAGCCACGTTGTTACCTTCTGGAGATTCTTTTTCTTTAGAAAAGTAGCCAACTATATGTGCCCCAAACTTATCAACTTCACAAAGCACGTAAAATAAAAATGGTTCAACGTCAAAGTATAAAGTTTTGTGGTCCAGAAAGAGCTTTGCAAGTAGACATAGATTTTGACAATACATTTTGTACTCACGGCCGTCCACTTCGTATATGGAGATGGTACCTTTGCGGTATATTTCTTTGCCTACAGGTTGTCGGTGAATACACTCCCCCAGATGAAACCTGTAAGACTTTTCATGGCGCATATATTTTAAACAATATTCACAGATCCATAACTTTGATTGTTTACCATATTCGTCGGGGAAAGGACTGAAATACCATGTGTCAATTTCATATTTTCCAAACTGTATTTTATCAATATATTTAACTTTTGTTATGGCTTCATGTTCGCGTTCTAAAGCAGCTGTTGTAGGATCCATATCGGCGTAAGACTTTGGAATGTGATTAATTTCGTCATGTCTACGTTTTTGATTACGTGTTATTTTACGATCAGTATTATCCGCAGACAATAAATCTGTCGTTGAACTTTTTTCACGTTTCCAATTCTGATCTAACATATCAAATCTTGATAACATAATTCTTTCCCGCCCAACCCATTCGTCGAGTCTTCTATTGTGGCCTTCATAATGAATATAATATTCATACCTGTTCGTCCCTTCATTAAAACGGGAATGTATTATTTCACCAGGTTGCCATGAATCATATGTTCTTTGTACTAAATAATGTTCGCCTATATCTAATGCAGATTCTTCAGGTTCTGCATCTGGCTCCGGTAATTCTGTTGAAGCATAACCATTCTTTTTTTCTGTATCATTATTTACAGTCTCTGCTTTTGTGTCTTTACATTCCTCTGTCACCATTTTAATTAATTAATATTATATATATTTCGTTACACGTTATTATAAAAATTACACAGCTAGAAATAACGAAAGACGCAATAAACACTTCCTTACATATTCTTTTTGTTAGTATTCCGCCATTTTTTTTGTTCTACCAATATCAAAATAATAAATTGTACAGTTATCTGCTCGCATGTGGTTTAGTAAAGAAACAATCCATTGTGTTTTTGAGTTATTGATTTATAGAGGTCGCTAGAAGTTTCAAGAATATTTAAATATGAATTAGTTATATTAAATAATTACTTTTCAAGAAGACTACATTTCGAATTTTGCAGCCGATACTTTAAAAAAGCAAAGGAGCACTGAAGATGACCATGAAAGAATATCCGAAGACTATGAGACTTGGAAGAATAGAATTTTGGAAGCTGCCTACAAGGATATCCAGTGCTGATTACTGATTTTTCTAAATAGATATTTAACAATTGTATTATTCTAGGAATCGTTAAGTTTTCCCTTTTGTACTAAGCAAGGGCTGTTTTTGTACTGTAATTGATTTAAGGTCGCCTGTCTGAGGAAGTTGCTCTTACGCAGTTCGCACGTCTTATTTCTAAGCATTTCTAAGATAAAATAATAAACACAATTTGAATAATAGACACACATATTTTATTTAATAATATTTATACCTTACAGACTAGACTGTACTCAAGAATTTCAATTTTTAATTGAAATTAAAATAATAATTAATAAAATAATATTTAAAACAAAAAAATAATATATTTATATACATATTAATAATATATGTAATTAATAATAACATTAATAATTAATTTTAAGATAATTTTGATATTAAGCTTACAATAAATTTATTGTATTGCAATTCAAAACATAAGTTAAATAAAATAAAACAATCATACGTTAAGGTATTATTTAAAAATAATTAGATCTTTCAAAAATACACAAAATTCTGATTACTAAATTTAAATGTAAGAAAACAAACATGTTTTTTGCCAAACCCAATACCATATCTTTTGTAAGTGGTTTTTGAAATAGATCTTTTTATTTATCAAGCTCACAAATTATATACAGCTAGTTTATTATTTAGGCTTCTTTAAGTTAATTAAATTTAATTAGTTAATATCGACATCATAAAAATGAATTACATTTTAAAATAAAATGAAGTGTATATGTGTATATATATTCGAAATAGAATTTTTAATGTTTTAAAATATTTTAAAATTCAATTTAAAATTAAAAAACATATGTTTATTTTTTAATGAAAATTTAATTTATTTGCACCTTAACTTTAATGACTTGATTATAAAATCAAGTAATAGTTACAAATTGATATTTTTTTAAAAATATAATTAATAATATTTAGATAAATATGTAATATTTTTTCTTTGCAATTATTGTTTGATGTTGTTGTGTTTTTTGGGTGATGTTGTATGAGGTTTTCAGTTATCCTTATCTGCAATTAAAAAGGCATTTATTAAAATAACATCCTGGACAACAGCCACGCATTATGATTGGGTAATTTTTCATAATTTTTAATGAAGAATTATTTATTTTAACTTTACATCAATATTGTCACAAACAAATTTTGAAATAACGTTTTCTATCGGTTCTAGCTATTATTAAATTAATTCGCTAGTGATAATTATAGACAAAAGTACATATATACTATACTCAATACATATACTTGTTAAATACTACCACATTGTTGAGAAATATGGAAATATTACCAATTTTTCTTTTACTAATTTGCAGTCCTAAATTGATTCATGTAGATTACAATTTACTCACTATATATTTATTCTTCTTCCTCTTCCTCCTCTTCTTCTTCCTCTTCTTCTTCTTCCTCCTCTTCCTCCTCCTCCTCTTCCTCCTCAGGCTCGGGCTCGAAAGTGGGTTCTTCCAATTCTTCGTCAAGGTCGATATCATCAGCCTTAACATCCTCCTCACCTTCGGGTGATTCTGGGTCTCCAGCTTTCTTGCCTGGACGTTCTCCGAACCATTTGGGCAACTTGGCTACACAATCGAAAACCAACGATTAAAAAATACAATCTTCAAAATATGAATTGTTTCAAAAAGAGGTTATTTACAAAACTTATACATTGTTTAAAAAAAAAACACATTTACTCAAAAGAATTCAGGGTTTTAAAATAGTGTGTTTTGTATTTTGTAAAACTAATTTACGATTCGATGATGGAAATATTTTTTAGTTTGTCATTTAAAAATGCTGTACAATGGGCTTGTGTCCTTATTTTTTAGTGGTCGATTTTTGAATTGTTGATTGAAATTGATGTTAATAAATGTGTATTGGCGTGTCTATTTTATTAAATATCTAAATGTTGACGGAGATATAGCAATTAAAAATTTGAATTTTAGTTTTAGCGCTAGAGTCAGTTATTTGTTGAGTAGGTCAGTGCTGTGGTAATGTTTTGGAGCTGTTGGTAGTCAAAATAATCAAGTCAAGTCAAAGAATAATAAGTTTTCATTTTATTTAACGCTTTTACGGCAGGCATAATATTGAAATTTTATTGTTCCTTGAAATAGCTGTAAATAGTATTTGATATATAAATACATATAGCAGAGATTTATGATCTGTAAGGTTGGCAGCGGTTGTGATGTCACGTGCATTTGGAATGTGTACAACATTGAATCCCTTTAATAATTAAAGAGACAAAATGACTTTTTTAATTGTTAATATCTCCTTACTATCTCCTAATATCAATATATAGTACACTTTTATAGAAGTTAAGACATAGGACACGAGCCCATTTATTAGCTGTGTACAAAACTTACCTTTCTGGCGACCGCCGAATTGTTGGCTTCTGTCGGTCCAGATACGCTCAAGACTTTCCTTATTTTGTGTTTCTAGTCCCTATGGATGAATTGTTATTGGAATGTAAATCAAAAATGCAGGATAAATCAACAACTAAATGCAACATATAACAATCCACTGTAAAATGAAAAAATCATTGCTTGTTGAACTTGGAAGTTGTGAAATAGATGTCTTATTAGACATTGTGATAAATTGTAGACAATTAGGCGTATATGTAGCCTTGCGTTTTTGTTCAATAAATATTTCATTGATATAAGTTTGTATTAGACAACTTCCAAGCACGCTGCGTTCAAGAAATTTGATTTTACAGTGCTATAAAAGAGGGTATGGGGTCGCAGACTGCACTATCTTTGTACAGGTTAGCCGATTCGGCGACTGCTAAGATTTGAATTAAGTAGATATATGTTTTAGAAGAGAAATCCATTGGTCCAGCAGCAGATTGCTAGTTGCTTTTGTGACATAAATAGCAGAGAGAAACCTTATATAATCTTCTTCCTTAAGTTCGTTGATACAGTAAGAGAAAGGAGTCGGAAAAGGAGATGATTCGAAAGAAGGAATTGATTGGAAAACAAGAAAAGGTGTAAAGGAACTATAATTCGAAGGGCGGATTGTAATGCTGGAAGGAGAGAAACAACGAAAGAAAGAAGAGTTTGTTTTGGTTTAGGGAGAATGTTGAAGTGAAAATATCCAGTAAACATTTTGGAGTCACTTTGCCATCATATTGAAGACGCGTCTGATTTTTTTGTAATGAAAGAGTTCAGTTTCTAAGGTCGTTAGGCTACAAATGGCGAAACTACTCGATCTACCGGAATACAAATGAAGATAAAGTTGATGCGAACTATAATTGAAGTGCAATAGTGATAGAAACGTCTCAAAACAAGACACGTCACCAAATTGTTTACTGGGTAGCAAAACTGCAACAGTAAATTAAATGAGCCAATCAACAAGTTGACCAATGGATTTTTCCTGCAATAAATGGGTGAGATTAACAACAAATTAGGGTATTTCTCGACGAAATGTTCAATTTGATATTTCTGTGATATTAATAAACACTGAGAGAATAAATAATAACGGAAAACGATATAATTATTAACAACATCATAAGGAATCAAGTAACATGTAAAGAAAAAGACAAAGGGGGTTGTTTTTTTTAATAGTACGATAAAGTAATGTAGACGAACACATTGAAAATCGACATGGGGGCTAACACATTTACGAAGAAAACAACGTGCTTAGCAACACGTGCCGAAATCCCACGTGGACTTGACTTACATCGTTTACGTTTCATGAATTGGTCATTTCGTTTCTTCCACGTGTGCTCCATGGTTTCCGACAATAATGTGTCGTAACCCTGAACAAAAGTTCACTCTCTTAAAAATATTCTTAGCATTTGTTTGATTATAAAGGTATTAATCAACGGACGGTAATTCCCGAAATTTTCTCATCGAACTAAAGTATGCTATATGGGATTGAGCTAATTATTTGGAAGGAAATTCTACTTACACCCTCGAAGAGCTTCTTCTTGTCGTCGTAAGACCTTGTGTCCACACGACGTTCATATTTGGAGGCGACTTGGATCTTGGGCTGCAAAGAACACCAACAATTAACGACTGAACCACCACGATCATCATCTAATTATAGATTAAGGAACTTACGGGGTATTTGCCAGTAAGGGCTTCTGGGTCTAAACCCTTCTTTAAGGCTTTGTGTCTGAGTTGTTGTTTCTGCCTTTCTTTCAATTCTTTAAGATCGTAATCTTGACGTTTTTGACGTTCCTCAAGATCGTATTTCTCGGTCTCCAATTTGACAATTGTTTCCCAGAGTTCAGTAGCCTTATTGCGAAGTTTGTCAATATTCAAATTTTCAACATCTAGTGGTTTAATACGGAAAGACAGAGAAATTTTCTTTTCTTCTTCCAATTGTTCCTTGGTCTTGTTTCTTTCAATTTGGGCGGAGGAGAGGTTGAACTAGAAATGGTAAATTACAGATTATCTCACTGGAATTTGAGCAGGTTTAGCTGGTGATAAAGGGTGATAATTACGTTGTTGTCCTTCTTGGTAATGGTGAAATTGGGGCCGGTTTTGTTGCTGTCCTTCATGGCTTGAAGCATAGCTTGACGCTTCTTCTCAGCCTCTTCAAGACGACGACGCTTCTCTTCAATATCACGTTGTTTCTCATGAATCATATGTTCTTTGTACTAAATAATGTTCGCCTATATCTAATGCAGATTCTTCAGGTTCTGCATCTGGCTCCGGTAATTCTGTTGAAGCATAACCATTCTTTTTTTCTGTATCATTATTTACAGTCTCTGCTTTTGTGTCTTTACATTCCTCTGTCACCATTTTAATTAATTAATATTATATATATTTCGTTACACGTTATTATAAAAATTACACAGCTAGAAATAACGAAAGACGCAATAAACACTTCCTTACATATTCTTTTTGTTAGTATTCCGCCATTTTTTTTGTTCTACCAATATCAAAATAATAAATTGTACAGTTATCTGCTCGCATGTGGTTTAGTAAAGAAACAATCCATTGTGTTTTTGAGTTATTGATTTATAGAGGTCGCTAGAAGTTTCAAGAATATTTAAATATGAATTAGTTATATTAAATAATTACTTTTCAAGAAGACTACATTTCGAATTTTGCAGCCGATACTTTAAAAAAGCAAAGGAGCACTGAAGATGACCATGAAAGAATATCCGAAGACTATGAGACTTGGAAGAATAGAATTTTGGAAGCTGCCTACAAGGATATCCAGTGCTGATTACTGATTTTTCTAAATAGATATTTAACAATTGTATTATTCTAGGAATCGTTAAGTTTTCCCTTTTGTACTAAGCAAGGGCTGTTTTTGTACTGTAATTGATTTAAGGTCGCCTGTCTGAGGAAGTTGCTCTTACGCAGTTCGCACGTCTTATTTCTAAGCATTTCTAAGATAAAATAATAAACACAATTTGAATAATAGACACACATATTTTATTTAATAATATTTATACCTTACAGACTAGACTGTACTCAAGAATTTCAATTTTTAATTGAAATTAAAATAATAATTAATAAAATAATATTTAAAACAAAAAAATAATATATTTATATACATATTAATAATATATGTAATTAATAATAACATTAATAATTAATTTTAAGATAATTTTGATATTAAGCTTACAATAAATTTATTGTATTGCAATTCAAAACATAAGTTAAATAAAATAAAACAATCATACGTTAAGGTATTATTTAAAAATAATTAGATCTTTCAAAAATACACAAAATTCTGATTACTAAATTTAAATGTAAGAAAACAAACATGTTTTTTGCCAAACCCAATACCATATCTTTTGTAAGTGGTTTTTGAAATAGATCTTTTTATTTATCAAGCTCACAAATTATATACAGCTAGTTTATTATTTAGGCTTCTTTAAGTTAATTAAATTTAATTAGTTAATATCGACATCATAAAAATGAATTACATTTTAAAATAAAATGAAGTGTATATGTGTATATATATTCGAAATAGAATTTTTAATGTTTTAAAATATTTTAAAATTCAATTTAAAATTAAAAAACATATGTTTATTTTTTAATGAAAATTTAATTTATTTGCACCTTAACTTTAATGACTTGATTATAAAATCAAGTAATAGTTACAAATTGATATTTTTTTAAAAATATAATTAATAATATTTAGATAAATATGTAATATTTTTTCTTTGCAATTATTGTTTGATGTTGTTGTGTTTTTTGGGTGATGTTGTATGAGGTTTTCAGTTATCCTTATCTGCAATTAAAAAGGCATTTATTAAAATAACATCCTGGACAACAGCCACGCATTATGATTGGGTAATTTTTCATAATTTTTAATGAAGAATTATTTATTTTAACTTTACATCAATATTGTCACAAACAAATTTTGAAATAACGTTTTCTATCGGTTCTAGCTATTATTAAATTAATTCGCTAGTGATAATTATAGACAAAAGTACATATATACTATACTCAATACATATACTTGTTAAATACTACCACATTGTTGAGAAATATGGAAATATTACCAATTTTTCTTTTACTAATTTGCAGTCCTAAATTGATTCATGTAGATTACAATTTACTCACTATATATTTATTCTTCTTCCTCTTCCTCCTCTTCTTCTTCCTCTTCTTCTTCTTCCTCCTCTTCCTCCTCCTCCTCTTCCTCCTCAGGCTCGGGCTCGAAAGTGGGTTCTTCCAATTCTTCGTCAAGGTCGATATCATCAGCCTTAACATCCTCCTCACCTTCGGGTGATTCTGGGTCTCCAGCTTTCTTGCCTGGACGTTCTCCGAACCATTTGGGCAACTTGGCTACACAATCGAAAACCAACGATTAAAAAATACAATCTTCAAAATATGAATTGTTTCAAAAAGAGGTTATTTACAAAACTTATACATTGTTTAAAAAAAAAACACATTTACTCAAAAGAATTCAGGGTTTTAAAATAGTGTGTTTTGTATTTTGTAAAACTAATTTACGATTCGATGATGGAAATATTTTTTAGTTTGTCATTTAAAAATGCTGTACAATGGGCTTGTGTCCTTATTTTTTAGTGGTCGATTTTTGAATTGTTGATTGAAATTGATGTTAATAAATGTGTATTGGCGTGTCTATTTTATTAAATATCTAAATGTTGACGGAGATATAGCAATTAAAAATTTGAATTTTAGTTTTAGCGCTAGAGTCAGTTATTTGTTGAGTAGGTCAGTGCTGTGGTAATGTTTTGGAGCTGTTGGTAGTCAAAATAATCAAGTCAAGTCAAAGAATAATAAGTTTTCATTTTATTTAACGCTTTTACGGCAGGCATAATATTGAAATTTTATTGTTCCTTGAAATAGCTGTAAATAGTATTTGATATATAAATACATATAGCAGAGATTTATGATCTGTAAGGTTGGCAGCGGTTGTGATGTCACGTGCATTTGGAATGTGTACAACATTGAATCCCTTTAATAATTAAAGAGACAAAATGACTTTTTTAATTGTTAATATCTCCTTACTATCTCCTAATATCAATATATAGTACACTTTTATAGAAGTTAAGACATAGGACACGAGCCCATTTATTAGCTGTGTACAAAACTTACCTTTCTGGCGACCGCCGAATTGTTGGCTTCTGTCGGTCCAGATACGCTCAAGACTTTCCTTATTTTGTGTTTCTAGTCCCTATGGATGAATTGTTATTGGAATGTAAATCAAAAATGCAGGATAAATCAACAACTAAATGCAACATATAACAATCCACTGTAAAATGAAAAAATCATTGCTTGTTGAACTTGGAAGTTGTGAAATAGATGTCTTATTAGACATTGTGATAAATTGTAGACAATTAGGCGTATATGTAGCCTTGCGTTTTTGTTCAATAAATATTTCATTGATATAAGTTTGTATTAGACAACTTCCAAGCACGCTGCGTTCAAGAAATTTGATTTTACAGTGCTATAAAAGAGGGTATGGGGTCGCAGACTGCACTATCTTTGTACAGGTTAGCCGATTCGGCGACTGCTAAGATTTGAATTAAGTAGATATATGTTTTAGAAGAGAAATCCATTGGTCCAGCAGCAGATTGCTAGTTGCTTTTGTGACATAAATAGCAGAGAGAAACCTTATATAATCTTCTTCCTTAAGTTCGTTGATACAGTAAGAGAAAGGAGTCGGAAAAGGAGATGATTCGAAAGAAGGAATTGATTGGAAAACAAGAAAAGGTGTAAAGGAACTATAATTCGAAGGGCGGATTGTAATGCTGGAAGGAGAGAAACAACGAAAGAAAGAAGAGTTTGTTTTGGTTTAGGGAGAATGTTGAAGTGAAAATATCCAGTAAACATTTTGGAGTCACTTTGCCATCATATTGAAGACGCGTCTGATTTTTTTGTAATGAAAGAGTTCAGTTTCTAAGGTCGTTAGGCTACAAATGGCGAAACTACTCGATCTACCGGAATACAAATGAAGATAAAGTTGATGCGAACTATAATTGAAGTGCAATAGTGATAGAAACGTCTCAAAACAAGACACGTCACCAAATTGTTTACTGGGTAGCAAAACTGCAACAGTAAATTAAATGAGCCAATCAACAAGTTGACCAATGGATTTTTCCTGCAATAAATGGGTGAGATTAACAACAAATTAGGGTATTTCTCGACGAAATGTTCAATTTGATATTTCTGTGATATTAATAAACACTGAGAGAATAAATAATAACGGAAAACGATATAATTATTAACAACATCATAAGGAATCAAGTAACATGTAAAGAAAAAGACAAAGGGGGTTGTTTTTTTTAATAGTACGATAAAGTAATGTAGACGAACACATTGAAAATCGACATGGGGGCTAACACATTTACGAAGAAAACAACGTGCTTAGCAACACGTGCCGAAATCCCACGTGGACTTGACTTACATCGTTTACGTTTCATGAATTGGTCATTTCGTTTCTTCCACGTGTGCTCCATGGTTTCCGACAATAATGTGTCGTAACCCTGAACAAAAGTTCACTCTCTTAAAAATATTCTTAGCATTTGTTTGATTATAAAGGTATTAATCAACGGACGGTAATTCCCGAAATTTTCTCATCGAACTAAAGTATGCTATATGGGATTGAGCTAATTATTTGGAAGGAAATTCTACTTACACCCTCGAAGAGCTTCTTCTTGTCGTCGTAAGACCTTGTGTCCACACGACGTTCATATTTGGAGGCGACTTGGATCTTGGGCTGCAAAGAACACCAACAATTAACGACTGAACCACCACGATCATCATCTAATTATAGATTAAGGAACTTACGGGGTATTTGCCAGTAAGGGCTTCTGGGTCTAAACCCTTCTTTAAGGCTTTGTGTCTGAGTTGTTGTTTCTGCCTTTCTTTCAATTCTTTAAGATCGTAATCTTGACGTTTTTGACGTTCCTCAAGATCGTATTTCTCGGTCTCCAATTTGACAATTGTTTCCCAGAGTTCAGTAGCCTTATTGCGAAGTTTGTCAATATTCAAATTTTCAACATCTAGTGGTTTAATACGGAAAGACAGAGAAATTTTCTTTTCTTCTTCCAATTGTTCCTTGGTCTTGTTTCTTTCAATTTGGGCGGAGGAGAGGTTGAACTAGAAATGGTAAATTACAGATTATCTCACTGGAATTTGAGCAGGTTTAGCTGGTGATAAAGGGTGATAATTACGTTGTTGTCCTTCTTGGTAATGGTGAAATTGGGGCCGGTTTTGTTGCTGTCCTTCATGGCTTGAAGCATAGCTTGACGCTTCTTCTCAGCCTCTTCAAGACGACGACGCTTCTCTTCAATATCACGTTGTTTCTCATGAATCATATGTTCTTTGTACTAAATAATGTTCGCCTATATCTAATGCAGATTCTTCAGGTTCTGCATCTGGCTCCGGTAATTCTGTTGAAGCATAACCATTCTTTTTTTCTGTATCATTATTTACAGTCTCTGCTTTTGTGTCTTTACATTCCTCTGTCACCATTTTAATTAATTAATATTATATATATTTCGTTACACGTTATTATAAAAATTACACAGCTAGAAATAACGAAAGACGCAATAAACACTTCCTTACATATTCTTTTTGTTAGTATTCCGCCATTTTTTTTGTTCTACCAATATCAAAATAATAAATTGTACAGTTATCTGCTCGCATGTGGTTTAGTAAAGAAACAATCCATTGTGTTTTTGAGTTATTGATTTATAGAGGTCGCTAGAAGTTTCAAGAATATTTAAATATGAATTAGTTATATTAAATAATTACTTTTCAAGAAGACTACATTTCGAATTTTGCAGCCGATACTTTAAAAAAGCAAAGGAGCACTGAAGATGACCATGAAAGAATATCCGAAGACTATGAGACTTGGAAGAATAGAATTTTGGAAGCTGCCTACAAGGATATCCAGTGCTGATTACTGATTTTTCTAAATAGATATTTAACAATTGTATTATTCTAGGAATCGTTAAGTTTTCCCTTTTGTACTAAGCAAGGGCTGTTTTTGTACTGTAATTGATTTAAGGTCGCCTGTCTGAGGAAGTTGCTCTTACGCAGTTCGCACGTCTTATTTCTAAGCATTTCTAAGATAAAATAATAAACACAATTTGAATAATAGACACACATATTTTATTTAATAATATTTATACCTTACAGACTAGACTGTACTCAAGAATTTCAATTTTTAATTGAAATTAAAATAATAATTAATAAAATAATATTTAAAACAAAAAAATAATATATTTATATACATATTAATAATATATGTAATTAATAATAACATTAATAATTAATTTTAAGATAATTTTGATATTAAGCTTACAATAAATTTATTGTATTGCAATTCAAAACATAAGTTAAATAAAATAAAACAATCATACGTTAAGGTATTATTTAAAAATAATTAGATCTTTCAAAAATACACAAAATTCTGATTACTAAATTTAAATGTAAGAAAACAAACATGTTTTTTGCCAAACCCAATACCATATCTTTTGTAAGTGGTTTTTGAAATAGATCTTTTTATTTATCAAGCTCACAAATTATATACAGCTAGTTTATTATTTAGGCTTCTTTAAGTTAATTAAATTTAATTAGTTAATATCGACATCATAAAAATGAATTACATTTTAAAATAAAATGAAGTGTATATGTGTATATATATTCGAAATAGAATTTTTAATGTTTTAAAATATTTTAAAATTCAATTTAAAATTAAAAAACATATGTTTATTTTTTAATGAAAATTTAATTTATTTGCACCTTAACTTTAATGACTTGATTATAAAATCAAGTAATAGTTACAAATTGATATTTTTTTAAAAATATAATTAATAATATTTAGATAAATATGTAATATTTTTTCTTTGCAATTATTGTTTGATGTTGTTGTGTTTTTTGGGTGATGTTGTATGAGGTTTTCAGTTATCCTTATCTGCAATTAAAAAGGCATTTATTAAAATAACATCCTGGACAACAGCCACGCATTATGATTGGGTAATTTTTCATAATTTTTAATGAAGAATTATTTATTTTAACTTTACATCAATATTGTCACAAACAAATTTTGAAATAACGTTTTCTATCGGTTCTAGCTATTATTAAATTAATTCGCTAGTGATAATTATAGACAAAAGTACATATATACTATACTCAATACATATACTTGTTAAATACTACCACATTGTTGAGAAATATGGAAATATTACCAATTTTTCTTTTACTAATTTGCAGTCCTAAATTGATTCATGTAGATTACAATTTACTCACTATATATTTATTCTTCTTCCTCTTCCTCCTCTTCTTCTTCCTCTTCTTCTTCTTCCTCCTCTTCCTCCTCCTCCTCTTCCTCCTCAGGCTCGGGCTCGAAAGTGGGTTCTTCCAATTCTTCGTCAAGGTCGATATCATCAGCCTTAACATCCTCCTCACCTTCGGGTGATTCTGGGTCTCCAGCTTTCTTGCCTGGACGTTCTCCGAACCATTTGGGCAACTTGGCTACACAATCGAAAACCAACGATTAAAAAATACAATCTTCAAAATATGAATTGTTTCAAAAAGAGGTTATTTACAAAACTTATACATTGTTTAAAAAAAAAACACATTTACTCAAAAGAATTCAGGGTTTTAAAATAGTGTGTTTTGTATTTTGTAAAACTAATTTACGATTCGATGATGGAAATATTTTTTAGTTTGTCATTTAAAAATGCTGTACAATGGGCTTGTGTCCTTATTTTTTAGTGGTCGATTTTTGAATTGTTGATTGAAATTGATGTTAATAAATGTGTATTGGCGTGTCTATTTTATTAAATATCTAAATGTTGACGGAGATATAGCAATTAAAAATTTGAATTTTAGTTTTAGCGCTAGAGTCAGTTATTTGTTGAGTAGGTCAGTGCTGTGGTAATGTTTTGGAGCTGTTGGTAGTCAAAATAATCAAGTCAAGTCAAAGAATAATAAGTTTTCATTTTATTTAACGCTTTTACGGCAGGCATAATATTGAAATTTTATTGTTCCTTGAAATAGCTGTAAATAGTATTTGATATATAAATACATATAGCAGAGATTTATGATCTGTAAGGTTGGCAGCGGTTGTGATGTCACGTGCATTTGGAATGTGTACAACATTGAATCCCTTTAATAATTAAAGAGACAAAATGACTTTTTTAATTGTTAATATCTCCTTACTATCTCCTAATATCAATATATAGTACACTTTTATAGAAGTTAAGACATAGGACACGAGCCCATTTATTAGCTGTGTACAAAACTTACCTTTCTGGCGACCGCCGAATTGTTGGCTTCTGTCGGTCCAGATACGCTCAAGACTTTCCTTATTTTGTGTTTCTAGTCCCTATGGATGAATTGTTATTGGAATGTAAATCAAAAATGCAGGATAAATCAACAACTAAATGCAACATATAACAATCCACTGTAAAATGAAAAAATCATTGCTTGTTGAACTTGGAAGTTGTGAAATAGATGTCTTATTAGACATTGTGATAAATTGTAGACAATTAGGCGTATATGTAGCCTTGCGTTTTTGTTCAATAAATATTTCATTGATATAAGTTTGTATTAGACAACTTCCAAGCACGCTGCGTTCAAGAAATTTGATTTTACAGTGCTATAAAAGAGGGTATGGGGTCGCAGACTGCACTATCTTTGTACAGGTTAGCCGATTCGGCGACTGCTAAGATTTGAATTAAGTAGATATATGTTTTAGAAGAGAAATCCATTGGTCCAGCAGCAGATTGCTAGTTGCTTTTGTGACATAAATAGCAGAGAGAAACCTTATATAATCTTCTTCCTTAAGTTCGTTGATACAGTAAGAGAAAGGAGTCGGAAAAGGAGATGATTCGAAAGAAGGAATTGATTGGAAAACAAGAAAAGGTGTAAAGGAACTATAATTCGAAGGGCGGATTGTAATGCTGGAAGGAGAGAAACAACGAAAGAAAGAAGAGTTTGTTTTGGTTTAGGGAGAATGTTGAAGTGAAAATATCCAGTAAACATTTTGGAGTCACTTTGCCATCATATTGAAGACGCGTCTGATTTTTTTGTAATGAAAGAGTTCAGTTTCTAAGGTCGTTAGGCTACAAATGGCGAAACTACTCGATCTACCGGAATACAAATGAAGATAAAGTTGATGCGAACTATAATTGAAGTGCAATAGTGATAGAAACGTCTCAAAACAAGACACGTCACCAAATTGTTTACTGGGTAGCAAAACTGCAACAGTAAATTAAATGAGCCAATCAACAAGTTGACCAATGGATTTTTCCTGCAATAAATGGGTGAGATTAACAACAAATTAGGGTATTTCTCGACGAAATGTTCAATTTGATATTTCTGTGATATTAATAAACACTGAGAGAATAAATAATAACGGAAAACGATATAATTATTAACAACATCATAAGGAATCAAGTAACATGTAAAGAAAAAGACAAAGGGGGTTGTTTTTTTTAATAGTACGATAAAGTAATGTAGACGAACACATTGAAAATCGACATGGGGGCTAACACATTTACGAAGAAAACAACGTGCTTAGCAACACGTGCCGAAATCCCACGTGGACTTGACTTACATCGTTTACGTTTCATGAATTGGTCATTTCGTTTCTTCCACGTGTGCTCCATGGTTTCCGACAATAATGTGTCGTAACCCTGAACAAAAGTTCACTCTCTTAAAAATATTCTTAGCATTTGTTTGATTATAAAGGTATTAATCAACGGACGGTAATTCCCGAAATTTTCTCATCGAACTAAAGTATGCTATATGGGATTGAGCTAATTATTTGGAAGGAAATTCTACTTACACCCTCGAAGAGCTTCTTCTTGTCGTCGTAAGACCTTGTGTCCACACGACGTTCATATTTGGAGGCGACTTGGATCTTGGGCTGCAAAGAACACCAACAATTAACGACTGAACCACCACGATCATCATCTAATTATAGATTAAGGAACTTACGGGGTATTTGCCAGTAAGGGCTTCTGGGTCTAAACCCTTCTTTAAGGCTTTGTGTCTGAGTTGTTGTTTCTGCCTTTCTTTCAATTCTTTAAGATCGTAATCTTGACGTTTTTGACGTTCCTCAAGATCGTATTTCTCGGTCTCCAATTTGACAATTGTTTCCCAGAGTTCAGTAGCCTTATTGCGAAGTTTGTCAATATTCAAATTTTCAACATCTAGTGGTTTAATACGGAAAGACAGAGAAATTTTCTTTTCTTCTTCCAATTGTTCCTTGGTCTTGTTTCTTTCAATTTGGGCGGAGGAGAGGTTGAACTAGAAATGGTAAATTACAGATTATCTCACTGGAATTTGAGCAGGTTTAGCTGGTGATAAAGGGTGATAATTACGTTGTTGTCCTTCTTGGTAATGGTGAAATTGGGGCCGGTTTTGTTGCTGTCCTTCATGGCTTGAAGCATAGCTTGACGCTTCTTCTCAGCCTCTTCAAGACGACGACGCTTCTCTTCAATATCACGTTGTTTCTTTTCTTCAATTTCACGGACGCGACGCTCTTCTTCTTCCTTCTTGCGTTGAGCCATGCGTTTTTCTTCCTCAGCGCGGGAGACCTTGCGCTTGGCTTGCTTCTCCTTGAGACGCTTGAGGTCCTCTTCTTCTTTGGCGCGCTGTTTACGCCATTCGTTGATGTATTCCTTCAACTGATCATCGAGGTCGGATCTCTTCTGGTCCTGACGCTGTAAATATTTGCAAAATACAACTAATTAACTTCCGAACCCGAAAAATGAATTTCTGCAATAACCTCCAAATAAATTACCTTGATGAATTCAGGATTCTCACCCCCATCCCTAAAAAATTCAAATATCAAATTAATATAATATATTTATGTCAAAGTTTGTTTAATAATTGAATAAGCGAAAGACATATTTACAAAAGTCAGCCATTTAAAAAATATCTATTAAAAAAAAAAGGAAAATATTTTTTTTTTTTTTTTGGAAACCATTCATTGTTTGATCATGCAGGTAAATTAGGTTTTCCATTTGTTAGTCGACAAAGCAGTAGCGGAATTTGTTGGAGGAAAACATTTATAGAAATTTTGATGAAAACTTTTATAAAAGTGAAAATGAAAACAAGAAAAACATATATATAATAGGTACATTTAACATGTAACAAATATATCAGTAGATTTCCTTTTCTTTTGGATAAAAAGGATTTAAAAAGGACATCAGTTCATGTCGTCCTGGTAGAAATACCTTTTTGCGATGAAGCACTTATATACTAAACATTGAGCTGTTTTTTTTAAATAGAAGCCAAACCATTTTTAATTGATGAATCTCCAATTATTTATCAATCACAACAAATACAGATAATAAATCCTTGCCAGAAGTTGTCCATAGATAATATTCTATTCAAAAATGAAAAAAAAACTATTCTTTATTAAAAATTTGTAAAAAAGCCAATCCAAAAAAATTAATTAGCTGTTATTAATTACAAAACGTAGCAGAAGTATTAAGCAAACAATACAAAACTGTCTTTTTATTATTTGTATTGTTTGGTATTTGATTTCCTCACAAAGATAATAGTTTATTTCATTAAAAGAAACATACATCTGGAGCATTTCTTATAAACACCCACTTCTGACACCAATAATTTTAATTTTTTTTAATTTAAATTTATTTTTATTGCGATCAATAAAATTAGAACTACTAATCTTTGTGATAAATCATTGAAAGCAAAATAAAACATATTTGTTTATAAAAATAATTGGAGAGGCTTTGTTTTTATAAACTACTGGCAAGGAAATAAATATTTCTGTAATTACAAAATAACTTACTCAGTTTTTACGACCGTTCTTCATAATTTAATCAATTTTACCGGGAATTATGATAAATCAAGCCCAGGGTTGTTGTTTAATTGTGTGTTTTTTTTATGATTGTAATATTTGTGGTTTTTTTGGGTTTTTATATTTTTGATGGGCACGGTGCGGTAGAGTAGGAACCAAGGAGAAAAATAGAAAGAAAAAAAATTGTGTTAAAAACTATTTTTTTGTTTTCTTAAATAATTACTAATCACACAAAATATTTTTACTAATTAAAAATATATTAATTCTAAGTCATTCTACTAAGTCTATACTAATTAAAGTTTCATTTTCTACTAATTTACTAATTGCACGGGAAAACGCATCATCGAACTTGGTAAGCATCAATTTTCTGGAAAACTATAACACCTACAAACATGTTGTGTTATTTTTCTTGTAAATAATAACATTATCTACAACTTTGATTAATGACTTTTTCTTGTAACTTTTATAACATGAAAGTTATAAGTAAAAATAAAACTTAAATATATTTTTGTTTATAACTTTTCTACTATAAAAGTTACAAAGAAAAGTTATTAAGAAAAGTTGTAGATAATATTATTATCTACAAAAAAGCTCTTTACTAAATTTGTGTACGACGTATAGTTTTCGAGATACATAAAAGAAATGATTACATTCTTATTTTCAAGATGGCGACCGAATGGAGGCGCCCCGATCACCTTTTACTTATTGCTTATCCAAGTAACACGTTTCCCCAACTAAATCAATTTTCAAAAAAGTATATCTGGAACATTGTTTTTTAATTCATAAACTTTGAATTTCAATTAATTAATAATACAACTGCAAATTATAATGTTCTAAATCAACTTTTAATGAAATTTTTGAAACTAATTACTAACTAAAGTACTAAAATAAGCTAGGTAGTTAAAAGCAGTCTTCTGTTAAATTTGCATTTCAAAATTTTACTTCTAAATTATATTTAAAGAATTTTAATTTTTAATATTTCTTCAATTCTAATTATTTAGCTATATTATTAAGCATGTATAACTAATCTATTCTTAATTGTTAATGAGAGTAATTAACTATTAAACGATTTTATTTTACCAAAACAGCTACAACAGAAGTTTCAACTTACTTGCTGAAATATAAGAAAGAAATAATTATTAATTATGGTGTTTATAATGTTAAAAATTTCGACTAAACACAATTACGTATATTTTACATACAAAATATAGTTTTTATAAAAGATCTATATAACAGTTTTATAAAGAATCTTGCAGACTATATATTTAAAAGAAATTTTAAGCAAAAATGTTACATTATATCTCGTACAGATTGGTGACATGCGACATCCAACATTTATATATTTTTATACATAAATTTAGACATAAGTGTACTAAATGTGTTGTACTTTTAACATACAGACTAGTGCGACACTAATAAAACCTTTACGTATGCTATTTTAAAAAATTCTAGTTAGTATTTTTATGAAACAAAAATGTTTCAAAACTCAGTCGGAACATCTAAAGAAATTAGGGTTTTGAATATGATCTCTTAGTTTTGCAAGTGATGTAATATTTACGTTTTGTGTGTAGTAGACTTCATTGAATATTTTATTTCAATAATTTTATGTAAGAATACTTACGTCTCGGTGACCTCGACCTCCTCCTCCTCCTCAGAACTAAAATATTAAACATTTATTTATTTAGTAACGTTTTTTACAGTAATTAAGAATTAAACTATTAGTGACAAGGGGCGGACCACAAATTTAAGGGGGGTCACAGAATTATAAGTGAAGAAAAATAACATTTACGTAACAAATATGTTAAATTATTACGTAATCTGTTGGTTACCACAGGGGGGGGGGGGTATCTATTTCCTAAAACTTACTGCGTTTATATTTTTGATTTGTTTGTTTTTTTAATTATTTTGCGTTGTGTAATAGCTGACTATAAATTTTTAATTAAAAATAATAGAATAATTTTTGTTGATTTTGTTTTAGTACTTACGAGTATTCTTCTTCGTCAGACATGTTGATGGGTTAGGGTCTGCAAAAGAAAATAATTTTATTAATATTGATTAATAATATTTAATATTAATTTAATATGTTATTAATTGCAAAAAAAAAAAATGGTGAAAATTTTTCGTGATTTAGTTTTTTTAATTGCAACGTCTTATCACACATTGACATAGATTAGTTACGTCACTGATAAACAAACGAATGTATCTCAGATTTTTTAGAAAAGATCGTCGCGTGTATTCACAGTCGATTCAAAAACATTTTCTTCATCTTTCCAAGAAAATCGATACTCGCGCGAAAACGCACGCTACAGATGTTTTTAAATAGCTTAATGTAGAAAGTATTTATCCCACTGATAAGAGCTGCCAATATGTGACGCATACGTCACAAATATGTGTCCATCGCATAATTATTTACTGCGCGTTTTAAATTGTCTTGCGATGAACAACAGTCGCTATTTTAGTAAATAGATCAAGGTCTAACAAACAAAATTAAAGTACAACGTCATTTGCGTATGCACGGGGCTTCAAAGTAATCTTTTATTAACATAAGACGGTACTAAATTCAAATTTACACCGTGTCTAAAATATGCAATAACTAAAATGATTTACATTTAAAATACATAACAAATAAACATAAAACAATTGAACTCAAAATTGGAACATTTTAAAATTTTCATTAAGGTGCCCTACTTTGGAGTAACGTAGCTCCGTCCCTGTAAGACACACAAAAAAATATTGTATACAAAACTTGTACGGAATTGAGTCCTCTATAAGTTTGATAATAACTATTTTTATCGTAGAACGCACTGGTAACAAGATATTGCTAAAAAAACCGTTTTGGTAACAAGATGGTAGAAAATATATTTGGTTACGGTCAGGAAAAGAAATTTCGTATTTTAAAGCTTCAGTTTATGGGGTGTGGTAAAGCCTTATTCCCACTCACTGTTTTGATATTTAATTTACTGTTTTTATTTAATATTGTAATCTAGATTTCAGGTTTTCGTTTAAGCATTCCTTTTTACATTTGTGTTTTAATTTAAGTTTAGTTAATTTAGTTGGTGCGTATGCATAGTTAGTATGTTATTTTGACAGTTCGACCTAAAAATGAATGTGAAATAATTAAAATTGCTATTTTTAATAAGAAATTGTTTTCACTTCTATATTTTTCAAAAACTGACTTCTTTAAACTTCTTTTAAAAGTAAATCCTACTGCATTTTGACAGATTGTCACATTTTGGAGGCTATAATATAATACAGTTTTTCTTAATTTAATATTTTTAATTTAAAACATTGGACCTTGTAAGGTTCTAAAAAAAAAAATTAAATTAAAAATGGTACTGTGAATAACTACGCGTATTGCCATATGCTAAACAATTTAAATTAAATACAAAATTAAAAGAAAGCAGTGAGTGGGAATGATACTTAATGCATTTATGTTTCTGAAACTTTCGCCTCCGTTTTTGATCCGAAATGGCTTCGAAACGGATACTCTTTTCTTTCTAGAATTCTAGAATATCGTATTCGAATCGAAATTGTTTGTCTAACTTTATTCATGATGTAATGAGAGACATCTCTATTGTATAACCAGAATTAAATAAGAAATACATAGAAATTCGATCTTAATTATTATATATAAAAATATATTGATTTTCTATTTAGGAGAAGTGTATTTTCATCAACAAATTAATTCATCTTTATTTATACTATATCATTAAATGAAATAAAATCAAATAATTTAGACATTCGACAAAGTGTAACCCGATATTTGTCTGTTTCTGCCGTAACTTTATATGGAGTCCTTCGCATCCCAAGATCTGTGGATAATTCTGAAGTACCGACCAAATAACGAGCAGCAATCGGCTCTAACGGTAGTTTATTTTCGTTCGCTAGAAATTGAGGAGGAGTTCTTCATTATATAGCAGTCGTACACGACTTGACTTGGTTGATTTATTTTTAGCTCCTGTATTTACGTCTTCATGTTTTTAACCAACCTACACTTTATTACATGCTCTAAATTATTTACTTGCTCGCTAAACACATCTAAGATTTATCTAACATAACAAAAGATACCTGTTATGTAAACAATTTACCTATAGAAAACGTTTTGTGACCTATTTTACTGGTTTTTGAATTGTACATTTAACTATTTGCGCATTAGCATAGTTATAGTTTAAATTACGAGAGTTCGGTGGCGACTTATACTTAAAACAAGTTGTGGAGTATAAACTGCCGATATAACTAAAAAGCACTGACTCACTTATTTT
This sequence comes from Panorpa germanica, assembly GCA_963678705.1. NCBI lineage: Eukaryota > Metazoa > Arthropoda > Insecta > Mecoptera > Panorpidae > Panorpa > Panorpa germanica. Next base: position 5,590,991 of record OY783219.1, read on the forward strand.
TCTATAATGTATATAGAAAGAAATAAGATAAAATTCATTATCGTATTATAGATTTATACCGCTCTTATAACCTCTTTTAAGTATAAGTCGCCGCCGAACTATCGTAATTTGATCTATATAAAACTTCTGCAGTCTTTACAGTAGCCATCTTTCAAATAAGAGCCGTATAAATCTACGATATAAAGGTGAATTGTATCTTATTCTTTCCTATATACATTACAAAAAAATTAATGCGGTAGTGTGTTTTCATTTTGTCCTAGATACGGCGGCACAACTTGTTTTAAGCATAAGTGACCTCCTTTGGATTAAATATTACTAGGTTTTGCATGTTTTGAGTTTTGCGAGCTTATATACAATCGCCTTTAATGTTCAAGGTAGCGGATTCGAACCAATATCTAGATTTAATGAATGTATAAATACATAACATAACACAAAATTAACGATTTTACTAATTATACAACGTTTTGTGACCTATTTTACTGTCTTTTGTAAATAAATGTACCGTTGTGCATTACCATGCTTATAACACTTTTTTAAAGCCTTTTGGAATAGCTATAAAATGAGAGCCTTTTAGATTAAATCCCTTGGAATACAAAACGTAAACTCAGGTAGTATTTAACGTAATATTTTTTACATAACGTTATGTTTTATTATTTACCTAGGTTTACATTGTCATTAAATAAATGCAAAAGGCATTTAATTTAAATGTTTGTACTAAAATATTAATTTAAATTGTAACTTGAAAATATTGAATTCTCAAAAGAGATTTTTTTATGTAACAGGTAAACTTTTTTATGTTAAATAAACCTTAAATGTATGTAACTATGTTTAGAGTGATATAACTACAAGAAAGTAAAGTAACAATAATATTTTGTGTGTTCGGGTTCCATAATAAATATCCAATATTAAGCAAAAGTAAATACAATTTCTTGCTAGATTATGGTGTACAAGCTTAATACTTAAATATCTATTAGTTAGGCAGCGATGTAGTACACAAAAGTACGATAACTTGACACCGAAAGGTAAAAAAGTTATTGAAGTTATTACATTTTTAAGTTCTACAGGTAGAAAATGTAACTAAATGTAACACTTTAATAAGCTAGCAAGTGTGTAAGTTGTCTTGCAAGATAATATATCTATGTAAGAAGAAATTAACCTTGGAATTAGCTTATGGTAAACTAAGACTGAAAACGAATTTAAGCAAATAGGATAATATTTGTGCAGTAGTATTAAAAATGTAATAGTAGTTATTTATATAGAATTGAGGGGTTCTTGATTTAAATTTGGGCAATGCCCCATGAAGGTATAACGTGTCATTGACAACATTTTCTAATATTTAATTTAAAGTAATAATTTTCAAGTCAAGTCAAATTTTAAAGTAATTTTATGTAATTTAAAAGTACAGAAAATCAAATTTGACTTGACCCAAGTGACCCTTTTTCTTGTGTAAGACACATTAATCCTAAACGTCGACCTATTACCGATACTGAGTCCTATCACCGACAATCTCCTACTATATTGACAGCTTTTATGGTGTCGTAGCCTCATATATGTGAACAATACTTCTGCCTTATAAGTTTTATGATTATGATAACACATAATCAAATTAATTTTAAAATATAAACCTGATCTTGTGAACGAACACGAAGACACAGCAGTCTGGCGTCTAGCTTAAATGATTTTGGTTTTTGTATCCTTTTTTGTTTACTAAAAGTTTTAAAATTTAGTTTTAACCGACACCAAATTAATCAAATGTTATATGTACAACTTGTTCAAAAAATATTCTTTTGAAATGCAATGTTTTTCTCAGTTCCTTTTTTAATCTTTTAATGATGCAATATGTATATGTATATATATATATAGGGCATAATTTGGGCCAGCAAAATAGATATTAGCTCATATCTATTTCGGATGATACGTTCTTAAAAAGTTTGTTAAATATTTTGTCTAAATCTATAATTAGAATCCATTTTAAACACGCATGCGCGATGAGGCTTTAATAATTAAAAATAACTACGAGGTATCACAAAATTAATTATATAACTTATATAAAAGAAAACGAAAATATAATTTGAATTAGCAAAGATTCAAACCGATAATTATTTTATTTGAATTATTGAATTCTTTACGTGTAAGTGTTACTTTGGTAGTATTTTATTTTTAGCAGGTGTATTGTGAATTTGTATATGATATTTGAATTTGAACACCTCCATATATAGATAGTCCATATGTAAAATATTCCATCAAGGTTGCAGATTCACCACCACTTTTTCACAAAAAATTTTCACCATCACTTTTTTTTTAAATATACACTTATTAAACTTAATTAATTAATAGACTAAATATATGAATTAGTAATTAGCAATTAAAGCGTTAGCTAAAGAAATACTTAAAGCACTATTTAAATTAGTAATTTGCGTAATATCATTTTTTTTTTTGCATGTATTAAGTAAATAATATAAAAAAGCTTGTATTTATTTTATGAAATTTGTAACTTACAGTAAAAACGGTAAAAATAAGGAGCCGCTCGGCTATGTACTGATTCACTACCGACAGCCGACGGTGGAATGAGGTCCGCGAGTAATAAAGCGGGTCTAACTTTTCTAGAATTATTCTTAAATTATTTAAGAAAATTTTTATATCTCCCACTACTGATACTGTTGTACGACGCATGCGCAGTGGATACAAATCTTTTCTATACTTATAACTTAGATTTATTTAAGCAAGTATTTCTAAATTGTGTAACTGCACGACGACTGGTGATTGTTTTTTTTAAAGGACTTTTTGTGATGGGAACATAATATCCAAACACCCACGATTATTTTTTTTTTTTATACTTTTTCTTTTTGTTCAACTATTTTGTTTCTTGATAGATTTTTATGAAATTGATGGAAATTTAGGAAATATTTTTCGTAATTAAAACAGGCGAAAGTATAGTTAGATATTAAGTACAAACATTAAACGTACTTAATATGAGCGCGCTAGTTATTTCTTTTCTTTTTTTAAATATGTGGACCATTCTCGAATTTGCTTTATTTGTATATTAATTTTGATCACCGATGAACCCCTTCAATGTTGGCAGTATTTGTCATAGCCTTTTATATGTAGACGACACCGCTGCCTAATAACTGTACTATTATGTATGTACATGATCAATATAAATTAATAATAACCAAACGCAGAAAATATATTTTTACTGCAACTTTATTTGCCAATGTTAAGGTGAAACGATACTTGGCCATTTTGGCGAAATATAGATGCCGACACTATACAGCAAGTTAAAAATTATTAAATACACTATGTTTTTTTATGTTTAAATCGTTTTATGTAAGTAACTATAAACGCAAATCAAAATCTAAAGCTGCAATTAGTTAGATGAATAACATATCTACATTTTAAGCTTTCTTCCACTGACTTTTAATGAGTTGGAACCGCAAAAATAGGTTTTGAAAATGAATATTACTATATTTTCTAGTTAAATTCCAATTTTTATATGACTGGTAACATTTCTAAGGGTTTGTTATAAATTTTATAACCTTTATTATGGTTTTCAAACTTACGCTTAAAACTTATACTTAAGAATAATATTCGGTAATAGTCATATAAAAATTGGAAGTGGGCAATTCGAAGAAATGGGCAAGTGACAGAGAATATTGCTAATGTTCTACATGTGTTGTAAAATAAATTAGATTATTAATATAAAATGTATTTCAATAAATATCTTTAAGAAATATTAACATCCAGAAATAATAGCAGAATAATATTAAATAAAAATAATTTTAAAACGATAAATAATTCTACTTTGACAGATTTTAGTTTATTAAAACAGTCGATAAAAAAGAACGCTGTAGTTTTAAATCAAAACTAAAACAATAGCTTGAAATGATGTTAAGAATTAATTTTAAAAATACGTAAAAGTAAAACTTCTGAAAATAATTGTATACTATTACTTCATTTAAAAATATTATTATAAAATAGAAAATTGTAAACTATAGTGCCAGCCAGGCTGACAACAGCAAAACATAAAAACTATAACGAACTGCTGTGTCTTTATTTGTAAATTGGCTCAGAATCAAAATGAATGATTCCAAGATGTTACAAAAGCTATAACATGCTTTTAAATGTATAAATATAAAAAATGGTTATATTTGCAACAAGTTACTTGTTATGTTCAAGTTTTGCTTAACAAAAATATAACCTATGCAAAATTAACAGATTTCAAAATGGGTAATTTTTATTAAAGTGTGTTAACCTTATATTTCTAACGAGTTTTTACTTTTTTTTAAATATCCAAAAGTTTACGGTGATATTGCTATTTAGATAAATTTAATTTTCTGTTTTGTCGATTAATTTTGAACCATCTTGTGACGTCACGTAATAAGTCTGTAGACTAACAAGTTAACAATCTTATTTATTTTGTCTTTAGGTATCTTTTTCTTTTTAAAATCAATTTATTGGTGGTCCTATCTTCTTTGTGTTCATTTTCGTTTCTTGTTTTGAAACAGAGAAGATTAAAATAGCTAAACCTGTGGAATAGGTGGATATATAAATTATTCATAGTGGGATTTAATTAATTTTTCATTTACAGCTACCCAGTAAACATTTAGTGAAGTACCCTATTTAGTAACGTTTCTATCACTATTTCACTTCAATTATAGTTCGCATCAACTTTATCTTCATTTGTATTCCGACAGGTGGAGTGGTTCCGTCATCTGTAGCCGATAAAACAGACATTTCATATGAACGATTGTGAGAAACTGAACTATAAATGAACTCTTTCATGACAAAGAAATCATACGCATCTCCAATATGATGTCAAAGTGACTCCAAAATGCTCCAAAATGTTTACTGGGTATATATTTGACATTATTATTAACTAACAGAACCGACAGACGTTGTCCTGTCCAAATTTCAACAAATTTTTTCATAATTCAACTGAAAATAAACAACTGAATCAATTTTTCGTCACTATTAGCTTGATTATCAATTTGACAATCAGCTGTCAAACTGCTGAAAAAAGTACTTTCAGTTTTTCGACAATTTTTCTTTTTTCCGGCCAAATTTTCGTATTTTTCTTTCCCTGGAAACGTTATTTAGACTATTAGGAACATTTTCAAGAAAAAATTGGCCAAATCGGTCCAGCCGTTTTGAAGTGATGCGCGCTTACCAACGACCAGCATTTAGTTTTTATTTATATAGAAGATTACAATATATTTTTTTATTCCGGCTCGCGTATTTCTTTCAATTCCTCGATGTGGCCTGCATACTCTAAAAGATTAGATAATCGTGCTCTGTTGGATAATGGAGATGGCAATTCATAGAAGGGAAGAGGGTAAGAATTGGAAGTGGAGGAATTATAATTTTTTTGTAACTACTGTAAATAGAAAAAGTGAGTATTTATATCTCCATAATATTGTGACATATAAAAAAATAATTGCTTTACGAAATTAAGACATGGTTCACAACTCCGTGTTCTAGTTCATTAGTGAAACATCTCGAAATATTCGTGTCACAAGTATGCTTGCAGTATGAGACAAGTTTATCTGCATTATAATTTTGTTTGGCTGCACTCTACTCAAATCGAATTTGGTTTCATATTTCGAAAATGACCCACTAATGAACTGGACGTTCGATATCAAAAACGAGTCGACGAATATGACCAAAGTTGTTAAATCGCCTTAAAACTAAAGAAAAGAAAACCAAATCTAATCGTATTAAAATAAATATATGTTTTTGTAAAATTCTAAAATATTTATAACATTTATTAAAATGTATATTTGAAATATTTGTAACAGGTCGATAAAACAGGACGCTGCATTCCTACAAATAGTGTGTGTGTGTGTTACGTTTATTAACCTATTAAAAAGTTTGAAAATACAGATTTAAATATAATTTTGAATCTAAACAAATTTATACGTTACAGAGATAGAATATCATAGTCATATGTGTTAGACAAAATTGAAATAATACATTGACTTCAAAAAACGAAGGATGGTGCGCCGGGTGCGCGGAGCTCGGGTGTGTTCGGATTGACACGAACGGTGTTATAAATGCAAGGAGCCGTGGAGGAACACTGATGCACAAAATAAGGTCTTGAGAGTTTTTATCGATAGATGTTACGTTTCTTTCAGTGACAATTCGTTTGTAAACATCCATTTCTTTTTTATTTATTTACATTATTGTACAACATATTAAGTTTATTGTGTAAAAATTTGAAGTCGATTAGAGTAAAACTGTCGGAAATATAGAGTTTTAAGTCTTCACCTCTCTGATTGGGTTTCGTCTTTCTTTGAAACTTTTAAACGCGTTTTCTCACACATAGCTTTTTCAGAGTCGGTGTCCTCTCTAGATCAAAATCTACTGCACCAATCTTTTTGAAATTTTGCACACTCTTTCTTTACATAAATGCCGAGATATCGCTGTCGAGTTTTTTTTTTATTTTTTAGTTTTAACGTATTTTAAAATAACAAAATTTCTGATTTTTACATGAAAAATCGATATTTTGATTTCTAAGTGCTGTAAAAATTTGATAAATCTATAAAATAAAAAAAACTCGACAGCGTTACCTGCAGAAACTTATCAAGTAATGAAATCATTTTGGTTTTTCAATTTCAGAAAATCCAGTGATGAGTTATGAGTGGCACCGTAATGTTACTTTTTTTTGTGACGTGAGCGGAGATTCGCTGTCAATGCCTCCTTTCTTGATATTTATTTATGAAAATTTCACAAAGTATTCTTTAAATGTCATTTTACCATGTAGTAATTATAGAAATAATTATATACTAACTGTGTCGTCAAAAAACATTATCGAAAATATGCTTTTTTTTTGTATCGATTACACTGGATACAATTGAATTCGATATAAATTTGTGTCTTTCCTACTTGACCACCAGTGCTATCAAAGCACCCGTAGTCGCAAAGCACGGTCCCAGATCTGTAGTGCACGCTCATACATAGACGTTCTATACATAAACGTCGCGGCGCTCCTTATTTGGCGTCTGGACGAGCCTTCACGAACATCAGTCGTAATACATAACGGCGGCGACGCTTCCTTGCTTTACAGCCGATAGAACTACCACTAAACATACCAGGGCATTTATTAGACGACTTAGACAATGGTCTTCATTTCTACAAAAGTGTACTATATATTGATAAAGTTGGTTACTAGAACCTCAAATGTTCAATTATTTTTTAATAACTCCTTATATGTTAAGAGATATTAACAATTAAAAAAGTCATTTGTCTCTTTAATTATTAAAGGGATTCAACGTTGTACACATTCCAAATGCATGTGACCTCACAACCTTACAGATCATAAATCTCTGCTATATATATTTATATATCAAAATATCAAATATTAAACACAGCTTAAATAAAATAAAAACTCATTATTCTTTGACTTGACTTGATTATTTCGACCACCAACGGCTACAAAACATTACCACAGCACTGACCTACTCAACAAGTAACTGACGTTAAAATGCATTTCACGTCATACAAATATGGTGGACCATTTCTAGCGCTAAAACTACAATTCAAATTTTTAATTGCTATATCTCCGTCAACATTTAGATATTTAATAAAATAGACACGCCAATACACATTTATTAACATCAATTTCAATTAACAATTGAAAAATCGACCACTGAAAAATGAGGACACAAGCCAGCACCCTCTAGTTTCAGCTGAGTCATCTACTAAGTTCACAAGTAGGCCATGATAGTGTAATGGTGCAATGACATTTGATGAGTAATCTTTTTCTTAAAATGTCAAATGATACTACTCCTCTTTATGCCTATTTCTTCGGAGTCATGGGAGCTTCTGCGGCAATAATCTTCAGTGGTAAATTTATTACAACATTTTCCTTACCCTAAACTCTTCAAATAATCGTGAAGTAACCTCTTACAACATTTTAAAGATGGTTTTCATCTTGGAATATAAATTTCAGCTTTCGGAGCTTCCTATGGGACTGCTAAATCGGGCGTTGGGATTGCTGCGATGGCCGTGGCGAAACCGGAGTTGATTATGAAGTCTATCATTCCTGTGGTCATGGCTGGAATCATCGCTATTTATGGTTTGGTAGTTGCTGTGCTGATAGCTGGAGGAATTCCCCCGGAAGGATACACAATTCACGCGTAAATTTGTTACCAATTAACTAAAAACTGCTTCTTTAAAGAAATTCAGCCATTTGCTTTGAAGAGGAGTTCATGTTGTATGTTTTTCCAGCGCGTACATTCATCTTGGAGCCGGACTATCTGTGGGCTTGTCAGGATTAGCAGCAGGTTTCGCCATCGGCATCGTAGGAGATGCTGGAGTCCGTGGAACAGCTCAACAACCGCGTCTGTTCGTGGGAATGATCTTGATTCTTATTTTCGCGGAAGTCTTAGGCCTTTACGGACTCATCGTTGCCATTTACTTGTACACGAAGACATCTTCTGGATAGTCAAAACTTTTGGAAGATAGATTTTTATTTTATAAGTTCTCCCGACTAAAATTAAACTTATTTTGGATATGTAGATAATTAGAAAGTATATTATAAGTATTATTTTGGTTTTCTTAAGGTGTCATCACTGAGTAATACGTCACGAAACTTTATCTATGATATCTGAAGGACACAGTGTTTTATTTCGATGAGCGGTTATATCTGTCGTTGGTAAGATATTAACAAAATTGCAAGATCGAAGTCTTGAGGTGGTTTTAACATTTAAGATCGCTCTTATCTTCCCAGTAAACATTTAGGAGCATTTTGCAGTCACTTTGACATCATATTGAAGATGCGTATGATTTTTTTGTCATGAAAGAGTACATTTATAGTTCAGTTTCTCACAATTCTTCATATGAAATGTCTGTTTTATCGGCTACAGATGACAGAACCACTCCACCTGTCGGAATACAAATGAAGATAAAGTTGTTGCGAACTATAATTGAAGTGAAACAGTGCTAGAAACGTCACAACATAGGGCACTTCACTAAATGTTTACTGGGTTGTATTAAACGGCTACCTTCTTAGCTCAGAGTTTGTCATAACAATTCCAATACAATAAATGCTACAAAGAAAATTAAAGTAGCTGCCATTTGTAGAAGGAACGAAAGAACCACCTTTATAAGGTATTTTGCTTTTGAAATGACAGCCAATTCTCATTCAATACTATATGAGTAATACTTTTAGAAAACTGCGTGCTGCCAATTTGAAAACGTGTTCCATTTTCCTGTAGGTACAACGCGCTCATTATTGGATTTGGGGAAAATTTGTTCAAGAGAAATTTGTTCAAAATTTTATACTCTTTAATTACCAAAGCCATTTAACCATCTGATAGTGAGATATTTAAAAGAAATCCAAAAATTTCGTGTTTATAAGACAGGGCAAGTTTTCCAAGGACTTCCGAAATGGTAAATTTGGTGAATCATTACTGGCCTTAATAAATATAGGGTATTTAAACAAGACCGGTAATTTTAAATCACTAGAAAAACGCAAAATTTCAACGACATTTGGCAGATATTGTGTTTAATTAAAAACCTTAGAGTTTGCACTTTAGATTAAAATAAAAATATCAACATTTTTCATTGAAATTGTGCGTTTTCTACTGATTTAATAAATAACCGCTCTTATTGAAAGGCCCTTACCTGCCCGAACCGAATGAGAATGCAACTGTGTTGTTAGTCGTAGAACGCACGTGTATACGAGTAAGAGAAAACACACAAAACGAACGAAACTGAACTGATTTGCTATTTGGTTTTGACCACGTTTTGAGCGACTATGTTTCTAGGTCGCAGGGCAATTACGTTGCATGCTATTGATGGTGACATCATGAGCAGAAAGTACTTAAATACATACATACAAATACCTCAGAATACGACACAATAAAATCCCCTATGATGCTATTGTTAAAAATTCTATAGAGTCACGAAACACGGCTCAACATGGCTCGTTTTTCGTTGGAAACTTCTTGTGCAGACGGATTTATTTGTACCTAGGATACGTTATTAAATTTGAAATATGACACAAGGCAAATTCTAATAAAAACAGAAGAATTAGAGCGAATGCTTCAGATACTTTTTTGATTAACTAATAAAATCACTGCAAGCGCCTCCGCAGATATTTATAAGCTGTTCCAGCGTTGATATCGAATTCATTGATATGGTAAGGGAATCCGGGTTCCGATTGCGTTGAAGCCCACCAGTAGATATTTGCAAAAGCAAACTAACTCGAATATTTATTTTATATTTCATTTTGGAGAGAGAAAGGTGAGCTTTTGGTCACTTTGTCAAATCAGGAAGTGGGTCAGAAGGCTTGAGTTTTATCCATGTCGTTAGGATGATATCTCTCTCCCTCACGTATTCGCTCGCTTGCAAGAAACGATGGAAAAATTTAATTTTATCACGTTAAGTATTTACTGTATAAGGAAATCGTGAAATTTGTGTGAAAAAAATCGGATTTGTTTATCAACCTCAATTTTTAAGAGATAGACCTCCATCTTGAAAAATGGCGGCTAAAATCTTGGAATATCTCTTTACCAGTGGATTCTATGCTAAAAATAGTTATTATCAATCTGATAGAGGGCTCAATTTCCTACAATTGATGTATACAACATTTTTGTGTATCTCTAATAGATATTGAGCTACACCGCTGGAAAGTAGAGCACTCCATTGAAAATTAGTAATGATTCAAACACCGAATGCATAATTGCCCATACTTCCTAAACCCATTATAGTATATAGCATACATCACATATATTATTAAAAAAGATTTTTAACGTTTTTACAATTTTTATATAAATATTTTTTTAATAAAATAAATGCTAAATGTATTATGACGGAATGTAACATTTATTATTGCTTACAACTTTTTTACTATAAAAGTTACCACAAAAAGTTATTAATAAAAGTTGTAGATAATATTGTTACCTACAAAAAAGTTCTTTACAAAAATTTTGTGGAAGTTATAGTTTTCAAGATAAACAAGAAAAACTGATTACAACCGTATTTTCAAAATGGCGGCTGAGTGGGACTAAACCTGGAATAGGTTATGATCGCATGCGCATAGAGAACAAATAGGGACTTATACCTTTCTCTCTCGCACACATTTTGGACACACTTTTAATCTATCACACTCCAGATATATATGCTCTAAGGAATCATCATTATCAACATATTTAAACGCAGTTGGCCATAAGATTTACTTTTTCTAAGTTGGCTACATTTTAATATCAAATGTCAATATCTAAATGGTTATTAAAGTAATCAACGGACTTGTTTATTAATTCAAAATGTCTGCTGAAGATGACGCGCCCCTTTACGCATATTTCTTCGGGGTTATGGGGGCCACTTCAGCGATTGTGTTCAGCGGTGGGTAACATACAATTACTAAATTACTTTTCAGAGAACGTTCTGATAGATTTGTATGCATTTCAGCACTAGGAGCGTCGTACGGCACCGCTAAATCAGGAGTGGGGATTGCGGCCATGTCAGTGATGAAACCAGATTTAATAATGAAGTCCATCATCCCCGTTGTCATGGCAGGAATCATCGCCATTTACGGTTTAGTCGTTGCTGTGTTAATCGCTGGAGGGATAACTGTACCACCAACTAAATACAAACTAGCGACGTAAGTGTTACAGGTGCAAGTTTACTTTCACAACAACTGCCATACTTCCCTATTCATCCTTTTTATTTGTCTCTTTTTCAGAGCTTACATCCATTTTGGAGCTGGACTTTCGGTTGGTTTCTCGGGTTTAGCAGCAGGTTTCGCTATCGGCATCGTAGGAGATGCTGGAGTCCGTGGAACAGCCCAACAACCGCGTCTGTTCGTGGGAATGATCTTGATACTTATTTTCGCTGAAGTCTTAGGCCTGTATGGACTTATCGTTGCCATTTACTTGTACACGAAGACATCTTCTGGCTAGTCATCTAACTCTAGTGTTAAAATATCTTTGTACAAAATTGTTCATTTAAGCTCTTTAATTTATTGGATTTAGTTTTACTTCTATTTATCATTACTATGTAAGGACAAAACAATAAAGATATCGATTATTTTCTTAAATATATTGTTTTTTATTATATAAAACCTCTATTAATTAGCTAAGATATTATTAAGTTCGTATAAGTAATTGTTTAGCCATTATTCAAACACAATACGCGCCATCTGTTAAGCAGTAGGTACAACACATAAAGTTAGTTATCCCTTTCATAGGTGGCACTATTATTTTTTTAAATTACAACGCCTGATCAGTATGCCACAATATATACTTCTAAATGTGTAAATATAGCTGAATGCTGAACAGGCGTTAAAAATAAGATTTCTCTGCATTATTTAATATGAAAGAAGGTTATACTCTTCTTAAAATTAGCAAATGTGTCGTTGTATTTTAAATTTTATCGAAATAGGATTTTCTGCATTTCTTCAAAGGATAAGCAACCTTTCTTAAATTCATAGACATTATTTTCTAAAAGAAATTTGAAAATATCGATGCAGTTTTAATCATTATATTCTAAAATAAATAACTGCTTCATTACATTTTAAATATCTATGCGATTGTGGTTTTTGTGCGACCTTTTTTATTTTCATGGACTTTTATTTTTAAAGGATAATTTACATTTTCTTGAAATTTTTTGATGCAGTTATGTTCGTTAGGCTTTAAATTAAACAACTGCTTCATTACATTTTAAATATTCACGCGATTCTGACTTTTATGCGACCTTTTTTAAATTCATGGACTTTTTTTTTCTAAAATTTTTTTTTCATTTCTTGAAATTTTTTGATGCAGATATGTTCGTTAGGATTTAAATTAAAAAACTGCTTCCTTACATTTTAAATATCCACGCGATTTTGGCTTTTATGCGACTTTTTTTAAATTCATGGACTTTTTTTTCTAAAATTTTTTTTTGGATTTCTTGAAATTTTTTGATGCAGTTATGTTCGCTAGGCTTTAAATTAAAAAACTGCTTCATTACATTTTAAATATGCTCGCGATTCTGACTTTTATACGACCTTTTTTAAATTCATGGACTTTTTTTTCTTAAAATTTTTTTTGGATTTCTTGAAATATTTTGATGCAGTTATGTTCGTTAGGCTTTAAATTAAAAAACTGCTTCATCACATTTTAAATATCCACGCGATTCTGACTTTCATGTGACCTTTTTTAAATTCATGGACTTTTTTTTCTTAAATTTTTTTTTTTGATTTCTTGAAATTCTTTGCTGCAGTTATGTTTGTTAGGATTTAAATTAAAAAACTGCTTCCTTACATTTTAAATATCCACGCGATTTTGGCTTTTATGCGACTTTTTTTTAAATTCATGGACTTTTTTTTCTAAAATTTTCTTTTGGATTTCTTGAAATTTTTTGATGCAGTTATGTTCGTTAGGCTTTAAATTAAAAAACTGCTTCATTACATTTTAAATATGCTCGCGATTCTGACTTTTATACGACTTTTTTTTAAATTCATGGACTTTTTTTTCTAAAATTTTTTTTTGGATTTCTTGAAATTTTTTGATGCAGTTATGTTCGTTAGGCTTTAAATTAAAAAACTGCTTCATTACATTTTAAATATGCACGCGATTCTGACTTTTATGCGACCTTTTTTAAATTCATGGACTTTTTTTTCATAAAATTTCTTTTGGATTTCTTGAAATTTTTTGATGCAGTTATGTTCCTTATGCTCTAAAATAAAAAACTGCATCATTAGATTTTAAATATCTACGCAGATACTCAAAAAATGGCATTGCTTTTAAAATCATAAAAGTGAACCTTTTCATCATTTTTAACAAGATTATAGTCTTCTTTCATTGAGATTTAATATATTGATATATCATAAACTAAAATACTTATTTAAAAATGAATTATAAATTTGAAATCAGCATTCAAAATTAAGTTAAAATCCGTTATAAAATGATATGTATATTTTCTTAAATTTTTATGAAAAGTAACAAGAGTATAGCCTTCTTACTTTTCATAAAAATTTAAGAAAATATATATGTCATTTTATACAGGATTTTAACTTAATTTTGTTATAAAATGATATGTATATTTTCTTAAATTTTTATGAAAAGTAACAAGAGTATAGCCTTCTTACTTTTCATAAAAATTTAAGAAAATATATATGTCATTTTATACAGGATTTTAACTTAATTTTGAATGCTGATTTCAAATTTATAATTCATTTTTAAATAAGTATTTTAGTTTATGATATATCAATATATTAAATCTCAATGAAAGAAGACTATAATCTTGTTAAAAATGATGAAAAGGTTCACTTTTATGATTTTAAAAGCAATGCCATTTTTTGAGTATCTGCGTAGATATTTAAAATCTAATGATGCAGTTTTTTATTTTAGAGCATAAGGAACATAACTGCATCAAAAAATTTCAAGAAATCCAAAAGAAATTTTATGAAAAAAAAGTCCATGAATTTAAAAAAGGTCGTATAAAAGTCAAAATCGCGTGCATATTTAAAATGTAATGAAGCAGTTTTTTAATTTAAAGCCTAACGAACATAACTGCATCAAAAAATTTCAAGAAATCCAAAAAAAAATTTTAGAAAAAAAAGTCCATGAATTTAAAAATAGTCGTATAAAAGTCAGAATCGCGTGGATATTTAAAATGTAAGGAAGCAGTTTTTTAATTTAAAGCCTAACGAACATAACTGCATCAAAAAATTTCAAGAAATCCAAAAAAAAAATTTAGAAAAAAAAGTCCATGAATTTAAAAAAAAGTCGCATAAAAGCCAAAATCGCGTGGATATTTAAAATGTAAGGAAGCAGTTTTTTAATTTAAATCCTAACGAACATAACTGCATCAAAAAATTTCAAGAAATCCAAAAAAAATTTTAAGAAAAAAAAGTCCATGAATTTAAAAAAGGTCGTATAAAAGTCAGAATCGCGTGGATATTTAAAATGTAAGGAAGCAGTTTTTTAATTTAAAGCCTAACGAACATAACTGCATCAATAAATTTCAAGAAATCCAAAAGAAAAATTTAGAAAAAAAAGTCCATGAATTTAAAAAAAAGTCGCATAAAAGCCAAAATCGCGTGGATATTTAAAATGTAAGGAAGCAGTTTTTTAATTTAAATCCTAACGAACATAACTGCATCAAAAAATTTCAAGAAATCCAAAAAAAAATTTAGAAAAAAAAGTCCATGAATTTAAAAAAAAGTCGCATAAAAGCCAAAATCGCGTGGATATTTAAAATGTAAGGAAGCAGTTTTTTAATTTAAATCCTAACGAACATAACTGCATCAAAAAATTTCAAGAAATCCAAAAAAAATTTTAAGAAAAAAAAGTCCATGAATTTAAAAAAGGTCGTATAAAAGTCAGAATCGCGTGGATATTTAAAATGTAATGAAGCAGTTTTTTAATTTAAATCCTAACGAACATAACTGCATCAAAAAATTTCAAGAAATCCAAAAAAAAATTTAAGAAAAAAAAGTCCATGAATTTAAAAAAGGTCGCATAAAAGCTAGAATCGCGTACTTATTTAAAATGTAATGAAGCAGTTTTTTAATTTAAAGCTGGCGAACATAACTGCATCAGAAACGTTCAAGAAATACAAAAAAAAATTTAGAAAAAAAAGTCCATGAATTTAAAAAAGGTCGCATAAAAGCTAGAATCGCGTACTTATTAAAAATGTAATGAAGCAGTTCTTTATTTTACATCATAGTGAACATAACTGCATCAAACAATTTTAAGAATATGTAACTTTTCTATTAAAAAAAGTCCATGAAAATGAAAAAGGTCGCATAAAAGACAGAATCGCGTAGGTATTTAAAATGTAATGAAGCAGTTCTTTATTTTAGAGCATAGCGAACATAACTACATCAAAAAAGTTCAAGAAAACGTAAATTTTCCATTTTTAAGAAACAGTCCATGAAACCCAAAACGTAAATATAGTTGCATGCTGATCAGGCGTTGAAAAATATGATATTTTTGCATTATTTGAGATGAAAGAAGGTTATTATAGAAGAGGCAGACCCTGACCACATTCTGTGGCAATGTAAAAATACAGCAATGGCAAGAAATGGACTCCAACGGGCGGTGCTACAGACTTCGCAGACGCTTCCTGTTAACACTGCCTATTTGATTGAGAAACCAAAATTTATAACAGCAGTAGCCATGAATAGATCATTCTTGTTGTCTGGATACAAAGTATAAGAAGAAGCAGAATATATTATGGGCGATAAAAGGCTACGTGCCTATGAAGCCCGAGAAACTATATTTAAAAAGAATTTAAAAAAATAAAGAAGGTTATTATAACTTTCATTTAAATGTAAAATTTTGTAACTTGAATTGAATTGGAAAAAGAAAAAATTTGAAAAAATTCACTTCCTATCAATATTAAGTAGGCCATGTCACAGAGAAACTTCATAAGATTAAATTAATTATTTCCGCAATATATTTTGCATTAAAAATAACTGAAAGAGAAAATGACTGTAATAAGTACAACAACTACAACAAGTACAACAGTTACAACAGCAGCTCCAGAAATTGATCTCGATGATGAAGCTGTAGATGCACCAATGTACGCATACTTCTTTGGAACTTTAGGGGCGACGATATCCATAGTCTTCAGCGGTAAACTAATTTGTGTCAGACATAATTAACATTCCTTCATTGTAAATCAATTAATTGTGTTTTTAGCGTTCGGAGCATCGTACGGGACCGCTAAATCTGGGACCGGTATTGCCAGCATGGCCGTTATGAAGCCCGAACTAATAATGAAGTCCATAATTCCCATTGTCATGGCGGGCATCATTGCAATCTATGGTTTGGTGGTTGCAGTGCTGATAGCCGGTGCAATTCCGCAACCCCCCACGAAGTACACCCTTTATAGGCAAGGCAATAACGATGCTGTCCCTATATTTACATGAGTTGCTTCTTTATATTATTACATGTTCTCCTGCAGTGGTTTGGTGCATTTTGGAGCTGGATTCTCGGTGGGTCTGTCAGGACTAGCAGCTGGAATCGCTATCGGCATCGTTGGAGATGCTGGAGTCCGTGGAACGTCTATACAACCACGACTTTTCGTCGGAATGATCTTGATTCTTATCTTCGCTGAAGTCTTAGGGCTGTACGGGCTCATCGTTGCCATCTACTTGTATACTAAGACCTGAGTCCAAGACTGTCACAAATATTGTATGAAATAAATTATTTTGTAAAGCTGACTACATTTTATTATTTATTATTAATTGTGCGCCTTTCGGCTTTACAATCTACCGTATTCTATTTCTTATTACATTTCATTCCTATCTTAACAATTCAACCTTAATACTAAACTTTATTTATTTATTAATACTAAAAAATTATTCTAGACTTTTACTACTTCCAAAAGTGCTTTCTGCTTCTTCTTCTTCTCTTGACCCTCTCTCTTCATGTTCCTTATGCAACCCAGGTACGAGATTATTTATTGTCGTGTTTTTCTTTCCTTTTTTCTATTTCCGCCATCCACCTCTTTCCTTCACTGCCTTCCTTTAATAGCTGCACAATATGCTTCTCGCTAATTACTTTTTCCTGACAAGCAAACTTAATGTGCTCCAGTTTCGCACACTCTACACATTCTTTCCTCTCTACTTTCCCAGTATCTGTTTCCTTTCTCCTCGTTTCCCAATCTAAACCTTGCAATCCTTCTCATGTTTTTTGTGTCTTTTTCTCTTAAGTATTGTGGTATCTCTCTCTCTCAAATCCTTTTTCTATTTTGTGTTGTAATTGCTCTTGCAAAGGAGGCTACATTATTTGTGTTTAGCTTTAGCAAGTTGTTAAAATCCATATCTAATAATAATATTAAAACGTGAAAAGTAGGCTTCGTTTAAAATAATATAAATTAACTGCGGTGACATTTCAAATTATCTAAAATCAATTTAATTGAATTGAGTAAAAATCAAATCCCTATGTCCCTCGAACCCGTCGAACCAGATGACAATGAGGAAAAGAATCCTTATGAAGGAGAGGCTGTCTACGCCGTATTTTGTGGAGTCATGGGTTGCGCAACTGCAATAATATTTAGTGGTAAAACATAACCTCACTTTGAGTTATACATATTTGCTTTTTAACTGGACAAATTCTATATTATCCAGCTCTAGGTGCAGCGTATGGAACAGCTAAATCGGGCACCGGAATTGCTGCCATGTCTGTTATGAAACCGGAACTTATAATGAAGGCAATTATTCCGATAGTCATGGCCGGTATTGTGGCTATTTACGGCCTCGTTGTCGCTGTCTTGTTAGCTGGGGGACTTGAAGTTGCCGGGGAATATCCGGTATATAAGTTAGTAAAACTTCTTTCTTAAAGTTACTTGTCAGAACCTGGAATATTCAATTATTATTTCAGTTCAGATTAGAGTTATACTAGTTGCTATCTAATCAGGCGTGGTATATCTAGCTAAGATAGGTGGTCCAATGGTTCAGATATAGAATATTGAATGACATTCACTTAAAGGCAATTTATGTATTTCCCCAGAGGATTTATCCATTTAGGAGCTGGTCTCTCGGTAGGGTTATCAGGACTTGCTGCAGGATATGCTATTGGCATTGTAGGAGATGCAGGAGTCAGAAAAACAGTGGAGCAGCCCAGACTCTTTGTTGGAATGATTTTAGTTTTAATTTTTGCTGAAGTTTTAGGTTTATATGGATTAATTGTTGCTATTTACTTGTATACCAAATAAAAACAATATTTAATAAAATAATAATTAATTTTCTACAGATAATTGTTTAGCAATAATTTAAACATAAACTTGGCCACCTATGAAACAGTAAACACAACAGATAAAGTCAAGCAATTGTTTTATAGATGGCGCTATTAATTTATAAATTACAACACCTGATCAGTATGAATTTAAACATACTTCATAGTCACATGCGTTTTTTCTACATTATTAGAAAAGAAAGAAGGATATACTCCTTTGGTATATAAGATTACAAGTACTACTTACCAACCCTATCCATCTGCAACTGAATCCAAACTAGGAAGCAAGCACTTCAATTATTCTCACGTCTTAGCTAGAGCTCAAACCACCAACTCATTGTGATCTAGATGGTAAAATGATTTAACATCATTCTTCCCCATTCTACAAACGTTGATAAAATGGAAATGATGCTAATTATTGTTCTTAATTTAACTACAGCATTTCAAGCAATTTCAGCAGCTTTGAAACGAGATATTAATAATTAAGCACGCATATTTAAGGTGCAGGAGGCCTACAAAATAAAGGCATTGTTTTCAAATGTTTTTAAAAAGTTACCCTATTGTAAAGAAATAAATTAGGAAAAGTTTGCCATATTTCTCAATAGTGCGATTGTATTTAGTCTGTATGTATATAAAAGCTTGAGTAGTTTCTGAAGAAATATCATAGTATAATGAACGGTTATACTATATATATAAGACTACACTTTTTGCGTTCGATTTTCACTAATGAACTAACTTAAATAATATTGAAACACAAACACACATTTCAAAGAAAATTTTATTAAACAATATGTCTTCTTATTTTAACAATGGATTGATATTCATTTCAATTCAACTACAAAACAAGGAATAATATATAGCCGACAACTTTACAATAAGTATATTCTTTTTTTTTTTTGATTAGCATATAAATATCTTTTATAAATTAATTTTATTTGTCACAATATCTATATTTGTTTAATATTTGTCATTTTGGAGACCAAGAGCACATTGTTTACATTTGATATTTGTTAGCTAAAGCTAAGGTCTTCAGTAATTTGTAAGACTGGTTCATAAATAATATTTTCTTATTACTTTGTATATTTAATGCCCTAGCGATATAGATAGAACTCTGTGCAATCTTCTATTAAAGAAACACACATACATATTTACAATTCTGTTTCAAAATATATTATTATATATACAATTAAAAATAATTATTAAGAAATAATAACACATTTTTTTAATTGGTACATTTTTCATTTTAATATTGGGAGCTGTATGTTTTTTAAAAATTTACAAATATATTTTAAATAACACTGAAAAATCATAATTAAAAATAAAAACAAACAAAAAATAAATAATAATAATTAATAATTGTTGCCACAGAGCTACCAATGCGCTGGACTCCAGAAACAAACTTCATTTGGAATGTACAATTGTTTTTTTTTTATTTTAATTTAAATTCTCTAGACCCCGAACAATCTTACTTGAACAATTGGATAACTATGCATATTGTATTACTAGGTTACAATTTGAGGGTATTTCTTTCCGTTGTATTTTGTTTTTTTTTTAATAAAAATGTAAAACCAAAACTAACTCGAACTCGAAGGTTGTTACAGTTCGTTAGAGATCTCAATTAATTTGTCAGATGTTAAAACAATCATCAAATCAAATGACAGAGTTAATTTTGATTTTCCCTAATAAAATAGTGTTCAATGAAAGATTCAAAGGAGCGATAAAAATGGTTCTCTTCGATTTATAATGTTACAAGTCTATCTACTAAACTGTACACATGAATTAACGTAATTAAGTTAATTAATACCTTACACCTAGAAATACTCTACGATAAAATAACGATTATAATTAAATGGATAGGAATTTGGACAGGAATCAGGATTCTACAGGATCAGGGGTGAGGTAATATTGATTCTGATTGAATCAATTCAGCCTCTAAAAACAATAAACACTTAAAATAAATTGTGCTAGGTTTTTGTTTAGAAATGATATTTTTTATTTATTTTTTTTATGATAACTTTACTCAATAGAGTTATATTTTTAATATAAATTTGAAATCGTATCGATCTGATTTTTATCATGATTATTAGAACGAAAAAAGGTAACAGAAAAGGAAAACGGATCTAAAATCTACAAATGATACTTTACAATGGACTCGTTGTCCTTTAAAATGAAGGGGAACAATCGCAGCACAGATTGATAACACCAACATCTTTAAGACAATTTCTAAACAATAATAATGTTTGTATAGAAACTTTTGTAAGAAAGTTTTTCTACAAATTAAGATGGTGAATGAGATGTGTTTGTTTTTTTTTAACATTTAAACGCACTGTCACCTGTTTGGGACAATTTTAAATCTGTGTTTTGTTTTTTAATATAACTAACATAATTCCCAATATGGAAACTATGTTAATCTATGATAAACAGATGACAGAGGAGAAATTAGTGAGTTTTTATTTTAAAGGAGACAAGTTTATTTTGTGTATAAGTAAATAGCGACAATGAGACCGTAAAGACCCAATACTTCAGCGAAAATTAAAATTAAAATCATTCCGACGAAGAGACGAGGTTGTTGTGCTGTTCCTCTGACTCCAGCATCTCCTACGATACCGATGGCGAAACCAGCAGCAAGTCCTGAGAAACCGACAGAAAGACCAGATCCCAGATGGATGAATCCTCTGCAAAAAACAACAAATTTATAAATAAATAGATGTCAAACACAAGCTGTTTTATATAATTATGCATAATTATCAAGCAATTAGTTAGTGTCTTATCAATAGAGATTAAATAAGATAACTGGCGTGATATATATATTACGCATTTCTAATTAAAATAAGCAACAAATTAAATTCATCTTTTAACCACAAAATAGAATATTGTACATACGAATATAATCAAACAGGACATTGTAAAATATGTTGGAACTATTCTTGTTTATGTATGTTACTTACAATACCAGCATATATTCATAAAATTAAAGTAGTGTTATCAAAAGCCATTGATTGCCCTTATCTCTTATCTAGCGTTAACTCCGTTACAGAAATTAAAGCGCGAGTAGCATTAAATAATGTTAATATAATTTCCAATAATGAAATTAGTATAAAAAATATGGAAATAATAACATACTTGAAAAGTGGATATAGAGCAGGGCCCTCCAAAGCACCAGCAATCAGGACAGCAACGACAAGACCGTAGATAGCGATGATACCCGCCATGACAACGGGGATGATAGATTTCATGATCAATTCTGGCCTCATTACTGACATGGCAGCGATACCTGTTCCTGATTTAGCGGTTCCATAGGCGGCTCCAAGAGCTGGAAAACACAACAAATTTATCATCAATACAAATACCAACAACATTTCATACTTTTACGAACAGATGTTTACATCTTACAACTTGATACTATATTTTTTATATATAGTTTCTCGGGCTTCCTAGGCACGTAGTCTTTTATCGCCCCTAATTCATTTTATACTTTATATCCAGACAACAAGAATGATCTGTTCATGGCTACTACTGTTATAAATTTCTGTTTCTCAATCAAAAGGGTGGTGTTAACAGGAAGCGTTTGCGAAGTCTGTAGCACCGCCCTTTGGTATTTTTACATTGCCACAGAAACTTGTATTGTATAGTATATGAAGATGCATTTTAGAGAATCCAGGCCTCATTATATATGACCTACATAACTGCCTAATTACTATAACATCATATTTTATATACATACATAATTTGAAAGCACAGTCAGTGCCTCAACACTTTCGGCGCAACAGTTTTAGCTCCTATTTTATTTAATTCAACAAATCAATTGTTTCAAATCTAATACAATTTTTATAATTACATTACAAATATTTTAATGGCGTGATAAAGAAAAACCCTTTATCCAATAAAATTTAAATCATTTATAGATTCAGAGATATAAGCACAGCAAATAGTGGCATCTCTTGTGTTACTAAAATTTACTTAATGTGAAACAATACTTAGCTATTTTCTCTCGCGAAATATAGATGGCGATACTATACAGCAGGTTAAATATTATCATAAAAAAACATGTTTTTTTATGTTTAAATCGTTTTATGTAAGTAACTATAAACGCGAATTAAAATCTAAAGCTGCAATTAGTTAGATGAATAACGTATCTACATTTTAAGCTTTCTTCCACTGATTTTTAATGAGTTGGAACCGCAAAAATTACTTTTGAAAATGAATATTGCTATATTTTCTAGTTAAATTCCAATTTTTATATGACTCGTAATATTTCTAAGGGTTTGTCATCAATAAAGGTTATAAAATTTATGACAAACCTTTAGAAATGTGTTTCACTTTCGTTTCACCTTAAAGGTAAACGAGCTGTAATATATTTTACATTGTCTGAGTAACGTATATTTAATATACATATTTATTTATAAATAAAAATGCAAAAAACAAGAAAATGATCGGAATTCCCCATATAAAATGTGACGTCAGAGAATATAGACATCTTAGAAACAAGTTCGAATAGTTTAATAACTTCTTGATTATTACGTGAAGAGTATGTTACATTATTAAAACATTCAACGCTTTCAAATCAATAAAAATTGAATAACGAACTAAAATACATCGTAAATTCTAAAAAAAAATTCTTATTATAATAATGATTATTACTCGGGTTAATTCAAAATGAAAGAGTTGCGATAAATTAAAATATAATTTCCCTTTACATTTAGGCAAGAATAGAATATACAGAATACGAGGGTAACATCTCTTAACTTGCGGGGGTGGACGAACCAGAGTATTGATCAATTTTACGCTGAATGGCGTGAACGCAATAGAATTTGGAAATTGCAAAAAAAAACCATACAAATCTTTAATTAAAAATTAATACAGACTTCGTATGGAATAACTTCTACAGATTGTAAAGAAAAATACGTTTGCAATCGTAGAATTTTAGTATCGTTAAAAAATTTCT
Source organism: Panorpa germanica (assembly GCA_963678705.1). Lineage (NCBI taxonomy): Eukaryota > Metazoa > Arthropoda > Insecta > Mecoptera > Panorpidae > Panorpa > Panorpa germanica. Next base: position 5,614,607 of record OY783219.1, read on the forward strand.
AATGATTGTTTAATGCTAAAACGAAATTCTTTTATAGAAAGAATTTAAAACATATTCTACTTGTTATTAAAAAAATAGCTATTACAAAATAAGTATTTTTCAATAGTTTTATCTATAATCTTCTAGTCTCTAGCTAAAACAACAATGATCTAAACATAGATTTAGTACAGAGGCTGTGCTTCACTCTTTGCAAGCTATTTAAAAGCCTGCATATAAACAAGGTATTCCTATTGTTGATACCACATTGGCACAATGCCATACGAAGTTTTTTAAATCTATTCTATGACAGTTTTGTCGTGTATCATATATTGAATGAACCATTTCTTATTTTTCTATAAAACTTTACTATATATTGATGGAGTATCAGCACCTCACATATGTGCAATTACTAAGATATTGTAATAAAATAAATATAGAGCACAACCTTATTTTCAACATGGTCGCCGAATGGGAGGCACTCTGACAATATAAATTTAAATACAACCCTTTACATGTTGGAAAAGGGAAATTGCTGCCTACCCAAAAAGCATAGTACGACAATTATTAGTTCTGCACACATTTTACAAAAAAGATTATTTAACACGACATAATTTTTGTTTTTTTGTTAGAACGGAGTATTTTGTTGATTCATAAAATGTGACTCATAATACACAGATAAATATGCGAGGATGTATGTATGTGTGTATTTATATACATTCAACAAACATGCCATTATCATTATTGTAATTGTACATGTTCAAAATATTCGTTTAATTCAAATATAATCACTGAGTAAATATATAAATAATACATATCTAGACTTTTAAAATATTGAAGATTATTGTCGTGTGCAATACATTGGGGCAGGCAGCAATTTTCTTATTTCATCATGTAAAAAGGGCACAAACCTGGTTTTAAATTCGTATTTTAGGGGTGACAGGCACCATAACTGTTTGTTGAGTGTTTTAGATTAAAAAAAAAAACAGAAATATATTTGACATAACTCTTTTCTAAATCATAAAATCATACATAGTTTGTCTTCGTTTTTTAAAGAAGTAGTTGAAGTCAGATACTATATACAATTAATTTCTCGTGTAAATTTAAAAATAAAGGTAATAATTGATAGGCTACAAGGTAATTACGACTAGATAAAATTAATTTCGCGTAAAAACTAAGAAAAGAAAACTTCACAATTTTTATCCCGTTTACAGTATTTTAAATGATTAATATTTAAAAAATATATCGTCGAAATAAGAGTAGGATTAAGTTGTTCCCAAATATATACCTAGCTTCTCCGTCAATAGTAGGTAAAACTAGGCGCACCGCATTACTTTAATAGCCATTGTACACAAAGATATTTTTAGAAATGTTAAACCATGTACATTACAGAATAGGTATATCGGCATGCCATGTATTTGAAGGGTGCGAACAAACATTAACCATGCCTAGAAAATGCTACTGAAACTATCACGCAGAGAAAAGATATTATTTTTCATGATAAAAATATATTTTTGATATTCATAATATTTTTCATGCTAAAACAGCGTCTGACGTCATTTTACCATTCGTTGGAATAGGTCATTTGACATTTGTCTGTAGTTGAAATTTATCGTGAAGCTTGATAAAATATTTTATAAAATTTAGAGACAAATCAATTATTGTATTGGTGCAAGCGATCGATTCACGCAATATATTACGAAGTAGTGACGTAACAATATTTTTATACAGAAGCCATTTATATAGTTTAACTGACGAGAATCTTTCAAGTGCTTCTTATAACTTGTATTTTATTTAGAGCGAGATCAAACGAGTTTGTGAACATATTCTTATAAATCGATCAAAATTAATTTACATATTTCACAATATTACAAAAGATAAATGAACTTGAGTATTTAAAAAACTATTGAAAGTAATTATTAGTTCAGGTGCACTGTTTTAAATGAGGAAAGATTCCATGCATAATATTACGAATTAAATATGTGAAAAAAATGTAATCATTCTTTATGTGTGTAGCTCTTATATAAAGTAACAATTCTATGTGAAATAAAACTAAATTGTATTCTTTCCAAATATTGTGGTTACAGTATTACGACAAAATATGAAGTAATGCACCGCAATAGTAAGCTTGTCATAAATTGCTGATAAATAAACTTTTATGTGGTGGAATTTTTTGTTTATACTGAGAATAATATTTACTAATAAATCCAATATTTTTGACCGTTTAGAATCCATGAATTCGATTTTAATTTATTATTTTAAGTCAATGGAAGCTAAACCAAATATAATAGATAACAATATAATAGACAATATATAAATATACAGTATCAAAACAATTGAAGACAATAATACTAATATATTAAACAAACAATTGCAGAAACATGTTACTCTGTCAATGACGTCATGGTACATTCACTATCAGACGTATATATAATACAGTTATACCATATAAATTTTGATATGGTTCAAAGTAATTAAAAGTTAGATATTTTGATTTTATTAAAAGTTATGGCTGCTTTTGAATTTACAGAGAAATAACAGAAAACTTTTGAGAATTTTTACTATTTGAAATTGCTTTTCGCATCCATACGCTATCTGATATTAGTTTCATAACTTATTAACATTATTATATAGTCTGTCCCTTTAAATTTCATGTTACCTAGCTCTTGATTCCTTTAATTAAAATTAGACATTAGAAAGATATGAATCGGTCATTATCTGTGTTCATATTAATTCTTCTCTTAACTTTTTACGACAAAGACAGTAGCGTCTTTACTGTGCAACCACCCTAACTATAGTATTTTAAACAAAGTTACATTTATTTATATAGTCAAAATCACGATAGTTCGCCGGCGACTTATACTTAAAAGAGGTTATAAGAGTGGTATAAACCTATAATACGATAATGAATTTTATCTTATTCGTTCCAATATACATTATAGAAAAATAAGTGAGTCAGTGCTTTTTAGTTATAACGGCAGTTTATACCACACAACTTGTTTTAAGTATGAGTCGCCGCCGAACTCTCGTAATTTGAACTATACATTCATATTTGTAAAGTTAAAATATTTGCAGAAGTAAAAGCTTTACAATTTTCAAAATGTTAAAATTTACCTTCAGTAGAATGCCGAAAACAAAAATATTAGTTACAAAACGCTATTATATAACTGTTACGTCAATTTTACATTTGTGAAACAGGATATATTATTATACAAGGTCTTAAAAAAATGTATAAATTATTATTTGTCTTTGGCTATTAAATTTAAAAAAAACTGCTATCTATAATCATGAAATTAAAAATACAATCATATTTATTTGCGATAATTTAAATAATGCATTAAGTGACTGAAGAATGAGTACGTAACATCCAAACTTAAGATTTACATTTATTTTAACAAAGAAAACATTAAGCTCGCTAAAAATATTAAAACATAATTTGAATATAGATTTTAAAGTAATATACCGATTACTTACTTAAAGAGGAGCTAAATTGTTTAAAATCACATTATCTTACGGTGAAATAATTAACATTAATATTGCAACTACGTCAACAGGTTTTTCTATAATCGCCAATTAGAACCTTGGAGAATTTATTAAAGAACATAATATCTGAAAACGTGAATTTGTGGTGCAGAAATACGAAATAGATTTATTTGCTAATTGATTGTAAGGTCATGTGAAAATATTATATAAATTTGAACAGTACTAGAATGAACACGTACTGTTCAAAAGTTAAATTAATTGCAATACCATTTCTACGATTAGAATTGCATGTTGCATAAATGGAAAACGCATAAAATAGAATCTAAGTTTATTAGTAGTAATGCCAGTAATAACGTATAAGTAAAACACAAGTAAAAACAAATCTTTTATCACAAGACACCATGGAATGCACGAGGTGTCTCACATGATAACATGTGATAAGGTAACACCCACTTCAAACAAAAGTCAACCTGCTGAAAATAATAAATTTCCATATTTCCAACTTTCAATAATTGATTCCATAGATTAGAGAACACTTTTACTATGAATGTATTGATTGTTACATTGAAATAAGCAACTGTATATGGTTACAGAGGTTATGTCTCATTTTAAGCAGAACTGTCATGTGATCTATTACAACTACATTATTTTACAAAACAATTATCACGTCCCATGACACCAGCTGTTGCAAATTCAGTAATAAAAAAGACACAGTTAAGCGTAACAATCTGTGACTAAAAGAATTATTGTCATATAATGATTACTTTATAAATAATTAATTGCAAAATATGATAGTTACAGTAATTTTGGTGGTTATATCTAAAATGACAAGACAATGAGAATTCAAAATGGGCGTAAAGAGGCACATGACTATAGCAAACAAGTGGGTCAGTCATAAGATCAATTTGTAAGTCTCAAGATCAGTAAATATGTAATTAGTACTCAAAACTATATGCCGACAATTCTGTATGAAATATTCCAATGCGCAACGCCAGTTGAACTTTGTCTAAAACTGTAATTACAAGTTTAAGATATACCATAAGTGTTTTAAAACTACGTGCAAAGTTCTTTGACGTAATTAAAAGAATATAATAATGCAAAACATTGTAAATGGTTATACTGTTATAGTTAATATTTTGACTGATCGGTCAAAGAAAGTCTTGGAACAGGCCTTGGCCCATTAAATCGATACTACCACAAGCTAGGTGTTAAACAATGTAACATTACTTTTTAAAAAAAATACATACCACTAAAGATAATAGCTGATGCTGCTCCCATGACTCCAAAGAAGGGTCCGTAGACGGGGTTTTCTTCACCAAGAGCCATTTTTATAATTATTTATTTGGAGTATTTACAGGTCTAGACGGGATTTCTGAAGAACTGTCTCCACACACTCACTTTGCTAAACTAGATGTCCTACACAGTCTCTACACTGAATGAAATGTACAATGGTCATATGACAAGTATGCTCAGGTGAGGTTCTATATAACACAGACTGTGATTGGATAAAATGGAAAAAGATATCCCCACCTATCCAATGATAAGACTCGTACTTGAAATATAGACTATGACGTTGCTGGCCACATACTCTCGTTGCTGACGAACTTCGGTCTTTTTGACTGTACTGAAGAATATTGATAATAGTATTTCTAACTTAAATGATAATTTGTTATATATTTCCTAATATTCTGCGTTTTTAAATTACTAAAATATTTAATACAAATATTTATTTAACATATATATTCACATGATTAGTTAAATCGAGTAAAAATCTTTTAAGCTACTCATGTGATTACTTTACAGAAACGCGGGATTTTTAAACCGAAACTTTAAAATAATTTAAAACTATTTTAATAGATTAATATATTTTAACCTTTATATAGTATTTGAAAATCATGTGGTATTACTTAAAAATGAATACTTCTTCATAGATTGAATAATCAGATTAGTAACAATAAGATATTTTGTATCCCGTGACTTCAAATATCATCACGTTCATGATTACAACTAGTCAGCTGGTCTTATAAAATTTTATCATACTTTTTATCATATGAAAAAGTAAAATACTTATACATTTTTGCTATTTATTAAATAAAATTTTAAATTGAAATAACTTAGCTCAAGACTTGATGTTGCAAGGTCAAGAATAATTATTTTATACAAATTTATTTATGTGTTCTTGTAACTCAATAAAAAGAAAGGAAAGTGGCACTGCCTGTGCCTGTCACAACTGAATCATGTGTTTTTAGTGTCTTTAATGTTAAAGTCAGTAATTACAATATGAATTTTTTGAGACCAGTCACCAGGGCCGAATTAATTAACGTGAGCCTACTGTAGGTTTACCGAAAAATAAGCAAAAGATTTTTATTAAATCTATTAAATTTATTAAATTAATGAAATCTATAATATGGCATCGTTAAATTTTCTAAAAGGTACTGTGGCCTCATTAAAATTCTAAATGGAAATATGACCCTCGTAGTAATAATATCTTCCTAAAACTTACCAAATATCTAGTTCAGCCCTGGTTATGTCCCTGATATATTAGCAAAACGATGTACGCTTCGGTGACCTTTTTAATAAAGCCGAATCCCGAAGATAAACCTGTTGTATTTACAGAGGCGTACCAGGAGTAATGGGGCCTAAGCTTACCACAATTATATAATTAAACCGGTACTCTAATTTACATCCCACGCAAAATCAATTGTATCTAGACATAATTGAACCGAGTTTTCCGGGCATGCTGTAGATCGACCCAAAATTAGTACGCCTCTGAACAGAGGTCATGGAATCTGATTGCTGATTCAAGAGTAATATATTAGAAAACAATTTTGAAGAGCACAAGGTTTTAATCATAAGGTACTACCAAGAATATATGGTATTTTTAATAATAAGACAGAGTAGTTGCCTACTTGCAAGGGGTAAATTAATCTATGAAGATTTTTTTACAATATATTGACCTATTCAATCTTAATTTTTTAAAGTTATTAAATTAATTACTGGTTGTATATATGTAAAAAAACATAAATCATAATTTCTACAATGATTTACTAATTTAATAATCAATATTTAATTGTTATCAGTAGAATTATAATTAATAGACTCTTATATGAAAAGATTTTTATCGATTGTCATTGTTGAAAAATATATTTAAATGCTGTAAGAACATGACAGATAAGAAAATTACTGTGGAGTGAATCACAGAGCCTCTTCAGGTGCATATTGACAAAAATAACAGAATAATAACAAGAAAGATATTCCTAAAAGAAAATTTATATACATTTTTGCATATCCCGTCTATTAAACATATTATAATTAATGCTAAATAATGATAAAAAATATACCCAATTATTAATTTTACTTTCCCGATCGCTGTATCTCCTTTGGTTATTTGACAAGGTCTCAAATATATAGAGAAATATATTTTTACTTAGAGATATACTTTTTCTTAATAGATTTTATTTAAAATTTAATATATTTTTTAAAATAGTTTTGCTAATACCAAACAAGCAATTTTCATGTGATTTTTAATCTAAAGCATTTAATCTTCAAAATTTATGAACCTACCTTCATTATTTGATTGACATGTGCTAATTATTGATAACACACTAAGTTACTAGTTGCGTGAGCGATGTTACCTAATATGTATATAAAATTTAATATCCTATTTAATGGTTTTTTGAAAAATAAATTGACCTTTTTGCTGGTTAATAGTATAACCATGAAATTTCTCATATTATATAATGTTTCATATTAAATTTCATGATAATGGCTCTTGCATTTATTTACTGACAATGCAAACGAATGGGCTTCTAGACCATGTAACCATTTCTAATAAATGTTAGTATATATTGATAAAGTTGGCTACCAGAACCTTATAAATGTTCTTATATTTAAAAACTCCTTATATTTTAGGAGATATTAACAATTAAAAAAATCATTTTGTCTCTTTCATTATTAAAGGGATTCAACGTTATAGAAAATTCTAATTATTTCTTCAGTGACGTATTATGCATATTTAAAACATGCGGCAAGATTGAAATTCAATTTTGATATAGCTATAACATCCTCAGCTTTTAGGTATTTAAAAAAACAAAACTCAAAACATACAGATAGTAATATGTATTTGTAGATGCAAGTTAAAAGGGTATTAATTAATTAATATTTGTGGATTTACATATAGTATACAAAAAAAGTATTGACGTTATATGTTTGGAAAGTTTCTTTTGTCTTGCTATCAGCATAGCGGTTTTATCTACATCGTAGCTCCGTTGGTGAGACAACGGATAAGATATGCCTCCATGTGACAACAAGTTCACGAGCTGATGTACCGTTGAAGATGTATACTGTGGTGTTCAAATACAGGAGCATATTATAAAAGCATACAACGCATTGTAAATGAAACATTTAAATTTTCCGACAAAGGAACTAAAAATCTGCATTCCTCTATCTTCAAAGGACGATATTTCTTTATGATCTTTTATTAATTAGATGGCGTCAAATCTTTGCATAATAAAGATCATAAAGATCAAGTTTCATCCCGTTTTAGGAATATAGGCATAATCAACTGTACAGTTATTTTTAAATTACATTTGAATGTACCGCTGGATTTAATCGAAGGTCTCTGCCACATCTGTAGATTCATAAAAGAAGCAATTGTATTCTTTAAAAATGATTTCATTATTTTATTACAATTGATTTGTTGAAAGTATTCAATAATAATACAATTACATATTAATCGAGGTATTTTGGAATTTAAAAACAAACTAACTTCTTATTTATATATTTGGTTTTTAAATCACGCGAATATTTATTATGGACTGCATAGCTCAAATCTATTGTTAGATTAAATAACTATATGATAAAACTAATGAAATAATTATTAAATAAATATTTTAAAATGTATAAAATATAATTTACAAATAATTTAATGAACTATATAATTAGTATGCATTAATTGCAAATAGTTATATATTTTAAAATTAAATAAAGTTTAAAGCACAGGTTGTCAATTTGAATTTCAAGTGAGTGTGGCGCGTTCTTGTAATGGTAGTGATTCTGTGTCTTGTGTTTTTAATAATTAATTAAATATATATATTAGTGTTAATTAATCTAAAAAATATATAGATAATGTAAAATATATACTAGTTTATTATTTCAAATAGTTTTTTATATTTAGAAAGTGTAGTTTTTAAAATTATTGTGTCTTAAATATCAAACATTTACATTTCAGTAATATGTTTATTTCCGTTAAAGTTTGAACAAGTTTAATATTTAAGTTAGTGGATATATAGTTTATACAGTGTATTAAAAATCAGTGTGTATTGTTTTAATTACATCAAAGTCTTGATATTAAATACAGGGTTAATAATTATGTTTTTAATAGCATTAGAATATACTTGTAATTCTTTATTCAAAATTTTGTGATAATGTGAGTTTGTGTGATTGTGCCTTTTATTGGGATATCATTGCGGGGACGCTATCTTGCAACATCTTAATAATTAAAAGGTTATTAATAATTTAATTTTTAATACATATATTTAATTTATATTGATACATTGAAAGTTTTAAACAGTATTTAGCATAACATTCTTTTTTATTACAGGCTTCTTGACGATCTTTTGTGTCGCTGCAATAAGCCAAAGGTTGGTGAATTTCTTTTAAGCATGGGGATTTAACATATAATATATTCTATTATACTCTATGGGGTTTAACAAAATATTATGTCCGGTTTAATTAAATTATTACATAAAAGTATATAAAGCTTAAACATAGTGTATTGTGAAACATTTTGTTGGTTACTGAACAACCAACTTGTTATGTGAATTTAATTGTTCAAAATTGTCAATTTTCGAATACAGGACATCGTATTCCTTCTGCAATATAATAAGATAATTCGTTATTATTCTTAGTTAAAGATATCATCAAATAACAACACAAAAAATGACATAATTGTATTTAAGAACCTTTACCTTAGCATGTATGACAAATACATCATTATCTATATCCATAAACGCATGGCATTTATTCGCAATAAGGACCATGAAATTAGCAGCACTCTTCAATTCATTAAAAAAAAGTTCATCTTGAGGTGTACTTATCATTAAAGCCAGGTTCTTGAAATCAATCAAAACAAATTTGGTTGTCCTGTAAGAAAAACATTACAACGTAATTTCTTTTCAAAGTGCCAAAGAATAGTTAAATATTTAAATAATTTTATTATTTATACTTTTGGTCCATATTATATTTCATTCCAAAAAACAAAAGCATCTTTTCTTGATGTTGTGATAGTTGTTCGTTATTTCCGTGAACTATTTTAAAAGTTATTTCTGGGTTGCCGTTTTCAAATGCATTGATTGTTAAATATGCTTCAGCTAGGTCATTATTATTCATAATAACCTAGAAAATAAAACAATAGAGCAAATAATCGACTAAGCGATGCATGAGTCACAATTTATTATTGCTTTTACCTTAAATAATTTATTTATATTTTCTGACAGGTTGTTTACAAGAATTTTAAAACTTTCTTTATGTTGCTCTTCCATATTTAATAATTGCAATCTCATATCATCAATTTTTTTTCCAATTACTTTTTGGGGTTGTATATCCTTCTTTGAGAAAGGCATACACTATACAGCAAAAAAATTCAATAAATCAATAATATTTACAGTATAATAATAATTCAGTTAAGCATGTTGTATAAATTTGACATGTATGTACATTAGGCTAGTCCTTAGCACCGAAAAAAATATTTTTTTCCTTTTGGGTTAGTATACTAACTTATTATAATAAGTAAGTAAAAGTTTTCTGAAATCTAACAAGTACCCAAACGTGACTAAAATTATAAAACAATTAATAATTCTATATTCATTTATTCACTAATATATTTCTATTTTTTTTTTTAATTTTTTTGCAGATTTTTTTTAAAACTCCAAAAGAAAAATTTCTAATAATTGTAAATAATTCTAATTTTTTATAGAAACGCATTTCATTTTTTCGGAGCTAAGTTTTAAAGTCAATTAAAAAACTTAGGGAGTGAGACCGTAAAAGCAGCGAGGTTGAAAAAGAAGGACCAGTCTAATGTACATTTATAAACAATTTGGATATTTACAATTTCGTTGAGGATTTTTACTTTTTCTAATACATTTTTGAGGTTTTCAAAAATGGTTTGCAAATTTCTGCGGTTCCTTGCTTTTACCAAACTATCGGTATTTTTAAATTCTTCTTCAAGAGCGGAATAATCTGTTAAACTGTTAAAATCAAATTATATCAATACTAAATGCAACTCAATATATCAATATATTATCTACTTAAACTTATAAACAATATAGAAAATTTGATTACCTTCGATCTTCCGCTATATTTGTCATGATACCTCCTTCACATGTTAGTACTCTTCTTCTTGCACTTTTATTCACTTTGATACCCATATTCAACTCCTAAAAATAAACAAAGTTAATAACATTTAATAGTTTTTTTATTTGATTTTTCTTGCTATCTGCAACTTACAATAGTTTTTTTCAACAGTAAAAACATTTCTCTTTTGAGAAAGAATAGATCAATTTTTGAACAAGCCTGTTTCAGTTTTAGATCATAGACTTTTTTACGGGTTTCCTCCAATTTCGTTTTTGTCTGAAATATAATTTGATAAGTTTCCTAGCTTTATATTTTCCACATAATTTGTAAACACTTACATTATCATATTGTGCTCGTTTGAAGTCCATTAAGTCTTCATTTGCGGACACTATATTTTCATTCATATTATACTCTTTTTTAGTTTTTTTTACAAGCTTTTTACAGTCGTTTATTTTTTGGTTTTGCTCATTCAATCGGTCCTCATTTGCTTCACTGATTTCTTTCAATTTATTAATTGTATCTGTGAATTTTTTATTATTTAATAAATATGCTTCTCTATGCATGTTTAATTATACTTCTACACAGTTATATTTTAAGACAAAACGAATTTGCAATAGAAATACCTTCTAACTTCTTAGCATAGTCTTCTATAAAGTTGATCCCTTCTAACGTTTTTTTAATATCAATATGCAAATCACATTTTACTTTCATATATTTCAAAATATCTATGGGGTATATTATCTCTTTAAGGTTTAATTTGCATGACACCTTATCAATCATTAATTTGATTTTTTCTTTCGGTGACACATATAAATTCTGCAAATATGTTATTTGTGTTTTAGAGGCTTATATATTTACAATTAAAATAATTAGTATATATATTTAATTTAATCACCGCCAAGTTGAAAGTCTTAGACATAGCGAAATCAGAATAAAAACCTTCCAAAATTTCTTCATTCAATAGACTGATCCCACTGTGTAAATCATCTTCACTAACTAACATTTTTACCTATATTATAGAAATTAAACGTTTATATAAATTATCTAATATCTAATAATTAGGCCAACAAAACACTTACGAATTCTGTAGTAGTTATCAAATTTTCTTCCAAAACTATCATAGAATCATTCATTGTTTCGTGCATTATATCATAATTTCCACCCCAAATATCACCATTCTTCCAGTAAATTCTGTCATTGGGTAGCAAAAGCTATAATTTCAAAAAATATATATAATTTATTATTAAAATATTATCTTTCGTTGTATAAACATGTAACTTACAGTTTTTCTTGCTTCTTCCTTTAACCGCTGAAATTCTATTTCATCACTACAATAAATAACATCACCAAATGGAAATCGAGCAATTTTCTTTCCAGTAGTAGTTGAATTATTTGAAAATTTATCAGCTAGTGAAGGAGTTCCATCCCTTAAAAAAATTAACAATGATTTTGATCACTTTACCATAATTAACATGCTAATAAATATAACTTTCGAAGTTACTAGGAAGCAAATAAATAGTACCTAGAAATATTTGGGAGAGTTGACTTTGTTATAATCATTTTTGGGTCGACTGATATACTTAATAATTTGTTTTTATTTCTTGTATCTTCAACGACGACTGCTTTCATATATTTGTTCATGCTAAAAAAGTTTTTCTCCATATTCGTGATGTTATCATCTGGTATACATATTTCATAGACCTGAGGAACCTAAAATAATAAAGTAAATTAAATTTTTATAAATAAGCTTTTCTTTATTTATGTAGCTTATAACTTCGCCGAACATAGATTTCTGCATAGTTATCAAACACAAATAAATTGAATGAACAGTAGAGATTTTTAAGAAGCTATGATTTTTATTCTGAATATTTACTTTAATCAAACGATTCTTAAACTCTCGGTCTAGCGACAGTCTAGTGTTTGATTGTAGCTCCACATTTACTTTTTCCAACTTCTTTCTATTGTTACGTAACTCTAGACATACCAAGTCGATATATTTTTCTGGATTTCTTCGTTTTCTGATGATTTAAATTTATATTAATGATTGGCATTTTAAATCAATTTATTTTTTACAAATAATTTAATTTACTGCTTACATTTCTTTTCTTTGTTTGCTCCACTCTTGATTCCTTCTTACTAATAAGTTATAGTTAGTATTTAAAATTCTGTTTGTTTCATTATCATCCTCAACTGCTTGCTTAGATTGCCTGACAAACACAGACTCCCTTAAAAAAGTTTCAGCATTTGGGCCAGTGTATAAAGCTTCCTATAAAAAATAACAAAGACATTAATAAGGCTATATTTGTTCAGAAGAAAAACTACACCAATATAAAAAGAAATTACCAATTTTTGCATGAAAGTTAAAGGAATAAGAGATGCTTTATACTCTTCATTAATGTTGTCTGGAACGTAACTTGTAATTTCCATAAGCAGAGTAAGATCGTCTTCAAATTTCGGTTTTTCCGCTAAATATTCTTTTAGTATCAGTGACAATTTTTTTATTGTACGATCAACACCTTTAATTTGTTTTTTAGTAGAATCATTTATTTTCTGCAGAAGTCGATATTTGTTTTCCGCAATATCCATGTCACTAAGCTAAAAAATATTAATCTGAATTATGTTATCTAAATTTTAAACTATATAAATCTAGATTTTTATTAAATTACCATTTCTGCGCTATTTTTAATGTGTTTCATTAGACCATATTGTAACTTATTAGCTTGATTTTCAAACTTCATTTTCAATTTCTTCAGTTCTGATATTTCTTCCCATATATTATCCAAAACATTCTGATGTGCAACAATATCTTGCTCTTTGTGAAACAAGTCGAACAAAACTAACTTTTCGTTTGCCTCAAACTTAAAAAAAAAACCAAATTTATTTATTATTTAACTAATTATAATGGGCCTGTGTACTCATTTTTTGGGGGTCGATTTTATAATTGTTGATTGAAATTGATGTTAATAATTGTATATTGACGTTTTTGTTTTATTAAATATTTAAATATTGACGGAGATTTAGGAATTAAAAATTTGAATTGTAGTTTTAGCGCTAGAAATGGTCGGCTATATTTATGACGTAACATGCCCCACTATTAAGGAATATAAACATGACTATGTATAAATAGAAATATATACTTACGCAATTTATCCATAAATACTGCATAATGTCTTTACATTCTATCTTATGTAGCCGATTTACAAAGATTTGCTTTCTTGTAGTTTTAGCTATTTCCAGATTGTATTCTTCCGTGGTTATTAATTCTGCTAAATTATTCTTATTTTCTTCTAATTGATTGCTAATAAAATATTAAATTTATTTATAATTACATTATTTAGAATCTTAAATTAGTGATAAATATATTGTTATTGTTTTACCCAATTTCAAATACATCTGTTATACTTTGGAACTTCTTATATAATTTATCAACTTTTGTAAAATCAACGTTAACCGCATCCCAATCTATATCTCTTTCGGTTATAAATTTCTTATATTCAACTGGCAACACACTCTACAATAATTTAAATAAAAATAATCAATACAAAATAAATTATTAAAGTTTTGAAAATATTAAATTCTTATTTATATAATTACCTCATTATTTATTTCATAATGTGATGAATTATCTTTAATTTTCCGCGAAAGAACTGTATCATCGTCTAACAAACAGCTAACAGAAGGTCTGTAATTATAAATATTTAAAAAAATAAAACAAGCATAAGGGAATTAGGAGAAAATAGAAGAAACGACTATTTCAAAAGCATTACCCCATTTTTGGATCATCGCTAGCGGATTGTAAGTCATCTACATCTGCATTAATAGATAGAACGAACTTATAAGCTCGGATTAAGTCAGAAATACCTTTAAAAACATTTATAATTACATAAATTAGAATACAACTGAAGCTCTTAGAGTTAGGAACTTTTAAGTAAAATTAAACTTTAATATAAGATTTTTTTTAAAAGGTAATAAAACATAATTAAGTAGTATCAGAAATAGATCGATGTTAAATTATAGAAGAACATTTTCTTCTACAACACGTGATATTAAAAAACAAATATATTTACCTGTTTTATTTCCAATTATTGATGAAAAATTATCTTTTAAATCAATTGTAGTATTATATTTAAACGATAGGAAATTTTCAAGAATTAATCTTTTTATCGCAGACATTTTTTAAGATTTCACTTACAACAATTACAGAATTATGCGAAAATGAACACTGAAATATAAAGGTATTTGAAAACCGTTTGAACAACCTTGAAATTATAGCTCGGTAATACGACGGTTTTTTAATTATATATCTATATATAAGAACTCTTAAATTTATATTCATAGGTGGCATATATGAATACTCTATTTAGAGTACTCTATTTGAATTTTACAAATAAAAATAATAATATTTGTAAATTTAATAAGATACTAAACTAGTTGTTTTAAATTAAACATCAATTAACAAATAATTGTATTTATTTGAAATGTACACAATAACTTTTCTTTTTAATTAATACACAATTTACGTAAAATAATATATTTAAACAATTGGCTAATACGTACAAATTTATAAAATATTAAACTAGTACTTAAAAAAGAACAAATAATTTGAATTCGAACAGTAAAAATTTAATTTCTATGGCACTTAGTTAATGCTTATCTAAAGCTAGCGTTAACAGCTCGTTCATAGAAGTTAATAAAGTCCTTGGATCCTCCACAAGTCCTGCTCCAACCATAGCATTTGCGAATAACTGTAAAAATATTGAATATTGATTAAAATAAATATTATATATATATGCGTAATTACAAAACATGAATTACCTGTTGAGTAACAAGTTTGGCAAGCTGGGCATTCGTTCCTTTCAATTTATGCAGTTTTTTGATTACGGGATGTTTTGGATTAACTTCCAACTGTGGTTGTAACAGCGTATATCTATTATCCTCTGGAATTTGATGGCTCTGAGTTCTGATAAAATGACGGGCAGCCGCCATTTCTTCTACTGTTACTACGCAGGGGTGTTGATCGAGTCTTGTAGTTGCTTTTACGCTAAACACTTTGCCTGGTAACGTTTCTTTAATCCATGGCAATAAATCATCTATCTCACTTCGCTTTAAACTATCATCGCCTAATTTTTTACATAAATTATCTTACATTTATCATTTCAAAGTTTAAATTAATATTAAGGTAAAACGATACTTGGCCATTTTTAACTCGCGAAATATAGATGGCGATACTATATAGCAGGTTAAATATTATGAAAAAAAAAACATGTTTTTTTATGTTTAAATCGTTTTATGTAAGTAACTATAAACGCGAATCAAAATCTAAAGCTGCAATTAGTTAGATGAATAACGTACCTACATTTTAAGCTTTCTTCCACTGACTTTTAATGAGTTGGAACCGCAAAAATAAGTTTTGAAAATGATTATTGCTATATTTTCTAGTTAAATTCCATTTTTTATATAACTGGTAACATTTCTAAGGGTTTGTCATAAATTTTATAACCTTTATTATGGTTACGGGTTAAGACTTAAAAATATACAGAGTATTGAATGGCCAAGTATTGTTTCACCTTATATAATATATAGTTTACCTAGATTAGTTAAATCTGATGCTTCCTTATCTTGACGCATTTCTTTTTCTACAGAAGTAACATTATGACTATTAAATTGTCGTAGTTGCATTAAAACTAATTCGTCATACGGTTCAAAACAGAACAAAACTTCAACATCCTTTTTCTTAAGAGCTTCGAAATATGGTGAAGACTCGGCCAAAACGCGACTGAAATAAATTAGACATTACAAATCGGATCTCTTTAGTTTTATGTTTTAATTGATTTAGAAAAATACCTCGGAGCTGCAAGATAGTAGATATCTTTCTGTCCCTCTTTAAGCCGACTGCAATATTCTGGTAAACTAACACGAGAACCAGCACCATGAGTTGATGATTCAAATCTCAAAAGTTTTGCAATTTCTTCCTATAAAATTAAATATATTTTGAAAAAAGCACTTCATATATATGTGTTATTCAGTAATGTTTTATTATTTTACTTTTTCTTGTTGTTCTGAACTCATAACAATACCCTCTTTCAAAAACATGCCATAATCTTTGTAAAATCCATGAAATTCTTCAGTCTTCTTTACAGATTGATCATGGAGAAATCGCAAAACTCTGTTGGTAAGTACTGTGCGCAATTTTCTAATTAGAGCGCTATTTTGTAATAGCTCTCGGCTTAAATTAAGCGGAATATCTTCAGAATCAACGACACCTTAAAAGAAAAACTAACATTGTATTAAAAAATAAAATAAAAATATTAGCTAATAATATATTAGTCAGAGAAATCCGATGAATTTCTCTGACTACATATCGATCGTTCAGTTTCGAATATAAACAATCGATATGTGCACTAACCTTTTACAAATCTTAACCATTTAGGTAAAATATTCTCTGCTTTGCTCTTAATTAAAACTTTTCTTGAATATAGTGACACTCCTATATCTGTTTCTCGGCTTAATTCAAATAATCCTGGTTTTCCATCCGGAAAATATAGTAATGCTCTAATAGACAATGGTACGTCTGCTTTATAATGAAGAATAAATCTGGGTTTATCATAGGAGTTGCTTACGAAACGGTAAAATTCATTATGTTGATCATCAGTAACATCTTTCGACTCCATCAACCACAATGGCTGTTGAAATGTATAAAAAATTAATTAAACAACCACTTTACTACCCGCTAAACACAAATGTACTCATGTATTATTTAACGTAATATCTTTTACCTAAAGTTACATTCTCTTACGAATATTTACCGAAATTTAAGTTGTAATGTTTAAATCAGCAGAATCGAGATTGTTACTAATTAAATTACTATGATACATTATATAATTTTGTATAAAAGTCTTTATTACGTCGGAAAACAAACTTATGCCAAAAGATAATATTTGTGATGTAATCTTATAAAAGGTAAACTTATTATGTTAAATAAAATTTACATAAACGTTAACTGTGTTTAGAGGGTAAGAATTATAGGATATTTCTTATAAATACCTGTATGTTATTAGCTTTATGTCCATTTAAATAAATAGGACTTCCAACAAAATTACTGTACTTTTTAATTATATCTAAAAATTAAATAATAATTAATATTTTCCAATATTTATATGCACCATTACTGAAATACTTACTTCTAATTGTATCTTCATCAGCAAATTCGCGGCTTTCAGTCTTCAATGCAATTACAATTTTAGTTCCTGGTTGAACACCTTCTGCTTCCTGTATTTCATATGAACCGGAACCATCTGAAGACCATCTGTATCCTTTAGAATTTGCTCTTGATGATTTGGTATAGACAGTTACCTGTTAAATAGTTTATACATTTTAAATAAGTTTACCTTTAAATTAGGTAATATGTTAAAAATCTGGAATACATACATTTTCAGCTACCATAAATGCAGAATAAAATCCTACACCAAACTGTCCGATTATATTTGATGTATCTCCTGCAGCGCCTTTCTTTTTTAATTGTTCGAGAAATGCTTTAGATCCAGATCTTGCTATAGTCCCTAGATTAGATACTAATTCCTCACGTGTCATTCCTATACCTGTATCCTAATTTAAAAAAATGATATTATTGATTAATTTATAAAAAAAAAATTATAGTAATAACTGCAACCCAGCTTGTGGCTGGGTTGCATAAGGAACATGAAGAGAGAGGAAGTACTCAAAGAGGCAGTGAAGGGAAGCAGGAGAAAGAAAGAAGTAGCGAGGAAACAGTTAAACTTCAGTCCAGAAAAATAGAGGATATTCGGAAAGGAGATAAGGACAAGAGGTAGATGACGGAGATAGAGACAATAGTAACATAGTAAAGGTAGAGAGTCAAGAGGAAATAGTAAAGATAGAGCGTCTATGCCTGTAATAGACATAATTAGAGAAGTGAAAACAAAGAGATAAGGCAGGAAGGATAGTGAAAAGATAATAGAGGGTTTGTCGAGAGGAGACAAGGAAGGCAAGAGGTGATAGATGAAGATACAGGCAATAAGGAAGGAGAAGCAGGAAACGGTTTGCCGAGAGGAGACAAAGAAGACAAGAGGTGAGGAAACGGTGAGAATGAAGGAAGACTAGGAAAAATGAAGGAAGAGGGTCAAGAGAAGAAGAAGCAGTACTTTTGGAAATAGAAAGGTCTAGAATAGTTTAAGTTTATTTTCAAGTTGAAGTTCTATGAAATGTATTAAGAATGTAGATTGTAAAGCTGAAAGGCGAACAATTAATATAATATAATAATTATTATAGTAATAAAAGTGCACTCAAAATATAAAGGTGTATTCAAGGTTTAATTTGCATAACAAAAGTTACCTGTTACGCAAACGATTTTACCAAATATACAACGTTTAGAGATCTATTTTACTGATTTTTTTAAAATAAATCTATCCTTTTGCGCATTAGCATATTTATAAGGGCTCAATAAGAAAAACAATTAATGAATTCGATTTTTTAATGAAACAAGGAAGATATGAAAAGTAGAATGAAAGCATGTGCAGCAGTATCTTATATAATTGTGTTTACTGAGGGCATCATCAGAATTAACACATGGAATGCGGCTGATGGCTTACAGAACGCATTTATACGAGTAAAGATAAAGATACCGCTTTCATACGACTTCTTCTAAGCGTCCTTCAACGTTTCATTTATTAAATTCAACGCGTTGACCACAAAACACCTTTTTGAGTATTATAAACCTTGAAGAAATCAAGGTTTAAATGCTTTAAATGGCTATAAAATAAGACTTTTAGATTAATTATTACTAGGTTTTGCTTAGTTTCGTTGTTTACCTGTATCGTTAAAATTTGGTTTAATTTATCGCATCCTATGTGTATTTCTAATGGCGTGGATGTCCCCTTAATTCCTGAGCCTTCAGTAAGATTTTCATATCGAAGTTTTTCTAAAGCATCGCTTGCATTTGATATCAACTCACGTATGAAAACCTATATAAAATTATATTGCATTATATCTAACATACGAAAAAATTAATATAGGAATCAACACACATTTATGCTACATTAACATAAATGCTACATTTAATGTTTCTATTTGATTCACCTCTTTTTCTGAATATAAGGATCTAGCAACTATATCTAATAGCATTCGAGTTTCTGCTTGGAATTCTAACTTGTCGGTACTTCCAGTTGTTTTTTCGGTATTTTGAATTATGTTATGGAGACCTTCTACCGATGTATTTGCTTTTACCGATGTATTATCTATTATTTTAGCAGTAATGTCAGCGTTGACATGACGAGATAAGTGTATGTTTCTACTGTCTAAAAATTAATAAAGCAAGTAATTATTCTATGCTATTAAGCCGGTTTATCTAATTATGAATAGTTACCTTTAAATGCACTTAGTCTTAAAATATTTGGTGAGGTACTTTTAAATTTTACAGATTGTAATAATTGTCTTCCAATTGTGGAATATGATAATCTTAAAGCTGCGGACATATTTTTAAAGAATTTTTAGTATTACACAAATGATACAAACAAATTTAGCTTATAACGTTTTAGGTTATGGTTATACCACAAATCGTTATTGAATGTAAAAAAAAAAGAACATTGATGAGTATTTAATGAATGTAAGTTGGCGTTTACTTTCTATGTTTTGTTTTATTTTAATATCTCATTAATGACGAGTGGTACTGACTCTGATATTAATTAACGCACGAGATGTGAAATGTCAGATTTAGTTACAATATATCACACAGCTAATGGCGGCGCTGTATTAATTGACGTTTCAGATTTTTTGATAACGCGACACGACACCAAAGCACCAAAAAACACCGCATATGCGGTTTTACATACGTGTAATTTTCTTTATTTTGTGATAAAAGTGTATTTCAAAGAAAATGAAGAAAATTTTATTGTTTAGTATACTTTTAATACTCCTCTCATTAGATTATGGAGATGGACAAACCCGCTCGAAAAGCGTATGTACAAATTATTACAAATGTTAAACAAGAAAAGCTATGAATACTATTATCGAGTTATTTACAATTTTAGGGTCTCACAATGGCAGAGAGGGTTCAACAATTGACAGATATGAACAATAAAAAGCCTGTGTTAAGATTCAATGGTAATAAATTTAGGGATTACATAAAAACAGCACCCCGAAATTACTCTGTGATTGTAATGTTTACTGCAATGGCACCCTCAAGACAATGTATGATCTGTCGTCATGCGAGTGACGAATTTACAATTGTTGCTAATTCCTATCGCTATTCACAAATTTATTCCAATAAATTGTTCTTTGCTATGGTTGATTTTGACGAAGGTTCTGACGTTTTCCAAATGGTAATCATGAGATAATTAAGGAAAATTGTTTACAATGTTGGTAGATTAACATTTATGAATCTTTCTCAGCTTCGTTTAAATACAGCCCCAGTATTTATTCATTTCCCGGCTAAAGGTAAACCTAAATCCAGTGACACTATGGATATCCAAAGAATTGGATTCTCGGCCGAGTCAATTGTGAAATGGATCGGGGAGAGAACTGATACTCAAGTAAATATAATATTAGAATAATCGCAATATATTTTTCGGAATTAACTTGTTATTTATTAATTTATTTCACAACAGATTCGCGTATTCCGTCCTCCTAATTATTCTGGAACTCTGGGTTTAATTATTCTCTTTGGAGTCGTTTCTGGTTTTCTGTATGTCCGCCGAAACAATCTCGACTTTTTGTATAAGAAACAACCATGGGCTCTATTAGCAGTGCTTTTCTGTTTCACTATGGTATCAGGTCAGATGTGGAATCATATTAGAGGACCTCCTTTCGTACATAAAGGACAAAATGGAGGAGTTGCGTATATACATGGATCATCTCAAGGACAGTTTATTTTAGAGACCTACATCGTAATGGTTTTAAGTATCCTTTACAGAAATAAAATAAACATTTATCGTTTTAACCATGGGACATATTTTTAATTGAAATTTAATACAAAATATGGATATTACTTTACATTATATAATATGTAATCTAATATTATAATTTATAGCTGTTATAAAACTTTCAATCCCTAAAAGGACCTTTTTGGGATTATATGAACCGTAAAAAGGTTTAGAAGTTTTATAAGTAATTCACTAAAAAGTAGATTTTTCTTTTCAAAACTCTGTAAAATGGGTCATAAAACGACCCCTCCTTTATTAGGTAAAATCGTAGACGTGGCAAGTAACTTTTGTTAAGTGTTATAAACCTCGTTTTAACCCTAAAAAGGGATTCTAAATTTATTATTCCAAATGGTCATTTAATGATTGCTTATACCTATGGTAAAATTGAAACATCTATAAAATATATATGACTTTAACTACAAAATTTAGATGCTGCCATTGTTTTGGGAATGATTTTAATGACTGAAGCCGCTCAACGAAAAGGAGATGTTCGCAAGAGGCGCATATTTGCAATCGCTGGCCTAGTTTTGGTAGTAGTTTTCTTCTCATTAATTGTATCCGTCTTCAGATCAAAGGCACAGGGCTATCCATATAGGTAAAACATTCCAAAATTTTAATTAATACAGTAATACCCCGAAATTACGCGATAGATGGAACCGACGAAATATTATATAATCTAGCATAAAAAGCTTCATTAATATCAACTGTGTTTGATGGGTAAATAAGTTCATTCTTTTGCATCGGTTTCTGTCCTGTTTGAAAAATAATGGTAAAACGAAATAATTATGAACCACATACTCAAAGTTTGCATAAATCGGGGAATTACTGTATTCACAAAGAGTTTCTATTGATATAATAGCTTTCACATATTGTTTTTATATATATTCTTTCTATAACAATGGATTTTCTTTTTTTTTTTACAGTTTCCTATTTAAATAATTATCTTACATCAATAATAGTCAAAAGCAATATCAGGTTTGATGTTTTTTATTAATAAGATGTGCAATTGCGTGCGTATGAAATACTACATTTAAAATCATATACAGTAAGTGTATAATTGAATAAAATTTTATGTCTGTAAATGTTTTCTATATAAAAATAAAAACACTTGAAAACCAATTAAATATTTTGAGATCTATGAGATAAAAGTGACTTGTTTTTTACTTAAAAATTTATTATTTAAATAGAGTTTAGAATATATATATAATATAGATATAATATTTTATTAAAGAAGATGAGGGTATATTGCTTTCTTTTGTGGATAATCTTTAAAAGTCTTCTGATACCACCAGTGCGTCATTAAGGCACATTCCGTCTGCAAATAAAGAAATTTTAAATTAAAACATAGTATATCACAATCTTTTACTGTGTTTACCGTATTAATCCTAATATGCCTATTAAATATGCCTATCGTTGAAGGTAATTGTAACTGGTTGCAAGTGATTTCATCGTAAAACATTCGTGACTAGATACAATTGATTTCGGTGGAAGAAAATTGTGTCTAGATACAATCGATATTCGCGGGATAGTTCCACTAACGTTTTTTATGTGCTTGCGGCATTCCTTTTACTTAATAACTTAACTATATTTAAGAAAATAGAAGTTTAACTTTACCTGATTTGAAATAACCCAAAACATAATATACCACCACGTCGTATTTTGGTAAAGAATGCCTCCCAGTGAAACATACAAAACGACTTCAAAAAACATGTGGGGCGCTGAAACCAAGTCAAACCAGCCTCCTCGAGGAACAGAATATTTATGGCTAACAACTGATCCTATAAATGAAAGCATGCAGTTATTTAGAGGATATTAATATAAGAATCCATTAAGAAGTGTATATTTACCTGTATGTTTGTCCTTTCTTAAGTTTGCCAGTATCACATTCGCTCTAAATTGGTTTACCCAAGCGAATAAAAATACTGCAGATAGTAAAGTATTAACAATGATGGTGTCTAGACCATTATCTAGATGTTGATTGCTGCGAGCTACAAAAGAAATATATCTTTTGTTATTTAAAAGCCTAAAAGAACAATGTATTTTATTTATTCGTATTCATACAATTAACAAATCCATCAGAATACAGAAGTATTGCTACGGGGCATCCAAAATAATGCAAAAGTCCAACTAAATAATGTGATACGTTAATTTTGCTTGTCGGACTGAATATTTGAATACAGTAAGTTTCATAAAGACGTCTTAAACATTGTAAATATAAGAGAACTAAAGCGAAAAGAGTTGATGTTGCTGAAGCTGTAAATAAAATATAGATTTTAAGTAATTAACTATATGGAATCTTTTGCATACTTTTGAAAATGTACTTACTTTTTACTTCTCTATTATCTCCTCCACAGAAATCTAAAAATTTAATTACCCATGCTGGTGTTACTCCACCGAAATAGTAAATATATATTGCTAAAGTTAATGCGGTTAAAGACCAAATAGTAGAGAAGACGTAAAAATGTCTAAACCATGATTTTGGAAGTTCTAATCTGCTAATGATAGCATCCTTAATGCCCTTATGTGAATATTTACCATACCTAAAAGACTGAACTATACAAACCGGTAGAATTGATTCAAATATATTCATTAATAGACCAAAAAAAACCATAATAACGGTAGATAGAATGAAATAACAATCAATTAAATTTAAATTAGGAATCATTTTATATGTATTTTACTGTTTTCAGTTAAAGAGCGAAAAGTAAACTAACAATTCTATGTTTAAAAAGTAGCAATGTGTTAGAGTGCAAGGAGAAAGTATTTAATAGTTTATTACTACTTTCTAAATATAGTAAAAATCTTTTCCTGTTGTTTAGATGTTTTTTGTTAAGGTTTTAGTTATAATAAATTAGAAAATTAGCAAATAATTAAAATAAGAATAAAATTTCGATTATTAATAAATGTTAATGGGTTAGATAAAAGATATACATATATTTTATTACTTAACCTATAACGTCATTATGTTATAGAAACTTTACCGCTAATAATAAGAGTAAACATTTTTTTAATTTACTTAAATAGTATATTTTACAATAAATACCACCGACCTTATTAGTTCTGTACTTTATGCATTATTACGAACAAATTATGGAAAATATAATTGGTTTGTGAATATAATTTAAGGAAGTACTAATATTTTGTAATAGATAACATAATTGTAACATTTTTATCTCTAGCTTTTGTTGTAAGTAGATATGCCTTAAGCAGGTATTATGCCAGGTATACAATCAAATGTAATTTCCATAATAAATTATCTATTTTTTTGCACATAAATATTATATCATGTTTTAGAATATAATACTAAACTTTCTTTTAAAGAAGATAAGGGTATATTGCTTTTTTTCGTGGATAATTTTTAAAAGTTTTCTGATACCACCAATGCGTCAACAAGGCACTTTCCGTCTGAAAATAATAACAAATTATTCTATATTATTTGCTTTAATTATATATAAAATATAATTATATATCATTTCAAAATATTATCCAGTGCCCGGTATATAATTTTGTTTATACGTCATATACAAATAGATCAATTTCTCTTCTGTTAACTGTTTTAAAAAATATTATTTATATGGTTGAGTGTACATGTGTTTTTGACATTTTATGTACAGCAAAAAGTAAGTAAACAATAATTATATGTCAGGTATTTGCTATTATTAAAATGAAGACTGTGAGTGAATCTAATTATAAAAAGGCAAGTGCATTAGTTGAAGAACACATATTAAATGATACAAGTGCAATGACAATATCAAGTAAGATCGAAAACTGTGTAGCAAATGGACCTAAGTCAAGTGGTTTGCAGGATAATGATTATCCTAATTTAATAGCATTATCCCAAGGCATAATAAAAATAAGTGAAGCGAAAATTGTTAAGCAAGCACCTATTCCACATGAAATTATACAACATTTTGGTCATATGCGGTGTAATTGTATGATGGGCATATTTGAAAATATCTCCAGACTCTGGTTAGCAGTGGACAGTGATATTTATTTGTGGTCATACGAAGAAGATGTAGATGTTACATTCTATGATGGTTTAACAGAAGTTATTTTAGCAGCTGCAATACTGCAACCAAAGCCAGGATTATTTAATCCATGTGTGCATAAACTTCTAGTGTTAAGTACAATAACAGAAACGTATTTTATTGGAATGACCTTTTGCATAAACGACAATAAAACTCAAAAACTTCATTTAATGTCAACACCGATATTTTCAGTGTCTAATGATGGCATAATATTAAACGTTGTGTCCACAATGGATAATGGAAGAGTTTTTTTAGGTGGAAAAGATGGTAATCTTTATGAAATCGTTACATCAAGTGGGTGGTTTGGACAGAAATTTCAGAAAGTGAATAGGTCAGCTAATGTATTATCATACATATTACCTTCTATTATATTTGGTGATTATACACCTATTGTTGCTATAACAATTGACGAATTTAGAAATTGTCTATATTGTCTTCGCGAAGATAGTTCTATTGAACTATATGATTTAGGACAGAATGGTCAGAGCATTAGAAGAGTTCAAAAAATTTCTCTAATGAATATACGATACTTCAATGATAGCTTTGGAGAATCAGACACTATCATAGCTCACCCCATTATTTCAGTTATTCCCGTAACTGAGTGCATACATGTACAAATGGTCGCTGTAACACAAAATGGCATGAGATTATATTTCTCTACATATATGGGAGGAACAGGACGGCCCACTCAACTGAGTATAGTACACGTGAGACATCCTCCAGGATATCCTACAAGATCTATACACCCCCAACTTAATGGAATACAAATTGCTACTTATAACAAAGGACATACTTTGATGGTTGCAAATCAAGGAGAAGAAGATATATTATGGTATCTTAGTTCAGATTTATTTTCTTTAGGGAATCGTTTAGTAGAATCTTTTGCAAAAATTAATCTAGACATTCCTACATGGGCAATATCGGAAATAAACCACCATCACAAAGACCGTGGTATTTGTAGTAATTATTTTGGAACACATACGAAAAACAAAAGGAACTGGATTATTTTATCACCACAAGGATATAGAATTGTTACATATTTGACACCAGTTGACATTCTTAAACAGTTATTGACTGATAATCAAGGAGCAGGCAATGTACAAGTTAAAACATTTTTTAAGATGCAACCTGAATCGGAAGCATGTGCTGCTAGCTTAATAATAGCTTGTTTAGAGAAAGACACATTCCCAGAACTTGCACAGTGGGCAACGCAAGCTTTCTTTATTTATGGAGGTGCACCAATTGTAGTAAAAATTGAAAATGGTATCAGGTCTAATATGAGACCTTCCTCCAGCTCTAAGAGTATGAATTTTAGTTCACTATGTGCCCCAAGTACAAGCAGCAATTCTTATCAAAGATTAATAACAAAGACGCCATTGCAGGAGATTCCTAAATACACTGTTAAATTTTCTGCTAAACATACTGGGGTTAATTTATTCTTTAGCAGAGTTATAAGACCTATCTGGAACAGTCTTTGTGTCACTAAAATTTGTTCGCCGGTTGGACATACAATGATTTGTTCCCAGATTACCAAAAATGATTGTGATTACTTATTGGATCAATTATACCCTATAAAAATGTTTTTAAATAGTTATACAACAATGGTATCAAATAAACAAATTCAATCAAACGTAATAGACTCAGCTACTGAAGAAAGTAGGATTGATCCGTACAAGGAAGAAAAAATGGAACTGGATATACTGAAGATATTTATAAGCCACGTCTGTGAAATATTAGGACTATGGAAAATATTATGCGAACATCCTTTTCACATAATTACGCAGTCGCTAACAAAAAAGCAACAATTAAAGCTACAGAAAATATGTTTTAAGGAACTGTTTGTGTCCGGAACGAAGTTATGTTCTGCGCTTATAGTAGCTCTGATAAATATATACATTGAAGACAATGCAGATATCGATTGCATTAGCAATAAATTGAGAGATATATGTCCAAGTTTATATAAACAACAAGATGCAGCTTGCGCAAAAGCAGCTGAAATATTAATTCAAGTTAAAAACACAATCCATCTAAAACAACCGAAGGAGGTGGAAGAATTGATTGAAACAGCTCTAGTTCTCTGTAAAAGTGCAGGTCCAAATGTTCCTTTATCTACAATTTGTCCACATTTTGCTAATGTTCGAGGCTATTATGCTATAGTTGAGTTATGTGTTGCGTGTGCCATGATTTATGATCCTACAAATATAGCTTTAAATCACTATTCTAACAATGAACCGATTTCTGACAAAGAAGGTGCAGAGTACTTATCAAACAGATTAAAAATCTATGAGTCAATTTTTACCACGCTTAATCAGTTAATGGATAAAAGTACCAAAGATATTTCAGTGTCTATACCTAATAAACCTGGACCACTTGGTGTTGATAGTTTAGTTCTTATGGACTCCGACTCAGCTAGGAAATTTGTTAAAGACATTATTTTATTATGTATTCAAAGTAATGACCAATTATTACACATCGCAGTTTACGACTGGATGTTTTCCAACGATATGATAACTGATATTCTATCTGTATCTGATTCATCGTTAAACATGTTTTTAGAAAGGGTTTTTAAACAAAAGCCCGAGTCAATACAAGTCTGCGAATTGCTTTGGAGATATCATGAAATGCATGATCGTCATATAGCTGCAGCTAACATACTGTATGGATTAGCTTTAACAGAAAGTGCTAATTTAAATTTGCAGGAAAGGATAAGTTACATGAGTCGAGCATTAATGGCTTTACGACATCCTGCTGCAGCCCAAAACGGTATTTTTATGAAGCAAGTAGAGGATAAAATAGAAGTTGCAAAAATTCAAGTAAATGTTATTAAAAATATAGAACTCAATCGAAATGATATTTTAGATGCTAACTCTTTAATTAATTTGCTGAATAAAAAGATATTCGACATCACACAACTGTATGAAGAATTTGCGGAACCTTTAAATTTGTGGGAGGTTAAATTGATGATTATTAAATGTTCTGATCATGACGATGAACACTTGGTGGAAGGTATATGGCAAAATATAATAACAAACCGTTTAAAAGCAGAAGAATGTGATCATGAACCTACTCAACTAGAAAAAGTGGTGTTAGAATTGAAACCTGTTTTTAAAGAATATGTGAACACAGCTTATTGTCTGCCTTTGAATTTTTTGATTAAATATTTGGAAGTTCTCTGTTGCAAGAAAAATGCACGATGCTCTTTGGTCGCTTCTACTTTTCTGGAAGTGGGAATATCTTTTGAGACACTTTTGAACATTTATACCTGTATGATGTCAATGAATGATAGAATATGGGGCCATTTAAATAATGAACTTTATTTAATACAAGCGTCGATTCATTTAGTATTTTTGTACTTGGAAACTAAAAACCGTATTCCTCCTGGTGATAAAA
Organism: Panorpa germanica; assembly: GCA_963678705.1. Taxonomy (NCBI): domain Eukaryota; kingdom Metazoa; phylum Arthropoda; class Insecta; order Mecoptera; family Panorpidae; genus Panorpa; species Panorpa germanica. The sequence goes on from OY783219.1 coordinate 5,643,771, forward strand.
TAAAAATAAAAGTCGCAATTCAGGACTTTATCACAAGCTGCTTAAATGCTACGTATAGTATTTCTGCGGATGATACAGATGAAACGATTGAAGTACTGCGAAATCTGCAATCTCAACTAAACCGTGAATAAAATGCCAAACTTTAAAAGAAGACTTAATTTATTAAATAGGAAATATGATTTATTTTTGTTATTATTTATTTATTATTTTAATGAAACGGACTATGAAATATTTAAAAAAAAACAAATTTTATTATTTGAAGAGATTTACTTTACCTGATTAGAAATAACAAAAGCCGTGATAATCCACCACGTGGTATTTTGATGAAGAATGCCTGCTATTGAAACATATATAATGACTTCAAATAACATGTGCGGGGATGAAACCAAGTCAAACCAGCCTCCTCGTGGAATGGAATGTTTGTGGCTAACCACTGATCCTAGAAATTATTAAATAATATTTTTATTATTATTTATTGAATAAGACTGCAAAATTGTATGTTATATTTTTAAAATAAAGATTTAATTATTTTAAATATTGTAATAATTGATTGAATTGCATATACACAAAAATAATGTACCTGTATCTTTGTCCTTTCTTAAGTTTGCTAGTATCACATTAGCTCTAAATTGATTTATCCAAGCGAATAAAAATACTGCTGATAGTATTACATTAACAGTTATTGTACCCATGCCATTATTTACATAACGATTGCTGCGAACTACAAAAAATAATATATTTTAATTTTAAAAATCTATTAACGACTGTATACATTATTTTTATTTATTCATACAGTTAACAAAGCCATCTGCGTATAGTAGTATTGCAATGGGGCACCAAACATAATGTAAAAGCGCAGTTAAATAATGGAATAAGTTAATTTTGCTCTTAGGACTGAAAACTTGTACATAATGGGTTTCATAAAGACGACGTAAGATTTGTAAATAAAAAAGAACTAAAGCGAAAAATGTTGAAGTTGCTGAAGCTGTAGATAAAATATTTGCTTTTAATAAATAATGATTTCTAATATATTATAAATGAATCGTAAGAAACGTATACTTACTTTTTAATTCTCTATTATTACCTCCACATAAATCAAATAATTTAATTACCCATGCTGGTGTTACTCCTCCGAAATAATATACATATGTAGCTAAACTTAATGCAGTCAAAGAACCAGTGTTAGAAATTATATAAAAGTGTTTGAACCATGATTTTGGAACTTCTAATTTATTTACTATTGCATTTTTATTACCTTTATAGGAAAATTTACCATACCTAAATGCCTGTACAATAAAATTCGGTAAAATTGATTCAAAACTATTGATTAATAAACCAAGAAAAACTACGATAATGATGAGTAGAGTAAAGCAAAGATCAATTAAGTTTGAATTAAGAAACATTTTACTTATATTTTAATATTTGCTATTAGTATTATTGTAGGTTATTTCTACTTTCTAAACATAATAAATATCTCAATGTTTCTTATAATTTAGACAGTTTAGACTAAAGATAAGTTTATTAAGACGTTGTTAGGTTTATAGCCAAGTGAATCTAACCTAATTAAACATTTTTAAAGAGACCTTTTTAAAGATTAAAGGATTATGACGTATCTATAAAAAAAAGATCTTAGTAAATATTACTAGATTGTGAATTTAGTGACAAGTTTATCTGCATTATAATTTTGTTTGGTTATATCTATGAGCTAGCTGAGCATTGAATCAGTGAATCAGATGGAGGAAACAATTTATAATGATTTATAAGATTATCTCTATTTATAAGTTGAATAACTGATAACAACAATCTGAGAAATCCTTCTGTCAAAACGTGAAGTGAATTATTCGAAAGTTGGTACAACTGTGAACCAACGTGTGAAAATTTAACCACAATATAACTGTCAAACGATTATAAAAGTAAATAGTATTCGTATTTCATATTACTCAGGATAATTTTCTCGAATTAAGAACATTTTCAGAGATTTTTTAACCACAAAGATAGTGGTAAGTGGTTCGAATTGAAAATAAATATGTACTATAAAAATTAATATATTACATTCAGTTTCTAATACGGTATTGGATTTCAGTATATCTTACCAGAAATGAATAACCGAAAAATAGGTTCAAGACTAAACCGTGAGTTGGAAAAGTTAAAAAATCCCTCACCGGGAATATCTTGCTTCATTAAAGAAGAGGATGTCTACACATTGGAGGCTCAAATTATTGGACCACAAGATACCCCTTATGAGAATGGTGTTTTTGTTGTTGAAATAATTGTACCGGAGAACTATCCTTTTATTCCTCCAGTTATGAAATTTGTAACCAAAATATATCATCCAAATATTGATTCAGGTATAGTTCATAATCTTAGTTTTAATTGTATAATTGTAGTTTTTAATTCAGTATTTTGTAGCTGGACGAATTTGCCTTGATTTGCTAAAAATGCCACCAAATGGAGCTTGGCGGCCAACTGTTACTATTGAATTCTTACTTGTTGCATTAAGGGATTTAATGCGATATCCTAACGCAGAGGTAATTATTGTTAATTGATGATAGAAGTTCCAATATACATTTGATTATGTAAATACATTTAAAAATGATTATGTTTACCCAGGATCCCGTGATGCCTTCCATCGGTGAAGAATACAAGTTTCACAATGAGATTTATAATCAAGAAGCCAAAAGATATACAGAAAAATATGCGATGCAAGTAAGAAATGTTATTTTTCAAAATACATTATTGCAATATTCATAACCATTTGCATCTTTTTATGTACTTTACATATTATTATTATTATTATTATTAATTGTTCGCCTTTCGGCTTTACAATCTACATTCTTAATACATTTCATAGAACTTCAACTTACAATTAAATTTAAACTATTCTAGACCTTTTTATTTGCAAAAATACTTTCTGCTTCTTCTTCTCTTGACCCTCTTCCTTCATTTTCCCTAGTCTTCCTTCTGGACTGGTCTATTCCCAAGTCTATTTTTCTGGACTGAAGTTTAACTGTTTCCTCGCTACTTCTTTCTTTCTTCTGCTTCCCTTCACTGCCTCTTTTAGTACTTCCTCTCTCTTCCTGTTCCTTGTGCAACCCAGCCACCAGCTTATTTATTGTCCTGTTTTTCCTTTCCTTTTTACTATTTCCGCCATCCACCTCTTTCCTTCACTGCCTCCCTTTAATAGCTGGCCAATATTCCTTTCGCTCGCTACTTTTTCCTTACACTCAAACTTAATGTGCTCCAGTGTTTCGTCCTCCGTTCCGCATACTCTACACTTTCTTTCCTCACTACTTTCCCAGTATATGTTTCCTTTTTCCTCATTTCCCAATCTAAACCTTGCTGTCCTTCTTATGTGTTTTATATCTTTTTCTATAAGGCACTGAGGTACATTATTTTCCCATAACCTTTTATATCTTTTATTGTAGTTGTACTTTACATATTGTATTGATTGATACTGATCTCTGAATTTTGACTTTTGAGATAACGACGAAAACAATATTCTAGTTATAAGCCTTTCAGCGGTATTCGACAATTTTATCTCCATTATTAATTTAGTTAATCCTAATTTAATTAAAATCAAATTCGTTTGAAAAATTGAAATGATATCTGATTATTAATATTGTAGCAAACTAAAAATGGGATATGTATTTTAAATTATTAGACTCTATCAACCGAAAAAGCTAAAGATGGCAAGGAAGATATACCTAGCACAAGGAAACGTAAAATACCCGATGAAGAAAAAAATGAACCATCGACAAGCAAGAAAGCTACTCCATAGCGAAAGCAAGACTTATAATGGGTAAACATGGGACCTAATGTGTTATTATATGCTTTTTGTTTTATATTACTACTTAATACTATTATATTTATTTACTATTTATAACAGTTGAGATTTATCAACTTGAAATATTTAAATGTTACAGAAACTGTGATAGTATTAATACAACTAAATTATATATAAAACAATGAAAGGTTTTTATGTTTTATGTATTACCTTTATTTAGTTATGAGTTTTAAAAAATATTTATTAAGCTTTGGCTTATACAGCCATCTTAAAAGTTACAATTTTGTATATATATTATTAATTTGTTATAAATCAATTTTGTTATTATGGATAAATTTCACTATATTTTGTACAGCATCGTCTCATTCTCTTTGCTGGTTAAACTGTAAATTTAAGAAGTTGTTTCTATTAAATGGGCTTGTGTCCTCATTTTTTAGTGGTCGAATTTTCAATTGTTGATTGAAATTGATGTTAATAAATGTCTATTGACGGAGATATAGCAATTAAAAGTTTAAATTATAGTTTTAGCGCTAGAAATGGTCGGCCATATTTGTATGACGTGAAATGCATTTTAACGTCAGTTATTTGTTGAGTAGGTCAGTGCTGTGGTAATGTTTTGTAGCTGTTGGTAGTCAAATAATCAAGTCGAATCAAAGATTAATAAGTTTTTATTTTATTTAACCCTGTTACGGCAGACATAATATTCAAATTTGATTGTTCCTTGAAATAGCTATAAATAATATTTGATATTTTGATATACAAATACATATATAGTAGAGATTTATGATCTGTAAGGTTGGTAAACTTACACAAGGATTGTGATGTCACATGCACTTGGAATGTGTACAACGTTGAATCCCTTTAATAATTAAAGAGACAAAATGACTTTTTTAATTGTTAATATCTCTTAACATATAAGGAGTTATTAAAAAATAATGGAACATTTGAGGTTCTAGTAACCCACTTTATCAATATATAGTACACTTTTATAGAAATTAAGACATAGGACACAAGCCTATTATGAATGTCTTCTACCTACAGGATATTATCATGAATGTCATACCTATTACCATTACGATTGATTACGATAAACAAAAGTCTGAAATCGATTATAAGAGTAGTATGGCTACAAATTTAAATAAAAGTTCTATTTGGCGCCATTAAACCTCCGATGATATAAAAGAGTTCGCAAACCCCTGCCTTTGTAGAATTTTTTTTAAAAAAATTTCCTAAAAATTATTTTTTAATGCTAAAGGGTAAAAGATATGAAAAAAGTTGTCAGAGCGTAAAATTCTGTATAAAGAATATCTTATGACTTTTATCCCCATTCATAAGAGTTTGAAACATTTAAAATATCGTAAATAATAGAAAAATTACTACTTTAATTTAAATTTTACTTTATGAAATATGTGCTTTCTTTGGAAAAATATGCATATTTATCTAGAACAATTTTGTAATAAATTTGCAGCATGGTTGATATAATTTTTCACGTCAAAAAACATTTTTTTCTTTATATTTTTTGTATACATTTTTTATATAAAATTTTTCTAATATACTATTAATTTATAAAACAAATTTAGGCATGTTTTAATTTTAGATATATCTGCCTTTATATTTTTATTAAATTTGATGTAGTAATTCTTTTATGTATTTTTGTTTCTTCTTTGCTTTTAATGAAAGATAAACGAAAATCTCGCCGTCGTAGACGCAGTGGAGAATTGGTAGACACTGAAGATGTATCTACTGATACTGAGAATGCTCCCTCCTCCGATAGCAGTAGTACAGATCATTCTGATTTTGATCATGTCCATGTTGATTTCTTAGAGACCGATGCTACTGGAACACGAGCGGCACAAAATTATTCGCAACGGCATGGCCCGCGTGTTGTCTTAGTCAATCAAAATCAAGTGCATAAATTCTGTTGCAACCGAATATCCACTGCAAAATACAGGTAAACTTATTGAAAAATAAAAAACCTGCTAAAGATAAGGGATCATCTATAAATTACGTCACAAACATTTCAGTCTTTCCAGATAATATGTTATTTGATTTCAGTTTTTGCAGTTTTTTACCTATTTTTCTTTATGAACAATTTCATCGTTACTCAAATATCTTTTTCCTGTTGATGGTTATATTGCAACAAATCCCTGGGGTTTCTCCAACAGGAAGATGGACTACACTTGTTCCTCTATTATTTATTTTGGCTTGCAGTGCACTGAAAGAAATGTTAGAAGATGTTGTGAGTTTCTTATTTTAAATAATGAAATATTGTACCGAGTGCTTCGAAAAGTAACCTTCGGATATAATATCAATTTTAGGAAAGACATAACGCAGATGATGATGAAAATGATCGCCAAGTAGAAGTTGTCCATCTAAGACAATGGAAATGGATAAAATGGGAAAGTGTCACTGTTGGTGATATTTTAAGAGTACAAAACAATAGTTTTTTCCCTGCTGATATGCTGATTTTAACAACAAGGTGAAATATTTACTGATGCTAACGAATTTGCAAAAAAAAAAAGAAACTTAATATTAATTTAACGTTTAAATTTTAGCGATCCCCATGGCATGTGTTTTATAGAAACAGCTAATTTGGATGGAGAAACTAATTTGAAAATTCGCCAGCCTATTACCGATACTGTAGGACTTCGAAGAATTAATCTAATTATAAAATATGTAGCCCGAATTGAATGTAACCACCCAAACAAAATGCTGTACGAATTTCAAGGGGTACTTTATCCAGAAGTTGGAGAGTAAGTTTTAAAAATATTTATCTCTCTATTGAAATTTGCACTAGATAAAATTAATAAATTAGTGACAAATATTGGACTCGTTAAAATGAAATGAAATTATGTTGCCACTGCTTGTGTGATGATACTGTGGTATTAATTTTCAGATCTTCATCTCTAGGCCCAGATCAAATGTTGCTTCGCGGTTCTCGATTACGAAACACAAACTGGGCTGTCGGAGTAGCCCTCTATACAGGAAATGACACAAAACTTAGATTAAATTCAACTAAAGCGCAATTAAAAAGATCTACAGTTGATAAGTTAACAAACAAGATGATAATTATAATGTTTGTGATTCTTGCAATTATGGTTATTATCAGTAGTGGCGCTTGTTATTACTGGAATTGGTTGCATGAGGAAAATCACTGGTACATTGGGTCTACAGCTGGTAAATAATCATAAATAGTGCACCCACTCTGTCCCGAATAAATGGTTTTACACCTAACGCTCATTTTACACGTTTTACTTTATTATTAATTATTGTTTATTGTTCGCCTTTCGGCTTTACAATCTACATTCTTAATACATTTCATATACTTCTACTTATAATTAAATTTAAATTATTCTAGACCTTTTTATTTCCAAAAGTACTTTCTGCTTCTTTTTCTCTTGACCCTCTTCATTCATTTCCCCTAGTCCTCCTTCTGGACTGGTCTATTCCCTAGTCTATTTTTCTGGGCTGAAGTTTAACTAGTTCTAGTTGGTAAATAATCATCAATAGTGCACCCACTCTGTCCCGAATAAATGGTTTTACATCTAACGCTCATTTTACACGTTTTACCTCGTTTTTATTTATGTTTTGTAAGTAGTAAAGATGAGTATGAGTGTCAGCTATAATTGATCACGCTTAGTTATGTTTCTTTTTGGATATTTGTTTAGGATTACGTTTCATTTGTGATCTGTAAATATGTTTAATTTTAAGTATGTGGAATTTTTAAAATACCGTAAGTAAAGCTGATATTATTGTGCTATCAATCTCTAATAAAAAGAAAGGCAACACCAGATCGGTAATAAACGTGCCTATAAACTCGACGAAATCTTCTTTTAATAAAAATATTTTTGAAATTTGTAAACATATTTGTGGCCACAAAAAAATGATTTTAAATTTTCCTGATAATTCCAGGTTTTCCAGTAAAGCTTTTCGTAGTTTTCTCTGATGTAGAAATTTTATTCGTATTACTTAAATATTTAAAGTTTTGATTATATTGTAATTACTAATAATTAAACTAAAACTAAAAATCTGGTGTTAAACTAAGAAAAAGGACATGCATTAAAAGTAAATTAAATTGAATAAGACAAAAATAAGCTAATGGGTAGTATAAACTGGAACAAATTAACTCTTAATATTTAATAGATAAAATTATTGAAGAATTTCAGCTAAAAGTTTAGCTTTTTTGAAACCAAATTATTTTTTTCATTAGGTGCACGTTTTTCTTTTTAAATTTTGTGATTCATTTCATTTCGAATTTTAAATGAAATATAATAGTTGCCGCAATTAAATTTCGTGATAATTCCCGGATATTCAGATTTTCCAGGTCTGTGGCCACTCTGAAAATTTATATATTATAGGTTTTCATTATTCTATTTGCACGATTTTTAGAACAAAATATATCTGCAGCTATCCATATGCAGCATATATTTCTTAACATAATTTCGTGTAAAACGAGGGTTAGGCCTATTAGTTAATTCATGCTTATGGAATTTTATAAATGTTACTATTTTAGATGCCCTTATAAGCCACATAGGACTTACTATAGCTACATTTCTACTTCTATACAATAATTTAATTCCAATTTCTCTGCAAGTGACAGTTGAGATAGTGAGGGTAATACAGGTGATTGTTCATTTAATAGTTTATTATTTTTATTTATTGATTTAGGACCCCAGTTAACATTTTGCAGTCACTTTGACATCATATTAAAGATGCATATGATTTTTTTGTCGTGAAACAATTGCGTTGTGAACTTTTTATTAAAATATTGGTTTTACATCACGGACCAGCTGCTATAGCTTTGACGTTTAATACAGCATCTCTTTTGAATTTCTGTCGTTTAACAGTGATTGCAAATATTGACAAATGGTAGTGGGGAAGAAGGTGAGGAAGCAATGACGTCGCATACTGTGTCAATTTTTTTTTAAATTTTACCCCTTTAATTATTAAATGAAAAAAATGACAAATTCAATAGATAATAACTTCTATAATATTGCGAATTGAATAAAAATAATTGGATATTTAAGGTTTCGATAGGCAATAATATATAATACAGTTTTATAGAAGCCCACTAGACTATTATGAAAGTATAATTGTTTTTTTCTCTCTCTAGGCAATATTTATAAGCAATGATGTAGAAATGTATGATAAAGAAACTGATACACCTGCAGTAGCGCGTACCTCAAATTTGAACGAAGAATTGGGTATGATACAATACGTGTTTTCTGATAAAACAGGAACATTGACCAGAAATGTAATGGAGTTTAAAAAATGTTCTATTGGTGGAATTATCTATTTCGCACATGAAAAAGATTCTGTTATAGCTAAGGTGTTTATTATATTTATAATATGTCAGGGTTACCTACTCCCCGCAAAGAAAATAAAGGGCTTGTGTCCTCATTTTTTAGTGGTCGATTTTTCAATTGTTGATTGAAATTGATGTTAATAAATGTGTATTGGCGTGTCTATTTTATTAAATATCTAAATACTGACGGAGATATAGTAATTAAAAGTTTGAATTGTAGTTATAGCGCTAGAGATGGTCGGCCATGTGTATCTCGTGAAATGCATTGTATACGCCAGTTATTTGTTGAGTACGTCAGTGCTGTGGTAATGTTCTGTAGCTGTTGGTAGTCGAAATAATCAAGTCAAGTCAAAGAATAATAAGTTTTTATTTTATTTAACCCTTCTAAGGCAGACATAACGTTGGAATTTTATTGTTCCTTGAAATAGCTGTAAATAATATTTGATATTTTGATATATAAATACATATAGCAGAGATTTATAGAAATTAAGACATAGGACACAAGCCCATTGTATCCACTCACAATTACCTCTTCTCATCGCTTGAGAACTAAAGCAAATAAAAGTAGTACATTTTGTTCCTTACAGTACCCAAGTAGAAATGTTTTCCTGATTAGGGCCTTGTCAAACCTTATCAGAACTAACCCGACAGGGCCCTGGTAAGGTTTTCTTGTAACTTTTTCCTTTTGAAATGCTATTATTATACACGGATCTTTATCAATCTAATAAAAAGTAAAATTTAAAGAGATCCTAATTCTAGATAATCGCTTTTCGTTTAATTTTAATTCATGTATTCTATCAGGTTTTGAACGATAACAAAAGTGAGAAACATGCTATTGTTATCAAGGAGTTCTTGACACTAATCACTATCTGTCACACTGTTATTCCGGAGAAAGTTAGAAATGGAGTTATTAGCTATCATGCATCTTCACAAGGTATTATTATTATCCTATATTACAATGTTCCAAGTGTATATTTATATATTTAGAGTTTTATATTAGACTTTTGGCGTCCTCGGATTTTTTCCTGAATTTCTTGGAAATCCGTATTTTTGGAAAAAATAAAAATATTTTTTTTACTTTTTGCTCTTTAACTTTTAATTCACAAAAGATAGAAAGTTGAAATTTGGCATGTGTATTACGGTTTTCAATGCTATTATTTTTTGAAAATTAGAAATTAAAAAATTGGAAAACGGGGCGCGGTAGGAAACTTTGGAGAAAACTCAAATTTTGGAATACATAATAATGAAATACGTTATTAAAAAAAAAAATTTCAAAAATTTTATTTGGGGCAGGGGGGCGGTTTTTGCCGAGGGTAAAAATAGCGCTAGTAAGTTGAAATTTTATATATGGGCTAACTTTGGTACCTAATTTACAAATCGAAAATAAAATCCCAAATTTTGAAAAAAGTGTTAATATTTCAATTTAAAAATGGAATTTAAATTTGAAATGAAATTCAATTCACACACAAAAGACAGTCGTCGCTTGCGACGGGGGTAAACTCTAGTTTGTAGTTAAATCGTACTTCTTCTGTATTCTTTATTATTGCACATGATGGACAAGCTCAGTTCAGCTTTCCAAATAACAGTTCGTGAAACTGAAGTTCATGTTCATGTTGAAAGAGTTATCTCGAAACCTGTTTGCGGCCGAGATTTCTAATGTCCTACATCCGTATTTCAGACGAAAGAGCTCTCTTATACGGCGCACGCCGTTTCGGCTACATTTTTGAGGCTCGAACACCATCTTACATCGAAATACGAACGCCAAATGGTCGACAACGTTTCGAAATTCTCCAAATGCTGGATTTTACATCCAGAAGGAGAATGATGTCAGTGATTGTAAAAACTCCAAGTGGTAAACTAATACAAATGATTAATTACATTTTACCTTACCCTAGCTCCCCACATATGCGTGTTCGGGTACGAATTCGAGCGTCCGTACACGAACGCGAATTCTTTAGACTTTAGTTTTTGTTCGGAATATTCTTTCTTAAAAGTAATTGGTAATTTATATGATTTTTCTTGATTGATAAAGGAAAGATTAGGATATATTCCAAAGGAGCAGAGAAGGTTATATATGAAAGATTAGCAGCGGAAGGAGCTAAGTATGAAGAAGGAACTGTCCTGCATTTGAATGCGTTTGCCAAAGAAGGTTTACGGATTCTTTGCTGCGCCATGGCGGAGGTTTCAGATGTAGTTTATCAGGTTCTTACTTTAAATCAGCAACGGATTTGTGAACTCTTTTTCATTACGGGTGTTTTTGTTTTCATAAATAACCAAAAGTTGACGAAAAAGTTGTTCACAAACCAATTTAGATAATTTTTTACATTCGAAATGAGATAATGCATTGAAATTTTCTATAGAATTGGCGGGAAGAATTCAGGAAAGCCACTTTATCCTTAGATAATCGGGTAGAGAAAATGGAGGACGCCGCCACTTTGATAGAAACCGGGTTGATACTTTTAGGTGCAACGGCTATCGAAGACAAATTACAGGTGTTGCAAAATTTCTCTTTTTCTACTATATGAAGTGAAATTGATTTTTAGTCGTATATGGAACTTTTATTATAAGAGCGGAAATTACCGCACGGGGGCGACATTTCTCTAAATTTCCTGGGAATCCGTAATTTTGAAAAAACGGGGGAGTCATTTTTTGCTGTATAACTTTTAATCCATAATAGATAGACAGCTGAAATTTTGCATATGTATAGCGCTAATAAATATGAACATATTTCGAAATTTAGAAATTAAAATATTGATAAAACGGGTAAATAATTGAAAAAATTAGGGGTAAAAATTAGGAGAAAGTTCATATTTTCGTTTGTGTAATTTAAAAAAAAAGTTGGTCAAATAGCGTTTTAAATTTGGAAATTGAAAATATTTTGAAATAAATTTTGTTTTAAAATTGAACACCTGTATATAATTATATTCAAGCCAAATATTTTCATTTAAAAATGGAATTAAAATTTGAAATTAAATTACGATTTATTTTATTGAATTTAAATCGTTGCTTTGCAACGGGTAAACGCTAGTGAATGATGATGATTTTGTAATCATTTTATCTTTATATAGGACGATGTTCCTGAGACTATAGCTGCACTTCTTAAGGCGGATATACATGTATGGATTCTAACAGGAGACAAACAAGAAACCGCTATTAATATAGGCCTTGCTTGTAATGTATTACTGCAGGATTTGCAAGTAATGATCCTTAACGACATTACTTTAAAAGTAAGTTCTTATAATATAAAAAACAAACGTAAAGTTGACGTCTCAGTTCTACCCTTTTTTAAACTGTGAGAATACGCGAATATCAAAAAACCTTTTAAATGAAGTTTGATATATTTATATACTGTAATAGGTTTAAGAAATTTGAAGAAAATAGTGCTCTACTTTAGAGCGGTGCTCAATACCTATCAGAGATACAAAAAAATGTTGTAAACAAAAATTGTAGAAAATTGAGTCCTCTATCAAATTGCTAATAACTATTTATATCTTTGGGCGGACTGATAAGGAGATATTGCGAATTCAGCCTCCATTTTTCCAAGGTGGAAACCTATAACTTCAAAATTGGGGCTGGTAAACAAAATAATCGAAAGCAGCACTTCAATTTTGGGTTTTGCAGTTTCAATTTTGGATTTTGATAATTATAAGACATTAAAGGAAAAATTTCGGTTTATATTTTTCAGCAAACGCGCGCTGATATAAAGGAATACCTTAAAATAATGTCTACAGAAAATGACGGCAAAAAGAATTACCAAAATAGTTTAGTGATCGATGGATCCACTTTGATATTTGCTTTAAATGATAAATTAAAACCACTTTTTCTAAAGCTGTGCCTACAATGTCGGTCTGTAATTTGCTGCCGTGTTTCACCATTACAAAAGGCTGAGGTAATTCCTATCTTTTTCTATAATTCTAAGGGGGTACGAGCAGTCAGGGGTTCCTATTCTAAACGATCTGGTATAATTTTGTAATGCTTAGTGGTTTACAGAAAAACGGTGCTACTACTATATCTTTAAAACTATTTATCCAATCGATTTGAAATTTTAACAGAATATTATTGAAATATTCCTTCGATTTTATAAATATCCTGTCTGCACGTTACCCCTTAATGGCTTCCTAGGTTCATGGTTTCATTTCAACTAAATTCTATCCAAGGTGGTCAATCTAATCAAAGGAACTGGACATATAACTTTAGCTATTGGAGATGGTGCGAATGATTGCCCGATGCTTCAGTGCGCTCACGTTGGCGTTGGTATTCAAGGAGCAGAAGGTCTACAAGCTGTCGGTGCATCTGATTACGCTATTGCAAAGGTTATATTCATTTATATCTGATAGCGTTTCTTATTCTTAAATTTATCCCCTTTTTAATGGGCTTGTGTCCTATGTCTTAATTTCTATAAAACTGTACTATTTATTGATAAAGTTCAATTCAATTATTTTTTAATAACTCCTTATATTTCAAGAGATATTAACAATTAATAAAGTCATTTTGTCTCTTTAATTATTAAAGGGATTCAACGTTGTACACATTCCAAGTGCATGTGATCTGACAATCGGTAGTTGCTATCTCTTTTATACAACAGAGCGTAAAAGAGATATACTCGTATTCTTGACAGAACTCTGACAAGTTTACAGGTTACCAACTTTACAGCTTATAAATCTCTGCTATATGTATTTATATATCAAAATATCAAATATTATTTACAGCTATTTCGAGGAACAATAAAATTCCAATATTATGTCTTTCGTAACAGAGTTAAATAAAATAAAAACTTATTATTCTTTGACTTGACTTGATTATTTCGACTACCAACAGCTACAAAACATTACCACAACACTGATCTACTCAACAAATAACTGACGTATACAATGCATTTCACGTCATAGAAATGGCCGACATTTCTAGCGCTAAAACTACAATTGAAATTTTTAACTGCTATATCTCCGTCAACATTTAGATATTTAATAAAATAGACACGCCAATATACATTTATTAACATCAATTTCAATCAACAATTGAAAAATCGACCACTAAAAAATGAGGACACAAGCCCATTAGAAAACCCCACGGTTTTGTATGTATAACGACTGATGTTATTTTTTTTTATGTCGCAGTTTAAATTTCTACGAAGACTCTTATTTGTCCACGGAGCTTGGAATTATAATCGAATTTGCAAAGTCATTTTATATTGTTTCTACAAAAATATTTGTATGTATATTATTCAATTTTGGTTTGCATTTTACAATGGATGGTGAGTGTTAGAATTTTTTTTCCATTTTTATGTATGTTCAAGTTTTTTTGAATTCTTTGATTTATATCAACCAAGCAACAAGCATTCTATTTTCAGGTCCGGACAAATCCTTTTTGAACGTTGGTCAATTGGGTTCTATAATTTATTTTTTACAGGGTTACCCCCATTTGCGATAGGAATTTTTGATAAAGTTTGTTCCGCTGAAGCTATGTTAAAGTATAATAAAGATCTGATAATATTTAACCGCTAAACACAAAATGTTTATATTACCTTACGACGTTTTCTTTTTATGATTTAGTGCCACACCGATTTTTTTACACTGACAGTGCAACACCGCAGTGTATTTTACAGTTTTACACCAATTTTGTTATGCTTACACCAACAACTTACACTCAGATGACACAAACACAAAATATTTACTTTATTTCACGTAATATTTCGTTTCGTGTTTAGGGGGTTATTTTAAGAAGGATAATGTATAATTCTGGTCCTTATCTTCCCAGATATCCTGAGCTTTATAAGCCTTCTCAGAGATCTGAGTTATTCAATGTCCGAATATTTTGGTTCTGGTTTTTCAATGCCGTGATTCACTCAATTATACTTTTTTGGTTGACGAAGTGGATTTGTAAAAATGACATATTATGGCAAAATGGATTTGATGGCGGCTCTATGATCTTGGGAAATTTCGTCTACACGGTAAATGTATTAAAAACCACAATTATTTAAGGGGGTAAGGTCAAAAGGATAAAAAAGAAGCATATTTTCGATAATGTGTTTTGACGACACAGTTAATATATAATTATTTCACTAATTACTACATGATAAAATGTCATTTGAGGAATACTTTGTGAAATTTTCATAAATAAATACCAAGAAATGAGGCATTGACAGTGAATCTCCGCAAACGTCACAAAAAAAAGTCATTCATAACTCATCACTGGATTTTCTGAAAACGAAAAACCAAAATGATTTCATTAGTTAATAAGTTTCTGCAGGTAAAGCTGTCGAGTTTTTCCTTTTTTATTGATTTTTCAATTTTTTACAGCACTTAAAAGTCAAAATACCGATTTTTCATGAAAAAAATTAGAAATTTTGTTATTTTGAAATACGTTAAAATTAAAAAATGAATTTAAAAAAACTCGACAGCGTTACCTCGGCATTTATGTAAAGAAAGAATGTGCAAAATTTCAAAAGAATCGGTCCAGTAGATTATGAGCTAGAGAGGGCACCGACTCTAAGCTAAGTGTGAGAAACCGCATTTAAAAGTTTCAAAGTAACACGAAAGCAGACCAGAGAGGTGAAGATTTAAAACTCTATATCTCCGACTGCTTTACTCTAATCGATTTCAAATTTTCACACAATAAACCTAATATGGTGTACATTAATATAAATAAATAAAAAAGAAATGAATAAAAAAGTTACAAATACAAAAGTAAAATATATATAATATATTAATATACATGCTATATAGGTATTACTTTCTTGTATAATTCTCTATTTGCAGTACGTCGTCGTCACAGTTTGCCTGAAGGCGCTCCTTATATCAAACTATTGGTCAGTTATCATATTCTTAGCAATTTTTGGCTCAATTATAATTTGGTTGGCTCTTTTCACTATATACTGGTAAAATTTATAAATATTTTATTATTTTTTTAATTAAATATGTTTATGTTATTTTGAAGACATTTCTCATTTCAGTTATTTCTGGCCAACTTTCCCAATTGCGAGTGTCATGACGCGTTTGCACATTATGATTTTTACGTCCTTTGATTTTTGGATTGGACTGGTTCTAATTCCTATTTTTGTGATTGCTTTCGATCTTTTATTAAAAGTGTGAGTTTTCTTTTTATTGTAGATTTAGATTTATTAGTAAAGTTGTAGAGCATAAAGTTCTCTACAAATTTGATTTTATGCATTTTTTCGAGTGTTTAACCCTTCCCGAGATATAATGATAATTCTAACTTTGTTATTATTAGTAGAGAGACTGTGCAGGTTAATACTTCACTTTCTGATAGAAATGTGAAATTTGGTACCTTTAAATATATGTAAGGAACGCTTAACAAAATGCAAAACGCTAAATATATAAAGAACAACATTTTTGTAATAACTCTAAATGTGATTTAGTGCATAGGAAAAAAGATATCCAAAAAAAACCGATTTTTGTGACTTTTGTCCTTTGAAAATCAATACTTGCGTACCACAAGATACGAGTACTCGTATTTGAGAAAACTTATAAAATATCTTTATAATATAAAAGTGTTTTACTAGTTCAAAATTTATAGTATCATTCCCGAGATCGCCAAAATTATTTTACGCAGACGGAAAAGTGATAGGCAAGATGGGTACTTTTACAAAATCCTGGATTCTATAAGAAATGTGTATGACGTAAGCATATCTTCTCTTGTTTTCTTCTAAAAGCACAAAAGAAGAATCACAATCTAATAAAGTATGATTTCTAGACATCCCAGTTTACTTATCCACTAATGGAGAAGACTCTTTCTGCAGAGGATCATCGAATAAGAGAAATAGAAAATGCCAAAAATCCCCCAAAAAATAGAATTAAAAGTGATGATGACGAAGATGACGATGATGAAGATGAGAGGAAAGAGGATGAGAAAGAAGCACCCTCTTCTTTAGAGAAAGTAGGGAAAGAAGAAAAAAAACTGGAATCGGCACTTAAAACTGAATCAATGCATACAGTTGAATCAAAAAAGCTTAAAACTGAATTTCAGATAGATACGATAGACAAATAATTTTGTATTATTTTCAAATCTTCAAGATATTTGTATAGAAACATCAAAATAAAATTATTTACAAATTATATTTATTCCAATAATTTGATATAAGAAACTGTGTATTTGATATTATCACCTTAACTACAAATATGGTTGTAGGGGGAGACCAAATTTTGAACAAACCGTGAAATACCTATACTAAAAGAAATAATCAATAAATTCGACAATATTGTGTATATATATATATATATATATATATATTACGTATAATTAAACCAGACAATAATTTTGAACAAACAAAGGGACTTTTCCACAGACCCTGTAATACAGATTGCCATTGGCAAATACAATGTAGGGTAATTTATTGGAGGTGTCCATTCCCATCAGAACAGATTTATCTAAATTTCCCACAAGACTAGTCTCTGAGGCTTTTCCGGACTTACTCAATACTTTCATCCTTTTTTCATATTCTGCATCCGTTTCTCCAGGTCTTCTCTTCATTAACTTCATTCTCCTTTCATAGTCTGCATCAGATTCCCCAGGTTTCTTTTTTGAAGCTTGCTTTGTTAATGCTTCATCTTTTGCAGTTTTTCCACCTTTGCCTCCTTTGCTCGTGAGAGTTTTCATTCTTGCTTTATATTCGGCATCTGTTTCTCCTGGTTTTCTTTCTTGTAATTTCATCCGCAAAGCATATTCAGAATCAGATTCTCCAGGCCTTCTGGCCATGTATTTCATTCTAGCGGCGTATTCGGAATCCGTTTCTCCAGGTCTTCTTTCCATCGCCTTCATTCTTAAGTCATACTGTGAATCGGTTTCACCCGGCCTTCTTTGCTTTTGTTTCATTCTTAATGCATGGTCAACATCGTTTTCACCAGACAGCTTCTTTTTGCTCCCATCTGTATCACCCTTTCCTTCTTTCCCGTCTTTTCCTTCCTTCGCTTGTTTTTTTATTCTTGCTGCATAATCTTCATCGCTTTCTCCGGGCAATCTTTCTTTATTTGCACCTTTTGCTTCAGCTTCCGATAGTTTTTTCATTCTTGCTGCATAAGCTTCGTCGCTTTCCCCGGGTAATCTTTCTTTAGTTGCACCTTTTCCTTCAGCTTCTGATAGTTTATTCATTCTTGCTGCATAAGCTGCATCGCTTTCTCCGGGTAATCTTTCCTTAGTTGCACCTTTTCCTTCAGCTTGAGATAGTTTCTTCATTCTTGCTGCATAAGCTGCGTCGCTTTCCCCAGGTAACCTATTTTTACTTGTTTCGGATGAATCAGCACATTCTTTGCTAACCACTCCTTTCAGTTTCCCTAATCTTAATTGATATTCCGAATCAGTTTCTCCAGGTTTTCGATTCATACTATTTATCCTAGCTTCATATGCAGTGTCTGTCTCCTCCGGTCTTTTCTGAAGGTATTTTAGTCTTAGCTTAAAAGATGAACAATTTTCTTCAGAAGCACAATCAAAAAATTTCATCCTTCGTTCAAATTGAGGAACTGTTTCACATTTTCTTCGTTTCAGATATCTCAATCTTTTCTCAACATCTGCAGGTTTTTCATCTGAATATCGTTTGATAAATTCTAACCTTGCCTTATAACATTCAGTTTCTTCACCTGGCCTTCTCAGAAAGTATTGCATCCTTTCTTTATGTTGTTCTTCTGATTCTATCTTTCTATCCACATATTTTATCCGATCTTTATAATCTGCTGTCTTTTCACATGGATATAAGCGCAGAAATTCTGCTCGGATCTTATAATCATCTGCAGTTTCATCCGTACATCTTTCTAAAAAATTTAATCGTTTGAAATATTTTGGAATAAGTTCATCTGATCTCCTTCGATAAAATTTCATTCTCATTTCATAATCTGAATCGGTTTCTTCAGGAAACATTTCACAAAATTTCATTCTTAAGTGAAAATTTTCTTCTGCTTCCAAGAAGTTTCGTTGAAGAAACTTCATTCTTAAT
Organism: Panorpa germanica; assembly: GCA_963678705.1. Taxonomy (NCBI): domain Eukaryota; kingdom Metazoa; phylum Arthropoda; class Insecta; order Mecoptera; family Panorpidae; genus Panorpa; species Panorpa germanica. The sequence goes on from OY783219.1 coordinate 5,662,806, forward strand.
TCATAATTTTCTCCAGACTCTTTCGAATTCCTTTCCAGAAATTGTAACCTTAATGCAAAATCATTTTCAGTTTCATTTGGTCTTTTTGTTAAAAACATCATCCTTAAATTATAATTTTCTTCTGTTTCCATGTGATCACGCTGAAGAAATTTCATTCTCAGTTGATAGCTTTCTTCTGTTTCGCCAGGTTTCTTTTGTAGAAAGTTTAGTCTGAGCGCAAAATCAGCTTCAGTTTCGTCTGACCTTTTTTTTAGAAATTTCATTCGTATAGCATAGCATTCTTCTGATTCTCCGGGTTTTCTTAAGAAAAATTCTTCTGCTGGTTCTGTTCCTTCCTTAAACTTCTCTTCTGAAATGTAAACACAGACATTACATTTAAATTAAAACTATAAAGTTAATGGGCTTGTGTCCTATGTCTTAATTTCTATAAAACTGTACTATATATTGATAAAGTGGGTTACTATAACCTCAAATGTCCAATTATTTTTTAATAACTCATTATATGTTGGGAGATATTAACAATTAAAAAGTCATTTTGTCTCTTTAATTATTAAAGAGATTCAACGTTGTACACATTCCAAGTGCATGTGACATCACAATCCTTGTGTAAGGTTACCAACCTTACAGCTCATAAAAATATTATGTCTGCCGTAACAGGGTTAAATAAAATAAAAACTTATTATTCTTTGACTTGACTTGATTATTTGACTACCAACAGCTACAGAACATTATCACAGCAGTGACCTACTCAACAAATAACTGACATTAAAATGCCATCACGTCATACAAATATGGCCGACCATTTCTAGCGCTAAAACTACAATTCAAACTTTTAATTGTTATATCTCCGTCAACATTTAGATATTTAATAAAATAGACACGCCAATACACATTTATTAACATCAATTTCAATCATCAATTGAAAAATCGACCACTAAAAAATGAGGACACAAGCCCATTGAACTACTACTTACGGTAGTCACATGGATGTAACTTGGATGCTTTACTCGCTACAGCACAATCTTCGCTGCAATATTTCACGATGTTACATTTTGTACACGCTTCCAAATCAAAAGTGATGCATTGAGAGCAGTAGAAGCAAACCTGGTATCTATCCATCTATAAAATCCAACACTTAAGAAAGAGATACAATATATTCATATGAAAGATTAACAAGATGTATATTTACATGTGAGTCTAATTCTGGTCCAATACGATTAACATCAAATTTATTAAGTTGTGGTAGGGTTCCCTTTTTCTTAGCATCATCTACTAACTTCAGTTCTATCATTAAAGCATCCAATTCACCTTTGCTTTCCTCTGTTTTGGCCCCAAAGAACCCTCTATGCATCATCATTCCCTCTTCCAGCATCCTACGAACAATACTTCTCTTCACTCTTGGTAAACGACTATTTCTTATGTGCATCAAAAGCACCTTTTGTAATCTATCAGGCTCCAACCACTGATGAGCTTTTGAAATTTCTATTTTTAAATTATTAAATTGAAATTCATCACGTGAATATTGTGATTCATTTTCCATAGTTATATATCTGTAAAATTGAAAGACATGTAACGCAGTTATTTAATGAAAGATGAACCAAAATATGAACTGCATACCTCTCAGTTTTAACTCGTATGTCATTGGCTAATTGTCCTTGGATCCACTTTATATGATAATCTCGTGCTAAAATCGTTAAGGACTGGAGCAGTTGTTGATAATTTTTTATATTTTTTCCGGCTTTTGGTTTTTTAGGTGGTTTACCTCCTTTTCCAGGTGGAAACCTAGCTTTATTTAATTCTCTAACTGCAAAATCTACCACGTTTCCTTCAAAACCATCAGGAAGTTCTAATTTTATAAATGGATTGCCACCATGCGTTATGAGAATTTCTAGCTGTAACAAGAAGCAAAAACTATTATCGCTACCACGCCCACGCCAAAATCTTTTGATAAATTTGAGAGCTTACTAAGATTAATGTGATTTTGAGATCCATCTTTGCCTGGTTTTCCATTTTAAGAAGAACTATCAATGGCAGATATTGATCTGGTCCTAATTTTGCATTTGGATTTACTCGAGCAGATTCCAACATTTCAGAAACTACCGTATCTTGACCTTTAAGCATTGCAAGTGTAAGAGCCGTATGACCTAAGAAACTTTCATTTGCTTTCGCTCCATTTTGAAGCAACATATTTATCATACAGATATTATGCTAAAAAACATATGTTTCTTTATTAAGTACTTTAGAGATGAAAGATTATTTATTTACCTTTAATATTTCGGGATCCTTATGTCCTCTGAAGCACAACATTTGTAGAGGAGTTTGCCCGTCATCCAAGTTTTCAATCAGCGAAATATCTCGTTTTCCAATTATTTCTTCTTTATCTTTTTCGTGACTACTTGGAAAGGCTCTAATATTGGGGTTTGCGTTGTTGTCCAACATAATTCGAAATTGTTGCAGAACAATCTCTGATGGAGGAAAACAACTCAAGATATGTAGAGCAGTTAAATACCCTTCCTATTAAAATGGAGAATTACGTCAATTATTTAAATAAAAAAATATCATCTTTAATTAATATACACACATCTCCAAGATTTGTGATATCTGGGTCAGCTCCTTCACACAGCAACTCTGTCAGCAAATCGGTATTTTTTGTGTAAAGCGTCATCAGAATCGCTGGCCAGGGTACTGTACCAACATTTGCATCTGCTCCTCTTCCCAACAATTTAAGTATTGTTCCGTATATAGTCCTCATCCTTTAAAAAACAATTTCTTATTTTGGAAATTATAAAACTTAAAATAAACTAAAAAATATCTTACGCTAGTTGTTGCGGCGTTTCCGTTACTTCTTCAACAACGACATTAACTCCTTTCTTTCCTTTTTTATCAGGCTTCGCCTTTGGGGTTTTTTCTTTCTTTCCTTTTCCCTTTCCCTTTACTGGAGGTGGTACATCTGTCACAAACAGATACTTCTGGTTATTGTAAGACTCTGCTTCCAAATTCATAAATTCGGATTGGTCCGATTGGTCAAACGCAAAGAGATGCCTCAATATGATCCGATCCATACTAATTGTGTAAGGTCTCGGTTCCTGGTATACATCATCTTCGGTCATCATTCCGTAATCGTCATATTGGTCCTCTTCTCTAACGGATATGACAGATGGATAACATCTAATGGGATGATACTGCGCCTCCAAGTATGCTTGCTGCAGACTTAATAAGGATAAGTTTCTTCGCCAGTTATTAATGACTCTATTATCTGTAACTGATAAGATAAATTGTTAAACTATATTCGCTCATTCAAATTGTTCATTTTAATTCTTACTGTACGATAGTTCTTTCGCGGGAAGAAAAGCTGCTTCCCAACTAATTACATCATTTTGGACCGCTAAGTAGCGCGTTATACACATATTCAACGCAGTGAAGCCTTCGTTGTTCATGTGATCTATATCGGTACCGTTATCCACCAGAATTTCTATCAGCTCATGATTATCTTGAACCTACATTATTTTGAGTAACAAATTAATGAGAATATTAGTAGGGATTACAAAGAATCTTCAAAAATATACATATACCGCTGCCATAAGTAGAGCTGTGTTTCCTCTGGCGTCACATGCGCCGGCATATATATTGCTATCAGCAAGTATATCTTCCACAAATTGAAGATTACCTAAAGCAGCTTCATTCAACATTTCCATTGTTCCTCTCTCTTGTGGACCAACTTTCTTGAACATTTCCCGTTGTCCGGATATCAATTCTGTTATGTCATACGTAATATCTCGTTCTCCATCTCTATGGATGAATAATTCCTTCAACATATCAAGGAAATCTGGATTATTATTCCAAGCCACTAAATTATTCACTATTACTTTTCTGCAATATGGAACTTCTTCTAAAACCGGTCTTTTTGGAAGTGGTTCTTCTTTTAAAGCGAAATAAAGACGTTCTTCTTCTTCTTCTACCTCGCATTCTCCTTCGCACTCTTCCTCGCCAGAATCAGAATCAATTGATCCCATGTACATTATAAGACGTTCTTCTGAAGTTGCTCGTCTGTAAGCTTCTTCTCTTCGTTTTTCTTTTCTTTCTTTAAGAGCTTTCTAAATGTAGTATATTAAATAAATCATAAATTAAGACCCAACGACGCATGTTGCAATGTTTACGATATTCACTTACTTTATAATCATCTTTCCACTTGATGAAATCATCTTGATACTTGAGAACCATTTCACTTTCCATTTGAAATCTTTCTTCTTCCGTTAAAGCAACATCAATTTCTAATTTATTTTTCGGTCCAAAGAATATTTTATCGTGCAGCTCATGATCAAAGAATAAACTTTTGGGATCACGAATTAAATGCGAGTAGAGTTCCTTATATCTATCCTTGACGTCATCATTTGGTTCGAGCTCGTTCATTACATCCTGAGCGGGATCAACAGAACACTGTAATTAACACAAGTAAGAAGTTATAACTACCGGAAAAAAATTCTAAAATTTTGCTTAGACTAGTTTTGATTTAACAATGGATATACCAACAACCAAACTTTATTTACGCAATTAAAAATAAATTACTAACATTATCAATCAATGTACGCTTGGTATTAATATTGATATTGATACGTGCAGATATTAATTGATAAAGTTCAAGCAGATACCTACATATTCCAATGGAATCATTTGCTTATGCCGTAAAAGAGACAGTTTTCCAGTTTCTCTTCTAGCTAAACGTGGAACAAATGCATTATCTAAAAAATGACAAATTTTAACCAAGTTAGTTCCTCTCCAAAATCCCACATTTTGACTTCCTTCTACTGTTGTTTCTATTCCAGGACCGAAGCGGTAAGAAGATTTAAACATGCCCTGAAATAAATCATATTTACTAGAAACGTTTGCAAAATATCGATGGAATTAATAATATCGTTTCTACTTCATAAGTTCCTCCTTCAGGTAATGAAAGCAATCCATATCCTTCAATTTTATTAGCATAAAACTTTCCTTCCAACTTCTCCTTTGGTTTCATGTGATCCCATTGATATTGCCCATTGCCATGCATACTATCAAGTGCAAACCATCCTTCGTATTCTTGCGTAAACTGTTTTAAAAATATTACTTTTTTAATTACTTATGATTTTAACACCAACCCAATTAATTTCTTGGCTTGTGAAGTGTTTTTTTAATTTTCGATTGAAATAAATTTCAATCTATGTATATGGACGTTTTTATTTTTTAAACATCCAAAAGTTGATGAAGATATAGCCTATATCAAATTTGAATTTCAATTTTGTAGCATGTATTTATTAGCTCTGCGTAAGAGTTGTATTATATTTTCTATAACGTTGAATCCCTTTAATAATTAAACCGACTTTATTAATTGTGAATCAAACCTCTGGTGTTTGCCATTGTTCCGTGCCTAAACCATTGCGGGTTGCATGTTCTCCAATAGGACCTCGATAATTTACTATAGGTGCTCCCTTTGAGAGGTAATTAATTGGAATAAAAAACTCCTCCATTTTTTTTAATTAATTTTTATTTTGAATTCTCTGTTGCTCTTCCAGTGTGATACTTAGTTTATATCTAATTAAAATATTTTATAAAATATAACTAAATTAAATTAAAATATAATATATATAAAAATTAGATAAAATAAAAATGATTAGAAATGATTATGCTTACTTGATAACATTTTAAAGAAATATGTTTTAATTTTTTATATTAATTATTAATTTTTTTTAAATTAATTGCAAGAATTTATCAACCCAACGATGTTAAATATAGTCCAAATCACGATAGTTCGGCGGCGACTTATACTTAAGATTATAAATGCAATTTAAATCTATAATACGATAATTAATTTTATCTTATTCGTTTCTAGATACATTATAGAAAAATAAGTGAGTCAGTGCTCTTTAGTTGTATCGGCAGTTTATACCCCACAACTTGTTTTAAGTATGAGTCGCCGCCGAACTCTCGTAATTTGAACTATAAGTTTTATATCACTAAACTACTGGCTTGTGAGTAGTGGATCCAGTGACCCACATTCTCCTATTCTTTGCATTTATTTTTTTAAATTTTACGTTACATTATTCACTTCTAAATATTAGCTAGCTTAAGGTGGCTACAAGAACCTCAAATGGCCAATTATGTTTTAATAGCTCCCTATATTTTAGGAGATAATAACAATTAAAAAAGGCATTTTGTCTTTTTAATTATTAAAGGGATATAACGTTATAACGCTGATTCCTATCTCTTTTATACAACAGAGAAGCAAATGAGTGCTTAGGATTAGTCTTTGTTATTTACAGATAAAATTCTATAAAGCAGCTTAATTAAAATTAGTTGTAAAGGACTAAAATAATACTCAAAACATATTTTATCTATAGTTTTTTATTATGTAAATATAATAAAACAAAACTTTTTTAAGTATTTCCAGTTATATATTTAAAACTTTTATATATTTCATTTATTCTTCGGAACTTTCCTCGCTTGCTTCATCGAGCCACTTAATAAATTTATCCAATGAAGTCTTTAGCTCCTCTGGTAATTCCTTATGCCATTCTAAGATTGCTGTTTCTTCAATAACATCAGAGTCATAAAGTAAATGTACTATTTTTGGGAACAAATTTCGCAATGCTGTATCGCTTAAACAAGTATCCTGTAAAATGAAACAAAAATTATTAAAATATACAAAATTGTTGTATTTTATTTCAAAATTATTTACAAACCTCCACAGCTTTGAGACAATCCATAATAGCTTCATGACCTCTAATATAATTTTGTACGACAGGACTAAAATAACTAAATATTTTTTTTAAAACAGATAATTTATCATTTGCATCTTGCAGAGGTGGCAAACTAAATAGCGCTCGAACAACACCATAATTTACTTCATTTAAAGATATATTATTTGCAAATCTTGATGAGTTTATTTCGACTATCAAATCTTCACATTTTTCGTTTTCTTCGTAACCACGGGCCAAACTATCAATAATTTCAGATAAAAATACTGAAATTAATCAAATATAGTTAAAAATTAAATGATTTTAAATATTTTTGAAAATGAATTCTCTTACGAACCGCTAGGATCATCTGGAACGGGAGATTGACTTTCAGAGAGCTCTTCGTCATCACTGGAACTGTAATCACTTAATGCATCTCCTGGTGCTAACGGTTTTAATAATGATCCTCTTTTTATTGGCTTCTCGTCTTCGCTGTCGCTATCAGAATCGGTGCCAAGTAGTTTAAATGCAGCAGACCCCAATTTTTCATAATTTTCATCTTCAAATAAAGATATTACTTAATTTGTTAAAATTTAGAAATTTGAATTTTTATTAAGAAGTAGTTTTGTACCTATCAACTTGTTAAATTTAATAAAATTATTGAATCTTGTATCTTATTATAATTACCTTCTTATTATATTTATTATATTATATTCTATTATAATTAAATTCTAATGATAACAAATCAAATAATGATATTTTGACATGTAAAATTAAGGAGATGTATTTCAATATAATAAATAAGAATAATACCATGAAATTTATGTGGATACAAGGACATTGTGGAATAAGAGGAAACGAAATTGCGGATAAATTGGCAAAAGAATCAATAAATTTGGAAATTGAGATGAAAGTGAAATTACCTTCATATGAAATTTTTAATATAATCAAAGAATTAAACTTCAATTTGAGAAACCAAGATTTCATTAACAGTCAGTTAAAAGGAAGAGATTATTATATGTTACATCCAAATTTAAGAAAGAAGGGATGGTTTAGAAATGAGTCCCGCAAAATTATATCAACTATAATCAGAATCAAAAGTAATCATTGCAAAACTCCAGCTCACCTGTACAAAATTAATATTAAATCCGACGATAGATGTCAATGTGGCGAAGAAGGAACTTTGGATCGTATTATATTTGAATGCATAAATTATAGTTTAGAAAGATCAAAATTCAATAGTTAAAAAATATTAGATATAATTAAAACTTTTCCTGTTAATACTAAATTTTTTTAAGTGATTCGAAATTAATTAGTGAATTATTCAAATATTTAGAAATTTGTAAAATTGAATTATAAATTATAAAAGATGTATAAAAAAATGTTTGATGGTGGCTATGACGAATAAAAGTCAAGGCAAATATTAAATAAATAAAAAAAAAATATTACAATTACCTTCATCATTTTCCGTAGCACTTACTAAAATATCGTCAAATATACTATTAGGTTTTATTACAACATTTGGTCCTAAAATAAGGCTTGTTATTTTAGAATTCTTTTCTATTTTTACATTAGTCCCCAAAACAGAATTAGAAATTATACAATCATCTTCGATAACAGCTCCATCAAAAATAAATGAATTGTAAATTTTAACATTTTGTCCAATTTTACATCCACGTCCAATAACACTAGTGCTAATGACTGAATTTTCTGAAATGGATGTATCTTCTGCTATAACTACATCAGTCTCCAATGAAACACGTCTGTAACATTAATTAAAAATATTAAATGGCTGGATTATTGGAGGTATCTGTAATGAGCTTGTGTCCTATGTCTTAATTTCTATAAAAGTGTACTATATATTGATAAAGTTATATGTTAGAAGATATTAACAATTAAAAAAGTCATTTTGTCTCTTTAATTATTAAAGGGATTCAACGTTGTACACATTTCAAATGCATGTGACATCACAACCGCCGCCAACCTTACAGCTCATAAATCTCTGCGATATCTATTTATATATCAAATATTATTTACAGCTATTTCAAGGAACAATAAAATTCCAATATTATGTCTGCCGTAACAGGGTTAAATAAAATAAAAACTTATTATTCTTTGACTTGACTTGATTATTTCGACTACTACCAGCTACGAAACATTACCACAGCACTGACCTTACTCAACTACTAACTGACGTTAAAATGCATTTCACGTCATACAAATATGGCCGATTTTTAATTGCTATATCTTCGTCAAGATTTAAATATTTAATAAAATAGACACGCCAATACACATTTATTAACATCAATTTCAATCAACAATTGAAAAATCGACCACTAAAAAATGAGGACACAAGCCCATTCATTGAGACTTATTGAGCTGCACTTACTTTGCTAACGTGACATTCTTATTTTTGTAGATATTATTTCTCATCATTAGATAAACTGGGTGGTGCTTGGCCACCACCATATTTGGAACTAGAGGATACGTCCAACGATTGATAACATCATGACTAGAAATTATAATTACAATTAGAAATAATGGAACAATATAAAACGGAAAAAATAATTGTTTTCAAAATTACCTAACTATTTGATACATTTGCCAATTGGAAACTTTAGAAGCATAACTTTGATTGTCTTTAGTTAGGGGGTAGCAATACAAAGTGCTACCTAATATTTCCTCATTAATTAATAATCCACGGATAAAATCATCCCTTGTTTGGAAGTCGAAATTATCAGAAAATAATGATAAATATGATGGTGAACAAATAGCTATACCAGGATCAGTCAAATGGCGTATCGTTACTTCCGGTCGATCCAGAAAGACTTCCTGTTAGAAATTAGTATGAGACCATTTATATTTTTTCTGATAAATCCATTTTATTTTTATTTATACCAGTGGCAGATCTAAATTTCTTTGATTCTGCACCCGATGGTGATACAAAATTCTGTGATTGGATTGATCAACAGCAACAATCACATCCTCGGTTGTATCTTGCCTGTCTCCAATTTTGCTGAAAACTGCAGTCATGGCGGAGCCTTTGTCTTTTTTACAGACACGTCTAAAATTTCATTATTTTATTTATATTTTCAAACAATTGTGGTTGAAACTGAATTCTGAAAGACCAGTGCAAAATGGTAAAGTAATTTAATTTATATGTACTTGTGATAATCCAGGAGATCAGAAAAATTAATATTGGTAACAGAATTTGCGTCCATAAGTATAAAATGTCCTCTGAGTAACCCTTTCGCGTCAATATCTCTCATAGCCTCTCCAAAGGATATACATCCTTCTGATACAACCAGTTGTACAGTTAGATCTAAGCACCAGCTTGAAGAATTTTCCAAACTTTTTCTAAAATTGTAATATGTATATTTAATTTTAACATTAATAGTGAAGATGATGCAATTTATATTGTTTCATACTTAATATAAGCCTTTATTTGATCCATATGTACCGAACAAAATAGAAAAACTTCTTGTACTCCAGATCTTGACAAACTTTCCAAAGCATAATCTAATAGCGGGATATTTACTAATGGCAGTAGAGCCTAAATGATTTATAAAATAAATACATATTTAGACAAGGATATTTTTACAAAAAAACCTTTCATAACAATACATACCAATGGACAGTTATCTGTTATAGGTTTAAATGAATTTATGAAATTATCTGCTATTATAACAGCCTGCACTACATCCTCCTTTTCCAAAGTCTGGATAGGCTTCGTATCATTTCTTTTACTCATTTTGATATTAACTACAATTAACTAGTTAAATCGCGTGTAAAACAATAATAGCTACAGAATTTTATAGGTTATCTTTAGGATAATGAATATAGTCTGCCAGATGCTGTCACCCCTGTTCCACCACCACATTTCTAGCACAGATATTAGTTCATAGTTCAATAGTTCTAGATGTCACCGTTCACATGAGTGCATTGACTCTGGTCAAAATTAAGCATGAAGTTAGCTATCAAGTAATGTGAAGTAAGGATTCTGACCAATTCTGACAATAGCTGCTGAATTTTTGTGAACGTGTGTTTGGAGCACAAGAATCTTTTTAATAAAATATATCTATAATGATATATTTATTTTATTTATAAAATTCATTTTACATTTTCGTTTCGAGTGAAAAAGTTCCTCGTTATTCTGCATACTATAATGAAAATATATATGTGAAACGTTATATTTCATCAATTATTGCAATTTAAGTGACACTTATTTAGAACATTATTAACACTTAAGTTATAAAAATGGATTTTGGTTCCATATTGCATGCTGCTAAGCAGAATAATTCTCAAAAGAAAGAGGTATGGCAAATAAATTACATATATTATTTAACATTTATTATTTGATTATACTAGAAATTATAATTTTTATTCAGGTCAAGTACTATCCTAGCAAATTTGAGCCACCTAAAAAGGAAACTAAAGCAAAAACACTCTCATCGAATATACAGAAATTTCTAGCTAAAAAAGAAGCAGAGGAGAGGCGGATAGAATTAGAGAAAAAACGGAAACGAGATGAGTTATTAGCCAAAAGAGATCCAAAATTACAAAGGAAAATTCAAAAAATGCTTAAAGTGTGCAAGAGTGCTAATAAGTCTGTGTTGGAAGACGCTGTTGATCACAATAATACAGCAGTCACGTTAACAGGTTGCGAACAACCTGATGAAGACGATTATGGTTATGTATCTCAAGAAGCGTCAGCATATTACAATAAGATGATGGAAAAGTATTTAACTGCTCCTGAAGGGGAGAAATTTCCTTCCGCTAAAAAAAGATCAAGTAGTGATCTTTTGGGCACCAAAGATCGTGTTAAACAGGCCTTAATACGGGAAAAGGAGGAGGAATTACTACCCCATAAACGACAGCGGAAAAGTAAATCAGAGGGTGTACCATATGAAGTAGATTCAAGTAAGTCATCATCCAAAAGAAATGAAAAGGACTTTTACAGAGAACCAGAAAAGAAAGTAGAATCAAAGCCGAAACATAGACGACCAGCACCACCACCTCTAGCATTTGATGAATTACTTAAAATAGCGGAGAAAAAGGCTCAAGAACCAGTAAAGATTGAAACAATTCTTGAAGTAAAAAAGGAAAAAGAACCTGAAAGATTAATGACTAGTAAGGAAAAACGTGAATTTGAACAACATAAAGCATGGATGGATCAAAGAGCTGAAAGGGAAAAATCAAAATCACAGAATAATTCTAAAAGGGATAAAAATGATGGACAAAGTATATCAGATAAAAATGCTTCAAATCAGAGGGACAGAGATAGAAATAAAGAAGTGGATAGGGTGGCAACAAAACCTCAATCTTCAGGTCCTGCAGGTCGTATTCCAAAATTAAATGGATATCAGACAAAGCCAATGCAGAATGGTAAACCCAGTTCGAATAACGGAAGTGACAGGGGTTATTCTGCTTCTAATAGTTCTAAAATAATTGATAAAAATAACTCTCAAAAGTATGCACCTCCTAAAGAGGAGTCATCTAAATTGTATAAAACTTTAACATCTGGTTCTAGAAACGGATCAATTTCTAATAAAGATGACTATAATAAAAATTCTGTTAATAAAGGTGTAAATTTAGCACAAAGACAAAATCAAAATTCACTTAGTGCCTCAAAATCGAAAGATGTGCCAAATAGAAATAATTCACATAGTTCAAGTTCTCAAAATATGAAACCTAGATCTTCAGATACTGGAAAACCTAGACAATTTCCTCCTTCTAGCGATACTAAAGGCATTCGCCAACCTTCTTCGAATGGCGTTAAACCTAGTGATAAAGGTGGAAATCGCCCACCAAGTGATAAAATAGCTCGATCTTCAACTTCAAATAATATTAAGGGAACTCGACCAATTTCATCCAGTGATGCTAAAACTACTCGACAATTTCCTCCACCAGATGTTAAAAGCAGTAGACAATTTCCACCGCCGGATGTTAAAGGTAGTAGACAATTTCCACCAAAAGATGTTAAAAGTATCAGGCAATTTCCACCGCAAGATGTTCGTCGGAAACAAATTATTTCTAGAGATAATCAGAGGAAACCAATTGGTAGCAACAGTAAGTTTACACAGGTGTTTATGATACAGATCATCAAATTATTATTTTTGCTAACATTGATTCACTTTTCTAGGGCGTATCATCGATGATGATGATGATAGTGAATATGACTCTGAAATCGACGACTTCATTGATGACGGACCTGAAGGAGAAGAGGATTATTCAAAGCACATCAAAGATATTTTTGGATACGATAAATCCAGGTACGTTGCAACCGCTGTTATTAATTTTGTTGTATTGTTGACAATATTAAACTATTACTATTTGTGAATATCTGTAACTAATAGTACACAAATCGTAAATTAACGTAATATTTTAATCTAACATTACGTTTTAATGGTCCAGTCATTATAGTAAGTTCACCTCGGAATTCGAGATACCCAGCTGTAAGTCTGTAAATACTATTACACCCTACCATATGTAGGTTTTGAGACAATTTTAGGGTGTCAATATACAAGTATTTACAGACTTACAGCTGGGTATCTCGAATTCCGAGATTCTTACCTAATTTAAGCTTAAATGACTGGACCAATTATTTACCGAAGTTCAACATAAATCTGATACAAAGTCATTAAGTAAATGAAAAATCTTTTATTAATATATTGTTCAATACGTAACATTATATAGTCCTGCATATTTTTTATTTAATTTATTTAACGTCGGCCTATATCCGATACTGATCTACTGCCTCTTACTATGTTGGAGGTTTTTGTGGTGTCGTGGCCTCAAATATATGTACTACACGCTATCTGATAAGTTTATGATTATGTATATACATAATCAATTTATCTTGATAACAACTAAAGTCTTGCATAAAAACTTTTATTTATGTAAATAACTGGGAGGGTAATAGCGTTGCAAGCGCCCATATTCTTAGGCTCTTAGTGGAAATAAGCTAATCCATTACTTACAATATGCTTTTATTTGATTTAATTCGCTATCTTGCACGGCGTTGATGCAATGCAGAAGGTAATTAATATTAATATTTGTAATTATAGTTGATAGAATTGCACGATTGTAGTATGAGGTCTATAGAATTTTGGTTATCAGAAAGATTACAGAAAATTAAAATTTAAAAACTCTTTCTTGTGCTTTCGGCTTACGTCTGACAACTGAGATTCTAAATTAAAATTAAAATTAGAAAATTTTTATTAAAAAAGTTTTAATTTTTTCAGATATAGAGATGAAGATTTTGATGATAGAAATATGGAATCAAACTTCGCTCAACAGATGCGCGAGGAATATATTAGTAAAAAAATAGGTAAGTTTCCGTCTGTGTACTAATAGCTTGGTATTTCTCACTTAAACAGACTACACACATTATTTAACATATTTATTAATTATAGGTCGGGAAGAAGATTTAGAAGATATGAGAATGGAGGAAGAAGAGAAAAAAAGAGCTAAAGCGAAAAGAAAACGATAAATATATATATTATAGTTAAATATTTTAATATGCAATTCCAATTTCTTTTAAGTTTATATATATCCACTATATACAAATAAAAAAAAACTATTATTATAAAAATAATCAATTTTACTACTCATTAATTAATTATTATTTTATTTCTTTTCTTTTTTATTATTATTTTACTGACATTGTATTGGTTTTTAGTTTTTGATTTTGTAGAATGGTTGAAGGTTTTCTTCTATCAAAAGCACTTTTGTAAAACGTTAACTTATGATCTTAATCCATGAGCAGGGTTTATACTTATGATTTCTGAGCAAGCATAGTTAAAACGGCTATTTATTACATTATTTTCTAAATTTGTCAACTTACATTTTCTGTTGTACATATTTTACGAAAATTACAACAAACACAGATGTTTTGTTAACCTGATTAATTATATTGATGAATACGACTCATTCCTTTAATTTGCGAACAAATTTTGCTCAGAAATTTGCGTATACGCCTACTCTGTCCTAAATTTAGTTTTAAAGTGTTTAGATTTATATATACATATAATATATATTTGTTATTAATTTATAAAGTATATATTAGCTTTATGTTTCAATTTGTATCTACTTACTCCACCAAATGAATGATGTACTATTTAAATAAAGTTAATCTGATAATATCAGTTTATAATCAATTATTAAAACATTTTTATTAATTACGATATTTTGTATGTATTCAGTTTGCAGAGCTGTAATGGTATAAAATAATAAGTATAAGTTGTAGTATGTAAATGGCATTTGTCATTAATTTTACTTCCTAATTGAGACGTAGTTTATGTGTTATAACATATTATTGTTAAAAGGTTATATTTACTAGGCTTATTTGCTCGTGCCATAAATATGTAACACAATTATGTCTATTTTAATTTGTTGCTTACGTAAACAAATTTGTGAACTAAACCCTTTTCAGGATGAAAGGCTTTTAAAGTAGGTATAAGAATAAGATCCTTTTAAAACAATTTATTTCTGAAGACTAAAGTTTATTTTAGTGTATTTAACAAAGGTAATTATCACAACACTTAAATATATAAATTTACTTATCTTTACATAATTATAAATATTACTTTCTCTATAAACTATTTTTCTAAATTATATAATTTATTTGAAGAAATATAAATATAATAATAATTTAAACATTACATAGAGATTTTAAAATATTATACAAAAAAATACTTTGCTTAAAAGTTATATTTAGTTTTTAGAGAGAGCCATTAGCGCCATACAAATTTCCTCGCTAATTTCATGAGCTTCTGGGGCTTCGGAGAGAACCCAGGAATCATCAGAGTTTGAGATTTCACGACAACTTGGACAAGTCTGGCTGTTTTCATTCCTAAATTATGAATGCTTATTTGTATATCACCTATATATATAATTGTATACTGCAAACTATAAAAAGTTACCATTGTTCTATACAAGGGCGGCAATAGCTATGCGCACAAGCTAGTGTTACTTCAGGTTTCCTTTCCATGCAAATACAACACTCATTTATATTTTCTCCAGACTCTTCACTTAGAGAAACAGTGCCGTTAATAGCATCATCGACCGCGTTTAGAAGTCCTAGTGACAAATCTTCTGATCCTTGTGATACACTACTTCTTTGCATAGAACTCTACATAAAAATGTTCTGTTAATAATACTAAGTAGTTTCAGAAATTGCATTTAAAGTAATAAAGACTTACACTTTCTTCCATTTCAGACATTATTTTTAAGTGGTCTTTAAAAGTTTTAAAAACACGAAGAAATTGACTTAGATTCAAAAGTTTGTAATTGTCTACCTCTTTGGTGATCGGATTAGCTTTAACGCAGGCTATTTTTACTGTTGCTTTCCATAAGAGTATTGTAGAATCTGTGCCCCTTTTTACAGCAAATACTAATTGTTTTCCATCTTGATCTAAACATTTGTATGACCTATTGAAATACTATTTATTAATATACGGTGTTTGTCAACTTTAACAATATAACCATACTTTTTTACTTACATCTTATTTAATTCAGACAAACATTTTAAAAAATCATCATAACTTAAATCCTTTATTTCTGAGAATTTTCTTGCGTGTCGTACAATATCCTCCTGAACTTTATCAATTGTTTGTGGTATTAGAGAATCACCACTTTGTATTTGCCCCATTTTTAAACAAAACTGTACGTCGTAAAATATTTTTAGGTTAGATCTGCTTTTGCTTGTAATTTGATTTAATTCGAATTAAGTATTATTACGGAAACAAAAAAATTGTGCTTATTATATTATGGCTATAGCTTTTAAATTGTTTTAATTGTTGTTTCTTTTGTCTTCTACTACATTATATTACAAAAAGAGGATATATAATAACATGAATTAATATGAATAAAAAAATAGTAATAAACATATCTATAGATTTTATTTAAACTTTGAACGGAAAAAAACTATTTCTTTTATATTCATTATTTTATTTATTGCTATAGACGATTAAAGAATATTTTGGCTACTAATGGGCTTGTGTCCTATGTCTTAATTTCTATAAACCTCAAATGTTCTATTATTTTTTAATAACTCCTTATATGTTAAGAGATATTAACAATTAAAAAAGTCATTTTGTCTCTTTAATTATTAAAGGGATTCTTTGTACACATTCCAAGTGCATGTGACATCACAATCCTTAGTCATAAATCTCTGCTATATGTATTTACTAGCTGTCCCGGCCACGCGTTGCTGTGACTAACGTTTTTGTCATATTACATTACATAGCGCCATCTATTGAATATTTACTCAATCTAGTCAACAGAATATTTACTCAATCTAGTCAACAGAATATTTACTCAATCTAGTCAACAGATGTCGCCATCTTTTAAAATCGTTTAATTTGCAATAAGATAATATTGCAATCATAAATTGAGATGTAAGCTATCCTATCTTTCAAGTTGGATCAAACTGCACACGGTGTACAAATTTGATTAAAATCGGTTAAGTAGTTTAGGAGTCCATCGCGGACAAACATGTGACACGTAATTTATATATATTAAGAAGATTAAGATATATCAAATATTATTTACAGCTATTTCAAGGAACAATAAAATTTCAATATTATGTCTTTCTTAGCAGGGTTAAATAAAATAAAAACTTATTATTCTTTGATTTGACTTGATTATTTGACTACCAACAGCTACAGAACATTACCACAGCACTAACCTACTCAACAAATAACTGACGTTAAAATGATCTCGTTAATATTTCTTAACATATAAGGAGTTATTAAAAAATAATTGAACATTTAAGGTTCTAGTAACCCACTTTATCAATATATAATTATCAATATATAAGTACACTTTTATAGAAATTAAGACATAGGACACAAACCCATTGATTTTATGCAAATGTAGTTAAGCTTTTCGGTCATTAAGTCGCGGATCTATATTTATCAAAATCTGAAATTAAGTTCTATTAAATGTGAATTAATAGAATTTGATAATTTCCAAATGCTACCTCAGATACTGTTATACACATTGAAAATTTGCATTATTTCAGATTTACTTTTCCCCAGTATAAATATCTTATTCTATCGCGCAATTGATAATATATAGAGCCAATTGTTGGGCAGCTCTGGTTTAATAATATTTCAAGTATCATGTTCAACTTTGTTATTAGCGTATACTATTTCAAACCACAATTCTGTGCACGTATTTATTTTGTTATTGATAAGAGCTTATCGGTGTTTGTGACAGACACTTAATGTAAATTTGGTTCAGTTCGGTGCTATGCATCACAGTGTTTGGTTTCAACAATGTCAATTTTATTGAATAAATTGATGCATAGAAACAGAAGCTCTTATGAAGATTTAGATAAAATAATTCGTAAGTTAGTATTAATTTTCTAAAATTGATATCAATCGATGAGTCATGCGGTCATAAAAATTGTATTTAATTTATATGTCAAGTGATTTTATATAAAGTCTAAATTAGGATGATATTTGTCGTGTAATTTAAAAAAACTGAAGGTTAAAACATTTAATTGCATCAGAGGAAGTAAGAAACACTGTAATAAATAAATATTTATGTGTCAATACGCATTGTTGATAAAGTTTTTATTTAATTTCTCTTGTACCAAATTTGACACTGTTTTTATTAAAAGATGAATTCAAAATTATGGGACCTGGTTTTGAACTGCTTGCATGACTTATTTTAACTTCTGACGATTTTTCAAAGTAATTGAGCGGACGTGACGTACCACGCTTTGGAGTTTTTTGTAGCATTGGATCCCTTTAATAATTAAAGAGACAAAGTGATTATTTTAAATGTTAATTTCTCCTAAATTATATGGAGTTATTAAAATATAATTGAACATTTGAGGTTCTGATAGCCAACTTTATCAATATATAGTACAGTATAGTTTATAGAAATTAAGTCATTGTTCATTATATGAGTAACATTAATGTGATAGTGTAGTTGCATAAGGATAAGGCTGTACTATTACATATTTTGCATTTCATGAGGTAATGCATCTATACTTTGTTATTTGTGGTTTTGCTAATTATATTAATCTATGTATAGCTGTTATTTACACATATTTAACAATAATTAAAATAATGTGATATACAAATATGATATGTTTCACGAATGACATTCTTGACGATGTGACATTCAGTTGGTTTTTCTTTTCCGCGTGGCCAATATCATAATTGTGATGGTCTAAGGGATGGTTACTTACTCCCCCAAGGTGTGTCTATTGCCTCATCAGTCAACGCCATAAATTCAGTTTGACCGCGGCCTCTTTGACAAATGTGCTTACGTTCCTAGATTTTAACTCGCTTTTTTGGTCGTCCTTTTCACGCGGCTAGTACGCCGAATTTATACAGGCCTACCCGTAAGCGTTGTTTATACCTTGCAAGTAATTGTCATGCAAATAATTTGTGCTCCAGTTTATTTTTTTGCTGAAAATTTTACCGTTCCACTGACTTTTAATAAGTTGGAACTGCAAAAATAAGTTTTGAAAATGAATATTGCTATATTTTCTAGTTAAATTTAAATTTTTATATGACTTTTTATATGAAAGGGTCTTATTTTATATCTACCTTACAATCCTTATATTTATTAATTATTTTATTTTAATGTTTTTGCCATTAGTCACTATATTCTTCCGCCTTAAATCATTAAATTACATATCATTGTGCTTAATACATTTTATTTGTGATCCTTATTCTATCTACCCATTCTCACTCCTTCCAAAAGTAAAAAGAAAAATAAAACGATTACTTTACGTAACTGGTACCTTTTGTTATGTTAACCAAAAATACATGTATAGTCAAAATCACGATAGATCGGCGGTGACTTATACTTAAAAGAGGTTATAAGAGCGGTATAAATTTATAATACGATAATGAATTTTGTCTTATTCGTTTCTATATACATTATAGAGAAATAAATGAGTCAGTGCTTTTTAGTTATATCAGCAGTTTATACCCCACAATTTGTTTTAAATATGAGTCACCGCCGAACTCTCGTAACTTCAACTCATAACTATGTTTAGCGTGGTATTATTGTATATAAATGCTTCTACTGGAATATCTTAGATGAGCCGAGGGTTAAATTTCCACCCGAGATATAGAAAGGAGAAAGGGGAAGTAGTTTTTAGGCGCAGTCGTCCGGTTTTGTCAGTTCCATTTCCGGTGTGTGGTGTTTGTATTCAATAAGCATTAAACGAATTCGAACAGTTCAAATAATATTTCGCTGATGTCATTAAGACAAATTAATTCCAGTGACGTACGCCCCAATTTAAATCAGTTATTTTTCTTGAATTCAAGTAGCTAAGATTCAAATTTTATCATGGAGTTGCACCTTTTCCTGTAACTGTGTTTGCATATATAGCGGCTGATATGTTTCATTTTTTAAGTATATATTTACTACTTTCATTTATCTAAAAATTTATGTATAACTATACTAATTCTATCATTAACGATGTCTTGTAATATTTGATATTTTGATATATAAATACATATAGCAACATTTATGAGCTGTAAGGTTGGCAGCGGTTGTGATGTCACATGCATTTGGAATGTGTACAACGTTGAATCCATTTAATAATTAAAGAAACAAAATGACTTTTTTAATTGTTAATATCTCTTAACATATAAGGAGTCCTTAAAAAATAATTGAACATTTGAGGTTCTAGTAACCAACTTTATCAATATGTAGTACACTTTTAAAGAAATTAAGACATGGTTCACTTATTATTATTTCTTTCTTTCTTATACTTAAATGTTTTATCTCTTTCTAAATATATTAAATAAATTTTTCTGGTATAAATCTCCGTCACTGGTGACTTTTAGGAACAGTGGGAGGGAGGGGAGTATTAGTTGATGACGCCTGTCAGCGTTATTGGATGGGAGAAGAAGTGGGAGACATATTGTTACAGTTACAACCCATTTAAACTCCTTGTCTCTCACCACAATAACCGTTTATTAAATGGAAAGTATATGGTCATTCCAGTGGACAGTTAAAGTCGACTATCGCGTTCTAATTTGGCCACTCTGGCACACCCTGTTCTAGCATGTTCTCTAAAAGGGGGTGGAAAATTCTTTTAAGTAATAAGGTGACACGAAAATCAAGTATTAAATAAATTGTTTGGTGAAATTTTTTATTATATACGGTAGTAAGAGTTGCTCTTTGAAAACACCGACGCTAACATATTTATAAGGCTAAGAATAAAACCGTAGTCCTCGCTGCATACGCCTTCTCTTTCTTCCACGTTTCATACGATAAATCCAATGCGTATTATATGAGCCATACGGAACTTTAGGCACTCACTTTTAAACTCCTATTATTAATATCGCAAGGTAGTAAACAAGAAAATTACTTTTGTTGCTGTTTAGCCATAAAATTGACGATCCCACTATACCCTAGTTTTCCGCAAATCATTTTACACGGAAAATCAGTTGTCAGTTTAGATGTAAATGGCGGTCTATTTTTTCATTTGTTTTTTTAATTATAATTGTGTAATCCAAGAAAACGCCTGGCGGGTAGGCCACACCTCGTGTTTTTACTTAATTATGCATAACATTAGTTTTGAATTTTTATATTTCTGCCTCTGTATTATGATGCATGGTACACTGATACTAAAACTAGAATAAATACTTACCAATTTTGTATGTGTGTACGTCCTTTTAATACCATTTTTTAATGGGCTTGTGTCCTCATTTTTTAGTGGTCGATTTTTCAATTGTTGATTGAAATTGATGTTAATAAATGTGTATTAACGTGTCTATTTTATTAAATATCTAAATGTTGACGGAGATATAGCAATTAAAAGTTTGAATTGTAGTTTTAGCGCTAGAAATGGTCGGCCATATTTGTATGACGTGAAATGCATTTTAACGTCAGTTATTTTTGAGTAGGTCAATGCTGTGGTAATGTTTTGTAGCTGTTGGTAGTCGAAATAATCAAGTCAAGTCAAAGAATAATAAGTTTTAATTTAATTTAATTTAATTGAAATTTTATTGTTCCTTGAAATAGCTGTAAATAATATTTGATGTTTTGATATATAAATACATATAGCAGAGATTTATGATCTGTAAGGTTGGTAACCTTACACAAGGATTGTGATGTCACATGCATTTGGAATGTGTACAACGTTGAATCCCTTTAATAACTAAAGAGACAAAATGACTTTTTTAATTGTTAATATCTCCTAACACATAAGAAGTTATTAAAAATAATTGTACATTTGAGGTTCTGGTAACCCACTTTATCAATATATAGTACACTTTTATAGAAATTAAGACATAGGACACAAACCCTTTAAATACTAAAACATTTTATGGTGTGTGTATTAGATAAAGAAATATATATTTATGAAGAAATTCAAAATTGAGTTGAAATTACATCTAAAATGAATCTAAAGCGAGGCGAGCAGAATTTTATTATATTATTAAGTGATATTTAGTTTCGCTAATTGTTTTGATGACATTTCATAAATTATTTTTGGACCGGAACTGCTACGGTTCATAAATTTGATTACTAGAGAAGTTTATAGGAAAAGGTCACGTATCCATAAACGAAAAGGATACGGAAAGGTGAAGCACCAAGTGGGTTTCTGAAAACCACGTTGAAAAGGTTTAAGAATATTACTGTAAGATTTATTTAATATAGTCGTTAATAATGAAACTATAGTTGCATAGCGTTCAGGCGGGAATCATTCCATATTTGAAATGAAATTGATATTAACTTAATTTACAATGCGTCATTATTACATGATTTTAAATATAATTTATTTTTCATTTCCTTAGAATATTTTGGTAAAATTTTAATACTTAAATTATATTTTTAAAAAAAAGTTTTCGCCTTACTAAAACAGGATTCTAGACACCTCTCACATACACGTATATATTAATAATTTCAGTGTCAATAAATAAGGAAAACTAAGAATAATACGTAGATACACAAAAAGGTTATAAAATATTTATGAAATAAGTTTGGAACCAGTTTTTATGTATTTGAATTGTAAATATATATAGACGAGTATTATACATGCATCGGCGTCGAAGCTAGGGAGCAAATAAATTTCATATTTTAAAAATATCCAATTATAATACAAATACACTATAAATATAAGTTAGAAGATAATGACTACCATACCAGAATAATATACGTGTATATCGTATATAGTAGACTGCGATTGTAAACCTTCTTCATTTTCAGAATATCTAGAATACCATATCCCAGGTCAAGTTTGCGGAACTGTCATCTACAAAGGGCTTGTGTCCTCAGTTTTTAGGGGACGATTTTTTAATTGATGTTAATAAATGTATATTGGCGTTTTTATTTTAATAAATATCTAAATGTTCACGGAGATATAGCAATTAGAAATTCGAATTGTATTTTTAGTGCTAGAGATGTCGGCCATATTTATGACGTAACATGTTTTCTATGGATAAGAGTATTGTGTTGAATATGCTATCTCTTTTACGCTGTGTTGTAAAAAGCAGACGTGTTGGAATGTTTTACAACGTTGAATCCCTTTAATAATTAAATAGAAAAAATGACTTTTTTAATTGTTAATATCTCTTAACATATAAGGAGTTATTAAAAAATAATTGGACATTTGAGGTTCTAGTAACCCACTTTATCAATATATAGAACACTTTTATAGAAATTAAGACATCTTCTATTGTAAAAAGTATTACTATTATCAACAAAAAAAATAATTCATCACGTTTTTATTTCTTTAAATTATTTATTGCGTTTTTATTAAGTAGGTTATATTTCGCATTAATTGTAATATTAATTTGTGCATATATGCTATAGCGCAACTGGATTTGTACTAACACTGTCTAGAGGTCGACATATTTCTGGTTTTAAATAAGTGTGAATATGCACATCCTGCTAGAAGTGGTCTTTAGGATAAGTCTGTTCTCATATTGAATACGAAAAATAACAAAAAGTTATCAACGACACTGGTAGCTCAGAGTTTTAGAGCAGTATCGTACAATTATAAAGTTTTGCGTTTGAACTTTGCAGACAGTTGATCTTTTTGTAGTTATTTTGTACATTTTGGGTAATATTGCAACATGCAATCTAGAATTGTGTTCTGAGAATTCGATAAAACTGGTGTAAAACTGTAAAATACAGTGTCACACTGTACAATGTAACACTGCGTAATTAAATCATGAATATAAAGCACTATAAGACTTGGCCCATAACTCCATTATTTTCTATCAAACAAAATGTATTTCAGTCGCTGTATTACTCTTATTATTTAACCCCCAAAGTGAAAATCAAATATCTACGCTTCTGTTTAATTTATGTTATATAGATGAAAACTTCTGATGAGGAAATCTAGCCAGGAGTTAGTAGTTTCCCGCTCTGCCTTGAGTTCGGTCACAACGGTCGCTTTTCGTTCGTCCCAAAAAACTTAACACGCGCGCTTAAAAAAATGTATTTATAAAATTGAATAAAAAAAATAAATGCGTTTAACATCGTTTGAATTTAGTATTAGTAATATTAAAATGCCTTATTATGAAATGTGACCAAAATATTCTATTTTTAAGTAAATTACAGTTATAAAATAATATATAGTAGGTGTAGGTGTTTTATGAGTGTATACGTATATACAATACATATATTGTTTAAGGTTGTATTAGTAATTCTTGTATAATTCAGTAATTATTTGAAATACCAACAATTTTTGTGTTTAGTTGTTTTGTAGAATGCTTTAACCTGAATGAAATATTTATATAAAGCGTATTAAGGGGGAAGTTCGGAAAATTGAGGTATTTAAAAAGAAAAATTATAAGAAAGTTGGCGACGGTTCTTCTGTAACTTGAAAGGGTATTTATTTATTGGCTTATGTATAAAAACGTGTTCTAACGTTCTAAAATTGCAAAAGTTATGGCACAATTTGTTTAATAACTACTCTTAGAATAGTTCTAACTAATGGTGATTCCGAATACTTGGTTATCTTGTAGAAATAACAGCTAAGAACGGTTTTCTTGCATTATTTCCTTACCCGCTTATCTCAAGATAAGAATAGTTATTAAGGACTCAATTTCCTATAATTTTTGTTTATAATATTTTTTTCTATAGTTCAAATTACGACAGTTCGGCGGCGACTCATACTTAAAACAAGTTGTGGGGTATAAACTGCCGATATAACTAAAAAACACTGATTCACTTATTTTTCTATAATGTTTATAGAAACGAATAAGATAAAATTCATTATCGTATTATAGATTTATGCCGCTGTTATAACCTCTTTACTATAAGTCGCCGCCGAACTAATAATTGTAAAATAGAAATAATGATAAAGTTAGTATAAATAAATTGTAAAATTGATTAACTCAAATTTTCAGAAAAATTGTTCACTTTACAGCGGTGTAGCTTAGTATTTATAAGACATACAAAAGATTGTTGTATACACAAATTGTAGGACTAACTGTTTTTATCTTAGGACTCACTGGTTCGTAGTTATCGGCGGTAAAACCGCAATTGTTAAAGTTGTTGGCATAAATCATCAATATTCACGGTGATAAACAAAATATTTGGAAATAGTACTCAGAAAATGAAACCAGTGTTTTTGGGCGATCAAAAAGAGTTTATTATACCTTAGACTACAAAGATACAGCATTTTTATGACAGGTGACGCACAGGCGGTCCCTATATTCTATCCATAACTATTATCGCCATCTTTAATTAGAAAACAGTTATAAAGACAAAATTTATTAGCAATAACTCGCCTTGTGATTGCTCCTATCAGATCATCTATTACTAATAAAATAAAGCAAGAACAAACAATTGGTTAAGTTTATAGCTCCGAAGGTTCGTTCATTCCTTGCTTAATGTTTGTTTGTAATAAAAAATAGGTGTGATAAGATAGTTGATAAAAATTCTAGTTGGAAATTTAGAAAATAATGCGTTAGTTGTTGAAAGGACGTTAAATGTTACAGATATTTATATAAGTGTTAAGTTAAATATATAGACTTTAATATTGTTATTAAATTTAAGTAAAAAAGTGTCTTAATTAGTGTGTAGTTAATGAATTAGTATTAAGTGTGTTTAAATGACTATTGGTATGTATACGAAATTTATTTTTGTAGTATTGTGAATGTAAACTCTGTAAAACTAGAATTAGCACTTTTGTAGTATATATACAGGGGCGTAGCTACCGCCGTGTCAAAGATACGGGGCCCCAAACGTGTGTAAGCAAAAATTCATATCGTACTTAGCTTAGTTCCTAGAAGTATTAACTGTAAGCAATATATAATTATTTTAATTTAATGCAAGCGTTTTTGTTACTTTTGTGAAAAATCTTTGCTCCTCATTTAGGGCCCAAAAAAAATTTTGATACAGAGCCCGTCTAAGGCACGCTACGTTACTGTTTATATATTACACGCTTGGTGCTAAAAGGGCCATAGTTAAAATTCCAAATTTTAGATCGAGTTTGAAAAAAATTGCGTTGAAAGTTTTTAATGAAAACTATTTTTGACATAAAGTAGAATGTATGTTTCAAATTTGGGTAAAATATAAATATACACGAGTAACTTTCTCGCCGGCGCCGATCTTAAATCATTCTATAATCTACTATAGAGTTTTTCAACAAGAGGTGTCATTTTAAATCAATAGAAAAACGCAATATTTCCGTGAAAAGTGGTGATATTTTTATTTTAATCTAAAGTACAAACTCTGAGGTTAGTAATAGAACAGAATATCTGCCAAATATTACCAAAATATTGCGTTTTTCTATTGATTTTAAATGATCATTCTTGTTGAAAGATCCTATATTATTTAAAGCTGTTTTTAAGAAGAAAATCAAATATTTATTTAGTAATACTTATTTATCGAATTTAATAAATTTAAGTGAACATTTATTATAATTAATAATTATTATTTTTGTACACAAATTGGTAGTGAAAACCGACTTCAAAAAATATAAAATTTTAACAACCGGTAAAGCGCATGCGTTCTAATTTGATTTACGACCGTTGCCGGTTTTCCGCTTTACAAAACTATTCCTGTATGTAAATGCAGTATTCGAATCTAATTATCTACTAATATCTACTTTCGATTTTTGTTTCTGCATGATTTTTAGGTTTCCCTTTCGTTTTACGCTTATTGTAGTTAAATGAAAAACCACACATAAAATGCAGGTTTTTATCGTAATTTATAGTTTGCTTTTTAAATATGGTGACGTTAGAAATTGCGATAATATTATAGACTTACATACATATGTATTTTTTCTATGATTTTATAGCCGGTGTTTCGCCGAAAGTGTTTTCAAATTCCACAACTTTGTCATTTTGGTCACAGTAAAGATGACCAAAAATTCTCGTAGTAAAAGCATTGAATTAGGACAACTCCCAAGCAATGCTCCTACCGAAAATCAGCCTCCTAAACGAAAAGGTAAAAACTGTAGAAACTGCACATTATAATTTGCACATTTAAAAAAGTATATTTTAGCAACGAATGATACTATAGCCTTTAATTCTTAAAAACATGATCTTAAAAAGTTTTGTACGTATATTTAATTTACTCTTTTTATTTAATATTGTAATCTAGATTTTAGGTTTTCGTTTAAGCATTCCTTTTCACATTTGTGTTTTAATTTAAGTTTAGTTAATTTAGTTGGTGCGTATGCATCGTTAGTAATATAAATTTTGTCAGTTCAACAAAATTATAATAGAAATTGTTTTCACTTTTATATTTTTTAAAAACTGACATTGAACTTCTTTTAAAAGTAAATCCTACTGCATTTTGACAGATTGTCACATTTTGGAGGTTATAATATAATATAGTTTTTCTTAATTTAATATTTTTCATTTAAAACATTGGACCTTGTAAGGTTCTAAAAAAACTAAGAAAACTTAAAAAATAAATGACGACGCATCCCAGTAAACATTTTGGAGTCACTTTGACATCATATTGAAGATGTGTCATGATTTTTTTGTCATTAAAGAGTTCATTTATAGTTCAGTTTCTCACATTTTTTCATATAAAATGTCTACTTTATCGGCTAGAAATGGCGAAATTACTCCACCTGTCGGAATACAAATGAAGATAAAGTTGATGCGAACTATAATTGAAGTGAAATAGTGATTGAAACGTCACTAAATAGGGCACTTCACCAAATTGTTTACTGGGATATTGCCCTATGCTAAAAAATTTAAATTCAATACAAAATTAAATTAAAGCAGTGAGTGGGAATGATACTTAATGCTTAATGGATAGATTTAATTTTCAAAAAGCAGTAAAATAATTTAAAACACACCGCAAAAAGTATTGAAACTTTTTCTACGTATAAAAGAAATTAATAAATATATATATTTAAATTTTTAAGATAATCGTGAAAAAAGTGATTTTGTTCTTATCCTAAATAGATAGAGACAACGATAACAATATTTTTTAAAGACAGTATATATAGTTTTTAAATATATTTTTCCCGTCACCTTTAAACTACTTCTTCTGTCACTATCATACTGTCTCGTTCTACCCCATTGGAAATCCCATTACGTAAATTGAAACAGCTGAAACAAAATGATACTAAAACACTTCTAAAGTAATAATCAATATAAAATACACAAAATGAGTAATCCGTCCAGTTCATGAAGTCTGTCCACTCTGTATATATCGATACTTCACTTTTCCAACAAATTTCTTATCCTACAAACTGTCTATTTCTGCCCTAGATCAATAGATGTCATTATATTTTAATGAATAACGCTATTAGACGTTCAAACGAAGTTTTCTTTCGCTATTTTTTATGACGGAATACCTCTTAATGGTTCTTGTTATTGTTATGAATTGCTTAAATATGTAAAATGTCTATTTGTGATTGACAAATACTAATACCTGATGATAAAAAACATTCAAGAACTTTTTTATAATCGCTGACAATACAAATATGTCACAAGGTATTCACAAATATATGTTTCAAACAATAATATAATATTTTACATTGCAATGAGCTTGTGTCCTATAAAAGTGTACTATATATTGATAAAGTTGGTTACTAGAACCTCAAATGTTCAATTATTTTTTAATAACTCCTTATATGTTAAGAGATATTAACAATTAAAAAAGTCATTTTGTCTCTTTAATTATTAAAGACGTTGTACAACATTCTAAATGCATGTGACCTCACAATCGCTAGTTGCTATCTCTTTTATACAATAGAGCGTAAAAGAGATATATTCTTGACAGAACTATTAAATATTTTCAAGGAACAATAAAATTTCAATAATATGTCTGCCGTAACAGAGTTAAATAAAATAAAAACATATTATTCTTTGACTTGACTTGATTATTTCGACTACCAACAGCTACAAAACATTACCACAGCACTGACCTACTCAACAAATAACTGACGTATAAAATTCATTTCACGTTATACAAATGGTCCACCATTTCTAGCGTTAAAACTACAATTCAAATGTTTGATTGCTATATCTCCGTCAATATTTAGATATTTAATAAAATAAACACGCCAATACACATTTATTTACATCAATTTCAATCAACAATTGAAAAATCTACCACTAAATATGAGTACACAAGCCTATTCGCAACATTGACAATACTGCACTTGACGTCATTGCTTTCTCACATCCTTCCGCCTAGATTAAACAAGAGAAGTGCAAAATATATGCAGATAGTTACAGTTTTAACATTTTACCTTCTTTGAGTATACACCTGTCCATATCAGAATGCTGCTTGCTATCATCTGCTTAGACTATAGACTTGGTGGCATTCCATTTTCATGTCTAAACTTGTTTATGTATCTAGAACACACTTGCGTCTTCCATGCTGACGTCACAAAACCTTGTTCGTGGAAATTGACACTTTTATTAGAATTTACAACATACAAAAAGGATAATTTAATGAAATTCCGTAAAAGTCAGTCTATTTAATCTGCATAATATCATGAAATAATATAAAAAACAATGGTTGCTTAAAATATGTACAAGTTATTTCATATAGGCAGCGTTTCACAACCTTTTATTTCTCGCACACCCTTAAAAAACGATTTATTTATTTGAGCTGACGCTATACCATATGACCTTAACGTCCTCACCAACAATCAATTATATCTAGTGACAATTGACATATTTATATTTATGTTTTAGAATTATATTTTCTTTAACCCTTCTTTTAATGGTCATTTTTACGCCCCCGGCGTCCTTGGCGAAAGCCAATATCGCCACCCACTCGTTAAAGTCTTAAAGGTACGAGCCTGAGGAACATATGAGAACACGCAAAGTTATGGCAAGTCTGTTTTAGACAAAATTGCTAGCTCTATCTCTTTTTGTTCAATGTGTTCAAATAGTATTTTGTCTCTATCTATTTGTCTCTTCAATTGTGCAGTTGATTCTCTTATGTCATGTCATTCAAGTAACCGTAATAAAAACAAACAAAAGTAAAAGCGCAAGAAACAAAATATATTTATATATTATGACAAAATGCTTGTTATTAGGAAATAAATAAAACATACTTAGTAAGTTGCGATCTAATTTTTTTTTATTGTTAACGACGCACAATGGGTTTGTGTCCTCATTTTTTAGTGATCGATTTTTCAATTGTTGATTGAAATTGATGTTAATAAATGTGTATTGGCGTGTCTATTTTATTAAATATCTAAATGTTGACGAAAATATAGCAATTAAAAGTTTGAATTGTAGTTTTAGCGCTAGAAATGGCCGGCCTTATTTGTATGACATATAATGTATTATAACGTCAGTTATTTGTTGAGTAGGTCAGTGCTGTGGTAATGTTGTGTAGCTGTTGGTAGTCAAATAATCAAGTCAAGTCAAAGAATAATAAGTTTTTATTTTATTTAACCCTGTTACTATTGAAATTTTATTGTTCCTTGAAATAGCTGTAAATAATATTTGATATTTTGATAAATAAATACATATAGCAGAGATTTATGAGTTGTAAGGTTGGTAACGCTTGTGATGTCACATGCATTTGGAATGTGTAGAACGTAGAGTAATAATTAAAGAGACAAAATCACTTTTAATTGTTAATATCTCTTAACATATAAGGAGTTATTAAAAAATAATTGGACATTTGTGGTTCTAGTAGCCCACTTTATCAATATATAGTACACTTTTATAGAAATTAAGACATAGGACACAAGCCCATTACATCGAAAAAAAAATCTCTGTTAAAAATTTATGTTAAATAAACATTAAATTTATATAACAGCGTTTACCGGTACTAATTATTTTCTAATATTTTTTTAATTAAGTAATTTTTACCCCTCTCTGCACTCGTGCCACTCGTTGTTTTTATTTTAATGATCTATTTTAATTGACTAAGTCCTTTTACATATGAACTATACTAGGCCAACATCAAAACAAGAATTCTTTTAAAGGGCTTAATTATATAACATGAATTATTTAATGAAAGTCATTATTTTTATCAGTGAAGAACAATTGTATTATTAATACTTTCTTTTTTAACGTTTTATTTAAAAAAATACTCCCATACATTGCAATTTTTTAAATTATAGTAATTTAAATAGACAGTGCATATCGTAACAAGGAGAAAGTATGAAATTAGGACGTTATTAGATTCAGTTCTGTATTAAGGTCAATGTTCGCATGTAAAAATCTATCTTAGTTTGGGCCACGTGTGACAAGTGCGGCACTGCTTATAATATAGTAATTTATTTATAATCTATTTTTCTATTTATATATAGTAAACAATATAGTTATATTATTGTTTGTCATCGTTTTTATTATATATGTTATTAATCATGTTATTATAATTTAAACCCGAGTTTGCCCGAATCACTTGTTTTCCATTTTAGTCTCATTCGGAATTAGCTATAGTGTGTATGTCACTTGTCAATAATAAACGATATTTTATGTAAATTTCATTTGCATATATAGCTGTCCAAGTCGTATATTTATACGTGCTGAAATTGTGTTAATATGTTAAATGAATTAACAGATGTGTTATGCGTACGTAATACGTAAACTTACTGTTATAACTGTGACTCAGAATGTAATGCAGTAACATTTATATTCTGTTTAAATTTCTGTTTAAAATGTAGATCATTTTTAACCCTGGCAACAAGTGATATTTTTACTATAGTCATCTTTTAAATAAGGTTTTATATTGCACACAACGACGCCTAATAACTAGTGTACCATAATACGTCTGTGCAACAACGAACTACATTAATCTTTTTGACGTAAAGTTATAGTTACGCTTGCGGAGTAAAGTATTACAAATTCCTCCGGTTAATAGTAATTACATTGATATCAAATCTGTATTATAAATATAAGTGTTAGTTAATATAGTGATTATTATTTATTAGTTGTAATTAATATAATATTATTCGTATGTAACTTATTTTAAAAAAAGTGAGGTTAAGTTGAACTTGACTCTGACGCTCCCGAATCCAATCGTTCGTTTAAAATCTAAAAACAATATGGCGTTCGGCGTCTTCTTGTCAAATATTTGATTGGTTATAAATACTATTTTATGTTATTAATAATTAAGAAAGCTGAAAGTGTTTGACATATATATTTACGGTGAACGACCGCTGAAACCATGGCAGTGTATATAAAAATAATTAAACTTTATAGTCATTTTTAATAACTAATTGTGACATATGTGTTATCTAAATGAAAGAATTTATGGTTTTTTAAGCAGATTTCATAAGGATATGGCCTTTAATTCTGTT
Source organism: Panorpa germanica (assembly GCA_963678705.1). NCBI lineage: Eukaryota > Metazoa > Arthropoda > Insecta > Mecoptera > Panorpidae > Panorpa > Panorpa germanica. The sequence continues at coordinate 5,695,194 of OY783219.1, forward strand.
TACAGAGCCCTACGGCTTCGATTTTCTCATCGTAAGATTTTTTAATAATATTTTCTTCACTATATCGCTTGAATTAATTTTTAATGTCACATTCGTTTTATGAATTTAGTTTTATTGACTTTTTGCGATGTGTTATTTATTATGCATATTTGTATTCTTCGTCACTATTTTCATCTATAATGCTCAATTAACAATACAAAACATTTTTTTACTTATAATAAATAATTCATGATTCAAATTTTTTTATAGTTGGTGATTATTATTTTTATTCTAACAGTATAATTATTTTTTAACTAAATGAAATTCAAAAAAACATATTTATTTTTATTATTATTACGTAGAAAAAATTTAAATATTAGAATTGTCAATGTTAAAGGCACGCTGGAAATCAAAGAAAACATTTTCCAAGCTTATCAAGCGCAGATGTGGTAGGTTTATATTATTAATTTCAATTTACCTGAATTCCAGAGTTTATTATTTGTTATAAATATCTAACCTATATATTTTTCTCATAAGATATTACGTATATTTTAATGATAATTTTAAAAATTAACCACGATAGCTTAGATAATAATTATATACATTGACATTAAAGTAGGCTATAATTAAATTAAGCTAATTAAGTCATTTCTTATCCAATAAACGAGAAAATTACATCTGAAAATAATTGAATTTACTTTATATAATAATTATATCATAGAATTTAAAAAAATGGTATTTTTTCTTAATTATAAATAGTTTAAAGATTAAACTTTATCTATTTCTTTTATTTACATATAATTAACCACTGATTACAACATTGATTACAAAAGTGTTATCAGTTCCAGAATAAATACTTATATCTTGTCTCCTTGGAATACAAATGAACACCCCTGAAAGAGAGCAAATAATGTCGTAAATCTAAGAATACATCTTGAGTTTTCTTAATAAATCGATGCTCTAATAAGTAAATTGCTCTTAGAAGCAGGTAAAAAGCGGGGTCGTTTTTAGTATCCAGTGGACCATTCGATCAATTGTATTTAGTCATATTTATATCTAGTCACCTAGCAGTTGTTTTTGTTAACAATGGGCTTGTGTCTTCATTTTTTAGTGGTCGATTTTTCAATTGTTGATTGAAATTGATGTTAATAAATATGTATTGGCGTGTCTATTTTATTAAATATCTAAATGTTGACGGAGATATAGCAATTGAAAGTTTGAATTGTAGTTTTAGCGCTAGAAATGGTCGGCCATATTTGTCTGACGTGAAATGCATTTTAACGTCAGTTATTTGTTGAGTATGTCAGTGCTGTGGTAATGTTCTGTAGCGGTTGGTAGTCGAAATAATCAAGTCAAGTCAAAGAATAATAAGTTCTTATTTTATTTAACCCTGTTACGGCAGACATAATATTGAAATTTGATTGTTCCTTGAAATAGTTGTAAATAATATTTGATATATAAATACATATAGCAGAGATTTATGAGGTGTAAGGTTGGTAACCTTACACAAGGATTGTGATGTCACATGCACTTGGAATGTGTACAACGTTGAATCCCTTTAATAATTAAAGAGACAAAATGACTTTTTTAATTGTTAATATCTCCTAACATATAAGGAGTTATTAAAAAATAATTAAACATTTGAGGTTCTAGTAACCAACTTTATCAATATATGGTACACTTCTATAAAAATTAAGACATAGGACACAAGCCCATTATTCGCCAAACTAATTGGAATAACGTTAACCATTAGTTTTTTAGTAATGTCGCACAAGATCAGTTGTATTTGGTCACAATTTCTTGCCAAAATCAATTAGATCTTTAGCTTGTGGTTTAGGCTCTTAGCCTGTGTAACCTATATTTAAAACGTAGCAGACACATAAATATTTCAATGATATTTCAAACCCTTTAATATGCAATATTACTTTTACAGTTAATCTGTTACTAGCGAACTTTTCACAAGGGCGAATTCATTAACCCAGTATATTTATCTATTTTCTATTTATGCCCCTGTACACCTAATCGGTTTTCTGTTATCGGAGGTCACTCGATATCGACTATTAGTTATTAGAAATAGTCAAGCAAGCCAGTAGGACAATATTGCTGCCATTATCCACTAGAATTCTAATGCGATTTATTTAATAACAGGTATAATGTAGCTGTACAACATTCAACGTTGTTTTTGATTGATTATATATATCAAATAATAATTATAAAAATAGTAATATATTTTTAGTATTATTACACCCAAGATAGAATGACTAGTGTTCCAGCAATTTATTTTAAAACGACTTATCAACTTTTTAACTCATTAGTGTGTATTGATGATATTAAAACTATAATGTGGATAATGTAATCATTAATAAATTATAACCACTACGTATTTTTGTAATTTTCATTATTGTTAATCTTTATTTGTCACGCAAGGGCATTATTTTAGTTTTTTTTTTTGAATACGGTCAATATACGTTTGGTTGTTTTTATCATGGTCTTGCGTGTATAAATGGTGGACGGACTACCAGGCGTTTGATTTAAATTCCGCGAATAAATATCGAAAAACCAAACTTCACACGCTATTATTTTTATGTAAATATTATGGAATTTATTACATATAGGGGTTATACAATGGTTACAGTTGTTAGTTATATGGTAGAAGTTATAAAAAACTATATATGTAACTTTTAGGCTGCCCTCTCACTGTATTTGAATTGTTTCACATTAACATACTTTATTATGAGATGAAGTACCTACTTTAATGTTTAGCGATACTATAGAATAGCAATAATAATAGCATCTGCATTGATGGTTATTTTCTGTTATCAGGTATTTTCCCGGTCCTGATAGAAAACTCAATTTTTTTTATTAAAACATTATTTCAAAGACTAATTTTTAATTTTGAATTTCATTTTTCGCGTGTGTTACCAATTCAAGAATATTTGCATATTATTTTATGAGTATAATAAACATTTTAAGCAAGAAAAGAGTTACCTGCTGTCACAGCGATAGTATTACCTCATAAATAATAACAAACTAGTGATAAGAATTCAAATTTATTCATAATTTAAAAAATTACAAAATTATTACTTATTTAATGGTAAAAATGATAAAATAAAAACGATAAACCTATTGACGTTGGCTTGGTGGCAATAATTTATACATCGTGGCAAGAATTCCAGCCTCGACGGTATTTCTCAAGTCGTCATTAAGTCCGCAGAGTTTTCCTTTGATAAAATCCGTGAAAAGATCAGGTTTTGTATGATTCTGTGTCAATTCGGAGTCTTTTCGGATCGTAATAGGAGGCTCAGTTTGCGTTGAAGTGCAGACACCACTTGTTGATTGATCTCGGACAACGTTTTTGACAGTTGTTGTCACTATTGTAGGTGGTACCTGCGCTGTTGATGTTCTTGGCGGGTCCTGTGACGGATTGAACATTGACGGGCTTGAAAATAATAGTCCATCTTGAGAACTCATGTGAGTCTCCTAGAAATGCAAAAAATAATTTGTTTTATGAATGGGCTTGTGTCCTCATTTTTTAGTAGTCGATTTTTCAATTGTTGATTGAAATTGATGTTAATAAATGTGTATTGGCGTGTCTATTTTATTAAATATCTAAATATTGACGGAGATATAGCAATTAAAAGTTTGAATTATAGTTTTAGTGCTAGAAATGGTCGGCCATATTTGTATGACGTGAAATGCATTTTAACGTCAGTTATTTGTTGAGTAGGTCAGTGCTGTGGTAATGTTCTAGTAGTCAAATAATCAAGTAAAATCAAAGAATTATATGTTTTTATTTTATTTAACTCTGCTAAGGCAGACACAATATTGAAATTTGATTGTTCCTTGAAACAGCTGTAAATAACATTTGATATTTTGATATATAAATACATAGAGCTGAGATTTATGATCTGTAAGGTGGGTAAACTTACACAAGGATTGTGATGTCACATGCACTTGGAATGTGTACAACGTTGAATCCCTTAAATAATTAAAGAGACAAAATGACTTTTTTAATTGTTAATATATCTTAACATATAATGAGTTATTAAAAAATAATTGAACATTTGAGGTTCTAGTAACCCACTATCAATATCAATATTTAGTACACTTTTATAGAAATTAAGACATAGGACACAAGCCCATTATGAATTCGGGCTTATAAAATACATACCTCTTCGATATAAATAATAGATTTAGTTACATAAGGAATTTGTAATATAAATATGTATTTACTAAAGCAAAAGTAGGATCCATGCCCACACCATTTCCTTGTGTGTCGTCAGATCCTGGTCCGTGACGTTCCGGTTGCATTTCAGAAATACTGAATTCAGGTATGGATTCACTTGGTCTTAACAAAGACACAAATTTGATGTTTTGTGGCTAAATACAAAATAATGTATTGAAAAGTCTTTGCATATCCATAGATCAACAAAGTGATATTAAAAAATAGCTTACATTATTCGGATCTCGGATTGCTTCCACATATCTCGTCTGATATGAAGATCCAGTTATTTGCCGTTTTGGGGAGATGCATTCGGTATCCTCCTCCTTGAGGAACAGCATGTCATTATAATACCACAAGGTATTATTTCGCTGTGACGACTGAAAATATTACACATCCAAAATCATAGTTATATATTTATATTACGTACATTTTCATTTACTTAACAATATTACTCAAAAGGTTAATTTTGTTATGTAAAATATTATATATAAATAATGCATTAATTTTCATTAAATATGTTTTCTGTGTGATGATAAAATTACATTTTTAATAAATTTCTTAACTAATATTAAAATTATAATATAAAAATAATGGCTTTTGAAAAATTCCCACACATAGTGTCATCGAATCGAGTTGAAAATTGTCCGCCATACTTGACCTCATTTTTATCAACAAAATTATCAACCTCAAAGGGATTTTCCTGCGAAAGTTTTCTTTTTTTGTAGGTTGCCATGAAAGAACTTTTTAAGTGCTGGCACTTCCGTTTTACATCCTCCACAGAGGTTCCAGGTCTTTTTCGATTCACCACTCTTTGAATACATTCCCAAGTAGCTTCTCTGGTATTTCGTCTAACAATTGTACTAGAATTGTAGATATACATGAATGTATATTTCTTGTATTCACTAATTAGTAATCGAACTTGCTCCCGAGTCCACGGAATTTTTTCGTTATTCATTATTTATATTTTAATTCAAAATCAGACAAGTTAAATATTTTTACTTCGTCGCACTGCTTGTAAATGTTTACGAAAATGGCGAATTTTCGATTCTGGCCGGATATACCCTAACAAGAACAAATATAGCAGCATATCTTGGTTTTTCGAATAAATTCAAATTTAAAATTCAAATACTAGACAGAAATACTAGAATTGAATGTTTTTTCGAAAGTGATTTCCGTTTTTTTCGTATTACATATTATTCTGCGAGATAATTAATTATTGTTATTTTTTCTTTTTTACCTTCTCATTTTAATTCCATATATATTTATTTCCGTACTTATAAAATTGAATTTTAAATATTAAGCACTCATTTAATCAGATTGGTTTTGTATGGCCAATATTATGTTTAGTTACTATCATATTTTTTCAGAAGAAGATGATGCCACGACCTCCGGTGTCACAGAAGCTGCGACTGAAGAGGCAGAGCATCGTGTTATATTTGTCAACCGACCTCAACCACAAAAATTTTGCAACAATCATATCTCTACAGCTAAATACAGGTATTTAAATTTGAATAATGTTAGTCCACTACACAGGCGGAAATCATACGATTACTAAATATATTTTTTTTCTTTCTAGCGCGTTGAGTTTTATACCATGTTTTTTATTTGAACAATTTCGCCGATATTCAAATTGTTTTTTTCTGCTGATTGCATTATTACAACAAATACCAGATGTATCACCCACAGGAAGATGGACCACTATGGTTCCTCTTATATTTATATTGTCTGTTAGCGCCCTCAAAGAAATCGTTGAAGATATTGTAAGATTAAAAAAAATGAATAGTTAATATTTTAATTGTCTCTTTTTAAAATTATAACAAAATTTTAGAAAAGACATAGAGCCGATGATGAGATTAACCACCGTGAAGTAGAGGTACTACGAAGTGGGCACTGGGAATTTGTAAAATGGTTGCATGTTGCTGTCGGTGATATTGTTAAAGTCCAAAACAACCATTTTTTCCCAGCAGATTTGGTCCTATTGGCCTCGAGGTATTTTTATAAAATGTCTAATCATTTTTTAAAGTGAATATACATTTTTAAAATATATATTTTTAGTGAACCTCAAGCGATGTCCTTTATTGAAACATCTAATTTAGACGGGGAGACAAATCTTAAAATTCGTCAAGGATTAACTTGCACAGCTCGCTTATTAGATACTCGAGATTTAAATCAATTCACTGCAACTATGGAATGTGAACAACCTAATAGACATTTATATGAATTTAACGGTGTCTTAAAAGAACAAAGTGCACAGTAAGTTTATTGTAACAATAATTAACATCATTCTTATAGATGTTTGTAATAAGTAATGTTTATTTTCTATAAGGTCAGTACCACTAGGCCCAGATCAAGTTTTACTTCGTGGGGCCATGCTGCGCAACACGTCATGGGTTTTCGGTGTTGTTGTATATACTGGACACGATACTAAATTAATGCAAAATTCTACATCAGCGCCCTTAAAGAGATCTACAGTTGATAAATTAACAAACACACAAATATTGATGCTATTTTTCATTCTTCTTGTACTTTGCTTAGTTAGTGCTATTTTTAATGAAGTTTGGACAAAAGCTAGAGCTTCTACTGATTGGTACATTGGATTAAAAGGTATTTATAATAAAATTAATTACAATTGAATTAAGAGAGTTACGTGGATACATGTCATGAAGTATAATCGATTTATTTATTATATTCCAGATATAATTAGTGCTAATTTTGGATATAATTTATTAACATTCATAATTCTGTATAATAATTTAATACCGATATCTTTGCAAGTCACTGTTGAAGTTGTGCGATTCATGCAGGTAATTTAAAATGTTATTATTTAAGCAAAATGCTTTTTTAATACTTTAAAATCATTGTGTTACCTTTCTTATATATATATTTTAGGCAATTTTTATAAATATGGATGTACACATGTATCACGCTGAAACCGACACGCCAGCAATGGCACGGACTTCTAATTTAAATGAAGAATTAGGAATGGTTAAATATATATTCTCTGACAAAACAGGAACTTTAACAAGAAATGTAATGGAATTTAAAAAATGTTCTATTGCTGAAATAATCTATGAACCACTTCCTAACCCAGAAGATACAGAATTAGTTAGAGTAAGAATTGTTTTAATTGCGTATCTCTATATTTATTTAATCATTTGTATTAATATTTTTGGAACTATAGAACGTTAGAATGGATCATCCTACTGCATCAGTTATTAAGGAATTCATGACCCTTTTAGCAGTTTGTCATACAGTGATACCTGAAAAGAAAGATGACGAACCTATAAATTACCATGCTGCTTCTCCGGGTATATTTAATAAACAATATACATTACATAATCTTTTAGAATGAAGTATTATATCATATTATTTTATTACAGATGAAAGAGCTCTAGTAAACGGTGCATGTCATTTTGGCTACGTATTTGATACTCGTACTCCAAATCATGTAGAAATTAATGCACTAGGAGTTCGAGAACGATATGAAATTTTAAACGTATTAGAATTTACATCAACTAGGAAAAGAATGTCAGTAGTAGTCAGAAATCCGAATGGAAAAATTAAATTATATTGTAAAGGTGCAGATACTGTCATTTATGAGAGATTATCACCAAGTGGGCAGCGATACAGAGAAGTTACATTGGCACAACTTGAATTTTTTGCAACAGAAGGACTTAGAACCTTGTGTTGTGCTGTAGCGGATATATCGGATGAGTTTTATGAGGTAAAATATATGAATGTAATAAAATAATCATGTCAAGGTCCTATAAGCTCTCATTTATGTAATATTATCTAAGGATTGGAAACATACATACCATAAAGCAGCTACTTCTTTACAATATCGTGAATCAAAATTAGAAGATGCTGCAAATCTTATAGAAACAGATCTTAAATTATTAGGAGCAACTGCTATAGAAGATAAATTACAGGTTCGTTACCTATAATTCTCTTGCCACTTGCTTGTGTATCAAGTACATTTAATAATAAGGATTATATGTATTACAGGATGAAGTACCCGAAACAATAGCAGCTTTAATAAAGGCTGATATAAATGTGTGGGTATTAACAGGTGACAAACAAGAAACCGCAATCAATATCGGATACTCTTGTCGCTTGATAGTCCAAGGCATGCCTTTAATAATTCTAAACGAAGATAGCTTAGACGTAAGTTGAATTCTACATAATCATGCATCAATATTCTGTTACGTATTACTATAAATTGTTATTTGTTCCTATTTTTAGAACACAAGAGAAACAATCGGGCGCCATAGCGCAGAATTTGGGGATCAATTAAGAAAAAGTAATGATGTTGCTTTAATAATAGATGGGAAAACATTAAAGTATGCTTTAAGTTGTGATCTTAGAAGAGATTTTCTTGATCTTTGTATATCTTGTAAAGTTGTCATTTGTTGTAGAGTATCACCTATCCAAAAAGCAGAGGTTCGTTTCATTTTATAAGTATAAAACATATTGTTGATTAGTTTTAATTTATCTTTTATTATTGTAGGTTGTTGATCTTATAACAACACACACTGGGAGTGTGACTTTAGCTATAGGTGATGGCGCAAATGATGTTGCGATGATTCAAAAGGCGCATGTTGGAGTTGGTATCTCAGGTGTAGAGGGTCTTCAAGCGGCATGTGCCTCTGACTATTCTATAGGACAAGTAAGTCTTGTATAAAACTTCTACCATATTTTTCTTATATATATTATTTATTATATTAATTGTGTGCCTTTCGGCTTTACAATCTACATTATTATATTTCTTAATGCATTTCATATAAATTCAAAGTTAAAAACTAAACTTAAACTATTCTAGACTATTATTACTTCGAATAGTACTTTCTGTTTCTTCTTTTCTTGATCCTCTCTCTTCATGTCCCCTACTCCTCCTTTATTTACACCGTTTCCTACTTCTCCTTCCTTATTGCCTGTATCTTCATCTATCACCTCTTGCCTTCCTTGTCTCCTCTCGACAAACCCTCTATTATCTTTTCACTATCCTTCCTGCCTTCTCTCTTCGTTTTCACTTCTCCACTTATGTCTATTACAGGCATAAACGGTCTATCTTTACTATTTCCTCTTGACTCTCTTACTTTACTATTTCTTCTTGACTCTCTTCCTTTATTATGTTATAATAATATATATTATATTATTTTTAATTTACAGTTTCGATTTCTATTGCGCCTTTTACTTGTACATGGAGCATGGAATTATAGCCGAATGTGCAAATTAATACTCTATAGTTTTTACAAGAATATTTGCCTGTATGTTATAGAATTGTGGTTTGCTATATACTCCGGTTGGTAAGTATCATAAAAATTAATTTCACTTTTAATTACTTGATGCAATGAATTAAACTATATCTATTTTATAGGTCAGGACAAATTTTATTCGAGCGCTGGACGATAGGTTTATATAATGTAATGTTTACTGCAATGCCACCATTAGCGATGGGAATTTTCGATAAAGTGTGTTCAGCTGACACCATGATTAAGTAAGTTTAACACGTTTACGTGTAATATGCGGGAAATAATCAATTTTATTTTTCAGATACCCAGCTCTTTATAAACCTTCACAAAGTGCACAGTTATTCAATGTTCGCGTATTTTGGGTTTGGATTATAAACGCCTTAATCCATTCTGTATTTCTGTTTTGGTTCCCACTATTAGCGACAAATACTGATGTTTTATGGGCCCATGGAAAAGAAGGTGGTTACTTAGTTCTTGGCAACTTCGTCTACACGGTATGCTTTTGTATATTCATTTGTGTTCTTGCTATGTCTTCAGTGTCTAATTGTTTATTTTTATTTCCAGTACGTTGTTGTCACTGTGTGCTTAAAAGCTGGTTTAATATTTAATTCATGGACATGGTTGAGTCACTGTTCAATATGGGGTTCGATTGTTTTATGGTTTATATTTATATTAATCTACAGGTAATTTTATTAATGATTCATAAGTAATGTTGATGTAACATATACATTAACTATCTTAAAATCTATTTACAGTAACTTCTGGCCTATATTCCCTGTTGGTGCTGTTATGTTAGGAATGGATATTATATTATTTACATCTCCAGTATTCTGGCTGGGTCTAGTTCTTATTCCAATAGCAACAATGCTTATAGATGTTACAGTGAAAGTGTAAGTATTATATTAACTTTAGAGCAATTTATTACTATTTTAAAATGTCCTTCTAATGTCTCATTTTCTACTGTTTATCCACAGCTTATTTAATGTTATTTATGAAACGTTTTGCTCTCAAACATTGAACATTTATAACAAAATATATTATACATATTTTCTATTAGGTAGGTTATTTATTTTTGGGGTTTTCGAGAAAGTTGTGAAAGATGTTAAGTTCTGTATAACAGTGAAAGTGTTACTTCTAATATAGGGTCTTTTAGCAAGAGCGGTCATCCTCCTATCCTCCTATATTATAATGTTCCAACTGTCCTCCTATATTATAATGTTCCAACTGTCTGTTTATATGTTTGTTTGTTGCTGAAATTCGTATGGTAGAATGAAACCGGCTCCGTCAATGTTTTTGAAAGTTTGCTATTTCGTAGAGAAAAGAATTCTAAAACTATTGGCATCCTCGAATTTTCCCCTGAATTTCCTGGAAGCCCGTAATTTTGGAAAAACAAAACAAATTTTTTTTACTTTTTGCTCTATACCATTCAATTCGTAAAAGATAGAAAGTTGGAATTTGGGATGTGTATTACGGTGTTCAATCCTAACTTTTTTTGAAAATTAGAAATTGAAAAATTTTAGAAGGGGGCGTTGAGAAAATTAGAGGACCCGGTAGGAAACTTTGTAGAAAACTCAAATTTTGGATTACTTAATAATAAAATATGCTAGTAAAATTTATAAAATATATATATAAAAAAAATTATTTGGGGGTACGGGGGCGGTTTTTGCCGAAGGTAAAAATTGGACTAGGAAGTTGAAATTTGATATATGGGCTAACTTTGGTGCCTGATTTACAAATCGAGAAAAACAAATCCCTAATTTTGAAAAAAAGTTGGTCAAATAAGGAATAAATTGAAAATATTTTATATTTTGTTGAAAAAAAATATATTTTTTTGGTCAAGGAGTTAAATATTTAAATTTGAAAATAGAATCAAAATTTTGAATGAACTTACGAATTATTTTGTTGGATTCAAATCATACACACTAAAAAGACGTCGCTTTGCGACGGGGGTAAGTTCTAATTTTATGGATGTTTCAATAAGAGACTCTCTTGAAAGACTTTATATTATTAAAATTTATTTTCTATGCGTCTTAGATATTAGTGTCTTGAATATATTTAAATCTTTAACTACTCCAGTGGTCTTCCTTACATGTTTGTAATTTATAATTTTTTAGTAACTTTATTCGTTTATTTGCAGGGTCCACAACACAGCATTTAAGTCGTTAACGGAGCAAGTACGTGAATCAGAGATTCGCAAATCTGACCCCAGTGATGTTCTTCATAAGGCAGAGCGCCCCTCGTAAGTCACTTTATATTTATTTAGCTTTTTTAAAATGGAATACTAGAATGAATGCTTGTTTATTGCAGATATTATTTGAGACGTTTAAATATTAGAAATCATATGTAAATATTATTGTAATAAATTAGATTTGTGAATATTTGTAAATATTATAGAAATATTAAAAGATATGAATGTGTGATGATAATTGCTTTGTATGTATGCTATGTATTTATATTAATTTAATTGTAATAATTATTCAATTAATGAATTTAATTTGGAATAAATAAAACGATGAGAACATTGATTTTTCATAATATTTTGTATTTAATTTGGTATAAAAAATGATTTGAGGGCGACGTATAGTGAGTGGTAAGGTTTATGTCGTTTCTATGAATTTGAAATGGGAAAAATGTAAAATTCTAAATCTCTTCAGAAAAATTAAACAAAAACTCATGAAATGAAATAAAACCTATTCTACTTTTAACTTTTCTTCATCGGTAAAGACACTTTTTCTATTTTATCTTGTAACAAATTATTGGATAATTATTGCATATTAAATAAATAGTTTTTTACACTGTACTCACTGTTACATACATACTTTTAGACATTTATTTACAATATTGGTAGCTGTTTAGCATGTAAATCGCACGCTTTTGTATGTTTTTTGTATATGTATGTTATTAGTTTTGTAAAATAGTTTTTTTAAATTATTTTTCATTTAAAAAAATATAAAAACGAGTGATAAGGGATTTGGAATTCAATAATATTATATTTACACTATATTAAATAAATAAAATTGTAATATATATTATAAAAATAATGTAGATTTAAGACTTGCATGCAGTTTAATTAATGAAACGTATCTTATACATCATTTTGAATATTATCCCACTACTGACACCAGTTTTTCTTTTAATATTAACTACTTTGGCTCATATGGTACTTATATGAGTCAAATAATAATAGTTTTGATCTTGTCCCAACTTGTTCACATATGACACCAATTTTTGATATATAAACTAAGATACCTTACTTTATTGTTACCATAATGGGAAAGGTTATTATAAAATATTGACCTAAATAAAATCAATTAGGACAAATAATTTTTAGTTTTTTTATTTTTGTTATTTTAAATCAAATAAAGTAATTTTACAAAATTAATTTAAAGAAAGCTCTAGTTTTGCGAGAGATTTCACCATTTGAAAATTAGCACACGTATTATGACACACTTATTGTCACTTATTGCATGGACATTGGTGACACTTTATCACTTTTTGAATTAAAATGCAATTTTTCACATATTCAAAAATAATATTTAAACTTGTTGATTTTATTTTGGCTTATTATATATACATAATAATAATTTACATGTTATATTCGAAATTTCTTAACTAATATGTACATTCTTGTTATTCACTCTATCTACTTGCCATTGTATTGCATCTCTTTCTAACACTAGTTCGTTTCTAAGTTTATCTCAACATAAATAAAAGGTTTAATAAATGAAATTTGATTCCTCTATCAGATTGATAATAACTATATTTTTATCATAGAATTTACTTATAATGAGATTCTAAGATTGTGAAATAGCGTTAAAAAGAGATGCAGTAAATTTAGAGTACTTAACGCGTACAAACCGGTGCTATCTATTTACATATGGTTAAAATACTATTAAGGGGAATTACTACATATTAGGGAGGTACAGGAGGTTAACGTAAATGATGAAAACGTTGTGAAATTTGGAGGGTCGATACAAATAGTTAAAATACATACTGTCTCAAAATTTTAGAGACCTAGGGTTCATAGTTTTATTTTTATACGTGATTAAAAATAGTCATTTTCCATACAAATCATAATTTTTGGCTCAATTTCACCACATAATATAACTTTTAACTATAAAAAAATGGTGACACGGCTTTCAAAAACTAGGTGTATATAAAATAATCTTTTCTGTAACTATTGCAAAAAGAAAATTATCAAAAGGATACCTATATACGAAAATATTTAAATAAAACCTTTAAGAAACAGTAAATGTAGGTTATAAGCAGGCAACGTTGCAAATGCCAATTTGAGCTGGATATTCAAAATCGGAATAAATGTTATATAAAATATAACAATTTATTGGTCAAAGAACCAAATCACGCATGCGTCAACAAACGTAAATTTACAGCGTTGCCAAAATTTTTATTAATTTTTCAAAATATTTAATTTGAATTTAAATTGAATTAATATAAATTTGATATTAAGGGTAATTTTGTAAAGGTAATTTTTAATTTATTAAACTATTATATGCATAAAAAAACATTTTAACAAGCAAAAAGCAGTTTAAAAGGGAATTGAAAAATTCATTTTCAAAGGTACAGTTCCAATATTTGCTCGTCCCTCATGTACTTCGTATTTTGCATTTCGTATTACCGAGAGATAAACTTTTTGCATTGACAGTACGTCCTGTACCTCCTTAAATCAGCATGATATTAAGCTTCATATACATATCCTTCAAAGACGTATACATTCTATGGTTGGGCCTTATTCAAATAAAATTAAAAATTCGAATAATGCAATCATGCAATTTTGATTTAAAATTTTCACCGTTTTTACGTGGGATGAAATGAATATTATTATGGATGCATACACTTATGAATCTTATGACAGATATACATAAGACTCATTTTATGATAACATTAGTTCTCTACACATAAGAACGCAGAAAATTGCAAGTCAGAATAATGTGCTTAGACAATACCAGTTGATAGCCAACGTTCGCAGTGGGAGAGAAGCTTAATTGTATAACATTGGTTTAAATGTAAAACTTATTTGCCATTATATATTGGGGTTGTATTATACACTATGGGGTATTTTCGTAAAATATGTATGGTTGAAGTTACGAGAGTTCGGCGGTGACTCATATTTAAAACAAGTTGTGGGGTATAAACTGCTGATATAACTAAAAAGCACTGACTCATTTATTTTTCTATAATGTATATAGAAACGAATAAGACAAAATTCATTATCGTATTATAAATTTATACCGCTCTTATAACCTCTTTTAAGTATAAGTCACCGCCGATCTATCGTGATTTTGACTATATACATTATATTGTTCACTAAAATTGTTTTCAAATTTTGCTGTTATTTTTGTTTTCTATTTTCGAAATTTTTCTATTATTATAATTTTCTAATAAAAGACACTTTTATAATTTACGTAAATGAATTATATAAAATTTTCATTTTATTTACACAATTTTAGTAGATTTGTTATGTAATATTTACATTTCAGACGTATTATAAATGAAAAACAATTTTAACTTTAGATTTGAAAACAATATTTCTGAAGTGCAGCCAACATGCTAATAAACATAAAAATATCTTCGTATAATTAACATGTGATTTTTTAATAATGTTTTCGTATGTTGGCTACATTTTTAAAAGTTCCACAAAAAAAAAACACACGCGATATTACACAATACATTTAAAATCAGTCACAGAATTATATAATATGCTATTACCGTTATTTTAAAAAGATAAACAGGTTAAAGGATAACCTAAGCCTGATATCTCGGAAACATGACACTTTCAATTAATTTAGACAGCATGTTTTTAAGACGGTACAACTCATGAAATTATGATCTTACGTTCTATTTGAAATAATAATATTTACTAATAATAGATTTTTTTGAAATAGTGTTTTTATATATTTCTGTGACTGAAAATGAAAGTATTTTATTTGAAAGTCACTCAATTATATAATAATATATGTGTATCACGTCCACTTCGCTAGCGTCACTGGTATAACATGGCGTCGGTCGAATTCTGTGGGCCCCCTACCTGAGCGTTCGCCTCGGATCACCTCAACTTGGGCCCCCATGACACAACACACGAATGCATGACGACACGACTGCACATATTATATAGTAACAAAAAAATAACAAACAAATATATAATATTACTATGTATTAATAAATATATATAAATATCTATTATTTATATGCATTTGAATGTGAATTCCTAATCACTTAATAAATGCACACAATTAAAATACAAATATTACATTTATATGGGATTAGAAATTAGAAATGGGACCTATGATATGTTATTATCAAAACTATTAAATTCACAAGCAATATATTCAAATATTTGTTATTATTTTCAAGAATACTAAAGTATCACAGCGAGCTACTGTTTTAATTTTATGTTTTACTAATTTTAGTTTTAATAATCAATAATTGTCAATAATATACTTAATTTAACACAGATTTGACCGCGTGTCTATTTTATTAAATATCTAAATGTTGACGGAGATATAGCAATTAAAAATTTGAATTGTAGTTTTAGCGCTAGAAATGTCGGCCATTTGTATGACGTGAAATGCATTTTAACGTCAGTTATTTGTTGAGTAGGTCAGTGCTGTGGTAATGTTTTGCAGCTGTTGGTAGTCGAAATAATCATGTCAAGTCAAAGAATAATAAGTTTTTATTTTATTTAACCCTGCTAAGGCAGACATAATATTGAAATTTTATTGTTCCTCGAAATAGCTGTAAATAATATTTGATATTTTGATACATAAATACATATAGCAGAGATTTATGAGTTGTAAGGTTGGTAATACTTGTGAATGCATTTAATAATTAAAGAGACAAAATGACTTTTTTAATTGTTATTATCTCTTAACATATAAGGAGTTATTAAAAAGCAATTGAACATTTGAGGTTCTAGTAACCCACTTTATCAATATATAGTAGACTTTTATAAAAATTAAGACATAGGACACAAGCCCATTTTTATTTTCAAATCTTTATAAATGTAATATAAAAGTATTGTGTGTTCGCCATGTGCAAGGGACCAAAACATTTACAATTTTGCACATGGTTACTGATTTGTAGATTATTATTTTATTTATTTCTTATTAGGTGTAAGTTTATTTTGAAATTTGAATATTTATATACTTAATAGTATACCTTCACTTTCAGAGATGGCACTACTGGTATTTTTATTCAATATATAGATTTCCTAAGACATTTATGATCTGGAACAAAACCAGTAATGTAGCGCACCATGCGGATAAATCTAACACTAAAGAAGGTTGTTTTATACCTTAGAGTATTAGATTATTCTGTTTAATTGATTGGAACTTGGGACTTAACCCAATGCTAGACTTGTTTCTTATTACATTTTAAATACTGAGATCGTTAAAGTAAATTTATTTATTTATGTTTTACATACTATCAAAATAATTTAAATAAAACTTAAATATCTTTAACAAAAGTTTAGTTTCTAAATAATTTGACGCTGCGGTCGCGCACGCTCTCAGTTTAAAAAGTACAATAATAGGCAACAGCAGAGCCATCTCTTATTGAGGTCTGTAATTATTCAAATTTTTTTTTTATTAATTCATTAAAATATCGTGATAGGAATTATTTAAATTTTTCCAAATGTATTTTGTAAATAAACACATTCTTTTATAAAATAAAAATTTGGGTGAATGGGACAAAGACTTCTGCAGCTAATACTATCAAAAATAAAATTTTCGCTATTTATATAGAATCAGTAATCAAACTTTCCTACAACTCTTTGTAATTTATTTTATCTGCTCTAAACCAAAATTTTGCATCAGTTTTTAACATAAATTTATATGCGTAGTACTAACTATTTTCTTTTTTAATTTCTCGTCAAAATTTTATTTTTTTTTTTTTATTTTTGTCAGCTTATTTCCGCTACTAAGGTCCATCAACATCGTCCGAGAGCCTGAACTCCTACATCTGAAAAATTTACCCACTTAATTTTTACTTATTGTCAAAAATTTCATTTGAAAATTTTTCCTAAAAACAGAATATTTTATTTTATGCTCTACTATTATTTTTAAGAATTTATTTTAGAGATATATTTAATGAATTAATAATTTATTATTAATTAAGTATTTTTAAAAATAGGGACCAATTTTTAACTAAAATAATGTGCAGCGATTCTCAATCTTTATATTATATGATAAATTTAAATATTCAAAGATTCTCAATTTTTGTGAAATTATTAATGTATTTTTTTTGTAACATTATGATTTTGTCAATTTTAATCCACTCTAAAACTGATCTCTTATTCTCAAATTTATTTATTTTATTCACATTTTGAGAATCTTTAAAATAAATATTGCGACACTTTGACAATCACTTAATTTTTAGGTTAGTTTAATATATATTATTTATTAGAGTTAACGTAGCTTAGAATTTCTCTCTCGTAATATTTTATATTAAGGAGCATCACCACTGGTACACGATGTTTTTTGTTTCACTTACACTCATTGCAACAAACCAAGTCCCGACTTGTTGACACTTACTAATAACAAAAAACAACTATATACTAAAAAGAGAGAGAGAAAGAGATTCTATATCATATTAACTCTACAATGAAAATAAAATCTCAAGTCGCTTTAAAAATTACTGTACACTTTACAGTAAGGCACAAATTTTTCAAAACTAACATCCGTAAGTTATATAGATATAAATCTAGGTCTACGGATGTTGGTTCTTATATATATTTTATAATGCGCTTATCATTGATCGCACAAAACCTCAGACTGTGATTTTAAAATTAATTAATGATTTTTATGTAATCATTAAAAAACATAAGCACAATTATTTTAAAATTAACTAGTATAAATTAAACATTTTTGGCTTTTTTTATAAATAAGTTTTAAAGTGACCCCCTCATGTACTTAATAGATTTCAGGGTGTAACTTAGAAGCGAATTTTTGAAAATTAGAATTATTGAATCGAGCCTCTCTATTTAGAAAAAGAACAAAATTATAACTGTGACAAAAATTCTTCACTAAATACTTCTTAAATATTTTTATTATAGTTATACCATTTTAAACCTCACTGCAAAATTTTTCGTTTTGAAAAATGCATAGATTTTTTTTTAATTGGGTCACTTTAAACATATACGCTCAAATATTAATTTTAATCTATTTTATATAACTCGCACAATAATCTGCCTAATGTAAGGTATTGGTGCACTCGTTTAGATAATATAGACTCAAAATTTCGTAGAAGCGCCCCCTTCAGAAGCAAAATTTAGCGAGAAATTTTCTATACGTTTAAAAATGGAAAACATATACATATTTTGCTCAATTTCAATGTTGCAACCATACCTTACATATTATTACTATAAGGAAAAATTTTGAACAATTTTACTTGTCAAATTTAAATGTACTTACCTTATTATATATTATTTTTATAAAAATTTACTTTGTATTATATTATATATACATAAATATTTAAAAAGAATCAGCTTGTAATTTAAAATGTAATTATAAATTATATATTCTTAAAAAAAAATTTTGGAAAAAGAAAACAAAATCCAAATTTCTTATTGTCTCAATATTTTTATATAATTAATATCTTTCGTGAACTTAACATTTATATATAGGTAATAATAATTAATATTAATAACTTATAAAAAATGTGTAGCTGCCGCCTATATGTAAATGTTTATATATTTTGATTTGCATGATTGTTTGTCTTTTTTATTTAATCGGTTTTTGTAGCATTTTGTTGATAATTTATTACTGATTAAAGCACAATTTTGTATAACCCATTTCAAATTTAGAATTTAGAAAAAGAAAAATTAGAATGCACTTTTATTTTTCTAGTTTTAAATTCATTATTAAATATTACTCGTGTAGAGATGCTACGACACCATAAATTGTACAAAATTTTTAAATGAAACTATAAATATTTGGTTTGAAACTTTACTTATTCAAGTTGACAACCTTTCTAAACGATTTTTAGTTTGAAGCCTGTCTAATTTTTAACGGTCAGGTTTGGTTCAGTATTACATAATAAAAACTTTGTTTTACCGGCGAGTTAAAAACCTGCAAATATAAATCCTTGTAATCACAAAAACTTCTTAATGTAAATAACATTTTTAGTAACAGAGTTAAAAAGTATATGGCACCGTTGTAGAAGAATTATCCTAGCATGTATATGTTATTGTAGCAAATTTTTCATTTTCCAAGTTTATTTTTCACAATAAGTTTTGTACAAAAATGTAAATTTCACTTCAATATATTTCGAAATTAATAATTTTAACAAAAATTTAATTTCTGTTAAAAAATAAAGTAAAATTTTTAACTAAAAGATTAATTTTCTATAATATGTAAATATAACTCTCCAATTTTTTAGGAAAATTCATCCATTCTTTAAGTTTTCCTATTTTACTTTTTTTAAAAGCTGGCCCTTCTATTTTTAGATCATTTTGCTTGTTGATTGCAATAGTGACAAATTTTTTAAATGCTGCCCAATTCAATTCAATTTGTTTTTTTTTTATTTTTTTAAATTCTGCATCAGAAAATTTAGATCAAATTATTCTGAATATTATAGAGACTTAAAAAGACTTTCAAGTATAATTCGTCCCACAAAGAGTTGACTAGATACAATACAAATTTTTCCATTTTTTTCCCGCTGTATCTAGCAACCCCGATTACAAACCTAGCGAAATTTTCGAATAGTCATTTCTCTTATTTTCCATTTATTGAATTATGTCTCGTTGTAATCAGCTAGCATGTATAAAACTGTATAGACACCATAGCAGCCAAAATTGTAAAAAGCTTGAAATTTTGAAATTATATCTCACAAATATTCCAACGATTTATGAATTATTTAAAAAATAATATTATCGTTAAAAATATCACAATAAGAAAATATAAACTGTAATAAAATAAGGCTCTTTTAAGTAATTTTTTTTATATAAGCACATTTAATACACAAAACGTTCAAATGAAACCCTTGAAAAAACTGAATAAAATGTAGCATGTATGTAAAAATGTTATATAAATAATATGTAAAATATTAGTAGGTTTCCATACGTAAATTTAACATTCATATTGTGACTAATGTCTCTCTACAATACAGTTTTATACGTATGTCTCATTATTTATGTTAAATATCAAATAGTTTTTTATTTTGTTTTATTTTCATATTAAAATCTTATTTATCCTAATTTTTTTTTTCCTTTCTGAACCACGCAGACCTGTTCATGCGTTAGGAGAGCTATCAAGGTGTAAGTAGAAACCAGTCAAGAAATAAAAAAAATATAGTTGGTATTGTAAGTAAGAATACCAACTATACAAATAACACACTAATATAACTAACGTATTTATATATTTGTTACCGTATCAGTTTTTATTTTTTTACGCACTTTTATGTTGTTATGTTTTTTAAAAGTCTTCTATATATAATAGTTGGATGGGCCATTTGTAAGTTTCTTTTTGAAACTGCTATTAAATCTACATTGTTGAATATTTTTAAATGATTTTTCGTTTTGTTCGAGAGAGTACACCTTGCGATATTTTATGGAAAACCATTCCAGCTAAATAGCTGCCTTGTTTAGCCTGGCAACAGCCGTTTATCTTAACCTATTTTTACAACACTTAGGCCCTCCGCACACGACGCGACTGGTTGCAAACCTTAGCCCGAAGCGAATGTGATTACAACTGTTGTTAGTGAGAGATCGAACGTGTATGCGAGTGAAATAAAACACGAGAAAAAGCATACGAGTCGGCTGATTACAAACTAAACGCGAAACGAAGTTTTCTAACTTCTAAACGAAGTGACTCTATAGAATTTTTAACAATAGCAAAACAAGAGATTATATTGTGTTATATTTGATTGTATGTATGTATTTAAATACTTTTCAATAGTATTTGTAAACATCTCTGTTGATGAAACCAACAATGTCCTGCGACCGAGAAATATAGTCGCTGAATATATGCTCAAAACCAGTTTAGTTACGTTCGTGTCGTGTGTTTTATCTCACTCGTAACAACGTTCGTTCTTTTACTAATAATACAGTGTAATCACATTCGGTTCGGCAAGATTCGTGGCTAAGTTTTGCAACTAGTCGCCTCGTATGCGGACGCCCTTACACATTCAAATATTTAAAATCTGAACACGAGCACGAGCAACAACGAGGTACCGTTCACGCATGCGCTGACAACTATGACATTAAAACATAACCTACAATGTTTCAGTGTGAGCGTATCAGAACGTTTATTACCAATAATTAATAATTTTTGCAAAGTATTTATGTTATAGTAAATAAGTAACTGTAATAACTTAACTTTTAGTTTATTTAAATGAATGTGTCAAAAGTTTAAGTGATTGATACGGTATTGAATATTTGCCGTATCTTAAAAACAAGTTTGGACAGGTGTCGCCGAATAATCTGTCGCCGAATAATTTGTTGTCATATTTATTGTGAAGTGACCTAGTGACATAAGTACACGAGATCTATTTTGACCTATTATTGTGCCATTGATATCTTGAAGACTTTTAGTTTGCATAACTTTTGCATGTTGTGCAATCATTATTCGTAGACCAGCATGTTTTTTATATATTTTTGTAGTTTTATATTTTCTGCTTGTTTCTTTGTATTTGTATCTTTGACAGCTATAGCTTTTAGATCGCAATCAATATTTGATTAGTAAATGATCATCGTATTATAAAAGAAAAAGGTTTATAACCTAAAAAAAATGGCAGAAAATGAAAATATTTTCTATGTCGCACAAGTAAGTCAGCTACAAGGCTTGTGGGGCCCTCGCACTTTTTTTTACAGATTGACTGAAACTGCTCGATTGTTGAAAAATGTAAGAAGTGTCTTCTTCAGTCGGAGGTCTAATACGAGGGTAAATATGGAAGTGGAACTTTCGCGTAAGTAATTTACAAAAAATTATCTTTTTTTTTTTATTTAGAGACATATTTTTGTTAAATTTTTAATATTATTGTAGATTTAAATAGTTATTAGTTATTTTTATACGATCCTCACTGAAAACAAAACTAAAATTATTAGCAATGTAGAACTTTTGAAATCAACACTCTATGACTACAATATATTATTTGACATTCTGTATTATTAATTACATTTGACTTGTGTATTTCCTTATTGAATTTTGGTGATATAGGTTAGAATAGCTAACAAAATGGGCTTGTGAATCACATCTTAATTTCAATATATATATACTAGAGTTTACCCCCCATCGCAAGCGACGACTGTCTTTTGTGTATGAATTTAATTTCATTTCATTTTCAAATTGAAATATTTAACTCGTTCCATATTTATTTTCCTGACTAATAAAATATGTTTTTTTCAATTTGTTCATTATTTGACCAACTTTTTTTCAAAATTTGGTAATTTTTTTTTCGATTTGTAAATTAGGTACCAAAGTTAGCCCATGTACAAAATTTTAACTTTTTAGCACAATTTTTACCCTCGGCTAAAACCGCCCCTGAGCCCCCAAATAAAATTTTTGAATTTTGAATTTTTTCTTTTTAATATCATATTCAATTATTACACCATCCAAAATTTTAGTTTTCTCTACCGGGCCCTCTAATTTTCTCAACGTCCCCCTTTTTAATTTTTTAGTTTTCAATTTTCAAAAAAATTTCTTTTCTACGAAATAGACAACTTTCAGCCATACAAAATTCGAACCAAACATATAAGAAAATAAACATACACTTGGAACATTGTGCAAATATTTGTTTTCCAAAAATTATATTTTAATTTTCTGAAATTTAGATAGAATTTTAGAAACCCCACTTGAAATTTATGTGACTTTTTAATTTTCAAATTTGAATACTACTATTTTTTTTTCGTAAATCGTAAAAGTTAGACCCGCACTGCTCGCATGAAACGCGTTGACTTTATTGAATCAAACGTGGAAGAGGCGGGAAGCGGAAGGGAAGGTGTGTGCAGCGACAGCTACGAACCTCCTGTAACAACAACTGATATCGGCTTACATTGCAAGGATTCCACTTCGAGGCAATCTCGAGGCACTGCATATATCTCCCTCCCGCTTCCCTTCTCTTCCACGTTTTATCCAATAAATACAATGCGAGCAGTGCGAACTTGTGAACGCTTATTTTTATACCTATACTTAATTTTAATATACAACATTAAAATTAGTTTCTTAATTAAACATCTTACCATATTCACAAATGCATTTCTTAGATTGTCTGCAGCAAATCGACTCAGTATCTAGTTCAGAAGTAAACCTTACATTTGTAACCTGCATACTATCATCCTTATTTTATATTTATTTTTAGTTTAGTATATACTTAGTAAGAAAAAAATTATGTCTCTAAATAAAATGTAATTTTATAACTGTTGTCTCACTCTAACACATTAGTTCAGCTATTTAACGCTAGAGCACGCCCGCCGCCAATTAAACCATTTTTATTATGCACATATAACATATTTTTTATTAATATATTTTTTTTAAAGCTTTACTTTCATTTATTATTAACTTTAGTAGATTTTTAATAAATAATAAAACTAAAATCATTAACACACAATAACACAAGTAATTACAGAGTGTATTTATTCTAATAATTAATATATTTTTTAATAATTAACACATTTTCTAATTAACCGAAAATCTAAATTACTAATTTAAGAATAAAAATGAAACAAACTTATGTGTACATACTGTTGTTGGAAAGAGAGAAGTATATATATAAAATATATATAAGTTTGTTTAAATTTTCTTTTGTGAAATTTATTTATTAATCAGGCGGGAATATTTAAAATTTAAAGAAAAAATGTGTTTTTTTATTTAAAATTATATTTTGAAATATGTTATTTAATTATTTATATAATTGTTTTATCTTCCAATAGATGGCTTCGCATTTTCACAAGAGGAAGGAGGCGCCGTTACACAAGCGGATGTTATCAGAGCGTACGATACAAACCTGCCAAAACCGGAAGGGATGTAAATCCAAATCGAATACAATGTATTTCCGGTATAGCTTTATCGAGTTCTTATATGTTTATATGTTTTATAGTCAAATTATAAATAAACATATATATTCTATTTAAAATAGTAATAGAAATAGTAGAATTAGATTCAGAAATAAAATTAAAACAGTGAGTGGGAATGATACTTAAGACACTCGTTAAGTGTAGGTTGAACCAGCTAGGGTATTTGCATTTGAGATTTAGGTTCAACCATGTTCTAGCAAGGAGAGAAATTAAATCAATACACCATAGATAGATCTCTTTGAAAATGTATCAGGTGGCTCCAAATAAACATATTTTACATTTTTTTAATTGAATTTTTTATTCTAATTCTACTATTTTTCAATATTTACATATATTAATGTGTCGGTGTAAAATATATTTAAAAAAAAAAGTAAAATATTAGCCAATATTATGTAGTTATAAAATTATTTAAGCACTATGTAAAATTTTGTGCCCTGAAAATGTATTCAGGGCACATATATGTTTAAATGTGTGGTCTAAAATATTTGATCTATTGATTTATACTCGCCTGATATTCATTTATATTTTTTTGAGTCATATATTATACTAGTATTTTATAATTCATAATATTATTTAATTATAAAGATAATTAATACAATGTGATTAATTTTACAGCATTTAATTTATGCATGTCATTAAATAAGTTCAATTTACTTTTATTTTTAAGGTAGTTGTATCGTGGAATGACTTTTCAAAGGATTTTAATAAAACTTCATTTAATTGCTATTTAATTAATTATAAGACATATTGACCTCAGGTCGATTAAAATTTACCACTCCATTATTGAGAAAAACGATATTAAAGTTTTGTTATTTTAACACAGGCTCTTATGGGAAATAGTAATTTCAATGTTATTTTTATCGAATAAAATAAAAACGATTCAAAGGAATTCAATAAAAATTTAATATATTATAGAAACAGTAGTTATTAATCACATAAAAAAAAATGGAAATTATTGTCCACGCCATTACAGAAATAAAATTTTGTAAACATTGAAAATTTTTATAAAATCAAGAAATGACTGTGTATGTGTATGTACGTGTAGATACTATTTACATGTAGTGAGAACAGTGAGACTGTACTTTCACAAAAGTTTTTAACGAGACTATTTGACACTAACGTTTCAGCTACATTATAATTTTAGGTTGCTGAGTTATACTTTTGAGCATGACTATCACGATACAACTACCTTAAGTATTTTATTGTAATATTGTTGTTAAAGTAAGAAATCATATTTATTTTTCGTTTTATATCACGACATTATATTGAAACATTATGGGTCGAGGCAACAGCTGCTATAGCTTTGACATTTAATTCTGCATCTCTTTTACACTTCTCTTCTTTAACAGTGATGGTAAAGGTTGGCAAATGGTAATGAGGAAGAAGGTGAAAATTTGTTGTAAATATAAATTAAATGCTGTATAAATTCTTCATCAAACAATGCAGGGCGGAGAAGGTAATTTGAATAAAAAGAATAATAAATCTTATGAACATTTTCTATATTTCTTACATAATAGTAATTTTTTCAATGAAATAATAAAATTTTCAACTATAGAAATTAAATTATTAATATTATATTCTATTAAAAAGAATATTAAAAAAAAATTAAATAAAAACATATATTTTCAGAATGCTTTTAGGTAAAAAATACTTCTAATAGATTATTTTTTTATTGCTTAGTAGTATTTTAGGTTAAAAATGATTGATTATTTTATTTTGAATTATTGAACTTATAAAATTTAGAATTATGTAAAACTCATTCTTTTACTGGAACAGAAAATGTGTTGCAAAAACAATCTGGACTTTAATTATAATAAATCTACAAATATATTTAAAAGAAATTGTCGAACAAGCATAGAATTAGGTTATTTTATCTAGTCAGTTAAAAATATATAAATGTATTACTTAAATTATTTTTATTCGTATCTATAAATATTTTATAGTCCTTTATTTATTGATATAGGTTCCTAATCAGGTACAATATATAATAGTGCCACATTATTTGTGTTAAAAATAATATAAATCTATATTTAAAGTCAAAAATTTATGTTAAAATAAATATCCTAATAGAAATTTAGAGGCCACTGTTACAAATATCAAAACTAAAAAGCATTTTTTAATAATTATTAAAATATCTTGGGGTCTGTGACGATAATCAATCGATTTTGTCTAGATTTAGAGGCTCTTATTTTAAATAAGGATTTGTTGCCAAAAATAAACAAAAACCCTCTTAATTTAGTTGTCAAATATAAAATTGTGCAGGAATTTACAACATTATTTACCGTCAAAAATGTTTCTTAACGCCAAATTTTTAATTAATAATATGGCGATTACAATTATATATAATTAATGATCTTAATATAATAAACACAGTTATTTTAATACACTGAATAATTAGATGATTAAATAATTCACATCAGGGTTTGCTAAATGGTTAAGGATAAATGATTATTTTTTTGAAACTTTCTCGGCACTGATTGTTCAGCACTAATATATGTGGTGGTACATCACAATAATAAAGTTCATTTAATCTTAAGACTTTTATATGATTTCTAACTGGGTAAAAATTACAATACCTCAGCAACCAAACTTTGATCGGTAGATAGTGAGAGAAAAATCCAAATCATTTCTCAGAGTATAGAACTCTCTTTTAGGCGAAAATCAGTCATTTCATTCTATATGAAATTTCACCGCTGTAAAAGTGAGATATACATTTTTAATTTAAATTTTTCTGTCACTTCTGATGGTTCATGTCTTCGATTATAAATGAGTATGAAGTGTCGATACTAATAAAGCATCTATGTACTAAATACAAGATGTGTGTTCGAATCACTTCCAGTAAGACATTTTATTACTTATTAATATTGAAATATGAACGAAAACCTTTGATTGTATCATAAAATTACGAAGCTGAACAATGTATAGTTCAATTTTGTTGAACCTGACAGGAAGGTACTGTTCAGAAATTTTACAAAAGTCTTATATAACATTAATTACAACTAAAATATAAACATTATAATTAAATGACTGCTTTAATTGTTCATTAGAAATAAATATATTTTAGAATACATTTGTTGACTTTCCCACTAAACTAATGTAATATTTTTACCTCACTTTGCCATATTATTGTAATAATACTATTTTAGTTTCATAGCATGTAGCATTATTTAATTTTGCATTGAAAGTTTTATTTATTTTAGAAATTGTAATAAAAGTTCTAATGTTTTCGAAAAAATAACAAAATAGGTTACAAAACCTTATATATTAAGTAAAGCAGGTCACTTTTGTTACGTCAGGTAAACCTTAAATACACGTAACTGTGTTTAGTGGAAACTGCGCAAAAATAATTGATTTTATATTTCGACAACATTACATTAATACCATTTTATTTAGTAAGGTTTTAACCTAAAATGTAAGTGTCTTAGCTTGTGAATTATAAAGAAATAATATTATATTAAATACAATAATTTATATTAAAGAAAGATAGTAATTATTACAAAATAATGTATATTACTGAAGTATGACGTATAATTTCACAAGTTCGAAATTGCATTTAAGGTTAAAATCTTAAATTAAAACTAAAAACAGTGAGTGGGAATAGGGCTTTACGGTATATCTTTCCAAATTACATAAATATATTTTAATTATCTATTTTTACCGTAAACGGAAACTATTGATAGATTGAGAGTAATACAGAATATCAATCATAACTTGATGATAATATTTACCTCATACTATTTCTAAAATATATTTATTTCATAATATTTATCAAACTGACCAAAAAAAGTGCATGAAATAAATTTTGGTGTTGGTAAATTTTTTGTTAGATGTATCTAAATATCTACACGTAAATAAACGTAAAATAAATATTCTAACTAACGGTGGATCTTGTATGTCTAAATCATGAATCGCATGATGCATTGTAAAAAGTATCGAGATGCTGTAATATCGGTTCGTTTCCTGGTTATAGGTAAAAAAAATAGCCAATCCCGAAACCTCTTTTAAAAAAGGTATCCACAGGTTCGCATCAAACTAGGAAGATAAGAGAAGCGGGTTGGAAAGCGTCTTTTGAGACAACAATGATTAGCTACCTAAATAAGAGTTTCTCTGATACCACAATGGGCTTGTGTCCTCATTTTTTAGTGATCGATTTTTCAATTGTTGATTAAAATTGATGTTCATAAATGTGTATTGGCGTGTCTATTTTATTAAATATAAATAACTAAATGTTGGAGATATAGCAATTAAAAATTTGAATTGTAGTTTTAGCGCTAGAAATGGTCGGCCATATTTGTGTGACATTAAATGCATTTTAACGTCAGTTATTTGTTGAGTAGGTCAGTGCTGTGGTAATGTTTTATAGCTCTTGGTAGTCGAAATAATCAAGTCAAGTCAAAGAATAAGAAGCTTTTATTTTATTTAACACTGTTACGGCAGACATAATATTGAATTTTATTGTTCCTTGAAATAGCTGTAAATAATATTTGATATTTTGGTATATAAATATATATAGCAGAGATTTATGAGCTGTAAGGTTGGCAGCGGTTGTGATGTCACATGCATTTGAAATGTGTACATCGTTGAATCCATTTAATAATTAAAGGGAAAATGACTTTTTTAATTGTTAATATCTCCTAACATATAATTGAACATTTGAAGTTCTAGTAACCAACTTTATCAATACATAGTACACTTTTATAGAAATTAAGACATAGGACATAAGCCCATTTATGACTAACTACAGAGATATCACTATTATATAGTTTCATATGATAAATTCAATGCGTTTAATACGAACCTGCGGACGCTTAACTTAAAATGTTTGATTATCAATTTCAAAGTTATGAAATAAATGTCTGACCTAATTTTAAAGTCAAAGTACCTACTCGTATATACTGAAAATAGAAGAATGATAAAAGCGCTAATTCATTAAACATAATTAAAATTATTGTTAATTTATTGATATAGATAATAAATGGTATGTTATGTCAAGAATATTTGTGTTAAGACCATTTAACTCATGTCCCAGTTATCTTCTTTTTCCTTACACACACTACCTACAATATTGCAACTTATTGACGAATAATACAACTGAGCTTGCATTTCGTAAAGCATTTCATTGTTGTTTTCTTTATTAGT
The DNA here is from genome assembly GCA_963678705.1 of Panorpa germanica. NCBI lineage: Eukaryota > Metazoa > Arthropoda > Insecta > Mecoptera > Panorpidae > Panorpa > Panorpa germanica. Next base: position 5,724,817 of record OY783219.1, read on the forward strand.
GATTTAAAGTTGTTAAAAAATTACAACCCAGTAAACAATTGGGTGAAGTGTCCAATTTGGACTATTTGCACTATTGGACTTCAGTTATAATTCGCATCAACTATATCTTCATTTGTATTTCGACAGGTGGAGAGGTTTCACCATTTGTAGTCGATAAAATAGACATTTCATATGAACGACTGAACTGTAAATGAACTTTTTATGACAAAGAAATCGTACGCATCTTCAATACGATGTCAAAGTGAGTGCAAAATATTTACTTTTAACTAAATTATGAAAATACAACTTTTACTATACTATTATTTTCATTGGGAGTGTTCTTTGTACATAATTATTGAAGTATAATTGAATTCATTCTTTTAATTATTATGAATAAGGAGTAATAACTACATATTATATTTAAAATGTATTAATTAGCGAATGAAAATAGAGATTTGAATATTTAACAATGTATCACCTATTAACAAGAAGCGGAACTAACAAATTAGATGGTTCGCAACATGAATAATGGTTATAATATTAGCTATTTATTTAAAACTGATTTTAAATTCAGATATACCAAGTGTTTTAAAAGTAGCTGCAAGATATAAAGTATCAATTTATCTTAAAACTAAAGATTATTTTATTATACCCAGAAAGGTATAATAATGTCACACTTATATTAATTTTAGTTTTACATTTAGATGTTTTACTAGTAAAAGATAAAGGATTTATTTCTATTATTAGACTTTTCCAAAACTAAAATTTTATAATTTAATTTCATCCAATAATGAAATACTTAATCCCAGATTACACTTGAGAATTACAAGTTCCAATTATTACATTTTTCTGAAAAAATTAAATCAAAAAAGATATTTAATTCATAAGTGTTGCATGTATTAGAAATTTCGAATTTTCAATTTTATAACAAATCATATATATACTAATTTCATATAATTTCATTAACAGGTATAACATTTAATTTCTATTTATAAATTAATTTATGTTCTAGGTCCATTGTTGAAGATGCTGCTTTCAGAATGCTGTCTTAGTGTGGAAGATCTGGATCTGGAAAACAAAATCTTGTTGTAATATTTGTAAGTATGTAATGAAGAAGTTATTTTGAATGGATTTCACTTACCTTAGCATTGCGTTGTGTTTAGTCCCGTTACATTTGTATTTCTTAAAGTATGTTGTGCCCCTAGGAGCCCCCTGTCTTCTATGTTGGTCTAGTTTCTTCCGAGTCCAGTTATTGACAACTTGTAAAGTCCTAAAAAATACAAATTTAGTTGTGATATTTTGTAATCATAGAGTAATGAAGTTATTTTGTAAAGATGGTGACTTACCTGAAGGTACATTTGTGAAGGTACCTGTTGTTCCTTATTAGTTACAGATTAGCAAGATGGTTCCAGCTGCCATTAGTACGGCGAAGACCAATACTTTGCACAACTGCAGGATGGATGCTCCTGACACACTCCCGTCGGCCCCGCCTTCTCCTCCACTTGCACCGGGTGATCCGGTGGATTCGACGGTAGGGCCGAAACCGGCCCTGCAAAAGTAATGCTCGATTTCGTCAGACACAAGCTTCTTAACATTAGTGCCACCGACTTCCTGGCCATCGTCGCTGCACCTGCATTTGCAGGCTGCGACTCCTCCGCGATGTTCCGCATTAATATCTGTATTAGCGGCTGCAGCAAACGTTGTCTTAAGATTGGGGCAGCAAGGCTTATCACCGTTCAACCCGCAGCTTGTATCTTTCAAGTCATCTACTTCAATTGCTGGTTCTCCAGCACCTTCACTCTTATCCCAACTAATTCCAATCACTACCACTAAGAGCAAAGCAGCTTCACTTTTAAAAACTATCATCTTAATACGTCCTAATTATCTCCTCCTTATCTGAAACAAAAGTATTTCCATTAATTCACTAAAACTAAATCCTATTTACATTTTCAAACAAATCAAGAAAAACCAAAACTGCAAAATAATTAAAACTCACCTGAATTTATTACCACCTAATAGTTTCCTAAAAAAATGTACAAAATAAAATTTTCTAAAATATTTAAAAAATTACATCGTTGAAAATGTTTTGAGCAGTCCAAGTAAAAAATCAAATAATATTTTGTTTCAACATTTGTTGTAGGTATATGGATTACAACAATGAGAATAAATTGACCAATCAAAAGTGTTTAAATTATTAACTCATTGTTGATTGGTGGACAACTATAATTCAAATAAAGAGCAATAAAACAAATCGAAATGCTTTTGTGTTAATAATTTAGAAAACAGATGGCAGTACTAACACAAAATAATTTTATGCGTTTTAAATTAAGAAAATTTATGATTTTCTCGAATAATAAGAAAATGCTATGCTTTGTTTTAACATAAATATTTGTGTTAGGCGAATTAACTCATGTCCCAGTGCATCTTCTACTCAAAATTAAAATTTTATTTATTTCCTTTTCGTAATGTACATGCATTTAAAGTACACACACAATTTTGTCATCTCGACAAAGACTAGTCCCGTTTAATCCTGTTGACAGCAAGCTATTAATTAATTGCTTTTAAACATGATTACATGATACACGATCATCAGCCATTTCCACAGGATGTTGCTGAAGTGCAATATTGTTGTCTAATAGGAACCATGTATCAAAATGGACTCATGAGAACTTTGAAAGATTTTAACTGTAGACTTATTATATTGTAGTTGTTGTTTTTATTATGTCTTTGATTATAGCTTACAGATAAAAAGATCTTTCTAGGTTTTAATAATTCATTTCTATAGTTTTTTTTGAGATTTTGTAGTTTTTGTACTCGTCTTTGATTCACGTAGTCACCATGATCTGTGGTGGCCATGTTGGTTAGTAAATGAATGGCCGCCAAATGGCCGTTTTATCTAAATTTAATGAGGTGATTTACTAATTTGATTAATTAATATCATTATTGTATTAATAAATCAAATTCGTAAAGTGTGCAAGTGTTCGAATATATTTTCTGTCATGTTTCAATCGGAGAATTTTAGCAGGAGGTACGGTTATGTCTTATTTCTACTTGTAATATTATATGAGTTTGTTTCTCTACATTGACAGGCTATAATTATTAATTAATAGATTGTGTAATGAGCTATATATAAATCTTGGTTCATTAATCATTATTATTTCTTAATTAAAATTGTCTGTGTTGGATGTTGACATTTGTTTTCTTCTTGTTGCAGCTGCAAGAACTCCAGCAGCTACTGGAACACTCCGAGGCGTTGATACAATGGACATGACGTCATTGTTTTAAAGGTTATGCCTACTTATGACATTTCGCTGTTAACTTCGCCACTACGCATGGATTATTACTTTCCAAGTAAGTTTATAGTTTGAATGATATTTTATCTGTTTAGTTTTCATTAAGTATCGGTGACTTTGATTCTTGCTGAATTCAATTTTCACATTATAATGGGGTTGTGAACTCTTTGTTAGGGGTTGCTTGTTTGTTTTCGATTAAAATATCCAAAAGTTATAGCTATATCAAATTTGAATTTCAGTTTTGCCGCCTTGTTTTATTTATGCATAAGACGTGCCAATAGAAATAAGTAATCGAGAAAAAATGACTTCTTTAATTGTTAATATCTCTTAAAAGTATAGGAGTATATTACAAATGGCGGATATACGTTATTGCTATATTACGTTTTTGTTATTAAATTAAAGTTTTTGTAGAGAACGGGCAGTGTTTGTCTTAAGATATGTGTCTTACATACTTCCTTACTGTTACGTTGAATCTATATTCTATTTAGGCTTCCAGAAGTACCTCCTCATAGGTAAAGTGTTACCTAGTAAATATTAAAGTGGAAACTTCCTCTCATGATAAATTAAAGTAGTCTATTGTAATGTGAGAGGGCCTTATAAGTAAATATACGTCTTAAGATCTTGATTACTCGCTTTATACAACGATGGAATGCAGTTAAATTAGAAAAAGCTAGAGAAAATATAGCATATCCTTATTTATTACCTAAAAGTTATCAAAACATCGTCGTACATGAAGGCGCTTTGAATTTACCATTGAAAAGAGTAACTTGCCAAGTAAGTGCATCAAAATAAATACACGTTTTGAAGTTTTAAGAAGTATTTTTCAATGTAACATTTATTTTAGGTTCTTAGAAGTGTTAGTAGTTGGAATTGTGGCTTTTTGGAATTGGATTGCATCGAGCAGAGCATCCATGAAGCTTACGTCGAAACAATTACACGAGCACAACATTATATCTATATCGAAAATCAATTCTTCATCACACTAGATATGGGAAATACGGCTGTAAAGAATCAAATTGGAGAAAACTTATTTAAACGAATCATGAGAGCTCACAGGTAAATATAAATTAATAATTTCATTTAAAATGATTTTATTATATTATTATATTATGTAATGAATCATATTTAAAATTTAAGGGAGAAAGCTGTGTTCAGGGTGTTTGTGGTCATGCCGTTATTGCCAGGATTTGAAGGAGAGGTCGGCGGGCCCACTGGGACTTCCTTACACGCCATTACACACTGGAATTATGCATCTATATCTAGGTATTGTAAATGATTGATTTGTTGATCACTCTCTGTTTGTGTTTAACCATTAATTGCTGTTTTCTTTTATAGAGGTAAAAGTGCAATACTGAATCGCTTAAAAGAAGCCGGAATTCAACACCCTGGGGATTACATATCCTTCCACGGGTTGAGAACTCACTCGGTGCTAAATGGGGAACCAGTTACTGAACTCATCTATGTTCACTCTGAACTTTTAATAGCCGACGATCGAGTTGTTATTTGCGGATCCGCTAATATCAACGATCGATCATTAATTGGAAAACGAGATTCAGAAATCGCAGTTCTGATTCAAGATGAAGCCTTCGAAGAAGGTTGTATGAATGGAGAAGTGTTTCCTTCAGGACTTTATGCTGGTTCTCTGAGAAAATATTTATTTAGGGAGCATTTAGGTTAGTCGTCAACAGACATGTTTTATTTTTAAAGACGATGGAAGTAAATAAGATTTTTTCTTGGTTTTTAGGATTGTTGGACTCACCGTCTTACACCGAATTGAATGATCCGGTTATCGACTCCTTTTGGCATGATGTTTGGCGCAGAACTTCCAGGGACAATACAGAGATATATGAATCTGTATTTCGCTGTATTCCAACAGACAGTGTGGCTTCTTTTGCGGCGTTGCGTAAATATCAAGAAGAGGTTCCTATGAGCAAAACGGAGCCTGCTAGGTCTTTGCAAATTTGTTCACAAAGTATTCAGGTAAGGGAGAAATATTTGTACCGCTTTTTTATGAAATTTTAACTTCTAGGGAAATCTTGTGGATTTACCATTACATTTTTTGCTGAACGAATGTCTTTCTCCACCCAGTACTTCCAAAGAAGGCATGATGCCCACATCGCTATGGACGTAACAATTATTCCAAATTTTATTGTTTTATATTTTTAACAATTGGTTACAAAAAGTTTTATTTTAAACCTCTCTTTAGTTAGTTAATTGTAAATAGCTGTTACATTTTTTACATTTTTATATTAAAAACAAATATTTTTACTCGTCGTTAATCCTATTTATTAACAAATTTTTATTTAAGATATAATTAATAGATTTAGTTAAATGGAGTTATATAGATAAATATATATATAAATGAGAAAGTGTGGTATGTGGAAGAAGGGATCATTTTGCCAAAAAACAAACTAGTTGTAAATATATATTTTTATGATGTTTTTAAGATGAAAGCAAAAATTATCAGAATGTTTTTAGGGGGTACTTAAATTCATTTATTTCTTATTTAATTGATTTATAAAGGTGCCTTGACATTTAAATTGTTCAAAATTAATTTTAATTATAATACAATGTTCTTAAACGATAGCGTCTAATATTCCACAATTATTACGTTGATCTGTGTTATAATTGATGATTGTTTAAATTATAAGAATATATGTTTATTATATATAAACATTTATTACGTGCTCTGATCAATTCAAGAGAATATAAGAAATATAATATATTAAAATTTTAATAAATTATGTTGTTATTTATATTTGTTTTACTATTTATTAAACAGCAACATTTTACTAAAATTTATTAAGTTTATTAGTTTAAAAGTTCGTGCATAAAATATAAAATTTGGTTTCCAGATTGTATTGTATTGATAAAGGGCTACCCACTAAACAAAAAACGTAATCTGATGTAATAATAATTACATCACGTTACGTTTTATTATTTATTGAAGTTTAACATCATTCTGTTCTATTGTTAATTTTAATATTTAATTTTTATAGCACACATATAATTAGTAGAGAAAATTACTATAGAAATGTATGTTAAAAGTGTTGGTTGTTAAAAAGAGATGGCGCTGAAACTCACCACATTTTTCAATGTCGGTATCTAACTTATTCTAAAGCTGCTAAAATAAATATTAGATGGCTCCACTGTTTTGCAATTTTAATTTACCCAAGTTCTAAATTCTAAATGACTTTTAACAAATGGTCGACATCTTTATTAATCACTTTTTCTTGTGAATAAGTTTTATTAATTATTTTATTGTTAAATTGTGCTAATTATATGTTTAAAGACTTTTCAACAGGTTGGTTAAACATTATTAGTGATCGTTTATAAATAAAATATTACCAGAAGTAAATTACTAGAAATTTATGATCTCGAGATGTTCCTAACCTAATTCCTATTAAAGTATACAAATTCATTTTATATAACACTAATTATATATATTTATTGATTTCAGAACTGTTTCATTTTTCGTGCCTTCCTTCACTTTTTTGGGGACCTGCAGCAATGTGCCATTAATTACGAGTTGAGAAATTCTTTGATGCAGCCAAATCAGTAAAATGTCCACAGGGAGAAAAATGTAAGTTTACTTTCATTTAGCAGTTTGCAATGTTAAGAACTTGTATTATGTTTACTGACAAAACTGTCTGTAGTTAGTTCTGTCTTTGTCTAAGTAAATAAAGACAGTTTTACCTGTAGTGTGCGCTCTGCTTTATAAAGAACTTTCGTATATGTTTTTTTTATATGAAGGGGATATGAGGAAAGTAATATTACTTATTAGGGTGTTTGTGAAAACACATTTTATGTTTATTTTTCATAACATTTAATTAATTTGTTTTATCATTTACTTCTAGGTATTGCAAGACTTCGCTGTTAACTTCGACATCATCTCCAGAGAGCTGATTACGTGGTGCAAATCCCGCATGATGCTGTGGTGCAGAGCGTCAACCAGTCTCCTGACGTATAGGACTTTGAAGTAAGTTTTTAGTTTGATTATTATTTTTTATACGGGCTTAAGTTAGTTAGATGTCTAAATTGAAATTATTGTAATTAAAATGCGTATATCGTAGAAGAGGACAAATTATAGCAGTGGTGTTGGGATCGAACCCATAACACGGCAGTCTGTGTCATGACCTAGTCTACTGTTTTATCATATAACCATTTCATTTGAAATGACACCTGCAGAACTAGCAAGATATTCGAGCACATTGAAGAGGACTTCTGTAGGTGTCATTGCAAATAAAATGGACTCTGCTGGAGGCTGCTGATCCCAGACCACTATTGCATTATTTGGTTGTGACATTAAGTTTATTATGTGTTTGCATAATCAATTAGACTTATTAGCTAGCGGTGTACTTCTCATAGACATTGAAAGAACTTAGTTTAAAATTGATAAATAAATATGTTGCATTTCTAATTTTAACTTAACTAAAATTTTCTTTCTTTTTTTTTTCATATGTTTTTTTTATAAGTTATTTACCATTCCTAACTCTAATTATATTAGGTGACCAATTAGAGTTTATGTGCTTATAAACTTAAATATATTTTTATTGTTTTTAGTGATTTTCAATACGACCTAAGGGACTTTATGAGATAAATAATTGTTCTTGTTCTGGTTTTGAAATATGAACAGCGGAACTGCAGAAGATATTTGAATCGACAATAGAAGGTGAGTCAAATATATTTTTAACATAATTTTATGGGTTAAGTAAGATGGTGGTCTTTTGCAAATCACAATGATATAAACCAATAAATAACATTTTGATTTATATCATAGTGATTATATCACATATTCCCAAAATATACCTTATTTTATCTTGTTCTGTAGTGGCTTAACTTCTTAAGAGAGTTTGCGTTAAATTTGTAAATCATATGTAACTTTTATTAATTTTTTTTTGTTTTTTTTTCAGTTTCTGCTCGAACTAGAATACGTCTTCCTTACAACAATGGAATAGAAAGAACTCCACAGCTTTGCAGAGCTCCAACGCACCCGGACTCGACCATGAAGTATACATGCAGTGAGTAAAATATTTTTTTTGTGAAAGTCTAAGTTTAAAAGTTTTACGTATCTTAATTTTTTTGCAAAAATTTAAAATAATAAAACTTTTAAACTTCGACATTTAGTAAACACTAAATTATCAGTGCTATCATATACGATGCATAATTGGAACTACTTTTTAAAAGTTCTTATTCTGCAGGATAGATGGTTGTACCATACTAATTTTTAATTTCTTACATCCATCCCGACAATAGGAATTTAACGATATAAATTAGTCTGATACAAAATGGTTGACTTTTTCTAAACTTCGTAAAAAATAGTTCGTTCTCATTATGCCCATTAATCAGGTGTTTAATTAAGTTTAAATGGTTTCTCTTAAATTCCATATATCATAAACAAAATAATATGTATCTTATTAAGGAAAATAATATAAAAATATAATAAAAACGAGCTGTTCTTTTAAAAAATAAAAAGAAACAGATCGTATTTATTAAAGGTGCAGTTAATTTTCTGAATAAGATACAAATTGTTTGCTTAAAATATGTAGAACTTAAAAAAAATAATCTTATAATCAGTTTGGTCATATAAAAGTTTTATATTACTTGAATCTGTGCTCGTACATACATGAAATGTATGGACTGCAATATTGACTCGAGTAATATTCCACTTTGTATGAACAAACTATTTGTCGGCATAAGAATCGTATTGTGTAAAATCTTTTTAACAGCAAATACTTACGAAGGTTTTATTTTTCAGGAGTGAAGCTTAGTCAACACAACTTGAAGCGGCGATATGAAGCGACGGTCTTGAAGGTCAAGAAATGAGGACTTACAGGAAAACTTATAGGTAAGACTTATAGGAAATGATTTTGATATTGTTTTCTATAAATAGTTTGGGCATATGAAAGTAGCATATTACTTGAACTGTGCTTGTACATACATGAAATGTATGGACTGCAAAACTGATTCAAGTAATATTCTACTTTGTATGAACAAACTGTTTATCAGAATCGTATTGTGTGAAACCCCTTTAAGAACAAATACTTACGATGGTTTTATTTTTTAGGAGTGAAGCTTAGTCAACACAACTAGAAGCAACGGTCTTGAAGTTAAAGAAAAAACAATAGAAGAAACTTATACTGTTACTAAAAAATTGAAATAAAAAAATAATATGTATTAAATATTTTATTGTTCTGAATAAGTTGTAATATATAAAGAGTTATAATTTAAAGTAAAATAAAAATTATAAAAAGAATTACAATGTGTATTATTCTAATGTATAGTGTGTAGCCTAATCCGCGCCGTCGATGGAGGATTGTGTCTTTGCTAATTTAAATTTCGAGTTTACTTTTATTCATTATAGATGGCAGTATAAATTTGTGTTAAAAGTCGAAGTCGTTGTATGATTCGCACTTGATAAACCAAAGTATAGGAGTAAGGGTGTGGACGAGCAGACGTGGGTGGGGCCACACACAAACGTTTTTAAAAAACGTGCTTCTTAAATTTAACAAGCTTGGATAGTTTGTACCAAGTACATACTTGAATAGAATTAGATATTTTGTATGAGAGTAACATACTAGAATAGAATTAGTAAGAACTTGTATCAATCTACCATAGTATGCTTAGTTAAATAAAAGATATAAAATTTATTTCAAGTGTTTTCTTTATTTTCATGTCTTTATTTTTTTACAATAAATTAATATAATACAATTCATTGCCTATAAATATTACCTGTTGTTTTTTCTTGAACTCCAAGACCGTTGCTTCATGTCGCCGCTTCTAGTTGTGTTGATTAAGCTTCACTCCTGAAAAATAAAACTATCGTAAGTATTTACTCTTATAGGGTTTTATACAATACGATTCTGATTCCGATCACACAGTTTGTTCATATTAAAGTGGAATATTACTTGAGTCAGTTTTGCTGTCCATACATTTCGTGTATGTACAAGCACAGATTCAAGTAATATGCAACTTTCATATGTCCAAACTGATTATAGGAAACCAAATCGAAATCATTTCCTACAAGTCTTACCTATAAGTTTTCCTGTAAGTCCTCATTTCTTGACCTTCAAGACCGTTGCTTCATATCGCTGCTTCAAGTTGTGTTGACTAAGCTTCACTCCTGAAAAATAAAACCTTCGTAAGTATTTGCTGTTAAAAAGATTTTACACAATACGATTCTTATTCCGACAAATAGTTTGTTCATACAAAGTGGAATATTACTCGAGTCAATATTGCAGTCCATACATTTCATGTATGTACGAGCACAGATTCAAGTAATATAAAACTTTTATATGACCAAACTGATTATAAGATTATTTTTTTTAAGTTCTACATATTTTAAGCAAACAATTTGTATCTTATTCAGAAAATTAACTGCACATTTAATAAATACGATCTGTTTCTTTTTATTTTTTAAAAGAACAGCTCGTTTTTATTATATTTTTATATTATTTTCCTTAATAAGATACATATTATTTTGTTTATGATATATGGAATTTAAAAGAAACCATTTAAACTTAATTAAACACCTGATTAATGGGCATAATGAGAACTATTTTTTACGAAGTTTAGAAAAAGTCAACCATTTTGTATCAGACTAATTTATATCGTTAAATCCCTATTGTCGGGATGGATGTAAGAAATTAAAAATTAGTATGGTACAGCCATCTATCCTGCAGAATAAGAACTTTTAAAAAATAGTTCCAATTATGCATCGTATATGATAGCACTGATAATTTAGTGTTTACTAAATGTCGAAGTTTAAAAGTTTTATTATTTTAAATTTTTGCAAAAAAATTAAGATACGTAAAACTTTTAAACTTAGACTTTCACAAAAAAAAATATTTTACTCACTGCATGTATACTTCATGGTCGAGTCCGGGTGCGTTGGAGCTCTGCAAAGCTGTGGAGTTCTTTCTATTCCATTGTTGTAAGGAAGACGTATTCTAGTTCGAGCAGAAACTGAAAAAAAAACAAAAAAAAAATAATAAAAGTTACATATGATTTACAAATTTAACGCAAACTCTCTTAAGAAGTTAAGCCACTACAGAACAAGATAAAATAAGGTATATTTTGGGAATATGTGATATAATCACTATGATATAAATCAAAATGTTATTTATTGGTTTATATCATTGTGATTTGCAAAAGACCACCATCTTACTTAACCCATAAAATTATGTTAAAAATATATTTGACTCACCTTCTATTGTCGATTCAAATATCTTCTGCAGTTCCGCTGTTCATATTTCAAAACCAGAACAAGAACAATTATTTATCTCATAAAGTCCCTTAGGTCGTATTGAAAATCACTAAAAACAATAAAAATATATTTAAGTTTATAAGCACATAAACTCTAATTGGTCACCTAATATAATTAGAGTTAGGAATGGTAAATAACTTATAAAAAAAACATATGAAAAAAAAAAGAAAGAAAATTTTAGTTAAGTTAAAATTAGAAATGCAACATATTTATTTATCAATTTTAAACTAAGTTCTTTCAATGTCTATGAGAAGTACACCGCTAGCTAATAAGTCTAATTGATTATGCAAACACATAATAAACTTAATGTCACAACCAAATAATGCAATAGTGGTCTGGGATCAGCAGCCTCCAGCAGAGTCCATTTTATTTGCAATGACACCTACAGAAGTCCTCTTCAATGTGCTCGAATATCTTGCTAGTTCTGCAGGTGTCATTTCAAATGAAATGGTTATATGATAAAACAGTAGACTAGGTCATGACACAGACTGCCGTGTTATGGGTTCGATCCCAACACCACTGCTATAATTTGTCCTCTTCTACGATATACGCATTTTAATTACAATAATTTCAATTTAGACATCTAACTAACTTAAGCCCGTATAAAAAATAATAATCAAACTAAAAACTTACTTCAAAGTCCTATACGTCAGGAGACTGGTTGACGCTCTGCACCACAGCATCATGCGGGATTTGCACCACGTAATCAGCTCTCTGGAGATGATGTCGAAGTTAACAGCGAAGTCTTGCAATACCTAGAAGTAAATGATAAAACAAATTAATTAAATGTTATGAAAAATAAACATAAAATGTGTTTTCACAAACACCCTAATAAGTAATATTACTTTCCTCATATCCCCTTCATATAAAAAAAACATATACGAAAGTTCTTTATAAAGCAGAGCGCACACTACAGGTAAAACTGTCTTTATTTACTTAGACAAAGACAGAACTAACTACAGACAGTTTTGTCAGTAAACATAATACAAGTTCTTAACATTGCAAACTGCTAAATGAAAGTAAACTTACATTTTTCTCCCTGTGGACATTTTACTGATTTGGCTGCATCAAAGAATTTCTCAACTCGTAATTAATGGCACATTGCTGCAGGTCCCCAAAAAAGTGAAGGAAGGCACGAAAAATGAAACAGTTCTGAAATCAATAAATATATATAATTAGTGTTATATAAAATGAATTTGTATACTTTAATAGGAATTAGGTTAGGAACATCTCGAGATCATAAATTTCTAGTAATTTACTTCTGGTAATATTTTATTTATAAACGATCACTAATAATGTTTAACCAACCTGTTGAAAAGTCTTTAAACATATAATTAGCACAATTTAACAATAAAATAATTAATAAAACTTATTCACAAGAAAAAGTGATTAATAAAGATGTCGACCATTTGTTAAAAGTCATTTAGAATTTAGAACTTGGGTAAATTAAAATTGCAAAACAGTGGAGCCATCTAATATTTATTTTAGCAGCTTTAGAATAAGTTAGATACCGACATTGAAAAATGTGGTGAGTTTCAGCGCCATCTCTTTTTAACAACCAACACTTTTAACATACATTTCTATAGTAATTTTCTCTACTAATTATATGTGTGCTATAAAAATTAAATATTAAAATTAACAATAGAACAGAATGATGTTAAACTTCAATAAATAATAAAACGTAACGTGATGTAATTATTATTACATCAGATTACGTTTTTTGTTTAGTGGGTAGCCCTTTATCAATACAATACAATCTGGAAACCAAATTTTATATTTTATGCACGAACTTTTAAACTAATAAACTTAATAAATTTTAGTAAAATGTTGCTGTTTAATAAATAGTAAAACAAATATAAATAACAACATAATTTATTAAAATTTTAATATATTATATTTCTTATATTCTCTTGAATTGATCAGAGCACGTAATAAATGTTTATATATAATAAACATATATTCTTATAATTTAAACAATCATCAATTATAACACAGATCAACGTAATAATTGTGGAATATTAGACGCTATCGTTTAAGAACATTGTATTATAATTAAAATTAATTTTGAACAATTTAAATGTCAAGGCACCTTTATAAATCAATTAAATAAGAAATAAATGAATTTAAGTACCCCCTAAAAACATTCTGATAATTTTTGCTTTCATCTTAAAAACTTCATAAAAATATATATTTACAACTAGTTTGTTTTTTGGCAAAATGATCCCTTCTTCCACATACCACACTTTTCCAATCCACACAATCCAATTCCAAAAAGCCACAATTCCAACTACTAACACTTCTAAGAACCTAAAATAAATGTTACATTGAAAAATACTTCTTAAAACTTCAAAACGTGTATTTATTTTGATGCACTTACTTGGCAAGTTACTCTTTTCAATGGTAAATTCAAAGCGCCTTCATGTACGACGATGTTTTGATAACTTTTAGGTAATAAATAAGGATATGCTATATTTTCTCTAGCTTTTTCTAATTTAACTGCATTCCATCGTTGTATAAAGCGAGTAATCAAGATCTTAAGACGTATATTTACTTATAAGGCCCTCTCACATTACAATAGACTACTTTAATTTATCATGAGAGGAAGTTTCCACTTTAATATGTATTAGGTAACACTTTACCTATGAGGAGGTACTTCTGGAAGCCTAAATAGAATATAGATTCAACGTAACAGTAAGGAAGTATGTAAGACACATATCTTAAGACAAACACTGCCCGTTCTCTACAAAAACTTTAATTTAATAACAAAACGTAATATAGCAATAACGTATATCCGCCATTTGTAATATACTCCTATACTTTTAAGAGATATTAACAATTAAAGAAGTCATTTTTTCTCGATTACTTATTTCTATTGGCACGTCTTATGCATAAATAAAACAAGGCGGCAAAACTGAAATTCAAATTTGATATAGCTATAACTTTTGGATATTTTAATCGAAAACAAACAAGCAACCCCTAACAAAGAGTTCACAACCCCATTATAATGTGAAAATTGAATTCAGCAAGAATCAAAGTCACCGATACTTAATGAAAACTAAACAGATAAAATATCATTCAAACTATAAACTTACTTGGAAAGTAATAATCCATGCGTAGTGGCGAAGTTAACAGCGAAATGTCATAAGTAGGCATAACCTTTAAAACAATGACGTCATGTCCATTGTATCAACGCCTCGGAGTGTTCCAGTAGCTGCTGGAGTTCTTGCAGCTGCAACAAGAAGAAAACAAATGTCAACATCCAACACAGACAATTTTAATTAAGAAATAATAATGATTAATGAACCAAGATTTATATATAGCTCATTACACAATCTATTAATTAATAATTATAGCCTGTCAATGTAGAGAAACAAACTCATATAATATTACAAGTAGAAATAAGACATAACCGTACCTCCTGCTAAAATTCTCCGATTGAAACATGACAGAAAATATATTCGAACACTTGCACACTTTACGAATTTGATTTATTAATACAATAATGATATTAATTAATCAAATTAGTAAATCACCTCATTAAATTTAGATAAAACGGCCATTTGGCGGCCATTCATTTACTAACCAACATGGCCACCACAGATCATGGTGACTACGTGAATCAAAGACGAGTACAAAAACTACAAAATCTCAAAAAAAACTATAGAAATGAATTATTAAAACCTAGAAAGATCTTTTTATCTGTAAGCTATAATCAAAGACATAATAAAAACAACAACTACAATATAATAAGTCTACAGTTAAAATATTTCAAAGTTCTCATGAGTCCATTTTGATACATGGTTCCTATTAGACAACAATATTGCACTTCAGCAACATCCTGTGGTAATGGCTGATAATGGGCTTGTGTCCTCATTTTTTAGTGGTCGATTTTTCAATTGTTGATTGAAATTGATGTTAATAAATGTGTATTGGCGTGTCTATTTTATTAAATATCTAAATATTGACGAAGATATAGCAATTAAAAATTTGAATTGTAGTTTTAGCGCTAGAAATGGTTGGCCATATTTGTATGACATGGAATGCATTTTAACGTCAGTTATTTGTTGAGTAGGTCAGTGTTGTGGTAATGTTTTGTAGCTGTTGGTACTCAAACAATCCAGTCAAGTCAAAGAATAATAAGTTTTTACTTTATTTAACCCTGTTAAGGCAGACATAATATTGAAATTTTATTGTTCCTTGAAATAACTGTAAATAATATTTGATATTTTGATATATAAATACATATAGCAGAGATTTATGATCTGTAAGGTTGGTAACCTTACACAAGGATTGTGATGTCACATGCATTTGGAGTTTGTACAACGTTGAATCCCTTTAATAATTAAAGAGACAAAATGACTTTTTTAATTGTTAATATCTCCTAACATATAAGGAGTTATTAAAAAATAATTGAACATTTGAGGTTCTAGTAACCCACTTTATCAATATATAGTACACTTTTATAGAAATTAAGACATAGGACACAAGCCCATTGTGTATCATGTAATCATGTTTAAAAGCAATTAATTAATAGCTTGCTGTCAACAGGATTAAACGGGACTAGTCTTTGTCGAAATGACATAAAATTTTGTGTGTGTATTTTAAATGCATGTACATTACGAAAAGGAAATAAATAAAATTTTAATTTTGGGTAGAAGATACACTGGGACATGAGTTAATTGGCCTAACACAAATATTTATATTAAAACAAAGCATAGCATTTTCTTAATATCCGAGAAAATCATAATTTATCTTAATTTAAAACGCATAAAATTATTTTGTGTTAGTACTGCCATCTGTTTTCTATATTATTAACACAAAAGCATTTCGATTTGTTTTAATTGCTTTTTATTTGAATTATAGTCGTCCACCAATCAATAATGAGTTAATAATTTAAACACTTTTGATTGGTCAATTTATTTTCATTGTTGTAATCCATATACCTACAACAAATATAGAAACAAAATATTATTTGATTTTTTACTTGGACTGTTCAAAATATTTTCAACGATGTAATTTTTTAAATATTTTAGAAAATTTTATTTTGTACATTTTTTTAGGAAACTATTAGGTGGTAATAAATTCAGGTGAGTTTTAATTGTTTTGCAGTTTTGGTTTTTCTTAATTTGTTTGAAAATGTAAATAGAATTTAGTCTTAGTGAATTAATGGAAATACTTTTGTTTCAGATAAGGAGGAGATAATTAGGACGTATTAAGATGATAGTTTTTAAACGTGTAGCTGCTTTGCTCTTAGTGGTAGTAATTGGAATTAGTTGGGTTAAGAGTGAAGGTAGTGATACACCAGCAATTCTAGAAGCGGATTTGAAGGAAACTGATGATAGTTGTGGGCTTACCTATGATAAAGGCTGCTGCCCCAATCTTAAGACAACGTTTGCTACAGCCGCTAATGGAGATATTAATGCGGATTACCGCGGAGGAGTCGTAGCCTGCAGATGCAGGTGCAGCGTCGATGAGAACGACACTAATATTAAGAAGCTTATGTCTGAGGCAATCCCTCATTACTTTTGCAGGGCCGGTTTCGGCCCTACCGTCACAACCACCAAAGCACCCGGTGCAAATGGAGAAGGTGGGGCCGACGGGAGTGTGTCAGGAGCATCCATCCTGAAGCTGTGCAAAGTACTGGTCTTCGTGGTACTAATGGCAGTTGGGACCATTCTATTAATCTCATACGAATAAGAATCAACGGGGGGCTCACAAATGTACGTTCAGGTAAGTCAACATCTTTACAAAATAACTTCATTACTCTATGATCACAAAATATCACAACTAAATTTGTATTTTTTTAGGACTTTACAAGTTGACAATAACTGGACTCCGAAGAAACTAGACCAACATAGAAGACAGGGGGCTCCTAGGGGCACAACATACTTTAAGAAATACAAATGTAACGGGACTAAACACAACGCAATGCAAAGGTAAATGAAATCCATTCAAAATAACTTCTTCATTACATACTTACAAATATTACAACAAGCTTTTGTTTTCCAGATCCAGATCTTCCACACTAAGACAGCATTCTGAAAGCAGCATCTTCAACAATGGACCTAGAACATAAATTAATTTATAAATAGAAATTAAATGTTATACCTGTTAATGAAATTATATGAAATTTGTATATATATGATTTGTTATGAAATTGAAAATTCGAAATTTCTAATACATGCAATACTTATGAATTAAATATCTTTTTTGATTTAATTTTTTCAGAAAAATGTAATAATTGGAACTTGTAATTCTCAAGTGTAATCTGGAATTAAGTATTTCATTATTGGATGAAATTAAGTTATAAAATTGTAGTTTTGGAAAAATCTAATAATAGAAATAAATCTTTTATCTTCTACTAGTAAAACTAAAAATAATATAAGTGTCTGACATTATTATACCTTTCTGGGTACAACGAAATAATCTTTAGTTTTAAGATAAATTGATATTTTATATCTTGTAGCTACTTTTGAAACACTAATGGTATATCTGAATTTAAAATCAATTTTAAATAAATAGCTAATATTATAACCATAATCCATGTTGCGAACCATCTTATTTGTTAGTACCGCTTCTTGTTAACAGATGATACATAGTTAAATATTCAAATTTCTGATATTAATAAATGAATATTGGCGTTTTTATTTTAATAAATATCTAAATCTTGACGGAGATAAAGCAATTAAAAATTCGAATTGCTGTGGTAATGTCTTGTATGCGTCAGTTAGCAAAGAGTAATAAGTTTTTATTTTATTTAACCCTGTTACGGCAGACATAATATTAGAATTTTATTGTTCCTTGAAATAGCTGTAAATAATATTTCATATATAAACAATTATAGCATAGATTTATGAGCTGTAAGGTTCGTAGCCTGTAAACTTGTCAAGAATTTATCTCTTTTACACAAATAGCAACACAGGGGACGTGAGGTCACAACTCTTGGAATGTTGTACAACGTTGAATTCTTTTAATAATTAAAGGGACAAAATGATTTTTTTAATGGTTAATGTCTCCAGGATGGCCACAAAGGAATGATTTCAAATATCCCTGATAATTCCCGGTTTTCCAGTAAAGTTTTTTGTATTTTTCTCTGATCTCATTGCTTAGCGTGTAATAATTAATTAAATACGATTTATGACTCATAATAAAAAGTAACTTAAATTGAGTAAGACAAAAATAAGCTAATGACTGGTATAAACTAGAACAACTTAACTCTTAATATTTAATAGATAAAATTATTGAAAGATTTTTAAATTGATCATCAATAACTCGAATTTTAACTAAAAGTTTAGCTTTCTTTACAGCCAAATTTTTTTTTCTTTAGCTTACAAGTTTTCTTTTTAAATTTTCTGATTCATTTCATTTTGAATTTTAATTGAAATAAAATATACTATATATGAAATAGTCAATTTACTGAAATTCCCTGATTTCCAGGTCTGTAGCCACGCTGATCTCCTAACATATAAAGAGTAATTAAAAAATAATTAGATATTTGAGGTAATAGAAATTAAAACATAGAACACAAGCCCATTGTAATACTAATCACAATTAACAACTATAATATAATAAGTCTACAGTAAAAATGATTAAAAACTCTCAATATATGAGACCTCAAGGTTTCTATTAAACAAAAATGTTGCACTTTTAGAACATGGAGCAACATTTTTTCAAAATAACACGATATAAATGTAAAATGTTTTTACTTATAAATACATATTATTATTATAAAAAATGGAATGATCACATAAATAAATTCCTTTCCTTGTACTTCATCGCGTTTTTGGATTTTCGTCAGAGATTGCAGCCGAATTATCTGACCGAAACACAAAACCTCTCTTTTTTAAATCAGCCTTAGCTTCTAGAATCTGCTGTTGTAATTCTTCAGCTGCATCTTGGCAATCATTAAATGTAAACACACGGAATAATACAACTGCGACTGCATAAAGCTGCAAGAAGTAACAATGTTAGTTTATAAATTGCATCTCAACATATGTACTGTATGCAATGCAACATACCCCGAACAAACATATAATTATTAAAGGTAAAGGTAGTATTATATGCATCCACTGATCAAGGATAGGATGTGTGATAGTCCTTGTAATAACACTACTCCAAACTCCAAGTATCACTGATGTAACAAACACCCATTCCAGCAGTTTAGTCATCTGAAAATATGAAATCAAATTATAGGTTATGCTAAAAAATTACTGTAGATTACCTTAGCAAACGGTTTTACTTTTTATTAATATCTTTATATGATAAACTTATATTAAAACAATTAAAACTTCACTAAAAATCATTTAATCTATCATAAAATTAACATCTAAAGCGTACACGTACTTTAATTTGACGTTTGATGAAAGAAATGTGTCTGACGTGAACTATTTAATATGATGAAATAGTTGAGGTTGTGATTCACAGATAGCGCTACTAGTAAATTTAAACCAGTTACATTTAGATTTAATAGTCCAAGATCCCAGGACCGGCAGACATCACTTATTTTCTGATGAACAAAATGTGTAAGATTGAGTAGTGTTAGCAAGTGTTAGGATGTACAATGATCGTATGCCTACCAGGCGGCCATTTTCCAAGTATCATGTAATTAAGGTTTATGTTCTCACTCACTCTCATGCGCACGGATATTGCCCTCTCGCTTGTACTCATAGCGGAATTAAAATTGAGTCTAGGGGATGTTTGACCCCTTGGATCAATCTGTCCTCTTGTAAAACGTTTTAAAATAGTTGTCTTGTAATACCAAGTATTACCTTGCAGACGCTTTAAGGCTGACAAACAAATTACTTAAACTCACTTATTTTCTTATGTTACATTTTTATATATGTTAGCGAGACAACTGTTTTATAAGAGGATAGACCGATCCAAGTGGCCAGACATCCCCTAGACCCAATTTTAATTCCGCTATGAGTAGGAGCGAGAGGGCATTATCCGTTCGCATGAGAGTGAGTGAGACATAAACCTTGATTACTTGATACCTGGAAAATGGCCGCCTGGTCAAATTAGCAGGTAGGCATACGATCATTGTACATACTAACACTACTCAATCTTACAAATTTTGTTCATCAGAAAATAAGTGATGTCTCACGGCTCTGGGATCTCACTCTATAATCATATGAACTAAATTTTGTGAATTTAATGGTACAAAATGGAATTTGTGATAAACGTATAAGGCCTCGACCTTTTTAGTCGAGTGTCTTCGAGTTGTTTCACATTAGTACACTTTTTATCAATACACTACTGTACGATATCGTAGTCAGAGAATCGAGAGGGAAAATTGTACGGCATTGATAACCATTAACGTTGGTTCGCTCTCATGATAAAGTGTCCCAATGCGAAACAACTCCTAAACACTACTCTGCAACATCGGACGTCTGTTCCAGTGGGAGATGTGTACGCATAATGGTAGATTAAAGAACAAACAGCTTAAACAAAGGGTTGCCCCTTCTTTTTAATTTGAAGATAATTTCTACACCTGTTGTACATGAATAAAAAATTGTTTTTTTTTAAATTTATAATAAAATACATTTGAACTATATAATATATACTTTAATAATCAAATACTTAATAAAAATATGTATAAGAAAAACTATATTTAAAAAAACTCATAATTATATATATGATAACAATATAACTAATCCCACACAAATCCACAATTGCATTACAGCGTCAATTTTCCTATTATTAAAAATAACTGTGTACAAAAATAAAAATAAACTTAAAGAATAATAAAATGCGCATAAATGGTTTGTGCGCAAATTATAAATAAATGGGATGAATTTTTTTGTAAAATAATACCATTATCAAATTTGTGCGTAAATTATGAAAATTAATTAATGTAACACAGTTCTCTCTAATAATAGAAACATACCGATTTAATAATTAATCCGATAAACGATGATCTGACACCATTCTTCGAGCATTGCAAATGTAAATTTGGCAAAATGTTCTATGTGATGTCATTAAATAATCTAGTGTTATGAAAAAGCCCCCTAGGTTTTATATAAAATATTACCCAAAATTTTGTAGAGCGTAAAATTCTGCATAAAAAATGCTTTATAACTATTACCCCTTTTCATCATAGTTTAGTCACTAGAGATTTTGAGTTTGACGTAATTAGAAATATTAAAACAAATATAATCGAAAAATTGCCATTTCTTCATATATTTTTTTACTTTCAGAGATTATTTTATTTGTAGAAAAATTACAATTGCATTCAAGAGCTGTAAAATTTAATTCCTGTATTATTTTTTTCATTAAAAGTCCTTTATGGGTCTTAGACCTTCGTTTTTCGGATTAATAATTGCTAATAAATTTAATTTTTGGGTGTTTGAATAAATTTGATGAAACCGAAAGTGATTTTATCAATGCTAAATTATATTTAATTAATATAATATATCCATCACCTCGCTATTTGCACCAGGGCTTATATTATATTGCGAACGCAGTGTTTAAAGGAAAATTTCAAACAATTTTATTATCACAAATTACGACAACATTAAATTTCGCTGCTGAAATCATAGGAATGAATAATTGTTATCTAAATTTGGTATAACAATTTTAGTTTTAATAATATTAAATATTGACAGCTGTATTATGATTGTTAGTTAGACCACGCAATTTGACAGTTAAATTTTCGTGCATCTTGGACAATAATATCCAAATATTTGTTAATTATTTAAAATGAATAAATATTTAAAGTGCACATTTGGAAAGCTCATTAATAAAAATAAATATATATAAAAAGAATTTTCCTTGTTTTGAAATTTAGTCACTCAAACAGTCTGTCACTATCGAAATTTTTTATAAACATAACCTAAAATATATTTACGAAAATTATTTTTTAATTAAGTATAATTCGAATATTTATTACCAGTATTTATTTAAAAAGAAATGTTGATAAAACATCGATAGATAATTCTTTCCCTCATATTTAGAATGTTTTGAATGAATAAGCCCCGATTTTATTCAGAAAGCTCTTTTAGTGATCCTGCTATTCCTCCTTTGGCTTATCTCCGGAAGGTGTTGGGAGCTCCTCCTCTTCGTCAGAATAACTTGTCGGCTCATCTCCAGGTTTTAATAAGCGACCAACGTATTCGTATTTTTCTGGAAAGAATCGAAGGAATTTACATAAATGATTATTCAACACCTAATTAAAAATGGACTCTGAAAGTGTTTTTATATGGAACATAGTTGTTACAATCGGTACACCGATTTCATAAGCTATATCTCAAGTATATAATGATAAGAGTATTTATTTTTGAAGAAAACAAGTTTTTTTGATCACGTAATTGCAATGTCACTATGATAAGATGTAAAATAAACGTTTAAATAAAATGAACTTGAACTTCCAAAATGTTTAACCTTTGAACTGCATTTCCCATTCTCGTACAGACTCCATTTCCATAGAGTTTAGATCACTGAGGTCATCATATTCCTCTTTATCTGAACTTGTCACCGAGAATGTGGCAAGTCCTCTGGAGGCATCACGACCTCCAAACGTTGAATAAGGACCACCTAAATATAAATGAGTCGCAATAGCATAAATAATATATGCAAGTATATGCTAAATAAAAATATTGTGAAATAAGACATACCTGGTCCATAGAAACGCTTCCCTTTTGTCACGTCGTAAACATTACCATTTACAGCAACCAATACTCTGCCATCAGGTTGATTTCCATCGTATTTCTTTAATTCTCCTATTGTAAAATCCTTACGCAGTTTCGGTAACTCAGGCTCTGGAGGAGCTGGAACTCGTACAGCTTCTTGTCTACTTTTCACAATTTTATATACAAGAACTGTTATTGCAGCAACTAATGCTATATTTATTGGACTCTGAATTATTTCAGATATTAAATTATAAAAAAAACCAGTTGGTTCCGATTCGTTTACTGTCTCATCCGCCATTTTGACAATTTGTTACTAAAAAGACCGTCACTCACGAATCACGCTCAACCAACATTTAATGGTTGCCTAACTTCACGTGTATCATGACGAAGGCGTTCCACGATCATTTTACTGCGCACGGAATATGTTAAGTAATGAGGATATGCAGATTATGAGAATAGATAATGACTTCTATTCTTTTTGCAGCTATACTATGTATAAATGTGAATCTATAAAGATACGAATTGATTAACATAGTTATTCACTTACCCTTTGCTCAAAACATCACCAATTATTTACTCCATTTGAAAATGATGATCCAGTCAAACGTTTCCTTTAAAATTAATGCATCTTTCGGAAGCTCCTGAACTTGTTACAAAATTGAGTCATTTCTAAAAATAAAATATTATTTTATCAGAAATAAAGACTGCAATAAAACAATCGCTTTGGAACCTATTAAAGCAAAGACCTTTTAACATTTATTATTATAAAAACATATACAAAAAATTACATACATAAACATAGTTTGTATTGTATTCTAACGAAAAAAATAAACCGAAATAATAATAGATAATGTTTTTATTTTATATATAATTATAACAAAATACATAATTAATAATATTTCGTATTACTTCAAAAATATTTTCACTTATGTACTTTTCAATTTGTTTTTTTTAATAATTAAAATAGTACACAAATAAAAAAAATCATTGTCTATTCGTCACTAAGAATAAAACACAGTTTTTGAAATGAAGTATGTATGTCTATATTTGTTTTCAATGAGATTATTTGATAAATGGAATTCAACCACCTTCGTCTATCGCCCGTGGTGGTTGTGGCGGTGGCTGTGGTTGTTTTATTACCCCTATTATTTTATTAAACCAACTTTTTTGGCTTCCAATTCATAAATTAATAGACGCCACATTTTAACAACAAATACCTCAGCTTCTTCATCCAACACCTGTGATATATAAGATCATTTCATTATTTTAGTTTATATTTATTTTATTTATAATCGGGGAAATGCGTTAATTAATCCGGTCAAAATAAACAATAAAATATTGGTAAATTAGCTATATTTAGCATAGAGCTGAAAGTTGGTATAAACCTTGGGGACATTATTACAAATAAAATACTAAAAGTCATCACCGATCGCACATCTGCATAAAAAGTTATTCAAGATTAAAGGTCAATAAAAATGGTTTTTTCAATTTTTCCGGTAAAACGACGGTAGGTTTTATCATAAAAATAGATCGGACCAAATTTGTAGATCATGAAATTATCTACAATAATTGTTCTTATACTTTTTTTCTAAGAATCACCATTCCTGAGATATTGCGATTCTAAATCACAGAAAACAATAATATGTACGCTGAACCACCTATATGGAGTACACGAATTTAATATGAGTAAAAATATTGGTTTGTGTAACTTGTAAATACAAATTATACGATTGTGAGAATATACACATTGTTAAGGAAAATATGGACATTTCAAAGTGTTCCGAAATTACACAGTTATGCAATGTGATTTAAATTAACTATTTAAAGTACAAGTTAAAATATTTTATGTAAAACATCAATAAACTTAACAGATGTTAAGATATTCACATAATACAAGAATTATGAGATCATTTTACTTTCATTTGCTCAAGGATCTCGAGGATAACACCACAATAGTGTTATCTTGATTCAGTAATAGTCAATTTAAATCGCATAAGATTGACATTACCACAAATTAGATTCTAAAACAAACAAAACATAACTTATTATATGGAATACGACTTCTTCGACTTCTAGAATCGCAATATCTCAGTAATGTAATCATTTTACTTAAACAAAAAGTATAAGAACAATTATTGTAGATAATTTCATGATCTACAAATTTGGTCCGATCTATTTTTATGATAAAACCTACCGTCGTTTTACCGGAAAAATTGAAAAAACCATTTTTATTGACCTTTAATCTTGAATAACTTTTTTTGCAGATGTGCAATCGGTGAGGACTTTTAGTATTTTATTTGTAATAGTGTACCCAAGGTCTGTACCAACTTTCAGCTCTATGCGAAATATAGCTAATTCAAATGTTTATTTTGTCCAGGTTATAATGAACAGTATATTTTGAGTAGGCAGAAATTTCTTTTTTCATGAAATTTATGAGGCGTATGTTTTTTAAGATAAATAAAAATACTGATTGCATTCTTATTTAATTTAAGTTTAGCTTTGAAACAAGCAAACTTGCTGCCTACCTCTTTCTAACGACAGACTTCCCCGACTATAACTATTACTTCAAAACCTATTTATCTACTTACCATCTGTACATCATCAATTATTCCTTGTGGACTACTACCTGCCATTACTTTAGAACAAATAAAATCAACGAGTGTTGGTTCTGGCTCTCCAATATATTCAATAATTTTTTTATTTATCCAAGGTCGAATCCGCCTTTCCATTAATACATTATCTATGGCACTCCAATCTAGTTGGAAGTTAAACAGAACATGTTTTTCAGTAGGTATTTTTTCTATTAACGATTTAACATGTCTACGTTTCTCTTCCAGTAATCTAGCTGCTTCAGCTTTAGCTTTCGCTGTATTTTGATCTCCTGGAATTTGTTCTGGATCTTGAATTATATTTTTTTGTTTATCATCATAGTCTAGTGGTATTAATTTTCGTTTCTTGCCAGCACTACTTGAATCTTCATCATCTTCACCATTGTTAAAAACATCTTTAATATCTAGTTTCTTTTTCTTATTGTGAGATGTGAATGTTGCTATTTTCATACTACTAGGACTTGATATATTCGGAACAGAATGTTGTGAAAGTGAATCTTCTTCAGGGGGTGGTATTGAGATTTCAGCATCTCTAGAATTATTATAATCGGAGTGATTATCTTCATGGACAGGCGAGCTAAATGTATCTCCCTCACTAGAGTCTGAGTCAATAGGTTCTGCATCCACTGCAGCCAACTCCCTACTTGCTTGGGCTACTACATATCGCTCCTTTTGAAGTCGTTCACGCTCTCGTGCTTTTTGTCTCTCTAATTCTCTTTCTCGCTCTCTTTCCAGTTCACGTTCACGCTGTTGTGATTGTTCCAAATTTACATCAATTAAAATTTTCGGTCGGTAAAGTTCATCGCGTTCTTTCTTTAACTGAAAACGATGATTAGAATTATATATTATATACATGATTGCTAAATATATACGTGTTTGATCTTACTCTTTCGAACTCTTGATTAGGATCAGCATGAGTTCCGCTAAAAACTCTATGTCTTAATTCTTCTAATTCCTGAGCCTCCTTCTGACGATCTTTCGTATCAAGGTCAGCTTCACGCACACGTTCTGCAAGTCGTCGTTGTAATTCTCGGCCCCTATTTTTATACATAAATATTTTGTATACATAGTCACAAGATATTACAAAATGTAACTGACAAAACTTACTTATAATATTTCGCATCGTCCTTTTCATCATCGTAATCTTCTAAAAATTCTTTCAATTTTTTTGCTTCGCGTTCACGTTCCTCTTCCTTACATCGCTCCTTCTCTCGCTCCTAGAAATAACAATCATTATTTTAATTGCCAAAGTTCATCTATAATATTTCAGCATAAATATTTTACCTTATCGTATTCTTTAGCTTTCCGTCGCTCCCTCGCTTCCCAATTCCGTGTCCGCTCCTGATAAGCAGCCTCCTTCTTTTTAATTCTCTTGTCTGCTTCCTTTTTATCCCGATTTTCTTCTTCTATTTCTTTTTCTTTTGCAAGATCCGCTGATGTTTTCGGTACGGGTTTCTTTTCTTCTCGATCTCTTTAATATAAAAAACATATTAATAAATATTCAATAGTCATAATATTCTCAAAAACAAAATATGTATGTTTTGTTGGAAAGGAAGGATTTGGGAGAAAGTAGGAGAGAGCATGCATTTTTCTCTCAATGTTAATTAATACCTATCTCTGTCACGTTCTCGATCACGCTCTCTTTCTCTCTCCCTTTCACGTTCTCTTTCCCTTTCTCTTTCTCGTTCTTTTTCTCGTTCTCTTTCTCTTTCACGTTCACGGTCTCTCTCTCGCTCGCGTTCGCGAGATCTGAACGATTCATATATGAATGAAATAACTTATAGATTAAGTAATATAAAATTAAAGATGAATTCTTAGACCCTTCGTCTGAAATGAGAATCCGGGTGATAATTTACCTTGTTTTAGAACGTCTACGTTTGCGGTCTTCTTTACTGCTCTTGGATCTTGGACTTACTGATCTTCTCTTTTCCTTTTCTCTTTCTCTTTCATCTTTCTTTCTTCTTGAATTTTCTTTTTCCTTTAATTCTTCCTGTTTTTTCATAATCTCACGAAATTTACCTATTTCTCTTGTAATTAAATCACGCTTACCTTCCTCGATATCGGCTTCTTGTAAAATTTTGTTGCGTTTTTCAATTTGTTCCTCTAAAATTAATAATGTCATTATTTATTGTGCTCTAAAAAGGAAATAATATTATGTATCAAAAGCTACCTTCTTTAATAGCTTCAAAGTTGTTTATATCGTCAGCGAATTCGTTAATTGTATTTTTAATTTTTTCCATAGCTGTTTTATCACCATCTTTTGCACCATCCCCCATGTATTCAGAATCACACTCTGCCTCATCTTGAGTTGGGGACGCGTTAGTTTCAGTTTTTAGTTTTTTCCTTTCCTCGGCTAGAAATAAAAATGGTGTCACAAATGAAGGCACAATTAAAACCTATATTAAAAGCTTTTTACTACTAAAAAATGCCCCCTTTTAACATATTTTTAAAATACAACAATAACCTTCGTCGGAATCAATTGTTTGTAGCCACAATTGCCTCTTGGCGAAATTAATTATATCTAGACACAATTACCTTCCGGCGAATTGCATCTAGTCATAATTATGTTTTGGCGAATATAATTGTATGCAGTCACAATTGTCTCTAAAGGTAAATCTGGGCAAGTGCGCCATGGTTTATAACGACCTTATGTCCTCTTTCTCTTAGTCTAGGCAACACTACTACACTCTCTTTTGTAAAAAGAGGGCACAATTGAATAGTGAAAAGAAATGTCTGTTATCGTTACTTACCTTTATATTCATCCAATACAATCTTTGTTTTTGCATCAACCTTAGCTACTAATTTCTTTCCTCCAATTTCTAAATCATGTAACAATCTAACAGCTCGTAGTCCTGCCTCAGGTCCACTAAAACAAGTAAATAAAACATCTTGTAGCCAACGAAAAATAACAATTTCGGATGACGTATATTGTTTACGCACCTGAATTCACAAAATCCAAAAGCTGACACTCTTTTCCACGATAAAACAACACCGCAGTGTGCTAATACCTGTCTTATCATAGCATCTGGGGCTCTCTCAGTAATATTTCCTACAAAAAAATGCATTAAATCTGATTCTTATCCAAATTTAAACGTTTTATCAAAATTGTTAGAACTTACCAACGAATACAGTTACTGGAGGTCCACTTTCAGGTTCTGGTGGAGCAATTATAGGAGGTGGATTATTAAAAGGGGCCCTAGGCGGAGGTCCCGCTGGATGAAAAGGTCTCATAGGAATACCAGAAGCCATTACCTACGGGGTAATTAAAATAGATGAAATGTACATGACACTCTAGACAACATAAACTATTGCTTTGCTAATCACAATAAAGATATAATAATATGTTTTGTGGTACTTACATGAGGAGGTGGTGGAATGGGCATAACAGGCATAATATTCGGTGGTAGATATGCCATGTTAGGTACCATGGGCGGTCGCCCAGGAGGATACGACATATTGAGTTAGAGGTTAGGTAAATTATCCACGAATTACATCTATATAAAAATTATACCTAATAACAAATAAAGTTGAATTATCTGATTAAGTGAAACACCACTTAAAAAAACTCACTAAAATGTTTTATTTATTATAATGTACTAGCTGCTAGTAGCATTATTGAAGTTTAAACACTGTATTCACATAAATTATGTAGTTTATCTGTAGTATATCATAACTATTATTTATATCTTGCATAACAAATCACAAAAAAAGTACTTTATTAATTTTATTATAATATTCACTAAGTTGTTTCTCCAGAAAGAACAATTTACTTATATGTATTAAAATGACTGGCAGCCATCTTGAATAATTGAAGCATGCGCTTAGCGTTGGCAAATGTCAAAGCAGAGGTTTAAAACCAGTAAATTATTTTCGAACTGACATTTTTACAACTGATATAGCATACCATCAGATATACAACCATTATCGATTTAAAGTTTATTTATTAAATTGGACCTTTAACTTTAATAAATAATGGTAAATGAAATCGGTCAAATAAATATTACTGAAAAACAAAATTTTTTAATTAGCTACACAAAATTAACACTGGTCAGAATTTAAAAGATGAAATGATGAAAAATTGCATGTGAAATAAATTATGAAAGCTTCGCCATATAAATATTCAAATAAAACCTAATTATGACCGAGGCAACACAAAAAAAATTTCGTTCTTGCAAATTTGTTTAGAACAATTTTGCCAATTGTTAATATTCGCAAAAGTTGTTCTATTTTGCCCGCACAATAATGTTTGTTGATCCCTGCTCAAATTTGATTGGAGTTTTACATTTTATTGGTTTAATTTCTGGATATTTAAATTATAAACATTTATGATCGAAATATATTTTTATTTTTCATAAATATAATATTGCATTATAAAAATATTTATTAAAACTTATTTTCTAAAAAATATTTGATATTAGTATGATTAATCTACAAATATTATGGCCTTTTTCATCATTGTTCATTTTAATGGATGATATAAATTAAATTCTTTAATTTATACATAAATAATAAATATACTTAAAAATTGAGATATGAGCAGCGATTCGTTATTATGCAAAATACTGGTAAAAACTGGTAAATTATCAATAAAAATAAAATTGCTGCATTTCATCACTTATTGTTACAAAAACTACTAACCCAAATAACTTAGTTTTTGTATTTAAATTAATATTAATATTCAAACGTATATATAAAATGTTTGATTCGAAAAATACTACAATATACGATTCTATTGCTTAAATAAATTCATATTCCGATGTTCTAATTGTTTTGTACATATAATAACGCTGCTACTTGTACTTAAACGTTAAGTTTAATGAGAAAATGATATGAACGTATTTTGAGAATTCTAAACATTTTAATTTCTGCGCATTCCGAACGTGTGCATGGATTCCCTAACTTTGTAGATAACTAAACCATACTAGTCCGTTAAGTCCAGACCTGCAGATTGTCAATAACTATTACTCTATAAATGCGCTTGTGTCCTATGTCTTAATTTCTATAAAACTGTACTATATATTGATAAAGTGGGTTACTAGTACCTCAACTGTTCCATTATTTTTTAATAACTCCTTATATGTTAGGAGATATTAACAATTAAAAAAGTCATTTTGTCTCTTTAATTATTAAAGGGATTCAACGTTGTACACATTCCAAGTGCATGTGACATCACAATCCTTGTGTAAGGTTACCAACCTTACAGATCATAAATCTCTGCTATATGTATTTATATATCAAATATTATTTACAGCTATTTCAAGGAACAATCAAATTTCAATATTATGTCTGCCTAGGGTTAAATAAATTAAAAACTTATTCTTTGATTTGACTTGATATTTCGACTACCAACAGCTACAAAACATTACCACAGCACTGACCTACTCAACAAATAACTGACGTTAAAATGCATTTCACGTCATACAAATATGGCCGACCATTTCTAGCGCTAAAACTAAAATTTAAACTTTTAATTGCTATATCTCCATCAACATTTAGATATTTAACACAAAAAACACGCCAATGCACATTTATTAACATCAATTACAATCAACAATTGAAAAATCGACCACTAAAAATGAGGACACAAGCCCATTATGATACTGTTGTCACTTTTGATCGTTAACAGTATTGTTTAGTTATCAATAAAGTTAAGAAATGCAGCTACTGGCTAAATCTGTAGAATTTAAAAAATATATAAACGCTGTAACTAAATATATACACGAATTTAATCTCAGTATTTCAATTAGGATATATAATATTATTGTAATTCAAGATACATCTTATCTTAAACATATAAGATTAAGATTTAGTATTTAAAATAGTATGAAGTTTTGTTATGACTGAGTTATTATTCATTTAACTAAATGAATTTGATAAAATCCTATTATGCATATCTCGATAAACCAAAAAAATATAAGCATAAATATCAAATTTACAACTTATATCATAATTGCACAATTTATTGTGCATTTTAAAATCGTGTATTACTGAAATGCTGCCCGATACACAAATATTAAAAATGAAATGAACGATGTACAAATTAAAATAAATCTATATAATCTTGAGCTCTATAAATAGAAATTGTAATAAATATATGTATTAGATTTTCTTATAATATACTATTTACTTAAAATCTAATTATTGAAACTTTCCTATAACATGTTTCACCCATCCTTTAGAATTTCGAAAATTTTCAGGATCGCTATTTTCAGTTTCCTTGTCTTCATTATCAGCAATAAAGTTAAATTTATTTTCAACACTAATTGAAGGTTTGCTGCACTTTTCAAATGACGGTGATTTATGTAAATTGGCCGGTTTAATTGGAATCGGAGGGGGAGATAGAATTTGAGGTTTTCGAGGCACTACTGGTGGTGATTTAGAAGATTGAAATGGAATTTTAGAAGTACTTACCGTGAGTTTTGGAGAATCTGATGGACTTAAAGTAGTTTCAAATGAATTTGAATCACTTGTAATAACAAGTTGTCGTAATGATTTTTTATAATTTTTTGATTTGTTAATAACTACAGCATTACTGGCTTCTATAATTTCAGTGTTGTAATCCTTACGGTCGTTATCGTCGCTGTATATAGCTGAATCTCTGAAAAAATTATCGTTTTCTAAAGAATCTTCAACATTTCTCTCATAAAAACCTATTTCTTGACTCGACTTTCCAATTATTGCACTTGAAGTCATATCCGTTTGACTAGAATTATTATATTCATTTTCTAATCCCTTTTTATGTTTCAGAGATACCTTTGTATTTTTATTTTTTAATTCATTATTATATTTTGGATCAAATACACTATCGTTGGACGATGTTAGCGAAAATACACTGTCAGGTCTTATTGAATTTTTGTTTATGAGTAAATTTGACGAATTTATTTCACCGAATAGCATTCGAGGATCAGCGTAATCAACATGAGCTATTCTAGAACCTAAGTTTTCACTTCCTTGTTTATATATCGGCAACTTTTCTGATTTCTTTTGTAATTTATTTTCGTTGTTAACTTCGGAACGTCGTTTAGTTAAAAGTGAATCAGAATTACACTTAGTTGGTTGAGGTTCTTCAATTATATTTTTAAATCTCTGGATTAAACTCTTCGAGTTACTTCTGCTAAATGAAGGTTTATGTGATACTTCGTTTGTTTCTGAGGTACTTTTTTGTGTTACGTTTTCATTTTGCTTGAGCAACGAACTTGAATTAACCTTGCATACATTTTCATTTTTATGTACATCTGTAAAATCATTTGATATTCTTTCCATAATTAATTTGTCAATTTCATTTTGAAGATCTAAATAATCTAAATTCTTAACATTTTCCGTTGAACTATTAATCGTATTCGATTCAGGATGGAAAATCTCTTTCAATTTCGGATCTTCTATCAAATTTAGTTGACGTATTGGTTTAATTTTTTTCACGTTGTCTGGAGTGCTTTGGATTGCTTTATTATTATTATCATTAGTTTTCAATAGCCCCTCTTCAGTATACTTCAAGACTACGTAGTCACTATCTGGACGAACAGACGATTTTTTGCGGTACTTTATTCGGATATCGCTGTACATTTTATCAGTGACAATAGGACTATTTCGAGATGAAACACTTTCCTTCAGTGATTCATATAGTGGTTCATTATCGGTTTTCCTTTCCTCCTCAACATCCTGTTGATGCTCTGAATCCAATATATCTGGTGTGCTATTTCGACTTGTGCAATCAAAACTATCTTTCGACACTAAAACAGGTTTTGTCTGTGAATCAGATAATGATTTCTTTAACATTAATAATTTTTTGCTGGATTGTTTCTTTAATACTCTTTTAAAATCCCGTTTCTCCATTAGCATTTGTGATATTATTTCTTCTACTGGTCGTTCTGGTGAATCAGATGGTGTCCCATCTTGTTCAAAATCGTTTTCATTTTCTTCCTGTTTATCTAAAGCTTCTACCGCTTCGACTGCTTCATCAATGTTGCTTTCATCTTCGACTGTTTTTGCAGTTTCTGTATCAACAACACCAGTGAATATTTCTACATTTTCCACATTTTCAACTGGATCGTTGTTAACAGCAATGCTATCTGTAGACTCCGAAATATGCAGTATATTTTCATTAGCAGAAAAATCCGAGAAGTCGGTGTAAAACGTTGATTCTCCAACAGTTTTCATGGTTTTTGCTCGATTTTTTTTAATTTTAGATATTTTTTTTGGTAAAGTTTTAGCATTATATTGCTTTATTTCAAATGATTTGATCGGTGGTTTCAAATAACCTAAAGTTGCCGATTTTTGGTCATGCCTCACAATAGTTGTCATACAATCTACAAACTCGTCATCTGTGTTTCCTTTAATAGCATTCTGTGAAGTTATACTAGGAAGTGGAATAAAGAAACCGCTTGGGATGCCTGGCTCAGATTTTCTTCTCCAGGAGCAAAATTTATTTATCTCTCTGCGTTCACTTCTCTTAAATTTAACACTTGCAGCATTTGATTTCAATGAATTTTCTGTACAAGCGTTTACTATATTTTCAGATGAGTAAAATTTCTTATCCTCGTGAAGTGGCGAATCCTTTTTAACTATTTCTTGTTTCGTATAATCAAAACAATTACAATCCTTTTCACAATTATGATCTTCATTTAAATACCAACTACTGTATCGCTTTTCTTTACAAGATTCGACAATGCTTTTATCACTGCCATGGGTACATTTAGAATTGTCGGTGCATGAACAGTGATTATTAGGTGGCTTGCGATCATCATGAGATAAATTAGATTTGAATGATAGGTCTAATTTTCTACCTTTCTTAAAGCGTCGACTGGATAACTCACTCTTCCGTCTTTCTTGACGTCGTTCTAAATATTCAGGGGCGGAGTGATTTTTTTTCGATGGAATCATTTGTTCAGGAGATGCATATTCTAAAAATAAAACTACTATTAAAATAGTCATGAAGAATAACAATAATATTTTATATAGATATGAAACTAATGCATACCATCTTCATTTCCTAAGCCTAATACTAGAGCCTTAGCTCGGGTTGGTATTTCAGCGTTAAATTGCTCTAGCATGACACGTTTTAATTGAAGACCCCATTGCTTCTTTTGCGCTACAGATCTTGCCTATTTTAAATAAAAAGAATTAATTCATTTCGAATACTTATAAATGAAGTTATCCATGTATTTATCAACACTTACTTGTAGTGTTACTTGATTTCTTGGATTATCATAAGGAATCACATGAAAACTGGTTGGTTCTCCTTGTACACTTTCAACAAGCATCAAATTAGAACCCTAAACAAATTAATCATTATAAAAAATACATAAAATTTTAACATCATAGTTATAATAAGTGTTAATTTACCATTATGTGGCTCTTATAAGCAAGGCGGCCATCTTCTTTCCGTTTTGTTAGCAATAACATCTTATCAAACAAGAAAGCTTGTCTTGGTTTGTGATTACGTTCTTGCAACGTTCCTTCTAGACAGAGTTCTCCAAGTACTGTTAAACTAGGACCCAACCATCCGTCTAAACTACCCTCTAATTCCTAAACATACATCTTTATAAATACAAATTTCTTTTATTATAAAATAAAATATTTTAATCTGACTTTTACCTGAACTCTTGACTGTTGCTCTTTTTTCTGTTTGACTTGATCTATATGTCTAGCAACACCTGTCATTAATTCTAGAGCTTCGACAATATCAGCAGTGTCATAATGTTTTCGAAGATTCTAAAATGATTTTTAATTAGTTTATGAAATATTTTTATTACTTCTCATATTTTTAAAATTATTTACCTGAAATAATAAATGATATTTCATAATTCTTTGTACTGGTTTTAATAAATATGAACCCAGTGGAAGTTTATGGCCTAAACGACTTTGTGTATCTCGTAGGAGTCCTGAAGTTATCTTAGACTGCAGTAATTCCGTCAAGAGTGATGTAGCATGAGGATAATTTGTACAATATTCAGTATATACATTAAATCCTTGACAACAATCAATGAAAGTTCTTGCTATTTTTCTGGCATCTTTCCCAGTTAAATCCAATTTTTCTAACAATTCACTAGAACAATTAATAATAATATTGGTAAAAATATATATATATATATATATATATAAACTTTTCGGAAAGGAGATAAGGACAAGAGGTGGATGACGGAGATAGAGACAATAATAAAAAAGTAAAGGAAGAGAGTCAAGAAGAAATAGTAAAGTAAGAGAGTCAAGAGGAAATAGTAAAGATAGAGCGTTTATGCCTGTAATAGACATAAGTGGAGAAGTGAAAACGAAGAGAGAAGGCAGGAAGGATAGTGAAAAGATAATAGAGAATTTGTCGAGAGGAGACAAGGAAGGCAAGAGGTGATAGATGAAGATACAGGCAATAAGGAAGGAGAAGTAGGAAACGGTGTAAATAAAGGAGGAGTAGGGGACATGAAGAGAGAGGATCAAGAAAAGAAGAAACAGAAAGTACTATTCGAAGTAGTAATAGTCTAGAGTAGTTTAAATTTAGTTTTTAACTTTGATTTGAATATGAAATGTATTAAGAAATATAATAATGTAGATTGTAAAGCCGAAAGGCACACAATTAATATAATAATAATATGTATAAACTTTAAAAGTTAGTAGTGTATCAAACTTACCTGTTGAATTGATGAATTTCTTTAATATTGCAAAATAAAGTTTTTAAATGTGGCTCAGTTAATGCCGAATTTTGTCTCCAAGAATTTAAATAGCCCTAGAAGATAAATATATATTAATATGAAAAGTTTAAAAACCATATACGCTTGCTTTTGTTGTGAAAATACCAACCTGGATAACTTGGTTTAAATCACTGACGTAATTCTGCTCTGTGTGTATTATTTCCAGACAAGCGCGCTCCAGTAATGAGAGAGGTGGCCTCTGTTTTCCTGCACAACAAAGAAAAACATAGTTAACTATTATAATTTGTACTAATTGATGAGTACTATACTCGTATGTATGTATGGTACCTGTGTATTCATTTTCACTATGGTCTGCGAGACTTTCAACAGATGCTAAATATTCAGAGCCTCCTTCTCCACGTCCATAGGATCCACCAACCCCACCCCCGCTACTAATACTACTGGAAGATCCTATAGAACTAACAGATAAGGGTCTAGGAGATGCATTATTTAAAGACAATTTGGAGGTTCCATCATTTGAATTTTCCGTTTTATTCGTTAAATGATTACTTTTTGAATTGCCAGTGTTATTTTCACTACCATCTAGCAAAGTTTCTGTTGAATCAGAGTTATCTGGATGTATTACATTAAAAAAACCAATAGATGGAGTTATTTCAATTTTTGGTGTTAGGAGTTCACTCTCTGATGATGGTAGAGATGAATTTTCGTCGGATTCCAATTTTTGTGTATCTTCCATTGTTTTAACTGTTGCATTGGTGGGTGTTGTATTTTGTGAAGAATTAAAAGATCTCGATGATGATGTTTTTCGTAGTTTTACACCAAATATATTTGGTGGAGATAAATCCATATCACATTTTTTTTCTATATCACTTTCATCACTTACTTTAAAGCACCTTTGAAGATGGGATTCTTCATCTGTATTTGTATCAATATAACTGTATCTTACTTCTTCAGGCACTGTGTCTGATATGTCTAGTTTTTCAGTTTCACAATTTTTATTTAAATCTATACTACTTTGAGATAATTTACATGTTACATTAGATAAAGGAAAATTATTACGTTTATTTTTTGAACTATTTATTTTTAAGTTACTAGGTTTATTTATCCGAACTTTGACAGACTCGTTTGAATTTATAGTTTCATCTTCTAAAGATGTTGTTGAATTAGATATTATTCTTTGTACATTTGGAGATAAAAAACTAAAATTTTTACGTACTTTTTTACTATTTATTGTATTTAAACTAGAATAAGTCTCTTCACTAGCATCTAGCTCTGATATTAAAATTTTATCTTCTATTGTTATATTTAAATCATTTTTATTACAATTTGTTGTATATAATTCAGTTTTGTATTCGTTTTCACTATTTTTAGATGACGCTTGCCCGTTTATATTTAAGTTATTTGATCCTTTATGCGTTGTAACGTTGACTTGGGTTTGTTTTACACTAGAATTTATTGCATTTCTTCTATTTGAAGGCGCTAGCTTGTCATAGAGCCCAAAAAGAGAAGGGCCCAAATCTGTAGAACTGCCTGCAAAACGAAACATGAATAACATTAAAAAAGTGCACATATGTTTAAACAATCAACGATTTAAAAACAAATATCCTTATACGACGGAATAAAAATTAAAAATGATTAGAAATTATCAATACCGTTTATATTTCTGAATTCCGAATTAAAAATAAGATTCAAAGAATGTTTCTATAAAACAAAAAACAATTTTAAAAACTTACTAGAGAGCGTTTTAACCAGGCGAAAAAAATAGCAGAACTAGCCTATTTTTAGTTAGTATGTTTATAATTATTAAATTTGCGAACACGTCGTTAAACTCTAAATATGTTTGCAAAACGTCAAAACTTTGTTTATCAGGATTGAAAGCAATTTAAATATCAGTGATATCCATGAACGGTTTCATAGAGGGTCATATTTTAGAACACGTAAAGATCGACACCAAAGAATCATATGTATATATTATATTTATGTAAAAAGGAACTATCCAAGGTGTTAAGAAAGTAAAAGTACACACAATAGTTAAATAAATTACTTGGCTATTATAGATGCCCCCCTTCCTGTTTTATTATATCAGTATTTAAAAACAAATATTAATTTAAGCAATGGGATTCAAATGAAATTAAAGTAAACGACTTTAAAAATCTTTCATTAATATATTAATTTTATATGTAACATTATCTTGTATAAAAAGTTTTATTAACATCAGAAAATGTAAACTTACATTATGTTAACCTAAAATATATAATGCAACAAATAATCTTTTGTAGGTTAAATATATGTAACTGTGTTTATTGAAATTAAATGAAATTTTTTCCCATAAAAAATAATTTGACGCTAATCTAGAAACGATATCAATTAATCAATAATCAATAAATTATAAACTTACACATGATTAAAGTAGAAGATTTCCTTAAGATAATAATTCCCTAAAGAGTTATCAAAATTTTTTGATATCACTGAACAAAATTACATTTATCACTATAGAAATGAATATGTTTAATTAAGCGATATGATAAACACTATAATAAATTACTCCGCCAATAGTACAGGAGATAATAAAAAATAGGGGGCTACAACACTAAATACTACGTTATCATATGTAAGTCCATTACCACTGATCGGTCGGGTGATTCATTTTGCAAATGAATCAACGAAATGCGGTTTCAAAATTTATCACTCCGCAAAATATATTAAAATTACAAGAAGATATCATTTTCAAAGAAATTGTTGGCTAATTCATTATATACCGGAAGGGCCTATATTTAATTACGTCAACTGAATATATTTTTCCTTATCAAAATATTTCAATTACTTTCTTTTTAGGTTTATACAATATTTATCATTCATATAATATTTATATTAATTCGTTTATTGACAAGATATCTTTGTCCAAAAATGACGCAGTTTAGAACACAACTACAGTAACTGTATTCTGATTTATCCTTAATGTCTTAATTTCTATAAAAGTGTACTATATATTGATAAAGTTGGTTACTAGAACCTCAAATGTCCAATTATTTTTTAATAACTCCTTATATTTCAGGAGATATTAACAGTTGAAAAAGTAATTTTTTCCCTTTAATTATTGAAGGGATTCAACGTTGTACACATTCCAAATGCATGTAACATCTCAACCGCTGCCAACCTTACAGCTCATAAATCTCTGCTATATGTATTTATATATCAAAATATCAAATATTATTTACAGCTATTTCAAGGGACAATCAAATTTCAATATTATGTCTGCCGTAATAGGATTAAATAAAATAAAAACTTATTAATCTGTGACTTGACTTGATTATTATGACTGTCAACAGCTAGAAAACATTACCACAGCACTCACCTACTCAACAAATAACTGACGTTAACATGCATTTCACGTCATACAAATATGGCCGACCATTTCTAGCGCTGAAACTACAATTCAAATTTTTAATTACTATATCTCCGTCAACATTTAGATATTTAATAAAATAGACACGCCGATACACATTTATTAACATCAATTGCTATATTATACAAAAATATACTTATTTTAACTAGACCTCCATAGCCAGTCATGCGAAATACCATATAATTAAATTTCTCAGCTATTTGTTCTGGTTTAATATCATTTTTTTAAATGGTGTACACATAAAGGATGTATTTCCCTTATTTATTGCTAAATTTTAACCTTAGAACTAATGAATTCTTTTTTCACCTTCAAACTCGTGACTGAGGCTATATGCATCCAACCTTTTCTTGATTATAAAATCGGTTCTATACTATCTAGCTATTATAATCGGTTCTGATTTCTTCGGTTTTTTTATAAGGAAGAGAATGGTGTATTGGTTTACCCTATAGTGACAAACATTGAACATTTTAAAGTAAAATTCCATAAATTTTAATAAACGATGTTACTTATAAATTCCAATCCAATATTTTCCAAGAACTAAACGATTGCTTGCAATGTCGCGATGCATTCATGCGTTGCTCACGTCGTGGTATTCAACGCGTCCGGCCAAAACTTCTCAATCTTTAACTATATACATATTAGTCCAAGATCCCAGAGCGATCTGACATAACTTATTTTCAAAAGCATAGAACTTTCGGTTCTAAGTAGTCTCTACATGTACGTTTAATACCTGCGTATTTGTGGAGTTCGCTCGGTGACACCTGGGCAGGTACCAGGTGAGAAAGGTAACTAAAAATCAGAGTTACTTTACTTAAATTTGTATGACTCATTTTTAAATATATTTTGTAGAATGTTATTTCTGAAGTAAAATTAAAAGTGTCAGACGCTTTCCATGGGCCAGAACTTTTGTCAGACGCTTTAAAGCTCTGTAAAAAATAAATTAACTTGACATCCATGGTGACTCGGTTCCCCTTCCTAAACTCACAATCTGTTTCAGTCTATACGTATTCGTATATACTATTGCGCACACCGTATTATATACAGTATATAGTATACAGTGTAGTTGTGTTTATGAGACCACTAACATGTTTTTGTCAGTTATAAAGTTCTGGCCCATGGAAAGCGTCTGACACTTTTAATTTTACTTCAGAAATAACATTCTACAAAATATATTTAAAAATCAGTCATACAAATTTAAGTAAAGTAACTCTGATTTTTAGTTACCTTTCTCACCTGGTACCTGCCCAGGTGTCACCGAGCGAACTCCACAAATACGCAGGTATTAAAAGTACATGTAGAGACTACTTAGAACCGAAAGTTCTATGCTTTTGAAAATAAGTTATGTCAGATCGCTCTGGGATCTTGGACTATATTTAGAGAAATTAAATATCAAACAATATTTCAGTACTAATAGCTTCTAATAGAAAAAAAGACTTATATTATTTGTGTTAAAAAATCAATAAAGTAGCGTTGCTTTTGTTATTTATTCATGTTTTAATGCAAATCTTAGAGCATATAGAGTTTCTTATAGATTAAAAGTGTGCGACAGAGAAAGGTATATGTCCCTATTTGTTCTCTATGCACATGCGTCGAAAGTGACAGCTGGATTAGATATAATAAATATTAATATTCTATTAAGATATAATAAATAAAATATATGTAAAGAAATTGTATTTCTTTAGTTGGTACAAAGCTCGTCTGTCGGTAAAACAGTGAGCGTCCAGTGAAAACATATACTCATGAACAGATATATATATTTGGAGTGAACAAAACTCACGTTTTTATTTATATTTATACATATCTACATTATTCTACATCAATATAATATCATATTTACCAACTGTCACGTATTATATCTAAACAGATCGGACTTGACAACTGTCACTTTCGACGCATGCGCATAGAGAACAAATAGGAACATATACTTTTCTCTCTCGCACACAGTTTGGACACACTTTCAGGTCTAAGGTCTATATGTTCTAAGGTTTTAATGTAGATAGACGTGCTTTAAAATAGCATACCTATGGCCACTACACACTTGCTTTGATTTAGTATGGTGTTTACACTATTTAAAGTGACCCAAAAAACGACGTCTTATTAGGAACAGTTTTCGCGGAATGAATTTGGCAATTTGGGATCAATAAGTTGAAGACAACTTATTAGAGCAAGCGCTCATTGATTACAAAAAAACAGGAGTATGTTAATAAGCAAATACGTTCAAAAACAAAATACAACAAAATTTAAATCTTTAATAGCTTTTGATACATAAGTAGAACTTCTTTTATACCGGTACGAATTTAAAACCATATTCACATTAAAATCGAGAGTAAATTTAAAACAGTTTCAAAAACACTGTTTAAAATCATTGCTGTAAATCGCTTTTCGTGATACAGACATATTGAAACCTATGTAGATGCAAATGTATATGTTATATAGAGAAGAGGGCCACCGGCAAGGGACAAGAGAAGGTTATAAGCCATGTGTAGGACCGTTGTACGACTGACATCGTCTTGTAGCTGGTAAAGCATGTGCCGATGGTGATGGTGACAAACGTCTCGAACATCCTAGGGAACTAACCTCGTCGGCTAACGACTTCCATCGCTAGTCAGAAGTTGTGACTAACAAATTTATTAGTTTGTTCACGTTTCTTATATATTATAGTAAGAGTACAGTCTAAATAAATATATAGAAAGACTTTAATACTAACTAGCTAAAATGGGCTTGTGTCCTATGTCTTAATTTCTATAAAAGTGTACTATATATTGATAAAGTTGGTTACTTGAACCTCAAATGTTCAATTATTTTGTCTCTTTAATTAATAGCATGTGACATCACAACCGCTTCCAACCTTACAGCTCATAAATCTCTGCTATATGTATTTATATATCAAAATATCAAATATTATTTACAGCTATTTCAAGGAACAATAAAATTTCAATATTATGTCTGCCGTAACAGGGTTAAATAAAATAAAAACTTATTATTCTTTGACTTGACTTGATTATTTGACTACCAACAGCTACAAAACATTACCACAGCACTGACCTACTCAACAAATAACTGACGTATACAATGCATTTCACGTCATACAAATATGGGCGACCATTTCTAGCGCTAAAACTACAATTCAAACTTTTAATTGCTATATCTCCGTCAATATTTAGATGTTTAATAAAATAGACACGCCAATACACATTTATTAACATCAATTTCAATCAACAATTGAAAAATCGACCACTAAAAAATGAGGACACAAGCCCATTATATTCACTCTTAATTTTAATAAAAGAAAGACCTGATTTTTGTCCAAATTTATAAAAAATCGTTATCGAATGATACCCGATGGATATTTCCATAAAAATTGATGAAAAACAGAGTGTAAAAAATCTACAAAACATAATACTTTATAAAATACAAACCTATTTTATTTCTCTGTACTACAAGCATCACTCATTACAAGCATTAATTATAAAATGTGAACAAAATATTTAGAACGTGTTCTTATACATAAACAATGAATTATTGTTAAAAACAAAACTACGACTGATTACTGATTGCCAATTATTGATTATAATAACATAAGGTATAAAATCGTGTACTGATAAGAAGTTAATTAGACAGTTCCTTATCATTTAATAAACAATAATACTCTTGCGCTTTACTATTTCAAAATAAATAATTTTTGTTATTACAACATTCTGTAGAATTAAATATAAAATTGCACGTCTCCAGAACATGTTGTTGTCCACAGTTATATTATTTATTATTATTAATTGTTCGCCTTTCGGCTTTACAATCTACATTCTTAATACATTTCATAGAACTTCAACTTGAAAATAAACTTAAACTATTCTAGACCTTTTTATTTCCAAAAGTACTTTCTGCTTCTTATTTTCTTGACCCTCTTCCTTCATTTTCACTAGTCTTCCTTCATTCTCACCGTTTCCTCACCCCTTGTCTTCTTTGTATCCTCTCGGCACAAACCGTTTCCTACTTCTCCTTCCTTATTGCCTGTATCTTCATCTATCACCTTTTGCCTTCCTTGTCTGACAAACCCTCTTTTATCTTTTCACTATC
Source organism: Panorpa germanica (assembly GCA_963678705.1). Lineage (NCBI taxonomy): Eukaryota > Metazoa > Arthropoda > Insecta > Mecoptera > Panorpidae > Panorpa > Panorpa germanica. The sequence goes on from OY783219.1 coordinate 5,768,717, forward strand.
CTTCCTGCCTTCTCTCTTCGTTTTCACTTCTCCACTTATGTCTATTACAGGCATAGGCGCTCTATCTTTACTATTTCCTCTTGACTCTCTACCTTTACTATTTTATTATTGTCTCTATCTCCGTCCTCTACCTCTGTCCCTATCTCCTTTCTGAAAATCCTCTATTTTTCTGGACTGCAGTTTAACTCTTTCCTCGCTACTTCTTTCTTTCTCCTGCTTCCCTTTACTGCCTCTTTTAGTACTTTCTTTTTTGTCCACAGTTATATATTTATCGCCTTACAAATAAACCTGTTATAAAGTTTATACCAGGTATAAACTGAGAATAAGCTTTTTCGGACGGGCATACATTTTATAACAGGTTTATTTGTAAGGTGGTTAAAATAAAACAGTTTACCTGCTCCATGACATTTTTTATGTTAATATTATATATAGTTACATAACAAAAGTAATTTTTCTATATAAATTTACGTTTTCGAATATTCGTAAAAATATTCTTTACATTTAATCACAACTTCAGCAATAACTAAATAATACTTTAAATAAAACATTACGTGTATGTTTTAAGAGTTTTAATACGCCCTCTGTCAAAAATTAATTATCACGTTTGTATATTTATGATACATTTGTTGATACGGTTTTAATTTCATGTTTAAATATTTGATAAAGACCCTAGCTTATAATGTTATGAATCAATTAACAAAAATACATTAAAAACTAAAAAGTTCGTATCAGAATAATGATAATTTCAAGCAAACATTTTCATGCGTCAAAAATTAAACATTAAAAGCGGTGAGTACTCTTTTTTAGATCTCTAGGCTTAGAAATTGCTGGCTATATCTGAACTGGAAAAATAAGATTTGGTAAAGAAAGAAATAAGCCTGTATAATTAATAACGTATAAATATTCAATTCATGATATCGTTTCATAGATTGGTGATCGCATTGCTGATTGCATCACGATTTAAAATTATGTAATAATATTGCGGAGGCAGGGTTTGTTAATATGTATAGAAAGTAAAACTGCTGAACGAAGTGATAATAACCAATATAATTGTCTCTATACAATCGTCCCAATACATATGCATACACAGATGTTTTAATGTATGTAGTTTTAATTACCAAATGAAAATAATTAACAATATTAATTATAAATCTGTCGCCATTGTTGAATTAGAAGTCTGGTCAGTAACTTCCGTTTCCGTTAAAATAGGACGATATCAAATAATTTATCTTTTCTGTTTTGTTTAAGTGAAAAGTCTTACATTTATCAATATTTTATAAATAACTGTAAAGATTAAATGGGCTTGTGTCCTCATTTTTTAGTGGTCGATTTTTCAATTGATATTAATAAATGTGTATTGGCGTGTCTATTTTATTAAATATCTAAATGTTGACGCAGATATAGCAATTAAAAATTTGAATTGTAGTTTTAGCGCTAGAAATGGTCAGTCATGTTAGTATGATTGAAATGCATTTAACGTCAGTTATTTGTTGAGTAGGTCAGTGCACTGGTAATGTTTTGTAGCTGTTGGTAGTCGAAATATCAAGTCAAGTCAATAACCCTGTTACGGCAGACATAATATTTGATATTTTGATATATAAATACATATAGCAGAGATTTATGAGCTGTAAGGTTGGCAGCGGTTGTGATGTCACATGCATTTGGATTGTGTAGAACGTTGAATCACTTTAATAATTAAAGAAACAATATGACTTTTTTAATTGTTAATATCTCTTAACATATAAGGAGTTATTAAAAAGTAATTGTACATTTGAGGTTCTAGTAACCCACTTTAGCAATATATAGTACAGTTTTATAGAAATTAAGACATAAGCCCATATGTTTTGGTGTAATATTATTGTGAACTCTACATCAATAGAATTCTCTAGAGCCTAGGGTGCATTTTACAACTACTATTATGTGAAGAGCAAAAGTGTCATTTACCTAAAGTGCTGGGCGCCAGAATCCATTAATCTCATTAAAACATTAATATTCAATATGCTAAAAAGAGACGGGAATAGTGCATTGACTTTTCAATGGCGCCTTCAAGCGATTAGAGGGATATTATATTCATACAGCATGGTAAATAAATAGCACACCCACTTACGAGCAAGTAGCTATAGTGCCCTTAGAATATATTAACTGCAGCTGAAAATTATATGGCGGACCTTTACGAGGCTTTTTCTGATTTATAACCCGAAGTTGTCATGAAAATGGAACGATCTATAATAAAAATCTGTTTAAGGTGAAACAATACTTGGTCATTTTTTATCGCGAAATATAAATGGCGATACTATACAGCAGGTTAAATATTATCAAAAAAACCATGTTTTTTAATGTTTAAATCGTTTTATGTAAGTAACTATAAACGCAAATCAAAATCTAAAGCTGCAAGCCCTTGAATAACGTAAATTTTTAACTTTAACATAACCCTTTATTTATGACAAACCCTTAGAAATATTACCAGTCATATAAAAATTGGAATTTAATTAGAAAATATAGCAATAGTCATTTTCAAAACTTATTTTTGCGGTTCCAACTCATCCGACTCAAAAGTCAGTGGAAGAAAGCTTAAAATGTAGATATGTTATTCATCTAACTAATTGCAGCTTTAGATTTTGATTCGCGTTTATAGTTACTTACATAAAACGATTTAAACAAAAAAAACATGGTTTTTTTGATAATATTTAACCTGCTGTATAGTATCTCCATTTATATTTCGACAGAAAAAATGGCCAAGTATCGTTTCACCTGGTAGGTACACAAGTGATATTTGAATTAATAAAAACTGATCCGAATATAATATTCTTTTTATATTATTAAAGAATTAACACCTTCTTTTTATAGCTTCTGAATATGATTATGTCTTCATTCTATTAATTTTCTTTGGGACTTAACGGCATTTGCACCGTCTGAACGACTTATTTGATATTTCCAGTTTTCACTCATTCAAGAATTCAAATCAAAGACATTCTTACACTATCTGGTGTTAAAAAGACACCAGAATAGAATTGTAAAAATGAAATACATTATTGTTCATAAAGAATACGTAATCCTTGTAAAAAATTTAAACAAAAACTTGTACAAAAGCTATAATATAATAATTTTAAAAAACCAATGTGAGTCAAGAATAAATGGCATGTTATATATGTCAAGATAACTGTAATGAAGTCCTGTGCATTATCACTCATGGTCTGGAGAAGATGTCGAACGTATTCGAAAGTCTCATATGCTAAATATAACCCAATATATTTTACAGAAGTTAAAGCAAGCTTAAAATATCATAAGCATCCAGTGATTCTCAAAAGAACAAAATAAAGACTAGGTTATTACATAAATAGCTATCTAAAACCCGTTATTTGACCAGCACTGATGGTGCGTGGTATAATAATCTAGATTTGTCTTTAATGAACGTGATTCTTATTCTAAAGGAATGGAAAATAATAAAGTGTAAGAACGGATAAATAACTGGAACCCTTTAATAATAACTACCAAGATATTTGCATCACAATAGATAAAACAATTCGATCAAAAATTGATGCACTCAAACTAAATATAAAAAGAAAAATCGAAATGAAAAAGATATTGAGATTGGAAAATATTATTAACAAACACTATTGTAAAAAGGTTGAGCAATCTGGGACAAAGATAATGATTTTATCAAAAGATAGCGGAAAATCAACAGTTTATAGTCTTTCCAAATCTAAATGTTTTTGCTAAAAGAGTAAGCTAATGCCAGTTAGATTTATTTTTCAAAAAGTGGTAAAATACGTCACATATCTTGTGTTTTAGGTAAAATAGTGTACGTAACAGGTTGCTTTTGTTATATTAGATATACCTTGGGCACACATAACTGTGTTTAGCGGGGTAAAATCAATTATATCCTACACTGAATTAATTTTTGGGATTTTCTTTCTAATAAAAGTTCAATTTCCGGAGTTTATGCATTATACGTTGATGTATTTTTATACATTTTTTCATTGACCAAAAAATTATGTCAAAAAACTTGTAACGCGACCAAAGATGTAGGGCCCCTCTGGGGAATATACTCGTGAAATCAAACGATTTTCGCATGTTCCTTATATTCGTACTATTAATGGTGCAAGAAAGGAATATTAGGGAAGAAGAAACCATTATTTACTTTTTCAAAGTTGCAACTAATTTATAAAAATTTGTACTCGTTTGTGCTAAATTTTGTATTTTATATTGGTGTATATCCTATAATTACTCTTTATTATTGTAACTAAATGAAAAATAATTTAGAATCTTAGATCCTCATAGGCGTCTTTATTAATACGTAAAATAAACATGTAGAATTTAATATCAAAAACCTATCAAATTTTTATATTATTTTATGATCATTATCACGGAAATAGTGAATATGTTTATTTTGTATTATCTATGTCACATTCTTATCTTGAATAGATAAAATTAAAAAGCGGAGGTTGCATCTAATGCATAGTGCAATGATTCAGAAATACGGTTTTTATAGATATAACTGGAATGTTATTAAGACGTAAATAAAACTTACGTTGAACGTATAAAGATAATACAAAAATAACATTAACAAATAAATAAAAGCAATATATTATTCAATAGAACATTTGTTTACTAATAATTGTTATTTTCATTAATAACAACAAAAGAACAAAAGGAAGTTTGTATTATTTATAAAATTGTATATATTATACTATTACAAAACAAACTTACTAGAGATAGATATAAAATTTATTAACATTTCTAAACGCCTACCTTCATAAAATACATATAAATAAAAAGTAAATAAATAGAACATGGTTACCTACAGTCATTAAATAACAATATAATTATAAAATGAAGGACATAGTAATTATCAAATTAACGAGGAATTAATGAATAACAATTTGTAATGCACCTACCAAAGAAATCTTCCCATGTTTCTGATTCATCATTAGAAGAATCTGCTTCCATTGTAAAATAAAAATATTTATAAATCACATCTTTGTCATTGATATTAAAACTTTATGTACATACACATGTTATATATTTATATTACCACTACCACTTAAATACATTTATATTATTAATCACAAAATTTAATTGATAAGAAATTGACGTTTATTAAATGTATAACATGCACTCACACAACGCAAGGCGTTTTCAACTAAATGACGCCATGTTTATTATTTTCTAATTTGCGTGTTGCTTCATATGCAACAGGCATTTTAAAAAAGAGTGGCAAATTTAAAAATATGTAATTACACTATTACAATTAATCACAAGTAATATTAATAAAAGAACTATTAATTAGTGCAAATTTATATTTACACTATATTTAATACACAATTTATTATAGACAATATAGATTAAGTAACTGTGCACTTAAATAAGTCCTGCTATATTATTATGAATAAGACTTAATGAAAATTAAACCAACGTAATAGATTTGCTGAAAAAGATATTAATTAAATGTAGGTAGATGTTTATTATGCAATAACTAATTATCAAATTAGTAAAATTAAATAATTGCATGTAAAGTTTTATATTTTTAGAACACGTGTCGCCATCTGTGAAGTAAAACATATTTTACATTTGAAAAATTATTCATTTTCTAAAATAGTTTATTAACTATGTATAATTTTGAAAATATAACAATAACAAATAATATTAATTATATAAAATAAATAGTTTTATTAAATACTTTTTTTATTTAACTATTTACATGTAATAAAGTATAGTGATGTTATTGGGTTAGTGAATAAATAATTTTTAAAGTAAAATTGTGTTTCATTAAAAATAAATTTATAGTGAATAAACTATATTTACAAGTTTACTAAAACACAATTTTTAAATGACTTAATTTATCTTAAAATATATTTACATTACTTAAATATTAAAACAATCAAATATTTTATAAAATGGTGTTCATTATTTGGCATTTTATCAAATTTTTACATCTAATATTTATAATTACTTTTTATTTATAGTTTACTTAAAAATTAATAGTGGAAGGGTTGTTTAACTTGAGTATGTATTATATTAGATCCCGAAAAAATATTGAGCATATCATTATTACATCTAAATTACAAATTACATATTGAATTCACCATTTAAAAATTACCAATTTTACCCCGTTAAATACTTTAACTATGTAATTTTTAAATAAAGGCGACAATAAGTACAATATAAAAAACATAAACTGAAAATTAAAATTATACAGATAATGTTTGAAGAGATTCTGCTAAAATTTACGAGTTATTTAATCTCAAAGTTCATTAATAAATTTGGTCAAAGTCGTGCTGTTCGAATCAATTGCATTTGAGAATTCATTATGTTATTTTAAAATAGATGTATTCTTAGAAATTCAAATAATTGTCTTACAAACAGTACGTTTATTTATACCGTATTTATTGAAAATATTGATAAGAAATCTGTAATACTGCATTGAAGTGTGTAAAAATAACTTTTTGCGCTATTAATGTGTAACTTTATATATTGTTCAATCTATATATGATTAATGTAGCACGGCACAATTTAATTATAACATGTTTATAAATAATCATGGAAAATTTAAAAATTGCTATGTGTAACTAATTCTTTGTTCCTTCTAATTCGTTGTTAAATTTTGAAATATCTAATAAAATTTCGAATTGAGCAATTAAATTTTAACACCTTTTTGAATTTTTTCTACGGCTTTTATTAATATAATAAAACCCTTAGATATAAATCATATGTTTAAAGGATTCGGTGACACAATTTAAAACAAGTTTCAAATGCAAATATAGAAAATTAAAGCTGCATTTCTTTTAAAATCTATACTATTTTCTAAATTTCTGATAATATTTTTGACACTGTTTATATTTCCTTAAGAAATATCTATACAATTTTGGACAAGTTTTAGATACAATATTATATAATAATAAATTACAATCATTATACAGAAATAATCACATTTTTTACAGAGATACGACTAATGGTTTGAATCTCTACTATGTCTTTCTCTTTCCCTTTCCATTTCTGAATGTCTTAAGCGCTTAGAATATTCTTGTTGTTGTTTAATAAAAGAACTCAATCTATTTAATAAAAATTGTTTGTCATGTCCTTCCAATACCAGTTGTTTCTTAAGAACAGTGACCATATGTTTATTGGCTTGAGAAACCGCGCTATAGTAATACAGCATGAGAGTTAAAATAATAAAAGCTGGTACTCCAAAACCAGCTGTACCGAAATAGAATATTATATTCTGTATGTAGTTTGGAAGTTTCATGAATGCGTTTATAGCGGCGTCCCAAACTGAGGGTAAACCTCTAAAAGGTCCACAAGATCGAGAAGGCATTATCTCAGCAATGGCATACGCTACAGGCACCATTGAAACAACGAAACTTAACAACAGGACTACCATAAATAGAGAATTTGATCGAGAAGCCCGGTATATTAACGCAGACGGGGTACTGTTTACTAAACAAGCAAACTTTTTAATGTAGAACATAAAAAAACATACCACTGTTGCTATAGCTGGAAGAAACGGCGCGTAGAAACTTCCCAACCAACAGAGAGTTTGTGAATATACAACATCCAAAACATGTCTTGGTAATTCAAATTCTTGTTCACCGACAAGTTTTGCAAACTTGTTGTCAATACTTTTAGCGATTAAACTTCGTGGAAAGTTGATAAAAAATGTTACAAAGATATTTATAGCAAAATCTGTGATAACGAGTTTGTAAAATTGTTGTCCAACAAAAGTTTCCCAACATTTTGGAGTTTGCTGACTGTGGCATTTACCATCTTCTATATCTTCGACAATTAAGAAGTAAAATCTACTTAATAATACCGCTAAAGATGATAATCTTAGAAATACAGTACGTAATAGGGATATACGAACTACAAATAGAGGGGAATATTTTTCAAATCCTACTAAATATTTAAATAAAATTGGAACAAATAAATTTAATAAAACGATAGAAAATGAAGGCAAAAATTCATAAAATACACTTTTTAAACTAGTCGTCAGATCGTCTTTTAAGATACTACCACTATAGTCAATTCTTGTATAAGAAAAATTAAATACAAAGAATATAATTGTTCCAGCCCCAAATAAAATACCAATAATTATGAAATTGATTAAACATCGAACAACAATCAATTTACTCTTTTCTTCCCGTGACCGACCATGACGCTCTTCTTCAAGTCGTTCTGCTTGCAAACTGGCTTGCATTTCGTTAAATAACGCTTTGTGTTTGATGGTAGCTGATTTCTCATTATGAATACAAAAATCCCAGCCCCCAAACACCAAATTACAATACTGGTAAAACTGGCCTTCGCCTTCTATTAATCGTTCTTTGAATCCTCTTGCTGCGGACTTAACGATCGCTACTAACGAGAGAAGGAAGTATAGAACAGTGACAGTAACGTAGGCCAGAGGTAAATCGTAGTACAGCCCATCGGATTCAGAATCAGTTATGTTAAACAGAGGAGGTTGGAAACCGTATATCTGGTTTGTATAAAACCCGTAAAATATTAAAGTTTTCTCCATGAAACCTGTACCTTGGATAACATTCAGAAATTCATTGGTTCCAGTTAAGGATAAGTTTTGATATGCTTCGGAACAACATTCTGTCGAATTACTGTCCTGATATTCACAACTTTCTGTTATTGGTGATTCCAATAATATTGTTGGTAATACAACAAAAAGAAACATTAATAAAAATATAAAAAAATTTAAAAACATTAACCATTTTATGAAAATAAAATACGCTACTACTCCTGTTCCAAAATTACCTTCTATTTTCTTAAGTGAATTTCTCCATAGTTCTAATTTTGCGTACGTTTCTTTCCACCTTGAATTCATTTCTTGCCAGAATTTACGTTGCTTCCATTTTATTTGATGGAATCCTTGAAGACGAAGTTTTTCAGCACTCTAGATAAAATAACAATATTAGATTTGAAAAACTTACAGTTTATTATAAAATCTTACTTGTAATTGTGCCTTCAACTCCTTCTTCTGACTCATGCTAACGGGCATTGCTTTAATTTCACGAATTTCTTCCCATGTCCGCTCTTCATCAGTAAGATTTTCTGATAGATCTGGTAGCATTGCAACTTGTACATCATTATGCAATGAATTTCGTCTCCTGGTGCTAGTGGAACCTCGTCTTCTTGTAGATGTTGCCGTATTTTTATCTCCACGAGGTCGTCGGGTTGTTGCTGTAATAGAATCATTTTTAAAAGCTCGGTTAGATTCTACAGGTACTGTAAAAATATCCATTTATGGTATCCAGAAGGCTGTTGAAAATACACTGCCTAAGTTACGTTACAAATCTTTATCAGATACACTTTTTTTTAAATATATAGTGTGGTTTAAAAGATGAATAACTTTTTTTAAAGTACACAGTCGAAAAAAATTAATTTGCTAAACAATGGTTACAATTAAAGGAAGAAGAGTTGTTCCTCAAAGTGGTTTTACCTTTTTTTAATAGTTAAATCTATTAATTGTTTTATAATAAATATTCATATACCCATACATACCACCCTATATTGCATTAACAATTAGCTATGCCTTTAGCAAATTTAAGATAATAATATTATTTATTGAAAAATTAATTTTAAAAACTAATCGAGATATAAAACCGATAAAAATATTAGACATATAAATTTAGTTTATCAGATTTATAAAAATGTAAGACTTTAGCTTTTAAACAACAATAAAAATGGATAACAATCACAAATATTTGACAACAGTATCTAGTTCTTTGCATGAAAACAATCTTAAGAAGCGATACGTTCAATTTTTTAGGTTTCTAAATTTTTAAAAATTATTTTTCCATCTTACGATGTCTTGTACAGAAAATTTACAACATAATTGTCTAAAAAATATTATTATATGATTATATGTGCATAAAATAATCAATTGTAAACATACTCACAATTCAAAATCTTTTTCTTTAAACATTTTTCAAGAACATAAGTTTTGGACTCCAAACTTTTGAATAACAAATATTTTATGAATAATAAATACCTGCTCTGTTTTGTTTTGAAGGTAGAAGAGTTGCTAAATGGGAAGGATCCTTTTGAAGAACTTCCAATTCACCAGGATAACTCTCCTGGTAAAATTCACCACCTGCTTCTTCCCATCCTTGTGTTCTACTAGCACGTTTTCTATCTTTTCCTCCAGACATTTTTCTAAAAAAAATTATATACAATTATAATGAAACACATCCATTATCTTATAATAATAGCAAGCTACTAATCAACAATAGGCTCTTATTAAATTTTTAATCGCTACATGACAATGTATACTCAGTCATTAGAGATTAACGTGTGAATTCATATCGAACGAGCAAATCTAAATGGGCAGAATCCTGTTGATAAGAAAATCACGTGTACGTGATAATCTTTATACTTAGCATATTATGTTAAAGGAAGGAACAACACAAATAGGAAGTAAAGTAGGGCACCATTACTTTTTCGTATGTATTTTTAAGCAAATTTAACAGGCATGACCCGAATTGAAAGCTCTATATTATAAACATTTTTACCACTAAATAAATGCAAACACTGCAAATTACTTTTATTTCTTCGATAATAAAATGTAGTATGTTTAAAAAGGTTAATCCTTTTAAGCTATACGTTAGTAATTGCAATTGAGATCACTTACTGTTAACATATGTCGTTCAACAATGTGGATGATTAACTCAAGCACAATAAACAATGAAATAATAGAACAATAACAAATATGTCAGAGGTGTACAACCTTTTATAATATCCAATATAAGAAGGTAATAATAAAACTAACATAATCAATTAAAACGAGACATGCATACTACAACTGTCCACCATTTTAAATACAAACATAAACCTTTTATCCAGCAATGTAAATTAAATCCCTAGATTATTATTTAAAGTTTGAAAGATATAAGCAATATTTTGATCCAGCATAACTATGTATATTTTATCAATCCACGTACTGCAGTTTGTGTACCCCTTCGTCATTCAATAGTGAACAGTTGTCTGCTAAAGTATCCCCTGATAAGATTACAAAATCCTCAAGTGATATAAACAAAATGATTCATAGGAACCTAGTTAAAAATTCTGGGTAAAACTTCAAAGAAGTTATGGATTAAAAAGATAATAACTTGTATTAATTACTACTCTACTAACCTACTATTAATTTAACATATAGTAACCTTCTAGTTAGACTGCATTTAACTAGTTCCATTTTATTTTTACAATCCGATCAAACAAGGTATAAATAAATATATGAATCAATTTCTCGCGAATATTACCAATGATCCACTAATTATTGTTAATTAATAACTACCAATTTATTACTCATGTTGAGATAAAAGGATTATTGTAAAGTTAGCAAATAAGATATATGTAATTGTTTTCTACATCTGCTTTGACGTTCTTTAAAATACAAATCTAAATTTTTAATCTTTGGAACGTTAGATATTCTAAATATTTATTTATTGTTATTGATTTCAACAATTCAAAAACATTTAAAGTTTATTTATAGTGCTAATAAATATCCAACGTATCTTAATGGTAAATGATATTCATTAAAGATTACATAGCCTAAACCTATTCAGCAAAACTTATTTTACGAAGTAGGGTGCAACTAACTATTAAAATTTAACAAATACTTACGTTTATTCAAGATATAACTCTTCGTCCAGTTGAGTAATATAGGTCTTTATAATTAGTAACATGTGCACTAATTAAATTAGTAAAACACTTACATATTTAATTGTTCTCCTTTTTAAAGTGCATTAACCTTTTGACAGATGTCAAATTAAAAGGAAAAGTAGGTTATAATTTCCAGAATATTGAACAACTTTAAAACTATATCGTCTACTTAAAAGGAATTAAAATATTTTGATTAAAATTTCAAAGAAGCATTTATGACAAATTTGTATATGTAACATAAACAAAAAAAAATATTTAATTTTCAACGCCCAAACAGTAGCGTTACATTAAATATTTAAAACTGCAGTTAATATTCTTTGTTTATAAAATACTGATCATTTAATACTTAATAAATATATTTAATATCATTGTTATTATATATTATTGTTATTTTATTCAATTTATCACTTGAAACTATTTTATTGCATTCTTCATTATCACCTACTGTCATTTTGAGATTTCCCTTACATCACACAATGGCGGACTTAAAAGATATTTCAACCTTTACCATCCCTTCCCCTCTTTAGATATAGTATTGCTGCTGTTAAAATATAATACACTTTACGAGAGATCAACGGTGAATTAATTATGTTTAAAAAAAATTGAGCTGTATAAATCTATCGTAAATAACAATTATTAATTTAATTTTTATTTTACCGAATGTTCTGACAGAATCCACGCATCCGCTTTTGGGAGGAAATATAAACTTTTAAAAATTTTAAAAAGTTTTTTTGAAAATGATAAAGTTTTATAAACCTCGCTTAACATAGGTCACGTTTAAATACACGTAACTATATGTCAGTGCATTTAAAGTTTATCTAGTATAACAAAAATTACGTAATAATAACATATTTGTTAAATAATAATAATATTTACCTAAAATATAATGCTTTATGACCTATTTTACTGGATTTTAAAAAATAAATACACCTTTTGACCCACTACAATCATAAAAGTTTTTAAGTAGACCACTTTTATGATTATAGCATCTTAAGAAGTCATTTTGAAGGATTAAAAGGTAATAAATTTATTATATCTAGGTATAGTTATATACCTATATAGTATACCTATATACCTGCAGTACATACTAACTAACAATTCATTAATTATTTTCTGCTAAATATTTTTTTACACTATAATAAATTTCGCATTTAAAATTATGATTATATTTATAATTATTATTGCAAAATATATTATATTCTGAGTAGGTTTATATCTTTTTATGTTGTATTAAATTAAATCATAAGGATATAATTATTGTTTCAATAATTACTTTTTTATAAAAGTAAATGAAACAAATTTAACAATCGGTAAATGAGACACGTGTTCATAAGACCGCCTGCTTTTTTGAATAGAAAGATACATTTTAATTAAAGAAAGCAGGTACCAAAGATTATAGTCGCAGGTACCTTACATAAATTGTCCAACTAACATTTTTAAAATACATCATAATCATAGAGAAGAATTTTCTGAAAAATGAAAAAGTGTTATTCAAAGACAATAGTATTACATTAACGCTTATTATCTTTAGTATTGCCTGTATTTACAGGTATATCGTGTATTCGGTGTATTCAGCAAGGATATTGAAGGATATTGCAGGTGTATTTTTGTATTCTTTCATATTAATGAGATTTTAACTAAAATCGAATTTAATCAAGTCAGTCAGTGACATGAATGGTTATATTTATATACATATCCATACCAGAGATAATACCTACATGTAAATTAAGTCGCTTATCTTTATGTCAAAACGGTACATGACATTCAAAATTGTATAAAATAAATATAGCAATACCTACTGTGAAATAGCAAAAATATTGTATCTTAGTTAATTATTATTGCGGATATTAATTTATTATTTTAAAAAATTTCATAATTTGTGAGGTTTACAGATATTTAAAAATGAATTTAAATTAATGAAATTGTAAAACAGGGTCGGGCTCAAGACAGATGCTTAAAGTGTGTGATGTCATAAGTATCTATAAATATGGCATCTATTCAAACTTTAAAGGAACAAGGATGGTATGTAAATTATATATAAATATTATTGATTAATTAGTACTTAATTAACTTTGTATAGGTACAGCTTTTTATTTATTATATTCGTAAAAATAGAGTTACTTCATTCTAACCTCACTTTTTAAATTGGTGTAATATATGAATTCAAGTTTTACAATGCTTATAAATAACAGTGATACATCTTTTCTTATTTATTACGTGTTTATATTTAAGGTACTTTACTGAAGATGGATTTAAACAAATTACTGAAAATGGCAAAATTACCGATCAAAAAGCCATAATTAAAAAAGCTTTAGACGTAAGTGCTTTTTAATTAATCATTCATAAAATGTTACATCTTTGAACATTGTAAGATTGTTATAATTTTTTTATAGACTGATATTCGAGAAATTTGTGGAGGTGGGTTCCCCGCAGATTTAACTAAAGGAAAATTGGATAACCTTCCCGGAAATATTGTAGTACAAATACTAAAAATACGAAATGTATCTGCACCAAAAGCAAACGAAGAATCAAAACATAGTCCGCGTTTGTTGCGATTGGTTTTATCTGACGGACAAACTGCTTTTAGCGGATTAGAAACTGAACACATTAGTTCATTAAACTTGGATACACCTCCTGGTACAAAAGTAAGTACCATTTCTAAATTATAGACTCTAATTTCTTTCTTGTTATCGTTTCATTCAATACAATTTCTTTTAGCTGTATTTAAAAAATGGGCCGATTAAAATTTCTCATAATCTGTTTATTTTGGAACCATCTCACGTAACGGTATTGGGAGGGAAAGTAGCAGCTATGGTGGAAAAATGGGAATTAAACAGAAGTTTAGCGAAATATGCTAAAGGTAAATATTTTTATTTAATCGCGAGTTTACTGTATTGTAATAAGTTTGAATAGTAGGGAGGCGAATATCTGCGGAAGGGGGTCCTCCACCTTGGATTCCGTTTGGCCAAAAAATTTCTTCTGGAACTCCAGCAGATAAAAATTTTAAAAGTTTAGATTCTGCAAAGGAGAAAGAAAATCAAAGAAATAATTCAGAGTTTGAAGCACAACGAAAAGATGCGATAGCAGAAGCAGCAAAGCTGGGACAACAAAAGAAGGTATTACAAAAATATTTAATTTACAATGAATATTAATTATCTCTGTTTATAAATAAAATTTCGTATATTTTCTAGGTGTTTGGCGGTGGATCAAAACAAATAGTGGATGCGAATGTTCAAAAAATAGTAGACCATGGTTTTACTGAACAACAAGCTGAATACGCTTTAAAATTGACTAGAAACAATGTTGACAGAGCATTGAAGAATCTACAGAGACGAGAGGAAAATGGAAGATCCATTAATCCTCGTGGAGAGCAATCACAAAAAGCCGTTGCAACCTCTGGTACATCTGGGAAAATATCGCGAAATGATCAACCAAAGCACGAGGGAAATAAATTCGAAGCAAAACCTGCCCGAGAAGAATGGGATAACAAATTAGATAAAAGGAAAGGAAGAAATAAAGATGAAGAGGAAAAAAATACAAAACCAACAGGAAAGATATCCTTATTTGATTTTCTAGAAGATAAACTCCCTGCTGAACCTGAAAAACCAGCAAATATAGAACCGTTAAAAAAAACAAACGATCAAAAATATCGAAATGAAAATGGTAAATACCACAATGAAAATGAAAAATATCCGATTGATAGAGATTACGGTAGAAATTCGAATCGTGGAAATACGAAAGGCGGGTACTCAAACAATTCTCGTGGAGGTTATTCAAACAATTCGTATAAAGACCATCGTAATGATGGGCATCCAAGAGAAAATCATTTTCAATCGCAAGAAAATAGCTACCGTGATAATAATACAAATCATGGAAATAGTAAAGAAAAATATCAAAACAATAAAGTGCATGACAAAAGAGATAAATATTACGAAGAAAAACATTCTGAAAAGCCTCCTAGGTTTCAGAAAAATCATAATAGGACATCGTATGAAGCTACTGGCCCATATCAGCAAGGGAAATCAAACCAGTATGGAAATTATCAACACAAAAATAACGATAAACCAGCAGCTAATAGTAGACATGATCAGAACGATAGCTCTGCGATAGACGATATTACGAATCAGACATCAAATATGACATTAAACAGAAATCCAGCTGCGAATAGAAATAGCTCGGGGAATCATAAACAACACAACAAAGATAATAATCACAGTTATTCGAAACAAAAAAGTAATGCTAATAATAATTCAAACATGCACAATAATGCTCACAGTTCTATGTTTCCACCTAATGAGTACAACAATCATCAATATCCTGCGCCGGGACACACTAGAAGTGAAGTAAAGGCATCTTACAAAGCAGATAAGATAATGGGTTTCCAAAATAAATTAACTAATGAGCATGCCATGAGTATGATGAGAAATAGCGAACCTCCAGGAGAGGCTGAACACGTTGTTACAGAAGCTTCTGGAAACAGTGGATGGAAATGGAATGTCGGCGATAGATGTTTGGCAAAGTACTGGGAAGATAATAGGGTGAGCGTTATTTCATCTTTAATTATATTTCTAGTACTTAAATAATATCTGAATATTTTTCATTTCAGTATTACAACGCGGAAGTAACAGCAGTCTCAGAAAAAACTTGTGTTGTAAGATTTCCGGAATATGGCAACTACGAAGAAATTCTACAAGATGATTGTTTACCAGTGACTGAAGACAATGATGGGAAACCATTAAATAAACAATATCAAAATAGAAACAGTTTTGAGACAAAAAGACCACCAGCACCTTTTTCTAAAAAAATATATCAGGATGGCGGATATCGAAATAAATCTTTGCGTGTTGCACAAAGCATGTACGTACCGCCAGCCCAAAGAAATCAAAACACCCAGCCAAAATAGTTAGTAAAATTACTTAAAATGAGTTAATGATCTGGATGATTGTTAGTAATAATTATCTATTAATTCGAAATTATTTTTTAGTATTTTTCATCTTTTGTTAATGATATTTTTTTTTCTAAATAATTATTGTAGTATTTTATTTTTCAATAAAATTTTATTTAGTATATTTATTTTTTTGCGGCATTTATTCAAATACGTATAGATGTATATATCACGTACGTAAAGATATACGTAATTTTAATGTAATGGAAAATTAAATGATGGACTAAGTAGTTTGCCACTAAGTGGAGTAAAATGTTACTTTTAGAATTTCATAAGCACAATAATTCGTAGTTTCAAAAAAGTATTATAATAATTTTAATTCCAAAAATCATTGTTAGACTATTTCATAATATATTTAAAAATGTATACAATTTTTTGACCACAAACTATTGGAGCTTTATAAAGAGCAATAATGAGTTTAAAATAATTAATTTTTAACTAAAAATATAACGTTTTATTGAAATTTAATAACTAATTTATACTATATAAAAATGTGTTTATTGGTCATTTAAGATAGTAATTAAAAAAAAACTAAATACTAATTTGTAAATGTTCAAACATATCTTGGTGCTAAAAGAGTCAATGATAAAATACTAAATTTGGAACCTAGATAAAGATTTGAAGAATCGCGTTAAGAGTTCTTATCTACAATTATTTTAAGTAGATGTCTATTTCAACATGTTCTGTAAAATATAATATTGAAAAAATGCCATAGGCTCTTTTACTACCATGCCACTGATATATTCTTCATGATATATAAATAAAATAGAAATTAAATCATAATTTCTTTAACAGTCTAATAAGATAACGTAATATTTAATTATATCATTTTAACTGAGTGACTTTGTTACAAGAATGAGATTTTTTAATATGCTTTAAGTAATAATTTATTAAAATCAAAAAGTAAATAAAAGATTATTAAATATTAAAAAATGGTTTCATTTCTGAAGTAATGAACTAAAGTACTTTGAAAAAAACTCATTACTGACAATTTTAGGCAAAAGTATAGTTGGATATTCAGTGTGAACGCTACATGTACTGCAAAAGAATACTCAATGTATGTAAGCTTTTGTATACAGACTAAATACAATCACCGTGTTGAGAAGTATGACAAATGTTGTCGTATATAGTACTGCTTGTTTGTTAAATATGCGCACTATAAATGGGCTTGTGTCCTCATTTTTTAGTGGTCGATTTTTCAATTGTTGATTGAAATAGATGTTAATAAATGTGTATTGGCGTGTCTATTTTATTAAATATCTAAATGTTGACGGAGATATAGCAATTAAAAGTTTGAATTGTAGTTTTAGCGCTAGAAATGGCCGGCCATATTTATATGACGTGAAATGCATTTTAACGTCAGTTATTTGTTGAGTAGGTCAGTGCTGTGTGGTAATGTTTTGTAGCTGTTGGTAATCAAATAATCAAGTCAAGTCAAAGAATAATAGGTTTTTATTTTATTTAACCCTGCTAAGGCAGACATAATATTGGAATTTTATTGTTCCTTGAAATAGCTGTAAATAAAATTTGATATTTTGATATATAAATACATATAGCAGAGATTTATGAGCTGTAAGGTTGGCAGCGACTGTGATGTCACATGCATTTGGAATGTGTGCAACGTTGAATCCCTTTAATAATTAAAGAGACAAAATGACTTTTTTAATTGTTAATATCTCTTAACATATTAGGAGCTATTAAAAAATAATTGAACATTTGAGGTTCTAGAAACCCACTTTATCAATATATAGTCCAACAAGCAAGCCCATTATAATCTAGCCATTATATATATTATCAAATTCTGCAGAAAAGAGGTTTTATTATTTTTAATTAAGACATCTTTAAACGTTGACACTAGATAAACTTTGGATGTAGTAAAACAAGTGTGGCTTAAAGATTCAAATGTAATTGTTTCAGCATACTTAATTTTAAAAAGAATACAATTTTCATTTATTTTGTTGCGTGGTTAATTAAAAGGTTCACAGAAGCTGTGCTAAAAAATATTCTGGTAAATTTGAAAACATGGAATCCGTTAAGAATGATGATGATGATTTTGATGACGATAGTATCGAAGGTATTTCAGAAACCCAATCCAGAGATGATGTACAACCCAAGCAACAAACTCAATTGGAAAGGGAGAAAGTAGTAATTCCAGAATTACGTACAGCCCCTTACGATCCACGATTTCCTAACGCAAATCAGGTATAAAAATAAGGAAATTCAATTAAATGTTGATTGTTTATGAGATAATTTCTTTTATATTTATTTCAGACTAAACATTGCTATTTCATGTTCATCGACTATCATCGTTGCACCCAAAAACATGGAAATCACTATGAACCTTGCGATTACTTCAAAAAGGTCTACAAATCAATGTGCCCAAATGCTTGGGTTGAAAAATGGAACCAACAGATGCAAGATGGAGTATTTCCCTTTCAATTTCGACAAAAGGAAGTTTAAAACTAGAACCAAATTATTTTCAATTGTAGTAGCTAAATTCTAAGAAGTTATATTACATAATACAAATTCATGGAAGTATTCAAATAAATAAAACTGATTTAACATATTTGTATTTTATTCCAAAATAATATTAAATAATACATAGCTCATATTTACAATTGTTACTTTTTAAATTTATACTAAATATTTTTTTAAACTCTATTATCACGTTTTGGTAAAATATTATTTAAAAAAAAAGGATTATTTTTACTGTAGTTAAATTAATGTTCACTATGCCTTGCATATTTGTTTTTAAAAACTATTTCTAATGGCGCTTCCGCAACACTATACTTACCAAATCCCCTAAATAAACCTTCTGGCCTGTAGGGGAGGAACAACACTTGACAACAGAAGCGGAACATTTATCTGAAATAATAAATAAAACAAAACATATGTAAAATGATTAAGAGCTCAATTGTCAACATCAAATGCAAAACATTTTCTCATCAGGCTTAGATGTTGATCTCAGAGCTGTTATAAGGCTTCATTAAGTAATGGACATAAAAAAAGTGATCTATTTCCTTAAAAATATTGTTATATTATACATTATTTAAATATTTTCTTATGTCTCCCTTACTTCTATTTTAATAATAATTTGATATTTATTGTTATCTTCTGGAAAGACCCTGTTAAACAACAATCAGAAATGATTAAAATGATATTAAATTTGCGTAAATATACAATTGATTATCTATCAATATTAAATGATTATATAGATTGATGCTCTGCCATTCTATTAGAGATATTAACGCAAATTTTTCCAACAATGATAATGAAACATAATACCATGCAAATACACAACATAATATACGGTTAAAGGTTTTCGTATGTGAAACCCATTTCATAGTTTACATACCCCGTCGTTGACTTATCAACAGTTCATAATTCAAATCCTCTTAATAAATTTAATCATAATAAATTAACAATAAATCGTATACTTTTAGTTTAGTTACATAACTATATGATACAAATCGGAAATTATTATGAATATATTTTGCGTATAAAAATGATCTTTTTTACTTTTGTATAAGGATCTGAATTATGATATATGTTGATATTTGCAGCTGGAGTCCTCGCACCTTCCCATTAAATCGTAAGGACACAAGATGGCATCAGGGTCCGAATAACTGAAACATTATTTATAATCATGGGATTAAACACTAGATTCCTAACAATAAAGATCTATTATTTAAAGATGTTTATAGAAAAATCTAAATTTCAGCAAGTATAACTGACTAACCTTTGTGATTGCATATGGAGTAGTGGTGATATGTATTCTGGAATATGAAAACTTGTTCTATCTTCATCAGGTTTCTCAATCGAAATTATAGATTCTTGAGACTTTAGTAAATAATTATTTTGTAATATTACAGATGTATTTTTTGTAGTCATATCCACTTTATTAATAGAATTATCTTCGAAAGTATTATTAGTCTGTATAGTTACTTCCGGAGTATTATTATCTGTGTCTTTTATCTCATTATGTTCTTCAAGAATTTCATCGATTAAACTTTCTTCTTGAATTTCTAAATCTATAGATGATTTATCTTTATTATTTGCTCTTAATCGACAAGTGTGTTCTGCTAATGTTTGTAACTTTGTTTTCATTAATTCTAATCCATCAGTTGGTGTTCTACAAAAACATTTTAAATTGTATATTAAAATTAAAATATATATATGTTGGCAATTATATAACACTCAAACCTGTATAAAGCTCCATATACTGCAGTTCCTAAATCATTACAAGTATTAGACATAGTTAAACACGCTTGTCGTCCTTTCCCGATTTCTTTTCTATATTCGCCTATTTTATTATATATAGAACTAGTTTTAAATTTCTGTATCTCTAATTTTTTTTCTGTTTTTATTAATTTTTCTTTTAATGCAAATATTTCCTTTTCTAAATCTGTCTGAATTTCTTTTTCTTTTTCAGCAGAAGATATAAGATTTAACATATTTTCTAAGTCTTTTGCAAAGGTATATCTGTGAAATATGTTAAATATTAAATTACAAATCAATTACAATCTTACAAATAAATTATTGGTACATACCGCCCTTCAACTAGTTTTTTCTCATTCTCTGAAAGAAAGCTGTGGTTTCTTGATATATCTGGATTCATATTTGCATTACATTTCTTCGGTGCACATTCTTGTGTACTCTCATTTAATGGTTTTATTTTTGCAATGATATATTGATGGTTACGTTTCTTATTAATATCACTGGTAGTTTCACTTGGGATTTGAATATTTTTATTAACATCAGTCGTTGGTTTGAAGTCATTCTTAATTGTAATGTTTATACTTCGCATATTTTCTTCATCTATCTGTATAACTTTATTGGCATCCAATAATGGAACATCTGGTGTTTCACTATTATTTTCTAATAAATCATTTCTAATAGTAACGTTTATAGAATTTGCTTTTTGTACAATAACAGAATTACTGAAAATATCATTCCTTTCTGGAACTTCGTTATGAGTATTTTGTTGTTCACACAAATCATTATTTATTATAATTACTGGAAGTTCTATATTAGTTTTTGTTGTTGTCGTGTCTTCAACTTTAGCAATAGGTTTTGAAATTACAGTTTCCACTGATTTTTCTTTGAAATTTTGTTTTGCAATAGCAAGTTTGCTCAGATTTCTAGCAATAGCGTTTCTTTCAGCATTCCTTTTTTGCAAAAAATGCAATTTACGTTTTAAACGCTTATATTCTTCTTGACGAGATTCTGATAAAACTTCTACAGGCTGTGAAAGCAAAAATAACATTTGTATAAAATATAATTTTTTAAAAAAAATACTTTAAAAAACATTTAATAATTATTATAACATTTGGTAGTTACAACTTCCCGTTCATATTTACCTTTGTATCTACCACTGGGGAAGGTGAAAATGGCACAGGTTTCTCTTTTCTTGATTGATCTCTAGCACTTCTTAAAAGTATATCCAAGGATTTCTGAAACTCTGGATCTTGTTGCACGGCAACAGGTGTACTATCTTTAGCAGCATTTACTACAATTTCTTTGCCAGCATTAATGACTATAGTTGAAACTGTGCTGATACTTTTAACCTCTTCCTTTTCTGGCATTGGCGATAGATTATTTACTTGATCAGATATTACGCTTTTTGATTTAAATGGATCTTCATCGTCGGTGTCCGACTCCGAAGCCCGTACATTAATAACAAGCTTTGACACTGGCTTACTTATCATAGTTAATAATCTTTGCTCAGATTCGGTTGTTGCTGTGCTCGGAGGTTTTACAATAAAATTTTTATTTATAACTTTATTGTTTGTTACAGTTTTAGTTATTGTTGTCACTATTGTATCACACGTTGGAGCCATTATGCGCTTCTTAACATTCAATTTTGGATTTTTTCCAATCAATTTATTTTCCTTATAAGTTTTTTTCACTATAGGTGCATTTTTAATATTAGTTTTAATTTCGTTACTTTCAGGCTCACTTTTTTTTGCTATTTTAGTGCTTAAATTAGTAAGTAACATTGCTCTTAAAATATCTTCATCTTCCTCTGCATCCGTTTCAACGTCAACTTTCTTCTCTACGCCTTTATTAGTACCAGTATTATCTAATTGTTTTTCTTGTTCGCAAATGACAGGTTTATTAACATTAAAAGATATTGGATTTCCCAAAACTGGATTATTATTAATAACTTGATTTTCAACGGGTTGTAACGTTTTTTTAAAGACCCCACTATTAGGTTTTATGTTCTTTTTACATGAATTTGATATAATATGAACTAAATTCGTTTTTATAGTTTTACATTTCTTTTTTTTATTATTATTGTCTGGTTCCATAACTGGTACCCATCCACCTAGTATTGGATGATCCTTCACTTTGTGGTGATTGTTCTCATTTGGTTTAATTGTTTGATTTATTTCAACTGGTTTCAATTTAACTGGTTCTATAAGTTCTATACACTGATTTGATTCTGTGTTATCAACTTTATCCTTTTCCATATCATCATTACTTTCGTTATCAATATTCATATCTATAGGCGTCATCCTATCCCCCAAAATATTAAAATCGATATCATCAACTACTTCTGATTTAATCGATTCCATCGGCGAAAACAAATTCGTATTATTAGATTCAGTAATGGTTTCTATCGGCTCTGAGGGTGAATAAGGTCGATCATTATCTTCTAGATTTGAGTCTCGATAGTCATAGGAAGAAATAGATGTTGGGGAACTAGGTGAATATGAAAATTCGGAACTACTTCTTCGCGATTTTATTTGTAACAATTCTTGTTGCCTTTTTTTGCGTGCTAAATGCTTTTTAATAATTGCTGATTTTAAAGCATCGATACGTAATTGTGTTTCTTGATCTTCTTCAGAATCATTGTTCTTATTTTCGTTTTCACTTGAAAGTTTATTAGTGTTTGATGGCACAATTTTTGGTTTTGTTTGTAACGCCAATAAACGCAGTCTTATTACATCTGGTTCTTCATCAGAAGAGTCAGAAATTGGAACGATTGAAGTCTTTTCAATATCTAAAATATTATTTGGCACATTTTTTACGTGTACTAGTTTATTTACAGGTTGAGGTATAGAAAATGTAATAGTTGAATTATCTTTGATTTTATTCTCGTCTTCACCACTTGTTGTTTTCTTTAACATACTTCCAAGTCTTACTTTTAAATGATTATTAGTTGTTGTTTTGTCAATATGTACAGCATCCGATAATTTACGCTTACATGCGTAATTTACTTCAACGTCAGACTCTGAACTTGAAACTTGTATGCTATTACTACTCAAAGATCTCAACGGTTTATGAAAACTTTTTCTTTTTCGTTTTCTAGTCGAATGACAAGAAGATTTTGATGGTCGTTTTTCACCTCTATTTTTTGTTACGGTAAATTTTTCTACAACAATACTGGGAATGGGGCGCTTTCGAGTATCTTGTCTACTTGCTGCATCTGTAGTATCTTGTCTTGAAACAATTCGACTTCGGCGATGTCTTTTTTTGTGAATAACTGTGTTACACTCTTCATCAGATATCTCACTCAATGACATTTCTCGCTGCAGGGTTGGCCATTTTGCACTCGGACGGGCTGTAGCTCAATTAAGTACAAATATATGCTTCTAATCATAACTCTACATACATTTTTATAACAAATAACAATTGCTTATACATTTCTTATGCTCTTTTAATAAAGAATATATACTAGAAACATGCTATTATCAAATAACACAAATTTGTAAAATCAAAATAAAGGCGAAGGCAAGATCTTTTCTAATTTAAACGATTTCCTCAAGGGCTGGAACATACTTTTTACACTTTGAAAGTAGAATAAGGGCATTAGATATAATTAATATTATCGTTAATTCTTGAATTCAAGTAATTCATCATGCGACAAACCAGATAGGGTCTATCCAAGGAAATAAGAGGTTGTGTGCAAAATTTATTATTATTTACGGTATACGGTTTATTATTATTAAATAAATTTACAATATTTAGATTGTTATAGAAGACATCAAGTAAGATAACATTTGACTGCAAACTTAATTGTTGTCGACTTGACCTTCGTATTGTCGCTAACAATGTTGAAACAATATGGGAATCTATTTATGTATATAAAGCGAATATCTGTATCAACACAAAACAGATTCTAAATAAATAAAAAGTCATACTATCTTAATAATTAGTTAGTATATAGTAAGAAAATGTGGTTACCTTTTTCATCTCGAATATTGTTAAAACCATAAGGCTGATTTTTAACCATATCTTTCTCATCGTCAAAAAGTGTGATCTGCGTAGAAATGTTATCTCCAGAAGAAACATCTTCCAGCATTTCATCATCACTGCATAATTCACCTTCTTCACGTTCTGATTCATTTGCAGGGACAATTTTAACAGTATCAATCATTTTTTGAAAACCTAAAATTAACTTTGAACCAAAATTCATTATAATTTATACAATAAATTACTATTTGCTATAACTATTCTGAAGTCAATTTATTTATTACAAATCTTCTGTAATTATAAATCGAAATTGATGCCTTACACTTTTTTAACTTTACTTTAAGACCATTAATTAGGCACAATCGAGCAAAGACGCGCACATTTATAATGACTAATTAATGACAGAAAATGACACATGATATTGACGATATTATAAATGGCGTTTTAGAAAAATATATGTGAACCATGTCAATCCTATAAAGATGGCAGCACTGATCATGCGTCATTATTATTGGAATCATTTTGATTCAATTAATTATTACTGTTGATTACTGTATTCAAATACAATTTAATAATAAGTTTAAAATTCTGAAAATTTAATACATACCTTGTGTAAGAGAATATTATATTCCAACGTATATCATTTACAAAATAGTTCACTTGTTAATGTTGATACCACTAGATGTCTATTACTTTCACATTAGCAAACGGAGAGATCTTGGATTATAATTAATAAAATTTATAAAAAATACTAATTCCACTAATTAGCATCAATTCTTTTCTTGGGAAACAGTAGTTTAACATAAAACAAAGTATTTGAATATTAGAAGATTACTTAATACTTTATACAAAGAAATTTAGGAACACGTAAAATTATAAAGTAAATTTTGGGAGGAATGCACCAACTTGGATCATTTTCCTTGTTGTCTATGTTTAATATGATAAATCCAATGCAACACGACAGAGATTAGTATATTATAGGCCAAGCTGGGCCAAGCTTTTTAAGTTACTTCACTAGTAACAATTGTAGGCAAAAATTATTCTAGTATAAAAAGTATTTCATTTTTTGGGAGACAATCAAAATATTCCTAAGTTATGCTTCTAGAATATATTAGTTCTTCTATTATTCTTTTATGTAATTTCATTATGGTCTTAGCTGTAAGTCATAGTCTGATTACAACTTTTCTAGAAATATAATCAACTTACAATGACATTAAATTTTAAATCAAGCGCTTGATAATAAAAATAAAAAATAAACATTTTATAATATAAATAATTTTTAATTGAATTTTTCTTTGAATGATTCTAATGTTTTATCAGCTTTCTTAATATTTCTGCTCATTAATGATTTGCAGGTCTGGACTAGCATTAATACTAACATGCGTGCACTGTATTTCTCAATTTAATTAATTAATTATTAAAGCTTAGTATTTAAAAAATATATTACATATAGCCCCTGATTAACGCAACCAGAGTAACTTTAAAAATTATCTCATTATAAATGGGTTATAAAACGCATACATAATATTAATTATATGTATATTAAAATATTTTATTAACCCGCATTTAAAAAACTGCAATACGATTATTTTTACTTTTAGTATCATAAAAACAAATAATTAATATTAACTGAAATAACCGGGCAATGCCGGATAATTTCGTTAGTTTATATAACAAAAATTTATTTACATTCTCAACGTTATTATATTTATATTATGTTTACATTACAATATAAAATAAATGTTCCATTTCTATAAAATACAGTTTCTTTTTTTATTATAGTTCGAAAACAAAGGGATAATATTGTAAGAAATATAATAAATTTAAGATGAAAAAGTTGTTACAGGTTTTAATATTATTTTGTACATTTCAGGTAAAATATTTTATTTGATTTATTTTTTTGTTAGTTACTATCTATAAAAAATGATACATTAAGTACTATTAAGCTCCATTCCCACCTAATCTTTCAGTTTTCATTTTATTATTTAGTTCTAAGAATAATGCTATATTATATATATTCAGTTTTAATTTTAGAATTTATTTGTTTGTTGACCTGAATAGTACACCAGCGTTACAACTTAATGCGAGTTATTGTTTTGAGCGAGTCAGTCAGTGGTTCGCATGCTAGTAACTATTCGTATTTGATTTCTCTCTCACTGTCAATTGTCTCATCACGTCACAAAGCTTGTTTAGTCATTTTCTAAGGGTCGTTTTTCAATTGTTGATTGAAATTGATGTTAATAAATGTGTATTGACGTGTCTATTTTATTAAATATCTAAATGTTGACGGAGATATAGCAATTAAAAATTTGAATTGTAGTTTTAACGCTAGAAATGTCGGCCATTTTTATGACGTAACATGTCTTTACTAATAATAATAATGGGCTTGTGTCCTATGTCTTAATTTCTATAAAAGTGTACTATATATTGATAAAGTGGATTACTAGAACCTCAAATGTTCAATTATTTTTTAATAACTCCTTATGTGTTAAAAGATATTACCAATTAAAAAAGTCATTTTGTCTCTTTAATTATTAAAGGGATTCAACGTTGTACACATTCCAAATGCAAGTGACATCTCAACCTCTGCCAACCTTACAGCTCATAAATCTCTGCTATATGTATTTATATATCAAAATATCAAATATTATTTACAGCTATTTCAAGGAACAATAAAATTCCAATATTATGTCTGGCTTAGCAGGGTTAAATAAAATAAAAACTTATTATTCTTTGACTGGACTTGATTATTTCGACTACCAACAGCTACAAAACATTACCACAACACTGACCTACTCAACAAATAACTGACGTTAAATGCATTTCACGTCATACAAATATGACCGATATCTCCAGCGCTAAAACTACAATTCAAATTTTTAATTGCTATATCTCCGTCAACATTTAGATATTTAATAAAATAGACACGCCAATACACATTTATTAACATCAATTTCATGTAAGGACATAGGACACAAGCCAATTCATAGCTCATGATCATGTGACCGGTAGAAGTCAGTGGAGCTGACCTGACAGTAGCTGTCTACTGTCAGGTCAGCAGCTCGCACAGGGTAACCAACCCTTTAAAAAGAAATAATCTTTTGTGTAGTTATTTCAGGCGTTTGCTGTATCAGACTTTCCAAACCTGCCTGCAACAATTGCAGCGATTATTGGAAGATATGTTAATTTAATTCTAAGCTCTATCACGAATTTCCGGCCTTGTATTACAGCAGCTTTACATGATATAGAAAATACAGTGAGTGTTGCATTCTCATCATGGAAACATTGCCTAGTCGACTTTCTGGAGGATTCAAAGAGTACAGTTCTTGAATTTGAAGGTTTAGTGATAGATACTACAAAAAATGGCTTCGATGTATATCTATATTGTTTAAATATGGACACATTTAACGAGACTGTGTCTTGCACTAAGGAGGTAATGATTATTTAATTTATTCAAGAATCAAACCAAAATGGTTGAAAGCTTTGCTTTAATTAATAAATATATTTTTAATTTTTAGGTGACTTTTAAAACCGTTCAAGTAATTTTAACGTCTCCTGAAGAGGTACTTAATACGTTTGAAGATTTTACAGATCGTATTGCATCTCTCAATGATTGCGCAAGTAAAAACAGTACTGCTCTTTTTACAGAAATTGATAATATTTTTTACAATATCAAATCCTGTGTAATAAAAGGTTATATATATCAGAAACTTCAAACATATGGATAATAATTCTGTTAAGAAATATTAAATACATAAATAATATGTAGCAACATTTTAATTTAAAAATGCCGCTTCCTTTTAGTTATTTTCAATATTTAGCTCCCTCTATTGGTACACCTGTTCAACTTATTTAGACATTGACAATAAAAGTGAAGTTTATCAAATCTGACATTTGTATTTATTTGTTGTGTTTTTACTTATTTTTATTATTTTTTTCTTTTAAAATATATTATTTTTAAGTAAAAAATAAGATTAATATATGTTTCCTTTATATATGTTTAATATTTTAATTATATATAAGTTGAAGAACTTCAATCACATGATAAATTCATAAATCTAACCTATAAGTTAACAAGTGGTTTTTATAAACTATTTTTAATTGTTATTATAAACTTTATTGGTGAAAGTAAAATTTATTCTGTGATGGGAAAAGCAGAACATGATAATGGTGCTAGAACTCCTGGGGGTCTATTATCACCGGAGACTCGGTCTGAAGCCAGTAAAATGCTGGAAGCAGCTTTGATGCAAATGGATGGGATTATTTCAGGTAATTAATATATAAAATAGATAAAAATATCTATTTTCTTATCAACAAAGTTATCATTAAATTAAATGGATAGTTTATTTTTTATATAATTTTGTTAAAATTTCAAATAACGGGTGTAGTTTGCATATAAATATTAAAGTATGATTTTTTTTGTATTGTTGTACGTTTTTATACGAAGGAGTAAGTAATTTTTTGTTTTCTTTTAAATAACTAAGTTTTATTAATGCGTGCAATGCGGACCTGTTGATGCCTACTTAATATCTAATTAAAGGATGCATTTAGTACTTAACATTAGTAAAGAAAAGACAAAATAAGACTAAAAGAAAAATATATTTTTACAAATCTGTGACGTCATAGAAGGGGGTGGGGTAGGGGTTACAATTGTGTGACAAGACAATGGGAACGGGGAGCTTAAAAATTCATGAAATTTGTGTGACCTAATTTATAGATAATTTCAAAAATAGAAGTTAAAATAGTAAAAGAAATTAACTTTTTTACAGAATAAGAAATGAATATTCAGAACTTCAAATGAATATTTGAAGAAAACGAAGATTCTTATTCAAGATCTTAGTAATTTAAATGAAGATCTTTTTCTTCAACGAAAGAGTGAAGAAATTTCTTTTCCCCTGAACATGTTTAAATAATTAAACATTGTAAAAAACAATCATTATCTAAAATAAATAATTTCTTAATATTTCCCATTTTTTAATTTATATGATTTTTAATTCTTTTTTTAAATAAAGAATTTATTTAGTTTACATTAATCAATTACAGTCTCTTTAATCCGGCATCACGGATATAGTTTGATCCTAGGTAGAAAATTGTGTCACAGTACAGTTTCATACTTGATAACTTACTGCAAGCGAATAGGCTTGTGTCCTATGTCTTGGTTACTAGAACCTCAAATATGCAATTATTTTTTAATAACTGATTGATGTATGTACATAATAAATTTACCTTGGTAACAACAAAACCCAGAAAATATAACTCTGGTCCAAGCATCGAACTCGAAGACACATTTTTGAAGAACCACTGTTCCAAATTAAAGCGCAACTCATCAGCTGTGTATAGTAGTATCAAGCTAAATGAACAGTCTGTGTAACAACAGGTTGAAGGTTTGGCCACACCCTCTCATCACCCTCCCCTCTTCCCCATGACCTCCTCTATCAACCCCCATGTGTAAACTCCATCCCCCAGAGAGTGATCTCGCGTTCAAGTTGTTAAATAAAAAGTATAATACTCAGAAGTGGGATAACTCTATGTTGGATATTAAAATGGTTGGCTAGGCAAAACTTTCCCTGTTGTACTACCTTCTACATACATTAATTATAGTAGGATTCACTGATAGGCTCGGCGTGTGTTCTATGTCTTAATTTTTATATAAATGTACTATATATTGATAAAGTGGGTCACTAGAACCTCAAATGTTCAATTATTTTTTAATAACTCCTTATATGTTAAGAGATATTAACAATTAAAAAAGTCATTTTGTCTCTTTAATTATTGAAGGGATTCAACGTTGTGCAACATTCCAAGATATGTGAAATCACGTCCGTTAAGTTGCTATATCTTTTATACAACAGAGCTCAAAAGAGATAGCATATTCAACACAGAACTGTTATCCATAGAAAATATAACTGACCTACTCTTAATAGCACAGACATGTTACGTCATAAATATGGCCGACCATTTCTAGCGCTAAAACTACAATTATAATTTTAAATTGCTATATCTCCGTCAATATTTAGATATTTCTTCTTTCTTTAAGAGCGTAACAACCTATTGCAGGTCTTAGCTGGCTCAACAGCATTTACATTCTGTTGAGATTTCGTAACAATAGTTTTTTTTACGGGGCAGTAGGGCTGTTAACCCTACGCTCAACTCCATTTTAGTCGCCTCTTACGACATGCATTGGGCTACATTGGGACTATTCTTACCCCTTGGTTACCACGTGGTCACCATTGGGGCACCCCGGTCACCACGCAGGGTATTTAGATATTACCGCTGCCAACCTTACAGCTCATAAATCTCTGCTATATGTATTTATATATCAAAATATCAAATATTATTTACAGCTATTTCAAGGAATAATAAAATTCAATAAAAACAATAAAAACTTATTATTCTTTGACTAGACTTGATTATTTCAACTACCAACGGCTACAAAACATTACCACAGCACTGACCTACTCAACAAATAACTGACGTTAAAATGCATTTCACGTCATACAAATATGGCCGACCATTTCTAGCGCTAAAACTACAATTCAAACTTTTAATTGCTATATCTCCGTCAACATTTAGATATTTAATAAAATAGACACGCCAATACACATTTATTAACATCAATTTCAATCAACTATTGAAAAATCGACCTCTAAAAAATGAGGACACAATAATTATCACAAAATTAAGTAACAAACTCCTAATGGCTTTTTTCATTTTTACGAAACCACTTAGCTGTTTAACATATGATGTTTTCCCTTCTTTACTTAACGATGTCTTCCCCTTTTAGGGATGGTATCTATTAAGTTATTCACAAAGTCATAAACATCAACAAAAGCTCTTCACAGCTGAGAGTCTGTATGAACATGTCTTCTTAGAACTATCCATCAAGTGTTATTCACATTCTCATAAATCAAAATAAGTTTTTTGCTGAAAATTTTGACGTTGCTATAACATTAAGATCTCTATGAGGTTTTCCATTTACAGAATCTTTAGTCATGGAGTAGAAAATCTATGGACGTGAAAGTTTAATCATGTGAAGTCATGTTATGTGTCACATTTGTATATTTCTATGATTTAATTAGTTTGATGCTTACCATTAAAAAACTAAAAAGCTGGTTTTAAAACAATGATAATTTCACATTTTTAAAGTAAGTTAAGATACGATACTCGGCAATTTTTTCTCGCGAAATATAGATGGCGATACTATACAGCAGGTTAAATATTATCAAAAAAAACATGTTTTTTTATGTTTAAATCGTTTTATGTAAGTAACTATAAACGCGAATCAAAATGTAAAGCTGCAATTAGTTAGATGAATAACGTATCTGCATTTTAAGCTTTTTCCCACTGACTTTTAATGAGTTGGAACCGCAAAAATAACTTTTGAAAATTAATATTGCTAAATTTTTTAGTTAAATTCTAATTTTTATATGACTGGTAACATTTCTAAGGGTTTGTCATGAATTTTATAACCTTCATTATATTTTTCAAACTTACGCTTAAGACTTAAAAATATATAGAGTATAAAAATTGGAATTTAACTAGAAAATATAGCAATATTAATTTTCAAAAGTAATTTTTGCGGTTCAAAAATCACAAACTCATCAAATTTGTATTTTATGCAGAAGTGTTCTGGTGCCAATCTGTAACCAAACCCAATTTTTTACGTAAAAAGCAACTTTTTATTTGAAATAAAACTTAAGGGTGTTCCCAAGGACCAGTAGTGACCTACAGAAAGATCGCCCTATTTAAACTAACTAAATTCTAAGTTTTTCAAAACAATCATAAGAAAATTATCATTGTTCATCACAGAACATCCGTTTCAACAGAGGTCGGTATGTTAAAAAGGCAAAATTTAACAATCAATATCTAAAAATTTAGTACTGCAAGAAGTATTGAAACTTTTTCTACGTATAAAGGACTTTAATAAATAGAAATGTATAGCAGCGAAAATATATAGTACATAAACTAAGTATGCAATCTCATATATTTGTAAATAACCAAATCCCAAACTTAGTCTATTGTTTCTACGATTCTAGAACATTTTCATCTCTCTTCTTTACATTATACTGGTATTTTCCAAGGCTTTTCCATATCATCCCTGTTGCGCGTTGCCTATCGCGTTTCCGGTTCTTCATAGCTTTGGGTATTGTCGTCAGTCAGTCTGAATTTGGTTGCCGCCAGAGGCGCTGCTCTCTATGTAGAGTCGAACAAATCATTGTCGGTGTCGGTGGTGATAACTAGGTCGCATCGCAGATACGTGTAAAGTGTCGGGAAAATCAACCAACCTGTGGAATCTACTACGTGGAAAATATTGGGAAATGTACCTTCGTGAAAATTTAGTGTAATTTAAATGTATTTTGTGG
Source organism: Panorpa germanica (assembly GCA_963678705.1). Classification (NCBI taxonomy): domain Eukaryota; kingdom Metazoa; phylum Arthropoda; class Insecta; order Mecoptera; family Panorpidae; genus Panorpa; species Panorpa germanica. Next base: position 5,801,888 of record OY783219.1, read on the forward strand.
TTTAAAAATCTAGTAATATAAAGGTTTTTTTTATATTTAAAGCCTTGTAAAGTGTTGTAGCCTTATATATGTATACTACGCTATTGCCTATAAAGTTTACAATAAGTAATTTGATAACAACCAAACCCAGAACATATAATCGGGATATCGAACCCGAAAACACAGCAGTCACCGTCATATTTTTTAAATTTGTGCAAAGAAGTAATATTTTGTATTAATAAATACAGTGAAAATAGAAATTCCAACTTTAGTGTATTTTTTATCAGTAAGGCCAAAACGATAAAAAAGAAGTATATTTTCGATAATGTTTTTTGACGACACAGTTAATATTTAATTATTTCTATAATTACTACATGGTAAAAAAACATTTGAAGAATACTTTGTGAAATTTTCATAAATAAATATCAAGAAATGAGGCATTGGCAGCGAATCTCCGCTAAAGTCACAAAAAGAATAACATTGCGGTGCCACTCATAACTCATCACTGGGTTTTCTGAAATCGAAAAACCAAAATGATTTCATTAGTTGATAAGTTTCTGCAGGTAACGCTGTCGAGTTTTTCTTTTTTTTTATTGATTTTTATATTTTTACAGCACTTAAAAGTCAAAATACCGATTTTTCATGAAAAATATCAGAAACTTTGTTATTTTAAAATACGTTAAAATAAAAAAATAAAAAAAAACTGGACAGCGTTACCTCGGTATTTATGTAAAGAAAGAGTGTGCAAAATTTCAAAAGGATCGGTCCAGTAGATTTTGAGCTAGAGATAGCACCGACTCTGAAAACCCTAAGTGTGAGAAAACGTGTTTAAAAGTTTCAAAGTAACACGAAAGCAGACCAGAGAAGTGAAGACTTAAAACTCTATATCTTCGACAGTTTTACTCCAATCGACTTCAAATTTTTACACAATAAACTTAATATGTTGTACAATAATATAAATAAATAAAAAAAAAGTTGAAACCTTAGATTGGTTTTGAATTTGCCTCATACACTTTTTACACCATTCTATTAAGTCTAAGTGTAGTATATCAGTATATAATATAATATATAATATTAATATTTACTATTTAAAGTAAATAATTTGTTAAACAAAATTAGAAAAAAGTTTTAAGATTTTCAAAGCGAGGTTATGTTTTAATAAAATTTTAGCCCTTTTCTGGTCACTTTCAAAAAATCATGAACTAACCAACTTTGATTCTGCTTGACTTATGTATGTATTAAATATGTTGGCGCTCGGTTTGTGTTGGCAGCAATCGTCAAGCCGAGCACGTATCTAAAATCCACAATTTTGTTTATTTCTATCTAAAAATATTCCAATATTTAATGTAGGTATTTCCACATGTTAAATTCCAAGTATCAAACATTTTCTGACACTTTATGCGCCCCTTCGTGTTGCCCAAATGGCACACATGAGGCCTAGCCCTCTAATGCCTTCCCCTCCCTATTTATAGATAGGTATGAGAAGGGAGTGTTATAAAAGGTTCAACAGGTGACCACTGAATCGTATGCTGGAAAATATTGTAGCTGTGTGTGAGAAAATTACAAGGGGAAAATTAAGTGAGGTGTAAAGGGGTTAGAGGAGGAGGTAGGAGGGAAGTGGGGTGCCTATAAAGTGAGGTTAGGGTTAAGCTTTAGTAAATTTATGTTTAGAAATTGAAAGGTAATATTAAATGATGAAAAAAAGACAATAAGATCTAGAGCAACTGTATGTAACTTAAGGTGAAACGATACTTGGCCATTTTTGTCATAAATTTTATAACCTTTATTGATAACAAACCCTTAGAAATGTTACCAGTCATATAAAAATTGCAAAATATCTAGAAAATATAGTAATATTAATTTTCAAAACTTATTTTTGCGATTCCAAGTCATAAAAAGTCAGTGGAAGAAAGCTTAAAATGTAGATACGTTATTCATCTAACTAATTGCAGCTTTAGATTTTGATTCGCGTTTATAGTTACTTACATAAAACGATTTAAACATAAAAAAACATGGTTTTTTTGATAATATTTAACCTGCTGTATAGTATCGCCATCTATATTGCGCGAGAAAAAATGGCCAAGTATCGTTTCACCTTAAACAAAACTTATTGATAGCATATACATAATCAATAAACTTATTACACAGCGGTGTATTACATATATATGAGGCCATGACACCATAAAAACTGCCAGAATCGTCGCTGATAGGACAGAGCATTGAAAATAGACCGACGTTAAATAAATTAAATTAAAAAGAAAAATTAAAATTAGTTTTGTTATTTCGATTGATGTTATCTTCGTTTGTTTCGGTCGTGTACTTTGCATCGCGAGCATGTTCAATTCGGCCACCCTATTACTGATTTTCGCTTACTATTGCATACGATTTTTTAAAAAAGAAGAAGAGTTTCGAGTGTGTCTTGAAACTTTAAACCTCGCCCATGATGCTAACGTCAAAACTTTGCAATCAATTTTTAAAATTATGTCCTGATAACCTATAGAGTTCAAATTTTTCACACACTCTTGTAGATGACATTTCTATTCACAGTTGCAAACTAGTAGAAGATAGTTTTGTTATTATTTATTGTTAATTGTGTGTGCCTTTCGGCTTTACAATCTACCGTATTCTATTTCTTAATACATTTCATTCCTATCTTAACAATTCAAACTTAAAACTAAACTTTATTAATTTTATTTAAAACTAATTATTTTCTCAAAACTAGACTTTATTTATTTATTAAAACTAAAAAAAAATTATTCTAGACTTTTAGTACTTCCAAAAAGTGCATTCTGCTTCTTCTTCTCTTGACCCTCTCTCTTCATGTTCCCCATGCAAACTAGATAACGAGCTGGACCAGATAACTGGATTTTATATATGGACGACGGTCACTTCGCAGACAATTAAATTTACATTATTCTAGACCTTTTTATCTCCAAACGTACTTTCTGCTTCTTCTTCTCTTGACTCTCTTCCTTCATTTTCCCTAGTCTTCCTTCTGTACTGGCCTATTCCCTAGTCTATTTTTCTGGGCTGAAGTTTAACTGTTTCCTCGCTACTTCTTTCTTTCTCCTGCTTCCTTTCACTGCCTCTTTTAGTACTTCCTTTCTCTTCCAGTTCCTTGTGCAACCCAGCCACCAGCTTATTTATTCTCCTGTTTTTTCTTTCCTTCTTACTATTTCCGCCATCCACCTCTTTCCTTCACTGTCTCCCTTTAATAGCTGGCCAATATTCCTTTCGCTCGCTACTTTTTCCTTACACTCAAACTTAATGTGCTCCAGTGTTTCGTCCTCCGTTCCGCATACTCTACACTTTCTTTCCTCACTACTTTCCCAGTATCTGTTTCCTTTTTCCTCATTTCCCAATCTAAACCTTGCTGTTCTTCTTATGTGTTTTATGTCTTTTTCTATAAGGTACTGAGGCACATTATTTTCCCATAACCTTTTATATCTTAGAAGATAGTTTTGTTAATGCTCTTAAATTATCTTTATTAATTTGTACATATATTAATTTCAAATACGCCCCACGCTTTTATTATTAAACTCTATGATAAATTATTCGATGTATTTTAAGTTTTGTTTTATACAAAACGTTATTAGAAATGTTTTGTAATTAAAATGCAGGGTTATTAAAGGGTTTTTAATGAACTCGCTCTATTCGACGGTTTTAATTTTGATTCGCTTTATAGTTGTCTAATTAAATGAAATACTTCGCTTTGTTAATTAAAATTATGAAGGATTTATAGGGTGATTCTAAAAAATTAATTCTAATAAATTGTCAATTCCTTTCTATCTAATTTTATTATAACCTCACAATATGTACTCACTAACTAACTAACCAAAAACGTGAGTTGGCCGTTATTCCTACAGCGACATCTATGGCATTCATGAGTATATGTTTTTACTGAATCTATTTTGCATTAATATTTATTGGAAGAAGGCGCTCTGTTATTATAATTTTGTAACGCCCTGCTAGTTGCTTATTACACACTCACAACTCACGAGTATATATGTGTAAGTGAATTCGGTATATGCGTGTGTGTGCTACCAGTAGCTTTAAAGCTCTAGTTGCCGTTGTCCTCATTCTTATCACAAACTTCTATACAAATTGCTATAAATAGACGCCATGGCTTGAGACAAAACGAATTACAAACTAACAACCACAAAAGCTCAAAAGCACAAAAAGCCTTATGAAGAGAAAAGCTTTTGAAAGTTAAAGCTTTCGAAGCGGATATGATTCACAGAATAATTTTATTAGATTATTTAATACGATTATCTATTTTTCTTTTATGTTTTACCGCGTTCAATCGATATTTTATTTAACGGGAAAAAAGGTATTTTTTGATACTTTGAAGTTACATTTATTTCACTAGAACGAAATGCTAAAAAAAGATACAAGTTCTCTATCCCTGATCTTCACAAGGCATTATTCTATTTAAGAGATATAACCTAGTATACACTGTTATCTGTACACTGTAATATACACTGTATATTCTCTTAAAGGGGGTTAAGGTTTCAAATTTACTGTGTACAAATTTGAACTTGATTAGAGTAAAACTGTCGGAGATATAGAGTTTTAAGTCTTCACCTCTCTGGTCTGCTTTAGTGTTACTTTGAAACTTTTAAATGCGGTTTCACACACATAGCTTTTTCAGGGTCGGTGCCCTCTCTAGCTCAAAATCTACTGGACCGATTCTTTTGAAATTTGGCACACTCTTTCTTTACATAAATGCCGAGGTAACGCTGTTAAGTTTTCTTTTATTTTTTAATTTTAACGCATTTTAAAATAACAAAGTTTATGATTTTCTTTATGCACAATCGGTATTTTAACTTTTAAATGCTGCAAAAAATTTAAAAATCAATAAAAAAAAAACCCAACAGCGTTACCTGCAGAAACTTATCAACTAATGAAATCATTTTGGTTTTTCGATTTCAGAAAGTCCAGTGATGAGTTATGAGTGGCACCGCAATGTTACTTTTTTTTGTGACGTCAGCGGCGATTCGCTGTCAATGCCTCATTTCTTGATATTTATTTATGAAAATTTCACAAAGTATTCTTCAAATGTCATTTTGTCATGTAGTAATTATAGAAATAATTATATATTAACTGTGTCGTCAAAAAACATGATCGAAAATATGCTTCTTTTTTATCGTTTTATCTTGAAAACTAAAAGTTCCACAAAAATTTTGTGAAGAGCTTTTTTGTGGATAATAATATTACCTACAACTTTTATTAATAACTTTGTGTTGTAATTTTTATAATAAAAAAGTTACACGCAAAAATAAATGGCAGCTACCATGGGAAGTTAAACATAAAATTACGATTAAACATACAGACACCATAAAAACTGTACTAGTCTTCTATATCTGATGCGATAAATCCAATGCGGACGTTTATCTCAATTCGCGATACATTCCACCTCCGGCAAACCTTACTAAATACTTGTTTTACCTTATGAGACATCTGACATCAACTTAACGTCATCGATGTATTAACACTACTGTCACTAATAGCCCCCTCCCAACCTGGCCTGGCTAACACTTTCTGCAGGCTGCTTTATGCAATACACTAGCGCGATTTACACGGGCGTGGCCTCACGTAATTAATACCTTGTTTACCTGTTGCTGTGTGTTAATTAATATCGGATTTTAAATCAATATTAATTAGAGTAAAAATATATTTTAACATAATACAAAATAGTGATGTTGTTTTTTAAATTTGTTATTATTTAAATTATTTTGGTATGAGTAATTTATTAGGTATGTACGACTACAATAGATAAAAACTGTTTTGAATAAGTTATTGGATAGATGACAGTCTTGGATTCAATACATAGCACAATATTATGAAATTCTAATGAGATTTTCTATTAGAACCTTGAAATGGGCTTGTGTCCTCATTTTTAGTGGTCGATTTTTCAACTGTTGATTGAAATTGATGTTAATAAATGTGTATTGGCGTGTCTATTTTATTAAATATCTAAATGTTGACGGAGATATAGCAATTAAAAGTTTAAATTGTAGTTTGCATTTTAACGTCAGTTATTTGTTGAGTAGGTCAGTGCTGTGGTAATGTTTTGTAGCTGTTGGTAGTCGAAATAATCAAGTCAAGTCAAAGAATAATAAGTTTTTATTTTATTTAACCCTGTTACGGCAGACATAATATTGAAATTTGATTGTTCCTTGAAATAGCTGTAAATAATATTTGATATTTTGATTTATAAATACATATAGCAGAGATTTATGAGCTGGAAGGTTGGTAAACTGCAATCTTGTCAGATTTCTGTCAAGAATATATCTCTTTTACGCTCTGTTATTAAAAAAGAATTGAACATTTGAGGTTCTAGTAACCAACTTTATCAATATATAGTACACTTTTATAGAAATTAAGACATAGGACACAAGCCCATTGTCACGCTTTATCGAAAATTTATACAAAAATCTAGAGCTGCGTTAAAACACGTTATAATTAGTGAATTAATTAAACAAAGTTTTGAGTATTATGTAAAATAAATATAATGTAATCACCAATCATATAAAAGTAATTCAATAGTAATAATAGTAAAGTAAATTACATAAAAACGTGTAAAATTTTTGACTATTTAACTGTAAAATATTTAGTGAGTTTTATGACGCGCTGGTGGTGGTTTAATGTTTGCCATTCGCGTCCAATTCGCGAGGACGGCACGGGCAGTAAGTATTATCATGTAAATTAAAAAAAGTTTTGCCCTCTTTTTGCACTTTTTCGATTTTTTTCAAAGTTTACATAAGATTTTATCAAATAATGGTTTCTTGTTGTTATAGGTTCCACATGCAGAGCTGCCAATACCCCAGAATCACCGACATCGTCTTCTGCGATGACTATTCTTGGAGCAGCTCGCAGTTTAGTAGGGGCCCTACAATTATGCCCTAATCCTCCTTGTCCGGAGCCAGATACTCAACAACTTTTATCACAATGGGTTTTACAGGTAAGACTATGAGTTATATCTTTCACATAATCTTTAATTAAGTGTCAAGAATAATGAAATCCTAAAAAGTAGAATTTAAGCTTAAAAATTTGATAAATTCATCTCGTAAAAAAGTTTGTCAATCACTGACTGTATATAAATCCGCCTTACATTAATATGTATGCAACTACTTTAACTCATCTTTGATGTTATAATATTGACTTGATTTTTGGGTCTTATATAATATTAATTTTATTCATAGTATCAAGAATTTGAAGAATATTGGCTTAAGATATTTCTGAATCATGAATTTTCAATCTTTTCAAAATAAACAGATATTTTTTTAATCTTTTTTTTTCTCTGCAAATCTCTATGTCTTTCAATGTTTTGAATTTGGTACATTCGAATAAAAAAGAGTTATTTTAGAAATGAGACTAGTTGTATAATATGTATATATTTTAAGGGGGTAAGCACGTTCTTTAACGGTAACATTTCTAAAGGTTTGTTATAAATAAAGGTTATAAAATTTATGACAAACCCTTAGAAATGTTACCAGTCATATAAAAATTGAAATTTAACTAGAAAATATAGCAATATTAATTTTGAAAACTTATTTTTGCGGTTCCAACTCATTAAAAGTCAGTGGAAGAAAGCTTAAAATGTAGATACGTTATTCATCTTGCCTTAGATTTTGATTCGCGTTTATAGTTACTCACATAAAACGATTTAAACATAAAAGAAACATGTTTTTCTGATTATATTAAACCTGCTGTATATAGTATCGCTATCTATATTTCGAGAGAAAAAATGACCAAGTATCGTTTCACCTTAACTATGTTGGCCGTTATTCCTACAGTGACATCTATAGCGTTAATGTGTATATGTTTTCACTGAACGGTCACTGTTTTACCAACTAAAGAAATATAATTTCTTTTCATATAGATATAAATAAATCTAAGCAAAAAAAAATGGTTTTTATGAAAATCTAAGTAGTTCACCCTTAAATATTTTTAATAATATCTTAATGTTGAACACGAGTGTACTTCTTGTGTTGACAAATTGAGAATCCGACTTGAATAGACGTCTTTAGATGTATATTTAACATAAATATGTTCACAAACTCACGATATTAAAATACTTGAGCATAACAAATACTTGACAGTTTTAAACACGACTATCTAGTTTCAAAATAACTGGAATTTATATATGTATATATATACACGTTGGAAGTCACCCCAACCCACGCAATGAAATCGCTAAGTTCATTATAAGTTTGAACTCTTTTTCTAGTTCCTCCTACAAAGAAATGCACTTCCCGTAGTCCCATTCCAGTGGATGGTAGACTCTTCAATGCATCGTATAGTTCTTTACTATATTATGTTGTAGAATATATATCCTGTATAGAACAGAATCACTGTTGCAGACTAGACCGCATTATGATCTGAGTGAGATAAGTCTTATCAAAATATTGAATCTACTATCATCCAGCTCAATGGCAGCTGCAGAGGTTTGTAGTTAGCACGAATGGAAGCATGTCAATAGCATGGAACTTTTATAGAAATACAGTGTGGACTGTAACCTCGGGTAAACTCCGTGTTTTCTTCTTAGAGCATATATATATGGAGAGAGAATGGTGGATCTGAGAGTGTGTTCAAAATGAAATTTAGAAATTCAAAATTTTATAAAACGGGCGCCGAGAAAATTAGGGCGGTAGGAAACTTTGAAGAAAGCTCAAATTTTGGATTTTGTAATAATTGAATCTTACAATTTTATTTGGGGGCACGAAAGCAGTTTTTACCGAGAGTAAAAAATGAGCTAGAAAGTTGAAATTTTGTATATAGGCTAACTTTAGTACCTAATTTACAAATCGAAAAAAAGATTGACGAGATTTTTTTTACCGTGACGAGATTTTTATAATGTGACGAGATTTTTTTTATTGTGACGAGATTTATACAGTGACGAGTGATTTATTCGCTGTCAATGCTACATTTCTTGACATTTATTTATGAAAATTTCACAAAGTATTCTTCAAATGTCATTATTTTATCATGTAGTAATTATAGAAATAATTATATGTTAACTGTGTCGTCAAAAAACAGTATCGAAAATATGCTTTTTTTATCGTTTTGATTCTAAATCGTATACAACAGAAACGCGTATTCACAAAAAAGTATTATTTGATGTAATCTGTATACAAAAAAATATATATTTTTCAATCACCGCTATAAATATTAAGAGCAGAATTTGATATTACATTTTATGTGATATAAATAAGTAATTTGCATATAGAACGTATCATTGCTTCATTACCATACTGTGGCCACCACATTAACTCGATACGCTGTAACTACGAGTATGAGGGGTTCCTATTAATCTGCCTGATTATGGAAAGGGGTGAGGCTAGAGGGGTGAAGGCATATAATAATTATGTTATTAGAATAATTGCTAAATCTTCACCGTTAATTATACTTAACTATATAAGCTATACTTGTTATAATAAATAGGATTAGTGTTCAATATTAATTCTTTAGTCTTTCGGTAAATATAAATAACAAATGATTTTAATAAGCAATTTTAATTCATCGAAATTGTTTAAAAAATTGAATGAATTAAAGTTTTATTAAAAGCACTTTCGGCTGAGAACGGTAGGACCGTAATAGTATGAGCTTAATAGTATGAACAAGGTTTTTAGGGTAAAAAAAATTGGAAAATTTGACCGGAAAATTGGGGAATTTTGGTAAAAGTGAAAGTGCTTTTTTTGCTACTTTGTTTCAAATTGTGAATAAAACTAATAGTGACGAAAAGAAAAATTGATATAGTTGTTTATCTTCAATTGAATTGTGAAAAAAATCTATTTTGAAGTCGGATTTCGTAATGGAAGTATATTGGCTTTTTTATTTTATTAAGTATCTAAACCTTGATAGAGATATATCTATTTAAAGTTCGAATTTCGTTTTACCGCTTTATAATTCTTGGCGGAGTTGGTAGAATGTAATAAGTAGTCGACTTTATTTTATAGTTCTATATCATATTGTAACAGGTGCTAGCGCTTTGACGTTTAATTCTGCATCTCTTTTACACTTCCCTTGATTAACAGCGACAGAAAAATTAGTAAATGGTAGTGGAGAAGAAATAGTCATTTGCCTATTTCAATCGTTAATAACTTCTATAATATTGCGAGTTATAATTGAATATTTGATCAAAATTCTAATACAGTAGCTTCTAACACATATCAAAGAAAATCAAAAGAAATGTAAATATTTTATTAAAATTCTTGACTTGTCTGTTTCTTCGTTCTCCATTAGTATGGAGAATAACTTTAGAAGTTGCAGCTTTAAGAGCTTTTGGCAACGTATTCCGTTTCCATCCCTTCTTAACTACATACGGTCGTTTCTACTTCACCCTCCTGTTTCCGGAAGGGTATTTTTGGGTACATGTAGTATTGTTTACCTACTGTGTCTTTTACAGCGCCGTTATTTTGTTAAATTAGGGTTTTTGATTATTTATTTAAGGCAGACTTGCTGCTTCAATGTCAACTGAACGTGATTTGGAATACATTAAGCTTATTATTTATTTTATATTTAAATAAATGTATAAAAACAATGAAAAAATATGTATAAATGTTCTAATTTGACGGACTATGCGTTATAAAGTTAATCAATACTACTTAGCAGATAAAAAATTTATCATAGTTATTTGTTGGTAATTTCTATTCATTTTAAGAAAATCACTTTCCTTACGATCATCTTGAAGATTTAAATATATGTTTTTATTAATGTCCTTATACGTAGAAGAAGTATTGACTCGTTATACCAAATTTTAAGATTTTGACTGAGAAATTTTGCATTTTTAACATACAAACCCTACACCGACACCAACCTATGTTGAGATCGCTTTTATTGAAATACCTATAAAATGATCCATCGCTCTTATTGAAACATCCATATAATGACCGCTCTTATTGAAACATCCATAAAATGGCCGCTCTTATTGAAATATCCATAAAATGATCGCTCTTATTGAAATATCCATAAAATTACCGCTCTTATGAAACATCCATAAAATGATCGCTCTTATTGAAACATCCATAAAATGACCGCTCTTATTGAAATATCCATAAAATGACCGCTCTTATTAAAACATCCATATAATACCCGCTCTTATTGAAATATCCATAAAATTACCGACCGCTCTTGTTAAAAGACCCTATATTAACAACAAAAAACATCTATCATTAACTTAGACAACTAGGTGGGCTAACTAAGGTGGCGTTCATATTTTTTGTTATTTATGGATTTCTAAAATCTACGAGTGGTTTTATAAAATACTAATAAAGCGTTTTTATTTATGTAAAATGTCAAAAAAATGAAAAATTGTGCAACATACGACAAAATACAGTAAAAGAAAGTAATTTATAGGAGTCTGGCCATCCGGTAGCGAGCTGCGCGTTAGTAATAGCCCGGATTACTTGGTTTAAACTTAAACCATTCTTTATGTCTACTTACTTGGATAAGAAATAAGACAATGCTGTACATAATTATATCTATATATAAATGTATGTATGTATGCATGTACAAGTATTCTTATTTCGAGCACGTAAGAAAAAATGCCTGAAGAAAAAAGTGCGGAAAAAGACGTGAGGACATGTGCGCTTGCTAGTGATGATATGTTAAAAAGGGACAACATTATTAGCGCATGTTTGGAAGACAGAGACAGAGATAGCTGATAAGGTACAGGGTGTTTTTTCATATCCAAATAATGCTGGGTTTGTTTGATACAAAAAAATAATTGTCAATATTAGGGGTCATCCATAATTGTCACGCTTTGTCACACATTGTGAACCCCCCTCATTGTGTACCCCCCTCTGCCGTGACGTCACACATTTGACAAAAAATATTTTCTTTTTAGTCTTCTCTTGCTTTTTGGTCTTGATATTATTATTTCTTTAAGCCTAATTTTAGATTAGATTCGATATCACAAATTCGATGACCCCTCCTCCCTCCATGTCACATCTTGTCCTTCTCCCACCTAGTTTGTGAATAACTTCTATCTAACAAATTTATATATAAATTAGCTATAAAAATTTAGAGTAGCTAGAATAACACAGAAATTGGCATTTCATATGAACGACTTTGAGAAACTGAACTCTTTCATGACAAACAAATCATACACATCTTCAAAATGATGGCAAAGTGACTCCAAAATGTTTACTGGGTAGTCAACTTTGAAGGGACTAGAAATGAAAAATTGGTTATACCAATACTGAAGTTGTGCTGCTATTTTCTTCCAATTTACCATATTAATTTTGTATAAATCTTTCTCCATTTGCTTTTTTAATTCCATCTGCGTCTTCTTCTCAACCTCCTACCGCCTGTGTTTTGTTTCTTCGGTCCATTCTTTCAATATGTCCTAACTATTCTTCGAGTCTTTTACCCCTCAGGGTTTGGTTGAACTTTGTTTTGTTTGGATCAGGACAAAGTTTTTATTCATTATATAAAAATCAGTACCGTAGCGTGCCTTAGAGGGGCACTGTATCAAAATTTGTTGGGTGGCCAAATGGTGGGTAAAAATTTTTCACAAAAGGAACAAAAACGCTCGCATTGAATTAAAATAATTATATATTGATTATACGTTATTATTTACAATTAATACGCCTTAGGAACTACGGCCTAAGAGTTTAAGTGAGATTATGGATAACATTTTACGAATTTTCGCTTACCCACGTTTGGGGCCCTGGTAGCCCGGAGGCCCCGTATCATTGCCACTACGCCACTGATAAAAATCAAGAGATCTAATAATGCACTACCGGTAATAATTAATATTGTACTAATGTTATAAACGTAATAAGTAATTTTAATTACTGCTGACTTAATTTATGGAAAATATAGCTATGTATACGGTAAGAATATTTAAGAACACCCTGTAATATAACTTCATAATGAATCCTTTGCAGTAAATAAAGCATGACACTTTACATACATATGCAATAAATATAAATGACGTCACAAATGTTCATATACATATATCAACACACATATAGAAATAAACATGCATATAGTAGAAACAACTATATATATATAACATATATTTAAATATAACTATGAGTGTGGGTGTATTATTTTTTGTAGGGTGACATTTCTTATATACACACATTGATTCCATTGCATGTATTAGTTTAGACAGAGACACAGGAAACACTGTATGTCATTGTGTGTACTAAACGAAGAGTACTTTTTACAGTACGTTAAGATAAATTATCTGATTTCTAACCTCAAAATGAAAAAAGTGCGGTTAGGTTCATTTTTGTGTTATATATTATATGTTTAAGACTATGAAATGATGTGCTTTTAAAGTGTCTGTGATTTTTAATGTTTTTTTACGTAAATATAAAGTTAAATATACTTTTATTGTTATATTAAATAATGTGCAATATTTATAAATAATTTTGTAAGTGCAGTGCGTGAAATTAAGTATGTTTTGTTTCACTTCCGGTATATACGTCTCCTTCTAATGTGATTTGCTATATGTTTTGGATTGACAATTGCCAAAAGGTTTATTTAACATTAATATTATTACCATTTGCGTAAAAAATATTACCAAACAGTGATAATTATTAGTAATATTTTTGTATCTTTAGAATCGTAACCACGCATTTTGTTTGAGTAATTTTACGTAAAAACATGAATGTTTTACCTAAGTAACATCTTCTAATTTTTAATTTTTTAGAAACGTCTCTTAATATCGATATCATGTATATATTCGATAATGTTTTTTGACGACACAGTTAATATATAATTATTTCTATAATTACTACATGATAAAATAACATTTAAAGAATACTTTGTAAAATTTTCATAAATAAATATCAAGAAATGAGGCATTGATAGCGAATCTCCGCTGACGTCACAAAAAAAGTAACATTGCGGTGCTACTCATAACTCATCACTGGATTTTCTGAAATCGAAAAACCAAGATGATTTCATTAGTTGATAAGTTTCTGCAGGTAACGCTCTCTCGAGTTTTTCTTTTTTTATTGATTTTTCAATTTTTTACAGCACTTAAAAGTCAAAATACTGATTTTTCGTGAAAAAAAAATTTATTTAAAAAAGTTATTTTAAAATACGTTAAAATAAAAAAATAAAAAAAAACTCGACAGCGTTACCTCGGCATTTATGCAAAGAAAGAGTGTGTACAATTTCAAAAGGATCGGTCCAGTAGATTTTGAGCTAGAGATGAATCCGAAAAATCCGACTCTGAAAAAGCTAAGTGTGAGAAACCGTATTTAAAAGTTTCAAAGTAACACGAAAGCAGACCAGAGAGGTGAAGACTTAAACCTCTATATCTTCGATAGTTTTACTCCAATCGACTTCAATTTTTCACACAATAAACTTAACATTACTATAAATAAATGAAAAAAAAATTGAAACCTTATCCCTCCCCTTAACGGGATATTATCAGTATATAAGGTTATATACTTTTGATTTTAGTCTTGCTGGCTCCTATTATTCGTAAATTTGTCTGTGCTTCATTTTAAACTTGTTCAATTAAATATTCGTTCGCGTAATGGCCTAAGCAAATGACACATGCTTATTACAGCAAAGTTCAAGGGGTCAGCAGCTGTTTTCCTCATTAAATACTTGATTAAAGTTGATTCGTAATAGGATAAAATAAATGAAACAGTTAAAATTTATTGGCCCCGTAGAATTGCCCATTTTCTGATAGGATAGTACATTTTAATTTAGGTTGTGGACAATATCTTAAATTCTAGAAATGTATGATATATGCACTGGTAAAGTTAACTATCAGGATCCAAATGTGACATTTTTTAAACAGATTGAAGATAATAACAATTGAAATAGTCATTTAAAGAATCAAGATAATTAAAGGGACAGAGATAATTATTATTTTATGTATATTATTGAAATATTTTGGAAATATAATTTTTTCACTGATTGAAACAATTTTTAAGATTAAGATAATAGCTTACTTATTAGGTTTACTTTTTGCAAATGTCAAATTATCATTGATTTGAACCCAGCTTTTGGTTTTTACGGCGATGTTACTTATTTTTGTAGTTGATATCGAACCAAAATAAGTAAATGTGACAAAGTGTTAAACAACTAAACTATACTAAAAGTGCAAAAACAATGGATCGAAATAAAAAAAGTGTTAAAACGAATTGCGTAAAAGATTTCTAACTGTGTAAGACAAAATATTATAAGAAAATGAACGATTTAACAAAAGAACTGGAAGACGATGATACAACAGAAGATGAAATAACATTCCTCCTCCGTCTCCGCCCAAATCTCTCCCCTCCAGTGCGTCGTCGTCGAGCTTCCACAGACTCCTGCAGCACGTATCGTGATTCCGCAGTAAATGGTTGGGAAGTCTCCGTAGAACGGAAGGAAGTAACCTCTCCACCGCCTCCTCTGCCCCCAAAACCATCAGCACCTCCTCATGAAGTCATAAACTGGTCAAACCAAGTGGTCTCTCCATCATGGGCAACGTTTTACCCTCCGTATCATTCTTATCAACATCTTCCAACACTGCCCGAGTATTCTGCACCTCCTAGTTATACTGAAAGTTCTATTACTTATTCATTACCACCGTCACCATTGACACAAAGGCGGTTTATGACGCATCAAGAATTTCCGCCACCTAGGGAGAGGTCTTTACCACCACTTTTACCGCCTCCTAGACCTCCAAAACCACCTTCTGCGGTTTATGCCATACCTTTTGCTCCAGCTCCAGCTCCGCAACAAACTGTCATTTCCACGAATTTAATAGAAACGGTGAGTTATTTATATGTTTTGTATATTGTACATTGATATTTTGACTTGTTGCTGTGATTCTCAAACTGTGAGATGTTGTTTGGTGCTTCCATAAATGCCTTGCATATTGTCCGATCGTTTTTAAATTAACTGCATTTCCCAGCGGTACATACAAAAATGTTCTTGTGTCCTATGTCTTAATTTCTATAAAAGTGTACTATATGTTCAATTATTTTTTAATAACTCCTTATATTTCAGGAGATATTAACAATTAAAAAAGTCATTTTTTCACTTTAATTATTAAAGGGATTCAACGTTGTACACATTCCAAATGCATGTGACATAACAATCGCTGCCAACCTTACAGCTCATAAATCTCTGCTATATGTATTTATATATCAAAATATCAAATATTATTTACAGCTATTTCAAGGAACAATAAAATTCCAATATTATGTCTGCCGTAACAGGGCTAAATAAAATAAAAACTTATTATTCTTAGACTTGACTTTATTATTTCGACTACCAACAGCTACAAAACATTATCAGAGCACTGACCTACTCAACAAATAACTGACGTTAAAATGCATTTCACGTCATACAAATATGGCCGACCATTTCTAGCGCTAAAACCACAATTCAAACTTTTAATTGCTATATCTCCGTCAATATTTAGATATTTAATAAAATAGACAAACCAATACACAGGATTATCTAGTAGAAATATATTAAAGAAACGTTTTAAACGCCATTTTTTCAAGATGCCGACAGGTCATATGATCTGGCTACTGGATTTCTATTCGAATGACGTTTTTAACATAAGGCAGACTGTCAATATGACAGTATTTCTGCCTGCAGTAACTCCCATCTCCTTCTGTCGCGTGATGTGTAATTATCACCGTTGGAATCTGCTTGAGTTCTGCAACGTCATACACTTCGTTAAACTTGCACATGCTGCATAAGTCGCGTATCATCTCTGATTGCATTTCACAGACGTGATAGAGATTCGCGGTAATCCGGTAGGTACTCCAGAAAGTCGTAATTAAAGCTATCTTGTTCGTAGTAGTATCTGCGTTGTAATGGTATAGGATAGGAGAAGGATTAGGATGAATACGAGGATTATTTACCAAAATTAGAAGACGAAAAAATGTACGTCATTGGTTTTAAGGGAAACTATTAAAAGTATAAAAGTAGCTTGCATTTAATTAGTAGACTTACTGCAAAATTTAAGGAACAATAATATACAATTTTAATGTAACCAATATTCTAAAAACACTAATTTGAATTACAAAATTAAAGACTAAGTATCATTTCCACTCACTTCTTTTATTTAATTTTAATTATTTAGCATATGGCAATAAATTTTTTTAAGTTTTCTTAATTTTTTTAGAACCTTCCAAGGTCCAATGTTTTAAATTAAATATATTAAATTAAGAAAAACTGTATTATATTATAAACTCCAAAATGTGACAATCTGTCAAAATGCAGTAGGATTTACTTTTAAAAGAAGTTTAATGTCAGTTTTTGAAAAATATAAAAGTGAAAACAATTGTTATTGAAAATAACAATTTTAATTATTTCACATACAATATTAGGTCAAACTGTCAAAATTTATATTACTAACGATGCATACGCACCAACTAAATTAACTAAACTTAAATTAAAACACAAATGTGAAAAGGAATGCTTAAACGAAAACCTGAAATCTAGATTACAATATTAAATAAAAACAGTAAATTAAATATCAAAACAGTGAGTGGGAATGAGGCTTTTGTGTCACATTGTGTGGATGTTTAATTAGAACATAGATTAGTTTTTAAATCTTTTAAACATTCTTCCATACTTGTTTATTTTTATTCTCAAAAATTGTTTATATTTTTTAAGTCATTTATAAAAATTTAATTCTACTTTTAATTTTATTTAAAAAAATATTTTTATGACTTAAATAAAATAGGCATTATTATTAAAGGTATTAAAGTTAAATTCAATTCAGAAATTGGATACTATCCTATTACCCACAAACTAGCGTTTACCCCCGTTCGACGTCTTTTTAGTGTGTATAATTTGAATTCAATAATATAATTCGTAATTTTATTTCAAATTTTAATTCCATCTTTAAATTGAAATATTAATTCTTTAATTTCACGTTTATCAGCGTCAAATTTTCATAGAGCTTCAAATATCTTGCTCGCTATCAATGCCTGATTCTTAAAATCCTTTACATTATTTATTGCTTAAATAAAGTGAATTATTAAACCAAGCGATTAATTTCAAATATATCAGCTTTTTGCACTCCCTATTTATTTATTAGAAATGTGTTCATCTTTGATTTCACTCATGTTTCATTCCTTCTCTCCCTCTTTCCCATCTCTCAAGTCGACAAAACGTCTATAATACTTCTGGAACCCCTGACACCCCATCCCCTACCCTTTGTTCCCCACCCTAAGGGTTGTAGCCAATCGATTACAGTTAAGTGACTGCTGGAAGCGTATCATGGCATCTATAATTCAATTTAGTTGATGTAATGGCAGATATTAATTAGAACTCTAATTTAATTCCATTAATTAACACCTCACCATTTTGGCGTGGTAGTCTACCTACCCTAACCCAAATCAGAAGTGGGAATTTATGAATTAGTTTTCACAGGATAAAAGGCATACGAAACAAAATTTTGATCTTGGAAAACTATAATTTATGCATTCAAATATAATATGATCTAAAGTTCCTTCTTCACCACATTGACATCTATCGTCAGATTTAGTATTAATTTTGTACAGGTGAGCTAGAGTTTTACAATGATTACTTTTGATTCTGACTATTGTTGATATAGTTTTGCGGGACTCATTTCTAAACCATCTTTTCTTATTTAAATTTGGATGTAACATATAATAATCTCTTCCTTTTAACTGACTTTTGTGAATGAAATCTTGGTTTCTCAAATTGAAGTTTAATTTTTTGATTATATTAAAAATTTCATATGTTCCTCTTATTCCATAAGGGAAAATTAACATATTTATAAAATATGTACTATAACAAAATAGGTCTTTTCCATATGGGCTTATTAACTATTAAAAGAACCTCACTTTTAACTTACTTTATAAAAAAAAACGAATACCGCTTGTTGTAATTTTCTTTACAGGACAATATTTGTCATATTCTCAATTAATGATTCTAAGTTTTCAAAACATTCGTAAGAAAATTACCATTGTTACGAGGCGTGTTTTTTAAGTGAGTACCGTTTTGGGATTAAAAAAAGACGTGCAAAGATATCGCAATAATTTTATTTTTACATGAAAGCCTGTACCTTAATCTACTTTTCTACATAATTTCCGTGAATATTGAGGCACTTGTCATAACGTGGCACCAGTTTTTGAATATCCTCCTCATAAAATTCTGCCGCCTGACTTGTTAACCATTGTATCACAACTGTTTTGACTTTTTTCATCATGCACATTTGTGCGGCCATCTTTAAATGCTCTCACCCATTTCCTTACCATTCCATCACTCATAATGTTTTGTCCGTAAACTTCACAGATCTCACGATGAATATCGATCGGTTTTACGCCTTTAGCACTAAGAAATCGTATAACAGCCCGTACTTCACAATCGGCGGGACTCACGATTGTCGGAGACATCTTAAACACTCAGTAAACAACGTATACAATGAAGAATCAGACTGTAATGGCTGTAGAAAAGTAGATTAAGGTACAGGCTTTCATGTAAAAATAAAATTATTGCGATATCTTTGCACGTCTTTTTTTAATTCCAAAACGGTACTTACTTAAAAAACACGCCTCGTATATCACAAAACGTATGTTGGGTTAGTATGTTAAAAATGCAAATTTTAGCAGTCAAAATCTATAAATTTGGTACTTTTTATATGTATAAAGAACAATAATAAATATATATTTTTAAATGATCAAGTCGATCATAAGAAAAGTGATTTTCTTGAGCACGTTCTTAACCAAAATAAGAAGTGTGTAGGAGATTTTTTCATTTGTTAATTTGAGATGAGAAAATTTCCAAATTTTCTGAATATATATACAATATTTATAAAATGAATACTATATTTTATCGGAAGGTGCCAGCACTTGTACTAATTTGAATTTATGTTTGAACCACATCTGGCATCGTCACCGGATTCAGTGATTTCAATATCCTGTTATCCTGGTTATATCCTATCCTTTCCTGCACGACTAACTCCTTGTAATATAAGATACTATTCCTGTGTAAGCTTATATATATATATATATATATATATATATATATATATGTGGGGGTGGAATTGGGTCGACAATAGGGAATGCTGTGGAATTTCAAACGAACCTGGAACAGCTGGAATCCATTCCTGTGTTACGGGAATAGCGAAATATAAACACATACAACGTTTAGAGTCTTTACGAAATTATTTTAGTATTCACTAAATAAAATAGCATATATAAGCAGATACTTTCAAGTATGCTAAATCAAATAGTAAAGAAAACTTCTATGAGTAGTAGTAGTTGTTTAATATTGATTACCAAGCAAGGTTTTGTGATATGTTTTAATAAAGAATATATAAACATAATCATATGGAACGTTAAAGCAATCCAAACGTTCCAAAATAATGTTCTGAGAGGAATAGTTAATGCACCGTGGTATATCCGCAATGACGATATACATAGAGACCTGAAGATTGACACAGTCGGAGAAGAAATCAAAACTAAAGCAGCAAAGCACGAGTTGAGACTTCGTAACCACGAAAACATCGCCATGACGCAAATGTTGCTTGATAGTAATGATGTTCGAAGACTTCGCAGGACTAAACCCTCGGACCTAGTAACCTAATCATGTAGAATTGTTCATTGGAACAATCTCTACCACACCGTGTAATTATTGAAATGTAAGCTACTAGATAAGTATACCTATACTTAGTTGTAGTATTATAGAAAAAAAAGTAATCATAAACTTATTAGGTAGAGGAGTAGTCGGCATATATAAAGCCACGACGTTAAATAAATTAAATAAAATTAATAATTATTATAACTTTTTAAAACAAACTAATCATGTGTAAATTTGTATAAATCCCGCTAAAACATTTTGAAGTTTTTGTCATTGTTCCATACTTGAAATTTGAATTTACCGCCCATCGGTTAATTCTCAACCGAATTGACTTAATTTGTAAGCACCCTTATTTCCTGTTCCTACAACTCCCTATCCTGAGGTTCAGGTGCAAGCAATTCCTCCAGGACGGCTCTAGCTTGTACCCCCATAATTCGCCTTCAATCTTTATTAATATTCCAAGTATTTTCTTCATTATTTTACGTTTTATTTAATATATCAACTTTTTCATAATTACGACATTTTTATTATTATTTTCTCTTTATTTTGATTGGCGGAAGGTTTATTACGTATTAATTAGTTCTCTTAATTAAGTTCATTAAGTTCTTTTAAAGCTTTCACATTCTTTAAAAGTTTTCTTGGTATTATTTTAATTATAAAAATAATTGGTACATTTACTTCAACAAAAAGAACGTGGAAATATGAAAAAATTAAATTTGATTTTTTACACAAAATGCAGCAGGGCAACCGCCCGGGGCCTGGCATTCTCGCGCAACAACCTAATTAGAAAAATTCTTTACTATGTATGTATTTTATGCTTTTTGTTCAAGGGTCATTAAGGGCCAAAAAAATATATATATACTAGCTGTCCCGGCCACGCGTTGCTGTGACTAACGTTTTTGTCATATTACATTACATAGCGCCATCTATTGAATATTTACTCAATCTAGTCAACAGAATATTTACTCAATCTATTTATCAACAGATGTCGCCATCTTTTAAAATCAGATAATTAATAATAAATCATAATAATTAATCATAAATTGAGATGTAAGCTATCCTATCTTTCAAGTTGGATCAAACTGCACCCGGTGTACAAATTTGATTAAAATCGGTTAAGTAGTTTAGGAGTCCATCGCGAACACACAACGTGACACGTAATTTATATATATTAAGATTAATTAGCGATAGAATTAAAATTTAAAATATTATTTTTTCGCGGCGAAAATAAAGCCTAGCTTTAGAAATCCCACTTTAGAAAACCCATACCCATAATTTTTTGAATAAATTACTTTTTTATATTTTTTTTGAATTCCTTTTAAAAAAAACTCCACTATTCAACAAAGCATATGTTTAAATGAACAAGATACTTCTAAATATAAAATTCAGTGGAGTTAAAACAGTCCTATGATGTTCTAAAAGAAATGTATTTAAAAATCCAGCTAAAAATAAGTCAAATAAAAGTTACGATTGTTATTTTAACAGTTAATGTATAGGGTGACCCAAAAACCACACGCTACTAATGAATTTCACTAAGTGGCCATATATTTCTAATTGATATATTTATTTGTTTATAGATTCTGGAGAAAGTTGCATAAAGGTTTTATCAAATGATTTTAAAAATACATTTTTTCTTTATATTTATTTTATATTTTCTGATACTAATACTATACAACCGTATTTTATGCCTAGCGTTTATATTTTAAATTTAGTGAAAATTTGGATGTATTTTTATTTTGCTGATTTAATCTCTTTTTATCAGTATATAGCATCAACAAAATCCTTCAATAAGCTTAAAGCTTAAAAGCTTTTACATTCACACATAAAAAAGTCATTATTAGGAAATTAAATCAAACCCACCCCTCTAAAACTAACCCTTTGAGGTTATGTGGAGAGGGAGAATAAAGGGTTATAACACCTCTACCTCTCTGCATACCAAAGTGACACAATAACTAACCAAAGTTCCATAGAGAAGCAAGAACATGCTTGTCCTTATTCTGATTCCTGTAGTCCTGTATTCCTGTATTCCAGGAAGGGAAGGTTGAAGGTTAAATTGAAATTCTTAGGATATTTCGGTAAGTTCCACTGCGTGTGGTTGGACAGGACAGGACCAAACAAAAACTATGAAGTTTTGTTCAAAAATTTATGCTGTTACTGAAATATGTACACTGACGAAATAATTTGTAGGGAAGTGAAAATGTTGATAATGGTCATGTGAACCATATCTTGAAATTCTTTAAAAATGTCCAATTATTTGTTAATAACTCACTATATTATAGGAGAAAAGTTGCATATATACAAACATACTCTAACACTGTTTTCACACCAAAGAGACAGTTCTTAAAACATTTTTGTCTTTAAAAACTGTTTTAGTAAACAAAACACATTCCCATCAGGAGTCAGTAAGATCAAATGAAAACTCGTTTGTTGTTGTTTTTTAGTCTGCTTGGTTTGAACACGTAGTTTTGTTTTTCGTGAACATTTGCGCTTGTCAGTTGTTGTTCATCATGTTTATAATTTTTATGGGACACACAGAAAAACACTAAAAACAAAACCAGTCTGTTTAATGTGAACTGTTTGTTTTCGAAAAACAGAACAGTTTTAATGATTTTGTTTTGTTTTTTGATAACAAAACTGTTTTCAAAACTGTCTCTTTAGTGTAAAACCGGCATTATATCACACTAACAGAAAAGCATATTATTCTTCACAGTAAACAATTTGGTGAAGTGTCCTATTTTGTGACGTTTCTTTTACTATGTGCTTTAATTATTGTTCGTATCAACTTTATCTTCATTTGTATTCCGACATGTGGAGTGGTTTCATCATTTGTAGCCGATAAAATAGATATTTCATATGAACGACTGTGAGAAACTGAATTATAAATGAACTCTTTCATGACAAAAAACCATACGCATCTTCAATATGATGGCAAAGTACTAATCACACAAAAAAAACTAATATACACCTGAAGACTATAAGCAGATATTTGAAAGCAAAGAAAGTCTTAATTTTTATATTTAATATTCTTAATTTAAATACACATACTCGTATTTATAGACTATAAATTATGTATTACAAATGTTTATAAATGTATATTGTGTTTTTAGTACTAATAACTATTTAATTGATGCACACAAATAAATATTTACAAAAACAATTCTTTCAGATAGCGTGAGCAACAACACATTACGTTAGTCTGCTAGTTAAAAAATGTAATCCAATATTGTACCTGTATTGTAATACAGATACGAACCATCAAAGAAAGAATGGGACCCAACATAATGCCCTTTTAAATCGAAACGTTTCAAATTGGTTGTATTTAATTGTATCCAGAGTATCTTATATTGGAAACCCCCCCTAAAATTACGAATCCCCGAGCAACACCTCCATTTGTGTCACTCCTCCTCTCTGAGAGAAGCTGTATTTATATACAAGTATAAAAACTAGGAGTAGACATTTGTATGTTTGACAACGAAACTTAATTTCCTTATTAAAAATATTTATCATTGCATCTCAGATGCAAAATTTATGACAGAACAAAATTTTCATAAGAAAAAACATTACGTTATAAATATAAATGACAAAAAGTAACACAGACAGACATTAGAATGTCCAAAAGAACTATGTAGGTTCTTTTTACCATTCCCCAAAAGCATACAAGTGTAGGTTTATTTACAAAAATATCTTAGCAACAGATGCATGCAAAAAATAACCTAAAAAATGACATTGCAAAGTACATAAGTAAAAAATTATATAAAATAAACTCACTTTTAGTTGGTAAGCATCTACAAGGCTAAAGGCTTCGAAGTATGAAATAAAAAACACTATGTAATATATGCACTACACTAAACTACAAATAATATGTCTCAAACGAAATGTATCATCAAATTCATAACCGTACTACTTGTTAGAATCACAACACAAGCAGGTACACTCTCCATGCGAACTGCAGGAGTTAACTTATTGAATATATACTTTAAACATAGCACTTGGTTATAATTGCAATGAATGAATATTCATTTAGTAAATTATGCAAAGCGATTTCAGTTCTAGCATAACCAGAAACAACGACTAGTAAAATGTCAGTCAAAGATTTTTCATATATTTCTGTTAAACCAAAACAAGTTATATATCAAATTAAACAGAAACTTGCGACGAATACGATTAGTATTATTGTAATTATCACAAACAATTAATAAATATATAAATATTAAAATTAATATCTTCAGTTACATCTGCACAGCTGTCAATTATTTAAACTTTAAATTATTGTGTTGCTGGTGTTACCTGATGTATTATTTTAAAGTTGGTAGCACCTAGTACATAAACTTGTTAAGAGGTGTCGCTAAAGTAGGGATCTATTCAAATTATATATATTTTGTTTGAGGCTCTGCTAATTATAAATCGAGTGTGCTGGGTTCACATAAAATTGTATCTAGTCACAGTTAAACGGGTTGGGGGTATTTAAAATTGCTCCCCCACCCTATGAGACTTTGTAAATAATATCAATGCACCGTAGAGTAAACAGAATCCGGATAATCTGATTTACTTCACTAGTTTTTACCATGCAGTTTCATGTGGTTAATACGGTTAGCTCCCCTATTTCTCTCTCCTTCTCATACTCTTCATGTAAGGGTTGTGCGATGCATCCAACCAACCTCCTACCCACCAGAAATATCGATTGATATTCGTCTGCCAGCGTTACATGTAAGTATTAGTGTTTGTGATGCTGGAGCTTCTACTCCCTCTCCCTCCCCTCATCCATTCTTCAGCATCAATCCATCATCCCAACAACAATGCAGCAACCAAATGAAACAGAAACTAACCTACTTGGTATATACATATTAGTAACAACAATGGGTGAGAAATGTTTCAAAATAAACTACAGTAAAAGTTCCTTATTCACGGTTTCTTTATTCGCGTTTTCATTATTCGCGGGTAAAAAAATTGCAACCCAGTTTCTGTATTCGCGGCTAAAAATTTCACTATTCGCGGATGCAATCGGTACCTAAACAGAAACGGATTCGGTTTCGTTTAAAGTGTCGGCGTTCTTTGAGTACTGCCGGCACGCGCCGCATCGGCGTTTACAAAGGACGTAACCGAGTGCCTTACTGCGACTAAATAAAAGCCATTCTTGAATGCCACCGTCACTATTTTGCTTTGTCTTTTGATAAACGCCTCCTTTGGCACGATTGGTGTTGTATATGTAGTTTCAACTCGTCATTTGATGCAAATATTTTCAATGAGTAACACGCGACTTCTTCTTTGTAATTAATTTAAAATTTCGAGTGGAAAAAGAAAAAATGGCTCCGAAGAGGAAGAAGGTAGTGTTGCCACTTAAAGTAAAAAAACAAATGCTTGACCGTTTACGCCTTGGCGAGTCATTTGCATCCGTAGCACGCTTTTTCGATGTTAATGAATCAACTGTACGATCAATCAAGAAGTCCGAAGAAAAAATAAGGAATTCCATAGCCTCCACCTCACTATCAGCCAAAATTGTTCGTGATCCAGCAATTGAAAAAATGGAAGCTGCCTTGTCATTGTGGATTGAAGACCGTAACCAGAAAAGAGTGCCATTAAATGGCCCTTTGATCCGCGACAAAGCAATGCGTCTTTACGCACATTTTAAAGAACCTGGTGAGGAACACACAGAGGGACGGTTTCAAGCTTCGGAGGGATGGTTCAATAAATTCAAGATGCGACAGTCATTGCATAACATTAAAATTGTTGGAGAAGCTGCATCCGCAGACACCGCCGCAGCAGAAAAATATCCAGATGAATTTTTAAAGTTAATTAATGATGGTGGATACAAACCTGAACAAGTCTTTAATGCAGATGAGACAGCCTTATTTTGGAAAAGAATGCCAAGCAAAACTTTCATTTCCAAAAGTGAGAAATCCGCCCCCGGCTTTAAGGCAGCAAAAGATAGGATAACACTGCTGCTCTGTTCTAACGCATCTGGAGATTGTCTTATAAAGCCACTGATGCTTTACAGATCTTTAAATCCTCGTGCTTTAAAAAACCAAAACAAGGACCTCCTGCCAGTGTTTTGGCGTGCGAATAAAAAAGCGTGGGTTACAAGTGCAGTTTTCTGTGACTGGTTCCGTAATTGTTTTGTTCCTGAAGTTGAAAATTATTTGAAAAAAAGTAATTTGGACTTTAAGGCCGTTCTAGCTTTGGACAATGCTCCTGGTCACCCTCGTGAGCTTGAAACTATGCATCCAAATATAAAGGTGATATTTTTGCCCCCTAACACGACAGCTTTACTCCAACCCATGGACCAAGGAATAATCCAAGCCTTTAAGCTTTATTACATCAGACGAACATTTAAAATCATAATGGACACCATGGAATCTAATCCCGATATGAATGTCATACAGTGCTGGAAATTTTTTGACATAGCAAAATGTATTGTTAACATAAAAGAATCGTTGGATGAACTGAAGCCAAGCACATTGAAATCATGCTGGAAAAAACTGTGGCCTACTTTAATTGCCGGAAATGATGATGAATCTGAGCAAATTCAATCTTTAACTGAAAATGTTGTTCACGTTGCAAATGGAATAGTACGAGATGGCTTCGAACAGATAGAACCAAGTGACATCCAAGAGTTGTTTGATTCGCAGGATGAGTTGACCGAAACCGACTTAGAGGAAATGTTAACTCCACATTCCACTGAAGAAGAGCCTTCAGCAACCACTGAAAAGGTGACTTTTAACTTAAAAAATCTGAGTGAAGGTTTACGTAGGGCAAATGATCTTTGTGATTTCTTCGTGAATATTGATCCATCTATGGAAAGGAGCCTTATTTTTAAACGGCAAATTATTGATGCTACAGCTCAATATCAATCAGAATTTAATGACCTCTTAAAAGCAGCAAAGCAAGAAAAAATTACTAAATTCTTTAAACCCTTGCCTAAATCTGACGAAAATGATTTATTTTAATTTAGAATTTAGCAATAAATTTATATTATTTTCATACATATTGGTTTCATTTTGGTACCTTGGAACGTATCCCCTATAATTCCATACTAATTACCATTCCATATTCGCGGTTTCTGTATTCGCGGCATATTTACGGACCGTATACCCCGCGAATAAGGAGCTTTTACTGTAGTTGAACATTTTTAGTAAAATTGACAGGAACCATAATTAGCGAAGTTATGTACCGAGGATATATGAACAGCAAAGAACTAAACCTAATTTTCAAATGTTAATTGAATTCAATGTTAATAAATGTGTATTGGCGTGTCTATTTTATTAAATATCTAAATGTTGACGAAGATATAGCAATTAAAAATTTAAATTGTAGTTTTAGCGCTAGAAATGGTCGGCCATATTTGTATGACGTGAAATGCATTTTAACGTCAGTTATTTGTTGATTAGGTCAGTGCTGTGGTAGTGTTTTGTAGCTGTTGGTAGTCAAATAATCAAGTCAAGTCAAAGAATAATAAGTTTTTATCTTATTTAACCCTGTTACGGCAGACATAATATTGAAATTTGATTGTTCCTTGAAATAGCTATAAATAATATTTGATATTTTGATATATAAATACATATAGCAGAGACGTTATGACCTGTAAGTTATGGTAACACTGGTGATGTCACATGCACTTGGAATGTGTACAACGTTGAATCCCTTTAATAATTAAAGAGACAAAATGACTTTTTTAATTGTTAATATCACCTAACATATAAGGAGTTATTAAAAAATAATTGAACATTTGAGGTTCTAGTAACCCACTTTATCAATATATAGTACACTTTTATAGAAATTAAGACATAGGACACAAGCCCATTATATAATGACAATATCTAAACAGGAGTTGATGACTTTATTACATAGAAAAATGTAACACAAAAAGCAAGAGACTGCGCTTTTTGTTTTAATATAAAAACTATTTACAGAAATTCATATTTTCCGGATTAAATTGAAAATAGTTTTGATTTTTCTACGAAGTTCTATGCTGTGTGCAATTTATATTCCATTCTTGTTCAATCAGAGCTTGGAAACCTGCATTGTTAAGTTATAGAAACGTCAGAACAATTTGACTCAACACAGCCCCCCAAAACTTGGTACAATTATGGGTTAGATACAATTGATTTCGCGGAAAGTAAAGAAAAACAAAAAAGGACCCCCATATTGAGTATCGCGTACGCTTAACACATAATGGTTTGATATTATGAATGTTGTGAACAGAATAATTAAACTAAACGTCAAAATGCGGTTAAAAATTAAGCGAGAACACAATTAAATAGCAAATAAATAAAATAATAAATTCAATAGACATATATTAGCATATATTTAAAAAAAAAATGAAATATCCAACTTTAAAAAAATAATTCACGAGACTGTTGTTACCTACCCCTGATTTGACCTCTACTACATATACATTTTCTATTACAAGAGCCTCTTTAGGTAGTATAACCTATATTACTTCTAAAAAATGTTTTGTTGTGTTGAGAACTATAATGGTATGTGGGTGGTGGGTGTAAATGGGAGGTTGTAGCGTTTCCGGTCTCCCCTTTCCATTTTTTGTCGATTACTTCGTTCATTGTTCCAATGGTCATTGTTTTCACGATATTAAAAAGAATAAAATGTGCCCCTTTCAGTACAAATCGATTCCAATTTAAAAAAATTATTAATAACAATGAAATAACACAGATATTTTTTAAGAGTATTGTGTTAACATATTATAATAATTACACTGTTTAACTTAAATCATACTATCTTAGCTGAAATCAAAGAAACGACATATAAAGTTTATTATTAATTCCTTTCTATTTTACTGACTAACCTTACAATATGCACTTAACTAATTTTTTAGTGGTCGATTTTTCAATTGATGATTGAAATTGATGTTAATAAATGTGTATTGGCGTGTCTATTTTATTAAATATCTAAATGTTGACGGAGATATAGCAATTAAAAGTTTGAATTGTAGTTTTAGCGCTATAAATGGTCGGCCATATTTGTATGACGTGAAATGTATTTTAACGTCAGTTATTTGTTGAGTAGGTCAGTGCTGTGGTAATGTTTTGTAGCTGTTGGTAGTCGAATAATCATGTCAAGTCAAAGAATAATAAGTTTTTAATTTATTTAACTGTGCTAAGGCAGACATAATATTGAAATTTTATTGTTCCTTGAAATAGCTGTAAATAATATTTGATATTTTGATATATAAATACATATAGCAGAGATTTATGAGCTGTAAGGTTGGCAGCGCTTGTGAGGTAACATGCATTTGGAATGTGCACAGCGTTGAATGCCTTTAATAATTACAGAGTCAAAATGACTTTTTTAATTGTTAATATCTCCTAACATTTGAGGTTCTAGTAACCCACTTTATCAATATATAGTACAGTTTTATAGAAATTAAGACATAGGACACAAGCCCATTTCTTTACATACATATTAAAGAACACCCTGTAGGTTTCACGCAGTATTTATGGAAAACATATTCCTAAATTCACGTCACACACCGACCGACATGGAAAACTACTTATAATAAGTTTTGAGCGCCCCACATTTCACAGGATAACACTTTACCTGATGCTGGAGAAGTTATGTACCATATACGTCGCATGTCCTTTTTGGGTTGGCAGGCCTAATTCCATACTAACTACTCCAAAAAGTTTCCTTCCACCATTTTAGATCACTTGCCATAGGCGTTCGCAGAAAATTTGGAGAATATTTATCAGAAACCTGGTAAATCTTATCACAGTTATTTAACATTAAAGAAATACTTTTTGGTAGGCTTATTTGATTTATCGGAGTTACAAACCGATGCAAAAGTATAATGGGCTTGTGGCCTATGTCTTACTTTCTATAAAAGTGTACTATATATTGATAAAGTTGGTTAGTAGAACCTCAAATGTTCAATCCTTATATTTCAGGAGATATTAACAATTAAAAAAGTAATTTTTTCCCTTTGATTATTAAAGGGATTCAACGTTGTACACATTCCAAATGCATGTGACATCACAAGCGTTACCAACCTTACAGCTCATAAATCTCTGCTATATGTATTTATATATCAAAATATCAAATATTATTTACAGCTATTTCAAGGAACAATCAAATTTCAATATTATGTCCGCCGTAACAGGATTAAATAAAATAAAAACTTATTATTCTTTGACTTGACTTGATTATTTGACTACGAACAGCTACAAAACATTACCACAGCACTGACCTACTCAACAAATAACTGACGTTAAAATGCATTTCACGTCATACAAATATGGCCGACCATTTCTAGCACTAAAACTACAATTCAAACGTTTAATTGCTATATCTCCGTCAACAATTAGATATTTAATAAAATAGACATTTATTAACATCAATTTCAATCAACAATTGAAAAATCGACCACTAAAAAATGAGGACACAAGCCCATTTTTTACTAACCTTAACCTTGTAATGACCTATACCAATATTTTCGGGCGTGTTTATCATGTTTTTATAAATATAATTCCATTCTGATAACACCTATCATTATTTCATTAAAATATTCAAGAGTTTTGCTCTCAGACATTTTTAAAATAAAATCTACTTGAGACTGACGGCAAGAGCGCCATTATGTGCATGTAGCAATAATTGAAACTTTAATTAATGACGTTAGAGAAAATAGAAGTAGATGCATATCATGATTCTTTCTCTTTCTTTTGTGTTATAAAAGCTATTAAAAATCTTAACAACTACTTATATTTCTTTCTCTTTCTCTCCTTTTTATTCTACCACTTACTTTTATAATGCATTGTTCTTGTTGTACCATTTATTTCAAGATCTTTTTTTAATTAGTACCAACAGAATGATGAAGAGAAAAAATAATGAAGTAAATTAATTTAATTTCGAATATTTTTTTAAAATTTAATTTGTCTTTAAAAATACTGAGTAAAAGATGAAACCGGGATTTAAATTTGAAATTTCAGTGTGGAAAATAACGATGTAAAATCAGTTTTTTTTGTTTATCTTAAAAACTATAACTTTCACAAAAATTTTGCGAAGAGCTTTTTTGTAGATAACAATATTATCTACAACTTCTATTAACGACTTTTTGTTGTAACTTTTATGACAAAAAAGTTATACGCAGAATAAATCTTAAATATGTTATGAAGTAAGATGATAATACTTTCTCCACTCAACTGAAGATTTATTTTTGCGTGTAACTTTTTAATTATAAAAGTTACAACATAAAATTATGAATAAAAGTTGTAGACAATATTATTACCTACAAAAAAGCTCTTCACAAATTTTTTGTAGGAGTAATAATTGTCAAGATAACCACGAGAAACTAATTACACTTTTAATTTCCAGATTATTATTTTACAGATCGATAGCGCATTTTCCTGACGATTAATTTGTAACTGAAAAAAGTCAACACTTAGAATAAACTATCCTTAAAAGGCACTGCACCCCCTTAATCCCAGAGAATGATTTACCATATAACACATGTGCATTTTAGAATTTAGAGATGTATTAAGTTTATAAATAAGTATATGGCTACAGTAATGCTGGCTTAAGTGGTAATCTCTTCTTAAGTTTTTAATATGTTACATATGCGATGACATGAAAATTGTTTTTATAGCTTTTACATGTAATGCCAGTAGTACTGTTGTATTCTTTTTGTTTATATGCTTTATATTTATGTTAGAAGCCATGTTGGTTGGTGACGAAGAGATGCAGGGTGTGGTGTGCAACCTTTAGTAAACGTAAACTTATTTAAAAAAGTAATTTTAAATTGATATTTGGTCTAGTATAAACTAAAACTTAAAGAGTAGGTAGATTGCGGTAAAATATTACGTTCATACTTATGTCACCTTTGCAGATAATTACAAGATCGGAAAAATAATTTTGTGACAATAAAATTTGTTAGGTTATAATCTTATAAATGTACTTATAGTTGAAGACAATTTTCATTTTAATAGAAGTGGAAGTAACGCGTTTCTTTAAGAAATAATAATAACTAAATATTTTACTAAATGCAACTTAAGGTTAAGCTTTTATTTGCCAATATTAGCAAACAAATGAATATCAGACTAGTTCAATTTATGACCTATAGAAAAAGTTAGAAAATGACTTATATATCCAAGATAATCGCAAGGCTCAAAATAAGCTAGCAACTAGATAATTTCAACACTTGTTTATTCGTTAGAGTCTTGTAACTTTTTTTTAAAGTCGTAGTAACCTTGCTCTAAGCTTACAAGCAAAGAAGGCTTGCATGCTAAGCTAAAATAACGCTACCTAAGACTGGAACTGCACTGTTTTGACAATTTTCTAACCGGGCATATATTGTTAGAAAAGAAATCACGAAAACCAGGAGCATGCAATAACATTTGTTGATTTCTTTTAGTGTTACTCTAGCCCAGGGGTCACTTTTTTGGGCATTTATCTAAATTATGCATTTTTACAGTCATATAAATTTTACTAGTTGATTGGCATTGTTTAGTAAATATATATATTTTTTAATTTACCGAAATCCAATACTATAGGCTCCAAATAGGCCCTATTTTGTAACTGCCTACCTGACGTCTGTTAATTTGTAACGATTTTGCAAAGCACTGTAATTTACAAATTAGCTACTTATGCAAGTTTCAACGTATGGGACCCATTCTGCTCTTTTATTAAGGTCTTCTGATAGTTTTGTGTAAACTTACAAAGCTTAGTTTAGAAAATATCTTCTTCTTCTTCTTCAGTGGCTCGACAGCCCTGGCCTTCTCAAGAATTTTTTCCGAATGATTTAATTACTTGAGATTTTGTAACAAGGTTTCTTTCACGGGGTGGAGTTGTTAGCACCACGCCCAACCTCCAGCCTGGAGGACCAGTCCCCTGATATAATCCTCAGGGGCAGGGTGCCCGACTATACCCCCAGGCACTGGGTACCCATTTTAGTCGCCTCTTACGACATGCATGAGCAACATTGGGACTATTCTTTCACACCCGGTCACCACTCGGGAATTATAACCAAACTCAAATAATATCTGGCCCGGGGATCGAACCCGAGGATATAGTAGTCAAGTTAGAAAATATAGCACTTTGAAAAATCGTCAGATGTTAACAGACGTCAGGTAATGCAAATGCAACTATCAAACCGTGAAAACTTTCAAATTTCTATCTCTTACAGTATTCTCGGTATTTCTCTCTTACTTTCACTTACTCTAGCATTACGTTTTCAATCCCTGCTATTCATTATAACTGCATTAATGTTTGACTGTACCATACAGTACAAGATACAGCGCATATGAGTACATACAATCGACGGGTAGGTCCGTGGTTTTGGATAGCATAAAGTACAAAGTTAGTCCCCCTTCACCCTACCTCACACCCCTACCACTCTTTGCTACGTTAATAATTAAAACAGTGCTTGCGCGTTGCGTTTGATTAATGGCACGCACGGCGGACAGACGAACTTGACGACTGGTTACATATATAATATCTATTAATATCAATGATATAAAATATTAACAAAAATTTATTGAAATTTTTTTAATAAATATTCGACTGTTAATATTTGCAAGGTTTGAGATTTCAACTTTTTTTTTTATTTATTTATATTATTGTACAACATATTAAGTTTATTGAGTAAAAATTTGAAGTCGATTGGAGTAAAACTGTCGGAGATATAGAGTTTTAGGACTTCACCTCTCTGGTCTGCTTTCGTGTTCTTTGAAACTTTTAAATGCGGTTTCTCACACATAGCTTTTTCAGAATCGGTGCTCTCTCTAGTTCAAAATCTACTGAACCGATCCTTTTGAAATTTTGCACACTCTTTCTTTACATAAATGCCAACGCAACGCTGTCGATTTTTTTTTTATTTTTTAATTTTAACGTATTTTAAAATAACAAAGTTTCTGATTTTTTTCATGAAAAATCGCTATTTGACTTCTAAGTGCTGTAAAAAATTTAAAAATCAATAAAAAAAGAAAAATTTGACAACGTTACCTGCAGAAACTTATCAACTAATGAAATCATTTTGGTTTTTCGATTTTACAAAATCCAGTGATGAGTTATGAGTGGCACCGCAATGTTACTTTTTTTTGTGACGTCTGCGGAGATTCGCTGTCAATGGCTCATTTCTTGATATTTATTTATAAAAATTTCACAAAGTATTCTTTAAATGTCATTTTATCATGTAGTAATTATAGAAATAATTATATACTACCTGTGTCGTCAAAAAACATTATCGAAAATATGTTTCTCTAAAATATATTGTCAATATTTTAATAATTCCTCATAAGCGTTTAACGAAAACATATTATCTGCATATACGAGTATATATACATATATATAAATACATACATATGTTTACATCGGAACACATTGTCTGAAATAATCCATGTGTTATATTTCTTGATTCTTCATTAGCAGTCTGCTAGCACAAGTCTCTCAAGATCTGCCGGAAACACAACTAGCGCTGTTTAAACTGCTACGCATTGCAGTGGTTAAATGGAGAACTAAAATATAACAGCTTAAGAAATTCGACTTATTCTTTTTGTTAACTATGCGGCACTAGCGTCTGCCTAACTCGGCTCCAGTCTTACTTAGAGTGATCTAGTCTTTAATCGTAATTTATTACTTCATACGTGAAATAGTTATATATATATTTATTTATTTAGTTGTGTTTTTTTGTGTATGTGTGTTTTTTTTTTTTTTTATAAAAAAGTACCGTATAATATAATTGTGTTTAAATATTTTTTAATAGTTCTTTTTTATAATTAAAAATATTAAAGTTAAGTTTTGTTTTGTGTACTTAATTTTCTTTAAGGTGAATTAAATTAGTGGATTTGTCGATCATATGAAAAATAATCGTAAACTTAAGAAATATGTTTTGTTTCTTAAGATGTTCGTAATATATGTAGACGGTTCCCTTAATTAATAAATTAAGTAAAAAAATATTGAAATTGAGGTGGTTCACTAGTGGCAAACATAGACAAAACTTTTCTGATTTATTCTTCTATGATATGTCACTTTTTTAAGAAAATTTGTACAACCGCTCTTGAGATATATATTAAAACGTTTATATACTTTGTACCACCCCCTCCCCCCAACCCCTTAAAACAGTTGTTATTTTGTAATGAAATTAAAGACACTTATATTTAAGTATCATTCCCACTCACTGCTTTAATTTTATTTTGTATTTAATTTAAATTGTTTAGCATATGGCAATACGCGTAGTCATATTAATTAATTTTTTTAAGTTTTCTTAGTTTTTTTTAGAACCTTACAAGATCCAATGTTTAAAATTAAAAATTTTAATTAAGAAAAACTGTATTATATTATAACCTCCAAAATGTGACAATCTGTCCAAATGCAGTAGAATTTATATTTAAAAGAAGTTTAATGTCAGTTTTTGAAAAATATAGAAGTGAAAATAATTTCTATTCTAATTATTTCACATACAATTTTGCCGAACTGTCAAAATTTATATTACTAACGATGCATACGCACCAACTAAATTAACTAAACTTAAATTAAAACACAAATGTGTAAAGGAATGCTTAAACGAAAACCTGAAATCTAGATTAAAATAATAAATAAAAACAGTAAATTAAATATCAAAACAGTGAGTGGGAATGAGGCTCAAATCTGTAGAAAATTTGTTTTACTAGTGAACAATCTTAAAGAATTTTACAAATATCAAATTCCAAGTCTAAAATGTTTAAAATAAAAAGTTAAACATAAACTTTAGGCAACACATAAAAAAAGCAAATTAAAAGAAGCGCATCAATTAATTAATCCACTAATTAACTAATAAAGATGCGGGAAATAGGCAACCGATCTGGAACTGTAGTATCAGTAGTCGCAGAACTTGAGAAACACACAACAAGGAAACATCAAAAGCCGCCCACGCATCCAAATGCCTTAAGAAAGGAAGATATGGCTTCAAAGTATAAACCACAGCCGAAGAAACTCGAAGAAGGCTATAAATTATCCAAAGAAAGATCAAAAACTGATATAACTGATATAAAAAGTAAATCAAGAAATAGAGAAGAAAATGGCGCGACTTTTGAAAATCAAAATTCGATGGATTTGAATGTGACGGTAACGATACCCATGCGGAAGCGAAATACTGAAGAAGGTAATTCTTATGAACGAAATTCGTCCACTACGGATTATACTGCATCAAGACCAAATAGTACGGCATCGGAAATAGATAGTTCTGATGAAGGAAGCTCTGGTGAAGCTTCCGATAGTTCTAGTGATACCCCTGGAGCGTTGGATCCAATTTCTGAGGAAGTTCGCCAAAATACCAACTCTAGCACACAGGAGAATTCGGAAGGTCAATTTCTTGCATGACTTATTTTTATTTGTTTCATTTTATATATTCATACAGTCTTTATATAAATAAATAAATACTCTTGCGCTGCAACATAACTATTTCCGACCTCTGACTTTTATACTAGGGCGTATACGATTCGTTTCGCATTAGTAAACTTGACCATGAGATGTAGCTTCTACTTTTTATATTTATGAATATACCACTGAAGCGAAGTACTCAGCATCAAAACGAAAATCTTAGAGCATTTATATATGGAGTGTGAATAGCCTATATTTCCTATAGATTAAAAGTGTGTGAGAGAGAAAGGTATATGTTTTAATTTGTTCTCTATGCGCATGCGTCGAAAGTGACAGCTGTCTAAATATAATAAATATTATTATTCCATTAAGATATAAAAAATATTAAATATGTAAAGAAATTATATTTCTTTAGTTTGTACAAAGCTCGTCTGTCGGTAAAGTAGTGACCGTTCAGGGAAAACATATGCTCATGAACGCCATAGATGTCGCGGTAGGGATAACGGCCAACACAGTTGATTTTTGAGGTGGATAGAACTCACGTTTTTAGTTATATTTATATTTATACATATCTACATTATTCTACATCAATATAATGTTATATTTAACAAGTGTGACGTATTTTATCTAGACAGCTCTGACTTCACAGCTGTCACTTTCGACGCATGCGCATAGGGAACAAATAGGAACATATACCTTTCTCTCTCGCACACATTTTGGACACACTCTCATATGCTCTAAGACGTAAATCGACGGTCGATATTAAATAAAAAAAATTAAAAAGAAAGAGATCGGTTGATAAACCATTATTAGCGTTCGCCTGTTTGAACAGTCCATATAAAAACTAAATAAATAATAAATCTATAAATAGTTTTGTCATCTCTATGATGCTGTGCATTAGCTGTACCACTCTCATCATATTAATGAAATGCACAAGCCAAACATATGGTGATCCCCAATCCTTGATCTCTGGCACATACGGGTATAGCAAAGGGAAAGGGAATGGGAATATTCCTGTATGCCGTATGGGAATTGGAATTTAAAGTTTTACAGGAATTAATAATAAACCAGGAACACATTGAAACAAAAAGCAGGGTATGGGTCGGAGCTCGAAACTCGGGACTAGCTTGTATATGTGTCAAAATACCGGATATAGTATAAATTTAATATGGAAATTGTTTCAGATAGAAATATCGGAGGATTTTAAATAATTTGGTGAAAATGGTGAAATGTGTTAAGCCGGTTTTTAATGGGCTTGTGTCCTATGTCTTAATTTCTATAAAACTGTACTATATATTGATAAAGTGGGTTACTAGAACCTCAAATGTCCAATTACTTTTTAATAACTCCTTATATTTCAGCAGATATTAACTATTAAAAAAGTCATTTTGTCTCTTTAATTATTAAAGGGATTCAACGTTGTACATATTCCAAGTGCATGTGACATCACAATCCTTGTGTAAGGTTACCAACCTTACAACTCATAAATCTCTGCTATATGTATTTATATATCAAAATATCAAATATTATTTACAGCTATTTCAAGGAACAATAAAATTTCAATATTATGTTTGCCGTAACAGGGTTAAATAAAATAAAAACTTATTATTCTTTGACTTGACTTGATTATTTGACTACCAACAGCTACAAAACATTACCACAGCACTGACCTACTCAACGTATAACTGACGTTAAAATGCATTTCACGTCATACAATATAGTTTAGGTTGTTGTCGCACCTCTCTGAAAGAAATCCTGCCGACGCCCATGTTTATATATATATATATACGTAATTGTATTATTATGTAGCTCCCACAATGCGGGTCTGCGGAAGTCAGTTTACAATATAATTACATAACATAATTTCTCTTTGTTTACCGACGATATTTTTAGCGAGTAATTAAATTTCCTCACAACGGAACGCACCACGTTGGCGCTGAGTTTAATTTAAATTAACTAAAAAAAAACAAGTTACTAAACAAATATTTTGAAAATAAAATTCTGAATATAGCAGTCTCTAGACTCGCTACCATTATTGATAACTAAACGAGAAAAACAAATAACATCTGGCAACACTGCCGTTAAAACTGTTATGGAATTTGGGTTCAGGATAGAGTTTCCATTAAATTAGAATTTGGAATTTTATCGAGATTTATCGCTTATATATTTAGAAGAAAAAAGAAATCACATTCTTTCATCTGTTTAAATAATTGGAACGAATGTTGGTCGATGTTCGTCTTTGGTCGACTCTTCCTCCCGCCCTTCGTCTCTTACTCGTTTACTTTCAAAACAATATATTACAATCAACATGTCACTAATGCTTTTAATTAAATAAAAACTAATCAATCAACAAATAGATCTATAAACATAAAACTATTGGAAGAAAAATATCGAAGCGATGAGTCAGTTCTAGAAATAGAAACGCGTTAAAAATAAAAACGGAGATTAAAAATAATCAAACGTTTAGGAGAGAACGATGAACTGTTAGTTTAGGATTTGAAATGGATTTTTAGGGCCAGTTTCTGTACTCATAGTTATTACAGTAGTTACTTAACTTATGCCGATCAAAAAACAATACAAAAATATGTTTAGGTTTCAACTTTTTTTTTTGCATTTTTTTCAATTTATATTATTTTACAACATATTAAGTTTATTGTGAAAAAATTTGAAGTCGATTGGAGTAAAACTGTCGGAGATATAGAGTTTTAAGTCTTCACCTCTCTGGTCTTCTTTCGTGTTACTCTCTAGCTCAAAATCTATTGGACCGATTCTTTTAAAATTTTGCACACTCTTTCTTTACATAAATGCCGAGGTAACGCTGTCGAGTTTTTTTTTTAATTTTAACGTATTTTAAAAATTTTTTCATGAAAAATCGATATTTTGTGCTATAAAAAACTGAAAAATCAAAAAAACTCGACAGCGTTACCTGCAGAAACTTATCAACTAATGAAATCATTTTGGTTTTTCGATTTCAAATAATCCAGTGATGAGTTATGAGGGACACTGCAATGTTACTTTTTTTGTGACGTCTGCGGAGATTCGCTGTCAATGCCTCATTTCTTGATATTTATTTATGAAAATTTCACAAAGTGTTCTTAAAATGTTACTTTATCATGTAGTAATTATAGAAATAATTATATATTAACTGTGTCGTCAAAAAACATTATCGAAAATATGCTTCTTTTTTATCGTTTTGACCTTAAAGGACGGGGAATTCGGCTGTCTCTTTGGTGTAAACGTTGGTATTTTTGTTTAGAAAAACAAGTGTTTTATTGAACTGTCTCTCTGGTGTGAAACTTGCATTATCCTCTAATATCCTCGTATAAGTAGTCACCATTTTCATGACATAAAACATCGTCGCATCTCTTTTACTCTCTTTTGTATAACAGAGATGACAATTCATAGAAGGAAAGATTAGGAATTTGACATAACCTCAAAGGATTACTTATATTAAAAAAAATTAAAAGTTACAGAACATTTTTGATAGTTCCAACAACAGCACAGACCGGAACGGCATCCCAGTACCGATACCGGTGGCATATAATCCACCAATAAAGCAGCTTTGTTATTCTTGGACGGATGCCAATTTATAAAACAGACGACGATCTTGAAATAGACGTTACACTGGCTGATTGGCTCATATATATTAATACGTTTATATTTATATATGCGTACTAAACATTAGACCAAATCATACCAACTTATAAGACTTAAAA
Organism: Panorpa germanica; assembly: GCA_963678705.1. Classification (NCBI taxonomy): domain Eukaryota; kingdom Metazoa; phylum Arthropoda; class Insecta; order Mecoptera; family Panorpidae; genus Panorpa; species Panorpa germanica. The sequence continues at coordinate 5,842,417 of OY783219.1, forward strand.
CAATGTTGTCTTTTTATAAATAAAATACATAATTTATTTTACAATTCTTAGTGAAGGTTAGGCTGTTGAATATCAAATAAAAAAGTTTCTGTAATGAAATTAGGGTTTAAAATCTAGTGAAGTGTGTCATAGGTGTTCACTGTGTTAATGTGTCTAATTGTTCATTTCCATTGCAAAGATTTCACTAACAATGTCAGATGAAGACGAATACATTCCTATTCATCCAGCGGTTAGGTGTTTCATGATGTCAAGAGATGGCGTTGGTGGTCAGTTGTGTAATTAAGAAAACCAATTAGGTTATATTACCTACTTTGCAATGGGCTTGTGTACTATGTCTTAATTTCTATAAAAGTGTACTATATATTGTTAAAGTGGGTTACTAGAACCTTAAATGTCCAATTATTTTTTAATAACTCCTTATATGTTAAGAGATATTAACAATTAAAAAAGTCATTTTGTCTCTTTAATTATTAAAGGGATTCAACGTTGTAGAACATTCCAAATGCATGTGACATCACAACCGATAGTTGTTAACTCTTTTGTACAACAGAGCGTAAAAGATATATATTCTTGACAGAACTCTGACAAGTTTATTGGTACAATATTATGTTTGCCGTAACAGGGTTAAATAAAATGAAAACTTATTATTCTTTGACTTGACTTGATTATTTCGGCTACCAACGTCTACAAAATATTACCACAGCACTGACCTACTCAACACTGTATGTTTTCACATACTACATCATAAATTTTTCGCTAAATGTGTTTTTCCAAATCCCCAAGAGATCATAATCGCTCTTCCTCAAGTTTAAGTTTTCGAACTAAATTACTATATAGCAAAATTTTTAGTTTTGTTCTGATATTTTTAAGGCTATCATAAGTTCTTTCAAAATCCGTTGAAGCGCTCTTTGTTTCCTCCTTCGTACATACCTATAAATAAAGTTGTAATAGTAGTTAAATATAAAATAATAATTAAATAAATATACATGTATGTAATTACTATAGGTAGAGAATCTAGTCCAGATTCTGACACTCTTATAAGAGGACCATGGTCTTCGGGTTCTTCCGCTGGTCGACCGAGTCCTACCGAACATAAAAGACCTGGTATTTCATTTGTAAACTCTATGTTCTTTCATATTTTAACCTATTCATCAGTATCTCGTCCTCTAATACTGTGTTGTAATAAAGTCTTGTAAAGTAGGTAAAACATTTTATGTCACTGCTACATTAAATGACAGTTGCAGAATCGTTAATCGATGTAGGCATGAATGATCGTAGCTCTCTTGTAGAAAACTTAAACAAATTCATTAAGTAGTAATGTATTTTAAAATAAATCAGATGAGTCAACGTGTTGTGATGAAGATTTCACTTGGGTATCATCCCAACCGGAAGAAAAACGTCAATCACCACAAAAAACAAGGTCATCTTCCCGCCCTCCAAAAACCTCATCATCAAATAGCGATAAGAGCGGCAGCAGTTTAGACCGTCGTCGAACGACACCTCCAAATAGAAACGAAAGAGATCAGAAGTCAAGATCCTCTCACTCATTAAAAAGTAGCGAGCGGGAAAGAGACAAACATAGAGACATGAAAGTGAACATGAATGATTTCATGATTCCCCCACCACCTGCTAGATCACCGAAACAACATTACGGCTCCCAAGAGATTAACCACCATCGCTACAATAGTCAGGACCTGGGTCCTTATTGGATGAACTCAGGTTGTCCAAGCAGAGAGGACGTCAGGAGTTATTCGGATAGTAAGGATATGTTTCATAGAAGACATGAACGATCTGATCCTTGGAGATATGGTAGTAGTTCAGCATTGATGGAAAGAAGGGCTTGGGAAGCACTAGGAAGCCAAGAGTTTCCTGTTTGTTGCGGGTATAGATTACCACCTCCTCCTCCATCTTGTTGCCAGTGTGAACACCGTCAACATTGGCCTCCTGTGTATCAGGTACACAAGAAACTCGGCGAATTCTTCTTATGTTTCAGCTTCTAATTTACTTCCCTAAAAACATTTGTTAAATATATTTTGTTAATTGCTTTTTGTTTTGTTTTAGAAACCTGGGGAAGTTGACGAACGTGTCCGTCGGTTGGAGGGGGATAAAGATTCATTGCAACTTCAAGTTTCTGTGCTTTCTGAGCAGATTTCTGCGCAAAGTGAGAAAATTGCTGATTTGGAAAGGATGCTTCAGGAAAAACGATCGCTTTTGAATAATGCCGAAGACTCTTTGCAAAGGGTAAGTTTAGTAAACTTTTTGGCATTTTTATTCAGTATCTTTGATTAGGATCGGTTGATTTTACGGTTAATCTCTTGACTATAAGTCTACTAGACCACCATATCGATGGTTGGATAGAAATGGTTCACTAGACCTTCTTGTATTTCAGGAAATGTTAACTCGCTCTTCTCTCGAAACCCAAAAACTGGAGCTTATGTCAGCAATGAGTGAACTGAAGCTTCAACAAGCAGCACTGGAGCGAGAAAATTTGGAACTTCGCTCCGGACATTACAACAATAATATACAAGGTGTAAGACGTCCCCCTCTTCTTCCTAGATCATCTCCAGGTCCGCAATTATCATCAACACCACTTGTAAATACAGGAGCGCCTAGTCCAATTACTATATCACCACTTCTGTCAACGGAACTTAGACCAAAGGTTAGAAAGAGACATAATATAATGAGAAGAAGAAGATGAACATCTATGTAATAGTTGTATGTTATTTTCAGACACCACCAGCAACTTTTAGAAGACAAATTGATCTGCAATATGGTAGTCTACCACGTCATGCATTTCCAGTATCGACAACTCTACAAGGAAGTGTTGATAACAACGCAAATCTTAGCGCCAGGAAAGGAGTGGCTTTCGGTAAACTTACAAAAGCCCCGGCTCGGGGACACTCGGTTCCTAATTTAGGTTACAAATATTCAGGTTCCTAGGATTGCTGCCATTGTTTGTTCTTTTGGCATGCATGAATTGTCATGCTGCAAGTATTTAATAGTTTGTTAGTTACTAATTTCTGAAATGCGTTTTTATTTTAAATGATAATATTATGTTCCTCTGATAATAAACAGCATGGTAACTACCCTACAAACAATTTGTCGTATCTTAGCAATCTCGTATCAGAGACCGGTTAGACAGTAGTCAAACAGTGTTCGGGAGAACATATGTGGCAGTACTGAGTAGTACCACGACTTGCACCTCGGCAAACCTCGTTTGGAAAGTATTAGGAAGGCAATCAGAGGGGGTACGGAGCGTTCCGGCTGGTGCAGACATGCTGTCCAAAGCTTCATATAATGTCTCACTAATGTCTAATAGGATTCCAATTACCATTCAGAGTGATACAATTCGCATCTAATTGGATTCCGATCAAAATTGTTTGTAGGGTGCAGAATTGTGCTTAAGCTATAATTACTAATCCTTATATTGCCTTAGTATTATTATACTTTATGGAACGTCCTCACTAGATCTTGGTCTATGAATATTACCACATCAGTTTCTGTTTCATCCTAAGTAGTTTTCATTTTTACTCCCACGATTTTAGCTAGGCTATCAATGTCTTTCCTTCTTTTTTCACTGCCCTTATCTTCTTTATGCTAACCTTTTCTTTCAGATCGTCTTTAATCTATTCTTTCATCTCCTTCTTTATTTATTACTCTTGTTGCTTTATTTTTACCAGTGAGGATCTTATCTTATGTTGCATTGTAGAATCTAAACATTAATTATAATCTGAGAGTTAAATTGCAGTAACCGATATATTGCAAATTATATATGACAAACGAATTGTACTTCGATTTGACGCTTCCGTTTATCTTGTTGATATGATTGTTTTTTTTACCAGAGATGTTAAACCATAGCATTAATATCGATTTAGTCTTCTTCTTCTTCAGTGGCTCGACAGCCCTGGGTGGGCCCTGCCCTTCTCAAGAATTTTTCCGACTGATTTAATTACTTGAGATTTCGTAACAAGGTTTTTTTCACGGGGTGGAGTTGTTAGCACCACGCCCAACCCCACACCTGGAGGACCAGTCCCCTGATATAATCCCCAGGAGCAGGGTGCCCGGTTATACCCCCAGGCACTGGGTACCCATTTTAGTCGCCTCTTACGACATGCATGAGCAACATTGGGACTATTCTTTCACACCCGGTCACCACTCGGGAATTATAACCAAACCCAGATAATATCTGACCCGGGAATCAAACCCGAGGACATAGTAGTCAGAGTCAAGCATCAATGCTCTCGCCTACTGTGTCGATCGATTCAGTAGTTACGATAATTTATCTCTCAGAACGACAGACCACGAAACGACTAATGCATGCTGCAACCCAGCTGTTCTAATATGCACAATAAATTCAATACTTAATATGCTAACTATATAAATATTTCCTTTCATCAGCCGAAACTGAACGAATCCTGATTGAAGACAATTTGGATTCTGCTAGCACAAACGGAGTAATAAAGCCCACTGTATCAGCATCCCCATCACCAGTTCCAACAAGAACTAACAAAGGATTCAAAAGTATTTTTGGAAAGATTAGACGATCAAGTAGCGGGAATTTAGAAGATTTACCAGCTGATGAAGGAAATGGTTTCTCACGAGGTGGAATCCGAGCCACAGCAGGTCCCCGGCTCTGCTGGACTGATAACCAAAACAACAAGTAATTATATGTCACATACGTTTGTAGTATACTTTTCCGATAGACCTATTAATAATTTGTTTTCTATTAGACCAGAAATCGAAACACCTTTCAAAGAATGGGATGGTACCATGGTTTTATCATGGGTACAAAATGATCTTGGATTAGAAATTGCAGACAGTGATGCGTTGAAACAATTTGTTACTGGTGGCGCAAAGTTATTAGAGGCTACTCCAGGTAAAATATGTGAATGATATCACTTTACAATGAAATGCATATTGTACTTTGAAAATTAATTTTTTCCAGCTGAAATCGACAAGAATTTTGCTATAAAAAATCCGCTCCATAAAAAAAAATTAAGTTTGGCACTCAACGATTTGCGAGGCACAAGTAATGACGCACATTTATCAAACGCTGGAAAATTGGACACAGCTTGGGTGGGTAGCCATTATTGAAGTTTTGTATCTTGATATCTATTCTATTGCCTTAATATTGTATATAAATTTACTGTTGTGACTGTAGAATATAAAGAAACTACAGTTTTCCACCATTCGCACAATTCGCATCATTCGCACTATTCGCACTATTCGCACAATGAGCTTATGTCCTCATTTTTTAGTGGTCGATTTTTCAATTGTTGATCGAAATTGATGTTAATAAATGCGTATTGGCGTGTCTATTTTATTAAATATCTAAATATTGACGGAGATATAGCAATTAAAAGTTTGAATTGAAGTTTTGGCGCTAGAAATGGTCGGCCATATTTGTATGACGTGAAATGCATTTTAACGTCAGTTATTTGTTGAGTAGATCAGTGCTGTGGTAATGTTCTGTAGCTGTTGGTAGTCAAATAATCAAGTAAAATCAAAGGATAATAAGTTTTTATTTTATTTAACCCTGCTAAGGCAGACATAATATTGAAATTTGATTGTTCCTTGAAATAGCTGTAAATATTATTTGATATTTTGATATATAAATGCATATAGCACAGATTTATGAGCTGTAAGGTTGGTAACCTTACATGCACATGCACTTGGAATGTGTACAACGTTGAATCCCTTTATTAATTAAAGAGACAAAATGACTTTTTTAATTGTTAATATCTCTTAACATATAAGGAGTTATTAAAAAATAATTGAACATTTGAGGTTCTAGTAACCCACTTTATCAATATATAGTATACTTTTATAGAAATTAAGACATAAGACACCAGCCCATTCGCACTATTCGCACAATTCGCACAATTCGCACCATTCGCTCTGTTCGCACTATTCAAATAGGCAATATTCAAAAACGTTGACGGATCTGTTTTCCAGCTGTATAAAATTCAGTACTAAACATATAAGAATAAAAGAATAGAAATATACACCTGGAACATTATAATATTTGATATTTATTATTTGTAGGTTTTGCGATGGCTTGACGACGCAGGACTTCCGCAGTATAAAGATGCATTTCTGGCAGCGCAGATAGATGGCAGAGTTCTACATCGTTTAACAATGGATGATTTAGCATCCTTACATGTTACTAGCATGCTACACGTGGCTAGTTTAAAACGTGGAATTCAAGTAAAAAAATAATATCTATCTTATACCCAAATCAGAATGGTTTAACAAGGTTTTTGTAATCTACCTTCCCAGGTTCTTCGAGAGCACGAATGGAATCCAACGAGTATGGTGCGTAGGTCTCTACCAACGGATTCAGCTACACCAACGCCTGAGCATATAGCAACATGGAGTGCACATAGAGTTATGGAATGGTTAAAGCTCGTAGACTTAGCTGAATATGCTACCAATCTTAGAGGCGCTGGTAATGTTTCTTCTTAATCCCTAATCCTATACTGATGTTACCTTAAAATTTATTGGTACTATATATTTCTAGGTGTGCATGGTGGTCTTATGGTTCACGAGCCTAAATTTTCTGGGGATCTGTTAGCAGCTTTACTGAGCATTCCTACAAGTAAGACCCTCTTGCGGCGACACTTAGCAACACATTTTAAAGAGCTTTTAGGTCGGGATGTTATACAAATAAAGAGAGAAGCTGAAGCCACACTGGGATACGTCCCACTCACATTAACGTCTAAAGTTAAGGTAAGAAATGAATTTATTTTTTATAGAGAAAACACCACCCTCTAATTTCAAGTGTGATAATGTATTTCTGTATTTTAGGTGGCAAAGAAAGCTCAGTTCTCTCTGAAACGTCGTAAGGGACGTTCTGATGACATGGGTGACCTTGTGTGTCCTCTAAATGACCCCGGTCTGTCAGGTGAAACCCCCAGCACGCCACTTCCTGTGAGTTACTAACAAAACTAACATGGGATATTAATTATCTAAAAATATCTAACATTAGTTTTTGTTTTTGTTAATTTTTAATAATTAACATTTTTAATGGGCTTGTGTACTCATTTTTTAGGGGTCGATTTTTCAATTGATGTTAATAAATGTGTATTGGCGTGTCTATTTTATTAAATATCTAAATGTTGACGGAGATATAGCATTTAAAAATTCGAATTGTAGTTTTAGGGCTAGAAATGGTCGGCCATATTTGTATGACGTGAAATGCATTTTAACGTCAGTAGGTCAGTGCTGTGGTAATGTTTTGTAGCTGTTGGTAGTTGAAATAATCAATCAAGTCAAAGAATAATAAGTTTTTATTTTATTTAACCATGTTACGGCGAACTTAATATTGACATTTATTGTTTTTTGAAATAGCTGTAAATAATATTTCATATTTTGATATTTAAATACATATAGCAGAGATTTATGAGCTGTAATGTTGGCAGCGGTTGAGATGTCACATGCATTTAAAATGTGTACAACGTTGAATCCCTTTAATAATTAAAGAGACAAAATGATTTTTTTAATTGTTAATATATCTTAACATATAAGAAGTTATTAAAAAATAATTGGACATTCGAGGTTCTAGTAACCCACTTTATCAATATATAGTACACTTTCATAGAAATTAAGACATAGGACACAAGCCCATTATCTTTTTTTGGTACAATTGGCATGAAATAAAAACAAAATTAATATTAAATCATTTAACAAGATTATAATTTATTTCTTTTCTCTCTAAAGTCTATGTTATCTATACCTTTTTAGAAATTGTAGTGAATGGTAATTTTGGATTATAATCGAACTTGTACTACCGAAATATGTCCGCTCTAGTGGTTTAGCTTGACGTACACTGCATACTGTCGTGACAGTTACATGTTTAGTGGAAATCATTCTTTTAAATTGTTTAATATGTATAAATTTTGTAATTTTCAGACGATGAAAGTAGTAGCGGTCGAGGTGGATGTCTGTGAGGATTCCACCCCCTCAGATTCCACGAATACTAGTTCATCGTGTCCATAGCAACCAACAAGTACCCAAAATACACCACCACCACCCGAAGTAAATGAACGATTCTTATAACAGCCAATTTGAAATCCTTTTCTTTCAATAATTAATATAGAACTTGGAAGAAACATTTATGTAACATATACATAATAAGAGTCGTTTTTTCAATTCAATTCTAGTTTTGTCGAAAAATGTAACTAAGGTATTCTTCTTGGCTAAGCTACAGTTTATAGAAAAAGTATCAACCAAGGTTTAGAACAGAACTGTGAATTGAAGAAACTATTTTTAGAAGAAAATGATAACGTAAATGCTACATAACTGTTTATTATTTTTAAGAAAATAAAACTTGTGAAAATATTAATAATAATTACATAAATGAATTCAGAAATATTTATAGGGGATGAAAGAGAAACATTTAGTTTTTTCTTTTTACTATTAGTGGTTAAACATAATAAATCGTCCCCACTGATGCAAAATCTTTATTGCAAATTTAACTGTAAAAGTAATATAAACTTGACGCTTCTTTTACTCGTGTAAGTATATAAAAGGTACCAGTAAAATATAAACAATTAAATTACTACAAAAACAAAAGGAATTGTGGAAAAAATTTGCAACAGTGAAGGCGTGCTTTAAGAAACAAGTTTATTATGTGGAGTTATAACGTTATTTTTAATTTTTTTTATAAAATTATTATTAAAAAGTGCCCTAAAATGAATTCAACTTAAATAACTTAAAAGTCATTTTACTCAAATTAATTATAAATATAAATTTATAAAACTGTTAAGACATAAATTAGATGTATTCATAACCAAGGGGATTGCTCTTTTGTAGATAAGGGTTCAAATATATATTCGTTGATTGTTATGAATTTGAAAATCTTTGGAACAAGATGAAGACATACATATATTATATTACCAAAACAGAAATAATAAAGCCAAGTTTCTTTAAGTTTCTACTGATGGTGTGAGATATTTTCACAAAAATATGGAAAAGTACAAAACATTCATAATAAAATGAATTCAGACTGTAAAAACCATAAGAATGACTAAAACAGTACTTACTATATGAATTAAAACAATCATTTAATAATAAATTTCATTTTTCATATACTTCTTCATAATTAACAAAGATCTAATTAATTTTATGAATACATCTAATAATTTTAATTAATATTAAAGACCAAAATGTTATAAATAATAAGAATATACAGACAATTGTATGTTAAAAATTATGAAATAGCTATTAGAAGTATTAATTAGATAGGGACAAAACAATGTGGCACAGAAACAATGGTTAATAAAAGTCTAATTTATCTTAAAAAGCATTTCATAATTTTTTTATATATATATCTGTTTAATTTATATAAATAATGTTAAAAAAACGTTTAAAATGTGTTAAATTGTTAGTAGAATTGCACATACAATCAAAATAATGTACCAAAAACACAAAATGAAAAACACTTCCCGAAAAGTAGAAAAATTGAACACAATTTCCTTGTAGATAAATAAACAAATAATCAAGAACTATTAAATATGTGGTTAAAGACAATAAATATGTAAAAAAATGTTTTAAAAAATGACCAAATTATAAAACAAAAAAAAAATTGACCCAATAAATGTAGTCTTCCAGAATTAATATATAATAATGGGGATCTTGCATGATGTTTGTAAATAAGATATTTACAGAATATTATTTTAGAAGTCGAAATTTGGTAAAATAAATCTATTTTCTCTGTGTAGATAAATGTTTGATGTAATAATTTCAGGATATTTATTTTTTGCAACCCAATATTTCGAGGTTGTTCATTTTTAATTTTAATTTTGTGTAATAATATTCCGTTTGTGCCAAAATTTAAAAAAAATAATTCTCTAAGCGATGTAACAAATTAAATGTTGGGCTATAAATCTTATAAAAAGAAATTACATTTTTATTAATAATATAATACAAGATGATACCTACAGCTATGTATTTTTGTATCGTTAAGTTATTGATGGTGAATTTTTATAAATATGTCTTTGATAGGCTGCCCTCGCTTGGCCTTAATTTAATTATAAGTTGTGTTCTTAAATAAATAATTAGACTTATATATAAAAGAGGTATGTTTAAGAATGAATATATATTTTAGCGTAGTACATGTTCTGCATGTATGTAACTATATCTCTAAGTCACTAGTAAAATCACTTGTATAAAATTTAAATATGATGTTAATATAAGTGCTTTTAATTTAATTACAAAACTTCAATTGTTTTGACAAGCTGTGAAGCAAGATATTAATAATTAGTGGCATATTTAACATGCAGGAAGCTTAAAAAGTATCACTTTAATGTATATCCCGATAACGAAAACACAAATTAGGAAAGTTTTGACTGTCTTAAATTATTTAGCTAGTAAATGAAAAGATATAAAGGTATAAATGAATTTTTTTGGCCACAACTTTGCCATGTAGTATGCTCCTATGTTTTGCGCGACTTGGTATGCATTATTTTTCCAGTCGCTGATTTAATCTGTACGTAACTTTTATACTTTTTATCCGACTACACTTTTAGTTTGATAATACGAATTTCTTAAATGCACCACATATACTACGATAATTTCTATCTTTCTGAAACATATCTCTTATCAATAAATAAATAAATAAAACATAATAAAAGTATTATTAATTAAATTAATGTTACTGTTAATAAATAATCGTTACCGTAGTTATAAAATATTTAAACAAATTACTACTTAATTAATAATAAATATAAATTAAAATATTTTAAAATAAATCCAATAATAATGGATTTAGAAAATAATACCCTATATTTACGAGGTGGAAAACTAACTTTTTTGTAAATTATTTTACCATTGTAAAATTGTATTTAATAGTCTAGTCTTTAAAATATAATTAAAAATGCATTTAGCAAAATTTTCATCTTTTATTAATAATTACTTTTACTAGCCCGATGTTTGTGTCCAACCTAAGATACCATTCCCACTACTGCATTAATTTTAATTTAATTTAAATTATATAGCACATTTTTAATTTTAGTATTAGTTTTAGTTTTAGATATATGCATACCAAACGTTCGTACCCGCTAATCACAATTTCGTATATGCAAGATTTATTTTTTAAAGTAAGATTACATAACAAACCTTGTCTTATGAAATAAATGTATGTTTTCTGACGTTAGTAAAGCTTTTTATGTAAAATTGTATAATTTTTGATTAATATATAAGTAAAACATGTTTTTATTCCTTTTGTATTTATTTAATGGCAATGTTAAACTTCGGTAAATAATAAAACGTAACTTTACGTAACTTTACGTTTTGTGTTTAGTGGGCAGGTACTTACAAGTAAATAAAATAACATTTGTTTTCTTTTGTTACTGTTAATTTTTTTTTGTTTCTGAATTAACTAAACGATAATGAACAATTTAATATTTATTATTTAAATATTTTAATATTTTATGTTGATTTATGCTTAGATTTAGATAAATCGTTCATTTTTTGGGACATTGTGGCTTGTACGTTACCCATTTCTTTTAAAATATTTACTTGAGTATCATCATCTAGAAAAAGAAATTTCATTTTTATAAAATATTTCAATAACTAAAAAGAATTATAAATAAAGAAAGATTCGATAATTAGAACTTTGAGTGGAATCGAATATTATTGTAAAATGAATCATACATTAAGGGTATTCACTTATGAATTGTTTGTTCCTTGATTTGTAAATGGTACCTTCGATCAGCCATGTCCAACACGCATCTCGTGAGCCACAATTGGCCCATTTGAAGTATTTCTGCCGGTTTTTCGGCTCTTCTGAATGTTGTGGTAACCTATGTAGTTTTCATTTCGTTATTTTAAGAATTTAAAAAATTGTACTTTGTCTACGACGACACAATCGCAATTGTTACAAGAGTGAAACTATTCTTCCCAGAATTTTGCAGCAGAAACTTAAACAAGGATTCAAACCCTAAACGATTGCGGTTGTCTCTCTGCATGTAACCCACGAATTTTTTTAGTTATTTCGGTTGGACATAGCTGCTTTAGATTATATTTGTACATATCGAAGCAAAAGTAGTTGTAGATATTAATTGTGACTATCTTGAAACAACGTTTATCTTTTTTTATAAGCAATCTCATTTATAAACATACTTTAGGATATCCCAAATTTAGAAAGCTCCTCAGGTGTTTCCTTCGGTTAGACTTCGCCACTTGTACAATCATTTCAACGGTAAACCGACAGCAAGATAGTAAACATCTAAAGAACAAATATATGTATGTTATGAGTCGTGATATCGAACGTGTAATAATGGTGGTATCATTTTAGGGGTTAGAACTTTTTAAAATAATTACTCGAAAGATCTGTGCGAAACTTTGGACTATAGATATTTGCGTGATGAATATTTCTTCAAAAAAAAATCGAGGAAGGTATTATGCCTTGTAGAAGGTTGTAGAATCGTCTAAATCTTGTAAGAAAAAAAATTAATAACTATTGTGCTTTTTCGAATCGATTTTCCGGAGATGATAAATGATTAATGAGATTGTTTTCAAGATGAGTCACAAGTAAATAATATTACGTCACACTCCTGTTGAAACAGAACTACTTTTGAGCTACTTCCATTACAAAATACAATAATTACCTTTCCCACTTTTTTGAGTTGATTTTTTCTCAGTTAATTTTGATGATTGATTTGGATTTTGTCTTAATTGATCAGCTTCATTTTGTAGTCTTCTTTTTTCTTCAACAGCTTGTGCCATTGCTGAATTTTCTGCAGGATTGTAACCTAGATAAAACGATTTTAAAGATGTTTTCAATATCTATTTTCTAAGTTTACTTTTTCGAGTATTTACCGATTAATCTGTTGTCCATTGCAATCCAGTCTGACACAACGACTTGGTCTATCTTCCAACGCATGTTTAGTTCTGGTTCCAACATATTAGTAACACATCTTTTGACTTGATCGCTTAAAGAGTCAACGACTCTTGCGCGGAATTTCCAGCGGCGGTTGCTTTGTTGCTCATAAAGTTTCTGAGTAATTAAAATAATTAGATTTTAATTTAAATGATAATAAAAGTTACAAATCTTTTTTAAATTTCGCGGTATTTCTTTGACAATTGAACCCATTGTTTTTCATGTTGGTACTTCTTTTTTGGTCTTCTTCTATTCGCTGATTTTTATGGAAAGACATTTCCAAGATACTTGTGAGACTTAATAACTCTTTCAGAGGATTCAGGTTTATCTTACATAACAAGAGGATTACATACGTAAAGCATTTTACCTAACATACAAAGTTTATTTACCTATCTTACTCCTTTTTGAAAATAAATCTACTCTTTTGCACATTAAGAACACCTTCTCAAAGATTATAAAATCCTAACAAGTTCTTTTTAGGGTTAAAGACTTTTAATAAAAGAAGAAAATGAAATATAACTAAGTTTTCTTTAAGTAATATACATAAATGTAAAGTAACATCCATGTTTTAAGCTTTGCGAGATAAGTAGTAAGAAAATAATTTAGTATATTATAGTACGAGGCGTGTTTTTTAATTAAGTACCGTTTTGAAATTAAAAAAAGACGTGCAAAGATATCGCAATAATTTTATTTTTACATGAAAGCCTGTACCTTAATCTACTTTTCTACATAATTTCCGTGAATATTGAGGCACTTGTCATAACGTGGCACCAGTTTTTGAATACCATCCTCATAAAATTCTGCCGCCTGACTTGTTAACCACTGTATCACAACTGTTTTGACTTCGTTATCTTCCATCGGCCATAGCGGCCATCTTTAAATGCTCTCACCCATTTCCTTGCCATTCCATTACTCATAATGTTTTGTCCGTAAAAACCACAGATCTCACGATGAATATCGATCGGTTTTACGCCTTTATCACTAAGAAATCGTATAACAGCCCGTACTTCACAATCGGCGGGACTCACGATTGTCGGAGACATCTTAAACACTCAGTAAACAACGTATACAATGAAGAATCAGACTGTAATGGCGTCAGTGCGTAGACAAGAGATGTAGGTAACCAGCGCGCATGCGCGGAACGCCGACCGTAGCGCTGCAAAGGCGGAATCGCAAAACGGTACTTACTTAAAAAACATGCCTCGTATATTTAGTATTATATAAAAATACTGTTCAATTCAATTCAACACTAATAAAAACTTTTTAAAAAGTGTTTAAAATTAAACGAAGTATAAGAAAATGATAAGAAATGAAAAGACGAACCTTCTTATACTAAAAACAAAGAAAATAAACAATTATTTATATCTAGAAAACCTTTTTAAAAGTGTTGTAGCTATTACATTAGAAAAACTAAATTACCTGTGATTACAACCAAAGCGGTCCCTTGATCTCTTTAACATTTAATATAATGGGCTTGTGTCCTATGTCTTAATTTCTATAAAAGTGTACTATATATTAATAAAGTGGGTTACTAGAACCTCAAATGTCCAATTATTTTTTAATAACTCCTTATATGTTAAGAGATATTAACAATTAAAAAAGGCATTTTGTCTCTTTAATTATTAAAGGGATTCAACGCTGAACAAATTTCAAATGCATGTAACCTCACAACCGTTACCAACCTTACAGCTCATAAATCTCTGCTAAATGTATTTGTACATCAAAATATCAAATATTATTTACAGCTATTTCAAGGAACAATCAAATACCAATATTATGTCTGCCTTGGCAGGGTTAAATAAAATAAAAACTTATTATTCTTTGATTTAACTTGATTATTTGACTACCAACAGCTACAAAACATTACCACAGCACTGACCTACTCAACAAATAACTGACGTTAAATGCATTTTACGTCATACAAATGGCCGACCATTTCTAGCGCTAAAACTACAATTCAAAATTTTAATTGCTATATCTCCGCAACATTTAGATATTTAATAAAATAGACACGCCAATACACATTTATTAACATCAATTTCAATCAATAATTAACAAATCGATTACTAAAAAATGAGGACACAAGCCCATTGTAGTTTTAGCGCTAGAGATGTCGACCATATTTATGACGTAACATGTCTCTACTATTAAGGGTAAGTCAGTTATTTGTATCGCTCTGTTATATAAAAGAGATAGCATCTTAGCGGATGTGATGTCACATATCTTGGAATATTCTATAACGTTGAATCCCTTTAATAATTAAAGAGACAAAATGACTTTTTTAATTGTTAATATCTCTAAACATCTAGGGAGTTTACCAACTTAACCAACTTCATTAATATGTACAGTTTTAGAGAAATTAAGACATAGGACACAAGCCCATTGCCTAGAATAGCTTGTTGTCTAAGAAGAAGTTAAAACGAAATATTCACCTTGATATTAGTATCATCAAATGGCATCGCCTTGTTCAACATGATGTAGAGAACGACACCTAAAGACCAAATATCTGATATCTTCGGGTTATAAGGGTTTCCTTTTAATACTTCCGGTGCAGCATAAGAAAGAGATCCACAATAAGTGTCACTTAGAACTGGTTTCCTTGTCTTCAAATCAACAACATATCTAGCGAAGCCAAAATCAGCTAATTTCACGTTAAAGTTACCCGTTATTAATATATTCTCACACTTCAGGTCTCGATGGGCTATATCCAGCTCGTGCAAATATTGTAACGCCACCGCAATTTGTCTCAGCCAAACCCTAGATTGATTCTCTGCAACTGTTCCATTTTTAAGCACGAAATCTAAGAGGTCTCCATTTTCGGCATATCTCATGAAGATGTAATACTTCGCTCTTCTTTGGAAGATGCTGTGAACATGCACAATGTGGGGATGGTTCAATTTAATAAGGATATCCAACTCCCTAGGTAAAAACTTCTTGACAAAATCTCTAGGAGCTTTTGATGTATCTACAATCTTACATGCTAGAAGATATTTCTTCTCTGAATCATCTGTCTTAAACTCTCCTAAATATACTTTGGCGTAAGATCCTTCTCCTAATTTTTTGATTAGCTTGTAACCTCTGTTATGAAGAGTAGCTTCTTCTGAATTCGATTGTTTTACGTTGGTAGCATCTGACATCACTTATACTTGGTGTTAATTATATTAACAGATTAAATAGAAACTTCAAAAATTTAGTTTTAATTTTTTTTTGGTTATTTTATATTTATTTTAATTTGTCATATCGAAAAAAGGTTTTAGTAAATGTTTGTTTTTAAGGTTAATTTAAAATAAATGAATGACGATTTTCTGGGAGCCATATCTCCTTAGAGCATATATATATATGGAGAGTGAAGAGCCTATATTTCCTATAGATTAAAAGTGTGTCCAAAATGTGTGCGAGAGAGAAAGATATATGTTACTATTTGTTCTCTATGCGCATGCGTCGAAAGTGACAGCTGTCAAGTCAGAGCTGTCTAGATATAATAAATATTAAATATAAATATAAATTCGGTTTCTTATCACGCGTAAGTACATATCAGTACATATAAATATAACTTAGATGTATTGATAACGTAGAATGGGCTTGTGTCCTCATTATTTAGTGGTTGATTTTTCAATTGTTGATTGAAATTGAAGTTAATAAATGTGTATTGGCGTGTCTATTTTATTAAATATCTAAATATTGACGGAGATATACCAATTAAAATTTGAATTGTAGTTTTAGCGCTAGAAATGTCGGCCATATTTGTATGACGTGAAATGCATTTTAACGTCAGTTATTAGTTGATTAGCTCGGTGCTGTGGTAATGTTTTGTAGCTGTTGGTAGTCGAAATAATCAAGTCAAATCAAAGAATAATAAGTTTTTATTTTATTTAACCCCGTTACGGCAAACATAATATTGGAATTATATTGTTCTTTGAAATAGCTGTAAATAATATTTGATATTTTGATGTATAAATACATATAGCAGAGATTTATGAGCTGTAAGGTTGGTAACCTGTAAACTTGTCAGAGTTCTGTCAAGAATATATCTCTTTTACGCTCTGTCGTATAAAAAAGATAGCAACTAGCGGTTGTGATGTCACATGCATTTGGAATATTGTACAACGTTGAATCCGTTGAATAATTAAAGAGACAGAATGACTTTTTTAATTGTTAAGTTAGAAATTAAGACATAGCACACAAGCCTAGTTGCCTTGAATTAAATATATATATATAAAGTATTTTTTTATACCTAACAAATTATGCAAGAAGTCTGTCTTCTTTTTAATAGATTTCCTAAACAAGAAGAAAATCGTAAGGAGTGGAATCGAAGAAAATGTTCTTAACACCGTCATAAAACTTATTCCTAAAATTAATTAATTTTAAACATGAATAAAAATAAAATAAATTTTAATTTTCTTATGAAAAATAAATTCGATTTTCGCGCGTATTCAAATGCAACGTTATGTCGAAATTTCAAGTCAATTCAAAATTAAAACATTCGTACTAAATTGATTTCCGGTATGTAAAACTCTTCCTGCTAAATGAAGTACAACATATTTCTCAAGAAACTATATTATTTTATTATAAAATAAATAAAAATATATTTTTCAGCAGCAAATAAAACATTGAAATAAAAAAAATATTTTATGTTTTTTTTTTTGAATTTTAAATTCAAATGTGTATTGAACCTTGTGCAATTGCAAATCCGTTTGCATGCTAATTTAAGCCTATGCTTCTATAGCTAGACATTTTTTCTTATTTAATTGTGCAGCATCTTCGCATGTGTTTTTAGATGTACTACGAGTGCATACCAGACACAGTTTTTTGTATTTATTTCTTTAATACTTTTTAAAGATTATTTCATTTGCATCTTAATATTTTAATAGACGATTAACGCTGTGTGTGATATAATATAATGTAAGTGCTTTCAATTTATTTATAAATAATGCATATCTAATTGTTATATATTTTCTAAGATGCTGTAGCCATTTTATAATAGATTTGCGGGAGCCAACGTCGGCTTAAAATAGTTGTCAATTATTTTTCGCGAATTTAAAATAAAAATATATTTTTAAAAAGTTAATAGGATTTATTTTAGTGCACGTAAGTTATTTTTATATAATTATAAAATATATACTGGCAGTAATTTCAGGTTAAATTATATTTCGGTGTTTGCAAGAATTACTTAAATAATTCGTTTATTCATTTTGAAAATATGTAGCACACACGACATTTTTAGGGGTTAGGTTTTTTAAATATCTTGTACTTTTAGTGTTAAAGGTGTGTAACATATCATAATGAAAAATAAGACGCTTTTTCTATAATCCAAATCACGATACGACTTACGGCGGTGACTTATACGACTTATACTTAAAAGAGGTTATAAGAGCGGTATAAATCTATAATACGATAACGAATTTTATCTTATTCGTTTCATTATAGAAAAATAAGTGAGTCAGTCCTTTTTAGTTATATCGGCAGTTTATACCCCACAACTTGTTTTAAGAACTCTCGTAATTTAAACTATATATATTATATTATTAATTGTTTGCCTTTCGGTTTTACAATCTACATTAATATTTCTTACAACATTTCATAGAACTCCAACGTAAAATTAATCTTAACTATCCTAGACCTTTCTCTCTCTAACAGTAATTTCTGCTTCTTCTCCTTCTTGTTTCCTACACCTCCTTCCCTCAGCGTTTTCTGCTTCTCCTTCCTTTTTACCACTGTCTCTCCCATCTTGCCTTCCTTGACTCTTCTCGACAAACCCTCTATTATCTTTGCACTATTCTTCTTTCCTTTCAGACTTCATTTCCCCTTTCCCGCCTTTTACCTCTATCACTCTGTTCAAGCATAAACCCTCTGGTTTTTCACTTCCCCCTGTTAATAACTCCTTCACCTATCTACTGCTGCCCATCCTGTTCACACAATCATCCCTTATAAGCTCCAGTGTCCTCCACTTTTGCTTTGCACATCTTACACTTCTTTTCTTCTCTGTCCACCTAGTATTTATAGTTCAAATTACGAGAGTTCGGCGGCGACTTATACTTAAAACAAGTTGTGGGGTATAAACTGCCGATATAACTAAAAAGCACTGACTCACTTATTTTTCTATAATGTATATATATATATTTCTATATGTATATCTATAGAAACGAAAAGGATAAAATTAATTATAGTATTATAGATTTATACCGCTCCTATAACCTCTTTCGTGATTTGGACTATACATTTCATTATACTATTCCATTTTCTTTGTTCCCCAGTCTAAATCTCCTATAATCTTGCTATAAAATATGAAATAACCCGTTAAACACAGTTACGTGTATGTATTAAGTAAATCTGACATAACAAGTTTTACGTAAAGGTTCTGTAACCAATATGTAGTGTTTGTATTTATTTATTAAAATTTCAGACAAGTTTTTGCAAGTCTAAACCATGGGAGCTTACAAGTACGTCCAAGAACTCTACCGCAAGAAGCAGGCAGATGTTCTTCGTTTTCTTCTGCGTATTCGAGTTTGGCAATACCGCCAGCTGCACCAGATGCACCGTGCCCCACGCCCCTCTCGCCCAGACAAGGCCCACCATCTCGGTTACAAAGCTAAAGAAGGTTTCGTGATCTACCGCATCCGTATCCGTCGCGGAGGACGTAAACGTCCAGTCCCAAAAGGCGCCACCTACGGAAAACCCAAAAGACAAGGTGTAAATCAGCTGAAACCAAACCGGAATCATCAAGCCATTGCTGAGGAGCGCGTTGGAAGACGTTGCACAGGACTTAGGGTGCTGAATTCTTATTGGGTAGCCCAGGACTCGACCTATAAGTTTTATGAGGTTATCCTGGTGGATCCTTTCCATAAGGCTATCAGGCACGATGCGAAAATTAACTGGATTTGCAAATTGACGCACAAACACCGCGAGATGAGAGGTCTGACCTCTGCTGGAAGGTCCTCCAGGGGTCTTGGAAAGGGACATAAGTACAACCAGACTAATGGAGGGTCCCGTCGTGCTGCTTGGCTGAGGAAGAACTCCTTGAAACTGCACAGAAAACGTTAAGGCAGCTTCCTTTTGATACACCTGTGCTTTCAAATGTTTCCCTCTTAAAGTTATTGAAAAATGCTCTTAATTTTGTGAAATCTTTGTGTTATATCAGCATCAGATAACTCTTACTTTTCATTCTTTAAATAAATCATTTGAATCATATTTTAATAATTTCTTTTCCTACATTTAGCGCAAGCGTACAATATGAATGAATTTTATATATCAAGGATTTCAACCATATGGTATCTACTAAATATGGTTCTCGTTCTGGAAATATTTCTAAGGGTTTGGCATAAATTTTATAACCTTTATTATGGTTCTCAAACTTACGCTTAAGACTTAAAAATATATAGAATATTCGATAATATCCCAGTCATATAAAAATTGGAGTTTAACTAGAAAATATAGCAATATTCATTTTTAAAACTTATGTTTGCGGTTCCAACTCATTAAAAGTCAGTGGAAGAAAGCTTAAAATGTACATACGTTATTCATCTAGCTAATTGCAGCTTTAGATTTTGATTGGCGTTTATAGTTACTTACATAAAACGATTTAAACATAAAAAAACAAGTTTTTTTTGATAATATTTAACCTGTTGTATAGTATCGCCATATATATTTCGCGAGCCAAAAATGGCCAAGTATCGTTTCACCTTAAATTTTAAATTACTTTTTTACAAAGATATATTTTTTATGCTGTGTTCTATCATCAACGACCTACTATGGTGGTTGCTTTTTCGGTATGGTGGGCTCATATATATAGGCCACAACCTGCCTAATAAGTTTACGATAATGCATATAATATAACTCTGGCTCAATGATCGAACCCGAAAACAGCAGATACCTAAAACATCAATATATCAACATCAAAATTTTATAGTCAATATAGCAAAGTTTTCAACCTAAATTTCTATATTATTTGGTTCTGGTTCTTGCTATAAAAATGATGTTCGCACCTGCTTGAAGCTTGCATTAATTTCGTTGCCTAGCAACGCTTTGAATGTTTGTGTTTATTATATTAATTAGAATAATGATGGTTGACAACAGTTGTATAATACAATATTCATGATAATTTACACCATGTAATGGCTGAGCTTCATATTATTGGACAAATAATAGGAGCTGAGGAGTTCAAGGAAGCTGATTTATTTTGCAAGTGGGATATACACGCAGGTTGGTGAAATATTTTATTTAATTTATTATTTTCATTAAGCAGAAAGCATGGATATTGTCTTAAACATACGTAGGATCTTATAAAAACGAAGTTACTTATATTTCAAGTATTATTTTTTACCAAATGTTATATTTTATGTTCTCTACATATTTTTTTTATAATATCATATTAAATAAATGTAATATACATTTAAAATGTTGTATGTATTAGTTTAATATATAACGTTATATATTCTTGCATTAAATTTTATATGATACTTCAGAAAACGAAAATTTTAATTTGATCTAAAATAATACAAAATTCTCTATGTAAATTTTGAGCGCTCTCTAGTAATACGTATTACTATAAAACCAACTATATTACTATAGATAGCAGAACCTCAAATGCCCAATTACTTTTTAATAACTCGCTATATTTTAAGATATATTAACAATTTAAAAAAGGCGTTTTATCTCTGTAATTATTAAATGGATACAACGTTATATAAAATTCCAATGCATAGTACGTCACGTCCGAATATTAACGAGTGTATGTGTGATACGTTATTTACTACTAATAGCTGGGTTGTGTAGTCCATCAAGTTTTATATTACGATTTTTCGAGAAAGGAAAAATACTTTGAAAACTTATTTCTTTTATGACGTATTATGCATATCTAAAATATACCAAAAAACTGAAATTCAAACTTGGTATAGCTATAACACCGTCAACTTTTGGATATTTAAAAAATTAAAACGTCAATATACATATATTGTTATGTTTAACATTTTTTTAATTCTCTTCTTCTTTTTCAATGTTCGTCTCTCTTGTTATTTTCCTCCTCTACCTTCTCCTTACTTCCACTTCTTCTTCTTCTTCTTCTTGAGTGGCTCGGCAGCCCTGGCCTTCTCAAAAAAATTTTCCGAATGATTTAATTACTTGAGATTTCGTAACAAGGTTTTTTTTCACGGGGTGGAGTTGTTAGCACCACGCCCAACCCCCAGCCTGGAGGACCAGTCCCCTGATATAATCGCCAGGGGCAGGGTGCCCGGCTATACCCCCAAGCACTGGGTACCCATTTTAGTCGCCTCTTACGACATGCATGAGCAACATTGGGACTATTCTTTCACACCCGGTCACCACTCGGGAATCTTACTTCCACTGCCTGTGCACTTTCTTCTCTTGTAATCGTTCCTAACGACTCTCCCTCTGCTTACAAAGTTTCTCCCCCATCTTTCTTCTTACTTCCGCCATCTTTCAGCCTGTCACCTCTTGATTTCCTTGACTCCTCTGGACAAATTCTTTATTATCTTGGATGGGTGACCATCAATATACATAAACTAACATCTATTCCAAACAAGAATTAAAAAAACAACCTCCAACAAATAGTTTCACTAGCCAATTTTGTATTAGTTTTAGAAATATGTACTTATCTGTTTATACCCGAAGGTCCATCTTGGCGAATAGTAACTGGATTCACAGAAGGACAAACTAAAACAGACAGATCGTATTGTGAAGACGGCGTAAAGTGGAGCCATCCTATTGACGTTCATTTCGCAACTAGAGGTTTGCAAGGTACATAACTAAATTTTGGTAATTTTTTTCCTGCTGATATGTAATCAGCCTGCGTATGTTTGTGCTGGCAAAATTCGAAAAGTTGTCGCTCCGAACAGTTACAAAATACAAACATTAGAAAGAGAGAGATATACATTTGCGGAAGATTTTGGAAGTTAATGTTCACAATTTTTCTAGGTTGGCCAAAGCTTCAGGTGCAAGTTTATACCGTTGATTCATTCAACCGTTCTTGGCCTGTGGGGTAAGCAACATTTAGCTCTTTACTAAAAAAATACTGAATACGATATTTCAAAAGTGATACATTCCTAGATACGGTTTCGTGCACGTGCCGTCGTCACCTGGAACGCATTATATGAGGTGTACCACGTGGGCGATTAAACAAAGTTCGTTCCTAAACTTTCGACAGTACTTCTTAGGAGGAGGACAAACTTTGACACAGACAGATTTGATTCATACAGGGGTTGACAGGTACATAATATTTTATTAATATACTAGTTCTTTTACTGACGATTTCTATTATATTGGTAGGCCACATACGTGTATCTATTACAGCTGCAAATAGGAATCTCAAATGAATAATTTTTCTTAAAAATTTCTAACAATAAGTTGTATTTTTTAATTGTTTGTTTTACAATCTGCATTACAGTATATTTATTGTCGTTTACACTTAACTTAAGCCTATTTTTATACTCATACCTAATCTAAAATTCAACTTCTCAACAATATAAGACCAAAAAACTAAAAACGATTTAAAAAATGTGTTTTGTTCAAATGTTTGAAGTCACACAGATCCCAGTAAACATTTTGGAAGATGCGTTTGATTCTTTTGTCATGAAAGAGTTCAGTTTCTCACAGTCGTTCATATGAAATATTTATGTTATCGGCTACAAATGGCGAAACAACTCCACCTGTCGGAATACAAATGAAGATAAAGTTGATTCGAACTATAATTAAAGTGCAATAGTGATAGAAACAAGACACTTCACCAAATTGTTTACTGGGATGCAGTGGTCATGTTGGCAGAGGGGTATTAGTTTTATAATGTGTTATAATGCGGTTAAAAAATGATCACATTTGTGTGACGTAATTTGTAGATGACCTTAACTTAAAATTCTTTTTCCTTTCTTGGCCTTCCCAGTAAACAATTTGGTGAAGTGCCCTATTTAGTGACGTTTCAATTCACTTCAATTATAGTTCCCATCAACTTTATCTTCATTTGTATTCCGACAGGTGGAGTAATTTCGCCATTTGTAGCCGATAAAGTAGACATTTTATATGAAAAAATGTGAGAAACTGAACTATAAATGAACTCTTTAATGACAAAAAAATCATGACGCATCTTCAATATGATGTCAAAGTGACTCCAAAATGTTTACTGGATTGTTATGTTCTTCTTCTTTCTTTCCTCTCTTTCTCTACGTCATCTTCTTGTTTCATCTTCTCCACTCCCTCTCGTAGTGACAATTATTTCTTTCGATTCCACTAACATAATTTTTTTATGCGTTTTAGCTTTTCTTTCTGCTCCTTATTAACAAATTCCCGTTATAAGCTGCTCATAAAGTCCAGCCTGTTGAAACCAATTTCTTAATTAGTTTTTAAGTTAACTATTTTACATCTTTCAGATACAAACTGAACACCCAGTCTACAGGAACTGTTTCCTTCGAATTGTCTTTAATTTTCAAAGATTTCGAGAAATTTGGTGTTGAATATAAATAAAAAATACTAAAAATGAAGAACTTATTATATTCTATAATAATAATCACATTAATTAAGACTGGAAATGCAACAGAGAGTAACAATATTCAAAAAATAATAAACAACAGCGAAGAAAATGAAACTTCAGATGAAGTTTCGACAAGGAATCCAAGTTCCCATGCTGGTGAAACATCAACGGTGCTACCATCTGTAACTCCCATTGGAAACTTTACACTAACTACAAAAACCCCGTACAATAATGTTTCAAATATCGCGGGTAAAATTGAAACAATAAAGGAAATAATTGTGAAAAGAAATTCGCAAAATAGTTATTTTACTTTCGATGAAGCATTTTGTCAGTGTGATTTAACGGTTAGTTTTAAGTCTTTTTTTTGACTTGCAATTCCCAAAATTTCTATTAAGAATTCACAACTATTATATTTTATTGATAGGTGAACGTTTGTGACATAAATTGCTGCTGTGATCCTGATTGCAGCTTATCCCAAACCTCGGTGTTCTCCACGTGTGAAGAACCGGACCACCATTGGCGGTATGGCATCCTAACTTTGTGCGAAAACGAATCTGGATTATTTTGTGTGGTGAAGGGAGCCAACCAAGAAATTGTTAATAAAAAAAATATGGTAATTTTTGAAAATCTTTTTGAAAAAATGTACCGACTTGAACTTTGTGCAGTGAAGAAATTCAATTCCTATTAATTTTTCTAATATATTTAAAATATTATAAATCAAATAAGAATTAACTAAGGGCAATTTAATTAATGTGATTCTTTAAATGACTGTTTTAATGGGCTTGTGTCCTATGTCTTAATTTCTATAAAAGTGTACTATATATTGATAAAGTGGGTTACTAGAACCTCAAATGTACAATTATTTTTTAATAACTCCTTATATATTAAGAGATATCAACAATTAAAAAAGTCATTTTGTCTCTTTAATTATTAAAGGGATTCAACGTTGTACACATTCTAAATGCATGTGACATCACAATCCTTGTGTAAGGTTACCAACCTTACAGCTCATAAATCTCTGCTATATGTATTTATATATCAAAATATCAAATATTATTTATAGCTATTTCAAGGAACAATCAAATTTCAATAATATGTCTGCCTTAGCAGGGTTAAATAAAATAAAACTTATTATTCTTTGATTTGACTTGATTATTTGACTACCAACAGCTACAGAACATTACCACAGCACTGACCTACTCAACAAATAACTGACGTTAAAATGCATTGCACGTCATACAAATATGGCCGACCATTTCTAGCGCTAAAACTACAATTCAAACTTTTAATTGCTATATCTCCGTCAACATTTAGATATTTAATAAAATAGACACGCCAATACACATTTATGAACATCAATTTCAATCAACAATTGAAAAATCGACCACTAAAAAATGAGGACACAAGCCCATTGTTTATATTTTCAATAATATTGCGACTATTTAAAAGAAATCACATTTAAGATCATGATAGTTAACTTTATCAGAAAATTTAATAACAATTTCTAGAATTAATGGTATTGTTCACAACCCTGATTCTGTGAAATTTGTGTCCCAAAATCAATCTTGATAAATTCTTATTGGACTATAGCAGATTTACACTAAATTGAATGATGTCTAAGATCTATTTTTCTTTTTAATACAGTATAAATTTAGATTCAATTTGTATTTGAATTTCACTCAAATTTTAGAATATTTGTTTGTATACATTTTTTCATTTTCCATTACGCACATTCTAAAATATCTCATCCGTAGTCGGATAAGAAAAGTTATCCGTAGTCGGATGTTTCTTTTACCGACTCTAGTCATTCTCTAAAAACTCAAATATGTATATATAAAAAGAACTTTGGAACCGCTGGAAAATATGAAACGCATATCCTTGAATACAGGTATAAAAATATTAACAGAAAATAGAAATTTGATTTTCAACACGCTATATGTTTCTAAATAATTGATATACCAATTAATGATTTATTTATAAACAAAGCTTGAACATTTCTCTGACTCCTAAAGTTTATATAGTCTAAATAGCTCAATCGTGTGTAAAGTTATTAACGTTTTTATATTTGAAAACATTGCAATCGATTGTCATTTTAGTACACTGTTGCCATCTATATCTAACTATATAACCATGAAGTAATGTTTCACCTTAAGTAAAATTCTCTGTTCTAGATTCTACCATCATCTCGTGAAATATATAAGCTAATGGAATTGTCAAGTAATTGGCCGTCTCCTGGACTTAATACGCTGCAAGGACGAGCAATAAAAGGGCTTCTACCACAATACAGCGACGGCGCTAATGTACTCTCATTCTACAAGAATTCACAGTCTATTGACTTCATAGGTAATGAATAAATAATATATTTATTCCATCAGAGATAGCGTAAAAATTCTGTGCTTATATCTCGTAAACTAGAAATGATTTAATGATTGCGTTAGTGTAATTTGCATATATAACAAAAGTAGCTTGTTACGTAAACAATTTTACTTAATATACAAGTTTTTGTGATTGATTTTTGAAAAATAAATCTATGCTTTTGCGCATTAGGATACGTATAGATTTAAAAGATTATAAAATCGTAAGAATCTCTTTTTTGGGATTTTAAACCTTTAGATAAACCTTTTTAGATTAAATATTGCTAGCATGTTTTGCTTAAGTAACATGTTACATGAATGTAATGTAAGATTTATGTTTCGTGTATTGCGGAATGCATTTTAAAGGATGTTATGCTTGGGTTAAGATTCGATTCTCGGAGATGGACTAAATTTATTCTATGACTAGCAAAGAATGAAAAACATAAACTAAAACTTAAAATAGTGAGTACAAAAATAAACTACTAATTAATAATTTGATTGCAGATATTCCTGGAACGATAATAAACGGTAGATACAATAGCAGAAAACAAATGAAATATCTAAAAAATGAACAAATATTTTATATCGAACAAATTAAACCAATTTTAAATGAAGATGGCTTCTATGTGACGTCACAATTATTCCCAATCGCAGAAATCACATCAATCACTGATATATCTATCATTAAATCCCCGAATTTACTAAATTCGACACAGCTAGACGAATGCGACAATTTGTGCGTCAACCCTGACATATTTCTATGCGAAACTCATGACTTGAATCCAAAATTTTGTGAAAATATTTTCGAGGAAGAAATAGAATCAAATTGTTCTGTAACAGCCACGGATAAAATCCAGTGCAACAATATTACGAAGAACGTTTTGATAGAACTTTATCATAATTATTCAAAAGGGATTTATAAAGCTAATATATTTTTTAGCTTAATAAATATATCAAAAGAATTTGATAAAATTTTACCCGTTGAAAGAAATTTGGAAATAAAATTCTTGTATGAAAATTCATCGAATATTTTAAGTGGGAATCCCGGATATCTAGAACACAAACCTTTAATAGTAGGGACCTATAATGAAATTGTGAGAAATATTAGCGAGAATAAACAAGAAAAATTTTATGTTATTGATTATTTTAACGAAAATTCAACGGGTTATAAAACACGAAATTTGATAACGATACCAAAAAATGAAAATGGGTTTTGTAGGTTAGATAATTACACATATAAGTTTGTAAAATTTGGTGAAAATTTGGAAAGCAGATGCAAGATACGGATGGATATAAATGTAACGGAAAATTCAAATTTTACCGAAATTTGCTTGGATTTTCAAAGCGAAATTTATAAAACAATTTTTGGAAACAAATACCTGTTTGAATCAGACAGAATTATCTTGTATGTGTCTTCATTTGGAAATCCAAGAAACCTATCCAGCGAGTGGATTGAAATTAAAACGAAAAACCACAAAAATTTCCCAATTAATGGATTCTTAAAAAATAGTGAAATTATTTGTGAAAATATAGTTTATTATATTACTTACAAGTTTGTAACATATAAAGTTGATTTCGCAACTGTTAAAAAACAATCAAGAGTTTTAGAAGCGGAAGTATTGTTCGGTGGACCGGATGTGATCAGTTTTAATGTTAAAAAACCGGAACTAACGATTGTTGTGCAAGTGACATTTGAAGATGTGACCTATAAGAAAACTAAAACGGAAATACGGCATTTGACGTATTTAAAAGATTTGTTTTTTCCATTTATTTCGAAAAATAAAATGTCGAGCGTATCGAATCCAGTGAAATTAATTTCGTTGATTGTAATTAAAATTATTTTTAATTATTGGTTATAGGAATATAGGTTAAATGGAATATTGTGAAATAAAATCATTTTTTAAGTCATCTGCATTTTTTAGTTTTTATTTAGATCATAGGCTAAAAGGTCAAAACGATGAAAAAGAAGCATATTTTCGATAATGTTTTTTGATGACATGTTAATATCTAAATATTTCTATAATTACTACATGATAAAATGACATTTGAGGAATGCTTTGTGACATTTTCATAAATAAATATCAAGAAATGAGGCATTGCCAGCGAATCTCCGCAGACGTCACAAAAAAAAGTAACATTGCGGTGCCACTCATAACTCATCACTGGATTTTTTGAAATCGAAAAACCAAAATGATTTCATTAGTTGATAATTTTCTGCA
This sequence comes from Panorpa germanica, assembly GCA_963678705.1. Taxonomy (NCBI): domain Eukaryota; kingdom Metazoa; phylum Arthropoda; class Insecta; order Mecoptera; family Panorpidae; genus Panorpa; species Panorpa germanica. The sequence goes on from OY783219.1 coordinate 5,871,349, forward strand.
GGTAACGCTGTCGAGTTTTTTTTATTTCACTGATTTTTCAATTTCTTACAACATTAAGAAGTCAAAATACTGTTTTTTCGTGAAGAAAATCAGAAACTTTGTAATTTTACCCTCCCCTTAAGGTAATATTGATGTTTTGTGTTTTTCGACAAAATAAGAAAAAATAATAAATAAATTTCACTTCAATCAATTTGCTAAAATATGAAATTGGTTTCATTCTTTCTTCTGCTTGATAACAACATGCAAATTGCTATATTCCAACAACCCCCCTTCCCCTCCTGCACCCCCACTACTCAATATTTTCAACATAACCCTAAAAAAGATATAAATACATCATGCGGTTTACAAACACAATTTTTCGATCATATTTTCAATAATATTATATGGGAAAAAAATCATACTCCATCATAAAATTTTCATATTACATTTTAGCACCGCTTCGCTATTTGATGGAAGGGAGGCATGGATGGAATGAATCTGAGGAGTAAGGGGGATATACACTTGTACACTTGTTCGGGGGTTTCGTCTTTCTTAGATATTAGGTACATGAGGGTGGAGGTGAAACGAAGGGATCGGTGGGGTGGAGTTTGTGGGGTGTATTACTTCCTGATAATACGGCATATGGTGTTTTATGTGAGTCAAGCGAGGTAGAGCGAAACAATAAAGAAATGTGAACGTTTCTCAACAATATACAGCACGGGGATGTGGTAAGAAAGTCTCGCGGTTACGCGGGTAAACTACCGTAACTGGGTTTATTAAATTTTATGGTTTCGGTGAAAATCGTTTTATGTTGGAAAATTCTTATACTTGGTTTTCCACAAAATGATGTAGTTTATACATATTATGGTGTTTGTTATATATTTTTGTAGATGACAGTGGCGTAGATAAGTTTATCGTGGTGGATATGTTAAGGGGGCTACCAAAGACATTCATATAATGTACCTTTTTGTTTTAAAAAATGATTTTTTTAATTGTTAATATCTCTTAACATATAAGGTGTTATTAAAAAATAATTGAACATTTGAGGTTCTAGTAACCCACTTTATCAATATATAGTACACTTTTATAGAAATTAAGACATAGGACACAAGCCCATTCTTATACAAAAGAAACATTTATAATGAGTTTACAATAAATGCAAATACGTATACCTAGTAATTCATAAAATAAGTAAAAAGAATTTTTTGAAGCCCTTAAGGGCATCCGAACTTGATAATTTACGAATGATGTTGAAACTTGAATCCTCGTTGAATTGTAATCAGTTTATTGAAAAATATCATTCATTTTAAAAAGTAAGTAATGAAAAAACTAATTAAAGATCTTTCGCGCCATTGGTTAGATAAGGACAGATATATATTTGTCATTTGTTATATTAAATTACATTATTATAAGATTATGATATTATTATTAACACAACGTTGGTGTCAGATGTGGTAACTAAGTTATGTGGTAGAGTGGGGGGGGGGGGGGGTGGAATATAGAAAGAGAATGAAGATAATGGATTATTAATCACATTAGTGTGAAAAGGATGGAACATATGGTTAGATATATGTTTACTATAACATAAATACGAGGCATGTTTTTTAAGTAAGTACCGTTTTGCGATTCCGCCTTTGCAACGCTACGGTCGGCGTTCCGCGCATGCACGCTGGTTACCTACATCTCTTGTCTACACACTGACGTCATTACAGTCTGATTCTTCATTGTATACGTTGTTTACTGAGTGTTTAAGATGCCTCCGACAATCGTGAGTCCCGCCGATTGTGAAGTACGGGCTGTTATACGATTTCTTAGTGCTAAAGGCGTAAAACCGATCGATATTCATCGTGAGATCTGTGAAGTTTACGGACAAAACATTATGAGTGATGGAATGGTAAGGAAATGGGTGAGAGCATTTAAAGATGGCCGCACAAATGTGCATGATGAAGAACAGTCAAAACAGTTGTGATACAGTGGTTAACAAGTCAGGCGGCAGAATTTTATGAGGAGGGTATTCAAAAACTGGTGCCACGTTATGACAAGTGCCTCAATATTCACGGAAATTATGTAGAAAAGTAGATTAAGGTACAGGCTTTCATGTAAAAATAAAATTATTGCGATATCTTTGCACGTCTTTTTTTAATTCCAAAACGGTACTTACTTAAAAAACACGCCTCGTACTTGGCAAAAATTGTTAAATACGGGTAATAAACGTTCTGATACGTTCGTACTCAGAATTGTAGGTTATGTTATAATGTCATAGTCGTCAACGCACGTGTCGTTGAATGTTTGCTGAATATTCGTGCTCGAACACGCACATGTAAACACGCTAAAAAGTCTCATATATAAAAAACCACACAATAAATAAATTCTTTCATAAATTTGTATTAAATTCGCCACCTTGCAATATATAAATATACATTTTACATACAAATAAGGTTATAACTAACAAAGTACGATCCAGCGTACACCGTACGTTCTAGCGTGTACTTGCCCAAGTAATAAACTACCCCATATTTCAGTTCCCACCCTTATTTACACGTATGGTCTTGTAATATTTATTAAGACCACAAATCAAAATTATTTTTATGATTTAGGGTTAATATGACGTCATTAATAATACTGCTACACAGGTTTCTACACCACCCCCCTTCGTTTTAACCCTTATCATAAAGTACCCGTCACTGTACAGTGTTTTTTTATTTACTATCTCATGTTGTCTCGTATTTTATCATTACTTGTGGAAATTTATATTTTGCGAGACTTAATTTGAGCGGTTCGTTTAAAATAGATTGCCTATAAATTAATTAATACATTTATTGATAATATTAATAGAGAAAAAACAAAATAATAAATTGGACAAAAATAAAAAGTTATTACAATAATAAATTAAAAATAAATAAATATTAAAATATAAGTCATTTGCTTGCATAATACTCCAAATCTGAAAATCAGCCTATACCTCTTAAGCCACTATCCCCTTAAAGGGGGGGGGGGTAAGGTTTCAACTTTTTTTTTCATGTACAAGATTTAAGTTTATTGTGTAAAAATTTGAAGTCGATTGGAGTAAAACTGTCGGAGATATAGAGTTTTAAGTCTTGACCTCTCTGGTCTGCTTTCGTATTACTTTGAAACTTTTAAACGCGGTTTCTCACACATAGCTTTTTCAGAGGGGTGTCCTCTCCAGCTCAAAATCTAAAGGACCGATCCTTTTGAAATTTTGCATACTTTTTCTTTACATAAATGCCGAGGTAACATTGTCGAGTTTTTTTTAATTTTTTAATTTTAACGTATTTTAAAATAACAAAGTTTCAGATTCTTTTTTGAAAAATCGGTATTTTGACTTCTAAGTGCTGTAAAAAATTGAAAAACCTATAAAAAAAGAAAAACTCGACAGCGTTCCCTGCATAAACTTATCAACTAATGAAATCATTTTGGTTTTTCGATTTCAGAAAATCCAGTGATGAGTTATGAGTGGCACCGCAATATTATTTTTTTTGTGACGTCTGCGAAGATTTGCTGTCAATGCCTCATTTCTTGAAATTTATTTATGAAAATTTCACAAAGTAATCTTCAAATGTCATTTTGTCATGTAGTAATTATAGAAATAATTATATATTAACTGTGTAGTCAAAAAACATAATCGAAAATATGCTTCTTTTTTATCGTTTTGACCTTACTGACCTTGTCGTCAGAAATATTTTCTTGTAAACAAATATAATGACTATAGAGTAAAAGAATAATCAAATAAATAAAATAAACTTTCTTCTACCTTTATACATATTGAAACAAAAAAAAAACCATTAACGACGAATTTTCCATGCTATATAAGTACCAATAAGAGTTAAAATTAAATTTAAAATACGATACGAGACTTTTCACAAAACACTTTTACAATATTTTCAATCTTAGAATGTTATTTGAACCTGAGAAAATAGTAGAGTGAGTGGTAGGATGAGGAGGGGTCTTGTACAATACAGTGTAAGTGCTACAGCCCCTTCAACGGGGTGCAGAAGTGTTTGAGGGGGGGGGGGGGTAGGTGTGATGGAAATATGCAAACAATAAAGTTAATATGATGAGAGAAACATGTAGAGAATGTCAAAAAGAAAACTTGAATAAAATTAAATAAATGTGATATTGAATAAAGAAAGCGTGTGAAAAATTGTACATGTGGAAAGTGGAAAATTTGTTTCCGTAAATATAATTATAAGGATCAAAAATGTATTACAAGTTTCTTGATATTTTTGACAGGATTTCGGTGTTTATTTTTATATTACTTGATTCGAGAATATTGTATATTAAAACTTTTTACCGCTTTACAAATAATTTTTTTTTTAAAAATTATACCAGGTATAAAGCCCAACTGGATAGGCTGATTCTCAGTTTATACCTGGTATAAGTTTTATAATTTTCTATTTTTGATTGAAGTTAATGTTAATAAATGTGTATTGGCGTGTCTATTTTATTAAATATCTAAATGTTGACGGAGATATAGCAATTAAAAATTTGATTTGTAGTTTTAGCGCTATAGATGGTCGGTCATATTTGTATGATGTGAAACGCATTTCATACGTCAGTTATTTGTTGAGTAGGTCAGTGCTGTGGTAATGTTTTGTAGCTGTTGGTAGTCAAATAATCAAGTCAAATCAAAGAATAATAAGTTTTTATTTTATTCAACCCTGTTACGACAGACATAATTTTGAAATTTTATTGTTCCTTGAAATAGCTGTAAATAATATTTGGTATACAAATACATATAGCAGAGATTTATGAGCTGTAAGGTTGGCAGCGGTTGTGATGTCACATGCATTTGGAATGTTGTACAACGTTGAATCCCTTTAATAATTAAAGAGACAAAATGCCTTGTTTTAATTGTTAATATCTCTTAACATATAAGGAGTTATTCAAAAATAATTGAACATTCGAGGTTCTAGTAACCCACTTTATCAATATATAGAACAGTTTTATAGAAATTAAGACATAGGACACAAGCCTATTTAAAAATAAAAATTAGGGATTATTTTATTGAATTTAAATCATACACATACAGTAGACGTCGAAATAAAGAAATGGTTGTTTGTTTATTATCCCTTTAATCGAAGAAATACTATTTTAAATTATGAAGTAGCTTTTTATTGTGATGTAGCACGACGAGCTCCTACACCGATTCATTAAATGCATATTACTAGATTCAATAGATATGCTAAAGTAATTAAAGTTATCTTAAAATTAATCTAATCATCACAATAAAAAATTATCAAATTACCATCTACGACCGCCCCATTTTATTATAAATGTTTTAGCACTGTCGCAACAACCCTCTTTGCTATAAAAGTAATTAAAGATAGAAGTAACCCTTCAGAAACCCTAAACAATATCAGATGAATCGTTTCTCACCAATCCTGAAGATGGCATTGCGGTCTACGTCGCTGATTCTTTGTGTCCTACAATTTATATAATATCAGTAATATAAAACAATACTAATGACGTCATATGGCAATTTTCCCAGCGTCATTATATTAACCACGCCCTCTCCTCTCCTCTGCTCTTCTCATCTCACTCTCCCTAGTCTTCTTAGAGCTTATTGTTCCAGCAGCTCATTTCAAGGCCATTGTTAAACTGAAGTAAAGAGGTACTTTAGTCATTTATAAAAGTGGATTTCCATTAGTTTCGAGAGTATTTCGTGCCTTCTGTCTTCTGTTGCTTTAAGAATCTTCTGTTGCGAATAAATGGGATAAATGGACGTAGACAAAATGATGGTCTTGAAAGAGTTTGTGTGGATATTGTTGTTTTTTAACATTTGCAATGAAGATATTGTAGAGTGCTTCTCTAGTAGACTCCACAGACTCTGGAATACGCTAGGTTGGTAACTGGCTCGGCGTTGGTAGTAACAAAACGGCGAGCATGTTGCTTTCATTATTCTGTAGTAGTTGATTTAGTGACAATGAAAATATTTCGAGCGAATACGAGTATATAAGAGGATAGAGCACTGCAACAAGCAATTCTTTCGCTGATCAAAAATACGTTAAAACTAAAATAGAATCCTTAATTTCAAAGAATTAATAATAACAGTTAAAAACATTAAAGAAATAATAATTTTCCATACAAATATATAAGCTTGGCGTCATAGTGTCTTTGGGCTGGAACCCGGATTATAGTTATATTTTCCAGGTTTGCTTGTTATCATGTAAAATTGTATGCATGTAATGATTATGCATGTATATTATACATGCATAATCATTGGCTCTTAATTGCAACATTTAACTTAATATAAATATAATTTGTCACAAAATATTACAGTTCTCAAAAACAAGCATCTCTACCTTAAGCGAAAGGGGTAGATAAGGTTTCTTATATTATTGTACAATATATTAAGTTTATTGTGTGAAAATTTGAAGCTGATTGAAATAAAACTGTCGGAGATATAGAGTTTTAAGTCTTCACCTCTTTGGTCTGCTTTCGTGTTACTTTGAAACTTTTAAATGCGGTTTCTCACACTTAGCTTTTTCAGAGTCGGTGCCCTCTCTAGCTCAAAATCTACTGGACCGATTCTTTTGAAATTTTGCATACTTTTTCTTTACATAAATGCCGAGGTAACGCTGCAGAGTTTTGTTTTATTTTTTAATTTTAACGAATTTTAAAATACAAAGTTTCTGATTTTTTTCATGAAAATGCGGTATTTTGCTTTCTAAGTGCTTAGAAAAAATGAAAAATCAGTAAAAAAAATAATAATCTCGACAGAATAACGTGCAGAAACTTATCAACTAATGAAATCATTTTGGTTTTTCGATTTCAGAAAACCCAGTGATGAGTTATGAGGGACACCGCAAATGTTACTATTTCTTGATATATATATATATATTAATGAAAATTTCACAAAGTATTCTTCAAATGTCATTTTATCATGTAGTAATTATAGAAATAATTATATATGAACTGTGTTGTCAAAAAACATTATCGAAAATATGCATTTTTTGTATCGATTTGACCTTAACTCCCCCATTAAGTATCAGTTACAAGATGTCGCGTAAATAAGAGTGTCCTATAAATTTAAACATTTTCAATAAAGTTTAGAGGTTTATATCCACATCTTGGACTTGCACAACTGAAAAACTTTAATAAAGCTGCCTTATACGTTGAGTAAAAACTCTACAAGAAAAACATATCGACGTAAATCCTGAGAAAATTAATAAAAACCAAGCAAATGTTTCTACTAAGATTTAGTTGTATTACGTCTAAGATCCAACAGTTGCAGTTGCAGTTGATTGCTTTTTTTCAATATATTTTTAGATAAGTAAGTTTTCTATATTAGCTTTGATTTTAAAGTAGCAATTATATCCAATGAGTATAGCTACTTCGAAATGAAATGATGACAATCTAGAATAAATATTTAAGTATCAAACTAAATCACATTAAACAATCGTACAAAAATATACAAATTTGATATTTAATTGGGGACATAGGGTGTATAATCTTTAAGCACTCCTTCTGCTTGCATAATATTTAAACAGAAACAATTAATTCTGTAAATATAGATTATAAGGGCCTTATATTTAAAATAATCGGCCATTTAAAACAGGAACCAGTATTTTATAATTTAATTAAGGATATATATTACAGAATATCCCGGTTTGGAAAACCCTTTTCGCGTAGTAGCCGAGCACTCGAGCGTTTTAAGTGACGGTGAGAGCCAACACGCGCTGAAGCACTCGTTGCGATAAATTGTTTTTCATTGATTTATAACAACGAATTTTTATATATCAAATATTATATCTACTTGAGCTTTATTTATAATTTAAATCAAAGCCAGTGACGTACCGACACTTTTAGGAGCTCGTAGCGATAATCAATCCTTTCTTTTAGTTCCTAAAATATATATGTCACCGCATGTTGACAGTTCAAAAATGGCGCGAATTTTGAAATCACATCTCTTGTTGAACGTCTCTACCTAACACTAGCCTCATTATAAGTCGATGCTACAGAATAGTATAGCAAATTACTATTACAAAATGATGTAATTAATTCTGTATCACATCTACACAGATTACAATCAACTGTACCCCATCCCCTCCACGTGCGTGCGAATCTTAATTCATAGATAATTTACATTCGCGTTAACATCTGCGTTACGCGAACGCGTTGCCGTAAATGACAAAGCTACACTAACCTAATTGTGTGATGTAATCACAGGCTCTGTCGTGCGACATTATAAGCACCTAATCTTATTCGTAGAGGGTTGGGTGATGGGGAGAACACAGAGGTAAGGGGAAGTAATAGATTGACACAACTCATTACTTAGCGTGATGTAAATAATTAAAATACAACAAGAAAATTTATGTATCAGTATGTATATATGTATAATTTATATAGATAATACATATTATATAATAAGATAATATATAATGTAATAATAAAGGTATAATCTTCGTCTTACAACAATTTTCTTTTCCAATTAAGGTGAAAAATTACTTCATGGTTCTACAGGTTAATATAGAAGGTAATAGTGTATTAAAATGATAACGGATTTGCAATTTTGTACTGACACTCCGTGTTTTCAAATATACAAACTTACTATTGAGTTATTCAAATCAGCTCTCAAGTTAGCTTAACATGCAGAGTGCAATGACAGAGTAACCCAAGTATGTTCTTTTATAAAATTCAATGTATTTCCAACATAATCTTAAAATATTACATAAAAATATTAAAATATTACATAAAAATATTTACAATTATCGTAACGGCTCCATGTGTACATTAAAATGTAGAATCATCCATGCGAAATAATATAATAATTGAAAATACATTTCAATATTTGAAAATGTTCAAACTCTGGAAATTTTCTGACGGAATGGACTAATTAAATTCAAACACAATTAGCGTAGCAAAGTACGTGAGAATCTCTGCCACGCATACATGTGTATACATGTCTCTAGTGAATAGCTTGGATCACAAGAGTGTCTTTAAGTTGAATCAATAAGATATGAGAAACAGTGAGGAAATGGGCGAGATAGACAACGGGATATTGAGGATAATTCCGGAGGAGCTTAGGAAACAGTACGGTAAGAGAAAACAAATAGGAGGAAAGAACACAATGAAAGGAATACGTATGGAGGAAGAAAAGGCATAAGAAAAACAATGCGAATAGCAAGATTAAGACTGCGAAATAAAGGAGATAGAGAAGAGGATAACATTGGGAGGGAATGGAGTAAAATGTGTATGCGAGATGGCGAAAAGGAGATGATGGCGTACAGTAGGGAGGAAAATAGAGGATTTTTTGAAAGGATACAAGGAAGGAAGCTACTGAATAGAATGAACGAGAAAGAGGAAAAGGAGAGAAACATGGAGCAGTTGTAAGGAGAGGGTGAAAAGCAGGATGAGTTTGGAGAAACTATTGCTTAGGAAAAGAGGTGGATGGCGTAAGTAAAAAGGAGGAGGAGAGAAAAGAAGAAGAACAGTATCGAAGAACGTTAGAACGGAAGTAAAGGGGTTAATTTTATGTTTTGTTAATTCAAACATGCAATGTAAAATAAATTTAAGAAGTTTGTAAAGCCATGAAGGTATATGCGTGAAGGTAATAAAATATTCACTACTAAAATATATTTTATAAGATTATAGGTAAGTTTCTTTGTTGAATTCACAATTATACGTGTGCGAAATTATGTGTCTTTCTCAAATTACTATGTAGTGTGGTATGCATCTATGATTTTGATGTACTATCTATGCACTAAGGTAGGTCATCAATTTTATGATACTAAGCAATTTTGTAATACATTAAAATCGTGGTATCCACGGAATAACAATAGAAACGAGATCCTAGTTCTATCGACGCGCTAAATTTCGACTAGGGAAGATATTCAATTTTTAAAAACTGTAAAAAGCGATCAACTCTCTTGACGTAAACTATAACGTTACTTGTATATTGTGTATACATCGCACATATCATAAAAATATTTTCACATACACATCTCGTTTCGTTCCGCTCAAATATAAGTTAAATATAATGTTTCAGCTTCCACATATTCCAACCCGTGCTCCTACTCTAGCAACAACCTCCATGCCATGCATCTCTTGTTTACGGAGTGATGAGACGAGAGGGAGGGGTAGGGTACGGTGACACGGTGCTCTACAATGAGGTGGGAAATGGGTGGTTTATTGTTCGATGGTACAATGGTTGAGGAAGAGTGGGGAGACGTGATATTATGTTTACATGTTTACTCGCACAGTGATGCCTCCGCATGTTACCTCCCACTCGTTTCCCGTTAACTCTTTACTCATACCTCCCCCCCTCCCCCTCTCGTTAGCCCCTCGTTTACGTTAAACGTAACGGAGTATTAATACGTTTACGATAACATCATGTTAAGATAAGGTAAATATTGTTTATTTTTTTAATTATAAATTCGTTAAGATAATTAAATTGAAGTTCATAATGTATATAATGTGTTCGGTAATTATAAACAGTGTCGGCGAAGTATTTATTCTTAAAAAAAAGAAAGTTTAATGGTTTAAAATGCATAATTAAAAAATTACAAGTTTTTCACGTTGATTTGAAACCGTCTTAAAACGGTTTCTTTGCTATATCTTCTTACCAGTGCATCCTAAGATAAAAATAGTTATTATCAATCTGATAGAAGACTTAATTTCCTACAATTTGTGCATACAACATTATTTTGTATCTCTGATAGATATTGAGCTACACCGTTGCTAAGTAGGACACTTCACTGAAAATTAGTAATTGAAAATAGCATGCGCTTACAATTTTGCCCATATTTCTTAAACCCATTGTAATACATAAACATATTATATATCAATTAAAAGGATTTTTAATATTCTACAACTTTTATTTAAATACTTTTTTGATAAAATAAATAGTTTATGTTTAAATGTACCATAAAAATCTAATTTAAGCTTAAAAGAGTAGCATGACATTTTAATATCAGTGTTACGTGTTTGAAGTACATGGAAAGCTCAATAGTAAGAGTAGGAAATAACAAATAGTAATTTAAACAAGATATTAGCACACTTATGGACTTATTTTATAACTTTTTCTGTGACATCATGCGTCAAGAATTGGTCTAGGTAATATTCATTTCTTTACATATGAAATTAGCAAGTAAAATTATGGTGAAAATGCGTCTTAAATTTAAGCTTTTATTTACCAAACAAATGATTATCACACAAGTCCACTTCACGACACATGTCGTCATAGTAAAAGTTAAATAGTTAACTCTTATCTTCCTTACAAATAAACCTGTTATAAAATTTATACTAGGTATATAACATAGGTTTTTATAAGGCGGTTACAGTAGAAAATATGTGACAAAGTGAAAGTTGAAAAAGGCATTCAATTTTTACGCTAGTCCTACACGTTTATACTTAAAGCGTTTATTTTATTTCATTAGCTTATCTTAAGCGTGTGACAACCTAATAAAGTAATTTGTTGTGAACGTGCTCTATACCTCACACTCTTTTAACAATAAAATTCAATTTCCTGGATTTGTTTCCATTGAAGGACAATCACTCTTAATAAACTTAAATAAAAATTTGAATTATATAAGCTAGTTGTTTTGATTGAGGTGACATTTGGCGGATATTGTGTTCCATTACTAACCTCAGAGTTTGTTCTTTAGATTAAAACAAAAATATCACAACTTTTCACGAAAATATTGCGTTTTTCTTTTGATTTAAAATAACAGCTCTTATTGAAATACATTTAGAATGAGATTTTCTTAAAAGAACAAGTATAAAAAGGACGCCACGTATATCTTAAGTGCAGCATCTTCAGGAAAACACATAAAAATAATGAGATATCTCAGTTCTCTAAGGGAAAATCCTGTAGATAAATAAATAAATTTGTAATTTGACCATCACTGATATTTATGATTGGAAAGCAATCAATATAGCAGTTAGTCATCATCCATGTACGCATATATGGTTTATTGAGTGGAGGAGAGGGAGGTTGGAATGAGTACAGCACGCCCAAGCTGTCAGGAGGCAGACGATGAAATATTTTAATAATTTGACATTTTGAAGTTTCTGATTGATTAGGGTTATCAAAAGATATGATAACAAGTGTTGTAAAACCATAACCAACTAATTTCACGTAATGTTTACATTGTTAGGCTACTAACTTTTCAGTTCTAATGGATTCAGGTTTGTAAACTGACTAAGAAGGATAATGTCGCCGCTGGGTACAGCAGGAAGATCGTGTCCGAAATGTCAGCTACACTACAAAGGAAAATAAACCTTTGGAAATTAGATTTTGGAAAGACTTTACTACAATTCTTCTTAGAGAAGAAGAACAATGTAACAAACAATCCAAAAATAAATCCACAATACTTTTACAAATTGTACATTTACGGCGGTTTCTTAATACTCAGTTAACAGAGGTGTATTATAAACCTTTTGTTACACTTCACTATCCGTTTTCAGATACCACATCATAAATTTTTCTTTTCCAAATCCACACAATCTCTATTCCTTTTAGTACATGTTTCCAATCCAGTAATGCACATTTCTAGAATCATATGTTCTGAGAACTCATTCTTGGTCTCACTCCCACTCTATACCAACCATAAATAACTGAATAAATCTAATCTCCCCAAATAATTAATCTCAAAAACTTTGTCGTTATTTAATTTACGCAAAATATTTAACCTTTTGACCTGTACCTCCAAGTATCTGTAGAATTTATTCATGTACTCTTTGACTCACACATTTTATCATTTCTAGTTATTTACATAAAGTGGATCGAATCAAGAACGACCCAATGCACAAAGCTAATCAAAAACTTTCTGAATTCAGACATTAGAGATTACTGATGTTTAAAAAGATGAATGTTTATTCGAATGACCGAGCAATTCGTTATTTGAGAGGGAAATCCACATTGACAGGGTCAGGGAGGTAAACTCCATCCCTCACTCCTCTTACATTAGGTGGTGAGTGGTGAGGAGGTGTATTCAATGTTGAATAGAAAGCACCAATGGAAATGTCAAATATTGGACGATATTGATTCAGTTTGAATTTCATTTTCAAAAGAACGTTTTAAATTGTGTTCGGATTACATTAAATTATTATAACATTAACCTTATGGATTCCTGACACCTTATAGAACTAGAACCTGTCTAAAAGATTAGACAAATAATAAATCAAATTTAAAAGAAAGCAAACGCATTAGTTTCATTGAATGAAAGAAGTAATAGAAGTGAAGCGGGAGAAAAGGCTTATAATATAGATCGAATTACGAGAGTTCGGCGGTGACTCATGCTTAAAAGAGGTTATAAGATAGGATAGTGATGGTTGCTATACACATTATAACAAACTTCGTGAGACAATGCTTCTGCATTGTACCGCAGATTTATGCAACACAACTTGTTTTACGAGTGAGTTACTGCCAAACTTTCGCAATTTGAACTATATTTCCAATGCTAAGCCCTATCACCGAGGCCTGCTATATTTATAGTTTTTGTGGTGTCCTGGCCGCATATAAATGGGATAAAGAACTGCTTGATAAATTTATGATTATGTATGCATATAATCAATATAACTTGATAACAACTAAACCCAGAAGATTGGTCCGTTGGAGTATTGTGGACTATTTCATTATATTATAACACAATCCCATATTTTCCAATTGGTTGAAAACAATACAATACTTTTTCCCAAATATATTTACTATTTTCCTATTTCATATAAAACCATTTTCTTATTTATAAGATGAAAATTTTCAATAAATAATAAAATCATTTTTGCAACACAACTTGTAAGAAAAGGTAAAGGTACATTGGAAAAATATTTTCTTTTAGGAAATTCATAAACGTCAATTTTATACTTGGCTGAATTTTAATACATTTATTTTATATGAATATTCTCTTTAATTTTTTTTTTTTTTCTCTGAATGCCAATAAATACATATCAATACGGTTTATGAATAAATCAAAAATAGCGGAAATAATAAACCGGAAAATGAAATTCTGGAAAACGTATTTGTGTTTCCAGGCCTTCAGGGCTAACGCTGTAACCTGGAATCTAATGGGGGGTCCACACTTGTGCAATGTTGCTAAACCATATTATTCATAGTGCCTGCCTATAGGACAGATCGCAGTATAAATAAGTATGTTTCTTTTAGCGCTCATGCGATTGTTGGCGTACCAGCAAAAGTTTGCCACCACTGGACTAGACAATGCAGACAACTGCAAATAAGTACATATATAACAAGCAGGATAATTCCATTTAAAGGAATATAAAACTAGTAAAGATAAAAGACAAGGATATTCATCTGAAGATGTTTCATACGCAAGGACAGATAAAAACAAACATGTGTAGCGAACGGTAAGATCACAGGACCAAAGTACCACAGGACGACAGGACGACAGGATCTCTAAAACCATCAGAATGAAGTGGCAAGTCGAGCGGAAACCGTCACTAGAGAATTCTCTTTGGCTTTGACTTTTGATATCAGTTTATGGTGGCTTTATCGATAATGTTACTTATGTAGAAGTATAACATCATTCAGTAAGTTCGAAGGATGACATATAGATGGCGCTGCTTCTAACAAATAAATATAATTTTTAAATATTACTAACTTTGAAAAGATATGTGTCAAAATTTCATGACAAAACATCCATTAGTTAAAGAATAGTATAATAATAACGAATAAGGAAATTGCAATGGTTTTAGCTTGGAGCATATATATGTGGATAACGAGAGTACTATCCCAATTCTGATGTGGAAAACAAGACCTATCCCGCTAATCTGATGTGGAATCAAGGTACTCTTATTTAATTTAGAGCAAATGTCAATTCAATTATTATTCAACTATGTAATATCTTAGTTTCTTGTCAGGATGATAAAGAATCACATAATTTGTTTAATACATTTATTTACTAAAATAATAAATGATAATAATACAATAAGGTTACAATATAAACGTTGGTATTTACTTTACAAATATAGAACAATGAATGAACAAACCATCTTAAATTTTAGTTATTATATACTCAGTACTACATTAGTTTTCAGCTAGATTTAATAGGTTTATTTTGATTACTTTTGAGAATGCGTTTAGTAAATTTCGGTTAGCACATTCCTTCACGTATTCAATTAGTGGTTTAAAGTTTCACACATTTTAATTGCTTTAACCTTTGACTCGGTTTCCGTTCACAATATACACTTACTAATCACATTCTTTTACGACCTTTCTAGCTCGGGTGTTATAGTTATGATTACTTTGTATGCTCGATTTATTTTTATGACTCCACATATATATGGAGTGTGAATAGCCTATGTTTCCTATAGATTAAAGTGTGTCTAAAATGTGTGCGAAAGAGAAAGGTATATATTACTATTTCTTCTCTATGCGCATGCGTCGAAAGTGACAGCTGTCTAGATATAATAAATATTAAATATGTAAAGAAAAAAAGAAAAAATTGTCTTACAGTGCCATTTTCAAACTTGTTAACTTGCTACAAACATGTTATCTGCTTTATAATTTTGTTTGGTTGTATTTATGAGTTATGTGAGTATTGAATCAGATAGAGAATACAATTTTGCATACAGTTATATAATCTCTATGAAAATTAATACCGACTTAACAATTCTCTATATATTAACCTCGATTATTAATGAACATAAAATGAGGAAAATAAAAGATTAGCAATTTTTGTTATCACACCGCTTCGACTCTGGACTCTTCAGCTCGTAGCAGAGACCCCCCCCACCATCCCCGCAGTGCTAGCATTCTTATAACATGAATAATGGACAATATCAATCTTTCCTTCCTTTAAAGATTACATGATAGAACGTCAAAGTTTCTTAATAACTCGTTGATATATCTCAGTTGAGAGATTCTTTGTTTTTATTGATGTTCATCATCTATTAGCAGTTCACCCCGTCTGTATGATTGATTCAAACACCCCTAGTATACCGCCCCGACCAGCGGAACATACTCGCGGTTCCAATTAACCTTTTCATTCTATGGAAATAACATTATTACTAAATATCCACGCTACTTTATTTTACAAAGCATATTTTGTTTGCTAGATTTATCATCATTCTTAAATATATCTTAAATATATTACTCTGTATTAATCTGACGATAGATGTCAATGTGGTGAAGAAGGAACTTTGGATCATATTATATTTGAATGCATAAATTATAGTTTAGAAAGCTCAAAATTCAATAGTGAAATATTAGATGTGATTAAAACTTTTCCTGTTAATAATAAATTTTTGTTAAGTGATTCAAAATTAATTAGTGAATTAGTGAAATATTTAGAAATTTGTAAAATTGAATTATAAATTATAAAAGATGTATAAAAAATGTTTGATGGTGACTATGACGAGAGAAAG
Source organism: Panorpa germanica (assembly GCA_963678705.1). Classification (NCBI taxonomy): domain Eukaryota; kingdom Metazoa; phylum Arthropoda; class Insecta; order Mecoptera; family Panorpidae; genus Panorpa; species Panorpa germanica. The sequence continues at coordinate 5,887,675 of OY783219.1, forward strand.
TCAAGGAAATAAGTAAATAAATATAAAAAAAAAATTACTCTGTATTACACACATTTCTCATACGCATATTTCACGGAACATATTGGCTGGTTTCACCATCATTCGCTTATCTCACTAACGACCTTCACAACCCACTAATACGTAGAGAAATAAAAACTATTTCCATTTACAAACAAATTGAAAAAAAATTCTGAAACAAAGTGTTTTCTTTCTTTTCACGGAATAATCAACAAGGGAAATTGGAAAATGAAAAAAAACTGTTCATTATTTCAATTACTGTAACCGTCATTTATTTATTTTTTAAGCTTTCACAAAAACATTGAACTAAATATTTTAGGTTAAGACTTAAATACTATAATTTGTAGAATACTATGCAGCTAATGGAGCCAATGTGGTTTAATCATTTTTCTGTCAATGTTAATTAATTTTGTTATTTTTTCAGAAACGTACTATTGTTATTATTTTAATCGAAAGCCTTATGTTTTCTGAACCATATTCAATTGAAATAATAATTTTATCCATTAGATACTTACATAAAATGTTCAATTAAGTGCAATGAATCCCCATATACTTGCACGTAAAATTTCCATTTTTTAAAACTAATTATCTCCTTAAAAGTTTCGGAAACCTACCCTTATTTACTTTTTTATTAATTATTGACTATCACAAAACAAATTTACAAAGTTTCAGCAAGTTCCCCATTCTTTACTACTTCCCGAGGATCTCCCTAAAAATAGTATTTTAGTAATAAAGTTCTTTTCATATAAAAAATGTTCTTGAGAAAAAAAATGCTTATTCAAAAATACTTTCTAACAACTACATATATAAAATGAATAGTTACTAACGACACACGTCTGTAACTAGTGTAAAAACTGATTCTAACCTTCAAAAAGTAAATCAAAAAGTTTTCTACTTCTTTTCAAACATTTTATTTTGTAACGATTTGGGATCGTTTATTTTTTTTTATTAAATTTTGTAAAAACTTTTGCATTATGGAAATCTGCACTGTATTGACATTTTTTTAATAAAGACCGTTTTTACAACCTGCTCCGTAAAGTATTCCCAAATCCCACAAGAGATCACAGTCAGTCTTCTTCAGTAGAACTCTTTAACTCATTATTTCATATCCACTCTTAACAATAATATCCATGTCACCGTACTCCCATAATCAGGTAACATTCCTTTTGACCATCTTAGGTTTATAATAGGTTTACAGGTTTAAAGATTTTAAAAATAAAATAAATTTAAAATAAGACTTGGATCATGGATTTCATGTAGGATGAAGCGAGGGTCATATAATAACGTTTAGGATGACACGAGGTTCACTTTACTGTTTTTAGGATGAAAAGAGGAGCAAAGATCCATTTTAGGATTAGAATAGGTCTAAAATTTCGACTCGGGGAGATATAAAGTTAAAAAAAAGAAGTGCTTTTCTAACCAACAAATCTTGCCTTTTTCTTTTGGTGGCTAGTTTCTTCGCAGTGGCCAAACGTATTCCGAACGTTGTCCTTCCAGCGACAGCGGTCACGCTTCATTAATCGAGTACATTTAATAGAAGCCCAATGGATTACAGACCACTTAACTAATTTGCAATTCCTTTGTCCTGTGTTCCGCGTTGTCCTGACTCCTAGGGGGGTACGAACACTGGTACAATGTATGTGCTACCACAGGGTATGACATACGAGCCACCGAAACACAAAGAACACCACGCGAATAGTCTGAGTCTGGGTCTGGGGTGCACTAACCCATGGGGAAGACTATAACACACTAGCAACGGGTAACGGTCAATTCGAGCATAAAAAATATCTATTTCCAAACTTACTACATCAGTACTAGGAAATGGGAACTGAACCAAATGGACCTAATGGTGCAGAAAATGTAAAAGTAAATTATTTCGAAAGTGGAAATCAATTTCGATTTTATTTTATGGTATTCAATTTATGTGATCTATAAAGAATATGCTTTCCTTTAAGAGGTTACCTCATAAAGAGTGAAGGTTTTCTTAACATAACATTTGTTATCTATTTCGTAAACAATTTTACCTAATATACAAAGTTTTTACAAAAATAAATCTTTCCTTTGCGCATTACCATACCCATAAAGCACATTCATATATTTTAATTCATAAGTTGGCATTATTTTGACATGAATTTGTTGAATTGCAAAAGTAACGTTGCTAAAACCCTTAAAGCATATATATATATATGGGGAGAGAATACTGACCTGAAAGTGTCAATTGTTTTCTCTTCTCTATTTTTGAAAAACTGACATTAAACTTCTTTTAAATATAAATCCTACTGCGTTTTAACAGATTGTCATATTTTGGAGGTTATAATGCAATATAGTTTTTCTTAATTTAATATTTTTAATTTAAAACATTGGACCTTGTAAGGTTCTAAAAAAGCTAAGAAAACTTAAAAATAACTTAAATTAAAAATGGCACTGTGAATGACTACGCGTATTGCCATATGCTAAACAATTTAAATTAAATACAATATACAAAATTAAATGAGTGAATAAATTTCTTTAAATTTAAGTTTTAATTTTATTTGATAAAAAGTAGAATATCGCTTTAAATTTTAAATAAAACATAGATAAGTTTGCATAGAACTTTATCATGCTTTTTGTATTTTTAAAGATTTAATTTTTTGACTCTTTTAGCGTCAAACCGCTGATATATTGGGGTCGTGGGGTACTACTCAATGCTTCCTAGTGTTGGTATAGAGACATCTACAAATGATGCCCTAACTAAATAGTTAAAAGTTCTTGTTATTAATGAGAAAATGTCAAGATGACAAATGCCGCCTGCCCGTCTGTCTGTCGTTTCGGTTACTTTTATATGTACTCGTATAATTCAAAAACATAATTTGTTTACCAGTTTATTAAGTTTAAGTTATCATTACATTCGTGTCCCCTCCCTTGTTTTTCCTCTCTCCTTCCACATCTACCTACTACTGAGATCATCAGATATATATTTATTCACTGGTATTAAAATGTCACCCATAACTCAAAAACTTTCGGATGATTTATTGTAAATTACAAATTTGATTGTCATTTATAAGGGTGCAAAGTTAAGTTGACAACGAAATAGTTGTGTTTTAACTTGGAAATGGTGTAACTCGTGTTTTGGTTATTAACATCAGAGGTGTATTGGGCTAACTGTGGGCACATGGTAACAATTTAATAGAAATTAATCATTCTTAGGAGTTGCTTTTTAATTTTCGATTGAAATATATATTACTTCAGTGAAGTTCGAAGTCTGAGTTAGCAGTCTGATCCAAAGCAGTAGTTAGCAGTCAGCAGTTTGTTGGACACTATTGGAAATCGCTGTTATAGAGTTCGAAAGTAAACTAAACAGTTATATTTATCAGTATTAACTTAAATAAAGAATGTAATCTCAGCTATGCGTCGATAACAGGAAACAAGACAATAACTAAAAATAATATTGTAACGTTGTCCAGAGTCGATTCGCTGATGATCTTGGTGCAACGTTCTTTTCAATTGGGTGTAAGCCAATTTGGACCGATTTTTTAAAGGAAACAGCACACTTCGTTTAATTTAATATCTTTTTATATTTCCTACAAATTATAATTACTACCAAGTTAAGTTTTTTGTCTTATACAGCTCTTGTTATATTTTTGATACAAAATTAAATTTAGTATTTTATTTTACTTGTTATATCTAAAACAATGTAGTTTTGTTTATAACAGAAAAGGAACGGGTTTTGTAAAGAATAAAGGAATGAAAAATATTTGTAGGTTGTTCGACTAGATAAAGAAATGCGTATTTGAATAGGATTGAAAGAAAAGGTTTTGGTTTGTGCGATGTCTTAAGGTGAGGGAATAGAGGGGGTATAACTGACAAGTACAACTATTTACATCAAACAATTTACAATGATTTTGAACATATAAGGTACTACTGTTGGATTTCGTCCAAATATAGAAGCAATACGAAATAGATTACCAGGTGTTATCAACGAACATGACTTAACAAATTGGGTTAATGAAAAAGGGAAAAATAGTGCAAGGAAAGAAGCTGAAGCGGTAAATATTATCGGCGAAGAAAAAGATATATTTAAACTACCAGGACCAAGAATAGAAAATAAAAGGAAAAAGAATGAGAGCACGACAACTGAAACTACAATTACATTGTCAGATAATGAGGATGATAGCTCGGATTCAAACATGGTATTGGAAAAAGAAACATCAGACAATGACATAACAAAGAAAAATGCGAAAAAGAAATACAAGAAAACAGAAAGAGTTACTAGAGCAACGGAAAAGAAAAATAAGAATTTATAATTGAATTGTAATTATTATATATAGTGTAAGTTATGTTTTATAAGAAAAAAAATGTATATAAAAATGTAATATTGATTGAAAGTGCTAATAACTTCCAATAGTTGATGCACTTAAAAATAAATATTAAAAAAAAAAAAATGTAATAATTACAAATAGTAATATATTAGCACTAAGAGAATATCTGAGCAGTTGTCAACAGTACGCAAAGCTTAGATGAACGGGACCAAACAAACAGACGCAAGAAAATCGACAAACACACAAACAAACCATCAGATACAGAGAAAATAATTGTGGTCTTGAATCGAAACAAATAAATTTCAGTATGACGAGTGAAGACAAATTGTTTGAAGCATCTTGTCAAGCCACGGTGCTAGCGCCAATGCCACGCCACGGCCAATAAGGAAAATGTTCTGCTAGGCTTCTGGAGAACATACACTAAAATAGACGAAAGCAGATAGAGGATATTGAATGACTAGCATCAAACAAAGGTTCTCAAAGATAGAGTTGAGCGAATTTGGATCTTTGTCTTTTCTTCCCAGAAAACATTTTGGAATCACTTTGCCATCATATTGAAGATGTGTATGATTTTTTTGTCTGTTGCTTACAGTCGTTCCTATGAAATATCTATTTTATCGGCTACAAATGGCGAAATCACTTCACATGTCGGAATACAAATGAAGATAAAGTTGATGCGAACTATAATTGAAGTGCAATAGTGATAGAAACGTCACAAAACGGGACACTTCCCCAAATTGTTTACTGGGCTTTCTTGGCACTGCTGAAAGTTGGTAACACGCATATGTGTTTGTACTCATTCAGCAAACATTTGGAATCCGTACACGAAGACAAACATTTTCGGTCCTTATTGCCTGTATCTTCATCTATCACCTCTTGCCTTCCTTGTCTCCTCTCGAAAAACCCTCTATTATCTTTTCACTATCGTTCCTGCCTTCTCTCTTCGTTTTCACTTACGTTTTACAGGCATACACGCTCTATCTTTACTATTTCCTCTTGACTCTCTTACTTTATTACTTTATTACTCTCTTACTTAAGAGAGTCACTCTTCCTTTACTATTTTATTATTGTCTCTATCTCCGTCAGCCAGCTCTTGTCCTTATCTGCTTTCCGAAAATCCTCTATTTTTCTGGACTGAAGTTTAACTGTTTCCTCGCTACTTCTTTCTTTCTCCTGCTTCCCTTCACTGCCTCTTTTAGTTCTTCCTCTCTCTTCATGTTCCTTATGCAACCCAGCTACGAGCTATGAAATCTTATATCTAATTGACTTCTATTTTAACGTGTTAAGGCTGTACCCCTTAAATAGACAAAAAATTGAGAATCAGAGGAATATAACATATAGGACACGGCTAGAGGAGTGAAGAATACCATCGAATCAATATCAGAGCCCATAAAGCTATCAGTGGCAGACGGCGGTGGTGGCGGTGATCGGCAGGCTGGTAAATCTAGTGTGGCGTTCGAAATAGTAAAATCTACAGACCGTCCGATATCATGAGAGAAAAATTATGTGTAATAAATATTGTTTTTTTGTTTAAAAAAGTGCATTTCCATCAACAACAGAGAATAAATGGGAAAATATTGTATAAAAGACAGAATAAGTTATATACGTTTGTTAGGAATAGGGTGAGGTGGGGAAAGGGGAGAGGAGGGAGGTAAATGTAGGTGAAGCCATTAACATTAATCAAGTCGGAGTTTAAAATGATAAATCATTGTGAATCAAATCGTGGTGTACGACTAAGTATAGATACACTTATCTAGTGGCTTACATTTCAATAATTACACGGTGTGGTAGAGATTGCTCCAATGAACAATTCTACATGATTAGGTTACTAGGTCCGAGGGTTTAGTCCTGCGAAGTCTTCGAACAATATTACTATCAAGCAACATTTGCGTCACGGCGATGTTTTCGTGGTTACGAAGTCTCAACTGGTGCTTCGCTGCTAGAGATTTGATTTCTTCTTCGACTGTGTTAATCTTCAGGTCTCTATGTATCCCGTCATTTGTGTGCATTAACTATTCTTCGCAGAACTTTATTTTGGAACGTTTGTACTTCTTGGTGCAACCCCAGAGTTGCACTCCATACGTCCACACTGGCTTGTTTTCAATGATTAGTTCAGAGCGGTATTAGTACAAGGAGAACCTTACCGACTTATTGTAGTGTCAACCAGTTCTTTAGTTGGTCGTCTGTTGGTAAAACAGTGACCGTTCGTTCAGTGAAAATATATACTCATGAACGCCATATATGTCGCTGTAAGAATAACGGTCAACAGTTGATATTTGTAGTCGACAAAACTCACGTTTTTAGTTAGTTAGTTAGTGAGTACATATTGTGAGGTTATAATAAAATTAGATAAAAAGGAATTGACAATTTACGGTAAATAATAAACTTTAAATATCGTTTCTTTAAATTTCAGGTATGATTTAAATTAAACAATGTAATTATTAAAATATGTATGTAAATTACCAAACTAAACTTTAAATTTCAGAAGTAACACATGAGTTTGTTTAAAATTTACAATTCCTAATAAAACTAGAGACATTGTCTTATATATTTTTAGTCTATTTTAGGAAGAGTTTTCATTTAAACATCCTGATACATACAGTGTACATAAAGAAAAGAAAAATTTCATTTAAAAAGAAAAAGTAGTCATCATTTACGAAAAGGGCCTAAAGGACACGTGAATTGTGTTACCAGGATTTTGTTGTGTCTACATTTCAAGGAATAGAGAAATCAGTACGAGTGTGGGACAAAAAGGACATTGGAGAACGGAAAAGGGAGGAAGGGGATGAAAGAGTAAGGGGTATTGTAGTACGAAACCCCTATGGCTGATTTATTTAAGGGGACAAAACGGTAAAGTCAGAGAGCCCCATATTAACACTAAATGTACTATTGATATTGCAAAACAAACAATCAAGCAATCAGCCAAGTCGACTTCCTGTGATACAGCAAACAGAAATTTAGTGTGGGGTGAGTTATAGAGGGGGTTGTAATCTCCCTCTATAGAAAAAATACTTCAAAAACACCTATTGTAATAAAATAAAACCAAGAGTGAGGGCGCTGTGAGTTTAGGCGAAGGTTGATGTAGAAATGAAGGGAAATATTTTGAACAAAAAAAAGCTGATAATACTGAAATTGATAGAATATTTTGTATCGATATTTAATTAATATAGAATTTAAAAGACACTCCTAAATTAATAGTCACATTTGAGTTAGGTGCAAATGTGCAGAAATGTTTCTCCAAGTCTCTAAAAGCGGCAAATTGGCGCAAAAGTGAGCGAATAAACTTATATAACAAATTTTGGTGTATTGATTTTTAATAATTTGTGTTAATTTTAGTGATTGAAGTCTCCATGTTGCAAAATGGCGGCTGAAAACTCTCTTTTTGCAATATCTCCTTACTAGTGGGTCCTAAGATAAAAACAGTCAACAATCAATTTGATAGAGCACTCAATTTCTTACAATTTGTGTGTACAATATTCTTTTGTATCTCTGATAAATATTGAGCTACACCGCTGTAAAGTAGAGCACTTCACTGAACATTATTGATTCAAAATAGCTCTTACAATTTTGCCCATATTTCTTAAACCCATTGTAGTATATAGACATATTATATATCATTTAAAAGGATTTTTAACATTCTACAACTTTTATTGAAATATTTTTTTGATAAAATAAATAGTTAATGTGTAAATGTAAGATAAATACCTAACTTAAGCTTAAATGAGTAGCATAACATTTTAATATCAGTGTTACGTGTTTGAAGTACATGTAAAGTTCAATAGAAAGAGTAGGAAATTACAAATAGTAATTTAAACAAGATATTATAACTCTTTTGGCATTATTTTGTAACGTTTTTTGTGACGTCATGCGTCAAGAATTAGTCTAGGTAATATTTATTTGTTTACATATGAAATTAGCAAGTAATTATAGTGAAATGCATCCTAAAGCTAAGCTTTTATTTACCAAAATAATGAGTATCACACTAGTTCACTTCACGACACATGACGTCATAGTACCGCTTTACAAATAAACCTGATATAAAATTTATACCTGGTATAAATTTTATAACAGATATATTTGTAAAGCGGTTACAGTAGGAAATATGTGATTTAAAAGGATTTTTAGACACTTATTGCTGTGTCTTCAGGACACTGTCAGCAAAGTAGGAGATCGTCGGTGATAGGACTTAGCATAGGCCTACGTTGAATAAATTAAATAAAGAAGTGATTTTTAAATTTCTACAACTTATATTTAAACAATTGACATATCGAAACTAACATTTTAGTTATTTATTTAGTTTTTTTGATTAAACACAGGCACTTCGTTGTTGGTACAAATATTATTGTTCCTGAATTAGATCACCCCCTTAACGGTATCATAGCAGGGTTACCACGCTTAGGTCATCTACTGTGTGACGTTAGGCGTCTACTTTAACGTCCCGACGTGCCACCAGCAGAGCGTCCATCATGTCAGAGTGTCCGATGTCCGACATCCGACGTCTGATGCGTCCGATAACTGTGTTTTCACAAGAGAAAATAACAAAAGAAAATCCCTCTACTTTGATGGAAAAATGTTGAATTAAAATTCAGCAAAGAGATATATACATATTTTCAACACACAGCTACAGGGTGAACTAGAAATACTTGTAAATGGTTGTATATGGTATAGAATTGATCAAGTCGTCTACTACGTGTGAAATTATCTATTTATTAGCCTTCAAACGAGGACTTCAGAGTCTGAAAAGCTATAGACACATGTCTAATATAGTAATTTAAGAAAAGCTTCAGATAAGTCTAGACACTCGGTTCATGATTGGACTATTAAGGCAAATGAACGCTTTTTCAAAGGCCTATATTTTCTAAACCAAACTGTGTAAGTCTACACAAAACTATTAGAAGACCTTAATGGATTCCATACCTTGAAAATGGCATAAGTATCCTAATTTGTAAATTATACGTCTTTGAAAAATCGTCAGAAGTTGCACTTAAACCTGTACAAGTGACGTCTACCATCAAACGAGAAACCTGGCCACCACTCAAACTAAATAGCGTTCAAATACCTGAAGCAAATGAAGCAAAATATCTGGAAATATACCTGAATAGGCGTCTCACATGGAGGAAACATATATTTAGAAAATTCCCAGGTATCAATAGAAAACAAATTATTAATATATAAATGTATGGACTTATGGGTTACAACTTTGGGATACATCAGCTAACTCAAACAAAGATTCTAATCTAAAACATTACGCATGATTGTAGATGCACCATGGTATATTACAAACGAAAAACTGCACCACGATCTTGTCATACCTACAGTGAGACAAGGAATTAAAACGCGAACACACTGAGTTGTGAACCATCCAAATACATTAGTGACCAACTTAATGGAAGACAAGACTACCTTTAGCAGAAGAGGACGCTTCAGGACTTAATTAAATGAAATAATACATATATTGGTATCACTGATCAGATCGCAATATAAATAAATGAATAAAAGAAAGAGTATATCCTTCAAAAGGTGTTCTAAAAAAGTTTCCGAGTGTGCTAATTGCGCTAAAGAGTAGTATTTATTTCCCAAAAAAATCATTTACGTAACAGGTTATGTTTCATACCTTTAAAACTGTGTTTAGCGGAGATGTTAAATCAATATTATTTATGTAGCACCCTGTACACCTATGTATCCCCTATCGTATGTCGAGTGTCATCCTGTGTTGTATTGTATTGTATTGTCCCATGTTATGCGATATTGTATTCTACTGTAAGAGCTCTAAAGAAAATACGAATGGTATTTTCATATAAAGATATTTTAATTTAAATTGCAGATTAAGCCTCTGCATAACTGGGACCCATCAGACCCTGTCACGATGAGGACATTGTCCAAAGATACGAATTTTTCCGCTACAATAATCTCTGCAATTTAAGATATAATTTAATTGGTGAAAATTTTAATATTAGTAGGGATTAACCTTGTCAGTGTTGCCAAGCGTCGGATGTGATTGTCCTTCCTTGGGATTTGAATATTGCGAATTATCCTTATTTAGAATTGTTTGCCTAATGCTTAATATTCATTATTATATTATTAATTGTGTGCCTTTCGGATTTGCAATCTGCATTAATCTATTCTTTAAAATATTTCATAGAACTTCAACTTAAAATTATACTTAAACTGTTCTAGCCCTTTCTCTTTCCAAAAGTACTTTCTGCTTCTTCTTCTCTTCTTCTTACTTCTATCAAAGGTATGTAACATATATTAATGAAAAATACGGCGCTTTTTAACTATATATTATATTATTAATTGTTGGCCTTTCGGTTTTACAATCTACATAAATATTTCTTACAACATTTCATAGAATTTCAACTCAAAATTAATCTTAACTATTATTAACCTAGACCTTTCTCTCTTTCTTTCTTCCTTCCTGTTCCCTACACCTCCTTCCTTCTCATCGTTTCCTGCTTCTTCTTCCTTTCTGCCTTCGTTGATCTTTCACGACAAACCCTCTATTTTCTTTGCTATATTCTTTCTTCCTTTCAGACTTCATTTTCCTTCTCCTACCTTTTACTTCTATCACTCTGTTCAGACATAAACCCTCTGGTTTTTCACTTCCTCCTTCTAATTATTTCTGCCATCCATTTGTTCCCTTCCTTTCCCCCTTTTAATAGCTGCTTCACCTTCTTACAGCTGCCCACTCTGACCACACAATCATCCCTTACGTGCTCCAGTGTCTGCACCTCTGCTTTGCACGCCCTACACTTTCATCTTAATATGTTAATATTTATTTAATATAATGTTTTTTGCTGTAATTGATAGTAAAGAAACTCCTAGTTTTTCATCCATCTTTGTCCTCCTTCCTTGTCTCTTTACGGCAGCTCTTTTTTTTCACTTCTTTACTGCTCTTCCCTGCTATCTCTTTTCGCCTTTTTCTTCGAAATCAAATTTATAAACCTCTATTAATTCTTGATGGAAATAGTTACAGATGAGATGAAATGTCACTGTTATGAGCTACAAATGAAGAAAGCACTCACACAAAAAGTGACTGAAATTTCACACAGTGAGTTATTTCACTAAATTGTGTATTGGGATAATTTTTTTTAAACATTAATAGACAGTATTAATGATGCTCTCTGAAGGGAATATTTGAAAAGTACGATGGGTGTATTTGAATTTGTGAAAATGTCAGTTGGAGAGTTTTAGCAAAGCGTAGGTGATAGAATACTCGTATATCAGCATTTGCAACTTAATTATGAAAAGAAAACGTGATCCAAAAAATTATGTTAAGCAGATATAATATCCACTCACCTCCTTCTTCTTCTTTTCCCTCCACAACCCTCTGTATTCGACAGTATATTATTTTATATTATAAACCACAAAATATTACATATGATATATGTATATATATATATATATATATATATATATATATATATATACATATATGTAGGAACCCTTCTTGTTTGAATCCATTGTATAAATAAATAATAAATTATATTTATTATTCCACTAAGCTGACATGAAATTGATTATATTGTATTTTTTGGTATAGAAAGAAGATAAATAATGTGAAAAAACCTTTACTAGTTTTCCCTTTACCCCTGGATAAGTGCCACCACTCTCACAACCTGGTACTACATCCTCCACCCCCTCAATCCAATGTTCGATAGTGCCACGTAGTCATCTTATATCACCATCATCGAATATTACTGTTACACATTTTATCATTTTATCAGCAACGTCGTATTGTATCTAAAACTACGCACGATATGTAAGTACAAGTACAGGGTGTCCCCAAAGCGACTTATTAGAAAATATGCCTTGTTAATGTAATTTCAGCGCGAAACCACTTTTTTTAATTTTTGTTTATAGGTTAACAATATTGTTTATAAATAAATCCCGAAATTTCAGAATTTTTGACATCTGAGATAATTAATAACACTATTCGCCTAACTATTTTTTATTATACACAAAAAAAACTCTTGATAAAATTTAAAAACAATTTAGGAGAAAAACACCATTTATTTGCAATGACCCTGTACTTATTATACATAACATCGATGAAGTGAAAATTCAAAAAACTTTTAAATTTGAATGATGACGTCATAAAAGTCAAATTACCGTTTGAAACGATCAAATAAATGTTTGAACTATTTCATGTTTATCTTTAAACATTTTTCAAGTTTTATAAAAATTTTATGTTCTGTTAAAAATTTTATATGTTTTCATATTTTTAAACAAATAACTTTTTACGTCCTACTAAGTTCATCGTGCTACTAAGGTGAAACAACCGGATTTGTATTCCATTTTAGATTGAATCGCGCGAAGTAACACTTTTTATTTTATGTTTTTATTGTTTATGCTTTTCGACTTATTCTTATGTTTGCTCTCACTGCTATACTTTGATCCTTACTAAAAGTAAAACAAATCTCTTTATTACGACTCTTAAGCCCTTTTTTCTTGCTTCCGGCTATACTCTTTCCGCTTCCTTTTACTTTGTACTCTCATCCACCTCTTTCTTTCATTTCTACAATTTATACTTTTAATCATTGTTCATTTATTCTCCATGTCTCTTCTTCTATCTTCAAATATTACTAACCTAAACAGTCCGATTCTCTTTCTTTCCCATTTCTTTTTCTCCTCTTCAGAATCTTTGTATATTTTTAGACATCTCTTTCCGCTATACTTGCTTCCCCTTTATTTTCTTGTTTCCATCCTTCCTTGTCATTTTTTATCCTCTCACTTTGCTTGTTTACTCCTCTCTTTGCTCTGCCTCCTTTCTTGTACCTATTTGTCTAACACTTCTCTTTCTATCGTCATTCTGTATCAATATCTTTCCTTCCATCCACGCTTTTCTGTACGCAATCTTTAAATCATTTCTTCCGTTTTCACTCTCTTACTTATCGCATACTCTTTTCCACATGTGCACCTCCCTCTTCTTCTTTGTTAAGTCTTGTTCTAAAAAGACTACCCTACCCCTCATTTTGCTTTTGATAGCTTCATCTTTTGCTTTTCCTTCCTTTCATCACTTGTATTATTCACTCTTCACACTCTCTCTTCATTTTCACTCTTTCTTTCATCATCTTCTACCCCCTACTAATTTATATACGTAACTGAGAATGTGCTACGTATAAAATATTACTAACAACAGCGACCAGGATATTTTTAATTGAATTCTCGGAGCACAAGGACAATTATAAATTTAATTATATTTTGAATTAAAAATAAAATATCCCAGTAGTACCTCGATATTAATATTTTAGAAATATACAAGTTGAGTTCCTTCCACAGGCGTTGGTTTATAATAGTAAACGTAGTTTGTGTTCCTGTTGGGCGTCACGACGTGGCGTCACGGACGTCGTTCTGTCATTCGTTCACTCTGTGTGTCGGTAAACGAAGTTATGGCATACTCTAGCGTGAATATTTTAATAGCAGAGTCCTTCCAAAGCTGAATTTAATTAATTATTGATTATAATAAAATAAAGCTTTCGTTTCATTCATATTTTCAATTAAGTTTGTTACAAATATGGATTCTCCGTTGAACCGTAATTGTTTTAAACAAAATGGAAACTGTAATGATTTTATAATTTAGTTGAAATAGAGAATTAAAATCGAAAATTTATGAAAGTATATTTTATTTTCAATAAACAATTTTCTGGATTGTGGAAAATTGTTTTCAACACAACAATCTCTTATTTCAATTATTTTATTTCTAACGTATCAAATTTCGTTTTTGAAATGTAAACGCGTTTACATATAAACCATGGCAAAATATGGAAAGGCAGGGCCGGTTTTAGGGTACAAAGAGCCCGCAAAATATACATTTGTATGGTAAAAATTAATAAAACAAAATGTAGACTTTAAAATTAGGATTTGTTTTAGTCAGCATCAAAGCCTACGCGACCCTACATACACTTTCTTTCACTCATTCTCTCTCTCTCTCTCTTAATTCTCAGTCTTAAACTTGGGATCATCCTTAAATACCTATTTCCATATACAACTGGTGTGTCTTCGGTTTAAACCTCGGACTAGGTTTAAATTTTCTGGGTTTGGTTGTTATCAACTTATATTAATTATGGATACACATACTCTTAAACTAATTAGACAGCGGTGTGGTCTACAGATATGAGACCACGACACCTTAAAAACTGCCAACATAGAAGGAGAACTTAGCATAGGAAATAGACTGACGTTAAAAAAATAATTTAAAAAAAAAATACATTTTTAAAAGTGTTTTAAATTAAAATAAAGAATCTAGAATAAAATTTTATATGCATATCTTATTGAAGGTTAAGCTAAAACAATCTTTAAGCGGAAGACGTAACTCCCCTTTCTCCTTCTGCTTCCCACCCTTTAAGTGTAAACATAAACAAAATATACTTTGAAAATAGTCTAAAATATTTTGGATATGTTTTTCTGAGTACATTTATGAAAATTTACATTTTACATTACAAATCCTCTTTGGTTAACAAATGTCCTATCTATATTCCGTCCTTTTCCTTCCTCCCCACCCCCCCGTAATCACCCCACTCGTGTGGTGTTTACAAAACAAAATATTTGAAGGTAATCAACTCGTAAAATGATACCTGAATTTAATCATATTTTACGAACTCTTTTATGAATTTTGTTTATTAATCCGACGCCAACAAAGGTCTTCTTAATATTGAACCCTCTTCCTTATCGCTCTGCCCAAACGTACCTCATGTTAGTGCGAGGATTCTGTAATGTGCGGTTCGTACAATGCGAGTTTTACGTTAAGAGGAAAGTAGAAAACACTAAAAAAGGTAACCCGTTTCGATAATAAAATATCAATTGTAATCAGTAAAGGGTCTATAGTGCGGGGGTGTCAAGAAAACGAAATAGGTGAGGAAGCAGAATATAATCTGGCACACGTAAACAATCAAAAGTAGCTCACTTTCAACTTATTTCATGAATAAAATGAATTTATTGATAAAATTTTATTTATGAAATTTATCTATATTATTGTACAACATATTAAGTTTATTGTGTGAAAATTTGAAGTCGATTGGAGTAAAACTGTCGGAGATATAGAGTTTTAAGTCTTCACCTCTCTGGTTTGCTTTCGTGTTACTTTGAAACTTTTAAATGCGGTTTCTCACACATAGCTTTTTCAGAGTCGGGGCCATCTCTAGCTCAGAATCAACTGCACCGATTCTTTTGAAATTTTGCACACTCTTTCTTTACATAAATGCCGAGGTAACGCTGTCGAGTTTTTTTAATTTTTTAATTTTAACGTATTTTAAAATAACAAAGTTTCTGACTTTTTTCATGAAAAATCGGAATTTTGACTTTTAAGTGCTGTAAAAGATTGAAAAACCTATAAAAAAAGAAAAACTCGACAGCGTTACCTGCAGAAACTTATCAACTAATGAAATCATTTTGGTTTTTCGATTTCAGAAAATCCAGTGATGAGTTATGAGTGGCACCGCAATGTTACTTTTTTGTGATGTCAGCGGAGATTCACTGTCAAGTGTCGTCAAAAACATTATTGAAAATATGCTTCTTTCTTATCGTTTTGACCTAGATTTCTTAAGTGAAATATTACATTCATGTTTTGTATTTTGTGGGAGAATTAATTCATTGTACATTAATTTAGAATCTGGCAGTCAACGTGTTATAAACAATTGTAGTAAGCATAGAAATACAGAATCCTATCACAGTTATTTTTCGTACAGTTCATCCTCTCGGTTAAAACCGCCCCGTGGTATAACGATACCCCAGTGGATGAATATATTAGATGAGACAGGTTCGAACCAGGTACCCTCCAGGGACAAATGAACTCCAGACGCTTGGCAGCGTCTATTACTACAATAACCACCCCGTGAACTCACCCCTACTGTTTTCAAACTACCCAGGTGATGAAGAAACAAATGAAATCACATGTATATAGTGACGAGCCTGCTACATTGTGTACCAAGTTTTCATCCCTCTCACTCACACACCCCTCTCTCACCCATTCACGTCAAAGTACTTTCTGCAATGCGCAATGAAGCTATTCAATTTTTAATATATTTTAAAATATACGTTTGAAGATACTATGTTGTATTATATATTGTTTTATAGCTTCAATAGAAACCGCAACGTTTCCATCTGTTGGTGATTTTGTGAAATATTTAATATATTGAATTTTATATACATTTATATATTTTGATACGTTTTATGATTTTAATCTTTTTTATAGCGAATTCCCTCCTCTGAGTCAAATTAGCCTAAGAATCATTTTTACTTACTTCTTTTAGTTTACATTGCATGTTTTTAACATTAAATGCAAGTTTTAACTTGCGAAATTATTCGTCGTTCGTCAGTAATATACAATCATTAGTTAACATAAGTTATTATATTTAATTAAATTAATTTTTGATCTTTATATTTTAACCCTGACATTTTTATAATTTGTTTTTTTTTTATAGATTTATTAACTATGCTTTTAAAAATATTTTAAAACTTTTCCTGTATCAACATTCCAAATATTAAAAGAGTAAAGTATCATTCCCACTCACTGCTTTAATTTAATTTAATTTTGTATTTAATTTGAATTGTTTGGCATATGGCAATACGCATAGTCTTTCACCACTTTTAATTTAATTTTTTTTTTATGTTTTCTTAGTTTTTTTTAAAACCTTACTAGGTCCAATATATTAAATTAAGAAAATGTGACAATCTGTCAAAATGCAGAAGTATTTACTTTTAAAAGAAGTTTAATGTCAGTTTTTGAAAAATATAGAAAAGAAAACAATTTCTATTACTAATTGTTATTAAAACTAGCAATATTAGTTATTTCACATACAATTTTGTCGAACTGTCAAAATTTATATTACTAACGATGCATACGCTC
Organism: Panorpa germanica; assembly: GCA_963678705.1. Lineage (NCBI taxonomy): Eukaryota > Metazoa > Arthropoda > Insecta > Mecoptera > Panorpidae > Panorpa > Panorpa germanica. Next base: position 5,904,838 of record OY783219.1, read on the forward strand.
TAACTAAATTAACTAAACTTAAATTAAAACACAAATGTGAAAAGGAATGCTTAAACAAGAACCTGAAATCTAGATTACAATATTAAATAAAAACAGTAAATTAAATATCACAACAGTGAGTGGGAATGAGGCTTTATGGCAATTTGAGGAGAATTTGGTAGTATATATATATATATATGTATATATATATTAATCTATATTTCAATAAGAAACTAAAAAGACGACCCCTAAAAATGAGTTCACAAGCCCATTGACACGACCGTGATTGTTGATTTTTATTTATGGTCTCCCAATTTCATTAGTTATAACCCTATAAATTTCTAGTTAATTAAGTTTTAATAAATAACAAAAAAAACCCTCGGGAAATTGAAATTGTGTTTTCCTTTATGGGAAATATGTCATGTTTTCCTCTGGCGTCGTTCAGTGAAACACGTTAGCGGATAGAATAACGACTTTATTGAAAAATAAAGTTCATGAAAACTTTACTACACCAGATAAAGTTGTTTCGTAATTATGATATAAAATATACTCTTAGAATATTAGAAGACAGGGTACTTGAAGAAGAAGAAGAACTAGTAGAAGAAGAAGAAGAAGAAGTAAAAGTAGCCAATTTAGTTGTAAGTTTTATGAACGTAACGCAACTTGTAAGATGCCAGTCTGTATTTTAGTCGGTTCATTGAAGATATTGGGTTTCAGAGCTGTGCAACGTTTGATGTACTCGTAATATAATAGGAAAATAGTTTTGTGGAAAAACTAATGGAAAGTTTTTAAGATCGGCAAGTGATGGTTGTAGCTAGAAATAATTGCTGTTATTTCTGATTTAATTCTATAGTCCAAGATCTAACTGCATGAATATTACCAAATTTTTAGTCAAAATACAATTACAAGTACTTTTAATTAAAAATTACGAGCTGACACACTGTTGTGCTCTCGCTCTTATGTATCTTAAACAGTCTTTCGACAAGAAATGTCATTTGAAGGGTATTTCAACAAGAGATGTCATTTCAAATCAACAGAAAAACGCAACATGTTCGCAAGAAATGGTGACATTTTTATTTTCATCTAAAGTACAATTATTCTGAGGTTAGTAATGGAACAAAATATCATCCAAATATCACCACAATAACAGTAGTATGTTTATAATTTAGAAATGGCGAAATTTGAAATGAAACCATATATAAATGGTAATCTAATAAATTACATTTTAGTTTACAGCGATAGATATTCAAATTTTATTCTCTCTTTGATAGAGAACCGTAGAAATTCTCATTCGTTGCCATCTGGTGTGTAATCAATAAACTATTTCCACATTACTCTGATCGAGTTACGTTTTATTACTAACCCACCTTTGTGGTGGTAAATTATATTTAAATTCAATGAAAACTTCACCAGCAATTTGAGCTTTGTGTACCTGATGCTCCCCCCCACGTTTCACAGACTCCGTTGCTAACCGCAAACCTATAATTGGAATGCATCCGAAACAAAAGACAAAAGAATTTTAAATGAGTAGCTTAGCAGGTTAGGTCATTAGGTCCACCTTTAACAATAGTTAAATCATTATCTATAATATTTCAGTCTTATGAGGTATAGTTCAAATTACGAGAGTTCGGCTACAACTCACACTTAAAACAAGTTGTGGGGTATAAACTGCCGATATAACAAAAAGCATTGACTCACTTACTTTTCTACAATGTATATAGAAACGAATAAGATAAAATTCATTATCGTATTGTAGATTTATACCAATCTTAAACCTCTTTTAAGAATAAGTCGCCGCCGAACTATCGTAATTTGGACGATATATTATTATCAATTGAAGACTTTTGTATTATATGCATCGTGTGGTCAATGCTGAAACTTCTTCTTCTTCTTCAGTGGCTCGACAGCCCTGGGTGGGCCCTGGCCTTCTCAAGAATTTTTCCGAATGATTTAATTACTTGAGATTTCGTAACAAGATTTTTTTCACGGGGTGGAGTTGTTAGCAGCACGCACAACCCCCAACCTGGAGGACCAGTCCCCTGATATAATCCCCAGGGGCAAGGTGCCCGGCTATACCCCCAGGCACTGGGTACCCATTTTAGTCGCCTCTTACGACATGCATGAGCAACATTGGGACTATTCTTTCACACCCGGTCACCACTCGGGAATTATAACCAAACCCAGATAATATCTGGCCCGGGGATCGAACCCGAGGACATAGTAGTCAGAGTCAGGCATCAATGCTTTCTCCTGCTGTAGCCGTCAATGCTGGAACTAAGTGTGTCCAATTTCATGTGTCGAATGTTTACGTTGAAAGAAGTTCGGACTGTTGTCACCACACACTTAATCCACATGTCATGCACTGCTGCACGAATCGTCCAACAAATAAAGGTTTTATACTTGAAAGTTTCTTTATTTACTTGAAAGTTTTTGTTGAATAGTGTCAGTGTCAATAATATCAACAAATTAATAAAATAAATAAATCATTCGTTCCACCGTATAGCAGGAAACTTGCCATGTCAATCTTACAATATCACACGTTGGAGGGTTAAATTGTTGTTAGCTTACCACAAGCTAATTTAAATTTATGACCAACTATTCATATAAAAATTGTTTTACAGTGCAGTTTCACACTCGCTAGCTTGCTATAAGCAAATTAAAGTGTTACATTTTCTACCTTGACTTTAATATCGTAATTGATGTTCAATGTGGTGTTCTCCCTTAATTATTATACAAGGTAAATTAATTAGTAACATAAGCGAAACACACACAATACGAAACCTTACAATGAAACCAGCTTTAGGGGTATGTACGAGTATGAGGTCTTTTGATAATACAGCTCACTGTAATATCGACTTCAGTAATATCATTTATATTATTATCATACAACTACCTTCAATAGCTTGATACGAAATTGGTATAGTGTACGATAGACTATTCCTATCATCTTCTCAATGTACCTTCAAAACCCCCTACCCCTACCCCTACCCCTACCCCTTTCCCGCCCTCGCCAAGTCTTTCGACGAGCTTTACGTTTAGTGTTTCATCTTTTGAATTCACAGTTTCTTGATAGGAAAATGATGCTTTGATTACATATGATATGGTTGAATTCTTGGTAAAGAATTTTACTTTTATTAACTGTTTATATGCGCATGTGTGTGTGTGAAATGGTAATTGAGTTTACGTAAGACAGACAAAGTAGTTTACCTAACAACATACTCGTATATCGAATACTGGGTGATTCAACAAGAACTCGTTTCATATTATATTGTAAAAACGTTATAAAAAATCTTATATGCGTAAATATTTTTAAATAATTGATTTTTAAGTTCATCGCAACATTAAATCAAATGAATCAGTAACTCTAAATATAGCGAAGCTTTGAATAAGTATAATAATGGGCTTGTGTCCTATGTCTTAATTTCTAAAAACTGTACTATATATTGATAAAGTGGGTTACTAGAACCTCAAATGTTCAATTATTTTTTAATAACTCCTTATATGTTAAGAGATATTAACAATTAACAATTTCATTTTGTCTTTTTAATTATTAAAGGGATTCAACGTTGCACACATTCCAAATGCATGTGACATCATTTCATCAGCTCATAAATCTCTGCTATATGTATTTATATGTCAAAATATCAAATATTATTTACAGCTATTTTAAGGAACAATCAAATTTCAATATTATGTCTGCCTTAGCAATGTTAAATAAAATAAAAACTTATTATTCTTTGATTTGACTTGATTATTTGACTACCAACAGCTACAAAACATTACCACAGCACTGACATACTCAACAAATAACTAACGTTAAAATGCATTTCACGTCATACAAATATAGCCGACTATTCCTAGCGCTGAAACTACAATTCAAACTTTTATTTGTTATATCTCCGTCAACATTTAGATATTTAATAAAATAAAGGTTAAAACAGTGTAATGTGTTGTAACTAAATAACATTTAAAATTCTCATAATGATAAATAAAATATACATTACATATTTTATTAAAAATAATAAATAAAAGTATTATTATTCAAGTTAAAATATTACATTTGCATATTACATCTATGTAGATGAAAAATAAGATAATCGTTAATTTAAAAATGGAATTTAAATTTGACATGAAATTCAAGCCGCACACAGAAGACAGACGTCGCTTGGGACCGGGGTAAAAGCTAGTTCGCTTATAAAGTAATACAAAATGTATCTTTACAAGTAAATAACAATATCTACAAAATGAAATCGATCTAACCAAATTTCAAGTCCAAGAACGTACAAATCGTCGGTTAAAAAACCTATCATCCCTTGTAGAAACCATCACGTACAGGTTATAGGGGCAATTACGACACCTGAATATCTACGGATGCTGGTTGAATGCTTGTGCTGTCCCAAAGGTATGTTCGGTGGTGCCACCTACAACTACATGATACATACAGACCAGAGACGGTGTGGGTAACCGCTACGGAGAATGGACGAACCACGTATGGAATGATAACAGTTATCTTAACTAATAGATAGATCCCGGGATGCTGGTGCCTGGACCGTGGACCGTGGACTCTGGACTCAGGGTGGGATCAAGGCAATGAATATAATTAGTATGAATGGTTGCTTTTTGCGAAATATGTAAATTTTACGTAGGTTGGGTCATTTGAGTTTATTTATATCGTAATTCCACTTTATATAGAAATCGTGATGCTGTTGGAATAGATACCGCTTCAAAATAACTATAAACGAGATATCTTCCTTCTGCAGAGCATCATACTATTTGATTAGAATAGAAATATTTTAAACTGGCTTGGAAATATGAATTTAAATTTGCCGCCATTTTTGTTGTTGTGGTTCTTTGAAGTTATAATAGGATTTTTAATCCTAATTTTATAGCATATAAAATTCTATATTATAATGTTCCAAGTGAGAGTTTTTATAAAGAAACACTGTTACGGTAAATTGTCACGGTAAAAAAGGTACCGTTGCGGTAAAAAAACATTTATTCTTAGAGAATACTTGTTTCTAAATCAAGCACATTGTAATCAAAATCAGAATCAAAAGTAATCATTGCAAAACTCCAGCTCACCTGTACAAAATTAATATTAAATCTGACGATAGATGTCAATGTGGTGAAGAAGGAACTTTGGATCATATTATATTTGAATGCATAAATTATAGTTTAGAAAGATCAAAATAGAATAGTGATATATTAGATGTGATTAAAACTTTTCCTGTTGATACTAAATTTTTGTTAAGTGATTCAAAGTTAATTAGTGAATTATTGAAATATTTAGACATTTGTAAAATTGAATTATAAATTATAAAAGATGTATAAAAAATGTTTGATGGTGGCTATGACGAAAGAAAGTCAAGGCAAATAAGTAAATAAATATAAAAAAAAAAAACAATCAATCACACTTCAACATCACAACGCGAAACATCTTAAGTTGTTGCTAATTTATGATTCGATGTTTGTGCTTTTAATTTGTTATATTATTTATTAATTATAAGAATTATTCAACGCTTACCCTAAAAATTGATACAATCCGTAAAATTCAATAAAGTAAAACTTACTTTTATATTTTTATACAAGACAAGATACTAACAAATAAAAAAGAGGTCCCAAATAAAGTTTTTTAAAACATTTTTTAACAATATTTTTTACAGAAATAAAGAAAATATATTATTTTAAATTTTACTACGGACGCGTCTAAAAAATATTACAAGGAAGTGGAGAAGTGCATTTTAATGTATTACAAGGGAAAACCATAACCACAGACCACGTGCACCGGGAAAACACTACCATTAATGAAAAGAAAGAAAACTAAAAAAAATATTAGCAAAGGAAATGGGAGTTTGGAGAGTGAGATTGTGGTTGCGGTTGGTACGCCTGGAGTAGCTGCAGCTGGTGCAACTCAAAATAGATAATAAATAGCGTGGTGAATTGCCACCACTAAATAACTACAGTTTTGTTCAGGAAAACTACGCGAAAATGAAGTAATATGCATTTGAAAAAGAATTGTTTAACGTGTAATATAAGCAGAGATGTGCGTTTTTCAAATACATATACTCAAAATACAAATACAAAATAGTAAATACCTATTTTCTACTTTATATTTAAATATCTTTTAAGAGTATAGAATTTTATATTTTATATGAAAACTTTTACAAACCTATTTCCTACTTGGAAAATACAAAATACTTTTCTTTATTTTTGTTACTTCATAGTGTTAATCAGTAAATATTATTTTTTGAACATTAACTTAAAACCCCATCAACATTAGCACCATCTATGATCTAAAAGTATCTGCACAATTGTCTTAATAATTCTAATTTAAAATGATAGATGTGCCTATTATTTTATTATCCTTCCTGTTACCCCCACCATAAGACATCTGATTTTCGTTTACCTAAATTTGTTTATCATATTTTCTCGTTCATTATTTGTTTTACTACAAGACAATCACTCCACTACATTCCTTACTGAAATATATATACATAAATATATATTATTTTGCCTACTAACTTTAACACTTGTCCGCTTTAATCCCTAAACTACCCCAACTACATATAAATATTTTATCGTTCTACAAAATAAGAATAATTCCATCGACGAAAAATAACATAACATATATATTTTATGTAAATTCTCATAATTATTAAAAAAAATAACATTTATATCAGTAACATAAATAGTATTCTATTTTCTCAAAAGTATTTTTAAAAATACGTATTTTGAATTTAAATACCAACATGAAATTTATTTTTAATTTTGTATTTGAAATAGGAAAATATCGAGGTATTTGCATTTTGTATTTAAATGCTTTTGAAAAGCATTTGTGTACATCTCTGAATGTAATATATATTCATTAATTGCAATTGTATGTTTTTTGCATATAAATCATAACTACAAACATAATTTTCCATTTCACTAACTCAACAACTTGAATAATATTTTCACAGTCCCTATTACCGCGAAACCATTATCTTTCCGATGATGGGGTGAGAAGAAAGGGTAGAATACTGTACATATTATTTAATTAAACAATTTCAATGGCGAGGGTAGTAGTTAATTGGCAACCCTTACAGAGTACGGACTATTGTCTCCATAGTTAGAGGAAACACTGGGTAACATTGGTGGGTATACCTGTACGATATACCTGTGCCTATTATATCTTGTAATATTATGTTACAACAAAGAGATCCTCGACTATTATGAAGTACATTTGTTGTCCGCTAGAGGCAATTGGTCACGAGTATCCGGCTCGAAACGGAAAAGGAAAACGTTGTATTTGTTGGGAAATTGATAAAGTATACGGAAAGAATAATAAAAAGAAATACTCTTAGTAGATAAATATTATGATATATTAAATTTTATTTTGATAAAGATTTCGATATGGGCTTTGCACAGTATAACTTTAGATGTCGCATGGTCACGACCGTTACGCGTGCCAAGTTAAAAACAAGGGGTAATATTTAAGGCTATTGGGTTTTTTTAATTTGTTTTTCATTCTAGTGTTTAATTACATTTTATGATCCTTATTTTATCTGCTCATTGTCACTCCTTCCAAACAAAAAGATAAAAATATAAACAAAACAGATAAATGTAAATCTCTACTGCTTTTCTCTTCCTGCTACTCTTCCTCCTGTTTCTACTCTGTCCTTCACTGCCTCCCTTTAATAACCGCACAATCTTCTTTTCACTTTTTACTCTTTTCTCCCATGAATACTTAATGTGCTTCAGCGTTTCTATCTCTCTCCAACACACCTTGCACATCCTATGCTCTCTATTTTCCAAGTATCTGCTGCCTTTCTCTTCGTTTTATAAACTATCTTGCGATCCCTCTTTCGATATCTCCCTCTCCCAAATTCTCTTGTATCTTTCATTATATTAGTTCATAATTGTTTTTTAATATCTAAAAGTTTACGGGAGATATAAGTTTTAAAAGTTACTCGAAAAATCTGTAGACTAATAAGTAACCGATTTTATTTATCTTTCTTTTTCACATTCATAATATCATAAGTTTACATTTATTTGCACGGGCCATCTGTGGTGGTTGACCAGAAATTCATAGAAATGAATGAGGAAGAAAGATTTTTTATACAGTGTCTTATGACAGATTTAAAAAAGTTGTTGTTGGCCTTTTATGTTTCTTGATCACGTTGTTCTTTTTGGAAATAGAATTTAGATTAAATGTGACGTCGCGAAGCTTGCTCCCTTCCCCCCCCCCCTCTCCAGTCCCCCTTCTCCAATCGTTTGTATGTGACGTAATTATTAGATACCTTTTTATTTCTTTAAACAGTAAAGGTACTATCTCTTATAATTTTGCGATTGATTAAAAAATATTTGAATATTTGAGCTGCTAATCCTGTTCTTTACAATTCGTTTATGTGAAAGATTCTTTCGGGTTAAAGCATGTTCCTTATTCGTCGCAATACAACATCTTTAAACCTATGCAGAGGCGGTCTTAGGGGGTAGCAAACAGGGAAACCGCCCGGGGCATTCTCGCGCAACAAACTAAGTAGAAAAAATCTTTTTTATAAATGTATTTGAATCTTGCGCCTCGCTCTTTAGAAATCCCACTAGAATCACTGCGTATATCTTTTAAGGCAATCATGTGCCTTAGTTTATCATCATTAATATTTGTCATCTCTGTGCTTGTTAACTTTTATAAATCTTTTACAAATATAATATTTTAATTCTCGTCAATTATCATCAAAAATACTTACAATTTACATAAATTATACAAAGAACAAGTGCATCGCAAAGATCTTCCGACCGGGGCCTCGCAAAGATCTGCCGACTGTGGCCTCGCAATGGCAAACGCCGCCCCTGAATCTATGCAACAAACCTAAGACCCTTGTTATTCATTAACAAGTTTAAACAACAAAAATATAAACAACGAAACGATGAAATTCATTCCTTAAAGAGATTTAAGGGGAAAGTCATTTCAAACCCTTCTCAATTTCAACCCCAGAATCCTTTAATTACTACAGAACAACAATCCCGCCTCTGGTGGTCATATATTGTACTAACTGGTCACAAACAATAAACATCATATAACTTTATATAGTATTCTATCTCACTCTGGTCCAGTTAGTCTTCACTGTTCATGGTCACACCATTGTAAACATTGGGCAAACTATTTCAGTGATAATTCTAAAGTTTAGTGGTTTCAAGTGTGACCAACTTAGTCTAAACAAATACATTAGTCAAGATTATATTTGTGTGTGTGTGTGTATGTTGGTGGTGATATGTGAGGGGGGGGGGGTTAAATAACGTGTAAATATAGGGGCAAACAAATCTAAAATGTTGTTTTGATATCGAGACTACAAAGCAATCAAATTAGGATTTAGGTTTTAGTTGTGGAAAATAGCAGATAATAGGATTTGGATACTTAGATTGTAAATTAAATAAACCCAGAAAAAACCTAACCGTCTTTATTTGATATACGAGATAAAATACTTTTTATGTATATGTTTATATATTTGGACAAATCAATAAGAAAAAGCAAATTTTCGATAATGTTTTTTGACAACAAAGTTAATATATAATTATTTCTATAATTACTACATGATAAAATGACATTTAAAGAATATTTTGTGAAATTTCATAAATAAATATCAAGAAATGAGGCATTGACAGCGAATCTCCGCAGACGTCACAAAAAAAGTAACATTGCGGTGCCACTCATAATGTTCAGTATTGCATTGATAGAAGCAAAACCTTTGTTACGCAGTTTATATAGATTCAATTGAACATGGAATATTTAATTTAACTGTGTTTACATCACATTCAATTATTTAAATATTTTATTGTTATATAGAACCTTCTCCGCCTAAGAGAAAGGAATTTTTGTTATATTGTTGTCTTCTTCCTTTGTACATTGTACGTTGGATTAAATTTAGATTTTTTGTTAGTTTTAGTGTTAAGATATAGTTCTAAGATAGTAGTTGTAATTATAAGTTCGTTCTTTAAAGGTTTAAATATATGGTAAACAGCTTACATCCGTTATTTTATTCACTTATAAATCCCTACACCCCGATAGCGATTTATAGAATAAAATATAAATAATTAAAATACATAATAAATTTCGCGCTCGATTAATTTCTTACGCGAACGTCCCTTATAAAAAGCTAAAGGTTTTTTATAAAACTTAACACATAACTCATCACTGGATTTTCTGAAATCGAAAAACCAAAATGATTTCATTAGTTGATAAATTTCTGCAGATAACGCTGTCGAGTTTTACATTATACATTACATATACATTTTACAAAATATCGATTTTTCATGAAGAAAATCAAAAATTATGTCCTTTAAAAATACGTTTAAATTAAATAAAAAACTCGACAGCGTTACTTCGGCATTTAAGTAAAGAAAGAGTGTGCAAAATTTCATAAGAATCGGTGCAGTAGATTTTGAGCTAGAGACGACACTGACTCTTAAAAAGCTATGTGTGAGAAGCCGCATTTAAAAGTTTCTATCTCCGACAGTGTTACTCCAATTGACTTCAAATTTTTACACAATAAACCTAATATGTTGTACAATAATATAAATAACTTAAAAATAATTTTAAAAAAAATTACCAAAAAAAAACACAATTTTTACCAAAATACCTTTGTCTCACATTGTTCAATGTATTAATATAGTGTTGTCTCTATCTTTCTAAGACAAAAGCAAAATTGCTTGTAAAAAAGTTTAACAACTAGAACCTTTTATATAATCAACAACTTTCCAAAGTTAATTTTCTATAGAAAATGCAGTCGAGCTAATAAAGTCCGTTTATTGACTCTAAACTACAGAAACCATCGATGTCCCATAAGTGTCTTCCTTTTTTCCTGCTTTTCTTCTCATTAAAGAAAACTAAGAAATACTCTTAAACAAGTTAGCGGAACAAAGTTAACTATTAGATAAAAAAAAAAGTCAATAAAAAACCAATCTATCAAAAAGTCAGGATTATCTGTCAGAACTTTTAAAGTTTATCGCAAAAACCACAGTCCGTGGTTCGAGTATTATGCGGTGATGACCCACATCCGTGGGACTATTACGTGTTTTATATTCTAATCATAATTTCTTATCTACATATACGAGTATTCAAATTTAAATTATAGTTATACACGAAAATTACGTTTAATAATTTTTATAATTTAATTTTTAACGTCGGTCTATTTCCGATTCTAAGTCACCGACGACCTTCTATTATGTTAGCAGATTTTGTGGTCAAAAGCAATATAACTTGATAACATCTAAACCGAGAAAATATAGCACTGGTCCAAGGATTGAACACAAAAACACAGCACCTTCTGTGATGTCTACAAAATTTTTGTAAAAGGCTTTTGTATTGTAAATATTGCAGTTTGTTCACTATAACAATTACTTTAAGATTTATTTCTGCTTATAACTTTTTTATTGTAAAAGACACAATACAAAGTTATTAATAAAAATTGTGGATAATATTATTATCTACAAAAAAGCATATTACAAAATTTTTGTGGAGGTTATATATTTCAAGATAAACAAAAAACTGATTGCACCATTATTTTTAAGATGGCGTGCGAATGGGGGTACCTTCCAAGAAAGTGTGGCAAGATGTGACAGGGGGGGGGGGGAAGAGGCGTCACATTTAATCTAAAATTACACTTATAAATAACAAATAATAATTGAGAACAAAAAGCAAATTAATCCTAAAAACAAAATATATATTTTTTTAAATGTTCAAAGGGTACTCAACGTGATAATGGAGACAGAGGGTTAAAAAATAATGAATTTTGTGTGACGTAATTTATAGATGACCCTTTAAGGTGAAACGATACTTTCCATTTTTAGATTCGCAATATAGATGGCGATACTATACAGCAGGTTAAATATTATCAAAAAAAACATGTTTTTTTAGGTTTAAATCGTTTTATGTAAGTAACTATAAACGCGAATCAAAATCTAAAGCTGCAATTAGTAACGTATGCTTTCTTCCACTGACTTTTAATGAGTTGGAACCGCAAAAATAAGTTTTGAAAATGAATAATGCTATATTTTATTCGGAATACTCTATATATTTTTAAGTCTTAAAAAGATTATAAAATTTATGACAAACCCTTAGAAATGTTACCAGTCATATCAAAATTGGAATTTAATTAGAAAATATAACAATATTCATTTTCAAAACTTATTTTTGCGGTTCAAATATGGTTTTTTTTTGATAATATTTAACCTGCTGTATAGTATCGCCATCTATATTGCGAATCAAAAATGGCCAAGTATCGTTTCACCTTAAGGCATTTTTTTATTAACCAAATCTTGTCGAATACCCAATTATTTTTCTTTATAGAAAATGTTATTAAAAGTATAAGCTTACGTGTTACAATCTGACCTACTTTGCCTTTGCTACATATCACATTCCGAATCTCTTTTACAGGTAATTCATTAATCAAATTATTATTCAGCATTATAATGTTACTTCTCACTGAAACAAGAATTTTCAACTTACAAAACTTAAAATAAGTTATTAAAACTTTCGTGAAAAATACATCAAAGACTGTCTTGCCCGGGTTCTCGTTCTGTAACTTAGAACAATGAACTATTTGCTTACAATTTAAACTTTTGTTCTTGAATAACAAATACATACAACGATTAATATTCAGAATTTAAAACTTTACTAAATAAGCAAACAGCACTTTCTTTATGCTAGGAGTATAATAAATATTTAAAAAAATGTGAAATACCAAAAGAATTAAAATATGAAAAAGAAAACAAGCATTATATGGAACAAGTTTGTTTTAATAAGGTAATGCGGTAGCTTGCAACCTTTTGGACACCTTGAAACACTAAAGTAGCATTCCCACTCACAATTTTGTATTTAATTTAAATTGTATAACATATAGAAATACTAGCTGTCCCGGCCACGCGTTGCTGTGACTAACGTTTTTGTCATATTACATTACATAGCGCCATCTATTGAATATTTACTCAATCTAGTCAACAGATGTCGCCATCTTTTAAAATCGTTTGGAGCTAACAGATAATTAATAGACAAATAATTTGCAATAAGATAATATTGCAATCATAAATTGAGATGTAAGCTATCCTATCTTTCAAGTTGGATCAAACTGCACACGGTGTACAAATTTGATTAAAATCGGTTAAGTAGTTTAGGAGTCCATCGCGGACAAACACGGACAAACAACGTGACACGTAATTTATATATATTAAGAAGAAGATGTGTAGTCATCTCTGCACAATTTTTAATTCATATTTTAAGTTAAGTTTAAAACCTTACAAGCAGAGGTGGCCTTAGTCATTGCGAGCCCCGGGTGGCAGATCTTTGCGAGGCACTTGTTCTTTGTATAATTTATGTAAAATTGTAAGAAAGTATTTTTGATGATAATTGACGAGAAATAAAATTTTATATTGGAAGTTTTATAAAAGTTAACAAGCACAAAGATGACAAATATTAATAATGATAAACTAAGGTATATGAATACCTTAAAAGATATACACAGTGATTCTAGTGACATTTCTAAAGAGCGAGGCGCGAGATTCAAATTCATATATAGTAATGAATTTTTGTACTTGGGTTGTGGCCCCTACAAGAGCGTGACCCTACTTGTCACCCCCAAAGGCTACCTCTGCTTACAAGATCCAATATGTCTAAATTAAAAAAGAACTATATTATATTATAACCTTCAAAATGTAACAACCTGTAAAAATGAAGTAGGATTTATTTTTAAAAGAAGTTCAATGTCAATTTGTCAAGAATAAAGAAGTAAAAACAATTTCTATTAAAAACAGAAATTTTAATTATTTAACAACTGTCAAAATTTATATTGCTTACGACGCATGCGTACCAACTTAATTAACTAACCTCAAAATTAAAACACAAATGTTACAACGTAAGAACCTGAAATCTAGATTAAAATATTAGATGAAAATGTAAATTAAATATCAAAACAGTGAGTGGGAATGAGATTTTATGCTTTTAAAAAATATTTTCAGAACACCAGAATCATCAGAATTTTTAGTAGGGTGTATTGAACTTGTTTCGCATTAAAACAGTTTACCATGAGATTGAGTTTAATAGACAAATACATATTAAAATTAAGAATCTCTTAACGATACACTGTCCATGAAATCTTAAACATAAACACGAAATACGAAGTTGCATGCTTCCAAGAAAGTTGGGATACATACGCCTGCGAGTAACTTTGAAATTCATATGTATGAACTATATTATGAGTTCTAACGTATTAACGAATTACAGACTTCTTTAATGCATTGTATTGATATAAATTCAAGTAGAAACTCTTCTTCTTATGATAAAGTGTGAAATATTGGTTACGCTGAATATAGGTTGGGTATCCCTGGATTAGAATATCATTACATACACAAAGTCAAGTAAAGGCTTGAAGTTCCATTCGTTCTAGAACACATTTCGTAATTTATTTCAATAAAATTGCTCTACGTGTAACTTTAAATATAATTAAAAACTTTTCAAAATATATTTTCAAGTTAAGCATCATACCGCCGTATCGTATCAAAGCGTCGCGACGACGACGGTGATGTGCTTCACTTTAGTGATGTCTGCAAGATAATAATTAAAATATTTTTTTCCTCTTCTGTAATTTCTTTTCTAAGTATAGATATACTTATCTAGTAGCTTACATTTCAATAATTACACGGTGTGGTAGAGATTGCTCCAATGAACAATTCTACATGATTAGGTTACTAGGTCCGAGGGTTTAGTCCTGCGAAGTCTTCGAACATCATTACTATCAAGCAACATTTGCGTCACGGCGATGTTTTCGTGGTTACGAAGTCTCAACTCGTGCTTCGCTGCTATAGATTTGATTTCTTCTCCAACTGTGTTAATCTTCAGGTCTCTATGTACGTCGTCATTGCGGATATAGCACGGTGCATTAACTATTCCTCGCAGAACTTTATTTTGGAACGTTTGTACTTCTTGGTGCAACCCCAGAATTATATTATTATCTTGTTATCTTAGTGTTCTAGCTTCACAATCAACCTAGTCTTACGGTAAAATTAATAAACAATTTCTTATTTATCAAGAAGTGTAATAGGCATAGAGCTATAAGAACACAGTGCGAAAAAGATAGCTGCCGAAAACCCTCTGTATCTCTTTCTAGCAGAGCACTGTGTCTGCTTGCTTGTTTACCCCCTACCTCACCGCAAATCAGTCAAGCCAGCAGCAGCGGTTCGTCTAAAATGAGACAGATAGGACACTCGCCAACTATAACTCTCTTTACTTTTATCGCTTCTTCTCACACGCGGCCGTACTCTTTGCGCACTGATATTTCTCGATACTCGAAAACAAAATCCCGACTTGTCTACCCACGAATTTGTCGTCTCGTGTGTTCCAAACTTCACCTCAGACTTTACTCCTTGCACTAATTCTACTTAAGAATGAAGGGAGTGGAGAGGGGAAGGACGTTAAGTTTAAATGTTTCATATATTTAAACATAATAGCTGTAGCATAGAAACATATATTATTTCATGTACTTATACTTGTTTCTTCTGGCTAATTCATGTCATTAAAACTTCATACTTAGATTTACTTTATTAAAAGGTTTTACATTAATATTATACTAGTATTTACCCCGTCGCAAAGCGACGTCTGTTCCATATAAACTTTAGCATATTGTAAAAACATTCAAAATTTAAAAAAAGACAGTTATTGTTTGATGTAACCATCTTTAACTTCACGTGTGCGATATTTTACACTGTTTATCGCTCCTAGTAGTTGCATTGTGGCATCCGACCCAATTTCTGAACTCTTTCCCATATTATTACTCCCAGTAAACATTTGGGAGTCACTTTGCCATCATATTGAAGATGCTTATGATGTTTTTGTCATGAAAGAGTTCAGTTTCTCACAGTCGTTCATATGAAATATCTACTTTATCGACTACAAATGGCGAAACCACTCTACCTGTCGAAATACAAATGAAGATAAAGTTGATGCGAACTATAATTGAAGTGAAATAGTGAGAGAAACGTCACAAAACAGGACACTTCATCGAAATAAGCTTTCTTTTTTCATATAATAAATTTAGTAGAGTGAGTGCTACCATCTATGATCTTTAATTTCAATAAATCTAGTTTCATAATTATGGTACTATAAAGTCTTTTCACAATCTGTGTTATTCATGTTGTTTTCAACAGTATCGTATTGTAACTATCGTGAATCATCCATAAAATTCTAATGAAACATGTATTAGTAGGTTTAATTAATAGGCGAATTGGGACTCACAAGCCATACAAAACGTTTGTAGGTTTAACAACCGTGTTATACTACTGCTGCTACTGCTACTAGTACTACTGCAGTATTACGTTGCTCCTTTGTTGAAGTATGCATTGCGGCTGAATTATTTGAAATATGGTTAAATATGGTTATGTTTAAATGACCAATATGGTAATATTAACTATTAACATTATGTATCCCTCTAGCACTCTAACACCATGACATTTCCACTTCATGAATTACCCACCCCCCCCCCGCCCTCGCCCCTAACTCTCCCCACGTCCTATAAAATGCGCCCCAGTTCTCATCCCATTTGTAACTCTATGGTAAGCCATATAGGAATATGAAAGTAACGACAAATTGTGTAATATATTAATTTACGTTTTCGATTTTTACTTATTTTGTTGTATAGTCTAGGACCGCATTTTAGCAATGTTTAAATTTTGAGAATAAATAGTTTAATAAGTAGTTAAGAAAGTATGCGTACTGCTAGCTTGAAAGCAGTCCCCTTTTACAAATAACAGGTGCTCAAAAATCTCTATAATCAGGACACTTCATCAGTTTAAAAAAATAGATTTATTATTTGAAATCTACTTTTTTTTACTTTATAAGAATTCTAAGCGGAGGCGGCCCTAGGGGGCGCCAAGCAGGGCAACCGCCCAGGGCCTCGCTCTTGTAGGGTCCTTGCATTCTCGCGCAATAACTCAAGAAGAAAAAATCATTACTGTATATGAATTTGAATCTCGCGCCTCGTTTTTTAGAAATCCCACTAGAATCACTGCGTTTTCTTTTAAGACATTCATGCACCTTAGTTTATCATCATTAATATTTGTTATTTTTTTGTTTGTTAACTTTTATCAATTTTCCAATATATATATAAAGCAAAGATCTGCAATTGCTAAGGCCGCCCCTAAATCTAATTCTAAGATATTATTTTCCAAAAGATTAAAGATGAAAAAGAAGCAAACCGAACCCCCACAAAAAACAACCGACGCAACTAGTCCTGAAAATGGATGCTGTTGAAGCTTCATACATGTGATGTTTTTATAACTTTCAGTATACTTATTATAAAGCCTTAATGAGTAGAAGGGTCGCAGAGGAGTCTGGTTGTGACAGTGCCTGGAGCAACTATCGGTAGTAATAGACAAAAGGGTAAAAACGATTTTATTTTAATAATTAAAATTACAAAAACCTATAGTTCTCCATGTGATAACACCATAATCCAGATGATATGGAATGAATTAAAGTCAGGAATGTATACATCCTACAAAACAAGGGGTAATATATGCAAATTGTTCGGGAAATATATATGATGCATTTATCTCTGGTTAGATCTAATGATGTGCTGTGTGTAGTACAACCAGTACAACTCCGAACCACCACCCCACGTTCCAGTACTACCCTCACAGTGTCCTTGGCAATTGTAACTAGTAGCTCCACTAACACACGACGATTGGTTCATGAAACATCATGAAATATTTCAACCACATCTTGTGAAGAACGATACAGACATTAAATTAAACGTATCTCATCCTCTTTATACGAAATAAATTAAATGTTTTATGCATAAGTGTTACTACTTGTTTGTGATTTATTTGGAGAAGGCATGGTAGTCAAAAGGAGGGTGCAGGGGGGTACACTGTCTTAATCATAGAGATATAAGAATAGAGTACGCGAAGTGTACGGCCGCGTGTAAGAGCAAGCGATAAAGGCAAAGAGAGACATAGCCTACCGAGTGTCCTATCTGTTTCTTCCTAACAGAACCGCTGCTTCCGGCTTGGTTGATTGCCGGTATGGTAGAGGGTAAACAAGCAAGCAGACGCTATTGTTGAAATAAAAATAAAGATAAAAATATTTGTAAATAGTTAGTGTAGCATACAGTAAATTTTAAATAATATATACAAAGCATTTTATCTAACTATTATAGCTATATTTTCGTTAACGCGGCAGTCAATCACAGTACTCGACTCGAAAAAGACACAGAGGACATTCGTAGCTATCTCTCTCTTTGCCTATATTACAGTATTCAGCCTCTCGCGCACTCTAGTCTTATATATCTATGGTCTTAGCAATGAACATGAATCCATATCACTAGCAATTAAAACAAGAGTAAACCGTTAAAGAAATCAGATAATTTTAATTTTGTAAAAAAAGAAATTTAAAAACTTAATTATGATTGTTGTAAAGAGTTAATGTGATAAGTTTCAGCTCAGTTCAACCCCTGATCTTCATCCCTTGTGTAAATGAAGTCTTATTAAACTCCCTCCTTCTGTTTTCTCCACCAAAAACGGAGAAAAGGACCCTGGGTCGAATATTGAATGGGGAATTTAATTGGCTTACGGTTGTTTCACCCTCTACAAGAAAAGGAGGATGGTGGAAGGTGGAGGTGGAGGGTGAAGGTCGTTGTAATAAAACCAGATGTTTGTATAATCCGTTAACACCTTGATTCTTCATTTAAAAATAAAGTGAATGAAAGCTGTAAAGTGTTTATTAGGAAGAACTGGAATAGTCGTTAAAAATAGCAACTTTCTTTAAAATTGAACAACTGGAGAATATTTGTTTTGCATTTTTATTGTTAATTCAATAAATCCCATGCATTTTGTACATTTAGTAAATTTTATTCTTATCTTTTACCTAAGGTTTTATTATTTACCGAAGTTAAACACAATTCTCTAACGTAGTAATTTCTTTTTGTAAATTTTTGCCATTGCTACATTCTTGTGCCTTAACTCATTTATTTACATCTCATTGTGCTTAATTCCATTTTGATGCTTCTTATTATTTATTATATTAATTGTGTGCCTTTCGGCTTTACAATCTACATTATTATATTTCTTAATGCATTTCATATAAATTCAAAGTTAAAACTAAACTTAAACTATTCTAGACTATTACTACTTCGAATAGTACTTTCTGTTTCTTCTTTTCTTGATCCTCTCTCTTCATCTTCCCTACTCCTCCTTTATTTACACCGTTTCCTGCTTCTCCTTCCTTATTGCCTGTATCTTCATCTATCACCTCTTGCCTTCCTTGTCTGACAAACCCTCTATTATCTGTTCACTATCCTTCCTGCCTTCTCTCTTCGTTTTCACTTCTCCACTTATGTCTATTACAGGCATAAACACTCTATCTTTACTATTTCCTCTTGACTCTCTTACTTTACTATTTCTTCTTGACTCTCTACCCTTACTACGTTATTATTGTCTTTATCTCCGTCATCTACCTCTTGTCCTTATCTCTTTTCCGAAAATCCTATATTTTTCTGGACTGAACAAAAGCGAATATATTAGAATCTTTGATTTGAAACTACAACGTTCTTATCTAACACAAATACAACGTCTTCAAAATTAATGCCATGTGAATAATCTAACTGTCTTCACACTTCAACACCCTCTCCCTTCCTCTCCTTCTATTCTCTATTGCAATCTTTATTTCCATCATATTTTTCATACATTTTTTTTTATATATTGCAAGCAGTAACTTTAACATTACATTTTTTTTAAGTATAATAATTTTTCTACCGTAAAAAAAAATTACACAATTCCCTATCACCTTCATCATCATCACCATCGAAGCAAAACAACCCTCGTCCTTCTTTACTCTTCTTCACCCTTCACTCATTTCCACCCTTTTATATTTCCGCCCCACAGTTTTCCCTTTGTTGATATGTCTATATATTGAGATAGCGGAAATGAGAATCACTCAGAGGGGTCTTAACAGGGATGTTCTTGTATAAAGTAAGGGTATGTAAGAAAAATAAAGGCCTGCCTCTTACCCCCGCACCCTTACTCTAACTCTACGTTGTACACCATAGCCGAATCAAGAAGGGGTGGATTCCAAAGGGACAGATGAGGGGTTCCGTCTGATTTTATAATGGATTCAGAGGTACAATTTTCTTTTTATATTTATTTGTGTTTGTATATGATATATCCTATGTTTGTACATTCGAAACGAGAGCTCAATGGATTTTTAGCTGATCGACATTTCTTGTGTGTGCGTTGGAATAATACATGCGAATTAACTAGACTTCACATGCGAGTCAGGTCACACATACGATTATGTTGGGTTGGTCACTGGTTCGGCCAACATGCTGGTCGTTTATAGGTCTAAACGTTCTACTCTTTAAGTGGTGTGAAACGTATCTTAAGTTTTTCTTATGATAATAGTAGTTGACGGTAAATTGAATAAGAATACTGCAACAAGTACACAAAAAGACCCAGTAAACATTTTGGAGTCACTTTGCCATCATATTGAAGATGCGAGATATTTGTTTGTCATGAAAAAGTTCAGTTTGTCTTACCATAATAACACGTTTTAAACATTATCGCATACAGATAAACAAACACTTGTCTTAAAGTACGTACTAAGCCTAAAAAATCATGAATTATTATAATTCCCCTGTTTTCACTTAGAGCACCAAATTACTTAACTGCCGAATGAACTAAGTGTGTTGAACTCGACTCATAAATGCTAAGAATTAATGGAATTTTCCAACAATGCGCCAAACTTAAACACTGCTGTTATATATAGCATGATAAATCATTCTAAAACATTTACACATATTTTCTTGAACTTATAGTAGTAGGGTTAAAATGCATGTAAAAATAATATAACGATAAAAAAAAATCTCGTAACGATAAAAAAAATGTCGTCACATAATAGATATAATGTATTAAACCGCTATATCTAGAGAAGGTCAATAATGATTATTTCCAGTGACATATGAACCTAACCTATAATTAATTGGAATACGGTTTGGGTAAAATTTCCTAGAAATGTTGTATTGATTGTAACAGGAATATCATATTAATTAATAAAATATTGTACATTTGAAATGTAATATATAAATAACTAGCTGTCCCGGCAACGCGTTGCTGTGACTAACGTTTTTGTCATATTACATTACATAGCGCCATCTATTGAATATTTAGTCAATCTAGTCAACAGAATATTTACTCAATCTAGTCAACAGATGTCGCCATCATCGTCGCCAGATGTCATATGTCATATACAGATAATTAATAGACAAATAATTTGCAATAAGATAATATTGCAATCATAAATTCAGATGTAAGCTATCCTATCTTTCAAGTTGGATCAAACTGAACCCGGTGTACAAATTTGATTAAAATCGGTTAAGTAGTTTAGGAGTGCATCGCGGACATACAACGTGACACGTAATTTATATATATTAAGATTAAGTGCAAACGACCGCACACATTATTTTAGTGGTGTTTTTTGACTAAACCGATTACAAAAATAAATTCTGTTTAATTTTTTAATTACTTTTTAGATCTAGAAGATCGTTAAATGAGAACTATATATATTTAAATTAAAATAAATATATATATATATATATATATATATATATATATATATATATATATATATATATTATCTATTAGGCAAACAAATTTGAAAATTGTGTTAGAGAGGAAAAGGTTTGGGATTTGTTATTTAAAAATTATAATTAAAGCAGAGCACAATGACTCTGACAATGATATCCATTTTCAACTTGTTATTATACAACGCTGCATAATTATGATCGTAAATTATTTTGATGCAAATTTGTATGCATTGTTTTATAATTTTGGTACAAAAGCTTTAAATTACTAATGGGAATTTTTAATTTGTTATTATGCATGCGTTTGTATATATTATAGTTTGTCTCATAAAAGTCGTGAGTGATAGAAATTAGAAACTACTACTAAAGAGGACTGCTGTGTTTTCGGTCAAAACGATAAAAAAAAACATATTTTCGATAATGTTTTTCGACGACACAGTTAAAATTGAATTTTTTCTATAATCACTACATGATAAAATAACACTTAAAGAATACTTTGTGCAATTTTTATAGTCCGCTGACGTCACAAAAAAAGTTACATAGCGGTGCTCCTCATAACTTATCACTGGATTTTCAAAAATCGAGAAACCAAAATGATTTCATTAGTTGATAAGTTTCTGCAGGTAACGCTGTCGATTTTTTTTATTTATGTTGATTTTTCAATTTATTACAGCAATTAGAAGTGAAAATACCGATTTTTCATCAAACTTTGTTGTTTTAAAATACCTTAAATTTTTTCAAAAAAAAAGTCTACTGCGTTACTTCGGCGTTTATGTAAAGAAAGAGTGTGCAAAAGTTTAAAAGGATCGGTGCAGTACATTTTACGTTAAAGAGCTCTGAAAAAGCTATGTGTGAGAAAAACGCGTTTAAACCGATAGTTTTACTCTAATCATTTTCAAATTTGCATACAATAAACTTAATATGTTGTACATTGATATAAATAAATTTAAAAAAAATTTAAACCTTGATTCCTGCCTTAGTCATCAATACTTTAGAGACAAAGTACACTCATGTACGCTGGTGCTAATTATCATTTTAATTCGATCACACAATTATTAGGGTGTGCTGTGGCAATTAGCATATAATCTATTTGTTATGTTTTCAAAACTCTTTTGCACTTTGTTCTGAAATTATTATATTCTGTTTATGTTTTGAACATGGAATAGTACTTGTTCAGACTAAATGAACTATATTCAACCATTTAGATGATTCTGTAGGAAAAAAGAAAAATACATTCGCCGGGAAAATATATTGTACGCTTGAAAATTAACTTTAAATAATTGCTTTGAAATCTTGAGGAATTTAGTTCACATATTTAGACATATGTGCTCAAAATGTAATGGAAATTTTGCAAAAAAAATTTTGTTTATAAGATTACAAGTAGAGATTTTGGAAATTTGGTATTCTCTCCCAAAAATTTCTACTCATCGGTCCACAGAATACTTTTAAGAAACCACGAATTTTCAATATCGTTATTCAACAACTGATTTCTTCGTACGGATCTTTCTTCTAAACCTTGAACTCCAGATACTTTCTTCTAACATTGTTTTCCACACAATAATCAAGTACTGTGGTTTTAAAGCGTCGTTAAAATTCAAAAAATTATCTAGTTCTAGTTCTAAATCTAATTCTGAGAGATGGTAAAATATCAGCTTAAAAGACACCTTAAAAGAAACGTCAACAACCGAGCACGATTGAGGCTATTTTATTTATTTTTCTAAATGCCATAAACTGCGCAGTGTTTTTTTAAATTTAAAAGTTTTTGCGACTTCAACAGCGTCTAGTATTTTTTTTAAATAACACAGATGATTGGAACTTGGTTTATTAGTTTAGGCACACATCTGGCAAGCGCCAAAAAATAAAATAATTGGCATACCAACTTAATTTAAGGCACTGCTTGCATTTTTTTTTTATTATACCTATTATATTATATTTACATTTTTTCTAGTTAATTTAATAATGGTAATATTTTTGAAGTCGAGTATTAACCATTGTTGATACTCTTTTTTTGTCGGTCATCATACTAGCTCAAATGGCTTAGTTCTCTTTAATCTTCTTGTCAGTCCATCCGTGTGCAGCAGATGTTGACATGGTGTTGGAGACGTTGCTTGTGCTTTCTGCTATTTTCATAATTTCTTCAGCTACTGTAGTTACTTTGAGATCCCTATGTATATCGCTATTGCGGACATACCATGGTGCATTCACTATGTTCCTCAGAACTTTAACTGTTGGAATTTATAGTCAGAAATGGTGTTTTTATAAAAATAACATAAAAATAGCAATTAAAAATAAATAAGCAGACTTCGCCTAAGACATGTATGGCTCAAAATGTTCTATATGGTAAATCCAAACACCCTGTAAAACAAAATCCATAAAAATACATCGTTGATTAGAAAATAGTGCGTTAGAGGGAGTTAAACGTTGTGGTAATCATCCAGCATCATCTATAGCGTGTAACAAACAATCTGCAAACCAAATGAAATGAATATATTTAAATGACAAATAAATACATATGCTCCATAAATGTAGAGAATAGTATTTATTTAACTATCCCATATTGTGTTAGTGTGTGCGAAAGGCCGCGAACGGGGGATGGTGGAGGGTAATATAAAAGGGGGAGTAGGGGTTTAAAATGAGTTTCCGCTGGAAAGCCGCAGTTGAAAGTGCGAACAGTTGTTTTGAACTCGTAACTACTAAACATTAGAGAAACAACGAACCAGCGGGGGCAGCTTGGCTCCTGGGAAATGGATACTAACCCGACGTCACACACCGTTCGTTCCCCTTCCCCTCAGCGCCCTCAATATGGGGTGAAACGGTAAACATAGAACAAGGACAAAAGCTAAATTCATTGCCGCTGGAAAAGAGATTTGTACGTCGTATTGGATCCAGTGCAGAAACTTGTGATATTTATAATTGAGTAGAGCTTTGAGCTTTCCATCTGAGCTTTTGAAATGTTAACCACCTTTTTTAATTTTTATAGAATTGAATAATAAACATGTGAGAAAATGTTGTCACCCTCCAAAAACAAAACGTAAACTCGTAAACATTAAAATTATTCTACTATATGTATTTTAATATGTAACATTACATAATATTGCAAAAAAGCTCTGCGAAAGCTAGAATATGTAAATTTATGTTGAAAGATAACTCTTGTTATGTAATCTTACATTAAATTAAGCTTCAAAAACACTTAAATTAATATGTCAAAGATAATTATATTTTTTTACTACTGCTTATAACATAATCATTTTGAGCTTAAAGCTCTTTGAAAGCTTCAATCATTAACATTTTTCTAGAAACACTTACTTTAAATTATCGTTTCATACAATTTTTATGATACTTTCCAGTTAAACCAATTTACCGCTATTTTTATTATCAGTAATGCCTACTCCCACCTTATCATAATACTAAATCTACTAGAACTTGAATAAAGCTTTCAGAAAGGTATAGCAGCTTTCAATTTAAAGCATAAAACTTAAAAGCTCCATTAAAAAAAGAGGAAATCTTCCTACACTTGTATATATTTGAATAAAATATATTTAAATATAAATTAGTAAATTTCCTGTTTTAGATTTTCCATTTTCCATTTTCCGAACCGTATGTCAATTAAATGTTGAAAAGTATTTTTCTATCTGAAAATCTTTTGATATTATTTGATTATTTAGATTATGAAAGCAATCGTGCGTGGAATAATAACGAAAATGAATGTAGGAGGGCGTTAGGGGTAGGTGAGGGGTGGGTGGTAATGTAGACAATCTAAAACATGGTTATAAAATGGTAATTTATTGTATAAACATGGAGGGGAGATTACAATTCAAGAATTTGTTTTTGTTGTTTCAGAGCATCTTTGTGTTTCTTGGTCTGATCAATATGTTTTCCTAATGTTAATCTTTGATTTTCAACGACTTATATCAAGACTGTCTTGGATAGAATGATAATAAACCAAAAAAAAACAAATGTTACTTTACATTTATGTAATATTTTACTTAAGTAATATTTAAAACAATTTTATAGTTATTTTAAAAACCTTTAAACCTGAAAAAGGACTTTTTAAGACTTTACAATCATTAAGGTGCCCTTGGCAATTTTTATGAGTGTTACAATGCACAAAAGAATCATAAATATTCTCAAGTTGATGTTATTAAGACTTAAGGAAACCTTTTTAAATGTTATAAGATTATTTTCTTTTTATTTTGTAATAATATGTCACGTTATAATCTGTTGCAATAACTACCTATGTTAAAAATGAAAATTAACCTAGATGAGAAATAGTCGTCCAGTGACGGCGATATCTATGAATGACAATTAAAAACGTTGTGGTAGCTTTAACACACTTTGTCTTTTTATTCTTTTAAGGTCAGACGTATGTTTATCTAGTGAAGTCACAGCTGGATAGTTTGGATGCTTGTTTAGTCGCTGCTGGTATCTTTGGCTGAATTTGTTAATTTCTTCTTTCACAGTTTTAATGCCGAAGACATGGTTGATGAATTTGTTGCTTATGAATTACGGAATATCCATAATGGTTCTTATTGTTCTTGTCTCTAGTATTTCTAAAAAAATATTAGGTATCGATTTCAAAGAGGAATTCAGACCTCAAATTTACTTCTATACTTCTTCAATAATTAAATTATTTAAAATTATAAAATTGTTTTTTTTGGAGTATTTAAATTATGTAAATATCGAGTACATGTGCATGTTAATTTCACCAACAAAAGGACTAATTACATTCCGGTACTAATAAATGACCAAGCTATTCCGTATGCGAATACAGCAAAGTATCTAGGAATGACTTTAGATGCCAAATTTCGTTGGAAGGCTCACGTAAAGAAAAGGAGGGATGAACTGGGAATAAGATATAAGAAAATACATAACAAGCTAATGCTGTATAAGCAAATATTGAAACCAGTTTGGACATATGGGGCTGTACTAAGAAATGCAACATCATATGCGTTCAGACTTTCCAAAATAAAGTTCTGAGGAACATAGTGAATGCACCATGGTCTGTCCGCAATAGCGATGTACATAGGGATCTCAAAGTAACTACAGTAGCTGAAGAAATTACGAAAATTGCAAGAAAGCACGAGCAACGTCTCCAACACCATATCAACGTGGAAGCGGACACGGATGGACTGACAAGAAGATTAAAGAGAACTAAGCCATTTGAGCTAGTATGATGACCGACAGAAAAAGAGTATTAACAATGGTTAATACTCTGACTTCAAAAATATTACCATTATTAAAATTAACTAGAAAAAATGTTATTAGATAGTTTATATAAATTAGTTATATCAATATAATGGGTATAATAAAAATATTTGTAAAGCTGCGTATTCACTGAGGAACATTGTAGTTGAAGATGTCTTCACAAATTTGTACTCGTTTCTTTATTCGACTTACAATCGCTGAAAAATATAACTCCACTCTTAAGAAAAACAAACTAAAACAAAGCCAAACAGATGTGAAAGATATGCATTACTTTTATACATATCTCTTACATAAAATTTTCCAGTACTGCTACTATTTACATAGTTTCAGAAAAGCGCCTGCGTATTTCACTAACGCAAACACGTATACACTCCGTACGTAATGACTCATAATTAATACAAATTACACTTAGAATTAACGTAAGCCCAAGAACAAACTTTTTGTTTAACAAGTGTTAAAATATTAAAGCTTAAATATTATGAATTTATGAAATAACGGATATGTTGTGTTGTAAGTATAAGTTTAAATAGGACCTTTATTAACAGGCATGTTTATTTGGTAGGTGCAGGGTCTTTATAATGCCTTGTGTTGTAAGCGATGATATATATTATTCGGTTAGCTGTAATAATAAATGTTACATCGCTTTATATTGAGAAATAGTGAAAAAGAATAGAAGAAGTGTGGAAGAGGAGCTAAGGAGAAGAGACTGGAAGATGCAACAACAGGAAAAAATGGAAAAAAAATGAGAAGAGCAATTACAACAAAAGATATAAAAGGATTTAGGAGACACCAAGCTTTGATACTTTACAAACATGAACGCACAATAAATCTCAGTAAAATAAAAAACTTTGAAGCTATTTAAAAGATCCACAAACATTTCCTCATCTTTATAAGAAAACAGTTTTAAAAATTTAACTACATAATAAGTTTTCTTTCAAGGCGTGCCTTCAAGTTTTCTTTGGGTATGAAAAACGGATTATCGTTTTTCATTTGGAACATCTCCATGTGCGCTCGTTCAGTTCGATTTGGTTATCAGTGCACAAACCGATAAAATACGAGTTAAAACTAAATTAAATATGTATAACATGGTTTCACTCAAAATGAGGCGTTTAAATATCGTTCTGTTGGCAGAACTGACATTGTGGATTATCGGTACGTTGGCTAAATGTTTGTGTGAGTGACAGGTGACATTTGTTAACTTGAAATTCGAAAAGTTTTAAGATAAGCAAACCTAAGTGCTTTATATAATGTTTGTTGATAAAGTTTACTTTAAAAAATCACAGGTTAATATATATATATATATATATATATATATATATATATATATATATATATATATATATATATATATATATATATATATATATATATATATATATATATATATATATATATATCCTATATATTAAAAGGTATATTGTATTATATATATGCCCTAGCTTAATCATTGTCTTCAGAAAATCAAGTACTGTTCGTACAACATAATTGAAATTACGCACTTGAAACATTTTGGAGTCAAATAAAATTATCCAAGTGAATAAAATCGTTTATGATATAATTAAAATACTTAGATATAATTTGATTAAATCTAAAAGCTTGAAATTCTCTATAGAATGTAGCGTAACAAAAGCTCATCAAATCCATGAAAACTTAGTAAATGTATCCAAGCACAAGGATATGTAAAAGCTTTTTAGGATATCCTACCAATCACATAAAAGGAAATAAGAATTTTATGATAGTATTTTGTTCGTTTATTGTTTTCCGTCTTTGGAAAAACCACAATCCCTTATCATATAGATTTTGTAGGTCTTATAAAGCTCACCGCAACACTTACGGTTTGTAGGGTGGTTGGAAAGCTCGGGGAGCTTTTATCTAATTCGTATGATGGAGGGGTGTTTAAAGGATATATCGGACACATACGTAGTTCAGGACGATTGTTATGTATTGAAAATATATTCTGATTGTGAAAAACGGTTCCTAATTTCCGAATTTTACAGTTATGTATGTTTAACATTTATTTAAGGAGGGGGAAGGTCAAAACGATAAAAAAAAATCATATTTTCGATAATGTTTTTTGACGACACAGTTAATATATAATTATTTCTATTATTACAACATGATAAAATAATATTTGAAAAATACTTTGTGAAATTTTCATAAATAAATATCAAGAAATGAGGCATTGACAGCGAATCTCCGCAGACGTCACAAAAAAAAGTAACATTGCGATGTCACTCATAACTCATCACTGGATTCTCTGAAATCGAAAATCCAAAATGATTTCATTAGTTAATAAGTTTCTGCAGGTAACGCTGACCAGTTTTTCTTTTTTTATTGATTTTTTAATTTTTTACAGCACTTAAAAGTCAAAATACAGTTTCTTCATGAAAAAAATCAAAAACTTTGTTATTTTAAAATACGTTAAAAATAAATAATTAAATAAAACTCAACAGCGTTACCTCGGCATTTATGTAAAGAAAAAATGTGCAAAATTTCAAAAGAATCGGTCTAGTAGATTTTGAGCTAGAGAAGGCACCGACTCTGAAAAAGCTAAGTGTGAGAAACCGCATTTAAAACTTTCAAAGAAACACGAAAACAGACCAGAGAGGTGAAGATTTAAAGCTCTATATCTCCGACAGTTTTACTCCAATCGACTTCAATTTTTACACAATAAACTTAATATGTTGTACAACAATATAAATAAGTAAAAAAAAGAAAAAAAAAGTCGAAACCTAATTAAGAAATCATTAATTCAACTATACCTGTAATAATCTATATTACTTACATTATGAATAATACATAATGAATTTTGTAATATTTTAAATTAAAATCTCCTTCTGAATATAATACATCTGCTGAGGGTTATTCTCTAAGTACTCCCTCTAAACACTCCCTTCCATTACCACTAACCCCCCTCCTCCCCCCACATTAAACTTTAACCTGTTTTAACATCGTTTCATTATTAAAATTTAAACCAATAAAGAAAAATTTACAAAGATATGATGAACTTTCTTTTTATTATATTTTCCTTTTTTTTTATTCTGGAAAATATATTCTATTTTAAAAGATTGTTCTTCCTTTTATTTTTGAAATGGGTTTTAAAAAGTTTTTTTTCATAATGTTCCCATACTTTTTAAGATGAAGTTTTATTGAAATATATTGTTACCCTGGATGATTTATTAAGTTGGCCTTAGTTTAAAATAGACCAGTCAATGATTTGTGGTAGCTGGATGCCATAACATCGTAGGCAAGATTGTCCTAAGACAGTTTTATCTGCTTGGTAAACTATTTCAAAAGGGTATTGTGTCAATATTTCTTGCAAATAAAGGCATTTGACTATACATGCCATTTTCTTTCTATATTTTAATTTGTTGTTGTTGAAATCCTTTTGGACTGCTCTGCGGGTTTATCTTCGTTTCAGATACCGAAAGGACAAAACATTGCATCTCTCGATTCAGTTTTTTGAACAGCGTATAACAGTAGTAACATTTTATACTCAAAGACACCACCATCAAAATCCTGCATCTATCTAACGGTGTTTATCATTTGTCAGTTTTGAAATAACCCAGCAGGGCAAACCCAAATTGATTTTAAATACAGTTGCAACAAAACGGGAGATATAATAATGCAGATTAATTAAACGAGTTCTCTGACGTTGTTATTACATCGATATGCTACCAGTAGATTATTTTGAAGAAGACTTCAAGCTCGATCTTTTAAGGGCCTTCCATAAATTAGGTCACACAAATTTTCTGCAATTCTGATTGCAGATCTCATGGAAATTTATAATTTCTTCAGGTTCATCGTTTTTTTTTTGTATTATATATTTCATTCATTATATATTTTATGCTACATGTGACGTTACAACGACGCAAACCCCCCTCTTACCCCCCCCCCACCTTCCTTCGCGTTTAACGTAATTTATGGATGGTCACTTATTTAATTTTCTAAACCGAATTGCATCATCAATTTCTATGACAAAAACAGGTCTTTTTAGAAATAGTTGTGACTGCCATTAATGTGCAGATGCCTAAAGGTGACGAAACAAGCAAGTGCGTATTCTTCATATGCTCCTATAACACGTATCCGACTATCTTAAGACAGTTACCTCTCTAATATGCGTTCGCCTTTAGCACGGGTATTGTGAGACAAATTATTATGTTCTTTTTACAATATAATAGACACCGTTCTCTTTTTCACATGCCTCCTAGTTATTATTATTATATTATATTAATTGTGTGCCTTTCGGCTTTACAATCTACATTCTTAATACATTTTATAGAACTTCAACTTGAAATTAAACTTAAAACTATTCTAGACCTTTCTATTTCCAAAAGTACTTTTCTGCCTCTTCTTCTCTTAACCCTCTCCCTAGTCTTCCTTCATTCTCACCGTTTCCTCACCTCTTGTCTTCTTTGTCTCTTTGTCAATTCAGATTGAAATCATTTCTGCTCTGGCGTTACTTCCTTTTCACTGTCTCCGCCATCCACCTCTTCCCTTCACTGCCACCCTTTAATAACTGCACAATATATGCCTCCTAGTTTGTCAAGACTTTAGTTTTTTAGTTAATATATTCAACAAATTTCACATAAAAACTTGTGTTGTTTTTTTCTATCAACACATTTTTTCTTTCATACTAAATATCGTTTTAAAATTGTTTTAAATCTTGTCGATTCCTGTCCTGCACTTTGTGTAAACAAGAAAGGTATGAACCAAGTTCTTTGTCACTGAACGAAATTATTTAAAGTCATTTATAGAATAGATAGTTTCTTGTATACATCCTACAGCACTGAATGTGTGAACAACATATCCTGTTTTATCGCTTCAATAAGCCGTGACTAATATTATCAAAATACAAAGAAAATCGAGAATGATTAAATATGGCTTCATAATTGGAAGTCTACCTTCATCAGCGGATTAGGGGAGAGAGGGAAGGGTTTGATAGGGTTCTCTAGGTACCTGTATAAGCTAACGACATTTCTTGACTAAGTCTACAGCGTTTTATAATTCCCTGGTGTGGTGTTATATTTTTGACTAGCAAAGAGGAAAATTGGGAAAATTTAAATCTTTTTACGTCTATGTTATGCTACTGAGAGTGTTATAATGTCACCCTGTGGACCACCTGGTCGCGGTTTGGGTTTCGAATTTATTGGGAGAAGATGGCATGTGTTTAATAACGCGATTAGCATTTATTGGGATTTGCTTGAATGGTGTTTTGTGTTATGACGCGCTGGAGACTTAAAATAACTCGTATTGAACGCGCCTAAGGCTATAGCGCTTTACAAAATTGTAGTAAAAATTATAGTTTTCGAAAAAACACCTTTATTTTCAAGGTGGCGGCGACGATGTACCAAAACTAACAACAAAGTCATTTAAAAGAAAAAATATTATCAAAATCACGAACAGCGCACATCGGTTCGGAATACGACGAACCGAAAAACGACGCGAAATCGTTTGCTGTAAAACAAGAAAAAAAAAACAGTTTCACATTTCAAAATATTAATCTAACCCATCAAAAATCTTTGGAATTATTTTTACAGGGAAATAAAAATATTGACAAATTTTAATAATTACTAAATTCTTAATTAGGAGAAGTTTTAATGGATTAGACGACACTTGTTGCATAGACCCTTCACCATGAAAAGAAATTGTACTCACGGTCTGAACTCTGCATGCTGCTAACTGCTAGTGGACATCATTGCGCCTAAATAGCCCTCTGCGCCTAAGCAGCTTCTTTTCCGCATCCCACTCACTACTCGAACGCGCATTCTGCAATAAAGAAACCAACTATTAGGAAAAATATTATTAGTAATATTAGGCAGCAGTGTGGTTCACATATGTAAGCTATACATATGACAACCTTCAATTTATAAATCAAATTACGATAATTCGGTGGTGACTCAAGCTTAAAGAGCCGTATAAATCTACGATACAATGGTGAATTTTATCGTATTCGTTTCTATATACATTACAAAGAAAATAGTGATATAGTTCAAATTACGAGAGTTCGCCGGCGACTCATACTTAAAACAAGTTGTGTGGTATAAACTGCCAATATAACTAAAAACCACTGACTCACTTATTTTTCTATAATGTATATAGAAACGAATAAGATAAAATTCATTATCGTATTATAGATTTATACCGCTCTTATAATCTCTTTTAAGTATAAATCGCCGACGAACTATCGTGATTTGGACTATACAATGTATTTTCATTGTATCACAGATTTTTACAGTATATTCTGATTTAAAAAAGTGGTCTAATATATGTTGACTACACCGCTACTTAATAATACCTATGATTACTTAAGTTATAAGTTAATATTTCACCTTTAAAAACTTTGTAAACACATTTTAAATTGACTCTCTATTATATACGATTTGTAACTATTAAATCAACATTGCAACACTAGGAGAGGGGGTATAGGAGGAGAGGGGACATTTGTTAAAAGCAACAAAGCCCGAGGTAAGAAAATATTATTATGGGCTGTTGTTAAAAAAACACAAAACAAAAAATAAAATATAATGTGATCTACTTACAAATAGGGAGGCCTCTTTATTTGTAAGACGTAGCACTCTCAAGATCTTTGCCAAGTGCACAAGGAGGTTATGACACTCCAAATTAAATAATTACACAAAAATATTGATTCCTTTTCACCACTTAACAAGAGAAAATTCCACATGAACTAAAACAGGTTTAAACACGTTTTTTTGTATGCACTTGTACTAAAATAATTAGAAATTAATAATTCTTTAGTAATTCAACAGAGCAGAGTACCGAACACGTCCTG
Organism: Panorpa germanica; assembly: GCA_963678705.1. NCBI lineage: Eukaryota > Metazoa > Arthropoda > Insecta > Mecoptera > Panorpidae > Panorpa > Panorpa germanica. The sequence continues at coordinate 5,938,411 of OY783219.1, forward strand.
TCCGTTCGATGTATTTATTTAAACTTATTGCATTTTTAAAAATACATTTTTAACAAGTTAGTTTTCATAACCCCCACTCCTAATCATGTGACTAGACGTAAGATTATGTTCGACCAATCAGCGATTAGCGTACAACAGCCTCAATAAATAAATAATTGTTTTGTTTAAATGATCAGTGTTAATTTGACACAATTAATGAAACGTATCTACATAGGGATGGAACACGTGCATCGACCTGTTGAAACAAATGTAGGTCAACAAAGCCATAAATTATTTAAAAATGAAATGAAGTGACAGATGTTAAAAACAAATTAGAGGTAAATTTATTTTAGTTGCAAATATTTTAACATTATTGTGTGTATGGTTAAATGCATTTGTTTACAAAAACACAGATGTTTCTTATTTTGCGTTGTTGTTAGATTTATTTATTGTTATGATTTTGTATATTTTTTAAAATGGAATGTTATACTTATGGTCACGGGTTGTTCCAGATTTAATGAATTAATTTTATTAATATAATATGTTCATTAAAAGTTGTAATTTTTTTTGTTTGTATTATTGTTATTATCAGTAATTTATATTATGTGTTTAATACATATTTACTCTTTAAATTCGACGTTGCGTAATGCCACAACTGACATTCCATTACTCGGTCACGATGCCATAGCCAAATATTACAAAACCAAGTGTCAGTTTTTTATACAACGTTGATTCATTCACTTACTAGTGTCAGCTTTGTCATCACGCAGCCTACCTACTCTATGTAACTATATGAAGTATAAAGTTTCAATGCTCCTTGTAATTAACCTCCTTGCGGTACTACATTTTTAGATTTTGACTGTTAAATTCTGCATTTGTAACATACGTACCCTACACCGACTTATGCTGAAACGTGGACGCATGTTTTCTGATACGCTATATAAAAAAACCTAGTATCACTAATTAAGAATATGAGAAATATTGTCCTGTAGAGAAAATTAGAGCAAGCGGTATTCGTTTTTTGTATGTTGAAAGTGATCTACTTTTGATAGATTTGGACTTTCCTCACATGCATTATGTACACATGTTATAAACCTGTTAGTTTGCATATCGGAATTTTTCTTCATATACCTTGCAAGTACTACTGCAGCATACGTTTGAAGAAGGTTTAGGCCTGTCGCACATTGCAAGTGTATTTTAGAGGAGGGGGGGGGGGGCTTAAATACGCTTGCAGTGTGCTACAGGTTTTACAGTTTCATTTTACCTGCTTACCTAACACGCTAATTAAGTACAGATCATTCCATCTCTTTCCAATTACTATATTATTAAGAAAATAAATGATGAATCCACTGCGTTCACAATAAGATTATGTTATACTTGATATCTATGTTTGAGGTTATGTTATTGACGTATAGAAACGCAGTTTAATAGATCTATGTTGGAAGTACCTTAACAGCTCAATCTATACACCTGTAATATGTATGTATGTACACCTATAAAACCCCCATATCTACCCCTCGTCTATTTATCTACCGTTTACGACATCGCACCCCCAAATGAGATAAGTTTCCAACCTATAACTACTTTACAGGTGGTTATAATAGTCACATAATAAGTAATTACTACTTTGTTTATATCTCCACGTTTTATCTAATCAGTACATTAATGTTTTATCCCTTATTCCTCTTCTACATCACCATATTTACTTCTACATTGAGCTGGAGACAATCTCCCGAGGGATACTCGCACTTTATTCCCCTCTTTCTGTGTCCCCCTGTGTTTTGTGTTTGTCTTTCTGGAGCTATTTGTACTTCCATGATGAATCTACAGAAGCACCAGGTAAGAATCATTAAAAGTTGATACCATTGTCTACCGCTATTTGTTTTGGGGCGCTGGCAACGGTGAATAAATATTGTCGAGGTGCAAGAAGAGTATTGTTGGGGTACGTTTTATAAGTTGAATAATATTTTATGTTCAAAAAGATTGAATAAATATTTGAAAGTATGAAGCAGAGTTCAGAAAGTTAAATTAAGTATAATATGTCTGTAAATATAAATATCTATTGATCTAGACATAAACAATTGATACACATTAAAGACAATGGTACAGGTAACTGCATTTCTGGAAAAACTCAAGCCTCATTCCCACTCACCGTTTTGATATTTAATTTACTGTTTTTATTTAATATTACAGTCTGAGTTTCTTTTTTATTTTAACATATTTTAAAAGATTTTCATGAAAAATCGGTATTTTGACATCTAAGTGCTGTAAAAAATTGAAAAATCAATAAAAAAAAGAAAAACTCAACAGTGTTACCTGCAGAAACTTATCAACTAATGAAATCATTTTGGTTTTTCGATTTCAGAAAATCCAGTGATGAGTTATGAGTGGCACCGCAATGTTACTTTTTTTTGTGACGTCTGCGGAGATTCGCTGTCAATGCATCATTTCTTGATATTTATTTATAAAAATTTCACCAAGTATTCTTCAAACTTCATTTCATCATGTAGTAATTATAGAAATAGTTATATATTAACTGTGTCGTCAAAAAACATTATCGAAAATGTGCTTTTTTTTATCGTTTTTTTTATTGTTTTTCTTTTGGAATGAGCAAGGATAAGTAGATAGTATGTAATTAAGCACAATGATATGTAATTTGTAATAATAATGGCAAAAACATTGCAATAAAATAATTGAGATAATAATTGATAAAAAGATGAGATCATATTCAACTAATGAACCGGACAATCACTACATATGTGTATAAGGTTCAATTGAAAGTAATATTCACTTTATATTTTAATATATGAGACTTTGTGAATTGTAAGTCTGAATAAGACCCCAAGTAATATAGTCATGTCCAACTTTCAAATACTGACGTAACTTTCCCAAAAGGGATTTTAAGCCCCGCCCCTCACTAAGTAACAACTGCAGTAAGCTTTTGATGGCTTTCACACATTTTCTAAGATCTCTAGAGACCGAGGGAGAAAATGTTTTAAAATTTCAACAAAACCAACTAAAATCACCCTAGTTATATTTCTCGTCTGGCGCAAATTCGCACTAAAGCTCTTAATTAACTCACATGTAGTTAACCTACCCCTCTCGCACCCCTACCTACCCCTCTTTATATTTGAAGTCTTCTCTCTCGCTCTAACGTCATTTCTTGACTCTTACTTTGACTGTAGGTGGAAACTTTGTTCACTAATATCGTATATTTAAAGGACAAATCTTATTAGTCGTTAAGGGGTGAAAATAGGGTGGAATTTTAGGGTTGGAGTAATTAATTAGTAGAAACATTGTTGAAATATTGTAGATTGTTTTATTTTAAGTTGTTCCATATGTTAGGGGCCCTATATCTCGTATGAAAGTTTGGTAATTTATTTTAGAAATGTATAGCCTCATTCCCACTCACTGTTTTCATATTTAATTTAGGTTTTTATTTAATATTTTAATCTAGATTTCAGGTTTTCAAGATAGGTATTCCTTTAGTTTAGTTTAGTTAATTTAATTATACGCATGCGTTGCTGGTTATATAAATTTTGATAGTTCGACAAATTAAAACTACTGTTTTTTAAACAATTAGTAACAGAAATTGTTTTTACATCTTTCTTTCTAACAAACTGACATTAAACTTCCTTTAAAAGTAAATTCTACTGCATTTTGACAGATTGTCACATTTTGGAGGTTATAATCTAATATAGTTTTCTTATAGTTTAGTATTTTTAATGTAAAATTGAACATGGAGTAATTATAATTGCTGTTTTTAATAACAATTAGTAATAGAAATTGTTTTTACATCTTTCTTTTTGACAAACTTACATTAAACTTATTTTAAAATTAAATCCTACTGCATTTTGACAGATTGTCACATTTTGGAGGTTATAATATAGAAACATTGGGTCTTGTAAGGTTCTAAAAAACCAAAGAAAACACAAATTAAATTCTAGTTTGAGTCACCGCTGCACTCTCGTAATTTAAACTATGTATATATTTTCCTTTTTTTGCATAAAATAATTTTGTTTTCAACAAATAAAAGTTTTTAGGGAGAAGTTTTGAATCAGTATCAAATTTAGATAAAACTCCTATAAACTTACATTTAGTATAAAACTTCATCAGACTAACTCTGACAAGGGAATAGCAAGGAACATCGAGACCGGGACCGGGACTGGGACGTATGGAATATCTGGGAATAGGGAATAGGGAACAGGGAATTCGTGTACCAGGAGAGTAAGAGGTCGTTCCTATTAATGGTGCAATTCTCTAATGAATGAAAATCGTACAGATTCTGTTTTTATTACATATTTAATTCAGAAACTTTGTTTCCGACTACAGTCGTAAAAGAACGTATAAAATAAATCGAAAAAATACGATAAAGTAGAAAAGTACCTGGTGAGGAGAGCGGAGTAGTGAGGGGGGTGGGGGGTGTACTTCCTTTAGGAGAAGCTTATAAATCGCAAACTTGTTTATTACAAAATATTTTTTTATTATCATAGTTTACTGTAGTTTAGGAAATAGGTATACCGAATTATAGTAGATTAAGAGAGGTGTCACGAAAGTAAAAAATAAAACTGTACAACATATATTGATAAAGTAGCCTATCAGGACCTCAAATGTCCAATTACTTTTCAATTACTCCTTATATGTAAGGAGATATTAACCATTAAAAAACTGATTTTGTCTCTTTAATTATTAAAGGGTTCAACGTTATAGAACATTCCAAAACATGTGACATCACGTCCGCTAAGTTGATATCTCTTTTATACAACAGAGCGTAGGAGAAATAGCATATTTAACACAGAATTCTTATACATATAATATATATAAAATAGATTGTCAGTTGACATCGAGTCTTCTTGGTGAGCGCACGTATTTACAATAAACAAAACAATAAAATAAATAGTTATCTTTTTTTTTGCAAATTATAATATTTTTTTTTTCGTGATTTATTTTTTTTTAAATAATAATTTATATTATTATTAAGTGTTATTAATTAGAAGTGAAGTAACTTCTATTTAATTATCACTGGTTAATTAACAATATGGATATGGAGGTTGAACCTCCCGATAAAAATCCGATCAATAAAAACAACTCTGTGACTAACAAATCAATTCCTACAGATAAAACATCCAGTGATATAACAGAAAACTTAAATAACAATAGTGACAATGTTAAAAAAATATTTAATAATTTATACAACACAGAAACAAAATATGACTCGTATAAAGTAATGATAGTTAAAAATAATAGTGATGGAAATACATTTTTTAGTTCTCTTAAATTAGCAGAAATAATATGTAAAATTAGCAATAAATCTAATATAATAGAAATTAAAAAAGTGGGAAGAAATAGAGTAATCGTTCAATGTGCTAATGCAGTACTAGCTAACGAAATTACCAAATCAACATTGCTGAAAAACAATGGGTATGAAGCGTTTATCCCATTTTACTGGTGCACAAAAGTTGCTATTATAAAAGGTGTTGATATTGAATATTCGGAAGATACAATTTTAAATAATATAGAGTGTCCACCTTTTAAAGTAACGAGAGTGCAAAGGTTAAATCGAAAACTAAGAGTTGACGGAGCTATTAAATATGAACCCAGTACAACAGTGAAATTATTCTTTGAAGGACTTGCTATTCCTGCTTATGTTTACATGTGGAGAGTGAGACGAGCATGTGAACCATTTGTACAACAGACGATACAATGTTATAATTGTTTTAAATTTGGACATGCAGCCACAAAATGTAGAGCAAAAGTAGCAAAATGTAAATTCTGCGGAAGTGAAGATCATCTACGTACTGCATGCACATCTCCTAATCCGACATGCATAAATTGTAAACTTAACCACGAGGCTACAGACAATGAATGTCCTGAAAAAAAAAGACAAATCAAGATAAAAGATCTCATGGCCCAACACAATCTCAGTTTTTATGAAGCAAAATTAGAATTAACAGAAAAAAATACAGACTATTTATACTCAGTAAGAACTCAAAACTCTTTTGAAGCTCTAAACTACAATGAGACTTTTCCCAATATCACTAATAAATACAATAGTATCAACATAATTCCAACATACAAACCAAACCCTTTAACCAGAAGAACTAATACCAGAGTGAATAAATCAAATACAGGTAACTCGTTACAAAGATCTTACAGTCAACCACAACCTACGACATCCACTAAAGAACCAATTCCAAAAAGAAGAAGAGAAGAAAAGAAACCTAACAATGAAGAAAGCGACACATACCTTAAGATAACTAATCAAGGAAAAAACAGAAAGCAAATCAACCAAGAGACACCTGATATTACAATGGAAAACAATGATAATGATACCTGCTATACATCAATATATAATAAAAATAATGATGACAAAATTAAAAATACAAACAAAGACCCAAATATTACATCCCAATCCCTTAGAAGCTACAAGAAACAAATATCTAGTGTACAATGGCCAAACTCGTAAGAAAACATCGATATATAAATTAAGTTTATTTTTAAAAAAATCTATTCACATCACTAAACCTAATCGTTTAATAAATTTACTAAAATATTAAATCAACAATAATTATATAAACGGAGAGAAAATAAAATAAAATAAAATATATAAATAAATCTAACAACAAGACCAAGGACAGATATAAAAATCAATAATTAATTAAAACAGTTAAAATGATAAATTTTATTCAATGGAATTGCAGAGGAGTCAGATATATTAAAGAGGAACTACAACATATGTTACAGAAGCATAACATACATATATGCATACTATCAGAAACGTTTTTAACAAAAAATATCAATTTCAACATCAAAGGTTATTTTATTGAAAGAGAAGATAGGATACAGAATACAAACTATAATCCCCACGGGGGTGTTGCTATCTTGATTCATAAATCTATAAAATATAAACGAGTAATGCTAAATAACCCATTTAATTCGGTCGAAATAGTTGGAATAATTTTAACACATAACGAAACTGATGTAATATGTATTTTATCAATCTATGCTAAACCGAATCATAAACTATCTAATTCTAATTGGTCACAGATAAAACAACAAATAGATGTTCCTGTTATACTTGCTGGAGATTTTAACGCGACTAATCTTGCTTGGGATATAAATTGTCCAGGTAGTCAGTATGAAGGTAACGAATTGTTAGATTTCATAGAAAACGAAAATCTAAATATTATCAACGATGATAAACCAACTAGAGTAAGCAATCTCAGTACAAGGGACAGTATATTGGATCTCACATTGGTATCAATGACGTTAACACAACAAATTACTTCGTGGCAAGTTCTTGCAGATAGCTTAGGTAGTGATCACTACCCAATTTTTTTCTGTTTGAATGACTATAATAAAGACCGTTACCGTACATCTGAATATTTAACGAGGAGAAATTTCCGAAAAGCAGATTGGGAGAAATATAGCCTTGAAATAGAAAGCAGAATTTCAAACCTTAGCACAAATGGAATCACAAGTAATCCCCAAGATGTTGAAAACAAATACAACCAATTTAGAGATGTTATTAATAATTCGGCAGACATACATATCCCATCTACCAGATTGTATAATATAACTCCTAATAAAATAAAACCGTCTTGGTGGGACACTGAGTGCAATAAAATGATAGCTCAAAGAAAATTAGCACTAACTATTTTTAATAAAAACATGACAATGGCGAATTATTTAAATTATAAAAAACATCAAGCTAAAACCAGACGATATTTTAGAGCCAGAAAAAAAATAGAATGGCAAAATTTCTGCGAGAATTTAAACCCAAACACAACAACCAACATTGTCTGGAATAATATAAGAAAAATTAACAATAAAAGCTATAGTACTAAAAGGATAAGTGATAATGAAAATTTAATAGAAGAATTCATTAAAAAAAAATTTCCACAGAACAACAATTTAAATATTACTACCACCACCATCGTAAAAGATAATTTTCTAGATAATAACATAAATAAAAATGAAGTAAAATTCGCGTTAAATCATAATAAAAACAGTAGCACAGGATTTGATAGAATAAATTACAAAATGATACAAAACTTACCTGACAATGCAATAAATCATCTTACACAAATATACAATCTGTCATTAAACACTGCTGATATACCATTAGACTGGAAAAAACATATCGTTGTTCCTATATTAAAAACAGGAAAAGATCCAAACAAAGAAGAATCATTCAGACCAATTACTTTACTATCATGTATGGGCAAAACTATGGAATCCATCATTAAAAACAGACTGGAGTGGTATCTCGAACATCATAAAAGATTACCTGAGTTACAATTTGCGTTTAGAAAAACAAGAAGTACACAGCATAACTTAAACATATTAAATATCGATATTCAAAGAACATACAGTAAAAATCATTATATGATAGCTGCTTTCATTGACATTGAAGCTGCTTATGACAATGTTAATCTAAGAATATTAAAAGAAAAAGTAGAAAACATAGGTATATCTTCCAAAATATCCAACTGGATTATAAACTACTTCCAAAATAGAGAAATAACAGTTAGATACAATAATAAGTTAACTGGTCCTATACTATGTAATCACGGAATTCCACAAGGCTCAATATTATCTCCCTTATTATTCAACATATACACAGAAAAGTTAACAACATTATCAGATAACAACACAACAGTACTGATGTATGCAGATGACATGGTTATTTATAGTATGGGTCATACACAAGATATAGCTCAAAACAGATTACAATCGAAATTAAGAAAACTAGATATTTTATTAAAGGAAATCAAATTAAATATATCGTCAGAAAAAAGTAAAATAGTTATATTTACAAGGCATAGAATAAACTGCAGTCCAAAAATAACCATCAGAAATAAAAATATAACTGTTACTTCAAATACCAAATTTCTGGGTATATTCTTTGATACGAAAAGCACTTGGGCGAAAGAAATTGCACATATTATTAACAAATGTCAAAAAGGCTTAAATTTGATGCGATGTATAGCAGGATACAAATGGGGCGCACACCCAACAACCTTAATAAAAATATATAAAGCTATTGTTAGACCGCATATTGACTATTCTAGTACTATGATCTGCACCGCAAATAACTCAAGATTAAAAAAAATTGAAATTATACAAAACAAATGTTTAAGAATAATATTAGGTGCAATGGTTTCAACACCAATCCAAATCCTCAACTATCAAACTAATATTCCTCCGGTAAATATCAGAATACAACAAATATCAGACAGTTTCTTTTGTAAAAACAGACATAACTCATGTGGCCCCTTAAATACAAGATTATCTAAACTATATGTTCTTTATAATAAACCATATTGGACAACTCATAAAAAACCGGCACTTTTAACTAGTTTTGATAGATATAATAACTTGAACTTAGAGGTACACAACATTATACCTTTTTTCAAATTTCCATTAGAAATAAGCATGACAACAATACATACAGAAATAAATTTGTTCAAGAAGAATGACAGTAAGGAAATAACTTATCAAAAATATATGGAATATATAACAAAAGATGATATAAACTGGAGTATATGGTTTACCGATGGTTCATTCGAAAAAAACTCTAAAACTGGAGGAATTGGCATTTTCAATTATAATACAGATCAACAGTACAAATACAAACTTAACAACATCACAAATTCTTATAATACAGAAATAACAGCAATTATGAAATTACTAGAAATAATACAAAAAACTGACAATAAAAATATATTAATCTTCACAGATTCTCGTAGTGTTTGTGTATCTTTAAATAACAATAAATTCAAAAACAATAATAATAACAAAATATGTTCAATTAAAGAATATCTTTTAAAAATGGAAAAAAATGATATCAATGTTAAACTTATTTGGATTCCTGGACATGTAGGCATAAAAGGAAACGAAATGGCTGACAAACTGGCCAAAGAAGCTTGTGTAGATGGGGAAATAATCGAAATAAATTGGTCAATAAATGATTCCAAAAAAATAATTAAAGAAAATTGTATGGCAGAATGGCAGAATATATATAATGAGAAAAGTCAAAGTACTGGAAAAAATTTTTTTGCAGCGAATCAAAAAATTCCAACAACCACATGGTTTAATAAAAATCATTCACGGAGATATATTTCAACAAATTGTCGAATGAAATCTGGGCATTCTAGATGTCCAGCTCATCTATACAAAATAAATATAAAAGACACACCAAATTGTAGATGTGGAGAAGAAGGGTCTTTGGACCATATAATTCTAGGGTGTCATCTTTTAACATCAAAAATTGATAGACTTTTAAATGATTTATGTAATGTAACACAGTTCCCAGTCAATATGTCCTGTTTAATGACAAGTGAAGCAACGGCGGAAATATTAACAAACTTTGTGATAGAAAATAATATAGAAGTGTAATTTAAGTTAAAATATTTTATTTAGTATGTATTTAATTTTAAGTTTAATTTTTTAAAAGAATCATTTTGTTTTGTATTTATTAGAACAATTATAATTTATATGTAAATTTTTATATAATTTTACAAATAAAAGCAATGGCAAGAAGGCTGAATAAGCCAAAGCCTAAATAAATAAAAAAAAAAAAAAAAAAAAATAGATTGTTAAGTTATAAAAAATAAGCATATTTTCGATAACGTTTTTTGACGATACATTTAATATAAAATTATTTCTATAATTACTACATGATAAAATGACATTTGAAGAATACTTTGTAAAATTTTCATAAATAAATATCAAGAAATGAGGCATTGACAGCGAATCTCCGCTGACGTCACAAAAAAAAGTAACATTGCGGTGCCACTCATAACTTATCACTGGATTTTCTGAAATCGAAAAACCAAAATGATTTCATTAGTTGATAAGTTTCTGCAGGTAACCCTGTCAAGATTATCTTTTTTTATTAATTTCTTAATTTTTTACAGCACTTAGAAGTTAAAATACTAATTTTTCATGAAAAAAATCAGAAACTTTGTTATTTTAAAATACGTTAAAATTAAAAAATAAAAAGAAACTCAACAGAGTTACCTCGGCATTTATGTAAAAAAAGAGTGTGTAAAATTTCAAAAGAATCGGTCCAGTAGATTTTGAACTAGAGAGGTAGAAAGGTATGTGTGTGAAACCGCATTTAAAAGTTTCAAAGTAACACGAAAGCAAACTTAAAACTCTATATCTCCTACAGTTTTACTCCAATCGACTTCAAATTTTCACACAATAAACTTAATATGTTGTACAATAATATACCTCCTCCTTAACGTTCTTTTCACTCTCATGAGACTAGCTATCTTTATTTCTAAACACGGGTATAAAAATAATTAATTTTTTATAAAAACACTTTTATTATTTCACCCGAAAAAGAAAACACTAACCTAAATATATTAGCTTGTAACTTAATTTCCTAAAGTTTGGCCTTGTATTCCTACGTTATGTTCTCCCAGCTCTACCTGAATTCATAAATCTCTAAACCACACGTCAAGTAAGAGCAAGACAGCATCAACAAAGAGATACCTATCTACTACCCCTACATATAAAGGTAAAGGCAACCATAGTAACATCTTGCCTACTTACAATGTTACTCTAGATGATATTCTCATATTGTAAGGCGCACCTTATGTGTTACTCTTGTTGCCACTGTCTTAGGTGTAGCACACCAAACGGTATTTTAAATTAAACCGTCAATCTAAGTTAACACCTTCTTTAGTCTGACGAGTCATCGTCGAGACACATGTCAGCTGGGACAGCAGGGAGGGGGGTAACATAGTAGTTAAAACCATACTCCTACCCTAAACCACCCTCCTACCACCACCATCTAAATGGGGGTTAAAGTTTGTTTGAATGACAAAACACTGTAGTGTTAGAGCTTAAAATTGTTCCGCTTGTATATGACTGGAGCTTGAGTAAAGCTCGGAGCTTTAAGCTCTACTACATGGTACATGGTACGATATATGTTAAAGCTTTTGAAACTTTTCGAGGTGGAAATATTAAAAATATAAAACAGTTAATTATAGAATATAATGTTAATTAAAAATTATTTTTGTTTAGGTGTTGAGAAATATAAGGTGTGTTTCACATAAAGAAACTTTTTTATGTGATACATGAAAACCAGAAAGACTTCATTTTATTTAATTAAGAAATGCTAAAAATATTTACTGAAAACTAGATATTTTGTAAATTGTCTATAGGAAAAATGATCACATTGCAAGAGACTCTTGTATAAAGCGCGATATTGAAAATTGTCTGCAAAAATTGGTCAAATTTGTTGGGTTGGTAACAGACTCAACGGGCATGCTTGTTTGTTTTATTTTAGTTGAATGTTTTTACCATTAAGCACTATATTCTTCCGCCCTAAATCATTAAATTACATATCATTGTGATTAATTACATTTCAATTGTGTTCCTTATTCTTCTACTCATTCTCTCTAATTCCAAAAAAAAATCAACACAAAATAAATAAACTTAAACCTCTACTGTTTCGCTCCTCCTGCTACTTCTTTCTCCTGTTTCTATTCTGCCATTCCTTCTCTGTATCTTGGCCATCCTCTCCACCTCTTCTCTGCGTTGCCTCTCTTCAATAACTGCATTTCGGCGCATTGTTTAAATATAACGCAAAATTTAAAGATGATGATGACAGAAAAAATTACTTTATATGATTCGAAAAGAGATATTTTATTGGATTTTATTTTATTATATAATTATGTTAAATAAGCTTAATAAAATTAATTTTAATTCATATTTAACTGCCATTTATACACTTTTCCTCCTACCATAACCTAACTTAATAAATAAACAATGTTCATTATCATTTAGAATATATTTCTTTTATGAAAAATGTATTTTGTTTGTAGATATAGTTTTTGCTACAGAGCTATTTAATCAAGTATTGTAATCCTTATTTTTTCAACGCTCAAAACCACTTGAGTGTATGTTTGCAACGCTCGCAAGCAAGTGAAACACACCCAATGTGCTACATCATTTCTATCTGAAGCTACAGTCATTACATTCTAAACCACCCTGTACTTTTACACATTTCAACTTACTGGTTATGCCAACAATACGGTTCGATACATTATAAGTATAATGTATGCATTGAACAATATAATTTACCATGGATAACCGTAACAATAGAAATTCAACAATAAATGTAAATTTCTTGAACATATTTTATATGTAAAATAAAATACAATACAATAGAAGTACATTGTAATCGATATTTCTTGTGTATTCATTCTTTGTAAAAATTATAACAAGCATTGAACATCTCGGTGCAACGTGGACTGAGGTGGGATGGGGCTGGGTGGGGTAAATGTCTGTGAAATTGTTAGCAAACTACAGAACTCAAACCAACACACGTATATTGGTGCCTTTACTGGCAACGTTATATTCAGATAGTAATAAATACTAGAGCTGTGCACTTGCTGTAGAACAAATGGGATATTTAGTACTTTCAATAGTGAATATTAACTTTAAATAAGTGACTACTTAAGCCAGCGCTTAACGGTGCTACATGTGCTACGTATGTCCAACGTTCATGTTGGAAGAAGTTCGGACTGTTGTCACCACACACTTGATCCACATGTCATGCACTGCTGCACGAATCGTCCAACAATGGAAGGTTTTATATTTGAAAGTTTATTTATTTACTTGAAAGTTTTTGTTAAACAGTGTCAGTGTCAATAATATCAACAAATTTGTTGTTTTAAACTAAATTACAAAAAAAAATAATGAGCGAGAAAAATATTGTGAAGTTATTAAAGGGAGGCAGTGAAGGGAAGATAGCGTAAATAGAGAAAAGGAACAAGGAAAGAGAAGTAACGCCAGAGCAAAAGTGGTTTTAATCTGAAGTGACAAAGAGACAAAGAAGACTAGAGGTGAGGAAACGATGAGAATGAAGGAGAACTAAGGAAAATGAAGGAAGAGGGTCAAGAGAAGAAGAAGCGGAAAAGTACTTTTTGAAATAGAAAGTGACAGTAAAGTAACCGCTCCTAGAGCAACTGCCCTTGATGAAGCCAGCGCTAAGAAACTCTGGGAAGTGTCGTTAAAACTCGTAGGAATAGAACAGTATCCGTATCCGCTAAAAAGTGAAAAGAAGATTGTGTGGAGATAGAGAGAAGGAAGGGCGCAGAGTACAAATAGGAGTAGCAGGAAGAGATAAGCAGTAGGTGTTTCAATTTATCTGTTATGTTTGTATGTTTCTGGAAGAAATGAGAATGGATAGATAGTATGTAATTAAGCACAATGATATGTAATTTATTGATTTAAGGCGGAAGAATGTAGTGCCTAATGGCAAAACCATTACAATAAATAATAATAAAGAAACTAAATTACAAAAGTAGCGTCACTAAAACTACTATAACTCATAAACTAATTGTCCAAATGTCATGAAATTTTGACACATATCGTTTGAAGGTTGGTACTATCTAAAAATGATATAGATTTGTCAACAGTGGTGTCATCTCTACGTCATCCTACGAACTTATTGAGCCATGTGATACAATCAAGAAAGGAAACACATAGAGCGAGGTGACAGTATGGCACGTGCTCCATCATGAACTGTTATCGCTACTAGATACAATTACAAGCATCAGCTGTTGAGTTTAAAAGAATATAACGAGCTAACTTCAATACTTTTGTATTATGAAGAAATAAAAACAAAACTCTACTAACTGTAGTGCGAAAATGTACTTAGAAATATATATATGTAGTGAAAACCAGATGCTGCCGAGAAGTATTGCGGGTAGTGAGGAGAGGGGGACGAGAATAACACCCCAGTTACTCTAGTTATAGAGAAGGGATGATATTTGAAGCCGGCAGCGCTTGTAACTTGACTGTCAAGTTTCGATGGAATAGCAATATTGAAACTATCAAATATTAACTGGTGACAGTGTTGGAATCAAAATTCTGATCGCACTTGTAGTGTTATCACATGTGATATAATATGTTGAATACGTCAGAAAAGGCAGGGGCATACTATTTTTGTTGTAAACCACTGTCTTCACTGATGCTACATTCCTTACACCATCAACTTTTCGATTGAAGATATCGAAATATTCTAGCGAAATATAGATGGCGATACTATACAGCTGGTTAAATATTATCAAAAATAACATGTTTTTTATGTTTAAATCGTTTTATGTAAGTAACTATAAACGCGAATCAAAATCTAAAGCTTCAATTAGTTAGATGAATAACGTATCTACATTTTAAGCTTTCTTTAACTGACTTTTAACGAGTTGGAACCGCAAACTGGTAACATTTCTTAGGTTTTGTCATCAATAAAGGTTAGAAATGTTACCAGTCATATAAAAACTGGAATTTAACTAGAAAATATAGCAATATTCATTTTCAAAAGTTATTTTTGTTTAAAATATAGATACGTTATTCATCTAACTAATTGCAGCTTTAGATTTTGGTTCGCGTTTATAGTTACTTACATAAAACGATTTAAACATAAAAAAACATGGGTTTTTGGATAATATTTAACCTGCTGAATAGTATGGCCATCTATATTTCGCTAGAAAAAATTATTTCACCTTAAATTATTTAATTACAACGCCTACAATAGTGGCAACCAAAATAACACATTCAGTATAAAATTTAGAGGAAAAGCGATTGTGAATTCTTGTGGATTTTATAAAGGAACATTTTGTGAATAATCTATGCAACTATGTGTGAAAACGCACAGTGGAGAATACGAACAAATAGAGAAATAAATAAGAGCTATCGAGAAAGCGGCGTTATGACGAAAATTTATAGGAAAAGACTACAATGATTCCAGGAAGGATTGATAAAGAAAAACCAGCGGTACAAGAGTACGAGGAAAATAAATGAATGAAGAAAATATAAGAAAATTTATGTTACATAGATATAAACATACTCAAAACTCCCTTCAAAACTAGAATACCACCAAAATAACACAAAATTTTCATAAAATGCTTAATATATTTTTTAATTAATGCATTTCTATTTTTTACGTGTCTATTAAAGTGAGTTTTGCATTTAAATAAGTGTGTTAGCAGCAAGGGTGTTGTGGGAGGGGTTGTTTTACACTCCCGGGGTCGATTAGAATTAATGACATCATTAATTTTTATCACCACCAAGTCTAAAAGGTAACGAACTCTCCATAGTACACTTGATGTAAGATTATTCCAGAATAAATCAACTTGGAAAAGGAAATATATCACTTAATGAGACTAGTCGTGATGGCTGGAAGGGGCGGGAGGGGTGGTAGGGGCGGTAGGTAGAGAGTGAAGGGCATCCAATACTCCAGAAGGCCGGAACATCCGAGAAGCGAGATGTATGGCCACGGTACTCCACTACTGGGTAAATATTATTATATACTTCTATCGCTTAATGTGTTAATTTTCCTTCTTTGCTATTAGTTTATACGGTATACGAAGATATTTGCACTGGCTGTTCGCCCCGTTGCAACGCAACGAGTGTCAGTTACAAGCTGGTATATAAAGAGATGCTTCCGTAGAGTTTTGAACATTTTTTGAAATAGTTAATATTTCGAAAGTGTGTAACTTTTTAATGAAGTTACTAAAGTTTACCCCCGTCGCAAGCGACGACTTTCTTCTGTGTGTGAATTGAATTTCATTTCAAATTTCAATTCCATTTTTAAATCGAAATATTTAACACGTTCTATATTAAATTTACATTTAAAAACAAATAATTTCGGAATAATTTAATGCAGTTATGTTCCTTATGCAATAAAACAAAAATCTGCTTCATTACATTTTAAATATCTACGCGATTTTGACTTTTATGCGACCTTTTTTAAATTCATGGATTTTTATTTTCGAAAAAATGTTTTTGGATTTCTTGAAATTTCTTGATGCAGTTATGTTCGTTAGGCTTTAAAGTAAATAACTGCTTCATTACAATTTGAATATCTCCGCGATTCTGACTTTTATGCGACCTTTTTTAAATTCATGGACTTTTTTTTCTAAAAATATTTTTTTGGATTTCTTGAATTTTTTTGATGCAGTTATGTTCGTTAGGCTTTAAAGTAAATAACTGCTTCATTACAATTTAAATATCCACGCGATTCTGGCTTTTATGCGACCTTTTTTAAATTCATGGACTTTTTTTTCTAAAAATATTTTTTTGGATTTCTTGAATTTTTTTGATGCAGTTATGTTCGTTAGGCTTTAAAGTAAATAACTGCTTCATTACATTTTAAATATCTACGCGATTCTGGCTTTTATGCGACCTTTTTTAAATTCATGGACTTTTTTTTCTAAAAATATTTTTTTGGATTTCTTGAATTTTTTTGATGCAGTTATGTTCGTTAGGCTTTAAAGTAAATAACTGCTTCATTACATTTTAAATATCCACGCGATTCTGGCTTTTATGCGACCTTTTTTAAATTCATGGACTTTTTTTTCTAAAAATATTTTTTTGGATTTCTTGAATTTTTTTGATGCAGTTATGTTCGTTAGGCTTTAAAGTAAATAACTGCTTCATTACATTTTAAATATCTACGCGATTCTGGCTTTTATGCGACCTTTTTTAAATTCATGGACTTTTTTTTCTAAAAATATTTTTTTGGATTTCTTGAATTTTTTTGATGCAGTTATGTTCGTTAGGCTTTAAAGTAAATAACTGCTTCATTACATTTTAAATATCCCCGCGATTCTGGCTTTTATGCGACCTTTTTTAAATTCATGGACTTTTTTTTCTAAAAATATTTTTTTGGATTTCTTGAATTTTTTTGATGCAGTTATGTTCGTTAGGCTTTACCTTAAAGAACTGCTTCATTACATTTTAAATATCTACGCGATTCTGGCTTTTATGCGACCTTTTTTAAATTCATGGACTTTTTTTTCTAAAAATATTTTTTTGGATTTCTTGAATTTTTTTGATGCAGTTATATTCGTTAGGCTTTAAAGTAAATAACTGCTTCATTACATTTTAAATATCTACGCGATTCTGGCTTTTATGCGACCTTTTTTAAATTCATGGACTTTTTTTTCTAAAAATATTCTTTTGGATTTCTTGAATTTTTTTGATGCAGTTATGTTTGTTAGGCTTTACCTTAAAGAACTGCTTCATTACATTTTAAATATCCACGCGATTCTGGCTTTTATGCGACCTTTTCTAAATTCATGGACTTTTTTTTCTAAAAAATTTTTTTTGGATTTCTTGAATTTTTTTAATGCAGTTATGTTCGTTAGGCTTTAAAGTAAATAACTGCTTCATTACAATTTGAATATCTCCGCGATTCTGACTTTTATACGACCTTTTTTAAATTCATGGACTTTTTTTTCTAAAAATATTTCTTTGGATTTCTTGAATTTTTTTGATGCAGTTATGTTCGTTAGGCTTTACCTCAAAGAACTGCTTCATTACATTTTAAATATCCACGCGATTCTGGCTTTTATGCGACCTTTTTTAAATTCATGGACTTTTTTTTTCTAAAAATTTTTTTTGGATTTCTTGAAATTTTTTTATGCAGTTATGTTCCTTATGCTCTAAAATAAAAAACTGCATCATTAGATTTTAAATATCTACGCACAAACTCAAAAAATTGCATTGCTTTTAAAATCATAAAAGTGAACCTTTTCATCATTTTTAACAAGATTATAGTCTTCTTTCATGGAGATGTAATATATTGATATATCATAAACTAAAATACTTATTTAAAAATGAATTATAAATTTGAAATCAACATTCAAAATTAAGTTAAAATCCGTTATAAAATACATATATATTTTCTTAAATTTTTATGAAAAGTAAGAAGGCTCTTGTTACTTTTCATAATTATTGAAGGAAAGGAATTCTTACTTTTATAATTCTTTTTCAAGTAATTTTGAATGCTGATTTCAAATTTGTAATTAATTTTTAGATAGGTCTTTTGGTTTATGAGATATTAGCATATTAAAGTGGAACCGTAAAAAGGTCCATGAATTTAAAAAAGGTCGCATAGAAGCCGGAATCGCGTGGATATTTAAAATGTAATGAAGCAGTTATTTACTTTAAAGCCTAACGAACATAACTGCATCAAAAAAATTCAAGAAATCAAAAGAAATTTTTTAGAAAAAAAAGTCCATGACTTTAAAAAAGGTCGCATAAAAGCCAGAATCGCGTAGATATTTAAAATGTAATGAAGCAGTTATTTACTTTAAAGCCTAACGAACATAACTGCATCAAAAAAATTCAAGAAATCAAAAGAAATTTTTTAGAAAAAAAAGTCCATGACTTTAAAAAAGGTCGCATAAAAGCCAGAATCGCGTAGATATTTAAAATGTAATGAAGCAGTTATTTACTTTAAAGCCTAACGAACATAACTGCATCAAAAAAATTCAGGAAATCCAAAAAAAATTTTCTAGAAAAAAAAAGTCCATGACTTTAAAAAAGGTCGCATAAAAGCCAGAATCGCGTAGATATTTAAAATGTAATGAAGCAGTTATTTACTTTAAAGCCTAACGAACATAACTGCATCAAAAAAATTCAAGAAATCAAAAGAAATTTTTTAGAAAAAAAAGTCCATGACTTTAAAAAAGGTCGCATAAAAGCCAGAATCGCGTAGATATTTAAAATGTAATGAAGCAGTTATTTACTTTAAAGCCTAACGAACATAACTGCATCAAAAAAATTCAGGAAATCCAAAAAAAATTTTTTAGAAAAAAAAAGTCCATGACTTTAAAAAAGGTCGCATAAAAGCCAGAATCGCGTAGATATTTAAAATGTAATGAAGCAGTTATTTACTTTAAAGCCTAACGAACATAACTGCATCAAAAAAATTCAAGAAATCAAAAGAAATTTTTTAGAAAAAAAAGTCCATGACTTTAAAAAAGGTCGCATAAAAGCCAGAATCGCGTAGATATTTAAAATGTAATGAAGCAGTTATTTACTTTAAAGCCTAACGAACATAACTGCATCAAAAAAATTCAGGAAATCCAAAAAAAATTTTTTAGAAAAAAAAAGTCCATGACTTTAAAAAAGGTCGCATAAAAGCCAGAATCGCGTAGATATTTAAAATGTAATGAAGCAGTTATTTACTTTAAAGCCTAACGAACATAACTGCATCAAAAAAATTCAAGAAATCAAAAGAAATTTTTTAGAAAAAAAAGTCCATGACTTTAAAAAAGGTCGCATAAAAGCCAGAATCGCGTAGATATTTAAAATGTAATGAAGCAGTTATTTACTTTAAAGCCTAACGAACATAACTGCATCAAAAATTTTCAGGAAATCCAAAAAAAATTTTTTAGAAAAAAAAAGTCCATGACTTTAAAAAAGGTCGCATAAAAGCCAGAATCGCGTAGATATTTAAAATGTAATGAAGCAGTTATTTACTTTAAAGCCTAACGAACATAACTGCATCAAAAAAATTCAAGAAATCAAAAGAAATTTTTTAGAAAAAAAAGTCCATGACTTTAAAAAAGGTCGCATAAAAGCCAGAATCGCGTAGATATTTAAAATGTAATGAAGCAGTTATTTACTTTAAAGCCTAACGAACATAACTGCATCAAAAAAATTCAGGAAATCCAAAAAAAAATTTTTAGAAAAAAAAAGTCCATGACTTTAAAAAAGGTCGCATAAAAGCCAGAATCGCGTAGATATTTAAAATGTAATGAAGCAGTTATTTACTTTAAAGCCTAACGAACATAACTGCATCAAAAAAATTCAAGAAATCAAAAGAAATTTTTTAGAAAAAAAAGTCCATGACTTTAAAAAAGGTCGCATAAAAGCCAGAATCGCGTAGATATTTAAAATGTAATGAAGCAGTTATTTACTTTAAAGCCTAACGAACATAACTGCATCAAAAAAATTCAGGAAATCCAAAAAAAATTTTTTAGAAAAAAAAAGTCCATGACTTTAAAAAAGGTCGCATAAAAGCCAGAATCGCGTAGATATTTAAAATGTAATGAAGCAGTTATTTACTTTAAAGCCTAACGAACATAACTGCATCAAAAAAATTCAAGAAATCAAAAGAAATTTTTTAGAAAAAAAAGTCCATGACTTTAAAAAAGGTCGCATAAAAGCCAGAATCGCGTAGATATTTAAAATGTAATGAAGCAGTTATTTACTTTAAAGCCTAACGAACATAACTGCATCAAAAAAATTCAGGAAATCCAAAAAAAATTTTTTAGAAAAAAAAAGTCCATGACTTTAAAAAAGGTCGCATAAAAGCCAGAATCGCGTAGATATTTAAAATGTAATGAAGCAGTTATTTACTTTAAAGCCTAACGAACATAACTGCATCAAAAAAATTTAAGAAATCAAAAGAAATTTTTTAGAAAAAAAAGTCCATGACTTTAAAAAAGGTCGCATAAAAGCCAGAATCGCGTAGATATTTAAAATGTAATGAAGCAGTTATTTACTTTAAAGCCTAACAAACATAACTGCATCAAAAAAATTCAGGAAATCCAAAAAAAATTTTTTAGAAAAAAAAGTCCATGAATTTAAAAAAGGTCGCATAAAAGCCAGAATCGCGTAGATATTTAAAATGTAATGAAGCAGTTATTTACTTTAAAGCCTAACGAACATAACTGCATCAAAAAAATTCAAGAAATCAAAAGAAATTTTTTAGAAAAAAAAGTCCATGACTTTAAAAAAGGTCGCATAAAAGCCAGAATCGCGTAGATATTTAAAATGTAATGAAGCAGTTATTTACTTTAAAGCCTAACGAACATAACTGCATCAAAAAAATTCAGGAAATCCAAAAAAAATTTTTTAGAAAAAAAAAGTCCATGACTTTAAAAAAGGTCGCATAAAAGCCAGAATCGCGTAGATATTTAAAATGTAATGAAGCAGTTATTTACTTTAAAGCCTAACGAACATAACTGCATCAAAAAAATTCAAGAAATCAAAAGAAATTTTTTAGAAAAAAAAGTCCATGACTTTAAAAAAGGTCGCATAAAAGCCAGAATCGCGTAGATATTTAAAATGTAATGAAGCAGTTATTTACTTTAAAGCCTAACGAACATAACTGCATCAAAAAAATTCAGGAAATCCAAAAAAAATTTTTTAGAAAAAAAAAGTCCATGACTTTAAAAAAGGTCGCATAAAAGCCAGAA
The DNA here is from genome assembly GCA_963678705.1 of Panorpa germanica. Lineage (NCBI taxonomy): Eukaryota > Metazoa > Arthropoda > Insecta > Mecoptera > Panorpidae > Panorpa > Panorpa germanica. Next base: position 5,960,409 of record OY783219.1, read on the forward strand.
TCGCGTAGATATTTAAAATGTAATGAAGCAGTTATTTACTTTAAAGCCTAACGAACATAACTGCATCAAAAAAATTCAAGAAATCAAAAGAAATTTTTTAGAAAAAAAAGTCCATGACTTTAAAAAAGGTCGCATAAAAGCCAGAATCGCGTAGATATTTAAAATGTAATGAAGCAGTTATTTACTTTAAAGCCTAACAAACATAACTGCATCAAAAAAATTCAGGAAATCCAAAAAAAATTTTTTAGAAAAAAAAGTCCATGAATTTAAAAAAGGTCGCATAAAAGCCAGAATCGCGTAGATATTTAAAATGTAATGAAGCAGTTATTTACTTTAAAGCCTAACGAACATAACTGCATCAAAAAAATTCAAGAAATCAAAAGAAATTTTTTAGAAAAAAAAGTCCATGACTTTAAAAAAGGTCGCATAAAAGCCAGAATCGCGTAGATATTTAAAATGTAATGGAGCAGTTATTTACTTTAAAGCCTAACGAACATAACTGCATCAAAAAAATTCAAGAAATCCAAAAAAAATTTTTTAGAAAAAAAAGTCCATGAATTTAAAAAAGGTCGCATAAAAGCCAGAATCGCGTAGATATTTAAAATGTAATGAAGCAGTTATTTACTGTAAAGCCTAACGAACATAACTGCATCAAAAAAATTCAAGAAATCCAAAAAAAAATTTTTAGAAAAAAAAGTCCATGAATTTAAAAAAGGTCGCATAAAAGCCAGAATCGCGTAGATATTTAAAATGTAATGAAGCAGTTATTTACTTTAAAGCCTAACGAACATAACTGCATCAAAAAATTTACAGAAATCCAAAAAAAAAATTTAGAAAAAAAAGTCCATGAATTTAAAAAAGGTCGCATAAAAGTCAGAATCGCGTAGATATTTAAAATGTAATGATGCAGTTCTTTAAGATAAAGCCTAACGAACATAACTAAATCAAAAAATTTCAAGAAATCCAAAGAAAATTTTTAGATAAAAGAGTCCATGAATTTAAAAAAGGTCGCATAAAAGTCAGAATCTCGTGGATATTTAAAATGTAATAAAGCAGTTTTTTATTTTAGAGCGTAAGGAACATAACTGCATCAAAATATTTCAAAGAATGCAAAAGAAAATTAGAAAAAAATGTCCATGAATTTAATAAAACTTAGACATCATTGCGCCTGACAGAGCGGCAACATTACTTACGAGCAAAATTTACAATACAAGAAAATCATGTATTTTGCTATTATTTTCTGATAATATTTACAAACTAAATGTAAAAATTAATTGTGGCCTCGCAAATATCTGCCGTTCAGGGACTCGCAATAGCTAAGTCCGCCTCTGCATACAACTGTTAGTCTAGCTGAAGAGATGTATGCAAATTAGATTTATCTCACGCGGGAAGCTGCTCTCTTCCATCGCAGCTCTCTAGCTGGTATCACCTTCCCTTTATGTAATTATATTTACGTAAATTGAATTTGGCGCGTAAAATATGTTCTCGTTCTAGTACTACTATGGATATACTTTTGACTATCTCAAAATAAAATAAAATTTAATTTTAATGTATGATACTTATACCAAAATTTTATTTCATCATCTAGATATTACCATAGGTGCTACAGTGGTGAGAAACCTTTACTTTATATGTGAAATGGTTACTTATTTTAATCGATCGTCCAGTTTATTAGTGAGACAACTACAACTAAACCTGTCGAATATCACTGGAATGCAAACAACTCCAAGATTTCTATCCTCGTTATATGAAAACACAATATTTGTAATCGATACGTGTGAAAAAAAGGTCTAATAAGTGCTACTGACTCACTTTATTTATTATTTTGTTCTATGATATGAAAATTGCAAATGTTAACTTTATAAAGAAATGTTAACTAGTTTCCCAACCCTGACTTAGTTCATGTGCTATCACAATATCGTGAAATCTTTGTCAGGAGATTCATTGATTCCCTTCAAGACGCTAAGGAAACCCAAGACTTTCGTTCCCTGCTCAACTGCTCAACTGCTCAAGGCCTAAATGCAAATTAGTTTCATGTTCCCATTCTATCTCAGTATTGGTCTTTATAGATATTTTCCTAAGTTGAAAACTAAAGTACATTTGTGTGTATATTCCATAATGGAAACTAAAGTACAAGATTTTACCGTTCCCAAGAAAATTATTAAGAACAATAAAATACTGATTGCCTTAAACGAAAATCCACCTAAAAGCAATTCAAATAGTGTTGTCTTAGCCGATGTCATAATAAACATAAGAAAAGTTCTACGGAAAGCGAAATGAAGGAAAGCGAAGAAAATGTACTACGATAAAATTGATAAAATTGAGATGTTGCAAGGAAAGTAATACTGATGAATAATACTATAGTGGGTTCAGACTATAGTTGCTTCAAAATTATTTTCATCGCTTTGCGCAAAGTGGTATTTTAAGTAGCACTTTAACTAGCTTTAACTAGTATTAAGCAAGCGTATCGTCAAAACGATAAAAAAGAAGCATATTTTCGATAATGTTTTTTGATGACACAGTTAATATATAATTATTTCTATAATTACTACATGATAAAAAGACATTTAAAGAATACCTTGTAAAATTTTCATAAATAAATATCAAGAAATGAGGAATTGACAGCGAATCTCCGCTGAAGTCACAAAAAAAAGTAACATTGTGGTGCCGCTCATAACTCATCGCTGGATTTTCTGAAATCGAAAAACTAAAATGATTTCATTAGTTAATAAGTTTCTGCAGATAACGCAGTCGAGTTTTTCTTTTTCAATTGATTTTTCAATTTTTTACAGCACTCATAAGTCAAAATACCGATTTTTCATGAAAGAAATCAGAAACTTTGTTATTTTAAAATACGTTAAAAGTAAAAAATAAAAAAAAACTCGACAGCATTACCTTGGCATTTATGTAAAGAAAGAGTGTGCAAAATTTCAAAAGAATCGGTTCAGTAGATTTTGACCGACTCTGAAAGAGCTATGTGTGAGAAACCGCATTTTAAAGTTTCAAAGTAACACAAAAGCAGACTTAAAACTCTATATCTCCGACAGTTTTACTCCAATTGACTTCAAATTTTTACACAATAAACTTAATATGTTGTACAATATTATAAATTAATTTAAAAAATATTTGAAACCTTACCCCTCCCTTAAATACGTTTGCAGTGTGCGTTAGACCTAAAGCTTGTGTAATGGATGGAATACAAATAAAATAGAAGAAATGGAGAACTTGCGAAGGTGTTTCTGAATAGTATCCTTGTTTATTTTGAAGCACCTTGTTTCATTTACAATCTCTTTAAAGAAACAGGGTGTTCCACAGTAATTAATAACACTTAAAGCAAAATGGTATGACTAATTACAAGATATATCACAAAACGACATCGAATCCCAGCTAGGACTAAGATAACCTCTTCATAATTTCCCGGAAAAGCTATTCCACTAACATATTATAATTTCCCTGAAACAAAACAACGCAAAACAGAAAATAATTAGTGTTATCAATCAGTCGAAACTGGCAGTTAAGTATATATCATACAAGAAAGAGACAGAATTGGAAACTATATATAATTGTTAATGCCTTAGAAAGAGATAGCATATGAAGCATGAATCTGCCTGTAGATTTTATGTATTAATTGAGCTTTCTAAATTATAACGAAAAACTCTTGTAATAATTCCCTACGGGAGTATTCCTGTTCTGGAACAAATTAATGTGTATGTTTTCACGTATACGATAATTTGCTTTTCATACTAGGGTTATCTAGGGTTCAAAAGTGGACCATTAATTTTAAGGGAAAACAACAAAAAACATTTTAATCCATTCTACTTTAACGCGGTACAAATGTTTTCACATTCATTGTTTAACATTTGTTGATATTTATCACTGGGATACATTATTTACAAAGCTAATTTTTGAGCTGAGTTTTTCCTGTGAAAAATTCGCTAAGTCTCTATCTTTTAACCGTTGCAGAGCGTCCTATAGATTATTTATTCATTTAGAGTGTTTTCTTTTTATAGAGTGTTGCAGTTTTTCGTGCAAGTTAACTTGAAATTACACCCTACATATGTTTTATATTACATTCTTTTAATACTCACTTGTAAATTGCATTCAACACTTAATTAAAATATAAAAAACCAGAGTTGTGTTATGTTAAGGAAATAACTGGAACGAAAATCTCAAACCTAACCTAAAAATCATAAATTATACCCTTAAAATGTACTGTCAGAGTCACACGTTAACTGGGTTAAGGTTTGAATGTTCAACATATTAAGTTTATTGTGTGAAAATTTGAAGTTAATCGGAGTAAAACTGTTGCAGATATAGACTTTTAAGTCTTTACTTATCTGGTCTGCATTCGTCTTACTTTGAAACTTTTAAATGCGGTTTCTAGCCCCTCTCTAGCTCAAAATCTATTGGACCGATTCTTTTTAAATTTTGCACACTCTTTCTTTACATAAATGCCGAGGCAACGCTGTTGAGTTTTTAACGTATTTTAAAATAACAAAGTTTCTGATCTTTTTCAAGAAAAATCGGTATTTTGACTTTTAAGTGTTGTAAAAAATTGAAAACTCAATAATAAAAAAAAGCTTGACAAGGTTACCTGCATAAAATTAAGCAAATTACCTGCAGTGCAACTTTTTTTTGTAACGTCTGCGGAGATTCGCTGTCAATGCCTCATTTTTTGATATTTATTTATGAAAATTTCACTTCAACTGTTATTTTATCATGTAGTAATTATAGAAATAATTATATATTAACTGTGTCGTCAAAAAACTAAATATGCTAAATATGCAGTAATAGTCATTTTCTATTGTAGATTTTTGACATTACCGTAAATCAGATTTAAGATACAAAAGTCTAAAAGGAGACAAAAGCATAAAGTGCAAAAGATACGAAACAAAACCATATTAAAATAATATTGTAATAATTAATAATAATAACAAATAGTATTAGTGTATTAATTAAGTTAAACACCAAATATATAAACTTAATAAAATACATTTATTAAATAAATATTTTATTTCTAAAGCCAAGACTTAAATATTAAGAATAGCAAATTAAACTTGCAAATATAAATTTATTTTTTAGACTTTTGGAAAAATAATGTGTTTCATTAAAGACCCTTTTTATAAAGCACTAAGATTACACGCTAAGAATTCGAAGTCAAAATAACTACAACTTTTCCTGAAAGAATTAAGTAGACACAAAAATATTTTATTTATAAGTGTTGCATATATTGGAAATTTATGACTTTAAATTTTATAACATAATTTTTATACAATTTCATATATAAGGCACTAAATTCCTATTTTCTTAATTTTAATTAATCTTCTAGGTCCATTGTTGAAGCTGCTTTAGATCCTAATGTAGAGTCCTTGGTGTACTGCGTTATCCTGAAAAATAAAAACCAAGTTGTAATATTTCTAAGTATGTGAAGTAGTTAGTTTTAAGGAATTTCACTTACCTTTGCATTGCCGTTGTGTTAGTCCCATTATTTTTGTATTTCTTAAAGTAGTTTGTACCATAATAGTTCCACCCAAGTTATAGTTCCTGCAGAGTCCAATTCTTGATATGTTAAACAACACAGCTACTAAAATCCTAATTATGAAATAGAAATTTATTTATGTTATAATAATAGAATGATGATGTTATAAAGATGTGTAGTTACCTGAATGTAGATTTGTAATATCCTGTTGTTTCTTATTCGTACGAGATTATTAGATGGTCCTAAACACCATTAGTACGGCGAATACCAGAAGTTTACACAACTGCAGGATGGCCGCTTCTGATTTACTTGCGTCTCCGCCTCCTCCTCCGTTTCCATTTTCACCTTCTGCGGAGGCCGGCGTGATTTGGCCATAACCGGCCTTGCAGTAGTAATGCTTTGTTCCACCACTTGCTGCATTTTTGAGTATAGTATTACCCTCCCCATCAGGCACTTCTACACTACACCTGCACCTGCAGGTGTTGTCTCCTCCTTTATAATCCTCGTCAACAAGTACTTCCACACTGAACTTATCCTTTAGATTAGGACAGCAGGGAGCACTGTAAGTTGGTCCCCCCCCACAGCCTTTATCTTTCAAATCATCTTCACCATATGGTTCTATATCAACTGTACATTTAACCCAAGTTACTCCTACAACGACCATACAAAGCAAAGCAGCTTCACGTTTAAATAGCATCTTCACAGTGCCTAATTATCTTCTATTTATCTAAAACAAAAGTTATTTCCATTTACATTTCCACACAAATTAAGAAAAACGAAATTCAAATCTCATTTACAAAATAATTATAAGTCACCTGAATTTATTTATTCCTAATAGATACCTAAAAAAAAAATATATAAAATAAAAAATTCAAAAATATTTACATTGTAAAATCTTTTTCAAAAATTTCAAGTAAAGAATCCAAAATTCAAAAAATAAATGAATATTTTGTTCCTACATTTGTTGTAGGTATATGGTTACAACAATGTAAATAAATTGACCAATCAGAAGTGTTTAAATTTGTTGATTGGTGGGTGACAATAATTGAAATAATTTTTTTTAAAAAACAATTGAAATAGTTGGAATAGTGTAAATAGTTTAAAAAACAGATGGCTTTAGTGTATCAAATTTAATTTTGATACTGAAAGTCTATTTTATCGGCTACAAATAGCGAAACCACTCCACCTGTTGGAATACAAATGAAGATAAAGTTGATGCGAACTATAATTGGCTTGTGCCTTCATTTTTTAGTGGTCGATTTATCAATTGTTGATTTAAATTGATGTTAATAAATATGTATTGGCGTGTCTATTTTATTAAATATCTAAATGTTGACGGAGATTTAGCCATTAAAAGTTTGAATTGTAGTTTTAGCGCTAGAAATAGTCGGCCATATTTGTATGACGCGAAATGCATTTTAACGTCAGTTATTTGTTGAGTAGATCAGTGCTGTGGTAATGTTTTGTTGCTGTTGGTAGTCAAATAATCAAGTCAAGTCAAAGACTAATAAGTTTTTATTTTATTTCACCATGTTACAGCAGACATAATATTGAAATTTGATTGTTTCTTGAAATAGCTGTACATAATATTTGATATTTTGATATATAAATACATATAGCAGAGATTTATGAGCCTTAAGGTTGGTAACCTTACACAAGGATTGTGATGTCACATGCAGTTGGAATGTTGTCCTCCGTTGAATCCCTTTAATAATTAAAGAGACAAAATGACTTTTTTAATGGTTAATATCTCTTAACATATAAGGAGTTATTAAAAAATAATTGAACATTTGAGGTTCTAGTAACCCACTTTATCAATATATAGCACACCTTTATAGGACACAAGCCCATTGAAGTGCAGTAGTAATAGAAATGTCACAAAAAGGGACACTTCACCAAATTGTTTACTGGATACTATTTTACACAGAATAATATTCAACTTTTGTTGAACGAATTGTAATCGGTCAAGAAAACTTGAATCGTGAGAATAAAGTTTTATTTAGAGACATACTTTGTTCAACAAAAATTGAATATTACGTGAATCTGTTTTTATACAAAAATTGTGAATTTTCTGGATTAATTTATTATGTCTTATGTCCAAAAACGACAAAACTAGTAAAACAAAAATATTCAGTGCAACACTTCTTTAAGTAGTGTCACCATTGCAATTTTTAGCCCAACTTTGTCAAAACCATCGTTGAAGTCAAGTGTCGTTAAAAAGTTCATCGTTGTATATAAATATTCATTTCACCCTACATAAAAGCGCTGGAAATTCGAGATGAAAATAGAGCATAAAAATCTACTATGAACTCAACGTAATCAAATAGGAACCATTGTGATCCTTTTAGCGAGGATATTTAACACAAAATAGCCCTTTTGTAACCTTTTGTTCGTGAACTTTTGCAATAATCTTATACTCGTATTTAATGAAACAAATGTATGTTTTTCAAATTTAATCTCATATCTACAATGGTCCCATTAAAGTTGAAGCATTGTTAAGCAGAACAGACATATAAGCACCATAATTCACACTACCGTACACTCCAAATGCAGAGGTAGCCAACGTTCTGTCAGCGAGCGATGAGCGCCCATTTTTTAGTGGTCGATTTCTCAATTGTTGATTGAAATTGATGTTAATAAATGTATATTAGCGTTTCTATTTGATTAAATATCTAAATGTTAACGGAGATATAGCAATTAAAAATTTGAATTGTAGTTTTAGCGCTAGAGATGTCAGCCATATTTATGACGTAACATGTCTGTACTATTAAGAGTAAGACAGTTATTTTTTATATGGATAAGAGTTCTGTGTTGAATATGCTATCTCTTTTACGCTCTGTTGTATAAAAGAGATAGTAATTTAGCGGACGTTATGCCACATGTCTTGGAATGTTTTACAACGTTGAATCCCATTAATAATTAAAGAGACAAAATGACTTTTTTAATTGTTAATATCTCCTAACATATAAGGAGTTATTAAAAATTCATCAAAACTATTTTTCAAAATAATATTTATTTCTTTATTTATTTTGGGTTTAGCTTTTCCAGCCTTCTCGCCCGAGTAAGTCAATTTCAAAATATGTTTCACATAACGCCTCATTCCCACTCACTGTTTTGATATTTAATTTACGATTTTATTTAATATCTTATTCTAGATTTCAGGTTTTCAGAATAGGCGTCACATTCGTGTTTTAATTTAAGTTTAGTTAATTTAGTTGGTACGCATGCGTCGTTAGTAATATAAATTTTGACAGTAAAAAGAATAAATTAGAATAAATAAAATTTCTGTCTTTAAAAACAATTAGTAAAAGAAATTGTTCTTGACAAACTGAAATGGAACTTCTTTTAAAAATAAATCCTATTGCATTTTGACAGATTGTCACATTTTGGAGGTTATAATATAATACAGTTTTCTTTTAATTTAGTATTTTTATTGTAGAAACATCGATGTTTGTAAGGTTCTAAAAGAACAAAGAAAGCGTAATTGTAAGTTTTAAATGGTGTAAGGAATGACTACGCATTTAAATTAAAATTCAAAATTGAAACAGTGAGTGGAAATGATACTAAATTAAAACTTATCTTATCTTAATAATTATACTATACATTAAATTAATAAAACAAAAAGAAACATTACACACAAATGAAATTTACTACACTTTTATCTCGGTTTAACTTATATTTCTATTTGTTGATCTATTATAAATTGCACAATATGTTTAGTCAATTCACTTGTCATATCTGAAGTCAAAAATAAAACATTCACTTGGAAGGTGTATTTACTAATAAAGAAAAGTTTTATACGCAATCCAAAACTTCTCATTTTGAAGCAAATTGCATAGTTCAAATCCATAAAGATAGCCAACATTTCCAAGCAACGTCTTCCGCAACCGAAAAGGTTGCAATCCCTGTCAAACTCTTCGAAACATAGCAACAGTAAAGATAGATTAATGTAAGTCTAACAAAAAAAACAGTAGCAGCGTTGTTGATGGTGTTAAGCGCAGGGGGCGTTGGGGGGACGGCAAGGCCGTAATGTTTAGACCATCAGGAGTAACGGCTGACATTTGTCAAGATTTAATCCATGAGTCGTGGTTTAATGGCAGAGACTCAGCAAGACTGGATTTTGTTTGTAGAATTAAATGAATATAATTAATATTTTTATTGTGGGTTATTTGTTTTCGTGTCGCAATTGAAATAAGAATGATGATGGAACTGCAAAGTTACACAGACCCTTCGCACACCGTAACCGTATTTAAGGGAGGGGGTAAGGTTTCAACTTGTAATATTGTACAACATATTAAGTTTATTGTGTAAAAATGTGAAGTCGATTGGAGTAAAATTATCGAAGATATAGAGTTTTAAGTCATCACCTCTCTGTTCTGCTTTCGTGTTACTTTGAAACTTTTAAATGTGGCTTCTCACACATAGCTCAAAATCTACTGGACCGATCCTTTTGAAATTTTGCACACTCTTTCTGTACATAAATGCCGAGGTAACACTGTCGAGTTTTTTTTTATTTTTTAATTTTAACGTATTTTAAAATAACAAAGTTTCTGATTTTTTTCATTAAATATCGGTATTTTGACTTTTAAGTGCTGTAAAAAATTGAAAAAATAATAAAAAAAGAAAAACTGAACAGCGTTACCTGCAGAAACTTATCAACTAATAATATCAATTTGGTTTTTCGATTTCAGTAAATCCAGTGATGAGTTATGAGTGGCACCGCAATGTTACTTTTTTTCCATCTGCGGAGATTCGCTGTCAATGCCTCATTTCTTGATATTTATTTATGAAAATTTCACAAAGTATTCTTTAAATATTATTTTATCATGTAGTAATTATAGAAATAATTATATATTAACTGTGTCGTCAAAAAACATTATCGAAATTTATTGTTTTGATCTGGAATCCTGTATATGAGTCCACCATTTATCAAAACGTAAAACAATATACCTTTTCTTTAATACGCAAAACTGCAAATGACGTCTATCACTTAAAAAATAACCGTTTGTATATTTGGCAACATCGCTTTTACCAAGCAACACCGCTTTTTAGAGCGAGAGCGAGAGCGAGAGCGAGAGCGAGACATCTTACCTTCTGTCAAATCTATTTCATAACTTTATAAGTAAGCAAAAGAAATACAAAACATTAATCTATAACATACACACCTGGATTTACATCTGGAACTGACTGTCACCAGTGCAGTCTGCTTACAAACCAGACCTCATACATAATGCACTACTTCTCCCCCCATTATCTCTCCCCCAGGTTAAACACGGTGACAATATCAATCCACCCGCATAAAAACACTTCACAGAAATCCCCAAAACGAGTGTCAGAGGGTGTCAAACCCCCCGAGGACTGATTGACATGGGGTTGCCATATTTAGCGAAACCCTTAAACACATTTGGCATCACCAAGGACTGTGTATGGTCGTAAGGGGTGCGATTTAATCATGTTGGTCAAAGCCAATAACTTTCTCGGTACTTAAATGGATTGCAATCGCAGCGCTGTTACCGCAAATAAAATCAAAGGAAATTGAGGGGCCAAATAGCTCATAATAAGCATGGATCGATAACTGGGGCCGTGTTCTTTCCGGGTACGAAATTGGCCAGTTTCTTTTTCTATTAATAAAAGCCTAATTTAGACTTAGTGCCGCGCTGTGTCGCATTGTGCAGATGTTGAATTGCAGCATGCATTAGATTTTAAATCTGTAACTGCATCCATACTTGTTTATTTTTATTCTCAAAAATTGTTTATATTTTTTACCTCAATTTTATCTAAAAAAGACAATGCTTTTATGGTTTAAATAAAATAAGGATTAATATAAAACGTATTAAATCATTTTTTACAATGGTATTGGAAATAGTAATTGTAGTAACAATATCACGAATTATTACATCATTATTATTATTATATTATATTGTTACAATTTTCACTGTGGCGACGGCGGAGACGACGGAGACGTCTTGTGTGCACGTAGCAACTATCCTCTTCAGCTTCTAACACCAAATGATACAAACTTGTAAGGGCGTAAAAGGGGAATGAAGGGAGTCTGGCTCTGGAACCTTCTAGGACGCCAAATGTACAAGATTTGTATGTGCGAGCGAGGATTAAGGGAAGGGAGACTAGGATTCTCGAACCTTCTAAATATACGCCGTATTACGCCTGCGACTGTGGGTTCTTTTTAGTGGATTGCCGAGCGGATGCAATTGTTTACACTATTTAGTCGCGTTGTAACTTATATTTAGAAATAGCCACAATTCAAATTAAAAGAAGGATTGACACTTTTATAAACTTTATTTATTAACACAAAAAAAAACAATTACAACTGCTTTACAATTATTACGGTTTATTATTTTACTTATTAGTTTTACTGGCTGATGTTTTCTTGCGGTCTGACTGCTGTTGTAAAAACTCGCGGACTGACTTATTCCCACTGACTGACTCTTGTTATCGCTGACTAACTGACTTGCGACGCGATGCTTTGCTCCTTTTATATTAGCGGTTTACGCAGTACAATTCCCCTGGTCTCGACACTTCTGACTTTCCAGAATATTCCTATAGTTATCCAAACACGCTGTTTGACCTTCCGACTATTTCTATGACGTTCCAAACCATACGCGTAGTATTTGGTTCTAGAAAGATCACATGTAAACAATAACACCAGTTGGTATGCAGTTGTTTATATTCATTTCCAGGAACACACACGCGTATAAGTTATGCGCCAACTAGTAAACAGCCTCGTTATCGAAACGTCTAGATATTTGTGCAGGGATGCGCAACCTTTTCTGCTAATTCCAGCTATTAGTTTATAACTATAATTTTTGTATCCTCAGACGCCCGCAAATCCGTAACAATATTAATCGTTTGCCTTTCGGCTTTACAATCTACATTCTTAATACATTTCATAGAACTTCAACTTGAAGTTAAACTTAAAGCTATCCTAGACCTTTCTATTTCCAAAAGTACTTTCTGCTTCTTCTTCTCTTGACCCTCTCCCTTCATTTTCCTTAGTCCTTCTTCATTCTCCCCGTTTCCTCACCTGTTGTCTTCTTTGTCTCCTCTCGACAAACCCTCTATTATATTTTCATTATACTTCTTCTCTTCTGTCTTCATTTTCACTTCCCCCGCCTTTTACATCTATCACTCTGTTTCTTTTGTCCGACCATTGAGTTGATACTGGGAAGAATATTCCCTCCACATTCACATTGTGGTTTGTAATGACAACTGGGTGTTCGCATGGTTTTATTAGACATCACTTCTCTCTCGCTCCTTCTCTCTATCTCCGCCATCCACCTCTTCCCTTCACTGCCTCCCTTTAATAACTGCACAATATTCTTCTCGCTCATTACTTTTTCTGACATGAAAACTTAATGTTCTCCAATGGTTCAATCTCCGTTCCGCACACTCTACACATCCTTTCCTCGCTTTACATATAATGCTACAATTAGAAGCACTGCTGTAGTTAGAACATTCAATGCTAAGCATAATGCTAGTGCCACAATTGTAAAACAGCCTTAGAATTACTTTAAACTACAATTTTAATTGCTATTATCTTACATCCATATAAAAGCGAAATTTATTTAAAAAAAAAAGATCTATCCTTATCTTCATGCACTCTTATCTTATTTATTCTAAGAATGCTCAAAATTTGTACCACTTCCTGGTTTTATACTGCAATAAAAAAAAAAGAAAAGGAAAAAACAGAAATAAAACTGTAACTGTTATAACATCACGTAATCTCTCAAGAAAATATTCATAAGAATGCATCGCAGTTACGTGCCAACTAGCTGGAGGGGAGTGATGGGTGGTTACCCTTCATCACATCCCCTAGCCCCGCCAATTGCTAGAAGGGGTAAGAATGTACACGAGAAGGTTTTGTGGTGGATAATGTAAATAGAAATAAAAGTGAACTAGCCAGTGCATAGTGGTGAAGTGCATGAACAAATATGACAATAATTTGATAAACAAAATGGATGCTTTGTTGGAAAAGAGATACACGTTCTGTTTCTTTTGTTATTTTGCTGCAACGGTAACGCAAATTGAAAACACATTTCGTGGAATCGGTCAATAGAAGTTTTATATTGTAATTGGTTGTCTAGACCAGTGTACTTATTAGAAGAAGTTGTACAACACTGATGGAACACGTAACTTAATATATCGGCATCCTTTGTAGATCATATGAATTCAATGAACTAGTTTTGTATGTTTAGAAACAAAAAATAAACATCAGCTTCGTCGGTGAATGGATATAACAAGGAAAATAATAAAAAAACCACTGATGCTCTGTATGATTTTATGAGTTTATTAGAGCTAAATGAATGTCGTTTGTTGGAGTCACACTAGACTGTACCGGATCTAAAAATGCATTTCTAAGAAATGGTGGCGTACAGTTCAATAAAGACATTGGCTATAAGTAAAAAGCTTAAGAGTCATTCATAAACTAAATCACACAAATTTTAAAGTGTTTTAAGCTCTTCTCCTTGTCACGTCTTGTTACACATTATGTACCTCATAGCCCCACCCCCCCTCTGTTGTCACGTCAAACATTTATAACAAAATATTTTTTTCTTTTTATCTTATTTTTTCATTTTCTTTTGATTCTGTATTTTAGATTAGATGTGATGTAACTGAACTTGTTCTTGTCACAATTTTGAACCCCCTCCCCCTCACTCCTCCACTCTGCATGTGACGCAACTAATGTATTTATACTTCACTTATACTTTTTTAATTGAAGTAATCAATAAGAACTAATTTGTATCTTCTGTATGTTCATAAACAATTGCAACGTCTCCTTTGCCACGTCTTGTCACATATTATGTAATCTTCTGTATGTTCATAAATAGTTCCAACGTGTTAGCTTCAAAATAAATAAACAAAATCAAAAAAATTTCTGTTAGTTTATGTTTTATCCAAAATATAAAACAGTCAGCTCTTATTGATACACCTTATCTTTATATGTTGCATATAACATTCAGCGATATCTAATGTATCAATCTCATATTAATTAATAATCATTAAATTAAACTAATATACATATGTAGTTACACATATACATACATAAATATATCAAGCAGAAATCAGCTGTACCGAATCAACCCGAACATCAACCGATGATACACGATTTAAGTTATATGATACGTTATATAATAATAGCGCCGTCTCTTCAGTCAGTGTGAATCGTGAATCGATTAAGGGAGGTTGAAAACAAAAAAGCTCCCGAAAGCTCGGTGTAGAATAGACCATACCCTTTAAAAATAAACGTAATAATTATTTATTATATTCATTGTTCAAAAATAAATATATGTTAAGTTTTCTTATAAAACATATTGTGTTCAAATATTTTAATAACTATGGTAAATTAATTATTTTTTTGTAATATGAAGTGAATTGTATTTTAAAATTGTTTATTTGATTTATAGTTATTTGATTAATAGGTAATGTAATAGATTATAGTTAGAAAGTATTTTTTAACGTAATATTTTTTACTTAACGTTACCGAAGTTTAACACAATTCTGTTACATAAATGCGAAAAACATTAAAAATCGGATATATTAATTTAATATTTTTATCGTTATATAATTTTATATAAAAAAGTTTATTATTGTCAGAACATATTATGTTATGTTTTATATACATAAAATTACGTTAAAAAAATTAAATAAAAGGTAAAGATTTTTATGTTAAATAAACGTTACACATACGTAACTGTGTTTACCGAATAAAGTCACTTAGAATAGACGAATTCATAAACATTCTCTATAATTGAAAAATTAGTTTGCACTTTTCTGTTGGACAAATTTCTTTACCACTATCGAAAATAAACTAACAGAATTTTATTGAATTCACTTATAACATGCTCCTAAATAATTTTAGTACATAAATATTACGTAAATGTTATATTTATGTAATTAATTACTTACTTTTTTAAAGCAAAGATGAATAAGATTTTTCAAGTTAGTTTGAATTTGGAAAAGTGAAACTTAAACCTATGTATTAAATAACGTAATATTTTGTACATAACTTTACGTTAGTTTACTAAATAAATGCTTAAAAAAAAGTTTAATAAACGTAAATAATATGTAACATTAAATAATGTTCCTTAGGAAATTTTCTAATTGACTTAAAAGAATATAAATGTAAGCCGAAAGATAATTTGTATTAAGTAATCTTACATTTTATTAATCTCAAAATAAGTTTATGGAAAAGGTAAACTATTTTATTAAGTTTTTCGCTTGGATTCTACATATACTATCAATAAATTCCACTCACCATTTTTAAAATAAATCTACCATTACTAGTACATATTTGTTTAAGAAAAAGCTCCATAAAGCTTTCATATCTGAAAGCTTTTACTAGCAATATACTTCCTTGTTACTTTGTGTGTCTTTTTAAATATATTTGAGCTTTCATGTACTTTTAAGAGCTTTTACTTTACGAACGAAAGCTTAATGATATCAATGCATTCATTATTAGCTACGTAGATTTAAAATACATTTATAATGAGCTTTTGAAAGTATATTTTTAGTTTTATAGAACACCCTGTGAATAATATACCTACAATTAAATTTCAGGATAATAAAAAACAAATTAAATTAAAAACTAAATATATTTCAAAATGTATAAAGCATTTGTAATCAACCAGTGTTTAGCAAACAATTTAAAATCAACAAAAGTACTAAATAAAATCTTAGTGCGAAGTGACTAATGCTAGTTCTAGAGATATTGTCGGTAAAAGAACATTCTAAATGACCGGTAACACCACAGAATGTGTGACGTGTCACCGCTGGAGGTGGCATCTAGCGGCACTATTACTAATCTCAACGACTTTTGCTCGGGTCTCTTCAAATCCAATTAGACATGATCAGAGAGGTAAGTTGTGAGCCGTTCGAGTATTTTGTTTGTTGTTTGAGTTGTGTTACTACTAGAGCTTAAGTACCCTAATTAAATATCTTGTTACTCACTAATTAATTAATTAATGCTGGTTTTACTTACAAGTACTAATCGATGTAGCATAGCCAACTTCTTCAACATAATGGAATCTGAAACTTATTACAAAAAGTAGATTACTATAAAAATAAAATTCTACTTATCTTTTTTTAAGAACCTAACGAAAAAACTTCTTCTTTTTATATATATATATATTATTTCTCGGGCTTCCTAGACACGTAGCCTTTTATCGTCCCTAATAATGTTCTTCTTCTTCTTCTTATACTTTATATCCCGACAACAAGAATGATCTATTCATGGACTCAACAAACTCTTTATAAAGGTAGGAATTAGCTTCATTCTTGCTACAAGCTAATTTCGAGGTTCATTTTCTACCTGTGTGCAAAGTTCAATTTGTTAGCATAGTACAAGATAATGCAAGCGTTAGATTTCTACCAATACGAAAATTTGTGGTTGAGAAGGACGCCGGAGAACGTAGAAAAACAGGAAGGTAAAGAAACGAATATGATCGCTGGGATTAGACTAAGAAAACGAAGAGCGAGGTATTGGGGAAAAGAGGAAGAGATGGATGCAGGAATTGTTGAAGAAAGAGGAAAAATTACAGGATATTAGGAATAAGTATCGGGAGATCTTGGAAACTAGATTAAGTCTGGAAGAGATGTTGCAAGAGATGAAACTGAATGATAGATATCAACAATAAGCTAAATAATCATTCCAAACCCTAAATGCGAATGTGGTGAAGAGGAGGTAGATCCTGGCCACATTCTGTGGTCATGTAGAAATACAGCAATGGTAAGAAATGGACTCCAAAGGGCGGTGCTACAGACTTCGCAGACGCTTCCTGTTAGCACCACCTTTTTGATTGAGAAACCAAAATTTATAACAGCAGTAGCCATGAATAGATCATTCTTGTTGTCTGGATATAAAGTGTAAGAAGAAGCAGAACAATATTAGGGGCGATAAAAGGCTACGTGCCTAGGAAGCTCGAGAAACTATATTAAAAAAAAAACAGTAAGCTAAAAGAGATAATGAACAATGGAGAGGAAGCTTCATATTTAATAATGAAATGTAATTAATAGAATGATGGTTAAATAAATAAATACAATATCTTTCTACCTGGGAACGATAAATGATTTTGCAGGTAAAAGGAAGATTTAAGATATCTCATGAAAGCCTCGAGACTGGTTGATCAGATAAGAAAAATTCTAAGAAAGAACACAAAATTGGGAGTCGTTAGAAGTTGGGAATATCTGAAAGAAAGAAACGGAAAGGATGTGCAAGGTGTGCTGGAGGGAGATAGAAACGCTGGAGCACATTAAGTATTCATGTAAGAAAAGAGTAAAAAGTGAAAAGAAGATTGTGCAGTTATTAAAGGGAAAAGGTGGATGGCGGAGATAGAGAGAAGGGGCGAGGAAAGAGAAGGAAGTGCAGAGTAGAAACAGGAGGAAGAGAGAAAAATAGTAAGGGTTTAAATGTATCTGTTTTGTTTTCATTTTTATCTTTTCTTTTGGAATGAGTGAGAATGGGTAGTTAGAGTAAGGATCACAAATGAAGCGCAATGATCTCGTAGAAGCAATGCAGATCAGACTAATTATAATTAAGATCGTGTAGTTGTTATAAGCAAATACTTATAACTTAAAACTATAGCTAATAATCTCAATAAAGAAGATGTAGCTAATGATAAAGTGATGCGAGAAGCTAGGAGAATTTAAAGCGCGGAAAAAGCGTAGATCCAGGTCTGGATGTTTATATTTCATCTTCCAAAGCAAGAGCCCTTGATATTAATAATTCATTTGTGTTCAATTTTTCAATTGTAATTTAATCAACAAAATATTTTTTTAATAACCACCATCCCCTCACCATTCTCTGTCCGTCCTTTCATCGATATTGGTGTGTTCGGTCACTCGTGACTGAATTAACCCTCATGCGTCATTATTTTCCCATTTTCCAGCAACCACTAACGGGAAAACAATGTATTTTTCTTTGATAACCGACAGCACGATAAACTCAATTCTTTGTCCATCAACAAAAATAAAAACCTGCTTTTTATTATTTATATATACAAGGAAAAACACAGTTGTGTGATGCGGATAACTGTGGAAATCTTTAAGGAAAAACCAAAGGAACGATAATAAATTATTCTGACCATGGTCTTAAAATGAATAGCTGTATATAACCGCGAAGGAAATATATGCTAAGGTATGAAATGAAATAAAATCAAATGGAAACCCCCTGTGCCGTGTACCACCTTCAAGGCTGCTTTTAGATGAATGGGGGGTAGTCACGCGAGCCGATAAACCAGACTCAGGGGCTGGGGTAGCGGTCTGACGTAAGTGTTCATAAAAATAAACTGCAGTTGTTTAGATTTTCTAAACAACCGAGCATAAAGCTATTTTATAAGGGTGTGTATGGACAATTCCATTTAAAATGAATCAAAATTATGACATTTTCAAGTTTCAACGTAATATGTTCCATAACGTCAACTTGACGATACCCGGTAAGTTAACAATAACGATTCAAATGATAGTATTTCAATAGCATAGCGTTACTTCTTGTAAAGCTCAAATAACGTTTCTTTAGAGGTATGTAGTCCACCGTTACGGTATATAAAGCTTGAACAGTATATAATACTAGAGTTTACCCCCGTCGCTATGCGACGTCTTTTTGGTGTGTATGATTTGAATTCAATAAAATAATTTGTAATTACATTTCATATTTAACTCCTATATATTTAACCTATATACCAAATTTCAACTTTCTAGAACAATTTTTACTCTCGGCAAATAAAATTTTGAAATTTTGAATTTTTTTTTATTAATAATATACTTAATTATTCTAGAATCCAGAATATGAACTTTCTACAAAGTTCCGTACCGGGCTCCCGAATTTCTTCAACCCCCCCTTTTTCAATTTTGGAATTTCTAATTTTTGAGAAATGTCAGCATTGAATACCTAAATACACATGCAAAATTTCAACTTTCTATCTTTTACGAATTAAAAGTAATACAGCAAAAAAGGGCTCACTTTTTATCCAGTTTTTCCAAAATAACGGGTTTCCAGGAAATTCAGGGAAAAAATCGGGGACGCCAAAAGTCTCAGAATTTTTTTCTCTACGAAATAGACAATTTTCAAAAACATTGACGGAACCGTTTTCGCGCTGCCATACAAAATTCACTACCAAACATATAAGATCATAAATATACACTTGGAATAAAAGTATATAATATTATGAAATAGACATTTGACACCAAGAAGGTTTCCTGTCACTTGTACATTTGGCAACACCGGCAACATCGCTTTTACCAAACAATATTACTTTTTAGAGTGAGAGCGAGAACGTAAGTTAAATAATTTTTTACATTTTTATTTTAAAATTGAGGCGATTTCAATGACAAGGTTATGTTCGCTTGAAGTTATTTTGTTTTAGTTAAATTTAATTTATGAAGTTTATATCAGTTAGGAATTCGTTCACCACTGATGCTGTGTTTTCTACGTTGAGTTTGATATTGTGGGCAGGTTACTAGTAGATGATGGACTGTTAGTTTCTGCACTGCGGAGCTGTTGTTTTACTCATTAAATGTAGATGTGTCAAACTCGTATGTCCTGCTCGTGTCTGAAGATAGCTTTTTTAAATTGTCTGTTGTCTGATAAGAAGTTTCACTTTTGTTGCTATTTATTTGCGTCCTGCACTGGTTTTGAATTTGCCTCATACCCTTTTTATATCTTTCTATTAAGTTTAAGTGTAATATATGTGAGTGAACTGATGGAACTGAAGTTGAAATTGATAGAACCGGAAAGTCCGAAATGGAAAAACTCCGAATTGAAAAAAAAGTTAATTTTCCAATTTAGATCTAATTTAATTATATAAAATGTAAATTTATTCATTAAATTATTTCTAATTTTGTTTTACAATGTATAGCCATCATCTTAAAGATTTAAAACTTTTAACAACTAAATCAAATGAAAGACTCTTAGCTCATTTTACATCTTCAATATAAATTATCTTTATAAACTTCAAACTTTTATTATATCTTCAAACCTTTTATTATTATTGCCATCTCTCGACAACTTACTTAACTAAAGAAAACATTTTAATCCTGTCATAAACTTTGTTCCATTTTGAGTGCCAATAAATTCGATACACTAAACTAAACTAATTGTGTAACACTTAGATAACACTGGAATGGCTTTATCTTTAAAATCCACTCTCTCTCTCTCTCTCTCTGCGTTTCTCCCTTAACACCACCTCACGAGAAATCGCTTCTTTAAAGTTAGTGTATGTTCCATATTATTTTATGCAGGTTTTTTACAACTTAAAAATGTAAATTAAATCGTGTCGATACATGCAAAGAAGATCTTTGCAAACTTCCAACTAGGATAGGAATATAGAACGTATTTAGACCAGGGGAGCTAAACCTGGTGCTACAGCGCTGTCATGATGACAACACACATTTATGAGAGGCCATTTTACCTGTTATATTTAATAATATATGCGTTGTCTTTCTATTTGGTGAAAATTGTTCGAAATTGTCTGCTCTTTGTAGTACGTATCGAACACCTGTCACACTGCGTCCTTGTCTGGTAGACGGTCTCTTTCGCTCATATGTATCATTGAATTATTTTAACGTTTTTGCTGTTTCTTTAACATTAAGGAGATACAGGACGTACCGTCAATGCAAAAAGTTTATCTCTCGGTAATACGAAATGCAAAATACGAAGTACATGAGGGACGAGCAAATATTGGGACTGTACCTTTGAAAATGAATTTTTCAATTCCCTATTAAACTGCTATTTGCTAGATAGTTTTTGCTATTTAGTTTTATGCATAAATGAAAAATTATCTATAATTGATATCAAATTTATATTAATTCAATTTTTAATTTTTAAAAAGGAATAATAAATTTGGCAACGCTGTAAATTTACATGTGTTGACGCATGCGTGATGTGGTTCTTTGACAAATAAATTGTTATATTTTATAAAATATTTATTCCGATTTTGAATTTCCCGTTCAAATTGGAATTTGCAACGTTGCCGGCTTATAACCTACACTTACTGTTTCTTACTGGTTTTATTTAAATATTTTCTTATATAAGTATCCTTTTGATAATTTTCTTTTTGCAATAGTTACAGAAAAGATTCTTTTATATACACCTAGTTTTTGAAAGCCGTGTCAACATTTTTTCATAGTTAAAAGTTATATTATGTGGTGAAATTGAGCTAAAAATTCAATCATGTATAAAAAGAAAACTAGGAACCCTAGATCTCTAAAATGTTGAGACAGCATGTATTTTTACTATTTGTATTGACCCTCTAAATTTTACAACGTTTTCATCATTTACGTTTACGTCCTTTACCTCCTTAATGCTACCAATTACATTGTATTTTTGTTTACGTTTATCTTAGTCTGTTATTAACTTCTTCCAGAACATTTCTCCCTCTTCTTTCTGTTCTCTACCTTTCCTGTTTCGCTTCGGCATCGCTTACAGTCACCTGCCAGCAATTCCTGTGACCGTTTTTTGCTGCCTACCTTTTGTTATCCTTCCCTTTTACCTTTATCCTTCCTTCCGTTATCCACCCCATTCACTTGTAGTGTGTCCTCCAAGCATAATCCACTTTACATCTTCTAAAACTGACTCTTTTTAGAATTTCTTCTATTTTTTGCTTTGATTTCGGTGCAATGTTTCTCTCTAATCAACCCATCATGTAGAGATAAAAATTAGCTTTAATTTGTTATATCAATTATTAAGATACGTTATGTAATTTAACGATGTTACACCTAGTTCGCAAGAGATTATTAATTTTCTATTATCTTCAAAACAAGTAAACGAAACTGTTTAAAAAAAATGTATTAATTAAATTCGTAGTCAATTAGTATTTTTCGATAAATAAACCGTCGGAACCGAATTAATAATTATATAAAGAATTGTATTTTAATTAAAGGAAAGGTTGACAAGTTAAGAGTTTGTTTGTATAAAGTTTTTCTCATTTGGCTGCAAATTTCTGCAAGATAGAAGACTGTATGACAGAACAGCAAGTCTGTGCGGGGAATAGAGATCATTTTTGAACGTAAAAAGCATTTCCGAATCCCTATTTCCACTGATTTATTAATAACAATTAATTTTACATCAAAACAAAATATTATTATGTTATTATTTCACACAAATATAAAAATAAGTTTTATTATTTCTATTTAAAAATTAATTTAACTAACACGTAAAGCTCGCGAGTTTTGCTTGTTAACTGTCTATTAGGAATCGCGAGCATGCTCGGCGAACATATTTCAATGAATATAGCCAGTGTGGAACGTATACACATCTTCATTCGGTACCAAGTTGCGCTCCTCTGCAGATAAAGTTATGTATGTATGTATCCACACCGTAAGCCTCCCAAACCCCTTCCCCTCTCTCCTACCTTGGTCCTTACACTAACACCATACTGTAGTTATAAATATTATCATATAGACATTTCCATTTTCAACACGGAAAACATAGAAAAGAGATAAAGATTTTAGGGATATATTTTTTTATTAAGTTGTCTGCTATTTTGTATTTTGAAACAAATTTAAATATTTTTTTATGTTAAATCTAAGGGATGAATTCACGAGATGGTGCGCACATTTGAATAGCAATTTTAACCCTTAGAAATGTGTTCGATGTTCTTAAATATTTATTTTGTGTAATTTTTGGTAAAGGCTTTAAGCTACTAAAGCAATTTTGTTGAAATATTTGGATTTATTTTTTTTACGTTGATGTTTTTCGTATCATATATTATTTTAATTCAAAAAGGGTTTCTTCATCATGTTGGTTGGCTATGCTATGCTCTATTTTAATGTTTTTGCCCTTTGACTCTATATTCTTGTGCCTTAAATCATTAAATTACATATCACTGTGCATAATTCAATTTTGATCCTTATTATATCTAAACATTCTCACTCCTTCCAAAAGAAAAAAAAACCTTATAAAAATAAAAACAAAACTGCTACTGCTACTGCTTCACTCTTCCTGCTACTCTCCCTCCTGTTTATACTCTGCAATTCTTTCTCTTTCCCCGTTCCTTTTCTCTATCTCCGCCATCCACTTCTTCCCTTCACTGCCTCCCTTTAATAACTGCCCAATATTCTTTCCCCTTATTACCTTTTTCTCACATGAAAACGTTTCTATCTCCGTTCCGCACATCCTTTTCTCGCTATTTGCCCAGTATTTGTTTCCTTTCTACTCGTTTCTTAATCTGAATCTGGAAATCCTCTCATGTTTAGTTACTGTATAAATTTTCTTAATTTTCTCAGATATTATTAGCTACACGATTGTTTTCCGGATAATTTATATATTTCACCGTGGCACACAATTTTCTCGTCAACGTAGCAATATTTATTCGGTTATCTGGAATCGTACCATTGGGTGGTCGAATTACATATTACATGATGTTTCAGGGATCTACAACCTACCCATGCAAGGGCTGATATAATAATAAATTGACAAAACAAATTGTTCAAAATATACTAAACGTACAATTTGTAAAAGTTTTGTTATGTACTCAGCGAAGGAGAAAGTGAAAGAACCCAGTAAACAATTTGGTGACGTGTCTTGTTTTGTGACGTTTCTAGCACTATTGCACTTTAATTATAGTTCGTATCAACTTTCTCTTCATTTGTATTCCCACAGATGAAGTAGTTTCGCTATTTGCAACAGATAAAATAGGCATTTCATATGAAGGACTGTGAGAAACTGAACTCTTTCATGACAAAAAATCATACGCATCTCCAATATGATGGCGAAATGACTCCTAAATGTTTACTGGGTACTGTTACTAAGAGAGATGGAAGGAAAACTGCTGTATTCGCCATATCAATGATACGGGGCCCCGGACTACACGGCCCCAAACGTATGTAAGCAAAAATTTGTAAAAATCTTTACCCATCATTTGGGCCCCCAAGAAATTTTGATACAGTGTCCGTCTAAGACACGCTACGTTACTGGCTGAAGTAGAGAGGCAAAGAAGAATAGAAAGATAAAAAACACAGTAAAATAACCAAATACCTGACGTTGGATAATTTGGCACAATGTCTATTAAGAATTTTGCATTTTGGAATTATCGTAAGCATCTTTATAGACGATCAGATATCATTTCCAATCAAATCTCTCACGAAGAAAATCCTGTAAGATTTTTAAATGCAATTAAATCTTGCAAATCCTATTGCTTATAATGCAAACAAAATGGAAACTCTTCTTTAATACAACTGCCAAGAAAAGGTTACTTAAATGAGGCAATCTCCATCCATATTAAATAGAAATCTTTGAAATTAAAATTAAAAATAAATGCTACCCCTATGTATAACTTGTTTCTCCACCCCTGGCCCTCCTCCCTCCCATAGCACGTGAATACATTGGAACGTATTTGGTCATACATTTTCCATCTGTCCTTGTTCCATTAATTTATTCCTCCCTGGTGGGATGACGTTTATTTTGAACTCGAATTCCACGGCTTCACGGGTTTGTTTGGTGGTTTGGGCCATCATTTCGTTCAACATACCCCTAATGGAGAGAGGGTGGAGAGAGAAGGGGATGAGACACATTTGTTCTGACTTGTACCAGCGCTGATTGGATTTGGATTTATGGTCTGGATTGGGTTATTAGATATTTAAATTGTTGTTGTTCGGGAACCTCACACGAATGTTTGGATTATCAGCTTTCGGAGATGTATTTAGTAACATAAATCGTCGTTGAAGCTATGGTGGCGCTGCTGTGCTTAATTATTGTTATTTCAACAATATGAAGATTTATTCATCTTCCAAAAAATGGAGAAAGGGATTAACTGGTATTAGAGGTTTGAAACAAAGCACATTGTTCCTGAACACTCTTACTGTTACTACTCTCATTTCAGATTACTTGGTGACCTCTCTATTCGAATGCAAAAGACGTCATCACTCAAGCAGCACATGCATTCGTTCACCTTTATATTTAAGATGCTAATAATTTCCTTTATCTTACAGAAACGGTCGGTTGTCCTCCTCCAGACATCAAGATAGGAGGTGGAATAGTAACAACATCAAACGGAGATGTTGAAGTGTCCTACGATGACAACGCAAACAATTTCGCGCACGCCACTGAAGTTCGATTCCCTGGACAAGTTGGTCCGCTGGGTGACCTCCGCCCCTGCAAGATTAAGTGCATATCGGGTCAATGGCTTGGACCATTATGTGCAACGGAGGAAGGTAGGTTAAGAACCCCACAGTTACTTCAGTTTTATTGTCTGTCTTTTAATTAGATCTTGATAGTAATTTATGGCTTCGTAAAGCGCGGAAAATTATTGCGGTTGAAAACTTTTAAAATGCTGTTAAAATTATGAAGAACATGAGAAGTTGGATATCATATATTATAGGGAATCGTCTGAGAATGTTTAACAATTGTTATCAACGAACACTTATGAATCATGTAAGAAATATACAGGGTGTCTTGTCTCCGACTACCGTTACTTTAAGAACGTGTTATACACGTAATTCTATCGACAAAAACATCAACGTGTTTTGGACTAAAATTTGTATAAATCTTTTTCTTTATGACATTTTCATGTTGAAAGTTTATAAAATAATTTTATTACTTGATAGGTGGTATAGTTACCTTTCAAATACATTTTTTTCGTATCCGTAGCACCTGTAAATCCAGAGAAATCGATATTTTTTTTAAGAGTCACGTAAAATTAAAAATTAAATTTAAAATGGTGGCCATTCCTACAGGAGGAGAGATGGACCCCCACATGTTGATGTTTTTGCCGATAAAATTACGTGTATAACACGTCCTTAAGGGGGGAGTAAGGTCAAAACGATAAAAAAGAAGCATATTTTCGATAATGTTTTTTGACGACACAGTTAATATATAATTATTTCTATAATTACTACATGATAAAATGACATTTGAAGAATACTTTGTGAAACTTTCATAAATAAATATCAAGAAATGAGGCATTGACAGTGAATCTCCGCAGACGTCACAAAAAAAGTAACATTGCGGTGCCACTCATAACTCAACACTGGATTTTCTGAAATCGAAAAACCAAAATGATTTCATTAGTTGATAAGTTTCTGCAGGTAACGCTGTCGAGTTTTTCTTTTTTTATTAATTTTTGACAGCGTTACCTCGGCATTTATGTAAAGAGAGAATGTGCAAAAATTCAAAAGAATCGGTCCAGTAGATTTTGAGCTAGAGAGGTAGAAAGCTATGTGTGTGAAATCGCATTTAAAAGTTTCGAATGCAGACCTTCCTACCTTCCAGAGGTGAAGACTTAAAACTCTATATCTCCGACAGTTTTACTCCAATCGACTTCAAATTTTTACGCAATAAACTTAATATGTTGTACAATAATATAAATAGATAAAAAAATTCCCCTTAAAGCTCGTAAGGTTCATTTTACAATAGACATATACACGTCGTAGCTCAGGCATGTTTTTAATCACCTGATCAATCAATCAATATCGAAATTTCAAATGACATTGTCACAGCTTTTGTTTCACAAATTCCAGACACTGTAGCAGCAAAACGTGTTAATAAATTAACGTTGCATCACGAACAAAAACAGTGTTACCAACTTCTGCAACAAACCTCCGTTAGTTTGCCACAGTTTTCATAAATCAATACGACATTAAATTCGCTGCAAGTTATTCGATGATAATCCAACTGTAAATTCACAACGCTATAGTGCATTCACTGCTGTAAAACATTTCACCTGTTTCGCTGGAGATTAAATTAAGTCATTAGGTCATAATTATGTCATAATTCCGTCAGGCATCCATAGCTTATACCCACTATCTTCTAAAATGTTACAGATAGCGACAAATATCAGCCATTATTTAGAAGCTGCAAATTGGAGCGATGGCAGAGTAATCTGGTGTTGAGTTTTAGAAACATTACAGTTACGGTAAGTGTTTTATTCATTATTAAAAACCATTCATTAAATTATTAAGTTACTTAATTGTATATGTTAAACACAAAACGTTACCTCATGTAGTATTTAACGTAATATCTTTTGCCAAAATAATTTAAAATAAACCGAACCTCACTATTTAAAAATTCTTTGCATTCTTTAATTGCATTACATCTCTTCTGTTTTTCTAAATTCTTCTAAATTTGTACCTATATCTTCTAGTCTTCTGCCTCTCCTAGTTTCGTTATAGCCCCATCTCTACCTCCTTCTTTCTTATTTGTACTAGTACCGTGTTTTAATGCCTCCTGTCCATCAATACACATTCCCGTTTCTTCTGTTCCTATTCTTCATCCTCCTCTTTCTTTTATATCTCTATTCATGCATTCTATTTCCATCTTTTTCTCTATATACTCCATCTCTCTCACACTGGTCATGTAATCCGCTCAAAGTATTAGTTTCTCTATTTAAAGAAATACCGATATCTCAGAAACTGTGACATTGGTTAACTGTAAGTATTATTAAATGTGTTTATCTTTCCGGTATGTGAATGTACGGGGACATAAAACAATCTTTCTGTGTAGTTCGCATTACCCCTGATGCCCTCCCCTCCAGCTTTATTCCCCTTCTAAGTCCCTGTCATCCTGTCGGCCAGTATACTACTTACGTAGGTGGCTCAGGCTCCAACTGTGACGGTCACACACACATGGTCTCTGTATCAGCTTTTGTTACCGGAACTGTGTCAATTTGATCATACCCTCGCGCTATGCTGGTGTTTTTCTAGTTTTCTCATCTCGTGGTTCACAACGTAAACGACGGACCACGGCAGACGGGATGCAGGGGCGGTGGGATATCTTTGTCATAGTTTTGTAACACATTGTATTTTAACACAATGCACTATTCTCTATTTGACTTTAATACCCGTACTTGCTTGAATTTTAACCTTATAATTAAATGCATTCTATTCATAGTCGAGTAAACTTATTAAAAGTAGCTTTAGTAGTAAAATTATCGAGGTAGGCAGGAAATGTGGATTTAACTACAAGGTCACCATCTTAAAAAATATATAGTTAGTCTTTTTCGTTTATCTTGGAAACCGTAACTCCCACAAAAAATTTGTAAAGAGCTTTTTTGTAGATAACAATATTATCTACAACTTTTGCTTATAACTTTTTGTTGTGACTTTTGTAGTAAAGATTTAGGGTTTAATTATTAGGTCACCATCTTAAAAAAAAGGATATAATTAGTCTCTTTCGTTTATCTTAAAATCCGTAACTCCCACAAAAAAATTGTAAAGAGCTTTTCCGTAGATAACAATATTATCTACAACTTTTGTTAATAACTTTTTGTTGTGACTTTTGTAGTAAAAAAGTTATTGAAGTATTTTGATTATACTTTCAGTCCACCACGTGGCAATTTCCACACGGATCTCAGCTGTTAGCGCGATGTGCTCTTCTGGGGCTTTACAAACTTACTGGGGATGCTGTCCTGAAGTGTGCTAATGGCGATTGGAGCTCTAGATTGCCTACGTGTGTACCTACCAATAGATTAACCAACTATTCAGGTAATATTGATTACCAAGATTCATATTTTAGAATAGCGAAACAATGTTAGCAAACCAAATGACTATGCTGATTTTTTATTGAGATAGATGATTCACCTCCGACAATTCTTCCTCGAGTTTTATCGGGATCGGCGTCGTTTGAACCATCTGGAGTGCTTGCTGTCTTTCCTGGGAGTTCGCTGCTTTTGGAATGTCTGTATCCAAGGGTTCTGGGCGCCCCTGAATGGACATGGAGCCCCCCATTTCAACAATATATAACAGGTACGTGTAAAATAGTATTAAATAACTTAGGGCCAATTTAGAAGTGTGGAGGCCCTGGGGTAGTAGCCCCACTTACCTGGAAATTTCATAACGCGGGGTACACCGATGTACTGCTGTATAATTACTTTTAAGTTTGAACGCTTACAAACTTGTTAATTTTATAAAAATTGAAATTTTTGTTTTGTAAAATTTATAGCGGTTCTTATCGTAAAAATTTATGCTGATTTCAAACCTGCAATTTATTTTTTGGTGGCACTTCCAGTTTTCGAGATATTAGCGTTTCAAGTATTAATTAATGGAAATATTTTAAAATGGTTTTTAGATTTGGAATCAGCGGGAAAAAGTACGTTCAAAAACATATTTAAAAGTTGGAAATAAAATATTTTAATTTTTTAATTTTTTTTTAAATTTTACTAGGAGTTAACCTTTAAAATTTCATAAAAAATTAATTGTCTCTGATTGTAAAATTTATAATAGTAAAACGTAATATATAATAGTTAACGTAAAAATTGCAACTAGAATCTAATTCCAAGATTGCTAGTGTTACATTTCTTCAATCTCATAAATAAATTACAAAAATGTGATTTAATGAACCCGCATATTTCAGCAATCCCACAAACAAAACAATTTATATCAACTAATTAGTGTTGTTATAATCGCTGCACATTTTCCACATTTTCCGCCTCCCCACCCCCACATAAAGCTTCCGGTCCTTTCAGTTATTATTCACACGTCATTTCCTGTAAAGCTTTGCTCCGCTCTGCGAGCTTTATGCATTATTTGAATAATAACAAAAGCTTTACATTTGTCAGCGGAAAGTTTCCGACATTTTCGTTTCTATACATTCATTCATTCATTATATAAAATTATATAATACCAGGTAATTTATAAGGGAGAATGCGGACAGGTGCCATCTACATTGCACAGTAGGAGAATATTGCCTACGTGGCAGTTAATCGAAGGGTGGTGCCATTAATTATCAGCTGCATTCAAAAGTTTTCATTCATAATACTGACTTGAATAAAAATGACGAGATTTTTATACTGTGACGAGAAGGACAGTCGTCGCTTGCGACGGGGATAAGCTCTAGTAGTTTTTATAGTTCCAATTGTATAATTACTTACTGGAATACTATTTCTCCTGAATATAAATTTAATAAAATCAAACAGACACTTCAGCAAAATGGCGCCAAATTGAAATAAAAAAAACGTCAGTTATTTGTTGAGTAAGTCAGTGCTGTGGTACTGTTTTGTAGCTGTTGGTAGTCGAAATAATTAAGTCAAATCAAAGAATAATAAGTTTTTATTTTATTTAACCCTGTTACGGCAGACATAATATTGAAATTTTATTGTTCCTTGAAATAGCTGTAAATAATATTTGATATTTTAATATATAAATACATATAGCAGAGATTTATGAGCTGTAAGGTTGGTAGGGGTTATGATGTCACATGCATTTGGAATGTGTACAACGTTGAATCCCTTTAATAATTAAAGAGACAAAATTATTAAAAAATAATTGAACATTTGAGGTTCTAGTAACCCACTTTATCAATATATAGTACAGTTTTATAGAAATTAAGACATAGGACACAAGCCTATTACTTTATCGGAACCTTCCTTAAAGTTACGTAAATAATTACGTTTGAAATCTACCAAAAATCTTGTTTCAACTATTACAGTAATTAAATTACTTGTTTCTGATTTCAGGTTGGTCGGTAACTCCCTCGGATAGGGATCTGAAGTATCGTCTTTCGATGCGTGACGTCATGCCACAAGATTCTGGTACATTCACTTGTACGACACCTAGGGGGGTAACACACAGTCTGCATATCGTCGTAGCTGGTAAGATATATAAACTACTGTAGCTAGACTGAGATAGAATATATAAATAATAGTAAAGGATAGAAAGAGAGAGTATGATTTGGAGGTTAGGAACGAGGGTGCATTATTGATGAATGTTTATTGAATACTGATTAATGTCAATAACGTATTTGTCTAAGTAAATATCGTAGGTCAACTGAATCAGCAAATACTAGTGAATATTGTGCCTGTGCATACGTATTTATTCATTAAGGTTCACTTATATGAAGCGTTTAATTAATACGAAGTGCGACAGTGCTGCCACAAGCTTTAGAGTGGTAGCTATTTGAACTATCTATTACTTTAGAATGCATTTACATAGCAGCTTTGCACATCGGACGTAAATCAACTTTCAAAAGTTATTAGCAATTAAAGCAATATATACATTTATAAACATTTACAACTTATAGACACGAGTATGGGTACTTACAATAAAGAGAGTTTTATTTATTTATATTATTGTACAACATATTAAGTTTATTGTGTGAAAATTTGAAGTCAATTAGAGTAAAACTGTCGGAGATATAGAGCTTTAAGTCTTCACTTCTCTGGTATGCTTTCGTGTTACTTTGAAATTTTAAATGCGGTTTCTCACACTTAGCTTTTTCAGAGTCGTTACCCTCTTTAGCTCAAAATCTACTGGACCGATTCTTTTGAAATTTTGCAAACTCCTTCTTTACATTAATACCGAAGTAACGCTGTAGTTTTTTTTAAAATAACTTTACTTTTAAAATTTAAAAATAACAAAGTTTCTGATTTTTTTCATGAAAAATCGGTATTTTAACTTTTACGTGCTGTAAAAAATTGAAAAATCAATTAAAATAAAAAAACTCGATAGTGTTACCTGCAGAAACTTATCAACTAATGAAATCATTTTAGTTTTTCGATTTTTGATAATCCAGTGATGAGTTATGAGTGGCACCGTAATATTACTTTTTCTTGTGACATCTGCGGAAATTCGGTGGCATTGCCTCATTTCTTGACATTTATTTATGAAAATTTCACAAAGTATTCTTCAAATGCCATTTTATCATGTAGTAATTATAGAAATAATTATATATTACCTGTGTCGTCAAAAAACTATATCGAAAATATGCTCTTTTTTATCGTAATGACCTTACCCCAAATTAAGCATCGAAAAATAATATGCTTTTCCGTTAGCGGGCTGTTACATTATTCACATATTGGTTGTGGTTCTCTTTTAAATAAGTACGATAGAGTATAATTTGTATGACCTATCATGAGTCTACATATTACTACTTCCAGCCTTCTATAAGTACGTTGAAAAATTGATGTCTGGTAAAAAC
The DNA here is from genome assembly GCA_963678705.1 of Panorpa germanica. Taxonomy (NCBI): domain Eukaryota; kingdom Metazoa; phylum Arthropoda; class Insecta; order Mecoptera; family Panorpidae; genus Panorpa; species Panorpa germanica. Next base: position 5,992,748 of record OY783219.1, read on the forward strand.
CGGCGGCAAAAATAGCGCAAAACGTATTCGATACAGGACCAAGCAAGTCTGACTGTCACTCATATCGATTAATTACAAATTAAATTGAAATTGATGAATTTACTAATTGTTTTTTAAAATAAATCTGTCACAAACATTGCAATTGTTTTTATTTCATTTTCCAGTGATTTATTTTAATTGAAATGAAATATATGAATTAATGTATTAGGTGTCCATTGCCCCTCTCTACCCCCTGAGGTGGCTCCACTGACAGTGCGAATCGAGGGCACACGAATGGGCCACCGCGCGCTCTACAGCTGCCCCGGGGGCTACAATTTGCAGGGTGTTGCCAACTCTACATGCCAGGCTTCAGGTAAAGCAAAATACCCATTATGTCCTTGAGTTGTTATAGCATTTGTATATTTGGAGCTACCTACGGTAGTAATCTAGGTTAATAGCCTAGACAAGTTGCCGGAAAAGCTGCTATAGTCAAATTACGAGAGTTCGGCGGCGACTCATATTTAAAACAAGTTGTAGGGTACAAACTGCCGATATAAGTAAAAAGCACTGACTCACTAATTTTTTTATAATGTGTATAGAAACGAATAAGATAAAATTCATTATCGTATTATAGATTTATACCGCTCTTATAACCTCTTTTAAGTATAAGTCACCGCCGAACTATCGTGATTTGGACTATAAATAAGATTTTTTGACTAATTACGATCTGCTGATCCTGATTATTGTATGTGGCAACGTCAATTTTGATGATTTAGCCTTCATCTGTTAATATCTCCTTACTAGTGGGTCCTACGATAAAAATAGTTATTATCAATCTGATAGAGGGCTCAATTTTCTACAATTTGTGTATACAACATTATTTTGTATGTCTGATAGATATTGAGCTACACCGCTATAAAGTAGAGTAAGTTTTTTTCATGAATCACTTAACTAAAAAAAACTAAAGCAACTAATAAAAATCTTTAAAAAAAAATGAAATCCCTTGATTTAGTTACTTGAAATTAGCTATTTCTTCCAAAAAATAATCCTGGAAAAGCCATTTACATATTATTTACAGTTTCCAGACAATTTCATTTGGTTTAATATGAGTTTTCCATTTCCAGTTGTAACGGTACTTAAGCGCTGTACAACATTTCTTAAATCTTACTTTAGCTCAAGTACCGAGACTCCTTTATTTTCAGTAATTTGTACTTTAATTTCACCACAAAGCAATTTGCTTACCGATTAAGCCATTGAGCTCATTCTTGAGCCTCGGTCCTTGATGGTGCTTTCTCCTTGTTTCTTCTACACCATATATACCATCTACAGCGAGGTGGCTATACTCCAGAACGCTACATTGCTGTTAAAACCAAGGCTACTTCAAATAATTGCTGTACTTCTGTTGTTTTGAAGAAATATACATTTTCTACATACGATTTAAAACATATAGAGATACTGGTTAAGCGAGGAAATTAGATTTAAAAAGTTTTGTACATTAAAGAGTCTAATTTCACTTACTTTTAAATATCTAATTCTCGTTTTAACCCTCCGTGTGAACACTATATTTGTCGAGTCATGGTGTGTACACTGGGGCTTTGAGGGAACAAATGAGTTTTTCCAGTTTTCTAAGCTTTCAAAAAATCTGAAAAATATCTGGATTACTTCTTGAAGTGTCTACTATATGGTCCAGAAGTTGCCAAAGTCCAAAGTTTAAAACCGTTGTTAATAAAACGCGGAAAAAACGGAATATTGTTAAAAAATTCGTAACTTTATAACAAACAAATATTAAGAAAAACGGTTGAAGACTTTTTTACCTTAGACTATAAGCTTTCGAAAGAATGTAGTGCCTTTGGCGTGGGCTCCAAAAAGTTGAATTATTTGTGCACCTGAAAGTGGGGAATATTTTACGGATTCAGGCATGTCATAATCAACAGAACGGTGAATATTCGGCACAAAATAAGTTTTTATTGATGAAAATACAAAAGTTATGAAATAATAATTAATATTAGGTAATAATAATTAGTGTCAAAAAGAGAATTTACGGTGCGCCACCGTTGAATTGTCATCCATCTTTAAAAACTTATTGTACTAAAAAGATAAACTAATAAAAAATAATCTATATATATAATCTAAGAAATAATATAATAAATTACATAAAACAAGAAAAACTGCCAGATCCGGACGCTGCTGGTACCTTAAGTCATTACCACTACCTAGATTTTTTAGAGGTCATAGGTGAAGCGCACTCTGTACTCATGAGAGACAAATAGGAGTGTCAAATTTCAACTGTTCCTTAAAAGACCCAGTGTGCACACGCAGGGTTAATATAATATCTTAGTTTACTTTATTTTCATTTCTCCAGGTCAGTGGTCAACCCCACCTCCAGAATGCAAGCCTGTTGTCTGTCCTGAACTTATCTTTGAAGATCACCACCTCCAACTAATAGAATTCAACTCATCAGCCGGAGGTCGCGCAGTATTCACTTGTTCTTGGGGATATCGTCTTCTTGGTCCTCCAGGAGTCGAATGTGAGCGTGATGGTGAATGGTCAGGAACCCCTCCGCAGTGTAAAGGTTAGTACGCCACAAAAACAAGAGCCCCACATCTTAAAAACATAACTTTATTAAATAATATTTAATAATTTGAAGCGATCCAATGCCCGCCACCGTTAGTTCCACTAAATGGCCGTATTGAAAACGGTGGCGCTAGTACGGCAGCCATTGCTGATACTGGAAGATATGCAGTTGGTGCTCTGATACAATTTTCGTGTTCTGATAGACATCTACTAGTTGGAGAAGCTAGTATAGTTTGCACGGAAACTGGATTCTGGTCGCATCCACCACCATTTTGTAAGTTACATAATATTTATAGGTTATTTATTAATAATGATTCCGAATATTTTATTTACTAACCTCAAATGTGATGGCAAAAGCCTCCATCTTAAAAATATGGTAGTTAAAACGGATTTTTTGTAATATCTCCTTACCAGTGTATCTTACGATAAAAATAGTTATTATCAATCTTATAGAGGGTTAAATTTTCTACAATTTCTACATACAACATTTTTTTATATGTCTGATAGATATTGAGCTACACCTCTATAAAGTTGACTACTGAAAATTAGTAATGATTCATGTAAGTTTATTCTTTTATTTTTAGGTAAAGCTCAATGTTTGTATCCCGGAGATCCTGAATTCGGTCTGCTGGCGCCTCTAAAATTCACCTACGATCCTGGAGATACTCTCCAAGTCGAATGCAGACCAGGCTACGTCAATAGATTAACCTCTGAGCGACCCCACTGTCAGTCAAACGGAGAATGGTCGCACAATGTCCCACAATGCACTGCGTATGAAGATGTATAGTGAAAAAACTAACCTTAAAATATTGTTAAAATTTGTAATAATTATTAATTTCAAATTTGAAATAGAATCTACGGAAATTATGCTATTTATGTAGCTTTGTACTTACCTAAATTTATCTTTCGTTTCGTGGAAAGATCTATCTGAATTTTCTATATTAAGGTACTTCACTAGCAAAACCACATTTCTACAGAGTTTGATAAAATTAAACTATGATGATATACGATTAATATAAGTGTCCTTATTTTAATTACACTACTTTCAATGTTTCATACATCTTTGACACGTATATCTCGAGAACCATTCTTTAGTTTTTTTAGAAAATTTATATATTATGGAACAAGTTTTGATTCTTTGACCAGCCAGTAAAAAAAATATAACGGTTTAAAATTGATTGAACTTTTGCCTGGGCTTGTCACTAGTGAACTATTTTAACCTAACCTAAAAATTATTACACTTATTAACAAAAAGGAGTGCATTATAAATAAAACAAATAAATTTAAAAAGAACAATAAATAAAATAAAATACAAATTATATTTAAAAGAAAACAAAGTGAGTAAAAATTAAATAAATAATTAATTAAATAATTAAAAGGAAGTTACAAATTTATTAAGTTATTATGTGTAGTTAGATTTAATTGTAAATAAATGAATTGACCTAGATTGTATTGTATATGTTTTTGTATAAGAATATGTTTTAAAATATTAATTAGATTATTTAATAAGCTAGGATAATATTATTCAAATCTGTAAGTCCTTATTCTATCTCTACTTAAGTCTCTGTATGAATAAAACAATCTAATGCAGCCCAGGTAAACGAAGTTATGTACCATTTACGTAACAGAATGCTGATTTAGGCTTCCATCTTAAAAATATGGCTGCTGAGAACGGTTTTTTCGCTGTATCTTTTTACCAGTGCATCCTAAGATAAAAATAGTTATTATGAATCTGATAGAGAACTTAATTTTCTACAATTTGAGCATACAACATTCTTTTGTATACCTTATAGATACTGAGCTACAACGCTTCAAAGTTGAGCACTTCACTGAAAATCGTTAAAATTTAAACAGATGAGATTCTACAGCGAGTATTCTACATGCGCATGCGCTTACAATTTTGCTTATATTTCTGAAACCTCTTATATTATATATACATATCATATATTAAATTTAAAAAAGTTTAAACTTTCTTGAAATTTTGCACAAATATTTTTTTAATAAAACAAATAACTGGGACCCATTGGTAAGCAGATATTGCACAGAAACTGATGTTAGCTGCCATTTTTTCAAGATGGAGGACTAACTAAATATACAAAACTATACGAAAGCAGCACACCGAAAATTTTATGTTATTTCGACTTCTTTAATTTCAAGGTTGTAACCTATAACTTTGAACACGAATTTCTCAAAAACCACAGATTCAAAAATTTAGAAAAAAATCACACATGAACTTAGATATTTCAACGACATATCTGGTAAGTTTCATGATGATATCTCAACGGGATCGTAGCTTTAACTATTTTTAAAAAATAGCATGCAAAAAACCATCTCTAGAATATTCCTTTCAAAACAATCCGAAATTTTGACTTTGCACGAGTAACATTTGCTACATAAATATTACGTAAATGTTACAATCGTGTTTACCAGGAGGTTATTTAATTCTCATAAATATAGAATAGTGAATTTAATTATTTATTTTTAAATCAATTCTAATATAAATAAATACTAAATAAAATTAAAAAGCGATATTTTATAAAATATGAATTTCATGTACATATCGGTTGATTAAGATAAGACGCCGTTCAGAATCTTGATAAAAACGTAGCAAAACTAAGTTCATTTTAGCCTAGACCAAAGCCTAGTACACTATAACCACCTCCCTCGAAGTTGTATTGATTTAAATCGAACAAGGTAATTATCTCTCATACTTTATTTGCGCAAAATAAAATTCTCTATTAAGGTAAGCGTCTGCATGGACTGTCATTGCACCATTTACCAAGCGCGTCGCCGTTTCGACAGTGAACTCACTTAAAGGTACAACGACTTCCATGCGAACAAGTGTACGACGTTTCGTTTTTATGCGTACCAATAATTTTAAATTCAAGATTACTTAAGTTACGAAAATCTTTCTTGTAAAATATTTAAAAATGTAATTTGAATGGGTGTGTCAATTAAAGAAAAAAAAAATAAGGATAAAGAAAATGTTTTTATATTTTCTATTATATTTATATATATAAACAGTTGGCAATTCTGTAAAAAGTATGTAGTATTATTTTAATTAAAGATTTTCTCTATTTATATTTATATAAATATATATTTATAATAATAAAAAAAATAATACATAATGTTAAAAAAATGTACATTTTCAATGTTTTTTTTAATAAAACTATTAATTAAATCTATTAAAAGTGATGTTTAATTATTTCGTTATGTTGGTAGTAACTGATTCAAAGTTTCAAGTCATTAGACCGATTACTTTTAGAGTTTTGCGAGCACAAACATACTCATGCTGAATTTTTATATATAAAGATTAACAAATATTACTATTTTATGTTTCCAAACTGTTATATACGCTGTGCAAATGCATAAAAAATGCTCGCAAACAAAGATCATTTTACTAAAAGCATTTTATGATAGATGTATATATTCGTCCAACGCTGTAATATTCACAATGCCTCAGGTAATAAGTAAGAATAGTTGCCTGCTGCAGGCGCTTGCATAGTGAAGTAAATAATCAGAAACAAAAGTTCTGATAAAATGCATATTGTTCTAGCAAAGTACACGCTTTTAAAACAAAAATATGTGTGTAGTAAATAACAGCGAGATGTGAGAGAGCAGATGTTGTTTTATGTAGTACATTGTGTTTTTAGGAGTAATGTTACATTGTAGTGTAATATAGTGAAAAACTTTTTTGCAAGGGGTGGCGACAGGTGGCGACACTTATTGAAGTGCTCGCTAACTAAAAAGCATGTAGAAATCTGAATTGTTTTAGCCCCTTTATAACAAAATGCACTTTCACTAGACTAAATCCAGATATTTTATATGATACACAATGCCAGGTTTAAGCAATGGATGCTAACTTTATAGAATACTGAACAAAACTGTTAACAGCAGGTTGCCCTATATAAGTATTGTTAAAAACTATTACCTACATCTGGCAGCACTATCGTTAACTAAATAATAACATTTATTGTTAAACACAGTTAGAAAATTTGGCTACAGCGTTATGACATACTTTCTACTTTCCTACATCTTGTTTTAAAGGGCATTTCTTTTCTTACTCTAACGCCAAATATAATTAACTTTTTTAGAGTCATTCAAGCAGTCCTTAACGATTTGTGTCCTGTGTCCTGTGTCCTAATTTCTATATATTGATAAAGTGGGTTACTAGAACCTAAAATGTTCAATTATTTTTTAATAACTCCTTATATGTTAAGAGATATTAACAATTAAAAAAGTCATTATTTCTCTTTAATTATTAAAGGGATTCAACGTTGTATAACATTCCAAATGCATGTGACATCACAATCGCTACCAACCTTACAGCTCATAAATCTGTGCTCTATGTATTTATATATCAAAATATCAAATATTATTTACAGCTATTTCAAGGAACAATAAAATTCCAATATTATGTCTGGCTTAACAGGATTAAACAAAATAAAAACTTATTATTCTTTGACTTGATTTGATTATTTCGATTACCAACAGCTACAAAACATTACCACAGCCTACTCAACAAATAAATAAAATGCATTTCACGTCATACAAATATGGCCGACCATTTCTAGCGCTAAAACTACAATTTAAATTTTTAATTACTATATCTCCGTCAACATTTAGATATTTAATAAAATAGACAAGCCAATACACATTTATTAACATCAATTTCAATCAACAATTAAAAAATCGACCACTAAATATGAGGACACAAGCCCATTTTTAAAATATAAAATCTAATTAATAATTTAAAAAATCTTAATACATATTTTATTGAGTTTAAACCTTCTTATTACATAAACTATTTGCTCATGGACTACGAGTACTGTCTCTTATCAATCTATACCTCGTTTGACTCTATCTGTATACTCTCATACCCATCTTTAATATATATATTACTCAAAGAAAGAAAACCACATTGTTTCTACTTTCTTTTTTAATTTATAGTTAAAAAAACGTAACGCTTCGAGCTCAAATACAACAGCATGCCTTGCATACTTCCATTTCAATCATCATTTCAATAAAAATACACATAAGTAAATCAATTTATAAAAGCCACAAGTATAGGTAACAAAACAAAAGTTAATATCAGTGTATGTGTGGTCGCCATATTGGCTCTAACTTTTTCTCGAATTTTCCTTAAATAAGTAATATTAATTTCCGATTCAATCCACTCTTGATAAGGTAAGACAGTTGTATAAACATCAGGATATGTGTTGGTATCACAATCTTCATATCGACTATGCAACAATCCGAACAACTTCTTGAATTGTGATGTTCCACACATAAGTAGGCCTCCACCATGTCGTACACATGCTGTATGAGGCTCCCTTGAATCCTTGGTGCAGATGTGCTGCTTATCATTAAGTTCTAAAGTCGTGCTGCCATGCAGGGACTGACACACTGTCGTATTAATCTAGAAATAATTTAAAAAATGATGCATGTGTTTTCAGAATATGTCGCTTATTAACTAGTCTCAAAACTCCAAAAATATTGGACCAAAGAGATTACCATTGTTACATTTAATTCAACTAATACTCTTGTGTTATGTGGGCCCGGTTTCCAATTCAATAAAATACACTTCATTTCATTCTTTTTAAAGGGTTCTATACCATCGCATTTTTCTGATGACAAAACAACTGGAACCAAAGTTTTACTTTTTATATCAAACGGCTCTTGAACCATCACCATACCAATATTATTTTGCTGTTCTCTTGGTTTGTATCCTTGATAAATATAAATATTTAGCATACTTCTTTCTTGTGCATTTCCACCTTGAATTGAAATAGAATATAAACACGAAATCAATAATAATAGTTTCAATATATATATATTGTTTTTATACCTGAATATTCCACCATGCTTACGCCAGCTCCAACGAAATATTTAGTAAGCAAAAGTTTTATAATTTTGCCATGATGATTCCAAACCAGACTATCAGCCGTTGTTAAGATGAAGTACGCACTAATGACTACGCCACCACAATGTAAGGACCCGTTCTTGTTCATAATATACGCAACAAAAGGAAACTTTGTACTGTCCAGAACTTCTTTGGTTTCGGTTTCGATGGTTTGATTCTTGACTTCATCACAGCGTGATTCAAAAATGAAAATTATGCAAATTAGAATTATATAAATTTGTAATATACTTGACATATTCGTTTCTTTTTTTTTAATATTATTTTTTGAGTTTTTTTAATGCTCTTTTGTTTTATATTTGACTGCCTTCTACTGCGTTAATAGTTCTTCATTGATTATGATGCTTATGATAATGCTGAGCTTGACCCAGCCTTTATTCCGTAACTGGTATATAGTTAAAACTAAATGCAATTGCTATACTATATATAAGTATCCCCAAAATATAATGACAACCAAAATTGTACATATGCAACCAGAGATGTGCGTTTTTCAAATACATATACTCAAAATGCAAATACAAAATAGTAAATAACTATTTTCTATTTTGTATTAAATATTTTTCAAGAGTATAGAAGTTTACATTTTATTTGAAAACTTTTACCAACCTATTTCCTATTAGGAAAATACAAAATACGTTTTTCATTTTTGTTACTTCATAGTGTTAATCAGTAAACATTATTTTTTGAATATAAACTTAAAACCCCACCAACATTAGCACCATCTATGATCTAAAAGTATCTGCACCTTTGTCTTAATAATTCTAATTTAAAATGATAGATGTGCCTATTATTTTATTATCCTTCCTGTTACCCCCACCATAAGACATCTGATTTTCGTTTACCTAAATTTGTTTATCATATTTTCTTGTTCATTATTTGTTTTACTACAAGACAATCACCCCACTATATTCCTTACTGAAATATATATACATAAAAATATATTATTTTACCTACTACCTCCACATGCGACATCCAACATTTACTAATAAAACTCTTACTTTTGCTATTGTAAAAAATTCTAGGTAGTCTTTTTATGAAACAAAAATGTTTCAAAACGAAGTCTTTATCAAAGGGAATTCTCATAATTATTAAAAATAAAATAACATTTATATTAGCAACATAATGTTTTCTCAAAAGTATTTTTAAAATACGTATTTTGTATTTTGTATTTAAATGCTAACATGAAATTTATTTTTTGTTTTGTATTTTAAATAGGAAAATAACGAGGTATTTGCATTTTGTATTTAAATGCTTTTGAAAAGCATTTGTGCACATCTCTGTCTGCAACGATAACAAAACAAAATAAACAAGAACTATAATAAAACATACTTTATTTGTTGTAATTCTATAACTTATATACTAAATGAGAATTGTAAATTAATAACTAATGCATAAGAAATTAAACGGTCTGCAGCTGCATTTTGATTGTAAGTGTATTATTTTCAATATACTGGTGTATATTTTGCAAAGATGTGTACTCCAGGAAGCCGAACCCCCTGGCTGCGATGTCTGAAACAGGCCGATGAAAAGCCACTACTTCTGGACGTGACATAATAGTATCATGCTGAGATCTCGAAGAATCTCTGAAAAAATTCAATAATATAAAAACGTAAAGTCATATAAAAAATGGAATTTAACTAGAAAATATAGCAATATTAATTTTCAAAAATTATTTTTACGGTTCCACCTCATTAAAAGTCAGTGGAAGAAAGCTTAAAATGTAGATACGTTATTCATCTAACTAATTGCAGCTTTAGATTTTGATTAGCGTTTATAGTTACTTACATAAAACGATTTAAACATAAAAAAACATGTTTTTCTTTTATAATATTTAATCTGCTGCATAGCATCGCCATCTATATTTCGCTAGAAAAAATGGCCAAGTATCGTTTCACCTTAAAGAATCTAATTAACGAAAACCCTCTACGTAACAAGCACACTATAATGAAAATAGTTACCCAGGATGTACAAGTGTTAGGTTTATCCTTCCACTGAACGGCCAGGTCAAACTTGAGTCATTCTCCGTCTTCATCATATGTATATGAAGTGCCAAACATTTTGGTTGCTTCGGATAGATATTAATTCTCGCACAAAACCCATATCCGTAAGGAGAGGTGTAAACCCCCTTGCTGTAATACATAATAACCGGATTTCGTTTCATCTCCAATATCTTTTCTGTAATCTGATCGATTTTCCAAATGTGAACACCGTTACAATATTTGGTCTCCAATAAATCTTCAATCTGAAGCTGCGTCTCCAGTGTTACAGTTCGTAATTGTGACGTCAGGTTTTTGATTTCAGTATCTTGTTCTCTATTCTTTTGCTCTAGAATTACTATGCGTTCGTACATGGCTTTAATTAGATTTTGTGATGTTGAGTCATCAGTAGCACCATTTTGTTGATTTTCTTTACTTGGTGCATCCCATAATGAAGCTTCTGCTGATTTAAGATCAACTGCAGATGGCCTTCTTGGTATTTGTGTGTAAGCAGTCATCAAAAGCTATTTAAATGATAAAAAAAAGTTAGTTCATAAGCTTCATTAGATCTTAAATGTTTTGGCTAAGTTTGAAGAAAGATATTAATAATTAAAACGCGCATATTTGACATGCAGAAAGCCTGCAAGGTATAAAATATGCATCGTCTCGAGAACGGTTCTGCTGATTACTTTAAAAAACTGATATATTGCAAATGTAATAGCAATATATAAGCAAAATGTTGTATTTGAAGTAATTAAAGGTCTACTATGATAAAAACTCATTGTATATACTGGATAACTTAATAATATAGCAAAAAATTTACATTCAAATGATGCTGCACGCCTTTGTCAATATGAGTTTTAATAACATCGTCTCTTGAACTAATAAAATCGCATCCAATGTCTTTAAAGGCGCAGTGTTTGGCCTCCAACCCGTGGGCTACGTTAAAGGAACACTGATTTATATGAGTCTCCAGTTCAAGGGGTGATAATCGAGCTGTACACCCTAGTCCAGCATTAGGGCAGGATGCCCTGATCTGCAAAATTTCTCGACGAGTAAAATTATCTGGAAAAATATCAATTTCGCATTGTAGTTTCTTGTTGTCGATGGGGCATGTACCTTTTCTTCTGAAATTTATATAAAATAGTTTATTATAACATAAATATTAATCATTTAAACAGATTACTACACTAGTGACATCTCTTTAAAGTTGTAATACGTTTATATTTAGATAACAGTAAGAACTGATAAGCAAAGTAAACAAAAGTCTAATAACAAATAAACAAAACTTACTGCAGCCAAGAGGAAATACATTGTTTACAAAATCTATGTCCACAAGATGTCAAAACTGGTTCTTGTAACCAATTTGTGCAGATTGCACATTCGAAACGAGCCTCAGGGTTGACTGGACTTGCGTCATCATAAATAGACTACCGAAAATTAAAAGAAAACTAATACAATTGTTAATAGAAATACTTCAATAGTAAAAATATACGCACAATACTATTCTCTTGTGCAGGTTCAGATCGATTTTTAGACATTCTTGACTATTTCCTTTTTTATAGCAGTACTGTTAATTCAATGTTTAGTTATTAAACATAATATATTTCTATATTAAGTAATACTCATCTATTTTAATAGATAATAACACAAAGTTTTATATAGTAAATTGTTTATTCACTACTGTCAAAAAGTTGGGTTATGTTATCGATCAAGACAATAGAAAGTCAATTGTTACCTGAGGCACCTGTTGATTTTAAAATCTACTGCATTTCAGTAGACCAAACATTTTTACCTGGCATCTGGTAAGTACACGTGAGACGCGCGTAATTTAAATAATTTCAATTCTCTACCTTTAACAGTAATTTCAGAAAATAATTTGCACATTTGTGTTATTCAATAAAATAAATATGCGCAAGAAATACCTTCATTACATATATTACTAATATTTATTTTTGGTTTTACAAATTGTTTTACAAAAATTTAACTTTAACATATTTTTTTTATTTTTTAATAAGCCTTTTAAGTCTAACATAATTATCCATGAACGGGTGTTCTTCTAAGATGCCAATTGCAATCAAATTATTGACGATCTGTGTTGACATCTCCTTCGTCAATGAAACATATTCGGAGTCAGTTTTTACCATCTGGTCACATAGCAACTATTAAAATTTCTTATTATAATTATAAATGGAATAGACAGTCTTCTAAATCACCAGATTTGTATACTTTTAGAATAAATCACTTCTTTACATGTTGAATACGAGGTATACTTACATCTAAAACCGATTTCATGGAATCCTTTCTGCTTATTGAAATATTATCAATTAATTTATGCTAAAATAAATATTTAAAATATAATTACGCCTGCGAGATACTACCACACTAACACTACCTGTGATATTTATATCTTACCAGTGCACTACGGTGATTGTTTATTACTTCTTCAAACTTATATTTTTCCTCAATCTCGTTTTTTAAAAGCTTTCTTCCCTTTGCATTAGTAAGAACCTTGTTTAATCTATTATATTTAATTTTTAATTGCCTAAAATATTGAAAGTAAATTGTAAAACACATAACCTTCAAATTCTAATGCGTTGACTGTGAAACTTAAAACTAAAATGTTTTGATGCACTAAATAATATAGCTTAGCTTTATAATATCTAATAGCATATTACTTATCGCTTCGATTCGATTCTGTTTCGCCTCTGTCAAGGAAATTAATTTCTAAATTAACATCGGGGAGTGAATTGTGGTTATGTTTTGTCATCATACCAGAAATGTATTTGGAGAGTGCTTCGTTCTATAAATAAACCAATTGGTAACTTTATTTGAGAAACCTAAATAATATAAATACTTTTATGACAGTAAAAATTGTATATTACTTACGGATGACATTTTTTGAAATTTAAATGTGAGCTGTTAAACTATTAGACCTGATTAGACCCATTATTAGATTCCTAGATCAGACTTGACCAGTCACGTGAAAAGCAACTAGATTGTAAACAATATACTGCATTTATATTAGCAGTAAAAATATTGTAATATTTAGTTCTAAATCTAACGAAGTCAAAATTCTTTAAATATACTCTTTTAGAAAGTATCCCTCTAAACACAGCTGCGTATATTTAAGGTTAATTTAACATAACCAAAGTTTTCTGTTGCGTTATCAATTTTACCTAATATACAACGTTTGTGAACAAGTTGTTGCTGCTTCTATCTAACTTCTTAAGAACCCTTTCTCAGCATTATACAATCTTAAGCAGTCGTTTTTAAGTATTAAATGCTTTTGAAACAGATATAAAATAAGACCATTTTTGATTAAATATCTGTCTTAATTTCTACAAAAGTCTACATGTTGATAAAGTGGGTTACTAGAACCTCAAATGTTCAATTATTTTTTAATAACTCCTTATATGTTAAGAGATATTAACAATTAAAAAAGTCATTTAGTCTCTTTGATTATTAAAGGGATTCAACGTTGCAGACATTCCAAATGCATGTGACATAACAATCCTTGTGTAAGGTTACCAACCTTACAGCTCATAAATTTCTGCTATATGTATTTATATATCAAAATATCAAATATTATTTACAGCTATTTCAAGGAACACTCAAATTCCAATATTATGTCTGCCTTAGCATGGTTAAATAAAATAAAAACTTATTATTCTTTGATTTGACTTGATTATTTGACTACCAACAGCTACAGAAGATTACCACAGCACTGACCTACTCAATAAATAACTGACGTTAAAATGCATTTCACGTCATAAAAATATGGCCGACCATTTTTAGAGCTGAAACTACAATTCAAACTTTTAATTGCTATATCTCCGTCAATATTTAAATATTTAATAAAATAGACACGCCAATACACATTTATTAACATCAATTTCAATAGACAATTGAAAAATCGACCACTAAAAAATGAGGACACAAGCCCATTTGTTAAACGTGTTTGTGTATATAACCCACCAAATAAATGCAATTATTTATATTTAAGGTTTATTTTACATAAAAATATTACCCGTTGCATTACATTTTTTAGGTTAAGGATAATAAATAAGGTTAAGTTATCCTTAGACAAAAATTTACGTATTCTGACGTTAATAGAACATTTTATGCAAGATTATATAATGTTACATATGAAATTAATATATTAGTAAAGGATTTTTAATGTCTTTTGCATTTATTTAATGATAATATAACAGAATTATGTTAAGTTTTACTAAATAGTAAATGCCTCTTGTGTTTAGAGATTTTCTGAAAATTAACCTATATATTAAAGGACTCTTAAAAAAGAAAATTTTAGTGTAACAAAAACATAACTCTAAGTGTTTAATAGTTCTTTAATAGTTTCATTAAAAAAAATCTTCACGTGCATAATATAAATATTTTTCATAACAAAAAGTCATTCTTAAATTTCATAAAATCACTAACACTTATTGACTACATCTTCATCCCCTCCTGTTTCATCTTCATCTTTAACAAACGCTTCCAGCTCCTGTTGCCATTCATCCAAACATTTTTCTTTCTTCTTCAACTTCTTTTCCAATTCTAATAAATTAGCTTTATCAGTTGAAAAATTCTCCCATTCTCCTATAGCGTCTTCTCTTTCTTTGACAGCTTCCTCTCTTTTCTGGACGTACTCTTCACGTTCAGAAGTTCCTTCTCTGGTCCTTAGAGACAACTCCCGTTTACCAATTTCTTCCTCTCTCTTTAACAACTCTTCCTCGCGTTTTTTGAAGGGATTTTCTCCTTTTTCTGCGCTTTCTATAGCTTCTTCACGCGCTCTTACTGCATCTTCACGCTTTTGGACATATTCCTCTCTTTCTGATGTACCTTCCCTTACTCTTAACGATAATTCTCTTTTACCAATTTCTTCTTCCCGCTTCAATAACTCTTCTTCTCTCTTATTCGCGATGTCTCTGATTTTTGTAGAGCCTTCCCTTTCTTCAATAGCATCTTCCCGCTTCTTTATAGCCTCCTCGCGCTTTTCAAATTGTCCCTCTCTTACTTCTAAAGCTAATTCTCTTTCCGCTAATTGTTCTTCTCGCTTTATCAATTGATCTTCACGGAGAATTCCTTTTTCACGTTCTTCTATCTCTAATTCTCTTGTTCGCAGTGCTTCTTCACGCTCCAGAATTTGATCTTCACGTCTTTTTAGGCCTGATGAAGGTCTTTTCGCAGCCGAAGAAAGAACAACTAGCAATAAAGTCATACATAATATCTGAAACAAAATAATTGACATATTATAATACATAAAATACATCTAGTTTATTAGTTTGAGGTTATAATAATTAAAACTAACGAATTTTAGAACTAACCTTGAAAATCATTTTGATAAAGCAGCACCCAATAGATGCAAGATATTACAACAAACTGGACGGCATATCACTATGTTTGCCACGATGCATACGTTTCCTTAACAGGTTTGTTTTGAACACAGTTCAAAATAAGTACGTTGTACACTGCTTTAAATCTTACAAGGTCGTAATGGGCTTGTGTCCTATGTCTTAATTTCTATAAAAGTGTACTATATATTAATACAGTGGGTTACTAGAACCTCAAATGTTCAATTACTTTTTAATAACTCCTTATATGTTAGAAGATATTAACAATTAAAAACGTCATTTTGTCTCTTTAATTATTAAAGGGATTCAACATTGTACAACATTCCAAATGCATGTGACATCACAACCGCTGCCAACCTTACAGCTCATAAATCTCTGCTATATGTATATATATATATATATATATATCAAAATATCAAATATTATTTACAGCTATTTCAAGGAACAATCAAATTCCAATATTATGTCTGCCGTTACAAGGTTAAATAAAATAAAAACTTATTATTCTTTGACTTGACTTGATTATTTCGACTACCAACAGCTACAAAACATTACTACAGCACTAACCTACTCAACAAATAACTGACGTATAAATGCATTTCACGTCATACAAATATGGCCGACCATTTCTAGCGCTAAAACTACAATTCAAATTTTTAATTGCTATATCTCCGTCAACATTTAGATATTTAATAAAATATACATTTATTAACATCAATTTCAATCATCAATTGAAAAATCGGCCACTAAAAATGAGGACACAAGCCCATTTATAAGAGATAAAAGGTAATAGTAATACTGTTAATCATTTAAACTCAATCTTGTTCTCAATGCGTTGCTACCTTCACGCAGTAGTTGCGCTGTAGCGCTGTCTTCAAATATGCGGCAATTTACGGAAACATATATCGGTGTGTTTACAAACTTTTAATTAATAAGCAATATCTGTTGCTGTGTAAACCAAACTTTAATCATGCTTCAAGGTATTCATTCGTCTTAGCTTTCTACTTTATAAAATGTGTTAATGACAAAACAGAGGTGGGGACGTCTGAACGGAAAGTAATAAAACCCAATGCATTGAGGTTATATGCAAACTATGATTAACAGGAGACTTGATATGATAGTTATATAGTATTAATGACATACCTTGAAGCTTGCTTTTCTTCAATAATCTATAATCATGATGCCAGTTCAATTACAATTAAAATAATTAAATGACACGTTGTATAACGGCAGCCATCTTGGTATAAATTAATAGATATTTGTATAGCTTATTTAGTTATTTAAAAAAATATGTTTGGGCCCTTAAATAGTCCTCTAAATCCAGGAGCATATATTTTGTAATGCATATAAGATCTAGGATACGTATTTCGGGGTAGTGTTCATAAACGCCTGGAAAATATGCAAACACTTACTCACAAATGATCGCTTTTTAAAATGAATTTCTACATTTCTTACATACATTTTAACAGTAATTGAAGGTAATATATAGCATAAATAGTCAATTCTATTCGTATATAACAACTATATATGTGAAAGCTATTGCAAGAATGTAGCACAGTATATTAAAAAGCAATTAAAACACTTGTAAAGGTCCACTCAAGGCCACAATCTCGGCAAATGACAAGACGTATTATTGTATAATATCCAGTAAATGACTAAAGCACATTACTCTGCAATCAAAATTAGACCATGACGTGAATTTAATCAGAATAGTTTCGTTAGTTTGACGTGGTTGAATTTCAGGAATTTGTTGTTGTTTTTTTAACAAATTTTTGATAAATTGTTCCGCCATACTTATTTGATATTCTGTGTAATAAGACCTTTACGGAATCCGTGAATTATGTCATAGCCAATGAAATTGAAAAACATGTTTATATAGTTATGACATTTGGATAATAGTTTCAGTTTGAATAAGACAGTGAGAGATTCCTGTGCGATATCGTCTGCGCCTGAAGATGACTTTCAAGGTTAGTGACAACTGCTAGTTTTAATTTGAGGTTATGGCGTCTTTTTAATCTTAAATGTTTTTTCTTGAATGTTAGTTTTTTAAATTATTATATTAATTGTGTGCCTTTCGGCTTTACAATCTACAGTATTATATTTCCTAATACATTTCATTCCTATCTACATTCAAACATAAAACTAAACTTAAATTATTCTAGACTTTTACTACTTCCAAAAGTACTCTTCATGTTTCATACTCTTCCTTCCCAGTAAACATTTTGGAGTAAATTCTACTTAATTTTTATTACGTATCATGAATTTTTTGTCTGGAACGTGTTCGTTTTCTATTCAGTCGTTCAAAGGAAAGGTCCTTTTTATGAGCTACAGACATTGCAACGACGGTTCACTGCTGAATTAAAAGCGGAGTAGGTTTATGATTTATGACCGGATAATAAAAATATACCCATGTGGGAAAGAAACAGAAATACTTAATGAATGATGTTGGAAAAAGAAAGAATATTATTATGAAAAACTAACACAAAATCTGTGACAGGTAGAGAACTTGTAAAGCGTTAGAATAGAATTGTACGAGTGACTCGAACTTCACCAAATAGGACACTTCACCAAATTGTTTACTGGGTTCATTCTCACCGTTTCCTGTTTCTGCTTCCTTCTTGCCTGTACCTCCGTCTTTCACTATTCTTCCTCCCTTCTGTCTTCATTTTCACTTCTCCTGCCACTCTATCACAGACATAAACCGCAAAAATAAGTTTTGATGACTGGGATATTATCGAATATCTATATCTATTTTTAAGTCTTAAGCGTAAGTTTGAGAACCATAATAAAGGTTATAAAATTTATGACAAACCCTTAGAAATGTTACCAGTCATATAAAAATTGGAATTTAACTAGAAAATAAAGCAATATTCATTTTCAAAACTTATTTTTGCGGTTCCAACTCATTAAAAGTCAGTGGAAGAAAGCTTAAAATGTAGATACGTTATTCATCTAGCCTTAGATTTTGATTCGCGTTTATAGTTACTTACATAAAACGATTTAAACAAAAAAGAACATGTCTTTTTTGATAATATTTAACCTGCTGTATAGTATCGCCATCTATATTTCGCGAATCAAAAATGGCCAAGTATCGTTTCACCTTAACATACGAAACTTTACCTTTTACATATTTTTTAGGATAATAAATGTAAGATTACATAACAAAAGTTATTTTTCTTGATTTAAATTAATATAGTAGTAAAAGACTTTTAATGTCTTCGTATTCTTAGAGATATTCTTCGTATATTTTCTTCGTATCGCCCCGGTAAACACATGAATTTATGCGTTGTAAAAATTGAAATTTAACTAGAAAATATAGAAATATTCATTTTCAAAACTTAATTTTGCGGTTCCAACTCATTAAAAGTCAGTGGAAGAAAGCTTAAAATGTAGATACGTTATTCATCTAACTAATTACAGCTTTAGATTTTGATTTGCATTTATAATTACTTACATAAAACTATTTAAACACAAGAAAGCATGGGTTTTTTTGATAATATTTAACCTGCTGTATAGTCTCGCCATCTATATTTCGCGAATCAAAAACGGCCAAGTATCCTTTCACCTTAACTAAATAATGATATAGTTATTGTTAATTTGCATATTAATTAAATTTATTATACTTTTGAATCTATTCTAATTTAAACAAACACCCATTATTAATAGAAAAGACAATTCATTATTTATTACATTTACAAAATTAGCAAAAAAGAAAAAAAAAAGAAACCTAAGAATTCGTGAACTTTTTTTATAATTAAATCACAAATCCTGTTAAATTTACGAATAAATAATTATGTTAATAAACTAAACTTGTTATTAATCTTACTATAAATGAACAGGTGAATGATAGAAAGATGTAAGTCACTTTATTCAACGTTTACATATCTGGACAAGCAAGTAGTAATAGGTAACTTTATCAATATATCAATCAGAAATATATTAGCACGTTTTAAAATATCTCAAAGTATTTTTTGAGAGCGGTAAGTCAATAAATTGATAAGTAATGTGTCTCTTCAGCTTAGAATCTTAATTTCAATTTTCCCGCCAGGCTTTATATCCGTTAAACACAAAACGTGTATTATTTAACGTAATACTTTTTACTTAACAATAAGTTTTATTATTTACCGAAGTTGAACATAATTATGTTACATACAAGTAGTTATTAAGTAAAAACAAAAGACGATGACAATCTTTGGACAAAATAACCAATGTATTAATTGAATATGTAACATTATATTTAAGGTTTGTCTAACAGAACAAAATTTATCAGTTATGTAAATAATATTACCAAAATACAACTTTTTGTGATTTGTTTTATTGCTTTTTGATAAATATATCTACTTTTCTACCATTAAAATTGTCATAAATTTCTTTTTAAGTATTATAAAAGCTTAACTGGTTCTTTTAAAGGATTAGGAGAGTATAAAGTAGACCTTTTAGATTAAATATTAGTATCTTTCGTCCACGTTTAGGTTTAGCGGATATACTTTTGTATAAAAAACTTTATTAACATCAGAAATTGTAAATTTATGTCGAAAGATAACACTTGTTATGTAATTACCCAGTAAACATTTTGGAGTAAATTCTACTTAATTTCTATTACATATCATGAGTTTTTTGTCTGGAACGTGTTCGTTTTCTATTCAGTCGTTCATAGGAAAGGCCCTTTTTATGAGCTACAGAGATCGCAACGACGGTTCACTGCTGAATTAAAAGCGGAGTAGGTTTATGATTTATGACCGGAGTTATAAACTTGACACTAGCAGGGGTATAAAACTTAATGGAATTCTACTTTTTAGAGTCTGCACAATATAAATATTTAAATGAAGAAATAAATAGATGTAATCTTTAGTACGTGATTTCTTTAATGAATATTATTCATCTTCAACAATACTCGTTATATTAGTTTTTTACATTGTTTTGGTGATTCAAAAATCCACGATCGGCAGGTCTGCGTTAGGTTTAAAACCT
The DNA here is from genome assembly GCA_963678705.1 of Panorpa germanica. Lineage (NCBI taxonomy): Eukaryota > Metazoa > Arthropoda > Insecta > Mecoptera > Panorpidae > Panorpa > Panorpa germanica. Next base: position 6,013,525 of record OY783219.1, read on the forward strand.
CTGTCTTACCATCGCTAGATTCTATCTTCGTTTATATACATTATATTCGGGGATTGAGGGAGATAGCGTCTGTCTATTACCATTAAAGAAATATTTGTTGAGAAAGGATAGCATATACTTTAAGCATACTGTACTGAACGAAATACTATTCAAGTATACAAGTGTAACGATGAAAAATATATTTTACTTGTCTAACCGCATTTCGTTTCTCTCTCACTTTGGAATAAATGAGATGAAAGTGAACTTAATAAAAATATATCCATGCGGGAAAGAAACAGAAATACTTAATGAATGATGTTGGAAAAAGAAAGAATATTATTATGAAAAAGTAACACAAAATCTGTGACAGGTAGAGAACTTGTAAAGCGTTAGAATAGAATTGTACGAGTGACTCGAACTTCACCAAATAGGGCACTTCACCAAATTGTTTACTTGGTTGTTATGTAATTAACTTAAAAAATGATACATAAGTTTGTTTTATATTAAATAAATCTTACACATACGTTGTAAAAGGTCTGTAAAAAGAATGTAATCCTTGCAAAAGCCTTCTTAAAAACTTTTACGACTGAGAAACGATAGAATTATTGTTTTAAAAGCAATAAAGTGTATTACAGATCATAACATATTTAACGTAATATTCTTTTGTCTAAATAAATCTTTAATACACATTACTGCGTTCAGCGTGATTGAAACTATCTCCAATATATAAAGTGACTTACCTCCTTTTACCGATAAGAAAGAGTTGTCCATTATATTTATACTTCTTACCTCACCTCTGACCGTCTTACATTGAGACACGTTGTAAAAACAATCTTAAAGACGCTGGTAAACAGGTCCAAGACCGTGAGTCAATGAAAACATGTTTGTGTTGGTCACAAAACAGCCAACAGCTAACAAACATTCCCCAAATCGAACGATTCGATTGTTCCACAAGAAAAAAAAGAGATTACTTTCTTTTATTTGTAATTGGTTTAATTTAATTTGTCGCTATTTACTTACACAATTATTTGGCTAAATCATTGCAGGGCCTACAATTAGGCCTGTCTTTATAATCTTTAATTGTTGGTAATGATTACAATCAAGGAATATGTCAACTTATTTAATTTCGTAGTGAGATTTCTTAAGTTATAATCTTTTCTACAGATATTTTGCTTTATTTTTTCTGTAGCGTCTTGAGGCGGTTCTCAGAGTCACCATTATTGATAGATTTCGATTCTCTTATCTTTGTTAAACCTTTCCAATTGAAAATATCTAAAGAAATCACGAATTTATAACTCTTTCTTGACGTAAATCACAATGTTTTGTATTTAGTAATGAGGAGTTTAATAATCATGTTTCCTTTGTTTCAGATTATAATTGTAGCAGTAGTTTTGGCTATTGCTGCCATCGAAGCAAAGCCTGACATTGGTTTGGAGCTTAGAAAACAACAAGACTACTTAAACCAGCGAGAAGCGGAATTAACTCACAGAGAGCGCCAACTAGAGCTAAGAGAAAGCCCTTCACAAGGAGAGCAACAGCTCTTACAACGAGAACAAGAAGTTCTTAAAAGAGAATTGGATCTAGAGAAAAGAGAACAAGCGCTGCAAATCCGCGAGAGCTCTTCCCAATGGGCAGAGAATGTACAGAAACGGGAAGAAGCAGTCGCTAGAAGAGAACAAGCCATTGAGCAGTACCAGCGTTCAACACAAGATGATGGAAACCTTCAAAACCGGGAGAAATCTCTCCTTGAAAGGGAACAGAACCTAGAAAGGAGGGAACTTGGTCTACAATTCACATCTTCCCAATGGGAGGAGAGTGTTAACAAGAGAGAGGACGCTATATCCAGACGGGAAGAAGCTCTAGCTCAACGTGAAGGAGCTGTATCAGGAGAAAAGGGACTTCTGAGACACGAACAAGTTCTATTAGGAAGGGAACAGCAACTGGAAAAGAAGGAACAACTTGTAAGCTTACAGGAAAGTTCCTCGAAATGGGAGGAGAATTTATTGAAACGGGAAGAAGCTTTAAGACAACGGGAAGCAGCGCTTTCAAAACAGGAAGGATTTTCTCAAGCTGATGAAAATGTTTTAAGAAGGGAACACGCTTTACTCGAACGGGAACGAGGATTGGAGCAGAGAGAGCAAGCCCTTCAATACAAGGAGCTAACTGCTAAATCTGTGGAAGATGCTAGATTCACGCAATGTGAAGCTTTGTTCCAGAAAAGGGAAGAGCATCTCGCAAAGAGGGAACAGGAATTGAATCAGAAGGAATATGGCAGTTTTAACTACCAACATTAAACGCTATTAATTCTTTGAAAAGATGTAACAATTAAGAAATATTTTATCGTGATCTTATCAAGAAATATATGTATATCTTTATTCCTTTATAATTATGAATAAAACATTTTTCAAACTTTATGAACATTGATTTTTGATTTGTATTTGTTATAAGTCATAAACCAGTTATTTTTGATGATAGATTAAATAACATGCAAGCTAGTAATATCAGTTAATTTGCATGTATTCAATCTACTATAAGCGCTGAGTGTCATTAAATAGTTATTACATATTTTAATTAGTCGTAAGATGGTGTAACACTGTTCATTTATACGAAGTTGAACTATTAATTGCGCAATGGTTATGAATATTGTTAATTAACAAAAGACTGTCTTTTTCGAAGTATCTACTAAACACAAAATACATAAATTACATTTAATACTAATCAAATTTTTGTAAGCGATATTTGATATAAACATATTTACCAACAAACATTTTATAACCTTAAACGCATACCGCAAACGATTACTTGCGATGCTGACTTACTCAGTAGGGTGTATTCGAGTTGTTTTACGTCAGTACACTTTCACATTTCTTTTTAAATGTTTATCAATACACCACTGTTGTGAACTAGTCCTCAGTTTAAATGCAAAAGCTCATTTTCTGGTTTATACGTATGTAAATCAAAATGCCGCTTTATTGTACGAGTATGTTTCTCAGCCTTGCTTTCCCAGTAAACATTTTGGAGTCACTTTGACATCATATTGAAGATGCGTCATGATTTTTTTGGCATAAAAGAGTTCATTTATAGTTCAGTTTCTCACATTTTTTCATATAAAATGTCTACTTTATCAGCTGGCGAAATTACTCCACCTGTCGGAATACAAATGAAAATAAAGTTGATGCGAACTATAATTGAAGTGAAATAGTGATAGAAACGTCACAAAATTCACTAAATGTTTACTGGGATAAAAGAAAGCGGTACTTTGATTTGCATAGCCATGAACCATTTCTTGAATACGAATGTAGGAAATACAGTGTCAAAGCCTTTAATTTTATTCTAATTTCCCAGTAAACAATTTGGTGAAGTGTCCTGTTTTATGACGTTTCTATAACTATTGCACTTCAATTATAGTTCGCATCAACTTTATCTTCATTTGAATTCCGACATTTCCTATGAACGACTGTGAGAAACTGAACTCTTTCATGACAAAAATATCATACGCCTCTTCAATATCATGGCAAAGTGACTCCAAATTGTTTACTGGGATTAGTAGATAATAATGAATAATTAGAATTAGGACTCCAAAGGGCGGTGCTACAGACTTCGCAGACGCTTCCTGTTAACACCCCCTTTTTGATTGAGAAACCAAAGTTTATAACGGCAGTAGCCATGAATAGATCATTCTTGTTGTCTGGATATAACGTATAAGAAGAAGCAGAAAAACATAAGGGGCAATAAAAGGCTACGTGCCTAGGAAGCCCGAGAAACTATATAAAAAAAATATGAACGACTGAGAGAAACTGAACTGTAAATGAACTCTTGCATGACAAAAATATCATACGCATCTTTAATATGATGGCAAAGTGACTCCAAAATGAATTGGATTAGTGTGATATTCATTTCTTTGTTAATATTGGTAAATAAAACTGTAGTAAGAATAGAATTTAATATTAAGCTTTTATTAACCAATATTAAGGCCCTAAGATAAATTTATAAATATGTTACACATATAAGTTATAACTTAACGTTAAAATCTAAACGAATTTCTTTCCCACGACAGGGTGTCCAACGCAACAAAAATAATGAATGTAACACTACAGATTACCGAAGAAATGTTATATCACCACAAACCAGTTGGACACATCCGAGTAATCCAATTAATTTATAATTAATGAGCTTGTAAACTCATTTTTTAAATCGTTTTTTTTTTTTACTTTTTATTAAAATATATGTTAATGACTATTGGCTTGTTATATTCGTGTTTTTTTTAATATCGAAAAGTTGTCAGAAATTTCTGTTTTGTCGCTTTATTTGTAGTCATGTTTTGATGTTACGCGATCAATATTCATATACGTACACTAATAAGTACCCGATATTATTGTCTTTGTTCACCTCATTTATAATATCAAAAATCTCTGAATCAGAGCCCGTCCTGTATCAATATATAGTATAGAAATTGATGTTAATAAATGTGTATTGGCGTGTCTATTTTAATAAATATCTAAATATTGACGGAGATAGCAATTAAAAATTTGAATTGTAGTTTTAGTACTAGAAATGGTAGGCCATATTTGTATGACGTGAAATGCATTTTAACTTCAGTTATTTGTTGAGTAGGTCAGTGCTGGGGTAATCTTCTGTAGCTATTGGTAGTCGAAATAATCAAGTCAAGTCAAAGAATAATAAGTTTTTATTTTATTTAACTCTGCTAAGGCAGACATAATATTGAAATTTTATTGTTCCTTGAAACAACTGTAAATAATATTTGATATTTTGTTCTAGTAACCAACTTTATCAATATATAGTATAATTTTATACAGTAATTGAAGAATCTTTTTTTCGCTCCAGTTATTTTTCCAATGTTTACAACAAGGTGCAACTATGTCCACCGGAAATAATCGATGAATTGGATCACCAATCACCGACATCGATGTCCAGATTTAATCGAACGTCACTTTATGTAACATGTAAGAGTTGTACAACCTGGGGCATCGTAGCCGCAGTGTGCGACACCCTAGGGCATGGTCAAGGCGCGGCTTTTCTCACAGTGAAAGTTTTTACTTGTGGAGTTAAACGATAATGAACAAACTAGTTCGATTTGAGTCAAATATATTTATATTGCAAACTTATTTATTTACTACATATACTCGCCACATATATTAATTTATATTTTATAAATTATAGTCAAATTAAAGCTCTAATAATCTAATGGCTTTATTTATATTATTGTACAACATATTAAGTTTATTGTGTGAAAATTTTAAGTCGATTGGAGTAAAACTGTCGGAGATATAGAGTTTTAAGTCTTCACTTCTCCACTCTGCTTTCGTGTTACTTTAAAACTTTTAAATGCGGTTTCTCACACATAGCTTTTTCAGAGTCGGTGCCATCTCTAGCTCAAAATCTACTGGACCGATCCTTTTGAAATTTTGCACACTCTTTCTTTATATAAATGCTGAGGTAACGCTGTCTAGTATTTTTAATTTTTTAATTTTAACTTATTTTAAAATAACAAAGTTTCTGATTTTTTTCATGAAAAATCGGTATTTTGACTTTTAAGTGCTGTAAAAAATTGAAAAATAAATAAAAAAAGAAAAACTTGACAACGTTACCTGCAGAAACTTATCAACTAATGAAATCATTTTGGTTTTTTGATTTCAGAAAGTCCAGTGATGAGTTATGAGTGACACCGCAATGTTACTTTTTTTTGTGACGTCAGCGGAGATTCGCTGTCAATGCCTCATTTCTTGACATTTATTTATGAAAATTTCACAAAGTATTCTTCAAATGTTTTTTACCATGTAGTAATTATAGAAATAATTATATATTAATTGTGTCGTCAAAAAACATTATCGAAAATATGCTTCTTTTTTATCGTTTTTCACGCAAAAAATGGCTTTCTCAATTCTAGTTCTGTCCTTAACCCTCAGTTATCTAACGTAACCTGTAACGGAGGTATTTTGCTGGAGTTTGTAAACTACAGTTATGTTCCACTTTAACAGAAATGAGACCTAAGAAGCACAAGTGTCACCCAAGTTACTAACTATTGAAAGAAGGCTGCTTATGGTTTCTTCAACCCCTGAAGAAATATCAGATACTACAACTAATGCATGAAACTTCAAACAAAATCAAATCTTTAACAAAACGTTTGCTATTTCCTGTTTAAAACAATCAGATGCATAATCAGTCCAAAATTGAGATCAATCTGTTATATCACTCCCATTAACTGGAGTGGCTGTAAAATCTGGAGAAATGACTTCATCAATAATTTGCATACAACGGCATGTTCTACACTTGCCAAGCCCATGTATAACAAAACCCACCTATATAAAGGCAAGGTTTCTTCGTTTAAAGCATCATTAACTTTAATCTCTTCAACCCTTCAACATCCAAGACAAATACACAAAATGGCTTTCAAGGTACGTCATATAACAAGAAAAATATAATTAATACTTTAACGAACAGTAAAATTCAATAACACATTACCAAAACGTTTTGTTTTCATAATTATACGAGTTTTAACTGGTTTTATTTTGCAGATCGTTACTATCTTCACACTAGTGGCCGTCGCTTCAGCTGTAGAATACTCGCAACATGACTTGCAATACGCCACGCAGCCAGTCTACAAGCAAGTAGTTCAAGAAGCTCCCGCTGAATACGATTTCGCATACGCCGTTGAAGACCCTCACACCGGGGATGTAAAAAGCCATCAGGAATCTCGTAAGGGGGACGTAGTTCATGGACAATACTCCCTAATCGATGCTGATGGTCATCGCCGTATCGTAGAATACACTGTTGATGCCCACAGCGGATTCAAAGCTGTAGTTAGACGTGAGCCTGTAAAAGGATACGTTGCTAAAGCTCCAGTAGCTTATAAGCAAGTTGTCCCCCAGGTTCAACACGTTCACGCTGCTCCCCAGGCTTATGTTCATCAAGCAGCTCCCCAGGTTTATGTGCAACCTCAACAAGCCTACGTACACCGTGCTGCTCCTCAAGTTGCGCAAGCCTACGTTCATCAACCTGCCCAGGTTTATGTGCAACAACCTCACGCACAGGTGCAACATGTTGCACAACAAGTATACGCTCACCAAGCTCCTCAGGTGACTCAAGCCTATGTTCAGGCTGCTCCCCAGGTTTACCAATCTCAAGGTGGCCAACATGGCAACAGTGTTAGCTACAGCAGCGGCGGACAGAACTACCACTACTAGAAATTAAGAAAGCCATATTGTTTGTAAATATCTGTACTTAGTTTATAAGCTATATTTTTAATTAAATTTTTTTAAATCAAACATTTCTTTTATTTATATTATTTAATTATAGTTAATAGTTTATAAATGTATATTGGCGTGTCTATTTTATTAAATATCTAAATGTTGACGGAGATATTGCAATTAAAAGTTTGAATTGTAGTTTTAGTGCAAGAAATGGTCGGCCATATTTGTATGGCGTGAAATGCAATTTAACGTCAGTTATTTGTTGAGTAGGTCAGTGCTGTGGTAATGTTTTGTAGCTGTTGGTAGTCGAAATAATCAAGTCAAGTCAAAGAATAATAAGTTTTTATTTTATTTAACCCTGTTAAGGCAGTCATAATATTGAAATTTTATTATTCCTTGAAATAGCTGTAAATAATATTTGTTTATTTGATACATAAATACATATAGCAGAGATTTATGAGCTGTAAGGTTGGCAGCGGTTGTGATGTCACATGCATTTGGAATGTTGTACAACGTTGAATCACTTTAATAATTAAAGAGACAAAATGACTTTTTTAATTGTTAATATCTCTTAACATATAAGGAGTTATTAAAAAATAATTGAACATTTGAGGTTCTAGTAACCCACTTTATCAATATATAGTTTTATAGAAATTAAGACATAGGACACAAGCCTATTAAATAGGGCAATAACTCTCAATTCAATAATAAAATTGAAGTATAAAATTATTTAAAAGCACTTTGCGATAAATATTTACTTTTTAACCGACTTATTGATCAATTAAAAATGATTGAGGACATTGATAGACATAGCTATATATAACAAAAACAAAATTACACTTTACCACTCAATAAATTAGTAAATTATTAATGAGTTCATTATCATAATCACTCAATCTAATTAAAGAATAACAGCAAAAACATTAAAGCATTAGTATAAACTAGATATAGTTATCTACTTTTTGGTTAAGTGTATGAAAATGCCATTTTTAATATTAGTATGTTGTGCAGACTGATAGAAAATAGATCGTTCAAATTTAAATAAAATAAAATGTATAAAAAAAGTTTCTGGTACCCACAAAATATATACGAGGCTATACAGCCAACATTTTTATTATCAAAAGCATTTGGTTTTGTTCCTTTTAATTTAATACGTTCTCCAAAAAATTGTTTCTTTGATATTGCTTATTTTATATTTTCATTTATAGTTATTTTTTTACTGTGCGTCTTGAATATATATTTTAATTTCAAACCGGGGCGTGTAACTGAAATATACGTTTACGGAATTCAATTTCAAGTAACCTGTGGTCTTCTATTAGCTAATATAGGTTTAATTTTTAATTTCTTTAATAAAAATAGATTTTGGTTTATCTTTGAAAGCATCCAAAAGATTGATAAATTAATTAATGAAATCGGTTGTGAGATTAGCTACAGACATACGTTACTAACTGTCATTTCAGAAATGTCATTGCTCCTAACCTATTTCTTATTCATGATTGTAGTTTCTTATTGTATCTTTGAATTTATTTTAAGCTACAATGATAGTTGGATTACATATGCAGCATATTTCTTTTCTAATTTTCCATTTTATTTAATTGTTACACAATTCTTTCATTTCGTTTGTATAATAAGATATAGATTTATAATTATAAATAATAAATTAATAGAGATATGTCAAAACCATGATATAAAATCAAAGGTGTTAGAAAATGTTGTTGGAAGAATCAGATACAATCAATTAATAGAAATTATTGACAGAATTAGTAAAATTCACGATAAGCTTTGTGATGTTTCGCAGATTACAAATGTGTGTTATTCTTTTCAATTAATGATTGGGGCGGGATGGGGATTCTTGTTTTGTTTGCTAGCTTTGTTTTCTATGTATAGAATGGTTGCTTCTGAGGAAACCACTTGGTTTTGGTTAGTTATTATCAATATTACATGGACTACTTTTTATGGCATGCTTATTATTGGTAGTATCTGTATTTCGAGCCTTACAACTAGGGAGGTAATACACAAGGACGAAATTACGTCATAACGTTACAAAATGGAGAAAGAGAAATAACTTTTAAATATTTTAGGGAAAGTCTACTGCAACCTATGTCCACAAACTTATTAATGAGAGCTGGGATGGTTGTCTCATAAATAAGGTATAATTTCTAAAGCAATAAAATGTACGTTAGCTTTTAACCCCGTCGCAACGCAACGATTTTTAGTAGATACTTTTTCAATAATTAATATTTTGAATTAAAAAGAAAGGCGCTCTTGAATAATTAAAAAATAGATGTCTTACAGCCAACCTTCTTAGATAATTTAATAATTTAATTGCATTTTCAGTTGCAGTTGCTGTCAATGCAGCTTTATCACAGAGCCGCTGTTTTTTCATGTGGATTATTCACTTTTGATTGGACAATGGTTTTTTCGGTAAATACTGCGTGTTTTTAATTATACAAATTCAAATAGAAGAATAATTGATTGCAAAGGGATTGTGTCCTCATTTTTTAGTGGGCGATTTTTCAATTGTTGATTGAAATTGATGTTAATAAATGTGTATTGGCGTGTTTATTTTATTAAATATCTAAATGTTGACGGAGATATAGCAATTAAAAGTTTGAATTGTAGTTTTAGCGCTAGAGATGGTCGGCCATATTTGTATGACGTGAAATGCATTTTAAATGCGAAATTAGAAATTAAGACATAGGACACAAGCCCATAAGCAAATTTTAAATTTTTAGTTAGTGTTATAAATGTTGACTACTAATCAGGGGCAACACCGACTAAACATTTATGCACCGTACAATTAAAAATCATAACAATTATTTAATAGTTATAATTCATAAAATTATACTACTTTTAATTCTAGATGGTTGGAGCTGGCAGTACTTATTTAGTGATTTTAATTCAATTTGATATGTCCAATTTAACACAACGAGTTTGCAAATGTGAAGATTTTTTCCGTAACGCTACAGAACATAATTAAGACAAACAAACAAGAACAAATGTAATGGAAAATATACTAAATATTTAAAAATAAAATATTCCACATTCTGGAATTTTATTTATTTATAATATCCAGCTGATGCAGCTCAACAAGTTTGAGAGAGTTATCTATATAAATGTAAACAAATGAAAGTCTATATTATGCAACCTCCGTAAACACCGCACCCAAAGAATAAATATGAATATAAAGAAAATACATCTTTAAATAATTATTCTAAAAAATATTACCAAACCGGATTTTTCAAAATCCAGTTTATTTATATTGTGAAAAACACCTAAAAACATCTTTAAAAAACCAGATTTCTAACGGAAAGTTACAAAAACAAATTGCCCCAAAGGACTATGGGTTGTTAAATGGAGGTGGAGTTATAATAGTGTCATTTTAGTATTGATATATATTAAATTAGTTCATTAGCATTTAAATAATATATTAAATTTAAAATTAAATGTTATAATACTATTAATAATTATGTACATTTAAATATTAATATTTAAAAAATATATATAACCGCTTTAAGGTAAAGTTTTATTTTATTAAAAGAAATTATAACCTATAATATAAATTGTGATGCTGATAACATTTATCTGTTTTATAGAATCTTGACTACGTGTCTATACATATATATTTTATGTTTATCATTTAATTAATTGAAATAAATAAAGCTAATCTATATAGTTGAATAACCTAGAAATAATTTCTTTTACTTCTCGTAAACCAAAGTCATACACTAAAAATAACTTTTTAAAGATTTAATTAAAATATGTTATTGTAAGGTATTACTTTAATTGTATATTTATAAGCTAAAATTATAATTTATATTGTGTATAAAGTTACTTTAATATTTATTTTACCACAGATGGGTGTTTCAATTAAATTTGAAGAAGGTTTAATAAAGACTGATCCCCAATCTCATCCTGTATTAATTTTGGGCCAAGTTAAGCATTTAACTGGCTTAAAATTTGAGGATGTTACACCTAAATTAGAACCTAGAGTGACAGCTGAGGTATATTTCGAACTTTCTTTATTTTGAAACAATTAAATACTTTATACTTATTGAAATATATTTGTTAATAGGCGTTTGCTTCTGCTATTGCTAGTCTACATCCATCACCAACAGACTCATGTTCTTTGTATTTAAATCTAGCAACAATTGCAGCATTACCAATTAAATGTTCACGCCATAATACACCTTCCAGAGCTCACGCTATTACAAAACTTGTAAAGCAAGCTAGTGTTGCAGTTACGGAAAGCATTGTTGTAAGTTTTAATGAACATATATTAACTACTGATCTATTATATCATTTTCTAGAATATTTTACTTTTATTATAGGTTGTTTGTGAACGCAAAGATGTCTTTGCAAGTGGCTGTGCCGTTGCTAGGGCTTATCCATTGTACAGTGGAAAATCTGGAATTAAAACAGATTCAACTGTTCATGTGCAATTCATCATTGTTGATGGTTCGAAATTAAAGTCGGATGATATTATAGTTCTGAATGATGCTGCTGAGGCTGTAAGACTTACTGCTAAAATTGTGGACACACCAACTAACTTTATGAATGTTGACCACTTCCTGGAGGTATAATCATTTTAACAAAATCCGTAACATAGATATACTTCGATACATGTTTCATATTAATTGATTTTTTATAGGAAATTAAAGAAGTTGGCAAGAAACTAAATATTGTTCCAACCATTATCAAAGGTTCTGAATTACAGAAACGAGGTTTTGGGGGAATTTATGGAGTAGGGAAAGCTGCTTCGGTGGCTCCTGCATTAGCAATTCTTTCACACATTGTGCCTAATGTAAGTTGAAGAAGATACTTGCAAAATACAAATCTATAGTGAATATTATCACATCTTAAATCTTTTTTTTTTTTTCTAATTTCATTGAAAAGGCGACAGAAACAGTCGCGTGGGTTGGAAAGGGCATCGTCTATGATACCGGTGGCTTAAGCATTAAAGACAGAACTGGAATGCCAGGAATGAAGCGTGATTGCGGAGGTGCTGCTGGTATTCTAGGTGCATTTTATGTTGCTGTGAAGCACGGCTTCGATCAGAATCTGCATGCTGTCTTCTGTCTAGCAGAGAATGCTGTGGGTCCTAACGCAACTAGGTTTGTTTTTTAATAAAAACTTAACTTTAAACATATTAATCTGTATTTATAATGTGAATTTTAACAGGCCAGATGATATACACACTTTGTATTCTGGACGTACTGTTGAAATAAACAATACAGATGCAGAAGGTCGTCTAGTTCTTGGTGATGGTGTGGCATATGCATACAAAGATCTTAAAGCTGGAATTATCTTAGACATGGCTACTCTTACTGGAGCACAAGTAAATATTAAATCATTTGTACATACATGAAGCGTTAAGAGTGCTCTCACAGTGGAACAGACTACTACTTGTATTACTACAAGAAACTTCAGTGTGTTCCAGTGTTAGAGCAGCCTAGTAGTATTTTATTAACTTATATCTTTTTATAGGGCATCGCAACTGGTTTAAACCATGCTGCAATCCTAGTAAATGACTCAGAGTGGGAACTTAAAACGATGGAGGCAGGAAAGAATTCAGCAGACTTAGTATTTCCAATACCATATTGTCCAGAAATGCATTTCAGTCAGTTTGACTCGGCTATGGCTGATATGAAGAATTCAGTAGCTGTTAGTAATTTAATTTTCTATTTAAAAACAATTTTTACATCTTATGATACAGTTAAAATAGAACTGTGTTGCAGGCTTCAATGCTTAATGATCAGTTCCCCTACTATTTGCAGAACAATAATATTAGTTAAAATATTTTCTTACTTTAAATTCAATTTTTAGTTTTAGCTTTTTATATATGTCCTACACTGGTGTATATACATTTAAAAGTATGACCCTCTTAGTTGTGGTCAGGAAAAAAGGTTATGGAAGGTATGCTTACCGATTTGTAGCCATTTCCTATACCATGCATGCAAAGCTTCTAAAAAAAAGATTGTATTCACAGAAATAAATTTCTTAAACTGTGTTTATTACTTTCTAGGTAAGGAATAATGCACAGAGCTCTTGTGCCGGACTTTTTATTTTGGCACAGATTGGTTTTGATTACCCAGGCGTATTTATCCACGTCGACATGGCTGCTCCAGTTCATAATGTAAAATATTTTAAACCTATAACAAAATTATAATCTCAAAATGTTGATTAATATATTTTTTTTTAAATATTAGGGAGAACGAGCTACTGGATATGGAGTCGCCCTTTTGTGTTCATTATTTGGAGATTACACTAAGTCTGCCTTACTCCAAGGTATTGCTCCTGAACCTAGTGCAATTACGTTCAAAAGAGCACGTAAAAATTAAATACAATTTTGATATTAACTTTTATTTTTTAATTAAATTTTTAAACTTGACTTGTTTGATTTCTTTTTGAAGACTTTTTTAAATGCATGTTTTCTTTCTTGATTATGTCTTAGTGAAATAATTGTTTACAATTTTGTGAACATTTTTATAAAAATTAATTAAAATCTTGAAAACTTATGTTATTGTTTTATTTGAAACCTTTTGTCGAAGCTGCTATATGATAACAATTTTTTACGAAGTTAGAAAAGTAAAAATGAAACTATATACTTTTGTTTTTGATTGTAACGAGTACTGCTTCCTTATTTATGTTTAGCAGGATACGAGATTGTCTTTTAAAGGCGCTTAGGATATAATTTTGCAGAAGAAGGGTTAAAAATAAAATATTTTTCTTACGGTAAATGAGGTTTTTTTTTATTGAACCATATTTTAACAATATATAGATATAAATATAATAGCCAAAAAATATTAGTTACATTCGCATTTCAACTAATGTCGGTATATTTCTTTTAATAATAGGAGAAACCTTATTTTTATATATTGCACTTTTGGTTAAGTATATGTAAAAATAGTAATTATAAATCTGATGTAACGTAACGTCAATAAAAAATTCATAAAGCCTTAATTATTAGAATAGATAAATTATTAAAATGAGTTATTTTTCTTTTAAAAATTCATTGTTATTAAAATTATAAGTTAACAAATTATACTTTTATATTGGAACAATTTTTCAAATTCATTTTTATTGTATATATATATAATGATTTTGAACAGCTTTCATAAACTTGGTTGATGTATACATTTTTAAATAGTTAAATACTCCAAAAAATTGTTACAGTTGTTGCATGCAGCAGGCGTCATCACATTTTTGTCCTTTAGTCTCGGACACCGGTGCCATAATTAGCACCCCCTGCCCTTTCTAAGGCATCTTTGAATTGTTCCATCTCTAGCTCTGATGCATTTTCGACTTGGAGTTCAACAGCAAAATTCTGTGTAGATAAAGAATATTTAAACTCAGCTATAATTCTATTTAAATTATTTTAATATTGGTATACAATCTTGAAACTTACGCTAATAACATCTTTCACCATGGCTTTATCTGTGGACATTTTAGCTCTGTGGATGACGCCCACCGATGGACCCACCCAGGTTAAAAACAGAAATTTGCGACGTTTAGACATTTCATCACCCATTTGTACCCTATCGAATAAAGAGACAATTAATACAAAATAAAGTTAATCAATAATTATATGTGTTAATTACCTTAAGTAACCGAAAGCCCGTTCATTTTCGGCGAATTGTTCTCTGAATTCTGCAAAATCACTACCCTTTGCTGAAACTACAATACGTGGACCCTCAAATTTAAACACAGCCCTGAAAATAAAAATAATACATATATTAGAATATAAAAATTAACAAATTCTACTACTTATAAATTTTATTTATAATTTCAAATAATTTAATTCGCTAAGGTGGCAACACTTTTGCCTTGATGGCAGTCTTTTTAAAAATTAAAGTGTCAAGAAGCGTGAGTGTTTTTCGGAATTTTTGAATATGTTTTTTTATTTAAAAAAGTGTTTTTCGAATCATAAAAAGTTGTTGTGTTAATAATTAACAGTCCTAAGTTTAATTTTAAACATTTACTTTTTCTCGAAACAAGTTTTTATAGTTATAAACAGTGATTATAAAATTGTGAAAAAACACTGGCATTAAGTGTGATATATCTTTTTAATTATTATAAAATGTACCGAGTTATTAATTGTGTTAAAAAAGAACGTGTACAGGTGTTGTGAATAATTAATTATTAATTGATTTTACATAAATACTTTCTTTCAAATTTAATTTGTGAATAATAAACCTAACCTGAAAAGTGCTGTGATATTTCAAATTTAGAAAATGGCATGACCCTGACGCCACCTACCAGAGACAAGAAAGGTAAGATTTCTTTTATTTCTTGTCCATATATTTCCTCTATTAATGTAATTATTTATAAAGTAACTGTATATAACTAACAATTAAATCTATACACAATTAGTAAGATTAAACAATCAATCAATTTTTATTGATATACTTTTTCGATCCTCTGATTTTGAATCTCTGGTTTAAACTCATTATATATATTTATAAAAGTTCGATTTCAAGAGGGAGTTTTTATATTACCTACCACCCCCTGTAATTGCTATAAACATATACATAGGTTGAAATGACTAAAAATAAATAGTACTCGCTTGTTATCGTGCCCCTGATCGACAGTCTATTACTATAACATTTCCTGCTATTTCTAATTTTACTATATATATAACTGTATACATTTCAATACAACTCCGTAAAATTACTTTTTTGTAATTTCCGGAATGCTCCTTTATTACTTTTGGTATAATATACCTTATACAGGTATATTAAAAAAGCTGCAGCAGTATTTGTCAATCTATCTGCGGTTAGAATCTTTGATAAATTAAGTATTTTATTAATTTTATTGATTTAAGATTAACATAATTCTGTATTTAGGATAAATGGTCCACAAAATTGTACCAAATTGTCCGTGATAATACTATTATCAGAAATAGATCGATTTTATAAAAATAAACTTAAAAAAGCACTGTCGTTATTGATTTCTATTTTAATATACTTCATATTTTAAGTGCTATGCTATCAAATTGTCAGATAAAAATTGACGTTTCCTGTAATTTAGGTACTGCACACTATAATAAACTAATTACGTTATCAAATAATATACAAATGTATAATAATAAGAGATAATATCAGGCGCCAAAATTAGTTTTTATATTATCTTGTTCAAGTCTTTGATATCTATGTAGTTCTGTATTTATTTAACAGATGGCAGTAATTTAATTGTAATATTTAGTTACCATTCAGTGTCTGATGTATCGGCCCTAACATCTTCATAAGCAGCACGTACAGTATCTTTGTCCATACTAGTTGTCATGGCAACCTGAAAACAGAAATAAAAACAAGTTAATTATAACGACTTATTAATATTTTATTACAAAATAATCTTTTATCTAAAACTCAAACCATTATTTCGCTTGGTGATAATTCTTTTAGATAATACATGTATATTTATTTATATACGATTAATCCATTTATAATAAAATAACGTAAAATATTGGTATTTAATTATGGATCAATAATTATAATCTAGTGTAATTTACAAATATTTTTCTAAATGAAATGTGCAGTATGAAATGATGCAGATGTATCAGGCGCATATAAATTTGTTAGATGTTTATTAGCATATAATACACAAATTAGAAATTCAAATTTTAAACAGCTATTTACCTATTTAGATGGATAATCTAATTGTCTGAGGACCGATTTTACAATACCCTTAATTGATACTTCTGTTTCTCAGGTCTGATTTTTTAGTTTAAGTTGAAGTTAACTATAGTTTAACCAAGCTTAACTGTGATTGAACTTTATAATAACCATTTTTTAGATTAATGTCATAACATTATTTTAACTGACTGAAAAATCGACTCTCAAATTTCTATTATATACGGTAGTACAATATTTGGAATATTATATTTCGATTTTTCTTTATTTTTTATTAGTTTACCCCCGTTGAAATCCAAAATTTGAGCTTTCTCAAAAGTTTTCTACCGGGCCCCATAATTATTGCAGTGGCCCTTTTAGAAAATTTTGAATTTCTAAATTTTGAAATATGTATAAATTTAAGAGCGTAATACAAATGCAAAATTTCAACTTTCTATCTTTTACGAATGAAAAGTTATACAGCAAAAAGTGCCCATTCTTTTTTCCAGTTTTTCCTAAATTACGGGTTTCCAGGAAAGTCAGGGAAAAATCCGGGGACGCTAAAAGTCTTAAAATTCTTTTCTCTACGAAATAGGAAATTTTCAAAAACTTCCCTGGAGCCATTTTCGAGCTACCATACAAAATTCGAACCAAACATATAAACATATAAGAATATAAGACTAAGTATATAAATATACACCTGGGACATTATAATATAGGACAGTGAAATTATTATTAACTAAATGAAGGTGACTGAACCCCCCTCACACCCCCCTCAATCGCATTTTCAAATTTTATATATAACATTTCGATTCGGTCATTAACCAAAAATAAAATAAATAATAACAAATTTCATTTGATTTAAATTTAAGTGAATAGTAATTATTTTAATTATTATTAATTGTGAAAGCTACATGAGTGAGTATATATCTAAATAAATATATATATATGATTTATTTACCGTAATTTTAGTATCCGTTTAACTTGCAACAGCGATTTCAAATGAACTACACATAAATGAATGATTAAATGGCAAACCACCGATGGTATTTTATTAATTTATTGATGATAAGCCGTGCAAACAGTGTCGTCATCAGCTAATAATTGTGATATACATTTTTTTATACCCGGTTTGCACTTTATGGTGCAAATTAAAAGAAGGTGCGCCACTGTACCACTTTTTAAAGTTGAAGTTTTTTTTTTTAATCTAGTGCTAAAAGATGTTAAAAATTACTAAACAGGGCCTTAAGAGCTGAAAATGGGCTTATGTCCTATGTCTTAATTTCTATAAAAGTGTACTATATATTGATAAAGTGGGTTACTAGAACCTCAAATGTTCAATTATTTTTTAATATCTCTTTATATGTTAGGAGATACAATAACAATTAAAACAGTCATTTTGTCTCTTTAATTATTAAAGGTATTCAACGTTGTACACATTCCAAATGCATGTGACCTCACAACCTTACTGCTCATAAATCTCTGCTATATGTATTCATATATCAAAATATCAAATATTATTTACAGCTATTTTAAGGAACAATCAAATTTCAATATTATGTCTGCCGTAACAGGGTTAAATAAAATAAAAACTTATTATTCTTTGACTTGACTTGATTATTTCGACTACCAACAGCTACGAAACATTACTACAGCACTGACCTACTCAACAAATAACTGACGTTAAAATTCATTTCACGTCATACAAATATGGCCGACTATTTCTAGCGCTAAAACTACAATTCAAACTTTTAATTGCTATATCTCCGTCAATATTTAGATATTTAATAAAATAGACACGCCAATACACATTTATTAACATCAATTTCAATCAACAATTGAAAAATCGGCCACTAAAAAATGTCAGTGCAACAAAACCCTACAGTACACAAGTTTGACTTGGCGTACTCTCGTATCGGTACAAGGTCAAGGGTCAGTAACTTCTCAATCAAATTGTCGAAGAAAGCTTGGAAAAAACCGAGCTCCAGGTACTGGCAAATAAGAAATAAACTGGAACTGATAACACAGAAATAAGGTTATGTAATTAATCCGTAATTTAGATGATATAATATCGTTAAGAATTTGAAAATAGCGAAAGACTCAATTTAATAAAACACAAGTGATATCACATAACACATAAAGTAATAAAAAAACATACAAATAATTAAATAATAATTGTTTTATAAACCTTTTGATAAGAATTTTACTGTTTATTGTACGTGTTATCAAAACCGCTGTTAGCCGTGGCTAATCTCGAGTTCTGTAGAACACACAGGAATGAGTAATGCAGTTAACAGCTAGGATTAGCCGTTGCCCGATCCACGACCGCAAGGAGAATCAGCAAGACCATAACTATTTATTAAGGGGTCCCAGTAAACAATTTGGTGAAGTGCCCTATTTAGTGACGTTTCTATCACTATTTCACTTCAATTATAGTTCGCATCAACTTTATCTTCATTTGTATTCCGACAGGTGGAGTAATTTCGCCATCTGTAGCCGATAAAGTAGACATTTTATATGAAAAAATGTGAGAAACTGAACTATAAATGAACTCTTTTATGACAAAAAAATCATGACACATCTTCAATATGATGTCAAAGTGACTCCAAAATGTTTACTGGGGTACGTATCCTCAGAAATCAGAACAAATCATTTCTGAAAATTAAGTGTTATATGTCTTAAATACGTTCAAATTCAGATTCGGACGATTTCTCCGTTTATCCTGTATACACTGTGAGTGACACACACTAAAAATTACTGTGTGATATAGTACCTGGGTGCTGTAATAGTTTTATGACAAGTATACTCATATTTATTAGTCCGTGACGCTTTTAAAATTAAAACTGCTCACTTTCCTACAAACATTTTTTCGTATCGTAGTAATATCGAAGCCTGATTACGATTTGAGTAAGATTAATCGAAGCACGTTCTAAGCCACAGGTGGAAAATATATTTGGGTACGTTCAGGAAAAGAAATTTCGTAGTTTAAAGCTTAAGTTTATGACGTGAGGTAATACATTTTGCTTCTGAAACTTTAGCCTTCGTTTTTGATTCAAAATACCTTCGAAATGGATACTCTTTTCTTGTTGTTGTCGCCCAAATGTCGATTCCAATTCTAGATCGAGTTCTAGAATAGAATGTGTTCTATTTTGAGGTTAAAAATACGTTTCCTTATCTATTTATTTCAGTAACGAAACTGTTGGTGTTATAAAAGATAAAAGACACATTCTAAAAAGCAAAGCATGTCATAACTAATACAATACATGCACCGGATATCCGTCGTGCAGGATGTCGTCAAAGTAATGCTAAAAATAATGCATTCAATTAAAGCCAAGGACGAAGTCTGAAATCTAAGAATTCATTTTAATAATATAATTTAAATGCAACAAGAAGTTTCAAAGAGGATGAAAACAGTCAGAAATTCGTGTTAACAAGATAATTACGAGTAGCAATAAGTAGTGTGCATAGGCAGGTTCTAACTCAGAAATATATATTTTTTATTATACTTTCATATACTTTATACTAGCAGTAGTTATAGATTTGTGTAGAATCTAAAAATAGAAAAAGAAAAAAAAATATTTTGTTTCAAATTTGTGACGTCACAACATAGAGGAGGGATGTGTGACAAGACGTAACAAGGACAGTTGATAAAGTTGGCTATCAAGACCACAATTATACAAGATATTAACATTTAAAGCAGTTATTTTTGTCTCTTTAGTCATTAAAGGAAACAAAACTTATGAAAAATAAGTAATCCCTCCACGTACCCCTTTCCCCCTCTTCTCTTCTATGAATTAACATCTTTTTTATACAACAGGACTCAGTCAGTTACTCTACTAACAGCTCTCTCGTGTAACACATCAAGTTTTAATATTATAAACGTAAACGTATAAATATTAAAACGAACATGTATTCCTTATTTTTCTACAGACGTCAAAAGATGGCTAAAAATGAAGCGGCAAAGGAGAAATTCAAATTTTTAAATATCTATATCTCCGTCAACATTAAAAATTTAATAAATCTAACAATTGTTTCAATTTCTTACAACTTAGCAAATAAAATGTAAAGTACATACAAAAATTTAACTTACATTTACAGCTGCAGGCGGCATTTTGAATATAATTTATTTTTTAAAGTGTACTAATTTAACAGTGTTGTTATCTACATAAATTATTATCCTATTATATAATTAAACAGTAAAAAAACCAAGAACACTGCGGTATATTAAAGTCTTGTGACAATATGACACAATAGAGTAAACAAAAAGATATTTAAAAAAAAAAAATTTAAATAATTTCAATGTGAACCGAAACTTTTATAAATTTTGTAACAACGTTTTTGTATTAAAAAATGCACACGGTATTTTAATGAATCTTGTATTTATTTATTTTGTATTTGCAACAGACATCTGTTGATAAAATCCTAAACTAAAATTAATGTTATTTAAATATGTTTATTATATCTCGTGTATTTCGTTGTAGAGTCTGGTATTAACTGAGTACATTAGTTCTTCTTTTGTATAAATCCACGCTATTTGCAACGCCGCGGCCTTCAGGAGAGGCGGTAGTTGGTAATTATGATTTGTTTTACCGTTTTCTCACTTTTTACACTTCTTTTTCGTGTTGCTCATGTATAACGGGCTTGATTTCTAATTTAATTAAGTGTATGCATCACTAAAAATAAGTTTTCTTAAAAATTTGCTTAAAATGTTACACATTTGAAATTTATTTAACACAAAAGAAGATATAAGTACAGTTTTTACGTTAAAATATTATCAAATTATCGATTAAGGTGAAACGATACTTGGCAATTTTTTCTCGCGAAGTATAGATGGCGATACTATACAGCAGGTTAAATATTATCAAAAAAACCATGTTTTTTAATGTTTAAATCGTTTTATGTAAGTAACTATAAACGCGAATAAAAATCTAAAGCTGCAATTAGTTAGATGAATAGCGTATCTACATTTTAAGCTTTCTTCCACTGACTTTTAATGAGTTGGAACCGCAAAAATAGGTTTTGAAAATGAATATTGCTATATTTTCTAATTAAATTCCAATTTTTATATGAGGTTTTGATAACATTGTAATTCAATGCAGTATCTCCTTAATATATAAAAATATATTTAAAAAATGATATAAAAATATTATTTATTAAATGATATAATATTATCTTGTTAAACGCTTCGTCGATTCTGCGTTTTTATAGAAATTCTGCTGACAAAGAATTAAATGTCATTAGCCTATTATTAACTATATGTTTATTTTCGTATTTTATTTAAACCTCTGCTTGTTTTCAATACTTGTCGAAGATAAATTCGCACTGGTTACTATGAAATTTGGCGATGTGGCCCGATTTTAGTGTTTCTGTTTTAAACGAGTACAAATTAAAATTTTGGGTTCTCCTAAGCGAAAATATATCGCCCGAAAGACATTGTGTAAGTAAAAGTCAAGAGTGTTCATCAGAGTTTCGGTATATCGACAAGTGTTTTGACAAATGTCTCGCCGAGGGCGGCAAAACTAAAATTCAAATTTGATATAGCTATAACTCGGACAGCTCTTGGATATTTAAAAAAATAAAAACGCCAATATTATGTAAACTTAATCAATTGTACAAAAAATTTATTAACGTCATATAAAGTAAATTTATGTCGAAATGTAACTTTTGTTATGTACCCTTATAGGTAAAATTTTTGATGTTAAATAAATCATAGTTGTCATCCTACAAACAATTTGGGCCCGAAGCGTATAAAATCGAATACGATATTCTAGAGCTCGATCTAGAATAGGAATCGATATTTGGGCGACAACAACAAAAAAAGGGTATCCGTTTCGAAGGCATTTCGGATCAAAAACGGAGGCGAAAGTTACAGAAGCAAAAATGCATACCCCAGCCCATAAACTTAAGCTTTAAAATGCGAAATTTCTTTTCCTAAACATACCCAAATATATTTTCTACCTCTGACTTCGAACGTGATTCGAAAAATCTTACTCAAATTGTAATTAGACTATTTGACATTACTACGATATGATATAGCTTATATAATCATTAAAAATTTATTGAAAAACATTCTGTTATTAAATAAATTTAAGAAATTTGAATTGCATGCATGTTATCCACTGCGCAGGTGTAATCTACAGGTACAGGCACTTGAAGCGGACATGCAACTTTCTTCACGAACTAATTTCTTTAGTTTTTAACGCATCGGTAACCGTGAAATTGTAATCCACTTTTCCTTTCTAAATAATGAATAGTTAATAACTCGCATTCGTATACCAGGCGGTGCACGTTTTTGTATAAATGTATTCTACTTCTGTTACAAATAAAGATTTCACCTATTTTTATGCTCTTGTTAATATTACTAGACTTTTTGTAACTTTATACAGATGTAATCTGAACCAAATTCATATATTAATAGAAATTAGTGTTTCTTTATAGCATTTCAACTCGATAATTAAGTACTAAGATATTTTAATGCGTATGCAATAGAAATAAGGAAAACATACGCTATTTATTTTATAAAAAAATATTTTCCATATGTTGGTAATAGCACTGTTCTTAATGGGCTTGTGTCCTCATTTTTAGTGGTCGATTTTTCAATTGTTGATTGAAATTGATGTTAATAAATGTGTATTGGCGTGTCTATTTTATTAAATATCTAAATGTTGACGGAGATAGCAATTAAAAGTTTGAATTGTAGTTCTAGCGCTAGAAATGGTCGGCCATATTTGTATGACGTGAAATGTATTTTAACGTCAGTTATTTGTTGAGTATGTCAGTGCGGTGGTAATGTTTTGTAGCTGTTGGTAGTCAAACAAGCAAGTCAAGTCAAAGAATAATAAGTTTTTATTTTATTTAACCCTGTTACGGCAGATATAATATTGAAATTTTATTGTTTCTTGAAATAGCTGTAAATAATATTTGATATTTGATATATAAATACATACAGCAGAGATTTATGAGCTGTAAGGTTGGCAGCGATTGTGATGTCACATGCAGTTGGAATGTGTACAACGTTGAATCCCTTTAATAATTAAAGAGAAAAAAATGACTTTTTTAATTGTTAATATCTCTTAATATATGAGGAGTTATTAAAAAATAATTGAACATTTGAGGTTCTAGTAACCCACTTTATCAATATATACACTTTTATAGAAATTAAGACATAGGACAAAAGCCCATTCATACACCTTGAAAATGGATGGCGCTGAAGCCTTATGCTTATACTGAGTCTTTAGAGCAAGTGAAGTCTTTATAACGTTTTTTTTAGGGGTCGATTTTTTAATTTTCTATTTTTTTAATTTAATATAACTAAAAAATATTACGTTTAAATAATACACGAATTACTGAAAGTAGGTTATATTTTAAATGTAAAATAATAAAATATAATTTAACATTGTTCGTACATCTATCTAGTCACTGCCGAACTCTCGTAATTTGAACTATATTTCAAGCAACAAAATATTTGAAATTATAGTTCAAATATTTTTATTAATATATAAATCTTCTAGTAAGTTTGTTGTATATTTCTTATGTCTAATTTAAACACACCTAACTAGAGCTATCATTATTTTAATTTCAAATATTTGAAATTAAAATGTGGAATACATTAATGACCTTCATAATTCTAGGCCACAGAGGGCGGGAACGTTAATGCAAGTGACCAACATAAGAACCGTAAAAGCAGCGTTAGAAAGATGCGGGCCGAGAGGCAACGCACCGATCCGCTGGTACTTAAACGAAATTATACTTCAAAATAAATAAGAACTCAATAAATATGTTAGCTATACTTTTAACAATGCGATTTCTAATGCTTTTCTAAAAAAACATCTAATTAGAAATTCATATGCAGGTACGAACTGTATAGCACAGAGTAAAGCGCCATTCCCAGCTACTGGTTTTAGTTTTAGTTTAGGTTTTAATCTTTAATGGAAATTTCAGCTTGTTACTATAATAAATATGTAAAGAAATTATATTTCCTTAGTAGAAACAAAACTCGTCTGTTGGTAAAACAGTGACTGTTCAGTGAAAACATATACTCATGAACGCCATAGATGTTTCTGTAGGAATAACGGCCAACACAGTTGATATTCGGAGTCGAAAGAACTCACGTTTTTAGTCAGTTAGTTAGTGAGTTGACAATTTACAATTTAAATAATAAACTTTAAATGTCATTTCTTTAAATTTCAGAAGCAACGCATGAGTTTGATTAAAATTTACAATTCCTTATAAAACTGGAGATATTGTCTTATAAATATAATAATTTATAGTAAATAAAGATAATTAATAATGAATGAAGTATGCGCACTACATATATTTAAAAAATAAACTAAAAATTAAAACGGAAACTGTAGATGGTAATGGAACTTTAGTCACTAATTAATTAATTTTAATCAGTCTGTGAACTACTTTACGTTATTTAATATATGTTAATATATATCAATTGGTTTTTCTATTTTTTTTAAATAACCAAAATTAGCTATTTCAAAAATTTCAATTTATTTTTATCCCTCAATTTTTAGACATATTTTGAACGCCCCAGAATTAGTATTAAAATTTGTAAAATAGTATGCAAACGATTGTATATGCTTACTTGAAAAAATAAAATGGAAGCAAAAAGAATAAGGAACAAATATGACGTCAAAGATTTAGTGATATTTTATAGATGTTGATCTCTTTAATAATTCAAGTATATATCGTACAGTTTTATAGAAATCTGCATGCCAAAACCCATACAACGGAGCCTTAAGATATTCTCCTTAAGAGCTTGCACAATTTTTATTTATTAATCACCTTAATCAATCACTAATCAATAACATCTATCAGTTAATCTCTTTATAGATTAAATTTTATTACCATCAATGGGTAAATGAACCAACTGGTGAATAGACACGTCATCTTCAAGGTAGGAATCCTGTTACAGCATTCACAAGCGGTTAATTATCATTATCAATTAAACGGTACAATTTACAAAGACTTAATTCCATTTACAGGTGTAAAAATATCTGCGCTAATCAATTATAAGATGTAGATTTACTTGTAGTATGACAAGCTAAAACGGGAATGTGTTAAATGTATTGCGGTATTTCAGGGACTGTATTTGTAAATCAAAAATATTTTAACAACACTTCTTTCTTTATTAAAATATTGATATAATATTTAACGACGGTAAAAACTGTGTTATAAACTTGTTTATAAATTGTAGAATATAATACAGACATGTTTTTATTAAATATACATAATTACCTCAATTTATTATTTATATTTATCAAAAGACAGTGTAATACATATTGACTTATTAACTTTAGTATATATCTTAATATATATAAATTACGTGTCACTGTGTTGTCCGCTATGGACTCCTAAACTACTTAACCGATTTTAATGAAATGTGTACACCGTGTGCAGTTTGACCCAACTTGAAAGATAGGATACCTTACATCTCAATTTATTTATCTTATTGCTAATTATTTGTCTATTAATTATCTGTATATGACATATGACATCGGGCGACGATGATGGCGACATCTGTTGACTAGATTGAGTAAATATTCTGTTGAGTAAATCGAAATCTGTTGACTAGATTGAGTAAATATTCAATAGATGGCGCTACGTTAGGCACAGCAACGCGTGGCCGGGACAGCTAGTAAATTTAATAAAAATATTTTAGACTAAACATAGACCATAAATTATTTGTTAATACATGGCAGAGTACTTTTTAATATGTACTGCACCCCTCTCTGTCCCCTCTTACCGCTTCATAAGCTTGGCAGCCCCACAGACGAAACCCTGGGTGATCTACAGCCTCCAGGATCAACAGTACTTCTACCAGCGTTATGATTATGTACATATAGTTCAAATTACGAGAGTTCGGCCCGTTACTCATGCTTAAATCTTTTCTGTAAGGTATATACCAAGTATATGTTATAATGGGCTTGTGTCCTATGTCTTAATTTCTATAGAAGTGTACTATATATTGATAAAGTGGGTTACTAGAACCTCAAATGTTCAATTATTTTTTTAATAACTCCTTATATTTCAAGAGATATTAATAATTAAAAAAGTCATTTTGTCTCTTTAATTATTAAAGGGATTCAACGATGTACACATTCCAAATGCATGTGACATCACAACCTTACTGCTCATAAATCTCTGCTATATGTATTTATATATCAAAATATCAAATATTATTTAAAGCTATTTTCAATTTTAATATTATGTCTGCCGTAACAGCATTAAATAAAATAAAAACTTATTATTCTTTGACTTGACTGGATTATTTCGACTACCAACAGCTCAAAACATTACCACAGCACTGACCTACTCAACAAATAACTGACGTTAAAACGCATTTCACGTCATACAAATATGGCCGACCATTTCTAGCACTAAAACTACAATTCAAACTTTTAATTGCTATATCTCCGTCAATATTTAGATATTTAAGAAAATAGACACGCCAATACGCATTTATTAACATCAAGTTCAATCAACAATTGAAAAATCGACCACTAAAAAATGAGGACACAAGCCCATTGATCATCGCATTGAATTTGAGTTATACATATATTTTTTATTTAAGAATAAGGCTACATCCCTATCCCTACAATTTGGATCCGAACCGTATAAAATTCGAATACGATGTTCTAAAGCTCGATCTAGAATAGGAATCGACATTTGGGCGACAACAACAAAAAAAGAGTATTCGTTTCGAAGTCATTTTGGATCAAAAACGGAGGCGAAAGTTTCAAAAGCAAAAATGCATAAACATAAAGTTTAAAATACGAAATTTACTTTCCTGAACGTACTCAAATATATTACTACGATACGAAAAAATGTTAATTTTCAAAAAAAGTCCTATATTTGGATAGGGGGGTGGTTCATCATAGTTTCAGCTTTGTGATACACAAATCTTAAAAGGTTCAATGGCAGATTTCCCCGGTTATTTTGATAATGTCAAGAAAGTGTATAAACAATTTATTTTATATTGAATTGTTGGGCAAATCTAACAAAACATTTTGTTCTTATCAGGATGGGCGCGCGTGATTTACAAATACCTTTTGCTTCGTCAGCTTTGCGCAGTGCCTGTGCCAGTGCCAGTGGGTGCATCGCATCATACGATGTTGTGTACTACATATGTACATTTATTATTTGCACTCTGCTGTATGAATAGTATGAAAAGTACGTCTGTCCTGTCTGCCTCATGGTAGGATAAAGTCATTGACATTGGCATATGCTTACTTGAAAAGTGCGTTACAGAAATACATGAGCAAATTCTTCCATTTTTAGTCGATAAATTTAGAAATAATTTAGAATATATTAAATTAGTAAAATATTGCAAATTATTTTAAATATTTTTACAATTTTGATAATTATATTTTTTAGTATAGCAGCGACACCATGGGCACAACTTGGTTGGGACACAAAACAAAAACCCACTTGATATGTCACCTTGACAAATATATTATTGTATATACAAGCCATCGTCGCTTTTAAGTATAAACAAGTGGTTAATGGCGAAATTACCTTTTTCTTAACATTTAGCTCTCACGGGATTTTACAAATTTGGTTTTTGGCAAAAAAAAATCGCAGTATGTTTGGGTTAGTTACAAGAGAGGCGCAATTATGACACTTCCAACAGGCACGTTTGTATTGTTTCGAAACCATGGATTAATTTAGCTTAAATTTAGTTACCTTATTTCGAAATTATACTAACGCCTTCCACTATGCAACCAGAGTTACATATTTTAATTGTGAACATTTTGATTCTTCAAAAATTCGGTGAAATATATTTCAGTTACCAATGATAAAAAATGAAAATGGAATATGTTAAAAAAGTAGTGTAAAGAGAAGTTAATCGTGAAAATGAAGCATTAGTTAATAACTTATATTTATTTGTTAATAAATGTGAATTTTCTAAGAAGTCTAAGATATCATAACCTCAAAAACTGTCATAATCATGAAAGTGGTTATTTATAGCAATAAATTTAGTGATTTGGTCGATCGTTGTGGCCAGACTGACACACCCTAGCAGGCGTTCTAGGAAATGACATGCGTGTGTGTATAAATACATCTAAAGGGGTGAATAAGGGATAAGGAGGGAGAGGTAATGGTAAATGGAGTGAAATCATTTTAGTGAAGTTTATGGATTCATTTTACTAAAAGGAAGTTTTCTGTATCAGATTACATTTATTTCCAGAAATAAGTGAATCATTTTGTTTATATAGACTAAAGCTAAAGTTTGACATAAGTTTAGAATTACTTTTAAGTTGGTGACAATGGTGTGTTTATTTGTAGGTAACACTCTATTATATTAAACAATTATATCTTTGAATTGTTTTGAAGTTTGTTAAAGTGGAAACTGGAACAGAAATTCTGAAGTTTATTAAACAATTGTCATATGTATATAAGTGGTGATTCTCTCCACATACGCGTTCAGTTCATTAGTAAAACAAGTCCGATCTTAAATATAACTTTTTTTGTATCAGTGTTACCTCTAATTTTTATATGTTTGTTTTATAATTATGTTTTATTTAATAAAAATTGAACCAGCGCTATATTTTCTGGGTTTCATTGCTACCAATTTGTATATACATACATAATCATAATTCTATTAGGCAGCGCTGTCGTTCGCATATAATAAATAAGCCTCAGCATCACCAATAAGTCAACGTTAAATAAATTGAATTGAAAGAAAATAAGAAACTAAAATTGCAACCAAAAACGCAACGAAATATTATTAGGGTATGGAAAACATTTATTGATTTTCATTTTAATTAAAATACCAACTAATCTATAAATTAACGGTCGAGTGCCCCAGCTAAACTAATTACAAGTTTTTATTGATTTACAGTCGTCATAAATCGCGCTGACAATTTTAATTTATGGTAAACATGGTCATAAAAATTTATGTGAAATAGGTAAAAAACATGCTCGCAGAAACGCATCATCGTATTAGTAACAAGTTTGTTTTGATATGCATATAGCACAATCAGAGCCGGAGAAATGTTTCTTTGTTAGTAGAAACAAAATTAGTACTATTTAATTATTTGAACAAGTTTTAAATTATTAATTGTTTTATACAAACGCAATTTTATGCAAACAAATTTAAATACATTTTTTTACAATGGACTTGTGTCCTATGTCTTAATTTATATAAAAGTGTACTATATACCTCAATTACTAGAACCTCAAATGTTCAATTACTTTTTAATAACTCTTTATATGTTAAGAGATATTAACAATTAAAAAAGTCATTTTGTCTCTTTAATTATTAAAGGGATTCAACGTTGTACAACATTCCAAATGCATGTGACATTACAACCGCTGCCAACCATACAGCTCATAAATCTCTGGTATATGTATTTATATATCAAAATATCAAATATTATTTACAGCTATTTCAAGGAACAATCAAATTTCAATATTATGTCTGCCTTAGTAGGGTTAAATAAAATAAAAACTTATTATTCTTTGATTTGACTTAATTATTTGAGTACCAACAGCTACAAAATATTACAACAGTACTGACCTACTCAACAAATAACTGACGTCCTAATAAATCATCAAAATTAGGGCTGGTAAACAAAATGTTCATAATCAGCACGCCCAAATTACTCATGCATATTTATTTACCCAATTTTTATGCCAATTTGCCGCATTTTGTGATTTAAGTACACATTCCTGAGATTTGAGATCGTAATGCCGACAAATAAACATTTTATGACTGTAACATTAAAAAGTAACATACGAAATCTTAATCCTCTGCATATCTTATCTTAAGACTTTCAACGAAAATAGATTTATACAATCTCAGTCTTTAAATATGTGAAATTAAGACGCAATGTAAGATACCGTTGTTTAAAAATCGAAAAAGTTCAAAGTCCTTAGTCTTGAGTACCATTCCCACTCACTGCTTTAATTTAATTTTGTATTTTGTATTTAATTTAAATTGTTTAGCATATAGCATTTTTTAAGTTTTCTTAGTTTTTTTAGAACCTTACAAGGTTCAATGTTTTAAATTAAAAATATTAAATTAAGAAAAACTATATTATATTATAACATCCAAAATGTGATAATCTGTCAAAATGCAGTAGGATATACCTTTAAAAGAAGTTTAATGTCAGTTTTTGAAAAATATAGAAGAGAAAACAATTTCTATTACTAATTGTTATTAAAAACAGCAATTTTAATTATTTCACATTCAATTTTGTCGAACTGTCAAAATATTTAATATTAACTAAACTCAAATGAAACGTAAAAAGGAAACGAATGTGATTAAGAATGCCTATTTTGAAAACCTGAAATGTAGATTAAAATGTTAGATAAAAACTATTTGGTGTCACAAAATCTGTAATGATAAAATACACAGCTTTATTTGCAGAAAATCAAAACCCCCAAAAATGCTTTTTCCGCTACATAAAAAAATCCACAGTTGCCAGAGTTGTGCGAAGTTTGAGAGCAAACGAAATTGTTTATAAAAAATATTTTCCATATATTTTCTTTACCCACTGCATTCATGGTATTAAATTATTTTTTCATTTTTATTCTAAATCATTGTTAATTATTAAATACAGTTATTAAGCACACGTAAGAAAGGTTACGTACCTATGGAACCAGCCATAACGGACCCAAAACGTATCAAAAGTCATCGACACCCAATACGTAGAGAACCACGCAAAGATACAAAGCTGGTCTACTCGTAACGTTCTAACAAAAAAACATGTTTCCAACGAAAAAAAATATTTCAAATCAAAAGTACCATACGGGTTTTGTTCATTGTGTATAAGATTCAGTGGCGAACTAGAGCGCGGGGCGGAAGGGGCGCGTTGGGTATTCACTTTGACTCGGCTATGAGGTACCCTACTTGTTGAGATCCGGGTTTTTGTTTGAATTCTATGCACATATGACCTTATGAATAATTGAATGAAATCAATATATATAATGAGTAGGTTGAATAGGTTGAATTTGTAGAAGTTAGAAATAATAAAGTTCTGTACACCTATAAACATAGGCGTCCGTAGAATTTAACAACAAGGACCGTAAAAACTTAATGCTACTTATTAAATTAATATATTTATAAGACAATATCTCCAATTTTTTTAGGAATTGTAAATTTCTAATCAAACATATGTGTTGCTCTGAAATCAAAGACTTTTATTTTAGTACTTTACATTATAATAATTACACTGTTTAACTTAAATCATACTATCTTGCCTGAAATCAAAGAAACGACATTTAAAGTTATTATTTATTTAAAATATTATCTATAATTAATATCAAATTTATATTAATTCAATTCAAATTCAAATTAATTATTTGTACAAAAGTAATAATAAATTTAGCAACGTTGTCAAAAGAAATGTATGGTTTATTTATTTCTTGTAGTAATAATCTCTTTTTTATTGAAATGGGCTTGTGTCCTATGTCTTAATTTCTATAAAACTGTACTATATATTGATAAAGTGGGTTACTAGAACCTCAAATGTTCAATTATTTTTTAATAACTCCTTATATGTTAAGAGATATTAACAATTAAAAAAGTCATTTTGTTCCTTAAATTATTAAAGGGATTCAACGTTATAGAACATTCCAATACATGTGACATGACGTCTGCTAAGTTGTTATCTCTTTTATACAACAAAGCGTATAGCATATTCAACAGAGAACTCTTATCCGTATAAAAATAACTGAGCTACCCTTAATAGTACAGACATGTTACGTCATAAATATGGCCGACATTTGTAGCGCTAAAACTACAACTCGAATTGCCTCTCGATTTGCCATTTGCAACGTTGCCGGTTCATAACCCACATTTACTATTTATTACGGCTTTTATTTAATTATTTTCGAAATTAGGTTTCCCTTTAATAATTTTCTTTTTTCAACAGTTTCAAAAAAGATTTTTTATATACACATAGTTTTTGAAAACCGTATTGGTTGTTTTAAATCATTTCTAATAAGAAAACTTTGAACTCTGGGTCACTAAAATTTAGAGACAGCAAAAATAATACATCAGTTTATTTTCGTGCCACAGTTTGTATCCAAAACGTTTTAAACCCCTGGCATGAGACATCAAAGTTTTGGTATTTAATGCACCCACTGGTTCTAATGGACATTTTAAATACATATAAATATATCTGTCCCTAGAACATATTTCTGTTATCAACGATTTCTTTTACAAAAACCAGACGCTACTTCAATGAATTGTTTTTTTTGTTTGTTTGTTTCAATCTGATGTTCATGCTTTCCCATCACGGGGGCGAGGGAGAGAGAGAGGGACACTCCCAAGAGTCATTATCAGGAATCGTATCCACCACACCCTTTCCCTATATAATATATAAGTCATCTGATAATACAGATATTTAAAATATATTAAAAAGGCAAAGGTTAAATTAGTCATATCTGGATACTAATACTCTATAAATGACTGATTTTCGTGCATTCGTTTTAATTTATAGATTTTACTATAGCGTATATTATTCCTTATTTCAATAAAGTTGAAATTACATTTAAAGTTAAGACGCAAAATAAAAACTGGGAAGAAAATACAATACAGTAAAAATTTACGTTTTCGAATGATATGACTTTGTGCTCGATTCCCAGCTATATTTTCTGGTCTAGACTGTTAATAAGTTTAATTTATTATAAAAATACATCTTAGTAAACTTATTAGGCAGCGGTGCGATACATATACAAGGTTTCGACACCATAAAAACTGTAAATATAGTATGTGAACTACATCAGATAAAATATTTTATTAAAATCTAGGCTACGACGCTCTGAAAACAGTTATTTAGGTTACGTAAATAATTTTACGTAATGTATAACGTTTTGTGACCTATTTTTAGTTTTTTTAAAAATAAGTCACTAACATAATCATCGTCTTCTTCTTTTAAAGAAGTAGATGCTTCTGTTAAGTATTATAAAATCTTAAAAACATACTTTTAAAGAAAAGCTTTTACATAGCTAGTAAAAATAAAATAAGATACTTTTAGATTAAATATAAGTGACTACTAAGTGACATGAATCTTAACAAACACATAATTTTCAATCTCGTACAAAATAAATCAAAATTTGTGTTGTAACTTAAATAAAATTAAAATTAAATTATTTTTATAACCAACAAAATTAATAAACACTAGATTTTTATTTCTTTCTGATACAATCAGAAAATTATACGATTTATTATAAAAATTTAATTGCTTTTTTATAGTTAGGTATAGGTATAAACTTACAAGTAAAGTTATTATATACATAAAGTGCAATACTAATTGAAATATTTTATCAAAAACGAAACAAAACAAATTTCAAATTCAATAGCAATAGCAATGTGTTATCAATATTTAAATATAAAACTATTTGAATAATTCTATCAATTCCTTATCCACTAGCATACTTAGCTCTAAAGATTATCCTAAGAAAATTAAACACGAATACGAGCGGAAGTATTTTAAACTAAAACAAATATAATTCCTGATGCCTAATGTAGGTATTTAGTCTCATTAAATCGAGCATAGTTATGCCTTATCAATTTCAAGTTATTACAAAAATTTATATCACTTCCGAGTGAGCATGCAATTATTTATAAAATATGTATTGATTATTTCAATATATTAAATATTTAAAATTACTAACAGAAGTATTTGTGTTACTTGTTATATTTACGACATATAAAAATTTAAGTTAAGTATATTTAAATCTTTTCAAAAAATCGCAGTTTTAATTTGTCCTTTTGATGGTGCTTTGCAATTGCCTAAAATATACCAAAAATATGGTAGAAAAAGGTCACAGAACAGAATTCTTGAACCTTTTTTCCTTTTGAAGTATTTATAATCACGAAGAATATAATATAGTTATTTTGTCACCCCCAGTCAAACTTTCTGTGGGCGCCACTGTATATATTCTTTCTTATCTTAAAGATTAACATAAAATAGGAGCCACTAATTAAAAAAAAAACAATATAATGCTTAATTACTGCATAATTATACAATACTTTTTTTGAACATTAAAATATTATAAATGCGCTAGTTTTCAAACATGTAAATTTCGACATAATTCGACGACAATTTCTTTATATTTTACGAGGTGGGAATGTGCTTTAAGTGTTCTTAAAACTTTTTTAGTTAATAAAATGCAGTGTTAATGAGTTAACAGCCTGCAGTCTGCCAAAAAAGAATCAACAAAAAAATTGCATGTTAATTTTGTTTTCTGCAAATTAGTTATTTATATTAAAGAATTCGCATTGAAAATTTCGTTTCTTTCAAAATAAATGAATCACCCAATATCTAATTATATTCTAATAATAGTTATGTAAAATTTACTACTATAAGTACCTGTTACTTACATTTTACGTAAAAGATACAGTTATACAGATGTATAAATTATGTATTTAGTTCTTTTACAACAATTAATAAAGAAAGTTACAATTAGAAAGGTTTTGGAGTTCTAATTTAAAATATAATTAATTTTTTTTATGTATAAATCATTAATAAATATAGTAATTACAAAATAAATATTTCACCAACCTTTTTAGGCCCCATTTGGACAATAATATCATATTCCAATCCTTCAGACATTGTTATATATTTCTTTAACAAATATTTTAAAATATCCAGAAAAATATATATTTTTTTTATTTCTTCACTTTTTTTAATTACAATTGTTCAGTTTTATTTAAGGTAAAACACTGATTTATATTAATTAAATATTAAAAACACTCTTTTAATTATATTAAAATGCAAGAATTTTGAGAGCCGACCGCACCGGTATTTGATTCTGTTCTTGCCACGCGGTTGTGTTCACTCTTTTTTTTCGTTTTTTTTTAAACAATAATTTGTCTGTCAACTAACGTTCATAATGCGCATGCTTAGACTAGATGTAAAATGAGTAACATTATACATGAGTTTATTCAAAATAATACTTGCTTTAATTACAAGAACCGTTTATTTCATATTTCTTCATTATTAATTACACCTAAGCCTGTATAATATATGTATATTAGTACTTTAATTAAATTAAAACTCCCGTAAATGTTACTGTGGTTGCTTTTACATATGTGGAGGGGGGATAGTCGTATGACTCAAAAATACAAAGAACAACTGCTTATTAATATTAATTTTAGTCCAAAACTGGATTAAAATAGAGTGTGTAACTAATTAAAATTTATTACCATATACATAAACATTAGAATACGTTATTTACAGTAAGAAAATTATTTAACTTTTGTTATTTATAGTCTCCTGAAAGGTAGACAACGATGATTACTTCTGTATTAGGCAACCTAAACTAGTGTTGTTTGCAGGATTATCTCTTTGACCCTTATTGGTTATCACAAAAGGTCATATTGTTATTTATGACCCCAACTGTATAGATATCGACTTTCATTATTCTCTTTTCATAAATAAAGTCACTTGCATGACAAGAGATAATCAAAAGCTAATTTCTTTCAAAACGCCTGTATTCGACAAGATGCAACACTAATAACACTCCACACTTTTGCGAAAACTTTACTCGCTTACATGGCTTAATATGAAGGACACAGCTAATATATACAGGGTGTTTGGTAGCAAGGTGCAAAGCCTTAAGGGGATGATAGTTGACTGTGTAATCAAGTACTGTGTTTTTAAAGTGTTAAAATTAAAAAAGCTCTAATTCTGAGAATTGGTAAGTTATCAGTTTAAATGATACCTTAAAAGAAACGCCAATAACCGAGCATGTTTTTAAAAAGGTTTGAACGATCGAGGCTATTTTATTTATTTTTCTAAATGCCACAGCAGCTTTTTTTAATTTAAAACTTGGTTTATTAGATTAGGCACACATCTGACAAACGCCAAAATATAAAACAATTAACATACAAGCTTAAATTGGGCCACTGTTGGCATTTAAATATCAGTAATTATATATTTATAAAAATAGCAGTAAAATATAAATAATCAGACTTCGGCTAAGATATGTATGGTACAAAATGTTCTAAACGGTGTCAGCTATCATCACCTTAAGGCTTTGCACCTTGCTGAATTATTAGAAAGAACGATGTCTAATTATTTAACCATTATGACGAACAAAGAATAATGTCACCAATCGAACGTTTTTACCTGTACGCCTAAAATATATGCAACAATTTAAATTAGACGCCCTTCTTAATAATTACCGATGCATTTGTGAATCTATTATATATAATATCTTAATTAATTTACATTTTTAATAATCAATACATTCTTTACATTTATTATTGAATAATAGCAATTTGCATAAATCCCGGCAAAAACCGAAAACTCTCGAAACTTAAATTTACCACCCATCGAAAATGCTGCACAGAATAAAAACCTGGGCATAATTTCACCTAGATTATTAAATCAAAATCAATTTCACTATTACTTATACTACGACGAGATTGTTAATCCCACGATGTTTCGATACTTGAATATTATTTTCCAAACCTAACAAACAATATTACTTAAAAAAACCAATTTGATTTTGAATTTGAAAAACCGTCTAATTTAAAATGTTGCAATGGTTACATAATTTAAACATTTCAAAGTAAAAGGATAACTATAATAAAAATTAAAAAAAACATTTTTAATTCATAAACATTATTCAGTAATAGGGTTAAATAATTATTTAATATAAAAGTACAAAATATGTATAGCTTTAAAAAATACAGAAGATAATATATGCATATAGATAAAATACTTTATATATCAAACACTTAAAAGAAACATAGAAAGAAATCTCTGATTAGTGAGCTTAAGAAAAATAATACTCATTTTCATACAAAAAGATTGTAAGTAATTAATAAAACATACAATTGATATATAGAAATAATTAATATTGTTAGTAAAAATATATGATTAAAAATATGTTTTGTATTAATAAATATATTAGTTTTATTGGTCGTGTTGCGTGCCCCACGCCCGTAGAAGCCCTATCGCTTTATTAAGAACTGCGCACCATTTAATCCTGTCTTCTTTCGAATCGGCCGACAATAATCGCCTAGAAAAACAAAATATATTATATTTGTATATATAAACGAATTGGTAATTTTACTAAGCTTGTTAAAAAACTGACCTGATGATTGTGTTACTTCCACGACGCACAACAACTAGTGATTCTATATCACCTTCTTCAGCAGGTCTTGTAAATTCTAATAAAAATGTGTGCTTCCGCGAACAAACACTACTACTAACTACACCGACTTCTTCAGTAGAACAAGTACGCAGGTCAAACGTCCCTATTGGAATCTGATAAAACATAATTAAGTTAAACGCAGAACATAATGGGCTTGTGTCCTATGTCTTAATTTCTACAAAAGTGTACTATATATTGATAAAGTGGGTTACCAGAACCTCAAATGTTCAATTATTTTTTAATAACTCCTTATATGTCAGAAGATATGAACAATTAAAAAAGTCATTTTGTCTCTTTAATTATTAAAGGGATTCAACGTTGTACACATTCCAAATGCATGTGACATCACAATCCTTGTTTAAAGTTACCAACCTTACAGCTCATAAATCTATATTCCTATATTATGTCTGCCTCAGCAGGGTTAAATGAAATAAAAACTTATTATTCTTTGATTTGACTTGATTATTTGACTACCAACAGCTACAAAACATTACCACAGCACTGACCTACTCAACAAATAACTGATGTTAAAATGCATTTCACGTCATACAAATATGGCCGACCATTTCTAGCGCTAAAACTACAATTCAAACTTTTAATTGCTATATCTCCGTCAATATTTAGATATTTAATAAAATAGACACGTCAATACACATTTATTAACATCAATTTCAATCAAAAATTGAAAAATCGACCACTAAAAAATGAGGACACAAGCACATTGGAATGTGAATATCAAATTTTATAAAAACCTTTTTCTTTTCATCTTTTGGTTCCCTCCAGTAACTTAAGATGTGTCCTTTCAAAACAAACCATCTGCGATGCCAATCTCCTTGTCCAGAAACATCCTCAAACATTGTCAGGAATTCGCGATATTGAATTGACTGGGATAGATTACATGATATGTTCAAATTCATATGAATTCTACCTTCAAGAGGAGAACCGGATGGAACCTTAATTTAAAAACATATTAATTATAGAAGTATTTCTTGTTAAAAGTTCGATCAAAAATTGTAATTACTTTGTTTAGTATCCATTGTTGACGCTGTGTTTCACGCATGGAAAATATTACGTATCCCAGAGGTAACAATTGTGGGGATCTTACAGCTTGTGGTCCTCCAGGACTTTCTATTTTTGGACGTGATAACTTACTATTTGATTTTAACATTTTCATCGGTGTTAATTTATTTGACTAAAATATAATTCTCGATTATATAAAAATACTTAACAATATCTCATTAACTATATATTATAAAATTTACTTTTTTCATTCCAATATGATATTTCACTTCATGCGGTAAGACTTGTCTTTGCGCTTCAATTCCATAAACTTCTACAGTAATTTTAAAATCAGAAAATAAATTTTCTAATCTTATAGTATCTGGAAAACGCATTGAGTGCAGACCAGGTAATGTGCAGATCATTTTTGTAGCTACTATACGTTCTTGGTAACGAATTAAACACACTAAATGATGACCTGGGTGGCTATCTAAAAACATGACGAATTTGTTAAGAAAATCTATAAGATTTCGTTAATTTGTAAAATCACAATAATAACCTGAAGCTAGAGTTCGAATGTAGTCAGCTTTTAATGGCAAAGTAATGGTACTAATTTCTAGTGATCCTTTCTCTTTTGGTGCATCAGGAGGCCGTAGAAAACCTTCAACTTTTAAGCGTTGTATTTCGTGCAAAGCTGCTTGTCGGCGATGAGCTAGAAAACGAATATCATTAGTTATACCTCCTTTAGAATATTTTAATTATATCCATATGCAACGTACTTGCAATTAACAAATGCTTTTCTGCGTCTACTTGTTCTGAAGATCCAGCAAATTCAAAACTGTCCTCACATATGTTAATAGCTTGGCTTGCCTGTTAATCAAAACTGTTAAATACAAAGAAAAATACATCAAAATCTTTTAAGAAAATGATATAGTACCTGTGCTATGAATTTTTGTTGAGTGGAAACATCATCCATAAGTAATTTAATTTTATCTTCAACTTTTTCTTCTTCCTCCTCTTCCTCCCCTTCATCTTCTTCAGATGTAGGACTTGGTGGAGTAGCTGAGTAAGAAATGTGACGCACTGGAGTTTTATTTACCTAATAGCATAACAATTATAGATAAATTTGTTATTAAACACATAAAAGACATTTATATCCATAGAGATATAAGAATAGAGTGCCCAAGAGCCGCGAAAGTCTCTGTATCTCTTTCGAGTCGAGTACTGTGACTGCTTGCTTGTTTACCCTCTACCATACCGCCAATCAACCAAGCCAGCAGCAGCGGTTCGGCTAGGAAGAAACAGATAGAACTCTCGGTAGGCTATCTCTGTCTTTGCCTTTATCGCTTCCTCTTAGTCGCGGCCGTACACTTCGCGTACTCTATGCTTATATCTCTATGTTTATATCCATACCTGTGCTTGTTGCCGCCTGTAGAAACTAACGGTATGTCTTACAGTAACAACATCTTCATTAACATCTTCATTAACTGGGGAGTAGTTCTTAGGACTTTTAAAAGATTTCTTCGGGCTTTGATAAGATTTCGTAGGACTTTGATAAGAATGTGCTTGGCTAGTTGATGGCTTCGATGGACTATCAACAGTATCAATCGCATGTTTTTTCGGATAAGGAGATCCCGATTGATAACAAAAACTATGAGAAGTTTGTTCAGATGATTTCTTCTGAAATTTAGATTTTTATTAAACACTTTCATGTGTGTAAAGGTTAAGCTTTAAGAATAATTACAGGTGATAAGCTGCGGCCTCTTTTAGGTGGAGCCGGACTATCAGATTGCAGAGCTTCATCCAAATATCCTTCCATTTCTCCTAATACATCAGTAGCAGATAAATCGCTAGCTGTACTTTCATTTAAAATTTCCATCTATAAAAGTAATTTGTTTTAAACTGATCTATTACATTTTTGGAATGATCTAAATTCATTGGTAGGTATACTTACTCGTGCTTTTCTAGGATTTTCTCTGTTTACGGCTTCTAAAATTTCACGCCCTAAACTAATATCAGCTAATCCACTACTGCTATCCATTTCGCTATCTTCCGTATAAGAACTAAAAATAATGTAATAAAACAAAGATATAACTTAAAAATAATATAAAAATTATAAATAAAATAAAGTAATGGGTTTAATGAATGAAAATGATATGAAAAATGATGATTTTTCATGAAATATGAAATTTATTCAGTTATATGATTTACATAACACAACATATATTAATAAATATGAAAACTATATACTATGTATATAAATACTATACAATATATTTTAAATATAACTAAAATAAACACTTTCTGTTAACCATTATATGGATTAAAAAATAGCTTATTCATAATACCACAAATGGTATCAATCAACCTGATAAAATATCTCTAACAGTAAGAAATGTGTAATTAGGCTATATGCAGAAAATGAAAATTAAACAATCAAAAAAGCAATCCCACCTGTCGCATTCTGCAGGTTCTGCAGTAGAGCTGTTATTGTGACTAGTGCATTGTGAACTGGTTTGGCTATTATTCTCAGAAGTAGCTTCTAAATCAGAAAGAGCTGGATAAAGACTTCCTGCACGAGGTTGAACTACTTTTATCCTCTTCACGTCTCCCAAAGCTGCATACAC
The DNA here is from genome assembly GCA_963678705.1 of Panorpa germanica. Classification (NCBI taxonomy): domain Eukaryota; kingdom Metazoa; phylum Arthropoda; class Insecta; order Mecoptera; family Panorpidae; genus Panorpa; species Panorpa germanica. The sequence continues at coordinate 6,055,081 of OY783219.1, forward strand.
TTTAGGACTGTCTTCCAATTTGTCTATTGTAAAAAAGAAATTAAATTTCTAGACCTTAAAATAAAATTAATACATTTTTTTAATATTTACCTGATGATCTTCTCTTTTTTTGTTGAATATTTGGTGGAGATGATGTAGATGGGAGAGGAGGTGGCATTGGGGGTCGATTTTCCAGTAAAGATGCCGTTTCGGTCTCAGATTCTGAATATCTATCATCTATTTCTGGAGTTTCTGACGACTCCTAAAAGACAATTTAAAAAATAATTACCCATTGGTTCTTTATCAATAAATAATTAGATTTCAAAATATGAACCTCTTCTTTGTTTCTATGGAATCTGTTTTGCAATAATTCCATCTCCTTCTGTCGTTGCATTTTTGTTTCTTGATTTATTTGAGTTTGTGAAATAGTCTGACACTGACCAAACAAAGATGCCACTTTATCTCTTATGTTGCCGCTACATTTGTTGTCTTCAATCAAAGAGAGAGATGGTGCACTTGGAGATGGTTTTACATATACTTTAAAATAATGAAAAAAACAACATAAATATCATAACATTATAGAAATTAAATTTAAAAATATGTTATTTTTATTACTTTTTTCAACTCCTTTGCCAGCTACAAATTTAACTGGTGCTGCCATTCCAAAAGCTGCTTTCGGCACAAGCGCTTCACCCTTATTTCGCTCAAATAAGGCCAACCTTTCTTGTAGAGTCATCTCCGCCGGATCTTTTCGCTTAGGACTATTCGTTTCAAACATTGCAGCCTTTGCTAAAACATCAGTATTTTTAGCAGTTACTTTACTAGATGAATTAAAATTATTGGAAGTTTGTTTCGCTTCGAACTTTTCCTTTATTTTGGAACATTTGGTTTCTGAAGGTGGAATATCGACAGATCTTTCAGCTTCAAACAAATTCTTCTTTGAAGATTTTGAAAGAGTATCAACAACTGTAGGTTTAGTACTTTCAGAATGTGGAACTTCAGGAGCGCGAGATTTTTTAATAGATGATTTTTTAACAACTTCATTAATACGTTTTGGTGAATCTATCGCAATATTTTTCTCAGCAACACTAGTTAGTGTTTTGTTTGGAGTTTTCTTGCGATCACGATCAGTATTTATTGCATCTGCGTAATCATAAACTAAACGAGATGTAGAATCCGTTCTTCTATAACCCTGCGATTCCTAAATAAGTAAAATATTATGAATATAATATATAAACGATAATGTATTATAATAAATATATACATACTAAATTTTCCAAGACATTTTGGTCCCATTTTATTTGTTTAGTATTGCTTTTTGGGGTACTATTTTGGGAGGTAGTCGATGATTTGGGTTGGTTATCTCTAACAGGGCTTTTACTTCTTGAAGTGGATGCCTTACTAGGGCTATTTTGAGAAATATACGTTGCTAATTTAATAGGCGATGAGTCCGATGAGCTCGTTTTATAAGCCACAAGTTTAGTAGGGCTCTGTGGAGCAGCTGCTTGGGATGTTGATGCTTTAGGGGGGCTTGGAGCACGCCATTGTTTTCGTGACGCAGTTGGTGTTGATTTTTTAACATCTTCTTTCGTTACCTACATCAAAATAATGATATATACGTATTATACCCAATAATTTGTAAAAATGACTTTGTACATCACTGTGATGTTCACCTGATTCGTAAAAATTGACGATTCATCTTCCCATTGATTAATAGTATTAGCAAGAGCCTTAAGTCGATCTTTTCGAACTGCACCAGTTCGTGGAGATTCTTGCGATGCTGATTCTCCTGCTAGTATCATATCTTCATCAAATTTTTTTTCATTACGATGAATTGGAGAAGATAAGTTTCGTGAGTCTAGTCAAAGATTAGTGCAAAAGGAAATGGTTTTAGTGAAAAGCATAAAATATGATGATACGCTAATGTGCATTTAGATTTCAAATAACATAGACGTTCTAACTAAAAGTTATACCACTATATCCCATTACAAGCAGCAAAAAATGTAGCAATTATTGTTTGTATTTCAATATTTGCCAATGAATGAGGTACTATGTATATTTGACATAGAAACAAACAAGGTCATTAAAATGATGAATAAGTCATATGCTGAAAACAATAGATTAAAATGACCGTTGGAACCATCATGAATAATTTATAATCTTATCTCTTTGCTAATTATAGTATTCAAATTTTGCAACAGAGTACTCATATAGCAAGGATATAAAATGTGAAACACTATGTAAATTTAAATATATGAAAAAGTAATTATGATAGGAGTAGTAATATAAATAGTACCGCACTAAAAGAGAAAGTTAATCATAGCAAAATGAAGGACAATGTCATAGTTTATAAACATGCGTGCAGACAAACATGATGGAAAATTTAATTAACAAATACCTGAGTATAAAGTTCCAAGTCTTTGCAATCTATTTTTTGAAGAATCTCTTATCACTGCTGGCTTTACAGTTTCTATAGGAGAGACTGGCGACAGTTCTTGGTGAAAGTTCTTATTTTCTTTATCTGTTTCAATTTTTATATCTTTCTCAGAAGAAAATTGATGAATTTTTTTCATAACACTGTCCATTGTTTCACCGTTTTCAATTTCTCGTTCCTCAACCTGGACTTCTACTTGTACATTAGGACCAGTAACAATACTAATACCAACAGCTACATCAACATTTTCTTTTAACTCTGATGAGGAAGGTGAAAAATTCTTTTTGTATACAGCAGTGGTTGCAGAGGTTAGGTCTTTTATAGACTTTGAAGGGGATAAATTTACAGCAGGTGCTTGATTATTTTCAGATAAAGGACTTTTAGATACTTTATCGACTTTATTGTATTTTTCTTTGCGAGCTCTAGCTCTTGCTAATATTCCCTATAAAATGTTCCATAACAATATAAGTCTTGTTTACTACAGGTTAACCCTAAACCAATATTAACATGTTTTGACATACCTGTATATCATCATCCATTATAACCCCTTCGAAAAATAACTATTATTTAGTTGTTTAACTAAATTTATATTATATAAACTCACGAAACTTCGTATATAAAAAAGAGGTATATTTTAAAAATTAGAAAACACTGGATTAGATAAATTAATTATAAGCATTGTTTTGCACAAACCGTTTGACAACTAACGCCGTGATTTTTAACTGTTAACTTTTAAAATATAGTTAAATTTCTATACGGTAGATGTCTAAGTCCTTAGAAATATTAAGCACCTATCACCCAAAGACTAGTCCAATCACCTAAACGCATAAAATATTAAATATAATATTAATTAAATTCATCTAATTTTTGGTAATAATTATGTTTCTTATTTATAATTAATAATATCAAATTAAATGTGTTGATAATATAACTAAAAGTTATTTTAGTTAAGACAGTGACATTGTTTTAGTAAAAACAATTTGTTGAATTAATTAATAATAATAAATAAAATAAAATAATATTAAAACAGTCTATTTAATTAATATGTTTATTTATTTAAACAATCTTATAATTCATAATGAGGAATAGAGCCTTAATTCAATGCTGGCACCTAGTATGCTGATTCGGAACTAATTTAAATTTAAAATAACGAATTTAATAATTGTAAATTACTAATTGTTTATAAATTACAATTAATCTATCCTACCTTGTAATCTAATATCTATGTTTTATTTTTAACGATGGAATGAAAAAAATTGTAGACATTTACATAACGATTATATTTATTTAATTATATTAAATGATAATTATAAAAATATTTAAAAACTAAGACAATAAAATTTGTTTGTGCTTCATTTTTACTTAAAATGAATCTATAGATTTGTATAAAAATATATACATATTTACAAAATAATTTCATTTTTAACGCTTCTACTCAGTTCTTTATGGGGCAGGACAATGGAGTTCAATAAAATGGCTTCATTTGGTACGGACACACTACTACCTAAAAATTAAAAAAAACACACATTAATCAGTCTTAATTTCTGTAAAAGTGTACTATATATTGATAAAGTTGGTTACTAGAACCTCAAATGTCCATTTATTTTTTAATAACTCCTTTTAAGAGATATTAACAATTAAAAAAGTCAATTTGTCTTTTTAATTATTAAAGGGATTCAACGTTGTATAACATTCCAAATGCATGTGACATCACAACTGCTGCCAACCTTACAGCTCATAAATTTCTGCTATATGTATCTAAATATCAAATATTATTTACAGCTATTTCGAGGAACAATAAAATTCCAATATTATGTCTGCCTTACCAGGGTTAAATAAAAGAAAAACTTATTCTTTGACTTGACTTGATTATTTGACTACCAACAGCTACAAAACATTACCACAGCACTGACCTACTCAACAAATAACTGACTTTAAAATGCATTTCACGTCATACAAATGGCAAACCATTTCTAGCGCTAAAACTACAATTCAAACTTTTAATTGCTATATCTCCGTCAACATTTAGATATTTAATAAAATAGACACGCCAATACACATTTATTAACATCAATTGAAAAATCGACCACTAAAGAATGAGGACACAAGCCCTATTGTTAGCTCTATTATTATTCCACGTTATTATTTATTCTCACCAAGTATTGTAATAGAAGGGTTTAGTCTTCCGTCGCTATTAAACAATGGCGGGTTATCCATTTTAGCAAATGGTTTATTTGGATCTGGGTCACCTGCAGCTCCTTCTACCCGTGCCCATCTACCAACAGTTGAACTCCTCCCAACTAAAATCACAATTAATATTAATTAAAAATCGCAATTTACAATTTAAAAAAATCCTAAAAGTTATATTACCAATACTATGCAAGACTAGGGAATGTTTATCAATTGTAGCATCTTCTAGCACAATACTCTCCCTGATGCGAACTCCAGGTCCTATTGTAACTCCTGGACCAATTGAAACATTCGGACCTAACTATATAAAATAATTAATATCAAATAATTAATCAATGTGTATTAATTTTCATTTGAGTAATAGAAATGTAACATACAACGGCAGTTTCGTGAACAGTTGCTGTAGGATGAATATAAACATTTGGGATTATATTACAATTTGTCTTCTCTGGAAGGGACAAACGTTCTGGATGGTGTGTACGATACAAATCTGTCAAGATATTAGAAGATAATATTATATATTATAAATTTCTAGACATATATTGTCATCTTTAATATTTTACCTAAGTAGTGCTTGTTTGCATATACAGCTGAACCAGCAGTTTTAAGCTGAGACCACCAATTCACGACCTAGAAATATATTATTATAGAATTAATATAATCCTCTTTACTTAAGCTATTAATACATAACGCTAAACAAAAAACGTAAACTTCTGTATTATTTAACGTAATATTTTGTACATAACATTACATTTTTTTATTTACTAAAGCATAACAAGATTCTGTAACATTGTCATTAAATAAATGCAAAAGACATTAAAAGTCTTTTACTACTATATTAATTTAAATAAAGAAAGATAACTTTTGTTATGTAATTTTACATTTATTACCCTAAAAAATATGTAAAAGGTAAACTATCATATGTTAAGGTGAAACGATACTTGGCCATTTTTCAGAAGGTTAAATATTATCAAAAAAAAAACATATTTTTTATGTTTAAATCTTTTTATGTAAGTAACTATAAACGCGAATCAAAATCTAAAGCTGCAATTAGTTAGATGAATAACGTATCTACATTTTAAACTTTCTTCCACTGACTTTAAATGAGTTGGAACCGTAAAAATAAGTTTTGAAAATGAATATTGCTATATTTTCTAGTTAAATTCCAATTTTTATATGACTGGTAACATTTCTAAGAGTTTGTCATAAAATTTACAATCTTTATTTAAAATCGTAATTGTGTTTAGTAGGTATGGTATTGAATAAGATTATAAATTTATCTAAGTGTACTGTGAATAATGTTTAGAGTGTTTTAAACTCTTCAGATATATTTAAAGTTTAGCAAATATTTTACCGGAAGAGCAAATAATTTTCCCGTTCCTGCTAGAGGTGCTAGTACTTCTTGTTCCCATTGAATGTGTCCTGCTTCTTTGCCATTTCCAGTACTTTGCCTTTAATAAAGTCAACAATTAATATTGATAAATTAATTTTAATATAAAATAGCAAACTTAGACCCAAATTTTGTAACTTTTGACGATTTTTCAAAGGCCTATATTTTCTAAATGAAGTACTTATGCCCGCTCCTGGTCAACTGATTTTGGAGTAAATTCTATTTCATTTCTATTACTTTTCATGAGTTTTTAGCCATGAACGTGTCGAGGCGTTTGTTTTCTATTCAGTCGTTCATTGGGAATGTCTCTTTTATGAGGTACAGACGGCTGTTGAATAAAAGCGACTCCTGTGACACGTAGGGAATCAATTTGAACTAAAATTGATTTTCTGTGTGTTGCTCCAACTTGTAAAACGTTAGAATTGAAATGTACGAGTGACTAGAACTTCACCCAGCCATTCTATTTCACCAAATGTTTACAGGGAAGTAGCTTAATTTAGAAAATATAGGTATAAAGTTACAAAATATGCGTCTTAGTTGGTTAGGTACCTATAGTAGTCTTGTTGTTTTGAGTGAAAAACTGTACCCATAGTTTGAAAGATATCTGGAGAACATACGTAAACTCCACAATTTATCAAAGTGGATACGTAAGAACTTGGTTTCTCTACATAGTGAGTAACAGCCCCAGTTGCCTACAACCACAACAAATTTACTACAACAATTAAAAAACATATTTTAAAATTGTAATTTCTCGCACTTTATCAGTGACTAGACATCCGTAGTGCATTGCCTGGTCCCTTGTTGCCTCTGTGCCCATAATTGTCACCAATGCATTTAAACTATGTTTCTTGTGAAATTCATGTAACTCTTTCAGTGGAAAATCGGAACAAACGTCACCATTTAAAACAAAAAATGCATCTGGTGTACCACAACGAATTTGATCTCGGAAATGATACATTCCCCCAGCTGTACCAAGTGCGGTGAATTCTTTAAGATATCTACAATTAACATGCCTATTAAGAAACTGTATCATAAGATTTATGAGGTATATTTAACCAACCTGATATTAACTTGATATAATGTCTGCATATCAGTTATAAATTGTGCCATTTGAGGTGATGGATAATAACCAATAAGTAAAATCTCTTTGAGTTCTGGTAATGCTGCACAAGCTTCAACATGATGTTGTATTAAAGGTAAACCAGCTACTGGAAATAATGGTTTGGGTGTATCCAGAGATAAAGGACGAAATCGAGTACCTAATTAAAATTAATTAATCATAAAAAATCATTTCAAACATATAATATAATAACAAAGCCGCTATTACAAATATACACTTTTACAAAAGAAAACTTTTTACTACCTTTTTGAGGTCCTCCAATTAAAATAATAGCTTTAATCATTTTTAATATTAAACACTTAGATCTTTATATTTTTAAATTTAATTTTTCATCTAGACTCATCAATTAATTTGCTTATCTTATATTTATTTTGACACGTATGACAGTGATGACAGGTTATGTTTCTGACATTGACAGTATAATTTTATTATTGAAGATAGCCCTGACACCTAGTATTATTTAGATAAATTAAATAGACGATAAATTAGTAATCTGCAACTCGGTAATATAATTAAAATATAAGTAATTATGTATAATTATTTTTAGTTATAGCAATTAGCGTATTTTATAATTACAGTCAGTAATAAGAATTAGTGTTTGTGATAATATTCTCTTGTATAACATGAAATGTTATAATATAGAATTAATTTAAACAACTACATACTGATTCTGTATATTCATTTATGTACCATAATTAGTAAACATACACATTTAATTAATACAGTTACTGCAACTCGTTATATTTGTAATTACCGTACGGGTCTGTATCTGAAATACAAAAGTAAATAACACGATTTAAAATTTTAAAATCAAAATTTCGTTTTATTTTATAAAACAACTTATTACATGTTATTTCTTAATTTCATATTTTTTTCAAATCTTATTGGATTATTTAGAACGATTTATTTTCAACTAAACATCTTTTGTCTATTGTCTACTCACTTTTATTAAAATTAATAAAAAATAAAAATATATTTCTCACTCATTATAGGCATTAGTTTAATTAATTAGTAATTATATGTTATCTATTTTATAATTAATAAAAAATATAAAAAAATATAGTTCAATCATTGAGTTTATTATAGCTAAATTAACTGGTTAATATTTTGTAAGTTTTTACCCAAAAATTGTCAAATTGTCAATAGTAACTAATTAAATACACATGCATTTCTTTACCATTCTAAACATAAAACATAATTATTACGTAATTTCTTTTACATAACATAACCCAGTAAACTTTTATGTATGTACTATTTAGATAAAATATTATGTAATGTTTATGTTTTGTGTTTAGAATTACGAATAAAAGTTATTAGTTATAATTTGACCAGCAGGATCGAGGAGTTTAAAAATTTGTGTCGTTGAAACACAAAGACCTAAACTCGCAGCGATACTGGTGGCCAAAGCACGAACAATAATATTAGCCTCACTTTAGAGTATCAAAGAATATAAGCTATCTCATTCAACACATTAGGTAACCCCTTTTCAAAATGAGATGGCATGATAAAAATAGTCTAAAATTTAAAATTACTGTACAAATACCTTAAAAATAAATTTTAAAATTAATTATTAAGTAATTATTATTGTTTTTATTATGATTTTATTTAGTGTTACGTTTTCATTACTAATTATGAGGTAATTTTATTTATGTCATTTAAATATAATATAACAAAATACAGTATAAAATATTATTAGTATTTATGAAATTATTTCTAATATTATGTATTGTGTGTATTCAATAATAATTATTACGTTTATTCTTTTACTATAAATCACAAATATTTTACTATATAGACAATACTGTTTTATAAAGTTATTATAACACAAAATCTTAATCAATGTTTAGGCGGTTATTTTTAAAATGTTTGTTTGTAATTGAATTATTAAAAATATTAAAAGTAATGTAAAAATATAAATAGTTTTGTAAAATATGAATCCATCATTTTTGTTATTCTATAAATTAAAATGTAGTCAATTATTATGCTTAAATTTATTATATCGTTGTCAATTTTTTCTTGGTGTTCTTTTTTCTTATTTTATTTGTTATGAAATTCTTCGATGCAGAGGCTGCAGCTCCAAGAGCCTTCTGGAGGAGATGATAATGGAGGAGCGAGACAATACATGTGGTAGCCACGATCGCAATCATCACAAAATAAGAGTTGATCCTGATAATTAAGTGAGAACGTATTTAATAAACAACATATTACTTAAATATTATGTGGTTGGTCCACTGTTGCAAATTAAATTTAATAGTCGCAATAATATAATATAATAATTACTAATGAAATGAATATTGGCCAACTATTAAAGGGAGGCAGTGAAGGAAAGAGGTGGATGGCGGAAATAGAAAAAAGGAAAAAAAAAACCGGACAATAAATAAGCTTGTGGCTGGGTTGCATAAGGAACATGAAGAGAGAGGAAGTACTAAAAGAGGCAGTGAAGGGAAGCAGGAGAAAGAAAGAAGTAGCGAGGAAACAGTTAAACTTCAGACCAGAAAAATAGAGGATATTCGGAAAGGAGATAAGGACAAGAGGTAGATGACGGAGATAGAGACAATAATAACATAGTAAAGGAAGAGAGTCAAGAGGAAATAGTAAAGATAGAGCGTTTATGCCTGTAATAGACATAAGTGGAGAAGTGAAAACGTAGAGAGAAGGCAGGATGGATAGTGAAAAGATAATAGAGGGTTTGTCGAGAGGAGACAAGGAAGGCAAGAGGTGATAGATGAAGATACAGGCAATAAGGAAGAAGAAGCAGGAAACGGTGTGAATAAAGGAGGAGTAGGGGACATGAAGAGAGAGGATCAAGAAAAGAAGAAACAGAAAGTACTATTCGAAGTAGTAATAGTCTAGAATAGTTTAAGTTTAGTTTTTAACTTTGAATTTATATGAAATGCATTAAGAAATATAATAATGTAGATTGTAAAACCGAAAGGCACACAATTAATATAATATAATAATAATAATATAATAATTACTATTGTTACAAAATGAATAAAGGACTATTTCTTTTATTACATGAGTCTTTAAAACTATCAGTTTACTTTTTAGGTATAGTTCAAATTACGAGTGTCTACGATATGATGGTGAATTTTATATTCTTTGCTCCTATATACATTATAAAAAACAGTTCTTTTTCACTGTACCGCAGATTTATATGTCGCAACTTGTTCTAAGCGTAAGTCACCCGCCAACCCTCGTAATTTGAACTATATATTTATAATTACGAAAATACTTACATCATTATCAGAAGTGCCGCAAATAGAACAACATTTACATTCGATACATTGCCATCTGTATTTTCGCACCGAAATAATCATATTGGCAGTAAATTGCAGGCAAGATGGGTGACCTGTTGTTTTATAAGAAAAAGAAAACATACTTAGTTAATATTCTGAATCAAACGTTGAAATATTATTGCGAATTACCGCTGGGTTATTTATCGCATACACTACATACTTTTCAAAAAAACTTGACTTTTTTATTAACTTAACTTTTAACTTCATTTTCTCAATGATTTTATAAGCACATTAAATTTTAATAAATACACAATAATCTTAAATGCGTCACATATGATATTTTTAAATAAACCTAAAATAATTTAAACAATATGAATGAAAGGTGGGGAAAAGATGATTTGTGCCGAACAACAGTGAATTTCCAAGTTTCATAATTTTCTTAATGTTTCAATGTTAATAATATAAAATGTACATTTTTATTTAATCTTTTTTTATTTAACAAATAAAATTAATGAATCAAGTGCGTTCACTATTTTTCAGCAATAAAAAAAATACAGAAGTTTTATTTTTTTATTATAATTGTTGATTATATATTATTTATATATATTGCACTTTTTACATAAATAAAATCGCATAAGCAATCACATTATCTTCTTCTTTTTTTTTAAAACATATTAATTATGAATCTTGGAAACTAACTGAATTATATTATACATTATATTACATTATAATATATTATCTATCTAGAAACCGTTAGAAAATCTATAACTATTTTAAATTTGGCAAAAATATAAGTTGTGATTTGTTAAAATATAAAAAAGAGTGTACTGCATTCATAGATACATCGTAGATGAATAGATACATACATAGATACACTTTTAATTAAACAGATGGAAATAACAAATAAGCTACTAATAAGCTTATAATTATTATAATATTATAAATAATAATAACTATAGATTTCCAAACAGTTCCAATTATTTAAGAAATTGCACCGCCTTGATATTGGAAAAGAAATCGCTTTTAAAAATTATCTTTCTTGTCTTGAAATGTGTTTCACAACTCACAGCGATGAAATTTCTTAATTTCCAACAAAGTAATTTTTAACAAAATATATAATAATTATAACTATGACCATAAGTTGTTGAATTAGCTATTGTAATATAATTATTTTAACAAGATGTAATGATTTTTACAATGTATTATTCGATTAAAATGAGATTTTTATGATTATGATATATTATTAAATTGATAATTTGTATCAACTAGATATTGAACAACTATTGGCTATGATGATAAATCTAGCTAATTAATTTCAAATAAAAGTCTTGTGCAATATAGGATAAAAACTAAATTTATATAGTTACGTATTTCTTTTTGGGCAATGAACTATATTATATAGTAAATAACGCTTATAACATTAATTTCGAATAACGAATAATTCAACTTACGAACAGATTTCATAAGTTTGGATCTCTTTTAATAACTATTATTGTAAATTTAACAATAACAATAATTTGTAAATAAATGGTAATAATATAGAATTTATAAATAACCAAAATTATACAATTAAAGAGATTCAAATGGGCAGTCTTTTAACGAAAGATAAAATCTTTAAATAATTTTTTTTTAAATAAAATATAACAAAATGATATATATTTTAATAATTATCGTTAATTATATTAATACAAATTGATATATAACAGATTATTAATTGTATAAAATTAATCTCTTCAACTTCACTCTCTTTATTTCATTATTCAAAAAGTAATAACTGATGAGAACATGAAATATTTTTTTTTAGACATTATTCTTACGTTTCCTAATTTTGAAATAAAGGGAGTTATGATTTAGAAAAAAAATTGATTCTCCGATTCTCGCGTATTATAAAATTATAATAACAAGTCTAATAATTAATAAAAGTATTGTGCCTAAGTATTAAGTTTTTTTACTATTATAAAGAAAAAGTATCTATTGTTAAAGGAGTCATCCGGTTTTTCCAATCCCTACCATCTATTTTATAAGAATTGGTCCGATTTAATTAGGAGTTTATCTAAATTATTTATGTATTTGATATGTGATTGAAAAAATATTTTACAACTGTTTCCGGAATTTGACAAACATTAAAATTTTATTTATTTCCAATATAATTTATAAAAAACAATATTTTAATTGAATAAACTTTAATTTCAGGTAAGGTGCATCGAGATAAAATTGATACTGTAATTGTGCTTCTGGAGATACTACTTGGTGCGTATAACTTATTTCTGAACTATTACAAACGTTTTAATGTTTGATGATATTAAGTTGTATTAAATATTAATTAATTTTGAAAATTCATTTTTGAATTTTATTATCTAACCTTTAACTTTAAAAAAATATTTATTAGTAATTCTTTTCCTGATTTAATTCCTTTTAAACAATGTTTGAATTAAAATTTTTTCTCTATACTAACTTCAAAAATAAAATTTAACAATAAAAATTAATTATTTGGTATTGCTTTGTAATTCTATATACATTTAAAATACATACATTTCCGTATGTTTTTCGAAATAATATAAATCATTTTTAATAAATATGCATTTAATATAATTTTAATAAAGGCAACAAATTCAGATATATTTAATTTATCAGTAATTTTTCTCTTTCTGAAATTATTCTAATCATAAGAACGTCTCAATATTAATATATGTTTTCATTTATTTTGTTGAAAGAAACTTATATATAGCGTAATGTTAGAAAGAGAAAAATACATGTATAAAGAATGATTTAAAAGTAAAATATTGCACTGAAAATTTATTAAAAATGCTGCCTTTTCAACTATTCAATATATCTTTTAAATGCCTTTTACTTATATTATAATTCCAATATATGATTAACAAAATAATATAAATTTTATAAGATCAGGCAGTGAAATATTTTTAAATGAAGAAATTATATTCTTTAAGAGTTATTGTATACGATTTATTAATAAAATAATGGTTACCAATTTTCAATCTGTTTTATATAGACGTTGTTCTCTTTTAAGCGCCATATTTTACATACATGCCTATTTTAATATATAATTATATATAAACGAAAATGTATTTCTTTAAAATGAATGTTATTTTAGATTTTGGCAACCATTATTTTCATAATAATAGATAATATACACAGAGAAAATTACTTTCGCTTTCGTGTCCTTTTCAACAGTGTTTGTTTTCCACGTTTTTTATTTGAACAATTTTTATTATTATTGCTAGAAAAGTCGACAGAATCATTATCAAGTGAGCCGTTATCATTTGGGCTGGTATTATACGGGCTTAAAACCGGTATATCATCCATACCGTTATTCGAGTTTTCATTAATATTGATTTTTAAATTAATTTTATCTAATAATGATTCATTATTTAAATTATCATTTAATAATTTATTATTTCTTTGATTTTCTGTTAATTTATCATTTATTAATCTAATCCTACCTGATCGACCGCAATCACTGCATGATACTAATTCTTCAGGGGTGCCGGTTTTTTTATTTTCACGCTGATCACCCAAACAGAAATCGCAGTAAGGGGAAGGCGCTGCCTTTCCTTTTTCTGCTGGTCCTAAAAATCAAAAAAATTATCACTTACTAGTAGAAACTTGCAGAATACGTTTAATATATTAGCAACTTACCCTTTGGTGGAGTTGGAACTTCTGTGTCATTTTCCTCTGGTAGTTTTTGTTCTGGTGTCAAAACAGGCATCGGGGGATCGTCATTATTGCTCTGAGGGGATGGTACTGTATTTGCCGGCAAATTTGGAGGCCCTGCCCGTCCACCACGTGCACGATTAGGTGCGCCTAAATTTAATACAATACAAAATAATAAAAACACAAAATATATAAATAAAAGATTAAGCTAGTAGTTTTGGAATTTCTAATAGGAGGTGTAAGTGTGGTGATAACTAAAATAATAATTTCTTTTGTAAAGCTTAGTGAAAATTATTTTTTGTAAGTGTCTATTTCGCCAAAAACAAGACATAAGACAAGCAGACATACAAAATGGCTAAACGAAAAATACAATTAACAAAACAAACAAAAATTACAGCACAAAAAATTCTTAAGCTGAATTTAATCGCTCAAAATTTGTGTTATCTTATTAATAAAATAAAAAATGTAACCTTCTTAACACAAATAGACAGACTAGAAATGTACATAAACCGTCATAACACCAAATCTGCACTTATATAAATTAAAAATAAAATGTGTATATTTTTTAAATGTCAATTACGATAATATGTCTCTCATTCATAGATGTTTTATTAAAAGTTGACGGAAATAGATTAAAAAGTAACGTATAATATGTGTAGTCTATTATTACAATATTCTGCACAAGTGTCCTCAAATTAACTACCTATTTTAATTATCTTACCGTAAAAAATATGTGTTATATATTTCAATTTAGGTTTCTTTTTTTATATTATATTTTACATGCTTCTAAGCGTTGTAAATATACAGGAATTACTTGTTATTATGTGTATTTATATGTATTATGGTAAGCGTCCGCTTATTAGCATGGAAAGCAGCCAATGGATTGGTTTTATTAAATGAAACGGGTAGTGATATAGATACCGTCAAAATTATAATATCAATCTTCACGATTTGCTTCCTTCTATGTTTCATTCGATAAATACAATGCATTGACTGCTTTTCATGCTTATAAGGGGTTATTCATAAATTACGTCTCACAATGTGTCTCTCCCCTCCCCGTTATATGCAGTAACGCATTTGAAAAGAAATGTTTTTTTATTGATCTCATTTTATATTTTTTTTGGAAGTCAAATTTTAGATTATATGTGACGTCACCAAAATGTTATGCCTCTTCCATCTCTCCTATCATTGTAATGTCTTGTCACACATTGTAGACCCCCTTCTGTTGGACGTTCACATTTAAAAGTGTGTATGACGTAAATAATGAATAACCCGTAGGTGGAAATTTACAATTAGAGGTCTGAAAAATGAAATTGAGTTTAATTATCGAAAATAATTGAAATATGTAGTTAATTTCGAGACAGCCTGTATGAAAAATAATAAATTAAATAAATATATAAATATATTCAGTCTATATTGCGTGTAAATTAAATTTGTGCACTAACAAAAATAGTTACATATACATTTATATAAATATGATATTAATAAAAATAAATGGCATGAATAAAATTAATATTATTATTATTAATTAATGAAATACAATTGTTTAATGCATGGTGTTTGGTGTAAATAGTCAATCAAACACGAGAATTTTTAATAAAGTCATTGATGATTTTAAAAATATAAATAAAATATTATCATAATTAAAATTGATAAGATGTTAAAAATACATGCAAAAAACATTTATATATAAAAATGATTAATAGAAATGATGAATTAAATAAAAATGTTAAATGATTAATTAAGGAATTATTTTAAAAGGAATTTGGAGCTCTAGACAGTATTTTTCTGTACCCCCGATAAAAACTAGGTAATATTATAAATAAATAAAACCAAAATGACTACCGTTAAAAATAATTAAAGCAGTATTGATTGCAATGTAACAATTAATAGTGTTATATATGCCTAGAATTAAATTACAAATTATTTCTTAAATATAAAAGTGGTATTTTTTTTATTTATCATTATTTGAATTTAAGATTTTATATAAAAAAATTAAATATTTTAAAATAAACATCACAATTTCTTTATTCACGAGAAGATAGAAAACTAAGTTTTTGATTTCTAGTTCCGAAACTAACACCAAGAATAATTTTATTGAATTTGTTAATTAGAAAACCTTAAGAATTTGTAATGATGAATATGATCGATTGCAGGTTAAAAGAATCAAAAATTAACCTCTTATTTTTTAGATCAACTAAAACATTTTTTTTGGAAGTAGAAGCAAATGTATTTTAAAATTATATGAGTCTTTACATTTTTGTAACAGACAAGCGCGCAACAGAATTGAAAAATTAATATCTCGAATTCTAAAAGTCGTAAAAAGAAAAAGTAAAATGCGATTTAAAGCTAAAGAATCGTAAATTCTTATTGTTAGAACCAATTAATTTGGATATTTGTCTTTTTATATATATATATATACATCTCGTAAAAAATGCTTTGATGATTTCAAACACAAGGTCAATTCATGTTAGATTTCCCCGTCCGAATTAATAATACCACTGATATAAAAAACGAAAAATAAATGCAATAACCTAAATATTTTTGTTAGTGGCACATAAAGAATAATAAGAAGACTGAAAATGTAGAAATATCGTCTGTTGCACAAAAACTGGCGTATGATAAATGGTCTTATATCAGTCTAAAATGTAATACAAAAATCAGTTACGTTACTTGCAAAGAAATTATATATTTTGCTAGAAAAAAGGTATTACTTGGAATGCCTGATATATATATGATGGATATATACAAGATGAAATTATGTTTGCGCCCAAATTTTAACGATTTAGTTAGATGTATTATTAAGTATTAAAATAAATGTGTTTATGGTAATATTATATTAGGGTATATCTAGCCCGGATTATTCACACGCCAGCTTTAATAGAACAAAATATACGAATATTAAACAAAACGCATAATAGATTGAAAACCGTACCGGCGGGGTTGTTCAGAAAGGTAACATAGCTGTCTTGATACTCGGTGGAAGAGGTCTTTGGATCGGAAGATTTATCTGCAGAACCTTTCTGTAATGGTCCAACTGGATTTCCAATAGTGCTGCTATCAATTTGGGGCGCTGGGGTACCGGTAATCAATGGTGGTGGATTAACAGTCGTCGGTATCTGTGCAGGAGGAAGAACTGATGGTGTTAACGACGATGTTGATGGTCCAGGTGCTACTGGTGGAGTTCCAACCCCTTGGGGAGGCGGCACTGGTGTGGAAGATGTTGATGACGATTGAAGTTTACCGCTATCACGGGAATCGCCGTCACTTAGAGGTTCCTTGTGGGAGTGAGTGTAGTGATAGGTTAATCCTGGTCGGGTCTTGTATCGCGCTCCGCAAACTGCAAAAAAAATGTGCTAACTTACCTTTGCCGATGCTTATTTTTTAAGTGTTGGTTTGGAAATTAGGGAAATTCTATTTATTTTATTCTATTTTTTTGGAACTGGTGGGACCTTTATAGACTCGAAATAAAATTGGGATTAAAGGACTATATAAACGTTTTCCTTATTAAAATCTTTTTCTAGAGCTTCATAAAGTTGTATAGGACATGTCCAAAGTACTTAAAAAAACTAAGTATGTTACACAGTGAATACACGGTTGTTCCATATGTGGAACAGTACGATTAAAGGACAATAATATAATACCCAGAATGCATACGCCTACTGTTCCCAATATGGGACGGATGCTCCAGCAACCCTTAAGTAAATTTTACCATAAAGTTCAAATTAATTTTAATAAAAACAATAAAAGTTTATAGAAATTGGTAAATTTACCAAAGATTAAATTAATCAAAAATAAAATTACATAAATGGTAATTTTTTTATGTTAAGATGAAACGATACTTGGCCATTTTTTCTCGCGAAACTATACAGCAGGTTAAGTATTATCAAAAAAAAACTATGTTCTTTTATGTTTAAATCGTTTTATGTAAGTAACTATAAACGCGAATCAAAATCTAAAGTTGCAATTACTTAGATGAATAACGTATCTGCATTTTAAGCTTTCTTCCACTGACTTTTAATGAGTTGGAACCGCAAAAATAACTTTTGAAAATGAATATTGCTATATTTTCTAGTTAAATTCCAATTTTTCATGTGTTTACCGGGGCGATACAAAGAAAATATGTTTAAACATTAACCTTAAGCAAAAAATATATACATCGCATAAATTTTATAATTTTTAATAAAGAAATATGAACTCTTGTAGGTAAAGAATAATTCACTTGTGTATATACTTTGTTTTTAAAGATATTTGAACATTATTAATTAAATTACACTGGAGTTTATACAATTTAAAACCTTAAGTAACTTAAATATAAGAAATAATTCATATCAATAAACAAATTTAAATAAAATTCATGCAGATGCAAATGAAACCGATCTGGAAGCAACGTGCAACTTAAAAAAGAAAAATGGGAACTCAGACCAAAATGTTGAATGTTATTTTTTTAAAATTCTCAATAATAGACTTTTGTTCTTTTTAGAAATCTGTCGCTATAGCAGAATGCTTCAAATTCGATAGTACATATATATTTATATTTAAAGATGTAGTAAACCTAGATTAAGTTCTTCAAGAAGAATCCAAATGCCAGTACGTTTTCTAATAATAAAGGTGTTACTTTTTATATATCACTATTTCATTTTTGGGAGATTTATTCACTGATAAAGGCATGCTTTATATATTTATTTTAATGACCCTTCGTTTTTAAATATATAACAGAAGTAATATTACATATAAATATATTTAGCAATTTATTTCAGACAGGATTATAACCCATGCAATTAAAGCTTCGAATAATAATTTAAAAGTTGGAGAAATTATTTTTTATACATATTTTGTATAAATATATTTACATTAAGGTAGTTCACTAGTACAATCGTAAGCAAAAGTATAGTCTGATATTAATTAGAAACGTTACGTTATATATACAATCACCCTGTTAATATTAATATTAAATCTGACGATAGATGTCAATGTGGTGAAGAAGGAACTTTAGATCATATTATATTTGAATGCATAAATTATAGTTTAGAAAGATCAAAATTCAATAGTGAAATATTAGATGTGATTAAAACTTTTCCTGTTAATACTAAATTTTTGTTAAGGGGTCTTCTCACTTTGCAAATTTTAAAAAATAGATTTTTTTTTTTTGTAATTTTGAAAGTACATATCATCAAAAATGTTATATCAAAATTTAGGCGACCGTTAGGTGACTACCTCAGAGCACCCGGCTTTTAAGGAGCAAACTTTAAACGCTTTTATCTGAAAACAAGGTTTTTCAGAGCCTTGTTGATGAAATTTCGGAAACTATCCGGCCGATTGTCATGAAATTTAAATGACATATTCTTCATAGTTATGGCTATAGCGCATATTATCAGATTTTTAAAATTTTGATTTGAAGTATTTTTTTTTTACAAAAAACTGCAAAGAAACGCGTTTTTTTTGGTACTTTTTCAAAAAACGTGCGCCATTTTGTTATTTTCGCAAATATCAAAAATCTGATAAAATGCGCTATAGCCACTGATATACTGAATCTAAAACTGTTTTATTTTTTTATTTTAAATGACCTGTCTCGGAGATACCATCAACAAGCCACGAACATTACATTTCTACACGAGTTTTTCGATGCTACTTTTTTGTTATAATAATTGTTCAAAAAAATAAAAAAAAAAAATTTTCTTGTACTTGAAAGATGTGTTTATTACATAGGATCCATTTTATCCCATAATTTTGTGCAAAAAGGCTCGAAAAAAAATTTGCGAAAATAGCCTATTTTCGAGGTGCCTAAAGTGAGAAGACCCCTTAAGTGATTCAAAATTAATTAGTGAATTATTGAAATATTTAGAAATTTGTAAAATTGAATTATAAATTATAAAAGATGTATAAAAAATGTTTGATGGTGGCTATGACGAAAGAAAGTCAATAAATAAAATAAGTAAATAAATAAATATATAAAAAAAAAACAATCACCCTGTTGAAAAATATACCACCAATATATATATCTAGCTTCGCAATTAAGAACATTTATATTAACACCATATGTAAATTTTGTCAAATTCTTTAGAAAATGGTTTTACTAGCGAACAACCTTAAATTAATTTTTTTACATAAATAATTACATTAAAAGAAAAACTTCCACCTGCTAAAAATATATTAAATAATTTTTTGCTGAGAGTACTGCAAAAACCTTTTTACCAGAGCCACCAAAAAACCAATAATATATAAATATTATAAAAAATAAAATACAATATAAAAAGAAAACCCAATAGAAATATTATGTGTGTAAATATATTATATATAATTTTATTAATATAATAATCTTATAAATTTTTTAAAATTAATAATTAACTAAATGGAAATTCTCTGAATCAGTCATTAAAATAATTTGGTAATTAACTAATAAATTGGAGTAGATATATAAATTGTAAACATAATATAATAATAATTTAAATAAATATTTTTTGTATATGAAATAACAATATATTTATTACTAGCTTGTTTCAAAAGTAAAACATACACAAAACAAATTTGGATTCTGCAACTGATAGTAAAATCTATATATATTCTCTTTTTATATAAATAAACAAAAACAGAATAACTATTAGTACTTTTATAACATTTAAATATAATATAATATATACCGAAAAGAAATACCACTACTTTTTTCGACAAATTCTTTTTCAACAAAAGCTAGTAATAAATAAATGAACTAATTTTGTTAAATGAAAAATGTAAAACGAAAATTTTAAATATCTACTCCGCCTTTAACAATATTTTATATATGCATATATTACTTTGGTAGAAATACTTTTTTTTAACTAAACCTACATTGTCTAATATAATTGTTAAAATATTACAATGAGAAAAGAGAAACAATTGTATCTAATATGATATATAATTGTTATATCTCTTAATTTCAAAAATACGATCAAAGAATAAATTTTTTAGTAAATATTTATATCTATATCATTGGTCAACAAGAATTATTAATCTATATATATTGTGATCCAAGTTATTATAAAATGAATCTACTTTCAAACGAATATATCAAAGTGAGTTTTCAATTTTTCATAATTTAAATAAAACTATTAACCGATATGTTACGTTAAACCCAGTTAAAAGTTATAGATATATTACCGAAAACAAAACTCTCTTGTATTCTATATTATAAGAACTAAAGAAAGATAACATACATTAAAAGATTCTCTTCTTTAGGAATTTTTTAAAAATTTGAACTTTTTATATAAGGCTTTTAAATATCTTTTATATTTATAAATCTATTCAATTTATGATTTAAAAAATGGCATTTCTTTACCCGAATAGAATGGTACTATAATATATTAACAATTTATTTGAAAAATTGAAACAACAAAATTGTGCAAGTTTAACAAATTGTGTATGGTTTTTGAATTGGTGTAAGATTGCAGTGAATGTCTAAAAGGTTTTAAATTTTCACCACAAATTCTAGAAAAGGTTAGTTTCTTTTGACTGGTATTTTGAAAGAAAAACACTGAGAAAACTCAGTAAAAACTCTATATTAAAACAACGAAATTATAAAAGATATTTTTATAAACAAAGATAAAAATAGGGACTAATAAAATTAACGTAAGTGGAAAAACACATTAATTCTGCAAATTTATTAAAAAAAATTGCCTTAATAGAAAATGTACTCTAAAAGTAAAATAAAACTAAAATTACAGCAAAAGAAACTACCATTTTGATTGTGTTTTTATTTTAGCAACAACTAGAATTCTTTAAATTAATCAATCGATAAATAAAAAATATTTTTGAACCATGCAAAATAATATTTTTCGAAGCTTGTTATTAATTAATATTTTAATTAGTTTATTAATGTAGTGTTTCTTTTAATTGAAATTATGAAGTTTGTCACGATAAATATTAATTATTAACTATGGCAGCGACAAGTTATTTTTAATTTATAATGTAAAATTCAATACACATTCTAATTTAAATCGTACTGCGAGTTCGAATTTACAATTTGATTGAAGTAAATAAAAATGAAATTTTTACTCTGTAAATTTACGAATTTTGTTATTTTTAAATGAAGATATTGCAGAAAACGAATTATAAATTCTAATTCTCAGTATCGAATCAATCTGGGGTTAATCAAATTGTACTGTAACGATTTTCGCTGTATTTTAAATTGAGAAGGTATTCATTCTAACGTTGGATAATGTAAGATATATTAACGATAAGGTTTATTATTTTATAATAATTCATAAAAAATGTTATTAAAAACATTCGAACTCGTTTGAAAATGCCGTTTACTTTTCTTTGTTTGTTAATTTGGTTTATAGCTTTGTACTTGCATATTAGGAATTAGTTCTACATCCTTTTTTTTCCAAATCTCCCTCCACCTAAAATAATAAAAAAAACCTAATCAATTTAAGTTTTGAAAAAGAAAAAAAAAATATCACAAATTTGTGAAATTTTATTAAATTTAGGAGATTTAAGTGAATTTTGTTTGATTAGTAGTGTCAAAAAAATAAATATGATTTATAAAAAATATATTTAATTAAAAAAAGGTGGTGGTGAGATTTTTAAAAATTTACGATTTTAAAATTAAACATATATGATTAGATTTTTGTAATACATCGGTTAGACTGATTCTATTTTGTTTTTAAGAAACGTTGGTTATTTACGTTATTAATTATAATTAGCCTTAATTATCCAAAATATCTATAGACCACATGATAAATATTAGATAATTTCATTACTTTAAAATATTAATAATCATTCAAAATTATAGGTATTTTATAGTATTTATTTAATACACATTTGAAGTTCTTTATAGTATTTCTTTAAAATAAATATCTAAAATAATAATATATTTGCATTCACAGGACGCTATTTATGCTCACTTTAACGATACATTAGCTTCTAGCCATAGCTACACTTGATAGTGATATAATAACGAGTGCAGTCTAAGATTGCAAGTCTTTGCACACTGATTTGAGTTTAGAAATATGATAATTCGGATAATTAAAGCTAACATAATATAATTTAAATATTTATTCTTATTTGAAAAAATGTATCTTAAAAACGAAATATTAATTAAAATAATAAATAAGCAAATAAAAACAAGTAATAATAATAATAAGCAAAATTTAAAATAATAAAACGTAAAGAAAATTGTGATTAAAAAACAAAATTGTGGATTCTAAAAGACACTACAATTAGTAGAAGCTGACGAAGCATATTTTATATATATACATTTAGTAATTTTAATGTTATTAATTAAGCATTTAATTATCTACAGCTGTAAAACCAAAATAATCAGCCTATAGACACAAATGTAACATTTACATAACTGTGTTTAGTTGGCAATTATACCCTGGTCTTATAATGTGGAACATTGTTTCCAAAATACATTAAAATATATGTTAAGGCTTCTAATAACATACTATCATTATCTAAAGCAGTGATTTTCTTCTTCTTTTATGACACAATACTGTGAGACAAATCTTGAATAGACTCTCTGATATCTATCTGGTTCTCGTTTTTAGGATGACAGACTTTTATTATTATCTTTAATATAGCTATTACACAGAATTTGCGCTTCATAACTAAAAAAAATGCCTAAACTATAGATACAAATTAAACTACAAAACCAATCTAACTTATTTCTTCGCTTGTTAAGATATATTTCAACAGAGAATATCTCACAGGCTCAAATTTAACACTTGAGGACGTCAGACCTCATTTTAGTTCGTTAATTCAGTTCCAAATTTTTAATAAGTTAAAGATAATTAAACAAGTTAAAATTGCAAGCTGTGACACAGCCTGAAAATACTAAAACTGTCGAAGTTGTTATTAATATAAAAGTAAATGCTTCTATAATATTAAATATGTCCATATTATATTTATCATTAATGAAGTTCAGCTAGAATTTAATCAGTAATAATAATAACAACAATCAATTAATTAAATAGAGAACAAAACTACAGCAGACGACAATTAACATCAGAAAGAAAGGATATAATACATAAAAAACATATATATGCTAAAATTCCCACTAAAATATATCCATATTTAAAAAAAAACTTAAAACCCAGATCAAAAACCTCGTGTTTGACCATCTACACCAAAATGTTATTTCATTAAAAATGGAAGTTTAAATAAACAAATATAACTGTAATTAATTTATATGAAAGCTCAAATATAGAGTATTTTTAAATTACATTGATTTTATTAATTACTTAATATTTTATCTGTATTTTTTAATAAAAATCAATTTGAACCAAGTGTAGGCGATATGATAGTGAATGGAATTTAAAGAAATTGTATATTTATTAAGACCAAAACCAATTAACTTTGAAAACTCGACTTCTCAATTTAAATATATTAAGTAATACATTTTAATAATATCAATATATATCAGCATATTCTGTTTGCTTATATTTATTTAATGGTAATTCCAATTTAATAAATAACAAAACTATAATTTAGACAAAAAATCCAAGAACATGTCGATGCACTAAAAAATATATAAAACAGGATTGATTAACTTGGAAAAAGTGCAACTAAGAAAATTAATTAATTTTCATATTTAAAATATTTTTAACTCTGTTTTTGTAGCTGAATGATATTAAATATTAATACAGTCGTTTTAATAAATAAGCGTACTATTTGATCTCATTAGTAATGTGTTCAATAATTATATATAACAATTATAACTAATTAAATGGATTTATTTATAAAAAAAGGAAGACAAATTTGAATAACTAATTGACAAGTTAATCATTCCTGAGTTTTCTTTGAATAAAACCATAATACCACAAATTTAAAACATACTTTATTATTAACAGATTGTAAAAATAAATAAAAATAACTTACGTTCGCAACCAAACGGCTTGTCAGCATCTCCCATAACTTCATAAGGAGGCGCAGCTTGTGCCTTGCGTCTTCCACGACCAGGCTGGAAAATATTAAAAGAAATTTGGTTAGATAAACGAATAATACTTATTAAAAATATTATAAATAGTTAACTTACCCCAGATCCTCGACCACGTTTAGCAGTTGGACTATCGACTGAAGAATTACCTCCTCCACGCCCTTTACCACCACCTCCTCGTCTCCTTCTCCTACTTTTACTATAAGACTCCTCGTAGTCATAATCAGAATCTGGATCAGGATCTTCAAACCCTTCCATTTCTTGTAATTCTAATTCATCATAAAACCATTCTTTTGGAACTTCATCTTTAAGATTTTGACTGTCTTTACTATCAGTGTCGTTTAAATTAGGGTTCTCCAAATTAGATAAAGAATGCATATCGCTGTCAATTTCTCCAGTTTCTCTTAGAAAACCGAAAGGTCTATGTTGTTGCGTTAAATATTGTCTTCGTGCTTTTCGCCATCTGCATAAGTAAACAATTTAATTAATATGTTAAGTCTATATAATTAGGGATAGTGATTTTGAAATTACCTTGTGGAAGGGTATGTATATATTTGACCTTCTCTCATTCCAGGCATGCGCTGACGTTTTTTCATAAATAGCGAGCAATGATTTTGTGCCACCCCTAAAATAAATGATAATTAACAGAGTTCACTCGTTAATTTATTTAATTAATTAATTCACAAAAACGCACCTGTCTGAGGGTCCAGAAAGGGCATTCGTAGTCTCCGTTCGACACATAACCTTGTATTAAAGTTAGACGAATTTTCTATAGCTTCCCGATAAGAGGTATCATTTATAAAACTAAAAATAAAAGTAAGGTGTGAAAATAAAACGTCTTAAGTAAATTCACAATATACTATAAGTTTTAAACTAGTATTGAAATCATTTACCTTTCTATTTTTTGTAAATTTGATGGATTTGCTATTTGTATTTCTGTTGCTGCCATTTTATTGACATACAAACCTAACCGGGTGGCTTCACACAATGGTTGCGTTCAGTTGCATTTTATTGCTCTGAAATGCCACCTGCAGGTATTAAGAAATATATTGTTTCATAGATGGCGATGTTTGATTCACTGAACTGAAATTGAATATAGTTAAAATTGACATTGACAGCTCACTGTAATATATATAATTTGTTAATTATTTTTATAAATTGAAATATAAATGTAACAGTATTGTGAAAATCTATTAATATATGTTTACCAAAGAAATGTTTGACAAAATAACCTAGTTAGATATATACATATAATTTGGTTATTAATTAAGGTTATTAATATGAAGAAATTATCAGGATCATTTAGAAATACGCAATGGGATCCTTTATTATTAATATCGCAGATAGTTGCAATGCAAACAAGTATGTATTTAACACTTGGTTTGTTTATGTCAATGATGGATTATCTTGCGGGGACAAACCATACGCTAGATCACATATTTCAATACCATGTAAGTGCTGAACAATACTTACAATGCATAAGATAATTTCAAAGTTAATATTCGTGATTATATTAGGAAATACATGTAGCAGATTTTGGTGGAAAACTTGTGATATCCGCATTCGTCTTAAATGCTTTATCTGGGGCACTGTCGCTCTGGTTCATTGTGAAACGCACTAAACTTTGTCTGGATTTCAGGTAACATTGCAGAAATTCGCCGAAATGCAATCAGTTTTAATATCACGTTTCTATATGTTTTAATTTATATTTCAGCTGCACATTTCACTTTCTTCATTTATTAATCTGTTGGATGTATAACAGCAGTTTCCCTTGGAGCATATCCTGGTGGTTATTACATTGCGTTTGTGCCGCCCTAATGTGTGTGTGTGGTGAATTTTTGTGTCTTCGAACAGAACTACAAGATATTCCTCTAGGACTAGGACCAAAAGCTGATTTATAACAAACTATTTTAACACAGCTTAATATATATTTTGTTTATATAGTGTATACATAATAAATACATTGATAAATTTAGGAATAAGTTAATTTTGCGTGAATGAAAAGTCAGTTTTTAACATTTATTATTCCGAAACCAGTAATTTATTTTTTGATTATATGTGTCCAATCTATCTTATTTAATTTTTCTAATAAAATAATCCACTTTTATAAAAATCTGTCGTTTTATTAGGTCTTAAGTCTTCAAAAGTAAATTCGTGTATTATTTACCGCAGTTTAACATATTTCTGTTACATTGTCATTAAATAAATGAAATTTTTTTTCTACTATGTTCATTTAATATGTAACATTACATAATCTTGCACAATAAGCTTTATTAAAAGCGCCACAAAAAGTATATTATTTATATCGAAAGATAATTTTTGTTATGTAATCTTACATTATATTAATCTAAATAACAGGTAAATTTTTTTATGTTCAATATATGTCCAGCGCGAAGAAGAATTGAAATTCATAGGAGCAGGATATAATAAAAATAATTCAAATTCAAAGAGCAATAAAATATATTTCATAATTATAACAATATATAAATAATTAACGCACAAATAAAATACAAATATTTTTTAAAAGTAATGTACAATATCTATCAATCTTTAACACAAAATTAATAATAAACTTTTGAAATAATTTAATGTGCAATGAACAAGAAGAAGCTAACGACGATTTTAATTCATTTTCTCAATTACGTTTATTTTTTTAAAGCATTCATAATACCAAAAAGTCACTAAAAGCTTTTGAAATCTCTTTTTTTTTTGAGAAATTTAATTTAAAAGAAATCATTTTCTAAATTTTATGTTTATGCTTCTAACAAGTGCTTTAAGTTCTTAATTAGTTAGAATAATGAACCGTTGACATATATATCGTTTGGTCGTTTTATATTTTTATCACATAAGCAATTATGATATTAAAAATGTGAAATTTTATAAAATAAAATAGTTTAACATAAAAATTATTTGCATATTCAACGGCGGCAATATGAAAAGTTACAAAATTACCCAGATTGGGGGCGGTAAATAAACAATTTCAATTATATAAAATATTACTTTTCAATAATTTCACATTGCCACCATTCTATGAGTTAAAGAATAACAAATTAATTTAGCAGCAACAATTAATTATTAATTTATTGCTGTTCTAGTATTTAAGGCAAATCTTTGCTAAAGAATTTTATTTTATTACGTATGAAATTCACATAAGCCGTTATATAAATAGTTTTACATGTAGAGCGATCGTTGAATCCAGCTAGTTTACATTGAGAGTATCGAAAAATAGAACAAAAAATATAATACATGTTATATTTAATGTATAGACAGAAATACAAAATTAATTTTACGATACCCTAAATATCAATAATTCTATGAAGAGTCTACAGCTGGAACGACCAAAAGTGCTGCCAGAAATAATCGATAATTTTAATTATATTCCATCTTCTAATTCATCGATGAACGTGTCAATAATGTGGCAATATTTTTGGGCATTAACAGTATGTAGTTTGTTTAGGGAATCTAGATATGGGAAGGGTTGAGAAATATACAGGGCAGCGTTTACAATATCGATAAGTTTAATATTTTATAAGAACACATTTCGATTTAATTTTGTACCGAGATATTCTTTTAAGGAGCACTCATATTTTCAAATAAAGATCCTGATTCTTATTCGTAATTCTAGAATGTGTTTTCCGGAATGAAATTAATTGATTTTAGAGCTACAAGCAACACCGAAATATTTGTATGTTAAACATGTTTTTGTTAATTATAGTAAGTGATTTGCAGAAGAAACCAAAACAATTCATTTTTTAAATATAACTATTTGTAAGCTATATTAAATAAAATTAATACTAAATAAATATATATTTACAACCAAAATAATTCGATGAATTCATTTATATTTAATAAATCTTATAATTTTCTATAAGATAGTGAAAAAAAGAGCGCATTTTCTGTATTATTCTAAATATCTATCCTATGATTAAAACCTGTATGATTTTGGTGTATTATTTCATCCATATTTTTAAAATATGGTGATACTCGATACTACATTTCCACTACTAATTTAATAATGGCAGCAATTCAAAAATATTTCACTTTATATGTTAAAAAAAAAGTGAAGCTAGCACTAAGCAATATTATTATTTCCATTATATATTTATTTCATTATATTTAAAATAATAATTGTTTAAATTATTTTACTATTTTATTGTACTGCATTTCTATTTATTAATGGACTTTATATAATTTTAATTTATGGACTTTTTGAGTTTTGATTTGTCATATTTATTTATTTTCAAGTAAATGAATATTTAAATTGTTTAAAATTTGTGTTTTCTATATACATTAGGAAACAGAAATAATTTTTATCCGATAAAGAGGTAGTATACTTGCAGATTTTGTAAAATGAATTAATATTTATAAATAAGTTTTGTTCAGACATGTTTTAAATGTTGGTAATTCAGATTTCTGTTTCACAAGGTCAAAGTAAAGAACAATTATTTCGAACTGCAATTTGTGGTACATGAAAATCTATCTTTAAATCTAATCTCTGTTTAAAATTAATAATCGTAATTATTGTAGGTAGACTATTTTGGAAGTATATAAGAAATTGTTTGAAATTTAATTAATATATTAATAATTTTTGTAAATAATTTATAACATTAAAAACTTTTATAGAAAAATGGATATAGTAAATTAAAAATAATCACAACCAAGGATATTTAAAATAATTAATACATTCTTTAATCAAATCAAAGAAAACATACTATTATTCAACTTACTAAGGCGAATTTTCATCTACTTCCCTTATAACGCAACTTGCTTCCATCTTATCTTTCAGTTGTAATAATTCCATTCGGTGCTGAAATTTAAACATTTATTCATTAAAATTTCATATAATGGGCTTGTGTCCTATGTCTTAATTTCTATAAAAGTGTACCATATATTGATAATGACCTCAAATGTTCAATTATTTTTTAATAACTCCTTATATGTTTATAGATATTAACAATTACAAAAGTCATTTTTCCCTTTAATCATTAAAGGTATTCAACGTTGTACACATTCCAACTGCTTGTGACATCACAGTCGCTGCCAACCTTACAGCTCATAAATCTCTGCTATATGTATTTATATATCAAAATATCAAATATTATTTACAGCTATTTCAAGGAACAATAAAATTCCAATATTATGTCTGCCTTAGCAGG
The DNA here is from genome assembly GCA_963678705.1 of Panorpa germanica. Classification (NCBI taxonomy): domain Eukaryota; kingdom Metazoa; phylum Arthropoda; class Insecta; order Mecoptera; family Panorpidae; genus Panorpa; species Panorpa germanica. The sequence continues at coordinate 6,085,176 of OY783219.1, forward strand.
GTTAAATAAACTAAAAACTTATTATTCTTTGACTTGACTTGATTATTTGACTACCAACAGCTACAGAACATTACCACAGCATTGGCCTACTCAACAAATAACTGACGTTAAAATGCATTTTACGTCATACAAATGGCCGACCATCTCAAGCGCTAAAACTACAATACAAATTTTTATTGCTATATCTCCGTCAATATTTAGATATTTAATAAAGCAGACACGCCAATACATATTTATTAACATCAATTTCAATCAACAATTGCCTATTTCATAAATGATATTTTTAAAAGTATACGTACTTCTTGGGATTGGATAACTGTGATCCTGTGTTCAACCTTAGGTGATAACTGGCATGTTTGTTGTTCTAGATCATCCAAAGACGCTCTTCTCGTCAGTCGATGAGGATTCGTATCGACGACAACCTGCGGTGGCAACTTCAAAATACAGACACCAATCAATTAAAATTATAAAAATCAATTAACATTCGGGATCTCAGATTGTAAACGAGTTTGCTATTTTAAATCAGGAAATACTTTTAGAAAGTGAAGTACATTACAACTTGTTGAATTTTAAAGTAAGTGTAAATATTAATATATTTAATTAATTTAAAAAAAATAAGTTACTTTGCTATGAGATGGTTGACTTCCGGCAGTACTTGATCTGCGTACAGGTGGTGCTCCATCGTGTTCTGTACTGCTATCTAAGAATTTAACTAAACTATGTCTGCAAAAAAAACAATTTTGTAATCATTCTAATTTAATAATTAACAGTAATAAAATGATGTCAAATACCTTCGGGATAAAGTTACCAATGATTGTCTATGTTTTGAATGTTTAGATTTTCCTGTATATACATTAATAGATTTAAAATGATTCTGAATAGCAATTCCGATTTCGGGACATGAATCATCATCCAGCTAAATTAAGAATTAATCATCAGCAACAGAATTTATAAATATTTAATAAATCTGTGATAAAAATTAGTAGTTTTACCTTTATTTTACAATTTTTAAACATAGTATAACCATCGCAACCATTTAGCATATAATTTTTAAGCGCTAAACAATAGGTTGAGGTAAGATTTAAGTATTCGTCTCCAATTCTTACTAAACCTGGTTCAACTCGTTTGCCGGGCGGTGCAGAAGGGTCGAACGCAAAGAAAACACCAGCTACCTTTAAGAAATAATCATATAAAATATACACACTGTTAAATATCGAAATAAAATAAAAAAACGTACTTGTGGAAATCGTCCTTCAAATCTTGGATAATTTGCAACTCCATTTTCCAGTGCCGCAAGTAATATTTCACCACTAATTTCAATTACAACTAAAGGGTCTCTCATAGGTACAATACTGGTAAGATCTCTCATAGTAAAAGGTCCAGGTGGATGTACCTAAATCAACAAAAAATAAATTAATAAATGAAGCGCCTGATAACATAAATATATGCAACAGTTTATACCTGATCTGATCTGAACGTTCCGGAATTTAAAATGACTAAATCTGCTCCTGTTGCTGCCAATAAAACATCACAGACCTGGTGAAATAAAGTTGTATTAGTGAAATGGTATTATTTGTATTATTTTAAATAAACTTACCCAATTGCCGAGGTTTGTTTCTTGGGTTCGAATTTTATTAAACCTGCCTTCCAATTCAACGGCAAAATTTCCAAGCACATCTGTCATCTTATCTTCAATCATATCTGCAAATAAAATTCACAGATAATTACACAACTTCAAGCAGTACTGCACATATTACACTCTTTTTTTAATTCTTCCAAAAATACCTGAATAATGTTGTAATTGTCCTTGAAGTTCAGCATCTGGTTCATAGCTTGAAGTTACAGAGATTTCCTCAATTAATACATTAGGTTTTCCTGAAGGTAACAATTCTACAGTTACTTTAGAAAATTGCCGAAAATCTGAACCACTTTTTAAAATATATATATCATTTATCTGTAAACCAAAAAGTTATATATTTTACCACGATTTTTTCGGAAAAATATTCGGATTTATCCATACATACTTTTTTAATCTCGTAGTCGTGATCATGGCCTCCAAGAATCAAATCAATTTCTGTACAATTTTCTGCTAGTTTTATATCATTATAAGTCCTCATATGTGTTAAGGCAATAACAATGTGGCAGCCCTGGAAAATATCACTAGTTTGAGCAAACTCTAAATTAAATTTTAACGATATTGTTGCCAGATGTAACGATAATTTACAGTCTTTTGTCGTTAAGTGTAATGTTCAGTTATCAATAAAATTAATACTTACTTCTTCCTTAAGTTGTTTGCCTAATTTATTGCCAGCTTCGACATAATCTATGAAAGTAACTTCTGAGGGATTGATCATAGCAAGGGTGTCCAGCCATTCTCGCTCTACAAGTCCTACAAGACCGATACGTAAAGAGCCCCATGGTACGACGTGTGTGATTTTACCATCCCCTATAAAAATGTTGACCATATTATTAACCCGAAAACATTTTCAAATAATCTAAGATCCTAGATACGCAAGAAATATCCTATATTAAAATGTTCCAACTGTATGTTTCCGCGATTTGTATTTAAAATTTCCTACTTTGTAGAGAAAAACATTCTAAGACTTTTGGCGTCCTCGGATTTTCCCCTGAATTTTCTCGAAATCCGTAATTTTGGATCTATAATTTTTTTTTTACTTTTTGCTGCATAACTTTTAATTCGTTAAAGATAGAAAGTTGAAATTTTGCATGTGTATTACACTATTTAATGCGTACATATTTCAAAATTTAGAAATTCCAAATTTTATAAAATGGTCGCTTAAAAAATTAAGAGGTCTAGTAAGAAACATTTTTGCCGAAAGTAAAAATTGTACTAGAAAGTTGAAATTTTGTATATGGGCGAAAAAAAATTCAAAATTTTAAAAAAAAATTGAACAAATAACGAATAAATTGAAAATATGTTATATTTTGTTGAAAAAGTATATTTTTTTAGTCACTTTATATGAAAAATTATTTGTTGCTATATGTAAAATATATATAGAACGAGTTAAATATTTCAATTAAAATTTGAAATGAAATTCAATTCACACAGAAAAGACAGTCGCCGCTTGCGACGGGGTTAAACTCTAGTTTATATATATAATAGACATACGCACCTAGAGGTCGCCCAGTTTCATTATCTAGCACATTTGACATCAACCAAGGAAATTTGGTTTGTTTTACCCAACCTGATAAAACATCGAGTCCATGATCTGTTTACATATTTTAAATAAATTAAAGAATTATTATAGAAATCAATTGCTTGTTAGATAAAAATAATAGCTACCAAAGTCATGATTTCCAAAAACAGCGCAGTGTATTCCTAAAGAGTTGAGGACTGGCACCATTTGCTCGCCTTTTGTGAATGTACTCACTATGAAATAACAGATTGAAATTAAATAGAAATTATAATATACCAAGAATAATCATTAAAATTATACTTACACATGCTAGGAGAAAATATGTCCCCACTAAATAGAACTAGAGGTTTCAAATTCGAAAATGATTTTACAGCTGTACAGAATCTTGCAGCTCCTCCAATTGGTTCAACAGCTGAAATAAATAAACAAGCTTTAGTAGCTACAAGAAATAATAACGCTTGAAGTATAGGCAACAATTATACCACCAAATTATATCCCCTGAATTAAGGTTTACAATTATACATTTATAAAAAAATAACACTAACTAGTACTCGGCTCAATGTTATAGACATCATTAAAATGTAGAATGGTAAATATTTTAAAGTCATCCCCACTGCTTCCATCACCATCTTCATTGGTAGGCCCCATCGCACTTCCTATTTGACCTACAGCACGTCGACCTGCTTCTCGAACCTCCAGCGACGCCTGTAAAAAAAACAACTGCTATTACTTAAGCACACTACAATTAGCTATGTTATTAAGCGTAAACAAGTAGGCATTTATAGCACTAGTATGCAGCCTATTTAGGATTTAGCATAAGTAGCGTGCTTTTAAAGGATAACCAATAGAATTTTCATTTAAATATCTTTTATATGATTAGGAATACTTCATTAAAACTTAAAAGAAAAGCTACATAAAAAATATCAGTGTTAGTGGTTTGAATCTTGGGATATTTTTAAAATAGTATATACTGATATTTTACATATAGGTTGATCTCAAGAGCATAAATAGGACGATATTATTGTAATAGAAAATTGATACAGCATTAAATTATTAAAATACATAATAAATAAGCATAATTTTCAAATTGAGTTTAAGTGAATATTAATAAAAATACTATAACACTTAATAATTTCACTTTTTATTTAATCTTTAAGAATTTATTATAAATATACATCAATACAAAAAGCCACAATTAATAGCTAATTAACAATATAAAGACCATTGGTAACCAAAATCTTAGTTACTGCCTCTCTAAACGTAAATTCGTGTATTATTTAATGTAATATTTTTTACCTAAGGTTTCGTTTTGTTATTTACCAATAACCCGGACAAAATAAACATTTGAATATATTCGCATAGAGCTGAAAGTTGGTACAGACCTTGGGTACACTATTACAAATAAAATACTAAAAGTCCTCACCGATCGCACATCTGCAAAAAAAGTTATTCAAGATTAAAGGTCAACAAAAATGTTTTTTCCAATTTTTACAGTGAACGGTAGTTTTATCATAAAAATAGATCAGACCAAAGTTGTAGATCATGAAATTATCTACAATAGTTGTTCTTATACTTTTTTCCTAAGAATCACCATTCCTGAGATATTGTGATTCTGAAAGTTGAAGAAGTTCTATTCTACATAATATGCACATTTTTCCGCACCACCTGTGAGGTAGTGGTTTGTTTGTTTTTGAATCTAAGAATTTGTGGTAATGTCAATAATATGCGATAAAAATTGACTATTACTGAATCAAGGTAACACTATTGTGGTGTTATCCTAGAGATCCTTGAGCAAATGAAAGTAAAATGATTTCATAACTCTTGTATTATGTAAGATGCATAACATTTGTTATGTAGTCTTACAATATATTTATCTTAGAAATTTTATGTAGCAGATAAATTTTTTTTTTGATTAATTAATAGTCTTTATATTGTTGTTAAATAAATTAAAGATATGAATGTAAATTGACAATCCCAACTACTGAGTTTTAATTTTAATTTTATGTTTTAATCTTAAATGTAAGTTTCAGCATGCGAAATATAATAATTAATATTAAATAAACTACATTTAACTTACATTTAAGAATAAAAACTTAAATTAAAACTAAAGCCAGTGTGTGGGAATGATACTTATAGTAGTTACACGGTTGTAACACTGTAAAATATAATAATTAAAAAATTAAAAATAAAATAAATCCAGTGAGTTTAATCTATGCAAATAATAATGTGCGTTTTAGTGCATTTAGGTGTTTTGTTTGTTCAATCATGCCTGCTTGAGCCAGCCAACAACGGAGCGTAGCCCCTGCTGAACTTCTCCCGTTCCGGGAACGTCTAACGAAGTGGACTCGATCAAAGAGCCCCACTTAGAGCGCAGTGCTGCCTGTGCCGCGAAACTTGCCATTGAGGGACAGATGTGACTAATGAAAGTGGGACACCAGTTGGGGTGACCTTCTGATGAAAGCAAGGTTAGTAGATGAATACTTAATACTAATAGGATAATTATGTGTGGAAATAATAACAAGTTTCAGTTAAGCGTTAAAATTAAAATGGTATTGAAATACCCCTGACTAATTTTAGAGGCAACATAAATAACACCTATAAACACTAATATAAAAAACCCAAAAGTTTCTTGTTTCTATTTCTGTAATGTATTACCTTTTGACCTTATTCATTTTATTAAAAAATACATGTAACTTCTTCTCTTATGCATATCTTATTAAGATCTACATGAGGCGCGCCTCAAGTGCATACTTCCACCTTGAATTTTTAATTAGAACTAGTATATACTTCATAATAATTAAAATTAATTAAAATATATCAAAACATTATTCGAATAAATTTGTTTACAATTCGTTAAAGAAAAGAAAATATTTATGGGCTTGTGTCCTCATTTTTAAGTGGTCCATTTTTCAATTGTTGATTGAAATTGATGTTAATAAATGTGTATTGGCGTGTCTATTTTATTAAATATCTAAATGTTGACGGAGATATAGCAATTAAAAGTTTAAATTGTAGTTTTAGCGCTAGAAATGGTCGGCCATATTTGTATGACGTGAAAAGCATTTTAACGTCAGATATTTGTTGATTAGGTCAGTGCTGTGGTAATGTTTTGTAGCTGTCGGTAGTCAAACAATCAAGTCAAATCAAAGAATAATAAGTTTTTATTTTAGTTAACCCGGCTAAGGCAGACATGATATTGAAATTTTATTGTTCCTTGAAATAGCTGTAATTAATTTAGTTTATTCTTCAAATTTCAAATGACAAATACATATTTATCGCGAAATCTCAAAATGATTTAATACTAAAATTACCATTAGTATAAGGTTTATCTCTTTCACTGTCTAAATAATATACTTAAAGATTATTTTTAAAAAGGTTAAAGATTATTTGTTACATTGATAAGAGTAATCATCAAGAGTATTGGCAGAGTTGTTTATGTTTTGAAACAATAGCTGGTTGTTCTCAATAAATTCTAGTTCTGACATTAACCCTGATCCACTTATCTAACTCAAGACCGCACGAAAGAAAATCACTAACGTGTTAATATTATTACATACCAAGCATAAAATATGAACAAAAAGATTTAAGTAATAAACAAATAAATAAAAATTACATTTGTAGAAAACTATTAATAAAATCAATTCAACTGTAGTACATGAAAAAAACGCACGTGGATTGTTACACCGTAATCTATAACCTTCAAAAATTAGAACACAGTATATATTTATAAAATAAAACAAAGATATATAAATAAATAATTAAAAATACAATAATTACATATATATAATATAATAAATATATGTTTAATACAATAAATAAATTGTTTATATTTAATAAATAATATATTTACCTTTGTAAAAAAATAGCTGTCAAACGTTAACGCGCGCGTAACGTTGAGATCACTTAACCCACATGAATTTTGTTAGAATGATGTTAGATATTAAATCATGCTAGCCACCTTGTTGAATTCTTATTTGATTATGAAATATTATTTATTTGTTATAAAAAGTAGTATTTAAGTGTTGTGCTTCAATGTTAATAACGTTTTATTAGTTTTTTTTAACAAATTATGTAATTCTACGTAACACGAGACTTCTCTATTTTAATTTCCGTTATGTTTTTTGTGTCGTATTGATTTTTTATACCGCACTTATGTTATGAAATGCGTTAGCAAATAATTAAGAGTGAATTCTTAAACATGATTTATAAAACATAACAGCATAATTGTTTTGTACACTTCACAGGAATTTAATGTATTGTACAAATTAAAATATTAAAGATTAAATATTAGTTTTTCAAAATAACACACTAAAAATTGAACAGGTTTGAAACACAGTACTTTTAAACCAAATACAAAACCGTTGTATTTTTAATAATTTAAAACAATATTATTATTTTTTACGATCACATCTAGAGACCGTGTTATTATGTTCTGAGTGCTATACACTGTGAAAATAACACCTCGTAGTGTTTATTGAATTGACTGTTGTATATTTTGATGTTATTTGTTCTCGCTTACTCCGGGCTGGATGACATTGAAGCTACTCACGCCTTTGTACTTGAATAATATTTGTTATCAAGGACATTGAAGTGTAATTCAATTTATACGTGCGGAAACACATCCGTTAGAAATTTGAAGCTTTCCTTTTTGGTAACGCATTTACAAATTCGGTTATTTCAGTGTTTGTCAAACTATACTTATATGAATGGGCTTGTGTCCTATGTCTTAATTTCTATAAAAGTGCACTATATATTGATAAAGTGGATTACTAGAACCTCAAATGTTCAATTACTTTTAGATATTAACAATTAAAAAAATCATTTTGTCTCTTTAATTATTAAAGGGATTCAACGTTGTACACATTCCAAATGCATGTGACATCACAACCGCTGCCAACCTTACAGCTCATAAATCTCTGCTATATGTATTTATATATTAAAATATCAAATATTATTTACAGCTATTTCAAGGAACAATAAAATTTCAATATTATGTCTGCCGTAACCGGGTTAAATAAAATAAAACTTATTATTCTTTGACTTGACTTGATTATTTGACTACCAACAGCTACAAAACATTACCACAGCACTGACGTACTCAACAAATAACTGACGTTAAAATAAATATCACGTCAGACAAATATGGCCGACCATTTCTAGCGCTAAAACTACAATTTAAAGTTTTAATTGCTATATCTCCGTCAATATTTAGATATTTAATGAAATTGACACGCCAATACACATTTATTAACATCAATTAAAAAATCGACCACTAAAGAATGAGGACACAAGCCCATTGTTACAAAAGAATGTTTAAAAATATTAAAAGTTGGAAAAAATTAACTAATTAGTACCGCATGGGTTTCATAAATTTGGTATCATTTTGCTGAACAACAGTGTTATCAGAGGAGGTACTTAATTGCTCAATTGCATTAAGTACATGCAGAAATAAATCCAAATAACGATTCATATAGTTAGAGCTCTATTTTACACATTTTTAAGGGCATCTGTTAACGTATGCGATTTTACAAAGCTCTAAATTAGGCCACTTAAGTTTATCTTCAGTTAACAATCATGCTTAATAAAATTGCAAAATACGTTACGGAGGAATTAGCGTAGTTTAGAAAAGCCTTTGAAGAGATTGCCAACCACTGAACTGATTGATTTAGCGCCTGATTAGCAGGCAACACTTTAAACTTGTAATGATAAGTATATGCTGTCAAGCGAGATATGTTTTACTGGAGGAACAAATGCGATCCCTTTGATGATCACTACTTCATTATCTAAAAAACATAAATTTATATCACGATTAACATTATTACAATGCTCAGTTTGGGAATCAAATTGTTAAACCCTTTTATTACTTTAAAAATGTTTTATAGAAGAACACGTGGTAAAAGAACGACTCTTATATAGAAGTTTTAAGATTCTGCTATACAGAATACAATTCCAGCGCAGTTAAATTTAATTAAAGTGGATACTTTGAACCCAGTGCTCCCCTTTCCTACCACTCTTTCTCGGTTCTACATTTTCTTGATTGTATCTAGTAGTATTAAAAAAGTATTTCACAATTAAATTAATCATAACATTATATGAAATATTAATAATCAAACGTACAGGAGACTTAAAAAACCTGATTTGTATTTCTACTTTTGATAAGTACCTCAATCAGATGAATAATGTGTTCACGGTTGCCGGAATGACGTCAGAGGACGTTTCAACGTGTAGTTTTATTCCATTGCAACGCCATAAAGGGTCCGCCCTTCCGCTTATGCCATCCTTTTACACTACAGAACAAATGAATATTGATTATTAATTTAAAATTCATAAAATTTGTGTAATTACTAAATTTGATGTACACTAGAGCCATCTGTTTTCTAAATTATGAACACAAAGGCCTGCTCGTAATTACGATTACAAAATATTTCATTTCGAATTGATCAGTCGTTCTTTTATTTCAATTGTTGTCGTCCACCAATCCAAAATGAAAATTTAAACACTTTTGATTGGTCAATTTATTTCCATTGTTGTCACCCATATACCTACAACAAATGTAGGAACAAAATATTCATTTATTTTTTATAGAAATTTATTTTTTGAAATATTTTTTTAAAATGTGATTTTTTATATTTTTTATAAAATTTTATTTTGAATTGTTTTATTGTTTTAGGTTATTTTTAGGGATGATATCAGGTGACTTTTAATTATTTTGTAAATAGGAAAAATGAACTTTATTTTATTTATTTTCAGGAAATGAATTTACCATGATTCTTTAATTTGTTTAATAATGTTAACCACTAAATGGAAAATGTCAAATCATGTTATTCAACGAAATCATTTTTAGCTAGATAACTTAAGTTTATAGCTGAGATAACTGCTGTTACGTAATTTTACATAATATCAACATACATAACTGTGTTTAGGGGTGTGATAGTAAGAGTACTGTTTGATTATATTATTGGGCCCTCTGAACAGAGCCGGATTTCTTAGATTCTGGAGAATTAGTCCTTCTATACTGTTTTGAGCCCCACTAGGTTTAAACATATATATATATATATATATATATATATATATATATATATATATATATATATATATATATATATATATATATATATATATATATATATATATATATTGAATTTAATCTAAATGTTTGTTTCAGAAGAAGAATAATTAAACCTCTAATAAGATGTATATTTTTAAAAATGAAGCTGCGTTGGTCTTAGTCCTACTTGTAGGGGGAATTAGCTGGGTTAAGTGTAGTGATGATGATTTTCCGCCGTTTGACGACACTGATTTGGGAAAGATTGATTCTACTTGCGGAGACAGTCCTTACACCACCGCGTGCTGTCCTAATCTTAAGGTAGCGCTTAGTGAGGCAAGCAGCGTTACCGTAGAACTTTCAGAAGATTATCGTGGAGGAACAGCCACCTGCAAATGCAGGTGTGGCGTTGCTGACAATATTAAAAAAGTTGACTTTGGTGAAGAGCGGGCCGTAGTTTCCCATTATTTTTGTAAGGCCGGTTTCGGCCCTACCCTCAAGACCTCCGCAGGAAACGGTTCAAATGGAGGAGAAGGCGGGGCCGACGCCAGCAAGTCAGGAGCATCCATCCTGCAGCTGTGTAAAGTAATGGTCTTCGCCGTACTAATGGCAGCTACGACCATCTTGGTAATCTGTTACGAATAAGAAACAACGGGAATCAGGTAAGTCCACGTCATTAAAAATACCTTCATTACTTTATCATTATAAAATAACACAACTAATTTTCTATTTCAGGACTTACTTGGCTAAGTGCGGGCATCTCAAGAACTAGACTCTGCAGGAACTATAACTTGGGTGGGACTATTATGCTACAAACTACTTTAAGAAATACAAAAATAATGGGACTAACACAACGGCAATGCAAAGGTAAGTGAAATTCCTTAAAACTAACTTTTTTATCACACACTTAGAAGTATTACAACAAATTTTTGTTTTCAGGATAACGCAGTACTCCAAGGACTCTACATCAGGATCTTAAGCAGCAGCTTTAACAATGGACCTAGAAGATTAATTAGAATTAGGAAAATATAAATTTAATATATCTGTTAAATGAAATTATGTAAAATTGTTAATTGATTTGTTATAAAATTTAAAATTCTAAATTTCTAATACATGCAACACTTATAAATTAAATTTCTTTGTGTCTTTATTTAAATTAAGGTTTGCATAGATGAAAATCTTTGCAAACTTTAAATATGTAATATTTTCATAGATTTTTAAAGGATATAATTTATAATTTTCCAAACTTTAAAAATTTAACATTTTCTGAAATTTTAACAAGATGTAGCCTTCTTACATCTTCAAAATTGATAAAATTTTAGTTTTACAACCTTTAAAAACTCAACATTTTCTCGGATTTTAAGAAGGTTATAGCCTTGTTTCATCTTAAAAATTGATAAAATTTTAGTTTTACAAACTTTAAAAACTTAACATTTTCTCGGATTTTAAGAAGGTTATAGCCTTATTTCATCTCAAAAATAAATAAAATTTTAGTTTTACAAACTTTAAAACTTAACATTTTCTCGGATTTTAAGAAGGTTATAACCTTGTTTCATCTCAAAAATAAATAAAATTTTAGTTTTACAACCTTTAAAAACTCAACATTTTCTCGGATTTTAAGAAGGTTATAGCCTTGTTTCATCTTCAAAATTGATAAAATTTTAGTTTTACAAACTTTAAAAACTTAACATTTTCTCGGATTTTAAGAAGGTTATAGCCTTGTTTCATCTTAAAAATTGATAAAATTTTAGTTTTACAAACTTTAAAAACTCAACATTTTCTCGGATTTTAAGAAGGTTATAGCCTTATTTCATCTCAAAAATAAATAAAATTTTAGTTTTACAAACTTTAAAAACTTAACATTTTCTCGGATTTTAAGAAGGTTATAGCCTTGTTAAATCTTAAAAATTGATAAAATTTTAGTTTTACAAACTTTAAAAACTTAACATTTTCTCGGATTTTAAGAAGGTTATAGCCTTGTTAAATCTTAAAAATTGATAAAATTTTAGTTTTACAAACTTTAAAAACTTAACATTTTCTCGGATTTTAAGAAGGTAAAAATTGATAAAATTTTAGTTTTACAAACTTTAAAAACTTAACATTTTCTCGGATTTTAAGAAGGTTATAGCCTTGTTAAATCTCAAAAATTGATAAAATTTTAGTTTTACAAACTTTAAAAACTTAACATTTTCTCGGATTTTAAGAAGGTTATAGCCTTGTTTCATCTCAAAAATTAATAAAATTTTAGTTTTACAAACTTTAAAAACTTAACATTTTCTCGGATTTTAAGAAGGTTATAGCCTTGTTTCATCACAAAAATTGATAAAATTTTAGTTTTACAAACTTTAAAAACTTAACATTTTCTCGGATTTTAAGAAGGTTATAGCCTTGTTTCATCTCAAAAATTAATAAAATTTTAGTTTTACAAACTTTAAAAACTTAACATTTTCTCGGATTTTAAGAAGGTTATAGCCTTGTTACATCTTAAAAATTGATAAAATTTTAGTTTTACAAACTTTAAAAACTTAACATTTTCTCGGATTTTAAGAAGGTTATAGCCTTGTTTCATCTCAAAAATTAATAAAATTTTAGTTTTACAAACTTTAAAAACTTAACATTTTCTCGGATTTTAAGAAGGTTATAGCCTTGTTACATCTTAAAAATTGATAAAATTTTAGTTTTACAAACTTTAAAAACTTAACATTTTCTCGGATTTTAAGAAGGTTATAGCCTTGTTAAATCTCAAAAATTGATAAAATTTTAGTTTTACAAACTTTAAAAACTTAACATTTTCTCGGATTTTAAGAAGGTTATAGCCTTGTTTCATCTCAAAAATTAATAAAATTTTAGTTTTACAAACTTTAAAAACTTAACATTTTCTCGGATTTTAAGAAGGTTATAGCCTTGTTTCATCACAAAAATTGATAAAATTTTAGTTTTACAAACTTTAAAAACTTAACATTTTCTCGGATTTTAAGAAGGTTATAGCCTTGTTTCATCTCAAAAATTGATAAAATTTTAGTTTTACAAACTTTAAAAACTTAACATTTTCTCGGATTTTAAGAAGGTTATAGCCTTGTTACATCTTAAAAATTGATAAAATTTTAGTTTTACAAACTTTAAAAACTTAACATTTTCTCGGATTTTAAGAAGGTTATAGCCTTGTTTCATCTCAAAAATTAATAAAATTTTAGTTTTACAAACTTTAAAAACTTAACATTTTCTCGGATTTTAAGAAGGTTATAGCCTTGTTACATCTTAAAAATTGATAAAATTTTAGTTTTACAAACTTTAAAAACTTAACATTTTCTCGGATTTTAAGAAGGTTATAGCCTTGTTAAATCTCAAAAATTGATAAAATTTTAGTTTTACAAACTTTAAAAACTTAACATTTTCTCGGATTTTAAGAAGGTTATAGCCTTGTTTCATCTCAAAAATTAATAAAATTTTAGTTTTACAAACTTTAAAAACTTAACATTTTCTCGGATTTTAAGAAGGTTATAGCCTTGTTTCATCACAAAAATTGATAAAATTTTAGTTTTACAAACTTTAAAAACTTAACATTTTCTCGGATTTTAAGAAGGTTATAGCCTTGTTTCATCTCAAAAATTGATAAAATTTTAGTTTTACAAACTTTAAAAACTTAACATTTTCTCGGATTTTAAGAAGATTATAGCCTTGTTTCATCACAAAAATTGATAAAATTTTAGTTTTACAAACTTTAAAAACTCAACATTTTCTCGGATTTTAAGAAGGTTATAGCCTTGTTTCATCTCAAAAATTGATAAAATTTTAGTTTTACAAAGTTTAAAAACTTAACATTTTCTCGGATTTTAAGAAGGTTATAGCCTTGTTACATCTTAAAAATTGATAAAATTTTAGTTTTACAAACTTTAAAAACTTAACATTTTCTCGGATTTTAAGAAGATTATAGCCTTGTTTCATCACAAAAATTGATAAAATTTTAGTTTTACAAACTTTAAAAACTCAACATTTTCTCGGATTTTAAGAAGGTTATAGCCTTGTTTCATCTCAAAAATTGATAAAATTTTAGTTTTACAAACTTTAAAAACTTAACATTTTCTCGGATTTTAAGAAGGTTATAGCCTTGTTACATCTTAAAAATTGATAAAATTTTAGTTTTACAAACTTTAAAAACTTAACATTTTCTCGGATTTTAAGAAGGTTATAATAGCCTTGTTAAATCTCAAAAATTGATAAAATTTTAGTTTTACAAACTTTAAAAACTTAACATTTTCTCGGATTTTAAGAAGGTTATAGCCTTGTTACATCTTAAAAATTGATAAAATTTTAGTTTTACAAACTTTAAAAACTTAACATTTTCTCGGATTTTAAGAAGGTTATAGCCTTGTTTCATCTCAAAAATTAATAAAATTTTAGTTTTACAAACTTTAAAAACTTAACATTTTCTCGGATTTTAAGAAGGTTATAGCCTTGTTACATCTTAAAAATTGATAAAATTTTAGTTTTACAAACTTTAAAAACTTAACATTTTCTCGGATTTTAAGAAGGTTATAGCCTTGTTAAATCTCAAAAATTGATAAAATTTTAGTTTTACAAACTTTAAAAACTTAACATTTTCTCGGATTTTAAGAAGGTTATAGCCTTGTTTCATCTCAAAAATTAATAAAATTTTAGTTTTACAAACTTTAAAAACTTAACATTTTCTCGGATTTTAAGAAGGTTATAGCCTTGTTTCATCACAAAAATTGATAAAATTTTAGTTTTACAAACTTTAAAAACTTAACATTTTCTCGGATTTTAAGAAGGTTATAGCCTTGTTTCATCTCAAAAATTAATAAAATTTTAGTTTTACAAACTTTAAAAACTTAACATTTTCTCGGATTTTAAGAAGGTTATAGCCTTGTTTCATCACAAAAATTGATAAAATTTTAGTTTTACAAACTTTAAAAACTTAACATTTTCTCGGATTTTAAGAAGGTTATAGCCTTGTTTCATCTTAAAAATTGATAAAATTTTAGTTTTACAAACTTTAAAAACTTAACATTTTCTCGGATTTTAAGAAGGTTATAATAGCCTTGTTAAATCTCAAAAATTGATAAAATTTTAGTTTTACAAACTTTAAAAACTTAACATTTTCTCGGATTTTAAGAAGGTTATAGCCTTGTTACATCTTAAAAATTGATAAAATTTTAGTTTTACAAACTTTAAAAACTTAACATTTTCTCGGATTTTAAGAAGGTTATAGCCTTGTTTCATCTCAAAAATTAATAAAATTTTAGTTTTACAAACTTTAAAAACTTAACATTTTCTCGGATTTTAAGAAGGTTATAGCCTTGTTACATCTTAAAAATTGATAAAATTTTAGTTTTACAAACTTTAAAAACTTAACATTTTCTCGGATTTTAAGAAGGTTATAGCCTTGTTAAATCTCAAAAATTGATAAAATTTTAGTTTTACAAACTTTAAAAACTTAACATTTTCTCGGATTTTAAGAAGGTTATAGCCTTGTTTCATCTCAAAAATTAATAAAATTTTAGTTTTACAAACTTTAAAAACTTAACATTTTCTCGGATTTTAAGAAGGTTATAGCCTTGTTTCATCACAAAAATTGATAAAATTTTAGTTTTACAAACTTTAAAAACTTAACATTTTCTCGGATTTTAAGAAGGTTATAGCCTTGTTTCATCTCAAAAATTAATAAAATTTTAGTTTTACAAACTTTAAAAACTTAACATTTTCTCGGATTTTAAGAAGGTTATAGCCTTGTTTCATCACAAAAATTGATAAAATTTTAGTTTTACAAACTTTAAAAACTTAACATTTTCTCGGATTTTAAGAAGGTTATAGCCTTGTTTCATCTTAAAAATTGATAAAATTTTAGTTTTACAAACTTTAAAAACTTAACATTTTCTCGGATTTTAAGAAGGTTATAGCCTTGTTAAATCTCAAAAATTGATAAAATTTTAGTTTTACAAACTTTAAAAACTTAACATTTTCTCGGATTTTAAGAAGGTTATAGCCTTGTTTCATCTCAAAAATTAATAAAATTTTAGTTTTACAAACTTTAAAAACTTAACATTTTCTCGGATTTTAAGAAGGTTATAGCCTTGTTTCATCTCAAAAATTAATAAAATTTTAGTTTTACAAACTTTAAAAACTTAACATTTTCTCGGATTTTAAGAAGGTTATAGCCTTGTTAAATCTCAAAAATTGATAAAATTTTAGTTTTACAAACTTTAAAAACTTAACATTTTCTCGGATTTTAAGAAGGTTATAGCCTTGTTTCATCACAAAAATTGATAAAATTTTAGTTTTACAAACTTTAAAAACTTAACATTTTCTCGGATTTTAAGAAGGTTATAGCCTTGTTTCATCTCAAAAATTAATAAAATTTTAGTTTTACAAACTTTAAAAACTTAACATTTTCTCGGATTTTAAGAAGGTTATAGCCTTGTTTCATCACAAAAATTGATAAAATTTTAGTTTTACAAACTTTAAAAACTTAACATTTTCTCGGATTTTAAGAAGGTTATAGCCTTGTTTCATCTTAAAAATTGATAAAATTTTAGTTTTACAAACTTTAAAAACTTAACATTTTCTCGGATTTTAAGAAGGTTATAGCCTTGTTAAATCTCAAAAATTGATAAAATTTTAGTTTTACAAACTTTAAAAACTTAACATTTTCTCGGATTTTAAGAAGGTTATAGCCTTGTTTCATCTCAAAAATTAATAAAATTTTAGTTTTACAAACTTTAAAAACTTAACATTTTCTCGGATTTTAAGAAGGTTATAGCCTTGTTTCATCTTAAAAATTGATAAAATTTTAGTTTTACAAACTTTAAAAACTTAACATTTTCTCGGATTTTAAGAAGGTTATAGCCTTGTTAAATCTCAAAAATTGATAAAATTTTAGTTTTACAAACTTTAAAAACTTAACATTTTCTCGGATTTTAAGAAGGTTATAGCCTTGTTACATCTTAAAAATTGATAAAATTTTAGTTTTACAAACTTTAAAAACTTAACATTTTCTCGGATTTTAAGAAGGTTATAGCCTTGTTAAATCTCAAAAATTGATAAAATTTTAGTTTTACAAACTTTAAAAACTTAACATTTTCTCGGATTTTAAGAAGGTTATAGCCTTGTTACATCTTAAAAATTGATAAAATTTTAGTTTTACAAACTTTAAAAACTTAACATTTTCTCGGATTTTAAGAAGGTTATAGCCTTGTTTCATCTCAAAAATTAATAAAATTTTAGTTTTACAAACTTTAAAAACTTAACATTTTCTCGGATTTTAAGAAGGTTATAGCCTTGTTACATCTTAAAAATTGATAAAATTTTAGTTTTACAAACTTTAAAAACTTAACATTTTCTCGGATTTTAAGAAGGTTATAGCCTTGTTTCATCTCAAAAATTAATAAAATTTTAGTTTTACAAACTTTAAAAACTTAACATTTTCTCGGATTTTAAGAAGGTTATAGCCTTGTTAAATCTCAAAAATTGATAAAATTTTAGTTTTACAAACTTTAAAAACTTAACATTTTCTCGGATTTTAAGAAGGTTATAGCCTTGTTACATCTTAAAAATTGATAAAATTTTAGTTTTACAAACTTTAAAAACTTAACATTTTCTCGGATTTTAAGAAGGTTATAGCCTTGTTAAATCTCAAAAATTGATAAAATTTTAGTTTTAC
Source organism: Panorpa germanica (assembly GCA_963678705.1). Classification (NCBI taxonomy): domain Eukaryota; kingdom Metazoa; phylum Arthropoda; class Insecta; order Mecoptera; family Panorpidae; genus Panorpa; species Panorpa germanica. The sequence goes on from OY783219.1 coordinate 6,103,057, forward strand.
AAACTTTAAAAACTTAACATTTTCTCGGATTTTAAGAAGGTTATAGCCTTGTTACATCTTAAAAATTGATAAAATTTTAGTTTTACAAACTTTAAAAACTTAACATTTTCTCGGATTTTAAGAAGGTTATAGCCTTGTTAAATCTCAAAAATTGATAAAATTTTAGTTTTACAAACTTTAAAAACTTAACATTTTCTCGGATTTTAAGAAGGTTATAGCCTTGTTTCATCACAAAAATTGATAAAATTTTAGTTTTACAAACTTTAAAAACCTAACATTTTCTCGGATTTTAAGAAGGTTATAGCCTTGTTTCATCTCAAAAATTGATAAAATTTTAGTTTTACAAACTTTAAAAACTTAACATTTTCTCGGATTTTAAGAAGGTTATAGCCTTGTTTCATCACAAAAATTGATAAAATTTTAGTTTTACAAACTTTAAAAACTTAACATTTTCTCGGATTTTAAGAAGGTTATAGCCTTGTTTCATCACAAAAATTGATAAAATTTTAGTTTTACAAACTTTAAAAACTTAACATTTTCTCGGATTTTAAGAAGGTTATAGCCTTGTTTCATCACAAAAATTGATAAAATTTTAGTTTTACAAACTTTAAAAACTTAACATTTTCTCGGATTTTAAGAAGGTTATAGCCTTGTTAAATCTCAAAAATTGATAAAATTTTAGTTATACAAACTTTAAAAACTTAACATTTTCTCGGATTTTAAGAAGATTATAGCCTTGTTTCATCACAAAAATTGATAAAATTTTAGTTTTACAAACTTTAAAAACTCAACATTTTCTCGGATTTTAAGAAGGTTATAGCCTTGTTTCATCTCAAAAATTGATAAAATTTTAGTTTTACAAACTTTAAAAACTTAACATTTTCTCGGATTTTAAGAAGGTTATAGCCTTGTTTCATCTTAAAAATTGATAAAATTTTAGTTTTACAAACTTTAAAAACTTAACATTTTCTCGGATTTTAAGAAGATTATAGCCTTGTTTCATCTTAAAAATTGATAAAATTTTAGTTTTACAAACTTTAAAAACTCAACATTTTCTCGGATTTTAAGAAGGTTATAGCCTTGTTTCATCTCAAAAATTGATAAAATTTTAGTTTTACAAACTTTAAAAAGTCAACATTTTCTCGGATTTTAAGAAGATTATAGCCTTGTTTCATCTTAAAAATTGATAAAATTTTAGTTTTACAAACTTTAAAAACTTAACATTTTCTCGGATTTTAAGAAGGTTATAGCCTTGTTTCATCTTAAAAATTGATAAACTTTTAGTTTTGCAAACTTTAAAAACTCAACATTTTCTCGGATTTTAAGAAGATTATTGCCTTGTTTCATCTTAAAAATTGATAAAATTTTAGTTTTATAAACTTTAAAAACTTAACATTTTCTCGGATTTTAAGAAGGTTATAGCCTTGTTTCATCTCAAAAATTGATAAAATTTTAGTTTTACAAACTTAACATTTTCTCGGATTTTAACAAGATTATAGCCTTGTTACATAATTTAATATTTTAATAAATATTTTAGCCTAGAAAGAAATCCTGAAATATACATGGTAATTGCGCCTGAAGTTCTGCAACACATTTTACACCGCTGCTCCTTCCATCTAACGGCGAATAGTCAAAGCTAGTTCAGTTGTTTTATTTTGCAATAGATGGCGACGGACATTCTTTCCTCAAACCTTCATTTGGTTAACTTGTTGATAGATGGCATTTACTTCCTATTTAATTTATATTCAAATACTAATATTATTATTTTAACATAAATAATAAAAGTAATAATTGCAGCATCTCTTCGGCAGTATTTCTGTTAGATATATTATTTTGATATAGAGTTACTAAAGGTACGCGTCCATAATTTCTGCATCAAACGCGCTACAAAAGTGACAACTGAGATCGACATACATGTTCTTCGAAGCAATCTCCTTGGGTAATGCACACTTGTATGACTAAGCCATATAGATAATACTAAAATTCGTAGTACCCGCTGTGCCTTTCCTTCCATGTTCGATACGTTAAATCCAATGCGCGTGTTGCGATTAAAGCGAACGCCTACCTTAAAGCTGCTTCGATTTTTTCTCCCGTGTAAATGATGCCTAGAAAGATTAAACATGGAAAAGCTGGAATATTAAAATAAAACGAATATTTAAAACTATATATTGCTTATTATTTATATATATATATATAACCTCTTACAATAAATGAATTAAATTCAATGTTTTTATATACAAAATGATATAAATGCAAATATTTTAAAAACATTATTTTTTACAATACTTAACTATTATAATTAAATATCAATTACAAATAATTAAATTCAAATTAATTATTTGTTAGTTCTTTTTGATAAGAATGAGATAAGATTGTTTAATTGGAAACTGATATGGTATTAAATATTTTTCAGGATAATAATCATGTCATCTGATATGTTAACAACAAAATATTATGGAGGGATTCTGTGACTATCTCATTAGCTAGATTCTCTAACTATATTGTTAACTAAACTATACTCGTTAACGACTAAGTGTTGCCAGAGGTAGAATTTGTCAATAACTTCAATTGTTTAAATAATTGAAAAGCACTACATCTGGTAATAATGTCGTTAACTAAGATAGCGTTCATCGTTAATATCAATTAATATAGTTAGTGAATTCGGCTACAGAATAAAAAAAGAAGGCAATTAACGATATATCTGTCGTTATACTAAATTCCAATATTTAACATTCACGGATATTGCAAAGCACCGATTTTTTATTCTGATCAGTCCACATTATTGATAAGTTCCCAATTATTAATTAAAACTAATTAAAGGATATTAAGTTAAATGTACTAACAGTGATATATAATAATAAATAAATATATAATAACAACTAAAATTACTGATATTATAAATTCACTATTTTGTTATATATCTATCTAACTATGTACTTCTTAGTTTCATAAAATATTTCAATAATGTTAATTTCGTATTTATCCTAAAATTAATTGATAGAATATAATTAAGAATGTTTGGCTTCTTCATCTTATTATTTGCAATTTGTTTTTTTATTAAAATATCCAATCAAAAATTGATACAATAAAACTATGTTTAAAAATTTTAAATAAACAATTTTCCTTTAATTGTATCTTATATTTCGTATATTAAATAATATGGTATTATTGTCTTATTTTTCAAAAATTGAATCAAATATAATTTTTATTGTATTTTATGGTCACAGTTATCATGATTAGAAAATAGAGTTGGTAACTCTATTGTGTCCTAAAAAGAAATGTAACAAATATAGAAATAATTGAAATATAAAAAAAGGTTCCTCTTTTAGTGTATTCGCTAATTTAAATTGTATATATATTAATTTCATTTTTGAGCGATTCAATTTTTTTAACTATAACTTTAAAAAATTTCTCAAAATATACAATTATTTAAAAATCTACTTCTATATATTTCATTGATTTGAAAAAATATATTTTGAGAAATTCTTTAAATTGTGTATTACTTTGTAAATAAATTCTCTTTTGTACATTATTTATTTTTTACCAAAATTTCCTATTTTTTAAAATACATATAATGATGTTTTTCATTTGATTAAACTTTTTTTTTCGATTTTTTTTTTATCTAAAAAAAATATGCATTTTGATATGCTATAATTACTATTTATATATTTACAAATATTACTTTTTTTTAAATGTCTTACTAGTAAATTACTTGAGTTACTAAATGCAGCAAAATATATGTTGCAAATAAAATAAAAAACATTACAGCTGAATCTATACACAATCAACAAAAACGAAATGTAAATTCATAAATGTGACCTTTACTTAAAAAAATATATCTATTTTCTTATAAGCTGCAGAACTTAAGATTAAAATTCTTTGAAATGTTAATTAAAGTAGATGGCTGTCAGTTTTAGAAACGGAAATAGTTTTATTTTAAGTAGATTGCGATGAAGCGGCTTATCAAATATGTCATTTGCATTTATTTGTATTATTTACAAAATAATATTCAATATTCTAGGCCTGTTGAGTTGTAAAAAGTGATCCGAACACTTTATAACTCTTTAATATGCCTATTATTATCATATTTAGAATTTCTATTTTGGCATTTGTTGTTAATATTTATTGAAATTATATTTTCCTAACAATACCGAAATGAAAACTAAAGTGAAATAGAAAACTAAGTAATAATAATAACTATGTTAAACAAATGAGTTTTAATAATATTTCATAATATTTGAATTTGAAACTGCTCCTAGTTTCAAACAAATAAAAAAAACTCACGTAATTTAAAAATTCGCAACATTTAAATAATAATGTTGTAACAATTCGAGAATTATGAACAATTTCATAACATAATATTTACAATTGTTCTCATCAGTTACCGACATCCTTTGTTTATGTACATATTTAATATATCCTATCGATTGTTTAGTCACTTGGGTTCATTTTAATTTAAATTTATTTCTCTAAGTATATTTCACTAATGGCACAATGAATAATAATATTAAAATGAAATGAAACCTTAACATAAAACTTGATTATCTTCAGTCATTTAATTAAACCTACCAAATTATAGATTTATGTTTATTAGCTGTCACTGCAATTTAGTGTTTTTATTTATGTATTTAGAATTTCACTGATGATTACACGAAAACATCGGTATCCATATCTAATCGCACACTGTTGTCCGAATGCGCTAATTTTACAAGAGTCTTTTTAATCCTCAGAGCTGGTAATCTTACACTGGGATTGTGATGCCAACACTCTCTCATTAATTTGGCCATTCCAGAAAGTGTCTGAAATAAAAACAAATATATAAATCATTAAATAAATAATGATTTTATCGTACACATTAATGGATTATTTACTTACCGGATCTGAAGACCATCTATTAGGAATACTAGGTCTATGTTGATCTATACAAACCACCTTTCTCATGTCTTCAAACGATGGATCTGATGGTACGACATCATGGAAAGGTGGCTTGTACTCCTCAGCAATGCCATTAGACAGAGTACGCCTGCCAACTTCCCAAAGAACCAATCCAAAAGCATAGATATCCGAACGTCGAAACGATTCAAAACATTCCATATTTATTCTACAAACAAAATACAAATTTATATAAAAACATTCAACAAATTATTATGGTTTAAGAATATTTATGAATATTCTTACGTTTCTTCAAGAACCTCGGGGCTCATATATCGTTTTGTTCCAACTCTAGGATTTGGCGCAACATCTATTGTCCCTGTTGATTGAATATGAGTAACTGCAAGTCCAAAATCAGCTATAACACAGGTACCATTTACCCGGACAAGAATATTCTTTGATTTTATATCACGATGAGCAATTCCAGGTTTACCCTAAAAAAGCACACACAAATTTATAGACTATAAACAACAATAATTTCTATAATTTAACAATTACTTACACATGCATGTTTAGTATCCTTTGAAAGACAAATTAAAAATTAAATAATTAGTGTAAGAGTAATGTGTGAATTGAAATTGAAGAAAATGTTAATAGGAATCAAATATTTTATATTTATTGCTCAAAACTTTTAGGTAAAAATAGTTGATGTAAAGATAGATGTTATTTGTAAGTTAACTACAATATTAAATAGACATTTCAATATAATTAGAGTACCAACCTCTGTGCCAAATATTTCGGTATGCAAATGAACCAGCCCATTCGCCATTGAGAGACAGATGTGAGCCATTTGATGATGAGTGAGCGTTGTTCGATTTAGGTGATCATACAGCGATCCCAGTGCATGATAATGTGTAAGCAACCACAATTGTGTGCAGCTGTTGCGGGAGGTCATGTCCGATCCTATATATCCCAATATTGCGTCATGTCTGAGAAGAACAGTGCTGAAACATAAATATTTCATTAATATTAACCTTAGTAACGTTAACATATACTTCAAGCTGAATCCAATATAGCTCCATTGCAATTTAAAAACCAACTCCTTTATGATAAATTTTATGTTAAATGTGAATCATTATCGAAATTCCAAATTATTGATAAAATTAAGCTATTGTCTACTTCTATTCAAAACTCTTCTTACTGGACCAAAAAGAATAAACCTATTTTAATAAATAGTTACATGAAATTAAAGGATCTAAATATACAAAGAAATTCCAAATCTCTTATATACACTATTCCTTTTGAATCATTAATTAAACCTATGGATATATATATTAACACACAATTATTATCAAAAACATTTAATAATGCTATAAATAAGGAAAAAAATTTAAACCTAATGCATCAATTTAATACAAATTTTACAAAAATAATATATACAGATGCATCCATTGATTTAGAAAGAAATAAAGCAGGATTTGCTATATATGAACAAATACATTTATTATATGATAAATTTAAATGAAATAACAAAGTTAGCTTATACTGGTGAAAAATTAGCATTATTAAAAGCAATGGAAATTAACTAAAAATATCAACAATAATAAAATTTTATTAATAACGGATCTTTAGGTGTTTTAAAAAATTTAAATTCTAATGATAACAAATCAAATAATGATATTTTGACATGCAACATTAAGGAGCTGTATTTCAATATAATAAATAAAAATAATACCATAAAATTTATGTGGATACCAGGACATTGTGGAATAAGAGGAAACGAAATTGCGGACAAATTGACAAGGGAATCAATAAATTTGGAAAATGAGATTAAAGTAAAATTAAATTTATATGAAATTTTTAATACAATCAAAAAATTAAACTTCAATTTGAGAAATCAAGATATCATTAACAAAAGTCAGTTAAAAGGAAGAGATTATTATATGTTACATCCAAATTTAAGTAAGAAAAGATGGTACTAAAGACTATAATCAGAGTCAAAAGTAATCATTGTAAAACTCCAGCTCACCTGTACAAAATTAATATTGAATCCAACATTAAATTAAAAGTAATAATAATTTGTGAATTACTTAAATATTTAGAAATTTGTAAAATAGAATTATAAATTGTAAAATATGTATAAAAAATGTTTGATGGTGGCTATGACGAATAAAAGTCAAGGCAAATAAATAAAATAACTTATAACTAATAATATAATTATCTAGCGTAATTACCTATATATTTCAGTTTCTCTCCTCCAAGAAGCTTCATCTCGAGAGAAAAATATTTTAACGGCGACGCTCTCTCCATGCCAAACTCCTCTCCAAACCTCACCATACCTGTTAATCCGAAATAAATAAAATTTTAGGCATACAAATCATATATGCAGCATAGTATATAAAGTATATAACTTAAAAAAATGATTTTACCTTCCTTTGCCGATGCATTCAGCTAGTGACACCTGTTTCGCAAGAGTTCTTTGAATCAATAAAGGTAATCCAGATCCAGATCCAGAAGTTAATGAATGTTCTAAATATTCCTGTTAATTAGAAATTAAGAATTATATTCATGTAGTAGAAAATGAGTTACTATAACACTTATTTGAAAGATATTTTACCCTTAAAGTGCTGTCTCCAGCTGCTGTAGCTCTAATCAAATCATCACTAGCGAAATAAGTTTCAGGATCCTGTTTAATTCGACTTGCTAAAAGTCTTTTTCTATGTTTTCTTCTCATATATATTATAACAATTGCACCAATTAAACCAAGAAAGAGTACTGGTCCAAATATAGCTCCACATAATTTTAATATATAAAATTTATGATCGGGATAAGGTGAAATATCTTCTGAAAAAAATATATTTTAAATATACTACTCCTATATTTCATATATCATGTATTATGAATTAGAATCTAGACCAAAGAACTTTAAAAATAAATATTCGGACTTACCTCTATACACTATGGGGGGTAATTCTGGGAAAGTACCATTATTGCAGTAATCTCCGATACAACATTCGATGTTATATTGTCCTGTACCTGCATGTCTCTTTCGATGACCTGAATGTGCACTGGAGTGACATAAAAAAGGTAATTGTTCTTGACTGGTAGTACACCCTCTAGATACCCTTTCAACGCCATATGAATCACGAACACGTGATTTCCAACACTAAAAACGTTAATAATCAATATCAAATTAATACTGAGTTTGACACATTAGCTTGAAAGGAAATATTTGATTACCTGCACAGCATCATAACAGACGTCCGTTTTATTTAGACAATCATTAGGTTCACACGAGTAACATTTGTATCTAAAAGTAATTAATTCCAATTAAAATATGAAATTACACCTAGTTTCAAATGACATTTTGACAACTATAATTGTTTCTACCTTTTTCTCATCCTCCTCCTCATTCTTACGAGTGCATGAAATATTCATATTTATATAACAAATAAAGTTACTATTTCTATTACTACATTACAATACTTACTTGTTATTAGTGAACAAGACGTTCTGTTGTTGCAATAATTGATTATGGTCTTGGTAATGATTATCGTCACTTATGTCAATATTCTCTAAAGTTTCATCAAGACCCACTGAATAAAGCTCACCTGCGAATTTAAGATTTACATTTTAATGCACTAATTTCATATTCACGTTTAATAAATGTTATAAACAAAACTTTGGTCAACAGGTATCAATGCAACTGTTCCAAAATAGGAGCTATTTAAGTTAAGGTTAGGTAACTCAATAATTTTCACAAACACTTTTATTTAAATAATTACTAAATTATTTAATAATATTAAGGAATATTTTAGATGTTCTTTTTATAATACAATTTAAGATACCGCTACTGAAATAAATATAAAAACCATTTGGAAAAAGCTAAAAATGTCTGACATCAACGTAGCTATATTACAAACTTAAGCAAAATCAATAAAGTAATATAATGTATTTATCTAACATATTTATGACAAACAATTTTATAATATTCACATATATTTTAAATTTTATTATACCTTGGCACAGATTTATAATTATAAACAATATCAAACATTTGATAAATACGAAGGCAGCCATTATGAACCATAACAATGATAACAATACAATACAATAGACTAAAATAGTCAACAAAAGAATTGTAACACTAAAATTATATTTGATAAAACTAAACTAAAATAATTAATACGTAATTAATTTTTTTTAAATTAATCTATTTACTTATTATATAACTAATTTACTTATGCTTGTTACAGATTTATTAAATATTAGATTATTTTTTAGTAATGAAAATGACATCCCGCCTTTTGTATTATATTTGAATTAGTTGTCAGATGCTCATTTTGCTTATTTAGAATTTAATTTTAAATGCACTAGCTGGATTTTCTAATTTCATTTATAATTAAGCAATGTTGTTAATAATATAAGGTTTAGATGTAGAGTTTCTCAATCATTTTTAAACTAATAATTTAATTTAAGTAATAGGTATAAATGAATATTTAATTGATATTTTATTATTTTAGTAAAAACGACACAAATGATATATAATAATATTTATACAACTAATCTCTTTAAGATTCCTCTTTCGTAGTTACCAACAGTTGGCCCAATTCGTCAATATTTTCTGCATCAGTTTTATCAATTTTAATATTTTTTATATCAGGCTTTACCTCATCGTCATTATTCAGACTTCTTTTATTTCGATATTTGGCATTGTACATTTGTTTTACTTCTTTAATAATATGCATTCGTATTGTCCAATCCACGACACGGCTCATCATCTTCGTGGGATCCAAATCTACATTATAACTAGGTATTTCTATTCCCATTTTCTTTGCGATATATATAAGAATATCATCTACATATGTGTTTATCACTAGATGAGCTTTCTTGTCCTGTAAGTAAAAGTATAAATTAATATTAATAATTGAGGTGCTATATGATCATGTATTCTGCAGCCCAAATACTGATTTTCTTCAGCAGTATGCAGAAGATGCATATAAACATAACACATATTATAATCAATGAGAGATTTCCTTTGCAAAATCTTCAAAGACTCGATAGACTTAAGTTTATCTTAATTAATAGCAATATTACATGTTTCGTTGGCTGCAGATTGCAAATTACAAGCTTTCCTCCTCGTTTCAAATTATTTAAAGGCAAATTCCCACTGGGTACAACTTGGAGAGTAGTTCCCAGACATATATTTAAATCTGCAATACTAAAAACACAAATGTTAGTATAGTACAGCAGATAATTTTAAATAAATATCATAATTTACGTTGCGTGTTTATCAGATATCTCTAGATCAGGCTCAGGTAGGTCATGTTCCCAATCGAGAACAACATCTCGCGGTTTTCCTCGACAAGGACGTCCAGCACGAGATCCTCTGCAGTTTGTACCGAGAAATTTTTGTCCAACACTTGTTGTTGCTGAATGCATAACAAATTTTCTGCAAATATCTAATTGTTATTAAAAATACCACACTATAAGTACGTTATTAGTTTTGTTACAACCTTCTGCACATATCGCACTGTTCAATAAACATATTTCCATGTAATTCAGCTATTTTAGACCTGGGTACGCCCGATCTTAAATGTAGACCATCAATATTTTGACTTATTATGAAATTAACTTTTCCAGCATCCACCAGGGCTTTTAGAAGCATATGTGTAATTGTTGGCACCGCAGTATCAAATGATACATTTGTTGAAGGGCGTTCACCGTGCTTTTCAAGAGTCCACACTCCTTTGGGGCCACTGTACAGTAAAAACGTTTATGAAAACTAGGTTTTTACCACAAGGAAAGTACAAAAACTTCCTAATTACCGAAAGTCCGGAATTCCAGCAGTCGTACTTATTCCAGCACCGGTATGTACAACTACATGTTTTGCTTCCTTTATCAGATTGTATAACTGTTCACATTTTTCTTCAACGTCTTCTTTTCCATCAAATTTCTAAGTTAAATCAATAAATTTGACCACAATACGTAACACACGTAATATAGGTATTATATTTTTCAAAATATAAATGTTTTATTTACCTCCGGAACTCCAAGAACTCCTTTGTCTTCATACTCAGATAACCCCTCCGCATAATTACAAGACATGATAATATTAGATCATGAAAATTATTGTTAATTGATGTTGCAATAAAATTATTGGAAATGATAGATAATTGTTTCAATTTAAAACCAGTTCAAATATAATAAATATTGACACAGATAAGACAACGTTAAAGAACTGTCACCTGAAAAATATGTAATTATAGGTGATTACTACTGTCATCTGTTAATTGTATCATCAACTTTCAGCGGCCATTTTAAATGATATTTAAATTAAGATTATTTTCGATACTACCTCTCATAAGTGATCATCCTGATTATAAGTGAGAAATTTAATAAATAATAATTAAAAAGTCGTTCTATATTAGTTATTAGCACTTTGTTGACAGCACATTGTATCGTGTATACAATGGGAACTGCACCGACCCCTTATTATTATATGCGTTTATATTTTCATCAGTGGCGTAGCTTGCCTTAGAGGGGCCCTGTATTTGTGGGGGCCCAACAAAAACCCTCGCATTGAATTAAAATAATTATATATTGTTTGTACGTTATTACTTACAATTAATACTGCTAGGAACTAAATTAGCCAAACAATTCAAATCAAATATACACTTTTTTTGCCTCTTGTTCGGCGAACTTATTTATTTTGTCAATCATAGCTGAAGACGATTTACGATTTCCAAATTTTCTGCCTCTATAGACAATAGTGACAAGTCTGATAGCTTTTCCTGTCCCATAGAAGTGTTTAGATAATTTTTTATCAGTTTTAATTTCGAAAAACTTCGATAAACTGTTGCACTTGTAACCGGAAGGTTCAAGATTAGAAAGCATACTGTTATTACATCCGGAAAACTGGATGTAAGGCTATTGAATTTTATCAGCAATACTTCCATGAGTTTCATAATGGAATGAATTTTCTGAATTTCAGATTTTAAGCATGTTTTCAAAGCAATTAATTGTTCATAAAGATCAACTGACATGTCTTTACTATATTTAATTAATCAAAAAAACGCTTCGTTATCTTTTCTTTTATTTTTAAAAACAGTTCTTACTCCCCACTCTTTTGCTAGATCTCTAGACTCCTTTATGCAAACCATGGAATGAATTTTGATTTTTTATTTCACTCAGTCAATTCAAAAGATAACTTAGTAAAATGCTAGCTTTCTGTAAGTCATTAATTTCATGCTGTAATGCTTTAGAAACAGGATTAATGATTTCAAATAGTGAAGAAAAAAACGAATATTTGCTTACACACGTTTGGGGCCCCGTATCATTGATACGGCGGTAGCTACGGCACTGATTTTCATGTAACTAATTGTAGCAAACACTTCGACCTGCTGAAACACAGGTTTCCTCAACGATCTTGGCTAGTCCTGTTTTGGAAGTTTATTTTATTAACTAAAATATTATAAACTTTTTTTTAAACACTAGAATAAATAAAACAAATGGGACGGATTGGGGGAATCTGTAGGATGTAAAATAAATATATAATTTCGTTACTCCACTTATTTATTGACAATTGTATTTTGCACCCTATAAAACAAATAAAATAAAAGTAAAAGAATAAAACCCACGATTCCAAATGTTAAAGAAAATACATTAACACATAAATAACATTTAAATAATATAAATTCTTTAACATTTAAAATCGTGGAAGTGAAGTGGTTTATAGGCTGCCTCCTTATTTATATCAAACAACAGACAAATTTACTAGGAAACGTTTAAAAACTTTGTAACATTCACCTAATTTAATTTGGTCTCAAATTTTGTATTCTACAAATAATTTACGACACAATATTTGTATTCGCAAATTTAAAATACAAAAAGAAGAGTTGTCGCTTATATTACATCGCTAACATAAAATTGAAATTTTTTTTTTTGTAATTTTTTATCATTTTTGAAATATTCGTCGTTATTTTGTCCCAGTTTCCCATTTGATAAAAACTAGTTTATAATATTTTGAATAGAATATTCGTAAAACATATCTCGAAATCATTATAAAATATAGCCAATTTCTTCATAAGGAATGGATTCTTGTTATCAAACAACGTAAGTATATGTTTGATGTTAAATTGTTCTTTGTCAATCATATATGAACTTCAATATTAATGACGTTGTCAGTTGGAATGGCCTCCAAGGGGACATTCAGCACGTCTATTGGACGAGGTATCTCCAATTCACGAGGATCTGGAAGGACGAAATGGTCTTCAGTCATTGGCAGAAGATCTTTCAGCATCATCCTGTAGAAAAAAGGAAAATGTGATAAATATTTGAACGTAGTTTCTAAATCTCCACCACAATTCGGTTCGTTATTAAAATTCTTACCAAATTTGCTTGTTGGCCACCACATGCACTTTAGGAACCGGAAATCCATTGAATGGACTAGCAACAGGCAAGGTGTACGCGCCCATATTTGCAAATCCGACCCAATCGCCGACAGACATTTCTGGAAGTTGGATATTCTCAACAACTTGATCCAATCCATCACAAGTAGGGCCCCACAATGAGCAAGAAACCATCCTTTCATTAGAGGGTTCCTATAAAATAAAAATATCATGAAAAATGTCTTCTCAACCTTAGGTTTTACTCTTAAATTAAGTAATTAAATATTTACCTTGAGTGGAATAGGTGTAACATGCTGATGATCATACAACAGACAATTGAAGGAGCCGTAAACACCATCGTTGATGAAGTACATGGTGTGTTTAGTAGACCCAGTGATCGGGTCTAGAATTTCCCGCTTGGAATGAACGTTACAAGCCAAAGTATACGCTGAGGCTACGTAATAACGTCCAGGCTCCGCAATAATTGTGACATTTGGATCAGGAAAGTAATCATCCAAAGCTGAATTAACAACTTCGGCGATCTTGTCAATCGAAGTTCCGGTGTTTCCAGGATAACCGCCACCAATATCCAAAAGATAGAAGTTGTAGCCAATGACAGTTGCATAATCGAAGAGATCTCGAGCTGCGGAGATAGCGCGACGGAATACTGGAGGATCGCCGCATCCAGAACCAACGTGGAAGCTTACACCAATGACCTACGAGAATAAAGTTATAAGAAAAAGCAAAAATATTAAATACTTAGAAGATTTGTGTTGTTAATATTTACTTGGAGTCCCATGCAGCGAGCAGCTTTCAATAGGCGAGGTGCTTCGGTGTCTGCATCGCATCCGAACTTCATACCTAGTTGGCATTGGGCCACTTCAGCATCGCAGCGTATACGGATGACCAGCCTAAGCCACAAAAATACAAGAAATAAAGAAACGTCTGCTTAAAATCTCTAAAATCCTGTAAAGGTTTTATGAATTTCTTTAAAAATGACTATAAAATATATTTCCTAGTTAATTTCCTTATTAGAATTATGAATAATTACGATGAAACAATTACAACACAAGATATAAAAGGATTTGGGAGAGAGATATACCTCAGTACTTAATAGAAAAAGACATAAAAAACATGAGAAGGATAGCAAGGTTTAGATTGGGAAATGAGGAGAAAGGAAACAGATACTGGGAAAGTAGAGAGGAAAGAATGTGTAGAGTGTGCGGAACGGAGGACGAAACACTGGAGCACATTAAGTTTGCTTGTCAGGAAAAAGTAGTGAGCGAGATGAATATTGGGCAGCTATTAAAGGGAGGCAGTGAAGGAAAGAGGTGGAATAGAAAAAAGGAACGAAAAACAGGACAATAAATATTCTCGTATCTGGTTTCCATGGGGAACATGAAGAGAGAGGAAGTACTAAAAGAGGCAGTGAAATTAAACAGTTAACAGTGAAACTTCAGTTCAGAAAGTAGAGGATTTGCGGAAAGGAGATAAGGACAAAAGGTGGATGACGGAGATAGAGACAATAATAACATAGTAAAGGGAGAGAGTCAAGAAGAAATAGTAAAGGTAGAGAAACAATGAGGAGTAAGGTGCAAGCAAATATAGGAACAAGAGTATAAAATTAAAACATTGCTGTTGGAATTATTAAAAATGTTAGAATAGTTTTAAGTTTAGGTTAGCAATGAGATGTAATTACGTGATTTAATTGAAAGAATGTAAAGTCTAACGACACACACATTAAATTAATAAATAATGTATTACGATTAATAAAAAATAAGTTTTATTTTAAATAAATACATACTTGGCTGTGGGGAAGAAGTTCTTAATTTTGCGCAATTCGCATTCGCTGTCGAATGTCATTGTTTTGACTTGAGTGCTAGCGGCATGACGAATATGACTTGCTGGTTTTGCTGGATTGGCAAATATGATGCGATCTGGATGGACTCCTAGACTAAGCACCTTGTTGATTTCCCCTTTAGAAGCGCAATCAAAGCCGGTACCAAGAGCTGCAAGAACTTCCACGACAGTCACACTATCGTTGCATTTGACAGCTGTAAAATAAAGAAAATATTTTCAATTACACGAACAAAAATATATCTATAATAAATCTGTTCTTGGAATAACAAAGTCATACCATAATACGGCATAACTCGAGGCATTTTCTCGCGCCATTGTTTATGCTTGTTGACGATATCTCCAATGTCGCACACATAAAATGCTTCTTCTTGACCAGCTTCCTCGGAGATGTTACGAACAAGGTTCCAAACATCAACGCGATTGTCCAAAACATGGACACGTTCTTCTTCACTTGTAATTTTCATTTTTATATTTTTAATTTAACGAAAAATTCAAATATTTTTTTTAATAAAAATTTAGAATTTTTATTATTAATTAGTTAGCGATGTTAATCAACGAAATTATAGCACCAACTGGAGTTGAGATAAATAAACTGAAAAAATAATTAATTGAGTATTAGTTAAGTAATAATATAAGCAGGAATAGTGCTAATTTGTGGTATTAGAGTTATGAAAATGGTACTTACGAGGCAGCCTTTGCGCAGTAGCGTCCAGACTGTGAGAGGCAGGTGCTGGAATTACTCAAGAGGCGTCACCGGAGGGGTGCTAGCACCACGGAGGTTCGCCGTTAAGCGATAGGCGCCAGTTGTCGCAAGAGAGCCAACCAGGACCAAGGGCCAGTCGACCCGAGAAGCAACCCTGAAATAAAACAAATAATTTCATTATATTTTTTACTGTAAAAATCATAAGAACTACTAATTTTAAAAGCATTTGGATAAGATGAAGATGGGGATGATAGATTGTGGGGAATACCTCTCACAATTTGTTTCAAAGATGAAAAAAACGTTTGGTGGCTTAATAACTATGACAACCATATCGCAGACAAGTAGAAAATTATAGATATGAACAAGTTTTCTTTATTATTATAGTTTTATTTTAAAATTAAGTTGTCAAGAGAATATATTCTAGTTGACCTTTAATTATTTTTATCTAAAGCACATTTTTATATATTAAATACATACGTACGTTGAGTTTTTAGATCATGACCCGGAACAGATATTGTAATGCTTAGAGTTCAAGATCCTACATATTATCAATATGTATATGATCACGCTTTCATATTATGACCTTATACTTGTTTCAAACAACCTCCAAATTTAATAAGTCATTACATTTTTTTTTATATATAAAAATTAAATAAACATAAAAAAATATAAAAGAAAATACGAGTATATGAGAAAGAAAGTTGACTTTTACTGAATCATTTTTATATATTAGAACACGCTTTTAAAATGAGATTTGTTTATTTTATGTTGTCCTACATATTTTCGCTGCTATTATAACTAAATAGTCACTAGACCCTAATTACTTATTTAACTAAGTAATCTATCTATTTTCTCTGTAGAAATAAATTAAGCATTATATTATATACACAGGTAAAAATATTGACATAGTTAGAAATTTAAATAAGTCATTATAGTGAATAGAGATTTGGGATAATGATATCCATTAAGATAAGGAATCCATTAAATTTTGAAAAATAATTTAGGTAGAAAAAATATTTAAACTATTTAAAAAAGACAAACAAAATTAAATGGTTTCAGGCAAGGCTAGACATTATAATAATAACAAATTTGAAATAACTGTAAAATTAGACAAATAAATTCAAGGATATTTCAAAATAAAGTAATTTAGAATGTCCCTATTTAGTTTATTTATTGTAAAATTATTTTTAAATATTCTTTTATCATTGCAATTAATTTTTCAATAATTAGAAAAGAATAATAATATAAAATATGGAATTTTTAGCAATTCTAATTTATAAACAAAAAGAAAACAATGTAAAGAATTTTAATAACAAATGTACAATAATAAAGAATTGTTTTTGAAAAATGAATTAAGAACAGAAATGTTTAGAAATAAATATTTTATAAATTCAACGTGTCTTTTCAAATGGTTACTGTAAAATATTTCATTTGCGTTCTTATATCTCGAGAAAAACACATTATTTTAAATACATTTTAAAAACAATATAAATCTACAATTTTAAATATTTCTCTATGCAGATTTTGTGTCAGTTTTTATAATTAAAACTACAAATCGCTACAGGAAAATTAATTAAAATTATGAAAAATTTGTTGTTTAGATATATATGTATGTACAGTGTTCTTTAAGCCTCATTTTCAACCTTAGTTTTAACTTTAAATGTAAGTTGCATATTCTTATATTAATTAAAAATGGAAATTAAAATTAAATAAAGAATATTACAGACGACGGATTGATTTCACAAGTTGATTGTTATAAAATGCAGTAGATGGGAATAGGACTTATTAATGTTATTATATTTTTATAATTAAAACTCTACAGAAATGCGTTTTGGTATTTAAAACATGTGGTTAAAAATGGATTAGCATGTTATAAATATAGTTAAGTGTGCATATTACTTAAAAATATAGAACTAGTTAAAATATCTCTAGCATATGTTACAAATAATATTAAATATTTAAAAAATAATAATAATAAATATAATTTACCTTTAATTCAGTAATTCTCAAAGCTTTTAATAAACACATGCAACAACTTGCGTTGCTGCGGAAAAAAATAAGGCGACGTTTTTAAAATCACAAATTACTTTTAGGAAATGAAATCCAAGCCGGCACGGCTGTGATTCCTCCAAAATAAAAGAAAAATTAAAAATATCTGAAGAAAAATAATCACAAAATAACGTAGCTCGCAGAAATTGTAAATAAATCGTCAAAATAATAAAAAAATAATATTATTCGATTAAAAATCTGTAGGAGGACTTAGCCGGCCGGCCAAACTCCGACAAAAACGATCGCCAAATTGGCGTTTAAAAGTACGTTAGGGTATTTCGTCTACTACTGAGCTAGCCTGACTTATTATCAGTGCTTTTATACTGTTGCTGAGGTCCCTTATCAATAATATTGCATGAGACAAACAAATGACTCCAACTAGATATACAAGCTTATCTAATATAACCAATGAACTCAAAGCTGGTCATTAAAGTGGGGATAAGAGGGGATGGAGGGGAGGCGGGGTTTCTTTTTTTGTTGGTTCCGATCCATTTCGAATCTGAGATTATATTTTGGTTGACATTGCATAGAGTGTCTATAAAAGAAATATTTTTTTAAATATTATTTAAACATGATAAAATTTTCAAATTTTTTTATTTGTTCAGGATCGCAATCGTGTAGTAATATAACATTTTATTAAAAAAGGTCACATTAACGAAAAATTGTTATGGATTAATAACAATGAAAGTGTAGTTTAGTTTAAATATTTGCGCGTTAAATATTTTCACTTCAGTTATATCAGACTACGTCAGAAAAAGTCAAGCCATTGGTTTGGCAGAGTATAGATTTATAAAAAACGTGTTGCCAGCAAGCCAGTAACAAGTGACAACGAATACTGTTTTAGTATTACACGCATTGTAAAATAAATTAGATATTAAACATAAAATAAGTTTTAAAGAAAAATCCTGATAAAACTAAGAAATATAAACATCCACAAGAGTAACTGGATGTCAGATCTTACAGCTGTTTCGAGCAACACTTTGTAGAACTTTCAGCAGTTATTTTTGTTTTATTACAAAATAACCATTGCTCTGTAAATTTTTCTCTTTTCTGTAGCAACAATATTAACGAGTGATCAAATTCAAAGACTTAAAATGTGAAAACTCTTATTTCAAAATACCCTGTACTTTTAATTGAATTAAAAAAAGTTTTAAACGTTTTTTATTCAGTGCAATCAAACGTACAAGTAGTATCATAATATTTTGGATCGATTGATAATGTTAACTAGTGTTTAGTAGGATTTGAGTATATCATCCTTGAAATGAACAGATACATACCGGTTTCCACTGGCTCTTAATTGGTATAAACTAACTCAAAGTGACAAAAATACTTAAACTATTAAAAACAAGTGAATTGATAGATATAGATATTGCGTTAAAGGGTAAAAAAATATCGAACTCTATGACTCATTTTTAGTACATTATTTTAGCTTTTAATATATATTTTTAACATCTAAAACGTTCGTAATTTTCCTATTGACAACGGACCAGTAGGCGGGGCTTAAAAAACATGGCTACTGCTGGTGTGCAACCAAAGAATTAACCATAAGTTTACATTGAATTAGTGTCATGAATTTTAATTATTTATGTTTTCTTTAAACCAACTTTTTCACTGGGTTGGATCAAATCCAGCTCAGTAAATTGTTAGAAATGCAGAAAAACTTCTGCAAAATGGACATTTGATAAAATGTGGTAAAAATAATGATAATCCAAACAGTGACGTTGTGATACACAAGTATATGGTTTAGTATAAATTTTTTAACCGTACGGAAAAAATGCAAGTTAGATAAATTGTAGAGAAATGTAGAGAATAAATGCGCATCTAGCCGTACTATTTTAAAAATTTAAAAAAAATATTTTACCATAGTTTTTGTGTTTTTCTGTTTTTGACCTCACGTTTTTTGACCATAACTAGGCGACAAAATCAAAAAGTCCACGTTGTTTGTTCTACAAGTTGTAAAACTTATTGTTTTAAACATATTTATACATTAGAAAAAAAAACACTTTTCATATAATTTTATGAAAAAACGTGAAAAAACGTGGACCAACAAAAATTAATTTTCAACATTTACGAAACGTTTTTTCACGTTTTTTTCATAAAATTATATGAAAAGTGTTTTTTTTTCTAAACGGGCCCGGTAGGAATCGTTGGAGAAAACTCAAATTTTGGATTATTTAATAATGAAATATGTTATTAAAAAAAAATAATTCAAAATTCAAAAATTTTATTTGGGGGCACGGGGATGGTTTTTGTCTCGAGTAAAAATTGGACTAGAAAGTTGAAATTTTATATATGGGCTAGCTTTAGTATCTAATTTACAAATCGAAAAAAAATTCCTAAATTTTGAAAAAAAATTGGTCAATTAACGAATAAATAGAAAAAAATTTTTTTTTAGTCAATTTGTAGGAAAAATTATTTTATTATTGAGCGAGTTAAATATTTCAATTTGAAAATAGAATTAATTAGAATTATTGGATTCAAATCATAAACACGAAGAAGACGTCGCTTTGCAGCGGGGGTATACTCTAGTCAATATTATAAACGAAACGTCGTTGTGGCATTTAGTGGGTTCCCTGTATGAATCATATCTATTTGTTTAATATTTTCTAAGAAAAACAAATAACTAGTACTGATTAGACTGAAGTGCAGGTATAAAACAATATTCTGTATTATTTGAAAAGCATTATTCATTTATTTGAACAAAACATTAAAAATATATAAGTAAGTAAATGAGATCCAAAATTCAAAGTTCAAATGACAGAGTTCGACTGGTAAATAAACCAAAACGTGTAAACGACAACAGATGATAAGGCTCGGAATGAGGGTGACATACATTTGGATCAGTTCATCGAGAAATTGTTAAAATAAAAAAAAAACTCTTCCAAAATAATGATAAAATTACATCAGCTACAAATATACGATTATAATGTCAGTGTAAAAGTTTATTGATAACGAATATATGATTTTTGTTGGTATAAAAAAGGCATTGACCTTGAGCATATATAAGTCAAATTCTTTTTACTTTTCTCTCTGTTAGAATGGAATAGAATCAGGGTCGGATTAAGTAATAGACAAATGGCTAGGGTACAAAGTTTTGGAGAGGCTATTGTGGCTATATATAATTGATTCCAGCGAAGTAATTGTCTCCGGGTACAATTGACTCTTGCTAAGGTCAATTGTAACTAGATACAATTGATTACGGGGGTGTATTTGTAACTAGATACAATTTATCCAGTCCTATAAAAAGTTTAATTTGTCACATAGATGAAATTCGTGCTACCTAAATTTAAAAGGAATATATTGTTTTATATTTTATTTTTAAAATATACTTTTTTTTGGTTTTTGTTAGTGAAGTGGGGGGGGGGGCAAGAGCGGTAGTTTGATATTTTGTGTAAGGCCCGGTTAAGAGCTGAACAAAACAATGACATATTATTTCTTTTTCGTAGACTATTTTTGGCAAATGTTTGATTTAATTTTTTAGAATCCATTTTTTAGGCAATTTGACGCAATCCAATTTTGAACGTATGTACAATAGCCAATTGTGACTGGATATAATTGATTTTAGCGAATTATTTTGAGTAAATGCCATCGATTGTTTTGACAAATGGATTTGGTGTTCAGGATTGAATTTCTGTAAATTTTGGAGATAATAATTTGGGGTAATGCCCAAAAAATTGCCTAAAACCTAATTAGCGTCCAAACGACACAAGTCGTTAGTTCTTTCTTATAAAATTAACACGTAAAAAAAAAATTCCATATAATAGAAATGAATATACGGAAATTCAAGATTATTATTGTTTATTTTGAAATAACAGGAAAGTCATTGTTAAATAAGTTATTAATACAACGACAAAATAGATTATTGAATGATAAACAATAAGAATTTCAAGGAATGTAAAAATTGTTCAAGAAAATAAAAAAAAAATTATTTAGCGAAATAAAAAAACAATTTAATATTTTCAATAAATAAATATTACATTTTTAATTGATTTTTAAGTTTATTGAAAAAGTGCATCATATATATTGTTAAATGCATTGTACATAGAGACAGGATGTACTATATCATGTGAACTGTGTTTGGAATGACAAATCATTTATTTACAATGATTACAGTGTTAGAATTTGATACAGTCATCTACTACTACACCTAAGAGCTGCAGACAATGATCGGTAGCAAACAAAACATCATTTCAAATCATCTTCATGACTTTTAATAACAACAACAAATATTGGATTATATCGGTCGATCGTTACTCTAATTTTTTCAAGATTACGTCATAATTTAATTAAGTGAAATGATAAAAATGAAATTACATATATTTATGGTTAATTTAACATAAAAAAGTTTACTTGCTGCTTAACATTTTTTAGGTTAACATAATATAAATTTATGTAACAAAAGTTCGACATAATTTTACATTTTCTGACGTTAATAAAACTTTTTATGTTAAGTATCATTCCCACTCACTGCTTTAATTTAATTTTGTAAATAATTTAAATTGTTTAGCATATGGCAATACGCGTAGTCATTTAATTTTTAAGTTTTCTTAGAACCTTACAAGGTTTTAAATTAAATATATTAAATTAAGAAAAACTATATTATATTATAATCTCCAAAATGTGACAATCTGTTAAAATGCAGTAGAATTTACTTTTAAAAGAAGTTTAATGTCAGTTTTTGTAAAATATAGAAGTGAAAACAATTTCTATTACTAGTTGTTATTAAAAATAGCAATTTTAATTATTTCAGATACAATTTTGTCGAACTGTCAAAATTTATATTACTAACGATGCATACGCACCAACTAAATTAACTAAACTTAAATTAAAACACAAATGTGAAAAGGAATGCTTAAACGAAAATATTAAATAAAAACAGTAAATTAAATATCAAAACAGTGAGTGGGAATGAGGCTTTACATATTAAATGAATATATTAACGAAAGAATTTTGAGAATGTCTTTTGCATTTACTTATAAGCGCTGTTTGTTAAATTTTTCTGTCTACAAAATAAGCTTTTTCTATTACAAATTCTATTTGGCAATAAACAAATTCTATTTGTTCAAAGATAGATCGAATAATAACTGCAAGACATACTCTACGTCACCTAGACTAATTACCAAAGTAAGGTCACTGTTTAATTGTTATTTAAATACTTTGTTAACAAATTTCAAATTAAAAATACGCCCCAAGAAATATTGAAAGACATTAACACCATAAGAAGGAAACCATTACCATTAATTTGAAATTATGAAATACTTTATTTTTAACCTTTGATAAAATCTTCAAACTTTTATGTCTTAGACAAAATGTTATTATCTTGTTAAATATACATGCGGCGAAGGAATGTTATGTTAAATAATATGTTATATCATCTATATATAGACTATAGACTGATTGGAAACTCCTGAAAATGTCAACGAAAGATTAAGTAATTAAATATTAATTAAACTTATCAAAAAATGAAAACATACATTTCAATTGATATGTATAACACGTAATCTGTAATTAAATTTAGCTTGTACAATATTTCTTTCATTTTTAATTGGTTCTGAATCATAACCTCAAATAATCAATTAGTTTTACTCAATTCGCAATATTATAGAAGTTATTAACAATTGAAATGGTCATAGTTTCCATTACAGATTATATCGTGATAAAAATTTCGAGCCACATGTTGTTGCTACTACTGTAAAACTCATTGTTACGTAATAAGGATATAGCATAAATGTTATATATTTATTTAATTATTCTATTCAATTTATACGAACATAATATATCCGGCGAGCTGCCTACTGCAATGCATATAAGTAAATAATTTAATATATGTATTCAATTCTATTCAATTCATTAGCCCCATCTGAAATGTATCCCATACGAAATTATACGGGTCCAAATTAAAGTTTACAATTGATTAAATTCATTTTATTGCAGTGTGTGTCGAATAGAAATTAAATTAGATAATAAGCAAGCATTGAGACCAAATTAAAGTGTAAGACACTTTATGAGAAACGAAAAATATATGATTTAAAATACAAATTTAAATAAATCTAAATTTGTACTTTAGTAAGAATATCCCATATAGTGTTACAACAAATAAAAAAATCAGTAAAATTCTTATTGATTTAGTTTTAATTATAAGCCTCATAATAATTAAAATTACTGTTTTGAATAACAAATAGTAAAGCTTTTTATTGATATTTAATTTACTGTTTTTATTTCATGTTTTCGTTTAGGCATTCCTTTTCACATTTGTGTTTTAATTTAAGTTTAGTTAATTTAATTGATGCATTGATTCAGTTGGATAAAATTGTATATGAAATAATTAAAATTGCTATTTTTAATAACAATTAGTAATAGAAATTGTTTTCACTTCTATATTTTTCAAAAATTGACATTAAACTCCTTTTAAAAGTAAATCCTACTGCATTTTGACAGATTGTCACATTTTGGAGGTTATAATACTCGTATAACAGTTTTTTTTAATTTATAAAACATTGGACCTTGTAAGGTTCTAAAAAACAAAGAAAACTTAAATTAAAAATAGTACTGGGAATGACTACGCATAATGCCACATGCTAAACAATTACGAAATTATGCTTTATTCAAAAACCATATAGTCAGTTCATGTTGATACACTTTATAATAAATATCAGTGATACGCTGTGGAAATGCATCAACAGCGTGTCAAATTGGAAATGCCTTATATATATTAATGTAAGATTAAAAGTCGTTTAATCCTAGTACTTGATATGTACGAGTTTTATAGCATGATACCATTCCATCATGCGTGCACTCCATTAAGAATCAATAAACTTTCAAGTAAACTTATTTTTAATGGTTACTAGCTGGCCCATATCTGTCTCGGGCATCCAGTGATAAGCTCTTATCTTGTGAATGTAAGATACTATTGGTGTAGTAAAATTATCGCCAGAAATTAGGACACGCGTAAAGATTTATCTTATGGTATTGTTGTAAAATTGTGTCGTATTGTCGTTCTGGAGGAGATTACTCAGCTTACTAGTACATTCTGCAGGGATGCTAGCTTCTGGTAGTAGATTCTTCAGTTGACGACTTCCAACACCAATTACAGTAGTAATCGAATATCTTTCTTAAGATGATTAATAAGGATTCTTGTTCAGACGGTGTATTGTTGCAATTAGAGAATACTTGAGCGGTCTAAAGTAACCTCGTTGCGACATGCGACGGTTGAACAATTAGTATCTTTTTATTACTATTAATACAAACACTTTTATTAAAATATATCATTTATTCGTTGTAATATTATATCTGCTTACTTAATTACAATAGTATTTTATTAGATTAACGAAGATGACAGATATAAAACAAAATGTAATTCTATAGTGTTATAATTTAATTAATAGTTGAAATGTGCTCACTATTCAATACGTACGAAGTTGCGAATAGTAATGCTTGCTTTGAGACTCAGGAGAAGACTGACTTTCTGACTAGCGTGCAGATTAATATATAATGATTTATTTCACATCACAATGTGCCAATACTGAGTTACCAGCATTAAAACAATATAAAATCTCCACAGACCAGAGTCAATGTTTACAAGCGCTAAATACAAATAATTATTTATTACAATATTAATACTAAAATTAAAGATAACGTAATATAATTCTTATAAAATAAATAACATTTATATTAAAAATAGGAAGGATAAGTACGACTTATGCGTACTTACAACACCCTTCAACCCTAAAAAAGGAACGCATATTAAACAAAACATATGCGTTTCTTTCCAAGAAAAAGAAAAAGGAAGATAGGACGATGTCGTACTATCGCAACACCCCCTTCCAAAAAAAAAGGGACACGTATAAAAACAAAATATACGAGTTACAATTCTAGAAAAAAACAAAAAGAGAAGCAAAGTGTCGACAACGATTCTGATCCCATCGTATAGAGTTAACACTGCTCCACAAAACAATCATCCCTGACAAAATCCATTTCATTCGTCAAGTTTTTATTCATTGGTACAAAATCTCTTCAACCTATTATTATGAACTACCGTATGTTTTTTACCAATTAGTATTTCTGTATTAACAGGGGATATAATTTTAGTAACTTTATACGGTCCTACGTATAAGGGTAAAAGTTTTTTTGACTGTCCTTTAGTTGGTAACTGTTCATTTCTTAATAAAACTAGTTCGTTTACTTCAGGTGTGAAAAGAGAATTGACCCTTTTATCAAAATATAATTTTGTTTTTTCTTTGCTTTTAACCAAGTTATTTATAGCAAGTTCCCTCGCTACTTGTAACCTGTGTTTGAGTTCTACTATAAAATTATTATAAGTATTTACCTCAATTGGTTCTTTATAAAAAATTGAAGGCAGATTTGCCTTATGTCCATAAATTAGTTCGAAAGGAGTAAAACCGGTCGCTGTATGCGGAGTTGTGTTATACACGAACATTGCATAGGGAATCCAATTTATCCAATCATCCTGCTTTTTACAAAAATTCCTTAGATACTCGGCAAGGGTTCTATGAACTCTTTCTAAGGCACCGTTGGTTGCTGGTCTAAATGCTGTTGTTTTTAATTGTTTAATTTTTAACAATTTGCATATATCTTTAAAAATTTTTGACATGAAATTTGTTCCTTGGTCTGTTAAGATCATATTAGGAACTCCGTACCTACAAATAACGTTAGTTACTAATGCTTTCGCGACAGTATTTGCCTCCTGGTTTATAATAGGAATAGCTTCCGTAAATTTAGTAAGGTCATCCTGTATTGTTAGTAAGTATTTGTATTTGTCGTTGTCGTCTTTCTTGGGAAGATATACTATGTCCAAAGCCAACCTTTCGAAACTATGTTTCGAAGTCGATGTAATTGTTAATGGGCATTTATTTAATTTGCACACTTTATTCTTTTGACATGATACACATTGTCTAATAAAATTTTTAACTTTTCTAATCATACTTGGAAATTTAAAGTGTGATTTTAATCGTTTAATTGTTTTAGAAACTCCTAAGTGGCCTGCTGTGGGATTAACATGAAATTCCGAAATTACATTGTTTATTAACTCAGGGTCACTAATTTTAAGTATATTGTCATTATAAATGTGTACTATTATATTTGTTTTATCAAAGATATGTCTGATCATAGTTCGTAACTGGGCAAAATCTAATTTACTTAGTTCAGACTCGAACCTGTTCATAGCTATGTTAGTAATTTTGTGTAAAGTACAAAAGTTTTTCAGATTCACTAATGCCAAAAATATTTCTTTATAATTTGGTAGATTAAAATGAAATTCCTTAATTATTAAACAGATAATAAATCTAGTATCAATTTCAACATATGCAATTTCTGATACTTCTTTTTCTTGTATTAGAAATGCATTGATACTACTAAATTTATTGATTAATTCAGGAGAATTTCCAATTGAATTTTTAAAATCTTTTGATACAAAATCTACTAATGAAAATGACGTCGGTGCGTCATATAAACTTTTATCATGTTCAATTACTTTATTGTTTATGATAATTTTATTTTTAATTATTTCTAAATAATTTTCGTATGTGACATCCATTGTTTCAACCTGAAGTGAGTATACGCGACTTAGGGCATCTACGTGTGGAATCGAACTACCTGGTCTATATATTACTTCGTAATTATATTCCTCTAGTTTTATCCGCCAACGCATAAGTCTAGAACTCGGGTCCTTAATACTCATTAACCAAGTCAAGGCTTGATGGTCTGTTACGATACTAAAAAACTTTCCATAGAGATAGGGTCTAAAATGAGCCACAGCCCATACTACTGCTAATAACTCACGTTCAGTAGTTGTGTAATTTTGTTGTGCCTTATTTAGAGTTCTTGAAGCATATGCTATTGGGTGGCTTTCCTTAATAGTACCTTGTGAAAGGACTGCACCTATAGCATATTTACTTGCATCCGTGGTTACAACGAAATTTTTACTAAAGTCCGGGTATTGCAAAACAGGTGATATGGTTAATTTATTTTTTAAAGTTTTAAATGATTCGTCGCATTGGTCTGACCATTCTAATACTTTAACATTACTGTTTGCTGCATTATATAGTGGTTTGGCTATCTCTGCGTAATGCGGTATATGTCGGCGATAATAACCAGACATACCCAAAAATGTTTTAATTTGTTTAGGACTGTTTGGAATGGGGAAATTCTTTATTGCTTCTACTTTAGAAGGATCTGGTAGAATACCTGTTTCATTAATAACGTGACCTAAATAAATCAAATCTTTATGTAGAAAGTTACATTTGGATGGTTGGAGCTTCAAATTATGTTCCCGTAATTTAGAAAAAACGTTTTTTAATCTTTGGTTGTGCTCAGAAATGTTTTTTCCAAAAATGACTACATCGTCCAGATAGATTAAGCAATCTATTCCTTGCAAACCTGTGAGAACGTGAGACATAAGTCTCTGAAACATGGGGGGGGCTCCTTTAAGTCCGAATGGCATTCTTACAAATTGATAGTGTTTAAAGTTCGCACTAAATGCTGTTTTCTCTTTATCTTCGGGAAGCATAGGGACCTGGTGAAAACCGCTTGCTAAGTCAAGGGTAGAGAAAAATTTTGCACCACTAAGTTGGTCCAGTATATCATGTATAAGAGGCAAAGGATAGGCGTCACTTGTTGTCTGCTCGTTAAGTTTACGGAAATCGACTACTACGCGGAATTGTTTATTACCTAACGCATCTGGTTTTTTTGGTACTACTAATAAAGGTGCGTTATAGGGTGAGTCGCTTTCTTCAATTATGTTGTTGACCAACAGTTCCTGAATATGCTTTTCCACAATCTCTTTTTGCGCATGGGGCAATCGATACGGTTTAACGTTAACGGGTTTAGAAGAATTAATCTTTATCTTATGACTTAATGCGCTCGTACAAGATAACTTGTCTCCCGGTAAAAAAAATATGTCATTAAAGCTGTCACAGATTTCTATTAATTCTGTTACTAATTCTGAATTGACATGTGAAAGATTTAAATTGTTTAATAAAAGTTCCTTACGGTTGTTAGGACTTGATTTTGAAAAATGGTAAATACTAAATTGATCTATCGGTATGATATTCGGTTTGAAATTACTAAGTATTATATTTTTTATTGAAGAATTTATTATTGAAATATAGAAAATATTTTTGACGGGCTTGATTAATGCATTAGCTAAAAAAACTTCAGGTAACAATTCCCTGGCTACACAAACTCCTACTGTAGAACCTGACATAGGAATTATTTTCCTCGTACGTGCTGGTAAAACGATATTGTTTATATTTATAAGTGGGAGCTCAATTACTTTGCCACATTCTGAGAATTGTACACTGTTCATTTTTAGATTAATTACTGCATTTAGTTTCCGTAAAATATCTAACCCTATAATTCCATCGTGTTTAATGGGGAAATTTTCTGACACAACCTGTAAAGTTTGTTTCGACTTATTACTATCTAAAATTATAGAAGTTTTCAGTGAACCTAAGGTATAAGGCGTGCCTTCAGAAATACCCTTCAATAGAATTTTAGATTTATTATTAATTCTGACATTGTTATTTAAAATATTTTGTTTAATCAAGGAGATTTGAGAACCAGTATCTAATAAAAATGATACGGTTTTAGCTTTGGCTGCGACCATCTTGAATTGGATAGTGTCAACTGTTTGCTTAGCCTTAACATTTTTATTTTTACAGTTAAAATTTGTTATATCATTGGTATTTTGTATTTCTTTAATCTCAATATTTTTATTTAAACTATTAAATTTACGTAAATGGTGATTATAAAAAGAACGTGAATTTTGTTTTGTATTTTTAGTAAAAGATACTTGAGGACCATCAGATTCAAGATGTCTCGATCTTTTACAATAAACAGAAGGTTTTGAAAATACCGTATCTCTCCTACAAATATTAATTTGCGCGACAGGATATACCGTATCCGCATTTTCCTTCTTGATAAAACAATATTTCTCTAAATGACCATTTTTTTTACAATAGTTACAAAAAAAAGTTTTAAATTTTGTTTCGACTTCGTTAGCAAATTGTTCACTTGAAACTGGTTCACTACTAGAAATAGAATGACTTGAATCTGTTTTAAATTCAACATGCCTTCTTCTTTCTAGAGTGCGCCACCGTGTTTCAAGAAAATTCGTAAAATCATTTAGGGTTGGTAATTCAGAAGTATTTCTGTTTTCCCATTCCTTTAATGTGTTAAAATCTAACTTGGTCTTTAAAAAATGTATAAAAATAAAATCTGAATGATTAGAATATATTCCCAACTCGGTTAATGCTCTAATCGATTCATTAATTTCGTCTAAAAAATTTTTGATATTAGTTTCTGATTCTAAACGTATAACATTGTAGTTTATCAAATTGTTTAAATAGGTTTCAATAAGTGCTACCTTGTTATCATAACGTTTACAAAGGATGTTCCAAACAATTTCATAATTATCGTTTGTTAAAGGATAATTCTTTATGAGTTTGAGTGGTTCTCCTGTCAAATTTAATTTTAAATAATGCATTTTTTCAATGTTTGATAGTTTGCTATTATTACGAATTAAATTTGTAAACAATTCCATGAAACTTTGCCAATTAGTATATTCTCCATCAAAAACGGTTAGTTGCATTGGACTTAAGTTCAGATTTTTTAATTCAACTATTGTTAAGGATGTTGATTGGACTTCTAAATTTTTTGAAAACTCATTAATTAGATTGATTGTATTCTCAACTAATGTGAGGGAATGAACGTTCGGTGCCATTGTACTTAATTAAAGTTATATATAATATACAGACTAAAGATTATTTTGTACCAATAAACGACTCTCCGAAAAATAGGATTCTGACAAGGAAAAATTGTTAGCGAAAACAGTAACTCACAGGAAAATTCCGATGGGGCTCAGACACCGCAGTTGTAACAGGAAGGTAGTCTCTCTGATTGAACAGACTGCTATCTAACTGCTTCAGCTCTTTACTTCTCCTTTTCAAAATTCCCTCTCGTTCAAAAAAGATGTTGTTCTAAAAAAATATTAACATAAATTAGTATAATTGCGGAAACAATTATAAAAAATATTATAGTAAATATGCAAAAGTATTGGATATAATACTATAAAAAAATTAATAGCTTCAATGATGGACAAGGATGCTACAAAAAAATACTTGGATTATAGCAAATATTCAAAAGTATTGAATATAATACTAAAAAAAATATCAATAGCCTCATTAACAACGTTGCTACTAAAAAAATGCTTGGATTATAGTAAATATTCAAAAGTACTGAATATAATACTAAAAAAAATGATAGCCTCGTTAAAAATAATGCTATTAATAAAAAAAATACAATTATCAATTTATAATAATAATTATATACAAAAAGAAAGATACTGTCTTATTATACTTAAAGATTTTCTTATCAGTGATTATGATCTATACACAGCTGTGTGCAGTGTTTTGGAAACGATTAACATCGATTTAGATTATTCCATGTGTTCTAGAAGCATCCATCCATTCGCTGGGGGCAAAAGATTTCTTTTTTTTCTGGTTCAGCGGGCTGTAGTTTTGCATCCACCGGACTTGTAGAAAAATTATGTGAAATACAGATGAATTGACGTTCTATCTCGTACTCTTCGGCAATTTTTGGAAATAATCCATCGGCGTAGTGGCATCCAGATTAATTGATCTGCATCCAGGTGTAGAATATATAGAAAAAAAATTTTTGGGCGTACCTCTTGGATATTTATGTGTAGGAATATCTCTTCGAGACCCCACCTGACACCATTTGTTGTAAGTAGATTCGAAGGCGGATGTTACACCTGACATCAATGTTGTAAAAAGAGGTCGGATTGTCGTTCTAGAAGGAGATTACTCAGCTTGCCAATACATCACGTTGTGTTGCTAGTTTCTGGAAGTAGACTCTTCAGTTGACGATCATCCACCTTCTTGAATTACTCACGTTGATAAGAATTAAGTTTCTTTTAAGATGATTAATAGGATTCTTGTTAAGACGGTGTATTGTTGCAATTTGAGAATACTTGAGCGGCCTAAAGTATAACCTCGTTGCAACATACGACGGTTGAACAATTAGTATCTTTTAAATACTATTAATACAAACACTTTTATTAAAATATATCATTTATTCGTTGTAATATTATATCTGCGTACTTAATTACAATAGTATTTTATTGGATTAATAAAGATGTCAGATATAAAACAAAATGTAATTCTTTAGTGTTATAATTTGATTAATAGTTAAAACGTGCTCACGATTGAATACTTTGATGTTACAATTGGAGTATTGTACGAACGAAGTACAATTAGTAAACACTTGGTTGAGACTCAGGAGAAGACTGACTTTCTGACTAGCGTGCAGATTAATATATAATGATTTATTTCACATCACAATGTGCCAATACTGAGTTACCAGCATTAAAACAATATAAAATCTCCACAGACCAGAGTCAATGTTTACAAGCGCTAAATACAAATAATTATTTATTACAATATTAATACTAAAATTAAAGATAACGTAATATAATTCTTATAAAATAAATAACATTTATATTAAAAATAGGAAGGATAAGTACGACTTATGCGTACTTACAACAGTATATTACTCGAAATAAAAATATAAACTTTTTCAAGCTTTAGATGCATGCACGCATGGGACTTTGTCAGTCACAGTTTGACGCTGCGGAGTTGAAGAAAAAATATGAATTTAACGTTATCTTTATTTAAAATAATAATTTTAGTTATCAGACTTTGGCCAAATAAATGCTAAGACAATTTGGGGTGTATATAATAGAAAAAAGGAAAATAGTATATAGAAATATAAAATTTAAGTTCATGAATCTAAATTTTTACTTTATATTAAACAGACCGTATCGCAATATTCTATTTTATCCGCTGTTTAAATTTGATATACTCAAATATAAAATTCCTAAAGAATGGTTTGAGATGCTCCGCTAAAGTATTAGGATGTCAAATGTAATTTTCTGAAAATAGTCACAATATTAATGAAGATATTGTAACTATAAAAAAGAAACATGTCCGTCCTTATTAGTTATATAGTATTGTTAATTAATATTTTATTTAGAGTCTTTCAACATGTTAAATTTCGCACCATTTTGTAATTATTAGCATACAACCATCATTGAGGTGACATTTGGCAGATATTGTGCTCAATTACTAACCTCAGAGTTTGTACTTTAGATTAAAATAAATACCAAATGCATGTGACATCACAACCGCTGCCAACCTTACAGCTCATAAATCTCTGATGGCATGTATTTATATATCAAAATATCAAATATTATTTACAGCTATTTCAAGGAACAATCAAATTTCAATATTATGTGTGCTTTAGCAGGGTTAAATAAAATAAAAACTTATTATTCTTTGACTTGACGTGATTATTTGACTACCAACAGCTACAGAACATTACCACAGCACTGACCTACTCAACAAATAACCATTTCTAGCGCTAAAACTACGATTCAAACTTTTAATTGCTATATCTCCGTCAACATTTAGACATTTAATAAAATAAACACGCCAATACACATTTGCCATCAATTGAAAAATCGACCACTAAAGAATGAGGATATTTTATAAAAAAAAACGAATGCTGCAATTTTCTTTACAGGACAATATTTGTCATATTCTCAAATAATGAAGCTAAGTTTTTCAAAGCAATCGTAAGAAATTTACCATTGTTACATCACAAAACATAGGTATAGTTAAAAATGCAAAGTTTTACAGTCAAAATTTAAAAATTTAGTAGCGCAAGGAGTATTGAAAGTTTTCTACGTATAAAGGATATTAATAAATACATATATTTAAATTTTCAATGATCGACCACTAGTAAATGTTATCTTAATATATATAAATTACGTGTCACGTTGTTTGTCCGCGATGGACTCCTAAACTACTTAACCGATTTTAATCAAATTTGTACACCGTGTGCAGTTTGATCCAACTGGAAAGATAGGATAGCTTACATCTCAATTTATGATTGCAATATTATCTTATTGCAATTAATTATTAATTATCTGTTGGCTCCAAACGATTTTAAAAGATGGCGACATCTGTTGACTAGATTGAGTAAATATTCAATAGATGGCGCTATGTAATGTAATATAGAGCGTTAGGCACAGCAACGCGTGGCCGGGACAGCTAGTAATGTATAAAATCAATAAATATAAATAAATAAATGAAACTTAACAAATTCATAAAGAGGTTATTTTTATTGATTAGTTAACAACAAGTACAAAGTAATTAAGATATAAAATAAGCGATTATTTCCAGTAAATATTATTAAATTCGTAATTGTATTCTTCATAGAAATTGAATGACGTCAAATGCATGACGAACAGGGGGGATTCCCTTACAATTCGTCGAAATGTTTACGTCGATTTCTGAATCTCCTCCAATAACATTTCCATTCTATCTTTCATGATCGGCTGACCCCTTTTAGTTTTCTTGCTTAACTTCTTATACTTTTCAGCTTTCTTCTTCTTATAATTATTAATTGCTTCTTCCTTTTCGCTTTTTTTCTTTAAGATCTCTTCTTTCTTTGCTTGCTTCGCTTCCTTCAACCTAGTCAATTCTTTATTTGCTGCTTTGAACGCTTTGCCCCTTTTTTGGGCACTATTTAATTTCTTATCTTCAATTTCTTCAGTTTTTATTTCTTCTTTAATTATATTTTTGCGTGGATTTTCTTTCTTGGGTGAGATTTCTTTTCGGGTATCCTTCTGCTGCAATCTTGGAGTCTCCTCTTCATTTTTATTCAACTCTTCTTCACTGTCCGTGCCAAGAGCGTCGTCAAACCCTTTGGCAATATACTTCCCTCCTGTAGGTTCACCTTTCTTAAAATCTTTATAATAATTTCGCAAAACTTCCTTCTTCCTATTCTCTTCATATTTATCAACTTTATATTTCAAACTGTACTTCTTCAACCTGTACGCTTTCTTATCAAAAGGTTTCTTCTCACTTTTATCTTTCGTTATATTTTCTGTAACTGGTTTCTCGTGTTTCTTTTCCTTATTAAAAAACTTCTTATTTGATGAATTATCCTTCAGAAAAAAGCTATCCTTTTTGAATGTTTTTTGAACATTTCCATCTTCAGTTTTATCTTCGGGACCCTTTCTGAAAGGTCTTTTATTTTTCTTATCAGTTTGGAAAAATCCTCCTTTTTTCACGTAAGATTTTTGTTCTGGGAAAACTTTATTTTTACCAAAGTTTGTCTTCATTTTTGTATGTATTTGTTTCTCACCAAGAAGAATTCACCTATGGAGAAACCAAAAAACTCAAAAAAATGTAAAAATATACTAAAATTATAGATTTTAATAAATAAAGAACATAATCACTATTTTTTAATTAAACACTATTTAAATATTAATCAATTTCACATATTTATTTAAATATAGAGCTGAAAACAACATGAACCCACATGGAAAAAAAATAATATAATATATTTTAACCTTACTTTTGTGAACTTTCTGACATTAACGTACTCAATTTCATGAAAAAGGTGTTACCAGCTTCAAAAAAAACTACGACCAGAGACGGGAAAAAAATCTATCTGGCTGAAGAACCATGTTTTAAATTTTATTATATAACATTTGTAGTTCTTATCACTGACATTTTCCTTGAACGAGTGAAATCAAATTGAATGGACTTGTGTCCTATGTCTTAATTTCTATAAAAGTGTACTATATATTGATAAAGTGGGTTATTAGAACCTCAAATGTTCAATTATTTTTTAATAACTCCTTATATGTTAGGAGATATTAACAATTAAAAAAGTCATTTTGTCTCTTTAATTATTAAAGGGATTCAACGTTGTACACATTTCAAATGCATGTGACATCACAACCTCTGACAACCTTACAGCTCATAAATCTCTGCTATATGTGTATTTATATATCAAAATATCAAATAATATTTACAGCTATTTCAAGGAACAATCAAATTTCAATATTATGTCTGCCTTAGGAGGGTTAAATAAAATAAAAACTTATTATTCTTTGACTTGATTATTTGACTACCAACAGCTACAAAACTTTACGACAGCACTAACCTACTCAACAAATAACTAACGTTAAAATGCATTCCACGTCATACATATATGGCCGACCATTTCTAGCGCTAAAACTCCAATTCAAACTTTTAATTGCTATATCTCCGTCAACATTTAGATATTTAATAAAATAGACACGCCAATACACATTTATTAACATCAATTGAAAAATCGACCACTAAAAAATGAGGACACAAGCCCATTTAAATATTTGATAATATTGATTTTTTCGAGGAAAATAATATACCCGTTTAATTTTAATTTGTTGTTCTGATAGACTAATAACAATAATATGTTTCAATTGTTTAAAGTGATGTGTATACCACATGGTTCTGTTGATAAGTAATGCTTATATCTTACATATGGTTTATTCTTGTTTATTTACCTCTCCTATTGTATTACTTCCAAAAGTTTACATTTCAAAAATTCCTAGATATGAAAAATTCAAATTAATCTGATGCATGCCTGTTGCTACACAGTAACTAATACTGCTGCGTATTTACCAATTTATAGACGTGAAGTTGGGTATTTTCTGTTTCGATACTGTTTTTGACGACACAGTTAATATATAATTATTTTTATAAATACTACATTATAAAATGACATTTGATGAATACTTTGTGAAATTTTCATAAATAAATATCAAGAAATGAGGCATTGACAGCGAATCTCCGCAGACGTTACAGAAAAAAGTAACATTGCGGTGCCACTCATAACTCATCACTGGATTTTCTGAAATCAAAAAACCAAAATGATTTCATTAGTTGATAAGTTTCTGCAGGTAACGCTGTCGTTTTTACATCACCGATTTTTCATGAAAAAAATCAGAAAGTTTGTTATTTTAAAATACGTTAAAATAAAAAAACTCGACAGCGTTACCTCGGCATTTATGTAAAGAAAGAGTGTGCAAAATTTCAAAAGGATCCAGTAGATTTTGAGCTAGAGAGGACACCGACTCTGAAAAAGCTATGTGTGAGAAACCGCGTTTAAAAATTTCAAAGTAACACGAAACCAGACCAGAGAGGTGAAGACTTAAAACTCTACATTTCCGACAGTTTTACTCCAATCGACTTCAAATTTTTACACAATAAACTTAATATGTTGTACAATAACATAAATAAATAAAAAAGTTGAAACCTTATCCCCCTCCCCTCACCCCTTAAATTGAATATTGCTCCCAACTTTATATATTGCAGAAAATATTATATATATCCAATAACAACGAAATTTTTTTAATTTATTGTACAATATGCTCTTTTAAATACTCTTTCTGTATCTTTCACAATAATGACTTACATACGTATATGCAAATGACCAGCTGTTAAAATAATAGAATTGAATAGACGCGTGTACTAATTAGAAAGAGCGCAGTTTTACAATTAACCTTGATAATACGATAAGACGAAACAACTGCTAAGTACGTCTGCTACTAATTGCATTTCTCGTAATCACTGTATCAATAATTATATAATATGTAACGACAAAAAAATTTAATAGATATATAATAAAACTTATCAGATGTTGGAATATGTTAGTCAAAGATTCTTACATAGACCAGTGTATGAATATAATATCTTGATTAAAAAATGTTCGCTGATAATTTATGAATTGGCAATTATTTGAATATACTTTATCAGAAATAGGTATCTTTATCTTGATTTTAATGGTGAAACTTCGAGATATAATTTTCGTAATTAATATTCGGTCTTTGTCATTTCGGTCTTTGCCAATAAGAGCGGTCTTTTTACGAAATTACGATAATAATACATGTTTACGCATACAATGTGCTAAAAGGAAAAGACTTGACTAACGGTTAGGCCGAGTAAAATTTAAGAAAAATGGACCTTATATATTGGAAGAAAATG
This sequence comes from Panorpa germanica, assembly GCA_963678705.1. NCBI lineage: Eukaryota > Metazoa > Arthropoda > Insecta > Mecoptera > Panorpidae > Panorpa > Panorpa germanica. Next base: position 6,140,850 of record OY783219.1, read on the forward strand.
GTGGTAAATAGGAAAGAATAGTGAAGACAAATCTTAAAAAGAAAGGCCACGGTTTAACAAGAGCTCTAGCGCTCTGAGATGATTAAAAAATGTTTCTTTTTCGTATTATTATATACAGAAAATGTCTTTCTTGAATTAGTAAAATCTTAAGAAGGATTAAAAGAATTATAGCGACCTTTAGAATCCTAAAATAAATCAATTTCACATAAACTGTTAATTACTTAGTTTCTTTCAAGTAAAATGCCACCATTATTGAAATTAATATCATGTTCATATCGTATAAAAATAGCAAAATTTCGAACAATTTGTAAATGCACACTGCAGATAGGTTGCAAATCTCTGTTTTATTGAATTCAATTGACGTAAAGGAATATAACTGCATATTACTTTTCATATTTAAATTGATATGTCATATAATATGAAACTTGCAGTTTATGTGTGATAGGAAAGACATGATTAATCGTTGTTAATAAAATATTTGAACTTTGATTACGAACGCTATAAACTAATTAGTACCCCCAATGTATACTTTACATAAAGAATGTTATAGATTACATACTAAATGTATGCGCAATTGATTTAATATAAAAAAAAGGAAATTTTGCAGATTGTGTATTATATGTATATGACACGAGCTATATTCTTTATAGTAATAAATTTATTATATACATATATATATATATTTAAAATAAAGAATTTTTACGCGCAATTTTTATTTTTATAACTTAAAAAAAAATTGTTAATAAATAAACAAAATTTACAATTTTTGTCACAATGTTAATATATATGTAAAGAATATATATTTCTTTAGTTGGGAGAATTTGAAGTCGACAGAACTCATTGTGCATATTGTTAAGTTATTATAAAATTTAAACACAATTTAAATAATAAAATTTAAATGTCGTTTCTTTAATTTCAGAAGCAACACATAAGTTTGATTAAAAATGTGCAATTCCTAAAATGTCTTATATATATATTTATTAAATTTAGACCCGGAAAATAGCAAGATTTGTCCTGTTTATATCTCGTGAACTATGCGTGCTAATATAATGATTTAAATTTTGTTGAATAGAATGTCTGTAATAGAGTGATATAGGTAAAAAGCGAGAGAAGTGAAAATGAAGACAGAAGGGATGAAGGAAGGAGAAGCAGGAAACGGTGAGAATGAAGAAACAAGAAGAATAGTTTAAGTTTGAATTTATAAAAGAATTAAATGTATTAAAAAATATAATACTGTAGATTGTAAAGCCGAAAGGCACACAATTAATTAATATAATAATAACATATTTATATAAAATTTATATAACTATTTTTACATTTTCTAAATTAAATATTTTTAGCAATATTTCAAAAACTACTGTGGTAACGCAATTACCTTGAACAGTTAAGCAAACGTATTTTTTCAAAAATAATTAAATTTGTGTTTCACAATATTATTCAAAGATGACGCTACTATAGTTATTATTATACATATTATTTCCTGTATTATTATTCTATATTCACAATATTATCAATTTATGTTCTGCAATAAATATTTGTTTGTTAATAAATACAAATCAGAAATTCCTCATTTAAATAGTGCAACGTAAATGTAAAATTACGCTTTACAGAAAAATAATAATATAATAATCGCTGCAGTAACGCCATCTCTGCTCAGAGAAGATAACTATTATAATGACAAGTGTATAATAAAAAACGCAAAATTAATTCCCGTAACAACTTGACTAAAAAAAAACAATTGACAAATTTCAAAATAACTTTTATACAATGAAGCGCCAGAATTAGAGCTGTAAATATTTAGAACTGCAACATATAAAAAAAGAACCTGAAAAGATTTATATTTAGAGTATTTTTTCCCTTCAGACGCCTAAAAAATATGCAACATATTTTACTTATCGTTTTCGATAATGTATAACAAAAAGAATTTTTTAATGCATCCATTATATATTATCAATTGCATTTATCGTAAAAGATAAGAAAACAATTAAAATTACAATAGGGTATAAATTCCAGATAATTAAAAAAAATTACGTATTTCACAATGTTATAAATCAATAAAATTTTTAGGTTAATTATAATTATCGTAAATATAATTAAAGAAATAATTTATAGCTTATAAAATCATATTTGTTATATGTTTAACTAATTAATTCTTTTGCTTTAATTAATTTTCAAGGTTTTGGCCGAAAAGGATTGTGATGTAACTTAATCCGATTATATACATGGCAAATTGAATTCCATTAGGACCGGTATTAACTAGATAGGTTAGAAAATATATATATTTAGAATATTATTAGTAAAATAAGTACAAGATTATTATTAAAAGAGCTAAGTAGAAGAATAACTTATGTCTAATTTCGAGTTAGGGTATATGGTATGTCAATATGGCTACCAGGTCCTCAAATGAACAATCGAGAAATTAGGAATTTGGTTATGTGACATAAAATATTAAATGTAAGATAACAATATATGCAAATAAGATTACGAACCTAATTAAAATAAGATTACTGTCATACTTAAAGTAAAATAGATAAAGCATATGCCAATTCTAGCTAATAAGGGGCAAGGTTGTATTGTAATGTGATACAAAGTAATATCTGTAATAATTAACTAACCTGTGAAGGCCACTCGCAGGGTTGGTTTCGGTTTATAGGCGGAATGGTGGTAGTTTAATTGCACTGTTGTTAAAAATACAACGGAGACTTTTTACCACTTAATAAATTAATATTTACTTGAGATAAAATTTGCACCATACCTCACAAATTGATAGATTAGGAGAAAAGGGACGCGTACTTGTGCTACACTCATGCGGTTGAAATTCTAAGTATTGAAATCTGTCAGGCATAATTCACGTAGAAATCAATTCGAGTAGTTTCAGATTTGAAACATAGATGGCAGCTGTGAAATCAAGGCCATCTAAACATTTAGCATATATTAAAAATATGCAACCATATATAAGAAACAATTGTAATTTTATGAATTTTGGAAATGTCGACATAAATTTTTGATAAAATTGAACAAGAAAGAATGCGCAAAATATAAATTGTAATGTTGTTTTTCGGATAAAAATATTGTAAATTTAACTATATACATTTGACATGGAGCCATCTTCACCAGAACCCCCCAAGAAGAAGAAACTTCCCAAAAAACTTGCTGATGGAAGAAGAGTACCACCAGTAGACCAAGAAACTAAAGAGTATTTCACGCATTTAAACAATGTATGAATATTATTGTTATTTTTAGTTATAGTAGACAACCTCCTATGAAGTTGGCAGTATTTATGGTGTCAAAGCATCATATATGCGGAACTCATAATTTCTTTATAATTTTATTCTTTTTAATCATTATTATTCAAATAGATTAAGAATGCAAAGACCAGCATCGACAATAAGGCTCCCGTTTTCACAAGCGAACATTTTTTGCGAATGGGTAAAATGTCTACTGATCGTTCTAGAGCCTTAAATTTAGCTATTCAAAACAAATCTCTTGTAAAACGATTGAAGAATATAAAGGTAAGAAGTATAAATTTATAGATTCAATTATGGTTCACAACCATGATATTTTAGTTGAGAGCTAAACCAAAGTAACATTTTCTTATTTTCTTTAAAGTGTACGATAGATCATTGGAATCCAGATGCAACAATATTTCAAAGTAAATTAAAACCTCTTCATGATAAATTAAGAGATATAACTCGAGATAATATAAAATTAAGGAACAGAATACTTGAGAAGGTAAAAATCTTAGTTAAATGTTTGGGTCTTTACTCTGAAAGGTTTGATTCTAAAATAAAAATATTACCTTTTTTTTAATTATAGGAATGCACTGAAGATCTTCGAGTACCAATCTTAAATTGTTGGTGGCAAGGTATGATGGAAGCAATTCAACAAGGTTCTAAGTATCCCTTACACTTTAAGGCAGCGAATGTTAAAGAACCAACAAATGATCCATACCCAGAATGCAGACCAAGGTATTAAAGGAATTCTTTTAATCAAATAAAGCGCCTTTACTATACACTGATGACACTTTACATATATTTTCAGGTGCTACATGGAATTTGGTCTAGATTGTGGCGTTAATATGGGACGGGTCATTTTTGAGCTTTACGCAGATATTTGTCCTAAAACAGCCAAAAATTTTCTAGCTATTTGTAGCGGAAGAAATAATAAGGGTTATACCTATGCCGATTCCTTTATTCACAGGTAAGTAACATAATTGAAGATCATTAAAAAAATGCTAAAAAAATAATTGTTAATTATCGTTTCCTAAGAATACTACCAGGTCTCTTTATCCAAGGCGGTGACATAGTTAAATTTACGGGTAGAGCAGGAACCTCAATTTATGGAGACAATTTTGAAGAAGAAAATTTTGAACTACAATTAGATAGAGCAGGTGAATGGGCTTGTGTCCTTATTTTTAGTGGTCGATTTTTCAATTGTTGATTGAAATTGATGTTAATAAATGTGCATTGGCATGCTTATTTCATTAAATATCTAAATGTTGACGGAGATATAGCAATTAAAATTTTGAATTGTAGTTTTAGCACTAGAAACGGTCGGCCATATTTGTATGAAGTGAAATGCATTTTAACGGCAGTTATTTGTTGAGTAGGTCAGTGTTGTGGTAATGTTTTGTAGCTGTTGGTAGTCAAATAATCAAGGCAAAGAATAATAAGTTTTTATTTTATTTTACCTTCCTAAGGCAGACATAATATTTAAATTTTATTGTTCCTTGAAATAGCTGTAAATAATATTTGATATTTTGATATATAAATACATATAGCAGAGATTTATGAGCTGTAAGGTTGGCAGCGGTTGTGATGTCACAATCATTTGGAATGTGTACAACGTTGAATTCCTTTAATAATTAAAGAGACAAAATGACTTTTTTAATTGGTAATATCTCCTAACATATAAGGAGTTATTAAAAAATAATTGGACATATATACTCTAGTGTTGGCCTAACCTAACATTTAATTATTTTTGACAGGTGTCTTAGCAATGGTCACCATGGATGGCGCTGTTAGCTCACAATTTATGGTAACAGTTCGCCCCCTCCCGCTTTTAAACGGCAAGCGAGTAGTTTTCGGCAGAGTGGTTTCCGGTATGAAAGTTGTTCGTCTATTAGAAGGCGCCGGAAACAAAAATACAGGGCACACTATAGAACCGGTTCGAATCTTGGATTGCGGACAAGTTTTAACGCCTCTAAAGTCGGTTAGTGCAGAGATCTATATTACCGAATGGAAAAGAGCAAACAGACGTAGATTAAGAGCTGAAGCCCGAGAAGCAGCTCATGCTCAACATGCAAAGGAGCAAGGTGAAGGTGCTGAAGGAGAAGGGGAAGAAGGAGGAGATGATGAAGCAGCTGAAGATGCGGATGCGTAGTGTACAACAAATGTCTAATGTAAAGATTATTATGAATTCATTTTCATATAATATCGCTTGTAAATAGTAAATATAAAATAATATGCCAAAATTACAGAGTAAGCAAAAACAAAATGCACAAATTTTAGAAACATTTGTAATATATATTGTAAATATATGAATTTTGATAAAAATATACCATGAGCAAATAAACATGTGTTTTCATATTATGAGTACAGATGGAACTTTTAAATCATAAGATAAAATAAAACTTATAAATAAAAATTTAGCCCAAGTATGTTTGTGCCCGCAAACTCGAAAAGCAGTCGGTCGATTATCTCAAAATTTCGACATTGAAATACGCGTGTGTTTTTGAAAATCGAATTCGTTTATTTCTAATTAGAAAAGAGAAGAATTATAAGCTATAACTATAAACCCGTAAGAAACGCATGATTATATAATGATAATTTTTATTTAAACTTCTTATATAACCTAAAAAATGGGTTTTTTAATTTTACATTCCTAACCACTCTATAAACATTTTGGAGTCACTTTGCCATCATATTGAAGATGCGTATGATTTTTTTGTCATGAAAGAGTTCAGTTTCTCACAGTCGTTCATATGAAATGTCTATTTTATCGGCTACAAATGATGAAACCATTCCACCTGTCAGAATACTAATGAAGTTAAAGTGAATAATTGAAGTGCAATAGTGATCGAAACGTCACAAAATAGGACACTTCACCAAATTGTTTACTGGGCAATATAACCAAGATATTTTGCTTGGTTTTGCAAGATGTTTTTGACGTTATGCGTCGTCAGAAAGTTTCAAAATAAGGCTCTAATGTTTCAAATTTCAAATATCATTTTATGGGATGATAACTAAGCTATACAAATGATAAGAAAATGTTAATCGCGTTGTAGATTATTATAATTAAACTATTGTATTATTTAATTTGGAATCATAATAATAATAATTAAAATTTCATCTAATGATAATACCGTTTTATCTCAATTCTTTGCCGAATCGAAAAAGAGAGTAAGGAAGATACCAGCGCACTTAAGGCCTGTCGCACCATGTCGCACACTGTAAGCGTATTTAAGTCGAAAAATCAACTGTGTTGGCCGTGTAGTTATCTTAGACTACTATATTTATTAAAACAAATCAAGTGCGTTTTTAACAGAATGTAAAGTTTATATTATATATTTAATGAAATGAATGATTATAACAAGTGCGATACAAAACTTATAGTTGTAAGTTTGAAACGTGTCGTTGTAATGTGTAGAAGTCCGTGCTGGTCGCTAGTCGCTGTAGGAATGAACGATTATACAGTTCTTAGTTATGTCGTCTATTCGCCTGTAGAGGCGTGACGGATGGCGCTGGGCCGCCACATCCACTCCCCCCTAAGTGGCTTTCAAGGTGAGTTTTGAAAGTCACTTTACGTTCGTAAGGGTTTGTCAAGGTTTGAGGTCCATTGATGTGGCTGCGTTGGCTGCGATGTCGAGTCATCCTGGTGATCTGCATCTGTTTTGCTAGTGTAGCATGGTTTTGAGTCTCTCTGGTGCTGGTGTAGCTGGTGCTGGTGCAGCTGGTGCTGGTGTAGCTGGTGCTGGTGTAGCTGGTGCTGGAGTAGCTGGTGCTGGAGTAGCTGGTGCTGGAGTAGCTGGTGCTGGAGTAGCTGGTGCTGGAGTAGCTGGTGCTGGAGTAGCTGGTGCTGGAGTAGCTGGTGCTTCTGTTGTTGTTTTATCAGTTGGTTTTTTAGATGTTGTTGGTGTTGTTGGTTTTTCTGTTGGTTTATCCGTTGGTTTATCCGTTGGTTTATCCGTTGGTTTATCCGTTGGTTTATCCGTTGGTTTATCCGTTGGTTTGTCCGTTGGTTTATCCGTTGGTTTAACTGTTGGTTTATCTGTTGGTTTATCGGTTGGTGATGTTGTAACTGTCGGCGGTGTTTCTGATAACGTGGGGGAAATTCTGAAGACTTCAGTACCTAGAGAAGGTAGAAGGCAGAAGGTATGTCTGCGACTGGTTGTCGTTTTTGAGAACACCGTCATAGTCTGGTAGACTGCTGTGCTCTTGCCGAGAGGGTACGTTTGATTCTACCACGTGCTGCATTTTGTTGTAGCGTGGGTGAATGTAAATTATTAAATTTTAAAAACGTGTTTTAGAAAGTTAGTCACGTGTTTTAGAAAGTTAGTCACGTGTTTTAACACTTTGTTGAAAAACTTTGTGACGTGGGTTTGAACTTTATCACTGTATCTCGAGGTTTAAAACTTTAGCACGTGGATTAACACTTTGTAACGTGGGTTTAAACTTTATCACTGTATCACGAGGTTTAAAACTTTAGCACGTGGATTAACACTTTGTAACGTGCGTTTACACTTGATCACGTCGGTTTAAAACTTTAGCACGTGGATTAACACTTTGTAACGTGCGTTTACACTTGATCACGTCGGTTTAAAACTTTAGCACGTGGATTAACACTTTGTAACGTGCGTTTACACTTGATCACGTCGGTTTAAAACTTTAGCACGTGGATTAACACTTTGTAACGTGCGTTTACACTTGATCACGTCGGTTTAAAACTTTAGCACGTGGATTGACACTTTGTAACGTGCGTTTACACTTGATCACGTCGGGGTCACCAATGTAGTTATCTTAGACTACTATATTTATTAAAACAAATCAAGTGCGTTTTTAACAGAATGTAAAGTTTATATTATATATTTAATGAAATGAATGATTATAACAAGTGCGATACAAAACTTATAGTTGTAAGTTTGAAACGTGTCGTTGTAATGTGTAGAAGTCCGTGCTGGTCGCTAGTCGCTGTAGGAATGAACGATTATACAGTTCTTAGTTATGTCGTCTATTCGCCTGTAGAGGCGTGACGGATGGCGCTGGGCCGCCACAGCCGTTATCCCTACAGCGCCATCTTTGACGTTCATGAGTATATGTTTTCACTGAACGGTCACTAATTTACCGACAGACGAGCTTTGTACCAACTAAAGAAATATAATTCTTTACATATATTTTATTTATTATATCTTAATAGAATATTAATATTTATTATATCTAGACAGCTGTCACTTTTGACGCATGCGCATAGGGAACAAATAGGAACATATACCTTTCTCTCTCGCACACATTTTGGACACATTTTTAATCTATAGGAAACATAGGCTATTCACACTCCATATATATATGCTCTAATGTTATAATTCATAGTTTCTGAAATACAAGCTAACATATTGTACGTATCTTTGTTATAATCAATATACAAAGTAGCATATTTAATTTAGGCGTATCAATCTTTAATATTTGAAGTGATCCTTCAACAATTCTATTATTTAATTGTTAATAATATTGTCATTATAAATCCGTGATAACGATCTGTTAGTAGCTAATGATTTAGAGTTCTTGATTGATCGTTATCTAAGCCATATTGACAATTGCTTATAAATTTACAACAGATAAGATATCTCTAAATATATTTACTAATAAACAAAAGATGAGTTGCGTTTTTAACACAATGCCAAATGATGTAAGAAACAAACTTTCAATGAAAAATTAGTATGCAAGGTATGCCTTCAGACGTTAAAAATTACTTTAGCAAAATCTGGCAATATTTAAAATCAAATTTTATAATCCTAAAAGGTAAATGAGTATGTTAAGTTGAAACGATACTTGGCCATTTTTTCTCGCCAAATATAGATGGCGATATTATTCAGCAGGTTAAATATTATCAAAGAAACCATGTTTACGTTTAAATCGTTTTATGTAAGTAACTATAAACGCGAATCAAAATCTAAGTTAGATGAATAACGTATCTATATTTTAAGCTTTCTTCCACTGACTTTTAATGAGTTGGAACCGCAAAACTAACTTTTAATAAATGAATATTGCTATATTTTCTAGTTAAATTCCAATTTTTATATGACTGGTAACATTTCTAAGGGTTTGTCATCAATAAATGTTCAATTTATTTTACGAAAACAGTAACATAGATCACGAAGCTTTATATATTAGGTAAAATCGTTTACGTAATAGGTAGCTTTTGTTATATTAGGTAAACCTTAAATATATATACCTTAACATTGTTATTAAATTTAATTATTTAATTGGGGACTCAAGTTTGTGATAAGATATAATTGTTATACGTATTTTATTGATAAAGTACTATCACGTCAAAAGAGTTGAGAGTTTTATTGCTTGGAATCTCAGATGTAAGATAATGACACTTTAAAAATAATACTAGAAATTAAATAGAACATAATTCAGTTCACCTGTGAATTTGGAAGTGATCTTAAAGAAGTAAGTACACACCAATAATTAGATCTTAGAGGCGTAAATCTTAGAAAGAATAATACGATTTTTGAATTAGTGATAAGAAATAGGGGTGGAATAGGGAATAAACGTTATGAAAAAATAACGGTAGATCCTAAAATATCGTTCATAGGGAGGCGCATTTTAACTTTATTTAAAATAACTTTCATAATAAATTTACATTATTAAAATAGATTTACATCTCTCTCGCTCTAACAATTTTAAAAATTGAAAATATTTTTTATTTTGTTTTTACTTTGAAATGCAAAATTGATTCTGTAATGTTAATTTTTTGTATATGGTTTAAATCCAATAAAACAGTTCATAATATCATTTCAAATTTTAATTCCATTTCTAAATTGAAATATTGTGTTCAATATTTAAAATACTTTTTCATATAAACTGAATATAAACAAATATTTTTTCTACATAATAATAAATATTATTCTATTTGTTAAAATAAGTTAGTTAATAACGTTTTCTTTTAAACAAAATTTCAACTTTCTAGCGTATTTTTTATCCTCGACAAAATCCCTAATATCTATAGATGACTTTGGTTTGCCATGTCAAACTCGTTTTGACAAGGGTCTATCTATTGCTTACGTCTAATTCATTTGTCCATTTAAACACCATTTTCAATTATTTTTATTTATTTACTAAACACAACTAAAAAGAAATACCAACGCACAATGAGATTATACAGGAGACTGAGTCTTCAAAACCCTAATTTCTTTGATTTACCGACATCTCTTTGAAACATTATTGTTTCATAAAAGTGCTACCTAGAATTTTTAAAAATAGCGTTTTATTAGTGTCGCATGTTTATGTCGCACTACGTTAAAAGTACAACACATTTAGTACACTCATGTCTAAATAATGTCAACTTATGAATGAAAATATATAAATGTTGGATGTCGCCCACAGAGGCAAATATTCTGCAAGCTACGAATCCATTTGTTTATAACAAATACAGTTGTTTAAATATTTGTTGGTCTTTACATTTGATATTAAACATTTCAGATATTTATCGATAATATAGACAATGATATCTAATCAGTAGACGTCTAATAATTTAAAAAAATTATTTAATTGTTATTATAATGCAATAAATCAATAAATAATTATAAAACATAATATCTGTTGCTTCAGTAAAGTCATTAGTGTCAAGTTCTTCAACATTTTTAAATAATTAAATATCATGTAACTATTTTATATGTAATACAGTACATAAATTACCGACAATAACCGTGTACGTGCGTGTATATATATTATTGTATAGTGTAAGTATGTGTGAGTGTGTTATACATCAGGTATTAGCATAACAATCGTTTCAGTAATGTTGTTGTTTCTGGGTTTTTGAAGGTTATAAAACGTATTGTTTCGCCATGACTGCTAGTGGACCCCTCTGCTCGAAAAGAGGTAAGTTGAACCCGTACACTGTCTCTCTCACTTGTTAATATGGTGGTATGGTATTATTACTAACCAGAGGCGCATTTAACATTTAAGAAACCTAAAGCGTAATTCAATGGGCTTGTGAACTATGTCTTAATTTCTATCAAATTTTAATGTATTAACGTTACAAAAAACGCAAAATGACGTTATAAAAAACGCAAAATAATCTTAATATATATAAATTACGTGTCACTGTGTTGTCCGCTATGGACTCCTAAACTACTTAACCGATTTTAATGAAATTTGTACACCGTGTGCAGTTTGACCCAACTTGAAAGATAGGATACCTTACATCTCAATTTATTTATCTTATTGCTAATTATTTGTCTATTAATTATCTGTATATGACATATGACATCGGGCGACGATGATGGCGACATCTGTTGACTAGATTGAGTAAATATTCTGTTGAGTAAATCGAAATCTGTTGACTAGATTGAGTAAATATTCAATAGATGGCGCTACGTTAGGCACAGCAACGCGTGGCCGCGACAGCTAGTGTTATATAACTTTATAAATAACGAAAAATAACGTCACGATGATTTTGTACCGTCATGATGATTTTCGTCACGATAACATCGTCACGATGTTTTTATATCAAGATTCGTTCTTTCAGCCTTTATAAAATGACGTAGGTCTGACGAGTCTGTGATCTTAAGCTGTAATGAACGTGATACCTGCATTATATAGATACCTAGTGTTACATAAAAACATATAAACATACATCTATATTCATACAAGTTTTTTCTACAACAAGTACGTGTCTTGCCTCTGATGTCGTGTTAGTTTTGTGTTTTTTTCTGAGTACATGGTTCATGAGAGTTCCATGAGTGCCAGCCAACATGTTTCTGCGAATTCCGAGAAGTGCTTTAAAATAGTTAAGATGCGTTGTGCTGTAATTCACATCAAAGATTCATACTCTTAATTAAACAAATAGTATCAATAAATCTCTCTAAATAGTGCATCGATTTATTAATTCAGTTGGAGGATTGTTGACTCGAGTCAGTGTCAGTGTCAGTGCTGGAGAAAGGTGCCGGGATACCTGTTGTGAAAGTTTAGTGTATACGTACAAAATAGAGTACTATTTTTTTGTTGTTAGGCTTTAAATATCTGTTGTTAAAACAGCTTTGGTTTTTTCATTGTGAGTTGTCTAGTAAATTGTGTTGTTTATTGTTTTAAAAAGTTTGCTAAAAATTTATGTTAAAATGCATAGAGGAAGTAATCGGCGGAATGATAAGAAATGTGAGTGTTTTTTTTAAATTTAATTTATTTAATGTCCGAAACTGAAGACGCAACAGCTTTGTGTTTAATGTTCTCGCTCAATTTGTTGTCGAGTTTTATTACATTTATAAAATTATGTATAGATTGTTTTTGCTTTTTGAAATAGATATATAAAAATCTGAACAACCTCTCTGATCACCTTTATTAATATTGTTAAATAATAAACCTGAGTGGTAAACTATCTTAAGTGAATTTCATGAAAAAGTTGCTATTTCTCCTAGATTCCTTAATTCTAGTTTAGACGAAAATTTACCACAGCTAACTAACTAAAAATGTAAACCAGGTTTAAACTACAGTCACGTTTGCGTAAAACAAAAATGAAAGCTGCTTACAAAAGTATCAAACAAGGTTTACAATAACCCTCAGAAAATTGGTTCTTATGATAATTAGTTTTTTAAATAATCAAATTTAAATCTATTCAAGTACACATTTATGTAAAATTTAAAGTCTTAATTCAGCTATAAGCATTATTTATATCGAAACAGTAAATTAAATATCAAAACAGTGAGTGGGAATGAGGCTTAAGTAAGAAAACACCAAATTTTCAAAAACTGAAAACAAGAAACATAATAACATTATCCGCTAAACACAGTTACATATATTTAAGGTTTATTTAACATAAAAAGTTTACTTATTTTTTAAACTTTGCTTAGGTTAATATAATGTAAGGTTATATAACATTAATTAGGAATTAGAAAACCAGGGGATGAATCAAATTACACTCAGCACAAATTTAACAAGTTTATTTAATAAAATCGCAATATTCAGTAGCTATAAAAAACTGGTTTTCATTTTAAGATAGCTACAATTAAAACAGGTCGATTTGTTGCTATTGTTTATAACCTATGCAGCTTATCTAAAATTAATTACTTAGCATCCATTTTGGTTTATTTTGTAATCCTGTTTTAAGTTATTTTCTTAGTTTTAATTTTTGTTTCTAGACGTCAATGTTAACCTATCCTTAATAAAATCTGGTAAGGTTAAGTACTTCAAAATATTACCTACTCAATAATAAATCTTTAAACTAAAATATATTTGCAATTATAGAATTTATTGTATTCTCTCTAGTAATTTAATTAGTTAGAATAATAAGTAATTGCTTAATTATATTCTTCGGATCTATCAGTTGGAATAGACGACGTTTTATTCTAACTAAAACTTATTATTATACATTTATTTGGCCTTGACAATCATCAAACATTTTTTACATATATTTAACATGACATATATAAGTCTATTTTACAATTGTCTAAATATTTAAATAATTCACTTATCACTTAACAAAAATGTAGTAATAACAGGAAAAGTTTTAATCACATCTAATATTTCACTATTGAATTTTGATCTTTAACTATAATTTATGCATTCAAATATAATATGATCTAAAGTACCTAATTCAATATTGATTTTGTACAGGTGAGCTGGGGTTTTACGATGATTACTTTTGATTCTGATTATAGTTGATAAATTTGGATGTAACATATAATAATCTTTTCCTTTTAACTGACTTTTGTTGATGAAATCTTGGTTTCTCCAATTGAAATTAAATTTTTTGATTCTATCGACTGCAAATTGTATTATCTTAACTTCTCTTTTAGATTAACCTGTTTTTGTGCGTCTTATCTTAGACTGTTCTTAGAGTCTGTCCTAAAATTACCATTTGTACAAGCAAACACGCATTTCTGTTTGTCAAGAATAGAATTTAGTAATGAGTAAATAATTACCAATATATCACAAAATTAGTCACGTAATTTTAAAAATAAATTTCAGGATGTTAACATCTTGTTGAATCCGTTGACATATCTCATCAGGTAATCACACGAGTGACGTCATAACAACATGACACGCAAGGTCACAATACAGGACTAATTGCAAATAGTTAACACATTTCTAGAATGTCATGTCATATCGTGTGACGTTTTATTAGAGCAAGGAAATATGTAAATCATATGTCGATATCATAGAAATGTATGTAACAACCTTCTGTCAAAATAAAAAGTAAAGTAAACGGGATCACGATGATTTTATATTGTCAAGATGATTTTATATTGTCAAGATGATTTTATATTGTCAAGATGATTTTATATCGTCACTAAATTTTATATCGTTACGATGATTTTACATCATCACGATAATTTTATATTTAGTATTAACAATTTAGATTTAACAAGTTAAAGCGCGTTTGAAAATATACATTAGCTAAGCTGACCCAAGTGAGGAAAAGGAAGAGAGCGCGACTATATTAAATAAATAAAATAAGAAAATATTTAGCATTCTAGACCACACACTTTAAATTGTAAACTTGATGTTAACATTATCTTCGTACTTATTAAATAATCTTGCTATGGCTGTACTGTCAGTCAACCGTATAATGTTCTTTCCTATAACGTAATTTCATGCTGTGCGAAATACAATAAACACATTATGCGGAGAATAGGCTTGTGTCGTATGTCTTAATTTCTATAAAAGTGTACTATATATTGATAAAGTGGGTTACTAGAACCTCAAATGTTCAATTATTTTTTAATAACTCCTTATATGTTAGGAGATATTAACAATTAAAAAAGTCATTTTGTCTCTTTAATTATTAAAGGGATTCAACGTTGTACAACATTCCAAGTACATGTGACATCACAATCCTTGTGTAAGGTTACCAACCTTACAGCTCATAAATCTCTGCTATATGTATTTATATATCAAAATATCAAATATTATTTACAGCTATTTCAAGGAACAATCAAATTTCAATATTATGTCTGCCGTAACAGGGTTAAATAAAATAAAAACTTATTATTCTTTGACTTGACTTGATTATTCAACTACCAACAGCTACAGAACATTACCACATCACTGACCTACTCAACAAATAACTGACGTTAAAATGCATTTCACGTCATAAAAATATGGCCGACCATTTCTAGTGCTAAAACTACAATTGAAACTTTTATTAGCATAGTGCTATATCTCCGTCAACATTTAGATATTTAATAAAATAGACACGCCAATACACATTTATTAACATCAATTTCAATCAACAATTGAAAAATGAGGACACAAGCCCATTACAGCTGAAAATATATTAGTACACATATATGTCTATTAACAATAATTTTGTTATATAACATCGATAGTATCCTTAATAGTAATTGTTTTGTTATTTAATAATTCTTTAAAAGTCCATTCCCATTTTAATTTTATTTAATTTGTTTTAATTTTATTTTTTAACCTTCAATTCTATGTTTTAGTCACTGAACAGAAAAAACGTTCGTTACAGTATAACATTTTTAGTTATGTGTCAGTATTATAGTTATTATAATTTCTTTATTTTTAACAAGCCGATTATAAATTCATTCGTATTCGTACACACGTATTATTTAATGTAACATTTTTACTAACGTTACGTTTTATTATTTACCGAATTTTAACATAATTATGTTACATTGCAAGACATTACAAGTCTTTAATTAATTTTTTATCTAACATTTTACTTAAATAACTTTCTTAATCTCAGAAAACGTTAATTTATGTCGAAAGATAATTTAAGTTATATAACCTTACATTATATTAACTTAAACAAAGTTTAGAAAATAAGTAAACTTTTTTATGTTAAATAAACCTTAAATATATGTAACTGTGTTTAGCGGATAATGTTATTATGTTTCTTGTTTTCAGTTTGGTGTCTTCATACTTAAGCCATATTCCCACTCACTGTTTTGATATTTAATTTACTGTTTTTATTTGATATTGTAATCTAGATTTCAGGTTTTCGTTTAAGCATTCCTTGACAAAATTCTATGTGAAATAATTAAAATTGCTATTTTTAATAACAATTAGTAATAGATATTCTTTTCACTTCTGTATTTTTCAAAAACTGACATTAAACTTCTTTTAAAAGTAGATCCTACTGCATTTTGACAGATTGTCACATTTTGGAGGTTATAATAATAATATAGTTTTTCTTAATTTAATATTTTTAATATAAAACATTGGACCTTGTAAGGTTGTAAAAAAACTAAGAAAACTCAAAAAATAAATTAAATTAAAAATGGTACTGTGAATGACTACGCGTATTGCCATATTCTAAACAAATTAAATTAAATACAAAATTAAATTAAAGCAGTGAGTGGGAATGATACTTAATACAACTAAATGTAAAATTAAAATTAAAACATATGTAACAAATGATTGTCGCATATTATTATTTCGTACATTATTCTTCCAACTAAAAAATAAATGTGAATAATACATCATGAACTGAAAAGCAGTATTCAAATTATAATGAAGTTTTTTTGTTTATTAATTAAGAATTCTTTTTAAGAAAACATGGTTGATAATGTGAATGTCAAGAAGTCATTTGTTATCAGTAACTTCTTGAATTCTTGAAAAAAAAAAATATAAATAACTTAACAGGCCCGCATTCAGTAACATTGTTTCTTGCCTATATTTTTCTTATTTTATTAATTTAACGTCATTGCGATATTCAGTCCTCTTAGCGAGAACTGTGCCATGTTGGAAGTATTTGTGGTGTTGTGACTCATATATGTGAACTACACCAGTGCCTGATAAGTTTATGATTATGGTATGAACGTAATCAATTCAACTTTTTAAATAAATTAAAGTAAAATCGAATGCATTAAAAAAAATAGAAAAAATGTAGATTTTTATTAAAAATTAGCTTAACCTTGGCCAGGCTTCACTGTTTCTGAAATAAATATATAAACACAGGCGATGATCAACTGGAAAGAAATGAATTCAATTAACGAAAACACGCGCGTAGTTGAATGCCAATTTCAAGTCAATCGACCGACTACTTTTCGAGTTTTGCAAGCACAAACACGCGCAGGATGAATTTTTATATATAAAGAATATTACAGTGGTTCAATTATGCTTCATTAGCTTTGCATTTTTTCGTTTTGAGACAGTGATAGAATTCAGCATCGTCCAGTACACCTCTGCATTAATGTTTACTATTTTTTAGTTATTTATAAAGATTATAATTATTGTATTAATTAGTTGGTAGCTATACTCTGATTAGTATACATTCTTTTAGATTAATTGCAACTGGAGAAATTATTTAATATTTGTAAGTACTAGAGCTTTATTAATTAAAATGTTTTCATAAATATTACATAATAGGTTTTTAAATGTTAATTCAAATACTACTGTAGATATTAAAAAGTTTTTAACTTGTTCGACTGAACGTCCCATATGTGGTACAGTATACTTAAGCTATAATATTGGAGGACATACTACATATATCTCAATATTATGTCTTAAGCGTAATGTGCCACATATGGGACTACCAAATCAATGGATTAATAACCTTTTATATCTACCATACTCCTGGTACATGGAGTGTGTATTTCAATAATATATTTTAAGCATATAAATTAGAGTGATCGTTCCATATCTGGCACTGTATGTTTATGAGGTAATAGACTAGCATCTTATGTTCTCAATAATAAACTTGAACTAGTCTATAATAGAGTACCTCTCTTTTAGCTTAAGGCCGCGTTGAAAAATTTAAGCTCTATCAGAAGAGTTATTCTTGAGAAACATTCTTTTATTTCGAGATACGTTACTTCTAGAGATATTGTCGCGTTTAAGGGGGTTTAAGTTAAGTTAACTTGTTTTAAATTTATATTATTGTTCAACATATTAAGTTTATTGTGTAAAAATTTGAAGTTAATTGGAGTAAAACTGACGGAGATATAGAGTTTTAAGTCTTCACCTCTCTGGTCTGCTTTCGTGTTACTTTGAAACTTTTAAATGCGGTTTCTCACACTTAGCTTTTTTAGAGTCGGTGCCCTCTCTAGCTCAAAATCTATTGGACCGATTTTTTTGAAATTTTGCACACTCTTTCTTTACATAAATGCCGAGGTTACGCTGTCGAGTTTATTTTATTTTTTAAGTTTAACGTATTTTAAAATAACAAAGTTTCTGAATTTTTGCTAAAAAATAGAAAAACTTGACAGCGTTACCTGGAGAAACTAATCATCAACTAATGAAATCATTTTGGTTTTTCGATTTCAGAAAATCCAGTGATGAGTTATGAGTGACACCGCAATGTTACTTTTTTTGTGACGTCAGCGGAGATTCGCTGTCAATGTCTCATTTCTTGATATTTATTTATGAAAATTTCACAAAGTATTCTTCAAATGTCAATTTATCATGTAGTAATTATAGAAATAATTATATATTAACTGTGTCGTCAAAAAGCATTATCCAAATAAAACCCCATCCTCTTTAAATGAGAAAACAGAGATTTCAATTTTAAATAGCTATATATTCGACAACTCTTAGATAATTCACAAAATCAATAGATATTAGTATATATTTCAATAAATGTCTTTCCTTTAAAAGTCTTCCCAAGTATGATAATAAGTCGTGATGATAATAAATATACATTTTTTATCACAAATCACGATTTAAAAAGTTACAATTTTACATTTTCAAATATTGTGCATTCTAAATATTTCATTGTGCTTATAACATCTCAATATTAGGATTAAATAGAAAAATATACAGGGAAAATGTCTATTTCAGCAAAGAAAATGTGGTTCATAGGAGGAGGCATTACCTTGGTCGTGCTGGTCATATTAGCCATCGCGTTACCGCTATCTCTTGGAAATGGAGCAGCCAATGCACAAGGAGGAGCAGCAGTGTTAAATCGTGTTCCTCTTGTGGATGGGTAAGAATATAACTATACTAGCTTTTACCCCCGTCGCAAGCGACGTCTGTCTTTTGTGTATGGCTTTAGTTTCATGTCAAATTTAATTTCCATTTTAAAATTCAAATATTTAACTTGTTCTATATAAATTTTACATACAAAAATAAATAATTTTTGATTCGTAAATAAGTTACCAAGGTTAGCCTATATATAAAATTTCAAGTTTTTTGCACAATTTTTACTTTCGGCAAAAACTGCCCCCGTGCCCGCAAATAAAATTTTGAAATTTTGAATTTTCTTTTATTAATAATATACATAATTATTCTAGAACCCGGAATATGAACTTTCTCCAACGTTCCCTACCGGGCCCCCGAATTTCTTCAACCCCCCACTTTTAAATTTTTGAATTTCTAATTTTTGAGATATGTCAGCATTGAATACCTTAATACACATGCAAAATTTCAACTTTTTATCTTTTACGAATTAAAAGTAATACAGCAAAAAAGGGCTCACTTTTTTTCCAGTTTTTCCAAAATTACGGGTTTCCAGGAAATTCAGGGAAAAATCCAGGGACGCCAAAAGTCTTAGAATTTTTTTCTCTTTAAAGTATTTAAAGTCTCTTTTAAAGTTCAGGGTTTACCCCCGTCGCAAGGCGACGTCTATTTGGCGTGTATGATTTGAATCCAATAAAATAATTCGTAATTACAATTCATATTTAATTCTATTTTTAAATTGAAATAATAAATAAACTCGCGCACATATACATTAACACATATAAATTGACTAAAAAAATATATTCTTTTATCAAAATAAAAAATATTTTCAATTTATGCGTTATTTGACCAACTTTTTTTCAAAATTTGGGATTTTTTTTTTCGATTCGTAAATAAGTTACCAAGGTTAGCCTATATACAAAATTTCAACTTTCTAGCACAATTTTTACTGTCGGCAAATACTGCCCCCGTGCCCCCCAATAAAATTTTGAAATTTTGAATTTTTTTTTTTATTAATAATATACTTAATTATTCTAGAATCCAGAATATGAACTTTTTCCAACGTTCCTTACCGGGCCCCCGAATTTCTTCAAGCCCCCCTTTTTCAATTTTTAAATTGCTACTTTTTGAGAAATGTCAGCATTAAAAAGCTTAATGCACATGCAAAATTTCAACTTTCTATCTTTTACGACTTAAAAGTAATACACCAAAAAAGGGTACACTTTTTTTCCAGTTTTTCCAAAATTACGGGTTTCCAGGAAATTCAGAGAAAAATCCGGGGACGCCAAAAGTCTTAGAATTTTTTTCTCTACAAAATAGGAAATTTTTAAAAACTTCCATGGAGCCGTTTTCGAGCTACCATACGAATCGCGTAAACATATAAGAATATAAGAATATAAACATATAAGAAAACAAACATACACCTCGGACATTATAATATAAGAACTATATATCTCTAAGTATACTTCTCACATAACGTTTTAGTTTTAATTTTATATTTTAGTAATAGTATAACATATGGCGATATACTTCTTCTTAGGATTTTAAATGACGTGTTTCAAAATGAAAGAAAGCTACATGTTATTCTGTATTTTTTAGACACAATGATCTTCCTAATAATTTATTTAATTTGGAACAAAATCACCTGTCAACATTCAAATTTGAGGATGATTTAACAGCGCATCCTGTTTGGGGTCCTAACAGAGCTTCCCATACAGATTTGCCAAGATTAAGGAAAGGAAAAGTCGGAGCGCAGGTAAAATTAATAATTACTTCAGCAATAGTTTGTCAAATTTTATGTTAAGTTTGTAAAATATCTTTCGTGCAGTTTTGGGTTGCTTACGTCGGATGTGATTCCACCCAGTACCGAGATGCTGTGGCAAGGACTCTGGAACAAATTGACGTCATCAAGAGACTGATTAGAAAATATCCAAATGATTTGGAATATGTAACAACAGCTCAAGGTAAGGAAAAATATTTTTTTAAAACTTTACCAATATTGGTTGCTAACGACCAACAGTGTTACTAGAGATCTGGTAACACTATCCTTAAGGGGTAAGGCCCAAAAAAAGCAATTTTTCAAAAAGTTTTCCTGAGAAGACTATTATATAATTGAATTATATGAAAATTTGTACCCATATTCTGATAACTTTTAACTGTATTTTAACATTTTTATATTTGTAAAAATTATAATTTGGAAGTTGCTATAGCTAATCTCCCGGAGCTCCTCTCAATAATAACATCTTGCGGCGCCCGCGATATCTCTGGACTGAATCTAAAATAAAAAAACCTAACGGATTTCGTTAAAGTAATGTATAATCTAGAAATTAATCGAAGGATTAAGCAAAATTTAATTGACAAAAAAAATATATCGATTTTTGGCCTTAACTTGTTTATAAAAAAAAAAATATATCGGTGAGATAAAACCTTCGATTAATTTCTAAAAAATATACTTACGAAACTTGTGTTAAAATTTGACACTAATCGGTTCAGCCGTTTCCGAGTAAACTTGATCACCGTTTTTGAAAACACTATATTGAGAATAACGCTTTTAAAGTTTCAAAAACACTATACATAGAGTACAAAATTTTTTACTCAACTTACATAACTTCAAAAATAATCGCCGGATTTATTTGAAATTTTCTGTGTGTGTACTTAAAAATATGTACATTACGAAAATGAAATAAAAAAATTATAAAAATATTAAAGTCTCATTCCCACTCACTGTTTTGATATTTAATTTACTGTTTTTATTTAATATTGTAATCTAGATTTCAGGTTTTCGTTTAAGCATTCCTTTTCACATTTGTGTTTTAATTTAAGTTTAGTTAATTTAGTTGGTATGTATGCATCGTTAGTAATATAAGCTTTGACAGTTCGACAAACTTGTATGTGAAATAATTAAAATTGAAATTAGTAATAGAAATTGTTTTCTCTTTTATATTTTTCAAAAACTGACATTAAACTTCTTTTAAAAGTAAATCCTACTGCATTTTGACAGATTGTCACATTTTGGAGGTTATAACATAATACAGTTTTATTAAAAATTAAAAAAATTTAATTTAAAACATAGAAAACTAAGAAAACTTAAAAAAAATAAATTAAATTAAAAATAGTACTGTGAATGACTACGCGTATTGTCATATGCTAATCAATTTAAATTAAATACAAAATTAAATCAAAGCAGTGACTGGGAATATACTGTGTATAATCCCTTAAAACTGGAAGTGAACAAAAGACCAATGTTTAATAAACGAATGACACATTTTATTATTAGAAAATAGCTATTAAAATATAAATTTGGCAATTTTTAGGTATTTGGGACGCTTTCGAGAAAGGAAAAATTGGCAGTTTGATTTGCGTTGAAGGGGGCCATTCAATAGACTCAAGATTAGCTGTTTTGAGGATGTATTACGAACTAGGGGTTAGATATTTGACCCTAACACACAGTTGCAACCAACCTTGGGCAGATTCAGCTAATGTGGACGATTTTGAAAACCCTCACCCAAATATCGACCTCAATGCTTTTGGAAAAGTACGTAGAATCAAAGATGCGTTTAAATTCATCTCTCTATGAGAAATAGACTTCAAGTTTTTAATTGTTTTCTCATTTAAACAGATAGTAGTTCTGGAAATGAACCGCCTGGGGATGTTAGTGGATCTTTCCCATGTTTCTGCAGGTGTCATGAAAGCAGCTATTGCTGTGAGTAAAGCACCTGTTATCTTCAGTCATTCTTCTGCATTAGAAAAATGTAAACATGTACGAAATGTTGACGATAATGTTCTTAGATTAGTGGTAAGTTTATACAATATCTTTCAATTTACATTTACTCCTACAACTACTTCATTTCTAGATAACTTTTCCTCTGTAAAACTAAAACAAGTCTAATCCTATCATCCAACAAGTCATTTCTATCCTATTTCTTCCATTGTCTTCTTTTCCAAGTCTAAAGTTTCTTCTATCTGGTCTTCCCCGAATTTGTATTTGTTTTTTTCTCTAGTCTTCTTGTAATCCAATGTCTCTTCCTTTTAGCCTTCAAATATATTTCTTTGCTCTCCTGCAAGTTTACTAATTCCTTTATTAATTGTTCCAGAAAGAAAACAACGGCATTGTCATGGTAAATTTCTACAACGCATTTGTGCAATGCGATGCGACACAGAATGCAACCATTCAGACTGTAGTTGGTAAGTGATTTATATAAGAGCTATCGCACACTGAAGACACAAGTATATTATTTTTTATTTATTATATTAATTGTGTGCCGTATTATATTTCTTAATGCATTTCATATAAATTCAAAGTTAAAACTAAACTTAAACTATTCTAGACTATTACTACTTCGAATAGTACTTTCTGTTTTTTCTTTTCTTGATCCTCTCTCTTCATGTCCCCTACTCCTCCTTTATTCACACCGTTTCCTGCTTCTCCTTCCTTATTGCCTGTATCTTCATCTACCATCCACCTATTTCCTTCACTGCCTTCCTTTAATAGCTGACCAATATTCCTTTCGCTCACTACTTTTTCCTTACACCCAAACTTAATGTGTTCCAGTGTTTCGTCCTCCGTTCCGCACACTCTACACTTTCTTTCCTCACTACTTTCCCAGTATCTGTTTCCAACTTTATTCTACATTCATCTTACAATGTGATCATTAGTTATTGTTAGTTTTGTCTCTGTTAGTTCAACGTGTTCATATAACATTGTCTTGAAGGGAAATGCTGGATCTTTTCGATATTATTAACATCTCAGTAAACAATTTGATCTTCTTTCGAAATCATATTTATTAAATGATGCAACAATTTAATTTTTCATAATCTAAGTCAGGAAAAAGTTAATACGAACTACATTGACTAAAACTTCCCCAATTTGACCAATTTTTCCCGTGTTTTTCGTATTTTAGCAAGGTTTTACATATTTATAAATTGCAGATCACATAAACCATATTAGAAACATAGCAGGCGTTGACCATGTTGGAATTGGAGGCGATTATGATGGCGTTAGCGCGTAAGTGATCTTCTTCTTTGGAAACATTTGTAACTCCCAAATGAACATCCATCAATTTTCAATATATTCCTAATGTTATAGAACTCCACAAGGATTAGAAGATGTCTCCAAATATCCAGATCTGTTCGAATTGCTCGCAAACCCAACAAATTCAGCGGATCATGCATGGACAAGTGAAGAGTTGGAAAAACTAGCTGGCTTAAATTTAATTCGAGTCTTTAAAGATGTTGAAAAGGTAAATTAGCAAGATTTTACTTTGAAAATGGTGTAAATTCGTAAAATGCTTAATATTTAGGCAATGGAAGTTGTGCAGATTAACGACTTGTTAATTTAGTAAGCAAAGAAAATTACTTACGACGTCGCCTATTATTAGTAAGATGTATTGGAGTTGTTTTTGATAAACACATTTTAGCATGAGAATAATCTTCTACATTGTTTAATAATACATCACCACTAATCCCCTCGCCCCTCTCTTCCTCTGTGGTGGCAATAGGATAATAAACAAGGTAAATTGTACTGATTCGAAACAAATCCAATAAACTCTACTGACGATAGTCGGCGTCCTAAGTAGTCTGTTCTAGTATGAGAGTGATCTTATATTCTTCAGCTACTTCTGATATGTATTATAATACATTCCAGTTAGTAAATTGAAATTGTATCTATTCAAACACAAACCTTTAAAAAAATTAATTTGAAAACTTTCAAAATAAATTAAATTTGTAAAAACGATTTTCTTATTTATGAAAAATATTTGATTATAAGAATAAATTTTGTGTTCTAGGTGCGGGACCAGCAAAGCAACTTAGAGCCGTATGAAGACATAATTCCTAAAACAGATTTGGAAGCAATCGAAGCAGGAAAAATAAATACCCAAAAAACGTGTAGATCTTCGTTAGATTAATCATAGACAGTTAATTAAGAACTCATTAAGATATTTTAATCAAGATTTAAATACAAAAACATAAAATTGTGGATAAAAATTTGTGAAATGTTTGTAAGAATAAATTTATTAGTGGAGATGCTCTCCAACTGATTCTTTTTAAAATAATGAAGAAATGTTAATTACGTTCTTGATTGCCATTCATAAGTATTGCATATTGTTTACTTATTAATTAACCATCCACTAAACACAATTATGGAATATTTACGATTAAGCAGACTTTAAAGTTAACTTAAAAATAAAAGTTTATCCAAAAAATTGTGATTTGCTTTATTTATTAAAGTAAAATTTGTTTCATTATTATTGAATATTGAATGAAGAGGTTATAAGAGCGGTATAAATCTATAATACGATAATGAATTTTATCTTATTCGTTTCTATTTTAGTTATATCGTCAGTTTATACCCTACAACTTGTTTTAAGTATGAGTCACCGGCGAACTCTCGTAATTTGAACTATACTTGGCACTTCTCAGATATTTTGTGTTAGTACTAAATTTGATGTACGCTAGAGCCATCTGTTTCTATAAATTCTTAACACAAAGGCCTGCTCGTAATTACGATTACAAAATATTTCATTTCGAATTGATCAGTCGTTCTTTTATTTCAATTGTTGTAGTCCACCAATCCAAAAAGCAAATTTAAACACTTTTGATTGGTCATTTTATTTTCATTGTTGTAACCCATATACCTACAACAAATGTAGTAACAAAATATTCATTTATTTTTTATAGAAATTTTATTTTTTTATAGAAATTTATTTTTTGAAATATTTTTTTAAAATGTGATATTTTATATTTTTAAAAAAATTTTATTTGAAGAATTTTATTATTTTAGATTATTATTAGGGATGATATCAGGTGACTTTTAATTATTCTGTAAAATAGGAAAAACGAACTTTATTTTATTTTCAGAAACTAATGAATCTTGTATTTAGAAATGAAGTGATTTGAATGTAGGTTTTCTTTAAAATGTCAAGTCATATTGTTTAACATTAATAATCTTTATCATTTCTATATTATCGGGCCGTTTTTTGAATAGAGCCGGATTGCTCCCATTTTGGGGAGTTGGCCTTATTAACTGTTAAATAATGTCAATTAAATTCAATGTTAATAAGATTTAATTCAAATGTTTGTTTCAGAAGAAGAAGAATAATTAAATCTAAGATGTATGTTTTTAAAAGTGAAGCTGCGTTGGTCTTAGTCCTACTTGTAGGGGGAATTAGCTGGGATAAGTGTAGTAGTACGGCGATAGAACCGTATGAAGACGATGATTTGAAACTAATTGATGCTACTTGCGGGGCTTCTTACAACGATCCCTGCTGTCCTAATCTTAAGGTAAAGTTTGAGGAAGGCCTCCCTGGAATAATTAATGAAGGTTGTCGTGGAGGAAAACTCACCTGCCAATGCAGGTGCGGCATTGCAACAAATCGTAAGGAGATTGAAGCAGATAGTGTATCGCACTATTTTTGCAAAGCGGGCTTCGGCACTACCGTCAAGACCACCCAAGCACCTGGTGCAAATGGAGGAGAAGGCGGGGCCGACGCCAGCAAGTCAGGGGCATCCATCCTGCAGTTGTGTAAAGTACTGGTCTTCGCCGTACTAATGGCAGCTGGGACCATGTTGGTAATCTGTAACTAATAAGGAACAACGGGGAAATATTGAATGCTTTGTTCAGGTAAGTCAACCCCTATTAAAAATAACTTCATAACTCAATGATTAACAAAATAACAACTAAATTTCTATTTCATCCAGGAACTTCATCAGGACTTCAATGATCTAAGTTTGGGCATCTCAACACAACTGGACTCTGCAGGGACTCATAGGTTAACAAACCTACTTTAAGAAATACTAAAATAATGGGACTAACACAACGCAATGCAAAGGTAAATGACATCCATTCAAAATAACTACATTATCACATACTTAGAAATATTACAACTTAGTTTTTGTTTTTCAGATTCACGCATTAGTAGACCTACGACTAGCAGCATCTTTAATAATGGACCTAGAAGATAAATTAATAATAAAAATAGAAATTAAATTGTATCTGTTAAAATGAATTGTACAAAAATTTTGTTATAGAATTTAAAATTCTAAATTTGTAATATATGCAACATTTATAAATTAAATTTCTTTGTGCTTTCTACTTATTTATTTTCAGGAAAAGATACTTATTGCAACTTGTCTAATCTGGAATTGGATGAATGATATACTCTATAAACAAATACTTTGTATGTTGCACCCACACTTGTAATGTAGGAAAAGATAAGAATTGGGAAAAAATTAGAAAAATCTCTGAATTTAATATGTTGAATAAAAGTAAAAATAGATTCAAATAAGTAGTAAATATTCTAATCATTATCTATGTTATGAACCATAACCATTTTTATTAGTTCAGCTATTTGTTAATAGATGCTACGTCGTTATCTATTCTTTATTTATAATATTAATTATTTATATTAATACATTTAATTACTAACTCTATAGCAACTTATGGTTTTAAATAATACTTAATGAAATAAATTAATTAATATTAAAAATATGTTAGCGAATATGATGCAAATTCTAATTTAATAAATTTCATATTTTTATTAGTAATACAAAGTAATTTAAACACGTTTTGAAACTAATTGATTGGTTTTGCTGCTAAAAATCTGTACCCTTATCCTAAACAGATTCGCAAAACAAATTTATTGTGAGAAACGCTACTGAGTTGGTAAATTTTATTTGATGTACGGTCCACACGCAATTATGAATCACCTAGCGGACTTATACGACGACGAGACGTAAGTAAATTAATTGCGTTATAAATGAAATAATTACCGCGCATGCGTACAAGGCAGGGGCAGTGTATTTGTTGTTATAAACGGATTAGGGATCCTACACAATTATAAATCATTGTCATTACATAAGCCTGGCATAACTCATGAACAGAAGTAGAAGCAGTAAAAGTTTTCTGGCCTCCTGATAACCAAGATGTATTGCAGATAACAACAAACGGGCTACGAACTTCTCATCCCTAAACTGGACTAAGGTTCTTCCTTCTTTACCTGCGTGGGATATTTATTTATGTTTTTATTTATTGTGCCTTTTTTTTGTATTCTTAAAATACTTTTTATATTGTTTATTTATTTCGTAATATTATTTATCATTTTCTAGATAATATTTCTTAAGCATTTAGATACTTTTGCTTTACATGAAAATGTGAAAATGTCATAAAGATATAAAAATAGAGCGTGTAAGAGTAAGCGATAAAAACAAAGAAAGAGATAGCTATCGAGAGTCCTATCTGTCTCTTTCTAACCAAACCACTGCTGCTGGCTTGGCTGATTGGCGCTGAGATAGGGGGTAAGCAAACAAGCAGACGCAGTGCTCGATTAGAAAGAGACACAGAGGAAACTCAGCAGCTATCTCTCTCTTTGCCTTTATCGCAGTATTCAACCTCTTGCGTACTCTATTCTTATACCTCTATGAAATATATGATATAAATAAACTTTACAAATATGTAACTGTGTTTAGCGTCGAAACTGTCTTGCAGAGCAAGTTTTAAGGTTGTTAGCTTGCTACAAGATAATTTCTATTCCTCACATAGAAATTGTAGTTATAGGCGAATTTCAACCATAATCAGGCGTTGTACTTCTATCTAAGATGGTTCACAATCTAATGGGCTTGTGTCTTTATTTTTTAGTGGTCGATTTTGCAAATGTTGATTGAAATTGATGTTAATAAATGTGTATTGGCGTGTCTATTTTATTAAATATCTAAATATTGACGGAGATATAGCAATTAAAAATTTGAATTGAATCTTTAGCGCTAGAAATGGTCGCCCATATTTGTATGACGTGAAATGCATTTTAACGTCAGTTATTTGTTGAGTAGGTCAATGCTGTGGTAATGTTATGTAGCTGTTGGTAGTCAAATAATCAAATCAAAGAATAATAAGTTTTTATTTTATTTAACCGTGTTACGGCAGACATAATATTTAAATTTTATTGTTCCTTGAAATAGCTGTAAATAATATTTGATATTTTGATATATAAATACCGTAAGGTTGGTAACCTGTAAACTTGTCAGAGTTCTGTCAACATGCACTTGAAATGTGTACAACGTTGTATCCATTTAATAATTAAAGAGACTAAATGACTTTTTTAATTGTTAATATCTCTTAACATATAAGGTGTTATTAAAAAGTAATTGAACATTTGAGGTTCTAGTAACCCACTTTATCAATATATAGTACACTTTTGTAGAAATTAAGACGTAGGACATAAGCAAGGTTTCATTATATCGTGCTGCATAAACTCGCTTTATAAGAAATTATGTGGAAAAAACCTTGTAGCTAGGTATTCTTATGGAAATAACGCCACAACACGGTGGATAGAAGATGTGAACAAACCGAGAGTGACTCCCTCATTACTCAACGACAATTCTTTGAACTTAAGTCAAGTGGATGACGAAACTAAAATCTAATAATTGTTATTTTTTACATTTTCTTTATTTCTTTGTACAATAAACTATTTCTTAATATAATAGCTATTAAATAAATATTTGTAAACACTGCTAACAAGCAAAGAATCGTGACAAAGTCCCCAGCAATCATAACATTTAAAATATCAAGCTTAGAAGTACTAGAACCCACCAAGAGAGGGACTATATATATTTCTATTCTTTGTCTATTAAATATTTGCGCTCGTTGTTCTTCAGATGGGTGGTACCAACTTACAAGACGATTATAACGTTCCCATAATAGTGTACCAACCTTAGAGTAATAAATTCTGTTTTATTTCCGATTCTAACCTAATTCTTTTCTCAACAATATTTCACAATTATTTTATAATCTTAACTTGTCATTAATTTATTTATTGTTTTCTGTTTTTAATTATTGGGTATGTTTGTTTATCGATTTAAATGCTGAAGCAGAGTATTATTAAAATCTTGTTAGGATTATTACAGCGCTGGTTTTAAGATGCCTGATGGTTTCCACAACTGTACATCATTAAGATCTGCTTAACTAAAATATTTTTTTGAGGAATAATGATTTTTAGAACAGCTATAAAATAGTAATATAAAACATTTTTAGGTTAAATGTTACTATGTTGGTTAAGAAAATCACTTTTCTTACGATCATCTTGAAAATTTAAATATTGTTCAAAATTACGAGAGTTGGAAGTATAAAACTACTATACTTGTGAATTTTATCTTATTCGTTCCTATATACATTATAAAGAAATTTGTGAGACAGTGCTTTATCATTGTGTCGTAGATTTATACGACACAACTTGCATTAAGCATGAGTCACAGTCGAACTCTCGTAATTTGAACTATAATTTGAAAAAGTTTCAATACTCTTTGCGGTATTCTTAGATCTTGACTGTTAAAATTAGCATTTGAAGGTCGACGAATATTTTGTGATATTAACAATGGTAATTTTCTTACGATTCTTTTGAAAAACTTAGCATCAATAATTGAGAATATGACAAATATTGTCCTGTGAAGAAAATTACAGAAAGCGATAATCGTTTTATTTTTATATAAAATATGTTTCTTTAGTTGTAAAGAGTTTTTACAACTGAATTTCGGTCAGATGAGCTAACGGTATATATTAGTTATAGCTACTTTCATTGTAGTGTGTGCCAACGGCCAACAGAGTTGATATTTGGAGTCGACTTGACCGTTGGAATCAGCTGAAAATTTTACGTTCGAAACCGTCATAAAAAATCGCCGTACATGCATCTGTATCTCTTACCCATCAACGTCCATTAAGGTTAAGTTATTAAAAGGAATTGATAATTTAAATAATAAACTTTAAATGTCGTTTCTTTAATTTCAGGTAAGATAGTATGATTTGAGTTAAACAGTGTAATTATTATAATGTGTATGTAAATTACTAAAATAAAAGTCTTTGATTTCAGAAGCAACACATAAGTTTGATTAAAAATTTACAATTCGCAATAAAATTGTTTTATTCACATATTATAAGCATGTCAGTTTATACAAGGGGGATCTGTCTGTAGGTTATTTAAGGCACGAACGACCTTAATGTAAGATAACAACCATATTTTGTGCTTTAAGAGTCCTGATGTTTTTGGAGCACATATGATATAGAATGAGTTTCATAGATTTTAATCCTTAGGACCTTTACGAATAGGCCAGGGTAGTAGGCTCGAAAAGATAAGGAGATATTTCCTTTAATAGCATATCGATTTCCATTTTCTCAAAGTTTCCAGTATTAAAAATATACTTCAAAGTTTTCGATTGATAAGAAAAACATAAAATGTTTAAACTTTTGATTTGATCGAATAAAATAGAAAAACACTTTTCTAGAAATGAAAATAGTTGCTTCTCTCAGATAAAGTTAGATAGTGTCAGATTCTGAGTCGGGCTTCAGTAAATGCCAAATGTCAATCGAATCACTTGAACTGTCCAACTTGAATCCCTCCCCTTCCGTTTACTACTCCCACTCCAATTTCTTTAGACTATTTTTCTAAGAATCCCTCTTTCCGTATTTTACTTCCCCTTAAAATCAAATGGTTCGCTAGATTGAACAAAATTTCTACCCTTCTCGTAAAATAAAATTACACGATGATTACTGAAAGAACTTTCTAGTGAAGGGCATTTCTTACAAGTGCATTTGCTTTATTCAGACGCTTTACTTTCGCACTCCTCTACTTTTTCTAAATTACATTAATAAATTCTCTGTGTTTTGAAGATATTTGATTTACGTAACTGTTTGATTCGATCATATTACTTCGGGCTATAGGAATTTGTTTTTCATTTTTTTGAGTTGAAAAAATAAATCATTGCATTCTGTCAATCAAAATCAAATTAGTGGGGTGCAATCAGACGTGAGATGGGATGAAAATCATGCTCATTTAATTTTAAATCAAATATAGTTACTTACTCATTCTCTTCACAAATCAATTGTAAATTTCTTGAGCGATTTCTTAATTTGATGCTCAGTTATTTAGAGAGAAATAACGGGCTGTTATAAACCCATTTTCCAAACCATAAATATAAGCCTCAGCTTGCTGAAAATAAAGAAATAAACATAATTATATTATTTATAATATACTAAATAAATTCTATTGAAGTAGTACCAGATGTTGCTTAAAAAATTTTGATTACAGAGGCTTTAGTGACGTTACTTTTATGATTATCAAAACAATTTTCAAAAGTTATTAATACTTAAAACAATATATACATTTATAAACATTTGCAAAACATTATTTACATCTTATAGACACGAGTATGGGTATTTAAAATAAAGAGATTAAATTAGTTTTATTGATAAATTCAATAAGGTTAAAGTATCATTCCCACTCACTGCTTTAATTTTGTATTTAATTTAAATTGTTTAGCATATGACAATACGCGTAGTCATTCACAGTACCATTTTTAATTTAATTTATTTTTGAAGTTTTCTTAGTTTTTTTTAGAACCTTACAAGGTCCAATGTTTTAAATTAAAAATAATAAATTAGGAAAAACTATATTATATTATAACCTCCAAAATGTGACAATCTGTCAAAATGCAGTAGGATTTACTTTTAAAAGAAGTTTAATGTCAGTTTTTGAAAAATATAGAAGAGAAAACAATTTCTATTACTAATTGTTATTAAAAACAGCAATTTTATCCAACTGTCGAACTGCCAAAATTTATATTACTAAACAAGCATGCACACCAACTAAATTAACTAAACTCAAGTTAAAACACGAATGTGACTAGGAATGTCTATTCTGAAAACTAGATTAAAATATAACATAAAAACAGTAAATTAAATATCAAAAAGTGAGTGAGATTGAGGCTTAAATCAGAATTTTGCTTGTATCGTTCGAAATTACTAAAGTACTATCCTTAAATCTACTGAAACTCGCATAGTAATGGTTGGAATGTCATGAAATTTTGACACTTATCGCTTGAAGGTTAGTACTACCTAAATCACGTTACGCATATAAAGTTTTTATGTAAAATAAACATAAATCAAAATACTTAAGCTTTAACAGAATCAGTAGATATGAATACAAAGTAAATTTGATTATGTTATGTTATGATTTGATTAAAAATGCAGGCATAAAAACTTTAAACGTTTGTATCGTCTAATAGTTTCATTCACTAAGCAGTAATTTCTAATGAAATCACCATAAAAATGTTGTTGACTAGAATATATCCTTATTCTATCCACTCAAACTTATATATATGTGGATATATACAACACATACATACTCCATCTTACAAATCAATAACTAATAATAACAGTCTTATTTCTAATTAAGGAATTCATTCCGTGACTTATTGATCATGCTGTAATTTGAGTAATATCAAAGTCTCTCCCGCCAAATATTATGAGAGATGGATGAACGGGAGACGGGATGATGTTAGGGGGTAGTCAGGGGGATGGAGGAATCAGGTAGCTATAGATACAGGTGTACCACTACCACTACATCTACTAGGTATGAGTATTAATTTGTTTTATACCCACGTAATATACACCTTGTTTTGTCGTAATTCAAGGTGTAATATGCGTCGTGTTATCCACGATGTAAATTACTGTATAACACTATACACACTGTATAGTGTACAGTGTGTTCATATATCACCGTTGTAAATTTGTGTTGAGTTACAGGCTTTGCCGATGACTTGTCAGATGTTAGAAACATTTTCTAAGACTGTTGTAAATATTCTATCGAATTTTTTTTATATTATGATTTCAAGTGAAGTTTTAACTTTTTTTAAAATTTATTTATATTAAGGTACAACATATTAAGTTTATTGTGTGAAAATTTAAAGTCGATTAGAGTAAAACTGTCGCATATATCGAGTTTTAAGTCTTCACCTCTTTGGTCTGGTTCTTCTTACTTTCAAACTTATAAATGCGTTTTTCTCACTTTTAGCTTTTTCCGAGTCGGTGCCCTCTCTAGCTCAAAATCTCCTGCACCGATCCTTTTGAAATTTTGCACACTCTTTCTTTAATTTAATTAATTTTTTAAATTATTTACTTAATTTTAAAATAACAATGTTTCTGATTTTTTTCATGAAATCAAAAATAAACTCGAAAATGAAAAATCAATAATAAAAAAAAAATTAGACAGGGTTACCTGCAGAAACGTATTAACTAATGAAATCATTTTGGTTTTTTGAATTCAAATAATCCAGTGATGAGTAATGAGTGGCACTGCAATGTTACTTTTTTTGTAACGTCTGCGGAGATTCGTTGTCAATGGCTCATTTCTTGATATTTATTTATGAAAAATTTCATAGAGTATTCTTTAAATGTCATTTTATCATGTAGTAATTATAGAAATAATTATATATTAACTGTGTTGTCAAAAAACATTATGGAAAATATGATTTAATTATTATGAATTAAAGTCCATTTCTTGCCTTTGTTATATTTCTCCATTGCCATAGAATGTCGTCAGGATCTGCCTCCTCTTCACCACATTCACACTTAGGTCTATCGCACAAAGCAAGCGTATTTTTTGACGGATCTAAGTTATCAATCCTTTGAAAGATTGAGGATTTAAAAAAATGTATTTAATATCAACTGGAAATTTGTTGAATTATTGAAGTTAGCAGTTGGTGAAGACGGACAGATATCGAGAAAGTGATATTGTAGCAGAAATAAGAAGAAGGAAAACAGAAGCGCTACGAACGAGTGCAAGGAAGACCGTTGGCGAGAAGGAAAAAGCAAATGAGTGATAGTGAACCTAAAGAGGATTGGTATGATAGATTAGAAGAGAAAGAATGGAGATGATGATGATGGTAGATCGCGTAGCATTGGCTCCTCTGAATTAGGATGCCCTAACAGCACAATTCTCAGTCAAACATCAGTTATGGATTCACAGAAATTTAACCTAAAATATAAGGTGTTCAATTCTAGTTTTCTCAAAAATCAACCACAGTTAACTAAAGAAAAATATGAAATTAAACGAACACTTGTGGTGCTCTTTTTATTCCAGTTACGTTTTCTTTTCTTCTGGGCTTTAGTTTCCTTTTAAGACCTGATCCAAACATAAATTGCCTTACTTTTTCTAATTCCTTTCTTCTTTTGTTTTCTTCCACTGTTTTGTTGTGTGCTTCGTCATTCTATTGTTCTTCCTTTTTTCAGCTATCCATCTTCTTTCTTCCTCTCATCTCTTATAGTTGTTTCACAGTTTACGCTTAAGTACTCTTTGGGCCGGTTGTTGTATCAACTGGTTATCACAACTCAAGTTAACAACTTTGACTATAGTAACTCTTAATGCGCTTCAGTTTTTCCGCCTGCTCCTTTTGCAATATCTGCTACTCCTCCCTTTGTTACCTAGCCTGAACCCCACTATATTTGTTTATACAATTTACTCTTCTACAAAAGGTTACAATTCTCTGATCCGAGCTATAACAAGTCTTCAGTTACCAAGGAGAATAATTACCAAGAAACCAGACTACTTATAATGATGTGACGTCAAAGTAGAGGGGATAAAAAATATAGATAATTATAAGTCAAGAGACAAGCAGAATGCGCAAGGGTTGGTTGGTATTTTAGGGGTTTCTAGTGGCACGTTTTAGGGGTGCGTTTCATCTGTCAATCATTATATTTGACAGAGTAGTTGATGGTTTATGATCCCTGTTGACTTTTACTCCTTAATTAATTCCTTAATTTATTTTAATAAGACGTTAGTTGAAGGTTCGTCAATATGAGTATCATTTGAGGAATTTGATGATTCGGTTTTAATGAAGGAGATGATCCGGAGGAGTCTGGATGATTAAATTAGAGGGAATTTATATTTAGAGAAAACTTTGTAATTAAATTGTGTACTTTGTGTGTGTATGTATACACAACCTCTCATACTGGTAACAATTTTTTTAAAACTACTAACACATATCTGATTCAACACTTAGATAACTGATACATGCAACCACACAAAATGGGCTTGTATCCTCATTTTTTAGTGGTCGATTTTTCAATTGTTGATTGAAATTGATGTTAATAAATGTGTATTGGCGTGTCTATTTTATTAAATATCTAAATGTTGTTGGAGATATAGCAAATAAAAATTTGAATTGTAGTTTTAGCGGTAGAGATGTATACGTTAGTTATTTATTGAGTAGGTCAGTGCTGTGGTGATGTTTTGTAGCTGTTGGTAGTCGAAATAATCAAATCAAGTCAAAGAATAATATGTTTTCATTTTATTTAACCCTGTTAAGGCAGACATAATATTGGAATTTGAGTGTTCCTTGAAATAGCTGTAAATAATATTTGGTATTTTGTTACATAAATACACATAGCAGAGATTTATGAGCTGTAAGGTTGGCAGTGGTTGTGTACAACGTTGAATCCCTTTAATAATTAAAGAGACAAAATGACTTTTTTAATTGTTAATATCTCCTAACATATAAGGAGTTATTAAAAAATAATTCGACATTGAGGTTCTAGTAACCAACTTTATCAATATATATAGTATCAACCAAGGTTTATAATAAACCTCTGTTAACTAAGAATTAAAAAAAAGACCAAACGCATTGTTTATCTTATATAGGAAGCTCAGGTCTTGAGATATTGTATATTGTATATGTATATATATAATTTAGAAACAGGTAGGTCACTGGGGTTAGTTCATTATTAGAGTTTAGAAAGGAAAGGAAATAATGTTTTGACATTTACATGTGATTATCTAAATGGAATGGGCCGGTAAAACAGGGATATATATTACCTTTTATGTTGTGTTTTACCGACATTTAAATAAAAATTATTATTAAATTATACTTTTAATGCACAATAAAAAAATATAAAAACAATGGAATTTCTGAAAGAATAACTTTAAGATTTATTAGCATTACATAATTTTTGTTAGTATTTGTATTTGTTTGAATCAGTGCTGTATTCGTTTAAGAATTTAATAGGCTATAGGTTAGGGCCCACATATATTTAGATATATCTTTCTCGGTTAGATTAACTTTTTAATGTTCCCATTCTTAACGTTTTATTTTTGTGAAAGCAATTAACATTATACGGTCTAAAGTTGAACTGAATCTCTTGCGAAACATGATATACTGTGCACCTGAAGATGACTTTGAATGGGAAGCCGAAAGCCAGTTGTTTAATCAGTGATTTAATAAAGTAAATGGTTTGAACGAAGTGGTGTTTTAATCAGTAATATATATATATATATATATATATATATATATGCATTGTATACCTGTATATTAATTTCCTGGTTCTATGGAAAATCGTACAACAACACAAGGGTATCTGGTCGAATCCACTGGACTGTAAATGATAGGCAAGGACTGCTGCGTTTACATTGCAAGGATGTAAATTTTATTATTTACTGTACACTAAAATCTTATAAATTTAAAATTAAATTATAGTTATAAAATATTTATATTTTCAGAAAAATTTTAATATCAAAAGTTAGTCTAATATTTGTAAAAAAAAGTGAACATTAAAACTCATTTTTTGTCTTTTCAATTTTAATAGAATAAACAGATTCATTTTAAGATATTTAAAAGATAAGAAATTCTGCAAAACCTTATTGACTTTATCGATAAATCTTATTTAATCTCTGTACCTTAAATACACATGTTCTTAAATAAATGTTTATATATGTATATACTATTTTTAGTGGTAATAATTTTTGCAAGTTGCTGCGCTCTAATACAATATTAAAAAATAATTATTTCACCGTGGTATTTTTAGAAAGAGACGAATCTAATATAATAAAAAATACTGGATATCTTATAAAGATAACAGCAAGCTATGAAAACTCCAGTTAATCTCGTTCCGTTATGTCTCAATTTCTATAAAGTGTACTATGTATTGATAAAGTGGTTACTAGAACCTCAAATGTACAATTATTTTTTAATAACTCCTTATATTTCAGGAGATATTAATAATTAAAGGGAACTAACGTTGTAGAAAATACCAAGATATGTCACATCACGTCCGCTAAGTTGCTATCTCTTTTATACAAAAGAGCGTAAAAAAATAACTGACCTATTCCTAATAGTACAGACATGTTACGTCATAAATATGACCGACATCTGTAGCGCTAAAACTACAATTCGAATTTTTAATTGCTCTACCTCCACCAACATTTAGATATTTATTAAAATAAAAATGCCAATATACATTTATTAACAACAGTTTCAATCAATAATTGAAAAATCAACCCCTAAAGAAGAAAATCGAAACTGTCAGAGTCGCCTTTATGTATTAACTTTCCACGCGCGTAAAATATAGTCCCGCTTTTAATAAATCCCGCCATTTATTACCACCGATTATAATCTAGTGAAGTATAAATGCAGCTTTATCAATGCATTGTCGTCGTAGTTATTTCGGGGTCTGTTCGGTTCGATTCGTCACAATAGACCCAGCGACGGGTGGAAAACAACCGAAGTCGAAATCATCGTCCGAAACTCTATGTAACGTCAGTTTCCTATGGAATATGAACGGAATACAATAGGAATATTACTACAGTGGAAAGGGGGGTCAATAATGACGTTGGTCCATCCACCTGGAGAGTCAGTCATTGCCCATTCTGATTTCAATAGATACTAGAAGGTATTTCGTATTCATGATATCTAATACTCATGAAATATTTGAGTAGGAGATATTCGTTAAGGGAAAGAACAACTAATGTCAAATTATTTCTAAAGACGAGAATCTTCACAGTATCTATTATCAAGTTTGAATGATGTATGTTCATGTAAGGTACATCTAGTTTATAATATCCATTTGTTGCACTGCTTTCAAAGTTGCCGGAATTTGGTTTGACAGAATGAAGTACGAACCATTGAAATGTTGAAATACATGCAACTATTGATAATGTGACAACGGCATCCGTCTTCGTTGATATTCGTCTGTGTATATGTACTGTGAAAATTTATCTTGTGTAATAATTATGAGTATATATATGTATGGTCCAGGAGAATTAGGTAATTTTAGCAAATGATCTGTATTATAAAATCTGAAGTGTGTGCTAAGGTTAAAACTAAAATTGTAAAGTCGAATGTACAAAGAGTTTGAAGGAATTATAAACAAAAAACAAAAAAAGGATATAGTCAAAATTGTTTTTGAATTTCGTCATTACAGTCTCATTTTAGAGTCACTTTGTCATCATATTGAAGATGCGTATGATAGATTTATATGTATAGAAACGTCACAAAACAGGACATTTCACCAAAGCTTTATATTTCATCTAACCTTGCATCAACATAATTTAAAGTAAACTTAACTTCCATAATCGTTAATCTTTCGTTAAATCCCTTATGTTTCTTTCTAATCACACTAATCCCTTTTCGTGCGTGTCTTCAAACCGCTTTTACACTCTAACCGTGTCTCCTTCTTCCATAAATACCGCCCATAATTATTCCTTAAATGTTTTTCTTCCTTCTACTTTCTTTCTTTCTTCCCCCCACTGGATAAACATCATTTTGTGAACTAGATTTCGAATTTTTGGATATCAAAGGATTATACAATCTTAAGATTTCTTCTTTAAGGATTAAAAGGTTTTAGAATAGCTATAAAATAAGACCCTTCTTGATTAAAAATTGCTAGGTTTTGAAACCTCTGATGATGAAAACATTGAAGGATTCTTATTTGCTTGTCCA
The DNA here is from genome assembly GCA_963678705.1 of Panorpa germanica. NCBI lineage: Eukaryota > Metazoa > Arthropoda > Insecta > Mecoptera > Panorpidae > Panorpa > Panorpa germanica. The sequence goes on from OY783219.1 coordinate 6,180,467, forward strand.
AATTTTAATCTGCTAATAAATTCGTTTCTTGAATTTCCCATTTATAATATTATCTACAGCTGGTCACAGAGAAATTGTAGAATTATAGATGCACCTATCCCATTATTTGAAAGTTTCGCCGTGATGGCTAGCGATTATTGTACAGAAGGCGTCCCTTTTTCCAGGTTGCCATACTAATCTTGCCGTATGATGTTTAATACCAACTCTTATCTAAAATGTACGTAATTCAGTTGGACTAATTCAATATTTCCAACTCAAGAACACAGGATCTGAAAATTGCAATTCTCATGGTCGGCTTGTTTTGTTGATGACGTTGGCGTTGGTGTTGGCGTCGAGACGCGACATGTGCATGTGAGCATGCGCACAATTGTCAAATATGTATGACAGTTTGAAAGGAGCACAATGAGAAATATCTGGAGCGTCGCCGATGTATCTTCTATGCAAATCACAAAGTGTCAGACGTCGTTGTTGGTGCTGGCGCTATGAATGCATTACTGAAAGCAGAACCTTTTGTAGGGGTAACAATTACTACAACGAATTTATTCATTATAAAATTGATTTAATTTCTTTTATTTGTGACCTATGACATCGTAAATCTTTTTATCCAAGGAACAACAAAAGAAATGGGAACCTAGATGCGCTAAATATCGACTGGGGTGGTCTAGCTACATTTCTGCTAGACATACTGTACAAACTTAAATTTAGATCAACATTACTACTATTCTAATGCACAAAGAATGACGAATCAAATAAAAATAGCTACAAAAGCAATGTTGCTGTTACAATAACTAATAAACTAGAGATAACATCAATAATATCATAGCAAAACAAGGTTTTTATTATTAAAATATAAACAATAACGTGTTAAAGTAATTTGTAATATTATAAATCCAATTTATTAAATACCAAAAATAAATAAATTGAATTCAAAAACTTCCTGATACCGAAGTTAAATTTTTCTTAATCAACATTCTTTCTACAAGGCTGTACTTTGTAATCTGATCCTTTTACCGACACTACATGTTCTCTTAATATATTTATCCCAATTGTTGAGCAAATAAAATCGCTAATCATTCGTTCGCTATCGGTGACATATGGTTGATCACACGTATTACAGTAACGGCGTGGAATTTGGTAGCACCGTTTTGAGAGGTTGAAATAAAAGTGATCATTTTCAGCACTGCACGGTCAACGCCAGATTCTTCACATAGTTTGCACTGAGAATCCTCTGTCTCACGCGCTAGACGATGAATCGTATATTCCATAGTAGTTATATTGAGCAGCTACGTGCGTTGTGGAGAGCGCACAAGGAATATTTCTTTGAGATTAATTCGGCATAGACATTAAGTTGATTCCTTTGAACTTCCTAAGTATAAAGTCAGTATGCAATTGAGTACTTAAGGTACAGCCACCCCTACATGTAACTTGAAATTGTGGACAAGACAGGGTGTCCGCACATGAGGCGACTGATTGCAAACCTTAGCCCTGAATTTGCCAGAACCGAATGAGAATAGAATTGTGTTGTTAGTAAGAAATCGCACGTGTACGAGTGAGAGAAAACACACGTTTCTCGTTCGCAGAAAATGCTTGGTTGCATGCTTTTGATAGTGACATCATGAACAGAGATGTGCACAAATACTATTGAAAACTATTTAAATACATACATACAAATACGACACAATAAAATCCCCTATTATGCTATTGTTAAAAATTCTATAGTCACGAAACACGGTTCGACAAGTTTGCAATCTCAGAACACTTTAATTTTTTAACAAAATATCAAATGTGACAGTAATACATAATCGAAATGAATGATCAAACGTTTTGTCAGCATCCTAGTGTAGTGGACCACTTCACATTTGTGCAGATCATACTCTAATTTATTCTACTTATTAATAACAATGCCTCCACATTACTCTGAGGTGGTGTTGGTAACCTTGTCACAGAAATACAAGCACTCCCATTGTAATCCTACAAATTCTAACTCAGACATGTATGAGCATGCCACACCAACAACACATGCATGTGATTACTGGCTAATAACGTATGTAAATACTTTCATATATTCTAAATATGTTAAATATTATTTTTAAACATAATACTTGACCTTACGCACGGATTTATTCAATTACAACTGTCAATTACAAATAATAGTTAATCATAGCTAATGATTATCGAATAATGGAATTCATATATCACGGCAAGCAGCATTCGATAAATACGAAACGTAAACTCATGTATTATTTAATGTAATATTTTTAACATAACGCTATGTTTTATTAATTAACGAAGTTTTAAGTCTCATTCCCACTCACTGTTTTGATATTTAATTTACAATTTTATTTAATATTTTAATCTAGATTTCAGGTTTTCCGAATAGGTCACACTCGTGTTTTAATTTGAGTTTAGTTAATTTAGTTGGTACACAAGCGTCGTCAGTTATATAAATTTTAAGAGTTTGACAAAATTCAATGTGGAATAATTAAAATTGCTGTTTTTAATAACAATTAGTAATAGAAATTGTTTTTATTTCTTAATTTATGACAAACTGATATTGAATTTCTTTTAAAAATGAATCAAACTGCATTTTTACAGATTGTGTAATATTTTTAATTTAGAAACATTGGACCTTTTCAATTAATCAAATTCTAGATTAAAAATGGTGCAGAAAATGACTACGCATATTCCCATATGCTATACAATTTATATTAAATATTAATATTAAAGCAAAATTGAAACAGTTAGTGGGAATGATACTTTATCCCCCTATATTATAATGTTCCAACAGTATGTTTATATTCTTATATGTTTGGTACTGAATTTTGTATGGTAGCTCGAAAACGGCTCCATCAATGTTTTTGAAAATTTTCTATATCGTAGAGAAGAAAATTCTAAGTTTTTTGGCATCCCCGGATTATTCCCTGAATTTCCTGGAAACCCGTAATTTTGGAAAAACTGGAAAAAAAGTGAGCCCTTTTTTGCTGTATTACTTTTAATTCGTAAAAGATAGAAAGTTGAAATTTTGCATGTGTATTAAGGTATTCAATGCTGACATTTCTCAAAAATTAGAAATTCAAAAATTGAAAAAGGGGGGGTTGAAAAAATTCGGGGGCCCGGTAGGGAACTTTGGAAAAAGTTCATATTTTGGATTCTAAAATAATTAAGTATATTATTAATAAAATAAAATTCAAAATTTCAAAATTTTATTTGGGGGCTCGGGGGCAGTATTTGCTGAGAGTAAAAATTGTGCTAGAAAGTTGAAATTTTGTTAAAATCGAAAAAAAAAAATCTCAAATTTTCACATAAATTGAAAATACTTTTTATTTTGATAAATTCAAAAATTATTTTATTATTGTGCGAGTTTATTATTTCAATTTAAAAATAGAATTAAATATGAAATGTAATTACGAATTATTTTCTTGGATTCAAATCATACACACCAAAAAGATGTCGCATTGCGACGGGGGTAAAATCTAGTTACGATATATTGTCACAATATATTGTCACGATACATTGTCACAATATATTGTCCATATATATTGTTACAATGTTGATTCATAAAAGGAAGGAAATATTGCTCTTGTAACTTATAAAAATGTTTATATAGACCTAGTCAGTTTAGACTAGACCTTATAAATGGTATAGATGCCTGACTAAAACCACAAATCAAAACAGCAAAGTCTTGTAGATAATTAATAATTCACAATCACTCACTACAGCAAATTGATACCACAAGGAATAAGATGCAAATACAGGGTGATAAATAATTCTTTGTAAATCTTAGGATGCGATTGAACTAGAATCCTAAGCAATTCGACTTTTGACGTATCATTACGGATTCCAACATTGTTTGTACTTTGAATATTTTATGAACCAACTTCCAATAAGTCTGCTCTGTGATATACTCGTATTTGCTTGCATTACATTCAAAACTATTCCAACATTAAGTAGTTCTATCGTAGCAGCAAAATCGTGTTCTTTAAATCAATCAATAAGCAAATAATTGTCAAGATAACAACAAAATCTACTTAACTCTATAATATATTCATTGGAAAATATATGAAAGACAAAGAGTAACTTTTGTCAGCTTAATTCTAGATAGTAGTTCTACCTAGACAGTAGTCCACGCTCGCGGTGCGCGGTTTGTGATTGATTGATAGGTACACTGTTACACAATTGTCCGCAAATTGTCAATATCAACGTGCACTCGTTATTAGCTACTTGTTTATATTTATGAGAGTTGGAGCTGGTTAAACATTTTGGACTTTTGCTTTCTGTAATAAGAATAATGTCTTATGTTTTATGGAATGCTATATTTCACATAAAATATGTTATTTTTTTAGTTGTTATACTCCTTCTAGCTAAGAAATGCATATATTAAACACCAGGGTGGGATCATGTAGATCATGGAACATTTTTAGGGTACTTATCGTTGGTGGAATAGGTGATAAAGAGAACACAGCGGGTAGCTACAGGTCATTTTGTTTTCATATTTTATTTGTTGATTCTTTACAAGACAATACAACTCCTTTAAGGCTACCCTGCGCATTTATATCGTTTTAAATGCCGAATGGACAAATGTTTGTTTTTACAACGTCATCAGCTTTGAAATAACACAGCAGTGCACACCCACTCGGATTTATCCAGTTTTAATTAAAGACGTTTCCAAGATGTGTTACTACGTCCATCTTCCAAGTGCTGGGAGTCTATATCTTGAAGAAGACTTCTAATTTGGTCTTTAACTGATTCCCGTAACCGGAAATCAGGGGCATCTCAGCAAATATTTCCACTAGGAAACCGTTTTTTTCTGAAAAATCATACTCCACTTTCGTTTAGGTTATAAATGATCTTTTTCAGACGTTAAGAAACGAGAAGACAAGCGTGTGTAGCAAGGACTGGTGATATCTATACGTTCTCTTGTATAAATGTGTTACTAGCAGCATCACCACCTTCAAAAAGCATACCGGACTTCTTAAAACCGAAAGGAAAACGATCTCAACCGATGCGCTTTGTTTCCTTCCCTAGCTTCTTCTCTGTCCATATTTTAATGGGCTTGTGTCTTCATTTTTTAGTGGTCGATTTTCCAATTGTTGATTGAAATTGATGTTAATAAATGTGTATTGGCGTGTCTATTTTATTAAATATCTAAATGTTGACGAGATAAAGCAATTAAAAGTTTGAATTGTAGTTTTAGCGCTAGAGATGTTTACGTTAGTTACTTGTTGAGTAGGTCAGTGCTGTGGTAATGTTTTGTAGCTGTTGGTAGTCAAATAATCAAGTCAAGTCAAAGATTAATAAGTTTTTATTTTATTTAACCCTGTTACGGCAGACATAATATTGAAATTTTATTGTTCCTTGAATTAACTGTAAATAATTTTTGATATATAAATACATAAAGCAGAGATTTATGAGCTGTAAGGTAGGCAGCGATTGTGATATCACATGCATTTTAATGACTTTTTTAACTGTTAATATCTCCTAATATATTAGGAGTTATTTGAATAACTAATTGAACATTTAAGGTTCTAGTAACCCACTCATATTATGAGCCCTAAAAATCACATGCATTTAATTCTCCACGTGTTCGCGCCGGCCCTGTTACCTCCTGCATCTAACCAAGCGTACTTTAAACAGATTTGTATCAATTTAGCAACCACAAACTCTAAACAGGTGGAACGACCTCTTGTAAATAAAACGTACAACTATTTGATACTTAAATTCTTGTTTTATATAAAAAATACCACGTGGCCTATATTTGATCGCGAGCAATGGCATAGCGTGGCATTTTGTGAACTGGACGCCATTTGTTATACATGTTGCTAGTAGTTGGTGCGTGGTGCCAATGCAGGTCGGGTAGCGCAGGTTTAGCGCATACGAGTGCAATGGAACTTGAAAGTATATCAGATTTAATTAATAAAAAAAATATAAATTTATAACGAAATATATTTCATGTGCAACGGCATGGTTTGTAGGTGTATACCGTACATAAGTGTGTGTGTGTGTATGTTTGTTATTATGTTACTCAAAGAATTCCAGTTATCAGTAAAAGTTCATTACTACCCGTTGTTTAAATAGTTACTGTAAAAAAACAAACAACAAGAATTCATATTACACTACAGATATCAACAGGGTGTTTTTGAAGTAGAAACACAAAATTATATGCATTTTAATTTTATAATTATTACCAGCTAACCTTCTTCTTCTTCTTCAGTGGCTCGACAGCCCTGGGTGGGCCCTGGCCCTCTCAAGAATTTTTCCGAATGATTTAATTACTTGAGATTTCGTAACAAGGTTTTTTCACGGGGTGGATTTGTTAGCACCACGCCCAACCCCCAGCCTGGAGGACCAGTCCCCTGGGGCAGGGTGCCCGGCTATACCCCCAAGCACTGGGTACCCATTTTAGTCGCCTCTTACGACATGCATGAGCAACATTGGGACTATTCTTTCACACCCGGTCACCACTCGGGAAATTACCAGCTAATGCCTCATAATAATGCTAATGCAACATTTATATATTTTCATTCCAAAAAAATGTTTCCAAAGCTTGTCGGTAAACCAAAAGGATTGCGATTGTGAAAGTGAACTCGAACAAATGCTTCGAGTAGGTTCTCAGTGTCTAGTATAATCTCAGTAGTTTTACCTATTAAGTTCCGTACACATACGTGCGACTTAAACATGCGATATCCAACATTTGTTGCAAGAAGTTGTACAACACGTCCACGCTAATGCGACATGCAACTTAATACGTCGGAAGCTTTCATGTTTCGAACGAGTTTCTTCAACCTGCTTGTCCATTTAAACATCATTTCCAATTATTTTTATTTATTTACTAAACACAACTAACTGGAGACTGAGTAAGTACTCGACGCTTTTCTTCGAGATCACATTCAAAACCGTAATTCCTTTAGATATTCTGACTTAGAATTGAAACATTTTTGGTTCATAAAAATACAACCTAAAATATTTAAAAATAGCATAAGTAAGGGTTTTATTAGTGTTGCACTAGTCTGTACGTTAAAAGTCACTTTTAGTACAGTCATGTCTAAATAATGTCAACTTATGAATGAAAATATAAAAATGTAGGATGTCGCACCAATGTGTATGGTACATTACTTTATAAAAAAGTGTGTTTACATTTTTGCTATTATTATTTTGGAACACACATTCGTACGGCGATATATCACGACCATATGCTTGCGCCTGCCTGTTTAATTTTTGATGAATATATTTTCTGTGGTTACGCCTAAAAATACTAATGTTGCTGCTTGCATTTACCATTTAATGAATAATGCATAAATAACAATCGCAGAATATGACTACTGACAATTACATGGTCGGGTGCAACCCGGTGCAGAGCGATTCCCTTCACCTGCCGCACCATTTATTGATAAATGCGCTATTACGTTAACAACAAAATTGTATACCCTTAAGCCATTTATGTTGAAATACACTTAAATCTTTATAAGAAAACACAGAATCTTAGATAGTGTTCCAAGTATTAAATTAAATTTAAGAGACTAGATGTTCTTTTTCACATTTAATTCTTTCTTTTTGTACAATTTTTTTTTTATCGTTCCCGTTCCTTCACTTTTTGTTTCCTACATCTCTGTAGCAACAATTTCTTTCATATGGTGTTCGTACTATGTATAACGTAGAACTTTTTCGCAGTGATGTTATGGTCCTTCGAGCCGGAATATGCAATGAGTTTACTCGTATATCTTGGAATTCAATCAGGTGTAGACTTTTTTTACCTGACGTCATTTAATTAACATACCAGAGCGTTTTTCTTATCGCTAACGTCAAAATCAGGTATCACGCCGTCTTGTAATTAATGGACAATAGTGTCTACTGAATTAATACTCGTACTAGATAAAAGTTAATGCCTAGCGGCGGGTGATTTGAATTATGAATTTGTTTAAATATATTTTTATCCAGATTATATATCATTGTTAAATGTAATCAACAATCATTGCCTATTGTTGATTGACCAACACCCAGATTATAATTAAGCTATTCATTTGTATAGTAGTTGATTAATAAAACTACCAATTTTTATTAAATTGTATTTTACTAAATAGAAAAAAATATACGAAGTGAATTATAGAACGAAGTAAATTAATTCTACATTCACTTCTTGAGGTTTGAGTAAGAATTGTCATTGTTTTGTAATTAAAATTATTTTCTTAATAAGTTTTGATTAATTAAAAACATTGCTAGTTAATTAAACTACATATACGTTATATTATTGTAAAGTTGCTATTTTTCTTTTGTATTTTAGTTTGTTTGGTGCTATTTATATTTTAGTATTTAGTATTTCATTTAATATTTCATATTTATGATGTATAAATTACGTGCTTCGTTATAACAACGCTACCGACAGTAATTAATGATCTTTGAGGGCCAGAAACCAATTTCAGGCCAATTAAATAGCAAGTGCTATTCTCTCATTTACTAAAAATAGCATACGAGTTGGACCATCATGTTAATTGATGAGTCCAATATGTTATTAGGATATCTTCGAGATTGTCGTGCGTGTATACATTCGTTTTAGACGCCGATGGCAGAGTTCATCTCCCGGACAATTACTTTCGACTTTTTCAGTAGGGTGTATCAGAGTTGTTTTGCATAAACACATTTTATAATGAGATGAATTCCTACTCTAATCTTTATCTATACATCACAGTATTAGTAAAAGTCTGTAATAGTTCTTACAACCTTATAAATCATATTAAGATAAAACGATACAGTAATGTAAAGTGCACTATTTTTTTTGATTATTTATCGTTCTCGTTCCTTCACTTTTTGTTTCCTACATCTCTGTAGCTCCTCCACGCATCTATCTCCTTCTATACCTCAATGCTAAACAAATAAAATTTGAAGAATATATCAGGTTTAAGCTTTACCGGAAATCTCGAACACAAATCAACCCAATTATTTCAAAGTGCTCTCATAGTAGCTATTAAGTCTTACTCATTATTCATAAAATTAGCGTAGTTTGCAAGTTAACATACCTTGTAAATATATACGAGTACATACCGTTTCAGTCTTTACTATCATTGTAAGCTAATAAGCAAATAATTCAAAGTTCGGTGTAAAAATCAAACTCAAAAGAATGTGAAAGTAATATATGCGAATAAATAAATGATTAATTACAAAGCGTAACGTAGATAAGCGCAGGGGCACGCGCAGGCGCAGACAGTTTAATTCACCGCAAAAGTTTTTTAGAATCGTAAATTGATTCAATCTTTGCTGCAATTGAAAATATAAATATTTTTATTATTTGAGGGCTACTGCAAATCCTTTCTACACCTGTCTAAAGCTTGATAAATCGCTAGAATACTTAATTTGTTCATAATTAGATTCGTATAAAAGTTAATTATGAAATAATATACTTGATTACCCCCTGCGCCATTCCCTTTAATGTATTTTTTATTATTAGCGCTGTTGTTCAATAATTATATAATTTTTTAAATTGAAATTGATTTTTTGTTTAGATGTGTGTGTGCTAATGATTGAAAACAATAATTATTTTAATAACATTATTACATTAATGAGTTTTGTATTGATTAAGATGTGACCCCGATATCACTGATTAATGTGACACTTTCTTTCAAATGATCAATGATATTGAAAGTCATGAATTTGTATTTGAAGATAAACAATTACAAATAATTCTACTATTGAGATTAAGTGCGTTAATAATCACTACTTAGCTTATTTTGATTGTGCGTTTAAGTAAAGATATGTATCAAATTTAGTCATGAGGCTTTGATTATTTCTAAATTACTTCATTAATAAAAATTAATTGAAGATTTCCTTTTCGAGCGAAACTTGGAATTGAGTAAATCTCATTATTTTATTAGAAATTAAGTCATTATGTGATAAAACTAATGACATATCTTGAAATTAATGACATTCTCAATAATTAACTTATAATAACGCTTGCTTTTTGCCCCATAATATGATAACGCGTGTAGTTGAGCGAACATAAGCTTCTACGCTTCTAAATCTCGAGTTTTTAATATGTTTTATTATATATTTTTATATTTATACACCTCCAAATATTGACATTCTATAGATAATGCTGAAAACAATATTCCAGTTGTATTCGACAGTTTATCTGCATTTTAATTGTCTAGTAGCTTACATTTCAATAATTACATGGTGTGGTAGAGATTACTCCAATGAACAATTCTACATGATTAGGTTACTAGGTCCGAGGGTTTAGTCCTGCGAAGTCTTCGAACATCATTACTATCAAGTAACATTTGCGTCACGGCGATGTTTTCGTGGTTACGAAGTCTCCACTCGTGCTTCGCTGCTATAGTTTTGATTTCTTCTTCGACTGTATTAATCTTCAGGTCTCTATGTATGCCGTCATTTGTGTGCATTAAGTATTCCTCGCAGAACTTTATTTTGCACGTTGAATTTCTTGGTGCAACCCCAGAGTTGCACTCCATACGTCCTCACTGGCTTTAGCACTTGTTTATATATAAGAAGCTTGTTTTCAATATTTAGTTCAGAGCGTCGCCCAATTAGCCAATACATAGTCCTGTATTTTGTGTTCAATTCTTCTTTTGTATTCATTTTATACTAAATTATGAAATATACATATTCTTTACATTAATTAAGCATCAGAAATATTATTGTCGTGAAATAAATTGAACGGGGCAGTATATTTATTGTAAAGAAGGACAATTTTATTCTCTTCTAATACACCACTCGCAATTTGTTATTTAATATCAGTGATTTTTTCCGTGCTCCTAAATCCCTGATTAAAACAACTCATTGTGCAGTATAGAATAGTACAGTCTGTAGTGTACAAACCAGTTGTATATTATATTTGTTCGTTCCAGTTATTAAAATAATGAATTCTTAAATTCGGTATGCAAATATTTTATAATTGTATTTGCATAGATATTGAATCGAGATATATGAGATGTACTATGTAAATTCATTCATTTTAATTCAAAAATGAAAAACTCTTTTACTAAAACCATAAAACTGGGTCCAATAAATTAATAAACAAAAAAAGGAAAATTATAAAAAAATATTTTACTTTTGTAAATGTAATATACCAAACTTCTATGTGCTGGTTGTTGCGGTTTAAAATTTGCAGGCGTTTTTATAATACAAGAATTTCATGTCATTTTTATTACATTATCATTGTACACCTATATATTAATAAGGCTTGCAACAATGGGATTGTGTCCTATATCTTAATTTCTATAAAAGTGTTATTTTTTAATAACTCCTTATATGTTGGGAGATATAAGCAGTTAAAAAAGTCATCTTATATCTTTAATTATTAAAGAGATTCAACGTTGTTCACATTCCAAATGCATGTGACATCACAACCGCTACCAACCTTACAGCTCATAAATCTCTGCCATATGTATTTATATATCAAAATTTGAAATATTATTTACAGCTATTTCAAGGAACAATCAAATTTTAATATTATGTCTGCCGCAACAGGGTTAAATAAAATAAAAACTTATTATTCTTTAACTTGATTTGATTATTTCGACTACCAACAGCTGCAAAACATTACCACAGCACTGACCTATTCAACAAATAACTGACGTTACGTCATACAAATATGGCCGACCATTTCTAGCGCTAAAACTACAATTCAAATTTCTAATTGCTATATCTCCGTCAACATTTAGATATTTAGTAAAATAGACACGCCAATACACATTTATTAACATCAATTTCAATCAACAATAATCATTTTAGCACCGTGTGAGCTAAATGCTAGATAATGGCTTTATTACTTCTTACTGGGTCGAAACAACCACTCAAGACTTCGATTGGATGCTACTGTAATTACTTGTATCACTTTGCAACGGCTATAATTGTAGCATAGCATAGCATTCTAGCGCTCTTGCATTGAATGCACTCATGCTGTTTCTATTTACGCTGACATTTCATTGTTTAAGTGGTAAGCACAGAGTTTTCTGTCGAGCATGCAATTGCGCGCTAGCCACTCTACGGTACCGAACCGAACTGCACAATTGCACTACCACTATACAAGTATGATACGAAACGATACGATAATAATGAAGCACTTGGAATTGCATCACTTCAAGTCGTCAGAACACTTGACTCTTCAAGCAGACCTATTTCAATTTTAAACTTGAAGTAGTGTGTATGTTTCAATATTATATTCTGAAGATTTATGAGGTATACTCATATACGTATGCACTGTGACTTCAAAGATATCTTTTAGAGTGACATCCCAGACTCGGCAGACAATACGTGAGTTTAAGTAATTTTTTTGTCGTTTGTTAAAACGTCTGCAAGGTAATACAAGGTATTGCAAGACAACTGTTTTAAAACGTTTTACAATGGACAGATTGATCCAATGGGCATAACATCCCCTAGACCCCATTTTAATTCCGCTATGAGTAGGAGCGAGAGGGTCTTATCCGTACAAATGAGAGTGAGTGAGACATAAACCTTGATTACGTGATACCTGGAAAATCAAATTAGCAGGTACGTTTCCGATCATTTTATATGTAATAAACACTACTCAATCTTACACAATTTGTTCATCAGAAAATTATCAGGACTTTAGCAGTCTATTTTACAAGAATTATTTTTTTAGATTATATTTGTGGCGTAGAAATTTTATTAACAGTGTATCATATTAATGATGAATCACAAGAGTTCCGTGACTAGCTTCGTTAGAAATTAATTAAATGCATTTATATGCATTATGTGAAAAATGTCAAGAATTCAAGGCGATTACGTCATCATATTCACATTTTATATTTGATTTGATGAATTATTTGAGCTTTAGAGCTTTTTCTCGTGTGCTGTGTTTTTACAACTTCTGGATGATTGAACACAAAAGCTTCAAAAGTTAGTCCTTAAATTTTAATGATATATTAATGAAATTTTATAATATAACTCTTGTGATTAAGAATTCAATATGTACTCGAATATGTTGACTAGACCAACTATTTTTTTGCACTTAATTATTTTTGCAGTATTTAATAATTAATTAAAAGAACATGCTCTGTTTGGATACTTTAAGTGTGTGGGCTTTTAGGAATAGAAAATTCTTTTTGTTGCTATCATTTTTTCAACGTGTTACTGCTTATTTCATAAGCGTATCAATGGTATAACGGCATTCACTGATTCTTTTATACAAAAGGCACTAATTCTTGCTGCTCTTCTGTAGCATCACAACAGCATCATGTCAAAGTGATATATGAATTCAACTTACTGATATATTCGTGCTCATTCTCGAATAGTTTTCAATGCAGCCACCAGGGTTTGCTATGTTTGCCTACGATAGCATCCTTGATGTTAATGATCTCTCTGAATAGTGATAAATATTCATTGCTTCTGTTCTCTCTTTCTCTCTCTCTATCACTAGCTAGGCTCTCTTTCATCATTCTTTCGTTATTCTATTATAGATTCAACCTAAATGTTTATAATTTTTATGCATCTTTACAATAACTATGCCGTTCACCTTTACCTATTTATATTGGAAGAGGCGCGGTATATGTAACTGGCTTATAGTGATGAGCGGTGCGCGGTAAGGGGAAGGTTTTAGAATTGGGATAGGACATGAATAAAATCGTGCTTGTAAAACCTAGCCTTGTTAAACAGATGATGCACCTTTATACAATAGGTTCTCAAAATTGTGAGCTAAACCTTAACTTCCAGAATATAGTTCTTAATAATAGGTAATTTCACTTTCATATCAATTTCCAAATTTATTGATTCCTTTGTCAATTTATCAGCAATTTCATTTTCTCTTATTCCACAATGTCCTGGTATCCACATAAATTTTATGGTATTATTCTTATATAATTATTTTAATTCAATGAGAGCGTTTTTGTTACTTTTGTGAAAAATCTTTATCTATCATTTGGGACCCCTAACAAATTTTGATACAGGGCCCGTCTAAGGCACACTACGTTACTGATATAGCACAGTAACCTCCAGTATCCATAACCGGATTAACAAGTTTGCAGTAAAGTCGATAATTAGATTTTCAGAAACTTTCGGCGATTACAATGTAGATCGTTTCGCTTCCAAGAGAACTGTTTGAGAATTTGTGCTACATTGCGTGTTAAACATAGAACAATGCAACAATATATCGTTGACCTATCAGAAAATATGTAGAATAAAACCGTGAGTAGTGTTTATAAGGATCTGACAAGAAAACCGAACCAATCCAAGTGTTGGAGGATGGTGATGACTTGTCCATATACCACCGACACCATCGTACTCATGTGGATGTTGTAATGAAGTTAAGGGCACGAATGTCGTTAATCAAAAGATGGTGTAGTTGGTGAGATAGAGCACATGGTGCAAAGTGTCATTGCACGACCCACAAGCACGGGCACGACGATGTGGTGTTGTGGAGAGGCTTGGAGATGGTGACAGCAACTGGTGACCACGTTTGGTGCATGTACTTATGTTAGGAAATTTCAAATCTATTAACGAATTAACATATCTAGGGTTTCGCTAGGTGGGATTACCATCTGGGATAGAATCAGCATCGGATTAAGCTATTTTGAGCCGAATTTCAGTGAGCAGTGCAACACGCCGGGAAACCGAAGGCTGGGACATGAAACACTCACGTCTGTCACTCAACGCGTTAAACTTCCCTTTTTCGGCAACGAAGGTGTGAAATCAAATGAAATTTTGAAGAGATCCTAAGCACAGTTCATTTTACGCTAAGCACTGACAAAGCTACTAAATTCGCCAACAAGTCCTTGCTTAAAACTAATATAAAGAACTTTCCATCCCTTACATCATCCAAACAATACAAAGAAAATGTGTAATGATGTTAAATGCATGATACAAGAAGATGTTTACCTAACAATTTCCTCAACGTCAGTATTTATTGCGTTATAGACGCTTCGTTATTATTTCTGACATTTTATTACTAAATGGGTATAAAACAAAGGTCTTGTAAATTCATGATTCGAATGACTTTCAATGGATCTGCAATAAAACTATGAAACGCAGAATGTCAGAACAAAACAGATATAAAGATATACGCGGAATTCTCTGGGCATATACTTTGGAGTACACACAGAATAATACGATCGTAAATATATATCCATAATAATGCAAATATTGGCTGGCGGTTCTGTAGCACTATAGCTCCACGAGAACTTGGAGCAGCTATCCGAACACGGCGCGGTGCTGCGGTGGAAATCGTAGTGTAGCATAAATTAGACCTTGACTGACTTGCACTTTTCTATTTATTCTGATATATACCATAAGTCATTGTTGTCCAAGTTTATATTTAACGGTGAGTGGAAAATGTAACAATCGGAGGTAGGTATTTGAAAAGTGTATTTTTCGTAGAATAAATTCTATTACTCTATCCTATACTTCTTTACTCGCATTTGTGCTACATATTTAAGAACGTTATGAAAAATACCAACTCACAAAAGGTGATTATTGCAATCTAAATTGATATATTTCTTAATACATTTCATAGACCTTCAACTTAAAATTAATCATAAACTATTCTAGACTTTTCTATTTTCAAAAGTACTTTTTACTTCTTCTCTTGACCTTCCCTCTTTATGTTTCCTATACCTCCTTCCTTCTCATCGTTTTTTACTCCTCCTTCCTTTTTGCCTGTACCTCCGCCTCTCACCTTTCATATTCCTTGACCCCTCTAGAAAGTTACTTGTTACCCCTAAGAAATTTACATTTTTTCAAAAAACGATACACTGTGCCGACCGAACTTTTACCATGTCTGTTATAATCCATACACCATATACCATAAGCCATATTATGGTGAATATTGTGGCACAGGCTATACTGTGTATATGTTATAATTAGATAGGAGCCTCTGGGAATAAGTGTATTACGTCAGCGTGTGCTTTACTCCCGCAAGAAGCGATTCTCTAACTTACGCAAATTGATAAAAAACGATCGAGATCGAAAGAGAAAAGTTATGACACCACATACTGAACGTAAAGAAAAGTTGTACTGTCTAATTACTAATCATCATTCGTTTAAAATATTGATACAGTATTAGTCATTAACAAATATAGTAATTGTATTCAATGCAAGACTAGATGTAACTCTATTGACTGTTATGTATTAAATGATTCAAGATGAAGAAGTATCGGGTTACCTTAAGTCTGAGAAAACAATAACAAAAGGTCTAAACAGGTTTAGAGTTGTACTGGGAATGTTAGAGCGAAATATCGCTAATAAAATATTTGTAAAGAAATTATATTTCTTTAGTTGGTAGCACTGACCAGAGATATTACAACTGCGTTCAGGTCAGATGAGCTAACGGTATATATTTGAAGTAGAGAGAACTCACTGTGCATAATTTTAGGTTGTTATAAAATTAGGTAAAAGGAATTGACAAATTAAATAATAAACTTTAAATGTCGTTTCTTTGATTTCAGATATGATAGTATGATTTAAGTTAAACAGTGTAATTATTATAATGTGTATGTCAATTACTATAATAAAAGTCTTTAATTTCTGAAGTAACACATGAGTTTGCACATACATACATTTAACATTATGATTTACTGACGCGTAAGAGTTATTCATTGATTACACATTTTCACGACACATAAATTACTTAGGGAATCTCATCACCAGTGGGCATGGTTCGAAATATTCTGTTTGTCGTATTTGAGAATATTGTAAACATTTGTATTGATCAATAATGTGAATTAGACATGAATAATTTGTGGGATGTTTCATTGTTGGTCGTTTGGAAATAAGAATTCCCCAAGAAAACGTTGAGAATGTTTTTAAATTTATTTATTTAGAGGGAACCATAATTCTCACAAATAATAAAAATGTAGTTAATATTGGGCAGCTATTAAAGGAGGGGCAGTGAAGGAAAGAGATGGATGGCGGAAATAGAGAAAAGGAAAGAAAAAACAGGACAATAAATAATCTCGTATCTGGTTTGCATGGGGCACATGAAGAGAGAGGAAGTACTAAAAGAGGCAGTGAAGGGAAGTAGGAGAAAGAGAGAAGTAACGAAGAAACAGTTAAACTACAGTTCAGAAAATAGAGGATTTGCGGAAAGGAGATAAGGACAAGAGGTGGATGACGGAGATAGAGACAATAATAAAATAGTAAAGGAAGAGAGTCAAGAAGAAATAGTAAAGGTAGAGAAACAATGAAGAGTAAGGAGCAAGAAAATATAAGAACAAGAGTATACAATTCAAACATTGCTGTTGGAATTATTAAAAATGTTAGAATAGTTTTAAGTTTAGGTTAGCAATGAGATGTAATTACGTGATTTAATATTGAAAGAATGTAAAGTCTAACGACACACACATTAAATTAATAAATAAAAAAAAATGAAGTTACGGAACTTTTTTTACGTTTGGGTTTAGTCTGGTACTTCAGGATATGCTGGTAATGAGATAAATAGTTACAAAAGCTCATTCATGCAGAGATGTATGATGACGTGGGAAGAGGTACACACTTCGGGCAGCTCTTGGAGACACAGGACTCTTACAGTGAAATTTAGCACGGGATAGAGGAAATTTGTGAGATTCGAGACATAAAATCAGTTGATCATAACGTACGTACTTAACTGTAATTGATTATTTAATAAGAAAAAGAACTTGTAAAGTGATTAGGGCTACAATGAATTTTATAAAAATAGTTTCTCCAATATTCTTTCATTTCACACACGACAAACTATTGAATAGATAAATAAAAATATATACAGATTGCAGTATTCATGTACTCCCATAATTACAACAATTACATGCCATTAGAACAAAGCACTAAGCAGCAGACGAGCTTCACAAAACACAGAATGCTAGAGAGTTAAGAAACAATGGAAATAATTCAAGAGTTGAAGGAGGCGGTGGTGAATGCCAACAGGTAAAGGATAATTAATAACTGGAGATTTGTATTTATGTATAAAGATATGTATTTGCTTTTATAATTGGGTTAGTTATAAATTTTCTAATAATGTACTATACCTGTAAGAGCGCATCGAGAAAATATATTTTTTGCACTCCCAATGACCATTGACCAAAAAGCAATTATTGGGTTTGTTCAGTACAAAATTAGCACAGAACATAAAATGTGTCTCTGTTGACATTCTAGTTTAATATTGTATTGTTGTCTCTGGTAGAAATCTTACTCAGGGCAACACAGCGACGTGTTGGGCAACACAACGACGACTGCTGTGCACGCTACAGCCGTATGGCATTCGAGTCACTCGTGTTTTGGCTTTTGCACTGTCGTAGCATGATTCGCAACCATTTTATATTACAAGAATTTGTGGTTAAATTTATATTAAAAAGTGTAAAATTATTTTATCATTAAACAATTGAATAATTATTCAATCTACAAATACTCGCATGGTTTTATTTCGTACATGCGAAGCTGGTCCTTCGAAGCCTTACAAAGCCGATCCTTCGAGTTTATTATCCGCGTGTGTTTTACATTGTGTTTTTGGCGTTTTTTTACATTTGCCCCTTGGTGATTGCCATTGAATGGGTAATTGGGACGCTCTATTTTGGCGGATTCACGGAGGATTTGGATTTTACAATTACATTTCAAGAAGGTTTTAATTCGTAAATGCGAAGCTAGTCCTTCGAGAATTAAAACAAATCTGGCCTTACAAGCCATTTGTACCCGCGTGTGAATTCGTGGTGTTTTGAGGTTACATCTGTGTAGTAATCGGCACATGTGCAAGCTATTTCTTTACATTTACCCTATGGCGGCCTGGCAAGTCATCAATTGACATTGATTGGGTAATGTAACGCTTGATTTAAGCGGATTCACATATATTTTGGATACTACATGTTCACATTTCAAGAAAAATTGTTCAAGAAATTTATTATACGGAAAGGGGTGCAAGGAACCTAGAAGAGAGTAAAATACTTTTTTACTCATCAAGGTACAATTCTATTATCATTATCTACAAGTACCGATTTATTAAAAAATTGCTAAATTCCTGGATTAAGCTGGATTAGTTTTCTCATCCACGTTTCATCTAACATACAAGTACGAGTTTATCATCTAAGCAAGATGGAGGGGTTGAAGAGGCTTAAAACGGCGCGGACGACTGCAAAAGGTTCGATTTCAAGAATGGACAATTATGTCAGCGACGCAAGGGCCCTCGAATCCGGTACGGTAGAGCTGCTGGAGGCGAAGAAAGAAAAGTTGATGGCTACCTATCACACGTACGAGCTCACGCAATCCAGTATTTTAGAAATTGATGAACAGGATGATGAAGACATCGAGGATGTAGAAGAAAAATACTTTAATATTTTAGCTAAGTTAAATGCCAGCATCACCAAGTTGAAAGAAGTTAATAGGCCTACTTGTCCTAGCTTAGTGGCATCCAAGCTTCCAGCGGTGGAAATTCCAACCTTCGATGGCAAGGATATAACCAGGTTTAGGCCCTTTTATGAGCTCTTCCAAGCAGTTGTTCACAATAATGCATCACTGTCCGATGTACAGAGACTTTTTTATTTAAGAAAGTATCTCCTTGACGAGGCTCTCTCAATAATTATAAATTTGCCGCTTGTGAACAGCTCATATAAAGAGGCTCTTGATTTATTGTTAGCGCGGTATGATAATAAGGCGCGATTAATTACTAATCATATAAATATATTACTTGATATTCCAAACATGCAGAAGGGTACTGCAATGGCTATAAGGGCTTTTTTATGTCAAGTAAAACAGCAATTACAAGCTTTAAAAAATCTTGATGAGCCTGTAGACAAATGGGATATGATTCTAATCTCAATATTATGTAGAAAGCTAGATTTATTAACTAGTCGCAATTTCCATATGGAAAGAAATGTAGACAAACTGCCTACTATGGCAGAATTTATATCATTTTTAGAAAAACGTGCGATTGCACTTGAGGATAGCTCACCATATAAAAGTATGTCAAATGATAAAAATTATAAAGAGTATTCGTACTCGAGAGTTTCCAATGTCACTACTCGCTACAATTTAGCATGTAGATATTGTAATATGGACCATCCCATTTTTAGATGTCCAAAATTTAAAATGGCTCCTTTAGAGTCGCGTAATTCATTTGTTCAAGAACATAAATTATGTTCGCTATGTTTAAAAGCCCATAGTGGCAGGTGCTCCCTTGAGAATAATTATAAATGTCATAAATGTAAAGGCATGCATAGCAAATTGTTATGTGATAAAACAGATGCTGGTTCGCTGGCTGGCAAGACAACTGAATCTCCAGTTGTAATGTGCTGTAGCAATGATAGCTTGGGGGGTACCATATTGCTGCCTACTATGAAGGTAAAAATTGTTGACAATTTTGGTCGCGAGTTTCTAGTTCGTGCATTGCTCGATAGCGGTAGTCAAGCATCATTAGTGACTGCTGAACTCTTAAAAGAATTGCGTTTACGCACAAACACTCATCCTAGTAAAATAATTGGCATAGGCAATAAAGCCACAAAATTATATCACTCAGCAATTATAAACATACAGTCTAATTACAACAGAAATATTAATCACAAAGTGAATTGTCATGTAGTTGAATCTATCACTACGCATTTGCCTCAAATTTTTATTGACACATCCAAAGTTATTTTTCCCAAAAATATTAAGCTAGCTGATGAGCAGTATAATGTACCCTCAAAAATATCATTGCTATTGGGTGCGGATGTATATTTTGCCATTCTATTAGGTGGCTGTATTAAATTAAATAATGGCTCAGTTTTACAGAACACTACATTTGGATATGTAGTTGCAGGTAAATTGCATAATCAATTTAATTATAATGTTATTAATGAGCCAAAAATGTTTCAAAATCAAAATAATTATTCAAGTAATATTATAGTATCTAATTTTGCCATTTCTGACCATACAACCCTTGAGAATGTTATGGGGCAATTTTGGATGACTGAGAAGGTCCCAGAAAAGACAGACAAGTTTACTGAGGAATATTTAAAGGCTGAACATATTTTTAAAAATTCAGTACTACTTGAAAATAATACTTTTACTGTAGATTTGCCATTAGTCAGCCCAGTAAATGAACTGGAATTGGGGGATTCTTTCTCAGTCGCCCTGCAAAGATTCTGTGTGTTAGAAAACAGATTTAAACGAAATCCTTCACTATTGAAGGTGTATAAAAAATTCATTGATCAGTATATAGAGATGGGACATGCCAGGGAAATAGACATAAATTCTTATGATGTTTATAATACTCCTAATTATTTTTTAGCACATCATGCAGTTACAAATGATGATAGCAAAACTACTAAATTGCGTGTGGTCTTTGATGGAAGCATGCGTTCTAAAAATAAGATTTCTCTCAACGATGTTATGCTGAATGGTCCTGTGGTTCAAGGCGAGCTCTTCGATATTCTCCTACTGTTTAGAACTTATGTGTACACAATTGTCTGTGACATAGAAAAAATGTTCCGCTGTATTCTCACAAATGACACTTACAATGTCTTACAAAATATCTTATGGAGAGATGATCCAGGTAAGCCCATCAGTTGTTTGCAATTAAAAACTGTAACATATGGACTCAAATCTTCTACCTTTTTGGCCACACGATGTCTCATAGAACTTGCCCATCGCTACAAACATAAATATCCTCTCGCAGCGAGAGCAATGTGCCATAATACGTATGTTGATGATGTCATAGTTGGGTGCGATGACGTGGAAGAGTTATCTGAATTAAAGTCTCAATTAATTGGTTTGTTACAATTAGGTAATTTTAAATTACACAAATGGTCTTCCAATCATCCCCCAGTGCTCGACGACATCTCTAGTGATAAAAAATATATCAATGAATTGGATTTAAATAAATCAGCCATTATTAAAACATTAGGTCTAAAATACAATGTTATTTTGGATACATTTACCTTTAAATGTCCTAACACGAATAGTAACAATTTGAATACTAAAAGAAAAGTACTTAGTTTTATTGGGACTTTATTTGACCCGTTAGGATTGATTGGCCCTATAATTGTAGTTGCCAAGTTAATCATGCAAGAGCTTTGGTTTTTGAAAATAGATTGGGACGCACCGCTGCCTGACAAACAATTACAGATGTGGGAAAAGTTCCTTAATGGTCTAAAGATAGCAGACAGCATTTCAATAGATCGACTTATAAAGGAGGAAAATTTTGTCACTGCAGAGTTAATAGGCTATGCAGATGCATCTATAAAGGCGTACGGGTGCTGCCTATATTTAAGAACCGTTACAGCAAATGACAACGTAAAAACAAAATTAATTTGTGCCAAGTCTCGTGTGGCTCCACTAGATAAGGTACTTACAATACCCCAACTAGAGCTAAATAGTGCAGTTTTGTTGGCACAACTTGCGGTTAGAGTTAGTAATTTACTCAAAACTAGATTGGAACATAGACTTTTCCTTTATTGTGATTCCAAAATAGTCCTTGCTTGGATTCAAGCGGACAAATTAAAAACCAATATCTATGTTAATAACAGAGTAAAGAAAATAACAGAGCTCACAGATAAATTCTCTTGGTACTATGTAAAATCAGCTGATAACCCAGCTGATATAATTTCTCGTGGTATAGAACCACAACACTTAAAAAATCAAAATCTTTGGTGGAACGGTCCCCAGTATCTATCCAATTCTCATTTTAAACATGATCATTATTTTGATTTAAATACAGTACTTCCATCAGACGATGAAGATAAAAGCTGTAATGTTTGTAACATTGAAGTCGAACAAGCACCGTTAATGCTAGACTTGTTTAAAAAATTCTCCAATATCAATAAGCTACAGCGTGTATTAGCTTATGTGTATAGATTCTTTAATAATTGTAAAAAGACAGTACACAGTTCAAGTGGACATTTATCTCCACAAGAACTTCATAATTCATTATTAATTATCATTCGCTCAGTTCAAAGGCAAATATTTTTTAAAGAAATAAAATGTCTCTTAGGTGGTATCATTATCAAGACCGGTATAGGTAATCTCCACCCTTTCATAGACAACACTGGTTTAATTCGTGTTGGTGGCAGATTGCAAAATGCAGGCATTGCAAAAGATAAAATGCACCCAGTCATACTGCCAAAGGACAACAATATCACTTCTATCATAATCAAAAATGAGCACTTACGTTTGCTCCATGCTGGTGCTAGATTAGTACTCAGCTCCTTGTCTCAAAAGTTCTGGATTATCAATGGCATACGGGAGGTCAAAAAGGTACTATACAAATGTGTTATATGTTCACGATTGAAGGCTGAATCTGCTAAACAATTGATGGGTTCTTTGCCAGCTGACAGAGTTACAGCTACAAGACCATTTCAGCATGTAGGTGTAGATTTTTGTGGACCTTTTAACATAAAGATAGCTCGCATACGTAAACCATTGATTACAAAAGGTTACATTTCATTGTTTGTTTGCTTTTCTACAAAGGCCATACACATGGAAGTGGTTTCTGATTTAAGAACTGAAACATTCTTGGCATGTCTCAATCGTTTTATTTCTAGACGAGGCATGCCTACTAAAATTTATTGTGACAATGCTAAAACATTCAAGGGTGCTGCTAATGAATTAAAAGAGTTGTATAATTTACAGACTAATAAGTCTCATAGAAATAATGTTATAAGTTTTTGTAATAATCTATATATAAAATTTATGTTTATACCCAGTTATGCTCCTGAATTTGGTGGTATATGGGAAGCAGGGGTCAAAAGTGTGAAGCACCATCTTAAGAGAGTAGTTGGTAATTTGGCCCTAACTTATGAAGAATTAAATTCAGTTGTCATACAGATTGAAGGTGTGCTAAACTCAAGACCACTGCTTCCACTAAGCTCAAATGAGTATAAGTACTTGACTCCAGCACATTTTTTAATTGGCACTGCTCTGATTGAATACCCTGAAGTTAATTTAACAGAGGTACCAGTCAATCGTCTTAAGTTTTGGAATATTGTTAAAAAACTAAAACAAGACTTTTGGCAAGCTTGGTCAAAGGATTATCTCACACAGCTTCAGAGCCGTCCCAAGTGGAAATATGCTAATGAAAACCTGAAAGAAGGTGATTTAGTCATTGTAAAGAATTTAAACTCACCCCCATTAAATTGGCCAATGGCCAGAATAACAAAGGTCTTTTTTGGTAAAGATGGAAAGGTGAGAGTGGCGGAAATAAAAATCGGTGATAAGATCTACAACAGACCCATCACAAAATTGTGTAGATTACCACTGAATTGATTGTTGTGTACATTATGCAAATGATAATGTATGCTAAAATGTTAATTACGTTTTCTGTTATCTTTAGAATAATTGTTATTTTGTTTTATTTTATATTATTCTCATACAATTATGTAGACTATCATAGATTTAAGAAGTTTGTAAATTTATGTAGCTCTATGTATTAATGTATTTTTATATATATTTTAAGTTGGTTGTGGGATCAGCTACGTTCTGCTGGCTGGTAATTTATGTTCAGTACAAAATTAGCACAGAACATAAAATGTGTCTCTGTTGACATTCTAGTTTAATATTGTATTGTTGTCTCTGGTAGAAATCTTACTCAGGGCAACACAGCGACGTGTTGGGCAACACAACGACGACTGCTGTGCACGCTACAGCCGTATGGCATTCGAGTCACTCGTGTTTTGGCTTTTGCACTGTCGTAGCATGATTCGCAACCATTTTATATTACAAGAATTTGTGGTTAAATTTATATTAAAAAGTGTAAAATTATTTTATCATTAAACAATTGAATAATTATTCAATCTACAAATACTCGCATGGTTTTATTTCGTACAGGGTTATATACAGGGCATATTCTATTACCTGCATTTTAAATTTCAGCATTCTATCTCTTATAGTTCATGAGATTAATGTACATTGCAAGGTGAGTGCCACTGACACTAATAACTGAAAAAATATAATATTTTCGCCGCGGAGAAAATAATATCAATTTAAACCATACACACAAAACATAATATTGCGAAACGACGTCTTGCGAATTTTCACGATGATCGTACAAAAAGTAATTTTATTGGGAAAGTTTTTGAGAATAAAATTATATATTCTATTTTATGAGTATTGTTGCTTCAGTAGACAATTATTTAGATATCAAATCCAACTCTAGTGACCTTTAATAAATTGCCTAGGTGCTACAGTTGAGCAAACAACAATAATTCAAATAAAAGGGCAAACAAATCAGATTCTACAAGCTGATCAAGGATTTTTGATTGAATTCAACTGAACGGTGATAAAGCTACACCCAGATATGTTCTTGTTCTTCAGCAGGTAAAAGCACCAACGTCATGCTTCATTAGTGGAGTCCACGAGAATGATCACTAGAGACCAAGCAGGTGAATGCAGAGTTGTGGCGATGCCCTTCTCCAGAGGGTTGGGCAATGATGTTGTAATGGATGAAGATGAAAAAATGGAAATATGTATAACGATATTTTAAAGAATTGTATTACAAATCGATAAGAAAGAATATGGAAAGGGAGCGGATAGCTGAATAAATGGCTTTATATATTAGGAGTGGAATAAATACATAACTGTGTACGCTGTAGTTATATAAAACGAATGTAATCTGATACATAATAGTCCTTAATGCGTAATGAATTCACTTTATAGGAAACGCGTGATACATTTACATGCAAATATATGTAAAGAAATTATATTTTTTTAGTTGATATTTGGAGGCGACAGAACTCACTGTGCATATTGTTAAGTTATTATAAAATTAGATAAAAAGGAATTGACAATTTAAATAATAAACTTTAAATGTCGTTTCTTTGATTTCAGGTAGGATGGTATGATTTAAGTTAAACAGTGTAATTATTATAATGTGTATGTAAATTACTAAAATAAACTTTGATTTCAAAAGCAACACATAAGATTGATTAAAAATTTACAATTTAAGAGGTTTGGAAATAAACAATTGAATCGATGAACAATTCAAGCGTACCAGTGTATCAGTACCATAAGACCTACAGCGATTTAAATCAACAATCCCTTGTTGAAGTTTCACTTAAAATTTGACATCAGAAGTGGGATTAAGATTATAAATTTTATATGTATATGAATACGACACAAAAAATACAATTTAGATCGAACATCGCAAGTTCATTGCCTGATTTACACAATAAATGCAAAATAAATGTAGGTGTGGTTTTATATTTTATTTTATACACTGTTTAGAATTCAATATTCCCTTAAATTAATTACAGATCTGATAGAAAAAAGTATTGTAAAATAGAGTTAAAACTTAGGTTTACACTTTAATATTTCTTATCTACCCATAAATTAAATAAACTTGATTTTTATTAACAAGGTGGTATTAAATTACGCTTGAAGAAGACTTCCACATTAATTTATCCCGATTCTCTCGCAAGACCGCGTCATCCTAATTTGAACCAATTACCTATTCATAAATCCGACCCTCCTGTATTTTTCCTAAAACACTCACAATCATTCAATGCATTCCTTGATTAAATATATACGTATACTGCTAATATCTTCTCAAGATTAAATGAATCAATTCTGATTGTCATGAACTTAATCACCGAAAGTGCATTCGATGATTTCCGCCCTATTTACTAGCTGAATGTCTACACTGACTGCACAATAACAAAGCGTTCCACCCTGTATTCGATACTGTACCCCACACAGTACAATCTAGTGGTCCGTTATACCCGGATCTATTGTCCGACAACTGATCTCATGGGACAAATAACCAATACAAAACTATATTTGAAACTCTGCACAACTCTTCTACACTGTTCAGTGTATGAGCTGTTTATTTTTAAAGTGGGATAAGTCCATGTGCCAGATGAACTATGATCTGATAGAGTCTAGAACTAAGAACTCTTCTATATCTAATACGTTTTTATGTTACTTAAACATGAATAAGAATATGAATATAGTTACTTCATCTTTTCCTACTGTTTTATTATTTTAATTGATACATATTTTATAAGTATTATTTTTGTTTTTTCATTTAACTATTAGACATTACGTACTATCAACCTAATGATGTGAAGTAAATTTTGTGACACTGAACAACTGGCTCAAATTATCATTGTATGTACTCATATATTTTTATACATTAACCTGTCGGTATTTGTATTGGAAATACTAACTTAGTTATAATACTAATTTATTTTATTTATATATTTTTTAATTTAAATTTATTTAAGACCCATTTCCACTCACTGATTTTTGGTGTTAATTTAAGATTTTAACCTAAAATGTAAGTTCCAGCTTTTGAAATATAAAGATAGTAATTATTACAAAATAATGTATATTACTGATGCATGATGCATGATTTCACAAGTTGAAAATTGCATTTAATCTTATGTATTTAAGATTTATTTAAAGTAACACAACTTATCTATTGCGTAAAAATGTTATGTTACCTAATATACAACTTTATTTGCGCTTTTTTATACTAAAGCTTTAGGGATTATATAATCCTAAATAATCCTGTTTAAGAACTTGAAGATTTTATAAAAATATTTTCATAAAAAACAAATTACAAAACTGACTTATCCCATTTTCAAAATAACCAGCTCATAACTTCTTTTCTTCTTGCATTTTCTATTCACTGCTTGTTGCAAAATTTGAACGAAAAGTCAACGACCGATTTAGATGTCATTGTTACCATTGCATACATGTTGCAGCACTCTAGAAGATTGTACAATTTTAGAAAATAAGAAAATTGAAAAGTTTGTATAATTTTATTAATAAAAGTAATGTTACAATTTATTTTTCAAAGATTTTTCTTTTCAGTTTTAACATTTGAAACTAAAACTACAACGAAGTAGCAATAGATGTCAGACCTGTATTAAAATAACGAGCTACCTAAATGAAAGTGATAAACAAATAATAATTTTATGTTATCGGTAATCTTAATATATATAAATTACGTGTCACTGTGTTGTCCGCTATGGACTCCTAAACTACTTAACCGATTTTAATGAAATTTGTACACCGTGTCCAGTTTGATCCAACTTGAAAGATAGGATACCTTACATCTCAATTTATTTATCTTATTGCTAATTATTTGTCTATTAATTATCTGTATATGACATATGACATCGGGCGACGATGATGGCGACATCTGTTGACTAGATTGAGTAAATATTCTGTTGAGTAAATCGAAATCTGTTGACTAGATTGAGTAAATATTCAATAGATGGCGCTACGTTAGGCACAGCAACGCGTGGCCGGGACAGCTAGTTGCTATATATATTTTAACTAAAAAACACTATTTTTGAAAATTGAGTATAATTTCTAATGAAAATGTTGAAATGCGTAACACAATATTAAATATTTATTTAGCTTTTTGTAAAAGTACACCGCCCTGAGCTTTCATTGTTGCACGCAACATAAAACCAGGTCTCTAAGATTAAATTCCAAGTAAACAACATAATGTTTCCACATTACTTACTGATATGATTTTTAAATCAATTATGGTGTCGATTCTCAAACTTTCAATTTTCTTTCACTCCCTCTATCTAAAAAATAACACTTACAGAACTTTAAATGCCTTGAGGAGAGGAATGATTTATATATAAATACTGACAGAAATAAAGACATTCACTACTGCACTATTTGCATCATTCGCACAATTCGCATCATTTGCACTATTCAAAACTTTACAATTCCGAATAAAATTGGAGATATTGTCTTACATATATTTGAAATCAGTTTGACAAGCTCTGACTCGATTCGAATTATTGATTATAAATCGAGTTATATGGAAGTAAGCAAATACAATTATTTGTTACATTATATCAGCGGACTAAAAAAATATTCTGAATAGAATTTCTAATAAACCTGTAAACAAAAAAGATCAGCATGCAATTTGGTTAAATTATATGGTCTATTTTATTTGCAATTGAGTCAATGATACGCTGGCAGACCGTGCAGAATTTCTTGAACTACAAACAGCATGTTAAGTCTATCTCTTGGATAACAATCGATATTAAGTATTGCTTAAATTGCAAGAATCGATTGAAAATTATAATTTAACGGTTTTCGATATGCTTTTTTCTGATAATAATTGATAATAAATAATACAATGTCACGTGTGACGTAACAGTGACGTTAATAGAGCACGGAGAATTGTAAAATGAGTTTGTGACAAGAATTTAGAGCAAATTTGACATTTAACAATATTGCATGCTAATAAGGACTTATTATTTGTGATTATATCTATGGTAGAAATTGGCACAATTTATTTATATTTATTTCACTTCATATTTTATACCATATATATATATATATATATATATATACGGGGTGTCCAAGAAGTCGACATCAAGTCGGAAGTGGGTCATAGCCAAGTCATACCAGTTATCAGAAAAATATTAAAAAATTCAAAGTTGAATATTTTAAAAATTATTGGAATTTTAAAAAATCGAGAAAATCTGCACCCTGCGACAGTCTTTTCACTCCTGTTGCTACAAATCTTAACATTTTCAAAAAATTATGTGGTCCTGAATAATGTTTCTGTAAACTCTTGCATAAAATGTAAAGCCAACTGCTCCAGCTTGGAAGAAATTGTCACTTTTTGTCCAACCAAATATTCAAAATTAATTCTTCGCCCAACTGTGAGTGACTGTACTAAAAAATAATGTACTATGCGAGTTTGGCAAGTAACATTAAAAGTTGGCGCATTTAATAAGGATTCCAAAATGGTATGACACTTGCTAGAATATTTCTTAAATTTTGAACAATTTCTTCTTTTGCAAAGTAACCCAGATTTGAACCAATTTTTCTTACTAACTTAAAAATGATTATAGTGTACCCAAAGCTTTCCTAAAGCGGTAGCTTTATGATTCTAGTTTAACTGACACCGAGAGAGTCGTTTTATGAAGTGTGAGCGAGACAGGTAGTTTTACGGTCGGATAAGTCAACATTTGAAGAGTCGAAAAAGATGGTTACATTAATATGCGATTCGGCGTCAACTTCTGGGACACCCTCTATATATAAATTCACCTGTACAATTCCATGAGAAGATAATAAGGAATTCTGGTACAGCAGAACCCAATAAATACGGTGCAGTGCACCCAAACATGTACCGATGCATTATGGGTACAAGGTTCTAATCTACAGATATTTACCACTTGAATAGTGAGACGAAGGAAGCAAAGTAAAACATCACTTTATTTATCAAATTCAAAAAAGTCACGTCCTTTTTCTTTCAAGTACCTATAAAAGAAATAATTTATATACATATCTACAATATATTTAAATTAGTTATTAATTCTTCGATCGTTATCTTAGTAGTTTCAAATGTGATCATGTTGCGAATAGATTTAAAGGGATGTGTACGATGGAAGGGGAGTACCAGTCTCCCACATAAAGGATTAAAGGGAGAATGCAATACGAAAACGGAATCAATTACACTAGGTAGTACTTTTTATATAGATTCGAATTAGAATTGTAAAATAAATTGGTAAATCACGTTTGTGGTTTGAGGCAACTCATGCAGTCGTACGTGAATTAAGCATGTCGGTAAAGAAGTATTCTTCTATTCAATTGAAGTGAATCTAGAGAATTTTATAAATTTATATATAGTCAATGGATTAAACATGTTATTCGATACCTATACCTATGTGTCCTATAAAAGTGTACTATATATTGATAAAGTGGATTACTAGAACCTCAAATGTTCAATTATTTTTTAATAACTCCTTATATGTTAAGAAATATTAACAATTAAAAAAGTCATTTTGTCTCTTTAATTATTAAAGGGATTCAACGTTGTACATATTTCAAATACATGTGACATCACAACCACTGCCAACCTTACAGCTCATAAATCTTTGCTATATGCATTTATATATCAAAATATCAAATATTATTTACAGCTATTTCAAGGAACAATAAAATTTCAATATTATGTCTGCCGTAACAGGGTTAAATAAAATGAAAACTTATTATTCTTTAACTTGACTTGATTATTTACTACCAACAGCTACAAAACATTACCACAGCACTGACCTACTCAAAAAATAACTGACGTTAAAATGAATTTCACGTCATACAAATAAGGCCGACCATTTCTAGCGCTAAAACTACAATTCAGATTTTTAATTGCTATATCTCCGTCAACATTTAGATATTAAATAAAATAGACACGCCAATACACATTTATTAACATCAATTTAAGTGAACAATTAAAAAATCGACCACTAAAAAATGAGGACACAAGCCCATTAATACTTAACGTATCTAGATACATTAGAATATTAACACTTGCATTATCGACTTAATAAATACCAACGAAGTTTTCGCTACGAACCAAATAGCTTTTACTTTTAATTTCAACGAGAGAGAGAGGTCAACAAGAAGTAGAGGGCGAACAGTAGAGTGCTCTACTTGTTTAAAGTCACTTAAAGAAATAAGAAATCGTCACAAGTACGTACTTATCGAAGTCTTTCGAACTCTTAAACGAAGGCAACGTTGTTACAATATTATTAATTATGTATGCAAACAAATAATGTAAATTACTCTTCAATTTCCATCTCCAGATCACGATTACGTTGGAGAACGTCCTCCAGTATCTCTTGTGCTCTTCGAGTCTGTTTATGATTTTCAATTATACCTCGGTTTGTTTTTCCGTGACAAATCTCTTTGTGTTATACACGAAATATATTGTTTATGTGTTTGTGAGTGGAATAATTGTGTAACTTGTTGATATTTTGAATAAATCTTTTGATTCATGCTTATTTGCCGTTAAGAATGTCATTTACTTGCTGCGAATAATTGTGCATAGTTATTAGCAGAATAATAATTCAGTATTTGCACTAAGAAGACGTTTATAATATTTGGTTGTGATAAATTTTTATGACTGTAATTATAGTCTAAGATCTAACTGCATGATTACTTTGTTCATCTGCTTTTTAACCAAAATACAATTTTTATAGATAATTATTAATAGACGAATATGGTTCTGTTGGCAAAGTACTTTTTAAATTCAGATTCCAATTTCTTTAAATTTATTTATAATAATGTATAACAGATTAGGTTTATTGTGTGAAAATTTGAAGTCGATAGAAATGCAACTGTCGGAGATATGGAGTTTTAAGTCTTCACCTCTCTCTTCTGGTTTCGTCTATCTTTGCAACTTTTAAACGCGTTTTCTCACACTTAGCTTTTTCAGAGTCAGTGCCCTCTCTAGCTTAAAATCTACCGCACCGATTCTTTTGAAATTTTGCACACTCTTTCTTTACATAAATGCCGAGGTAACGCTGTCGAGTTTTCTTTTTAATTATAATGTATTTTATAATAACAAAGTTTCTGTTACTTTCATAAACTATCGGTATTTTGACTTCTAAATGCTGTAAAAAATCAAAATCAATAAAAAAAACTCGATAGGGTTACCTGCAGAAACTTATCAGCTATTGAAATAATTTTGGTTTTTTGATTTCAGATAATCCAATGATGAGCTATCAAGTATTCTTCATCAATACTTCAAGTATTGATTCTCTGAACAAACTGTTTTTGATTGAACAGAAATTCAATTGATTCTTCTTCTTAGTTGAAGACTTTTAATATGTTAGCCTTAGTCTGAGGAGAATATTTACCGATTCATACATTTAAGACATTTGAATGCCGTCTCTACTTAGCAAGCGAACTAAGTGTGTCCAATGTCATATGTCCAACGTTCACGTCGGCCTTTTCATTCGCGTTAAAAAGGATTTTTCTACCACCACCACACACTTGATCCACATGTCATGCACTGCTGCACAAATCGTCCAACAAAAGAAGGTTTCGCCATGTCAATCTTCCAATATTTGACTTACATGGTGGAGGCAAGCATTTGAATCAACCGCAACGTTCACCGCAACGAGCTGTGACACTCCGTAAAAGGAAAAACTATTTTAATTATAAATATCTCTGATAATATTGCGAATCTTTACAAAATGATTGAACAGTTGAGGCTCTGATATTCTTAACTTTATTAAGACCTGGTTCACAAGCCCATTATTTCAATGCGAAGTCATTGGCGTTGTCTATACATGCATTTATATACTTAAAGATTCCTTGCAAATTAACCAATGCATGTCTTCCAACAATAGTTCACAGTGCTGCACCTTGCTTGCAGGTCGAATTGCTACATCACGATTTCGATGGATTGTACTGATAAAAGTTGCTCATGTCATCGCTCGACTCATCGTTTATTAATAATAGTAACGTACATTGTTAGTGTTACAAAAACATTTACCTTGAAATTTATCCGTTGGGTGTTTAATGTTTTAATATTAATTACATATTCAAATGGGCCAGAAATGGGCGTTATTGTTTTCGATGTTTTACAGATATGCTAATTCACAATGCGTTGTCATTCTCCGTTAAAGTACACTACAAACGAAATGGTACGATGGAGTACGAATTGAAATAGTGCGACAATGATTACCTTCTATTTTATAATATTGAACATCCTTCAATTGCAGTGGTCATGGATTCGTTCTGTTAACAATACTACCCGTACTATCCAATAGCTGTACACCTAAAAGAATTGCTGATATTTATTGATAAAGAATGATGGTAAATTGAGAAAGAAAATTTTGAGACAACTTGAGTAATTTTATCGATACACCACTGTTCCTTCCAGTCTAAAACGACTGATTGCATTTACAAGGGATAGGTTTAGCATTGTAGTATGTTTTTTTTATTTATTATATTATATTAATTGTGTGCCTTACGACTTCAACTTGAAATTAAATTTAAAACTATTCTAGACCTTTCTATTTCCAAAAGTACTTTTCTGCTTCTTCTTCTTCCCTTCCCTTTATTTTCCCTAGTCCTCCTTCATTCTCATCGTTTCCTCACCTCTTTGTCACTTCAGATTAAAATCACTGCTCTGGCGATACTTTTCTTTTGTCGTTCCTTTTTTCTATTTCCGCCATCCACCTCTTCGCTTCACTGCCTCCCTTTAAGAACTGCACAATATTCTTCTCGCTCATTACTTTTTTCTGACATAAAAACTTAATGTGCTCCAATGTTTCAATTTTTGTTCCGCTGTATCTGTTTCCTTTCTCCTCGTTTCCAAATCTAAACTTTGCAATCCTTCTCATGTTTTTTGTGTCTTTTTCTCTTAAGTAATGTGGTATCTCTCTCCCTCCCAAATCCTTTTATATCTTGTGTTGTATTTGCTCTTCTCGATTTTTTCAATTCTTTCCTGTTGCTGTATATTCCTGTCTCTTTTCCTTAGCTCCTTTTCCACACTTGTGCCTCCTCTGTAGCTATTCCATTTCTTTCGTAATACTCCTTTCTCTTTTTCGGGCCTCCTACATTGTAGTATGTATTCGCTTGGTTAAAATTTGCTGATATATGCTTCCAGTATGAGAGTAAAGCGTAGTAGCGCGTATACGTCCGATCAAAATTCGCTTAAATACGCTTGCAGTGTGTGACTTCTACTTAATTGTAACATAAACATGTATTATGTATAATTAATGTTTATTTAACATTATAAAATTTACGTGTAACGTAAATTACTTTACCATTTATACAACGTATTTTGTCACAAAATCTCAAATTAATTCTATATTTCGGGTAAACAGCTATATCGATTAAAGTCAATCAATGTACGTCAATAAAATCCGATTGGATCGGCTCAGAGAGTGACAAATCAACAATTGAAATAATGACACATAATTTTGTGAAGTGTGAAGGTCAGATCCGCACAACAATTGTAATGCTTCGGTTCGGTAACAATTGATTTATACGCATTGTAATCTGACATCATTTAAATATGAATTCAGTTGTAAAAACAGTTGGGAATGATTTGATGTGATTGTTGAAAGAATTCTTTAAACATATATTGTGTAAAGTTGAAATTGATGTCCTACATATATATATATATATACATAGAATTTGCATTTATTTAAGTGGGGAGGTAAGATCAAAACGATAAAAACAAAGCATATTTTCGATAACGTTTTTTGACAACCAAATCGAAAAACCAAAATGATTTCATTAGTTGATAAGTTTCTGCAGGTAAAGCTGTTGAGTTTTCTTTTTCTATTGATTTTTTAATTTTTTACAGCACTTAAAACTTAAAATACTGACTTCATGAAAAAAATCAGAAACTTTGTTATTTTAAAATACGTTAAAATTAAAAAATTAAAAAAAAATCGACAGCGCTACCTCGGCATTTATGTAAAGAAAGAGTGTGCAAAATTAAAAAAAAATCGGTCCGGTAGATTTTGAGCTAGAGATGGCACCGACTGTGAAAAAGCGTTTAAAAGTTTCAGAGTAAAACTAAACCAGACCAGAGAGGTGAAGACTTAAAACTCTATATCTCGAACAGTTTTACTCCAATCGATTTCAAATTTACACACAATAAACTTAATATGTTGCACAATAATATAATAAAAAAAATTGAAACCTTATCCTCCCGCGCTTAAAGATTATGTGACAGAAATATTTTAAATATGTAAAAAATATTACGTTATATGAACGTTTCAAAAGTTATCGGTAGGAAAATTAAAGCACAAAGGTCTCGCCGCGTTGTATTGGAGTACTATATCTTATTTACAGTATTTTATCTTCTGTGAAACAATAATCTGATTTAAATAAAATCCTCTTACTGAAATCTTAAAACAACGCAAAGCAAAGCAACACATTAAATACATTTTCTTATTTGAAATATTCCATTTGACATTTACGTGTAAGCCAGCCATTTTGTTTAAATGTTTTAAGCTGGTTTTAAGTTTTTCAACCCCTCAATAATGTGCCTCCAGTATCACACCTTTATCATTTAATTCCCAAAAGTATTTTTGACTTTTCCTCACGTAAATCTTCAACTTTTTGTTAATTATTCAAGTACCAGATTATATGTATCTTTCCTCATTTAAATATTTAATGTTTTAACACTTTTACAGTAAGTTGAATACAAAAATATATAACTTAAAAGTTAGAGGGGATGAATGGTCCTGAGTCCTAACTCGTGGTCCCTTTTGTCGTTGTTATTTCATCTCTTACTGTTCACTTTCAGTCTGGTTTAGTTCGGTTCGGTTTGGCGCGAGTATCATTCTGTTCTTGGTGTATAAATCACAATTTAGCACGTAGAACGTGATTAGAATATTCTTGCCAATGGTTGGTTGTTACTACGAATGCTATGGCGTAGCGGGAGCTTCTCAAAATGTTGCACAATACAAACGTATCTGAAGCGCAAAAATAAGTTTTGAAAATGAATATTTCTATATTTTCTAGTTAAATTCCAATTTTTATATGACTGGTAACATTTCTAAGGGTTTGTCATAATAAAGGTTATAAAATTTATGACAAACACTTAGAAATGTTACCAGTCATATAAAAATTGGAATTTAACTAGAAAATGTAGCAAAAGTCAGTGGAAGAAAGCTTAAAATGTAGATGCGTTATTCATCTAACTAATTGCAGCTTCAGATTTTGATTCGCGTTTATAGTTACTTACATAAAAGGATTTAAACATAAAAAACATGTTTATTTTTGATAATATCTAACCTGCTGTATAGTATCGTTTCACCTTAATAAAAAACCTACCGAATTTGCGTTGGTGACAATTGGTGAACACCGTTACAGAGACTTGGTTTCACATGATCTTTCTATTAATTATAAAATTAGATCTCTGAATGATACTTTAAGAAACGGTCGTCGATCTTGGGTTATTATCTGCGGGCTTATACGTACCATGCTAGTATAAAAAAATCAACATAGAATATAAAACAAGAAATGAAGCATATATAGTTCAAATTGCCGGCGACTCATACTTAAAATAAGTTGTGGGGTATGAACTGTCAATATAACTAAAAAGCACTGACTAGAAACGAATAAGATATAATTCATTATCGTATTATAAATTTACACCGCTCTTATACAGAACTATCGTGATTTCGACTGTAACAAGAAATGTTTCAGAATGTCAAATACTTAAAGAAATATTTATATTCAAGATTGACAACCATTAGAATAACAAACGCTATACCGTCGGAATGGAAAAGTTTAGGAGCTGTTTGCGGCACTGAGGACTTAGTAATTTTGTTGAAACACGAGGACTTCTGGTTGAAATTTTTTCTTTCTAGTTTTGACAGCTGGAAGTAAAATATGACGTACACGCAAAGTTTGTTTAGGAAAATTCAATGAAAATATTGAAAATACATATTGCTAAATTATTGTAAAATTAGATAAAAAGGAATGGACAATTTAAATAATAAACTTTGGATATCGTTTCTTCGTTTTCAGGTATGATTTAAGTTAAACAGTGTAATTATTATAATGTGTATGTAAATTACTAAATTAAAAGTCTTTGATTTCAGAAGCAAACACATAAGTTTGTTTGAAAATGTACAATTCCTAAAATTTCTTATCCTATCACATTTTTGCTTGATTCTTACATTTGTATCTTTGAATAATTCTCCATATGGTAACCCATGTAGGAGCTTTTCAAGCGCCTTGCTGTTGCATCGCTAACAACGCTAGTGAATTAACATCCCTAGATAATGTACTTATTTAAATACATCGTAAACTTGCAACAAAGTTACAGAGATAATTTCATCACCTTCCTCACACTCCTCCACCCACCCCCTGCCTGCCACCCATCACACTCTCACACAGATATCATATTCTAATTTGATATTTGATAATAACGAATTACTAAACATGAACGACGCAGAGTTAGAACGGTAGAGCTTTCATCCCAGCCAGCCATTGTTGTTGTGTGTATTTCGAAGTGAAACGTGGCAGTTCATGAAATATTCAACAATACAAAGTATCGTTTACATGGTGCTACGTCTGCTACGCTGCACAGCTACGTCTGCTACGTTAATATGTTGTAATGGTCATTGTATTCAACTCACATCGGTTGCTTTTCTATGATATTTTATACGCCGACGGCTGACGTCGACTTTGACGGACATTGACTGACTACTGTGATGCCTGACAGCGTTATAGAACAATATTTGATGAGCTTTTGTAAATAATATTAGAGCTTTAAGCTTTATTACTTGTAACGTATTGAATTATCTGCTTTGTTGAATTGTTTTGTTAGCGGTTTAATATTAGAGACAATGATTGACATGCTTGTGCTACGCGGATTAATTTCGGATGAATAGTTATTAAGTAAATTTGTTATTAAGGGTCGTCCACACTGGTTCAACTTTTATATAAACAGGAATTTATATTCTACCACCAATAAATAAATAAAAATCACTTACGATCTGAACTCAGCTTTGACCATTCTCGAAGGATAACCTGAAAATGCAGAAAAAAATTTATTAGAAAAATTATCATAATATTTTGAAGTTCAAAGTATTTTTATTGATATATAAATTTTCTAGTAGATTTGTTTTATGACGATTTAAAACACCTCAATCCTTATTTTAATTTTAAAGTTTCTTTTTATGAAAGGGAGTAAAATAAGGAACAATCTTGTTTTGTATGTGCAAAAAGGGGACAAGCACTTCTTTTAAATAGTCTTAAAGCTGACGTATATCTAGGCCAAGTCTAAAGTAAATAATATAAGTAAAATGTTACTTAGTGAAAAGAATATTGTGCAGTTATTAAAGAGAAGCAATGGACGGAATAGGTGGATGGCGAAGATAGAGATAAGGAGCGAGGAAAGAGAAGGAATGGCAGAGTAGAAACAGGAGGAAGAGTAGCAGGAAGAGTGAAGCAGTAGAGTAGTGAATATATTTTATTTTATTTAAAAAAAAGTTTTATTTAAACTTTCTTTAACTATAGTTTTTTTTGAACTCCCTGTATATAAACAAATTAATAATTATTTGACTAAAAAATACAAATTTATTGACGCACATGAATAGTCAACAGCATTGATAGAATGATAGACACAAAGTCTATTAGTTTTTCAGTTGTAAAACGATTGTGTTATATTCAGCCGCAGGGCTTTTTGAATATTCAAACAATCGCAGTATGTGACATCATAAACTATTATTTCATTGATTAAAAACGAGCGAGCGAACAATTCGATAGCAACAATGGGTCATTAATTAAAATTAAAATGTAGAAATAGTCAATGATTTAAACAACAAAATTAAATCTGAACAACACTTGCTAACGTTGTATGAAATATTTAGTTGATTGCCTTACCGGTAGAGTGGTGTGTCATTGTCATCACAAATCAATACAATTTATAGTTGGAATTGCTATTTTATATTTTATTAATTATTTATTTAATAGTTAGTCATAATTTTAATTAAAGTTATGTTATTTATCGATAGCACGTTTCTATTTTATTTTACCGTAAACAATGTCATCATCTTGGTGAGTTGTTGACAAACTCGTGAGATTAGCGCACGTGAAGATCTATGGATCATTGCGGAGGGGGAAAGGGGAGTGCAGGTTCGAAGAGAAGATGCTGTGTGCAACACAGGCGTTGTAAGAGGGCCGTATTAGTGAGCTGGGAGCTATATATTTTTCCATATATACCGTCAATTCTTTATCAGTATCTTCAATATCTTTGTTTGTAATGGATTTTAATTATAATCTAAAAAATGTTTGCGTTCTTAAAGACATATTTGAATTTATTTAAGGATGTATGAGCGAGGGCGTGGTGTAATAGTGAACTTTGTTGGGGGATAGACTTGAGCATTTGTGGGGTAAAGTGTAGAAAATTA
Source organism: Panorpa germanica (assembly GCA_963678705.1). Lineage (NCBI taxonomy): Eukaryota > Metazoa > Arthropoda > Insecta > Mecoptera > Panorpidae > Panorpa > Panorpa germanica. The sequence goes on from OY783219.1 coordinate 6,220,021, forward strand.
TCACGTGACGTAAATTTTACATTTGGCAACAAAGCTTTTTTTGGTTAGTTTTTTCCCGGTGACAGTTGAATGTTTTGTAAAGATGGATATACCTCAAAAACGTAACAAGCAAGGATTATTTTGTAAAAAAACGACCACTAGGAATAGATAATAATTTACGTAGTAAAATAAAAAAACAAATGATTATAAAGTCGTTAATTCAAAAACTTGAAGAACGTCAAAAAATTTAAATTTTAATCAGTACTATTATAATTAATTCTATATACCATATGTGCTATTTTCTTAATTTTTGTACTTATTGTGCTGTTACTATCACGTAATATTTATTTTGACAGTTCTGAAAGAGGTTATATTTAAATCTTTAATTACCGTTTTTCCCGCTGTCGTGTTGTGGCGCTTATTATAGCAGTGCGACGTTGCCAATGGCGAAAAATAATTTATTAAATATCATAATTTGAATTTCATTTCTAATTTTCTTTTGAGGATGAACGGATACATAGTATTTTTAAAATATTGACTTGTCACGCCAATATTCACCTTTCCAATGAGTAATTTTTTATTATACAACACAATATAGAACATACTCATATTTATTGATGTATGATCACATGTTCCCATTTCTACATAAGGGAAATGTATTTTATGTCAGTTTTCAACAATTAATTTTTTTAACACTAAATTCATTGAGCAGGAATCTACACGTAAAAAAATGTTTAGCCCTTAAATCGAAAACTATTTTCTCGCTCATACATCCTTAAAGCTTAAAACTCATAGAAAATAAAGTATAAGAACCTTTTGCTTTGTTTGTGGTTTGATTAAAAATGTATAAGTAATATTCTATTATAAATATTGCAACAGCTACAAATTCGGATCTGACAACACCTACAGACTTAACACAAGATAAAATCCTTGAAAATTTATGAATAATTATTAGCTCACCCAGCTGTACGACGGACGTCGTATCATGTACATCTCATCACACGAACACTGTTCAAATCAAGGAGCACTGTCCGATGTAAAAATAACTCTCATATTGTTTTCTATACATCAATAAAAATAGTATTTTCTCATCGAGTCAGCCTCCAAGTATGTTGCTAACCTAATGGATATACTTTTAATAGATATTTGAAATCGATAGCGTGTACATTTTGACGTAAACAGGATCGTACCTTGTTCAAGTTAATAACAAGATGATTAAGTGTCGTGTACCACTCAGATTTGACTTACGAGAGCTAACTACTTGTTATAATATATTATTGATATGGTACATGACTTTGTTAATCAAAAATATTCTCTTTGTTTAAAGCAGATGTGTTCAAAGCATGGTCCGGGATTCGAAGTACCATATACTATATGATAGTACCATGATTCCAAGTGTTTATTTATATTCTTATATGTTTATATGTTTGGTTCGAATTTTGCATGGCAGCTCGAAAACGGCTCCAGGGAAGTTTTTGAAAATTTTCCTATTTCGTAGAGAAAAAAATGGTGGCGTCCCCGAATTTTTCCCTGAATTTCCTGGAAACCAGTAATTTTGGAAAAACTGGAAATAAAGTGAGCCCTTTTTTGCTGTATTACTTTTAATTGGTAAAAGATAGAAAGTTGAAATTTTGCATGTGTATTAAGGTATACACAATGCTGACATTTCTTCAAAAGAAGATGTATCTTCTACACATCCTTCATCTCGGTTGCTTTAATGTGCTACTTCTTTACCCAGTTTCGTGAATCTCGTCTTTGTTTTATATCCCTAATCAGAAATTATGACTCTTAATAATATTTTCATAAAGATTTTGGATCAGCTTATACATAATGTCTTTAAATAATTGTTTGCTCAGGTAGAAAGATGTTGAATACCCTTAAATCTAGATTCCACGTGATACAATTTCACGCAATTTGTTGTAAGAGACCAAGCGTAACAATATAGCCATAAAATCGTCCTTTTTTTACTCATTCCTTTATGATAAAGCTGCAAATCAATCATCCTATTATCGATGGAATAAAGTTGTATTCATCATAACGTTAACGGTGTGGTATAAAAATATTTTTTAATTTCATAGTTGAAATACAACCCCTGCAATTAATCTAATCCCATATTGCTCAAGATATAATCCGATTAGAGCAGTAATTTACTCAGGATTTGCTCCAATGGGTATGACGTACAATCCAGTGGAAATTTCCAGGCGGACAGGAAGCTGCGTGGCCAGAACACTAACACATCAACATCAATATGCAGAGAACGGTTCCGTTTCCGTAGATATCGCGGCAAGCACTGGTCATTATTTTGGGCAGGTATCAACTTACAGAACAAGTCAGCTGGTTGTTTTGTAAATAGGGCAGAAGATCTTTGAATGATTAAATTTACTTAGGCCCGGTTTTATGGTTCATCTTACTACCGAACTAAATAGCTAACTCCCGAATTAAACGAAAAATGGGTTTTATCATCAAGGATTAACACTAACTCGGAACTAAAATCGCGTAGTAAGATATCCCGTCATAAATCAAGGTTTAAATATTTAACCCGGAGTAAGTGTGCAACAGAGATAAAATATCATGCTATCTCAGCCAGTTTAGCTATCATTATTATAATATTTTAGGTTATAATATTAAATTATTGTTTATTATGAATTTTGTGAGTGACTATAATCAATTATCAATAACAGATGATGAGGAAGATCAGCTATTATACAAATATAGTACTAAGTTGAGAAATCCGTCATTTTTAAAACAATAATTAAACTGAATCTTGCATTCCCATGGGTTTACAACTGTAAACAAATATTCGAATTTCTTAAAATATGGTTTACGTCTCTACTAACTAACCCGGGATTAAATTTGGATGATAAAACCCGATACAAAAATAAGTACCGAACTAAACTAACTCGGGGTTTCGTAACCCCGAAGTAAATAAAAAACCATAAAACCGGCCCTTATAGAAGTAAACAGAACTTAAGACTTTTACTTGACAATAACAAAAAATGGATTTTCTTTACATGTATATAGACTAATTTTTCCCAATTTGTGTTTGATTTTTTCCAGTGTTAGATGCTTCTCATTTTATACAAAAGAACCAATTTTAAAGACCGAGTTGTGAACCATCCAAATATATTTATTTATTATTTTAAGTACACATACTCATGTCTATAAGTTGTTGATTATAAAGTGTTTATAAATGTATATATTGTTTTATTTAAGTGTTATTAACTTTTCCAAGCTGTTAGTACGCAGGACGACCAAATAAAAATGGCTGCCTTGCGCATGGAAAAATAGTTGCGTTAGCATAGAACCACACATAATAAAAACTACAAAGAACAATGTCATTTAGCTGCATATGTAGTTGTCTTACCAACTGCTGGTGTTATGCAGATATTTTAAATTTAATAAAACAGTTTATCAATATTAATATTCGTCTACAAATATAATCTCGAACCATTTCAATTTACGTTTACGTGGAAGTAATTGTAATTATCCAGGTAACACTAATTATTAAACTTGGTCCAATAATGAAAACTAAAGTTACTCGTACATCAAGTTGAAGTAATAATTACAGAAGCTAAATTACAGGTAGGTACGGATAAAAGGGTGGAAAAGGGGCCGCTGAGGAGTGCACTGCATTTAATTAAAATCATTTCGCTGACTTGAGAGGCCACCTTCTGTGAAACCGGTGAAACTAAATCGATTATATTCACTGCCTTCATTATAAAATATAATAAATTTAATTATTTTGCGAAGACGTGCTGTGCTCGGTGCTTTACTGCTATGATGATAGATTCTACGTTCGCCGTGCCTTGGTTCGTCTTGTTACAGTACGTACCGTTACTTGTGTTTAATGGAAATGAAATAAACTGAAAGATAAATTTCATAAATTGATATTTTGTTAACTTTGTTGGTTAGCTATTATGATTCTGTTATTTCATTAAATATTATAAAATCATTAAATGTATTTATCGTAATCTTTTCGGAAATAGTTAAGTTAAATTGGTTACCATCCTATATTATAAAGTTCCAACTAAAAGTTTCTTGGTTTATATGTTTACGCGATTTGTATGGTGGCTCGAAAGAGGTAGAGAAAAAAAATTCTAAGACTTTCAGTGTCCCCGGATTTTCCCCTGAATTTCCTGGGAACACGTAATTTTAGAAAAACTAATAAAAATATTTTTACTTTTTGCTCTATTACTTTTAATTCATAAAAGATAGAAAGTTGAAATTTGGCATGTGTATTACGATGTTCAATGGTAATGTTTATTGGAAATTAGAAAAAAGGGGGTGTTGAGAAAATTAGGGGACGCGGTAGAAAACTCAAACTTTGGAATACATAATACTGAAACATGTTGTTAAGAAAAAAAATTTCAAAACTCAAAAATTTTATTTGGGGGCACGAAGGCGATTTTTGCCGAGGGTAAAAATTGTGATAAAAAGCTGAAAAAATCCCAAATTTTGAAAAAAGTTGGTCAAATCTATACTAATATTATAAAGCGACAGAGTTTGTTTGTTTGAACGCGCTAATCTCCGAAACTACTGGTTCGAATTGAATAATTCTTTTTGTGTTGGATAGTCCAGTTATCGAGGAAGGCTATAGGCTATATAACATCACGCTGCGACCAATAGGAGCAAAGATATAGTGGTAAATGTGTAAAAAACGGGAGAAATATTATAAAGCACAATCGAGTAGTCATTCGATACGTGATAGACGTGTTTTGTTTGTTTCCTTAAAATAATTTAATTGAACTAATATTATTAAATATACATATATATAAATTAATTAAAAAGTAAATTTAAATTTAAAGTAAAATTGCATTATCTAAAATATTATTATTTTAATATTCAAATTTTCTGAATTTAAAAAATGAATTTGAATTCTGAGGGGAAAGTGGGAGTTGACCCCAATATAAATTTATACAATGAAGATAATTTAACTTTATCTTCTTATAAAATTATGATTCAGAAAGAAGATATTCTAAATGAAAAATATGGGATCAGTACATTAAAAACAGCAAAAATGCTATATAATTCAGAATATGGAAAAGATATTACAGAAATAAAGAAAATAGGGAAAAATAGAATAATGGCGGTATGTAAAAATCCTAAATCAGCTAATATGTTAGTGAAATTAAATAACAAGAAAACATCAGGAGTTGATATGTTTATACCAATGTTTTGGATTACAAGAATTGGAATTATCAAAAATGTAGATATTGAATTTTCGGAGGAAGAATTAAAAGAAAACATTTATAGTGACCCGTATAAAATCCACTCCATAAGGAGATTAAAAAGGAGAGTGAAAGTTGAAGATGAAATTAAATATGAGGACTCTAGAAATATTATCATTTTCTTTGAAGGCCAAAATTTACCTCAATATATTTATATTTGGAATGCTAAATTACCCTGTGAACCATTTATTAAAAATACGAGACAATGTTATAAATGTTTAAGATATAACCATACGGCCAATCAATGTAAAGGAAAGAGTAGATGTAGCAAATGTGGTTCAAATGAACATACGCTAAATTTATGTAAAAATGAAATTATAAAATGTGTAAATTGTGATGAAGAACATGATGCTACTGATAAAAATTGCAAAGAAAGAAAAAGGCAACAAGAAATAAAAATTTTAATGGGAAACAGAAATCTTAGTTATCAAGAAGCCGCTATTGAAATACCTCAAATTTGGAAAGACAAAAATTCGTATGCTGTAACTACAAAAAATAGATTTGATATATTATCTAATTATGAAAAGGACTTTCCTCAAAATTTAACAAGTCGTGAAAATAGTATACCATCATATAAGCCAGCACCCATTAGAAAAAGAACATATTTAGATAGAAACTGTAAAAAGGAAAATATTAAAAAACAAAATAATATAAATGATAATAAAATTTAAACTAAACAGAATGAGAAAGAACAAAGTTTCATTAATTATATTACAAATTCTACACCTAGAACTTATAATACAAGGAACAATTACAGAAAAAATGAACAAGATAATGACGAGGAACAAACAGAAAATAATTCTCAGAGGTCCATAAAAGTACCAAAAATTCAATCCAACTCTAAATTATTAGTATCACAAAATTTTAGTGAAAATAAAAATGAAGAAAGAAATAAATTCATGACGGATTCAAATAAATTTTCTATATTTGAAAATATAGAAAGAGGAAGAAAAATAATATAATATAAGAGCATACATATTAGAGTAACATATAAAATTATAATTATTAAATAGCGTCTATTCGTAAATAAGGTTTCTAGAAATTGATATTATACAGTGGAACGGACGGAAATTAATTAGTGAAATATTAAAATATTTATAAATTTGTAAAATTAAATTATAAATTATAAAAGATGTATTTAAAAAAGATTGTTGGTGGCTATGACGAAAGAAAGTCAAGGCAAATAAGTGAATAAATATAAAAAAAAAATATTATAAAGCGACAGAGTTTGTTTGTTTGAACGCGCTAATCTCCGAAACTACTGGTTCGAATTGAATAATTCTTTTTGTGTTGGATAGTCCAGTTATCGAGGAAGGCTATAGGCTATATAACATCACGCTACGACCAATAGGAGCAAAGATATAGTGGTAAATGAGTAAAAAACGGGAGAAATTATTTCATCTTTGAAGCCTTCCGTTGCGTGCGCCGTGAAAACGGTTCAAGATACACAAAAAATATGTATTAAAGAATAATAGCTCTTTTAATGATCTAAAAAACAGTCCGCGATAGTATATGTCTATCTTTTAAGATTAACTCACAAAAACCGTTTTTATGGTATTTCAACAAAAAACTTTAAAGATTACAATGATAAATAACTCCCAAACAAAACCAACTCGCTCTCTGCGCTGGCCGGCGCGGCGGGAGAGAGGCGGTGCTTGCGGGCAAGCCGGGAGGGGGGTGTAGCTCAACGAGATACCATGCCGCGCGGGTCACTCGCGCGGTCGGCTCCCTACTGAACGGTTGAATGCAGCGCTAATTTGTTTATGCGATATAATTATCATCGTAATATTACTTTTTAAACACAGTTTCATTTTGTAGTTGTTTTCTATATAGTAGGTACTTTATTTGTTTTAGGATAGTATTTAGTTACACAATAATAACACTTTTTTGTTTTTATGTAGATTATTTTAATATATATAAATTACGTGTCACTGTGTTGTCCGCTATGGACTCCTAAACTACTTAACCGATTTTAATGAAATTTGTACACCGTGTGCAGTTTGACCCAACTTGAAAGATAGGATAGCTTACATCTCAATTTATTTATCTTATTGCTAATTATTTGTCTATTAATTATCTGTATATGACATATGACATCGGGCGACGATGATGGCGACATCTGTTGACTAGATTGAGTAAATATTCTGTTGAGTAAATCGAAATCTGTTGACTAGATTGAGTAAATATTCAATAGATGGCGCTATGTAATGTAATATGACAAAAACGTTAGTCACAGCAACGCGTGGCCGGGACAGCTAGTAATGAATAAATTAAAAAATATATATTTTTTTAGTCAGTTTATATGAAAAATTATTTGTTGTTATATGTAAAATAAATATGGAACGAGTTAAATATTTCAATTTAAAAATGGAATTAAAATTTGAAATGAAATTCAATTCACACACAAAAGACAGTCGTCGCTTGTGACGGGGGTTAACTCTAGTATATTTATAAGGTTCAATAAAATGTATAATTTTCATGCTTTCAAATATCAAAGATATTAATCGAATGTTGTCAATCGAATTAGTACGAATTTTTCACAAGAACCTTGATCCAGTCAAGAAATTCTCTTTCATATTCTTTCCAATGTATTCGTTTGGTCACTCCTGTATTCAGACGGCTTTGTCGCTTGCAGTGTGCGAGGGTTCGGATAGGTAAAGCGTAGTAGCGTAAGGCTTGGTCCAGACGCCATTAAGTTTTTATAACACTTGGCGTACAGCACCAGGCGGCAAATTTAAAATTTTTAAAGATGTATATACCTTGATGGGTGTTTTTATATAAAATATGACTTTATGGGTTTTCTAATAATATTTTTACGTTAAAATAATTACAGATCGTGCTATAAAAACGAACAACGGGCTATAACAATATGGACTATAAAACGAGTGAGTATGTTAGTTTGGCGTGGTCTTTTGAGCATTCTGTAGTAATAAACGTTTGACACATTTCTTGCGATTACAGTAAACCATGTTTCGTGACTGTAAGGCGCGAACACGAACTATTAGATGGATGTGCAATAACAATATGGCGTTATAAAATGCTTACAAAGAATGATGAAACATTAAAGTGTGAGCGTCCTATCCTAGATCCTACTCCCAGTAGAATTATTGCAATAGCTTCGCCAACAACAAGACAACTAGAATATGAAATCACGAAATGAATTTTGTCGCCGAATTATTATAAATTAAATACATATATTAAGTAAAACAATGGTTGAAGTCTTACATCAAATGTTATGAAATATTTAAATAAAACTTAATGTCTGTCAGTGACTCCGAACTATAAAGTCATGCCTTATAAAAAATACTAGTAACTATATTGCTCGAGGAAAGATTGTACGCGTTATATTGCGAGACAAGTGTTCGACATTTTTGTGACATATTTCACATAGAAATTATTACTTTGTGACCTTTGTTGTAAACAAGTTTATGTTTATTTAAATTTTCTATTTCTTTTGTTTATTTGTTGTTAGATGGGAGTAAAAGAGTGAAAGAGGGAGTGAATGCATGATCCGCATCAGGGACTCTATTCCTGAATCTTGCGAGCAATGATCGTGATCGAATAGATATGATTTATATGGGTGCAACATTTTACGAATCACTTTTAAAGAAGTTTTTATGAACTCTAATAATAATTAATAATAAAATTCTAGAACAGTGCGTATAATAATTCGTAAAATGTTTCACTCATATAAATGAGATCTGTTCGATTACGATCATTGCTCGCAAGACTAAGGAATACGGGCCCATATTTGAGCCGGATATGCTCTCCGACTTCAGTAATAACTCTAAATACCTATATAATAAATAAAAACAACCGTTTTTTGTAACCTTTGCCCCCAATATTTCCACTAGCAGTACGAAATTGTAAATGTTCTCTAGATTGCAGAATATTATTATATCACTTCTAGATTTCTTCTATATATAGTAAACCATAATCAACGACACAAATGACTTTTTCTTTTCGTTTTGTATTACTAAATCCGGCTCAACTTCTGCGGTTCATTTCTTTGTGACTAATCTCGAATTCAAGACACGCATAATTGACTGCAGTTCTTTGTAGTTTATTGCAACAAAGTAAATAGTAGAATAAAAAGACGCGCCCAGATTTGTAAACCGCACAAGCAACCGCTGCACCTGTCTATTGGTCGGTATTACAGGTAACTAGAAAACAGTGAAGTACAAAAAGTAAGACATTAAAATTTTATAACTTATTTTTTATAACTACTTTTTTAATAATACTTATTGTTGAGTTTAATTTCGCTTTATTTGATGTTTTGAAACGGTATTTAAATTCATCAATTATAGTTTCCCTTTTTCCATTTTCATTTAGTAGGTATTTTGGGTGCTCCTTTATCTGAAGGAGACTATACGAATTTTAAATATTTTTACGTATTACGAAACTTGTTTAGACCTGCCTATATCAATTGCAAACAGAATTTTTTTTATATGTGTAAAGAAATTATATTTCGTTAGTTGGTAAAAACTCATCTGTCGGTAAAACAGTGACCATATACTCTACAGATAAAATTGTAAGGAAAAATCGTCCAACATAGTTGATATTTGAGGTCGACAAAACTCACTGTGCAAAATTTTAAGTTATTATAAAATTAGAAAGAAAGGAATTGATAATTTAAATAATAAACTTTAAATGTCGTTTCTTTGATTTCAGGTAAGATAGTATGATTTAAGTTAAATAGTGTAATTATTATAATGTGTATGCAAATTACTGAAAGAAAAGTCTTTGATTTCAAAAGCAACACATAAGTTTGATTAAAAATTTACAACTCATAATAAAATGTTTTTTATAGATATAAAGTTATACCAAAAGCAGCCCCACTGTATGGAAAGGATACTTTCGACTCTTGCAGATTTGGGAAAGAAAAATTCTGAGAAACATTTATCGTACAATAACTGAACACGGAGAGTGGAGAATAAGAACAAATATGGAAACATCTGATAGATATCGAGAATTCAACATTATGACAGAAATAGGAAGGAAAACTCCAAAGGTTAGTGCATGTAGGAAGAATGGACTAAAGCAGAACGACTAAGAAGGGAACCCAGAGAAGTAAGAATGAGGAAGAGAAGTTTAGCTAGAGACGAGTTGGAAAGAGCAAATTGGAATTTTTTAGTTGCAAAAGTAATATAACATATGGTGCAATCGTTTCCTACATATATTTTATTTTTCATTTCAAACTTGTTCAAGAACAAACGAGTTAATAATCTACAATCTGTCAAAGTAAAACATAAAAACATATAGTAATTATATTACAAAGATAATAATTATTGTTAAATAATGTATATTACTGTATTACTAATTGAAACACTGCAAGAAATCACTTCTCTATTTAGTGAATAAAACACAATTAAAATGAAAAGAATAGATGGGAATGGCATCTAATACTTATCTAACAGCAAGAATTAACGTTGACAAATCTTTAATTAAATAGATACGGAAATCGACCTTATACCTTATACTGATCAATTAATTGCAGCTTAATTATTTATTATAAAACAACTTGTTAATACTTGTGTTCCGGTTTAAACCAACTCTTTGACTTCCGTGTTTGTTTGGTAATTAAATAAATAATAATAATAATATAATAAATGAAATATTAATGAATGTTCGAAATGAATATATTTATTAGCAATGTTTCACGTATCGATGTATTTGACATAGCGTTATTACAAATGATTAGTCATATGTCAAACAAATACATTGAGGATGTATTATATACATATATATATATGTGGGGTAGAGTAATATTCCCATCTGGGACTCAAACCAGAAGCATTATTAGGACGCGTCTCGCTGTACAACCGCATGACGTCGTATGCATTGGCAATTGTATATGATTGACAAGCTGGGTTGAGAACAACTGACAAATGAATCATGGGAAATCAGTGGGATATAAATTATTGTATATGTCATAAAAATATGTATGTATTTGCGGTTTATTATAGTGTGGTAGTCTCCCGCTAGGTGGGTTCATAGTTCACGGACAATACTCGACGCGAACTCAAACATCAATTATAGGTAATTAGGAAACATTTCTGTTTAATTTACTCTTTAATTGTGTGTGTGTGTTTGTTTGTAATGCGTCGTCCAAATCGTTTTTAGACTGGAGTGTACTATATGGTGAGGCAGTGACCACTAAAGAACACCATCTAAGTTTTTATAATATGACTTTAGAGCAAACACCCGTTCTGTACTCGATAAACGCTCTATGGCTACTAAAACTTCCAGCTGTCTAAATGCACAAGGATAAGTCCCCACTTCCATCTGAAATCGTGCCGCTTCACTGCCTCACCTTATATATTTGTAGAACTTTTGTGATCCAAACCAATGCGACATTCATATAAATGTATGAAATCTTTATAGCTCTACTAGACATTGGGATATTTTTCATACATTCTGCCTGACCGACTGCTAGTTGGTTAACGCACAACCATTTGTGTAGAAAAATGAAAATATTTTTTGCGTTTACATTCTTGTAAATTTGTTTTTTCGAGGCGACAATTTGCTTTTCACCGCTAAATTTTGTTTTTTTCACCTTAAAATATGTTTTTCGCCGCTAAAATTTGCTTTCTTGCGCCGACAATTTGTTTTTCGCGGTGAAAATTACATTATTAGACTTTTTATTACATTCTTTTTTTAATTTTATAACCTATAAAATGATAACTAAAATATTATAATAATGACAGATAACCTTGCTGAGATAGCATGATATTTCATCTGTTTCACACTTCATCGTGGCTTGAAAAAATTAAATAAATTCTCTTTCTTTTGTGGAACAAACTAAAATGTAGTTAAAGAAATTTCAACAACCGAGGTAGGTCAATGGAGGAGCACTAGGTTACTAAGAGCTAGAACCTGTAAAAACAAAAGGAATGATCGCAAAGTTTAGACTAGTTAATAAAGAACAGAAGAAATTGGAACACATTAAGAGTTGGTGTTGGAAGAAAATGAAAAGTGGATTATGTCTGGAGGACGATGGATAGCGAAGGTAAGTAGAAAGAGAAGAGAGGAAGATATATTTTAATTCTAAATTAAGTTATGCTAAGTGCAAATAAGATTAAATGGAATGTAATAGTAGATTGTACAACCGAGAGACGAAAGAATTATAAGAACATACAATACCATACTAAGCTAGATACATAGATTCGCATCCTGGCATTAAGTTTAATACGTCAGCCTCAATAAAACTAAATATGTATTAAGCTACATGTTGCTCTATTGTAGACGTGTTGTACAACCTAATCCAAGATATCGTTTGAACGTGTCGTAGTAGTTTGGACAACGCATAATGCTGCGTTTTGGTTTGGGTTGCGATTGGAAATAAATTATTGATTTACGGTAACATTTTGCTTTACACAGTTAAGTGTTGTTTAGATTTATGATAGCCTTGTGAGAGGTAGTGGTGTCAGGTGTGACTGCAAGCCAATGGGAAGTTTGGGTCATGATTTAAACCTACATGTGAATGGTAATATTTGTAATTATACAGTATAATGAGTGATAATTGGTTATTTAACATTAATAGCATTGATTATAATTAATAAACTGCAAATATATTTTATTTTCATAGCTTTCCACATTAAAAAATATTCTGCTTGCATAGAAAAATCGAGAAAATGTTTATTTGATAAGCTTGCATGTTCCGCTTTTAATAAAAATGAAATGGAATAAATAACGCAAAGCAAAATATGTTTTATTAATACACATCATTATATTACATATACATGATATTGTTATACGATGGTTACATTTTATACTTTGTACGGAAAAAGCTATGAATATAAATAACCAAGTTAATTAATATAAATAATTAAAATAAAAATATAAATCATAATGAATATCATATACATATAAATATAAATGTAATTTGTAGTTCTGTAAATAAACACCAGGCGTGCTAGTATTTAACACTATGATGGCGCTGGTGTATTTCAAATTGACAATAAGTTATTTAAATGAAATAGAATTCGTGATACATGTCGTACAAGTGTTTATGGTAACAGGGTTGAATTAAGGACATGGGGGTTTATGAAATAACATCGTTTCTATAAAGATATTTCCTGAAATAAAATTGGCACTTGATAAAAACATGAAAATCGCACGATACTAAATTTGGTGGCATTACAGATTTTTTTAATGATAAAAGACGGGCTTGCTAGAGGCCTGAATATAGTACTCTTCACCTATATTTCAGGTCTATTTGGACTCCGGTCTTTGTCACATACACCACTTCGCATGTGACATTTCTACACACGCCATGATAAAGCAAGTCATGCATAAAATAAACTACGCATAGAATTGCACCGGCGCGACATTTGAAACACAACCATTTATATTTTATATTTCATTGAAACCGGATTTTGCAATAAAACTTATTATTCATAAAATTAAAGCACTTTTTATACGCGAGTTTCAACAACCATGTACTGGTAATTGTAATTGTGATATTTTCTGCTTGCACAGTACTGTACAAAGTATAGACCAGAGATTCACAAGCTTTTGTGTCTGTGGGCCACATTGAGGGATCGAAAATATCATGATGACTGATGAAAACGAGAATAAACAGTTAGTTTAAGTATGAAAATTCACGATAAGTGTGCAACAGAGATAAAATATCACGCTATCTCAACTGTCAGTAATAATAACAGCTATCTTAGCTATTAGTTGTGTTATAATATTTTAGTTGTCATTTTATAGGTTATAATATTAATAAATAAAATTTTTAATGTGAAAATATAGCTTTCCGTGGCGAAATTTCGTTTTCCGCCGCTAAAATTTGTGTTTACGCGGTGAAATATTGCTTCTTGCCGCACACATATGATTCTTCGCCGCTATAATATAGTTATCCGTGGCGAAATTTTGTTTTTCGTCGCTATATTATGGTTTTCTGTAACGAAATTTAATTTTTCGCCGGTATAATATGAGTTTCCGTGGCGAAATTTGGTTTGTCGTCACTAATATATGTTTTCCCGCGTAGAAATATTGCTTCTCGCCGCAAAAATATGATTTTTCGCCGCTATAGTACGGTTTTCCGATGCAAAATTTCATTTTTCGCCGCTACAGTATGCTTTTTTTTTGAAAATAAGATTTTTCGCTGTGACCTATGAAACAAGAAGGTGGGCCGTAATTTGAGGACGCCTGATATAGAATACAAAGTCATTGGGGTCCCGCTGTGCAAAAAGAGTGTCCATATCATGCAAGCATTTGTAATAGAAAAAAATAAATGATTTAGTGTGTTTTACATACGATATGTATGTTATTTAATGTTTCATGATACTAATAGACTCACGATGTAAGTTTTTAAGTATTTTATCATTTTTGAAAACTCACAACACGATCTCGGAGTGTTAACATATGAATTTATTCATTCATGTGTGTGATTCTTAACTTATCTGTTTTATTTTTCGAAGTAATGAAAGATCACGATAATTATTAAGATTGTATGGTAATTACACTATAAATATTAATCAAAACACCATTTATTGCGCATCACTAAATGCCCCAAATACCAGAAGTAGCAACGGGTGTTTATTCATTAATATAAGACAGCACACAAATTTGACTCATGCGCATAAAAAACACAACGTTTTCTTTATAATTTTTTTTAATTAACTAAAGAAAGGGTCTTCATACATAATTAAATTTTTCCATAATTATTTCCGTGATTCTGATTTATTAACCAGTAGTACTTAACCAGAGAAATGCGGTCTGCCTGGATTTACCACATAATAAAACCAAACAATGATTTTTAACTAACAAATGATTTCTAATTTTCATTATACTCTATAATACAATATTCTGAACTCTCTATTTATATTGTAGACTTCAAATGAACTATTTGTGGTCTTGTGATAGTTTTGATTATTACAACTTATTATGAAATAAATATATTTGTACTTGTATTTTTATATTCTTATTTATTTTTTACATGATTTAAAAGATAATATCAAACTTTCTATAACAATTGTTGCAAGTAAATGAAGGAAGGAACGAAGCGAGTTTAAAAGCATCGAAATAAAAGTGAAACTAAATTCGTACCAATAATATTGTCATGTAAATCTGCATTTTATTTATTATAAGACTGCATGAAGGCCTGAGAAATGACTCATAGATTCAGTGAATTTAATACACTGGAAATATAATTATTTGTGACTTCGATATATCGTGGCTACGATATTTTCGTGACTTCGATATCGTCACTATGATATTATCGGTACAGTTGACAGTTATGGGAGATGATAATATATAAGAGGATAATTTTAGCAACTAAGAACATTATAATAAGGAGATTCAATCTTTATAATAATTAAACAATTTACATATAATTAAATGAACTGCAGAGTGTACCTAATTTAATAGGGTATTTACGATAATTCATAAGGCAATAATAATGCCAATGGCAAGTGCATATAGCTAGAGAATGAGAGAGGCTAGTGCAGTGGCAGTACGGACGGATGGAGCAATAATAATGCAAGTTATATCACTATTTGACAGCTGACAAAACCACACCATTAATTATATGATAGTAGCTGTTATAAGGCTACGACAATTAGACATGTACAGTTGTTGGGACTGGTAGAGTTGGTGGTAAAGCTGTTAGTTAGTATCAAACATAAGGCAGCGAGCAGCCCTCCAATCAATCCACTGCCAGCCTTAGGCTCACCCATCCGACACGTCATAGACATTGACTCGTGACTCCCATCCCCCTATCCCTGACCCCCCAGAGAGACACCCTACCCAGGGGATTTGGTTTGACTTTGTGATGTTGATAAAGGGGACTACAGACGCGAAGTTAGGGCTTTTGGAATTGGACTCTGACTTAGTTTTCATATCAGAAAATTGATGAAGGCATATTTTTAATATTATACTAGTCTTGTGAAAGACTTTATAAAAATTAATAATCTATTAAAGCAGTTTGTTTTACTATTTTAACCTGAGCTCGCTAAATTTTGTAACATGAAAATTAAATTCCTAAAAGAGTATTTCTTCTTGCCTTTTTCCTCATTTCCTAATTTTACATTCTTTCCTGCTGCTGTTTCTATCTGTACTTGCTTCTTAGCTCCTCTTCCACATTTGTACCTTCTTCTCTTCTTCTCTCTGCCTCTTCCTTCGCACTTGCGTTCCTTTCTCCTTTTCGTTCCTCCTATTAACTCCCCATATATGTTTTCAAATTTTTAAATGAATTTTTAATATATTTATAATTAGAAATGACGTACAAGTATTTCACCGCATGCTTCATGTTTTTTTTAGTTATATGAACTACCCATACATGAGTTTCGGTCCTGTATTTTTAGGGGTATCTCATATGAGGGTTGCATTACACAAGGGATGGTCTGAAGTTATTATATAGAATCGTGTACCAATATATCAGGGATATCTATATTAACTATCACATGGGAGTGTCAGATATTTTACACGAATTGTTCCAACACACCCTCCTCCTCATCTATTCAACCCCTCTCGCTCTCTCTCTATAACCCTACGGCGCACATCAATCATGACAGTTAATAATGTGCAGTATTTTTTCATTTTAAAAACATTGTTAAATTGAACATATAAATTAAAGTGATTTTTTATGCTGTTTTGGTGATTTACTTATGCAATGTGTAGCTCATACGTGCGATGTATTATGTTTCTTATTCCGCTTATCTGTATTTCAATCAAAAGACAATTTAGTAAAAGTAATAGCATAGCATACAATTTCAGATATACTTTTAAAATATATAGAAAACCAAGAACGGAAATTGATTTTAATACATCCATTGACTTTAATTCTTTGGCTTCTGTACGGTGGTCGATTGTTTGGCCTACCTAAAATTAATTAATGAGATGACTTGTTCAGTATTCTTAAGTTCTAAGTTACTTCAGCTGTTTAAGGGAATTTGCGTATATTTACCCGCAATGGACGGTAACACATTCGTATCTCATTGTAATATATTTAAATCAAACACTATGGCAAAGTTTCAAACAGTTCTATATGACCACCTCTAACGTTTCTATGAATCGTGAACCTCTAAACCCTCTCCCTAAACCCTATCCCTTCCTCCAACTCCCAACTCTCACAAAGCATCAAAGCGTAAGATAATATCTTGATTTTGAATATGTTCAGAATCTGTCTAAAAGTTTAAAGTTTCGTTGATTGAATGGATTAACAATACGTTTAAATATCTCCCCTCCTAGCCTCCTAGCCCCCTACACCCCTAAAAAGCGTAAAGGGAAGCTAAAGCCAGTGGCAAATCCTAACTCAATGGTTTAGACTTGATCTGACATTTTGACAATATAATTCTAAATACCAAAGCTTAATTCATCATAACTTATAACTTAAATTGATGCAAATCCAATTCATTATTCATGAATTCATCAAACAATGTCATATATCATACGTCATAGCGTCGGGACGTCAAGCGTCGGGACGTGGAGATATGTCGAAAGTAACTGGATGTTAAAATGTAGATAATGGGAAACATAAACCCGGAAATGATTGTTGTTTAAAGTTGGAGTTAGTTTTCCAAATGTCCAAAGTACACTACCAGTAGGGCTTCACACGAGCACGAGAATTTCTCGTCTCGTCTCGTAAAAGCAAGACGATTCGAGAACTATTGAGACGGTACCGAGAAAAATAAACTAACACCAACATAAACGTTCAACCATTTTTTTATTACAAAAAAGGTTAGGTCGTAAATTTACGAAATATAAAATCTGGTAAACAAACATCTGTTAAATATTTTATTTTATAATTTTGTCTTTTACAACATTTTGTAGCCGAACAGAAACGAATGTTTTAAGAGAAAATAAATGTGAATATAAATTATTTACAATGCGATTGTTTGAAGACATTTTGCCGGAAAAATGCCGTTGAGTGTAGGTGTCCGTAGTGTCAACCTGACGCAATATAATGAATTACTTTGTTTAGGACTATCTTTGGAGTAAGTTCTCACAATAACGAGACGGGAACGAGACTGAAGCGATACCTGTTTTTTTCTCTAAACTAACGAGAACGACGTGAGATTTTTTAAACTCTCGCCATATCTCGTCTCGTGCGAATCACTAACTGCCGAGTCTCCGAGCCGAGAGAATATTCGAGTCGTATTTTTATAATAACAAATATTTATGCATTTAAGTCGTAATTTTGTAATTACGAAACAGCATACCGTTTGACTCGATTCAGTGAGCAACGACCTTCAATTAAATTTCGTTATTTCTAAATAAATTCCTACACCGTACGTTAAAAAATACCTCACTTGAATGTAAATTGTATTATTTTTATAATAAAACCATAACGGGACGGTTGTTAGAAATATTAAATTTGTTTTTGTATAAATAAGATGTCAAGTAGTCGATAAAATAGTTTCCGCCTTTCATGCAATTTATATGCATAATATTACCGGGTATTTTTTTTGGTTTTTACTTTGGACAAATATCAGTCAATAATATTTTGTATCTAGGTCATGTATACATTTATATTCAACTTATAGAATGAGATATTTTGACGATTTGGGAACAGAAAAAACAGAAAAATATCTTTATACGTATACTAGTAGAGTTTTTGCCATTAGGCACTGCATTATTTTCCCTTAAATCATT
Source organism: Panorpa germanica (assembly GCA_963678705.1). Lineage (NCBI taxonomy): Eukaryota > Metazoa > Arthropoda > Insecta > Mecoptera > Panorpidae > Panorpa > Panorpa germanica. Next base: position 6,238,830 of record OY783219.1, read on the forward strand.
AAATTACATATCATTGTGGTTAATTACTGTTAATTTGTGTGATCCTTATTCTATTTACCCATTCTCACTCCTTTCAAAAGAAAAATAAAAACCAAACAGATAAATTTAAATCCATACTGCCTCTACTCTACTCTGCACTTCCTTTTCTTTCTACCATCCACCGGTTTTCTTCACTGCCTCCCTTTAATAACTGCACAATCCTTTTTTCAAGTCTTACTCTTTTCTCACATGAACTCTCTAGCACACCCTCCACATCCTTTTCTCTTTATTTTCCCAGTATCCGCTGCCTTTCTCTTCGTTTTCCAATCCGTTGTCTCTTTCTCTCGTAAGTACAACATTTTATACTACAAATTTTTTAATAATCCTAATTCTGTTACTATTTACCAAATATTTATAATTATTTTAAAATCTCCAACTATTTTTAGTTTGGTGGATTTAAGTGTTATACTGATTAGACAATAACGTTCACTGAACTTTAATTTAACGTTTCTGTTTAATTGTGCGATTTCAGTTTATATTACTGTGCAGTAATTGTTCCGATTGCTTTATTTTCATCGTCGCCATAGTAACGATATCCTGCAGGTCCTGACCGGCTAGACCAGCTACTAGCCAGAGAGAGTGAGAGGGGAAGAGTCAACTAGTCTACATACTGGGAGCACACATAGCGAGGATAATTGTCCAGTTTTCCACAATGGTGGTATCCAAATCATCCGGACCACGAGCAATCCACAGTCATGGACGTTTCGACTTTATAGAACTGGTTCCTAACCTTTTTGTAAGTTACAACCTCTATTAATTGTAAGAGGAATATCAAAACACCCCCGTTGTTTTTAGATAAGAATTAAGGACATTCCAACCTACTGTCTTTATTTTAACATTCTTTATTTTATGCACACAAAAATAAAATTGAGGTGCCCTAAATTCTACTGCATAGGTTTAGAACCTATGGGATGTTGTCATTATTGGTGGTTTTGGACGACTCCAAATGCAATACAAATGGAAATAGAAACAGGACGGTCAAACTGATGTGACCATACAAAATGTAAAGCTGATCAAATTATAGATGATATATGCAATTAACAACAAAGCGCGACGTGGGAATTTCAAATGCGAACAAAAAATATTGCTTTTATTTTGTTGCATTTCAATAAACGAAAAACATATCTACGAGATTGTAAATAGAGGATTGATAGAAAATGACATAAAGCTAAGCTTTTATTTATTCAATATGTGTAAGTAATTCATGAGCTAAAAAGAGAATCTTTCTTTATCCTATTCTGTGAAATACAGTTATTTGTATTTAAATTTAATCTAGCATAATAAAAGTTACTTGTTGCGTATACGATTTTCTTAATATTCAATGTTTTGTGACATATTTAAATGCATTTTGAGTATAGTATATTTCTTTTAAATGCAAGCGCAAGGCTTCACATTCTTCCATATAATCATTAAGTACAATTCATATCTTCTAGATCAAACTTATTGCTATCTTTCTAGCTTAAAGGTATCCTTTTACCAATTAAAGTAGCCTTAAATCATAAGAAATCCTACTACAACGATTAAAAGCTTTTATAATAGTTACAAAATAATAAAATAAAACTCTCTTTTTATTATTACTAGATTTAAGTAAAATATTACATTAATGTAAGGTAACATCCACGTTTTGTGTTTTGAGGGATATGTAGAATACTTCTAGATTATTAGATTTTGTTATTAAGGCACCCCGCAGGAAATCTCTTACCTTTCAAACTAAAAACTACACCTATTTATTAAAAAAAAAATGTACACAAAATTATTGGACCATATTACATTATTAAGAGTATCTAAAGAATATACATTTCCAACATAACATTAACATGTACAACATTTTAAACTCTTTAATTTATCAGGAATTAGTTAAAAAATGAATTGCGAAGTTTTAACCATACCCAGTTAGAAAATAAGCTTTAAAAGTAGCTTGTGGTAACTTATCAAGCGTGATACTTGCATTGCAATACAATTTATACTTGTTTAAGTATATAAAAACTTATGCATGTCATTTAAATTACATAGTTTTTATTAATGTAAAAAGCAAAAGTATACAATTATTATTTTAATATTTATTTGAGTGCATCAATGTTCAAAAGTTATTAGTACTTAAAAGAATATATACATTTATAAACATTTGCAATATAATTTACAACTTATAGGCATGAGTATGTGTACTTAAAATAAAGAGATTAATTAGTTTTATTGATAAAGTCAATAAGATTTTCCATGCTTTCAAATATCTGCCTGTATTCCTCAGACATATAACAGCCTTATCTGTGTGATGAGTACTTGGAGCATTTAAGAATAATATGTTTACCGTTATAATTTATTTATCTATGTTCTTTGCGAGAAAATTTTCAAAATAATGAAATACGTAGCTTCCAAGGAAAACTACAAATATTTCCATGTTTCTTCACCATGTGCACAACCTTCAATAAGTCAATTAGATCGCGATAAAATCTTAATTACTTATTATAGGCGTAAGACCATTCTATCATTTATTTAAACGTAATTTATCAAAATGTCGAACTATCTGAAACAAATTAATCTATTATTTATAATTATCGTTATTTTGTTCTAGATGGACGAGTCATTAGTCAGACGACCTTTGTATGGTACTTCGATATATATTGAATGTATCATTGGGTAAGAACGGAAAACAATAAAAGAAATTATCTTATTAATGACCTACACCCCGCCGTAGGCGATTTCATTACGCTAATATGAACACAGGTGCGAACTTATAAACCTGTATATGTAACAGTTGTAGTATTTTGGTAAATATAAATAATAAATTTAAATAATTATATTAATTACTACAATTAGTAAAATATATTTAATAAAAACATGTTTTTTTGTATTATTTTCTGCAATTTATAAACAAATTTGTACTATATTTTTACGTGGTTATATTTAATTTATTTTATTGTATAGAAAGAAGTTTTCATTTGGTTAATTTTTGATTGGCAATACTATATCACAGAAAATATTACATTAAGGACCAAAGTGATGATTTGGTGCTTTGTTAATAGCTTCCTTATCTTAAAAAATCGTATGGAATGTGGAGAAATGAAGAAGAGGTTGCCGTCAAATTACCAGTGAGTGAAAGTGGTATACAAAGGCTTAATTTTAGATAAAAGAACTAGTTAAGATTAGTTTTGTGATACTGCGTGATAAAAAAAACTGAAGAACACAAAAAACTCAAACATGAAATAGTAAGATGTATTCTTAAAAAAACTTAATAAATTTTAGAACATTTCTAAAGCATATTTTAGCCAACACAGGAGCTAACGGAACTCACTGTGCATAATGTTAAGTTATTATAAAATTAGATAAAAAGAAATTGACGATTTACATAATAAACTTTACATATCGTTTCTTTGATTTCAGGTAAGATAGCATGATTTAATTAAACATTGTAATTATTATAATGTGTATGTAAATTACTAAAATAAAAGTCTTTGATTTCAGAGCAACACATGAGTTGTATTAAAATTAGGAACATTTTTAACAGAGTTGTTATAATTTCGATAGAAGAGTCAAAAAAGTGGGTAACACAGTAACGCCTGAATTAGCGCATAAAATATGATCTCAAGAAGTAGAGAAGAAGAAAGTCACAATCCGAGCCTGTCTTAAACAAGACCTTCTGCACAATATCGCTGCCCACATTCCAATAAGCGGTAAATTGAACGTTATACGGAACTGTGTTATAAATTATCAGTTCTAAGCGATAATTAGATTATGCATCTAGAACTAGATGAAGTAATGTTAAGGTCAGGTGTAATGGTAACTAGTATTGGTAATAGATTGATAGAAGCACAAAGAACCACTAGAACGACGCCATCAGCCGGGAAGTGAACTCTTAGAATGTACCAAGAAACTAAACGCATGATATAGTACAGCGCCTAGCGCTGGTAGACGTGAAGTGGGCTAATCCGTAACTAATTTACAATAAAAAAGTAATTGTTTTGTAAAAGTTACTTCATTCATGGTCGTGGGTTAATTTCACGACTCTATATACGGCGTAAAAGTTGTTCGATTTGGAGCAAATTAGCAGCAAACGCAAATACTATGAATTCTTATGAATAACGAAGCTTTTATTAAAAAAAAATGAAGTATACTTTGCTGAGATGGTGTTCAACTCAAGTTAACCATGCTTCATATAAGGTGCGTCTAGACTAAGACAAAAGAAACCATGCTTTGCTTTATTACAACTAGAGAAAGTGAGTGGAATTTTCCATAAAAGAATCAATGAAACAAGTAGTCTTTTTTTCCATCAATGAAAAATGAACTATCTTGTTTTTTCTTATAAAGAAATAAGTCTATTTCGTTAAGAGTTTCCGGTATGTCGATATCAGTGACACACTTCCGCTGTACGTCTATTGATACCCCATTAGTGGAAGGTTAAAATGAACATGACACTACATTTGACAGAGGGTTATGTAAGCACTTGACTAGAACGGACTAGCTTGATGTTCAAAAACGACAGTAATTAGTCAATCTTGTTTTTGCGGAAATGGTCATTTTGCGTATTATATGTGCAACACGACAAGGACAAATATGATAGACACTTGACTATAGAGCAGTGATGCACAAAGATATTTTATTATTGAACAATATTTGACACTCGTTTAAACTAACGTGTTTATAACAACCCAGTAAACAATTTGGTGAAGTGTTTTGTTTCGTAGCGTTTCTATCACTATTGTACTTTAATTATAGTTCGCTTCAACTTAATCTGCATTGTGGTTTCGACCTTTGTAGCCGATAAAATATATATTTCATATGAACGACTGTGAGAAAATGAACTCTTTCATGACAAAAAAATCATACGCATCTTCAATATGATGGGAAAGTGACTCCAAAAAGTTTACTGGGAAGTGTACAATCAAAAAATAGTTGATGCCTGTGTTCTTTTTTGCTATTTTCTAGTCACTAGTAGCTCGCTTTCAATATATATTTTAATAAAAAACTAATTATAGAAAACGCTGGTTGTAATTTTCTTTGCAGCACAATATTTGTCGTATTCTATTAATGGTTCTAAGTTTTTCAAAAGAATCGTAAGAAAATTACGATTGTTACATCACAAAACATCCGTTTTAACATCGGTGTAGAGTTCGTATATTAAAAATGCAAATTTTAACAGTTAATAATTAATAATTTGCATCGCATGGAGTATTGAAACTTTTTCTACGTGTAAAAGACATAAACATATATTTTTAAATTTTCAAGATGATGTAAGGAAAGTGACTTTGTTGGGAACGTTTTTAACTGATATTGGTCACTGTTCGCAGTCTTACTTTGCCCTGGCATAAGTGCTTCCCTTATCGGACGACCCTGATACCACCACATCAAACTTTGGTTGTCACTGTTTCAGATGGTTCTTATATTTTTTTAATTACATATTCTGCAAAAACAATATAATTATGAGATATTTTAAACGGTTCGTTATGTTTTAATTACCACTGGTTATTTTTAGACAGTTTTTAATTGACAGTTTCGGATGGCCATGGTCAGAGAGAGGATCTAAATATTACATATTAACATGCGGAGATCGCACGAACGGGTTCGTTTGCTTTTGTAATTGCTTCTTGTTATATAAATATGTCTATTGGCGAAACAGTTTTTAGAGTAAACAAAAAAGATGTTTTTAAATATTTTGCAAATTGACACAATTAAGTGAAAGTGAATAGTTTTTTTGTTTTTTTTTCTTAAAAGAATCAAACGAAATGTTTAACACGGAATGGTCTTCTGTAGACTTTGTAAAAACAAAATTAGATAATTGAATTTAGAAGATAATAAGCGAATTATTTTATTCTGAATCAACGAATGCAAAAATTGCTAATTTCAGATTAGGACAGAACAGTTTTAAACAGATTGAAAACTTTTAAAGAGATTAAATATTAATTAAAAAATACCTATTTTCGGAACTCTAGAAAACACCACTTGATATTAGTTACCAATATCCTAATTCAGCACTGTTCAGAAGTAATTTAAACAAAGCACAACAAAATCTACAATTGAATACAGGGCATTTTTGTGTGCAGAGGCAGATTAGATCATTTACAGGGTTCTTGAATATGATCTTAGTAAAGTGAGTTTTTATTTAAAAGAGCTAGTAATAATACTCGTACGCTCCCATATAGCGTTGGTAACATTTTTGGCCAACATGCTTGGTAGTTAATGTGCTCGAAGGTCGCGATATTTGCTTGACAACTGATGTTGGCCACGTATAGTGTGATCGTTCACTAGCATCGCGAGGAACCGAGTCTAACATATTTGAGCATACATTGCGCTTTTAAGAAAGATAAATATGCAAGAACAAAAAAGAATATATTAAAAATCTATATTATTCTTTGATGCTCAAGGTCAGGGGTGGCCTTTGCCATTGCGAGGCACCGGGGTAGTAGATATATGCGAGGCACTTGTTCTTTGCATAATTTATGTAAATTGTAAGTAAGTATTTTTGATGATAATTGACGACAAATAAAATTTGATATTGGAAGTTTTATAAAAGTTAACAAGCACAAAGATGACAAACATTAAAGATGATAAACTGAGGTACATGAATGCCTTAAAAGATATACGCACTGATTCTAGTGGGATTTTTAAAGAGCGAGGCGCGAGATTCTAATACATAAATAGTAATGAATTTTTTTAATTGGGTTGTTGCGCGAGAATGCGAGAGGGTTACCCTGCTTGCCACCCCCAAAGGCCGCCTCTGCTCAAGGTACTTAACGCACAGACAAGACTGTGATATGCCTGAGGAATATAGGTTGATATTTGAAAACAGGGAAAGTCTGAAAAACCTGTATCAATAAAACTAATTTAATCTCTTTATTTTGATTATTCATACTCGTGTCTATAAGTTGTAAATTATGTTTATATATTCTTTTAAGAGCTAATAACTTTTGAAAGTTGATGCACTCAAATACATATTTAGAAAAAAAGCTAACTTATTTATTTCAGTATTAGCGATATTTCGCCATATGACTCCCAGGACTCTCGTGGATCTGCTAAGACCTTATCTCAATATAAACAGTTACTGGATGTCCACCAATATGACGTTATGCATTTTTGAGAACTAGAGGGTCTGACAGAACTCGCTGTCCACGTGTTAAATAATTATTTCATATTTGTTAATAAATATTGTAGTACAAACAACTTATAATTAGTTTTTGTATTATTTATTTTTATTTTTACTAATTATGCTACGTAACAATCTGTACTTATTTATGAACATTAAGTACCTACTAATTACAAACTTAACCTAGATTAGATAGAGACGTCCAATTACAGCTGAATCTGTGCATGGCAATTAAATGTTAAAATCGTTGTGATAATTTCATCACATTATGTCTTTTTAATCTCTTAAAGTCTGATGTGTTTTTATCTAATAAATTACCTGCTAGATAATTTGAGTGATTGTTAATTACTTCTATAACATTTTTTATGCCGAAATCGAGGTATATCCATGAGGCACCTAACTATCTTAGACGGGTTTTATACAATCACAATCCAGATAAATAGTTTATTCAATGAATAGTGTGAATGTAGCACTGTTACATGCAATATATAACTTTTAATTAACAAATTATTTATCTGAAACAGAATCTGATCGTGTAAAACCCTCATTTTTCCATCCTATATTATAATGTTCCAACTGTATGTTTATATTCTTATCTTAATACATATAAATTACGTGTCACGTTGTTTGTCCGCGATGGACTCCTAAGCTACTTAACCGATTTTAATCAAATTTGTACACCGTGTGCAGTTTGATCCAACTGGAAAGATAGGATAGCTTACATCTCAATTTATGATTGCAATATTATCTTATTGCAAATTATTTGTCTAATTATCTGTTAGCTCCAAACGATTTTAAAAGATGGCGACATCTGTTCACTAGATTGAGTAAATATTCTGTTGACTAGATTGAGTAAATATTCAATAGATGGCGCTATGTAATGTAATATGACAAAAACGTTAGCCACAGCAACGCGTGGCCGGGACAGCTAGTATGTTTATATGTTTCTATTCTTATATGTTTGGTAGTGAATTTTGTATGGTAGCTCGAAAACGGCTTTATCAATATTTTTGAAAATTTCCTATTTCGTAGAGAAAAAAATTCTAAGACTTTTGGCGTCTCCGGATTTTTCCCTGACCTGGAAACCCGTAATTTTGGAAAAACTGGAAAAAAGTGAGCCCTTTTTTGCTGTATTACTTTTAATTAGTAAAAGATAGAAAGTTGAAATTTTGCATGTGTATTAAGGTATTCAATGCTGACATTTCTCAAAAATTAGAAATTCAAAAATTGAAAAAGAGGGGGTTGAAGAAATTCGGGGGCCCGGTAGGGAACTTTGGAGAAAGTTCATATTCTGGATTCTAGAATAATTAAGTATATTCTTAATAAAAAAAAATTCAAAATTTCAAAATTTTATTTGGGGGCACGGATGCAGTATTTGCCGAGAGTAAAAATTGTGCTAGAAAGGTGAAATTTTGTATATAGGCTAACCTTGGTAACTTAGTTACGAATTGAAAAAAAAAAATCCCAAATTTTGAAAAAAAAATTGGTCAAATAACGCATAAATTGAAAATATTTTTTATTTTGTTGAAAAATGGTCTGGTAATTATTTCCAACACCAGTAAATAATTTAGTGGACATAGTAAAATGCAAGTTTTATCAATTATCAAGAAGCTATTGCTATTCATCAACTAGACTATCACATATTTCGAGATGCATATCCATTCAAGTCCATAAGCTCCCCGTTAACAAGTACAAACACATAATAAGTCACCTACAACACTGCACACCAGGTATACTACATACTGTGTGCCGTACTGTAGTGTAGTGTACTTATCGAAGATGAATCATACCTTGCAGCCTCCCTACGGACCACTTCGAGCTCTCGTTCAATAGGTATTTGTTGTGTCCCGACTCTACGGCATTGTGTTTTTATATTAGAAGCGATAAACAACAATAGACTATTCTATTTGTCACTAACTTTTACGATGAACAAATCAAATTCTCAAGTTGTTTAATTAAGTTATAAATCAAATGCAACGTTGGTTCGTAATTAAAAAGTGAATAAATGCAAAATAAATGATTTAAAAGCAAATGTAAAACGAGTGTACGGTTAAAGTGTAAAACGTGTTAATATGATAACACAGTTACATGGATTTAAGCTTTATTTAACATCAAAAATGTATATTTTATATAAAATATATTATGTAAAGAAAAAACTTTTATATAAATTGACGTATATATTTTAACGCATACAAATAACGATTTTACGTGTATTTTACATTTATTTATCTTATGATAATGTAAATAACTTTCGGTAAATATTAAAGTATAACATTTGGTAAAAAATATTACGTTAACTATATTACAAGACTCGTCTACATAAAATGTTACCTGTATTCAAAGTAATATGTATTTATATTTTGTGTTTCGTACAACATAATGAAAATGTCTACAATTATATAAATTAGTGAATAAATTAAAAAATGTTTTTAGTGAATCATTTAAAAGAGATCTTGAAACGTATAAAAAATGTATTAGGTGTAAATTGTCGTAACTGATATTCTGCAAATTATAAAGCAGAATCGAAATCAACCAAAATTTCAATAAGTTCTATTTTTCCAAAGATTCTTTGAAAATGTTTAAGTGTATCATCTAAAAAGACAGACCCCAGGTACAAATATAATGCATTAATTACCTTGTAACACAAGGCAAGTTGAATTTTGCATATTGTGTTACAATTTCTATAAGAGTGATAGAAAATAAAGTCGGATTAGCTTGTTTCAATCTAGCAAACTTAAAAGTTGCACTGTAAGTCAATTTTTTACAGAACATTAATTTATTGCCGACACAAATTAATGATATATGGCTTTATTAATTAGATTTGTGTGATAATATTACACAGTTTCAATATTCTCCATCAGCTAAAGGCAATCACGCTTTCAGTGGCACTGCTCGTAATTAATTCAATAATTAGAATGGAATTTTTTAAAAGATTGCAACTTAATTTAATTAATTGTATTATACCTGACCTTCATTTATTTGTAATTATTTGATTGATGGTTTCAACAGAAGGTCAACCCTCAGAGGGAAAAATTACACACTATATTTTAAAAATAATTGAAATCTAGTTGAATGGATTTCTTCTTTATATTTGTTAAATATGTGCTCTTTAGGTATTAATACGAATATCTTGCAGTGTAAGATTCGTACTCGTCAGTTTGCTATAACTTATTTACAAGGATCATTTTCTACCTAAGATGAATTACTTTCTTATTCAACATATTTAACACAAATCAATCAAAATTCAAGCACCTGATATATAAATAAATCCAATTAAATCCGTAACCCTAACAGGCTAGTACAGAAAGTTCAAATTTGAGAAAAAGCAAGTATTACTTTTTGTAAAAAATATACGTGATATGTTTTATAAAAGAATTTGAACAAATAACCGTTAAATTACAAATTATGTTATTTGAATTGAATTTTTAACAAAAACCGTTTATTGAATCGAATGTGTTTTATTAAATATATTTGTTTGTTTGTTTGTTTCTTGTAATAAGAAATAGATAAATGGTTTTTATATTTCTTCAAAATGTTTTTATTTATTATATAAATAAGTACTTATGTTTTGTGATTTCGTAGATATATAAATGTTAGTGTCAACAGAGACGGCGTTATTCGTTGCGAGGCACTTATTATTTGTGTAATTTATGTAAATTTAAAGTAAGTATTTTTGATGATGATTGACGAGAAATGAAAAAGTTATAAATAAATAAATGTAGAGTTTTAAAATTTTATATAGGAAGATTTATAAAAGTTATAGATTCAAAGGTTTCCTTAAAATAATTTAATTGAACTAATATTATTAAATATACATATATATAAATTAATTAAAAAGTAAATTTAAATTTAAAGTAAAATTGCATTATCTAAAATATTATTATTTTAATATTCAAATTTTCTGAATTTAAAAAATGAATTTGAATTCTGAGGGGAAAGTGGGAGTTGACCCCAATATAAATTTATACAATGAAGATAATTTAACTTTATCTTCTTATAAAATTATGATTCAGAAAGAAGATATTCTAAATGAAAAATATGGGAACAGTACATTAAAAACAGCAAAAATGCTATATAATTCAGAATATGGAAAAGATATTACAGAAATAAAGAAAATAGGGAAAAATAGAATAATGGCGGTATGTAAAAATCCTAAATCAGCTAATATGTTAGTGAAATTGAATAACAAGAAAACATCAGGAGTTGATATGTTTATACCAATGTTTTGGATTACAAGAATTGGAATTGTTAAAAATGTAGATATTGAATTTTCGGAGGAAGAATTAAAAGAAAACATTTATAGTGACCCTTATAAAATCCACTCCATAAGGAGATTAAAAAGGAGAGTGAAAGTTGAAGATGAAATTAAATATGAGGACTCTAGAAATATTATCATTTTCTTTGAAGGCCAAAATTTACCTCAATATATTTATATTTGGAATGCTAAATTACCCTGTGAACCATTTATTAAAAATACGAGACAATGTTATAAATGTTTAAGATATAACCATACGGCCAATCAATGTAAAGGAAAGAGTAGATGTAGCAAATGTGGTTCAAATGAACATACGCTAAATTTATGTAAAAATGAAATTATAAAATGTGTAAATTGTGATGAAGAACATGATGCGACTGATAAAAATTGCAAAGAAAGAAAAAGGCAACAAGAAATAAAAATTTTAATGGGAAACAGAAATCTTAGTTATCAAGAAGCCGCTATTGAAATACCTCAAATTTGGAAAGACAAAAATTCGTATGCTGTAACTACAAAAAATAGATTTGATATATTATCTAATTATGAAAAGGACTTTCCTCAAAATTTAACAAGTTGTGAAAATAGTATACCATCATATAAGCCAGCACCCATTAGAAAAAGAACATATTTAGATAGAAACTGTAAAAAGGAAAATATTAAAAAACAAAATAATATAAATGATAATAAAATTGAAACTAAACAGAATGAGAAAGAACAAAGTTTCATTAATTATATTACAAATTCTACACCTAGAACTTATAATACAAGGAACAATTACAGAAAAAATGAACAAGATAATGACGAGGAACAAACAGAAAATAATTCTCAGAGGTCCATAAAAGTACCAAAAATTCAATCCAACTCTAAATTATTAGTATCACAAAATTTTAGTGAAAATAAAAATGAAGAAAGAAATAAATTCATGACGGATTCAAATAAATTTTCTATATTTGAAAATATAGAAAGAGGAAGAAAAAAATAGCGAAATTATAAAAATAATATAATATAAGAGCATACATATTAGAGTAACATATAAAATTATAATTATTAAATAGCGTCTATTCGTAAATAAGGTTTCTAGAAATTGATATTATACAGTGGAACGGACGGAAATTAATTAGTGAAATATTGAAATATTTATAAATTTGTAAAATTAAATTATAGATTATAAAAGATGTATTTAAAAAAGATTGTTGGTGGCTATGACGAAAGAAAGTGAAGGCAAATAAGTGAATAAATAAAAAAATATAGATTCAAATACATATCGCGAGATTCAAACATATATAGTAATGACTTTTTCTACTTGGATTGTTGCGCGAATAAAGATAAAGTTGATGCGAACTATAATTGAAGTGCAATAGTGATAGAAACGTCACAAAACAGAACACTTCACCAAATTGTTTACTAGGTACATTAACAGGCAAGTACAAAGTACGAATATCTACATAAATTTGAAACCAGAATGTTTAGGAAGATTACGAAAAGACAAAAATTCACTTAGACCTTAAAAAAAAACAATTTTTTAGTTTAAAATTATTTTACGCATTACAATTCACAAAAAAACACTTCAGCCATGGTTGTAACAACCTGAAGGACATACACACACACCAGAATATATTAAGAAAACACTCATTAGGCGTAAAAACATCTCGACTAATTAATAAGCGTGTCCCTATTTAAAGTAATGTAATTATTGATACTTGTACACTCTCACTCGAACCGAGTTGACATTGACACGCCAAAAGTATCACTCAATCAACGGACGACGGACGATGGACAACAAGCGGATAAATAATCATCAAGTATATACTATGTAGAATGTACAACGATATGATGACCGTCATTTCCTACGGACACAATGCTTGGATATTACTTGTTCATTTCATTTATTTTCTCTGTGTTTCTGTTACGTCATCATCATTGTTATTACAATGACAAATTGAATGACTTCGATGATGTTCGAGAAGAGGATGGTATAGCCACTTATAGTGGTATTATAAATTACTTGATAATTAAATATATACTATAATCTATAAGCCTACTTTGCGAAGGTCATTATCCTTTATTGTAAGTGGTTCTTCTTTTGTCATGATATACTCGTATGTAGAAGAGTCTATTGGTGCACGGTGGTTTAAAACACGATTCTAATACACTGTTAAAAATGTTCTTAAACTTAATAGACAAATGCATATTAAAATTTTAAAACCTTTTTTCAAAACTTAATAAAACCTATATATGCAATCAGAAAAATTTTATTTGTTTTTTATAATGTAGGCACATACATAAAGTTTTACTCCTCACTGTGTCAAAATTTTATTGTCCGCGAAAATGGTACTGTGAATGACTACGCATATTGCCATATACTAAACAATTTAAATTAAATACAAAATACAAAATAAAATTAAAGCAATGAGTGGGAATGATACTTAAGGTAAAACTAAAACTGATTTTACAACACTGCTCAGCTTACCTTGAATATTTAACTTAAAATATATTTAAAAATTAGGTCATTTTTCTAAGCAATATCCTGTTTACTGTGCTATACTTCAAAATGAACCATTCATGAACTTTTGTCAAATAAAACTAAAAATTACATAATTACTGAAATTGCTTGTATAATTTTTGGCAAACACATTATCAGATAGTTATGCTATACACAATAAAATTAGAAGTTGATTCCGGTTTATTAACTTTATCGAGTCGGTAAAATGTAACACAGTATTATAAATTTTTTGTTATTGTAGACTATTACAATTAGGTCGCATTTAAAAATATTTCGAAGATATACAAAATGAAAAATATAGCACAAACTTGTGAGAAACGAATCATCTATATAAATAAAAATTAAATGCTGTAATTTTTTAATAATTTCTCGTTATAGTCTGAATAAGGTTTTTAGCTAAAGAAAAATTGGAATATTTGCCTGGAAGATTGGAAAATTCTGAAAAAACTGAGGGTGCTTTTTTTATGTGATTTTTACTACTATACGCGCTTGTGAAATTAACAATTGTCTTAGTTCGTCACACGGAATGCGTCACAAAAATAAACTTGTAATGAAATATGTCTAGCAACAGAATTATTAAACTGTATTAAATGTGACAACTATTTGGGGCAGAGAATATAGCTTATTTATGTATTTAATAGTTAAAATGTGAATTTATATTTTCCAGCCATACAAAATGAATATTTCGGTAATTGAACGCATAAATCTCATATCATCCTATATTAAATTACAGGGTGCGTATATAAGGAACACATTAAGAAGATAAATTTACACAACTTTGAAAAGCAAGTGTTAAATTATTTGTTAGCCCGGATCCGGAACAACTTGATTTAATAGAGGAAGTAGCGACGGCGACTACGACGCCTGCAGCCGTTTCTAATTCTAATGTACGTCGGATTTCTTGCCACGTTTCTGTGTAGAATACAAATATTTAGTGAGTGTGGGTGGGTTCTTTAGAGAAACACACGCAGATAGTACTAATGTTCGTTTGTACAGTAACGCCACTGTTGGAACGTGGACTAATAGAAAACTATTATATAAAATGTAAACTGTCGTATTTAAATAAAAGTAGCGTCTTTATCTTCTTTTTCTAAAAAAACTGAATTAAGTCGCGGCTATCGTGTTTGTTAAAAAAATCATCAACGAAAGTAAATAAGTAACTAAAAAGCGACAACACAGCGACCGAGAGCTATTACCCAGTAAACGAAGATGCGTATTTTTTCATGAAAGAGTTCATATGAAACGTCTATTTTATCGAATACAAAGTGCGAAACCACTTCACTTGTCGGAATGCAAATGAAGATAAAGTTGATGAGAACTATAATTTACATACGATAGTAATAGAAACGTCAAAAAACAGGACACTTCACTGAACTATTTTCTGAGTTTGATTGATATCAAAGTTAAGTTGTATAAACATAAAAAAACTAATTAGTATAGAATCCTGGTTGATAAGACTCAGCATAGGAAATAGGCAGACATTAAATAAATTGAATTTAAAAAAAAACTATAAAGATTCAAAAGTACGACAGAAAGGAAAGGACACTAAAAAATCAATCAGTTTTAATTTTATGTTTTTGTTTGAAATGTCAATTTCAGTTTATGGAATAAAAGAAATGAAAATATCTAAATTAAATATGTAAAGAAAATCACAACAATTATGTATTTGTGTCGCCGCTTTTCTTATGGTTGAAATTTACGATATCTTGAAATAGTGATATAGGACACAAAGTGAGCGAATTTTTGACTGAGAAAATAATTGTAGAAACTGAACTTATATGAAAGAACAACATTTTGCAATAAAAGCATTAAATGTTGTTTCTTTTGTTCTACAGGTAAGAATCAATGAAATTAGTAAACTTTGTACGTAAAGTAAATAAAACTTTAGTTCTACATAGAAACACAATTTGGTTTTATTCAAACCCTAAAAACAGGCTAAGGAGAACTTATTATAAGTATGTTAATTAATATTAATTAAAACATTTATTTGACAGACAAAGCATGAACACAGTAAGAATATTCAAATTAAGAACTAAAAATAAAACTAACATTGTAGGTGAAATTAGGGATTATTTCTAATTATCTCAAAAGGGAATTAAGCAGCAAAATGCAATTGCATGTGTACTTTAAGTTTATTTAACTTAAAAATATATTTTTTTCTGATTTATACCTTAAAGAAAACCTTTTATGCAAGTTTATATGTAAGGCTGCCTACACATTAAACAAAAGATTTTACATGAATTTTACTTTTATATAAAGTTATAGTAAAAGAATTATATAAAATTATGTAAAGGTTCTAAAGGTTGAGTAAAATATATTACATACATTTACGTTTTGTGTTTAGCGGGTGACATTAAAGATACTAATTTTGTCTCATATTTTCAGGTAACAATTTACAATAATTACAACAAATGTCATAATTTTCTAAACACCAAATATAACAGATGACCTTGAACAATCTAAAAAAGAATCAAAACTCTACACTATAAGCCTGGGGGACGGGTTCGTGTCCTAACATTGCGTTTTACAAAAGCTGGTGATTCGGCAATTCAACAATTACGCGCTTCATATCATTTCACGGCTATTGTTTTACTTGTACCTGTTATTTTAATTATATTATTGCATTGTCAAAGAAAAAACACAAACAAAAGATGTGTACCACTTCCTTTAAAAATCTCACGATTCAATGGTATTCAAGGAAATTCCTGAATTTAATAAATGATAAAAAAAATTAGCTACGAGTCATGTTGGATTTATATTTATTTATGCGACTTGAAGCCGAGATATTATTTGTGAGAATCATCAACACTAATTAATAGCTTTATTTATACAAAAAATATTTTTAAAACATATATATTTAGCTAAATAGTTATTAAATTGTATATATTTTTAAATCAATTGAAACTTTCTTATATGATGTATATGCAAAAGAAAGAAATATGTATTTTGTTTTTCTTTCTCAAAATGTTTTCTTTTTTGAAAATTTTTATGTAATGAGGAAGTAGTTATCTAAAACCATTTAAGATTATATTTAGCGAACTTTGTCATGGAACCGTCCATTTTAAAAGCAGCAATTTTCATTTTTATCATGTAAAAAGTTCAATCCAAGATTTAACATAGAATTTTCAATGTTGAAACGCTTCCATTCAGTACATCTTGAAAATAGAGTGTATCGTAACATCAATGTTTTATATTTTGCAGAAAATATTGTCAATAAAGGATGTTTCTAAGGATCAGCCGTGCTTAATCTAAAGAAGGATACCCATATGATAACGAACATGTGTAAATTTTTCCAATTTCAACATATTTGACAGAAAAACGAAATCGTAAGAAAATTACCAATGTTATGTCACAAAACATTCAACATAGGTCGGTGTAGGGTTCGTATATAAAAATGCAAATTTTGAGTAAACAATTTCTTGTTTTGTAACGTTTCTATCACTATTGCACTTCAATTATAGTTCGCATCAACTTTATCTTCATTTCTATTCCGACAGGTGGATTGGTTTCGACATTTATAACCGATAAAATAGATATTTCATATGAACGACTGTGAGAAACTGAACTCTTTCATGACAAAAAAGTCATACGCATCTTCAATATGATGGCAAAGTGACTCCAAAATGTTTACTGGGTTCTAACAGTCAAAATATAAAAATTTAATACCGCAAGGAGTATTGGAATTTTAAATTTCAAAGATGATCGTAAAAAAAAGTAATTTTCTTGGAAACTTCATTAAAATATACAGGAAAATTAAGTGAGTTTCTACTCAACACCGCCGTTTATTGCTGTCCTTCTTCTACAACAGAGATTGTATCGGTAAAAAACGAATAAATATACGAACCGATAAATTACGTCACAAAAACATGCAACTATTACATTAAATATTTAATATATGTAAATAAATAAGAAAAAGTGACCTACAAACATTTAAAAGGCTCTATAAATGTTTTTTCTAGGTATCAAAGTCAGTGCGAATCCGCCTCTGTCCATTAACAAGGAAGATAACAATAGCCGAAGCAAATAAACCTAGTAGCCACTCATTTAAATATATTATATAATAATTACATAATAAAATAATTAAAAACCACCTAAAAAACATTGGTAAATAAAAACCAAATATGTTATGTATATTACACTATGTTAATTATGAGAATTTTGTAATTAAGTTAAAATAAAGAATAAATTAAGCAAAAAACAACAGAGGTATAGTGTTTTTATTTAGTATTTAGATTGCGGTTGCGTTCTGAATCGCGCGTTGCTATCACCATACCACGGATTGTTTTCATCCACGTTTTAACAACTTCGAAGACCTCAGGCTACAACTACGGCACGTTTCTCTGCCTGCTGTTTCAATGTTAGACTTTGCCGTGGACTCTGCAAGTTGCTTGTCTTTAACAGTTGAATGCTAGTGGTTGTGTTGAAGACATCTCATTGCTTATAGCTTGCTGTCTCTGTAGACACTCGTGCAACATACTAAGAACAAACGCGGATTCTTAACAGTCGGTTTCTAGCTGCAGTAACACCAATAGCTCCAGCTCTCGATTCTTTAGCACACGTTAACGATTATTGTACTTGCAGAGAAATTTGTTTTTTATTTTTTTAATTAATTTATTGATTAAGTGAGCTAAGACTTTCAGTGATAAGTGATCCAGTTTTATTCTGACGCTGCTTAGAAAAAGGTAAGTGCTTTTTTGGTGTATTATATATATTTTTATATTCTTTTTAATATTCTCCGCTTCTTTTGTCAACGGGGGTGCTGATCCCCACTTATAATATTTTTTTAAATAATAAAATGTTATCTTAAAAACAAAGAAATGTTATTTATATTATTAATTTCGCATTTTTAATTTGGATTTTCCACATCTAATAGAGACTAAGGAATTACTTTTACCCGCACAGTTTTAGTTTTAATCTTAAATATAAATTTTAACTTGTAAAAGCATGCGTAGTGCGTCAGTAATATACATTATTTAACAATTATTTTATATCCCTTTATTTAAAATAAATTATTATATTTCACAAGCTCAAACTTACATTTAAAATAAAACTAACATTCAATAAGTGAGAATAATTTTATGAATATAGTTTACCTAATTTATATTTTTTATTTACAAATTAAAATATTGAAAAAATTATAAAAATCTAATGTCTTTTTGTATAATCTAATTGTTACACAATTTAAAAACCTTATAATAATTGATTTAATATTTTTCTAGTTAATATAGACATGCGATGAGATATAAAAAACTAATTAAATTAATTAAATAAAATTCTAGAAATTTGTAAATTAATTTCTTAGGCATTAGTTTGAATGTGAGCTGTACCACCCTTTATTTTTATTATCAATTATATTCAGCTTAGAAAAACTACAAACAAACATTAAAAAAATATTTCTTTTAATTATATCTGCGATTATTTATGAAAATATTATATATACCCATGTAAAATTTTATAGGAAACTTTACAAATTTATCAAAATATGCAAATATATGTATGATATTTATTTCGAAACTTTTGTGTGTATATATACTAGTTGGAATTATACCCCCTCCAATTCTACCACTTCCTAAATAGTGAAATATGATGGTAACCTATTAAAACAATAAATAAGAATTGCATTATCTTCAACAACTCAACTTACTTGTATAATAATAAACCTAAGTTATTCAATCAGAAAGTTAAATAATTTATAATAATATTACGATCTTATTGCATATTAGAGAATCCCTATCTTTATTCTTCTACTCTTACTCAGAGAGTGGCCTGGTTTAGTTTTCCAGAATGTTTGGATCAGTTAGTTTGAATCCCCCCCCCCCCCCCCCCTCTTCTCCTGACCAGTGTTCACTGCTTCGGTATTGAACGTGCGATTAGTTTTTGTGGAAAGTAAATAACTTAGAAATATCTAAAGCGTTAACAGCTGAGTAAAAGTGACCCCCACTACTGGACCAGCCCGTTCACACACTGATACACTGATAGAGCGTGTGTATTGTTATTGCATTATGTAAAAGTGTGTGTGTGTATTTTGTTTCTTATAGTAAAATAATTTTTATTAATAAAATATATGAAATAAAAATTAATTGTATTTTTATAATTAATTGTTGTACTCATTTTTATATTAGAGATGGTGAATTACCGTTGTTTGTTCCAAATCTTACAAAATCAGTTAATAAAATGTAAAAATATGTATTTAGTACTATCACCTCTTATAATGTTAGCAGTATTTATGGAGTCGATATCTTAATTAAGGTTTCAATTTTTTTTTTATTTACTTATATTAATGTTGAACATATAAAGTTTATTGTGTGAAAATTTGAAGTCGATTGGAGTAAAACTGTCAGAGATATAGAGTTTTAAGTCTTCACCTCTTCTTTGAAACTTTTAAACGCGTTTTCTCACACTTAGCTTTTTCAGAGTCGGTGTCCTCTCTAGCTCAAAATCTACTGCACCGATCCTTTTGAAATTTTGCACACTCCTTTTTTACATAAATGCTGAGATAACGCTGTCGAGTTTTTTTTTTTAATTTTAACGTATTTTAAAATAACAAAATTTCTGATTTTTTTTCATAAAAAATCGGTATTTTGACTTTTAAGTGCTGTAGAAACTTATCAACTAATGAAATCATTTTGGTTTTCGATTTCAAATAATCCAGTGATGAGTTATGAGTGACACCGCAATGTTACTTTTTTTTTGTGACGTCTGCGGAGATTCGTTGCCATTAACTCATTTCTTGATATTTATTTATGAAAATTTCACAAAGTATTCTTTAAATGTTATTTTATCATGTAGTAGTTATAGAAATAATTATATATTATCTGTGTCGTCAAAAAACATTATCGAAAATATGCTTTTTTTGGATCGATTTGACCTTACCCCCTCACCCTTTTAAGATATAGATAAAAAACCTTTTATATTAAAAATTAATAGGTTCTGCTTAAGCAAAATATTACATGAAGATAACGTAATATTAATATTTCGTGTTTCGCAGTTATTAATGCAATTAATTTTATTTAGATCTATTTACTCTATCTTACACTATCTTGACAATATGTCTGTCATAGGCTTAACCTTAAACCAAATTTCAAAATTAACCCGTGGTATGCAACCACATCTAGCGTTACAACATCGCCGCCTCAACGATTTTGGCGAGACAGTTCATAAATGTTAATAAACCCGAAACTCTAATATTCACAGATTCTTTAAATTCCATAAAATCACAAGGGTAGTGCTATTCAACCCTTGTTTTCACTAGATTTATGTAGTAAAATTTATAAGGGTTTTATTTTATTATAAATTACATTTTCAGTGCTTTTTACTACATAAGCAATAAAAGTTAATAAACATCCAAGCCCATCTTAAACTGGGGCATTGGAAGCGACAATAAAACAGCAATGAAACTTGACCTTCTCTGTTGACTACGGACTCCAGCAGCAGCAACAAACAGCGGTGTAGTGTTCTAGTGCTAGTGCTATGCCATACTGAAGCCAACAGGTCAATGCCCAGGGAGCACAGAACGCGCAAACCGACTCGACAATAAATCGAGATGGAAATAAAAGATTATTTCAAATTAATTTCGTTTATTTTATTTATTTTTATCGCCTGTAAATCAATAAATAATAAATATAAAAAGAAATTTTTATCGTAACATCAAATGTTTTTGATTTAAAATGTCGCACGTCGCGAAATAGAAAGTGTTGTTTGTTAATTCAAAAATTGCGCTATATGACAATATGCAAAATGGATGATGACAATTAATTAAATTATAATGATCTAAGCAAAAAAAAAAAAAAAAATTGATGAATAAAAGTGAAAAGGAGAGATTAAATTATTAATATATACGATCATCGTCCGCCGAGGGGGTCAAAGCCGGGTCCAAACGATGTGGTGAACGTTTGATTCAACGTGTAACTCAAATATTGCAAGATTGACATGCAAGTTTCTTACTACACGGTGGAACGAATGTTTGATCCGAATGATTTATTTATTTTATTAATGTGTTGATATTACTGACACTGTTTAACAAAAACTTTCAAGTAAATAAAGAAACTTTCAAGTGTAAAACCATCCTTTGTTGGACGATTCGTGCAGCAGTGCATGACATGTGAATCAAATCTGTGGAGGGGGTAGAAACAACAGCCCGAACTTCATCCAACGTGAACGTTGAACACAGTCTGGACACATTCTGGATGTTGTGTTTTTCTCGGATGGCTTTATATGTTTAATACGCAAAAAATATCTTAACATAAACTAGGCATCCAGAATGTTAAATATGCGCATTTTAATAATTAATATCTCGCTTCACAGCATTTCAAAAAATTAGACATTTTTTAATTAAATGAAGGACACTTATATTAATATAATATTTAATTTTTATCAAATTCTTAAGAAAAGCTTTAAAAGCCTTAAGTAATATAAAAATATCCGTTTTGCTAAAATCTGTATGCATATAATGTTCTATCAAGAATTCTAATTAAAATTATCCGTGAATTATAAAATTTCTTAATGTATAAAATTATTAATTAGAGACGGTAAAGATGAATAAGTAAAAATAAAAATAAATTCATAATAACCTGCGGATTTTATATATATTTTATGAATAATAACATTTATATTAACTTTTACGATTCGTGGAAGATAGATTCCTATAATGCAAATAATAATAATAATATTCGCGATGGTATTTTCAATGGTTATATATATATAAATATACAAATATATATAATAAATAACTTTTATAAACTTTTACACCATTTCTAATCACCTGAAGTGAGTCACAGATTATAAAGTAATTAAACAAACGGCCGCTATGGCGCTGTGAATTCATAATTATTACCCTTTACATTTAATGCTTTAACATAAAAAGTGTAAATTAAATTCTATTTAGAAAAGGTTTATTTTATATAAAATATTTTTTATATCATTCTTAAATAAAAAGTTTCATTTTGAATTAATAAAAAAAATTATACTTTTTTACTTATTTATATTAAAAGAAGAAATTTTTAATTTTTCTACCCCCACCACACACTTGATCCACATGTCATGCACTGCTGCACGAATCGTCCAACTAAGGAAGGTTTTATACTTGAAAGTTTCTTTATTTATTTGAAAGTTTTTGTTAAACAGTGTCAGTGTCAATAATATCAACAAATTAATAAAATAATTAAATCATTCATCATCATCAGGAAACTTGCCATTTCAATCTTACAATATTTGACTCACACATTTGAATCAAACGTTCACCATATCGTTTGGAGCCGGCTTTTGCATTTGTTAATAAATAATATTTACCAATATTACAAACGGTTTATAATTTGTAATTAGTAAATTCTAATTATTCCTGACAATACTTATTTCAATACTTCAAGAAATAATACTTTTTTCTACAGAGTAAATTTGCTACAAACAAGTTATTTTCTCTAAGTAACGGAATATACAAAAATATATTATTTGTCTTTTACTTTTAATGTACAAATAACAATAAAGAGTAATCTTAAAAGTGTTCTTATTTTACTTCTGTCTGCTTGCTTATCTTTGTCTATTAAAAATAACATATTATGATATCAGTAAATGTGCCCTTTTACTTAAGAAAAAAAAATTTAATGAAAAACATTTCACAGATTACATTATCCCGTGTTTCTCCCAGTACGTCTCATTCATATCTCTCATTTAAACGACTCTATGCCACTCAACTAAGTAAAAAGGACGAAAATGAAGCAGGGGAACTAGGGGAGCGAATGGGAGGGTACTTGGAAGTGGTTATAACACAATAATGTATATTTTTATTCCCTTTATAACTAAAAGGAAACATTTATTAACTCAAAAACCTTATTTATCAATCTCTAAGAGTTCTGAGAGTTATTTTTTTTATGTATTATAACATTATCTTAATGTTCTAACGTTATTACGACTTCATGTAATGGTTTAAAAGTAGCTATTTTAGTTGTGATATATATATATACATATATATATAAAAAAAATATTACATTTCAAATAGACAGCTAATATTTCATAATGAAACAATAGCTCTTTCATTTTCATGAAGTAATTCTACAATTTCCACTTTATTTCAATTCGTTGGAAATTGTTTTTGACCAGGAAAACTTTAAATAACTTTTTTCTAGTTTATTCTTTCAACTAAACTAACTATTTGAATAATCTGTGGATTTTTATACATTTTGTTAAAAAAAAAAAACTTTTTGGTATTCAAATCTTTTGGTATTGTTCGCTTTTGGCAACAAAAAACTTCTGGCAACAAAGCCTGCTGTTACAAGTAGACTCATGTAGTTTTTTTGTTTTATTATAAGTTGAGTAATTAATAGCGGTTCGTCTATTGTTTGGATTCGTTATTGAAATCAGTGAATAGTTCATAATTAAAACAAATCGTGGAATTAATTTGTCAAGAAATATTCTGATGGCGTTCTTCAGGATTCAAGCGGTTCGTCTTTCAAGAGCAGCAGCCTCCGGTAGTTGACAACAAGCGTTAGAAGCCTGGGAGGCTCGGCTGCGGGGTGTGCGGAACTAGCACTTTCCCCGGACGGAATTTATATGAATATTGTTACAAGAGATGCTTATGTTATTACAATGGAATTCGGCGGGTAGTTTTTACTTGTAATGTGTTTGTTAATCCTGACTTAAGTCTAGAATTTTCAAAAAATTGATTTTGATATTTCGAAAGTATAATCTTTTAAGAATATACTGTTAAATTTGTGTTAGGATATTGTCAATATTTTCGTTTCTACAGCCGTTTATTTACAGCATCTTATTAATTTTATTTATCTCAAAACTACATTTTTCGGCATGATGTTATAGAAAAAAAAAACTATTCAACCGAATCGTGTGAAATTTTAATATGTTATTCACAACATCAACAGCTAGCTATCGTTTTTTTTTATTTCAATAATTTCGTATTTTTTTCATTAAATAACTGGTAAAAAAACCGGTACTGTACTCATATTAATTAATAATTTTCTTTATTTTTATTATTCAAATAAATAGAAGAGCCAAAATGGGAAACATCGACAAGATTCAATTTTTTGACAGGATCTACTTCAGTACCATTTTTAAAATAATAAACAATTTTTTTAGATTTTCAAAAAGATTTTTTTGTATGTAGAATAAACGTAATAATAAGCCTTAAAAATTAAAATATCGTTTTTCATTATTCTTATTTAAAAAAAAAAAAACAATCTTCAAATAATCTTAAATTTTCAAGGTGTTAATTTTTTTTTAGAATACTTTAAGAATAGCTATAAAATTGACTATGTGTATCTCGCTGCTATAATTGTTACTATTTACTATTGTAACTTATATTGCAACGAATAAGAATTTTTATTTGATGCCAAATGTTCCTCAGTGCACAAAATAATAAAACAAGATCCTTTTAGATTAAATATTACTATGTTTTGGTTAAGTAAAACAGTACTTGAATATAAGATAATATTAATGTTTTGTTTTTAGCGAAATTTTCTATAAAATTAACGAATTCATGTCGATTAATACAAATAAATGAAAAAAATGCAAGAACGCTTAAGAAAATGATACCTCTCCAAAAAGCATATTAACGTAACATGTTACTGAATCAATTAAAAGCAAATAAATTCTATTATTCAATATTAATTAATTACGAAATAAAAGAAACTTCATTAAATAAATATAAATTGCATAAATTTAAAGAAATACAATAATCGGTGTGCGAGCAACCAATAAAAAATACGAATAAAAATAATACTTTCATTTAATGCAATGTAATGTAATATTTATGTTGGCTAAGCTGGAAATAGTTGGGCACAAAGAAAATTACCATAGTTACATGATGGTCGTTGTATTAGGTTCCATTGCGTTTGCAATTGTTGAGTAAATTATTACGAAACATGGGAAATGCTAAGCTTAATTGGAATTACTAATTAGATTAGTAATTAGTTTATTATAGGATATGTATAAGTTATGTTTATGAGTGATACACGAGTGTGTTGATCCGGGACATGGAAACTACCTCCAATAACTCAAGTGTATCTAGATTAAAATTTCTATCGTAATGGATCAAATCGATACAAAAAAAGCATATTTTCGATAATATTTTTGGCGACACAGTTAATATATAACTATTTCTATAATTACTACATAATAAAATGACATTTAAGGAATACTTTGTGAAATTTTCATAAATAAATGCCAAGAATTGAATTAATGACAGCGAATCTTCGCAGACGTCACAAAAAAAGGAACATTGCGGTGCCACTCATAAGTCATCACTGGATTTTCTGAAATCGAAAAACCAAAATGAATCAAAACCTCCACGTCACGTTAAATAATTATTGCGTAATACAAAACAAAATTTGGTTATATTTTCACTAAAAAAAAAAGTACTTATACCGCACTTTCATTAGTTGATAAGTTTCTGCAGGTAACCTTGTCGATTTATTATAGATCTTTCAATCTTTTACTTTAAACTTTAAAAAACTTTGTTGTTTTAAAATACGTTTAAATTAAAAACATTAAAAAAATTGACAGCGTTGCAAAATTTCAAAAGGATCGGTGCAGTAGATTTTGAGCTAGAGAGGACACCTATTCTGAAAAAGCTAAGTGTGAAAAAAACTCGTTTAAAAGTTTCAAAGAAAGACGAAACCAGACCAGAGAGGTGAAGACTTAAAACTCTATATCTCCGACAGTATTACTCCAATCGATTTTATCAAATCCAATCAAATTTTAACACAATAAACTTAATATGTTGTACATTAATACAAATAAATTAAAAAAATAATTGAATACTTTTTATAATTTTGTCAGCCTTCTGCATACTTTAAATATTATTATCTAGTTTTATAGTTGGCCAAGACATTGGAAATTGTGTACTTAAATTAAGGACACATCATCTTTAAATTTTATGAAATTCTGTAGACGAGTGGTGTCACTACATCTTAAAATGTGATGGAAGTGGTAAATTAAAATCATTTTAAATAAATCTACTAATGAATCGGCCGTAGAGTTACATCAACAAAATATATTTCACTTTCGCTATTAGACTTCTTTGTCTAATTCTTTTGTTCTCCGTAACGTGACGCTAGTAACATATTTAATTCCATTGTTAGATGACACTTTATAAAATCAGGTATATAAATACAGCGGAAGTGGAAACGGAAGGGCAAGAAGCAGAAGAAGAAGAAGACGGAAGAGCAAGGCATAAATATTATTATTCTTTTTAATGAATTGAACATTTCTAAGAATAATTATATTTTATAAACAAAATAGGGATTCTCTAGATCTCTCTTTAACCCAGCAGATTCTGTAAAACGGCACCGAATGAGTGGTTTTTTAAAAAAAAAAAATCGTACCATAGAGAAATTATAGTCATATAAAAATTGGAATTTATCTAGAAAATATAGCAATATTCATTTTCAAATTTTATTTATGCGGTTCCAACTCATTAAAAGTCAGTAGAAGAAAGCTTAAAATGTAGATACGTTATTCATCTAACAAATTGCAGCTTTAGATTTTGATTCGCGTTTATAGTTACTTACATAAAACGATTTAAACATTAAAAAACATGGTATTTTTGATAATATTTAACCTGCTGTACAGTATCGCCATTTATATTTCGCTAGAAAAAATGGCCAAGTATCGTTTCACCTTAAGCAATCTTTAATCTAAAACGGGCTTATTTTATTATTTAATATAGAACTTATTCTAAAAAAAGACTGTTTAACTAAAGAAAAAGCATGTAGACAATCAAGAAACAATTTAAAAAGTGCTAGAGTTTCTAACTGACATTAACCAAACTAAAACGAAACCAAAATAAAATAACTTCTGACAAACATGAACTTGACGAAAAAAGAAGGAGCTAATCCGAGAAAATCCATTGTATAATTATAGTAAGAGAGATGACAGAACGTTATATACTGGGCATCACTTTTCTTACACAACAAAATTACTTTTAATATCAGAAAAATCTCAAATACGTATATGGTATTTAGAGAATATATACCGTGTAATGTCAATCTCATTTGAATATTTTTAAAACACAATGAAAGTGAAAATATTTAACAATCTTCAAACAAACTGAATATAAACAACGAAAAACTAAACAACACTGTATATAGACACTAGGTTTAAACAACACAACTATTCTATAAAATTGTTTTATAAATATTGATCAACACTATATATATTTCAATTATGATGCATCGTAACTATAAATATTATTTAATAGAAACACTGTTGTAATAAATGCATATACAGAGAAGATTGTTTACATTTAGAAAAGGAATTATGTGCTACAATAATAAAAAAGACTCACCGTTGATGCAAAACACAACCTTGACAGCTGCAGGAGTCCTGCAAAAAAAGAAAACAGGTTTATTAGTATATATACGTACATATAAACATAGCCTCATGTCAAAATAAACTAATGTTTACATATTTATAATCAGTTTTGAATACTTTGTTTACATTTGAATGGAGTCATGGAAAAACCTAAGCTACACACATATCAAAACTAATACTTATATGTAGAAAATAATAGGAAAGAAATTAGATAATAAATCCTTAGTACCTAAATGTAATGCACTTAGTAGTTTTGCTGAAAACACAGTATATCACACATACATTTATTTTGACACTTCATTTAAATAGTAAGGTTATAAGAGAACAAAAATCTTTTGCAATAATAATTGCAATACACTTAATATATGTATATGGTAACACTTATTATAAACAAGTACAGAGTCGTCGTAAGAGTTCGGTTCACCACGAACACTCGCGAATCAAAACCTCCACGTCACGTTAAATAATTATTGCGTAATACAAAACAAAATTTGGTTATATTTTCACTAAAAAAAAAAGTACTTATACCGCACTGATTTGAATAAAACTTTTACACAAGTTACATATTATGTTTATAAACAATTTAAAACACTTTTTACGCGAAATGAATCGGTTTTAATTTAGATTTAAATATTATAAAAATTGATAAATTTGACAGCGTATCTCCCGGTGAGAGTCAATTTGCAACTGGGGCATTGCATTCGGGGGGCAGCGGTGTGAAGACCTTTGCTGATTAGTGACTTAAGAATTTCTGACTTTATCTACAATAACCAAATGCTAAAGCTACCAACATCTGTTTTAATTTTTTACTTTAGTGTTAATTTAAAGAATTATTTTTTAAATTTAATTTGAATTACTTAGTATTTGACCATTTCGTTTGTACAAAATGAACTTATATTAACTTCAGTTTATAGGTTATAATATAAAAATAATATGTAGATAGGTTGTAAACATGGACAAAGACTTATTATTTTAATTTAGAAAGTATAGAGTATGTATAAAACTAAAATTAAACTTGTGCAGAGAATGATTACGCAAGTGGCCCTGTGCTTTATAATTTAGTTGAAAATTCAAACTACCCTGATAGGAAATTGTCTTGGAATTCAGTTTCAAGCTTGCTACAAGCTACTTGGAAGAATAATTTGCATCTCTCACATAGAAATTGTAGTACATGTGTAAGATTGAAGTTGCTATCGAGTTAGAAGCTAATTCTACCGTTACATTTTCACGAAAGAAAAGTAAAAAAGGGGAGGGGGGGTGGTACGTCTAAGGTCCAAACGATAAAAAAGAAGCATATTTTTGATAATGTGTTTTGACGACACAGTTAACATATAATTATTTCTATAATTACTAGATGATAAAATAACATTTGAAGAATACTTTGTGAAATTTTCATAAATAAATGTCAAGAAATGAGGCATTGACAACGAATCTCCGCTGACGTCACAAAAAAAGTTTCGTTGCGGTGCCACTCATAATTCATCACTGGATTTTCTGAAATCGAAAATTCAAAATGATTGTTGATAAGTTTCTGCAGGTAACGCAATTTTTTACAGCACTTAAAAGTCAAAAAAATGTCATGAAAAAAACAGGAACTTTGTTATTTTAAAATACGTTAAAATTAAAAAAAACTCGACAGCGTTACCTCGGCATTTATGTAAAGATAGAGTGTGCAAAATTTCAAAAGAATCGGTCCAGTAGATTTTGACACCGACTTTGAAAAGAAACACAAAACCAGACCAGAGAGGTGAAGACTTAAAACTCTATATCTTTGACAGTTTTACTCCAATCGACTTCAAATTTTCACACAATGAACTTAACATGTTGTACATTAATATAAATAAATTAAAAAAAATGAAGGTCTAATTACGATTAGCGCTGTAATGACACACGGAATAAAGCCTTAATTTTACAGTGCTGTCCAGTGGGCTACAAAGCGAACGAACATTTACCCAAATATTACACATATTCAAAAACAATTTTTCCTTATATTTCTGTAATATTTAATCGTATCGCAAACATGCTTTAGGCATATGAATAAACCATTATTTTGTAGTCATATCCGGTTTCTTTTGGTCTTTCCGTTCTTTGATAAAGCTTTTGTCAATATTTCTTTCGAGTAAAGTTTCTATATGGATGGTTATATACATATCTCTTTAGCAAAGTCCAATGGTACATGTGATACTCCATCTACACAGGGTTGTGAACTTGGGTTTCATAGGGTTGAGTGCGTATTGACAACGAAAGTCGTTTTCAGGAAAAGAGTATCACTATTACGTTAAACATCATGGTGATGATGCACGACAGAACGTCAAGTTCTAGAGTCAACAAACTAAATACTTTAATGGACTAATTTGTCACTAATCTTTTGGCAAGTTCAATATTTGTTGAAAATTATAAGTTAAAGATATTTGTTCACGAAGTCAATTAACGAAGACGCTTCGCTTCGTTGAGGACATTTGTAACTTATTAGATCAATATAGATACATGGTAAGTTACATTTTAGAGCGGTTGCATGCATACAGGAGTACTTATATTAATTATGTCTTTGTCATAGAAAGATAATTTAATCGAAATATAAAAAGCTATAACAAAAAAAAACGAGAAAGTTAGTCCACTTTAACACCGTGCCATTAGGCTCTACATTCCCCCGGCTTAAATAATTAAATTACATATCATTGTTATGAATGGGCTTGTGTCCTATGTCTTAATTTCTATAAAAGTGTACTATACAGTGATAAAGTGGGTTACTAGAACCTCAAATGTTCAATTATTTTTTAAAAACTCCTTATATGTTAGGAGATATTAACAATTAAAAAAGTCATTTTGTCTCTTTAATTATTAAAGGGATTCAACGTTGTATACATTCCAAGTGCATGTGACATCACAATCCTAGTGTAAGGTTATCAACCTTACAGCTCATAAATCTCTGCTATATGTACTTATATATCAAAATATTATTTACAGCTATTTCAAGGAAGAATAAAATTACAATATTATGTCTGCCGTAACAGGTTTAAATAAAATAAAAACTTATTATTCTTTGATTTGACTTGATTATTTGACTACCAACAGCTATAGAACATTACCACAGCACTGACCTACTCAACAAATAACTGACGTATAAAATGCATTTCACGTCATACAAATATGTTGGGGTAATCTTGTTTAAGGGGTAATATTTTTCTCTGTGCCTGAGGCATCAGCCGACCTAAATCCATCGCAGTCGAAACCCCACGCTTTTATTATTGCGAATATACACACATATTAAAAACCATCTCATTTAGTTCATTTTTTTTGTTTCTCTTTGATATATGGAGTGCCCATTACCACATAGAGCAGAAAAGTGTGAAAGCCTATAACCTGTTTGACTTGTATTGTTCGGTGCCTCATACAGATGCGTCAAGGGACGAGGGGTGAGGGGTGGCGGTAGGTAGATACTGTCGTATACATATTTCATACTGTTAATATTATATTAGGGTCAGTAATGGACCACCCCTGATCATATTACCTGACTGACATGACATGACATGACGTAAGTGGCATACAAAGGGTGTTTTAACACCCTCGTGGGGTGAAAGGTGGACTGTAAAGTGAAGATGGAACACTGCAGCCATAGTGATGTATAGAAAGAAGTTGACTACTCAAAGGGACACGTCTGAAAGTATTGAATAACATTTTCTATATTATATATTAAATTTCTATTTAGTTTGGTTTCTAAGGTTCACTAGTAAAACTACTTTTCTATAAAGTTTAATAATTTTAAGTATGATATATGTGTCCTTAAAAATTAAAGTGCACATTTTCTGAACAAAAACAATAAATGTTTACACCAAAGAGACAGTTCTTAAAACATTTTTGTCTTTACAAACAGTTTTAGTAAACAAAACGCATTCTCATCTGGAGTCTCTTAGGTTAAAAGAAAACACGTTTGTTGTTGTTTTTTAGTCTGCTTGGTTTCAACACGCAGTTTTGTTTTTTGTGAACATTTGCGCTTGTCAGTTGTTGTTTATCATGTTTATAATGTTTATGGGACACACAGAAAAACACTAAAAGCAAAACACGTCTGTTTTCGAAAAACAGAACTGTTTTAAAATAACACAAACCATGTTTTCGTTTTGTTCTTTTACAACAAAACTGTTTTCAAAACTGTCTTTCTCGTGTGAAAGACTCTCTATTTTCCGTTCATGATTTTTTGGGATCAAAATTCAGACAAAGTATCATTATACAGTAATCATTCATCCCTTGATTCTGATTTCAACTTCATTCTCTCCCCAATATCCCACGTCATGTTTTAACCATCCCCCTAGCCTCCCACCACTCCTTCTCAAGTTATTTATTCTTGTTTACACATACTACATAACCCTGTTATCAATATTTTTGCATAATATTTCTCCCCAAGGGAATTACACAGCGTATACGCATTTCCACCCTCTATTCTTCAACCCTTAACCTTCCTTGAACTCTCTCTTACTCTTTTCGTTCAGTAAACGAACATTATGATATTGGGAGGAGAGAGCGGAAATCGTTAGCAACATTTGATACAGCTGAAGTACCAAGTATGAGAAGACTGCATTATTTGAAGGACCTAGCAACGAACGCCGAACGCCGAACGATCTTCGATTGGGAGCACAGTGGTTGTGTAACTAAGATGCTGCTGATGTTTTTAACACGAGTTGAATAGCAACAGAGGAGGCAGAGAGAAGAAGACACAAGTGTAGATACAACAACAGGAAAGAAAGAAAAAAATTGATAACATCAAATATAACTAAAGATATAAAAGGATTTGGGAGAGAAAGATACCAGAATACTTAAGAGAAAAAGACACAAACATGAGAAGGATTGCCAGATTCAGATTGGGAAACGAGGAGAAAGGAAACAGATACTAGGCAGGGTGTGCGGAACGGAGATGGAAACATTGGAGCACATTTAGTTTTCATGTGAGAAAAAGGTAATAAGCGAAAAGAATAATGGGCAGTTATTAAAGGGATGAAATGAAGGGAAGAGATGGATGGTGGAGATAGAGAAAATGAGCGAGGAAAGAGAAGGAATGGCAGAGTATAAACAGGACAAAGAGTAGCAGGAGAGGGAAGTAGTAGGGGTTAAAAATTTATATATTTCGTTTTTATTTTTCGTCATTAAGGATCACAAATGTAATTAAGCAAATTTTTAACATTTTTTTGGCATTATTTGGTAAAACATCGCAGATATTCTCTTATCAGCAGTTTTGCGTATAAAGCGTTTCTTCTAAGCTCCGATTATTCATCATCTGTTTTAGAAATGTTGTTCAAGAAGTTTAGAGCCAGTTTTAAACATTGAAAAACACTGTAGTTTATACTCTAGTCTTGATAGCTAAGATGATGTACCCTTCTCCAGCTCTCCGCCCCATCCCTTTCCATATATTGACAATACAAAAAAGAACATAATGCGTCCACAAACTTGTGGTGTTTGTGCAATGGTGCTGCCATCTCTAATGTGTTTGTAATACTAAATCAATTTTCCAACAAAATATTATTATATACAGAGCTATATATTACTTGCTATGGAGGTTATTTAATATCCATGTCAATTGAAAGAAATCAGGAGAAACCAAATAAGTATCATTTTAATGATGTATTATGTTCTCAAAGTAATGTAAAATGTCTGGGGTATTGAATTACATACAATTATAATAGAAATATGTATGAGAGTGGATCAGGAGCTTTATAAGGATGTAAACAAACATATAATATGGGCTTGTCGAAAGAAATATGAAAGAAATTTAATTTGGTGGTTGAAAAAGTTTAGTTTGTTCTAGAATATTTCCTCTGACCGAAATTAGTTTAACGTAGGTATTTATGTTTAAGATATAATAAATTAATATATTGATAAAAGATTTTTAAGTCTTTTGCATTTATTTAATGACAATGTAACAGAATTTTGTAAAGCTTTGTTAAATAAAAAAACGTAATGTAATGAAACAATTTTACGAAATTACGATTTGTGTTTAGCAGGTACTTTCAAAATCCGGACATTGAAACCGAATACTGAAAATTGGCATAAATACCTGGTAAATAAACTTTTCTTACTAAATTCTGTGTGCTGAATTCAAATATTTTGTTTACCAGCATATAGTAAAACAGTTTTCTTGCAATATCTCCTTACGAGTGAGTCAGAAGATAAAAATAGTTATTATGAATCTGATAGAGCACTCAATTTCCTACAATTTGTGTATACAATATTTTTTTGTATATCTAATAGATACTGAGCTGCACTACTTTAAAGTGGAGTGCTTGCCTGAAAATTAGTGATGATTCATACCGCTTACATTTTTGCCCATACTTTTTAAACCCATTATAGTATATAAACATGACATGTATCATTAAAAAGAGTTTTCACCGTTCGACAACTTTTATTTAAATACTTTTTTAATAAAATAAATATTATACAAATAAATGTATAAGAAAAAGATTGTAAAAATTGCAATTAATACATTAAGTATAGAGCATAAGATAGAAATAAAAAAAAATCATCAAGGAATCACATTCTTTTGCCTTAAATTATTAAATTGCATATCGTTGTGCTTAATTACATGCTGTGACCTTTTTACTATCTACCCATTTTCACTTCTTTCAAAAGAAAAAAGAAAAATGCAAGCAAAACAGATAAATTTAAACCCCTACTGCTTTTTTCTTCTTGCTACTCTCCCTCCTGTTTCTACTCTGCCATTCCTTCTATTTCCACACTCCATCTCTTTATTTTGCCATCCACCCTTCACTGCCTCCCTTTAATAAATGCCCAATATTCTTTTCGCTTATTACCTTTTTCCACATGAAAACTTAATTATATATTTTCTATTTTGTATATAATGGGCTTGTGTCCTATGTCTTAATTCCTATAAAAGTGTACTATATATTGATAAAGTGGGTTACTAGAACCTCAAATGTTCAATTATTTTTTTAATAACTCCTTGTATGTTAAGAGATATTAACAATTAAATAAGTCATTCTTTCTGTTTAATTATTAAAGGGACCTTATCATTAACTTAATTCTTGAAATAAAAACACTAATCATTTTATCATTAATTTCCTCTAAGACATAACAACAAACAAGACATTAAATTTATATATCACCGAACCCAGTAATTTGTAAAGATACATCTAGACATGGACTAAGATTTACTGAGGAATTTCTATTTAAGAGAGAAAATATAAAGTTGTGCAAATCTTTGCAGAAGTTTAACATTGTTATCAGCAACGTATTCGGGTACGTGACGAATAGAAGTCTGATAACGTCTTGTTATGGTCTGTGTTACCATGTATCCGCGTGCTACAAGACCTAGTTAATACTAGAAGGTGATATACAGCGTTAGTGGTGTCGTTGAACTCTAATAAATTCTCTGGAACTCTCGAAGAAAAGAAATAACAGTGAGAATTTGTGGAAATCAATAGAAGAGACTGTAGTGTAGTGAAGAGACTGTTTCAAATTGCGCGGGTAATGTTAATCGCATTAGAATCTGTTTGTTTAGAAAGGAATGATTAAGTTTATATTTATTTAGATTTCGATTTTTCAATTGTTGATTGAAATTGATGTCAATAAATGTGTATTGGCGTGTGTATTTTATTAAATATCTAAATGTTGACGGAGATATAGCAATTAAAAGTTTGAATTGTAGTTTTAGCGCTAGAGATGGTCGGCCATATTTGTATGCCATGAAGTCAGTTATTTGTTGAGTAGGTCAGTGCTGTGGTAATGTTTTGTAGCTGTTGGTAGTCAAATAATCAAGTCAAGTCAAAGAATAATAAGTTTTTATTTTATTTAACCCTGTTACGGCAGACATGATATTGAAATTTTATTGTTCCTTGAAATAGCTGTAAATAATATTTGACATTTTGATATATAAATACATATAGTAGAGATTTATGAGCTGTAAGGTTGTGAGGTTACAAGCATTTGGAATGTGTACAACGTTGAATCCCTTTAATAATTAAAGAGACAAAACAACTTTTTTAATTGTTAATATCTCTTAACATATAAGGAGTTATTAAAAAATAATTGGACATTTGAGGTTCTAGTAACCCACTTTATCAATATATAGTACACTTTTATAGAAATTAAGACATAGGACATAAGCCCTTTAAATTGATTATGTACATATATAAAATTAAAAAAAAAGCTTCAACAAATCCCTTCATTCCTTTTTCATAATTTGTATAATTAACGGAGCCAAATTTAACTTTCTTGTATTTATCGTTGGGAAAACAGCACCTTCTATTTTTAATCACCCAGTGTTGTGTCATTCTTGTACAATTTCTAATACCATATAGACACAAGTTTTGTTTGGTTCTCATAGTCATAGTATCGTAGACTCTACGTCATATGTGATGTTCTGTTATTCTGTACACAATAATACTCAAACAAGCGTTCCAATTCAGTCTTTGGCTCCAGGGGTTTAGAAACGAGTGATATTCCAGACTTTCCCGATCGTCTTCCCGTTCCCGATTGCCGTTATAGTACCCTCAAGGCTCCATGCTACAACCTCTGGGGGATTCGGTTGGAGAACCAGTGCGTTACATTCTAGGCGCCTTGTTTCTGTTGTTCCATGCGTTATCACGTTCATGTTAGACCAAGGAGATCATCCCCAAACATTTATTGATTCCTTTATATTTTCTGCTCATTTTCTGTTAGATTTTCAGAGACTTTATTCACAAGTGTGAGACATTCAGGCACGTACACTTTAATGCGAGGAAATTGAGATATAATTTGTGATATAATCGAACAAATGGACTGATTTATCAAGATGGTTATTACATTCTATCTGACATAAAAAATAATTGGGAAAATGGTGGACGATGTTGTTGGGTTGAACGACAACGTCATGCTTTCATTGTGTAAATATAGTTACACATATTTAATATATATTTTACATAAAAAGTTTGAAATTTAATTTATTGTTTTTATTTAATATTGTAATCTAGATTTCAAGTTTTTGTTTAAGCATTCCTTTTCACATTTGTGGTTTAATTTAAGTTTAGTTAATTTAGTTGGTGCGTATGCATCGTTAGTAATATAAATTTTGACAGTTCGACAAAATTGTATGTGAAATAATTAAAATTGCTGTTTTTAATAACAATTAGTAATAGAAATTGTTTTCACTTCTATAATTTTCAAAAACTGACATTAAACTTCTTTTAAAAGTAAATCCTAAGTAAAAGTAATTTTGACAGATTGTCACATTTTAGAGGTTATCTTAATATATATAAATTACGTGTCACTGTGTTGTCCGCTATGGACTCCTAAACTACTTAACCGATTTTAATGAAATTTGTACACCGTGTGCAGTTTGACCCAACTTGAAAGATAGGATACCTTACATCTCAATTTATTTATCTTATTGCTAATTATTTGTTTATTAATTATCTGTATATGACATATGACATCGGGCGACGATGATGGCGACATCTGTTGACTAGATTGAGTAAATATTCTGTTGAGTAAATCGAAATCTGTTGACTAGATTGAGTAAATATTCAATAGATGGCGCTACGTTAGGCACAGCAACGCGTGGCCGGGACAGCTAGTAATATTATATAGTTTTCCTTAATTCATTATTTTTAATTTAAAACTTTGGACCTTGTAAGGTTCTAAAAAAACTAAGAATAAATAAAATAAAATAAAATAAAATAAATAAATAAAATAAATTAAATTAAAAATGGTACTGTGAATGACTACGCGTATGACTATTGCTATATGCTAAACAATTTAAATTAAATACTTAATTTTGTATTTAATTTAAATACAATAAATAAATAATTAAAGCAGTGAGTGGGAATGATACTTTAATGTCTTGCATATTATATAAAGAAAACATATTACTTAAATCAAACTTATTATGCAAGACTATATATTGCTGTAATATTTTACTTATACAAAACTTTGAATTATCTAAACTTATTATTATTTTCTTATTTTATAGATTTTTAAGATTGCTAAACATTTTATAATTCTCAAAAAGCTGTTTTTAATAAGTTTTATGAGTTATCTAAAGTATATAAGAATATATTTATTTTTAAAAAGCAATGAAACTAGTTACAAAATGTTGTTAAAATTCTTTGCGTAACAAATGATTTTACACATAACATATTTTTTGTCATAAAGAGTTCAGTTTCTCACAGTCGTTTACTTTATCGGCTACAAATGGTGAAACCACTCCACCTGTCGGAATACAAATGAAGATAAAGTTGATGCGAACTATAATTGAAGTGAAATAGTGATAGAAACGTCACAAAACAAAGGGAAGTTTCTTAACACAAAATATAAATTCATATTAATCTTATTACTGTAATAATTTAACAGGTATCTTTATATATCTTGTATAAAAAGCTTTATAAACGTAATCTTATGTCGTATGTTTTCATCCATCTTAATCCAAGATTGACACTAAGGTATCAAACACCCTATTCTGAAAATCTTAAGATTTGACCCTAATAATTATTTTAATGTATTCAAGTATAAGACAATCTCTTAATTAAGTCGACAAACGTCTAGTTTTAATCAAAGACTTGACAAAATCAAACTATCTCACATGTATCAAGAAGTATACGCATTCACACATACATTTAAAGACACACACATGCACATATATTCATACACACAATATCAAATAAGCAATTACACTTCTAGTGTTTGGAATATCTAAAATATGAAGGTTACTTTGGGCCCTATAGTGAATATATTACTAAGTTTTGTTGATTTAAGGGTGGTGTGCACAAAGCAGTGGTGGGGTTTGTTGTTTTGATGTACTTTTGAATATAGATCCGGAAATGTATGTTGAAACACAATCGTAAATCCTTTATTTATAAATATAATAATCTGAGAAAAAGGTTTAAGAAATAGTTTAAAGGATGTTTTCTTAATTATTGTAATATTAGACTTCCATTAGAAAGACTTCATAAGATGTATAATTCTTAGATTTAGTTATTTCACTACATTCTTCCGTCTTAAACCATAAAATCATACAAATCATTGTGATTAATTACATTTCATTTCAGTGTTTCTTCTCATTCTCTCTTCTTCCAAAAAAAAAGTAAAAAAAAAAAAACTTTAACCCCTACTGCTTCGCTCCTCCTGCTACTCTCCCTTCTGTTTCTACTCTGCCATTCCATATCTTTCCTCGCTCCTTCTCTCTAACCCCGCCATCCACCTCTTCCCTTCAATAACTGCACAATCCTCTTTTCACTTTTTACTCTTTTCTTACATGAATACTTAATGTGCTCTAGCGTTTCTATCTCTTTCGCACACCTTGCACATTATTTAAGAAAAAACCTTGAATAACTATGTTTACTTGTACCACTGTATCATATCTAGTAAATATTTTGGAGTCACTTTTCCATCAGATGGGTGGATGGAAGATGGGTATGATTCTTTTGTCATGAAAGAGTTTCAGTTCATATGAAATGCCTATTTTATCGTCTATAAATGATGGAACCACTCCACCTGTCGGAATACAAATGAAGTTAAAATTGATACGAACTATAATTGAAGTGCAATAGTGATTGAAACGTCACAAAACAGGGCACTTTACCAAATTGTTTACTAGGGTACAAATCAAACGATCATTTAAGATTAAAACTACAAATCAGATAATTTTGCAGTTACGAATTTTTTTGCAAAAACTACGTTTGCATATTCAACTTTTTCAAAAACTTCACAGTTGTGCACTTTGTATCTACCTTTTGGCTAGAACATATTGTGACGACACTATCCAGAGGACTGTTACCTCAAGTACCACCACGGTGTTTGCATTAAGTAAGGACATAAGCATCTTACAGTTAATATATTCCAGCCATTGTTGATAGAGTAAACACAAAGGTGTACAATTTGGGGAAATGGAAACAGGCCCGATGGTTCTTAGGTGATTTGAACGATTTTTGGTTACTTTATCACTGTTTGGAACTGTTTTGAATTCTCTCGCATTATTATCTAACTTTATATAATCACTAGCTTTTACCCCCGTCGCAAGCGACGTCTGTCTTTTGCGTGTGGCTTGAACTTCATGCAAAAATTTAGATTCCAGCAGAGTTTACCCCCGTCGCAAAGCGACGTCTTTTTGGCGTGTATGATTTAAATCCAATAAAATAATTCGTAATTACATTTCATATTTAATTCTATTTTTAAATTGAAATAATAAATAAAGTCGCACACATACATTAACACATATAATTTGACTAAAAAAATATATTTCTTTATCAAAATAAAAAATATTTAATATTTGTCAAATTTTAGGCATAACAATCTATTTTGCTCGTAACAATTCTCTGTACCTTTATAACCTTTATCTACCTCTACTTTTATAAATGATCGAAATTTCAAAATTCAGCTCTTTGGCAAAGCCTTTCCCGCCCCCACTTCCCCAATTTCACGCCGCTACTTAGGTTAAATTTATTTTTCGCAAATATCCACATGCGTAGTTTCTATTTTTTTAATTTGATATTTGGGGCTGTTAACTATTTCCCCCCTATACCTCTCACTACTGTTCGATTTCACAGCACAACAAACGTACCAAAAATCAATTCAATTCTACTATTGAATGTAATTTGAAAATATTATCGTTGTACCTCTATTTTGTTCTTATACTCGGTTTATCACACCCCACTCTAGTGTTACACTTAAGAAAATGTAGTTTTTTTTATATTTTCGTTATTAATATGTCAATCTATATCTGCATACTAAATTTTAGCTTTGTATTAATATTTTAGCATTAGTACCCCCCACATACCTGCGCTACTGAACAAGTTTGTCAAATTTTAACACAGGGATCTATTTTATTTATATCTAAGAACATATATTCTAAACTATAGCCTTTCATCTCTATATATTTCATATTTCTGGTCTTTGGCCCCCAGCGCCCGCCGCCTCTGGAAAGTTGCAATTTTCTATAGTGTGTCTTTAATGACACTCTATATAGGGCCCACGTTCCAAATATCAACGTTCTAGCTTTGTTGCGACATTGCCCCCAAAAAATCACGCCGCTACTGAATTAAAATTTTGGTAATCCAATTATTGGCAAACATGCGCAATTAGTGTCTTAATACATACCCTAAGTTATAATACTACATTTTCAATATTTTTGGCTTTTACTGTCTCAACTCCCGCCGCCACTGGAAATTTGGGGCTGTTTATTTTTTTTCATTAATTACTGTCTACAGCGAGCCTACATATTAAATTTGAACGTTCTAACTCTATTCTAACATTGCCCCCAAAAATTGGCGCCGCTACTGAACTTAAATTTCAAATTTCCAACTATTGGAAAATGTGCACAATTATAATCTCAATACACATACCAAATTTCAGTTTTCTATCTTTTCTAGTTCGTCAGATATTTGCAAAAGTATTTTTTCGAATTTTCCAGTTTTTCCAAAATTACGGGTTTCCAGGAAATTCAGGGAAAAATCCGGGGACGCCAAAAGTCTTAGAAT
The DNA here is from genome assembly GCA_963678705.1 of Panorpa germanica. Taxonomy (NCBI): domain Eukaryota; kingdom Metazoa; phylum Arthropoda; class Insecta; order Mecoptera; family Panorpidae; genus Panorpa; species Panorpa germanica. The sequence continues at coordinate 6,280,481 of OY783219.1, forward strand.
TTTTTTCTCTACGAAATAGGAAATTTTTAAAAAGATCGCCGGAGCCGTTTTCGCGCTGCCATACAAAATTCAGTACCAAACATATAAGAACATAAGATCATAAGAATATAAACATACAGTTGGAACATTATAATATAGGATATTTGAAAGAAATTGAACAAATAAATTACAAGGAGAAATGCATGGAATGGGAAGAACGAGGAAAAGAACAATCTCTTCTTTGAAACTTAGAAATCTTTGAGTATTACATGTTTTTGGCGAGCCCCTTTTATCCCCCGGCACTGCAACAAGGAAGAGTTGATCTTGAACCCCGAGACAGACCCAGATCCAAGCTTTGATGTATGTGTTCCAATATTCACCGTCTACAATATCCTTATCATTCGCAGAGGCTTACTGAAAGCTTATTCAGTCAAGATATTTGAGCTGCAAAACCTGGAGCCAGAAACCAGGAGCCAGAAACAAGGAGCCAGGGTTGAGAAGATACGCTGCCAGAAAAGAAGAGATGTGAGACAAATATATTTTAAGAAAAGATTTTTTCTTTCCTTTTTACTTTATCTGAATCAAAAACAGACAGTATGATTTCTGATTATGGAAAGAAAAACACTTTTTTAAATACATTTCCTGCTTGGGAAATTGTTCTAACTTGAAAAATGTTTCGTTTTTTGAAAATAAAATATATTTTTGTTATGTACTCGTATGTATGTTTTCCATGATAAGGTTAAATACTTTTTTTAATTTCCGGGCTGAATATTGAGCGGTTGGGGTGGTTGTGGAGGAGTTACATTTGGCTAAAATAACAATTCATGGTATTCTATATGATTCTGGAAAGGTCTTATGTAAACAAACCCCGCACAAATACCTGTGTGTGCACTTACATGTATTTGTAAGTTTATATATGTATTTATATTTTTGTTCATCACCTGAGGAAATATAATATAGTAGAATCGTTATTTTAAAGCGATATTTTATTTGTACGGAAGTTTACTCACACAAAGAAAGTTGTTGTACGTAAAAACACCAGAAAATTAATGATTTATTGGAAGAAATATTTAATTTTAGCACTAGGAAAATACACTAGTAATGGTGACACTCTTAGATGTTGCCGGTGCAACGTAAAAAATGTGACTAGTTGTTATTTTATTATTAATTCCTTTTAAATGTTTTTGCTATAGCGTACTACATTTTTCTGTCTTAATTACATATCATTGTGCTTAATTCATTTTTGATCCTTATTATATCTAAACTCATTCACTCATTTCAAAAGAAAAAAAATTATCCTTATAAAAATAAAGCCGCTACTGCTACTCTCTCCTTTTTCTACTCTGTCATTCTTTCTCTTTCCTCGCTCCTTTTCTCTATTTTCGCCATCCACCTCTTCCCTTCACTGCCTCCCTTTAATAACTGCCCAATATTCTTTTCACTTATTACCTCCAATGTTTCTATCTCCGTTCCGCACACCCTGGCTCAGTATCTGTTTCCTTTCTCCTCGTTTCCCAATCTGAATCTGGCAATTCTTCTCATGTTTTTTGTGTCTTTTTCTCTTAAGTATTCTGGTATCTCTCTCTCCCCCAAATCCTTTTTATATCTTTTCCTTCTTGTTATTGTATCTCCCTGTCTCTTCTCCTTAGTTCCTCTTCCAAACTTGTGCCTTCTTCTCTGTTCCAAGTTCATTCCTTTCTCTTTTTCGGGACTAAGTGTTGTCGGTGTAGTTACTTATAACAGACAGATTTAGATGTTACGCATACATGTCTCAAATTATGACTAGCGCGGTAAGTGTTCGCTTAAAATACAAAGATATGAAATAATAACCGGCCGTGAAAGTGTTAATAAGTACAATACAATACAAACAAACCCCCTGGTAAAGTTCAACTCAACATCACTATGACCAGTGAATTGTTAACTAAAATATGAATTAGCATTGTTGCAATATGTCAGGATAAGAGGAGTAGGAGAAGGAGGAGGAGGATGTGGTTTGGAGAGGTTCAAGGAAACAATATCATCATAACGCTCAAGATTAGAAGTTAGTTGTAATCTAAAGTACTAATTAAAGGCTTAATGTATAAAACTTTGAAGTAACCCTGTCTATTATCATCTCAGCCCTTAGAGGATGCCCCATTCGTATCCCGAGGGCCATGGGTTTTGGTCTATCATCTAACGTTCCGTAGTCAGGCCACCCAACCACCCATTACTAGTTATGTGCCCATTCCTACGGTTCCTAACGACAGTTTGATATTCCATCAAATCATGAAGACAGAAGGTGGAGGAGCTCGAACCATCGTACTGCGTTTTTAGTGCCAGAGCTTGTTAACCCGCGGTAGGAGGGCTTCAAGAATAGCCAGTTAAAATATTTGAATGATATTGGGAATTTTAATGGAGCTACGAAATTTTGAAGTAAAGTACCATTTTTAATTTAATTTATTTTTTAAGTTTTCTTAGTTTTTTTATAACCTTACAAGGTCCAATGTTTTAAATTAAAAATATTAAATTAAAAAAAACAATATTGTATTATAACCTCCAAAATGTAACAATAGGATTTACTTTTAAAAGAAGTTTAATGTCAGTTTTTGAAATATACAGAAGTGAAAACAATTTCTATCAGTAATTGTTAATAAAAATAGCAATTTTAATTATTTCACATACAATTTTGTCGAACTGGCGAAGTGTCAAAATTTATGTTACTAACGACGCATACGCACCAACTAAATTAACTAACCTCAAATTAAAACACAAATGTGACTAGGAATGCTTATTCTGAAAACCTGAAATCTAGATTAAAATATTATATAAAAACAGTAAATTAAATATCAGAACAGTATACTTAACTGTTGTTTAGTTTTCTTACTTAATATTAGATCAATCTATCATACAGTTCATTAATAAAATATCTCCGAGTAATCTAAATTTGAGCTAGCTTGCAGTTATATGTAAAATTTTACTCTTCATCTAATTAAATACTCTGATAACTCATAAATACAACCAAACTTTGCAAATAAACTTGAGGAATCTCTCTGGACTCGAATAATGTTTTCGTTGTTATCACAAGACTTAATTTAAGATATCTCTCCATTCTTTTTTGTTTGTTTATTCCTTTTCAATTAGATATACCTATCTTCCTTGGGTCTTTATCCTCTTCCTTTTTAAATCTCGTCCTGGGTCTTCTTGTCACGCTTGTATTCACTCAGTTCTCATTCAGAATTTTCTCAACCGTTTTTATTTCGTTCTAATTTTAGTCACAATATCGATTTCGCAATATCTGAAATATTTTTTCATATTTGACCTTATTCTCCACTGTCTGTTTTGACATAGTGCCTCATAAATTTTTCCCAAAACTTTTGTTTGCCAAATTTGTAAGAGATTGCAATCGTTCTTCATCAAAGTCCAACTTTCCAATCCATAGATGCTTATATTTTTAGACTGCAATTTACGTGGACAGGTCTAAGTAAGTTCAGCTTCATATTGCCTGAGTCAGATAAAAGTGGACCTTGACTATATGCACACAATATTAGTATATTTCATAAATTGAATTATCTAAGAAGACGATGATGGATTTAGAATATTTATTCTTACATAATATAGTTCATCTATATACAATAAGAAAACTTAATATTTATTTTTAGAAAATTGCTTATTGTATGAACAGGAAATTGAACCATGTGTTGCCCTAAATATATCCTCTTTGTACAGTGGAAGTTTCCGAGATCCATATCCTGTCATCTTAAATGTCAACTGTACTAAGTTTACGCTCAGAGACGTTTATGATCTTATATCACTGTTTTCTAGCGAATATTTAAAATTAACTTTTATTGTAACGTAAAATTTAGATAATTTAGTTTCTTGTACAAATTCTGTCAAGTTTTTATCTGTATAATTTATTCCAAGCAATTTGATTTTTGCAATGAGATTCTAGTATAATAAAACAAGATAAATAAATTTGATAATATGAAAAATATGTTCAACAATAATTTCGTAATATATATTGACAGACGCAAACAATAAAAATAAGCTCCAAGTTAAAACAAATAAAAAATAATAACAGAGAACATTTCTGTATCATTATTTTCTTGAAAGATATATATTTTATTTGAAATAAATGACAGTTTTATAGCATGAACTAATACATGTATACATCAGATGTATATACGCGATAACGTAGCACCGCGTAGAGTTCAACGGTACAGACATATACATTGACGTAGAGAACGTAGCAAAACGTAGAGAACGTAGAATATACAACGTAGCACTACCAGGCAGGCAGTGAGACATTTATTACTGGCCAGTGTCACATTGAAATCCCAGAGCTGTTTGTTTGGACTCCTAGATGGTGTATTGTCCTCTAACTCCTCTCTGTTTCCTTAAGTTGGGTTTACAAACAACAAAAAACATTAATACCACGAAATTCTAGATGAAGAAACGAAACTAACAAAAATAAATTTAAACAAATAAAAAAAAAATCTCTTTTTCCAATTTCAAGGATTTATATATTTGTGTCATTGGTTAGCGCAATGTCGGAAAAGTGGAAAATCCAACTGGGAATTGTTGAGTTTTCGCGGAACATGTTTCTCCTTGACAATTAGTTTCTAAAATAAAGTTTTATGATATATATAAAGTTTATTTTAAACTTGATTATGTTTTTCTCATATTAGTTGTGTCATTAATATAAGTGAGCCAAACTCTGGTCAGGCTTCCATCATAAATGCCCGCGGCCATTGATATGACCCTTGATTATAAAGCTTAACTAGAAATGCAATTTTATAATTTATGTGTCCATTTTATTTCAGATTTTGATCGCACAGTTTCGCTCGATCGAATTTCCAAAGAGGTAAGTGAATGATACGCGAAGAACCTTCTAGTTCAAATGAAATTTTATATTTTTGACAAAACTTTAAGTTTTCTCTGCTTGCCAAAAAGCAAGCACTACGTCATCAATAAATCTGAATAATAAATTAGTAAATATATCAAAAAACCGACGGACCCATATATCTGGCTATTATAAACCCCGCTTTACTCATACAAATAAACTAGTATGAGTGTGTGTGTTCCATCAATGTATGGGTGCTTTTTGTGCTAGGATTCTTTCTATATCTTCCTAATGTTATTGTGATTGTGACAGGAGTATTTTTTTTTCTTTCATTTTGACCTTACTTTGTCCCAATTTATCTCAATCTCTTATCGCAATTTGTGTCGAGAGAAATTAGTGGGGTGAAACTGAACGAGAAGAGATTTATACCCGGGTGTCATGCATATGACTGTACCTCACTTAGGTCGGTAATGAATTTAATTATACGTTGGCAAAACGTTATTCAGTAATTACTTAAACGAGTAATAAATGTTAGTAACAAATTACTACTTAGAATTTCATTTTTGTTTTTGCTAAAAACTACTTTCATTATGTTTTTTATATATTTTTAAAAGTGTTAATAACTAATGATGATAATTATTATTAAATACTATACAATTACTTTTAAACTAAATAATTTAATTATGTAATAATACTTTTACAATTTCAAATATAGATTGCTATATTATCACACCACTAAATAAAATCGTAGGATGATAAATAGTTCGCATATTTCCCATTAAAAAGCAATGCTTTATCAACAAACGAAATTCAGATTTTTCCATTGTTTTGAAAATTACAAATGTAGCGTCATTAAATCCTATTTCCTATAGATTAAAAGTATGTCCAAAATGTGTGCGAGAGAGAAAGGTATATGTTCCTATTTGTTCTCTAAGCGCATACGTCGAAAGTGACAGTGAAAGTGATATAATAAATATTGAATATGTAAAAAAATTATATTTCTTTAGTTGGTACAAAGCTCGTCTGTCTGTATGGAGAGAGAATGTTGGACCTGAAACTGTGTCCAAAATGTGTGCGACAGAGAAAGGTATATGTTCCTATTTGTTCTCTATGCGCATGCGTTGAAAGTGACAGTTATCAAGTCAGAGCTGTCTAGATATAATACGTGACAGTTGTTAAATATGACATTATATTGATGTAGAATAATGTAGAATATAACTAAAAACGTGAGTTCTATCCACTCCAAATATCAAATGTGTTAGCCGTTATCCCTACAGTGACATCTATGTCATTCATGAATATATGTTTTCACTGAACGGTCACTATTTCAGGTCCGTTTCATGTCAGTTTCAGGTTCAACATTCTCTCTCCATATATATATGCTCTAAGCACTTAAACACATATCTTTTGTAGGTTGGTACTATATAAATATGGATTTGTCCATGCGGAATGTTATCCAAATACGCTAAACCTAAAATACTTTTTTCACTGTTTTAATAATAACAATTAGTTTTACATTAAAACTTTACAAAATATGATTATATTGTTTTTTCACAAAAATATAAAAAGTAGTTTTATTTTTTCTATTTAAAAATTGTTTTAAGTACCGTGTGAAGTTCATGATATTTGCTTGTTAAACGGTTCGATCGTGTATTTGGAATGGCCAACATGCTCGTTTCCAACAAGCCGAGCCCAACAAGTTCCCATTCGAAGAAGGTCATTGCTTCAGGATGGTCTTCTACACACCACTACAATTGTGACCTTTACCAATTTTTCCGCAGTGCAAAGCGCGGGCTTTGAATACCAACCCCATAGTATTACTCCCTCAACACTTCACCCTCTGTATCCCCTTCCTCACTAACACCCTAGAGTCGTACTACAGCATAACGTGCAACTTGTAACGGGACCAAAAAGCCCCAGAGGCTCGGTCACGCGTCCTCCCTATCGTTTTCATTTCACCTTTCTCGGATTTCCCCACCACCTAAGAAAATTTTACCGACTCCTACTTCCTCTGAGAGGGTGCCTCGGGGACTGTTGGTTGGGTGACGGGGAGTGGGGGGGAGGTTAAAGGGGGCCCGTATCTTACTGAACGTGACGCACACAACACTCCTCGGATCTCCTGCAAAGGAGGACAGGGGAAGTGATGTCAAAAAATGCGATAGAACTGTTATCGTAAACAGTACCATGGATTGAATATGAATAGTGGATGGTAGAGGGGATGAAAGGGAGGAAGGGAGGAGGGGTAAATACTTGTATAAACATTATGAAAACGTACGTGAAAATTTGGTTGAGTTTAATATATTTTTTTATTACTGTAAACATGTTTCTTGCTATAGAAGGATTTAGTCGAACTATTGACAACGGATTACCAGCGCAATCTATAGAAATAAATATAATAATCGAACCCCACGGTTTTATAGTAAACTCTCTTTAATCCGGTATTTTATGGTTCGCATAGTATGTAATCCGGCTGTTTTAAACATTTTTTCTTGACACATTGAATTGAAATCGACAAACTGTGATACTAAAATAAATTAATTCAATCGTTGAACTTACCCTAAGATGAAATACTTTTTGGGATGTTTATATCATCTCCAAAGCTTCAGAATGTGAATAAACACATAAAATGCTTGTTTTAATTGTTCGCATTTTAATCTGGAGAGATTTATCTTTAGCGATTCTGTTGCACTTCGATAATGCGACTGAATTACTAACCTGGCACGCTCGCGATTCTGAACGTGTCGGATTAAAGAGGTGTCACAGAATTATGTCTTGGCTATATGATACATTAGTATTTTTTAATTTATTATTTATTTTATGCATTTTCAATAAAGGCTTTGTCTTTTCAATAGGGGCTACACCAATTACAGTTAGTTTTTTGACATATCAGTAGCAGATGCTTTGGCAATTGTTACAATGAATTCAATTTCTCTCGAAAATTACAGTGAAACAATACATGGCCATTTTTTCTCGCGAAATATAGATGACGATACTATACAGCAGGTGAAATATTATCAAAAAAACCATGTTTTTTATGTTTAAATCGTTTTATGTAAGTAACTATAAACGCTAATCAAAATCTAAAGCTGCAATTAGTTGGATGAATAACATATCTACATTTTAAGCTTTCTCCCACTGACTTTTAATGAGTTGGAAATTATCGTAACGATAAAAAAAATCATTAAATTAAAAATGGTACTGTGAATGACTACGCGTATTGCCATATGCTAAACATTTAAATTAAATACAAAACACAATATTAAATTAAAGCAGTGAGTGGGAATGATACTTTAATTTACTTAAGTTCAAAATTCGTTTTATATTAGGGAGGTAAATAAAGTGTAACTTCAGAAAGGCTGAAAGGCAATTACAACTAGATACAATAGATTTTAGTACCTCCACAATCTCACATTAATCTCAAAACTTTACTAAGTCTGTATATATACCTCAAAAAAACTTAAAAAATCATGAGAATTAATTATTTCAAACACTTTCTTCATTTAAACATATTATAAATTTCTCACAAACACCTGTCAATCGTTCTGTTCCATTAATCATCTCGCCATCCCTTTCTAACACATTACGTTATATGCAAATTAAAAAGTTTTTCTATTAACTCTAACATTGGTATTGATTTTACGTATAATTTCAATATACAAACTTGACCTTGAGAAGTTTAACAGGAATTATCAAGAGAGTAAAACGGAATGTGATGCTGTGAGTATCCCGTGGATGGGAGAGGGGGACGCGGGACGGGGTGGGCGGTCTCCATGACCGACATTCATAACTAAATATTTTAAGATAATTAAAAAGAAAGAGACATTGATATCGTTAAGACATTTAATGTATTTATGTTAAAAGGTAAAACACGATTTAGGCTGTTAGCTATTTAGTACCTAGTTTCGCTCGGATTTCTAGTTTCCGGTTCTAGTTAATCAGGTCTGGTTCATTAGGTGGACAACTCGAATAAATCGAAATTTAATTTGAGCTTAAGTAAAATTGTATCTGGAGTATATATTGGCTAATTGGGCGACGCTCTGAACTAAACATTGAAAACAAGCTGCTCATATATAGACAAGTGCTAAAGCCAGTGAGGACGTATGGAGTGCAACTCTGGGGTTGCATCAACAAATCCAAACGTCCAAAATAAAGTTCTGCGAGGAATCGTTAATACACACAAATGACGACATACATAGAGACCTGAAGATTAACACAGTCGGAGAAGAAATCAAAACTATAGCAGCGAAGCACGAGTTGAGACTTCGTAACCACGAAAACATCGCCATGACGCATATGTTGCTTGATAGTAATGATGTTCGAAGACTTCGCAGGACTAAACCCTCGGACCTAGTAACCTAATCATGTAGAATTGTTCATTGGAGCAATCTCTACCACACCGTGTAATTATTAAAATGTAAGCAACTAGATAAGTGTATCTATACTTACTTGTAGTATTATAGAAAAAAGAGCGTAAAGTTCTTAGTAATATCTACTTAGTTCTAAGAAAAAATAGTAGTTCTTGATTTAATACAGGACTTAATTTGTTACAATTTCTACTGCTACACGTAAAGTAGATGACTTAATATTGAAAATTGATATTAATTCAAATCAATGAATGACATTTTAACAGTGAGTGCATGCATTTACAATTTTGGTGATATCTCTGAACAGAAACTGAAACACTTTTCAGACATATTATACATTATTTTAAAGGATATTTAACGTTCCACAACTTTTATTTAAACATTCTTTGGATAAGACGAGTGATTAAATAGTTTAATCATATAAAACAATGAATAATTTTAAATTTATTAGGTAAAAAAAATTCAGAAATTTCTTTTTATATGTTTATACGTAAACTATTTATTTAATTAAAAAAATGTTTAAATAAAAGGTGCAGAACGTTAAAAATCCTTTCAGATGACATAAGATTTGTTTATATACTAGAATGCGTTAAAGAAATTTGAGCAAATTAGTTACTAAACTCTTTCGCTTTGACATTGCTAATTCGACGAATTGTTTTTCTAACAACAAGTAGGTTAATTGACTTACATACTTTTTATTTGACCTACTCCGTAGTTAATGTAGTCACAATCGATAATTTAAGAAAGCGATGTTAATAAACGTGAAGTTAACATATTTTCCGCGTTTAACAACGTGCTATGATTATCAAAAAACATACTTAGTTCTATTAAGTATCCTAAATTCATAAAATAATATTTAGCATCTATAAAATCTTCGCTAAGATATAAAACCTCCCTTCTATTGAAGACTACGAGCTCTCCCACTCGTTTTCCACCGTAAAATACCCTTTCCTTTTCCTTCACTTGCCTTTGTATCACTGAGGGTTTGCGACCTACAACTTAGGGGTAGGGGTGGATTCTTTTACAGTGACTGTAGGGGTTATTTAATTTTCAATTCTCAGACTTTACTTTCACGATGTTCAAAGATCTTTTCTTCGTTCCTCCCCTATTTTCTGTGATCTGTGTAAAATCGTTTTTCAAGATCATTTACCAGATATTTCTCGACTTTTAAAGCATCATTAGGAAACCTAAATTCTTCTTCTTTTTTATAAATTATTACTGTTTGTAATTTTTCTATGTTTTGTTGAGGTATTCTTGTTGCTCTGCAAAGTTTGGTTTCACATATGAAATGATAAGTTTTCACATAACTAGAAACAAAGAAACTAGAAAGAAAAATCAACATCGGAGGTCGTTATCTCACAAAGTAATAGGCGGAATGTCTCGAAATTTTGACACATATTCCTTGAAAGTTGGTACTATCTAAAAATCATATAGATTTATCAACAGTCAACATGCCATCTCTGTGTCATACGACGAACTTATAGAGTGATGTGATATAAAATAAATGTTCGTATATTTTCAAACAATTACCAACACAAACTGTAAATTATTTTCATTTCTTTAGCAATAAAGATTAATCCCTGATTGCTATATTTTCTCTCTTCAAAGCTTTCAGGAAAAGTAATTACAGTATTATAATGAGGAAAATAATGAAAATGTACAGCAACACAATATTTTATAAGCATTTGTATTGTGCAATGCAATAAAAATAATAAACAGTCCGTCGTACTATACGACGCGTCATGACCTCACGACGTCACGTCATTCTAGAATCACGTCATGCTTCTATTTTTAAACAGTTCCTTTAATGTAAATGATTTTCCTAGATTTATTAAGGTGGCACAACACCGTTACCAAGTTTATTTAAAGTTTTGCGACATAAATGAGCTTATGAATCATGTCATAATTTCTATAAAACTATGCAATCCTATATTATAATGTTCCAAGTGAGAGTTTATATGTTTATAAGTTTACGCGATTCGTATGGTAGCTAAAATATATTTTTTTAGTCAGTTTGTATGAAAAATTATTTGTTGTTATATGTAAAATTTATATTAGTGCAGGCGCTAGTGGTAGTTGAGTATGCAAAATGTGAGGACCGGCAACTATGGTCGGATTCTTTTACCTGAGACCCCAAATAATAACAAAACACATCTTGCCACCAGCTGTGATGGTCCCTTCGCGCTCCCTTCACATCCCCTTTCCAAGGGTTACGTTCTCGAAAATCTCGTTCGTCATCAAGGACACCTGCAGAATCAAATAAATCGTTGAAATGCTTAGTTTGTAGAAAATTAACGAGGAACAAAGACAAGCAGCTGTATTTGTGTTCCGAAAATTTAGCAGCGGAACAAATTTTAAATACTGCACGCAGTAAACAAGACCATGTTAGACATTAGAAAAAAGTATAAATTATTACCGAAATAATCATTAAAACGATTTTATAGATTGTACTCAATACATTTCCTTGTAGAGGGGTAAAAAAAAATGGACCAAATATTTGACCGGCAAGATCCGCATTATTAATTTTTGACCTTTTCTTAACTTAAATCCATTGGTGGAATTCGGTCCTCACATTTTGCATACTCACTTACCTCTAGCGCCCGGGCTAAATAGAACAAGTTAAATATTTCAATTTAAAAATGGAATTAAAATTTGAAATGAAATTCAATTCACACACAAAAGACAGTCGTCGCTTGCGATGGGGATGGTAAACTCTAGTATATTGATAAAGTTGGCTACTAGAACTTCAAATGTACAAATTTTTTTAATAACTCGCTATATTTTAGTCATTCTTTCTATTTAATTATTAAAGGGATCCAACGTTATAGAAAATTAAAATACATGTGGCACCACATCCGCTAGTTGCTATTTTATACAACAGAGCGTAAAAGAGATAGCATACATGACACAGAACTCTTATTCATATAACAAATAACTGACCTATTCCTTAATAGTACAGACATGTTACGTCATAAATATGGCCGACTTCTGTAGCGCTAAAACTACAATTAGAATTTTTAATTGTTATATAGGCTCATTCTCACTCAGTTTTTTTTAATTTTAATTCAACGTTTTAAACTGTCAACGATGTTAACTTTTTTCGTTGTGGCGGTGTAGATGATGCACTTGTAGATGTTGCCGGTGCGGCACTTTTAGATGATAATTAAAAGAAATATGGCTTAAATATGTTAGATTCCTAACGAGATAAGTTTTTGCTAAAGATTCTCTCTTCTAAAGATATAAGAATGAATTTCAAGATTCACGATTCGAAATTCGTTCAACAATAAAAACTAAATTGAGTCGCTTTTTTCAAAACTTCCATGTGCTAATGCAAGTTAATAAATAATTCAAAACATAAAAAACGAATTATTTCAACACGGTCCATGCTGCCTTAATTCAGTCTTTTTGTTTATGGTAAATAACTATTTTACGACGGTAATTACATATAATGTCGCTGTACTGAATCCTACTGCGACTGCGACTGTTATTAAAGTATTTTATAACCAATAAATATTTTATATTAAACGAACAAATTTAAATAAAATTTATGATGAATGAAACAAGTTTGTTTGACTCAGGTTAAGCTTATTTCAAAGAAGTACTATAAGAAAAATCTTCTTTTCTTTGTTATGTACCTTAATGCTTAATTTTTTACTCGAAATTTTACTCAAATTCGAAATTAAAAAATCATTTTATTTAGAAAGTAATATGGTAAGCCTCATTCCCACTCACTGTTTTGATATTTAATTTACTGTTTTTATTTAATATTATAATCTAGATTTCAGGTTTTCGTTTAAGCATTCCTTTTCACATTTGTGTTTTAATTTAAGTTTAGTAATTTAGTTGGTGCGTAAGCATCGTTAGTAATATAAATTTCGACAAAATTGTATGTGAAATAATTAAAATTGCTATTTTTAATAACAATTAGTAATAGAAATTGTTTTCATTTCTATATTTTTCAAAAACTGACATTAAACTTCTTTTAAAAGTAAATCCTATTGCATTTTGACAGATTGTCACATTTTGGAGGTTATAATATAACACAGTTTTTCTTAATTTAATATTTTTAATTTAAAACATTGGACCTTGTAAGTTTCTAAAAAAACTAAGAAAACTAAAAAAAATTATATTAAAAATGGTACTGTTAATGGTAACAATTTAAATTAAATATAAAATACAAAATTAAATTAAACAATGAGTGTGAATGATACATAACTTTATGCAAAAACAAATATTATATATTGAAACAAATTTTATCATATTGTAAATATATTTTTCTTAACTCTACTTGCTTCAAATTAAAGGAAATTGCAGGTGTTCAATTTTCACAATCCTCGACAACTGAAAAAAACACGCAAAGTTATTCATTACTCGCTTTTATTGGGAATCAGATGTATTATACGTTTAGGATGCATTATTGGCGATTTGCAATAACATACAGTCTGTCCTTTTAGCGTTTTAAAGAAGCTCCATAAGCATTTAAATGGTTTGTTACATTTTTGGAACAGTATGCAGTTAGGAGTGAATAACAAACTGTATGAAATAGTTCATTAGAGGTGTCTAAATAAGAATCAGTGTACCACTAAATTTAGAGCCGCTTGAGCGTGGAATAACATCCTATAGATACGATTTTGTACCATTAAATACTCGTATTATTTTTTCTTATTTAGAAAATGCCATTGTGTTCTTTTTCGAGAGTTCTCCCTTCGATTTATGTTATATATTTATCATAACGAAACTAATTATAAAACCCAACATTATTTTATACAGTGTGCTGTATGATTTTTGACAAAAGAGGGTTGGTAAATTGAACGTAATACATTTGACAGTGTACCAACAATACCTACAAGTACAACCTACCCCATTTTGTACACACTCTCTATTAAATGAACGGAACGGCACAACGCGGCCCGGATCGTCCCGGTGGGAGAATTTTTCTTCCAATTTATATTAAAGAATATTTTATAGAGTTATTAAAACACTTACCAGTGAAATATTTTGTTCATGATAAGAAATAAATTACAGAGTCGAATTAGAAGTCAAATATATAATTATTTAATTAAGTTTATGTCTGTAAGATTCAAATTAAATGAAAATAAGAACTTTAAAACAACTTTTTATAAATTTGTTTAAGATTGGCTTGGGGTACCTTCGATTTTCATAAGGTAATACACTTTAATGTTTAAGATATGTATAGTTCCATTTATATAGTTATATTTAATTGAATGCATCAACTTTCGGTTATTATTATTAGCACTTAAAACAATATATACATTTATAAACATTTACAATACATAAAGTATCATTCCCACTCTCTGTTTTTAGTTTTAGTTTATGGTGTCAACCTTAAATGTAATTTTGAACTTGTGAAATCATACCTCGGTTTCCATGCGTCGGTTAAAACTTTAAATTAACCTAAAACTGAGTGAGTATGAATGTGGCTTAATTTATGATCTGTAAATTCGAGTATGGGTATTTAAAATATAGAGATTAAATTAGATTCATTGATAAAGTCATTAAAAGTCGCAACTTTATTGAAGATATAAGCAATTAAAACATTTATTTAAAGAACGAGGATAATTAATCGAACAATAAGCTACTCCTTAGTTAATTATCATCTTACTTGTATTATTTAATTAGTTAAGTAAAATTAAACTGCAGAAATTTTCCCTCTTGCTTCCTTCAGACTCTCACTCTGCAGCTCTGCTATACCGCATTGTTTCACAAACACGGTAATATTTACGAATGCACCCTATTCCAATTCACCTCTGTAAAGAAATGTAATATCCCCTATATAAATATAACCGACAAAGATTTTATACGCTAAATTTTTTATTTAAAAATTCACTTTGATAAATTTTTTTGTAAAATTCTATAAAAATAATGTATTTCGAGAATAATGTTATGATACCCTGATAGATGTGATTGATAAAGGGAATTCTAAAGCGATTCTAATAGGGCGGGCGAGGACGAGGGGCGAATTCAAGTCCCGAGCCGAGTATTTAATATTCATATCTGAAAGGAAATTAATTTACTTATAAAATGTTCGTCGTGGTTTACTTCCCCCTTCACCCCTCTCCCATTCTTATTATTTATGAATGAACCTATACACTTTTTAGCTTTTTAAAGATGTTATGTTCTTATTTCTTTGATATGAGCCGATTATTTTGAAACATTAAGGTTAACATTAAGTTAAACTAATTTATAATTATATACTTAACCATTTGGTTGTTAAGAGTGGCCGCACAACTGTCTTAAGTCTCATTCCTGCTCACTGTTTTCATATTTAATTTATGTTTTCATTTAAAATTTTAATCTAGTTTACAGGTTTTCAAAATAGGCATTCCTTGTCACATTCATGTTTCAATTTGAGTTTAGCTAATTTAGTTGGTGCACATGGGTCGTTAGTAATATAAATTTTGACAGTGCGACTGTTGGACAAAATTTAATGTGGAATAATTAAAATTGCTGCTCTTTGATCAAGGTACTTGTGGCACAGACAAGAATGTAATATGCCTCAGTAATATAGACTGATATTTAAAAGCAGAGACAATCTGAAAAACCTTATTGAGTTTATAAACAAATCTAATTTAATGTCTTTATTTTAAGTATGTTTATAAGTTTTAGTTTATATATTGTAAATGTATATATTGTTTTAAGTGTTAATAACTTATGAAAGTTGATACACTCAATTAAATATTAAAGAAAAATTGTTGTTTTTAATAATAATTAGTAATAGAAATTGTTTTTATTTCCTTATTTTTGACAAACTGACATTGAACTACTTTTAAAAATAAATCCTACTGCATTTTGACAGATTGTTACATTTTTGAGGTTATAATATAATAAAGTTTCTTTTTACTTTAAAAACATTGGTTCTAAAAAAACATTAAATACGTAAATTTAATTAAAATTTAAAACAGTGAGTGGGAATGATACTTTACGGTTCTCAATTTCCTCTTTAGAAAATATTTGTTCACTATTACTACTTGTCACTTATCATTTAAACAACTAACTCAACAAATCACACTTTCATAAAGAACATAATGAAATAATTAAATTAATATTTCAAACCAGTTTTTCAATTAACAACTTCAAACATTTAAGTTAATGAGAGAAGTTAATTATTATCTAATTATTTCCACTACAAATTAATTATGTAAAAGCATTTTATTAATGGATTTTTTAATAAACAACATCTTAATTAGTTGATGAGTTGATGATATAATAAAAACATAATCATAAAAAAAATTAACCTCGAATATTTTAGTTACTCAAGTTCAAGAATAATGGTGACTGCATAGATAAAAAAAATTATATAAGAAGTATTGAAAAGGAATTGACAATTTAAATAATAAACTTTAAATTTCGTTTCTTTGATTTCAGGTAAGATAGTATGATTTAAGTTAAACAGTGTAATTATTATAATGTGTATGTAAATTACTAAAATAAAAGTCTTTGATTTCAGAGCAACACATAAGTTTGATTAAAAATTTATTTCCTAATAAAATGTCTTACATATATATATATATATATATATATATATATATATATATATATATATATATATATATATATATATATATATTATATTGAAACATGTGTTAACTTCAATACACCGTTGTAATAAAACCATATATGATTTTAGTAATAATTTAAACAATAAACATAAACTTTAATGAAAATAATAACTGACTTCACAAATAAACTTTATTTATAAAGTTAAGATTTACGATAGTGGGTGGTTATGAGTGGGTGACCTGATAGTGTGGGTGGTAGTATGAGAGTGTATTAGTTCAGTTTACTAGGTAGTGTGAGTTACAACGAGTGGGTTCTATTAGGAAAGGAATAAAACACACTATTAACGGCTAGGGGTGGTTACAGACTAACGGGTAACGGGTAGGTAATTAGTAACTTTAACGTTCGTAATATACCATAGATACATACATATACAACGTGCAAATGCAATAATAATCTCTAAATAAACAAACTGTTATAAAAAGCTCAATAAAGCTCTGAAAGCTCCAATATTTGTATTACAGTTATACATACTTTTTTAATGCTAATATACAGCATCATTTATTGCAGTAGTAAGCTGGATTAATATACGTACATACAGGTGGAAAATTAAACTTGAAATTAGCTTATAGCAAGTTAACAAATATGATCCTTGCAAGATAACGTTAATAAATATTATAAAAAAATTGTCTTCTTTTACTATAATATGTACACATATTGTAGACTACTGATTTTATATAAAAATACATCTCCTTACACTTAGTTATGTGTATTTAAGGTTAATCTAACATAACAAAAGTTACGTGTTTCGTAAATAATGTTACCTAAAATACAGCATTTTGTAACTTATTTTACTGCTTTTTTGGCTATTAACATAATCATAAAACTTGTCAAGCTCAATCCTGTTTAAATATTATAAAATTTGAAGAAGTTCCAAGTAGAAAATGAACCTTGAAATTAGCTTGTAGCAAAGTTAACAGCCTTAAACTGAGTACTGTAATATAGTTTTTTCTTACGGTTGTTTTAGAGGATTAAATTGTAGTAAAATATTAATTTGTTTAAGTAAAATATTAGATGAATCTATGGTAATGAACATGTTTTGCTTTTAGCGGAAATACGTTCTGAAATTTTATCAAAAATATCTTACGAACAATTACAGATATAAGAAAATTATTTCAATAATTACAATTCGTTAAGGTGGTGAAAAAGAAGATGGTTTACTTCGGTCTGAAAGAATTTATCTGTTTTTTTTTAAACATGCTTAAGTGTCCCGGCAATTTAAGGGGCGTTGTCATTTTTCTATTAAGAGAAACACTAATTTTGGCAGTCCGAGAGTTTCATGCATTTATATCTGGTGATATTTCTATTTTATGTTTTTGTAATTACTAGCCTCATAAGGAATACATTGCGGGACAGTTTTCAACGATGGACGCACAACTCAAATAGATTAACAGAAATTTTAGCCATTATTAATTATATAATGACACCAAACTTAATTAAAAATGTGTGTGTGAAGATTATAACGTGTTAAATTAGAAAATGTTCTAAATTACCTAAAGTATTAAAGTGTCCCGTCCCGCTTTGCACGATGTACGATGTATATAAGCTTGGCTATTACGCCACATACTTCATATGATATTAAGGCATTAAATTTAACTGTAACTTTGTTATTTAAAGGATTTAATTAAAAGAACTTTAAGCATAGTATATAGTGATAATGAGTTTTTAACACTTTGAGAATGATTTAATACCTTGTTTCAGTGATTCCTAAACTGTGGATATAAAAAATTAGTTTTCCTTCATATCAAGTCTGATTCCTACTCTATTTCACAAGAATTTGCCATTTCTATTGCACATCCAAGCGTAAAAGAGATGCATAAAAGTTTTACTATGCAATAATTCATAAGGTTTGATATTATAAAGGTGGTGAAGAAAGATAAATATAATCAATTACTTAAATATAAGAATGCTTGTATCAATCATGTTTCTTTTATAGTTATACGTATGATTCAGTTTCATTTTATAAATATATTTATACATATATACATAAATATATGCATATATGTATATGTAATAATGTAATCACATTAATATAATGAGTCTGGCCTTAAAAGTTCCAAAAGTTACGTCTGCAAAAATACAGAAGATGTTTTCAAAAGAAAGAGTAATAACCAACATCTTTAATCAGTTTTAACTTTAACTTTGCATTCAATTTTTTTCTTAACTTGAATTCGCAATATACATTATTTATCTGCACCTCACCCATTTCTCTCCCCTCCACCCCACTCCCCTAGTTTATCCTCGCTCGCACACTGTCGTATCGTCAAAAATGTACAATATAAATTACATTTCATTATATACTTTAATTGCATATTTAAATACATATCATTTTAAAAGATAAAAATTCTTTTTATCTCGTAATTGAAAATCATTGGCGAATTGGTATATGCATGGTATGTCTATTTCTTAAAAGAGTTACGTATTTATTAAGACGAATGACAGGGTGTTATGGAAATGTTTATAATCTTGTTCTGAAATTGTAATTTCGGAAAAGTTTGAAATTTTTTCGAGATTAAAAATAATAAGCACCTAGAAATAGTAAAAGTGATTACTATCAACAACAATTTATGAAATTTGGTTATTGTTTAGAAATAGTATGCATTATTTCTTTTGTAGCTAGTTTTCCTAGAGTATTATACTATTTTGAAATATTGGATAGTTGCGTCAATTTTAAAAAAATACTTGACATAATAGTGTTCATATTTTTGTTTTATACCACGAGGAGTGAAAGTGGACTGAAAGTAAGCAGGATTTGCTATATATGAACAAATAAATTTATTATATGATAAATTTAAATTAAAAAACAAAGTTTGCTCTTATACTGGTGAAAAATTAGCAATATTAAAAGCACTGGAAATTAATGAAAATATGAACAATAATAAAATTATAATAATAACGAATTCTTCGAAGTGTTTTAAAAAATTTAAATTCTAATGATAACAAATCAAATAATGATATTTTGACATGCAAAATTAAGGAGCTGTATTTCAATATAATAAACAAGAATAATACCATAAAATTTATGTGGATACCAGGACATTATGGAATAAGAGGAAATGAAATTTCGGATAAATTGGCAAAGGAATCAATAAATTTAGAAATTGAGATGAAAGTGAAATTACCTTCATATGAAATTTTTAATATAACCAAAAAATTAAACTTCAATTTGAGAAACCAAGATTTCATTAACAAAAGTCAGTTAAAAGAAAGATTATTATATGTTACATCCAAATTTAAGTAAGAAAAGATGGTTTAGAAATGAGTCCCGCAAAATTATATCAACTATAATCAGAATCAAAAGTAATCATTGTAAAACTCCAGGTCACCTGTACAAAATTAATATTAAATCCGACGATAGATGTCAATGTGGTGAAGAAGGAACTTTGGATCATATTATATTTGAATGCATAAATTATAGTTTAGAAAGATCAAAATTGAATAGTGATTAGATTAGATGTGGTTAAAACTTTTCCTGTTAATACTAAATTTTTGTTAAGTGATTCAAAATTAATTATTGAAATATTTAAATATTTAGAAATTTGTAAAATAGAATTGACGAATAAAAAAAAATGGACTGAACAAACACATCTTAAGGGGTGCCAATTTTCGAAAGATTTTAATTGTTTAATGTAATTTCAAAACAAAAATTAAACATTTCATGATACATATAGATATATATATATATATGTAGGGCTGTGTACACATGTTGTCTACATTCTACACAATGGGGGAAATGGCGATATTTGGATCCGTTATTACAGTTATCCAATCCTATTTTTTCTTTACATACAACTCAAGTATTGATGCAATCTCCATGAGGGCCAACCAAGCCATACAACCATACAAACATAAATATATATATATTTTTATTATATGGATATTGCAAATACTCGGATTTCTCCAGGATTTTCTAAACATTTTTAATAATAAGCTTGTTTACTTTCGCATCACATTTTATACCCATATAATATGAAAAGCAAAGAAACTCCCTCTCTGTTTCCAACCCCCTTATATACATTCTGTATATAAATCGATGCCATGTTTGCCTAAACCTTCCCTCCTCCATCCCTTTTGTAATTTTCGGTGACATAAACGATTGGATCCTAATCTTATCAGGGTTTTAGGGGTTTAGGAGAGTGAGAGGTAGGGTGGGAGTCACAGGTTTATCCCCTTTTTCAACCTCATCCTACGGGATCTTATACTAGTATCACGGGAACTAACAAGGAGTGAAAGAACTTGCTAGATAATCTGCGATGGCTAATATAAATTGTCGGGGTTGGTGGATTGAATGATGTCGGACATTGGGAGGTGTAGGGAGGGGTGGCTGACCGACGGTGGTGCTGTTGTACGACATACAATCTGTTTCAAGACATGGGTCAAGCTCAAGATCAATGACCACGGCTACCAACCTATTAACAAGCGATCTTTGCGATGTTCGAAATGTTTTAGGGGTTGAGAGAGTGGGGGTGGGCTTGACTGTTGGCAATTGACCCGCTTTAAATGTAATTCAAGTGAATCGAAATATAAATAATTTTCTCTGAATGGTTCTAAATGATTTCGAATTGTGTAGCAGGTTATATGTGTACTACACAGAGTGAGACAGAGGTGAAACCCTGCTATGACGAACTATTAAGTCTATTAAATACCGAATATTTTAGCGACATCTTTCTTTGAAGCTTGGGTTTCTTCTAATGACCCCCTTACATACATTTCGTAGAAGAATTTTAAAGTAATTAATTCCTGGAAAATATTACGCACCCTCCATATAGCATAATATTTTATTCTGTTGGGAGACTGGCTACACTATATGGCAACCTTTTAAGATTTCAACTTATTTTTCAATTTATTTATATTAATGTACAACATATTAAGTTTATTGTGTGAAAATTTGAAGTCGATTGGAGTAAAACTGTTGGAGATATAAAGTTTTAAGTCTTCACTTCTCGTGTTACTTTGAAAATTTTAAAAGCGGTTTCTCACACTTAATTTTTTCAGAGTCGGTGCCTTCTCTAGCTCAAAATATACTGGACCGCTTCTTTTGAAATTTTGCACATTCTCGCTTTACATAAATGCCGAGGTAACGCTGTCGAGTTTTTTATATTTTTTAATTTAAACGTATTTTAAAATAACAAAGTTTCCGACTTTTTTCATGTAAAATCGGTTTATTGACTTTTAAGTTCTGTAAAAAATTGAAAAATCAATAAAAAAAATATAAACTCGACAGCATTACCTGGAGAAACTAATCAACTAATGAAATCATTTTGGTTTTTTAATTTCAGAAAATCCAGTGATGAGTTATGAGTTTCTTTTGTGTAAATAAAATAAAAACTTATTATTCTTTGATTTGACTTGATTATTTGACTACCAACAACTACAGAACATTACCACAGCACTGACCTACTCAACAAATAACTGACGTTAAAATGCATTTCACGTCATACAAATATGGCCGACCATTTCTAGCGCTAAAACTACAATTCGGATTTTTAATTGCTATATCTCCGTCAACATTTAGATATTCAATAAAATAGACACGCCAATACACATTTATTACCATCAATTTCAATCAACAATTGAAAAATCGACCTCTAAAAAATGAGGACACAAGCCCATTTAAAAAAATATGTGCGCATTTTAAACTTATATTAACATCATATTTAAATTTCTACTAGTAAACTACCTTAAAACCGAGTTGGCTATTTTAAAACCAGTGAAATTCTAAACACTTGCGATGATTCAGCGAGTTATTCTCCTTGTTCGTTTTCACTATCTTCAAGAACTGCTCCTCGACCGGTTTTGCTGTCATTTTTTATTTAACCTTGCAGACTTTCAAGAGTATGGTAAATGAACAAGTCGTACACAAAAACACAAAGCCACAGGTGCGATTAGACCAGCATTGTGCAGAGAGCTAACGATGTGATCTGCGCAACGGCCGCGTTGGTGATATATGCGGAGTATTCCTAACAAGTATGCTAATCTTTGTAAACAAAATAATTATTAATATTAAGAATAATGGGATCGGCTGCAAATTGTAAGGTGTTAATTCATACTTTGGTAGCTGAGTGGGCTGAATAATAAATTTGTAGAAGCTCATAATAAGCCAGGCCGTATATTACTGTGTCCTATGTCTTAATTTCTATAAAAGTGTACTATATATTGATAAAGTTGTGATTACTAGAACCTCAAATGTTCAATTATTTTTTAATAACTCCTTATATGTTAGGAGATATTAACAATTAAAAAAGTCATTTTGTCGCTTTATTTATTAAAGGGATTCAACGTTGTACACATTCCAAGACATGTGATAACACGTTCGCTACGTTGCTATCTCTTTTATACAACAAAACATAAAAGAGATAGCATATTCAACATATAAGTCTTATCGATAGAAAAAATAACTGACTTACATGATTATGATCCAAGGGGCGATATTTTCTGACGTCCTTGAGTCTTAAACGAGGCAATTTCCAGCAATTCCTGCTCGTATCCTTGTACCCACAATTTCTTGCACAACTTCCTGCATTATTCATCCCACGATTATCTCGATGATTTAAAGTAGCACTAGAACAAATAAATTAATTTTTAAAACATAATTAATAACAAGATAAGATCGTGTTGTAATTAGCATGCATATTTATGAGCGGGCGCGATCAAATAAACTTATGTGGTAAAATGTCGTAAAAAGGTGTTTGAAAAATGTCTTATAGGTGTTCGTATGATGCTAGTAAGAAGGCCGTAGTGATAGAAGTTAATTAGCATAACAGTCTTCAATCGGGTAGAGCAAATTTTGGAAGAGGATTAGTTAAGAGAGTTAGTTAAGAGACACAACAACACGTTTATTTAGGTGACGTCTTTCAGTTTGGCGTCATGGAAGGATAAGACAACTTTACAGAACAAGCCGCCACTGGTATTGTCATATATACAAAGAAAATTAACAGTACGACATACCAGGAGTCCTTGACGACTCAGTAGAAGTTATCGCGACATGCAAAATAGCTAAAACACACGATTATGCATCTCATTAAAACAATGTATGTGTGTCCAATCTACAGTGACCTGAAAAGTGTTTTTAATTAACTTTATGAGGATTTATGGATTTATAAATAAGCGCAAAATTGCAGCCAGGGTCATAGAGCGCAGGTCAGGGACTACAGGGACATGCACACGTAATGGAGAATGATTTCACTGTTAAGTGAAATACTTTGTTAAAGAATTCATGAAAATTTATTTGTTTTGTTGTTTTTAAAAGAGAAATTATTTTAATGCAACTTTATCTTATAACCTTTTGACCCTAAAGATGTTGCTCTAAGTACTCGTTTCATTTAAAGGCCCCATACACATTCACGCAAAATTGGTTGAGATTTTAATACACTTTTATTATTATTTTATTGATTTAACTACGTTTTATATTTTAATTGTTTTATTTCTATCTTTTCCAGTAAGCAGAACAAAGTTATATTAAACTTTCTCTATGCTCGTTACAGTCCACTAGCGTTCAGTACCCCCCCGTCTCCCCCCCTGAGCCCCGGGGGCGCGTTAATGAACTCCCCATGCATGCCTCGGCGTCTGCTAACTAACTAACATATGGTAGAATTACAACTTTTGTAAAATACGATTTATTTTGTTTAAAATATGAAATTGTTGTTTTAGTTGTTATTTGTTTAAATTCATGGGAAACTTCAGTTGGTTTAGTTGTTTGATATTAAAAAATGTTCTAAAGTAATTGTACAACTCAGTGGGGGTTGGGGTTAATTTATTTAAAGTAATGAAAAACCCCTAGAGAATTTTATGTCTCTGTGAAGAATGAATTTTTATTAAAAATTATTTCGTGAAATTAATTAAGAAAAAGTAAATTATTATTTATTTTTTGTTTGTGGAAGTTCTGCAATAACATGCTGAGTTATGCTGAGGTGCGAGTTAGCCTGGACAGTTACTCGCATGGCGTTATGACTGCCACTCATGATCGTGTGTCCAGTGGAAGGCCAGTAAAGTAGCTGACCTGACAGTATACTGTCTGGTCAGTAACTCGCGCTCTTAACTCTCAAGATAAGACAATAATTATACTCGTACTTTTAATATATTCACGGGGTAAATTCAATACAAACATAATTAAATATATGCATAGAATATAAAAGTAAAAATGTACGAGTATCCAGCGAGATTTTATGTTAAATGAAATGCAAATATAAAATACATCTTTCAATTATTTCTTTTTATTAAAATGAAATTATATTTATCAAAATTGAAATTAATATGAATGTTTATAATTAAAAATACGTCCGTAATCTTTATAGAGAGTATAAGAAAGGGAGTGAGAGTTTTTTTATTTTATTTTTCTAAAATAAAATATATTAAAAGTCTTAAAATATAAATATTTGTCTCGAGTTTTTTAATTAAAAACGAAAGATAATTTGTTAGCTTTGAAATGAAGTCTGGACCGTCTGGAGAGACTGGAGATTCTGTAGAGAAACGTGGGGAGATTATTTAAAACGCTGGAGACTTAACCAATTAATATACATTGAAGAAATTCTATTGACTTAGATGTAAGCCAAGTAACGATGTAAGACGGGCGGTATTGTTTCTAAAGATTATGGACTAATCGTATAATCAGAGAGTGCATTTTAAGAAGACAGTATTTTTTTCTTTTTCATTCTGTGAAAGGAACAAACTTGAATTTAAATTTGAATTTGTGGCGGTGGGGTTGTTCAAAACTAGATTATACTTAGTATTATTATTATTATATTATTAATTGTTCGCCTTTCGACTTTACAATCTACATTCTTCATACATTTCATAGAACTTCAACTTAAAATTAAACTTAAACTATTCTAGACCTTTTTATTTCCAAAAGTACTGACTGCTTCTTCTTCTCTTGACCCTCTTCCTTCATTTTGCCTAGTCTTCCTTCATTCTCACCGTTTCCTCACCTCTTGTCTCCTTTGCCTCCTCTCGGCAAACCGTTTTCTGCTTCTCCTTCCTTTTTGTCTGTATCTTCATCTATCACCTCTTGCCTTCCTTGTCTCCTTTCGACCAATCCTTTAAATTATCTTTTCACTATCCTTCCTGCCTTCTCTCTTCGTTTTCACTTCTCCACTTATGTCTATTACAGGCATAAACGCTCTATCTTTACTATTTCCTCTTGACTCTCTTACTTTACTCTTTTCTTCTTGACTCTCTACCTTTACTATGTTATTATTGTCTCTATCTCCGTCGTCTACCTCTTGTCCTTATCTCCTTTCCGAAAATCCTCTATTTTTCTGGACTGAAGTTTAACTGTTTCCTCGCTACTTCTTTCTTTCTCCTGCTTCCCTTCATTGCCTCTTTTAGTACTTCCTCTCTCTTCCTGTTCCTTATGCAACCCAGCCACAAGCTTATTTATTGTCCTGTTTTTCTTTCCTTTTTACTATTTCCGCCATCCACTTCTTTCCTTCACTGCCTCCCTTTAATAGCTGGCCAATATTCCTTTGGCTCACTACTTTGAGATTATTCTTAGTATATTTAGCTTATCTTCAAAGATATAACTCCAACAAAAATTAGCCAAAGTAATATTTTATAGATATTAATATTATCTACAATTTTCATTAACAACATTTTCTTGTAATCTTTAAAATAAGAAAGTTATAAGCAAAACTAAATCTAAAGTTATTTGAGTAATGAACAATCTTATACTGCTCACATTATTTGCAGTATTTTCATTGTGATTTATATACCTGTGTAAAGGCATCTTGAGACGTTGAGTGAGAAGAATATGAAAAGAAAAAGCTATATTGTACTTATGAAAAAGGTTAAGTAAATTATAACGCTGAACCTGAAATGGAGCTTCCCTATTTTCACAGAGTTTTTCAAAATATTATTATATTATTTTTTCACACAAATATAAAAATTAGTTCTATTATTTAAAAATTAATTTAACTAACAAGTGAAGCTCGCTCTGATTTTCGCTCTTCATCTTTGTTTCACCAAATTTCATGTGACTTTTTGAAAAAGAAGTAGAGTTACCGTCACATTACTAGTGAGCTAATGTCGGGAATTAAGCTTCTGGATCCAGTTCAATATATTAGAGTGTATATAGAGCTTGGATTTAAAATTGTCTCACTCTATCGCTGGGGATTTCAAATTCGTTACAGAGTTGCCGAGTCTAGTTCGTTTATCATCGAGTTTTTCCGGGAAATTATTTTAAACATGCGTAGTAATTAACGTACTGACTTAGGATATCGCAGTGTCCAGTGGCTAGAGGAGGAAATAGCAAACCAATATTCCGCAATTATCAATTTAAAGTTTCCTGATACATAGAAGTTACATTAATACAAAAGCACATTGTTTTTTCGTCAAAGCTTTTAAGCTTCATTTCTTATTTAACCATTTTAAGTAAATTACAGACATCAGTAAAAAAACACACATCAACGCACATACACACACACACACACACACGGATTTTCCGTTAAAGTTATTTTAGTTAAATAAAATCGCATTACGCGTAAAGGTAGACACCGAGGCAGCGCAGAGTGGAGACCCTTGTCACCAGTCGACCCCTGATAATAGATTCACGTGACCCCTAAACCCTGTGCCCCATATTTGTTCGTTTATGTCGGTGTCACCGTCTACATAGGGTTCAAGCCAGGTCAAGTCATTTATTTAGCCAACAGATAGGACGGTAGGGACAAAAAATACATTTTAATATTTGTAATTTCTTCTGTCAGTTGCAGGAAAATAATCTGATTTTGTTGACGCATAGAAAATATTTGAAAAAATAGCTGGGTTATTTATAATTATTTATATAATTTATGGAATTGTTTACTCCACTTGTTTTTGTGATATAATTGAATGTGTTATGATTATTGGCAGTATAAGTGGAGTTAATAAAGACAGGTGTGTCTAATTAGAAAATTATGCATCTGCAAGAAGATTACAAGCCGTTAAGTAGATCTGTGTCAAGAATATCCAAGCAAGATGATTATTGAATTCAAGGAGGACGATGGTTGTTGACTCATAGATTAAAATAATCTCAAGAAACTAGAATTAGTCATTAATAATTATATCTTCAAGATATGAAAAACCCTATCGTGTCTAATTATTCTACTATTTTTTTATTTTTTTTTTATTTTGTATTAATATACTACGTTATAATCTGTTACAATAAGTATGAACAATAAGTACCTATGCTAAAAATGAAGATTAACCTAGATAAGAAATAGTCGTCCAGTGACGGCTTTATCTATGAATGGCAATTAAAAACGTTGTGGTAGCTTTAACAACTATGTCTTTTTAGTCTTTTAAAGTCAGACGTGTGTTTATCTAGTAAATTCACAGCTAGATAGTTTGGATGATTGTTTAGTCGCTGCTGGTATCTTTGGCTGAATTTTTTAATTTCTTCTTTCATAGTTTTAATGCCGATGTCATGGTTGATGAATTTGTTGCTTATGAACCACAGGGTATCCATAAAGGTTCTTACTGTCCTTGACTAAAATCTTTCCAGTGTTTGAAACACTAGCAACCATTACTATAGCACTATCTTTTCCGTTGATTCCAATAGATTGTAAACAAAAATTTGATAGGAGTAGTAATTCAAATAATTTAATTGATTTCATGAAATAAACTGGTATATTATCTTATTAGTGTTATTTTTAATTGTTGATTTTATTATTTACTGTATAACTTCGATTTCTATACCTAGGTTATATCTCGCATTAAGGTAGTTGTATCGTGATAGTCATGCTCAAAAGTATAACTCAGCAACCTAAAATTATAATGTAGCTGAAACGTTAGTGTCAAATAGTCTCGTTAAAAACTTTTGTGAAAGTACAGTCTCACTGTTCTCACTACATGTAAATAGTATCTACACGTGCATACACGTACATACACATACACAGTCATTTCTTGATTTTATAAAAATTTTCAATGTTTACAAAATTTTATTTCTGTAATGGCGTGGACAATAATTTCCATTCTTTTTTATGTGATTAATAACTACTGTTTCTATAATATATTAAATTTTTATTGAATTCCTTTGAATCGTTTTTATTTTATTCGATAAAAATAACATTGAAATTACTATTTCCCATAAGAGCCTGTGTTAAAATAACAAAACTTTAATATCGTTTTTCTCAATAATGGAGGGGTAAATTTTAATCGACCTGAGGTCAATATGTCTTATAATTAATTAAAGAGCAATTAAATGAAGTATTATTAAAATCCTTTGAAAAGTCATTCCACGATACAACTACCTTAATGGAAATATAATGGTTATTAAATTAATAAATTTAAAATATTAAGTTCTAAAGGAATAGTGTTTTGTAGATTGGTTGGTACATTTGGTGAGTTAATTTTTTGTTAGTCATGGAATAAATTTATTTCATCTCCGAGAATCGATCGGTCCCAAGTATAGCTGAGTGTTAGAGACTTAATTTTGTAATCTGTATATTACCTTATTAAAATTCTGATAACTAATCCAAGTAGATGCGCAGTTGCGAGTAACGACTTTGGGAATCCCATATCACTGTAATATCAAATTTAATGTAAAAATAGGTATTCTTTAGGTTTGAAATTTATATAATTTATGTTGGATATAATTGAACCTGGCTAGTTTTCCACTATGTATATATACACTATAATATTTATTTACTAAGATAAAGCATAATTTATTGATATCTAACAAACCGCACCGCCTCCACGCATTTATTTGTTCAACCGCATCGTTAACCGTAATTCCCAAGTCAAGTAAACGCCCGGTGAGTGGTCAAGGCCCTCGGTGACCGATCAATATGTAAATATGTCGATCGTTACACTTCTCGCTTTGCGGGCTTTGCACTCTCTACTTACTAATGATAACAAACCAATAATCAAACCACCTCTCGGCATCAATGCCTGTAATCTTTATCTATAAAAATTCAGCCTGCGTATGTTTATTCTCGCAAAATTCGAAACGTAGTGTTTGAAATTTAGAAACAACGTTGCGTTTTATTTGTGTATGTGTGTCTTTTATTTATGTTGTCCAAGATCCCAGGCCGCCAGACATCACTTATTTTCTGATGAACAAAATGTGTAAAATTGAGTAGTGTTAGTATCAGGTAATCAAGGTATATGTCTCACTAATGCCTTCTTGCTCCTACTCATAGCGGAATTAAAATTGGGTCTAGGGGATGTTTGGCCCATTGGATCAATCTGTCCTCTTGCAAATCGTTTTAAAACAGTTGTCTTGTAATACCTTGTATTACCTTGCAGACGCTTTAAAACTGACAAAAAAATTACTTAAACTCACTTATAGTCTGACGGTCCAGTTTCATATATGTTAGCGAGACAACTTTTTTATAACGTTTTACAAGAGGATAGACCGTTGGAGGAGTGAGTGAGAGTGAGTTAGACATAAACATTGATTACCTGATACATGGAAAATGACCACCTGGTCAAGTTACGATCATTGTACATACAAACACTAGTCAATCTTACACATTTTGTTCATCAGAAAATAAGTGACGTTTGCCGGCTCTGGGATCTTTCTCTAATAGAATCGCACCACAAATCTATTTATTTCTATATCTGTATCAATTACTCCCACTGACAATGTGCTTATTTTCTGAACTCACGTGCCGCATTGTTCAACATAACTTAAATAAAGTATTGCACAAAGCCGGACACTTTGTAATTCACTTTAACAACATGTGGGTGACAAACACGTGTTCCGCACCAAGGTTAAGGTGTGTTGTGCTTGTTCTCTTGTTCAATTTCTACCACTGCATAATTCTAAACTAGATATGTCAATTTCATTATCTTCTGGAATGTTGCTAATGCGTCTAATATGTACGAGTAACGTAATGTACATTTTGATATCTGTGTTATGGCCATAGGATGCTGTAGGAGGTGTGTGGAACGGCGCGCGGGGCGCGGGCGGTGGGATTAATACACGATTTCATTTACATACTTTTGTGTCACTGTAAATCACAACGGCACGGCGTGAATTTACGACGTGTTGGATTTGTTGCGTTGTAATAACACACACGTTAGATGGATTGTCACATGTAACTGACAAAGAGATCATAGAGAAGGTGATATACTTGTGTCAGAATCTATATATGAATAAGTCGTGATTATAGCAATTAGGCCATTAGTTTAAGGCCATGCAGAACTCAATTTAGGGTTAATTAGAAAAGTAAAGTCTCTTAATAAGAATACTTATGCATTGACGTAATAAATCGTATATGTAAAGAACCGATATTAAATTTATTTCTTTCCAACATGATCAGAGCTTGGTATTATCACTGCTTATCACTGATTATGCTAGCACATAATTTTAGAACCAAACCTTGAAAATATAGCGCTGACCCAAAGACATATCAGGAGTGTCAAGCACTAATTAATGGTCTAACTTTCAAAGGTTTTTATAATCCTTAAAAACGTGTTCTTAAGATGTTTGATGGTAATGCTAATAGAGGAAAAGGTAGACTTACTTTTAAAAAGCCTAGAAAGAAGTCACAAACAATAGATAACCTTTTTTAAATTAGACAAACTTCGAATACACATATTCTGCTAAACACAAACCATGAATGTTACCTTATATTCATGTTATATCTTGCTTAAACAAACCCTAGTAATATTTTATCTAAAAGAGTTTTTATTTAATTATTTTATAGTCATATTTAATACCTTTAACTCTTATCAACAACAAATTCTGAAATATCTACAATACTAAAAGCGTTTTTTAAGAAGTTTTATTGTGCAAAAAGATTGGCCTATTCTTTCAATTCAGTAAAGAAATAGGTCACAAAACGTTGTATATTAAGTAACAGGACTTACATAAAAAGTATCTTTTATTACGTTAGATAATCCCTAAATACACATATGTAACTGTGTTTAGAGAAATTTCACATAGATTCAAAGGGTGTTTTCGAATTACAAAGCATTATGCAGATATTTAATTGGAACATACTTTAGTTTTTAAATCTGTACCTTGATCCATAATTGTTCAGTTTTATTTTCAAAAATTGTTAAAGTTTTTTACCTCAATTTTATACATTAAATTTTACTTTTAATTTTTTTTTCTAATTAAATAAAATAAAAATTGTTATTAAAACTATTAAATCATTTCATACAATGGTATTGGAAATAGTAATCAATAGTAATTGTCAACAATATCAATAGCTTATACATTTTCTGCTAAATAGTTGGTATCAATTGCGCACATCATGCGAGAGCAGAACTTTTTAAAATGCTTAACTGTAACTCAACTGTGTAAACATGTTCAAATGCTTAGCGTATCTAGATACATTACTGCGTTGCCCGATACGTTAGCCTAGTTACAAACCTGGTACCTAGTTACCAGAAGATAATTCATGGCCATTCGGTACAGGTGTTGCCAGCGTATAAATAACTACAAAACTGGTAACAAACTAAACACAACACAACGCGAATTACAAACAATTTGTTTGTTAACACAATTATAAAATTGTTTGCAAATATATGTATAGATATATATATATGTGGAAAGTGGAAATAATTCAAAGTAAACTACTGTAGGTCTGTAGGTCTGTAGCTCTGTAGCTCTGTAGCTATAGGAGGAGGACGGAACGGAGGAGGCTACACGGTTGCTGGCTACATAGAATTCAGTAGAAACATAACGAGTGGTAAATTAGAATGAAATATGATCAGAACTTCTGTGGGTGATGCGAAATATTACAAAATTAAACATGACAAATATAATACTGCTGTTTGCTGGGCCAAACATTATTCACTCGGTGGAAAAGTGTCATTAACTAGCTATGGAAAACGGAAAACGAATGGGAAAATGTATAGAGAGGAGTGAGATAGAGGGGGGTGGAGTATGTTTGAATCAATGTACGGATTTGTTAAAATGAACAAACATGAAACATGTGCAAGAGGAGTAGAATTTGTGTGTTGACGACCAGAGTTCGAATTGGTTGTTATATAAATTATGTACATCATATAAATGATTAAAAAAAACAATGAACCAAGAAACTAATTTTAACAATAGATATGTGAGTGAACTTCAATACATTGCCTGAAACACAAGATTTAGATATTACCTAAAATAGATGTAGCATTACAAAAATGTTTTCTTTTTGCCAGTAAGTTTTACATAGAGAGTAGTTTGATAAATAAGTCATTTTAGATACATCAGAAGCATGACGGTTAGAACCAATAGACTTACACGATTTTATGAAGTCTTTTTTCATATAACCTAGAAACGATTTGATAGAAAAATAAACTAATAGTCCAGACCGATGTAAATTCACGTTTTAAGAACATCCTTCTAACCAGAGGCGGCTTAACCAGATCTTTGCGAGGCTCTTGTTCTTTGTATAATTTATGCAAATTGTAAGTAAGTAATTTTGATGATGATTGGCGAGAAATGTAAAAGTTATAAATAAATAAATGTAGAGTTTTATAATTTTATATTGGAAGATTTATAAAAGTTAACAACCACAAAGACGACAAATATTAATGATGAAAAACTAAGTCATATGAATGCCACCAAAGATATACGCAATGATTCAAGTGGGTTTTCTAAGGTAGGATTCAAATACATATATAGTAATGACTTTTTCAACTTGGGTTGTTCCGCCAGGGTGCCAGCGAGCGAGGCCCAGGCGGTCACCCCCTAAGGCTGCCTCTGTTTTTAACTATAGTATTTCATAAGATACAGATATATACAAAAGAAATAAAAATTTATGTATTTTATTGCATATGCCTTTGCGGCGTTACTAACTCCTTAAAATTATTTTACGTACTATTGCTGAATTAACAAAACTTAAAATAAATAGTATCCTTACGTTTGAATGTTTTCCAATACTCTTCTCCTTATTTCAATTTCCATCATCTACTTTCCTTATT
This sequence comes from Panorpa germanica, assembly GCA_963678705.1. NCBI lineage: Eukaryota > Metazoa > Arthropoda > Insecta > Mecoptera > Panorpidae > Panorpa > Panorpa germanica. The sequence goes on from OY783219.1 coordinate 6,314,066, forward strand.
CTTTAGCAACAGGAGCCCTATTCCTGAGTCTTGCGAACATTTTACGAATCAATTTTAAAAGAGTATTTCTGAACTCTAATAATAATTAATAATAACATTCAGGAATGTACAGGAATACTGTTTTAAAAATAATTCGTAAAATGTTTCACTCATCTAAATCAGATCTATTCGATCACGATCATTGTTCGCAAGATCTTTAAGATTTTTAAGGTACAACCTGGTTTTCACCCGCTGCCCTTTCTCTGTTTCTGCATCATTTATCTCTTTCCTTCTTACAAATCCTCTATCTTCTTATCACTAACAATCCTGAACTCGCATTTCTTCTTTATATACTACATCTCTTCTTTTTTTAAATATATATTTTTTTGAGACAAAAGAACATGCTTGTTTAAAACTATACCAATAACTAAAAAGGTTTTACTTTAGATGTTGAATAAATGGAAATTAAAATTTCATTCGCAGTAAATGCCAATATAAATCCAAAAGCCTACAAATTGAACCCTGTCGCAAATCGAACAGTCTCTGTGTATACACCATATAACTTTTAATCAGTATTAGTTACAATTACCCCGGTTAAATTGGTATTTATCCAATAGAGTCTGACGCTGGCGTCGATGTTTGGTTCGACGCCGAGCGTCTGGCTGATGATCTCTCAGTCCCATTGCATTATCGTCAAACAGATCAGCCGTCAAAAGGGCGTCCTATGTCGTACAGAGCAGAACGTCCGTAGCGTCCGAAGGGTACAGCATTAGAACCGTCGGGATAACAAACATTAGCAAGCAGAGCGTTGTTGATAAATTATTTAAGTCAATAGACGCTAAATAATAATTATTCGATTGATACGAAGTGTCAATAATAATATCGGAGTTGACTTTAAAATGTAGAAGATTTGAAAGCGGGGCGGGGGCGTTGGGTGTTTTATTGATGATATGGAACGAAATACAGTGCGTTGAATTTATGAGTAAAAGGTTCAATTCACTCGCGAATATGTTGGGTTGCTAACTAGCTCAACCAACATGCTGGATAACAATGTATAACAAACCGGTCAACATGCTTGTTTGCCATTGATAGTTTGGTTCAACCCTTGACGTGGGACAGTTCAATAAAACACAAACAAAAACTTATTTTTCTGAACAAAAACACCGAAGAGAGAGGTTCTTAAAACATGTTTGTCTTTAAAAACTGTAAACAAAACACATTCCCATCTGGAGTTGGTAAGATCAAAGGAAAACACGTTTGTTGTTGTTTTTTAGTCTGCTTGGTTTTGTTTTTTGTAAACATTTGCGTTTGTCAGTTGTTGTTTATCATGGTTATAATTTTTATGGAACACACAGAAAAACACAAAAACAAAACCAGTCTGTTCAGTGTGAACAGTCTGTTTTCGATGTTTTAAAATAAAACATGCTTTTGTTTTGTCTTTTGACAACAAAACTGTCTTTCTGGTGTGAAACCGGTGTCTTCTTTATTAATTGACTATAAATTGGATAATAATTTCTTTTAATGACAATATAAGATGAAGCTCATAATACTTAAACAATATCAAGGTCTCTCACTTCGCCTGTGTTCAATTCATTTTCTACATATTTCGAATTCAACTTTTCTACTTTTTTATTTCGATTACTTATTCTTCCATCGTTCTCCTTTCTTCATGCTTCATTGCTTTGCAATTCACGCATATTTTCTGATACATTCTGTATAATTTACAATTTGTTTAATATTCAGGTGTTGAATTTTTTCTGATTTTATTTGGTTATTTTTTTTTTGTCTTTTCACCTTGAACTTGTCCTTTAAATCTCGACCTTAGTTAGTATCTAACAAAACACGTTTCGTAGCTTTGTGAAACAGTGAAATATGCACTCGGCGGGACAACGGCGTATGCTGCAAGAACCTGGCTGGGAGAACTGAGAACACGAGACTCAGACCAAAGCAGAACGCTGAAATATGCAACGAAAGTAATTCCATACACAGAAAAAAACAAGTGTTCGCTGCCACATGTTGAGTTATGTTTATTTATTACCTCTACCAGCTACCATACTGTCAAATGCAATTGTTGAATTAATTTATTGTAATAAATCAACGAAATACTATAAATTTGAAACAATGCTTATTTTTGTTAAGTCTTAAAAAGTTATATTGCAAACTGCTTGGTATATAATTATCTGTCGGTAAAACAGTGACCATATACTCATGGACGTTATAGATGACGTTGTAGGAATAACGGTCAACACCGTTGATATTAAGAGTCGACAGAACGCACTGAGCATATTATACGGTTATAATAAAGTTATATTGATATAACTAGTTTATATAAACTATCTAATAACATTTTTTCTAGTTAATTTAATAATGGTAATATTTTTGAAGTCAGAGTATTAATCATTGTTGATATTCTTTTTCTGTCGGTCATCATACTAGCTCAAATGGCTTAGTTCTCTTTAGTCTTCTTGTCAGTCCATCTGTGTGCAGCAGGTGAAGCGCTTCCACGTGGACATGGTGTTGGAGACGTTGCTCGTGCTTTCTTGCTATTTTCGTAATTTCTTCAGCTACTGTAGTTACTTTGAGATCCCTATGTACATCGCTATTTCGGACATACCATGGTGCATTCACTATGTTAATCAGAACTTTATTTTGGAAAGTCTGAATGCATATGATGTTGCATTTCTTAGTACAGCCCCATATGTCCAAACTGGTTTCAATATTTGCTTATACAGCATTAGCTTGTTGTGCATGGATAATGTGGATTTGCGTCCCGTTAGCCAGTGCATTATCTTATATCTTATTCCGCGCCATCAGTATGTCATCCTACGAACTTATTGATATATATATATATATATATATATATATATATATATATATATATATATATGTCTATATGTCTGTATGCCTATGTAATTTGCTCAATGGTCAATTTCCAAGTTGCCTAAAAAAATAATATGCAGTTTTCTAAATTGAAATCGTATAAAACTGTATTGCCGTCGCTTTAGCAAAGAAGCTTTTCTTAAAAAGGTTGCCTAGCTTAACCAAGCCTGGCCTACCATGGCTTTAGCAATTCTCGTATAGTATTCTTTTTATCTACAGTACGTATCCCATCATAACCGGAAGTTTGTTCTAAACATATTCTTTGAAATGCAGCTTACGAGAATAACCTCAATGACAAACCAACAAGAGCCTTCAAACACCAATGGTACCACCATAATAACCAAAACCGCCATAAAGACAAAAATATTTTAAAAATTCATAAAGTGTTTATTTTTACAGATGGAATTGAGTAGTAGTATAGTTTGTCTCACGAAAGATGGTTAGCAGTGAATTGTAAAATTGTTGTGGAGATTTTAGCTTTGTGGTTGGTTTTTTTAAAATATTTATTTGAGTGCATCAGCTTTCAAAAGTTATTAGCACCTAAAACAATATATACATTTATAAACATTTACAACTTATAGACACGAGTATAGGTATTTAAAATGAAGAGATTAAATTAGTTTCTTTGCTTTCAAATAGTTATTTAGTTATCAGGAAATTAAAATGTTGTTATTCCTGAATGAATTTTGTACAGTGATATAGAAAATGAAACGCAATGTTTATTAATTAGCTTGTAGTAAGGTAGCAAGCATGCAATTTGCAGAGCAAGACAATTTCTATATAAGAAGTAGAAAAGGATCCTTGAAATTAGCTTGTTAAATTATGGAATTGTGTTTTATTTTACAGTTAACATTTGGAAATTGTAATATTAGGGAAATCTATAGTACAAAAAACATTTTAGCAAAAGTTTAACCGCATTACAAATAAACCTGTTATAAAATTTATACCAGGTATAAAGCTCGTCCGGTCTGGCTTATTATCAGTTTATACCTGGTATAAAATTTATAACAGGTTTATTTGTAAGGCGGTAACAGTTTAACCTTCCAGGTAATGAATTACTTTGTGGAAAACTAGCAAGTGTTACAATTTCTACGTGAGAGGTAGAAAATAATCCTTGGAATTGTCTTGCAGCAAACTAGCAAGCTAGAAACGTGCACTGCAAGAAAATTTTCTACCAGCGTTGAAGTCATCAAATACAATATATAGTATAAAATAATGTTTGATAAATCCAAAAATATGATATTACTTATTTGATAATGTATAAGCAAATGTTTAAATTTAAAGTTGGCGCCATAAATATTTACATTACAAATATATCAGCTAATACAGACGCTGGACAAATGTGCTGAATTACAAAGTAGCAATGAAGTGTGGTTCTGTCGTATGAAACCGAAACAACGAGCTCTGTTTTATGTATAACACGTGATGTGAATAAATTAAATTATTGATATGTACAAATTACAGTAGTCTACAAATGCTTAATTTGATATACAATAAATATCTTTTGTAATATAATTATTAGAGTCAGTTTTCATGAGATAAACTTCATGTTATACTTTATAAAATCAGAAAACCTCCAAATAAACAAAAGTTTCGATCAAAACAGAATATCTTTTATATATATAAATAATATTATATATTTTTTTAGTTTAGTATAAAATATCTTTTTCGTTTTATAAGAAATATAAGAAGAAATACATAGAAGAAGAAAAAAACAGTGTCCCAGTAGCTTTTACACTAGCGTTCCCTAAGGCTCCCCAAAGGCAAAACTAATGCTGTTGCTTTAAAAAAAGAAAGAAAAAGGATTTTAGGATTTCAAGTCAATAAATTATTTCACGCCTAAATTTTTTTCTCTGTTACATGGTGACTTTAGAAGGGATGTTTATTATATCTGGTTGTTGGTTGTTGTGGTGTAAGGTGTAGAGGGTTGTTTTTAATTATTACTGATAAAAATGCTAGGTTACTGCGTTTCGAACGAAATACAGCATATGAAACGAGAGCAGTTTTGTTTTTATTTTTATAATGATATTTTTTATTTTTTTTGGAAGGAGTGAGAATGTTTAGATATAATAAGGATCAAAATTGAATTAAGCACAATGATATGTAAATAAATCAGTTCAGGCACAAGAATACAGTGCCAAATGTAAAAACAATCTGTAGCCTCTCTACAATTTTCTAGTTCTTATGCAACAAAAGAGACATTTCTAGTTTTTATTTCTGTCGCTAGATGTCAGAGAAACGTGCAAGTAGCTAGTCGTCAATAACATGTATTTCATATTTGTCATTTCCAGTATTTTGTATAACCTATATAAAGTTTATCTAAACCTCTTCAAATGGAAGTAATTCCATGGAACTGTGCTGCTGACAAAATGCCCATCCCCCAAATAAACCAACCCACATTACCTCCTACTTATTTCACCCCACATTGATGGAACCACGAACAAAATAGAGGCGGTATCACACGAACTGAAATATTTACCATACTCGAAATACTGTTAATCTATTAAAATATATCTATTAAAAATACATCCTTTTAAAACTTACAATGGTTTACAATATTTGTCTTACTTTCGAATTTTAAATTGTTCCTACATTTAATTTTTATCTTTATCCTTACCTAGCACAGAAACATTGGCACCGTTTTCTTCGTTTCCCTTCAGGACCTTGAGATCAAAACTGTGTTCTATCCTTCTAAGAATTGTCGTCTTCTTAAAACAACAGAGTAGTAAAGTTGTGGATACAATTCTATTCACGACAAATTGATACGCGAGCCTATGGTATCGAATTTTAGATAACTATTCTTACTTCAAGGAATCCTATATGGGATATGAGCATTATGGAACAAGGTCTGCTACAGACAGCTGACAAAATATGAAATGAAATGAAACTAAATCCTCTTCGGAAGCAATTGAATGTATAGCGTGCAATATTCGCCCGTTGTCTGCTAGTCCCTAGTCTGTAGACTGGAAAAGTCGTCTTGTTGTCGTCCTACCTTCACATAAAGATTTCGATACGGATGCTGGCTGATGCCACGTTTGCTATTGGCCGCCATTCGAACCAAGATTAAGATTATATTTCATATTTTACTTTACGTCGTCAATTTATTTATCTCGACTGCAACGAACGAACGAACGGTTGTCGGCTTAAACGAACGTTTTCATATATTAAAACTTTAAGCATACATACTTACATATTACATATTGGATATATATATATATATATATATATATATATATATATATATATTTTTTTTTTTTAATGTTTTTGCCATCTGGCACTACATTCTTGTGCCTTAACTCAATTATATGCATGTCATTGTGCTTAATTCAATTTTGATCCTTATTAAATCTAAACATTCTCATTTTTTTCAAACGAAAAAAAAAATATATTTAAAATTCCTTATAAAAATAAAAACAAAACTGCTACTGCTACTGCTTCGCTCCTCCTGCTACTGTCCCTCCTGTTTGTACTCTGTCATTCCTTCTCTTTCCTAGTTTTTTTCTCAATCTCCGCCATCCACCTCTTCCCTTCACTTTCGGCATTACATTCTTCTGCCTTAAAAAGATTTAAAAAGCTTCAGCTTTCCTTCTTCTAATTATTTCTGCCATCCATCTGTTCCCTTCCTTGCCCCCTTTTAAGAGCTGCCCAATATTCATCTCACTCCCTACTTTTTCCTTACAATCAAACTTAATGTGTTCCAGTGTTTCGACCTCCGTTCCGCACACTCTACATATTCTTTCCTCTCTATTTTTCCAGTATCTGTTTCCTTTTCCTCATTTCTTAATCTAAACCTTGCTGTCCTTCTTATATTTTTTATGTCTTTTTCTATAAACTGAGGTATATTACTTTCCCAAATCCTTTTATATCTCGTATTGTAATTGCTTTTCTCGATTTTTCCCATTCTTTCCTGTTGTTGTATCTCCTTAGCTCCTCTTCCACACTTGCGCCTCCTTCTCTTCTCCTCTCTGCCTCCTCGATCGCAATATATATTAATATAAACTTATTTTTATAACAACAACTAAGCGTTGTTTATAATTTGTCAGTGCCGTGAAGAAACTAAGTACGTTAGTCTTCAGAGAGGTGAACTGATCAATAGAGAGAAGTAGTTATTGAAATTTTGAGGTCTAAACTAAATCTGAGGTATTTTTTACTAGTGCAGTCTATGTAAACCTTTTGTAAGAAGGTGTAGCAATTTATACAGGTCGTAAATTGTAGGTTGGGTATTATTGACACAGTTGTGGAAGTACCTGATGTCTATAAAGCTAGTGAAATATTCCTTAGTTTAAAAATAACGTAGTTGTATTCCGATAAGTGTACACAGGGTGTTCATTCGTTAACAATATATATTTTGGTATTCCTATATTAATCTATACTATTTCCTTTTATTACAGATTGCATGCTAGACAACACAGATCTTTAACTTTGACTTTAAGGTAAGAATAAAATATCTTATACCAAAATAATTATACTTAAGGGGCCTTTCATTAATTACAAGAAGTATGAATTTCGTGAATTCATAATTAATCTAAAATTTGACTTACAAAAAAATTTAGATCAAAAACTTTTCTTTTCAAATTTGTTACATTACAACATTGGTGAGAGAGGGAGAGTGGAGGAGAGAGGAAGAGGAAGCAAAACATGAAATATAAAACCAGATTCTGTGCAGCGTTGAAACAGAAAATTTTCATTTATGCCAATTGAAATTAAAGTAATTTTAAGTAAATTGAGTTTTCAATGCAATTCTTTCAAACTGTCATCTCTGTTCCAAATTTTGACACTGGCCCATTTAGTACCAAGATACTGATATATACAGGAAGGGCAGGCCTCCACAAGAGAGGGCGCTCCCACAATAGAGATAAAAGCAATACATTTTTGAAAGACTTAAGGGAAAAAAATGTTAATTTTATTCGGAAAATAATTAGTGGCCCTGCCCCTTTGTTGCACCAGGACTTCCACACCTCTAATTCCAGCACTGGATATACAGGATAGTATTATTTAGTTTTTTTATTGTTGAAAGACCCAATACATACTTATTGCAATGCCGTTTACGCTCCTGCCTCAAGAGAGCTTGATATATGTTATAAGTATAACAAATAAAATAATAAATAAATCAATAACAAATAACCACAATTAATTTATATATTCAAGTCCTGCCAAATAAAAAGTATAGCTTAAGGAAATAAGATATTTATGAGGAAACGTAATAAGGATTAAAAGGAAGCTTTATTTATATACGTCTGCAACTAAATGAATTGAGAGCGAGCTTTAAAGCTCATAATACGATACTATTCTGTGTTTGCCACTCGGTAATGGTGACAAAGTCAACAAACACGACTTTGTTACACATTCTCAGAGCTTTGATCCGTAGATTTGAGTCACCAGTCACCAGAATGCGGGTACAGTGTGGATACAATGTCTGGTGTAGTGGTGCATTTAGATACGACATGAGCATGCCTCGCACATGAATGTAAAGCACGTGTAAGGCATGCAACCGAATATTAATTAAGTTCTGCATGATGCATCAGAAGCTCGATGCTCGGGGCTAGGAGCCTGGAACCTGCAGCTACGTGCAAATTGTTTTGTTAATTGAAATGTATGTCGTTAACGGCCTGCCCTGGTCTGACACGGTATGGGGTAGCGTGGAATACAGACAAATAGAATAGTAAGGGATGCAGCAGGGCTGAGGAAACAAGGGAAGGCTGCTTTGTTTGTGTTAGCCATTATAGACGTATTCGTTCTGCACGTGTCGATGTTGCCATCGTTTCGCACTTCTTTTTGAGGGTATGTAGGGCATTTTATCGGGATTATTAATAAAATATGAACAGCCTAAAAGCTGTTGCAATAATACATTGGAGAACATATCATATTCAGAAGCTTAAAAAAGAATATTAAAAACATATGCATATTTATTTGAGTACATTAACTATTAATGTAGTCCAAATCACGAGAGTTCGGCGGCGACTTAACTTAAAAGAGGTTATAAGAGCGGTATAAATGTATAATACGATAATGAATTTCATCTTATTCGTTTCTGTACACATTATAGAAAAATAAGTGAGTCAGTGCTTTTTAGTTACATCAGCAGTTAATACCCTACAACTTGTTTTAAGTATGAGTCGCCGCCGAACTCTCGTAATTTGAACTATAGTTATTAACACTTTAAATCAACATATACATTTTAACAACATTTTTACAATACATTATTTATACAACATATAACTTTTTTTCTATTTTTCAGATTTCTTCCATTCTATTACAAATTCTTCCATTATTGCTTCTCTAATAACTTTATTGTTCATCTTTCAATATCCTAGTATATTCAGTATTTTTATGATTTCATCTGTTTCTATTTCAACGATAACTGCGATGTCCAACATTGCAATTCCTGCTTTTCTTTATTTCTATTTTATTTATCCTACACGAAGAACTTCTTATATTAGCATTTTTCTTTTATTATCGTGTATCACTTTTCGACATGTCTTCCATATGTATAATTCCTCCCAGTGTACTTCTATTCTTTCAACTATATATCTATCTATCTATATATATATATATATATATATATATATATATATATATATATATATATATATATATATATATATATATATCAATCTCTTTTATAAAGCTGTTTATAATCCTTCTTTTTTCCGTTACTTTTGTAATTTTAAGTTATCCAAAACAATTTGAAGAAAATTAACATTGTTATATCACAAAACATACGTTTCAGCATAGGTTCAGCAAATTCTAACAGCAAAATCCTAAAACTTAGAACCGCAAGGAGTATTGAAAATTGTTCTTGTTCAAGATAATAATAAGAAAAGTAATTTTCATAGGAACGTCCTTAATTATAAATAATAAAATATTGGAATATTTCAGCTTGACAGAATTGAACTTTAGGTTTACATTTTTCGAAAAAATTGTTTTTATTTCACAGTGTGTCATTTAACATCGCATAATCTTTAAAGAAGTTATTGCTTGTAACTTAACAACGTTTCCAGGTATTTATTCAATGACTGTACTTACCCGGTACTAAACCAGGAGAATGTTTATCCCATACCATCGACATTCCGATCATTAATTGATTTTATAATTGATTGCCCAATCATATTGTCCCCGTCTTCGTCCCCCGTCCCTCGTCCTCACCCCGTGTAATTGAACTAAACTATTCGTTCCCGTACTGCACGTTCAAGATCGATCACGTGGTGTTCTAGATATTACATTCACTTTGCTGATTGAATTCATTCATATTTATTAGTTATTAATAAATAATTATTCCATAAAATGTTGTAATATTTTTAGAAAATTAATTGATATTTATATTATGTAAATTGTTAGCGGTAATGGCGTTAAAACCGTTATTCATTTTTTATGTAAAACCTATATAAAATAAGCTTTTTGTTTGCTATAATGGCAAGTGGATAGTGCACCATTCCCACTCACTGCCCAGTAAACAATTTGGTGAAGTGCCCTATTTGGTGAAGTTCGAGTCACTCGTACAATTCTATTTTAACGCTTTACAAGTTCTCTACCTGTCACAGATTTTGTGTTAGTTTTTCATAATAATATTCTTTCTTTTTCCAACATCATTCATTAAGTATTTCTGTTTCTTTCCCACATGGATATATTTTTTTTAAGTTCACTTTCATCTCATTTATTCCTGTGAGAGAGAGAGAGAAACGAGATGCGGTTAGACAAGTAAAATATATTTTTCACCGTTACACTTGTATACTTGTATAGTATTTTGTTCAGTACAGTATGCTTAAAGTATATACTATCCTTTTTCAACAAATATTTCTTTAATGGTAATAGACAGACGCTATCTCCCTCAATCCCCGAATATAATGTATATAAACGAAGATAGAATCTAGCGATGGTAAGATAGAGGTTTTAAACCTAACGCAGACCTGCCGATCGTGGATTTTTGAACCACCAAAACAATGTAAAAAACTAATATAACGAGTATTGTTGAAGATGAATAATATTCATTAAAAAAATCACGATCCGTACTAAAGATTACATCTATTTATTTCTTCATTTAAATATTTATATTTTGCTGACTCTAAAAAGTAGAATTCCATTAAGTTTTATACCCCTGCTAGTGTCAAGTTTATAACTCCGGTCATAAATCATAAACCGACTCCGCTTTTAATTCAGCAGTGAACCGTCGTTGCGATCTCTGTAGCTCATAAAAAGGGCCTTTCCTATGAACGACTGAATAGAAAACGAACGCGTTCCAGATAAAAAACTCATGATATGTAATAGAAATTAAGTAGAATTTACTCCAAAATGTTTACTGGGTGTTTTTAGTTTTAGTTTAAGGTGAAACGATACTTGGCCATTTTTTCCGGCGAAATATAGATGACAAGATATAAATTTTATAACCTTTATTTCTGACAAACCCTTAGAAATGTTACCAGTCATATAAAAATTGGAATTTAACTAGAAAATATAGCAAAATTCATTTTCAAAACTTATTTTTGCGGTTCCAACTCATTAAAAGTCAGTGGAAGAAAGCTTAAAATGTAGATACGTTATTCATCTAACTAATTGCAGCTTTAGATTTTGATTCGCGTTTATAGTTACTTACATAAAACGATTTAAACATAAAAAACATGTTTTTTTGATAATATTTAACCTGCTCACATTAATATATTCTCTTAGTATGCAATAACAGTTAATATCAATTAAAATTTAAAATATTTTAAATTTAAACTTCGCTATAGCACAACTTGTCCTTTCTTTCAAGGTTCATTTACATTGTGTTCCACATTTTTCAAAATTCTTTGTTAATTTAACCACACAAACTAATTAGCGCCTTCACACCTTAATTGCGACTATAAAATAAATATATAATTATAATAATATTAGCAGGTATTTTTGAATAATCAATTATTGATTTCAAAATTCATCATTTACTGAAATGTCATTGAAAATGGAAATTGAAACCGTAAAATGGATTTATAATTATTAAAATTAGTCGAGCGTGACGGCTGTGTGACGGTAACTTAACAGTAATGGTCACGGTAGCGTGGTGGTTAATTAAATGATGAAATATGCAGTGCGGTCATGAGACCACGTGGTTGTTTCATAACAATTCGTTGTTTATTGTTTTTGAACATGTACACGCTAATTTCAATTAATTTAAGATACATATTGAGATCAGATTTGTCGCATTTATATCTCACAAACTGTAAATGATACTAGTAAATAGTTAGTTAGTAAACTAGTAATAGGAGTCTAGTAAATTTAACATCGAACCGAGCTTTATGGGTAACCAACAATTTTTATTTCATCATGTAAAAAGGTCAAAGGTTAATTTAAGTTTGAATTTTTTTTAAAACTATAAAGTATTATTCATTTTATTTAATTTTGTTTAGCATATGGTAGTACGCGTAGTCATTCACAGTACCATTTTAAATTTAATTTATTTTTTAAGTTTTCTTAGATTTTTATTAATGTTTTATGTTTTAAATTAAGAAAAACTATATTATATTATAATAATGTCCTCCAAAATGTGACAATTTATCAAAATGCAGTAGAATTTATATCTAAAGGAAGTTTAATGTCAGTTTGTCAGAAATAAAGAAGTAAGAACAATTTCTATTACTAATTGTTATTAAAAATAGCAATTTTAATTGTTTCACCTTCAATTTTGTCGAACAAAAGACGCATGTGCACCAACCAAATTAACTAAACTCTAATTAAAACACGAATGTGATTAGGAATGCCTATTCTGAAAACCTAAAATCTAGATTAAAATATTAGATAAAAACATTAAATTAAATATCAAAACAGTGAGTGGGAATGAGGCTTAACTGTCTAACAATTTTGTAGTACAGTAGAACAGTATAGTTTACTAATATTTACCACGTCTGGAAAGCCGGGAGTTGATGAGCGAGACATTTCATTTACTGCATCATAGATGGCAGCACTCACCCTACTAAATCTATCTCGACATTGTAGGCATGTAGCGGCCCCAAATAAAATTTTGAAATTTCGAATTGTTTTTAATTTATGATATACTTATTCAATCCAAAATATAAATTTGCTTCAAAGTTCCCCAATTTTCTCGCCATGTCTTTTATTAATTTTTGAATTTTTATTTTTTATTTTTTTATTTTATTTATTTTTATGTTCACAACATTCAATAGCGTAATATACTTGCCAACTTACAATTTTATACAGTAAAAAGTGCCCATTTTTCGCAGTTTTCCAAAATTACGGATTTCCAAGAAATTCATGGAAAAATCCGAGGACGCCAAAAGTCTTTCTCTACGATTTAGAAAATTTTAAAAGAGATGCATGGAGTCGTTTTAGAGCCACCATATAAAATTCAGTACCAAACGTATAAACATATTGGAACATTATAATTCGAGGTGCTCGTCGCACGGACAAGGCTGTAATATGCCTGAGGAATATAGACAGCTATTTGAAAGAAGGGAAAGTCTGAAAAACCTTATCGACTTTATCAATAAAACTAATTTAATCTCTTTATTTTAAGTACCTATCCTCGTGTCAATAAGTTGTAAATTATGTTTTGAAAATGTATTGTTTTAAGTGCAAATAACTGTTGATAGTTTTTTAACGTCATCTCTAAGCAGGTCTCGGAATTTTTCAAACGATTCTCGTATACATTTAGAATAATCATGATATATTTCACATTGGAATGCATTAGTTCTCGATAAATAATGAAAGGAGTGTCACACAATGAAGCTGTGTTCCAAGTAAGAAGAATGACTTCTCCCACAAGTGATGGGGGTGTCCCAGTGCTGGTGCTGCACCTAACTTCACATTAATATCAACCAGTAAACCATGGATTATGCAAGCAAGCGCTGTTCGATTTGTGCGGGATAATGGACCTGTCATTTACACGCTTTTTACTACTGAAATCGTTTGCTTTGTGAGAAACACAGCGCTGTAATTAACCGGCGACGTGATTGACAGTACTGTTACTTGATGTAAAGGAGGGCGGAGGGGGGGGGGCGCACAGGGATGCTGGTAAGGCGGCGGGGAGCGGTTCTGGGCGTGATTAGGTTTCAGGGAAATTATGAAAACCATATAACAACAACATATCCACTAATTATTAATTTCTGGTTTGTAATTATTGTAATTAAAAGTAGTTGTTGTAGAGAATGTTTCAATTATAACAGACACATATAGGAATTGAAAGAATGTGAGTATTAATTATTAATTAATTATTCTCGTGAGAACAATGTATTATATATTTTATACTTAAGGTGAGACGGTACTTGGCCATTTTTGATTCGTGAAATATAGATGGCGATACTATACAGCAGGTTAAATATTATAAAAAAAACCATGTTTTTTTATGTTTAAATCGTTTTATGTAAGTAACTATAAACGCGAATCAAAATCTAAAGCTGCAATTAGTTAGATGAATAACGTATCTACATTTTAAGCTTTCTTCCACTGACTTTTAATGAGTTGGAACCGCAAAAATAGGTTTTGAAAATGAATATTGCTATATTTTCTAGTTAAATTCCAATTTTTATATGCAATTGGTTTTTACATGATTAAAAACATGGTTTTTTTGATAATACTTAACCTGCTGTATAGTATCGCCATCTATATTTCGCGAATCAAAAATGGCCAAGTATCATTTCACCTTAAACAACTTGTATAATATGAAGGTTGTCCCAAAGGTACATAGATGACGGATGCTGTATCAAAGAAATATTGCTAACAGAAACTACAAACCTTAAAGCCCCATTCCCACTCACTGTTTTTAGTTTTAATTTAAGATGTTAAGCGCAATGGGATTACTCTCATAAAAAGAAAAAAAGAATTTTCAATATTTCAATTAAAAAGAATTTCCAGAAAATTAATCGAAAACATAGCTTTTAATTTTAAATTCTTGAAAAGCTTTTGTTTCTAATATTTCCACATTTTCCATGAATGGACTTCAACTTTAATTAACCAAGTTTTTCTTTTTATAATAAACATGAAAAAATATATAATCATTAAAAATAAAAATATTCATGTAATATTTCCCTCTTCTTTTTTTAAATTTTCTTTATTTTCTCGTGGCTTTCAGCTTTGAAGCTTATGGTGATAGAATCAAAAGGGATAGATGGGGGTGGGAGAGGGATTGCAACACGGAAGGGACCAGCACAGCGGTCCCTTTAAAGAACCTTGTGTGATTTGAAATACATATACATTTACACTTATTTACATATATTGGTATACAAGGAGTGAAGGGAGGATCAGAGGGGGTGTGTCACATTTCATCTTCAATGCCAACTCTGAAGCTGTAGCCGAGATCATAACGAAATCTACATATCGCCGACACTTTCATTTAGATAATGTGATTCTGATGTGCCAGTCCTTTCAGAGGCACCAGTTTTCGGATCGTTATCATTTTTATTAATTTGATATACGTGTTTTTATATACCCGCATATGCCGGTTTAACACCAGAGAGACAGTTCAATAAAACACGAACAAAAACACCAATGTTTACATCAAATAGACAGTTCTTAAAACACGAACAAAGACTTGTTTTTCTGAACAAAAACAGCAATGTTTACACCATTACACATTTTTGTCTTTAAAAAATGTTTTAGTAAACAAAACACATTCCCATCTGGAGTCGGTAAGATCAAAGGAAAACACGTTTGTTGTTGTTTTTTAGTCTGCTTGGTTTGAACACGCAGTTTTGTTTTTTGTGAACATTTGCGCTTGTCAGTTGTTGTTTAGCATGTTTATAATTTTTATAGGGCACACGGAAAAACACTAAAAACAAAACCAGTCTGTTCAGTGTGAACCGTCTGTTTTCGAAAAACAGAACTGTTTTAAAATAACACAAAACATGATTTTGTTTTGTTTTTTGACAACAAAACTGTCTCTCTGGTGTGAAATTGTCATTACATTTGTGTAATATTTTACATAAGGTGAACCTAGTAATAGTTAATCTCAATAGATCTTATTTGATAGCAGCATTTAATCTTTAAAAAGGTGTTCTGAAGGAGTTTTATGAGTATGCCAATGTTTAAAATGGTAGATTCACTTTATAAAACGAGATTTTGATCATTCTATTGTCCCAATAATTGTACTAAACGGTACTAACCCGGTACTAAACGATGCTACGAACACCTTCCACCGTCCAAGCTTGATGATTGGACGCATCTTGTGGCCAATGCTAGAATTAAGTGTGTCCAACATTAATATTAGCAGAAGTTCGGGGTATTGTTGGTCTTTTGATATGCACTGCTGTACGAATCGCTCAACAAAGGAAGGTTTCTTTATTTACTTGAAAGTTTTTGTTAAACAGTGTCAGTGGGATCAAACATTCGTTCCACCGTGTAGTAGAAAACTTGCCATGTCAATCTTCCTATATTTAACTCTCATGGTGGAGGCATACATTTGAAACAAACGTTTACCGCATCATCCACATGTATGCAAAGCTAACAACATACTGTGGTAAATATTTGCATTCCAGCTTCGAAGCGTCAATCATAAATAGTTTCTGATACGTAGAATGCATTGGAATCTAAAGGAATCTATCTTTGAACTAGTTCCGTGTGATCTGCATCTTGTCATAATGAATAATTGATTATGTAAATAGATCAACTCGTTTGCAGAATGTACTCATTTGTGCATTGTGATTTATATATTTTGTAAAGAAATTGATTAAAGAAAACATGACAATCAGCAAAACGTCTTGTAAGTTGTCGTTGTGTTCGAAGGCTACAAGACAACAAACAACCAGGGATAACAGATATTTATTGGTACAAAATAAATCCACGGCACAATGCTACACGGATATAAATCATCCTTAATGCTAAGTCAGCAATCGTAGTGGCATTTATCTAAGTCGCACATTAATTATCTCTTTGATAATGTGGAAGCCAGGGTCGGACTATAGAAGCGTAGAAAAGAAATTGAAAACTTCTTCTTTTAAATAATTATTTGGGTGCAGTTGGGACTTGGGACAGTTATTAGAACTAAAAAGAATATATACATTTAAAAACAATTGTAAAACATAATTTATAATCTATAAAAACGAGTATCAGTATTTAAAATATAGAGATTAAATTAGATTCACTCTTTTTAGATAAAATATTGGTAGGATGCATTACTTTAGTAGAGTTTATATTTCACAAATTTAGAGTTTCTGTGAAAACGCATTCATATACAAATGTTGTTTTCTTCCAGATTACGCAGTAGCATATTTTTCATGCTTCATATAATCCTTTATACACTGTAGTATACCTATACCTATACGAAAAATTCTTTTGTTTGAGATATTGCTTTACTCGATAAAATCGAACAATAAATTACTTTTATTAGACGTATTAATAACTGTAGCAGGAGAATTATACAATGAGATCCGTTTGATTTTATTCTTGTGAAGGCTGAACTTTTTTCATTAATTTTTATTTTACTTTTATATTTCTTCTGTTGATTTTATGAAAAATTGATAAAACTACAAAAAGTTCAGAATATTAATAATATGCAGATAACAAAACATTATAAAATAAGTGATACATTTAGGGAATTTTTGAATTTAAAAGAAAGACGTTATATTTGGAGCTAGAGTACAGTATATTCTTGCTGGAAGTCTAAAAATTTATTGATGTAGATATAGATAAAGATTAAATTAGTTATAAATAAGTAAATAAATACAATAAAAAAATTTATGAATAATTAATAAGATAAAGACAATTGTGGAAAAGAAGGATGTCGGAGTACATTGAAAAACAGGGAGGTAAGAAAATGAAAATGATCGCTAGGTTTAGATTAGCGAACAAAGAACGGGGATGTAGTTATTGAGGAATAGATGAAAGAAAACATGTAGGATGTATGAAATGGAGGAGGAGAAATTGGAGCACATTAGGAGCTGGGAGAACTTAGCAAAGTGGAGTATGCCTAGAGGAGATTTTGCAATGGAGAAGGAAGGAAGACGATGGATAACGAAAATTAGGAATAAGCTAAAAGAAATTAGTAACAGGAGTTTAAAATAGAATCAGAAATAAAATGAAATGTATTTAGTAGAATGAAGGTTAAAGAATATAAAACGATAAATAAATGTTACAGGAGAAGCTGCATAAACTTGAACAGGTAGAGTAACACACCACCTAATAAGTTTTTAGGATGACATATAGATGACGGGCGTCACAATTGACAAATCATATGATTTTTAGTTACTATTGAAATTTTCAAAACAATGGAAAAATCTAAATTTCGTGTGTAGATAAAGCGTTGCTTATAAATGGGAAAAATACCGTTCAAGGAAAGAAATGGCTTGATAACTGTTATTCAAACTCGGAATTGCTCGAAATGTCATGTAATTTTAATACTAATCGGTTGGTACTATCTAAAATTCATATGGATTTGTCAATAGTGGAGCCATCTAAATATCATCCTACGAATTTATTAGATGATGGGTCATGTAGGACACAAAAAAAGCTTACGATCGCACTTAGAGTTTACTTATTACCTAAAAAAAATTCATTCTTTTCAAACCTGCGTTATGTTATTCCAATTTCGGAAACTTCTAACTGAAAAATTCTAGACTACTAGTTAGATAGAGCCTGAAAATGTAGACGCTACTTGTGATACAGTATAAACACTTGATTCATAAAAAAATCGTCTCCATTCGATGAAATCTCATGTAAGCCCTATTTTTAACATCTTCTGATATCACGTGAATATATTTACGATCAGTATCGTCTGGTCCTTATTTTATGCACATAAAAGTGTTAATTTTACGACAGAAACCGATAAGGGAGTGATACCTTATTGATGTCTTTATTATCTCATAAAAAAGTTCTGCATTATATGAGTCTTTATACTTTTAGAAAAAATATTTTGCTAGCATCAGCAAACTTGAAGAAATCTTGTTACCACATGTTTCTCAAGTGGATTTTATATATACTAGTATTTTCCAATTTGGTAAAAGTCTTGATGAAACGAGTTAATTCGGTTATTAGTTAACCCTGCGTGTGTGGGTCTTTTAAGGAACAGTTGAAATTTCAAACTTCTATTTCTGTCTCATGAGTACAGAGCGCGCTTCACCTATGCCCCCTAAAAAATCAAGGTAGTGGTAGGGAATTAAGGTTCCAGCAGCGTCCGGATCTGGCAGTTTACTTGCAAAGGCGAACCAGTGAAACTAAAAGGGTCAGTGTACAAACGACGTTAGAATTTTCCAATGTTAGTAAATGTACTATTTTTACCTTTTCTCGTTGTTTTACAGTTTTTTCATGGTTGAAATAAATGTTTTATGTAATTTAATATATTATTTCTAAGATAATATATATATATAGATTTTTTTTATTAGTTTATCTTTTTACTACAATAAGTTTTTGAAGATGGGTGACAATTAAACCGTTACGCACCGTAAATTCTTTGACACTAATTATTATTAACTATTATTAATTATTATTTCATAAATTTTATATTTTCATCAATAAAAACTTATTTTGTGCCGAATAATCACCGTTCCGTTTATTATGAAATGCCTGAATCCGTAAAATATTCCCTACTTTCAGGTGCACAAATAATTCAACTTTTTGGAGCCCACGCCAAAGACACTACATTCTTTCAAAAGCTTATAATATAAGATAAAAGAGTCTACAACAGTTATTCTTAATATTTGTTTGTTATAAAGTTATGAATTTTTTAACAATATTCCGTTTTTACGCGTTTTTCACTATTTGTGAATTTTTGTTAACAACGTTTTTAAACTTTGGACATTAGCTACTTCTGGACCATGTAGTAGACACTTCAAGAAGTAATCCAGAATTTTTTCAGATTTTTTGAAAGACCCAGTGTACACACCATGTCTCGAAATACGAGTATATACTATTCACACGCAGAGTTAGTAAGCTTCGATTATTGATAAGGTTTATTTAGTTTAACTGGTGGAAGTTTTGTTATCGTCATGTTTCTGTATTCATTTTCAAGTTACTTCCGCATCAAATGATACTCTTCTCTCCCAACAACATTTTTGTACAGAAACATGTTTAGAACAGACAAAACGTGATAGCTCGATAGTGATAACACAATTTATAAAAACATAATCGTTAAATGTTAAAACAGTTATAAAATAGAAATAAGTATAATTATATATTATCACATTGTATATCATTACGGTGCATTATTGCATGTTGAAATGAAAATACCAGTTACTGGTTACTGGTTGCTGGTTGCCTGTACTTACTTGTTCGATGTTGAACTATCGTCTGCAACGACTCCCACGATAACGACATTGTGAAGTCACGTGAAAATGTACTCGTGTCCGCGGAGGAAACCCACGCCTGAACCCTGAGGTATGTGAGATACGGCATACGGGATATATTGACTTGTAAAAAACTAGTATTACTGCATTACTATTATTAACAATTATGCTCTGTACTTTGTCATTGTTAAACGAATGAGAACTTTATACCGCGAAGCAGTGTCGTAGAAATAATTTTATGCTGCATTTAGACGAGCAGTTTTGCATGGTGAATTTTTGTGATGACAGCCAGACTTTCTTGGTGCGGTATCGAATGTTCTAGGCTATTATTTGGAACTGATTTATATTATACATATATATTAATGTCAATTTTTATAAAAATAATGATAATTACTTATGTTAAATGTTCACATAAATTTGTTTAATTAAATAAATAAGAAATTGCATGTAAATTTTTGATTCTCTTCTTAAGAACATTCTCAAGGAGTAGTCGTGCTCAGCTTACAGAAATGCTAGCGTAATCTTAGCGTAATCTTCTAGTCACTATACGTTACATGAAGAAAGTCAAAAACAATCTAAAGTTTCAACTCAAATTGAACATATTTTATAAAAGACGATCCAATAAACATTTTGGAGTCACTTTGCCATATTGAAGATGTCTATGATATTTTTGTCATGAAAGAGTTCAGTTTCTCACAGTCGTTCATAAGAAATGTCTATTTTATCGGTTACAAATGGCGAAACCATTCCACCTGTCGGAATACAAATGAAGATAAAGTAGATGAGAACTATAATTGTAATAGTAAAACTGTTTAATAGGAAATACCACTTGACATTGTAATTTTCTTTACAAGACAATATTTTTCATATTCTCAATTAATGATTCTAAGTTTTTCAGAACAATCGTAAGAAAATCAAAAGTAGGGTTCGTTTTAACAGCCAAAATCTAAAAATTTAGAACCACTGCATTCTGCACTTATTTATAACTGCTCTTGGAACTAGTTGCTGGCCAAATGATCAACAACTGACAAGCGCAAATGTTCACAAAAAACAAAAGTGCGTGTTCAAACCAAGCAAACTTAAAAAACAACAGCAAACGTGTTTTCCTTTGATCTTACTGACTCCAGATGGTAATGTGTTTTGTTTACTAAAACAGTTTCTAAAGACAAAAATGTTTTAAGAACTATTGGTGTTTTTGTTCGTGTTTTATTGTTTTGTCTGTCTGATGTGAAACCAGAACATTAGTAAAGAACATTAATAAATAAATATATATATTAATTTTCAAGATGATCGTAAGAAAAGTGGTGTGATAGGTTTCTTGGGAACATCCTTAGGTACGTGTAAAGAACCCTGAAATTTGGACGTAACTTTTCTGCGATAATTTAGGATCGACGCCAGTTTCCTAGTGTAGAAAACTGCTTATTTAAATGCAGTATAAATCCTCATTGTTACTTTGAACTAGGGGACGGGAACTTTTAAATATAAGCTATCTCTTCACTAACTTAATTGGATGGTTATAAAATAAGAACAACACCTTCCTAATCAACAGCATGTAGTTTAAAATAGACATGTCCCTACTGTGAAATATCCGCCCTACTTCACTGGTTATAATAAGACTAATAATTAATAGTTGTCCCTCTAGTATAGTACAGTACAACTAGTTTGATCTACTACACCTAGACCCTTGATATTTATTGAAGGCCAGTGCCATTAAATGCAGCGAGCATATTTCATTTGTGAGAATAATTAATGTCTCGTGTTCGTAACAAAGGAACGTGGAGTAGAAGTGTTTATGAGATTAGATCAATAAATAAATACATAAATTGTGTATAAAACGTGTTTATATCGCATTACAACAATAGCTATAGCATGAACAAACGTGTTGTGTTGTTGAAATGTAAGTACAACTGTAATGTAATGTCACTAGGTGTGATATGCCTATAGTTAGCCTAGCTTAACACATCGGTTGAATGTCAGAGAACTGTAACTTCATAGAAAAATATAAATAGTTGTATCGTAAAGATAGTATCGCGATTAATAATGTTATGCAGTATTTTAACTGCTGTTAATGAAATATGACGAGAGTACCTTATTAAGTGGGTCTTATTCTAAAGTGCAATGACAAACTGTACTAATTTAACTAAACTAATATTTTACTTAAACAAAACCAAGAAATATTTAATCCAAAAGGGTCAAATTATAGTTATTCTAAAATCCGTGTTTAATCCTTAAGGGGGGAGTAAGATCAAATCGATACAAAAAAAGCAAATTTTCGATATTGTTTTTTGACGACTCATTTAATATATAATTATTTCTATAATTACTACATGATAAAATAACATTTATAGAATACTTTGTGAAATTTTCGTAAATAAATACCAAGAAAGGAGGCATTGACAGCGAATCTCCGCTGACGTCACAAAAAAAAGTAACATTGTGGTACCATTCATAACTCATCACTGGATTTTCTGAAATCGAAAAACCAAAATGATTTTATTAGCTAATCTGCTGGTAACCCTGTGTGCAAAATTTAAAAAGGATCTGTGCAGTAGATTTTGAGCTAGAGAGGACACCGACTCTAAAAAGCTAAGTGTGAGAAAACGCGTTTAAAAGTTTCAAAAAAGACGAAACCAGATCAGAGAGTTGAAGACTTAAAACTCTATATCTCCGACAGTTTTACTCCAATCGACTTCAAATTTTCACACAATAAACTTAATATGTTGTACAATAATATAATATAAATAAATAAAAAATAAATTGAAACCTCAACTAACGTACTAATCGTTTTATATTAAGTAGCATTGTTTACGGTAATTTAAATTATGTAAAATAAACCTGAAATATCTGTAACTGTGTTTAATTGGTACAATATTTGTTAAAATATTTCACATTCTCCTGATTAAGGTCAGCAATTACTGACATTTCGTACAAGTCATTAAATGATTGTATAAAAAGAATTGAACTCTATTCACATATACATTCACATAATGCATCCAGTTCACATTTTCATATTTATTTTTTTAATTTAATTTTTTTTATCGACAAATCAACTTTCCTTGTCGTTATACAAATCCACTTTTATAATTATTCAATTACAGCAATCTTATGTTATTATCATAATTAATGTAATAATTATTTATAAATTATATTAAGAAAAACAAGTGTTTAAAAATTCTATTAATCTATTATAAGCGGTCTATATAAAGTAGCATTTTAATTAATTAAATTTCATAATTATAGATTTATAATTAATAATAAATTAATTGAGTTATAGGAATGAATAAGCGTAAGGAAGCCAATATTACTCGCAATTATTATAGAAGTAATAGTTATTTAAAAAAAAAACTTATTCGAAAAATTTATAACAAACTTATTGATATGTTTTTATAAATTAAAAATTTGTAATTGTCTTTTACATTTATAAGCTTATCAAAAAGAATTATTTAAATATAAGATGTACATTAAGCTTTAAAAGTTCTTTGAAATGATATATATGATAATGGCTTTAAGAAGTATAGGCTAAAATATAAGGGTATTTATTTTCATTTACAGCGGTGTAGTTTTATCGGATGGACAGTACCTAATTTATTTTATCTTACGAAAAGAAAAACACGGTATTAGCCTCCATTTTCTCAAGATAGACACTTAAGTCATAAAAATTGAAGCTTGAAGCCGCATATATCTCAATTCAAATCTCAATTTTTGGTTTTGAAATTCATGGCCTTATTTGGAACTTTATCTCTTGACATCATCATGGTAAGAAAAACTAAGCTTTACTCTTTAATATTAAGAAACTAACAATGAATATCACACTATTTCAATTTCAGAGAAAGTTACCACATCTAATCTAAAATTCGACTTTAAAAAGAGAATAATATTAAAACGAAAAACCGAAAGAAGACTAAAAAGTATTTATAATGTTTTTTCAAATATGACAATGGGACCGGGGGGTTAAAAATTCATGAAATTGGTGTGACATAATTTATTGGTGACCCCTTAGCATCAGAACTCAACTTTTCCCAGTTACTTAGTTTACCAGAGCAGGTTTTCTAATTGAAATTAAAAAACCTACACGTGTATTTAACAAGACAATCTTTAATTATTAACTCATTAACTGCTGTGTAATAAATTAAATCAGTAATTAACAACACGTGAGTACTGCATACAGGAAGTAACTGGACTTCTACATCTCACGCCCCCCTCGTCGTTTTGTATGCAAAATCCTTAACCAGTAATGTCGACTATATGGATAATAACATGCTTTGGAAAATGCTACGTCAACGGCAAAGGCAAAGGCACACGTGACGAATTGTTGAACTATCAACGAGGTCGCGGTACTTTTATGCATCTTGCGAATGTATGTATGTATGCATGATAAGTAACATGTGAGAGCGAATGTTTCTGCAACGTCATAAGCAACTACTAGCAGCCGACGGGCAAACGAAAGTGCTGCAGAAATATAATATAAACGTGCTGAGCAATTCTTTACGTATTTCAAGGTTGGCAACATCTATAACGAGAACTTTCCTTGTTATGGTACTAGGAAAACGATCGTAAAAGTTTATTGACTCTTTACTATTAGCCCGGTCAATATAGACATTTGAAATAACAAAAATTGCCGAAGAGCCAAATATTGGTGAAGAGCTGGGGTTTACCATAACAAATAAAGTTTTAAAAATCCCCATTGATTCTATGTGTGCTTCAAAAGTTATTCGGGGTCAAAGGTCAAAATTTGAGGTTTTTTGGATTTTTCTCGAAAACGGTAAGTTTTATCAAAAAAAAACCTCAAACCAAAGTTGTAGATCTTAAAATTCTCTACAAAAATGGTCCTTATTATTTTTTTCCTATAAGTTACCATTCCTGAGATATTCCGGATTTTTAAAACTTTATTTGTAATGGTAAACCTCAGCTCTCCACCAATATTTGGTTCTCCGGGAATTTTTGTTATTTGACCACTATTTTTATGTTTAAATTGACCGGATTATATTACAATTTAGAATTTCTCTAATATATGTTGGTAAGCTAATTTAAAGAATACTCTAATCGGATTATATTTCACACGACTACGTTTAAATACATATTACTCTCAGTGTTAAATATACGCAGGTGCCCATGAAAATCATTTCATTATTAATAAAATTGGATGCAGTTTGTGCCCTAAATATAAAGAATCTTTCAACAAGAAACGTCATTTTAAAACAACAGAAAATCGTGATATTTCCACCGTAAAAAGTAGTGATAATTTTATTTTAATCTTAAGTACAAAGTCTAAGGTCACCGCAACGACAATTATATGTTACCAGTTCAAAAGTGGTGTGAAATTTATTTCCTATTTTAATTAACGAAATGTATTTAATTATGAAATGAAGAAAGGTAAAGGTGCTTTTTTGCCAACCTGAAAAAAATGTCCCATTCTTCTGGTGCGCTTGTTAATAAAGTGAGAAAAGTTATTAAGAAGAAATTAGTTCAAAATTTTGCCTTATTTAAGAGTTTTAATAATAATCAAAGCAATAGAACCAATCAATATTTGAACAAAACCAAAAAAAAATGTCCAAAAAATTCGTTCACTACTGTGCTAAATATATGTAGTAGAGAAAACTAATACCAGATTTTTAGCGCGGTAAGGTTATTTATTTGATCCCAGGTATTATTAGTAACCAAAGCTTTGATACCATTGAACTGATTATATTTATAGGAGGTTATCAGTGATAATATCAAAAACAAGTCTCGATTTAAATCAATTTAAATGAAATATTTCAGTGACATTTGGCAGATATTGTGTTTCATTAGCAACCTCAGAGTATGCACTTTAGATTAAAATAAAAATATCACCAGTTTTCACGGAAATATTACGTTTTCCTGTTGATTTAAAATGACCGCTCTTATTGAAAGACTCTATGTATGTACAGGAGAACATTTAAAATATTGCGTTGAAAACAAAACCTCATCATTTTGTTTTAAAATGTGTGCGACAAAACGGTAAATTTAAATAATCAATAATATAATAAATTAAAGCAATGAAATTAACATAGAATTAACATAAAATCAGCATAAATTGATACAGAGGCGGGAAGCTGTACGGCTGTACCACTATGTCTCTATAGATCCGAGATCAGTTCATATCAGGGACACTTTCACATTTCTCTTTCTCTAAAGCCGGATTTACACGATAACAAATTATACAGATTATTGAAAGTTTCAACGTTGAATAATTTAACAAAGATTTATGTAAAAGTGTTACGTTACTTTATGTTATGTTAGACATAAATATTTGAATAGCGCGTATCTTGTAACGAGGGTTTAATGTTAAGGATTTTGCATAAATCAAATGTGTTTAAGATGATGGTTTGTTTTAAAAGCGAAAATAGTGAATTTAAAAGGTGATTGCATATTCGCATTTCTCTATTACAACGCTAAATTTTATTTATGGGAAATTTAATGGTGAACAAACAAATACATCAGAGCTTGAACTCGACAGAACTCATGTTTTTAGTTAATGAGTTAAGTGCATATCGTGAGGTTCTAATAAAATAGAAAGGAATTGACAAATTATGGTAAATAATAAACTTTAAATGTCGTTTCTTTAAATTTCAGGTGTGATTTAAGTTAAACAATATACTTATTAAAATATGTATGTCAATTACCTAAATAAACTTTAAATTTCAAAAGCAACACATGAGTTTGTTTAAAATTTACAATTCCTAATAAAACTAAAAAGAGTCTTATACATATTTAATAGAAAAATGCAATTTTTTCTGTGACGTCATGCTTCATGAATTGAATTAGAATGATATTCATTTGTTGACCATGACTGTTTTTTGAGAACATCTTTAAGCTTTTATTTGTAAATGAATATCACACAAACAGATGCCCTATGTATCTCATATCCTAATTTAAATAAATAATAACGTTACAGTGTAAATAGGGCTTAAAATCAAGCTGTTGAACACACAGCACGAATTGATTGTATTATATACACGTTTGCCAATATAAAAAAAATTAAAAGAATTAAAAAAAAATTGATTCAGTTCATTGATGTAGTAGATTCAAGCAGCAGCTGATATTACGGACGAGGGGAAGTGGGCTGGGGGGCCTGCGGGTCTCGAACTCGAACTCCAGAACACTAACGCGGTATTGTAAACAGGTTTTGCGCGTTTTGTGTTGTGCTGCATTGAATTCTCTGTTTTGTTGTTAGGTTCGGTTCGGTTCGGTTCGATTCTGTTGGCCTAATTAAATATTACTGTAACTTGTTTGGCGGTCAAGCAACTTGATTCGCTATTGAACTTGAATTAAATTTACGTAAAAGTGAATCGATGCGAATTGGAATTTATTTGGTTTTTGATTGACATTGTTTCTAAATAATTTGCGTTTAATAATAAGAGTGTGCGCACACTGAGAACATGACGGTCTTACTTAGGATAAAAATCGTTGTGGTTATTATTATATAGGGGGAGTAAGGTCAAAACGATAAAAAAGAAGCATATTTTCGATAATGTTTTTTGACGACACAGTTAATATATAATTATTTCTATAATTACTACATGATAAAATAACATTTGAAGAATACTTTGTGAAATTTTCATAAATAAATATCAAGAAATGAGGCATTGACAGCGAATCTCCGCTGACGTCACAAAAAAAAGTAACATTGCGGTGCCACTCATAACTCATCACTGGATTTTCTGAAACTAAATGCCAAAATGATTTCATTAGTTGATAAGTTACTGCAGGTAACTCTGTCGAGTTTTTTTTTATTGATTTTTCAATTTTTTACTGCACTTAAAAGTCAAAATACCGATTTTTCATTACGATTTGTTATTTTAAAATACGTTAAAATTAAAAAAAAACTCAACAGCGTTACCTCGGCATTTATGTAAATAAAGAGTGTGCAAAATTTCAAAAGGATCGGTCCATTAGATTTTGAGCTAGAGAGGGCACCGACCCTGAAAAAGCTATGTGTGAGAAATCGCATTTAAAAGTTTCAAAGTAACACGAAACCAGACCAGAGAGGTGAAGACTTAAAAGTTTATATCTCTGACAGTTTTACTCCAATCGACTTCAAATTTTTACACAATAAACTTAATATGTTGTACAATAATATAAATAAAATAAAAGAAAAATGAAAAAAAACAGTTGAAACGTAATGATGAAAAGAAAACACCAATATTATATTTACATTTTGTTCTTTTACGCGTGAAACTGTAATCGTCATTACCATGTTATACCTCACATATAAAATCTATCTCATATAAAGTTAGACAACTTTATAAGCTACCAAATAAAAAAAACATTCACTAAATGATATTTAACATTAGCAAACAAACAAATGCTGCTAATGAGTTAAGCCATCTTATTTAAATACTAATATGTAATGACTTTATTTTCAAACAAACACGCCTGCAATAAAATCTACTGAACTCCGCCGAGTATCTATTCGACTGTATAGGTCTAACGAGCCATTTAATTACAAAACAGTTCCAACGGTATGTAACTACCCTATTAAAGCTTCCAACTTCATAATATTAACATTAAACTTTCGCACGAATGCATTTGTACCTGGTAGACTAGTACTCGTATAGTATGAATAATATTATTATTATTTGGTTTTTATTTTTGAATTTTAACACTTTGCAAATAGAAGTACCATAAACATTTAGAATACAGGGGCGGTAAACTTGGATTAACTATTACTTATTGGGACATATTTTTAATATCATTATCATGTGGGACCGAGGGTTAATATAGTTTTTATATGATATTGAATATTTAGTGATTCTTCAACTTGCAAAATAAATGAAACCCAAAAACATAACTGTAGTCCATGGATTGAACTAGAAGACACAGAAGTCAGCGTCAAACATCAATTCTCTCACGGTGGCCCACGGTGCCATGAAATATATATTTAACACAGAATTGCTTATCGGAAAGCCCAGTACTTATAAATAAATATTTAAAATACAATTACGATACTAAATAAAGCACGTGGGCTATGTGATTGACATCCCTGAACCACGAATGTTTCCACCCACTCTCTTACCCAACAACCCCTCAACAAAGCCGCCCACACTTTGCCACCTACACTTGGTTATACATAAATGCAGCAACAAGTTGCCTGTTCTAGTTGCTATTTCCAGCGGATCCAGAAATGCTGGTATCAGCGGCTGTCTGGTATTTGGTTTAACTAGAACGTGAAAGCCTGGATGCCTGTATGCCTGGAAGCCTGGAGGTTTGAAAGGGTTTTCAAAACTTTAAATGTTTATTTTTACAGTTTATTTTCATACAAATTATAACATTTAACTAACTGCTGTATAAACGAATGTTTATTTAAATTATACGTTTCTATTAAATCATATTCACGCTTCAATTATTTGTAAATAATTTAGTTTGTTTTTATACATGTGTGTGTAAGATAACGTGTACTATGTGAGTAATCTTTCTGGTGCGGTGAGCAATTCATATGCAGCTACAGGTAATGTGTTTGTAGAATTAAAAAAAACTACATTATCAATCAAAAGTTTATTTATTCAAATTATAGAATTCAGTAGCTGCTGAAACACGCATTTGCTTTATAACAGACAAACTTACTTAGAAGAGAGAACGAATTAAGTGTCGTTATGTTTTTATATCCTATTGAAAATTCATTCCACTTAATATTAACACCCTTATTATAACCCTTATCCTAAACAATTATAGATGCCAATATGGCGAACTAGAAACTTTAGATCATATTATATTTAAATGCATAAATTATAGTTTACAAAGATCAAAATTCAATAGTGAAATATTAGATGTGATTAAAACTTTTCCTGTTAATTCTAAATTTTTAATAAGTGATTCAAAATTAATTAGTGAATTATTTAAATATTTAGACTATTGTAAAATAGAATTATAAATGTTATGTTAAATATATATATAAAATGTTTGATGGTGGCTATGACGAATAAAAGTTAATGCCAAATAAATAAATAATACATTAAGCAGACAAATCCAATAATTATGTATAGACTTGTCTGACCCTTATTAAACCTTGCTATTTCTACCTATGGTTTAATTTTTGTTTAAATTCTTTAAATACTACATTAAATAATACATCCGTATAATTACATAGAACGAATTGTAAAAAAGCACAACTATACACGGGCCCCGCAAATAATTAATAAACTTACTAGCATAAATCTGCAATAATGTCTACCTTTATT
Organism: Panorpa germanica; assembly: GCA_963678705.1. Classification (NCBI taxonomy): domain Eukaryota; kingdom Metazoa; phylum Arthropoda; class Insecta; order Mecoptera; family Panorpidae; genus Panorpa; species Panorpa germanica. The sequence continues at coordinate 6,344,325 of OY783219.1, forward strand.
TCATTTTCGTACATGTTTTTTTAACAGATTTGTTGATAATACTTGTATCATCATAGTTTATATTTTGTTTAATTTAAATTTGGTATATAAAATGGGTTAGGAGGTAATTCGTTCTTATCTTAAACCGCAATCTTAAAGATGTTACCAATTTTAGTATAAAACTGTTCTTTAATAGTCGTAGTTTTTCTTAGGGTAATAAAGTTATGTAAATATACAAACAAACCGTTGTTTGCTAATTTGTCATTAAGTTGTCGGCATTAAATGTTGTCGTTAAAATGAAGTATTGTCGGTTGTAAATATGTTTAACATAATTTAAATATTAATATATTATATGTTGCATTTTTTTGTCTCTTTAGATTTGTCAAACTGTGTACTGTGCTTACAAATGAATCTCTCAAAAACCAAAGCAGTTATATGTAAAAAAAAGAGGAAGAAATGAATGTTTTTTAATACATTGGAGAAGATAATCATATTCACAAGCTAAAAAAGGAGTTAATCCTTTAATAAAACAAAGAGAAAAATAAAATCTTTTAAATAACTAAACATAATGTTATTTTTATGAAAAAGTTGCTATACAAACACCTCCTTTGTGCAAATGACATAAGCAATGAATTCATGTCTTGATTAATAATGAGTATGAATTGTCGATCCGGGAGAACTTTACTAATAGAGTATCTACGTACTAAATGGAAGATACGGGTTCGAATCAACTTCCAGTTAGACATTTTCTTACTCATTTAATATCGAAATATGAACTCATAACGACAATATTGAACCTGTATTCATAACAAAACTGTATACCACACTGTATATTCATCAAAGCCTTTCAAAAGATTACAATCATATAAAAACCAATATAAAATCAAATTCAATTAAAGATGCCAGAAATTCAATTTCCTTTGATGAATAAAAGATATTTTATATTTAATTAAAAAAAAGTATTAATGAAATTTATTATAAAAGTAAAAATATGTGATCTGTAGAACACAAAACCCTTTCCAATTCTTTCTCCTTATTTACCCTACATTTTACCACTCTGTTTTGTCGTGCAATGGAAAATGAATGAATGGATATTAATCTTTAATTAACTTTTCAGAGGAAATTTGAATTACTGTTCATACAATAAGTAATTAAATGTTTTTAATTAAATATACTTTGTGCTTTATGTTTAAAGAATTTAAAATTTTGCTTTTATGTGTTGAATAATGTTTCAACCTTTATATAAATAACCTATAAATACAGTTATGTGTGTATTAGGTAAATAATTTAGTGAAGTGTCCTTTTTGGGACGTTTCTATCACTATTGCACTTCAATTATAGTTCGCATCAACTTTATCTTCATTTGTTTTGGTTTCGCCATTTGTAGCAGATAAAATAGACATTTCAAATGAGCACTGAGAACTGATCCCCTTTATGACAAAAAAGTCATGCGCATCTTTAATATAATAGCAAAGTGACTCCAAAATGTTTAGTGGATTATTGCGAGTTGCGAGTGTTGCAAATCTGTATCGATTTTCTAATTAATTAGAACGCTGCTCAGGTAGTTGACTAATTATATAACAACGATGTACTGTACACACATAATCCCGATGATTTCTTAATTTCTTAAGCATTCCACATTCGGCACACTTTTACTGTATTACAAAACGATCAAGGAAATAATTTCAGCAGCGCTGTATTAAGCGATGTATTAAGTACAATGAGAGATGCGCTGGGAATAAATAAAGTAAATATCTGTAAATTGGAAAACGCTCATACCTGAGCCAGGTAAGAGTACCTAGTAGAAAGTTAATGGGATTAGCTTGTAAGCATTAAATATAGCTATTACGATCTAAACAAATGGGAATATTGTTTATTATATTTTAGTTTAAAAATAGGATCAGTGCTGTAATGTATTGTAGATACTTTTATAAATATTATGATACTATTATAAAAAAACTAGCATTTTAAATTTCACACCAGTTTTTACCATTCGCAATTTTTACGATTTTACGAAAGTTATTTTTTAAACTTGTTAATTTAGAAATTGAAAAGAGAAATAAGTGTAACAGATTGTAAGGTTAAAAATGCATACTCTTAAAAAAAACCTAATAAATTTTAGAACAGTTCTAAAGCATATTTTAGAACCACGTACTAAAAAAAATTTAGATCTAGTGCCGATATTCCTAAGTTTTGTGAACAATGATCGTGATCAAACAGATATGATTTTAAATGAATGAAACATTTTACAAATCACTTTTAAAAGAGTATTTCTGAACTATAATAATAATTAATAATAAAATTCAGGAATAGTAGAGGAATACTGTTTTAAAAGTCATATAAATCATATCTGTTCGATCACGATCATTGTTCGTAAGACTCAAGAATAGGGCCGCAGGTATATTAATTTTCATAACATAGTTTTCATAGCCTTTTCATAGAATAGTTCAGAACAAATTCAGACAAAAATTCATCTTAAAAAAAATCAATAATCGTTTCTTTATTTTAATTCGCATTTGTCTATTTATTTTGTATTAAAATTTAACAGTGATATGCAATTAAATAAACAATAAGTACAAACAAATATGCTATCGTAATTATGATAATATTTCGCCGTACGCTGGTACAATCTTAGATCTGCTTCGGTCTTATCTTAATATAAACAATCTATAGTTGCCCGACGTATTCATGGGAACTAGAGGGTTTAATGCACATAAGAAAAGAGTCTCTTCGTCCTAAGACATTCATTAAACTCATATAAAAATCAATTGAGTTACAATTTAGTATTAGTAATTAGTAAATCCTAATTATTCCTGACATACGTATTTTTGACTAAGAGAAAAGTAAGGGGAGAAGGAGGGTCACAAAGTGTGACAAAATGCGACAAGAGGGGAAAGTGGAGTCACAAGATTTGTGATGTCATATCCAATCTAAAATTCGGCTTCTAAAAAAAAGAATTAAAAAAATATATCTTTCAAATGTGTGACGTCACAAGACGAGGAGAGGGAACAATGTGTGACAAGATGTGATGATAAGGACAAAAAGCAAAACCATGAAATTAGTGTGACGTAATTTATATATGAACCACTAGACAGAACTTGTTTAGTGACAAAAAATAAGTAAAAAAAACAAACAGTTTTGTATAAAACGAAGCTCCTTCTTTAAAGTGTAATACGGCTCTGTTACTAATACAAATAATTAAACGCCCATATCAATGTGGTACTCCATCTGACGTGAGATGACATGGCCAGTTCGCTAGATACCTGTCAATCAACTACTTGATTTGTTTATATAAGTTAGATTAATAATAGATTATTTACATTCGTAAAACACTTTCCATTGTGCTAAATAAACTACTAAACTTATTGATTCAAGTAAGGTTGTTTATTTTACTTATTAAAATCATTTTATATAAACAATTTAATTGTTGTTGCCCTTGTTGTAGAAATTGAAATCATGACTTATATAAATACTTGAAATTTTCTAAGAGAGAAATAACATTAAGCGTTGTTTGAATTGCTTAGCATGGTATAATGTCTAAGAAATTCAAGTGATAATCTTGTATTAATCTAATAAAATAGAAGTTTATAGAGTGTATTTTCATACTCTATAAACAAAATATTTATTTTAAATTATAATTAAAGAAATATCACTTCCGTCGATTTGTTTCTTATGTCCGTCTTAAGGCAAAATAAAGCGATAAGGAGGCGTATGCAGCGACACACAGACTTACAATTTGTTTTTAATTTGTTGAGTGTACTACTAAAATTTACTTTTCATTGAGAGCTTTTTAAAAAATATAAAGTTAAAATTAAAATCTATATATAGTGTGTTGGTACATATATTAATATGTATGTTAAAGAGACAAAGGCACTACTACGGCTATAGCTCGTAGTTCACAGGATAGTGACTATCCATCCACACAAAATAGAGCTTTTTAAAAATATAACATCATAATCGTAAACGTTGGACAAGCAGAACTAAAACTGCCAACGTTTGAACAATGCGCTAAGCAAACACAACTGGAACATAGTGTCCAATATTTTCAAATGAAGGCTTAAATAAATATGTTCGTATAGAAGTTTTATTCTGTTGGATTAAACAAAATGAATTTTTTGTTTTGGTATTTTTTTAGGTTAAAAACGTTGCTAAGTGTTTAACTCAAAATGGGAATGGTTAAATATAGAAATGGATTGTTTAAAACAAGGTTGAATACGATAAAATAACGTTGTTCGAGATCACATTCAAAACTGTAATTTCTTTACATGTTCTGACTTAGCTTTGAAACATTTTTGTTACATAAAAATACTAAATAGAATTTTTTATCGCACCAGTCTGTACCATTCATTAGGTTGTACACTTTAACACTTGAAATAAATTTCATGGCAAAAAAATAAGTCACAAAAAGGAAAAACAAAACACACAATTATTATATTACAAATATTGCGAGATATAACCTAGCTGTTAAAATCGCAATAATATAATTTACTTAGGAATTAGAACAGTCCTTTACGTATCATAGTAATATAATTTAAAAAAAATCGTGTTGAATATCTTTTATGGAGAATTAATAGTATCTTACAGTAAAAATTGTGATCGATAGATATTGTAAAGAAATTGTTTTTGTAAACACAGGACTTTTGGCATAGTAACCCAATACAATAGAACACAATAGAATGTAAAGGGAAGATTTTTTTTTTTAATAATTACACAGCATATTTACACTGTGCTTGTGGCAACTGGGAAACTGCACGGAAAAGTGCAGCACTCTGTTTAAAGAGAAAACACTACTAGTAAACTAATTACAACACAAATCTAGTTTTTGTTTAATATTGTTGCAATAAAATGATGAAAGTTGAACTGAGTAGAATGACCTTTTAGAAAAAGTTTATTATTAAAATTTAAAATGTAGTGCAACATATACTTTTTGTTATTTTTTTTGCAATAAATATTATTAACGAATGACTATATAAATCTTATTTTAAAATCAGTTACATATAATATAATATTGTAATTACATACCAAGAAATTTTCTTATCTGAAATCGCATAATTTTTTCTATAGAATTAATTAAATTTAAATTATTACACGTTTTAGAAATTAACGGAATTCCGCGATAATTACAGCAAGGAAAAAAGAAATAGAGTAATAATTTTAAATAAAATTATATAAAGCACGAAATCAGATATATATATATATATATATATATATATATATATATATATATATATATATATATATATATATATATATATTGCGACTAAAAAGTCTAATATTTAATAAATTCATTAAAAGAATAAATCGTATTACTATTTTATTTGCATAGGTAGTTGGGTGTTGTATTTTCTTTTTTTATTATTATTTCGTTATTTTTATACTTTATGTATATGCGATGGTAAGGTGATGGTAATGGAGATGGTGATGTTGATGGGGTTACTTCATTTTCCTGACAAACAACACCTCGTTTTCCTATTCTTTTTCTACAATGTTCTGCTTCAACCCCAAACGCTTCCCCTCCATACTCTGACTCACCCTGCACCTATTTTGCATACCAGACGATAGGGGCGGAAACACAATAAACACGCGAAACATTTGAACACTGTACATGGCGTTGCAGTACTCCTGGCTTATACTAACTTATCTAATGTGTATAAGACAATATCTCCATTTTATTAGGAATTGTAAATATTTAATCAAACTTATGTGTTGCTTCTGAAATTAAAGTTTATTTTAGTATTTTACATACAGATTATAATAATTACACTGTTTAACTTAAATCATACTATCCTACCTGAAATCAAAGAAAATTGGTATTTGTAAGTAAAAGGTAAGAAATACTAAGCCATGTTTTTCAATTCTTTTGCTCAATAAAAACACTAGAAATGTTAATTAAACTTACAAATAGTTTATCGTTTGTAATAGCATTACACTTTTCTGAGTAGTGCTCAGATGAAGCGACTTATAATTAAGCTAAGAAAATAATAAATAAATAGTGATAAAAATAGATACACGCCAATTTAAAATACTGTGTTACCAGCCAGCATGACTGTAATTTAACTATGTGCTAGAAAAATAAAAAAAAAATTAAATAAAACAAAGTATTTAAATTAAAACTAGAAATGAATAATTTAAAAAAACGAGAATGAAAAACGAAAAACCTCTTCGTCGAGTGACTCTTATTAAAAATAACTAATTAGTAGAATTGTGTTTATGTGGAAAATATTTTTTTTCTATTTTCCTATTGTCAAGAAATATTCAGTTAAAATTATCAAGTATGAAAAAGCTCTTGAATGTGGAAACTGAAAATAGACAGGACAATTGTGTGGCTTGGACACTAATAGATCGTGTAGAAAGAAAATTACTTTTGGGAAAATGTATTTTAAAATGTTGTTGTAGTATAAGTAAGATACATATATAGATAAGGCGGAGATTTATATGTAAATACAGATTTAATGATAAATTTTTGCAATTTGGTAAGGTTTCAATTTTTTTTTCTTTTCATTTTTTTTTAATTTATTTATATTATTGTACAACATATTAAGTTTATTGTGTGAAAGTTTGAAGTCGATTGGAGTAAAACTGTCGGAGATATTGAGTTTTAAGTCTTCACCTCTCTGGTCTGCTTTCTAGTTACTTTGAAACTTTTAAATGTGATTTCTCACACATAGCATTTTCAAAGTCGGTGCCCTCTCTAGTATAAAACCTACTGGACCGATCCTTTTGAAATTTTGCACACTCTTTCTTTACATAAATGCTATAACAGCGTTACGTGCAGAAACTTATCAACGAATGAAATCTTTTTGGTTTTTCGATTTCAGAAAATCCGGTGATGAGTTATGAGTGGCACCGCAATGCTACTTTTCTTTGTGACGTCGGCGGAGATTCGCTGTCAATGCCTCATTTCTTGATATTTATTTATGAAAATTTCACCAAATATTCTTCAAATGTCATTTTATCATGTAGTAATTATAGAAATAATTATATATTAACTGTGTTGTCAAAAAACATTATCGAAAATATGTTTCTTTTTTATCGTTTTGACCTTAGTCCCTCCCGTCAAATCACCACCCACAGCACAAGGTGACCGGATAAGGCAGATACACATGTTGTTTTCAAAGCATTACCTAAATATGGGCGCACATTACATGCCTCGAAAGATATTCGCCTTTGGCGTAGCCAGATTTTGAATGAATTTGAGTAGCGGCTAGTTCCGTATCAGTAAAAATAAGTTACAGGAATCATTCATACAAAAAAGCAGCCGAATTAATTAAATAGTTTTGACGTACATATCGATAATGACGTAGCACGTCAAATGGAGTCACGATCCCGGCTGGAATTCGGGTAGAGCCACTCGGTGTTTATTTATTGTCTGTCAGGTAATAAGTTATTCAGTTCAATCAATTATATCCCAATTACATAGTAAACATTGCTTAGAGGTACAGGTACAGGTAGAGCAAGAGTGGAGCGAGTCAAGTAATTATATATTACGCTCATGAATTAAATGATACACGATCTGTTTGATGTGCGATGTTGTTCATATCCCGCTGATATAATAATTAGAAAAAATTAAACAACAACATAATGAATTAGCCTGAAGTTGCTACCTAGAGCTGATCTCTTGTGGGATAGAAATAAGTAACTTATCTTTAGTTGAACACTCTGCATATCCTGAAGCCTACACTTGATTTTAAACGCGGAGGACGTTCATAGGAAAATCACTCTTGAAAATTAAATAAATATATTAATATATATTTAAAGAAATTATATTTCTTTATTTGGTAATACTGACCAGAGATATTACAACTGCATTCTGGTCAGATGAGCTAACGGTATATATTAGTTATAGCTACTTTCATTATAGTGTGTGATATTTGGAGTCGACAGAACTCACTGTGCATAATATATTATAAAATTAGATAAAACGGAATTGACAATTGAAATAGTAAACTTTAAATATCGTTTCCTTGATTTCACATAAGATAGTATGATTTAACTTAAACAGTGTAATTTTTATATAATGTGTATGTAAATTACTAAAATAAAAGTCTTTGATTTCAGAAGCAACACATAGGTTTGATTAAAAAAATTTACAATTCATAAAATGTCTTATAAATATATTAATATATATATATATATATATATATATATATATATATATATATATATATATATATATATATATATATATATATACTCATATAATATATTAACTCACCAAATGATAAACAAATATACCAACCATATAAATCTACAAAAACACACACTTATTATATTAAAATTAATACGAGATATAGGGGCCTATTTCGGAACATCTTATTTTTGAAAGCCCTATAATTTACAAATTAGGCTACTTATGCCAATTTCAAGGTATGGTATCTATTTTGCTCTTTATTTAAAGTCTTCTAATAGGTTTGCGTAAACTTACATAGCTTAGTTTAGAAAATATAGGCCTTTGAAAAATCGTCAGATGTTAACAGATAAGCAGTTATAAAATTGACCCTATAACCTATCTGAATGAACCATACATCGACCTATGTTGATCAGACCCTGACCACATTCTGTGGCAATGTAAAAATACAGCAATGGCAAGAAATGGACTCCAACGCAGACGCTTCCTGTTAACACCGCCTTTTTGATTGAGAAACCGAAATTTATAACAGCAGTAGCCATGAATAGATCATTCTTGTTGTCGGGATACAAAGTATAAGAGGAAGCAGAATATATTAGGGACGATATAAGGCTACGTGCCTAGGAAGCTTGAGAAACTATATTTAATAATAATAACCTATGTTGATATAACAATGAAAAATTTTTTACGATTGTTTTGAAAAACTTAGAATCATTCTTTGAGAATATAAGAAATATTGTCCTGTAAAGAAAATTGAAACTGCAAGTGGTTTTTTATAAAATATGTTACTTTAAATAGTTCTCCCCTTTTCTCGCATAGTCGAGTGCGTAAAAGATGCAGCGCAATTGTTTTCTTATTATACACATATTAAACATGTTAGTTAGTTTGATTCTTTATGTAGGTGGAACACAACTACTCCTTTAGAACGTTCTTAATTAATTACGAAATAAAACTCTCTTACAACAAACAGCCCGTCACAGACTCGTCTGCTAATTACCCTCCTGTTTTCCAGCCTGTTTTGTTAAACAAACATTCCGTCCTTCATTGTCCGCGCCCCTGCATTAATCACTAATGCACTCAAACTATACAAATATGTATTTTATACTAAAAAAAAAACAGTAGCATAAAATAAAACTTTAAAAAAAAGTCTACATATATTTATTTTATTCAAAAGGCTGAAATACTTGTAAAAACTTAATACTCGTATAAAAAAAACTTTTAGAAAGAAAAAAAAAGCGAACTTTTTGAGTGCTTCAGTAAATATATAAAAACAACAGCAAGAATCTAGTACCATAAGAATCAAGAATAAAATGCATTAAATAAATATTTAGAGAAACAAAGTTTCAAACAAAAATATTATAAATGTTTCAATTTAATGGAAGTATAAGTGGCCTCATAGCCACGAAATAAAGGCGCACCGCAGTTAATTAAGGTTTCATGTACAGGGGTGACCAACTGTAAGTATACGTGCTGAATTAATATGAATGAACCAAGTACTACACAGGTTTTGCATAATGAAATAATATACAGGGTGCTGCAGCGTAACATCCTTTTTTTAAAAGCGCGCTATTCAGTCGATTGATGTCGTAGCGGAGCGCTAGTAGTCTCGTTCGAGAGGCGGGACAATAAAGTTTTCCCGACACATCAGTCACCATCATGCGTTGGAACAGTGAGGAGCGTGCATTAGTTGGAGATTTTAAGAGTATTTTGCATTTATTTTAAGACATTGTAATTAAATTATATTATATTTCGGTAAATAATGAAACGTAACGTTATGTAAAGAATATCAAATGACATAATATGTATATAAATTATTTTAGTTAAGCAAGTAATTATTTAATTACTTTTCCAATCAGTTAGTTACATTCTTAATCACTTGATAAATTGCTAAAGGATTGTCCCTCGAAGTTGCTGTATCTTTGGGTTCGTCTCATGGAGTAACGTAATATTTTCTAAGATTAGTTACAATCAGATTTAATTGGTTATAAACCCAGTAAACATTTTGGAGTCACTTTGCCATCATATTGAAGATGCGTGTGATTCTTTTGTCATGAAAGAGTTCTGTTTCTCACAGTCGTTCATATGAAATGTCAATTTTATCGGCCAAACCACTCCACCTGACGGAATACAAATGAAGATAAAGTCGATGTGAACTATAATTGAAGTGCAATAGTAATAGAAACGTCATAAAACAGGACACTTCACCAACCAGGACACTTAATAGGGCTTACTATAAAAGCTGCCAACGTAGTAGGATGTCGTCACATAAATAACTTAATATCGGAAATATTACTATATAAATTGAATTAAAAAAAATCCGTTTGCCATTCATATTCGCCTAATTGTGCTCTTTGTCGATTGTGAGATTCTTACGCTTTGTTTTCTTCTAGTTAAAACGGAAACATTCGTGTTCGTATACGAAGATATTAATCTATAAACCAAATCTACATATACACGAATCTATGAACACGAATTATGTGTTCTGAACAAGACTTTTATTTTGCAACTTTTTTATCTTTAACCAATTTTTTCAAAGTGTTATATTTTACATAAAGCTATCAACTATCGTTAAACAAAGTGAATCCAGCATACGTTGCCTAATTTTCAAAATATTCTACTTTAAAAATCGACTAATGTTAAGGGGCACACTTCAAAAGTTACAAAATATTAATACCAGGATTAGCTAACATTTTAGACAAAGTGAATAAAAATACAAAATGTTATATACCTCTGTTACTGCTAGAGTGCTTACAAAATCCATGCAAAACTTTTAATGAGCTGCATTTCAAATAAAACAGCGCTATGCCACAACGCGGCAAACATCGAATCCGTACTAGACTCGACAACATAAATATTTGCTACTGGAATATTTTTAATATTACGTTATTTTTAATATTCAAAATCCATATTGTTTTTGTGCGTTGGGATCAATTGAAAATTCTATCGCGTCCACAAGTTTACTATCCGTTGACACGGCCTGCATAAAATGTTTTATTTGCATGCACTTGTATGCAGACTCATCAAATACAAACTTTTTGAATTGAAATATACAACAATAGGCTACTTCGCTAATAATACGAACGGCGAATAACAATATTTATAAACTAACTTATTGTTCTGTTGCAAAATTAATAATATTATTTTCAATAAAAAAAATTTATATATAGTCCAAATCACGATAGTTCGGCGGCGACTTATACCTAAAAGAGGTTATAAGAGCGGTATAAATCTAAAATACGATAATGAATTTTATCCAATACACATTATAGAAAAATAAGTGAGCCAGTGCTTTTTAGTTATATGGGCAGTTTATACCCCACAACTTGTTTTAAATATTTATGTTATTATTTTAATGAAACATTATAGTAATAAATTTTTAAAAGGTACCTCTACTTTATAATTTTATGAATATATCAAAACCTTATCAATACACATTTATTGTAATCAAAATTTTGTAATTCCATGCTCAGATTTAATAACTCGAAATACCTTTATCGCGAAAGGGTCATTGTTTAATTCTGTCCTCAACTTATGATACGACAATTTAATGTTTCTGCTAATGGTACAATTTGCCTCCCACCATATTAAAACATTATATTTACGAATATAATATCTTATTTTAATTACAGGAAATAAAATAAACTTAGCAATCTACCACCATCTAACCAATTAAATTGTTTTGAATGTACCCTATTAGAAACGTAATGTAAAAACTATTACAAGTTACTCTTGTCTCCCCTATATTTATACCGCATATAACAATATACAACGGAGATACACAAAATAATTAAAAACGTTTAAAGTGAACTTAGCTCAGGTTGTTTTCAACATGGGTGGGTGGGCAGGGGTCGAACCTCCGGCAATAATAACACCGTGTAGAATGTAATGAGGGTACCAACCCTTAAGGGTGAATAGGGAGAGACTGTGGAGTGTGTGGGGGTGACAGAAGCAGAGGGACGCGACGTGTGCAATATGTATTATTAAGTGAAAATTGTCTGGCAAATAAAATTTATATTTTTGTAAGAATTAATTGCTGTTTTATTAAAATGTTATTAATAGGAAATTTTGTATAATTTTTTTAAATTTTTAAATGGAAGTTATCTACCATTGTTGAATAATAGTTGTGTGGTATTAACAGAGGAGAAATTAAATTTTTATTAAGCGGGATAACGTTAAATCAATACAAAAAAAGCATATTTTTGATAATGTTTTTTGACGACACAGTTAATATATAATTCGTTCTATAATTACTATATGATAAAATAACATTTAAAGAATACTTTGTGGAATTTTAATAAATATATATCAAGAAATGAAGAATCTCCGCAGACGTCTTTTTTTGGTTTTATTGATTCAAAAGAGTAAATTCTCATTCCTACTTACTGTTTTAATATTTAATTTACTGTTTTTATTTTATATTGTAATCTAGATTTCAGGTTTTCGTTTAAGCATTCCTTTTCAAAATTGTGTTTTGATTTAAGTTTAGTTAATTTAGTTGGTGCGTATGCATCGTTAGTAATATAAATTTTGACAGTTCGACCTCAAATATGTGAAATAATTAAAATTGCTATTTTTAATAACAATTAGTAATAGAAATTGATTTCACTTCTATATTTTTCAAAAATTGACATTAAACTTCTTTTAAAAGTAAATCCTACTGCATTTTGACAGATTGTCACATTTTGGAGCTTATAATATAATATAGTTTTTCTATAGTTAATTTAATATTTTTAATTTAAGACATTAGACTTCCTTGTAAGGTTCTAAAAAAACAAGAAAATTTAAAAAATAAATTAAATTAAAAATGGTACTGTGAATGAATTAAATACAAAATACAAAATAAAATTAAAGCAGTGAGTGGGAATGATACTTAAGTCAAAATACTAAGTTTTCATGAAAAAAATTAGAAACTTTGTTATTTTAAAATACGTTAAAATGGAAACAAAACGCTCGACAGCGTCACCTCGGTATTTATGTGTATTAAGAGTGTGGAAAATTTCAAAAAGGTCGGTCCAGTAGATTTTGAGCTAGAGAAGGCACTCTAAAAAAGCTAAGTGAGACGACGCTGACTGATAATTTCAACGCACCCATCTAGGACAGAATTCATCACCCGCTGTGGTTTATTCTAATTATCTGCACATTCAAATAAAGCTGCGTATATCATTTCCGCTCAGTCTGGCGTAAAACTACGTTTTATAAAATGATATTTTTGGTTACGTTGCGTTGTGCCAGGTCGTTGCAAGCACTCAGCAGAATTAAGTAATTATAACTAATTAACTCCGACTGTGAATTGAATTTTCTTATCTCTCGTTACAGGCTCTCGTAGCTGAGCTGTGCTGGTCTGGTCTGGGCCAGGTTTTCCGAGTGACTGTGCACACATTTTCACATCGTCATAATAATATTACGGCCAGTGAACGCATTTGGGAGATTTCCACGCTTTCCCCCGCTTGGTACAGATGACAGGAGCTTAATTCGCTCAAGCTATAGAGGTAAGCTTTACGATATAAAACAAAAAAGCACAGAAGTGCTATTTAGTTGTTATTTTTCAGGTCGCGGAAAGAAAAACAAGATTGTCATTACTGTAAATAATTGAATAGCAGAGTTTTCATTTAGAAAGTTGTTAACTCTATTTATATAGTTCCTAATTTAATTATGTTTCTAAGCTGCCGCCTTAATTGCATAATCTAATAAACGTTGCTATTATTAAGAATTATGTCCACTTTTAAAAAAAATTATATTAAAAATATACATATACCGCTAGACGTAAAATATCTTCTTAATATATATAAATTACGTGTCACGTTGTATGTCCGCGATGGACTCCTAAACTACTAAACCGATTTTAATTTGTACACCGTGTGCAGTTTGATCCAACTTGAAAGATAGGATAGCTTACATCTCAATTTATGATTGCAAAATTATCTTATTGTCTATTACTTATCTGTATATGACATATGACATCTGGCGACGATGATGGCGACATCTGTTGACTAGATTGAGTAAATATTCTGTTGACTAGATTGAGTAAATATTCAATAGATGGCACTATGTAATGTAATATGACAAAAACGTTAGTCACAGCAACGCGTGGCCGGGACAGCTAGTATGTATAAATATTTTCATATATGTTAGTAATGTCATAAGTAAAATCATTTCATCGCCGTAAAAATTCATCGTAAATCCGTCCATCATTGCGACAATTTATCACAGAGAATTATTGCCAAAATCTACCAAATCCCCTCACCAAAAATATTTAAAAAGTTACTTACGATTTGAACTCTGCAATGATTAAAAAAAGGCACACGTTTTGGTTGATTCTGAAAAATAGAAAATGAAATTATTCATCTTTTAGTATATAAATAAACTTCAATACCATTTTCGATGTAGATATGCAATAAGGTGTATCAAAGCAATTTTTTAATATATTACCCATTAAATATAGGTGAATTTAAAATTTGTCTAATACAGTGTATGTCCTATGTATGTGCAAATGAAAAGGTGTGTGCATATTATAACATTGATGTATGTACATACTATATACTGTCATGTTAGTATATATTGTGTATTAAGTGTGTCAGCAATTCAACAAAAGAATTTCAAGTACCATAACCATTAATAAGATTAATTAATGGATCAGATACAAATTCTTGGGCCATTAAAATGATTTTGATTTGTTGTGACGTTAATGAATTTATCTTAAATCTGTTTAAAAAGTTCCTTAAGTCAACCTTGAATTAACAAAAAAAGGTAAATCGTGAATTTATTAGTTGGCTCCCAGCTACTGCAACACAGTAATGATTAATATCATTAGAAGTATGAGTCATGTCTCATTATTCACATAGTTTGAATGATATGTTTATCTCAGATTAATTACTTTGTTTCAAAAATTCTTTCGTTTTATTTTACAAGTAAATTAAACAGTGGGAATTTGTTTTTTAATTAAAAATTAGGCGCCTGGTTTTTGACCAAAGTAAACGAACTATAGCTTTGGATTTCCTTACTGTGAAGCAATTTTCGTGAGTCGAATTGTATGATCTAATAAAAATAAAACCAACATTGCTTAACTTTAGTGATCGAAGGAAAATTAATGCGCTAAACATGGTGCGTAAATTTGTATATGCCTTTTTGTAAACGAATCAATGTTTGAAGGAAAATATTGAAATATATATAAAAATATAGGTTTATTATGTAGTAAACATTATTAAAAAGTAACGTATACTTTATAACCGCCTTACAAATAAACCTGTTATAAAATTTATACAAGGTATAAACTGATAAAGTGGCCTGTGCGGACGAGCTTTATACCTGGTATAAATTTTATAACAGGGTAAATTGTAAGGCGATTAAACTTTAATTTAGCAAATGAGAATAATGGTTATTTTACTTTTAAAATATGTTTACACTCAGTGGTAAAACATAAACTCTTTGCTCAACCTATAACATAACAGATTGAGATTCTTCCTTCAAATTTTTTAGAATATAGCAAATATATACATAACAAATTTAAATTATAAAACTATATAGTAATCTTAAAATTGTTAATTGTCTAAATCGAAAGTTATAATTTCTTGTCACATTCACTTCAAAATTAACTATATTTCAATAATATATCAATTTTTATTTCTATTCTTTTACAACCAAATACTTATATATTAAACAATTCGGTGTTTAATTAAGATTTAAATTAGGAAGTAAGGTTCGGCTTGTAATGGATTTAGCACTTACGGAGCTTTGGCTTCTAATGTTGGCTAAACAACTGCCTGTTATTAATCTAAGATTACATTTCTGTATATTATTGTTATTTTATTTATGTATTTTCCTTTAGGTATTACATTTTCCGCCTTTATTCTTTAGGGCTACTGTCCATAACAGCTTCATTTGTAGGTTGCATGCAGTTCTGTCCACGTAATGTCACACAAGCTTCATGCAAGCTGCAAACAGGGTCATTTCTCTGAAGTTTACCATTGAGAAAGCACGTTTTTTCATTGGGAAAATGTCAAGTGATGAAGAAGATGTGATTATAGCATACGCTTTTATTAGAAGACGACGAATCAGACGTAGAATGTATTGGCTTCATCCATACATCGAAAAGAACATTAACCGCAGATTGTTTGTTGCTGCAAGAGAGTTATCAGAGGATTTCAATCAGTATATCGAATGACTATTGTTCAATAATATTATTGAACATTTCTGTATATAATTAATGCTATTATATATAGAGTAACTCCAAGAACCCACTGGCAAGAATTGAAATCATCACTTTGGGCTATCGTGTCGGCTATTAATTATCTTACTTAACTAATAAGATAAATCATTCTTCTAAGACACATGGACACGCTATTATTAACTTCCTAAAATCAATTTATCACAAGTTCGTGCACGCGTTCTTTGCCAATTTACATATGAGTCTCCCTGACATTGAACCAGCATCTGCGGGTCACGCTCTTGCAGCTAAGTACGTCAATTTGGATCAAGCCAGGATATAAATTCCAACCTTGCGCTAATGGACCCAACAGGATATAATTCAATTGTTTCTAATAATGACGGAACTCACTAAAAAAAGGCGACACAGCTGACACTAAAATATGCAAATTATGTCAATTCAATGATTCAATTGTTTTTTTTTTGTTTACTGTTAAACAAATATATCTTTTCGATTTCTAATGACCTTGAACCTAAGAATTTTTTAGAAACTAAATTATTTACTATTTTATAAACACTTATAATAGCATTCTTTGTTTGATATCATCTCTAGGAGTTTGTCTATTCAATTATAGCAATACCGTGAATTCCCACAGGTGATGCTGATGATGAAGTCACTGTCATGACCTTGGCTATGTTTTACGAATCAAATTTTTTATCGTTTGAACCCAAAAAATAAAACAAAAATAATCTTATTTTTACTTTATATACGAAAACTGGTTCTAAAGTAATTATGTAATTAATTTGGCGATCGTGTGCTTGTTAGATATTACATAAGACTGCTTCAAGCGTCCTTTTGACGGTTACATTCTTTTCAGTTTTTGTAGAAATATACATGAGACAATGGGCTTGTGTCTTATGTCTTAATTTCTATAAAAGTGTACTACATATTGGTAAAGTGGGTTACTAGAACCTCAAATGTTCAATTATTTTTAATAACTCCTTATATGTTAAGAGATATTAACAATTATAAAAGTCATTTTGTCTCTTTAATTATTAAAGGGATTCAACGTTGTACCCATTCCAAATGCATACCAACCTTACAGCTCATAAATCTCTGCTATATGTATTTATAAATCAAAATATCAAATATTATTTACAGCTATTTCAAGGAACAATAAAATTTCAATATTATGTCTGCAGTAACAGAGTTAAATAAAATAAAAACTTATTATTCATTGACATGACTTGATTATTTCGACTACCAACAGCTACAAAACATTACCACAACACTGACCTGCTCAACAAATAACTAACGTATACAATGCATATCACGTCATAAATATGGCCGACCATTTCTAGCGCTAAAACAACAATTCAAACTTTTAATTATTATATCTCCGTCAACATTTAGATATTTAATAAAATAGACACGCCAATACACATTTATTAACATCAATTTCAATCAACAATCGACCACTAAAAAATGAGGACACAAGCCCATTTCAATCGAAATTATAGTTAAAGCAAAAAAATGATTTGTATTTAATTTTTAACCTTAATCTATAAATATTTGTTATCATTTATTTGGATGATACCAAATGAAATTTGTAAAGACACTTTAATTAAATTCACCAGTATAATAAATAAATTTAAAAGCGTCATTACTTAGAAGAGAATGGATCATTAAGTTCTGTAGGGATTGTATCAGAATCACGCTAAAGTCCTTTCTTGGAAAATATCATGACACAAGACTTTAGTAAACCCAGCGGCATTCAAGCGTTGACATTTTCTGCAGTCTCAGCGTTTCCAAATACATATAGCTCCCACACTAAAGCCCTGGTGCTCCAGATAATATGTTTTTATCTCTCGAGATAGGCAGTTGCACATTTGTAGCGGAACGAAGACACCCAGACAGACAGACATCAACAAATGACGGTTAACTGATGGATCGTTAGATTCTATTATTAAATATTAATTAATGATTGCAGGATGACTTAACCGATGACGTCATTCGTGAATTAAGATTATTAGGAAATCATGACTTGTAATGGGGTTAGAGAGGTTAGATTATTTGCACGTGGGTTATTCATCATGGTACACTGTTAATATAAAACGATATATACTTTTTATTACAATGTTACAATTATGTTATAAATATTGATTTATGATATTTTTTAAATGAAACGACAAGGACAAGCAATGTTGTAGTAAATCAATTATTGCATTTATGAGTTGCATTTATTGTATAGGTTAAGTGCATTTAATGTTATTATTTCATAAAGTTATTCCAGGGAAAGGAATGAGTAATAACTTGATTTTATAAAAAACTGTTACAGAAAAAGCTGTTTTAAAGTTGAAGCAATTCATCGCAAAAGAAACAAAAAACAATGACAGTATTGACTTTATCAATAAAACTAATTTAATCTCTTTATAATAAATACCCATACTCGTGTCTATAAGTTGTAAATTACGTATTGTAAATGTTTAAAAATGTATAGATTGTTTTAAGTGCTAATTACTGTCGAAAGTTGATGTTATTAATACAGATTTTATTGCGATGAATTTCTTCTGTGACTAACTGATATACGATGAATTACAATGCAATAATCTAACTAGATACTATCTTTACAGTCAGGCTTGTTCGGTTCGAGTCCCGGTATTGGTAGTAATAATTAAAAATAGATATAGATAACAATCATTTACAGATTTTTATGCGTTACTATTTCATGAACTCTTGCGTACATTTAACGAGATGTGGCTTAGTGCACCACCCGCGATGAACGACGGTAATCTTAAGAACATTCATAGTGAACATGAAAACAAAAGAAAGCTACGAAATAATACAAACATTTCTCTTTGAATTGTGGTATGAACGTAGAACTAGTAAAAAAGTCTCAAAATTTAAAAATATGAAAGAATATTCAAGTCAAATATTATTTTTACATTACCTTTCTACAAATTTGTTTGTACACCAGGAGGTGATTGTTTAAGCTATGGGGTATATGTAGAATATAGATAAAATGTTAAACCTATAGCTTTGAGATGTAGTAGATGTATGTATTTGTATATATATAATACAACATCTGTTCCAAATTAGTTGGTACATTCTTGTATTTGGTGTAATTATTGATAAAATTTATTTAATTTAAATAAAACTAAATAATTAATCAAAAAGCTGGTTATAAGAATACACTAATCGTAATTTTCATAAAGCTGAACTTACATTTTAGGTTAAAACCTTTAAATTAACACGAAAACTCAGTGAGTGGGAATGAGGCTTTACAACATTTTATTGTTCTTACAAATGTGTTAATTATTCTCGAACTAAGGAAGTGAAACCACACATCGTAACTACTTATTGTAATAACTGCGTTTCAACAAAAGCTACAATAAAATGACTTTAGAGGTCATGACAAAAAAACAAACAATGGCATTCATTACTTGTATTTAAATTCACTTAAAATTCCTGGCTTCAAAACAAATCCCAATACACGTGTCTGATTCATTCCATTGCGATGAAATCAAACAATACCATAATTCTGATACCAGTTTGTTTTAAATTTTATTTACACGTCTGTAGTTTTTTGTTGCTGTGGTAAAGCTCCAGAAGGTTTGGGCAGGGTATTGCGTCTGTGTTAAAAAACTGGCTTTAAAACTCTTCAGGCTTAGTTCGTTTGGGTTTGAGTGATATACTGGACCGAGTTCAAGATCGCGGTGATGTGATGGATACTTGTTCAGTTCATAACAGAAATGCCAAGACGTAATAGTAAGATTTATGGCTCTGAGCAACAACACCTTGTTATTATTTTGCTCTCCAAACGAATAATGATTATCATTATCAACTTTATGTTGTTTTGTAAACTGGGCGATAACATCGATTGCCTCATTGATTTAGAATTGGCGGCAAAAAGTAATGGCTTATTGCAGGCCTCCCAAAAAGTTTATTCGTTCCATTTAGATCGCGGACTCTTTGTAGAGAAACAGGAAAACTAGAAAAAATTTGATTTGAAACTTGTCTTGACTTGATAGGCTCTTTTGATGTCATTTATGTTCACTTTTCGTTCATTTATGTACGAGTTCGATTCGTGGACCAGTGCTATATTTTCTATTTTTGTTGTTATCAGAATGAATTTGAATATATGATCATAATCAACCCAATAAACATTTTGGAGTCACTTTGACATCATATTGAAGATGCGTATGACTTTTTTGTCATGAAAGAGTTTATTTACACAGTCATTCATATGAAATGTCTATTTTATCGGTTACAAATGGCGAAACCACTCCACGTGTCGGAATACAAATGAAGATAAAGTTGATGCGAACTATAATTGAAACGCAATAATGATAGAAACGTCACAAAACAGGACACTTCACCAAATTGTTTACTGGGGTAAGATTGAAAGGTGAAGTACGCATATACGAATATGAGGCTATGACACCATAAGTCCTGTCACCATTAACCACTGTTAAATAAATCAACATAAATATATATATATATATATATATATATATATATATATATATATATATATATATATATATATATATATATATATATATACAAATATATGAGAAAGTATCAACTAAGAAAGCTCTCATTAACGTGGTGTGTAATTAATTTATGTACAAACCCGCTGGCATTTATTCACAGTTCTTGTGGAATCGCAGAAGAAAAATATTATAATTGTTAAAACGATTCAGTTCTTGTTCTTCGTTATAATTAAAATACTTCCACCTTCCTAGCGGGGTCCATAATACCATTGGGGTAGAAGTAATATTACAGGAGATGCGCTACTATCTACAGGGTGGTTTTATGAATAGATTTAAACATCCGGAATCCCCGGGCAGTTTCAGAAACACCTGAATGCTTGCGTCATACTGTAGATTACTTCCCACACTTGTTCACAACGAACTCATTGTTTCAAAGTCTTAACGCGTGTGCAACTTCCTTGTGAATTAATTCATGTCTTATGTTGTAAAATTACGACAAATTGTATCAACTTGATAATTGCATACACAATCATTTGTGTGAGATTTGAAACCAATTGTGATCACAATATTTCATATGGGCTTTAAGTACATATTAAGCGGGGAACTTTATGCAGCAATTTATTTATATTATTGTACAACATACTAAGTTTATTGTGTAAAAATTTGAAACCGATTGGAGTAAAACTGTCGGAGATATAGAGTATTAAGTCTTCATCTCTCTGGTCTGGTTTCGTGTTACTTTGAAATTTTTAAACGCGTTTTTCTTACACATAGCTTTTTCAGAGTAGGTGCCCTCTCTAACTCAAAATCTACTGGACCGATTCTTTTAAAATTTTGCACACTCTTTCTTTACATAAATTCAGAGGTAACGCTGTCGAGTTTTTTTTAATTTTTCAATTTTAATGTTTTTTACAATAACAAAGTTTTTGAATTTTTTCATAAAAAATCGGTATTATGACTTTTAAGTGCTGTAAAAAATGGAAAAATCAATAAAAAGAAAAAAACTTGACAGCGTTACCTGCAGAAACTTATCAACTAATGAAATCTTTTTGGATTTCCGATTTCAGAAAATCCAGTGATGAGTTGATGAGTGACACCGCAATGTTACTTTTTTTTGTGACGTCTGCGGAGATTCGCTGTCAATGCCTCATTTCTTGATATTTATTTATGAAAATTTCACAAAGTATTCTTCAAATGTTATTTTATCATGTAGTAATTATAGAAATAATTGTATATTAACTGTGTCGTCAAAAACATTATCGAAAATGTGCTTTTTTATATCGTTTTGACTGCTATTGCAAGCCTTTGGAGTGAAGGTATAGTGTATAACTCAGACTCAGTCTAACCCAGAACAGGAAGATTACAAAAAGACGAAAGCAACTATATCGAATTGAAAGCTATACTATAATACTTTGCATCTTTTAATTCGCCAGCGGTGACAATAAACATATCTTACATCATTTCACTTTTAAAACAAATGACAAAATAAATTCCTAACAAGCTTCTTATTATGTAATAATATGTTCCCAGAACGAATTCACACTGAAAAGAATTATGGATAAAAATAAACAAAAGTAATTTGGTTATGTAAATTATAATTATGATTATTAAAGCTATATATTAAAAAATAAATAAAACTGTATTCCCATATGCGGAAACAATGTATTTGCTGTATTTGCAAGAGTTCAAAGCGTGGGACACCATCTGGGAGCAACTGTGGTGTGGTACCAGTATCCTATGACTCTGAACCAACATAATATGACTTTGTGAATGCATGAGTTCATCGCGTTAGTCTAACAAAGAACTGGTTAATTAATTATTGTGTTTTACAGAAAATATTACTCTGGAAAACTATTACTTTAAACATACAAAAAGTTTCTTATAGACTGTTATCTTTTGATCTATTGATCGCTTTGATTTTTACAGATCCCAAAGTCAGCAACATTACTTAGTAATATATTTACTTGGTAAGAACTTAATTTCCTAGTTCATCTCTGGAACGTAATGTATATAGTATCTGTTAACATGATAAAGAAAATATAAAAATACAATATTCGATCTCTACTATGTTGTTGAAGTACCCAATAAAAGATGTATTTGTCAGCAGCGCAGGCAGCTCTTATTCAATCCAAGGAGGAATTTTTATAAAACGAACTACTTGTTTTCATGTCAATATGAGTATATACATATTTTTTTCATTTATTTGTAAAACTCGCGTAAGTCTAACATGAAAGACATAACTCTCTCTCTCTGTCTCGCGCTCTATGTGTGGGTACTGTCTCACCTCCTCTATTCCATGTCTGTGATCTGATTCAGTAAAGTTCCATGATTGTTCTCGGAATTCTATTACATAATTCAATACCATCGCTCTCGGAAAATGCATTCAGAAAATATTGTCTTCATCGTAGTAGCTGCCCCTCCGAAATTTACGTGTTTTAAAAACAAATGATTGTTGTTTTCGTAGTGTTTTTTATATATAACTTCTCGGGCTTCCTAAGCATGCTTTATCGCCCCTAAATAACTTCTACTTTAATTTTAACTGAACTTTGTATAGCGACAGCAAAAATGATCTGTTCATAGCCAATGCTGTTATAAATTTCGGTTTCTCAATCAAAAAGGCGGTGTTACCTGGAAGTATCTGCGAAGTCTGCAGCACCCCCTCTTAAAGTCAATTTCTTGCCATTGCTGTATTTTTACATTGCCGTAGAATGTGGCCAGGATCCGACTCTTCTTCATCACATCGCACTTAGTGTTGGTGATGATTTTGTTTCTTGCTAGATGTTTCGGAGCTCCAGTATGATTCATTCTTAGTCTTGAGGTCATTGTCATTAATCTTCTTGTCCATTTTAGTTTGGAAAACCATGGCCTAAGTTTCAGTACTGGTTGTATTTTTTAGAATTATGTACCTTTATCAGAATTATCCCATTATTGTGTTCCTAATTTTTTATTTCATTTTTTTTAAATTGGGTTTTGAACTCATTTTTTTTAAGTTTTAAAGAGTTGGAATCGCTTATTAATTATTATGTTACAATTATAGGTATATCATAACTAACCTTTAAGTATAGTTATAAATTTATTTAGAAAAACCCATAGAGATATAAGAATAGAGTGCGTAAAGGGTACGTTTCTAGCCGATTCGCTGCTGCTGGCTTGGCTTTTTGACGGTGATGTAGAGGTAAACAAGCAAGCAGACGCTATAGTTAAAATAAAAATCACAGTGCTGGGCTAAAAAGAGACACAAAGGACACTCGGCAGCTATCTCTCTCTTTGCCTTTAACGCAGTATTCAGCTTCTTGCACACTCTATTCTTATACCTCTATGAATAAACCTCTAAAGTAATTGAGAATTTTACTACCTATACTTTCAACCTTTCATATAAGGTCATCTCTAGTTTATCCCACGCTTGCAGAAGCACCGTAACTCTGCCAATTTTGTATATAGGACAAAGAGTTGTGTACCTATTGGTAGAGGACAAGAATGATTGTACCAATAATCTCATTTTTAACAAAAATGGAGCTCCGACACACAAATATTTTCTTACATCATTCTTTCGTAAGGAGAGCTATCTTCTGAAGGGCCTTCTCGTGCAATTGCCTGAATAGATTCGATTTAGGTTTGCTGAGGAATACTGTCGTACGTTCAATCTCATTTCAATCCTTATGCAATTCAGATCAATGGAATATTGTCAGGTACTACACCGTACTTGAACAAAATAAAAGTATAGCGAGAGAAGAATGTGAAAAAATATCACAAAGAAATTATGATAAGATCATTGCAAAAACTAGATAGCTCCTTTGTTGTCTTGTAAACCTGCATCTGCTCAATCTTAAGAAATCTGTAGTTGGATTCTATCATTTATTGATATTTAAACTATATTGCTCACGATACAAAATGTTGCACAAGATAAATTTACGAATAAAATTTTTGAAAAGATTCTTGTAAAAATATAAAATCCACCTCTGTTCAAAGATAATTATTTTTCATTCTCATTAAGTCTGGTCATAAATGGCGCACAATTTATTTAAAATAAACACGAGACCATTTATTAAAAACAACACGTCATGTCACCCCAATACTCTCTCGCCCTTTAACCACCCTCTGCCTCCTCCATGTCTACAACAACATTCCCTGATGGACTCCTCGTACTGTTGTTTAGTGCTTTACGTTTATTTCTTGAGTTATTCGTAGCTCGTTGCAAGTGTCAAGTATTAAGGGTGTGGGAAGAGGAACGATAAGGTCAGTGACGTAGTTAAAACATCAATGCAATTATTTTTTCTCATAAACATTTATCTGAAGTATCTATTTTTAATTGAATCGCGAAGATAGTAATTAGAAGGTATGTTTGATAATATATAATGTAATACATCAGCAATTTTTCGCCATCAGACTTTTTTAAAAATTCGATGATCTTAGAATAGCTATGATATAACGCTCGTTTTTACAGCAACATATATGTATTTAAGGTAACATACATGTTACCTTACATGTGGAATTAGAATTATGTGATCCAGAAATCCGCAGAATTTACATTGGTAGATCTAAGTCTTTTCTGAATATATTTGAAAGTGTCCAGTTTTGCTAGATCCGCATATACACTTTGCGTAAACCTCCAAATACACCTCTGCCTTAATAAAAGTCAGAGTATGAGAAAAATGAAGAACGGAACGAGGAGTGGAAGTGGGAGTGGGAGTGGGTGTTGTCAACATGTCACCATTTTCATTTAATGACATTAATTGTTCCCTGCACTACATGATAATGAGAGTACATATTTATTTAGTTTGTTTGCCACCCCAACCCCAATCTTTCACATCAAACACCCCTTTCACCCGTTCACCCTTGTTTTCAAACAAAAAAGGGGAAAGTTCAAATTGCAGAAGTCATTATATTTTAATTTTAATTGAAATGTCATTCGTTCATTCGAAAGACGTTGATTATAATTGATTTCTAAAAATAAATCGTCTATAAATATCAGTGATTAGTTTAATCGGGTTGTTGCCTTCGTTTTAAATTTTAATAAATTTATGTGTATTGATGAAGTTGTCGATAGAGTCTTCAAATATCTAGTTAATTTTTAATTAGGTAAAAGAGTATTCGTGAATTTTATTATTAATTATTATTATAGTTGAGAAATACTCTTTTAAAAGTGATTTGTAAAATATTACACTGATATAAATCATATCTGTTCGATGAAGACTCAGAAATAGGACCCTAGTATTAAATTAATTTTGATTAACCTACTAGTGCGAATCGATTACAATCGAATCGACTGCGAACTTCATTTTTATCTTTCATGTAAAGTAATTTAAAAAGCATTCTAGCCTAATGTGTATAATATAACGCCCAGTAACTAGGAAAGGGGTTAGATATATATATATATATATATATATTTATATATATATATATATAT
Organism: Panorpa germanica; assembly: GCA_963678705.1. Taxonomy (NCBI): domain Eukaryota; kingdom Metazoa; phylum Arthropoda; class Insecta; order Mecoptera; family Panorpidae; genus Panorpa; species Panorpa germanica. Next base: position 6,370,478 of record OY783219.1, read on the forward strand.
ATATATATATATATATATATATATATATATATATATATATATCCAGATATATTCAAAGGATTAACAAATATTTTCAGGCTATTAGAATGGTTGTCACATCAAAAATGCAATCTACTAAAAGGTGTTCTCACCGTAGCCTGTCATCAGTTGGATTCGTTCGTTACAAAACTACATCAAAGGCACACCGAAATTAAAATGAAATATTTTAAAACATTAAAAGCCTGTCTGTGATGTGGTGTATTATTATCTCTTTCTATTTACCACTCTCTCTCTCCCTCTCACCACTCATTATCATTTCCTCATCTGTTTCCATTAAGGGATGATGTTTCATATCGACTTAATGAAGTTTTAAACAAAAGATAATTATGAAATTCATTTTCTAATGTATATCGTTTATGCTTTGCTAAAAGTCCCTAATTGATATTTTCACAAACTGGCATACTCCCACTTCACCTTTTAAAACACTCTCACTATACTTTTAAAATACTCCTTTCATAGAGCATCAGCAAATGTGTCTTTTAAACCTAAAAAATAATAGCAATTTTCTGTTTTTAATTTCTAATTATCGGGTTGTTTTTAGTCGTTTAGCTCAGTTATATTTTACGTTAAATAAAGTATCATTCCCACTCACTGCTTTAATTTAATTTTGTATTTTGTATTTAATTTAAATTGTTTAGCATATGGCAATTCGCGTAGTTATTCACAGTTCCATTTTTAATTTAATTTATTTTTTAAGTTTTCTTTAGTTTTTTTAGAACCTTACAAAGTTGAATGCTTTAAATTAAAAATATTAAATTAAGAAAAACTAATTATATTATAACCTCCAAAATGTGACAATTTGTCAAAATGCAGTAGAATTTACTTTTAAAAAAAGTTTAATGCCAGTTTCTGAAAAATATAGAAGTGAAAACAATTTCTATTATTAATTGTTATTAAAAATAACAATTTTAATTATTTCACATTCAATTTTGTCCAACTGTCAAAATTTATGTTACTAACGATGCATACGCACCAACTAAATTAACTAAACTTAAATTAAAACACAAATGTGAAATGGAATGCTTAAACGAAAAACTGAAATCTATATTACAATAATAAATAAAAACAGTAAATTAAATATCAAAACAGTGAGTGGGAATGAGGCTTTACTGTGGTTGGGCTTTGACAAAACTGGAATTTTTTTTAGTTATTATTATATTGCTACGATTTCAAAAGCTAAGTTATATCTCGCACTAATTGTACTATAGTGATAGTGTGTTTTCTTAGATTTGTTTATCATTTGGTGAGTTAATTCTTTGCCAGTCTTGGAATACATTTGTTACATCGGGGGGTATGCGAAGAAGATTTTTGAAACTAGAAAAATGCTATTGAAGAATGATGAAGTAAGAAGAAGAAGAGATGCAGAGACAGTAATAGGAAGTGAAAGAGAAGAATTAGAGCAAGGGAATTGGGATAATTTTACGGCGGATGAGATTGAACAGTAAATTAGATAAAATAAGTTATAATAAGTTCCTTTGTACATCTTTTATTTGTTCTTATATAATCTTATATTAATGTAATTGAAATGTAAAAAATTAAGGGGAATAGAATAAGTGGAAAAAGCAGCACATATGGGCGGAAGCCTAGGAGGTGCTATTAAATTTATATAATGAAAAAAAAATGTTACATCGGGGGGAAATCGAAACTGGGGCCCTATTCCTGAGTCTTGCTTAGATCATGATCGAACAGATATGGTTTATATGAGTGAAACATTTTACGAATCACTTTTAAAACAGTATTCCTGTACTATAATAATAATTAATAAAAAAATGTAGGAATAGTACAGGAAATTCTACATCGTATGGTATTTTATACGGCTCTTATAATCTTTTTTAATCATGAATCACCGCCGAACTCTCGTAAGTTGAACTATATATAATATTTACAAAAAAACACACTTTTTACATAAAAAGGATTCACATAATGATAAAAATACTAGTAAAACAAATCGTCTGTTAAAATTTACTGGTATATACATTACATAAGCTTCAACCTTAATATTAATTTCAATATTAATTAAATTAGAAGTCTATTAGTATCATTAAACCTTTTTTAATTAAAGGAATGAAAAAAAAAGAAGAAGAACTAGGGGAAGTTTTAGAATTGTTAGGAAATCCTTTTAGCAGTTATTTTTAAATCATTAGAAGTAGAACCAACCGCCTGTTGTTACTGCAGGGAAACCATACGTACAAATGAATGAGTAGAAGAGTTGGTGGGGAACAAGGGGTGTATAGCAATAGAAAGGGATACATTTTATTCGCTTTGTACTGTTTTTTTGTATATACTCGAACATATATATATATATCTGTTTTTTTATTTACAAAGTATACATAAACGCAATGAAAAGAAATAAAAACAAATCATTTAAAACAAAATGATATGACTTACTTTTGAAATAAACGTATTTGACTACATGTATGTGTGTATACAATATATTCGTATGTACATGCGGAACTTCCACATAACACAATAAAGAGAAATGCGCCGATAAGAAAAAAAAATTGTTAAATAAATCTATCGTTCTCTATTTTTAATTTAAAAAAAAAATCATTTGATAAATCAAGTCATATACAGGGTGTCTTGTCTCTGACCACCGTTACTTTAAGGACGTGTTATACACGTACTTTTGTCGACAAAAACATCAACATGTGGGGGTCCATCTCTCTTCCTGTAGGAATGGCCACCATTTTATATTCTATTTTTCCGAAAAATATCGATTTCTCTGGATTTAAACGTCCTAAGGATATGGAAAAAAATGTATTTCAAAGGTAATTTTACCACCTATCAAGTAATAAAATCATTTTATAAACTTTCAAATTGAAAATGTCATAAAAGAAATGATTTATACAAATTTTAGTCCAAAATTGGTCTGTTTTTTTAGTTTTTTTTACATATCTCAAAAACCGGCACATTATTTTTACAACATTTTGACACGAGCGCAAAATATCAGTTAGTAGCTACTTGCTACATTGAATAGGTTCGGGTGTGTGAATAGGCTGTAAAAAGTTAGGATTTGTTTGGATAGTGATAGAATAGGATAGAAGATTCAGTTTGTAGGCTCAGGTACAAAAAACTATCAATGCAGAAGTCACAAATAAGATTCAATTCATCTTGTACAGTGACAGCATATTTAGATGCAAGTTATCCGCCGTGGATAGGACGTGGTGAAGGTAGGACATAGTTTAGCCACCACACTACCCAACCTTAACAATGCTAGACTATTTTTATTGGGAGGTGATGAAACAAAAGTTTTCTTTGATCTTATTTCATCTGCAACTGTCACTATTTTCTGGGCATGTTCTTTCCTGCTGTTTGAGTTTATGGCATAACATTTTTGCATATATATATATATATATATATATATATATATATATATATATATATATATATATATATATATATATATATATATATATATATATATATATATTTCCGTACTGCAATAGTTAATAAGAATAATCTTAAATGAAAAGCATAATTTAGAATAAATATAAATCTGATAAAAACATAGATGAAATCGTTAAAAATTGAAGGAAAAAAGCGTAATAAATCGGCGCACAAGCCATTCTTCGTAACACACAACATCTCATTCAATATATTCTGAAGTTAGCGCGAGATGAGCTTTCCTTTGAATTCTATTTGCGTAATAGAGTTTCTCATTTCAATTAAATATGGCACCAGCCCTCATCTTCCACTCACACACACACACACATACACACCTACACATAGAAAAGTAACATATACATGCAAATACACAGGACGAGTTCCATTTGAACTTTAGAGGGGTCTGAAAAGTAATTTTCAATTCATCCGAACACCCTCTCTGCTATTCTTCACGTGCTGGTAGCGACTACAGGGTTGGTTTTAAAGGTTTGAGAGGATATACACCATGTTTATATAAAATCTCGATAACGTTCGCGCCAATGCGAAATCCTGACACCTTACATGACGTAGCTATCTTCGTAGTTTTACGTAAAAGTTCACACGCTGCTGAGAAGATGAAGGAATCGTAGTTAACCTAAGGTCTAGGTCTGGAAGGGTGTAATTATGTTAGGGGTGCAGGGACTAGCTGACTAGCTAAACTAAATATTTGATTCAGTATCTTGAATCATGCTTATTAGATAAAACGTATTTTGAAATGATGTTATTTTATAGTCGGCTATAGAGCTCATTTCTTAGATGTGAAATAGCTTCAAAATATGCATAAGAAACGCGAACATATTTCTAACAAATCAGTAATAATAACTAAGGCCCGTGAGGGTAAATATGAGGATTACAAATTTACTATTTTAAAGCAAAAGCATTTAAATACAAAATGCAAATACCTCGTTATTTTCCTATTTCAAATACAAAATAAATTTTATGTTAGTTTTTAAATACAAAATGCGTATTTTAAAAATAACTTTTGAGAAAATGGAATACTCTTTATGTTACTAATATAAATGTTATTTTTTTTTTAATAATAATGAGAATTTACATAAAATGGATTTTAATACCACTATTTGTTCAAATATTTTGTCTTTCATTATTTTTATTTTGTAGAAGGATAAAATATTTATATGTAGTTGGGGTAGTTTAGGGATTAAAGCGGACAAGTGTTAAAGTTAGTATGTAAAATAATATATATTTATGTATATATATTTCAGTAAGGAAAGTAGTGGAGTGATTGTCTTGTAGTAAAACAAATAATGAACGAGAAAATATGATAAACAAATTTAGGTACACGAAAATCAGATGTCTTATGGTGAGGGTAACAGGAAGGATAATAAAATAATAGGCACATGTATCATTTTAAATTAGAATTATTAAGACAATTGTGCAGATACTTTTAGATCATAGATGGTGCTAATGTTGGCAGGGTTTTAAGTTTATATTCAAAAAATAATGTTTACTGATTAACACTATGAAGTAACAAAAATGAAAAAAGTATTTTGTATTTTCCAAATAAGAAATAGGTTTGTAAAAGTTTCAAATAAAATATAAAATTCTATTCTCTTAAAAGATATTTAAATACAAAATAGAAAATAGGTATTTACTATTTTGTATTTGCGTTTTGATTTGTATATGTATTTGAAAAACGCACATCTCTGCTACTAACTCTCTATTATATTACCAGTTTCTTATCTATGCAGTTTCTATTGAAGATGCTTATGATTTCTTTGTTATCATCACTTCACCTGACCTCACTATCGTACTAGAATTAAAGTGAAGTTGCAAATATGGTAAAACATTAAAGTGTAACAGAGACAGATATATCTTGTTTCTTTTTCTATGTTTCAGATGAAATTAATGTGGAACTTTATCTCTACTAAAATAAATATTTTCAAATGTAAAAGAGACATCTGAAATCTACGTGAAAAGGAATTGATACCATTTCACCTAAATGTTTACTGATAATTATCTATAACTTTATATAATATATTTTTCAGAATTGCTCTTATTACGAAATGGTTCTATTGATGTATACGCTGCTTTAGCTTCATTACTAAGGTTTCTTAACTATAATATATCAACCATTATTTAATTAAATTAAATCAGTCTGAAATCAAGAAACAAAAATCACAGGAGATGTCGAATGGAAAGGAATGAAAGTTGATTTGTTAATAGAAATAAACCCAACTCCATTGAAAGCCTTTACAATTAGTATAGCGCTATTATGAATACGTCGCCATTTTACTATTTTACCATTTCGTTGGAACTGAGTTACTTTTCTCTAGTAATTAATTACTTAATTTCCGTTGGAACTTCTAGTGGAACTCCTTTAAGTAAAATCTGTTGAAAGGTGTTAATGTGGTGTATGGTTGTATGGGACCATGCTCTGCAAGCTGTGCGAGTCGTGAGGGAAGGAGAACGCGGAGGGGATTAGTGGTGGAAATCATCACTATTTGATGCATTACCAGACAATGTTTTTAAGTTATTTTTAATCCAAGGGTTTGCTTTTGGTTTTCATTTGTTCTAATTAAAGTGAGGTTATGTAGGACATTTTTGGAAAGCAAAAGGAAAGCCGCCCGAACAGGGACTTGAACCCTGGACCCTTGGATTAAAAGTCCAATGCTCTACCGACTGAGCTATCCGGGCTTACATGTATAAAAATTTACCAAATTTTGGAAAAAAAAAATACAAAATTTTAGCAAGTCAAAATTACTAAATCGCTTTACATTCATTCATTCTCTCTCAATTAATTCTCTCTCTTGTAAAGTTTATTACTATTATTCAAAATTTGGATATTTTTTGATTATATATTAAATAAATGATAAAACAAAAAATTATAAAAGCAAAAACAAATAATTCATTTAGATTCTTTTGTTTTTTGTTTTTAATAAATTAGGAAAATATTTTAAAAATATTGTACGATCAAAATTTTGCAAAATTTAAAAAAAATTAAGGTATTAATAATGATCAATTTTGATTTTTCTTTAAATTTCTGTACATAATTTATACAATACTTTTAATTTGAGTTTTGGTGATTGAAATTTTTTTCCAAATTTGGAATGGTTATACACATATAGAGCCCGGATAGCTCAGTCGGTAGAGCATTGGACTTTTAATCCAAGGGTCCAGGGTTCAAGTCCCTGTTCGGGCGGCTTTCCTTTTACTTTCAAAAACAACAAAAGAGAATCTAGAATAGGAAGCAAGAGATTAATATATTTATCTAAAAAGAAACCGTTTCTATGGAGAAAATATTCACTGTTTTGATATTAATTTACGTTTTTATTTAATATTTTAATCTAGATTTCAGATTTTCAGAATAAGCAATCGTTGTTACATTCGTGTTTTAATTCGAGTTTAGTTAAGTTAGTTGGTACGCATGCGTCATTAGTAATATGAATTTTGACAGTTCGGCAGTTGGACAAAATTGAATGAGTAGTAATGGTGTATATTAACATATTGTCACATTTTGGAGTCACATTAGACTTTGTAAGGTTCTAAATTAATTCTAAATTAAAAATTACACGAATATTCCCATATGCTATACAATTTAAATTAAATACAAAATTAAAACAGTGGGTGGGAATGATACTTTGTATAATTTTAAGTGTGCGCCCTGCCAAACTGTTCTAATGCTACAACATCGATAACAAAATCACACATATCGATATATTCGCTGAGTTTCACTAAAAAGAGAACTATAATGGGCAGGGGTACTGGTTTTGGTGTGAGTGTGGGTGTGGGAGCTGTGTTTTATTTTACTCTCTAATTCAATTAATTTAATTAAGTTCTATTTCAATTCCATATACACCAAGACTTTAGAGGGTGCTACTATCGTCACTGATACATACACTCTAGCGGTGCCATCTATGTACGTATAAATGTATCAATATGGCGCTATCTCCTCATTCCTGTATAATATAGAATCCATTAATAAATGGGTGTGAAGTAGGAGTGGGAGGAAGGCATAGAATTTTGTAATTTTAGATTTGTTTTGTGTAATGGGGATATCTTCATTGCCGAATTAATTTCTAATATTTGAAAGAGCTTTTGCTTATTACTTGGAATACAAATAAAGTTATTTGTATTCCAAGCGAAATCTTTAGTTTCTACGTGTGATTTGCCTTAGACAAATTTCATTATAGGATAAACCAAAACTAATGTTATGAGAAATATTTTTATTACATGGGGGACAATATAGAAATCGTACACTGTCTAGTTCACTATACAAAAAATGGAAAGTGTATAATGTATATACGTTACAAAATGTTGAAGTGAAAATTCTCCGGATTTTTATTATTTATTATATATAATTTATGTTTTATTTTACAACATATAGAATAAATTTTAAACCAGGAGGGTTGGTTTTTAAACCCTTAGAGACACAGTGTTGTCGATCAAAAAAGAAAGCCGCCCGAACAGGGACTTGAACCCTGGACCCTTGGATTAAAAGTCCAATGCTCTACCGACTGAGCTATCCGGGCTCTATACGTGTATAACCATACCAAATTTGGAAAAATTTCTCAATTACTAAAACTCAAATTAAAAGTATTATATAAAATATGTACAGAAATTTAAACAAAAATCTAAATTGATCAAAATTCATACCTTAAATATTTTTAAATTTTGCAAAATTTTGGTCACACAATATTTTTAAAATGTTTTCCTAATTTATTAAAAAAAAAAAAAACAAAAGAATCTAAATGAATTATTTGTTTTTGCTTTTATAATCCTATATTATAATGTTCCAAATGTATATTTATGATGTTACATTCTTATATTTTTGGTACTGAATTTTGTATGGTAGCTCGAAAACGGCTCTAGGGAAGTTTTTAAAAATTTCCTATTTATATAGTTATAGTGTTTTTTATATAGACACTTTGGGCGTTCTTCGATTCTTCCCTGAATTTCCGGGGAATCCGTAATTTTTGGAAAAATAGTAGGCTTTTTTTGCTGTATAACTTGGTATCCGTAAAAGATAGAAAGGTGAAATTTTGCATGTGTATTACGCTATTGAATGCGAACATACTTTAAAATTTAGAAATTCAAAATTTTATAAAAGGGGCGCCGAGAAAATTAGGAGGCCCGGTAGAACACTTTGACTGAAGCTCAAATTTTGTATTTTGTAACAATTGAATATTAAATTAAAAAAATTTGTATAATGGTAATAACCATTGCATTAAAAACAATTAAATTTAGCAAATTACTTGAAAGAGAATGAATGAATGTAAAGCGATAGATTAATCTTGTTAGACTAGCTAAAATTTTGAATTATTTTTTTTCCAAAATTTGGTAAATTTCTATAAATGTAAGGCCCGGATAGCTCAGTCGGTAGAGCATTGGACTTTTAATCCAAGGGTCCAGGGTTCAAGTCCCTGTTCGGGCGGTTTTCCTTTTGCTTTCTTTACTTTCACCCGGGACCAAGTTGTGTTAGTGGTGACCGTAGTCGCAGTTCGGCCGGTGTGGTGCCCGTCGTTGAACTGTTAGGCTGCGGGGGTATGCGTATGGGGTTTCCGTTGACATTGCACTTCCCTAGCCAATGGTGCGCAGTGTTCGGTGTCACCGCTCATACTACCTTTCCAGGCGAGCACATTTCAGTGAGTAATATCTAATAGGGGTATCTCCCCTTATCCAAGGTACCTGACTTCCTACAGCCGTCCGTGTTACACAAGCAGATGTCATTTCTGTGCTATATTTGCGCGAGTTATGGCCCTATATGTGGCTGGGATCGCAAAGTCTCCAGGAGTGGAGGAAGATTGTAACCAATCATACTATACCCAGTGTAGTATATTACTCGTACTCCTTTTGCTTTCCAAAGATGTCCTACATAACCCTACTTTAATTAGAACAAAACAAAAGCATACTTCTATAAATATAATTTCACAATTACATTTTGTTTTTATAATTATAAGTAATTACATTTCGAATTCTTAATTACAGGTAAAGCTAATTGTGCAAATAAACCTCTTTTATTTCTATATTTTATCGTTTTACCGTTTATTATTTCACTTTATGTATTTTGAGACGGTATTAATACAAAAGAAGTAAGTATTTGTAATTCTAAGAAAGTAATTCTAATATCGTAAACGATTGTAAAAAAAATGAAAAGAATAATTTGAAATTATAAGTAAAAAACATCGGCGTTAAAATGGGGAGAAGCAATTACGTCAACAAACTAATTTAAATATGTATATTTGTTTTTACAGATGTAGAAAAATCTCCCTTTTCACAAAATCTCAAAAAAGGCAACGGTTGTGTTCAACGAAGCTAATGCCAGCAGTGTAGACTTAAGTCTTATTTAATTTTTCTTTAATCAAACAAATACACTTCCACCTAAATCAACTTCTACACATAATGGCTATAGGGTAGTAATTTAATTTCCTAAACGAATTATCCTAATTCTTCTAAAGAAGATCAACAAAGGTTTGCACGCAGCGGAAATTAATTTCTCGTATTGTCTTAGATGTTGGTTGGCTAAAAGAGAGCACCGTTTATTTTTCTAACTAAAACCATTAAGAAATTTGTGTAAGCAAAGTGCTTTTAAAATGAATTCGTTTTTTTGTGTGTTAGTTTATGTAAGTGATTTTATAATTTGATTATATAAATGTATTCATCATTTTAAAAATAAAAGTTATTGATATAACTGAACGAATGACCGTTAGAACGAGTTGACATTTTTTGTCAATAAGTTCAATAAACCAATTTAGAAACAGCGTAGGAGCTTGATATACCGTACTAGTTGAATGAACGATTTAAAATTTATTTATTGTTAAATGAGAAACGGTATATTTTAAATTTACTACGCGTTATAGTCTGAGCTGAGTATAACAATGGCAAACTCGATATATTTTCGATGTATACGATTTTATTAATTCAAAAATTAAGTTTTAATGATTCTATTAATCGTAAAAATATCAGCTTATGATTTCAATAGCAATAGAAGAAATTACAAAACGATATATTTGTGTAATCAGGCTCACAGAACCATCGCTATATTTTCTGAGTTAGTTTTAGTCAATTTAATAACTATAACAAATAACAGTACATATATTGCAAAATATATACAACCATCTGAGCAAAAATACAAAGTAAACTATTAAAAATGTTCTTAAATTTAATACAAATTTAATAAACAAATACATATTAAAATTAAGAGCCGTGTATATTAATTATTTATAAGATATATATTATTTTGAACTAGTTATGTAATTGCTAGTTATGTTATTAGTAAATAACAATAGTTAAAATAGTATATACTTTATTTATATTAATAAATAAAGCTTCTCTACAATTATCTACCTTTTATTACAAATATTATCTCCTCGATGGAGTATAACTAAACTACTTAAAACAACTGAATTAATTAATTAGTTAAATCAAAATTGATTTAAGACAATGTGATTTAAATATTATTTGGTTACTTGGATAATATATTTATTATCTTGTTTAAGCATGATATTAGGGTCACTTGATAACTCCTCCATCCTTAGAGAGAAAAATAGAGAAATTTCGTGAAGGTGTCTCGATTTTTCTAGATGTAGTCGTCACTTCTGTTTCCTGATAAGAGTCCTGCAGCAATAGTATTTGTATTGGTTTTTCTCTGTGAAATTTGCTTTACATGAACATCTTTGATTTTATTGGTGACTGCATCGGAAATGGCTAATACTTTATTATCTTTGATTGCTGTTACTTTATGTGGTTCTGTTTGTGGATTCGTTATCTTCCCTCTTTTTCTATCAATTCTTCCAATGTATACTTCTTGAATGTGTTTGTTCATATAGTCCCAATAGTATTTTTTTCTAATTATTTCTTTAATCATATTTTCCTCTAGTTTGTTGAAAATTGTTATACTTATATCATTTTGTTCATATGTTGGCTTATCATAGTATTTTTCTTTTCTGTGAACATTTATCCACATAGTGTGTGCCTCTTTTTCTGAATCTTCTAGCTTTTCCGGTAAGCACTTAGTTTTGTTTTCCTTTTCAATTTTTCGTTCTATTTTAAATTTTTTAATTTTCTTATTTTCTGCTTTTTCTTGCTTTATACTGTATGACTTTTCTTCCTCGGAATATTGCATATTTTGTTTTCCTGGTTCTTCTTGTTTCATGTTTTGTTGTTTCTCTATTTCAATATCTTGTATAGTTTGCTTTTCTGTTACTTGCTTGATTCTTTGTTGATTTTTTACTTTGAAATCTTGAAAGTTTTGATATTTTCTTTGTTGATTAACCTTTTGTTTATTTGGTATTTCTAAATGTTGTATTTCTTGATTCTTTGTTTCTTGTTTGACATTTTGCAGATTTTCTACTTTGAAATCTTGCATGTTCTCATCTTCTGTGTCTTGTTTGACGTTTACTTCAACAATTGAATTTTCATCGGTTTTTATTTTAATAAATGTTTTAACATCTTTTTCGTTTACTTCTGTATTCCAAACTTCATCTGTAGTGTTTTCACTCTGTACTTTGATTTGAGTATTATATAGTTCCAATTTATTTGAATTCTGAAAGTATATCGGTATCACGGTATCATTAATGGTTAACATCTTTTTATTGAAGTTAATATTAGCTCCTAGTTTTGTCAACAAATCCATTCCTAGTAATCCATCAAATTTATCACTACATTTAAACAAAAAGACTTTACAAATGTCTTGACTCTTAAATATTGGAAATATGGGGATGTGAGCCACTTTATTATGGTATGTGGTACCATGGGCCGTCTGAATACAAAAAGTTTCTTCAGAAATACATTGGGGTAAATTTCTGTATATCAAATTGGGGTTAATTATGGTTTTGGATGATCCGGTGTCTATAAGTAATTTTATGTTGAGTTTGTTATCAATTATATAGGGTAGGAAATTACTTGATGTTATATTATTAATTGTTATATTTTCTCTGCTTCCAATCTGTGAATTAATTACTGATGTAGTATCCATAGGTGTCCACTGCTTCTTAATAGGTTCATTAGGGTATCGGTTCCATAAGTTGCTTTCTTTGGAGACCTTTGTATTTGGTGCTCGCCAATTTTGTTGATGGGGTTGTTGAAAATTGCTCTGTCTCCGTGATTGATTATCATTAAAATCGGATGTGTGGGAATTGTTAAAGTTTTCCGATTGTTTAGGGTTGTTGAATGTTCTTTGTGTCATTCTGACTGGTTGTTGTACCAGATTATTATTCGTATTTTCTTGCCTTTGCCAATTCCTGTCGTTCTGTTCTTCTGTTACAATAGAGATTGCTTGTTCCAGTGTAGTGGGTGCTCTGGTTCTCAAAAATGATCCAAAAGGTTCCCTTAAGCCTGCTTTATAAGATATTAGAGCCACTTCGTCGTACATTTTTGTCTTCATATTTCTTTCTTCTATTGCTCCATTGCATTTTTGGTTAGCATATAATAATGCTCTCAATTTTCTACATTTTTCATAGAATTCAAGGAATGTTTCATTCCTCTGCCTTATTTCCATCAGTTCTCGCAGTAATGACATCTCATCTCTAGGGTCGCAAAATGCTTGTGTCAATGTCATTTTAATTTCTGCCCAGCTCTGTATGTCCCTTCCTTCTATTAGTGAGGCAGCTTTTCCAATTAATTTTGCTCGAATCGCTTCTATTAAAGCGACGTTGTCGAAGCAATCTAATCTACTTTCATTGAAAAATTGGCCCAGTAACAATTCGCTTGTTCTGATGTAGTCCGGTAAGCCTTCGGATCTACCATCATACTCTTTTATCATTCCCAAATATTGTTGGAAATTATTATTAGTTGACGTTGTCATTTTTTCTTTTTTATTTATATTCAATTGTGTAAAAAGGTAATTCAATTGATCTACCATATATTAATAGATGAACCTTTAATCTTCTTGTAGTCCTTTGTCCTTGGTCCTTAGTTATCAGTTCACTTCACTATATTTTACACAGCTTATTTTTAATTTTATTTAATTTTTGAATCTTCTTCCCTGGGGTGAATAGATTTGTTCTTTTCCGTCACGATGCTTTGGTTTTATCTCCGCCGCTAGACGACGACTGCGCCAGTTATGTTATTGCTAGTTATGTTATTAGTAAATAACAATAGTTAAAATAGTATATGCTTTATTTATATTAATAAATAAAGCTTCTCTACAATTATCTACCTTTTATTACAAATATTATCTCCTCGATGGAGTATAACTAAACTACTTAAAACAACTGAATTAATTAATTAGTTAAAACAAAATTGATTTAAGACAATGTGATTTAAATATTATTTGGTTACTTGGATAATATATTTATTATCTTGTTTAAGCATGATATTAGGGTCACTTGATAACTAACTTACAAAACAATTATATTAAAATTAATAGACCGGATCTCTAAATACTTTATCTAGTTATAAAATATACTTCAGAAGTTTTTTAAGACTGTAGTCTTATGCCGGTTTCACACCAGAAAGACAGTTCTTTAAACATTTTTGTCTTTTGTTGCTGTTTTAGTAAACAAAACACATTCCCATCTGGAGTCGGTAAGATCAAAGGAAAACACGTTTGTTGTTGATTTTTAGTCTGTTTGGTTTGAACACGTAGTTTTGTTTTCTGTGAACATTTGCGCTTGTCAGTTGTTGTTTATCATGTTTATAATTTTTATAGGACACAGAAAAACACACGTTTGTAAAACAGAACTGTTTTAAAATAAAACAAAATATGTTTTTGTTTTGTTTTTTGAAAATAACACTGTTTTTAAAACTGTTTCTCTGCTGTGAAACCGGCATTAGATTCCTTTTAATCAAAAAGTTACAGTTTTTATTTAATTTTGAATAGTAACGTAGAATTATTAATTTAGAATTGATGTTGTTAGTTCAGAACAAATAGAATGTTTCTCAGTTTAAAAATAGAAATTAAGTGACTTACAGAATACGTGCAAAGTACAAACAAATTATGGATTTAGATACTATTCGTCTTACAAATAAACCTGTTATAAAATTTATACCAGGTATAAAACGATAATAAGCCTTAATAAGGACGGGCTTTATACCTGGTATAAATTTTGTAACAGGTTTATTTGTACAGGGGTATAAAATAAGCTTTAATTTTTATGAATATTTAATAAATAATGGACAGATCTGATTAACAAGATATAAAACAAGTCGAAGAATATACCGCAAGCAAAATAAAATCGTCGTAAAACTGCAGAAAATATTGTTAAGAAACGATTAAGTTTATTTCAATGTCTTAAGATAGTCTGTTATATTATATTAGTGTCTTTTAAGCAGTAGAAAAACCACTGCCAAAAACAATATCGTTTCGTTAAAAGAATGGCTTCAAAATTTCCAATAAAAATAAACTAAATGTGAAAATTCAAAACAGTAATATAAAATTTTATAACCAATAAAAAAGCTATAAAATTAATTACGAAGCTAATAACATATTTAACAAAACTATAACACATTCCCAGCATAACATAAAAGATGTAGAGTTTACTTTAATTAAATCCTTTACCAAACTACCTCATTTTAAGGGTTGAAAACTTATTATAACACAAAAATGATAATATTAACTTATACAACCCTAACCACAAAATAGTAATTTATTTTCGTAATTAACATATCTACACGATTTTCAACGATGCGACACGATACGATTTTATACCACGATGGTTTCTTTAACGACATTTTCTGGTATTCTCTCGCTGTGTGTTTTGTAATCATATTTTGTACATGTCTGAACTTGCAGAGAGCAGGATATGATATTAGATGGTTCAATTACACCAGCACGTAGCTATTTCTGAGATAAGGTTCAACTATGTGAGAATGTTATCTGGTTTATTATTATAGTCGTGTACTCCTTGTGAAGGCATTAACCTTAGTATTGTCAACTTGTTATTTGAAAATCAATTTTTACATGAATTTGTAATTGATGTTAATTAATTTTGGGCGCGTTAAATGACAATCTAAATTAATAATAAACTAATTTAAATGTGTATCAACATTTACATTAATATTCTAATTAAATACACCGAAAGGTAGACACCTCTATAATGCGAATTCATAAAACACGAGTTAAATATAAAATCAACAACACTCGAAAAACAACTTTGTGAAATTTCATATTTTATAACCAGTGTATTAAAAAATTCTTTATATTATTCTTGCTCATATTAATTGTATACAATAATATATCTTAAAAATAAATTTGTCTATTAAATTTAAGAATATTTTTAGCTTTCTTCTTAAAGCAAAGAACACACTCTTAAAAAAATATTAACAACATTTTTATACGTATTTTTATTTAGTGTATAGAATAAAATACATGCCACGCCCACTACACTATCATATTTATTATATTGATCAAGAATTTGCAGCCGTATGATATATTTCATTTTTCGCAATGGGGTTTTGAACCATATCTTTATTTCTATAAAAATTATACTAGAATGTAATAAAATTGCCTATCAGAGCCTTAAAGATCCAATTATTTTTAAAAAGGTCGCAATATTAAAGAAGAAATTAATAAATAAAATAGTAATTTTTGTCTCGTCCTCAAAAAAAATCAAGTCCTTCCTTCTACGAATTACCATTTGTTTTATACAACAGAGTGTAAAAAAAGACATGAATTCAAGTGCTAGTCAAACGTCAGTTATTACTTACAGCTGACTCAAGTAACACATAATGTTTTGATATTATAAAGGTAGTGAACAATATAAAATAAAAACGATGATTCTACATATTTTAATAGTAAACTCGACACACCAAAAATATGGCTAAAAATTAAGATGTAAAACAAAAATTCAAATTTTAATTAGCTATAGCCTCATCCACTTTATCATGTTAAAAAATCTCACTCCATATAACATACGTTAAAATAAACATAAAATAGCTATATTGTAAAATAAATTTTAAAAATCTAAGTTGATACTGAATTTAATACAACTTTGAAAAATTTGTCATCCATAAATTACGTCACACAAATTTCATAATTACTACTCCCCCACCCCCTTCGTATTTGTCACAAATTACGTACTCCGTCCCCCCCTCTTGTGAAGTCTCACATTTAAACAAGTCCACTGACTCCCTCACTCATGTTACATCTTGTTACACCTTCTGGGAAAGCCCCCCCCCACCCCGGTCTGTGTAACGCTTTGCACAAAATATAACCGTTTCTCCAACCCACCCAATTTTCAGCGAGTGGTTTTTTTTTGTTGCTTCCTCAATTACGAAATATATGGTTATCTTTATCCCAACACCCTGTAGCAATGCGAATATAAACCTTACATGTATGTGTAAGATAATTAATGTATACTTTTCACATTTAAATTAATAACTGCTATGTTTTTATCCTAATTAGCCAAGCGGTGTTTATAATTTACGACACGACGGTGGCGTGAAAGGTACATGGGAGAGGGACAAAGGGTTAGATACAGGAAATCTTTGACAGGAAACGAGTACACTTTGACTATGATGTATGAAGCCACAAAGGCGTGTTCCGTTTTCGTTTAGCTTTAGTTTCTACCCTGATACATAGATGGTGACACGCTAGTCATATTTTTTCTATTATAATTAACATAGAGTAATAGTGTTCAATTTGTAACCCTATACTATGTGATAATATCAACACAAACATGCAGTAAGTAATTTACTGTCACGAGATGGAGATACTGGTGATGTATAGGTCAACGGATCGCGTGAACTCGCGCGAAAAATGAAAATGGTGGCGTGGGGGTGCAGAAAAACAATGGTGTGGGGTTGACAGGGGATGTAGGTACTGTAGTAGCATACATAAGCTACTACACGATCTAGCTACAACGTAGAAGCAACCTACAACGTCTTATGCAAATTGAATATTAAAAAAAAAACACGCAAAGAAGACGCCCGGTATTAAAAACGATTATTTTCTCTTTGTTTTTTCTTTTTAAATAAAAAAAAACATGAAAATCGTAAATAAGATTGTAAAATGAAGGTAATGTAATTGGTGAGACGAGGTGTGACATGTGAAGACGCTTTAAAAGGTACCCAACCCTGGTCTACAGGAGCTATCTACATTTATAAACAACATTTCTTTAGCTATGGAACTACTTCTAAATATACAAAGAAATTCTAAATCTCCTATATACTCTATTTCTTTTGAATCATTAATTAAACCTATGGATATATATATTAACACACAATTATTATCAAAAACATTTAATAATGCGATAAATAATAAAAAAAATTTAAATCTAATGCATTAATTTAATACAAATTTTACAAAAATAATATATACAGATGCATCCATTGATTTAAAAAGAAATAAAGCAGGATTTGCTATATATGAACAAATACATTTATTATATGATAAATTTAAATTAAATAACAAAGTTTGCTCTTATACTGGTGAAAAATTAGCAATATTAAAAGCATTGGAAATTAATGAAAATATGAACAATAATAAAATTATTAAAATAACGAATTCTTTAAGTGTTTTAAAAAATTTAAATTCCAATGATCACATATCAAATAATGATATTTTGACATGCAAAATTAAGGAGCTGTATTTCAATATAATAAATAAGAGTAATACCATAAAATTTATGTGGATACCAGGACATTGTGGAATAAGAGGAAACGAAATTTCGGATAAATTAGCAAAGGAATCAATAAATTTGGAAATTGAGATGAAAGTGAAATTACCTTCATATGAAATTTTTAATATAATAACAAAATTAAACTTCAATTTGAGAAACCAAGATTTCATTAACAAAAGTCAGTTAAAAGGAAGAGATTATTATATGTTATATTCAAATTTAAGTAAGTAAAGATGGTTTAGAAATGAGTCTCGCAAAGTTATATCTACTATAATCAGAGTCAAAAGTAATCAATTGTAAAACTCCAGCTCACCTGTACAAAATTAATATTAAATCTGACGATAGATGTCAATGTGGTGAAGAAGGAACTTTGGATCATATTATATTTGAATGCATAAATTATTGTTTAGAAAGATCAAAATTCAATAGTGAAATATTAAATGTGGTTAAAACTTTTCCTGTTAATACTAAATTTTTGTTAAGTATTTCAAAATTAATTAGTGAATTATTTAAATATTTAGAAATTTGTAAAATAGAATTATAAAATGTTAAATATGTATAAAAAATGTTTGATGGTGGCTATGACGAATAAAAGTCAAGGCAAATAAATAAATAATTAAAAAATATGCAACTACTACTTCATTAAACTAAAAAATACCCCGTGAAATTCAAATTTAAATCAAGATTTGATATTTCTAATCATCAAAAGAAATGCCACAATACAATTATAAACTTGTTTGTGTGCACATGTCAAAACAAAAATGAAATTCCATAAAAGTAAACAAAGAATGACTCACCGTTCTTACAGGAAACGCAACGGCCTTGACAGCTGCAGGAGTCCTGCAAAAAAGAAGCAGGCGTTTATATATGTATATGTATATACAAACAATTGCACATCTGTCATATGACAATAAGCAATGTAAAACGTTAATGTCTCACTTTATATTTTAAAAACAAATTACTTACATTTATTATATTAAAGATAATATATTTCTTTTATTCTATATAATAAAACACAGTCTTATTTATTATATCTAATTTTATGTTTCAAAAAGTGAGGTTAAATTTCTAAACAAACATTTTTACTATTTAAGAAAAACACTCATTAGGTAATACTTTTTATAAATTAGACACACTACTACAGGGTACTCGTAAACAATCGGCTAATCACGAACACTCGCGAATCAAAAAACTCCACGTCACGGTTAATACTTGTTGCGTAATAGCAAAGAAAATTTGGTTATATTTTCACAAAAAAAAAGTATTTATACCGCACTAATTTGCATAAAACTTTTACATTAGTTAATCATTATGTTTATAAACAATTTAAAACACTTTTTACGCGAAATGAATCGGTTTTAATTTAGATTTAATAATTATAAAAATTGATAAATTTGACAGCGCAGCTCCCCGCCGAGTGCTAATTTACCACTGATGACATTGACCTGCAGGGATGACGTCATTTACCGATTTTTATAGTGCATCTGCATTACCGACATACTTCTTATTATTATTTAATTAAAAATATAGGTTATATATATTTATTTATATGGATTTAACTAATCAAAAATATTTTTTTCGATGGGGAGAGAGTTAAATTTACATAAATAGTTAAATGACAATAATTAATTCAATTTTGATTAAAAGAACCAAATTAATTTTAGCTGAGATTTGAGCATAAGGTCATAGAAACTACAGCAGAGCAGTGTTTCTATTTCCCTTGTTAAAATGAATCTTAAAGTGGGTCGGTCGGGTTGTGACAAGGGGACGGTGGGCATGGATGGGGGCTCGAGATTGGTAGCTCAAATGCGTGTCTTCAATTAGTATATTTCTCGGCCTATGTAACACGGTGTTAGGCAATTTATGTTAATGATAATTTTAATTACACAATTATTTAGGTACGCGCTTTAATAAATGTAAGCAAAATTATATATGTAATTGTGAGAAATTATATATGTAGTAGTGAAACCATTGTGAAAATGAATTCATTGTTTTAGCAATCTTCTAGAAATGAGTCACTGAAATTATGGGATAATAATCTTCTTTTCATTTATACTATGTCCTATTGATCCAAGAGCTGCGGTAACAAATTTTGAATAGGTCTTTTAGGCACGCTAAAATTTTGTGAAACACCTGACTGAACGTACAGCGAATGGGCTTGTGTCCTCATTTTTTAGTGGTCGATTTTTCAATTGTTGATTGAAATTGATGTTAATAAATGTGTATTGGCGTGTCTATTTTATTAAATATCTAAGAAATATCTATTAAATATCTGTGGTAATGTTTTGTAGCTGTTGGTAGTCGAATAATCAGGTCAAGTCAAAGAATAATAAGTTTTTATATTATTTAACCCTGTTACGGCAGACATAATATTGAAATTTTATTGTTTCTGAAATAGCTGTAAATAATATTTGATATTTTGATATATAAATACATATAGCAGAGATTTATGAGCTGTAAAGTTGGCTGCGATTGTGATGTCACATGCAATTGGAATGTGTACAACGTTGAATCCCTTTAATAATTAAAGAGACAAAATGACTTTTTTAATTGTTAATATCTCTTAACGAGTTATTAATAAATTATTGAACATTTGAGGTTCTAGTAACCCACTTTATCAATATGTAGTACACTTTTATAGAAATTAAGACATAGGACACAAGCCCATTCAGCGTGTATACTGTAGGGTGTATTATAGTTGTCTTGCACTCAAAATTCGCTTGAATGCTCTTGCAGTGTGCTAACGCGTTTTATACCGCTTAAATATGTTTTCTCAGCAACTAAAAAAGATAGAAAGTTGAAATTTGGAGTGTGTATTGAGATATTAATTGTGCGTATTTAACAATATTAGAAAATCACAAATTTGAATTTATTTAATGAGTTTACGGTTTGTGTTTGGAGTGTTATATCCAACAACAATTCTTTCTTCAGTGGAATCGTAATTCAGAAGTGAGTTTTAGAAAGAACAGCACTTTGTTACCCTCCGATTCCACCCTAGAAACGTGGAAATTTGTATTCAAATTAGTTGTGTACATTGAAGATAAGAACAAGTAAGATTTTATTTATGCGGTTAATGTTAATAATGTTATAATTAAATAGAAATATAAATTAAGGCACGTTGCTTGTAGATTGTAGTGTCTCGTGTGTTTGTAGCGAATGTCCCAAGATCCGGTAAACAGGAAATGCTACCACCAGAAAGGAAATTAATATATTACGGAAACGAGATTGAAATCTACATTTTGCAATATCTTTGGATGATGTATTTCTACTTTACAAATGATTCTCTTTTTTTAAATAATACAAAATCATATCAGAGCACATAATTTTTTTATTCACTTTTTAAACCGTGTTATCATTTGATCATTGACTGTCTTAAAATGACTTTGGCTTTATCGTAGAAAGATAGAGACAGCACCATGTAAAACCATTGAACAAACTGTGTTCTAGTCACAAATATCAGAATATTAAATTAATGGTAAAGTGGTGATGCAGACAATATGGCGAAAATAGGACAGGAGTCCTATTGAAACTTTTGTAACTAATTTGATTGTACCTAGTGACCTCTTGAAGAAAGGGCGACTGATACCGGTTTCTTTTAAAGTAGCACCTTAGGGGACAAGGGGTTATATACAGTTATTAGTCCTAAAAAAAGCGATTTTTCAAAAAAAAATTCTGAGAAGACTATTAATTGTATTAATGTAAAAATTTGTACACATGTTATGGTAACTTTTAACTGTATTTTAACATTTTTATATTTGTGAAAATACTAATTAGGAAGCTGCTATAGCTGATCTCCCGGAGCTCCTCTCAAAAAAGGCATCTTGCGGTGACCACGATATCTTTGGACTGAATCATCTAAAATGAAAAAACCAAACGGATTTCGTTAAAGTAATAAACAATCTAGTAATTAATCTAGTAGATAATGTTTTCTTATTGGTGAGATAAAACCATCGATTAATTTCTTAAAAATATACTTAAGAAGCTTGTGTTGAAATTTGAGACTCATTGCTTCAGCCGTTTCCGAGTAATCTTGGTCACCATTTTTGAAAACACCATTTTGAGAAAAACGCTTTTAAAGTTTCAAAAGCACTATATTGACTGACAGCCAACTTTATTAAAATATAGTACAGTTTTATTGAAATCAAGACATGGTTCACAAAATGTTTGCTCTCGTCCCTTGAATGTGCAACCGTTCTATGTCATAAAGGTTATAAAATGTAATTTTACTTTTACACTAAAGAAAGTGATAAATACTAACAACTAGTATTTTAGCATCGCCATTATTTAAATGTTTTAACTTTACTTTCAATGTCTCTTTTAACGAGTTTTGCGCGTTTGTTCATATTCACTAGTTCAGATGCAGAGGCATGAGCACAACACAGCAGCCGACAGCTCGAAATAGCGCATTAATTACAACAGATGTAACTGTCAAATTAACATAAATTATAATAGCTAATGATAGTTAGAAAAACATACTTCTACAAGTTTGAACAAAGCAGGTGTGAACAACCGAATCAAAATTGTTTACAATGTAATGTAGGATTTAAAAATTACGTTTCTAATAAATCTTTTACATTTATTTTGTTGCAGGACGTACTAAGATAGTTATATATAATATATTCTAAATTATATACTAAAGAATGACGCATGTTAGAGACCCGAGTTTCTTAAATGTCAATGAGATAGAGACAACACCATACGAATACATTAGACAAACAAAGATAGCACCAATAACAATGTTATCCGGATAATTTAAGGGAAGGTTTAGGGTTTCAGCGTAAAAAAAACACTTTTTTTGCGATTTTTTTTCTCAAGTATAGATTGAACAATTTTATTCGAACCTTTTGTACATTATTGAGCATACTTTTGTCTATGTTGTATAATTTTATCATGCAGCAATATTAAAGCATAAGCCGGTAACAGAGCTTTCTCCAGAAGGTCTTGGGAAAAAGACAATTTGCGGTGTTCACTATAACTCGGCCGGAAATTATTTGAAAATGAAAAGCCATTAAAATTTAGTTAAATTATAATCAAATCTTCCCTCCAACTTTCTCTAATATTTTTTTTTTTTATTTAAAAATTTTTGGTGGCCATCTAAAGTGTGAATTGTTATTTTCTACGAAAAATTCCGCCATTTTGTGGGTGGGAAACACCCTTAATGTAAAATAAATATTTTATCTAAACGTTGGGGGGAAATTTTATAACAGCCCGAGTCGAAATTTTGACCCTATTGCCGACCTAAAAGATTCCGTTTCTGGTTTCTTTTACATAGGATTTTTGCTCCTTTTTTGTTCCTACATGTGGCAGTTATCGGACAAATTACGATGTTTAGGGTCAAATGAGGATGACATTCAAAATGTCACGTAAACTTAGCCACGCCTAGTTGATGATACCCACGATGATATATATATATATATATATATATATATATATATATATATATATATATATATATATATATATATATATATATATATATATATATATAGGTATATTTGTAAGATGGTAAAAGCTTTAAGAACTGTGGAGTCAACTTAATTTGAACGAAATTAAAAGTTCCTATAACATCTACATATATAAAGGTTGTCTAGCTCTGAATAGAAAACAAATATAAAATAAATAATAGTAATATAGTATTACAACTGAATCTGTTGTACTTGTACTATTCGTTCCTTCGTTGGTTAATAGTTATGCATGTAGAGTTCAGTGGCTGCTCGTTATGTTGTCTGAGTGGTTTTGTAGCTACCTTCTTTACCGACGTCGACGTGACGTATTCCTTAACTCATCGCGCACCTTACATCATCAATCATACCTCTTAAGCCACGTTTCCGGACTCGCACTCGATGGTCCGTGCAGATACTCAAGTTCTACTTCCGGTGAAGCGATGGCGGGGAAATCTACAAACACGATATTTTTCCTATTTTGTTCGGAAATTAATTAAATATAAAAACTACTAGTCCATTTTGTATTTTATACGTAGATGGTTATCTGGGTATGGAGGTTTAGTGTAGTTTCAATTTATATTTTATCAGGAGGTTTTATAAAATGTGTAATTATAGGCAAATTGTATAAAATGTAGGTAAAGTGACAAGAAAATTATGGGGTTCCTAATTATAAGGTTTTAAGAATTGTATTGGGCAGAAACATCTACAATTATTAGACTTTATTAATTATGTATACATATATAATTCAGAGAAAGAATGTAAGTTTATTTTTAATTTATTATTATTGCAATGTTTAAGTAAGGTCAAATCAATACAAAAAAAACATATGTTCGATAATGTTTTTGGCGACACAGTTAATATATAATTATTTCTATAATTACTACATGATAAAATAACATTTAAAGAATACTTTGTGAAATTTTCATAAATAAATATCAAGAAATGAGGCATTGACAGCGAATCTCCGCAGACGTCACAAAAAAAAGTAACATTGCGGTGCCACTCATAACTCATTACTGGATTATTTGAAATCGAAAAACCAAAAGGATTTCTTTAGTTGATAAGTTCAAAAAGGTAACCCTGTCGAGTTTTCTTTCTTTTCATTGATTTTTCTATTTTTTATAGCATTTAGAAGTCAAAATACAGATTTTTCATGAAAAAATACGTTAAAATTTAAAAAACATCTCGACAGCGTTACCTCGGCATTAATGTAAAGAAAGAGTGTGCTAAATTTCAAAAGGATCGGTCCAGTAGATTTTGAACTAGAGAGGACACGTGTTTAAAAGTTTCAAAGGAAGACATAACAAGACCAGAGAGGTGAAGACTTAAAACTCTATATCTCCGACAGTTTTACTCCAAACGACTTCAAATTTTTACGCAATAAACTTAATATGTTGTACAATAATATAAATAAACAAAAAGAAAATTAAAACCTTAACCTATTTATATTTATATTCAATTCATACTTACAAGAAGTAGATGTTACACTCTCTCTCAATGTGAAGAGAAGACAGAAGTGTATAACGAAAAGAAGACACCTTTAATAATGTCTTGTAGACAACCTTTTGAGAAGTAGTGGTGTTTTTAATAAGATTAGATCACTGTTACATGCTATACACACCAACACACGCAAACAAAACATAATGTACAGATTTCTAGAACATATTAATTTCATTACCATATTAACATATTAGCACGGATATAAATTTACGCTTTCCAGATCTTTAACTCCATGGCCTGTGCTTGCGCCTTACTTTGTATTTTGTTGAATAAATTAATAAATTTAAAAGTTTTGAAGTAGGTGAAATATCTCACAAAATTATGATGTTTTATGGCTGAATTCATACAAATTTTTATGTTACATGAATAATTATAACCGTAGTGTAATAATGGTGGTTGTCGGTGCTTTGTTTGCTCCGCTTCTTTAACGGTTATTGTTTTATTACGTAATGTCAAATTTTGTAATCAGAAATCTCATTTAAATAACGTTGCCTGGAAATACAATTATTATGGATATATGGAGAAAGGTTGTATATGTATAGATATATGTATTAGGATCAGTGTGTTTGTTATCCGGAATCTGAGTGAATTTTTCGTTATGTTATACATATTATGAACTAGCGCTTCGCTGCGTCGACGTCGACTTGTTTAGAATATGTATTTAATAATTATTTTGAAATATAGTCTTACAGCTTAATTATATTTGGAAGTAAATATACGTTAAAATAATGTAGTCCTTGAACAGTCTCAGTTAATCTACATCCTATTTTCCACCAGTATTAGATCAAGTTGCAGCACGTTGTAAAACGCTAAAAAAGAAGCATGTTTTCGGTAATGTTTTCTGACGACACATTATTTCTGTAATTACTACATGATAAAATAACATTTGAAGAATACTTTGTGAAATTTTCATAAATAAATATCAAGAAATAAGGCATTGACAGCGAATCTCCGCAGACGTCACAAAAGATAGTTTCATTGCGGTGCTACTCATAATTCATCACTGAATTTTCAGAAATCGAAAAACCAAAATGATTTCATTAGTTGATAAGTTTCTGCAGGTAACGCTGTCGAGTTTTTCTTTTTTATTGATTTTTCACTTAACACTTAAAAGTCAAAATACCGATTTTCATGAAAAAAGCAGAAACTTTGTTATTTCAAAATACGTTAAAATTAAAAAATAAAAGAAACTTGACAGCGTTGCCTCGGCATTTATATAAAGAAAGAGTGTGCAAAGTTTCCAAAGAATCGGTTCAGTAGATTTTGAGCTACAGAGAACACCGACTCTGAAACCGCATTTAAAAGTTTCAAAGTAACACGAAAGCAGACCAGAGAGGTGAAGACTTAAAACTCTATATCTCCGACAGTTTTAGTCCAATCGACTTCAATTTTTACACAATAAACTTAAAATGTTGTACAATAATATAAATAAATAAAACTGTTCAAGTACGGCACTGACTATGACGGAAAATTAACTCATAACGTTTAAATAAAACATATACAAATTACCATTAATTGATTATAAAATTAATTAAAACTCAATTATATTATTTAATGAACTTTCTTTTTAACATTCACAAACACATCGTGTTAGTTTGGAATACCATCTATTGGCTACTGGAAGAACAGCAAGCGGTAGCGGTACTAGCGACGACTAACGATACTTGTCTACACGTAATTGCAATCATTAATTATATCCTGATGTTTTAATTGAAATAATAAGTATCTTAGATAATAGCCTGTTGTTGTTTCATGAATCCAGTGACGCACGGCATGTGGTCTTACTGGTCCTATTTAGTTACAAGCGGTACTCCACTGCACTGAACACAGCAGACAGACGTTTAATTGCATTCCGCGGTTTGTGCTCGTGAATCTGACAGAGTTACAGACATGGCGGGTCGCCATCTCTACATCTCTGTATCTTGTAGCCATCTGACAAGTTCCTCATTTCACAAGATGCTGCGAGAGTGTCCCCAGATCCAACAAGATCTTCAGGAACTCAAGAGAAGATCTACGAGAACTTTCTAACGGCAATCACACGTTATAAACAATAACTTGAAAAACGTGTCCGAGATTCCAGTGATGAGAAACTTTTGATTTTCTTAGAATTTGTTATGAAATTATTTAGATAATTATATGAACTCATTGAACTGTGATTAAAAATATCTTACAAACATTTTTTCGTATCGTAGTAATGTTGAATAGCCTGATTACAATTTTAGTAAGATTTTTCGAAGCACTTTCTAAACCACAAGTAGAAAATATATTTGAGTACGTTCACGAAAAGAAATATCGTATTATAAAGCTGCTTCTGAAACGTTCGCTTCCGTTTTTGATCCAAAATGCTTCCAAACGGATACTCTTTTTCTTTTTTGTTGTCCATAAATCACCCTATATCGCCCTAATGTCGATTCCTATTCTAGGTCGAGTTCTAGAATATCGTATTCGAATCTTATACGCATCGGATCCAAGTTGTTTGTACGGAATTAGGCGCAGTTAGGTTGTTTACTTAAACTTGAATTTTTTGCGAATCATAACATAAAAATGAAAGTCAACTAGGACTTAAAATGAACACCAAAATATGTAATCTACTTTAGTGAATTAGCTTAAGATGAAACTTTAACGTTTTCTTCAGTTTGAAGACTGGTAGCGCTTGGAAGATGGATTTAATTACTGCTTTTGATAATGTCTTTAATTAAAAGTCCTTCATTATATTTGCCCTTTTTCTTTAACTGTTTATTGTGATAAAAATCGTACTAGATGCACGGCTGCGTTATGCCAAAGTTGACAATTACTGATCGTAAGAGTTAAAGTGGTAAGGCTGAAAACTACTTGAATCTCCGTTTGTACTTTGTAATCACTTTTAGATGCTAGCACATTGATGTATATTTAATATAACTGTCGATAGAAGCTATTAAAAACAATCCGAACCCAGCAATGCAATCCTACGGGAACTAAACGAAAATAAACGCGCAGGGCAGCCTATGAGAAATTGCTCTATGTGTATACGAAGAAATATCAACATTATTAAAACGCTGTGTGCAATTTAATGCAGAAAATATAACAGATACATAACATACGAATAATAATATTTAAACTACACTTACCTATAAAATATAAATGCCCAATGGCAAGTGCTTGCCCACTTAGTTTTTATTTTACAAACATCATTTAATAAAATATTCTATTTTGACAATAGAAGCATAAGAAGAGTAGTGTAGATAAGTAGGTTTCAGCTCACGTAAAACTCTTATAAATTTGCTTATAGATATTCTATAAAAAGTTTCGTCAATGTTTACTACACCTGTAAGAATCTTTATCATATACAATCGACGTCCACAAACGAGGAGTTTTAGCTAGAAAAGATTTTTATCATTTTCTTACATTTCCTATATATCTATATGCAATAATTCGTGAAGTTTCTTTGTTTATGAAGCACATAAATTTATTCTAATATGCAAAACTAAAACCAAAGTGACATAATACCGAAGATCGTCGTGTTGGAATCAATTTTAATAATATTATATATTTCTTATAGGTTATGTTTTGAAATACAAGTATTTCTATGAACAGAAGAGCTTAATGAATACGTTAAACGTTAATGCAGATTGGTTAACAGTTAACCTGTTACCCTCATTATCACGATCACGTGACCTGACAACATGTCGGCAACATCGACTGCATCGACCTCATCGTCAGCAACTCGTAACTCAGCAACCGCGATAACTTCAGAGCTCATTACATCGACTTTTCAATTAGAAGTCTGTGAAAGGTGTTCGGGATTTACTGAACCAACATGTTGGTGTTGGTGTTGGTGGTGATGGTGTTACCAATGCATCCATAATAATTTCCGCATTACATTAGGAAATTACCATATCCATGCAATAAAGAATGTTAACAGGAGGTTATAAAATGTTTGTTTGTGTTTTCCAAAGCTGATTTGTGTTCTTTGTAATTTGAACCTCGAGGAGAAAGATAACAAGCTGAAATTTTGCACAGACTTTTGTTTTGACGATTTAAAATCTTGTTAAGAAGTTTCACATAATCTTGTGTCCGTGTTGTAAGATATTCGAAGTCAAAGATCACAGAAATCCGTTCCTTAGTAAATATCTTCGTTTCCTACGTGTCACATGGTATAAGAGGTTATTCTGTAGAAGATTCATTTATTCCTTGCTTTAATGTTTTTGCCGTTAGATACTACATACTTGCAGTAATCAGTTTAACACAAAATAAATTCTTAAAACTTAAAATTTAAAGAAAAAGAAGCTGAAGAACACAGTTCCGAATTTAGAGATGTGGAGGCCCTGGGGCAACGAAAGAGCGGAGGTCCCTAATTACTTTCTGAATAAAAGGAACATTCATTTTCCGTCAAGTCTTTCATAAATTTATTGCTTTTATCTCTATTGTGGCGACCCTTTCTTGTGGAGGGCTCGGAGCAGTAGCCCCGCCTGCCCTCTCTCATATCCAGACCTGAAGAACACTTGCTACCTCTTCCATCCTTGTCTTGTACCTCCTCATTTAGTGAAGTGTCCGTTTTTGTGACATTTCTATCACTATTTTACTTCAATTATAGTTCGCATCAACTTTGTCTTCATTTGTATTCAGACAGGTGGAGTGGTTTCATCATCTGTAGCCGATAAAACAGACATTTCATATGAACGATTGTGAGAAACTGAACTATAAATGAACTCTTTCATAACAAAAAAATCATACGCATCTCCAATATGATGTCAAAGTGACTCCAAAATGTTTACTGGGTCTCTTCCTGTACACTTCTCTACTTTTACCCTATTTCATTCCTTCTTTTCCGTACTTTCGTCATCTTCATCTTTCCTTCTTTATTTCCTTTCATCAACTCTTCTATCTTCTATCCACTGCCTATTGTAAATTCGCATTCCTCTTTTATATACCCCAAATCCAAAGTCTTTCTTTCTCGCTTACATATCTTACATATACCCATCCTTCTCTTCCCTACAAACAATTTGGATCCAAAGCGTATAAAATTCGAATACCATATTCAAGAAATCGACAACTCGATTTGAACGATAACAAAAAAAGAAGAGTATCCGTTTCGAAGGCATTTTGGAACAAAAACGGAGGCGAAAGTTTCAGAAGCAAAATGCATTACTCCACTTCATAAACTTAAGTTTTAAAATACGAAATTTCTTTTCCTGAACGTACCCAAATATATTTTTTACCCGTGGCTTAGAACGTGCTTCGAAAAATCTTACTCAAATTGTAATCAGACTATTTGACATTACTACGATACGAGAAAATGTTTGTAGGGTTTCTTTTCAATATCTGATACCTTTCTTTTCGTTACCAATTCCAAATCTGGTGGTACGCTGGTTCACACTAGAGCTTAATATGAAACTTGTAGGTTATAAAATTCTCTACAAATTTGATCTTTTGCATTTTTTCGCGTGATTAACTGTTCTCGAGTTATAGCGCGAAGAGTGGGATCGTTATCAATAGCAAACAATTCTATAATTAAGTGCAGTATTCAACTCCATTGCCTCTCTCCTAAACTTAAATATTTACTATAGAAACTGTGTATTTTATAAACCACGTAGTATAAATTAATATCCTATAAAAACCTCATATTTAAAAATGCATAAAAAGCAACATAAAATATTAATTGATTAAAAGATCAACAAAGATTTATTGTATAACACAATTGACTGCATTTCTCTTTATTAATAATCGCTGAATGTTAATGATCTCCCATCATTAAACCGTCATTTTGTGTCACGTACAAATTGCTAAGAAAAGAACACATCAATCATTCGGAAACCTGTACAATTCTTGTTCATATTTAATTTTTATATCTTTATTCATAAAGTAACTTTCTTTACTGCTGGTACAATCAGTTCATTTGTGAGTTCTTTACGGCGTTTCTATGTATGTATGTATGTACACATCACCTTGTAAATAAACAATGGTTGTAGTACTATAATTAGACCAAATAACTTAATCTGTTAGAAATAATACAACACATGTGAGACCAGCCTATTTTATGAATAACTAATACCGTGTTAAGCATATGCGTACGCAAAATATTTTCCTGAGGGGTTCAAGATTCTTATATAAGACAATATCTCCAGTTTTATTAGGAATTGCACATTTTAAACAAACTCATGTGTTACTTTACTTGTTACTATAATACCTGAAATTTATAGAAACGACATTTAAAGTTTATTATTTACCATAAATTGTCTATTCCTTTCTATCTAATTTTATTATAACCTCTCGATATATAGCACACAATATAACTTAGAGCAAATATATATGGAGTGTGAATAGCCTATGTTTCCTATAGGTTAAAAATGTGTCCAACATTTGTGCGAGAGAGAAAGGTATATGTTCCTATTTGTTCCCTATGCGCATGCGTCGAAAGTGACAGCTGTCTTGATATAATAAATATTAATATTCTATTAAGATATAATAAATAAAATATATGTAAAGAAATTGTATTTCTTTAGTTGGTACAGAGATCGTCTGTCGGTAAAACAGTGACCGTTCAGTGAAAACATATACTCTTGAACCATATACCATATGGAGTGAACAAACCCCCCTTTTTAGGTACATTTATATTTATATATAGTTTACTTATATTTATACATATCTACATTATTCTACATCAATATAATGTCATATTTAACAACTGTCGCGTATTATATCTAGACAGCTCTGACTTGACAACTGTCACTTTCGACGCATGTGCATAGAGAACAAATAGGAACACATACCTTTCTCTCTCGCACACATTTTGGACACACTTTCAGGTCAGTTCATGAGTATATGTTTTCACTGAACGGCCACTGTCTTACCGACAGAAGAAATATAATTTAATTTAGGTTTACGATTAACAAATTTCTAATTCTTTAGTTTTCTTATTAATTAGAATATTCTTAAATCAATATGTCCAATATGTCGTAAAATGAATTAATTTAATATAAAAACTTAAACAACATTCTATGGAGGGTAAATGTGTATTTCCATGGGGGGAGAGTGACCCGATTGGCTCTCCCCTGCGTACGCTCATGGTTTGAAGGTTCCATTCTTCGTCTCATGGCTTTTAGACTCTTTTTATCAATCCCAAAAGGTATTGATCAAATTTTAATATTAATAAAGTTGACCTAAATTAATGATTTAGCTGTTTTCTTTTTACTGTTTTCTATTTTGCCTTTGATAAGAATTGAATATTTAGTTGTAGCTTTTGAAATAGTAAATAATAAATTTATTTCATGAAAAGTTTGTAGCCTTGTTTATTTAGACCATCTATTTTCTTCAAGTTGTGTAATCAAATAACAAAATTATTGAGGCACTAGTACAATTCAAAGCATAAATTATAGTTCGCTTGTAACGATTATAAAGATCTAGTTTTGTATAAGATATAGACAGCTAGAAGTTGGACAATGAATATAACAGCAATCCCCGTTTGTTCTTCTTAGACTTGACTTGATTATTTCGACTACCGACAGCTACAAAACATTACCACATCACTGACCTAGTCAACAAATAACTGACGTTAAAATGCATTTCACGTCATACAAATATGGACGACCATTTCTAGCGCTAAAACTACAAATCAAATTTTTAATTGCTATATCTTCGTCAACATTTAGATATTTAATAAAATAGACACGCCAATACACATTTATTAACATCAATTTCAATCAACAATTGAATATTACCATTATTATACTTTTTGGTTTGAGTTTCCGCTGTGAAATGTGGTAAAATAACGAATCCCTTAAGCAACACTTCCAACCCTTAATAACTAATTAAACCATTTAACAAATTATACTTCTGCACCCCTATTTTAATCCTAAACCAATTTAAATATAAATACCCATTTCCAGAAAAAAAGAAAACAAAACAAAAAAACCCTCTAAAAGGAATCCAAGGATAACAAATTTCTATTTTGTTTCAGATTCGGCTCGTTTCAAATACCCACACGTATTTATTTAAAGCCAACGAAACCAGACAAGAAGCGAGAGGATAGGGGGTGATTATTTTCCACCCTTAACAGTGATACATACCCGGAGGTCATCTCACGTCGTGCCCGTGTCTTTTTGATGACAAGGGTTGTGTTTTAAGTATCAGTGGCGTTCAAAAAACACCCCTGTTTATTTAATACGTGACATTTTCTATCGGAGAATGAGCTGAGTGGCTTTGTACGCCATTGTACAGACGACTTTGACACCTGTGACCAAGAAGAAACCTTTATCGGGGAGACTACTCTTCAAGAAATCAACCCCTTACGTTAATAGAACAAATTCCTGATTACCAGAATCATGGCGACAAGAATAGTGGTTGCTACGACCTTTCTCCTCCTTCTCCTGCAAGGTGAGTGAAAAATAGGAGTAGTATAGTCACCCTTATAATCTCACTGAGTTATTAAGGGCAGTTTCTTTTAATTATGATCCCGTTTCTTACAATAAGTTGATGACACGTTAAAAAGATGGTGGCCTATTTATTTTTCAGCACGTTAATAGCTCATAGGTAATCCCTGTTGCAGATTTATATTGGTAACCACCTTACACTGTTAAATAACAAAATTATGGCTAAAAAAAAATTTTCAATAATTTACAAATTATTCCAATTAGCTGAACATATCTAGATACATTTTTCATTGCTAGATACATTATAATACTAGAGATAAATTCAGTTGCAATAATATAAATTTAATTTCCCCAAGACCACTAATTACTAATTCTTACAAATTAACCTTCAAGAATATTCTCTAATGATGAAATAAAAATTCTTAAAATATCTTATTTGCCATTTTTATGTTTTAAAAATCAAATATTATAATTCCAATCAAAACCGCAAATTACAATGTCATTGTAGCATTAGAGTTTATTCGTTTTTTATTGCTTATCATATTTTATGATTTATGTTTCCCGTAGTGTTGTCAAAAACACTTCGAAAGTATCGATGTTTTATTAGATCATAGACATACCTTAAAGAGATCTGAGAGATGGTCTTCTCATATTATTTAGCACAGTGTGTGTGAATTTGAATCTGATTGTCAAAAAGACTTTTAAGACAAAGTTGCAAGCGTTCTTTCTGTCTGTTCAACGTGTTTGTCTGGTATTGTCTTTATCTTTCAACGACAAAAACAAAATTTTATTAAAACAGTCGTTTTTAGAGTGTACACCTGCACCAGCTGCATAATCCTAGAACTAGAGTAGAACAGAGGTACGAAAATGCAGAATTATCTAAACCTTTAATGGAAAATTTCTTTTAGAATATTAGACTAAAACCCAATGGTTGAGTTTGGGTGTCTATATTTTATACAATTAAGTAAACACCCAAATTAATGTGTATAAGTTTGCTGATGTTTCGTTTGTAAAACTATTGATTGTTATTTAATCCTTTATTTAAAATGTACGATTGTGAAAAATGAACATACTTTTATAAACTATAAAAAATGAATGAATTAATGAAACAAAATGATTCAAGTGAATGTGATTTACAAAAATGATAAGGTGACTTAGATAATAATACCCAAACCGATATATCGATAAAATAAATTCGATATATTTTTGCTCAATTCACAACACTAGTTCGTCTTAAAGTTAACGAACTTTTTATCTTACAACGAACACAGCAGATGACGCTTTGTCTCGACGTTAAGACAAAGAAAATCAATTTAAATTTACAAGAGAGTTTTGTATTTTGTATATAATTAAACATAATTATTAGAAAACAATACGACAAATAATTAACTTTGACTAATCATAATATAATTGTAGTGAACTTTTAACTAACCATAAAAGAAAATTAGTTGTTTTAAATCATGGTCACCCCACTCACTCCCCGTGCACCGCCCTCTGTCCCTCACACTATCTAGTAACTTCACTACGGTAATTATTTCAATAAAAATAATTAGTAATTTGAGGTAATTAAATAACAGCAGAGAATTGTTGTTATTCCAACTGTCATTTAGAAAATCTTTAAAAATGCGAAGGTGAACCTTCAACTAAATTTTGTAAATGTCAAATTGGGTAGTTTCCTGTATTCTTTATTGATTTGTATTATTACCTTTTTTATTGCAACTGTAATTTCGTTTTTAATTAATAAAGGCATAGCTATTTACAATTTGAAACCTTTTTATGCACAAAAACACAAACTGACGTCATTTTGGTAATGAATATGTAATACAAATTACAACCTCATCTTAAGACAGCTCAGTTCCCTGTGTTTCACTGTAGCGCACATTATCATGATAGAAAACTTCTATTTTAATGTTTATCAATACACCACTACTGCTTATAACAGAAATTAATTAGACTAGAATGATAATCATTTGTTTGGTAATTAATATTATTAAATGTTGTTCGTTGGTAATCGCATTTTTAAATTAAATGTTTGTAACAGTCTGAATAAAGGTTTTAAATGTAGACTCATGATAGGTCATAGAAATATTACTCAAACCTACTTATTCAAAACAGAATCACAAACAATATGTGAACAATATAACAGTCTATATGCCTGAGGAATACAGGCATATATTTGAAAGCAGGGAAAGTCTTATTGAGTTTATCAATAAAACTAATTTAATCTGTTTATTTTAAGTACCCATACTCGTGTCTATAAGTTGTAAATGTTTATAAATGTATATAATGAAGAAATATTAGAAAATTTGCCAGGAAAATTTTGGAGAAAGTGAAAATACTTTTTCCTATGTGATTTTTGCTACTTTGTGCACAAGAGTCGTTTGACAACTGATTGTCAAATTGTGAATCAAACTAATAGTGACGAAAAATTGATTCAGTTGTTTAGTTTCAGTTGAATTGTGAACAAATTTCTTGAAATGTTGACAGGCTCGGTTTATCGGGTCAACTAGTATTTGCAAATAAATTTGTGGTGAAAATACAATATGACACAAGTACAATTCATGGCGCATGACGTCAATAACTGAATTAAAAACAGAATTAAATTAAAACTAAAATGAGAAATTAAAATAAAAGCTGAGAATATCTTAACACATAAAAAATGTAATATTAGTTTTAGTAGAAAATCCCATACACTCTGACTGTTATTATAGGTATAAAACAAGCAGCTAGCAACTGGTAAAAAATTATCAGAATTCCTTACTTTGATGTGCTAAGTAATTAAATTAGATACAGAGTTATAATGAAATATTTTTACAATACTCGTATCTCCACTTTAATCAACTCCCGGAGTAATAAAGTTGTACGTCGCATATAAATACAAATACATACACACATTAAATAAAATCACACTTTTACATATATAATACATATACAAAACTCTTTATATGTATTTGTATATAAATGAATGTAGTAAAATTAGAAAATAACATAAAATGAAAAATTAATTTTAAATTCTTTTATATATAATATCATGTTGTAGGTATGTACAAAGGTCTCTTTAATTATGTTTGACTCTTAAATTAAATTCAAGGGTTCACAGAAACGGGGGTGGAAAGGGGTGGCTTTTTGTTGATAGATAAAGCGTACGAAATCAACTAGCATTATGATCTGACATGACAACAGGTCTGATATTAAATAATCTAAGTATTTTTTAGATCAGCGCCGTTTATCGTAGGTGGTACACTCTGCACATCGCCAAACACTTCGTAAAACGACCCCTTTCGGTCTCACTCAAAGTAGAATCATAAAGTTACGGCCTTTAGAAAAGCTTTGGGTACACTATAATCATTTTTAAGTTACTAAGAAAAATTGGTTAAAATCTGGGTTACTATGCAAAAGAAGAAATTGCCCAAAATTTAAGAAATATTCTAACAAGTGTCATACCATTTTGGAATCCTTATTAAATGCGCCAACTTTTAATGTTACTCTACAGTTACTCAAAGTTGGGCGAAAAATTTATCTTGAAGATTTGGTTAGAAAAAAGTGTCAATATGTTCCAAGATGGAGCAGTTAGCTTCACATTTTAGGCAAGAATTTATAGAAACATTATTCAGGATCATATAACAAAAACTTTTTTTAAAAAAAACTAAGATTTGTAGCAACGGTAGTGAAAAGACTGTCACAGGGTGCAGATTTTCTTGATTTTTTTTAAATGCCAATAATTTTTAAAATATTCAACTTAGAATTTTTTAAATATTTTTCTGATAACAGTTATGACTTGACCTGTGATCCACTTAAGACTTGACGTCATTTTCTGGGACACCCTGTCTAATACAAGACAACAACTAAGGCGAAAGCTTTAAATTTTCATTTTTCAGACACTGTACCCAATAAAGAAACATTGTTCAGACAGTACCTCTTTAATTTTCTGCTAAATATAATTTTAATTAATTTTCTCTAATAAGACAAATTTTCGACGTAATGATCACAAAGATATTTTGATATTAGATAGAGTTAATAGAGAGAGAATAAAAATAAATCCTTTCTCATTTAATTTATGATGAAAGTTAACTATACAAACCGTATATTGTATGTAGCGCAAGCCGTTGTAACAATAAACAACCTGGTATTTATCTAAGCGCTCTCATTTTTTATAAACCCTTACGGTTGAAACATCTAAGAACCCTCATACTACTACTACTACGCCTGATTCCGTGCAACCATCTTTACTTCACCGCGCGCCTGGTACCCTGCAACTATCCTTGCACCGTTTCTCTCACAAAACAATATCTCAACCTCAACCAAGCAAGTGGCATAAGAAAAGCAAACAAAACGTAAATAACATATTTTATTTCATATATTTTATGTCATATTACGTTGTCTTAACGTAGACAAAGTAAAACACGTTTTAACCCGTTGTTGTCGTTGGTGGCGCACCAGACAGACATCTTAAGATCAACCCTTCACATTCCACCCTTAACAACCACTATGTAACATGCCAAGGTGATTTAAATAGTGTCTAATAATATTTACTGCTTCTTGGTAACTGCTCTAGGATGTATTATCGGGTTTGTCGTACCAACATGGACCATTTCTATAGTCTTAACAAGTCTTGAGCATAAATTTATCGATATCTTAAGAAATTAGTAAAATTCGAGTTCGACCGAGAGCAACTCCGTCGACATTGCACCCCTCGTGCCATCGGTGAACAGTGTTCGGTTCAGCACTATACTTTTCAAAAGAAATAAGTATGTTCTTCACAAAAAACTTAAGGAAGGGGGTGGTGGTTAAGGTTTAAACTTTTTTTTTGTTCCATTTTTTTATTTTATTGTACAACATATTAAGTTTGTTGTGTAAAAATTTTAAGTCGATTGGAGTAAAACTGTCGGAGATATAGAGTTTTAAGTCTTCACTTCTCTGGTCTGGTTTCCTGTTACTTTGAAACTTTTAAATGCGGTTTCTCAAACTTAGCTTTTTCAGAGTCGGTGTCCTCTCTAGCTCAAAATCTACTGGACCGACTCTTTTGAAATTTTGCACACTCTTTCTTTATACAAATGCTGAGGTAACACTGTCAAGTTTTTTTTAATTTTTTAATTTTAACGTATTTTAAAATAACAAAGTTTCTGATTTTTTTCATGAAAAATCGGTGTTTTGATTTTTAAGTGTTGAAAAAAAATGAAAAATCAATAAAAAAAGAAAAACTCGACAGCGTTATCTGCAGAAATTAATCAACTAATGAAATCATTTCGGTTTTTCGATTTCAGAAATTCCGGTGATGAGTTATGAGTGACACCGCAATGTTACTTTTTTTTGTGACGTCTGCTAAGATTCGCTGTCAATGCCTCATTTCTTGATATTTATTTCTAAAAATTTCACAAAGTATTCTTCAAATGTCATTTTATCATGTAGTAATTATAGAAATAATTATGTATTAACTGTGTCGTCAAAAAACATTATCGAAAATATAGTTCTATTTATCGTTTTTACCTTAACGCCAGACAATCCCCCCCCCCCCTTCATGGGATGCACGTAATTAATAGTCGGCTATACTCAAATATCTTTTGGGTTCTGCATACTTCACTTACAAAATATTCAACACAATGTAACAGTGAAATAAATGTAAGTATGGTTGCCTATATTCAAGGTCAATGAGTATTCAAGAAATATTAATATCTGTTTACATTTTATACCTAGACATTAATTCTGATTTATATAAATGTTTTGCCGTTTTATTCATAATTTAACACGTCTAGCCTTGGTTTGCAGATTTTACGACAAGTACCCATACGACATTGCGCGACGAATTAATGTGATACCACCGGTAATAAATGTTATTATTAAATTTATTTAATTGTATTTTATCGAGATGAAAGCCGTGAACTCAAAATAGTGTTAGGTCAACGTTTTAGAGCACATTGTATTTATTTTATAAATATGTTTGATCGATTATGTATCGATTACTACTACAACAAACAAACCTTCAGTTTTTAATCTAATGAGAAATGTTAATATACTAATAGACATATTTTTAATAGTTTAACCGCTTTACATATAAACCTATTATAAAATTTATACCAGGTATAAAGCCCGTAGGCTTACTCTCAGTTTATACCTAGTATAAATTTTATAACAGGTTTATTTGTAAAGCGGTAAATGATTGTCAAGGTATAAACGTATAGACGTTGTTTTTTTTTGCGCGCATGCGTTTAAACGTAAGCGTATACAAATTTGCACGGTTCGCATCAAACGCATTGAATTTATTATATAAAACGCAGAACAGAAAGAAAGCGGGAGAGAAGGAGTATAAGGTTAAGAAATTTCAACTCACTATAAAAAAGAGGAGTCAATAGTTTAAGTTAAATGAAGAAGTATTTAAATGAAGAAGAAAGCTACCTTGTAACGGTCTATTGTCATGCTGTCTTAAGTTGCTCTAAAACTGAAACAGAATACTAGCGTTTCGCATTAGCACACTTTATAATTTGAGAAAGTTTCTACCCAGTAAACATTTTGGAGTCACTTTACCATCATATTGAAGATGCGTATGATTTTTTTGTCATTAAAGAGTTTATTTTCTTACAGTTGTTCACATGAAATGTCTATTTTATCGGGTACAAATGGCGAAACCACTCCACCAGTCGGAATACAAATGAAGATAAAGTTGATACGAACTATAA
Source organism: Panorpa germanica (assembly GCA_963678705.1). Lineage (NCBI taxonomy): Eukaryota > Metazoa > Arthropoda > Insecta > Mecoptera > Panorpidae > Panorpa > Panorpa germanica. The sequence goes on from OY783219.1 coordinate 6,410,425, forward strand.
CTGAAGTGCAATAGTGATAGAAACGTCACAAAAAGGGACACTTCACCAAATTCTTTTCTTAACACAGTGAATTTTGATTTCCTTACATCGTAAAGCATGTTTATACGAAGCAACTCCAGTCGCAAATAGCATGTTTCAGTGTGAGAGAACCATTTAAGATATTGTTAGCAGCTAATAGGTCATTAAATGTCGGAGTAATGAACGTTGTGATGGCCTTAATCAAATGAAATTCTCATTAAAATTATCACAGCTTCTCTTTCCCTAACTTGGTCCAAGAGTTTTGTAATTACACTCCTCATAATCTTATATTTAACAGCAGACAATATTAATCTCTTTAAACTATAACCTATAACGGAACCTATAGTTATAGCGGAATCTGTTTTCTGTGGAAAGATAGAATAAAGCTAGAAGGTTGAAATTTGGTATTTAGGTTTCATTTATTAAGTAATTCAGCGAATCAGTTTAAACGAAAAAGTGGTTTTATTAGAAATCCGGTCTAATAGAGCTCAAAACAATTGAATTGAAAGAAGGTTTTATGCTTATTTAAAATAAAAATAGATATTTTTTTAAATTCAAGAAAAGGAATAGTGTTTACTCATTTAGTAAATGGTTATACTCAACGTAGGTAAAGTCTCCCAGTAACATATGTACAAATGTAGTTATAATTTGTTCTACAATTAAGGCTAAATCATAAAGATTAACGCCATGTTACTTAACAACGAATCAAGGAGCCTGTAACATATAATAAATCGTCGATTTAATATAACAAGAATATTTTCTGTAAACGTTGAACAATTTATAACGTTATTAAGTTAAGTAATGGTACAGATCCGTTATAAAACCGAGAACAGAAACCGTTATTATTCTGTAATGAGAGTCGTTTAACGAATTGCAGACATTTTACAAAATGTCCGGCGTTATCAAAAGCTCATAATCATCTATAACACTTAACAGATTGCAAAGTTTTGAAATGAGGTCATTTAGATGGGTGTGAAGGAAAACTGTTCTATGGTTCTATGAGAATTGAAACAAGAAAATAGGAAAAATTGATAACAATTTGAAATACGTTTTTAACTATTTAGTTTAAATAGTATCACACTTTCTTAAATGCAGGTCATTCGTTAATAACGACCGTTATGTTTTCATATATTTCTTTTAATTTTTTTAAAGATCTAACTTAGAAGTCTCTATTTTCTTAAATTCCTATATCATCGTTCATGTTGACAGAAGTATGGGCTGTCAAAAGCTCCTTTTTCTACTCCCACCACACACTTGATCCACACTGTTCGAATCGTCCAACATTGGACGGTTTTATACTTGAAGGTTTCTTTATTTACTTGAAAGTTTTTGTTAAACAATGTCAGTGTGATCAAAGATTCGTTCCACCGTGTAGTAAGAAACTTGCCATGTCATTCTTCCAATATTTGGCTCACACATTGGAGGCAAGCATTTGAATCAAACCAAAGCTATTACCAACGCTGATAATGGGCTTGTGTCCTCATTCTTTAGTGGTCGATTTTTCTATTGATGTTAATAAATGTGTATTGGCGTGTTTATTTTATTAAATATCTAAATATTGACGGAGATATAGCAATTAAAAGTTTGAATTGTAGTTTTAGCGCTAGAAATGGTCAGCCATATTTGTATGACGTGAAATGCATTTTAACGTCAGTTATTTGTTGAGTAGGTCAGTGATATGGTAATGTTTTGTACCTGTTGGAAGTCGAAATTTTATTGTCCCTTGAAATAGCTGTAAATAATATTTGATATTTTGATATATAAACACATATAGCAGAGATTTATGAGCTGTAAGGTTGGCAACCTATAAACTTGTCAGAGTTCTGTCAAGAATATATCTATTTTACGCTCTGTTGTATAAAAGAGATAGCAACTAGCGGTTGTGATGTCACATGCAGTTGGCATATTGTACAATGTTGAATCCCTGTAATAATTAAAGAAAAAAATGACTTTTTTAATTGTTAATATCTCATCAACTTTCTTATTCGATTGTACCAGCTTCAAGTTTCAACATCAATTAAGAAGAACGACTCACAGAAGTTCAAATAACAACTGGCTGAATAAAAAAAAACACAGCGAATGAAGGCTACACAAACACAGAGAAAAAAATGGCAAATAAATGTAAAATGCAGCAGACAAATAAATTAAGCAGTAGGTCCGCGTGTTCGTTTGCTGTTTGTATATTTGTCAGTCTGGGTCCTGACTCCTGACTCCTGGCTCTGTCTTAGCAGGGATCTCGTATTCCACTGATAATGATTATAAATTGTTTTACGAATAAATATTAGCTTTGCTTCCTGCATTGTACGTTTACGAAGCTTCTTAACGCCCCCGCTGAGCGCTACGTTCGACGGTGTACAGTGTAAGTAGAGAGAGAGGTGTATTATTGACTCTGAAATGAACTTTAACGAAGAAAATAAGAAATAAAAGGAAAATCGAGTAATCCGCAGTTTAAATAATGGACTGTAATGTCAATAAATTAAATTGTAACAACTTCTGGCTATCTTAGACGAATACTTGTTGCTAGCGAAGGAAAATGTTTTCTTTTTAAGAATGTGGAAAACTTTTAGAAAATACAGATAAATTAAATAGTTATTTTATCTTAACGCGTTCGATTCTAGTACAATCAAATTAAATGTGAAATGGGGAAAACTTAATTACTGAAAACTGAATTAATTTGTTAATGAAATTGTTTAGTCATTCACAGTACCATTTTTAATTTAATTTATTTTTTAAGTTTTCTTAGTTTTTTTAGAACCTTACAAGGTCCAATGTTTTAAATTAAAAATATTAAATTAAGAAAAACTATGTTAAATTATAACCTCCAAAATGTGTGTGATTTACTTTTAAAAGAAGTTTAATGTCAGTTCTTAAAAAATATAGAACTAAAAACAATTTCTATTACTAATTGTTATTAAAAATAGCAATTTTAATTATTGTCGAACTGTCAAAATTTATATTACTAATGATGTATACGCACCAACTAAATTAACTAAACTTAAATTGAAACACAAATGTGAAAAAGAATCTAGATTACAATATTAAATAAAAACAGTAAATTAAATATCAAAACAGTGAGTGGGAATGAGGCTTTTGTCCAAGATTATTACAATCTATCCTGGTTAGAGGACATTCAGTGATAGGTATGTAAAAATAAAAATAAAGCGCGGGATGTGCCCATCGACTCAACCCTCAATTTTAATAGATCCTAGATTCTGTTAAGTTGGTTAATAGGTCCTGAGGTACTTTCTTTTTTAATCTGCGTACTACCGAATTATTGGACATTAGACAGCTGGCCAAATTGTTTGGATGTTCAAGTACTTTTTCAAGATTTTAAGCACTGTGGGTACATCCAGATCCTGATGTATTATGTTATTAGGTTCAAACCTTGATGCATTCGTGACAATCCTTAGCATTTTGTACTGAAATCTTTGAATTATTAGAGGAAGATGCAGTATCCCATAGTTAAATACCATATGACCATACCGGTTTAAGTATGGATTTGTAAAGCAGGAGTTTGTTTCCAGTGCTCAGTTGTGATTTACGTCCTATCAACCAGTACATCTTCCGCAGTTGTAGACCTAGCTGCTTCCTCTTTGTAAATATATGCTTCTTCCAAGTCTAAGTGTATTCCCAGGTACCTCACATGGTCAGCCTTGTTTAATGTGATACCTAAGTCCACGTTACTGTGAAATTCTACTTCAGGCACATTGCCAAATGGACGTTAAATATGCGCAAGTGCTAAAAAAGCAGTAAACGAGTGTTAATTAATCAATTACCAGAATGTGCGCAACTACATTTATATCTACAGCAAATACCGCTACTCCGGTACGGTCGCTATCTCGAACGTGTCCGGTTAAAGAGAGTTTACTGTATATACTAGTATACACTATGGTTTATATTTAATTAGTCGATGTTTTGAGTATAATTACCACTGAATATACATTTAATTACCAATAATAATAATTTGGTTTAATAACAAACAAAATACTTCTATAATCACACATTATGTAAGTGTTTTAAATATGTTTCGAAATATGATTATGATAAAAATATGTTTGTCTCTTTTACTCTAATATGGTATCTCTTTTACACATTTAAATCGCTTTATGTATGCTACACAATTGTTACAGATTGGCGTTGCAATTATAACTACAGATTGTTTATTTGTAAATGAAACAAAAACATAATTTAATTATGTATATTTATGTTTAATTTTCATTTTAAATTAATTTATAATATATGTACATATTTTGTTTTATGTCCACTACTTTGTAAAGGGTCATTTCCACCTATTGTTTTAACTTTAAGCATTAGTTTTTGTTTTAGATTTCAACCTTACATTGTAAATGTAAATGTTAGTCACATAACTAAAAATGCGTTTCTTGCATTCAATAATACATAAAACTAAAATTACAACCATGTAGGAAAAATTAGAGCATATTTTCGATACTGTTTTTTGACGACACAGTTAATATATAATTATTTCTATAATTACTACGTGATAAAATGACATTTAAAGAATACTTTGTAAAATTTTCATAAATAAATATCAAGAAATGAGGCACTGACAGCGAATCTCCGCATAACTCATCACTGGATTATCTGAATTCAAAAAACCAAAATGATTTCATTACTTGATAAGTTTTTGCATTTTAAAATACGTTTAAATTAAAGTTTTCATGAAAGAAATTCGATAGCGGTACCTCTGCATTTATGTAAGGAAAGAGTGTGCAAAATTTCAAAAAGATCGGTGCAGTAGATTTTGAGCTAGAGAGGACACCGACTCTGAAAAAGCTAAGTATGAGGAAAACGAGTTTAAAAGTTTCAAAGAAAGACGAAACGAAACTCTATATCTCAGACAGTTTTACTCCAATCGACTTCAAATTTTCACACAATAAACTTAATATGTTGTACAATAATATGTAAAAATTGAAACCTTAGGAATATATATATATAGGAAATTCGCTAATTGAAAAACAAATTTAAATTTAAAATAAAATAACAAAAAAGACCTAAATATTTTTCTAATTAAATTTATGATGAAAATGTCACATTTTGTTTGAATTGCGCTGTCATTTTCGGACGGGGTTAACTCGTCGATCTGTCGATATAATTCATATCAGCTTGGGGTTTGACAAGTGATTGACAGGTGCCGACCCGGCGAGGCGCTGCGACTGAATGCAAAAGGTAGTCACTAAATTACACTCGAATATTCAATCTGTCGAACGAATGGGAATGCGAGTATTTTGACGGCCTCCTGATGAAGATAAGAGCTGATTTAAACGGCTCTGATTCACGGATACGAATCGACATATTCATCACAGTCTGATGATGATGAAGAACATGTCCAAAATTCAACAATGTCTTCGAAATAAGTTATAAGCTTATTACATTCGCTTATTACATTACAATTTTGTATGTTGTATTCGATTTTTTTGTAAAACTTACGCCTGATTCACAGGCAACCATAATAACTGTTTGCTTATAATCCATTTGCTGAACTTATCCAATCAACCAAAGAAATTACTTTTGAATCTTCGATTGACTTCCCGCGCAAATCTCCAGAGTGTATAACTTTTAGACAAGTAATATTCGTGTCAAACTTAATGTGACATATCTGACCCAAATAATTATTTTGGTCGCTGGGTTAATTGCTTTTGACATTCTGTAATTTTTTGTTGATTACTTTTTCACTAAATTTTGATGATCAATTTTTAAGAGTTCTAAATATATATATAGCGTGCACCACTCCGCTGACTGATGTTTTATAAAATTATTATAATTACTGTTTATAATTAACGTAATTTTAATTATAATTTGCTAATTAAATATCATTTAAAAATGAAATTAATAAATGCTGGCTATGAGACTCGTTCAGTGCACGCCGCAGCCATGAGAGGAAACGGCGGAAATTAGTTCATTAAATATAATTAATTAATGTTGAAAATATGACAGGTTTTAAGCTAATTTAATCAGTTATTGGGTTATTATTATTAGGTATATATCACGTCATTTATATTAAAATATAAAGAGTTTTGTTTAGCTTTCATTATTTAGTTCAATCATTCGATTTGTTTTAAAAGCTTTTATTTTAAATTAATGAGAATTAATTATAAATTGTGATTTAAAATTGAAACTATGGTTATTAATGACGGTTTTAAAAATAAAAGACAATGGAGGGGTAAGCTCAAAACGATAAAAAAGAAGCACATTTTCGATAATGTTTTTTGACGACACAGTTAATATATAATTATTTCTATTACTACGTGATAAAATGACATTTAAAGAATACTTTGTGAAATTTTCATAAATAAATATAAAAAAATGAGGCATTGACAGCGAATCTCCGCAGACGTCACAAAAAAAGTAACATTGCGGTGCCACTCATAACTCATCACTGGATTTTGTGAAATCGAAGAACCAAAATGATTTCATTAGTTGATAAGTTGCTGCAGGTAACGCTGTCGAGTTTTTCTTTTTGTATTGATTTTTCTATTTTTTACAGCACTTAGAATTCAAAATACCGATTTTTCATGAAAAAAATCAGAAAATTTGTTATTTTAAAATAGGTTAGAATTAAAAAAATAAAAAAAACTAGACAGCGTTACCTCGGAATTTATGTATAGAAAGAGTGTGCAAAATTTCAAAAGAATCGATCCAGTAAATTTTGAGCTAGAGGGCACCGTCTCTGAAAAGGCTAAGTGTGAGAAACCGCATTTAAAAGTTTCAAAGTAACACGAAAGCAGAGAGGAGAAAACTTAAAACTGTATATCTCCGACAGTTTTACTCCAATCGAATTCAAATTTTCACACAATAAACTTAATATGTTGTACATTAATATAAATGAATTAGAATGAATTAAATGAATATGAATTAGAATATAGAATATAATAATATTTTGAGAAGCTCTGAATCTATTTTGAACTACTTTACCGTTCATTTTACACCTGCAATTAGAAAATTACGTGATCGTGGTATGTTACACATTTACAACACCTTTAAATCATTTTAACGTTGCACCAAGTCCACATACAACAGCACGTGGTTTATTATCTGGACATGAATTCTCCTTTCAACGTAATAATCTGCATGTCCACCAGCCCTAGCCCCAGCCCCTGCTCCCGCCCCGGACGTCGATTTATGACGTCCACTGCCAAGTGGCGATCCTGATCCTGACTTAATCGTCTCACGATATTGATTGTACAATCCTGTTTGCTTGCATATCATACATGTGGGCATTTTTAGACGATCAGATCTTCGGTACATAAATAACTCATCAGATTTTTGTTTTTTCACTGTTCACCGTTGGCACGAGTGGTGCAATGTCTACGGAAAATACCCTCATTCGTATACTACTACGACCACAATCTAAACCGATGGTTTACAAAACTTATAAGGACAGTTCGTTTGAATCTGATCGTGTAAAAGGCCCGTTATATCGATGCAGTCATTGGCATTAGATTTGCAACAGGCATATGGAAATAAATGCAACGATTATGGAATGATTTCTGCTTATGAATTATTGAAATAATTATTCATGAATCATGACGGCCTAGTAAAAGGAATTAATTCATATTTATGGCAGATTTAATCGATTTCAATTTTAATGTCTACCATTCGTTCTAAGCTGAAGTAAGCTTGCACATAATGTTTATGACGCAGTAGCGTAACGTCAAATGAGAAACTAATTTAGTATAGAAGAAAACGAAATTGCGGATAAATTGGCAAAGGAATCAAAGGCAATTTGGAAATTGAGATGAAAGTGAAATTATTTTTATTTTTAATATAATCAAAAAATTAAACTTCAATTTGAGAAATACAGATTTCATTAACAAAAGTCAGTTAAAAGGAAGAGATTATTATATGTTGCATCCAAATTTAAGTAAAAAAAGATGGTTCAGAAATGAGTCCCGCAAAATTATATCAACTATAATCCGAATCAAAAGTAATCATTGCAAAACTCCAGCTCACCTGTACAAAATTAATATTAAATCTGACGATAGATGTCAATGTGGTGAAGAAGGAACTTTGGATCATATTATATTTGAATGCATAAATTTTAGTTTAGAAAGATCAAAATTCAATAGTGAAATATTAGATGTGATTAAAACTTTTCCTGTTAATACTAAATTTGTGATTCAAAATTAATTAGTGAATTATTTAAATATTTAGAAATTTGTAAAATAGAATTATAAAATGTTAAATATGTATAAAAATGTTTGATGGTGGCTATGACGAATAAAAGTCAAGGCAAATAAATAAATAAATAAAAAATATGGAACTACTACTTCTTTAAACTAAAAAATACCCCGTGAAATTCAAATTTAAATCAAGATTTGACATTTCTAATCATGAAAAGGTATGCCACAATACAATTATAAACTTGTTTGTGTGCACATGTCAAAACAAAAATAAAATTCCATAAAAGTAAACAAAGAATGACTCACCGTTCATACAGGAAACGCAACGACCTTGACAGCTGCAGGAGTCCTGCAAAAAAGAAGCAGGCGTTTAATATATGTATATACAAACAATATTTTTAATCACAATTAGTAATAGAAATTGTTTTCACTTCTATATTTTTCAAAAACTGATATTAAACTTCTTTTAAAAGTAAAGCCTACTGCATTTTGACAGATTGTCACATTTTGGAAGTTATTATATAATATAGTTTTTCTTAATTTAATATTTTTAATTTAAAACATTGGACCTTGTAAGGTTCTAAGAAAACTAAGAGAACTTTTCCAATTTAAATACAAAATACAAAATTAAATTAAAGCAGTGAGTGGGAATGATACTTTATCGTTTTATATTCAAGATATAATAATTGAAAATATAATTTTTTTTTAATTTCAACACTTATGTATGGGTATTCGCGTCCAGAGGTTTCAAATTTCGGTTCTGACTAAAGTAAACCACGCTGGAACGTCTTTAAACAAACAATTAGACAAATAACTAATTACACTGCAAAGTATTACTATTTTGGGACGCTGAGAGAGGAAATTAGCTTCATAATTTTAGCAGTGTACGTAATACGTTTGATATCACCTCTGACCGTAACACAGTCCGGATAATCGGAGCTCCTACTTCGACTATATTTACAGAAATATCATATATTGCATTACCATTTCGTGTTTGCTTAATATTTCATTGCACATTGCACATGCACATGCAAATGCAAATTAGCAAACGCTGAATAAATCGCATTTACAAGTTGTGTTTCAGCAAGGATTGGTGGGACACGATTTGGAAAGGATCGACATGGATGTAGGCGCAGAGAACAAAGTACTGGATGTATTTGTTAACGCAATTAGAATGATCGGTGATATTATACGAGAGAACATCACAATTTCATAATAAAAGAGAGGAATCATTAATATTAAAGCTTCATTAATTATTTGTATAGATTTCAATGATTTGATGATTTTGTCGTGTCTGGAAATCATGTTATTAAGAGGCCCATGAATGTTATTCATTGAAATTTTTGCTGACGTTGAATTTATTTGATGAATTAGCTTCTTGTGACTTTGCCAATGCCAGTAGTGGCCGTCTAAGAAAGGGCTAATCGATTCTGTAACATATTCCAATACAAATCATCAGTTTAATAACTATAACTTCTTAAAGATAATTCACATTATGACTCCCAGTAGAACAGTAGATCTTATCTTAACATAAACAATCTGCGGGAACAATTATTGCATAACGGGTTTCAATTTGTAATTACCCAGTAAACATTTGGTGAAATAGAATGACTAGGTGAAGTTCTACTCACTCGTACATTTCAATTCTGACGTTTTACAAGTTTACAAGACAGGTAGGGAATCAATTTTAGTTCAAATTGATTCCCTACCTGTCACAGGAGTCGCTTTTATTCAACAGTGAGTAGTCGTTGCGCCATCTGTAGCTCATAAAAGTCCCTATGAACGACTGAATAGAAAACGAAAGCATATCCTTTAGTTCACCACTGATGCTTACGACAATCTTTGAATATCAGCCATGGCATTACCCAGCGTGCAAACTTATCATAGTAAACATGAACTACACACATGATGAAGGTGCAGATTATCTTTTACCAGATACAATTCCATCTATTTTCGTGTTCATAGTCGTACAACAGAGCTGAGCAGAGACAAGCCAACGCGAATCATTATTTTGCGTCACGTACACGTGTACAGACACGTACATACATTTACAGTGAATTAACACTTTTCAGTTAATTGTATTCACGAGTGAGCGAGCAATAATCACTCGGCTATGAAATTTAGAATGTAGGAAGCCGTGGTAAGTGGCATAGCAATGCTCTTCAAGTATTCCATCCCGCAGCAAGTGATGGTAGCTCTAACTCTAGTTCTAGCCTGTAGCCTGTAGCCTCTAACCTCCAGGAAATGGAACAAGTCTTGAAGATGTGTCAAGACACTCTTAAGGAAAGTTTAAAGGATTAAGACGCCCCATGCTGAAGCACTAATAAACAAATTAAATTGTTTAATTTACGTGGAACGAAATTAATCTGAGTATGGGTATTTTGTGAGAGATTATTTCTAGCGGGTAGAGTCTGTATGAGTAAAGTGTGTTCCGTCTTAGACCAGATGTCAGATGTCTTGGTTTCCAGGGAAATTTGATGAGGAAATCGCTCCACTGTTTTGAGAGGAATATTAATTAGTTATTTAAGAAGTTGAATACAATACGAGTGTCTTTGTATATGTAAAGAATCTAACTTTTTACTAGCATGTAAGAAACTAGCGTTGCAAGACAATTTCTATATAAGAAGTAGAATATTAAGCTTGTAAGTGTCAATGTTGCACTGTAAGTCAATTTTCTGTTTATACCAATGTGTGTTTAGGGGTTCATAGAAAAGGTTGTTTGTATTTATGTGGCAGGAAACGGATTTTATTAAAGAATTAATTGTATAAGTGTAGTAGAACTTCCTATAACACGTGTTCCATCAGTGTGAATTCATACAACACGACAAAAAAATTACACCGACTGATTTAAAAGTGAAAATAGTTTCCAAGCAAAAAGAAAGAAACAAAATCAAGCGAAACTTTTTATGACGTTGAAATTCCCTAAATGTAAATAACTTGGAACATAGATCCATTCCCTGACACTAGACTGCGTCAATTGAATTTTTTAGGTTGTAAATAGTCCATACCGTAACACCCTGACCCTCTCCCCCACTCCCTCTGTCAACCCCTTACTGCCCACGGTTTTCTTTTTTCCAGTAAACCGTTCTCTACATATACTGTGTAGTATCAAAAACATGAACTAGGTTCGGTGTTCATTGGACGTTCGTTCGCCGTTCGCGTTCGCACGTTCGGGACTTATGAATTGTAAATGTGACACAGAGCTTTATGAAACGAACGTGGTGTAAATCGGCTATATATAATTCACAAGGAACACATATTAACTGACAGTTTGAGTACAGTCAGGTTCAGAACCAACATTACATGTTGGCAGTGTGTGGGGTAATAAATAAATAACAGGATTTATTCTATTTTATTTGGGATTAATTTCTTCTAAAGCTGCTAATGATGAACTGTTTTTAAATTGGGTTGAGTTTCATACATACGAGTATATATTGATTAAATTTAATAATACTATTTAATAAATATATATCGAGCTTTCGAGCTTTTTTTAAAATATGGACATTCTTAAAAAAGTAAGTATTTTTATTAACTTCCCCCCAAGATGGCTGCTATCAAAGGAAATCCAGTCTCTAAAATAATATACACAGACCTAATAGAAAGATATAAAAAGGGTATGAGGCAAATACTTCAAAACCAGTGCTGGTTGCAAATAAGTAGCAACAAAAGGGAAACTTCTTATCAGAGCAACAGACAATTTGAAAAAGTCTTCAGACTACGAACAGGACATACGAGGAAGACGCATCAACACTTATTGTGTAAAACAACATCTCCGCAGTGCAGCAACTGTTAGACGTCAATAACAGTCCATCATCTATTAGCAACCTGCCCACAATATCAAACTCAACGAACAAAACACATGGCTGATATTCAGAGATTGTCGTAACGCTTTCGGTGTCTTTTAGATGCCGTTTCATCGTCGAATGTTGGATTTCTACACAGAATCGATTCTTTCATAGTCTAGCATTTGGATAGAAACAATATTTTTTATAATGTAGCCTTTTGATAGACACATTCATTTCACATTTTACTCAAGCCTTACAAAATAAAATGTCCTTAAAGTTTAGTTCTCAAATTGAAAAAGAAATTGTTTATTTAAATAGTAGCTAAGACACAGACACAGAAGACGATCAACTGGAAAGAAACGAAAGAAATGAATTCAATTTTCGATAATAACGCATATTCGAGTTTTACGAGCACAAACATACACAGGATGAATTTTTATATATAACGATTGTTTTTCATAATTAAAATAATCCAAAATTTATATATTTGTATATTTCTTAACGATAGAATACATTAAGTACAAAATAAATATTTTAACTCTTGATCATGTTAACCTAGGATGCAAAAATAGAGTCAGGTAGATTACTACGTCACATGCAGATAAGGTAAAGAGGGGGGAGGGGAACAAAAACTAAGGCTGTTAGGTATTAAGAAAAATAACTCTATTTACGCTATTTTGAACATTCACCATATAAAATTGACTGAGAATCAGAAAATATTTTTAAAAAAATCGCTGTTACTTGTGAAATCTTATTGCTACAAAAAAACAATGTACTAGACATGTGCGAATACCGCCTTCTTACATAGATTTAGGCCTATAGTTCACATTGCTATTGAAACGTATTCGAGTTATGAGCAAAAATCCAAAAAAACCTGAAGAAATTCTCGTAACTTCTACAGTTTTTATCACATAAAGTTGAAATAGTGCTAAAACGACGTGTCTTCTTGTTTTATTATTTTAATGTATAGTATAATTATTTAGATAAATATTAATTATTTAAAACACTATAGAAATATAGGTAACATATTTTGTGATTGGCCTGCTCAGGCAAGAAAACTGAAAAAAATAAACCCAAAGTAAATAAAAAAAGGAAATAGAATTCATTAAAGAAGCCCATTTGAAAATAAACCGTATACCGGTGAAGTTCAAATGATTGAAATTATAAACAGAATATTTAAGGCATATATGAAAGACTTTTCAATTTCCCAATTTTCCAGCAAATATATTCATCAACACGAAAAGCGTTAGAGTGTAAATTTCATGTTCGCTCTTTTACTAAATATACAAGTGTATATTTATATATATATATATATATATATATATATATATATATATATATATATATATATATATATATATATGTTGTGTGTATATACATTCAAGTACCGTCTGGATAGTTTTTATAAATGAAACAAGTTTTCCAGGAAATCCTTTTCCTTGTTTTCCACAAGCAGTTCGTGCTAATAAAATAATGCTTCTAATGTAGTAGTAATAATAGCTGAATAAAACAATAGCCGTTTTTATAGCAGCTGTTATTATCGATTAGAGATTCATTTAAGAACTTAAAAGCTTTTAAAAAATATCATATAAATGTATGTCTTAACTTTATACTTCGCCTGACTATAAAATGAATACTACTACTATAACATGATAGTGCTTCTATTAAACTTGTAAACGCAACCGGTAATCAATTATACTCTATTATCGCGCAAAGTGTTCAATTAGTGAAATGTTGAGATTATTTATAGAATATCTACTTCTGAATTGAGCCTTTGTTTAGTTTAGAGTGTATAATTTTATTTGTTTTGTGTTTGCGCGAAAGCTGTGTACATGGTAATTTTAGATTTGAAATTGATAATCAAAGTTTGACTATTATAAATCTTGATATGGATTAATTTAATGGTTTTAGTGGTATGTAGGCGTGGCTAATATATATTATCTTGAGGTTAAAGAGTTGTTTTTAAAACGTAATTAAAAATTTCATTGTTTATGCTAGTGAATTATATTGAGAAAAGAATTGAAAAACATGGCTCAATATTCCTTAGTTTATATTTGCACTTTTAATCGGAAATAAATGAAGATAATAAAGTATTTAAGTGTAAGGTTAAACCAATGCTTCTATAAATTCAATTTTATGATATTTGCTCTTAAAAACGCGATAAAGAATCCTAAGTGTAGCACAATTTCTTATCTCTTTTGTAATTAATTTATCTTTAATTAAAAGAAAATATTTTATATAAAACGCGAAATACGAAGATACGATTCTTATTGATAACTAGCCATGAATCGCTGTGACTCAGTCTGCTATGAAATGAATGGGAAAATAAATAAAAGACACAAACACAGACGAAATAAATTAATTCGAATGCAACGTTGTTGGAACAAACCTACGAGATGTACTACGCTGTAAAACATTTTATTTTGATTTCATACTTATTTACTTATTATCACCATCAATATACACTCCTCTCCTATCCCTACAACGCTCCATGTGAATCTTCCATTGTTCGAAACAGTGCTGGAAGTCTTCTTCTATCAAATCATTCAGGACGCGTGCCAATTTCTTTTTCACATCGTCAACGTACTTAAATCTTGTTCCTTTTAATATAAATTTGTCTTTGATGAATACCAGTACTCGTATATTCTTATTATTATTATTCTATTGTAATGTTTTTGCCATTATTTCGCCTTAAATTATTACATTACATATTATTAGGCTTAATTACATACTATCTACCCTTTCTCACTCCTTCCTAAAGAAGCAATAAAAATACAAACAAAACAGATAAATTTAAACCCCTTCTGCTTCTCTCCATCCTGTTTCTGCTTTTTCTTCGCTCTTTTTCTCTATCTCCGCCATCCACCTCATCCCTTTAATAACTGCACAATCTTCTTTTCACTTTTTATTCTTTTCTCACATGAATACTTAATGTGCTGCAGTGATTCTATCCCTATCCAGCACACCCTGCACATCCTTCCTTTCTATTTTCCCAGTGCGATTCTTTTTATGTTCCTCGTCTATTTTTCTCGAATGTATTCCGGTATCTCTCTCTCCTCTCTCTTCCTGTTATGAGTTTTTTCCATTCTTTCCTCGATCTCTGCTCCTTAGCTCCTCTTCCACAGTTGTAAGTACTCGTATATAAAACTTACTCATGTTTCCCTACCCTGGACGCCACCAATTTTCAGCTCCTAAATCCCGAATGTTAACTACTTATATTATCTAGTTAGTATTAATTTACATAGATATATGCACGTAACAATGAACACTAAATTCCCCTCACACTTTCCTTTACTGGAACCCACTTCTCCGCACCTACTCCTGAATCCCACTTCTGACGTTAGACTTTAGGTAAATCCCATCTCATTATATAAATAACAAGCCAAGTAAATAATTGACATGCGAATGTGACTGCGAATGTTCCGTTAGCAAGGACTATGAGCACGAGTACAGTACTACAAGGACTCTATAAAGGAGTAAAGGAGTAAGGTGAATACATTTACGACAACTGTTGGCGACATATACATAATTTGTGAATTGTCTTATAAAGCCACAGCCACAGTACTCTATATTATCCACAAACCGTAACCGAAACCATAACCGTTACAGACAAACATTACGTGCTTCGTAAACCGTACTATTTGACACTTTAGAAGAGATGAAGTTATGAATACGAGGAGGGTAATATTTAGATCATAGTTTGAACCAGTGGTGTACAACTTGTTTGTCGGCGTAACTGTATAAGTGAAATTATGATCCGTTCTAAACCTACAAACAATTTGCCGTATTTTAGCAATCTCGTATCAGAGAGCGGTTAGATAGTGTTCGGGAGAACATACGTGGTAGTACTGGGTAGTACCACGACTTGCACCTCGGCAAACCTCGTTTGGAAAGTATTAGGAAGTTTTTGTTAAACAGTGTCAGTGTCAATAATATCAACAAATTAATAAAATAAATAAATCATTTGGATCAAACATTCGTTCCACCGTGTAGGAGGAAACTTGCCATGTCAATCTTCCAATATTTGGCTCACATTTGAATCAAACGTTCACCGCATCGTCTGGAGTCGACTTAATACAATTTTATAGAATTAGAATAATTGACACACTTAATGTAGTATTTGTGAATTTAAATGTACGAGTATAAGCCATTAAATATATTTAGGCGTAATAAACAGGACCGTTGTCAGCCTCTGCCTTAATGGAAAGAAGCGCTAGTAGAAGATATGAGGAAGGGTGTAACGAGAAGGCTATAATAGAGAGTGAGAAGGAGAAATAAGTTGATACTTAAACATAGTTCATATAGCATAAAGTTAGGTAATTCTGGTTTTTAATTTCATTAACAACTATAACTTGAGAGATTGTTGATTACAACTTAGCGAATTGTTGTTTCTCTCCTAACAGCCACCCAGCTATTGGGTTTATTTATTAGATGAAATTAATGATAGCTAATAGGGTAGTTGCCTTTATTACTTTACTACTACTTGATCTTCAACAAGACTTCATATAATAACGATATAACTAACTAATGCTATCTAACATATTTTGGATAATAATAGAAAATTATCTTCAAGTACCAAAAGTTTATGATGTTAAGTATGTTTAACCCGTTCCACTGCAATGTATGTGTAGGCAATATTGTTTTTTGTGTGGTAAGCGTCCACGGCTTCGCATTGCGTGGTAACTGCGTGGTTAAACGTGCTTTCAATAGGGTTGCTTCGATGGTAACTTAATCTCAGATAGACCAGAAAGTAGGCCCTCTCTTGCATTAAAGTTCTCTTTTCCAAGCATGTTTTATTTGAGTGCATCAATTTTTGATAGTTATTGGCACTTGAAACAATATATACATTGACAAACATTTGTAATATATAATTTACAATCTATAAATAAGAGTATTGCTACTTAAAATATCTTAAGGTCAAAACGATAAAATAAAGCATATTTTCAAAAATGTTTTTTGACGACACAGTTAATATATAATTATTTCTATAATTACTACATGATAAAATAACATTTGAAGAATACTTTGTGAAATTTTTATAAATAAATGTCAAGAAATAAGGCATTGCCAGACGTCACAAAAAAAGTAACATTGCGGTGCCACTCATAACTCATCACTGGATTTTCTGAAATCGAAAAACCAAAATGATTTCATGAGTTGATAAGTTTCTGCAGGTAACGCTGTTGAGTTTTTTTTATTTATTAATTTTTCAATTTTTTACAGCACTTAAGAGTCAAAATACCGATTTTTCATGAAAAAAATCAGAAACTTTGTTATTTTAAAATACGTTAAAGTTAAAAAGTAATAAAAAAACTCGACAGCGTTACTTCGACATTTATATAAAGAAAGTGTGCAAAATTTCAAAAGAATCGGTCCAGTAGATTTTGAGCTAGAGAGAACACTGTCTCTGAAAAAGATATGTTTAAGAAAACGCATTTAAAAGTTTCAAAGTAACACGAAACCAGACCAGAGGGATGAAGACTTAAAACTCTATATCTCCGACAGTTTTACTCCAATCGACTTCAAATTTTTATACAATAAACTTAATATGTTGTACTATAATATAAATAAATTAAAAAATAGTTGAAACATTTGCAATACGTAATATATAATCTACAAACACGAGTATGGGTATTTAAAACATAAAGATTAAAGGCTTGTTGTTTATTGCCCTATAATTATATTTATAATTACAATTCAGTGCACTAGGTTTTGTTAACACCACTTTATCAGTATGTCGGTATATTAATATTACAGATTTCTAGATTACCATGTTTAGAATAGTTACACATGTGGAAACTGACAGCTGACAGGAAAATAATGATGGATTTGTGACAGGGGTACAATATTTTTTACATTTTCATGAGGAAAATTAATATAAAGTTTATTAAAGGTGAAATATGAATAAAGATACATTTTATATCATGAAAAAAATATGTTTTATCACAAAATGTGTATTGTATGTTGAATACTGTATGATGTAAGGGTGTAATACATGTTACTTATATTCTCCGCCAGATTTACGTGGCGCTGTTGTGCTAGACACACGTGAGGGAGAGTAATAGTAATATATAAAGGTCTAAACTTACGTCGTGCTACCCCTGATAACTAGAGTGCCTGGCTTAAATCTGTCTTGAACTTGAGAAAGACCTGGCAAAATCGGAATTGAGTCATTCTCAACGCATTCATTGCATAATAGTCAAATGAGTTATATCCATTTGTAATTAGTAAATCATAATTATTTCTGACACTAGCTCACTCAAAATAAGCATGCTAGAAGCACGTGCTTGATACACATGCTAGTAGATTGCATTTACTTCCATGTAAAATATATGCATGTAACTGTATTTACCGGATTTGTATCCTATGTCATAATGTTCCAACTGTATGTTTATATTCTTATATGTTTGGTACTGAATTATGTATGGTAGCTGGTAGCGAAAACGGCTCCATCAATGTTTTTGAAAATTTCCTAAGACTTTTGGCGTCTCCGGATTTTTCCCTGAATTTCCTGGAAACCCGTAATTTTGGAAAATCTGGAAAAGAAGTGAGCCTTTTTTGCTGTATTACTTTTAATTCGTAAAAGATAGAAAGTTGAAATTTTGCATGTGTATTAAGGTAATTAATGCTGGCATTTCTCAAAAATTAGGAATTCAAAAATTGAAAAAGGGGGGGTTGATTGAAGAAATTCGGTGGCCCGGTAGGGAACTTTGGAGAAAGTTCATATTCTGAATTCTAGAATAATTAAGTATATTATTAATAAAAAAAAAATTAAAATTTCAAAATTTTATTTGGGGGCACGGGGGCAGTATTTGCCGAGAGTAAAAATTGTGCTAGAAAGTTAAAATTTTGTATATAGGCTAACCTTGGTAACTTATTTACGAATCGAAAAAAAAAATCCCAAATTTTGAAAAGAAGTTGGTCAAATAATATTTTTTATTTTGATAAATTGAAAAATTATTTTATTATTGAGCGAGTTTATTATTTCAATTTAAAAATAGAGTTAAATATGAAATGTAATTACGAATTATTTTATTGGATTCAAATGATACACGCCAAAAAGACGTCGCATTGCGACGGGGGTAAACTCTAGTCTGTATATATTATAGGAACTAACCAGTCGACCTAATAATATAACATTAAATTACTAATCAAAGGGCATGTCCAACCCGGAACTAAGGGATTGTATTTGGAATACCTTGGCAAGTAACAAATGTCATTTATGTATTAATATGTAGAACGTCTCAAACTCAAAGGTAACTAGGTCCATAGACAAAGGAGAGATATCTTCACAGCCAAGACCACATGTATGAATAGACCGCCGTTGCTTTGAACAAGGCGCCTTCTGTAAAAAACCTATTGTATATGTATGTGCTCATATTACGTGTTTGTTGACTACCAATGAATCGTTTGAGGGAAACAGTCTTTGTTTATTGTGCTGTATTAAATCAGGGGTCGGTACAAAGTTCACAAAGATATTACCCCAAAGTATATGCGTTTACAATGATATTTGAGTTTCCTTGCAATATCTTCTTACCAGTGCATTCTACGGTAAAGATAGTTATCATCAATGTGATAGAGGACTCAATTAGCTACAATTTGTGTGTACAATATTTCTTTGTATCTCTAATAGATATTGAGCTACACCGTTGTAGAGCACTTCACTGAAAATTAGTTATTGTTTGAAATAACCATAGAGATATAAGAATAGAGTGCGCGAAGGGTATAGCCGTGTGTAAGAGGAAGCGATAAAGCCAAAGAGACACTCGGAAGCTATCTCTCTCTTTGCCTTTATCGCTGTATTCATTCTCTTGCGCAGTCTGTACCTCTATTGAAACAACTGAATGACATTCAGCAGCGATTCAAAACAATGGGCTTGTCTCCTCATTTCTTAGTGGTCTATTTTTCAATTGTTGATTGAAATTGATGTTAATAAATGTGTAATAACGTGTCTATTTTATTAAATATCTAAATGTTGACGGAGATATAGCAATTAAAAATTTGAATTGTAGTTTTAGCGCTAGAAATGGTCGGCCATTTGTATGACGTGAAATGTATATTAACGTCAGTTATTTGTTAAGTAATTCAGTGCTGTGGTAATGTTTTGTAGCTGTTGGTAGTCAAATAATCAAAGAATAATAAGTTTTCATTTTATTTAATCCTGTTCCGGTAGACATAATATTGAAATTTTATTGTTCCTTGAAATAGCTGTAAATAATATTTGATATTTTGATATATAAATACATATAGCGGAGATTTATGAGCTGTAAGGTTGGTAACCTGTAAAGTTGTCAGAGTTCTGTTAAGATTGTATCTCTTTTACGCTCTGTTTTATAAAAGACATAGCAACTAGCGGTTGTGATGCATTTGGAATGTTGTACAACGTTGAATCCTTTTAATAATCAAAGCGACAAAATTACTTTTTTAATTGTTAATATCTACTATATCTCGCATATAAGGAGCTATTAAAAAAATATTGCACATTAGAGGTTCTAGTAACCAACTTAATAATATATAGTACACTTTTATAGAAATTAAGACATAGGACACGTTTTTCAACTTTTATTCAAATATTTGTTAATAGAATTAATAGTCAGTGTATAAATCTTAACAAAGCAAAGTACAAAATCGATCGTCTTCATTAATAATACTTTCTTTTCTATTCTGTTGCAGTGTGGCTATGTTCCAGTGCCGTATACAACCCAATAGGGGGTCCTGTGTATGTCAACCCCCAAGAAGTCCCCGTGCAAGCACCCCCTGCCCCTAAAACGGATACCCCCTACGTCACCCAGACAGTGTACGGCTTCCTGGACTTTACGACTACCATTGATAACACGATCATGGTCTTCTCACCTCACAGCGCACCTCCACCAGGTAAGGCAATCCCGACACCCACTCCCTTGCGTCTCCGCCCCGCTGCGCCACGGGAAGGCCTGATTGCTTGAATATTAACATATAATATGAGGGTAGATTTCAATTTGACATGATAGATAGGGTTCAAATGTTATATTTTTTTGTTATATGGGGTGAATTTATATTACAGACATAACCCAGCTAAACTATGACAAAAGTAGGGATTAGGCAATATTTCACGCCCCAACATCCTCATATAAATTGTGCTTTATTCACTTAAGGTGAAACGATACTTGGCCATTTTTGACTCACGAAATATAGATGGCGATATAAAAAAAAACATGTTTCTTTATGTTTAAATCATTTTATGTAAGTAACTATAAACGCGAATCAAAATCTAAAGCTTCAATTAGTTAGATGAATAACGTATCTACATTTTAAGCTTTCTTCCACTGACTTTTAATGAGTTGGAACCGCAAAAATAGGTTTTGAAAATGAATATTGCTATATTTTCTGGTGAAATTCTAATTTTTCTGGGATATTATCGAATACTCTATATATTTTTAAGTCTTAAGCGTAAGTTTGAGAACCATAATAAAGGTTATAAAATGTATGACAAACCCTTAAAAATGTTACCAGTCATATAAAAATTGGAATTCAACTACAAAATATAGCAATAATCATTTTCAAAAGTTATTTTTGCTGTTCCAACTCATTAAAAGTCAGTGGAAGAAAGCTTAAAATGTAGATACGTTATTTATCTAACTAACTGCAGCTTTAGATTTTGATTCGCGTTTATAGTTACTTACATAAAACGACTTAAACATAAGAAAACATGAATTTTTTGATAGTATTTAACCTGCTGTATAGTATCGCCATCTATATTACGCGAGTCAAAAATGGCCAAGTATTGTTTCACCTTAAAGCAAATTTTCTCTGAATCCGTGAATCCTGATTTATATGCAACTACTACAACACCACTTAAATAAAACTTTTATTATATTGTATAAAACAATATATATACAATATAAATTGTTAAAAATATTTTTTATTATGAAAACCTTCTTTATTTCACAGTTTTCATATATCCTCGTAAATATATTTAATTTTCTAGAAATTTTCTACAAAAAAATAAAAATATGTAAGTTATTATTTTTGTGCCAATACAGAAAAAACAATAAATTTGTACGTTAGGGTAGACTGGTATCCTTGGGTCTGATATCCAAGCAGTTAAGGACTTTGATATCCTTTTTGACGCTAGCGGTACTAGAACGTGCGTAAATAGCCTACGGATGTGTGGGGAGGAGGTGGGGTTGGCAACCCTAACGCCGTTACGGGCGTTACGGCCACTTGACACATGTCCGTGAATATTAAATGCTTACTAAACATGTTTATAGGGTGACGTCATCAAACGTCCGACAATTTTATAGGTTATGTTCCTAACAAGTAAACGTTATGTAGTCTAGTCAGTTTACGGCAGATTTACGAGCACGCTGGATAACAATAAGCACGGCAAACTTTTACCTATATGTATATTATTATCAGAGATGTGCAAAAATGCTTTTTAAAAGTATTTAAATACAAAATACAAAATGTATTTGAAAAACGCACACCCCTGATTATTATATATATCTTAACAGAGCAGATTTAAGCAATGAATCTTTGATTTCCAGATGTTTTTAAGAAAGAAGAAGTGCAAACAGTTGTCAATACAGTCATTGACACGAAACCAACGCAAGAACCGAAGCCTCAAACCCAAGCACCCCCTGAGATAAAACCCAGTAAAACAATAGTGAAAAGCAGTGTAGAGAAGAAAGTCCCGCCCTCTGCAGAAACATCGAAGAAAGTGCCATCTTCAGCAGAATCGTCAAAGAAGGTCTCCTACCATGTTGAGGTTAAGGCAAGCCCACCTTCCATAGCTAGTGTTGTGCACGTGAAGACAGAACCCAGCAGTAAGGTCAACGTCATCGAAGGAATATCCAGTATCGTGCAGGTGCAGCAAGCCCCCGTAGTTTTCAGCAAGGTTGAAGTACGTTCTGGCCCCCCTGTAGTCTCCTCCCACGTGGAAGTCTACAGCGAAGCACCCAAACCTTCCCAAGTTGTCCAAAACGAACCAGTAATCTTCTCAAGCATCGTTGAAGTCGTCACCAGTGAAGCTGAGGAACCAGCCATCATAGGAAATAATATCGGGGAACCAGAGTACGATTTCCTGTCTCGACAACCATCGGAAGTTGTTGAGGAAACATACAAGTTGATCAATTTAAAGCCATCGACTTCCAAACTTCATCTAAAACCAAGAAACTCACCGAATCATAAGCACAGAGCGAATACCCCTTCATCCCATCGTAATTCAGAAGGCAACCCTACTGGATTGGTCACTAAGTTAGGAGGTACGGTCGTGAAGGAAGGCGTAACAACTGTTCATGAAACTAAGGTTATTGGGACTTATATTTCAGGCAAATATGCACAAGTTCTTCAAAGCACCTCTCATATTTACCACAACAGCGTTAAGCCAAAACCAACGCCATCTTCCTCGTTGAGGATATTGAAGACATCGGCTCCTAGTCTCAAGAATCTGAAACATCAACACCTCGAGCCGACTCCTGCGGGGTCTTTACATGAAGAAACTGCTGCTTTACCGTTGGAATCTTTGTTTGCATCCTCACAACAAGGACCGAATTTGATTAGGCCATCTAGGAGGCCTGCTATCGGAGGTCCTGGAGGTTTTAAGAACAGATTCCGTGCTGCTAGACCTAAGGAAGTTGAACAGGAGTTGCATCATGATGAACCAGAAGAAATAGCACCTTCTAGTGCTGTTCATAAAAAGGCAGGAAGACGATCTTCTCAAGGACACAGAGGATACAGGTAACTATCTAAATGTAATTCCTATTTTCCGACAAGTAATTTGGTTGAATCTGCCATCTATGAATTACATCAAGAGTTAAACTACAGAAATATAAAAGTTTTAATACTCGAGAGATTTTATTTTTATTATCTCAAAACTTGAGAATGGATTTACAGTTGATAAGAGTTTTTCTTTAAGAAATGTAATAGATTTTCCGAGTATGTTTCAGGTCAATTACACACACAATTACTTTATAAATAGTTTATGGAATTGAAAATAGAATTTATAGATAGTTTAGCTGGAAAGTCTATAGCTAACGAAATGGCAAATGCTTTTTTAGTTTATTATAATTATATAGTACTATATTTATAGCTTAAAGAGTTTTTCCAGGATTGAATTAGGTTATAAAGAAGCCCTAAGTTGTAGGCACATCTACTTTTATAAAAACAGCCCAAAATATGTGTGTAAATAAGTGTTACAGAGAAATTGTTATCACTAAATATCAGCTTAAGTAATATTGCCTACCTAAAGCCCGTATTTGTTTCAAATTATAATTGAATATAATAACAGTAATAAATGGTATTTTAATCCCCCCACACCCAACGAGTATTCTATTAAATCAATGTATATTTATTTCAATACAGCTTTTATCCTCTAAAAATAAATCCTCATTCAAAGCAAAAATCACAAACTAAAAACGGAATAAATTATAACGTTCAATGAAAAACTACAAGCTCATCATGATTGAAAATAAAATCTATAAAAATAATAATAATAATAATAATTCTAAAAATCCAACAGTAGTCGGTTCGGGCGTCAGTCGTCCACAGCGGAATTAGCGACCGTGTCAGTGTTCAGCGAGACGTCAACCCCCTCCTACGCTAGTAGACGTCATAAATCATCACGTCATGCGAATTTCAAACCATCCCCTAGTACAAACACTCCCTCCACTGAGAGCTACACACGCCGCGGATTCAAACCTCGTCTACAAACCTCCCCTGTCGAGCAAGATTCCGCAAGCACCAGTCTCTACAAGTTTAAACTGAACAGAGCTCCGGGAAGATGGCAATACAAGACGACCCCTAAACCCAGGGTGACCATCAGAAGACAGAATGATGACGAAGTCGATGGACCAACATCCCCAGCTACTCCATCCACTGAGGAAACTGGTCCACAAGCCAACGATGTCGTTACCCCACAAGCTAGGTCTGATGACTTCGACTTGGAGAGCTCCAGCTCCGATCATGGCGCTTCTGTGTCTGATGACGACATTACCACGGACAATAACATAGACAAGCAGTTCCCTATTGAGACCGTCAAAGTTGAGATATCAACCCCTGCTGAATTCAATAACCTTTACTACGAAATCGCCACCATCAAATCGCCATACACCTTCCAAGTAAGTTAGAATTCGATTAATGCAGCCTATTACTAATTTTGCTTTCTTATGTATCAATAACGTTCTTAGGTTGGCACACTGAAAAACACTCGCTACATAACAGTGACCTCAACATTAGAAAAACAATTTGAGACAACGGAAGCGCATCAAATTCAAGCAACAGCAACGGAACCGCTAACAGAGAACATTCTTGCAACAACTTCACACTACGACAAGGAACACAACCTCCTGGATTCAAGTATAGCAACCCTCCCTCCAATAGCGCTAGCAGGAGATGCTGAAACGCCACCCCTAGAAACGCTTACAGAGACTTTCAGTACGACCCAGGTGATGTTGAAGACGCACATCCTTCCTGTGATCCGCGGAGGAACGAACACGACGAGCTACACCCTAGTGCAAACCTACCACATCACTAGGCTAGTGACAGCAACGAAAACTCTTCCTCCAATGGAGGTGTACCAATTCGTTCCAAGCAAAACGCTCAACGAATTCAATAGTAGGTTAGACGAGGCAGGTTCTGAACTTCACTTGGAGCTGGAATTCGGGGATAGTAACGATCAGGACGACTTAAGCAATGGTAGAAGAGTATTCCCACCAGAATTAGACCTGGCGAATGTTGGCAGCGATTTTGATCTATCAGATGTAGATAAATCTAAATTCCCTGAAGGTCAATTACGGTTTAAAACTCCAGCAATTCCAAAACCCACAGAAAATCCTTCAGCGAATTTAACCCCTGAACAACTGCAACAACTAGCGCTGCTTCGCTACCTTAATCCTCAAGCACCTTCACCATTTGGCCAAGTTGTTACCACTTCCAAGCCAGTTCTAAAGCTGGAGACAGTTTACGAAAGTCGAGTTATCCCCATTGTAAATGGAATTAATACGATATACAGTACTATAACTAGACCGGTGGCTACGATAAGTAAGACTGAGTATGAGTATGGGACAAGTACGTTACCTGGCCTTCCCATACCTCCCGTCAATCCCCTATTTCCACAGCAACAACAACAACAACAATTCCAGTTGACTTCATCGCCAGTGGTTACACAAACACTAGTTACAGCGACGGAAAGTAAGATACTTAAATTGACATTTGGTGCTAAAACGGCGTACACCACTCTCTTCTCCACGAGGGTTGTTCCAACGCAAGTAACGACGTATTTAACAGCGTCTGTTCCTGTGCAAGCCCCCGCGGCTTTCCCAGGATACTTCCCTGCGCCCTATCCCCCCTTCCCCTACGTGGGGTAAACGTACGTGAGGTATAGTGTTGTCTACTTGATATTTATGTTATTAGATTCCTATTAATTAGTTTCGGTCATTTGATTCGTAATTAAGATATTTTAAGAGTTTCATCATTAACTGATAATTGTATTTTTCATCATAACTTATCTTTAGGCTAATAATTAGTTACCTGTAGGATTAGATCCATTATTAATTCATATACAATAATCAATTAATATTAAGAAAGTTTACTCAGACTAGTTTCCTTCAGTTCTCAGTTACGGCATTTTAGTTTTGTCAAGGACCGACGTATTTTGCTAGGTTAAACTACAGTTATGTTTGATTCGAGCACAAATTAGAGTTGTTAGACGAAAGGTAAGGTTTATCATAATCCTCGGATAACTGAGAATGGAAAAAACGGCTCTTAGTGTAACTATTTTAAGTTATAACTTTCAGTAAATACAGAACGTAAATATTATGTAACATGTAAGTAAAAATGTACTCAATGAAATTGCCTATACACCCGCTAACCACAAGACGTATACATTCCTTTAAATAACGGCAAAATTTTACGTAAAAATATTCTAATATTTTACGTAAAAGAATACATAACTTTAGCGAACGTTTATATATAAACAATCTGTAAAACACAAAACATATATGTTACCTTAAATTCATGTAATATTTTACTTTATCAAAACCAAGTAATTTTTAATTTAACATCGTTTTGTTTTAATATTTTATGGCTGTTCTAAGAACCTTTAAAATGGATTCTTAAAAGTTTACAATCCTTGATAAGTTGTTTTTAAGAAATGCATAAGAATATGCTAATACAGGAAGCAGTAAAACAGCTCATAAAACTTTATATATTAGGTAAAATCGCTTACGTAACATGTAACTTTTGTGATGTTAGCAGTGGCATAGCGTGCCTTAGGCGGGCCCCGTATCAAAATTTGTTGTGGGGCCCAAATGATGGGTAAAGATTTTTCACAAAAGTAACAAAGGGCAAATTTGGGACTCTTGTAGCCCGGGGCCCCGTATCATTAATACGGCGGTAGCTACGCCACTGTATGTTAGATATAATTTAAAAACAACTGGTTTTTGCGAGTCATACAAATTTTTAACTTTCATTTTCGCATATTTCACATATTAATAACACAATATTTGAGCGCGTCAATGTAGCTGCTATGTAAAATATATGTAACTGTATTTACTGTGAGATATTTTAACCTTCATCACTTAAAAGTAGAATAGGTAATGTTAATTTAGAAATACCTTGGCTGTTATATATTTTCTTTCATTGTTTGAAATCACTATCACTGAAATTTAAAATAAGATGTGTATTTTTTTGTATCTATTATTTAGTGATATTTTGAAACACCCAGTGGTTAAGGTGATGACCCCATTAACAATAACTTATATTTTAATATAATATAAACAATTTACTTAAATGTTATTATATATACTGTTAATTAAACTCAAACAAAAAATAAATATGATAAACATCTTAATTGACAACACTATATTGCTCAACTTAGAAAATACTAATAAATATGTTTAACGTTAACAAAACACGTCAAATTGCAATAAATTATCACACGTGTTAACAATAAATAAAAATATCCCCACGAAAACCACAACAATGAGAGAAAAAAATATAAAAATAAAGAAAAAAAAAAAATATAACATTATATTTAAAGAAAAGGAAAACGCGTTCTGTAAGAAAGAGTTTATGATTTGTATACTGTACAGAATGGTGTTATAGTCCGGAAGCAGGTACCGGAAATCGTGTACGAGAATATGGGGAATAGTTGTTGAATTCATTCAGAGATGGCAGCACTGATGTAAAGAAAAAAATAGCGCTTTTTTTAAACAATATTAATTTTATATTAAGAAAGTGTGTTTTTTCACAAAGCTGTCGGATTGATTCACGTTTATCAAAAACGTACCACTGCCAAAACAAAATTACCTATGATTGATAACCAAACTTCAAGGTTATAATCTTGAGTAAATTAGTCATTTTACAGGTAAAAATCGTTTCTATGTAACAAACCACTTATGAGTTCTAAACTGACACATTTTGACAAAATGTAAGCATAGTTCAAACATGCATAAGAAAGAAATCGGGGAAGAAGAAGCCGATGAGTCAATAAAGACAACAAATAAGATTTTATCGGTGCCCCTTCAGATCGATTATCTAAGATCTACTTGTTCTTTGAACCGTGCAACTTTAGAAATGTTAATTATGGAATTATGGATCCAAACATTTATAAGAAATTAAAGAAAGAGTATTTTTAAAAAACCTTTGAAGATATTAAAAAGAAAACTGCAATTTTCTTTCTGTTCTGGGCCTGTATTCCTAAGACCCTCAGCACACGACGCGACTGGTTGCAAACCTTAGCCCCGAATCTACCCGAACCGAATGTCATTACAACTGTGTTGTTAGTAAAAGAACGAAAGTGTTTACGAGTGAGATAAAACACACGGCACGAACGTAAGTAAACTGATTTTAAACTGGTTTTGAGCATATATTTAGCGACTATATTTCTCGGTCGCAGAGCAGTGCCATGATGGCACTTCATTGGTTTCATGATGACATCAACAAAAATGTTTACGAAAAGTTTTTAAATACATACATACATACAATCAAATATAACACAACAGAATCCCCTGTTTTGGTATTGCTAAAAATACTACAGAGTCACGATACACGGCTCGACATAGCTTGTGCTTGTTTTTGTTGAAAACTTCGTTTCGCGCTTATTTTGCAATCAGCCGACTCGTATGTGTGCCTTTCTCGTGTTTTATCTCATATCTCATATCTCGATCTGTCACTAACAACAGTTGTAATCACATTCGCTTCGGATAGATTCGGGGCTAAGGTTTGCAACCAATCGCCTCGTGTGCGGAGGGCCTAAGTCTCGCGAGTTACGATCGTGATCGAAAGGATCTGATTTATATGAACGAAACATTTTACGAATCACTTTTAAAAGAGAATTCTTGTACTATTCCTGAATTTTATTATTAATTAATATTATAGTTCAGAAATACTGTTTTAAAAGTGATTTGTAAAATGTTTCACACATTTAAAATCATATCTGTTCGATCACGATCATTACTCGCAAGACTCAGGAATAGGCCTCTGATGTATAAACTTCAAAATGGAAATTACAACAATTAAAAATTCGGGTTAAAAAACAATAAAACTAAAAGTCTTACTACCAAGACGTCTTCTACTTTATGGTGACAGTTTTTGTAGTGTCTTGACCTTATATAAATAAACTACATCGTTGTCTAATAAGTTTATGATTATGTATATTCATAATCAATTTAAATTGATGACAACCAAACCCAGAAAATATAACTCTGATCAGTGTCAAGCACCAAACTGCATTAAAACAATTCTTAAGCAGCCGTTTCTCAGCTTGAGACGTAGTCTTTAAGTAATTCGCTTCGTTTGTACGATTATTTGTTCTTAAATTCAAAACAAAACAAACAATAATAAAAACAACAGGCTCTAAATATCGACTCACATTTTAAGACAACAAATAAGTCGAGCAAACAACAAAAAATATATTTTCAATGAATTGAGAATACGCAGTACAGTATATTTCTGTATTTTATGATACCTCCACCCTGACTATAAATTTCTTATGAAATTTACGTGTTCTGCCCTTATTGTAGGGGTTAAAAAAGGTTGTGTCATAACACACATCTACACAATATTTTACCCCAAGTATTGACTTGTTTGTAACGGTGAATTTTTCTTTTGGGGTAAAAAATATAAAAGTATAACTTGTTCAAAATAAAACTTTCTTTTATTTTATTTTTTTTTCGGAATAAAACTTTTCACTTGTACTTTTTCTTTTTGTAGAAAACTTGTCCACTGTATTATATACTAACACATTAAGTGAAAAGTTATTATGTTTGCTGGAAAGTGAAAAGGTAGAAGTGAAAAACTATGGAATCATTTTTGTAATCTATAATGTGATCTAATGATACCATACATGCAGTAACACACAAAAGTATTAATTAAAAAAATTAATTATTAGTCCTTTAATAGATCTAGGTATCTTAAAGCATTACTAATTAAGTTTACTTATATAATGATGTGTTCTAAATACTAGGACAATATAATTAAAAGTTACCAAGCAAAAAGTAAATATTACATAAAATATTACGTTAAAAACCTAATATAAATTTTATCTAATATTCTTTTGTAAAATATACTATATATACTCGTATATACTTACTCAGTAAATGTTTTGATGAAATGGCACAGGTTGGTAAAGTTCCAATCAAGAAATCAATTCTTTTTCACTCAGATTTCAAGTAGACGTCACCTACAAAAAAAATTTCCAAATTATTTCTTAAAAATATGTTTTCTCTTTCCAACAACATACACTTAAATAGAGATATAGTTGTTATCTCTTTTACATTTGAAAATATTGATTTAACCAGGATATCATAGAAAAAGAAACAAGATATATCTGTCTCTGTTACACTTTAGTGATTTTGTCATTTGTAGTTCATATCATTGACATTTCCTTGAAGAAGTGAAATCAAATTGGATTGTTTTATGACAAAGAAATTAAACGCATCTTCAATATGATATCAAAGTGACCCCAAAATGTTTACTGGGTATATATATATATATATATATATATATATATATATATATATATATATATATATATATATATATATATATATATTTAATATCATAGTTGTAACTTTCATGTTATAAAATATGCAAAAAAGTATTTGGTTTTATAATTATTTATAACAATTTTTAATTAACATTGTTAATTATATAAAAATTGTTTATGAAAGTGTATTCCCATAGCTCCAAAACTCTTTTGGAATTATTGGTGTTAGATCAATAGAAACTGAAATATGTTTTTTTAAATTTTACCACGGTATTTTCGAAAAATACCGAACAAATATAAAATGTTAGTTTTAACATTAAAAAAGTTTTCAATTGTTTTTTTAAAAAACATATGGTTAGCACTTTGAACATGCAAGATATTTATATTAATATTTGTAATTAAAGCCAAAAATAATTAAAATTACACAATTAATCAAATTCAGTTATGATTAACCTCAATTGTGGTTTTGTCAAAAACTATCACTTGATAGATTCACTGAGAACTGTAAAAACAGCTTAGTGAGATTTTTTAGTAACTGTACAAACTTCAAAAAAATTGAGGTAGTAAATTAATTAAAAATGTTTAATTGAATTGAAAATGAATTCTCTTTGATTACGTTTCATTAAATATTGATGACCCGATATTGATTCGGTCAGTTCAATAATATTAAAATTAATTTGTCAGTCTATAAAATTCATTGAAATAAAAACTAATAAAGTGAATATTTTAAAATATTAAAAAAATATTATTAATAATAATATAAAATTATTATTATATTTATATCATGATATATACATAGTTTATTTTTAATTTTTTTACACTGTTAATAATTTGATATATATTTTATTATTATTGTCATTATTTTTGTATATAGTTAAACCATTATATCTTATCATATAGTTTTTAAGAATCAGTATTGTGTATTTTTATATATAAAATTTATTAATAAAGATTTTGTAAAATATATATTTACTTTTAATTTTACCTTGTATATAGACCGTCCAGAAATATATATATAAACAAGATGTTCCATAAATATCACGTTATTTTCAAAAAAGAAATAAATGGGGCCAAAACATAACACATGACTCAATAAGTTCGTAGGCTGACATATGATTTTTAGATAGTATCAAGCTTTAATCGATATGTGATAAAATTTCATGACATTCCGACCATTAGTTTATGAGTTACAGTGGTTTTAGTGATGCTACTTATGATATGTACAAAAGTCTAAATATATTTAAACGGTAAAGATTTTTATAGAGGACACATGTTAATATTCTGGTAGATCTTGACCCCCTAATTCCCCTCTAAGTGATACGTACTTCTTACTAGACACTCTGTATAACACTTTATTTGTATACTGAAAAATCTAATATCTTTTTAACGTCTGCCTATTTCCGATGTTGACTTCTACTACACTATGTTGGTAAGTACATAATCAATTTAACTTGATAACAACCAAATATAGAAAATATAACTGTGGTCAAGGAATTGATTCCGAAGTGTGTCGTATCAAAATATTATATAAAAATGTAGCACTATAAATAAAGATGCATACATAAGTATGTTTTTTTATACTTACAACATTATTTCAGTTAGTGATTTCGTGAAAATATTTATCATCTTCAATCAAATAACATCATTTTTAAGTGCTATTTAAAAAATGTATTTAGTCAAGTAGTGTACCGAAATGAAACTCTAGTTTTACAAATATTTATTTTCAATTAAAATAATAATACATATGTATTAAAGTATTATTCCCACTTACTGATTTTAGCTTTAATTTAAGCTTTTAACCTTAATATATTTTTTTATATTTCTCAAGCTGAAATTTACAATTAACACTAAAACTCAGTGAGTGGGAATGTAGCTTTATAATATAATGACAAGTTTCAGCTTGACTAGATATTAAAATTCAATAAGACAAGCAAAGTTTTATTAAATAAAAAAGAGAAATTGTGTCAATATTATAAACAGCAAAGGGGCAGAAATATTGGCCACAGAATTTGGTTGTTTCTTAGCTTCCAAATTTTGAATCCATGGTAAATAGTAGTACACCTCGGTGTAGACTCCAGGATTTCCTTCTACTGCGCATGTACTGATCCCGAAGGACACGATTCCAGTCAATGTGTTGTTACAAATCATTGGGCCCCCAGAATCGCCCTGTTAAGATGTTATAAATAATCAATCACGACAAAATAGTGAAATTCATTTAAAACAACCTAGCAAACCATAAGATGAAATCTCAGAGCATATATATATGCAGTGTGAATAGCCTATGTTTCCTATAAATTAAAAATGTGTCCAAAATGTGTGCTAAAGAGAAAGGTATATGTTCTTCTATGTTCTCCATGCGCATGCGTTGAAAGTGACAGCTGTCTAGATATAATAAATATTAATATTCTATTAAGATATAATAAATAAAATATATGTAAAGAAATTATATTTCTTTAGTTGGTACAAAGCTCATCTGTCGGTAAAACAGTGACCGTTCAGTGAAAGCATTTATATTTATATATAGTTTATTTATATTTATACATATCTACATTATTCTACATCAATATAATGTCATATTTAACAACTGTCACGTATTATATCTAGACTGCTCTGAATTGACAACTGTCACTTTCGACGCATGTGCATAGAGAACAAATAGGAACTTATACCTTTCTCTCTCGCACACATATTGGACACTTTTAATCTATAGGAAACATAGGCTACTCACACTCCATGTATATATATATGCTCTCAAGACTTCCCCCCACCTGACACGAATCCTCGCCTTCCACCCCTCCAGCACAAATCATCCCCTGTTTTAGTATCCCCGTGTAGGTTTCATTACATGGTACTTCGTTTACCAGAGAAATGTTTACTGCCTTCAATTTAGAGCTCAAAATAGGATTCTAAAAATGAATGACAAATAATTGGACGTGTATGTTCAAGTTTTGCTTAACAAACTTACATCAGAGGTTATGCGCCCCCATCCAGAAACAGTGCAATTATAATCACGGACTGTCTCTGCACTTTGTTGATGTACTTTTTTTAAATCCACCCATTTTGCAGTTTTGTGATTAGCTGGAATATCTTGGCCGAGCTTAAATGAATCAACAAGTTTAATCATGGTTCTAATTCGTTGTTAAATTATGATATTTATAAAGTATGTTTTTCAAATAGTTACAAATATAATCCCGATATCATTTTCCATTGTGGTACTGTTAAAATGTTCGTGCGATTTTGTTTGTTTAACCGGAAGTTGAAGAGTGTGTTTAGTTTTCTTGAAAAGTTGAACCTCTCCTGCTACCACCAGCATGTCCTTTGCACTCCAAAGGGAGTAACTGGAAATATTATAATTTAGTGTGTATCAATAGTAGCTGACTGTTTTAAACTTGCCGCCATTTTCCATAACCCAGTAAACAATTTGGAGTAAATTATATTACTTTTCATGAGTTTTTTGTCATGAACGCGTTTATTTTCATAGGGAATGTCTCATTTATGAGCTACAGACGGCGCAACGACTGCTCACTGTTGAATAAAAGCGACTACTGTAACAGGTAGGGAATCAATTAGAACTAAAATTGATTTTCTGTGTGTTGCTCTAACTTGTAAAACGTTAGAATTGAAATGTACGAGTGACTAGAACTTCACCTAGCCATTCTATTTCACCAAATGTTTACTGGGTTAGAACTTAAGAATACTGATGCTCATTAATTAATTCTAGGTGGCACAAACAAACGACCAGCGTGTAGGAAATACGCATGCTCGACTGGAAAGCATTCAAAATCAAGAAAATCTGGTTTTACCGAATTCTTTTGAATAATATATATATTTTTTTCATTCTAAACAAATAGTAAAGTATAACAAAATATCGCTGGATCAAATAAGGTAATATTTGTTTACCAATTATCGAAGTTATTTCTTATAAAAAATGTTTGTTTCAGAGTCTTTTTTAAATTATCTTTTATCTTCTAAGAAATCATGTTCTTCAGAAAAACTTATTTCTTTTTTTATCAGTTGAATTATATAGGTTGAAATTTTATAAGAAAAATCAATAAATAATACAAAAATTAATCAATTGGGAATTTACTTATTGTACAGGCAATGGGCAGCTGTCAGAACGGTGTTGTTGGATATCAAAGTTCCTCCGCAGAAATGTCCTTTTCCGTATGTCGTCTCATACTGCTTGATCCGCAAAGAAACCTTCGAATTTAGGAGCTTATTGATTGTAATCCAAAACACTCTCTCTCTGTTTTAGGCTGACCTCACACTGTTATCGACTACTTGCGACGCCGAGACGTCGTAAGTAGACGATTCCAGTTTGAGAGAGCCTTAACTCATAAAGGAAGATGATTTACCTGATAAGGAAATTCGCCATTTACAACAACTCTTCCTCCAACTATTTTCGGCTGAACTTTAACTGAAGTAACTACAAAATAAAAAGGAACTCAGGTATCAAATTGTAATATTGTTTTACTGTTGCTGTGAAGAGGAAAGTACAGTGTACTTTGTGGAATTATTATTGATATTAATGATATTTAATTAGTGATAGTTTTTATATTAGTCCCAGTAAACAATTTGGTGAAGTGTCCTGTTTTGTGACGTTTCTAGCACTTTAGTTATAGTTCGCATCAACTTTATCTTCATTTGAATTCCGACAGGTGGAGTGGTTTCACCATTTGTAGCCGATAAAATAGACATTTCATATGAACGACTGTGAGAAACTGAACTCTTTCATGACAAAAATATCATACGCATCTTCAATATGATGGCAAAGTGACTCCAAAATGTTTACTGGGGTGTTAATATTTTTATAATACAAAAACGAAAGTATATATGAGTATATTTTAACTCCTTAATAAATGGAATAATATATTTACCTGATAAATAATTTAGTGAAATTAGTAACAATTTAAGAAACCACAACATTTTAGCCAGAAATACTTTATTGAGAAGCTTTTAGGGAAAGTATTCTTGAATTACTGGCAACTAAAACAATCTAAAACAATGAAAGCACTTACTGTATTCAGTGGCGTCCGCAAACAAGGACAAGATGTGTTAGTAGTGTTAGAGTAAAATGTTAAGAGTGAAATGAATAAGAATATTATTTAATAATGGCAGAATTAGATGAAGAAAATATCTGGGAGCTGCATAAATTATACTGATTAGTGAACAAGAATTCCCTGTTATAAAAGTATATGGTACTTTAACCAATAAGGACTTATGGGTTACAATTTTGCGGTACATCAACTAACTGAAACATTGAGATCTAACAAAGATTCCAATCTAAAACATTACGCATGATTGTAGATGCACCGTGGTGTATTACAAACGAAAGACTGCACCACGATGTTGCCATGCCTACAGTAAGACAAGAAATTAAAACTCGAACAGACCGAGTTGTGAACCATTCAAATACATTAATGGTCAACCTAATGGAAGACAGGACTACCTTCAAATATTAAATAGATACAACTGCGTATAATAGGTAGGAATAATAGGTAGGAATAATACCATAAAATTTATGTGGATACCAGGACACTGTGGAATAAGAGGAAACGAAATTGCGGATAAATTAGCAAAGGAATCAATAAATTTGGAAATTGAGATGAGAGTGAAATTACCTTCATATGAAATTTTTAATATAATCAAAAAATTTTACTTCAATTTAAGAAACACAGATTTCATTAACAAAAGTCAGTTAAAAGGAAGAGATTATTATATGTTGCATCCAAATTTAAGTAAGAAGAGATGGTTTAGAAATGAGTCCCGCAAAATTATATCAACTATAATCAGAATCAAAAGTAATCATTGCAAAACTCCAGCTCATCTGTACAAAATTAATATTAAATCTGACGATAGATGTCAATGTGGTGAAGAAGGAACTTTGGATCATATTATATTTGAATGCATAAATTATAGTTTAGAAAGATCAAAATTGAATAGTGGTATATTAGATGTGATTAAAACTTTTCCTGTTAATACTAAATTTTTGTTAAGTGATTCAAAATTAATTAGTGAATTATTGAAATATTTAGAAATGTGTAAAATTGAATTATAAATTATAAAAGATGTTAAAAAATTATTTGATGGTGGCTATGACTAAAGAAAGTCAAGGCAAAGAAGAAAATAAATATAAAAAAAAAACTGCGTCACTAAGGAAGTTGAATTTTATTGTAAACGTGTTGTTAAATGTGTATATGACAGATCGCTATATAAATAAAATTTTAAAAATATCCAAATTTAAATATCTGCCTGCATATAAGATACTATGAAATTCTTTTTATATCCGTAAAATTCGTCTATCAGAAGATAAAAAATCGGTGCAATTTCTTAGAAAACTATATATATTCTTCAGAGACCCCTTCTTTAATGACCACAGGACTTCCCTGTTCACTTATCAAACATCTGTTCAATATCCATTATTGGTTTCAGTGACAAGCTGTTAATGCACTAAAAAAAATTTATAACCTAATAACAGTAGGAGTGTGTTATCTATATAAACATTGATAGCCTAAAAATTGAAGTAGCTACTAACAGCAAATTATATTTAGAAGATGACGCACAAAAATAGTTACTATGTTTAAATAACAAAACGTTGATTGTTGAATAATAGATGGCGTATCACTTCGAGGTTGGAATCTTGACTAAACAAAAAAATGATACAAATGGTATCGTTCAATAATTGTATTCCTGAAAAATTGACTGGAGATATGATTGTCTTGAGAATATTTTATCTTTGTAGTATAAAGAGAGAGAGAGAGAGAGAGAGAGAGAGACAACATCATATAGCTGCTACAGAAGAAAAGGAGAGAGAAAAAGTAAATGATTTTGCTTTATCGATTCAGTGGACCATGAAATCAGTTAAGTTTATGTTAACACATGCGTGTTCTTTGCCGATTGTCAGATTCCTACGTTTTGATGTAATTAATCTACTGCCACAAGAGTAGAAACATTCGTGTACGAATATATGAACGTTTATATCAAGGAATACTCATAGAAGCGAATGAATGTCTTAGAGAACAGATTGAAAGAAATATCATATTTCACAAGAAAGACAAACGATAGAAATTCGACAAATAAATATATTATTTTTTCAATAGATTACAAAAAACAACTACTAATGGGCTTGTGTCCTATGTCTTAATTTTTATAAAAGTGTACTATATATTGATAAAGTGGGTTACTATAACCTCAAATGTTCAAATATTTTTTAATAACTCCTTATATGTTAAAAGATATTAACAATTAAAAAAGTCATTTTGTCTCTCTAATTATTAAAGGGATTCAACGTTGTATACATTCCAAATACATGTGGCATCATAACCGCTGCCAACCTTACAGCTCATAAATCTCTGCTATACGTATTTATATATCAAAATATCAAATATTATTTACAGCTATTTCAAGGAACAATAAAATTTCAATATTATGTTTGCCGTAACAGGGTCAAATAAAATAAAAACTTATTATTCTTTGACTTGACTTGATTATTTCGACTACCAACAGCTACAAAACATTACCACAGCACTGACCTACTCAACAAATAACTGACGTTAAATTGTCACTTCACGTCATACAATTATGGCCGACCATTTCTAGCGCTAAAACTACAATTCAAATTTTTAATTACTATATCTCTGTCAACATTTAGATATTTAATAAAATAGACACGCCAATACACATGTATTAACATCAAGTTCAATCAACAATTGAAAAATCGACCACTAAAAAATGAGGACACAAGCCCATTGCAGTGACTGTATTTAAAAGACC
Source organism: Panorpa germanica (assembly GCA_963678705.1). Classification (NCBI taxonomy): domain Eukaryota; kingdom Metazoa; phylum Arthropoda; class Insecta; order Mecoptera; family Panorpidae; genus Panorpa; species Panorpa germanica. The sequence goes on from OY783219.1 coordinate 6,449,109, forward strand.
CGCGCTTATTTGAATTTAAATTAGTTCTAACATTTCTCGCTGCGAGCCTCTACTGCACGAATCAATACTTGTTAAACAATATCTCTCAAGTTTGGTATATGTACTTCTATTTTTATAATAATATTATTTCACTATATTTTTCATGGTATTCAAAGGCTGTCATCATTCCAAGTATACTGATAAGCCTTTGTGAATCATAGCGTCCAAACAAGTGAACTGATAAGGCGAGCAAAGCGTTATCTATTTACGGGAAGCGCGGACAGGTGGCGCAACTATCACAGGTTGATGATAACACCTCTCTCCTTCCTCTCTACCACTCCATCAATTGAAATATCGTTACAAATTGTTATAAAAAATATATATGTATAAAAACTGAATAAGCTAAATGAAAATTTTTAGTTGGAAAGTTATTTTCAACGGCTACTAAATATTTTATGAAAGTAAATTAAAAAAAACTGTTTATATATTTTATGATGTAGACAAGAGTGCTAAAAAATGTTTTTATAATGAGTTAAATTATTTACTGTTGTCAATATATTAGTTATTGCTTGTTTTATTAACGATAATGCTTTATCCTTGCGAATGATAATTATTTACATTCAATAGAGCGTCCACAGATCCGTATGGCTCGCATGAAACGCATTGGATCTGTCGTATCCAACGTGGAAGAGTTCGGAAGCGGAACGAAATACTGTTTTAATCAGAGATGTGCACAAATGCTTTTCAAAAACATTTAAATACAAAATGCTAATACCTCTTTATTTTCCTACTTCAAATAAAAAATAAATTTCATGTTAGTATTTAATTAAAAAATACAAAATACGTATTTTAAAAATACTTTTGAGAAAATAGAATACTCTTTATGTTACTAATATAAATGTTATTTAGAAGGAATAAATATTTATATGTAGTTGGGGTAGTTTACGGATTAAAGCGGACAAGTGTTAAGGTTAGTAGGTAAAATAATATATATTTATGTATATATATTTCAGTAAGAAATGTAGTGGAGTGATTGTCTTGTAGTAAAACAAATAATGAACGAGAAAATATGATAAACAAATTTAGGTAAACGAAAATCAGATGTCTTATGGTAGGGGTAAGAGGAAGGATAATAAAATAATAGGCACATCTATCACTTTAAATTAGAATTATTAAGACAATTGTGCAGATACTTTTAGATCATAGATTATATTCAAAAAATAATGTTTACTGATTAACACTATGAAGTAACAAAAAGTATTTTGTATTTTCCAAATAGGAAATAGGTTTGTAAAAGTTATCAAATAAAATATAAAATTCTATACTCTTAAAAGATATTTAAATACAAAATAGAAAATAGGTATTTTCTATTTTCTATTTGCATTTTGAGTATATGTATTTGAAAAACGCACATCTCTGGTTTTAACAGTATCTGCATTGCCAAATTAAAAGTAAGACAATAATGTGAATTCTTAGAATATTGAACAATATCCTGTTTTTTTCTTTAAATTAATCATAACATTTCTAATTAACAATCTTAGTTTATCAAAATATCGTAGTTAGCGCTGAAATCATGAGAGTTACCTTATCTACAGGTGTGGTACTGAACACTGATAAGAACTGATAACGCGACAAGTGATACCAGGCACATAGCCCATCATACAAACCCATTACTCGAATCAAAAGAAAATTGGAATACGCTGTTAGGCTTTAATAAACTTAACAGAAACAAAAAAAACGTGTATTTAATTAGAAAATCAAAGAAAATACAGTGAAAAGTGCGGCAGTTAAAGTGTTATATAGTGAAACATATACAAAGAAAATGGCAGTGGGTTCAGGCGAAGGAAAATCAGTTGCAAAGCTGGAAAATCAGATTGCTTGTATAAAATACACTCTGTTTTGTTTCAACATTGTTTCATGGGTAAGAAAAACAAGTATTTATACGTTGGGTCAATTTCTCTTAATTATATTTTTCTAATTAATTTTGGACATAATTAATTTTTCCTTTTTTTTTTGCTTTTTTTATCTTTGTTTTCTTTTATCTATTTGATGACTGTGTGAGATAGGTATGTTGTGAAATTTTATACAGAAAATACAAGGTGCTTCAGAATATAACTATTATTAGGAAAATGATATATTTTTTAGCTTAGTTAAAGATTGTTTGGGACCAGAAAACGAAGTTGTTCTATAAACGGTGCAGAACTTAAGTAAACGCAGCATATTCTTGAGACAATTAACTTATGTAATTAGAAAAAGGAATACCGAAAAAATGTTGTAATTATAAACAAGAGAAATAGCTAAAATATTTTTGTAAATAACCAAAAGTTGCGTCTGTTAGCTTCTGACGATTTTCCAAAGGTCTACAATTTACAAATTAGGCTACTTATACCAGTTTCAAGGTATGGGATTCATTTTACTCTTTATTTAATGTTTTCTGATAGTTTTGTGTAAACTTACATAGCTTTGTATAGAAAATATAGGTTTTTGAAAAATCGTCAGATGTTAACAGACGTCAGGTAAGCACTTACAAAATAGGCCCCTTACTTATGACTAGAACAGTCAAGTTTCTAACGTACTGATAATGGTTTGCTTTCATGATTCAGTTCAGCTCTCATTTTACAGCGTAATAATGAAGCACCGGTACAATTTTGGCCTACATTTTACAGTTTTCTAATCGTTTTATACTAATAGTTTAGATACAACTAGTTGTAAGATTACATCTATTTATTTCTTCATTTAAATATTTATATTTTGCAGACTTTAAAAAGTAGAATTCCATTAAGTTTTATACCCCTGCTAGTTTCAAGTTTATAACTCCGGTCATAAATCATAAACCGACTCCGCTTTTAATTCAGCAGTGAACCGTCGTTGCAATGTCTGTAACTCATAAAAAGGGCCTTTCCTATGAACGACTGAATAGAAAACGAACACGTTCCAGACAAAAAATTCATGATATGTAATAGAAATTAAGTAGAATTTACTCCAAAATATTTACTGGGCTGTGTCTCAAATGATTAAATGGAGATTATTGGCAAAAAAACTGGTTTGATTTCTAATATTTTGTTTGCCAGACAGTGTACATTTTCATCTTGAAATTGTGGTTTAAAACTTCTTGAAATATCTCCTTATTAGTGGGTCCTACAATAAAAATAGTTATTATCAATCTGATAGAGGACTCAATTTCCTACAATTTGTGTTTACAATATTTTTCTGTATATCTAATAGATACTGAGCTACACCGCTGTAAAGTAGAGCACTGCGCTAAAATTTAGTAATGGTTCAAAACAGTAGATGATATTCAATAGTGCTTACATTTTTGTCCGTATTTCTTAAACCCATTGTAGTATATAAACTTATCATACATCATTTAAAAGGATTTTTAACGTTCTAGAACTTTTGTTTTAATATTTTTTTTAAAAAGTATATAGTTTACATGTAATTATTAATTTTCAGTAGAGCGTTCACTTTGAAAATGTTGTTTAAACTGTATTTTTAAAATTGATTTATCATTTATTAAAAAAGGAATTATTGTTATTAGATTTGATTCGGTATAACTTACGCTATCACACTTTACAGTAGAACACAAAAATGTACCAATAAATTAGTTCCAAAAATCTGCCAAAAAATTTTCCAAATAGAAAATATTCTGTTATTGTACAACCTTGTTTTCAATGAAGCCATAAACCTTATCAATTATCTTATCGATTAAATAGGAACTTAAACATTGTGCAAATATAGTCCATGAATCACCCTGTGGTTACTTTATTTCGATGAGTCAGTCATAAAACGAACAGAGCGCTGTACGGCAAAGGCATTCAAAACGAACAACAAGTCAACTCGCTGCAAACTTAATGTTCTTGTACAATATCATTTTTTAATAAATTCAAACGAACGAATTAATTATCCAAATGCTTCAAGATAAGTTATGAAATAAGTTCTTAGTTTACAAAAGGTATAACAGGTGGTGATGAATATTTAAAGTAGGTCGCCAAGCTGCAGGAGCTCACGATATGGGGAAGTCACGCAATTCAGTTCTAGTTACTCCATAAATATACGAATTATATATACTGCAATGTATGTGTGTATATTAGAATAATTATAGAAAACGAGGCTCAAAAATATAGAGTTTGTAAATTGAAACATAATTATCAGATTTCGCTATAAGAACGTTCCCAAGAAAATCATTACGAAATTCTATATATCGTCTTGAAAATTTAAATACGAATAATTCTTTGAATTTCCCGCGCAGCTCTTGCCAACTGCAATTTATTAATAGACTACTATCAAATTTTGAGCAGGCTGTGTTATTTTGTTTGGGACAGCCATTGAGTGAATAGCTTATATTTCCTATAGATTAAAACTATGTCCAAGTTGTGTGCGAGAGAGAAAGGTAGATGTTCCTATTTGTTTTCTATGCGCATGCGTCGAAAGTGACAGCTGTCTATTTATAATGAATATTAATATTCTTTTAAGATATAATAAATATTAAATATGTAAAGAAATTATATTTCTTTAGTTGGTACAAAGCTCATCTGTCGGTAAAACAGTGACCGTTCACTGAAAGCATTTATATTTATATATAGTTTATTTATATTTATACATATCTACATTATTCTACATCAATATAATGTCATATTTAACAACTGTCACGTATTATATCTAGACAGCTCTGACTTGACAACTGGATCATATACCTTTCTCTCTCGCGTTTTTTCAAAAAAATGAAATCACTCAATTACCAAACTACCCCCGTATGTTGAAAGTACTCTACCTCGACAGTTTTCGACTTTCTTCCCGCAACGTAGTGGCGAGCGAAAAAGAGATCAATCGATATAAAAGCACGCACATTTTCAACAAGTTTGTCTCAAGCCAGAATTGTTAGCGTTGTCTCTATTTCTTCAATGTCCTAATACAACGTTCTCTCTATCTTTCTAAGTTGTCTGTAAGTATTTGTATCTAGATACAAATTCGTTTCCATATTGTACAACACAAGTATCTAAATGTATAATAATAGTAATTCCTAACTTCATTCAAAATGTTCTAATTTTCCCGGGTTATTGATCTCATATCTGACATTACTTTTTATGCATCGCGTAAAAAAAGATTTTACGAATATTTTTATTTCTATAATCGAACGATTGTGTTCGCATTTAATGCATAATTATTTTCGCTTCAGTAGCTATCAGATTGTAATCGAGTTACGTTTAAAATCGTAAAAATTATGCGTTGGTATCTATAACAGTAAAAAAAATTGTACATAAAACGAAATGATTATCTAGAGTATATCTAATAATTACATACACTTCAGTACGAATATTCCATATTTTGAGGGTGGTGTTAAATATGTTGAGCAACCCTCTTCTAACTTTACACCCCGTTTCTCTTAAATCTGACTATAGATGCCAATCTTAGGAACTTTAGATCATATAATATTTGATGCATAAATTATAGCTTATAAAGGTCAAAATTTAACAGTGAATCGTTTTATAAGACATTTCAATAACTGTAGAATTTTTAATCAAACTTATGTGTTGCTTCTGAAATCAAAGACTTTTATTTTAGTAATTTACATACACATTATAATAATTACACTGTTTAAACTTAAATCATACTATCTTACTTGAAATCAAAGAAACGACATTTTATCGATATTTAAAGTTTATTATTTAAATTGTCAATTCCTTTTTGTCTAATTTCGTTATACGTTATCAACATGCACAGTGAGTTTTGTCGACTCCAAATATCAACCGTTATTTCTAAAACGTCATCTATGGAGTCCATGAGTATATAGTCACTGTTTTACCGACAGACGGGCTTTGTACCAACGAAAGAAATATAATTTCTTTACATACTCGTATATACCTATACATATTTATTATGTTTTATTTTCTTACATTATCAAAGAAGAATTCTCTAATGATGAATATTTTCCCAAGCGGAAATCCACGCACATTTTATTCTTTGTTTTTGTTTGACAAAAATAAAATAAAGAATAAAAAGGGAAATGAATTTTTTGTTCCTGCTTCTTGTTGAATTATAATTGCGGTTGGGATTCCAATGCCCACCTCCCTTACTCTCTCACTCCCTATTTATTCGTATTTCTATCCCTATTTCTATTGCTGTTATCCAGTTCCGATTCTTTCTGTGCATTCCCGTTAAGAAATTTTTTATAATCATTAAATCTGCATTACTCACGCTTTCTGATTTAAAACTTTATTATAATTAGGTTTTAAAATATTAGAAACTCTTTGAGCTCTCAAGTTTAAGTATTTAAAAATTGTTTGCATTTAAAAAATAATCATGAAAATGAACACGAGCATTCCAAGAGGGAATTCTTTTAATTGCGATTATTATGTATATGGGGGGGGGGGTCTCCACTCACTTCATTAACGTATACTTCAATCAAAGATTAAAAAAACGACCCCCAAAAATTGAGTAATTTGTATTCCTTATATTTTAATTTTCATTTCAGGTATAAATAGAAATTTGATTTTCAACTAGCTATATGTTATAAATAATTGATATACTAATTAATGATCTATTTATAAACAAAGCTTGAACATTTATCTGACTCCTAAAGATTATATGGTTTAAATAGCTCAATCGTGTGCAAAGTTATTAACGGTTTTATATTTGAAAACATGGATGTAAATCGATTGTCTTTTAGTACACTGTTGCCATCTATATCTAACTATATAACCATGAAGTAATGTTTCACCTTAAGGTTAAAACAAAAATTCGATAGTTTGAAGATATGATAAAAGTTTAAAATATAGTAAAATTCGCATGTCAAAAAAACTAGAAACATTCAGTGTGACGTTTGTAAAATATAACCTCAAAAAGTGTAATTTTTACAGAAAACTTCGATATACATATTAAAGAACGTAGTTTATATTTACCACCCCTAAATTCCTCCATAAGGGTTGTTGGATTCGCATAGGAGTCAATGTGCTTTTTAAACTTAGTACTTGAGTTAAAAGTAACTAATTTAATATTCTAACTTTATGTAAAACTTCTGTTAAATCCTTATCGCCGGAAGCAACCATGAATCATACCTCCCTCTCTCTCACTCTCATTACATTAAAGTATATATCTATCCCACTTTCTCCTCATACCCTTTTTGCTTATCCTAGATATCACCAACTCCCTAAAGTCTAAAATGTCTAAATAAAAATGTTACATTTAAGGAGATTAGCCCTAATGGGATTTGCGCGACCTCTTCTATTAAATTAACAGAAGATTGAAGAACAAAAAATCAACCTATATTATTTGATCTAATTTGACATATGAATAAAAGGGAAGTGAAATCTTGAGCTGATCTTATTTGGGAAAAGTTCAGTTTGCTGATTTATTTTCGTAATTGCATGAAAATCAAGGAAAATCTTTAATGAAATAAGATAAAGAGATCCCTCAGGCTGTAACTATAATGTGATGCTTGGGAATTTTGTTTAATAGTGCGTCCACACTGGTGTAATGGTTCTCTGCAACATCCAACAGGTTATGGGGCCAGTTGGTTGTAGAGAATCACTTTATAGAGCATCTTTCATATTTTTTCAACAAACAAATTCTAAAACGCGTTTTAAGTGATATTTAGACGACTTATACCGGTTTCACATCACATAAATATGTTTTGTTTTATTTTAAAACAGTTCTGTTTTTCGAAAACAGAGTGTTCACACTGAACAGACTGGTTTTGTTTTTAGTGTTTTTCTGTGTGTTCCATAAAAATTATAAACATGATAAACAACAACTGACAAGCGCAAATGTTCACAAAAAACAAAACTGCGTGTTCAAACCAAGCAGACTAAAAAACAACAACAACCGTGTTTTCCTTTGATCTTACTGACTCCAGATGGGAATGTGTTTTGTTTCCTAAAACAATTTTTAAAGACAAAAATGTTTTAAGAACTGTCTCTTTGGTGTAAACATTGGTGTTTTTGTTCAGAAAAACTAGTTTTTCCGCATTACACACGCGATTGCAAGTACTAGTGTCGAATATACAAGTTTTTCATTCAATTTTTCTTAGTTATTTTATATTATTTAATATTTCTTAGATTGAAACAAGTAACGCAGTTTTATTTCTACTAAATTTATGAATAAATTCTTTTTCTAAAGTATCAGCTCCATCGAATTCTCTGATATCCATTCAATTTTAAGACTTGTATGTTTTTCTGAAACAAATTTCCCAAAATATTGAACCAGTATCAAAAATGAACGAAAATTTCAAGTAATTTTGTAAGTTGCTTCATATTTTAGTGATTACCATCTAATGTGATTTGTACAATACCTCCCCCCCCCTTTACCTCTGCCTCCCCGCTGTTCTCCACTTCTGTGTACATTGTTCTAAATAGAGACAACTTATAACTGCGCCCAGAGCTATGACGGTTATCTATTTGTATGTAACAGGCTTATTGGTAAAGTTACGATAATGAAAAACCCTGTAGATAGACCAACCAACCCTTAAGAGCCACAAGGGATGAAAGTCACATAAAATGCGAGGTTATGTTACAAACGTTGTATTATAAAACGCTTGAAGGTGCAATTTGGGAACCCCCCGACGTAATCGACAGTGTAATGCATGGAAGGTGAACCTTAGGCAAGCGTTCTGTATTGCATCTAGTGCTCAAACTCATTGAAAACTAGATCTGCTAAATCTCACTCATATTATGTTCACTCATGTTATTTAATTCACAAATAAAATAAATGTTATAGTTTTTATACTCGTAGTTTTCAATAACAAACTTTAATTGCTATTAGACGTTTTTAAAGTACAATTAGTTATAATTAAGTATTTAGAAATTTGTTCATTTGGAAACCAAAATATACTTACTCGTTTATTATAAAATTTTGCATTAAAAAAATACGTTAAAACATGAGAACATGTAGAAGAATTGGTCTGAATCAAATGAAAAATATTAATCCCTCTAAAACGTAAACTCATGAAATATTTAAAACTAAAGTCACTCACTACTTTAATTTTATTTTGTATTTCGTATTTAATTTAAATTGTTTAGTATATGGCAATACGCGTAGTCATTCACAGTACCATTATTAATTTAATTCATTTTTTAAGTTTTCTTTGTTTTTTTAAAACCTTACAAGGTCCAATCTTTTAAATGAAAAATATTAAATTAAGAAAAACTATATTTTATTATAACCTCCAAAATGTGACAATCGGTGAAAAAGCAGTAGGATTTACTTTTAAAAGAAGTTCAATGTCAGTTTTTGAAAAATATAGAAATAAAAACAATTGCTATTACTAATTGTTTCACATAAATTTTTTAAAAAACTAAGTTAACTAAACTTAAATTAAAACACAAATGTGAAAAAGAATACTTAAACGAAAACCTGAAATCTAGATTACAATATTAAATAAAAACAGTAAATTAAATATCAAAACAGTGAGTGGGAATAAGGCTTTATGCTACGTGTCATTATTTAGCAAAGTTTCGAATAATTTCTTTAGATTGTCATTAAATAAATTCAAAAATTAATTGAATATTTATAACGCTATAAAATTTTTCATAGAAAGCTTTTTTATTAACGTCAGAAAACAGAACTTTATATCGATTGATCACTTCTTTTAAAATATATAAGATAACAAAAATTTGTTACGTAAAACGCATTGATTTTTGCAATGTGTTGAGTATGAGCTGTAGTGTACAACGCCTTATCTAGTGATATAAAAAAATATTCAAATTTGAATGACTTTAAATAGAAACTGAAAAACATAAATTTTAATTTTGTGCTAGTATCAAAATATCAAATATTATTTACAGCTATTTCAAGGAACAATAAAATTTCAATATTATGTCTGCCTTAGCAGGGTTAAATAAAATAAAAACTTATTATTCTTTGACTTGACTTGGTTATTTCGACTACCAACAGCTACAGAACATTACCACGGCATTGACCTACTCAACAAATAACTGACGTTAAAATGCATTTCACGTCATACAAATATGGCCGACCATTTCTAGCGCTAAAACTACAATTCAAACTTTTACTTGCTATATCTCCGTCAATATTTAGATATTTAATAAAATAGACACGCCAATATACATTTATTAACTTATTATTGCAAAAAGATACATTTTTATTTTGTGCTGGAAGGTTCTCTACCCCTGCAACCAGTTTGAAGCACCATATCACAATCCAAATAGAGCACAGTGATATCTATCGGTAGATAAAGTAATTACTTTATGTTCTAGCTTTAAAATTAAGGTTAAGGGTACCATTTTACATTATTTAGATACATATTAGATAAAAATTACGTTAAAATGATTACAGATTATATCTATTAAAGACTTTTATTAACAGCGACAATAGAACGAACATCGTAGCCGAATATAGCCGACATATTATTATAGAAAATGGGGCATTAAAAAGGTCGTCTTATTTTAACACAGGTGTTCCAACTAAAAAGTCCAGTTCATTAGATAGACATCTACGAATATTAAAGTTTTTATTGTGTCACGTTTCAGATCATAGGAGCCGCCTTATTTGGCCTGGCAATCTGGATTCGAGTTGAGCCTGGTTTCGAGGAATGGGTGATTGTTTTAGACCTTCACGCCTACTACATCGGCGTTTATATTCTTATTATCTCAAGTCTTATCGTCATGGTGGTATCACTGCTTGGCTGCTGCAGCGCCCTCATGGAAAATACAGTGGCTCTTACAGCGGTAAAATATGACACTAACAAACTTGATTAAATTTGTGTTGTTGAAAAAAATTTCTCAGAAGTGGGAATGAAATGTTAATTTGTGTTCGTACTCTGGCCTACAGGTGTTTTTGATTTGATAATGGAGGAGGGAAGCTTAAATCTGTTTTCTAAACATATTTACTGCAAGTTTTCAAAATAACAAGCAGTAAATGTTGTCAAAAATGAATTAGAGTCCACTGAATTTACTGAATTTATTTAAAGTAAAACTTTAAAACTAAATACTTTCATCAAATGAGATTTACAACACAAATATTCGTTTCCTGCCCTGTATATATGACCGTGACAAACACTAATGATTTTTTTTTAATGTTTTAGTATGTGGCTACACAGATATTAAGTTTTATTATTGGTTTGGCTGGGGCAGCTGTTTTATTGGACCACAGCACTCGGGATTCGAGTCTGCAACCGTTAATTAGGAGGACAATGGTTCGTCTTATCGCCACCAGCAGTGACTACGCACCTAGCGCCACTACTCTCCGATTGATTCACGAAGATGTAAGGAAGAACCTTTTCAATAAAGTTTACAATTGGGCTTGTGTCCTATGTCTTTATTTCTACAAAAGTGTATATATTGATAAAGTGGGTTACTAGAACCTCAAATGTTCAATTACTTTTTAATAACTACTTATATGTTAAGAGATATTAACAATTAAAAAAGTCATTTTGTCTCTATTGATAAAGTGGGTTACTAGAACCTCAAATGTTCAATTACTTTTTAATAACTCCTTATATGTTAAGAGATATTAACAATTAAAAAAGTCATTTTGTCTCTTTAATTATTAAAGGGATTCAACGTTGTACACATTCCAAATGCATATGACATCACAAGCGTTACCAACCTTACAACTCATAAATCTCTGCTATATGTATTTATATATCAAAATATCAAATATTATTTACAGTTGTTTCAAGGAACAATAAAATTACAGTGTTATGTCTGCCGTAACAGGGTTAAATAAAATAAAAACCTATTATTCTTTGACTTGACTTGATTATTTCGACTACCAACAGCTACAAAACATTACCACAGCACTGACCTACTCAACAAATAACTGACGTTAAAATGCATTTCACGTCATACAAATGGCCGACCATTTCTAGCGCTAAAACTACAATTCAAACTTTTAATTGCTATATCTCCGTCAACATTTAGATATTTAATAAAATTGACACGCCAATACACATTTATTAACATCAATTGAAAAATCGACCACTAAAAAATGAGGACACAAGCCCATTATATACATTTCTGCTTGGTTTGTAGTAGATACGTAACTTGTAATGTTGACGAGTCATATGGTAACTTCCAGATTGGATGCTGCGGCGCAGACGGTGCCCTAGACTACGTGAACCTCCGTCAACCCCTTCCTGCCGAATGTCGCGACACCATCACTGGTAATGCATTCTTCCATGGCTGTGTCGATGAACTCACGTGGTTCGTCCAGGACAAGTCTTCGTGGTGCGCTGGTTTAGCCATGACTCTCTGCATGATTCATGTGAGTAATTTAGCAACTGCAGACATGCGAATTACACAAGGTGTCTGATATTAACAAATACCTTAAAGATAACAATTTTGTATACGGTTTTCGTATTAATATAATGGTTTGAAAATTCAAAAATTATTGTCTTTTTAAAATTGGTAGCAATTTAATAAATTAATTTAATAAATAAAATTAATTAATAATTAACATTAGTTAGTTAATTAAGGTCAAAACAATAAAAAAGAAGCATATTTTCGATCAAGTTTTTTAACGACACAGTTAATATATAATTATTTCTATAATTACTACATGATAAAATGACATTTGAAGAATACTTTGTGAAATTTTCATAAATAAATATCAAGAAATGAGGCATTGACAGCTAATCTCCATACGTTACAAAAAAAAAGTAACATTGCGGTGCCACTCATAACTCATCACTGGATTTTCTGAAATCGAAAAACCAAAATGATTTCATTAGTTGATAAGTTTCTGCAGGTAAAGCTGTCGAGTTTTTCTTTTTTTATTGATTTTTTAATTTTTTACAGCATTTAAAAGTCAAAAACCGATTTTTCATGAAAAAAATCAGAAACTTTGTTATTTTAAAATACGTTGAAATTTAAAAAATAAAAGAAAACTTGACAGCGTTACCTCGGCATTTATGTAAAAAAAAGAGTGTGCAAAATTTCAAAAGAATCGGTCCAGTAGATTTTGAGCTAGACACCGACTCTGAAAAAGCTAAGTGTGAGAAACCGCATTTAAAAGTTTCAAAATTTTACACAATTTTACTCCGAACGACTTCAAATTTTTACACAATAAACTTAATATGTTGTGCAATAATTTTAATTAATTCTACAAATACGATATTTAGTGGAGATTAAAACCATAATATCGAAAATAGTCTAGATATACGCCTGCAACGTAGCTTACACTTCCTACACCATAAAACTCAGTAAAACTGATTCGATACGATACGATACGTTAGCGGGGTTAGAGGTCATTGACCCGTGTTCATGCAATAACCAGCAATCTAATTTCGCGCTTCCGGTTTTCAGGTAGTCAACGCAGTGATGAGCATCGTTCTGATTCAAGCCATCCGCAAAGAAGAAGATGAAGCCACAGCCTATAAGCGTTAGACGACTAGAAGATTTAGATTCGATTTAAAATTTAATTTAAGTAAAACGAACAAAATTTGATTTAAATATTTCTGTACTTAGCCAATGATGAACATCATACAAATATTCATTTCATTTTTTTTTTATTAATAATATTTTTTATATAATTAGAGAGTAAAATATTTTATATTAATTCTTTAGTAGTTAGTTTTTAAATTGTCTTTGACTATATTTAATGGACTTAACTTACAATAATATGTATTACTGTCATTACAAAATTTCGTAAAGATAATAACCAATTAAAAAAATCATTATACAGAATTTTTCTATTATGTTGAGTGATAAGTTTGACATATGATTGTATTAATTTATATTTCCTCAACTCCTAGAGGTGTGTGATGCCAGTCTTTATCGAGAAATTTGTGCAGAATTTGCATCTGCATGTGTACGATGAAGCAGGATGAACTAGGAGAGAAACAAGAGTCGTCCGTAAGAGAAATGAAGTATGGTAGTGAACCGAACATTGTTCACCATTGGCACGAGGGGTGCAATGTCATCGAAAATACCCTCATTCGCATACTACCACGATCACAATCTAAGCATCAACTCTCTCGCTCACTGGGTCGTCATCAATTAATATATTAAAATATATTTTGTATAATTATTTACTCCTACTTGTCCATATTATATAGTCAAAGCGATTTTTAGGAGCCTCTATTTATATAATAAACAATATGTCAATATTACAATTTTACAAATTATAAGAAGCAATTTCTCTTGATTGTAATCATAATTATAAACATTAGCCTTAAAATTAATTTTAGAAAATATTTTCTATATCTCCTGTAGACATCATGTTCATATACTTGTCTTATTTTAAAATTGAGACCAACTTATCTATACAAACGTATGTTAGAAAGAGCAGCACTGCGTAATTATTGAAGTAGATCTCTATATATTTTGTCTCTTTCCAGCAGCAGTTTATGTATATAAGTTTGTCTCAACTTCTGCACTATAAAATAAAATGGTCACTCAAATTATTCATGACAATATTTCAATAGTTATAACTGCAAAAAAAATCAAGTGATTTTAAAAAGGAAAACTACAATTTATTGAATACTATTATGAAATAACTTTTGTAGTTAAGAAATAATTTTTTAAGTTTTAAATAAATCTTAGCAAAAAATATTTGTAGTTTTTAATAAAATAGATTTAGCAACTAATGTGTGCGATGTCACATCCGATAATTTGCCATATCTTTTATACAAGTATGTGTGAATTTATACACAGAACCAAAAGAAGCGGGAAAAGTAAAAATTCAAATTTCAAATAGCAATATTGTCATCAACTTTTGGATATTTAAAAAAATAGGAATGACTCCTCAAAAATGAATGAACAAGCAACAAATTTCGACTAACGGTGTATTCTAACGACACCACTGGACGTGTAAAGTATGCTATACATAATTAATAAAATTAATTTCTTATTTGTCTATTTTTAAACGAAATGCGTCACGTAAATTTTTAAAGAGTTATCAACATCAATAGTGAACAAGTGTACACGGGAGAGAGGGTGTAAGAGCGAGAGGGATGACAAGGTGGCCGTGTCTTTTTCAATATTATTTTTAGAACTTATTATGCTCATAAAGGCCGTATTATTAAAAGAACAAGAGATTTTTCCACTGTAGGAAATTGATACGCGTGAAAAACTCTGAAAAATATATTCTTTGTTTAACGATGTGTATGATACTTTGTTTATAAAATTACTCACATATATATATATATATATATAAACTGCCAAATTAGTATAAATATCCATATGATGTAAACATATTCAACGAAGTGTTAAATATTGTCACGAAAATAAAAGAAAATAATCAACACTCTGGCCGAAGTGCGAGCCCACTGATCTTTCTTAGTACGATAACACTCTAAATCTGAGCTACCGTGTCGTTGGAATCTTTACTATTATCTTTTGAATGGGCTTGTGTCCTATGTCTTAATTTCTATAAAAGTGTACTATATATTGATAAAGTGGGTTACTAGAACCTCAAATGTTCAATTATTTTTTAATAACTCCTTATATGTTAAGAGATATTAACAATTAAAAAAGTCATGTTGTCTCTTTAATTGTTAAAGGGATTCAATGTTGTACACATTCCAAGTGCATGTGACATCACAATCCTTGTGTAAGGTTACCAACCTTACTCAAATTACCTTACCTCAAATTTCAATATTATGTCTGCCGTAACAGGGTTAAATAAAATAAAAACTTATTATTCTTTGACTTGACTTGATTATTTGACTACCAACAGCTACAGAACATTACCACAGCACTGACCTACTCAACAAATAACTGACGTATAAATGCATTTCACGTCATACAAATATGGGCGACCATTTCTAGCGCTAAAACTACAATTCAAATTTTTAATTGCTATATCTCCGTCAATATTTAGATATTTAATAAAATAGACACTCCTATACACATTTATTAACATCAATTTCAATCAACAATTGAAAAATCGACCACCAAAAAATGAGGACACAAGCCCATTCACACAAGATACAAAATTATACCATGGACTCCTTTCGGCTGATTGGCCAACATAAACAAGACATTTTAAAAATTGTAAATTTTTAATCAAACTTATGTGTTGCTTCTGAAATTTTAGTAATTTACATACACATTATAATAATTACACTGTTTAACTTAAATCATACTATCTATCATACCTGAAATCAAAGAAACGACATTTAAAATTTATTATAGTCGAAATTGCGAGAGTTCGGCGGTGACTTATACCTGAAAGAGGTTATAAGAGCCGCATAAATGTTGATACGATGGTGGATTTTATTTTGTTAGTTGCAATATACATTATAAAAAAATGTGTGAGGAAGTGCTTTTCCATTGAATCGCAAATTTATGCGGCACAACCTGTTTTAACCATGAGTCGCCGACGAACTCTCGTAACTTTCGACTATATTTATTGTCAATTCCTTTTTATCTAATTTTATTATAACCTAACAATATGCACAGTGAGTTGTGGCGACTTCAAATATGTTCGTCGTTATTCCTACAACGTCATCTATGGATCCATGAGTATATGGTCACTGTTATACATGTAAAAATATATAATTTCTTTACATATAAATATATATATAGATATCTGAATTAATTATGATTACTTTCTAGTATACACCCTCCTTATTACCGAGCGGAGAGAAGGAGTGGTAATGGGAGTGGTAATGGGAGTGGTAATGGGAGGAGAAGTAATTGATCGAACAGCAGCGATTAACTATTAAAAATACACTTCAAAGGTTTAAGAGCTTGCCATCCTCCCTTTGTTTTCTAAAAGTATAACTAATATACACAGAAATCTATATTAAGATATTAAAAGGTACTGTAGAACATGAAAGCTCTAAATAAAGCTCTTTTAAAAGCTCTAATGACTGCATCTAAAAAGTAATACACAGAAAGCTATAAATATGATAAAATATATATCACTAGAGAAATGTAAGAAAAATACATAAATATTAATAGCCGTATTTAATGTTAAGGACCTATTTTTACGTTTTTTTTGAATAAAAACACCCCTAGTGGTAGAACTGGTCAACATATATTGCAGTCCAATAGTAAATATATATATATATATGTTATTTAAACACAAAATAATATCGGGGGTATGAATGGGTCATTTAATTATGCAATATCTGTCCGCCGGATTAATGTGGGTGTAATTATTAATTAGAATTCACCATCACTACCACCATAACCATAATTAAAACCCAAACTTGGAAATATTATGGTTTTCCAGAATTCTGTTCGTGTATGACAACGAAATGTTTGATTGAACGCTTTCCTAGTACAAAAACATATACACTCTTTATTACTATATAATATTTTCTATATGTTCAGAAGCTAGTGCGCATGCACTGAAATAGGGGATGAGATGTATGATATATGTTAGAAAGGTATGCTTGTAAGAAATAAGTAAATAGATTCAACTATGAAAATTGTACAACGTGAAAATAATTGAGAAGTGCTTTTCTTAATAGGGCATTTAGAAACGTTATTAAAAAATAAGCTTGGTATACTTTTTTTTTGAAATTCTAATAACTCGTGGCTTTTAAAAACAATTGTGCAGTATGTATTTCATGATTTTGATATAGATTATTTAACAGCTTTTTGTCGTTGAATATTATAAATTAATTACCTAGTAAAAGTTAGTGTAATTAATTATTACCCATAAAGCACAAAACATAGAAATAGAACTTAATAATATTTCATATAAAAGCGTTTCCATTTATTATATTATAATAATTAAAAAGAATATATACATATATAAACATTTGCAATACATAATTCGTAATTATTATAATTATTTCACGCAAAGACTGTACAAGCACCACAACTTTTGAACTTATGAGCTACCACAGTTCGAATACTGTGTTAAAAATTACTGCTGCAATATGTAACACAATTTTATAAAAATTTAAGAAAACAGTTCGATTTAGTAAATTGCTTAGAAGCATACCGTGGTTCCAAGAGCTATGGTATTAGAACCATTGCGCCGGTGCCACAGACCTGGTTCAAAGCAAAAAGGAAGGTCACGTGATGCCAAGAGCCAGTCGAATGTGACCGAGTATACCAGCCGGTTCGGGTCCAGAGTTGCTCGTATAAAGAAAGTATATTAAAAAAAAAATGTAATAATACGTAAAACTTAATAAAAATGTTAACAAATAAGTGAATATTAAAAATAAAGTAATTGTAATAAATCTAATTAATATATAACGTTGAATTAATGTTTGTACGTGGTTCTAGTGAGATAATAGTTGTATATTACTGGAGTCTCCAGTCTTAGATAGTGTATATATGTTACTTCACCTCCAGAAACCAGTGTTATTGATGTTGGAAAGAGATAGACATATATCCGATGTTTTGTTATTATAAGTTTGCAGTAATTTTATTTTCATATTTTGTTTAAAATAATTAATTTCAACTTTTACACAAATTATTTTTGTTACATTGTTAAAACAGTTTCCAGTTTATTAAGTGATTTTGTTTTAAAGGTAAATATACTTTGCTTAACCCTTCTTAATTTGTTTTATCTTATATTTTAATTATAATAATGCTAATTACCTTTATTAAATGAAGGAGGCTGCGTCTTCAGAACTTTTCTTAATATATTTATCTTAGGTTGGTATATTTCATATTAAAAATTAAATTAATATTCTAAAATGCTAGTAAAATAAAATTAATAAGTAATACAGACTGCAGAATATATTCTTTTTCGCTCTTTAAAAGTTTACACTATATACAATTAAATTAAGAGCGAAGTAAAAAATTAAGAAAAAAAAATTATTTATTATATTAATTTTGTGGGTTTATCTCACTATATTTGACACTTTCATATCATTAGAAACAAATTAGAATCATATATAAAACAATTTTTTACTAGACATATGTTAGTTACACAAGCAAATTCATACCTAGTAAACACTTTAACAAAACCTAGTAATATTTAATCTAAAAGGGTTTTACTTTATTATTTTACAAACCTTTAATCCTCAAAAGGGTATACTATAATCGTTAAAAGGGTTGTCTTTAAAAGTTTTATAATTATGTTAATGCAAAAAAAGAAAGACTTATCTTTCCAAAACCCGAGAAATGGGTCACAACGTGTATGCAAATTTTTTTACGTAACAGGTAATTTTTGTTATGTAATTTTTATATTTATTTACTTATTTGCCTTGACTTTCTTTCGTCATAGCCACCATCATACATTTTTTATAATTTATAATTCAATTTTACAAATTTCTAAATATTTCAATAATTCACTAATTAATTTTGAATCATTTAACAAAAATTTAGTATTAACAGGAAAAGTTTTAATCACGTCTAATATTTCACTATTGAATTTTGATCTTTCTAAGCTATAATTTATGCATTCAAATATAAAATGATCCAAAGTTCCTTCTTCACCACATTGACATCTATCGTTGAATTTAATATTAATTTTGTACAGGTGAGTTGGAGTTTTCCAATGATTACTTTTGATTCTGATTATAGTTGATATAATTTTGCGGGACTCATTTCTAAACCATCTCTTCTTACTTAAATTTGGATGTAACATATAATAATCTCTTCCTTTTAACTGACTTTTGTTAATGACATCTGTGTTTCTCAAATTGAAGTTTAATTTTTTGATTATATTAAAAATTTCATATGAAGGTAATTTCACTTTCATCTTAACTTCTAAATTTATTGATTCCTTTGCCAATTTATCCGCAATTTTTTTTATGTTAAATTAACTTTAAATACTCGTGATAACCGTTTTCTATTAGGAATATTGTACAGGGTGGATATTTTTGTGTTCGGTAACAAAATTAATGTTGTCTTCTAAAACTTATTGGGTTTTGTTATAAAAATGCTGCACTGTGTTTGTATTTAATTGTTACATCGAGCAATTTTTGTGCTCTTTCTTTATTTATCCATTACCTATGTACGATAATCTATCATTTTGGTTACTACCCGCTAAATACGAAAGGTAAACTCATGTATTATTTAACGTAATATTTTTTACTAAAGTTTAATATAATAAATAATTTAATAAATGCAAATTTAAAATGTAACATTATATAATCTTGCATTGGAAGCTTTATTAACATCAGAATATGTAAATTTATGTCAAAATGTAACTTTTCTTATATAATCTTATCTAAAAAATGTTAAATAAATCTCAGATGCAATAACTGTTCACACAATAAATTTAATTTAAATGAATTTTAAAAAGAAACAAACTATCTGAAAAACAAATTAAAATTTCTTTCGGTGTTCCAATCACTTATTGTGTAAAACTTTACAATGCAGAGCAAAACTGTAGCACGGTGTACAGAGGGCAGAACTCAATCACCATGCCATAAAACTTTTAAATTGCCATAGACTTGAATGATAAAATAACGTATTTTCAATAGGTATTTTGCATAAGAATAATATTTTTTTTAAAACCCTCTCCTCAGTACAGAATAATCCCATTTACTGAAAGTGAAAACATGTAACAATTTCCATTCTGTCTGTGAACTCATTTTTTAAATTCTTGATTGAAATGTTATTTTGATTGAGTGAATTTTTTTAATATTCAAAAGTTAGAGTATTTAAAATTTGAATTACTGTTTGCCAATTTATTTTTACCACTGTCTTTTGATGTCAAGTCTGTAAATGGTAACTGACGTTTAACTAGCACTTTTATACCTCTCTTTTACACTCTATTGTATAAAAGAGATGGCAATTCATAAAAGGGGAAAGTGTAGAAATCGGACGTGACATCGAGTGACAAATTTTTTATAACGTTTGACGTTATAATATTAAAATAAAATACTTATTAGTATAAAATAATTGAATATATGAGAAAAGGATAGCCAGTTTATCAATTATATAGTTCAGTTTTATACAAATGAAGGCATGATTCATTATCATATTTTTACAAGAATATTAATATTTGTGGTGGTCTCATATATGTATTTTACGCCGCTGCCTGAACTCGCTACTATATTTTTTAAAAACCCCACTTCTGAAATATAAAATAATATATTTAGTGAAAGTGAAAGCATTACATACAGAGTACTCTCGTGCCTAAATCTGCAACCTACCAAACTACCGCATTGTGTAAATATCCGTATGATAGTTGTCTTCATCTTAAATAATTCCATTTTAAATGTTACACATTAATTATACGAGCTTTTGTCATCTATTAAAATGAAGCTTACAAGCTTTCATATAACTAAACTTTCAGGATTTTCAAGTAATTCTAATTGGAAAGCATTACGTTTTATTGTGAAATAAGTTTGCAGATTTTCCGCAGAAGTTTTCATATGTAAAGTAGATAATGGATATATTATACGTAGAAGTTGTTCTTACGTTAAAATTAAGGAGATCGTCACCTGACCTTACTACCGTACCAGTATTGAATGAAGTTGCAAATAAACCATTCAAGTGTAACAGAGACAGATATATTTTGTTTCTTTTTCTATGATATTCTGGTCAAATGATTCTAATGTAAAAGAGACAACAACTTTGCCTAGCTATTTTACCAACATGTTTACTGAGACTTTGGTTGTGTAATTTTGTTTCAAAATAGATTGGTGTATTAAACAATTAATATTTGAACACCTGTTAATATTCACTTGTTTTTTCTTAAAGGTTTTTTTTATTCTTTGTTAGACTGCATACATTATTAAGTACATGTACTAAGAATATCAAATAAGTTTATATTTAGTAGACTATCATTTTAAAATATTCTGTATTTTCTTGCTGTAATTATATTCATTTCGAAATATAACATGTGATATATTTCACTTGAGTTTCACAATTTAATATTTTTAAAAAGAAATTGCTTTTCATATGTTAGTTATTATAACTTATTAAAAAGTTATTTCAGTTATGTAATAATTCGTTAAAATGTACATTTTAAAGTCAGATATGATATATAATAAGCGTCACTATTGATAAATGCATATGATTTTTAGATAGTACCCAGTAAACATTTTGGAGTAAATTCTACTTAATTTCTATTACATATCATGAGTTTTTTGTCTGGAACGTGTTCGTTTTCTATTCAGTCGTTCATAGGAAAGGCCCTTTTTATGACCTACAGAGATCGCAACGACGGTTCACTGCTGAATTAAAAGCGACTCCAGTTTATGATTTATGACCGGAGTTAGAGTCTGCAAAATATAAATATTTAAATGAAGAAATAAATAGATGTAATCTTTAGTACGGATCGTGATTTTTTTAATGAATATTATTCATCTTCAACAATACTCGTTATATTAGTTTTTTACATTGTTTTGGTGATTCAAAAATCCACGATAGGCAGGTCTGCGTTAGGTTTAAAACCTCTGTCTTACCATCGCTGCTTAGAGTATTCGTTTAAACACATTATATTCGGAGATTGAGGAAGACAGCGTGTGCCTATTACCATTAAAGGAATATTTGTTGAAAAAGGATAGTATATACTTTAAACATACTGTACTGAACGAAATACTATATAGTTTATATTGTAAGTATACAAGTGTAACGGTGAAAAATATATTTTACTTGTCTAACCGCATCTCGTTTCTCTCTCACTTTGCAATGAAAATGAACTAAAAAAAATATATCCTAGTGTGAAAGAAACAACTGCTACTTAATGAATGATGTTGGAAAAGGAAAGAATATTATTATGAAAAAATTCTAACACTAACACAAAATCTGTGACAGGTAGAGAACTTGTAAAGCGTTAGAGTTGAATTATACGAGTGACTCGAACGTCACTAAATAGGGCACTTCACCAAATTGTTTACTGGGTACCAACTTTCGAACGGTATGTGTCAAAATTTCATAACGTTCTGACAATTAATGCACGATGGTTTTAGTGACACTACTTTTGTAATTTTTAATGTGTTTTAAAATTAAATTGATTACATTTTTTTGTTCACAGATTTTCTACAACGGAATTAAACATCGGAAGGAACATTCGGTGGTCTTGTCACTACAACTAAATAATCAACACGTAAAGAATATGACTTGGTGATTTTCGATTCCTTTCAATAATAACCTAAGTGATTTTTTGTTCTTAAAAGTGATTGGTTTTTGCTTTGCAATGGCAAGTAGTTATTTCCGTCAGGGTGTCGTTCTTTTGACGTGCATTGTTTGCTACTATAACAGCAGTCATTGTGGCTTTGTATTCGATGACATTAGTGCTATAAAAGATAATCGAGACCTCAGACCTCACACTCCGCTACAGAATGTCTTCTTTAATGATTTTTGGGGAACTCCTATGCATAAGGTATGTGCCATTTGTTAACATCTTCTTAGTTTACATTGTAATTAATATTGAGGGCACACTTCCAAACAACCCTGGATTGTGTTAAGGTCAAAACGATAAAAAAGAAGCATATTTTCGATAAAGTTTTTTGACGACATAGTTAATATATAATGATTTCTATAATTACTACATGATAAAATAACATTTAAAGAATACTTTGTGAAATTTTCATAAATACATATCAAGAAATGAGGCATTGACAGCGAATCTCCGCAGACGTCACAAAAAAAAGTAACATTGCGATGTCACTCATAACTCATCACTGGATTTTCTGAAATCGAAAAACCAAAATGATTTCATTAGTTGATTAGTTTCTGCAGGTAACGCTGTCGAGTATTGATGTTTCAATTTTTTACAGCACTTAAAATTCAAAATACCGATTTTTCATGAAAAAAATCAGAAACTTTGTTTTTTTTTAAAATACGTTAAAATTAAAAAAATAAAGAAAAACTCGACAGCGTTACCTCGACATTTATGTAAAAAAAGAGTGTGCTAAATTTTAAAAGAATCAGTCCAGTAGATTTTGACTTGAGAGGATTTTGCACCCACTCTGAAAAAGTTATGTGTGAGAAACCGCATTTAAAAGTTTCAAAGTAACACGAAAGCAGACCAGAGGGGTGAAGACTTAAAACTCTATATCTCCGACAGTTTTACTCCAATCGACTTCAAATTTTTACACAATAAACTTAATACGTTGTACAATAATATAAATAAATAAAATAAATTTTATAAAATAGAAAACAATTAGAAATAAAGTTCTGCAAAGGTTTTTCTTGATTAAAAAAAAACATTCAAGACAAACATTCAATAATTCATTATTAGGGTAAACAACTCCTTATAAAATTTCTTCCAAAATACCTTTAGTTACAAAAATAACCACCAGGTGAAACGTGGTGAGAAGTGGTGGCTATTGTTATAGGGAAGTCAGAAATCTAACACACTCCATTAGCTGTATTCAATTTGTCGTTTTGTGCAGAGGACGGGGGTTACTACAAGGGGCTGCCACCCTCCCTTAATGTCCGAATGAAAAATGAGCCATTATAAATAGAATTGAATAGAATGGAAAGATAAAGGAGAACAAAACACAACAAGAGAAAAGAATATCCTAAGAAAAAAGATCAACACGAAAAACTGTACTACGATGTATACGTGAAAAACTGAACTGAATGAAAAATAAAACAAAGGAACGGACTTTCCTTTCCTGGCTGAATCTTGGAGCTGGAAATGGCTAAATAAATCCTTTTATTATGTGAAAATGTTTAAAGCTTTTGAATCTACCTTCCAGGAAATCTAATACCATTTTGTCCTTTCCAGGAAATGCTCTGGAAATATCATACACAATAATCTAAACTCCTCAACCCATTTTTTTTAAATTAAATTTTTATTAAAATGTTTGCTAATATATATTTTTAATATTCTAAAGTTGACAGAGAAATTTGAATTTCGTTTTACTTAAATTTTAGTCACATGCTGACGTCACTAGCTTTGTTTTGAAGTCTGTAGAAAAATAAGTATGTAATCGATCTTATTTACTATTGTTTACCGCATTCATAATATTAAAACTTTATTCGTTGCGTTGAAATAGCTGTATGTAGTGGTGTATTGATAAATATTAAAAAAGAAACGCCCTCTTATGACAAAGCGTGTCTATATGAGACAACTCCATTACACAGTACTGAAAAATTCGGAGGTCACAAGCAGTATGTTATAATGTGAGAGCACCCTAAAATGAATACGGTAATATATAACTGCGTTGTATCAGATTCGCGTTGTACCGGGTGCGGCAGCATAACGTCCTTTTTTAAAAAGCGCGACATTCAGTCAGTTGATGTAGCAGCGGAGCGCTAGTGGTCTTGTTCGAGAGGCGGGACAATAAAGTTTTGTTCTGACGCAGTTCAGTCGCCATTATGCGTTGGAACAGTGAGTAGCGTGCATTTGTCGTTGAGGCCTACTTTTCGGAATCGCTTTAATTTATACCCTGTATAAACAATACGTATAATCTATCTTTGTATAGACATTAGTTATGTTCTTATGCATTTCTCTGGTACATTGTATAAGAAATTTAACATAAATTGGCTTGTGCTCATTTTTTAGGGATACTTTCTTTTATTTTTAATTGAAATATACTTAACGTATATGTATATTGGCGTTTCTATTTAGTTATTTATTTTTTTATTAATTATTATATTTATTGTGTGCCTTTCGGCTTTACAATCTACATTATTATATTTCTTAATGCATTTCATATAAATTCAAAGTTAAAACTAAACTTAAACTATTCAAGACTATTACTACTTCGAATAGTACTTTCTGTTTCTTCTTTTCTTGATCCTCTCTCTTCGTGTCCCGTACTCCTCCTTTATTCACATCGTTTCCTGCTTCTCCTTCCTTATTGCTTGTATCTTCATCTATAACCTCTTGCCTTCCTTGTCTCCTCTCGACAGACCCTCTATTATCTTTTCACTATCCTTCCTGCCTTCTCTCTTCGTTTTCACTTCTCCACTTATGTCTATTACAGGCATAAACACTCTATCTTTACTATTTCCTCTTGACTTTCTTACTTTACTATTTCTTCTTGACTCTCTTCCTTTACTTTTTTATTATTGTCTCTATCTCGCGTTTCTATTTAGTTAAATATGTAAAAGTTGATCGAAATATAGCTATGTACAATTATTTCTGCATGTGACGTCACAGAAGAATATATAATATAATATAAAACTTGACCCAGCTGTTAGTATGCATCTGTGTTGTATAAAAGAGATGGCAAATTAAAACATGGTTCACTAGCCAATAATTTTTTACAAGTATAATCACGTAGCATTTACGTAATATGTATGTAACAAATACGACTACAAAATACTAATGATCCTATAAAAGTAACAGATCCAAACACTTTACAATCTAATACATTTATTAAATCATATATCACAGTTAAAGACCTATAACTGTATTCGATATAGATTCGGTATAGAATCGGTACAGAATCGATGTAGAATCCTCTAAACCTGTAGATTGGAAAACGTTGTTCTTTAAGCCATTACTAATGCATAAATACCATTCATATCGTGCTCGCTTTATGTCCTGACTTGGAATGGACCGTTTTAGGAGCCCATGGACATCATATCCATGTAATAGCCATGTTTAAACCATTAGCGGAGACTGGAACCGTAAGCCTAGATGTGAAACAGGGAAGCAGGGAGGGGATGTAGTTTTGTCAAGCAATCTATTTAACATCTTGATAGTTGTGTTGTACATTTTATGTTTCTGATAGCTTTCGATGCATATATATTGGATATTTTGGTGAAAGAACAGATTCGGGAACTGTGAGACTCCTACGTTGTATAAAATCCCTTTTAAAGTGTATATATATATATATGTAAGTAAATAACAATATAATGTATCGTATGTATGTGTGGATGGATGTTGGATGAAATAAATATAAAGTGCTTTAAATGCAAAATATATAAATTTATTTGTTATTTAGATGGGTAAAGACGATCGCACACTAGAGACACTAGTGTCTTAGGACAGTTTTATAAGATTTAATTCAGATGGGGAATGGATGTTTATTATTACAGTGGGGGTAAGGTCAAAACAATAAAAAAGAAGTATATTTTCGGTAATGTTTTTTGACGACACAGTTAATATGTAATTATTTCTATAATTACTACATGATAAAATGACATTTGAAGAATACTTTGTGAAATTTTCATAAATAAATATCAAGAAATGAGGCATTGACAGCGAATCTCCGCAGACGTCACAAATAAAAGTAACATTGCGGAGCCACTCATAACTCATCACTGGATTTTCTGAAATCGAAAAACCAAAATAATTTCTTTAGTTGATAAATTTCTGCAGTTAACGCTGTTCTTTTTTGATTGATTTTTCAATTTTTGACAGCACTTAAAAGTCAAAATACCGATTTTTAATGAAAAAATCAGAAACTTTGTTATTTTAACTTTGTTATAAAATTAAGAAATTAAAAAAAACTCGACAGCGTTACCTCGGCATTTATGTAAAGAAAGAGTGTGCTAAATTTCAAAAGAATTGGTCCAGCAGATTTTGAGCTAGAAAGGACACCGACTCTGAAAAAGCTATGTGTGAAAAACTGCATTTAAAAGTTTCAAAGTAACACGAATGCAGACCAGAGAGGTGAATACTTAAAACTCTATATCTCCGACAGTTTTACTCCAATCGACTTCAAATTTTTACACAATAAACCTAATATGTTGTATAATAACATAAATAAATAAATAAAAAAGTTGAAACCAAAATTTTAGTTCTTTTACTGCGTTATGCATTTTAAATATATTAACAGAAGATTAAGAAAATTCATTATTTAACACTGCGTTAAACACATCTGTTAATTTTCCAATAAGTAAATTTAATTTTCCTATCTGCTTCTATATTACTATCATTAGCTTTTCTTTCATTTTCCTTATTGCTTCATCTGCTACGTTCAAACAACACCTAAAGCATTAATTTTTCACCTGCGTCGATTTTCTTTCCTTTGTCACGAAGACCTATGTTTCTAATCGTACTAATAACATACATTTTCCCAACATTTTCCTACTCGTTCTTAATTCTTCTGAAACTCGGGCACTTTTATTACACTAGCTTCAATGTTATTATTAGTTTGTTAAACCAACGGATTCAGCGTGGGATAATGATTTAATTAAGGTTTTCACTACGAAATATAACAACCCCTCTACTACTACCCCTACCCCCTACCTCTCACCTCTGTACCTTTACCTTGGAATATGAACTAGGGCTGTTGGAAGAACGAAGGGGAGAGAGTTGTGATAAATACGCTACACTAATACTATACGTGAGATGTAGAAAATGTTTTCCTTTTGTTTGACTTGGAAAATTAAAAATTGAACGACAAGAAAACGTGTAACAATTATAACAGAATTACTACAACATTTATTTTTAATTTAACTAATTATTTCATTTAAATAACTTTTAAAATAATGTCAAATATTTACTATTGGAAACATAATTAATTTCTTTAAGCCTGTTGCTTATTTTTTAAATATTTATGTAATATGGGACCTTTAGTTTCAATAATAAATACTGTTATTAAATCAATTATTGAAAGTAGTATTTATTGTAAGAATTAGTATGTTCCTTCTTTTAACAAAAGTACTTTCTTCTTCTTTATCAATTTTTGTATTTTATTTAATTTGGAATATAATCTTAGAATATTTTTTTAGAATAAAAATATAATGTTGAATTTAGAATTAATGTTTTTTTATTCACAGCTCGAAACTAGAATGCTTCTCAATTTTGAAACAGAATGGCTCTGAATGTGTTTTTCAAAATCTGTTATTAAAATCGGATAAAGAAAACGTTTTTGTGAAAGAATTAATTTTCTTCACGGACTGCTCTTATCAAGGGCAAAGTTATTTGCTGTAAAATGTCCTTTAGGTTGTTAAAAATGAAGTCGCGACTAAAAGATCTTTTTTGTTTTATATTTCCGAAAGTAATAACCCCTGCCCCAGCCCCTCCCCCTGTTATTTGTTTTATGGATAAATTTTAAATATTTTTATTATGAAAAGACTAATAAAATGTTTATATCTTTGTTAATTAAATAACGTAAATGTGTTACACTCAAAATAGTTGAGATAGCATTATATAAAATATATATGTTAAAAAGAGATAGTTATATAAAATACTTCAATTAAGTTTCTAATTTTAAATTTTATGTTATTTTTATGTGTTTCTATCTCTTTCTCTCTTTGACTCTATATTGTTTTTAAGTATGTATGTACGTCATATACGGATTGTAATTAAAGATTTTAATGAACGCGATAAAATCTGTTGTTAGTGTAAATTTTATAGTTTTTGAAAATTCAAAAATCTCTGGCGGGTGGATTTTAAGACAAATTTAACCAAAAAACTAAGATATGGCTAATTGATGAATATTTTATCTGAATTACTTTTGACAACTCTTGTAAAACGAGTTAGGATAGGTTAGTTATCTATCTGCTATTATCTGTTGTATTCGTTTGTTGTAGAAGAGAGACGACAATAGATTGACGTGGTAGAGTTTAAAAATCAAGAGGAATTTCAATATAAATCAATTCTTCGTATTCCGGATATTATATCAAATATATTCTATTTAGAAAATGTTCTTTTTTGTGAGATGTATTAATTAACGATTTGTAATATAAAAATATAAGCAACCAGTATAAATAATACCATATTAGCCTCATTCCCACTCACTGTTTTGATATTAAATTTACGTTTTTATTCAATATTTTAATCTAGATTTTAGGTTTTCAGAAGAGGCATTCCTTACCACATTCGCGTTTTAATTTGAGTTTAGTTAATTTAGTTGGTGCGCATGCATCGTCAGTAATATAAATTTTAACAGTTAGACAGTTGGACAAAATTGAATGTGAATTAATAAAAAATGCTATTTTTCATAACAATTAATTATAGAAATTGTTTTTACTTCTTTATTTTTGACAAACTTTCATTAAAGTTCTTTTAAAAGTAAATCCTACGTCATTTTGACAGATTATCACATTTTGGAGGTTATAATATAATATAGTTTTTCTTAATTTAATATTTTTAATTTAAAACATTGGACCTTGAAAAGTTCTAAAAAAAGAAAACGTAAAATACATTCTAATTTTAAAATGGTGTAGGGAATGGCTAGGCATACTCTAATATGCTATACATTTTAAATTAAATACAAAATTAAATCAGTGAGTGGAAATGATACTTTATAGATCAACCTATAGATCATATTCTTAAATACTGGCAAACTTAATTACGCTTACAACTTTGCCTTCGAAAAATGGTCAAAAGTTTGCGCACGCCCTTTAAAGAGTTACAAAACAGGGGTCTTCATAAATTTTTTTAGAATAAAATATTTATTATAACAACAAAATGAAAACAACATAATATTTATATGTTTTCTAATAAATGTAGATTGTAATCACTGTGTAAAATATACATATCATTTATAAACATACACCTGTATAGATATATACAAGTAAAAGTAACATAACAGTTTGATATCTAGATCACGGATTAATTGGTACAAAAATATTTTCCCTAGCATGGTTTTATAACTCGCGTAGACGTAGAGGAGGACGTAGCGCGGTGCTACGAGTTAAGAGGATGGAGGATGGGAGTAAAGAGGGGTGCTACGATGCTACGGGTTACGTTAAGCGAGGGTCGTTAGATCTAAACGTCAGATGAGAGTCCTTGTGACCGAGGATATATCCTTGTGGTCTGATAACGACAAAAATAGACAAAAAGGAGGAAATACTAATTTATTACTCTCTCAAAGTGTCTGACAAAGTATGTTTTGCTTAGAAATCTGTATTTAGACAATTTATAGTGTAATTGTTAATTCCTTTTGGAATAAATTTGTTAGGTACTGTCCCTTAGTAGGCTTTAAACTTTTCCGAATTCTTTTTTTTATCAAGCAACAATATATAGAAACAACAAGCAAAGACATTGGGACAAAACCACGTCGAATGATTGCACAGCGTCGAGAGGAGTTGGGGGGGGGAAATGAACAAGAACACCCTAAAAAAACGGGAACCTAAACCCCGGAGGCAATAGCAATGTGGAAAATTCATATAACATGAAAATTGTTAAAACGCTTGGGTTGACTCTACATGACTCAGGCTTAAAAGCTTGGATTTTTTTTTTTTTACAATAATTGACTTTAAAAAGCTCGCTGCTCATTCAATTTTTACTTTAAAATATTTTTCATTTAAGATATTTAATGGAAATTTATTAGGAAAATATTTTTATTAATGAAATTGTATTTTCATTTTTTTTTTTTTTTTTTTAGATAAAATTAAGTTTAATTTTTTTGAAACGTTTAATTTACTTGGAATATAATTTTTTTGCGAGAAACTTTTATATTAATATTTAATATTAGAGATTATTTTTATCTCTACCGCTTCTCGTTTTATATTTAAACTTCGATTACTAATATAAATATTGAATTTTAATTTAAACAATTTCATTTCTGAGAAATAATAATTCCATTTATTTATTTTAATTAAAAATGATACTGACTGTTTTAAATGACACCATTTTTTTTAATGGCACACCATAAGAGTTAATATTTAACAGGCGTGTAGTGAAGACCTTAACAATTGATCTATGCCATAGACAACTCAATTGTGTCTTTCATTTGTAGTCAATTATTGTGAAATTACAAAAAAATCACACGAAAGTGAAGTAAAATTAACCCTGCATGTAAACACTCTATTTTTCGGGTCATGGTGTTTATACTGGGTCTTTGAGGGAACAATTGAGTTTTTCGAGTTTTCTAAGCTTTCAAAAAATCTGAAAAAATTCTGGATTACTTCTTGAAGTGTCTACTACATTGTCCAGAAGTTGCCACGGTCCAAAATTTAAAACCGTTGTTAATAAAAATTGACAAATAGTGAAAAACGCGTAAAAAATGGAATATTGTTAAAAAATACATAACTTGAGAACAAACAAATATTAAGAAAAACGGTTGTAGACTTTTTATCTTAGACTATAAGCTTTCGAAAGAATGTAGTGTCTTTGGCGTGGGCTCCAAAAAGTTGAATTATTTGTGCACCTGAAAGTGGGGAATATTTTACAGATTCAGGCATGTCATTATAAACGCAATGGTGATTATTCGGCGCAAAATAAGATTTTATTGATGAAAATACAAAAGTTATGAAATAATAATTAATATTTATTAATTATAATTAGTTTCAAAATGAGAATTTACGATGCGCAACCGTTGAATTGTCATCCATCTCCAAAAACTTATTGTAGTAAAAATATGAAGTAAAAGGAATCCAACTTCATTCGCAGATCTATTAATACCATGACATTTGCCACCTTAATTGGAACATCATCTGATGGTTAAGGAAGGTGAAGTAACTCGTCTTTGATTTCCACACATGATATCACATGCAAAAACAATATCACTACTGAACTTTCTTCATAGTTACATAAAACGCAAACGTGTTCACCTTCAAGAGCTACAGAAACGAAAGATCACTAAGAATTTATCTGAATGTTTGATAGATGACACTAAACGATGACACACAAGTTTGAAGTCACTCCTCCCATTTAATATATATTTATTAAGACTGTAGCAACCGAATTCTTCCTACCCAATAATGAAAAACGAATTTAGAGCCCAACAACCGATATCGGATATTTACAATCCTTTCATCTGTAATTTAATAACAATATCAATAAATAATCTAAAATATTTGATAGCACTTTTCTCCAATAAGAATCCCAACGAGATACTGTTATATCAGAAGTGGGATTTGTGTGGTGTGGTGTGGTGTGGGTGTCTTCTCTTCTTTTTCTCCATTTACCAATAACTATATAATAATATATACGTATATTCGAGCGAACATTTCTCTAAATGGAGATTTATTACTGTAATGTTTCAGCGAGTGGAAGTGCAATTTAAAACATCCTGTCCTGGCTGACATAATATTGTTCTAGTTGGATTTATATTATCATTGGTATAGAACAGGCAGAATGTCTCCACCCGCACAGGGATAACATATCACAGGGTGTCTAGAAGTAATAGTAATTGAATACTATACTTCAAGTTATTCTTTATGTGCGCTGATAATGATAAATGATATGTATATCATCTGCCTTATCCTCAGTGTTCCATTAGGCTAATATTTGAGTAGTATTGGGTCGATATGAAGGAAATATCAACAGCAATTTGAGGTCATAGATATAATGGGCTTGTGTCCTCATTTTTTAGTGGTCGATTTTTTAATTGTTGATTGAAATTGATGTTAATAAATGTGTATTGGCGTGTCTATTTTATTAAATATCTAAATGTTGACGGAGATATAGCAATTAAAAGTTTGAATTGTAGTTTTAGCGCTAGAAATGGTTGGCCATATTTGTATGACATGGAATGCATTTTAACGTCAGTTATTTGTTGAGTAGGTCAGTGTTGTGGTAATGTTTTGTAGCTGTTGGTACTCAAACAATCCAGTCAAGTCAAAGAATAATAAGTTTTTACTTTATTTAACCCTGTTACGGCAGACATAATATTGAAATTTTATTGTTCCTTAAAATAGCTGTAAATAATATTTGATATTTTGATATATAAATACATATAGCAGAGATTTATGATCTGTAAGGTTGGTAACCTTACACAAGGATTGTGATGTCACATGCATTTGGAGTTTGTACAACGTTGAATCCCTTTAATAATTAAAGAGACAAAATGACTTTTTTAATTGTTAATATCTCCTAACATATAAGGAGTTATTATAAAATAATTGAACATTTGAGGTTCTAGTAACCCACTTTATCAATATATAGTACAGTTTTATAGAAATTAAGACATAGGACACAAGCCCATTGGAATCTGATGGTGACAGGTGTGGAGTATATGGAGGATGCTGCTTCACTTTTCAATCAAGCGAGTTACCAAAGATGTGTGAGCCTTTGCATTGTCTTGGGGAAACAATTTTAATCGTTTTTCTTCGTTTGTATCCTTCAGTTTCATGGCAGTAAATAACTCTAAATACCTTTCTTTTGATGCAATTCAGTTTGTAATGTGTCTTGCGTTGGTGCATCACGCCTGGGCAATTGATCTTATAGATTCAAAGAGATGATTTCATTTATTCTGTTAATAGAATCTCCTTGAATTAATGCTTGTTAATTTTATTACTTTACTTCGTCTTATGAATTTGATCGGACATTTTCTTATTGTTTTACTTATTACTTAAGTCTACTGGTACATTACTTATTTATCATTAGATTCAATCTTTACTGTACAAGATATAAAACTCTAATTATCTTTTGATTATGTACTTTGTTAATGTAGAAATTTGCTTCAATGTAGACTGTTATTCCGCCACTTAGTACCGCCCCACTCGCCCCCGCCTCTGGGGAACGATTTTCCACTAAACCGGTTTTATATTTTATTACAATAACCACTTTTCTATAAAGCGAAAAAAAAGACTGTATCCAAGAATATTTTTAAACGTAATAAAATATCTTCCTACAAACAAAGACCAACATTTCAACAAGTAGTGCAGCCGGTATTAAGAAAAATATTGAAAAGTAGCTGGTAAAGCTCCTGAGCGTATATCTTTGTTTTAAGGGGTGGGGAGGTAAGGTCAAAACGATAAAAAAGAAGCACATTTTCGATAATATTTTTTGACGACACACTTAATATATAATTATTTCTATAATTACTATATGATAAAACGACATTTAAAGAATACTTTGTGAAATTTTCATAAATAAATATCAAGAAATGAGGCATTGACAGCGAATCTCCGCAGACGTCACAAAAAAAAAGTAACATTGCGGTGCCACTCATTACTCATTACTGAATTTTCTGAAATCGAAATACCAAAATGATTTCGTTAGTTGTATAGTTTCTGCAGATAACGCTGTCGAGTTTTTCGTTTTTTATTGATTTTTTAATTTTTTACAGCACTTAAAAATCAAAATACCGATTTTTCATGAAAAAAATCAGACACTTTGTTATTTTAAAATACGTTAAAATAAAAAATAAAAAAAAACTTGACAGCGTTACCTCGACATTTGTGTAAAGAAAGAGTGTGCAAAATTTCAGAAGAATCGGTCCAGTAGATTTTGAGCTAGAGAGGGTACCGACTCTGAAAAAGCTATGTGTGAGAAACTGTATATAAAAGTTTCAAAGTAAGACGAAACCAGACCAGAGAGGTGAAGACTTAGAACTCTATATCTCCGACAGTTTTACTCCAATCGACTTCAAATTTTCACACAATAAACTTAATATGTTCTACAATAATATAAATGAATTTGAAAGAAACGTACCAAATAAGTATTTTTTGAACTGTCTATCTATTTTCAAAATCCTTATCAGTATTTCAAAAAAGTTTAAGAACCTACTGCACTAAAACGCACGCCATAAGAAACGTTCCTTCCTTAAAAGGCTTATTGGACAGGTATGGGGCAAGTCTACCCTTATAAAAATGAGAAATAATATTTGAATTTATTGAATATGAACACCCACCCCTATATTTTTTGTCTCTCCTATATCGTTTCGCATCTATAACGACTACCCTTCATGTGGGTGCGCATTGGAGTGGCACCACCTACCCCCAACCATTCTAGAACCAACCCATCATGAACACGGTCAGCAGATTTTTCTCCGGATACGGTTTTACTACTAATACATTGATGTATTGGTTTACCGAAACAACGAAACGGAACCATATTTCCAGTCCGTAGCCATCTATTGATAAAAAGTAATACTAATCATAATGGAAATGTCGTTATTTTGAAGTATACTTATCAAAATTAATCCGGATTTATAGCAGTTGAAGAACCCTTAAAAATTAATGAGACCGAACTCCAATTCAACTGGACGTAATCCTTTAAAACACCACTTTAAAAATAGGGATTATAACCGGTGGAGGAAATTTTAAAATACTGAAACTCTGTGCTGCTCATTTTTAAGCTTAGATTTTACTTTGTTTTTTTTTTTTTTTTATATATTATGTTGTATGGAAAATTAATAAAATTAAAAAATCGAGAAGTAATTTTGTTAACAGATATAATTAGGGTTGACTTTTTACATCCCCAAATAGAGTTTGGTGAAATTGTAAAAATTAATAATGTGACGTAACTGTGAAGTGATTGCCGTCCATGTACCACATACTCGTGAAGTTATTCAAACAAAAGTTTCGAGATAAAACATTTTTATCTCGAAACTTTTTATCATTCGATCGAGTGGAAATTTTGTGCTATGATTTAAAACATATTTATACCGAGGTGGTGTTTTTGTACGTCAACAAAGTCAGACAAGTGATTTAAAAACAATACCTTTTAAATATAATGACATAACTTCTACAAATTTTGTTTTTAATAAAAGTAACGCAGTTTTTTATGCAATTTTTTTGAACTGTACTTTTGATAAGGTTTAATTATGGGCTTGTGTCCTCATTTTTTAGTGGTCGATTTTTCAATTGTTGATTGAAGTTGATGTTAATAAATGTGTATTGGCGTGTCTATTTTATTAAATATCTAAATGTTGACGGAGATATAGCAATTAAAAATTTGAATTGTAGTTTTAGCGCTAGAAATGGTAGGCCATATTTGTATGACGTGAAATGCATTTTAACGTCAGTTATTTGTTGAGTAGGTCAGTGCTGTGGTAATGTTTTTTAGCTGTTGGTAGTAAATAATCAAGTCAACTCAAAGAATTAATAAGTTTTTATTTTATTTAACCCTGCTAAGGCAGACATAATATTGAAATTTTATTGTTCCTTGTAATAGCAGTAAATAATATTTGATATTTTGATATATAAATACATATAGCAGAGATTTATGAGCTGTAATGTTGGCAGAGATTGTGATGTCACATGCATTTAGAATGTGTGTTGAATCCCTTTAATAATTAAAGAGACAAAATGACTTTTTTAATTGTTAATATCTCTTAACATATAAGGAGCTATTATAAATAATTGAACATTTGAGGTTCTAGTAACCCACTTTATCAATATGTAGTACACTTTTATAGAAATTAAGACATAGGACACAAGCCCATAGTTTGCTAAAATGAATCCGTTCAGAACCTACAATTTACTTTAATTAAGGTATATATATAATCTTGGATAAGAATGAATAACTTTACTATGAATAAAATTTAGAGAATTTAATCCAGTGGCGTAGGTAAATTGGGATGAATAAGGCTATGTTTAAGAAGTTGTTACAAGGTTGAAATAGTTTTCAGGAAGTAATACGAATTAAGAGCGAGAAAGCGGAAATAAAATTGAAGAAAAGAATAGATAACAAATATAAAAATGAATTCAAATCTTTATTCCAACTGCGTAATAACAAAGCTAATTGGCAAAAAACAAAATTGTTTTAAGGTAATCACGCGCGTCTGTCTTAAAAACATAATTGCAGAATGATTTATCTTTTGAGCAATTTCCTGCAATTATTTTTCCATAATTCAAAACGACAAAAATCCACCGCGCGCGATAAACAACTATACATTTTTTATTAGCAAATAAATTTTCCATGAAATCTGGCTGGAAAATGATTGTCTAAAAATGTAATCTTTCCGTAAAACCGTTATTAAATTTCCCAGCCTCGAGCGTCGTATTAGGAAACGCATTACGGAAAATGTGTATTTCTCTACAACACCAAAGAAAAGAAGAAAAATCAGGTTTAGTTTAGGTGATATGCACGATGAGCTCATAACGGATGGAAAATCTAGTACAAATTCTAACCCATGTTGGGAAAGTGTTCGCTGTGGAAATGTGTGGAAATGGAAATGTAAAACAAGCCTCCCTTGTGTTCATTACAGCTCCGTTGAGTTATTTTGTACGGGTTGGGTAGATGCCGGGCTGAGATATTTGGATAAATTTGTTTGTGTTTAAAGAGCCGTAAATAGAGACGTGCCTTCCCTTCCGCTTGCTTTTATGTTTACCAGGAACGTCGCGACGCCTTGCGTTGGCTTAATCATTTACAAATAATAAAACGTGCATATTCTTATGGCGTTGGAATTATTACTGAGATAATATTATTTTAGCTACTTGCAAATAATGTGAAGGGCCTTTTACACGATTGAATCAGACCCAGTAAACATTTTAGAGTCACTTTGACAACATGCGTCACGAAACAATTCAATTCGATTTCACTCGTTCAAGGAAATGTCAGTGATATGAACTATAAATGACAAAATCATTTGACCTAACCTCACTACCGTACCAGTATTGAATGAAGTTGCAAATAAACCAATAAAGTGTAAGAGACAGATATGTCTTGTTTCTCTTTCTATGTTTCTGTAACATTCTGGTAAATGAATGTAGACAGAGAAAGAATATTCGAATGAAATGAATAAATGTGTATTGGCGTGTCTATTTTGTTAAATATCTAAATGTTGACGGAGATATAGCAATTAAAAATTTGAATTGTAGTTTTAGCGCTAGAAATGGTCGGCCATATTTGTATGACGTGAAATGCATTTTAACGTCAGTTATTTGTTGAGTAGGTCAGTGCTGTGGTAATATTTTGTAACTATTGGTAGTCAAATAATCAAGTCAAGTCAAAGAGTAACAAGTTTTTATTTTATTTAACCCTGCTAAGACAGACATAATATTGAAATTTGATTGTTCCTTGAAATAGCTGTAAATAATATTTGATATTTTGATATATAAATACATATAGCAGAGACTTATGAGCTGTAAAGTTGGCAGCGATGGAATTAGATTTTGGGCATAAATAAAAAACAAAATTATAAAAGTCATTTGTAAAAATGTAAAGAAATTTGAAAACGTTTTTGTATCGTATTAATTGAGGCAAGCGCAGTTCATTCGTTAAATAAAGAAATATGTATTTTCATGAATATTTTTAGAAGATGACATGAAAAATAGATATTGTCCCAGGTCATACCAAAGACCAACACAACTCAAGTCAACGTATTTACTTTGTTCTAGTTTTACTACGTAACAAATCTACTTTATATCTATTAAATGAATGTAGTAGCAATGGCAATAAATGACCAATGGTGGTTAATCTAGTGACAACATTGTTATACTATCTATAGTTATGTAAGGGCGAGTGAGATAGCTATATATATATACATATCTATATCCATATAAGTGTAAGTGAAATGGATAATGTATATAATGGTATCAAAGAGCATAATCTACGTTTCAACGGTAAATCAATTAGGTTATTACGGGGTCATGCTTAACTACTGAAGTGCTTCATTGGGAATTACGATGGTAGACATAGTCCGGGGGGAGGAGATAGAAAATGATCAAAGAGAAAGTGCAAAGAGGTAAAAATTGATCTCTTCCATTTCGTGAAACTATAAAATTGGGGCTAATTCACGAAAGTTCTATCATCAGGTCCCGTATTCCTGAGTCTTGCGTACTATGGTCGTGATCGAACAAATCTGATTTACTTGAGTGAAACATTTTACGAATCACTTTTAAAAAACTATTCCTGAATTTTATTATTAATTATTATTATAGTTCAGAATCACTTTTTTAAAAGCGATTCGTAAAATGTTTCACTCATGTAAATCATATCGCACTTGGAACGAAAACAGAAATGCAATGTATTCTTCAATATCGTATCCACTTTTGTTCTAGTTGCGCACCGTAAATTCTCTTTTTGTTACTAATTAATATTAACTATTATTAATTATTATTTCATACCTTTTGTAGTTTCAACAATAAAAACATATTTTGTGCCGAATAATGATCCGTAAAATATTCCTCACTTTCAGTTGCACAAATACTTAAACTTTTTGGAACCCACGCCAAAGACAATACATTCTTTCGAAGGCTTATAGTCTAAGGTAAAAAAGCCTACAACCGTTTTTCTTAATATTTGTTTATTATAAAGTTACGAGTTTTTTAACAATATTTTATTATTTGTAAATTTTTATTAAAAACGGTTTTAAACTTTGGACTTTGGCAACTTCTGGGCCATATAGTATAGACACTTTAAGAAGTAATCCAGAATTTTTTCAGATTTTTTGTACGCCTAGAAAACTTTAAACACTCAACTGATCCCTCAAAGACCCAGTGTACACACCATAATTAAAAAAATATAGTGTACACACGTGTGGTTAAACATAGAAAACTTTTAATACCACTTAGACAACAATATTGTCCATTGCCCCTGGACTAAACCAGCAGAACATCGTAACCAAGCCCGTAATCACATTTTATTGATCTGCACTTGATACATTTAACATATAAGTACTTACATATATACTTAAACTTTCATTTGTTAAAGTACTATACCACAGAAACTTGGAAGCTCCAAAAGCTCTAGGAAAAAAGCAACTATATTTTTTTATAACTTATTGGGTTAGGTTATTACTACTACGTGCTCTGTAGGGGATGGAAAAATACACTAGAAAAATATCATTATCGAAGTTATTTTCTACTAATAATGTACTAACGGGTAATTGGGTGTAGTGGCAATGTACACTGTTAATAATAATAAAGAATATTATAAGATTTTTACAATGTAAAGGAATTAGTGTTTTATTTTAATTAATAGATGATTATACACATATAGTACCGGATTAGGACTATTAGGATTGAACACGCATGGTCCATGACCTCCCAATAATTTAGGGGATAAATATATATATATAAAGAAATAATTTAAAAGGATATAAATATGTACTCCATTAAAAACAAAAAGACACACCAAATTGTAGATGTGGAGAAGAAGGGTCTTTGGACCATATAATTCTAGGGTGTCATCTTTTAACATCAAAAATTGATAGACTTTTAAATGATTTATGTAATGTAACACAGTTCCCAGTCAATATGTCCTGTTTAATGACAAGTGAAGCAACGGCGGAAATATTAACAAACTTTGTGATAGAAAATAATATAGAAGTGTAATTTAAGTTAAAATATTTTATTTAGTATGTATTTAATTTTAAGTTTAATTTTTTAAAAGAATCATTTTGTTTTGTATTTATTAGAACAATTATAATTTATATGTAAATTTTTATATAATTTTACAAATAAAAGCAATGGCAAGAAGGCTGAATAAGCCAAAGCCTAAATAAATAAAAAAAAAAAAATAAAAACAAAAATTGTAAGCAACGATCATTTTCAATTTATTTATTTTAATATACAGCATAAGTTTATTGTGTGAAAATTTGAAATCGATTGGAGTAAAACTGTCGGAGATATAGAGTTTTAAGTCTTCACCTCTCTAATCTAGTTTCGTCTTTCTTTGTAAGGTTTAAACGCTTTTTCTCACACATAGCTTTTTTAGAGTCGATGCCATCTCAAGCTCAAAATCTACTGGACCGATTCTTTTAAAATTTTGCACACTCTTTCTTTGCATAAATGCCGAGATAACGCTGTCGAGTTTTTATTTTTTATTTTAACGTAGTTTAAAATATCAAAGTTTCTGATTTTTAAAATTGTTGTAATGTTAAAAATTGAAAAAAAAAGACTCTACTCGGGTTACCTGCAGAAACTTATCAACTAATGAAATCATTTTAGTTTTTTAAATTCAGATAATCCAGTGATGTGTTATGAGGGACACTACAATGTTACTTTTTTTGTCACGTCTGCGGAGATTCGCTGTCAATGCCTCATTTCTTGATATTTATTTATGAAAATTTTACAAAGTATTCTTTAAATGTTATTTTATCATGTAGTAATTATAGGAATAATTATATATTAACTGTGTCGTTAAAAACATTATCAAAAATATGCTTTTTTACATAATGAACAATGTATTAAAT
Organism: Panorpa germanica; assembly: GCA_963678705.1. Classification (NCBI taxonomy): domain Eukaryota; kingdom Metazoa; phylum Arthropoda; class Insecta; order Mecoptera; family Panorpidae; genus Panorpa; species Panorpa germanica. The sequence continues at coordinate 6,490,522 of OY783219.1, forward strand.
TCTAGAAATGTATATTGCATTGATAAAGTTTATCAGGATCTCAAATTTGATTTCTTATATAAAATAATTGTTTATATAAATAAATGTTTAATTGTTCCACTGAACGAAGTTTAAGTCGACATTAATAATTATAACATTACTAGAGAATTACATACATACACAAAACAATTTTTTATCTTAGAGAATTTCCATCTACGAAATACCATCTCGTTGCACAAACATTACACCACTAGGGATGAAACCACCCAACAGTAGAGCAGTACTCGTGCCCGTAGTTGACCAGGACCATTCCTTGTTCCACGAAGAACACTTTAATCAATAAGAGGCACTTAACGTTTGTCTACTTGCACCAGCGTAATTAATTAATAATTCAAATAGCTTGTTCGGGTCAACCTCAAGATGTAAAACAGGGTGTACTACTACATGTGAAAATATTCTTTGTATGAAAATAGGACATGGTTTGCGGAAGATACCATGTTAAAATTACCAATTGAAATTACGTGGGAAATGACGTTATAAATTTGGTTGTTAATGGATCTGGAATAATAGCGGTAATAATTACGTAATTGAATTAATAGCACCAGCAAATTTAAGAAGAAATTCGACATGAAATTTAACTTAATTATTAAGAAATAGTTTTATAAACGGTTATTTCTATTAATTATAATCACGTCACAAAACAGGACACTTCACCAAATTGTTTACTGGGTGCTTTCCATCCTTTTCTACACTTGCCCATGTTTCTACTTGTTTCTTCTCTGTACCTACGCTATCCTCCTCCTTCTTTCTCTGTCTCCTTTCACCAGTTCTTCTCCCGTTATATGATCCAACGTCTCATTTGCTCGCTTAATGTTGTTCTTAATTAATAACAAATAACAAAAGACAGAGAGCGAAACCTGGTCATTAAACCTAGATACCCAGCGAGCTCTGGAAACTTTTGAAAGAAAAGTATTAAGAACTATATTCGGGCCTGTTAAAGAACAAGGGTGCTGGCGAACCAGATATAATTTTGAATTATATGGACTTTATATACAACCTCAAGTTGCACAGGTCATCCGAAGCAACAGGCTGAGATGGCTTGGCCAGGTCTGGAGATCTCCTGAAGACAACCTTACTAGAATATACACCTTTAACAACCCTGCGGGATCCCGTACCCGAGAACAACCACCAGCAAGATGGCTGGACGACACAGTAGAGGACATCAAAACTTTGAAAGTAAAAAACTGGCAAAGAGTTGCTTTGGACCGATTGAGTTGGAAGTAGCGTGCAATAGGTTGTTACGCTCTTAAAGAAAAACAAAAGACAGAAAACTTTAATGGTTGAATAATCGCACCAACTATGACTTAAGAATAATTCACCTTCTCGAGTTAATAAATAACAATTTTGAAAACTTAAACAGCTCCGCCCAGCGCCCCCGCCCGTTCCACTACCACTACCACCACTAGCATCAACACCACAACTAGAAGAACAACAGCACTCAAGTTCGAAGTCTTAGTACCGCAAAGAAGAGAATTTAAACGAAATTACTTGATGCTTTTAAAGTAAAAGTTCTAAAAGAGGTAGTTGATTTAATTCGTCATACAGAACCCGCTGTAAAATGTCTTGGAGCTTTCCACAGTGAATTATTAAGACGTTCTCGTCACTGAAAACTGGTGGAAATGTTTTATTATGTTGGTACTGTGTAGCATGTTAACCCCCCTACACTCTCTTAACTTCTCATCCTCTCTTGTGGAATAATATTCACATGAACATCTGTTGGGAACATATGCTGCGGCGAAACATGACATGTTCAAAAGAAGTTGCTAAATAATTTTTAAAGGGGTACACGCTGTTTTGGTGGTGCTCTTGGAAAGGGTTTAAATTTGTTTTTTAAATTATGAGGTGTTTTTCTTGATTTTTATTTTCTTTATTTAAACACTTTATGAACGATTGTAATGTTTAATTGTAATTTAATTTTTTTATTTTCTGATTGTTTCAGGAGCAAAGTCACAAATCTTACCGCCCCCTGTGTGTGCTCACTTTCCGGTGGAACTACCTCCTGCACGGATTGGAACCTGCAGGATATCATTTGGTAAACATGATCCTGCACGGAGCGGTATGCCTCATGTACTACAAGTAAGCAAAAAAATAAATACATATTTCAAGAAACATTTGTTGCGCTTTAAGCTAGTTGTTTAGTAGATGCATTTAACACGGAATTTTAATGAAACTTTGCTTAATTATTCCTTGATTAAATACAAATTTATATGGTTAATTATTTTAAAATTGATCACGCCGTTTTTATAAGAAATTAAAATCAAGTTTTGTAATTTTAACACTGGCTCTTATGGAGAATACAATTTTTTTTGTATATATTTCAAACGTAATGCAGGATATGTTATAAAAATCGTAGTAACAGACTATGAAAATAATTGACGACGTCGTTATCGACATATTATTATTTAAAATAAATTTTTCACTTAACTCGAGAGATGATATAGCAACAGCGTTTTGACTAGTAGTGATATGGCAACAGCGCTTTCGTATTGGTAATTCGAAGTAAGCGCTGCACTACTGAACACAAACAAGATGCACATTAATTCTCAGCGTTGTCACGTTTATTTCTCTATTAGTATGGATCTGTGTGTACAAAAACGTATTGATGCTATTTGGTCGTGTATAAGAGCAGCTTCGGCTATCTTCGTAGTGCACTAAGCTATACTCTTGAATCAGAATGTCAGTGACAACTACCTTAATGACATAATTTATATTTTTAATTAAGCAACAACCACATGCCATACTACTACGCTTAAAAAATTATCTAAATGTCTGTTTATTCATAATATTCTACATAAAACGCCTATAAAAGAAGAAGCTTTATGACAGAAATATCAAAGTCAGAGGAGGGGGTTGTCTTTTCCGAACTAAATATAGAGGGGTGGTACAAGTGTTGTGGAGAGGAAGCCCTAGGGGCTACAAGGAGGCTGACTAAACAGCAAGAGCTATCATAATAATGTGTGTACGGTTATTTTTGGATTAATATCATAAAATAATACGCCCGTCGTATAAAGACGATCGTTTAACGTTACTGTAGATTTAAACCTACTGTATCACACTTATATCTTCCTTAACGGGATGGGATCTACGCGCACGGTTTACATTCTACGAGGCTCTACGTTTCCCGTCCCACGTTATCTACTCGACTCTACGCCGGTCTACGTTCCGTTTCTTCATCTCTACGCGTTACGCCTAATACACTCTTTAAGGGTGTAGTTGAGATATTATACATATTAAAAACATTATTTTGTGTTTGTTTAATTTATATAAATGGTAAATTATTAAACAACTGCTTATTAAGCTGCTACTTTAGTTTTTAAATGTATAATTGATGAATTTATATACCCAATGATTAATACAGTGATTGGAATTGGTTTTCAATTTTGTTTTAGTAAACTATTGGTGATATATGTGCCTAAAATGGAACAGTCTTTTATTATCCCTTATTCTTTAATCTCTAGAACTACCACCCTGGTCACGCTTGTTCTATATGTCTAACAGTATTACAGCCACGTGGGGTATTAAGAATGTAATAGCGTAAGCAAGTGCCTCAGCATCACTAGTAGTCGCTAGTCACTACTCTTCCCTTAAAACAGAACGAGAGGGTAGTTTGTTACCAGCTTCAAAGATTTCCGATACTTCACCCTTATAACATTTATAGAAAAGTGATTTCTACTTCTTTTTCGTACAACATATTATCAAGTATCTTTCATAATAAATTATATATCTGTATATATATTTATAGTTAAAGAAAATCAATAGCTACGTTTAAATTAGAATAAATACGAGTATATTATTACTAAATAAGTTCGGCGGATGGTATATTCTTAGGTAGTACCAATCTTCAAACGATACGTGTCAAAATTTCATGACAGTGGTTTTAGTGACGCTAATTTTCAAAGCAATAGAAAAATCTAAATTTCGTGTGTTGATAAAGCATTGCTTTTTAATTGAATGACACTTGTCAAGCCTTTGCTTATTTTTACAGTACGCTATCAATTTTTTTTCTTTATCTTGAGAACTATAATTCCCACAAAATTTTTGTGTTATGCTTTTTTGTAGATAACAATATTATCTACAACTTTTATTAATAACTTTTTGTTGTAAATTTTATAATAAAAAAGTTATAAGCAAAAATAAATTGTAGATAACATGTATGAAATCACGATGCCATAAAAATTTCCAATAATAAAACAAAAACGTGAAATAAATTAAATTAAAAAATGCATTTATACACTTGTGAAATCTGAGATTGAGTAGAAACTAGTTAAGCCAGCTCCAGACGATGCGGTGAACGTTTGATTCAAATGCTTGCTTCAACGTGTGAGCCAAATATTGGAAGACTGGCATGGCAAGTAGCAAGACACTGATACTGTTTTATAAAAACTTTCAAGTAAATAAAGAAACTTTCAAGTATAAAACCTTCCTTTGTTGGACGATTCGTGCAGCAGTGCATGACATGTGAATCAAGTGTGCGGTTTAAAAGACCGACAACAGCGCGAACTTCTTCCAACGTTGGAAGGTGTTCGTTGAATCGTTTGGTACCGGCTTTAAACAATGTATGCTTTGATGAGATTTTAATAATACTTTTTCAACACTAGTAGCGACTCCAATGGAGAAGTTTTTAACTACACGTTGAATGAAGTTATCCAGTTTAAAGTTGAATACTACATCAATTATTCTACAACTACAAAAAAAAACTTTTTCTGCACATCTACATATATTTCTCAGTTTTCAGAAAATGGTGGTAATTACAGCTAATAAAACCTTCTATTTTCTTTATTTTTCATTACATTTTATAGATATAGTTTTTAAACTCATAACATTTATATACGATTTAGTGAATATTTTCTTTAATTTCCAAAATTAAACTTTATAATTTATATATTAAAAAGTCTGTTATTCTACGCCTAAAATACAGTCAACATGTTAAACATGAAAATGTCACAGCCCTTATAATTTCGATATAGTACTTTAAGTACCGAGGGTCGCCGTTACAGCATAATTAAATGCAATAAATAGTCGAGAAACCCCTTCCACTTGCTGTACTCACTATGCTATGTTTTACTCCCTACCTATTTTATAGTATGCAACCATTCTAACATTTTGTTAAATGAACACACCGGGTCTTGTCTTGCAGAATGTGCTCCATGCTTTTGCCAGAGCTTGCCAGTTTTGCGGCAGCCATGCTGTTTGCTGTACACCCCATTCACACGGAGGCGGTAAGTACCTGGTTTATTATTATACATTAAGTGCAACGAAAGAGTGACAGAGAAGCTTTTGGTATATTTTTTTAAGTGTTTTATAAATAACTTTTTTTAAATTATATTGAAGGAGCCTCAGACGTATCGAATAAGTCTAACATGACCTCAGTAAAAGTAGCATCGTTTTCGAGATATCGTCAGTTTAAATTCTTTATTAAATTCTCCATCTTTTAACATTGTTAGTGCTCCTGTTTTCTTGTATAGCTCTCTCTTTTAGTTTTGTTTTATTTTTACGCTAAACTTTAAACTGACGATATCTCGAAATCCATGCTACTTTTACTTAGGTTCGATGCATTTACTATGAGACATCCTGTATGTCAATGAAGTCGCAGGCTGTAAGTTTCAGATAATTTTTGTCTTTCAAACATAAACACTATAAAAAAAAATGATTGCTAAAATATTTTAGACGCCTCTTTCTTAGGCTAAGGCTGCTCTGCAAAAAAGAATAGCGCGAAAATAATAACATATAAATAATAATTTCCGTGCTACTTTTAAATCAGCAGAGTGCGTGAATATTTATGTTTCTTTTTTAGTTACAATACAATAATCTTATTCTTAATTGGTAACTAAATTTAAACTTATATTTAAATGTAATCAAAATTAATTCCCACATGTATGTATATATAAAGATTAGCTAAATGATCTTATCAGTTCGCAATCTTTCTCTGCAAGGTATAATGCCTTTATTTTGGAGTAATTCTTACGGTGGTTTGAACTTTCTTTAAGATGTATTCTACAATGTAATCTTTATGCCGGTTTCACACCAAAGAGACAGTTCAATAAAACACGAACAAAAACATGTTTTTCGGAACAAAACACCAATGTTTACATCAAAGAGACAGTTCTTAAAACATTTTTGTTTTTTATTGGTGTTTTAGTAACCAAAACACATTCCCATCTGGAGTCAGCAAGATCAAATGAAAACACGTTTGTTGTAGTTTTTTAGTCTGCTTGGTTTGAACACGTAGTTTTGTTTTTTATGAACATTTGCGCTTGTCAGTTGTTGTTTATCATGTTTATAATTTTTATGGGACACACAGAAAAACACTAAAAACAAAACCGTTTGTTTTCGAAAAACAGAACTGTTTTAAAATAAAACAAAACATGTTTTCGTATTAATTGTTGATAAGAAATAAAGATTTCCTCTATATCTCTCATATTTGTTTTATTTTTACGTCTAAGGTTATATCTCGCTAATAAAAAGAAACCCAATTCCTCATGTTTTTATAATCCAAAGAAACAACTACAAGCGCTATTTCATCCTCGCAGTCACTATCAATATATAAATAATTTTCCAGTAGTAAATAGCTTTTAGCGCGTTCAGAACTGCTTTACTGTACTTGTACATTCAAAGCACATATTTCCCTAAAACCACAAAGCTCTCCAAGAATTTTATTTTATCCTCTGAGCTTTCGTGTTCTTGAGAAACTTAAAATCACCATATAGAGAAGATCGTATCCTGATTCAATGTTTTAAAAAAAAACTTAACAAAAATCAACTGTTTAAAATAAAAGCTGTGCTTTTTTAGACTAAAAGCTCGTGAAATAGTTTATGTTTTGTATTAATTAACTTTAAATGTTTCTAGAAACGTGTGTTAACGTGTTTTGGAGAGGATACACTCATTTTAAAATCGGAAATTATATTTCTGATACGAGGGTAATTTGATAATTCAGTGTGTTTTTGAATTTCCCGCGCTATCGACGCGATGGAATGTATGATAAATGTATAGGGCTTAAAAGAGACTATATTGATAAATAAAGTGGTTTTTTATATCAAAGTTCTCTCCTAATATTTATTTCACGTAAAAACTATATTAACTTTGCGATACTTTGACGTAGATTGTTTTAATGCGGTAAAAATACCCCTGCTTATTTTCTAGTATGCAACCATTCTAACTTCTTGTTTTGAAATACACAGACTTTAGTGCCTGTGTTTATTTCATTTATCTCTTGTGTATCTTACATTTAACTCTTTTTATCTTTAACTTCTTTTTCAAATCCATTTAACAAATAGCTAGCAGAAACAAATAAAATATATTTCGTTAATTCCAGACGACAAACAATAAACAAGTAAAGTTCACACGGCTACCGCTAGAGGCATTACTTGTTTGTTTCAATTTTTCTAACACGTTTTATATATTTTTCCAGGTGACTGGTGTTGTTGGCCGAGCGGAGACGCTTTCCTCTGTTTTCTTTTTAGCGGCATTCATTTTCTATACCCAAGCAACAAAACGGAAACGTACAGGTAAGAAAATTGAAAATGTTTTGTTGGAAAATACAAAATAGGGACAACAGGAAATTTGATGTTATTTGTTTTTCTTTTTTCTTTTTGGTTTTTTTAAATTAAATCAAACCAATGAATATTTATTTGTAATTTCCGGGAGAGTAATTTACATTTTGAAGAATAATGGTGGCTTAGAATGTTTTTCATTTTGAATTGTAGAGGTTTGATACGCGGAAATTAAAGGGAATACATCAAATAGGGTAAATTAAAAGACTCGTTGGGTTTACAGATCTCTAGGTTGGTAGATTATGGTGTTAAAGCCTCTTAAATGAGGGCTTATTGGATAAAGGTGTTAATTAATATTAGTTTTATTATTGTTTGTTCCTTAATATAAATATAGGCACATTTTTTTATTTAATTAGTTAATTTGTTTATAACAAATGTTGAAAAATATGTATAATTCAAATCACGAGAGTTCGGCGGCGACTTATACTTAAAAGAGGTTATAAGAGCGGTATAAATCTATAATACGATAATGAATTTTATCTTATTCGTTTCTGTATACATTATAGAATAATAAGAGAGTCAGTCCTTTTTAGTTATATCGGCAGTTTATACCCCACAACTTGTTTTAAGTATGAGTCGCCGCCGAACTCTCGTACTTTGAACTATATCTAATATTTTTTATTATTAGTAAAATAATCATTTGTTTCATTTAGCAATAAGTTTAAACCACACTGAAAACTGCTATACTTTTGGTAAAATAATTAATTACCGATAAATACTGTGCCGGTTTAAAATTTCTTTAAGAAGTTTTGTTGGTAGTTTATGGTGTTAAAGCCTCATAAATGCAGTGCTTGCTTTCAACGTTGACTTTTTTAGTAGGGTGTATTCAAAGCGTTTCATCCAGTACAAAAATTCATCTACTACTTTACATTTTTTACATTTACTTCAAAACTACTATACATTTTCGTCGAATTTTTTCTTCTTTTATTCCATGACTCTTCCAGATTTCCTTTCTTTTCACGAAAGTATTGCAATGTTCTTATTTTCCATGCACCTCAATGTAGCACGAAACAATGAATAATTCATCGTATTGAATCCGTTCAAGTCGTTTATATATAAATATATATATATATATATATATATATATATGTATATATATATATATATATATATATATATATATATATATTTCTTCTTCTTTCCTTCTGTATCATTTTAATTCGAAATAGAATTCAGTTCGTCGTGCCCTTCATTCCATTTCGCTTGCTTATTCACAAGACCTTTTAATAATAATCAGAATAATAATGAAATTTATAGAATTTTTAATCAAACTCCTCCATGACAATTTCAACCTTGTACAAAGTACCTGTAATTCTCAAACCATGTAACTGTACTTAAATAATTAAATAAATAATAACGTTAAAGAGATCATAAATGTTACTATCTGTTAAAAGTTGGAGACAACTTAGAAATGGATTTTTAACGTTCTACTGCAATTATTTAAATTTAATAATTTAATAAAATAACTAGTTTACATATAAATCTATACTATACTGTATATATTATAATGGGTTTAAGAAATGTGCAAAATTTTAAGCGGTTTGAATTATTACTAATTTTCAGAAAGGTGCTCTACTTTACAGCGGTGCAGCTCAATATCTATAAGATATACAGAAAAATGTTGTATACACAAATTGTAGAAAATTGAGTCCTCTATCAAATTGATAATAACTATTTTTATCTTAGGACCCACGGTTAAGGAGATAATGCTAATGAAAACCGTTTCTATGCGCCATTTTTTCAAGATTATCGCCTAAATTATCAAAATTGATTCAGCTTAACAAAATATTCAAAATCGGCGCACTTTAATTAGTCATTATTTCATTTGAATTCTGGATTCTATTTGCCGATTATTTTAGGTGGAGTGGGCGTGCATGATCATTCCACGTGTCCACACTGGTTTTTAATATTTGACAAATATTCAACACCCGAAAATTCATCTAAACTTTTGACACATTCATTTAAATACAATAAGAGTTAAGTTATTACAGTAACTTGTTTACTATAACATAAATACTTAACAAAAATTGTTAATTACGGGTAACAAACGTTCCGATGTGTCACACTGAGAATTGTAGGTTATGTTTTAATGTCATAGTCGTCAACGCATGTGTGTACGAAACGTCGAACATGGCCGAGGCAAATATTCGGACGCTTTGATTGGACGAATGCTCGTCTCCGTGTACGGATTCCAAATGTTTGCCGTATGCTCACGTTTTTCGTACACAAAAGCCGAATAATCGAACCGGAATACGCAAGCGTGAACATATAATAATTAGTCTTTCTTGACTTTATCAATACCCTTACTCTAGTCTATAAGTTGTAAATTATGTTTTGTAAATGTCTATAAATGTATATATTCTTTTAACTTGCGTGTTGATGTTGAGTGTTGATGCACTCAAATAAACATTTAAAAAAAAATGAATTATTTAAGGTTTCTAAGTTTTCTTCTACGGAAATTAAAAGTTGAGAACCTGTGCCATCCTTAAGATTTCAACAATACAGTTTTGAAGTACAACCGTGTAATTCTATCTCGGTCTATATTATAATATAATAAAAGCTATAAATATTCATAAGTAATTCCCTGTCATTGCTTTACCATCTTAGGGAACTCTTAGAACCAACTCCGACTTCAACCCGACTCCAACTCGACTTCAAGTTCCAGTTCCAGTTCGACTTACTTTAAAAACATTACAATAGATTATTTTGTGGTATAATTGAATTCTTATACTTTATTATATATACTTCTTCTTCTTTTTACAAGGTTGGAGGTCTTTGGGTTTGTCGATGGCCTCCGTCGCGACGGCGATGCTTTGTAAGGAACAAGGCATCACTATCAGCGGCGTCTGCTTTGTTTACGAGATATTTGTCGCACAAAAGGTAAGAAATTTATTTAATTAGATGCTTCATAAACAAGTTTAGTCTTAAAATGTAAAATATTTGCATATTTGTTTAAAAAAGAGGGCAGCTGTTTTACTTGAAGGGTTGGGTGAAAATAAAAGCGAAAGTAAAAGTTGAGAAATGTCTGCCAGTGACTTTAATAGGATGGCAACTATTTTAAATGTTTGAATAGAGATCTTTCGGCAAGTTTGGGACCACAGCCGAATTATTAAACGCCAATGATAACTCACGATTGGAATAACTTGACGATAGAGACAGTGATGAGAGCGATATGGTTGGAAGGAAAAGTGGTAAGGCTGAGAGCGAACTCGCGAGAGAAACAAATCAGAACTGGAGCCATCCGAACCTCCACATTAAGCAAATATAAACTCAATTTTTATGGATTCCCTCTCACATCGGTATCACACGAAACGACCAAGTTGATAATTATGCTAAAGAAGCAATCCATTCAGGACGCGTTCCAGAAGAAACAACAATTACATGTTCAGACTTAAAGAACAAAATCAAAAATATAATAAATTGTTTATGGCAAAAAGAATGGAGTGAAGAAAGTGATACAAATCAAGGAAGCAAAAAAAAGAGAGGAAAAGGTGTTACGAATGCAGACATAGAGAAGAAGGAACAACAACAGAATAGAATGAATAAGATGGATGAAAGAACAATGCCAAATACAGCCAAATAGCCGAAAGGAATGCCGCTATACCTAGAAAAACGTCGAGGTAATGAAAAGTCAATTATCGCGGTGTTTAGACTAGCGAATGACGAAAGGGGCAACAGAAACTATGTAGGAAGTGTGAAGAGGAAGAGGAAACATTAAAGCACATTAGGAGTAGGTTTAGGGAGAAGATGGAAAGTGAAGTATACCTCATAGAGATGCTACAGGAAAATAAAGAGTAAATAAATTGGATGAATTAAGTCAAGAATTAGCAAAGGACAATGGAGATGAAGCTTGATATGTAGTCTTAAGAATGTAAAATGGTTTATACCCAGGTAGCTTCCTAGCTTTCTACAAGGTAATTTCGAAGTTCATTTTCTACTTCTCAGATAGAAATTGTCTAGCATGGCAAAATTCAAACGTGCTAGCTTACTACAAATTAATTCTAAGGTTCGTTTTCTACCTGGGATGTAATATAATGAAATGTAGTCAGTGAATTTAAGGTGGAAGTGTACTGAAATAGACTACTGATGATGCCGACTTTTTCAGTAGGGTGTATTCGATTAGTTCATCATCATTTAGCTCTGCAGTCTAATTCCTAAACCTCCCTAGTAAACCATTATAGATAATTCAATTAATTTCCATTAATTCCGTAATAATATTTATTCCAGATGAGATTATCAGATATCCAGCACATAGTCCGTTCCGTATTAACCGGTAAAACAACAGGAATTCAATCCCATTGGTCAGGGGAAGCGTCCAAGAGATTGGCAATCCTAACTGGTACAACTGTATGCTTACTATTAGCCAGACTACAGATAATGGGGTCGCAATTACCCGTGTTTACAAGGTAAAATTAGTCAAATAGCCTCATGTATTGTATTACCCCCACCTCCATCATATTAATAGAGTAATTAATGACGTCACAAAGTCAGTGACGGTTGTGTTAGAGCCTGTAGGTGTTTTAGGCGAATATCTAATGTTGATTGTTGTTTTAATTAGTGTTTAGTTTGCTCAAAGTGGTTCCACAAACTTTGACCGGTTTAATTGATGCTATTAATAGAGTTTTGGGAAGTTTTGGGGTATCTGTACAGACGGATATTATATATGGCGGGAAAGTTTAAAATATAGAAATTTAAATAATTTTTTTTAAATATATGCTAATCAAAATTTCAAATTTCTCTTCGATTTGTCGTTTAATTTTTAATCATCTTTTAACTTTACGAGGCAAGTGGTAAAGGCTATAGACTAATAAGTAATCGATTTTATTTATCTTTGTTTACTACGTTGATAACATCAAAACATTATGTGTTGCACAAGCCATCAGTAACTAGGTACTGATGATTCACTTACACTCTCTTTTAAAAGAGGTATGCTTTTAAGAGAGGTACTTCCTCATAGCCAACTTTATCAAGGGATACTGATTTGTTATTATATGCAAAATTAATATTGAACGAGTTAAATATTTCAATTTGAAAATGGAACGAAAATTTGAAATGAAATTCAATACACAAAACACAGTCGTCGCTTGTGACGGGGGTAAACTCTAGTATATATATAAAGGTTAATAGATTCTATATAGGACACATTAACTACAAGTTATTTGTTCCAGGTTCGATAACCCCGCGTCTGTGGCACCCACCCCCTCCCGTCAACTCTCCTATCACTACCTGGTCTCCCTTAACCTTTGGCTACTACTCTTCCCCTGCGATTTATGCTGCGATTGGACCATGGGCACAGTACCCCTTCTAGAATCTATACTCGACCCTCGTAACCTATCTACATTGGCAGCTTATGCGATGCTAGTACTCCTGGTGGCAGCTGCATTCACTACCCAAAACCGACAGCAAGCCACTGTTATAATTATGGTAAGTTCTTTTTAAAATTACAGGGTTAACCACTCTGATAAAATAAAATGTAAATAGATTTTTATGTTTTCTTTTTGCAGCAAAACTAATGCTTATTATTTGCTTCAGTTTTGAATATGTTTTTTAATTATACAAATGTTAATAATTGACGAAGAAATACGCATGCGCTAGTTTTTGTTTTGTAACAGCTAGAGAATACACTTTTACATAGTAGTATAAAGAAAATAAGAACATACCTTTGGCTTAGTGACTCAGCAAGGAAGAAACCACCAACTAAGCCTGAAACAATAAAGAAACATTACTTACTGTGGCTTAGAACAATCAGAACTGATACTGAAGTTTTTCTTAGACAATAAAGATTGATGTAATACAAATTAGAAATGAACACTAACCTGTTAAAAATAACCCTGTTGCATGGCAGCGTCCAAATTCCTAAGAAACAAACACTTCGAAAAAAAACATCACAAACGCCTGGTATAATGTTTTATTTAAAACACACACGGATTCGTTTGAATCTTATATATTTAATACACAACACTTTGTAATTAAACTATTACAATTAAATACACAATACACTATAAGTTACTTTGAATACACTTAACAAAATATCTAACCTACAAATACTGTTACTATGCAAATGTGACACAAATTTTAGATTTACAAATATCCAAAGACACAATTGTTTTAGTTGGAATCCGAACCTAAATTATAAATATTTAAATCACTATTTAATTAATATAATGTCACTATAGCAATGTTTAATTATTTACTTTATTAATTACACGTCATTAGTATCACGGTATACAAACTGCTTAGACTTCCACAGTGCAAATTTATAGTGGTTAAACGTTTACAAAGATAACCACAAAAACAACAATGTTTAAGTAGGAGAATGCAAGTAAAGTTTTTAAAATAGTAATTAGTAATGAGTTTATTAATTATATATTTTAATAAATATATTTTTTATATTTTCAATCACCGACTGCAACTTCTTAAACATGTCCGTACTTGTTAAGACTGCGTGTCTGGCGTAATGTAGCAGTTTAAAAAATGCAACTGTGGCAACACTAGCTGTCAAAAGTATTTCTTTCTTTATTTATAATTTTAAATATTCTTTATTAAAAACGATATATATATTTTATTAAAAAGAATATATGTATAAATGTTTATAAACTTATTGTAGAATTTAATTTACTTGTTATTTGCTTGCAATGAATGTCAAAAGTCTGTAATCAAATTTTTTATTATACTTCTCTGGAGTGGCGGGATATTTAAACATGACCAATTTGAATCAGAAGTATTGCATATATCTGTATATTATTTTATATACTTGTTTTTATTATATATTTGTTATTTTCAAGTAGTATATACGAAATAACTTCATCTTATCGTTCCATTTCCATAAAACTTAATCCAAAATCATTAGAAATACCATCAGGAGAGTATTTCACTATTTGATGGTATTTATCTGAAGCGAAAGAGCGACGACATTTACGAGAGCAATCTGTCACATTAGAAGGTTCAATGAACATGTACCGTGTGTCAACGTTCATTCCGTTATACCCTCTCTCTCTCTCCCTCTTTTCCTCCCACATACCCATTCACCCTACTCTCTTGACGTATTTTCATCCCCTTTTAGGAGCCCTCATTTTCTAGTAAAGTATATAGTAGATTGACATATAATTTCTAGTTGAGAATTAATTTTAATTAATAATAATGGATGTAGTTTAATCTTTGACGTTCGAATATAGTGTTAATATAATGATATTTTGTATAAGTTCTATAGGCTTATATATATTAATCAAATTTATGATGTTTAAATATAAAAATATATTAATTTGTTGAATTTGACAAAACAGAGTTATGTCCACTAGGCTAGGCTACAATTTTTTGTTTGTTTCAACGTTTACAAAGATCAAACATGGATTTCATTTTGTATTTTCGGGGTGAGAGGTTTCTGCAGTCAGCCTCTATCCTGACAATAAGGCACTAATCAATTTCTTGAATTATCTTGAAAATTATAAGTCCCACAAATATTTTGAAAAGAGCGTTTTGCAGCTAGTTATATTATCTAGAATTTTTCTTAATAACTTTCTTTTATAATTCTCATATTATAAAAGTTATAAGTAAAATTAAATCTTAAATTATGTGATGAAATGAACAGACTGTACTGTGTATAAAAGAAAATATCTTTGCTATAAATCTACGTTTCTTGATGTAAATAAAAAGATTTAGGTGAATTTTATAAGTATTTAAAATAATATTCATATTTGTGTTTATATATTTTATATTTATTTATTTATTTATTTGCCTTGACTTTTATTCGTCATAGCCAGCATCAAACATTTACATATTTCACATTTTATAATTCTATTTTACAAATTTCTAAATATATAAATAATTCACGAATTAATTTTGAATTACTAAACAAAAATTTAGTATTAACAGGAATAGTTCTAATCACCTCTAATATTTCACTATTCAATTTTGATCTTTCTAAACTATAATTTATGCATTCAAATATAATATGATCCAAAGTTCCTTCTTCACCACATTGACATCTATCGTCAGATTTAATATTAACTTTGTACAGATGAGCTGGAGTTTTACAATGATTACTTTTGATTCTGATTATAGCTGATATAATTTTACGGGATATAATTTTTTCTTACTTAAATTTGGATGTAACATATAATAATCTCTTCCTTTTAACTGACTTTTGTTAATGAAATCTTGGTTTCTCAAATTGAAGTTTAATTTTTTGATTATATTAAAAATTTCATATGAAGGCAATTTCACTTTCATCTCAGTTTTCAAATTTATTGATTCCTTTGCCAATTTATTTCATTTTCTCTTACTCCACAATGTTCCGGTATCCACATAAATTTCATGGTATTATTTTTATTTATTATATTGAAATACAGCTCCTTAATTTTGCATGTCAAAATATCATTATTTGATTTGTAATCATTGGAATTTAAATTTTTTAAAACACTTAAAGAATTCGTTATTATTATAATTTTATTTTTGTTTATATTTTCATTAATTTCCAATGCTTTTAATATTGCTAATTTTTCGCCAGTTAGCTCTTATAACTTTGTTATTTAATTTAAATTTCTCATATAATAAATGTATTTGTTCATATATAGCAAATTCTGCTTTATTTCTTTCTAAATCAATGGATGCATCTGTATATATATAAAAAAAATTCCTTATTTGTCGCATTATTAAATGTTTTTGATAATTGTGTGTTTTGATAATACATGTATTGGTAATATTTCTACTCAGTTTTCAATGTCTCCTATATATTTTTAAAGATTCAAATGCAGTACTTGTTATTATACAATGGCAACGATTTTATATGTATACCATCAGCCTGAATATTTATGTTTAAAGCAATATTTTTATTCATTTTCGATAAACACTAAAAAACATTCAATTAAATTTTTTCAGTACCTATAAAATACACTGTAGTATATTTTTCTTTATTTTTTTTTTTGTTTAAATCAGAGTCTAGCATTTATGGCGCTCCCGTTTCTTCCCGCATCGAATTTGTTCTTCCCCGTCGGCTTCGTGGTGGCCGAGAGGGTGCTCTATATGCCCTCCATGGGGTTCTGCATGCTGGTTGCCTATGGATGGCATCTACTAGCTCTGCGAAAACTGAAAAAAACAGCATGGGCTGCATTGGGGATGCTTATTCTAGCACACGGTGTGAAAACCTACAACAGGAATTGGGATTGGGAATCGGAGTATACTATATTTATGTCAGGTATTATTTCACATTTGTCTCTTTTTTTTAAATATATTTAACCTTCTTACAACAACGACAGTCTGTCATATTTATTAAGTAAAATATAAAGATTATTTCAAGCCAACTATATACATCAGTCAAACTGGTAGTATCCTTAATATAAGCAAGGCGTTTATTTAAAGAATGTTACATTTTCAGGATTAAAAGTAAATCAACGAAACGCTAAACTATTTAATAATGTGGGTCATGCCTTGGAGGCTGAAGGTAAGTACCGAGAAGCGCTTCACTACTTCAACACCGCTGTCAGCGTCCAAGAAGACGATGTAGGGGCCCATATCAACGTCGGCAGAACGTACAATCACCTAAAAATGTTTAAAGAAGCTGAAGAGGCGTATTTAAAAGCAAAATCATTACTTCCAAAAGCAAAACCTGGTGAATCATATCAAGCTAGGATAGCTCCTAATCATTTGAATGTATTTTTGAACCTGGCTAATTTAATATCGAAGAATTCAACCAGATTGGAAGAAGCAGATCTACTTTATCGACAAGCTATTAGTATGAGAGCTGATTATACTCAGGCTTATATTAATCGAGGCGATATTTTAATTAAATTAAATAGAACTAAAGAAGCGCAGGAAGTTTATGAAAGGGCGCTGCTTTACGATAGAAATAATCCGGATATTTATTATAATGTAATTATAAATAATATCAAAGGGGTGTTCGGAAAATTGGTCAACTTTGTTCTTGAATACTTACTTAAAAATTATGGCAGGCCATTTTCCGAACATCTCTTGTTAAAAGTCAGAGGAAGAAATTTACAATTTATGAAAATGCATTTATTTATTTTTTATTAGTTGGGTGTGGTTTTTCTGGAGCAAGGAAAAGCTTCCCAAGCTCTAGCTTACCTGGATAAAGCTCTGGAGTTTGATCCAGAGCATGAGCAAGCTTTACTGAACTCTGCTATACTCCTACAAGAACTCGGACGCGTGGAACTTCGCAAAGTTGCCAGAGAAAGATTACTAAAACTTCTTACAAAAGACGGTCAGTCGAATTTCAACATAGAAATAAAATAGCAAATAATAATGGGCTTGTGTCCTCATTTTTTAATAGTCGATTTTTCAATTGTTGATTGAAATTGTTGTTAATAAATGTATATCGGCGTGTCTATTTTATTAAATATCTAAATGTTGACGGAGATATAGCAATTAAAAATTTGAATTGTAGTTTTAGCGCTAGAAATGGTCGGCCATATTTGTATGACGTGAAATGCATTTTATCCTCAGTAATTTGTTGAGTAGGTCAGTGCTGTGGTAATGTTTTGTAGCTGTTGATAGTCAAATAATCAAGTCAAGTCAAAGAATAATAAGTTTTTATTTTATTTAACCTTGTTACGGCAAACATAATATTGGAATTTTATTGTTCCTTGAAATAGCTGTAAATAATATTTGATATTTTGATATATAAATACATATAGCAGAGATTTATGAGCTGTAACTCTAACGAGCGACTGTGATGTCACATGCAGTTGGAATGTTGTCCAACGTTTAATCTGTTTAATAATTAGAGAGAAAAAATGACTTTTTTAATTGTTAATATCTCCTGAAATATAAGAAGTTATTAAAAAATAGTTAGACATTTGAGGTTCTAGTAAACAACTTTATCAATATATAGAAATTAAAACATAGGACACAAGCCCATTTTACTGACTCAATGCTGTGCTTAAAGATGGCACTACTAACATAAAGTTAGTCACTTAGAAAAGTCGTTAGAGTAAAATAAATTGAAATCATTGGGTGGTCTTGGTTCCCCCATTCTTTCTTATATAAAAATATGTCGTGCTAAGCCTCGGGTAAAAGCAACTTTTCTATTTGTACTATTACAACAAGATTCTGCAGAGAAAACATCTGCATTGACAGTCTGACATTTAGTTATCAAGAAAACTAGAATAAACGTTAACAAGATAAGAATGAGGTTATGTTTATTTTCCGTTATTTTCTCATATCAAGTTTTATATTCAACTCTCCAGAAAGATGCAAATAGTTATGAACATGGAAGGTTTTCCATGTATGCATGAGATCGTCACAGCTACGGAGTTAAAGTTTTAGTCCCTTGGGGTTTTACCAGAGTACTTTTAGAAACAAAAACCATATCTGTTATATCCACTCTACAAATGCGAAATTTTTTTATAACTCTTTACACGTATGCACTTCCGGTAGTGGTCCATATTTACATCCGTAATAAAAACTATTTAACTACTTCCTGTTATCTTTTTGTTTTAAGTTTTTATTATTATTTTATGAAGGTAAACAAATTCTTGAAAATGGGTTAAAACAATACAGAGATGCAAAAGTTTTACCGACTCCTTTCTTGTCTTTAATGCTTCCGTTTCCTCTTAGAATCAAATGAACGTGTGCACTTTAATCTTGGGATGATCGCAATGGATGATCGAGATATCGAAGAAGCCGAGAAATGGTTTCGTCGGGCCGTTCATCTTAAGGATGATTTTCGCAGCGCGCTTTTTAATTTAGCGCTTCTTCTAGCTGATGATAACAGACCCTTGCAAGCTGCTCCTTTCCTGAATCAATTGGTCAAGCATCATCCTGACCATATCAAGGGGCTTATCCTTCTCGGAGATATTTACATCAACAATATTAAGGACTTGGACGCTGCAGAAAATGTAATGATCAATTATTTTCAAATGTACATAATAATTTTCATCCTGCTTATAATTTCTTTGTTGTTTCAGTGTTACAAGCGAATTTTGAAGCTGGACCCGTTAAATATTCAAGGCCTTCATAATCTCTGCGTGGTTTATGTTGAACGCGGCAAACTCACACAAGCTCAGGCATGTCTGGCTCACGCACACAGACTTGCGCCTGCAGAAGATTACATACTACGACACTTACAGATAGTACAAACGCGTATTTCCAAATTTAAAGCGAGTCCAGAATTAATAGACCAAGAAGCATTTCACGAATACGATCCTTCAGAATTCGGTGGTGATGTTTTAAATATTAGTAATGGTGTTTCAGAAGAAAATATTAAAACTCCTATTAATAATAAAAATATCAATAATGATTCACAGACAAAATCAGTGATTGATAAATCAGTGAAAAATAAAATGAAAGAAGTTAAAAGTGAACCTGTTTTTGTTGATAATGTTGATAATAAAATAGTGAAAGAAGCTTCTTTAAAATATACCAGTGATTTTAGAAGCAGTAATAGTGTGACAAATGGTGTTACTAGCTCTAGAAGATCTAGTTATTCTTTAAATGGAAAAGTTCCAGGGACAGATATGGATGATCCTTCTTCAGGAATGTCATAGCAATTAAAGCGGTGCAACCATCTCTAATTTTCATGTAAAGAAAAGGTAATAATTAGTGATTTGTTTGAAATAAAATCAATTTGTATGAATGATTGCCTTTGGATTAGGAGTATAGGGTTTGAATACTGACTTAAAGTCAAAAGTCTTATGACTTTATAAAAGAGACGATAATTTTAAAATATAATTATTATTTATTTTGAAAATTTTTATTTTGAATTGTAATATTATCCTGTGATAATTTTTAAATTAATTTTCTTTAATACATTCCATTATATGAATATCATTTAGTAGTTAGGAATTTATTTTTAATGATTTTTTATACAGATTTTAGATTTTCTGTAGAATACTATGTGTATATAATTGTGATGTCACTGTTTATTAATCTTACCTCTTTAATTTGATTAAAGCTCATTAAGCAGTGTCAGTAGTCTCTCGAATTAACAGCTGAGTTTTTAATTAGTGACATAGATAGTACTTTCTATCGACTATCTTAATGCGCATAGAATTTATCGTATGTTCAATTGGAAATAGGTACTATTAGCGCCGTTTCTTTTAAATTCTCAGTTAACTGAAGTTTATTGTAAGCCTTGGCTTTACTTTTGTTTCTCAGCTCTCATTTCAGTTCGAATCCAATCGAATCTAAATCTCTCGGTTACATTTCTCGATCGTTAGTGTTAACTCTGATCGGACAAACCTAGATAAAAACTTTTCTTTTTTAGGTTAACTTTAGCTATTTATATACTTTAGTTATATCTAAAGTTTAACTGAGATAAACAAAACGAATCTTAGTTGGTATGATTTATTTTATGATTTCTATAAAACAATTAAAATGAACACTAGCTTAATGAGTGAACTTAATTTCATACAAAAAACAAACAATCAAATATATATTTGAACAGCTCTAGAAATATTCAAATAAAATTAAAACTACAAAAGTTATAGCTTCTTCTAATTCAACTAAAATGTTAAAATTAACGAGGTGAAAAATATTTTGTATATCAGTTAAATTACAACATCGTTACCAAACTAACATTTTAGCCTACGGTTCTTGGAAGCTATAATAAAATCCGTGATACTTTAAAGAAGTCAAACAATCAATATATTTTTTTCTTAATTGATTTCAATAAATATATAGCAGTTATGAATATATATATATAAATATGCAAAAATAAAAGGGCTTAACTATTTTTTAATAATATTTAATAAAAATTCACCGTTTTATCTTAAATAAAATTTGAACGTAATTTAAAATGGTGGATAAATACAATTTTTGTAATTAATCTTCGATGTTTTACGTGTAATGCAACCCCCCCAAAATAATGGCTTCCGTAATTTAAATTATTTACTTGAATTTTTGGTCAAAAAATGATTTTTATTTGTTCAGATTCCAAATTATATTTATATTATTTTATGTACGTATGGTATAGGCGCCTTTTTACGAAATTGAATTATGAAGAAATGATATTGTAATTTTTCAAAAACATTTAATTTACTATTAGAGTTCATCTTTTTGAAAAGTAAACATAAACATTTTCTTCATAAACAAATTCGTAAAATCGACGCCTAAAAGTTGGTTTTTAAATTAGAAATAATCGTTTAAAACCTATTTTGATTTCGTTATTTCGTTCATATTTTGATAATGCATTTGTATTTTTTTAATATTAGGTGTATATTGGTGCCTTGTACAAAATAATATATAAATTTCTGAGGCGATTTAAAAGGAAAAATTTTGAAATAAAGAAGAAAAAAAACTCATTTGTAAAATAAAAACAATATTTTTCTATGTTACAATATAATGTCTAAAATGGTCTGAAAATAATATATACACCCAAAAAAAAATTATGCAAAAATTATTGATAAAAATTATATATATAAAAGAAAATACTAAATGTTTAAATGTTGTTACCTACACTAAATATATATAAACAATAAATTTATATCGAGAATTAT
Organism: Panorpa germanica; assembly: GCA_963678705.1. Lineage (NCBI taxonomy): Eukaryota > Metazoa > Arthropoda > Insecta > Mecoptera > Panorpidae > Panorpa > Panorpa germanica. The sequence goes on from OY783219.1 coordinate 6,512,561, forward strand.
GTAAATAACAGAATAATAATTATGATAAAATAAATGCAGTATATATTGATAAAAATAAAGTAAAAAATTGATGTCATTTTTTATAAAAAGTAATAATATTAATTATATTAAATTATAATAAATTATCCTGCGATAATTATTATAAAAATAGCAGATCTAGTGACAATATAGGTATGTTAAGTGTTACTGTGTAATACCCTTGTGTTTTTTAGTTACTTTCAAGAAATATTACTTTTGAAAATGACAGCCATTTTACTTTTAATACATTTGGTTTAAGAAGCTATGCGGAAAACTAAAGTCTTTTAAAGGACTAGCTTCAACGTATGATAGGACAAAAGTCCATAAAAGAAAACGGCTGGCATTTAACTAATTTTGTATACGATTTATATAATAATTTTATAATATGATAACAATAAATAAAGTGTTGTGATTTTTTCCATTAATAATTTCTTACTCAAGCAAAAGCTGATATAAGACAACCAGTTCATAAAGTGGATGGCATATTCTTCAACCAGCTTTAAGATTTAAATATACATTCCTTCGCTGGAATAATGCCAGTTAACTTTTTTGACAATTTGTATTATTTCAGAGGTCTAGTTGTTTCTCACAAATATTTTTGAAAACACATTTATTATTCTATTAAATAATGTACTTAATTAACAAATAAACCGTTTAATTAGTTATTTTATATAATATTTAATGTATTTTATGTAATTATTAGATATAATATTTTGAAGTATATTTTGTATTTTTAAATTAAAACGCCAAAACGGTAATTTTATAATAACATCATGTTATAGTGATAATTCATAAAAATAAAATTAATTTTATGAAATATTGTTGTTTTTTTGTACAATATAGTAATTTATTATAAAGGGGGAATAAATAAAGAGTGTATACATTTTCAAAACAAGCAATAAACTTTATTAAAATGTTTTTCCATCACCAATAAACATTTATTGAAATAGTACATACAAAATAATAACTAACTATATTAGAACCAAGCAAAATGACTTAAGTACATAACAGAATACATGTATACTTTAACAATAGATGCAAAATCTAGAAGGTTCAACTGTCAGTAGCTGTATCTTCCTCCTCGCATCTCGTGGTACCTTGGATATTCGCTGTTCTCTGAATATGGTAAAGTGCTTCTAAATTCCAGCTGCGGGGCTCTTCTAGGAGTTGGATAACCTCCGCTACCACCGCTATATATCTCTCTAGGATCTTCGTAAATGGTAATGGTGTTGGGACTCTCGTATCCTTCGTAATCCATACCTTGTGGTTGCTCAAATCTCCCCTGGTGATGCCTGTGCACCGGATAATACTCCAAAACTTTCTGACGGTGTTGTTTGTTATCTAAGTAACTATCAGCATACTTTTTACCACTGTCATATTTCCCGATTCTTCCATGAGCCATATCGAATTCTCCTCTCACTCCATAAACGCCATCTCTGCGATTATCTCTCAATTTATGACCGCCATTTTGATGGTGATCGTAATACCTTCTGTCGTCATTTCGCCCTTTTTGATTTTGTGACTTTACGTATTCTTGGTTGCCGCCATCGTCGTTGTAGTCTTCGTAGTAACTGCTGTTTGATCCGGACTCATCTTTATGGTACGAATTTTTGAATCCAGTTTTCTTGCCATTCTTTCTATGGCGTTGATCTTTATGCATATTTTGACCTCTTGAATCGCTGGTTAAAGCGTTGCTTCCTCCTTTAGCTTCACTGGAACTCTCGTGGAGTTTTCTTAGGTTCTCGGCATCCTTGTAAGCCCCTTCATCTTGCGCTGAAACAAGATCTTGCTTGTTGTTTTGCTGGTAACCACTTGTTGTCTGAGATTCGTAGTCATTGTGAAGTTTGTCTGCGTCCAGTAATGTCTCGTCTATCCGCTGACCAATTAAAGATCTGTGGTGGAGACTGCTCTCAGATGCACCAACCAGTAGCACCAACAATGGAATAGCTTTAACTATTAACATTTTACTGTTGGCAATGTTTTAAAGACTAAACTAGTGCAATGAATGATGACTTACAGTTAGAGTTTGTCTATTTATATAGAAAATGAACCACTACTAATACAAGAGCGTTGGCAACTGCTTGACATCCTGTAAACTATGCTACAAGGATTGTCAAATATGTTCCTCATCAAATTGTTTCAACAATTCTTCGTGATTTGTAACATTTGAGAAGCAGTAAAGTGCAAAGGATTCACGGTATTAAAGAAGTGTTTAATGGAATATCGATGATGACATTGATGGGTTTCTAGAAACGCTCTTTATTTTGACACAGGAAGCACGCGTTAACTACAAATCCCGTTGAGACTAAGAAAGCTAATAGTCTGTAACAATAGACCTAGTTATTGGATTGGCAACAAAAAAACTATTGAAGGTGTTAGAAATGTTCTATTTGTTGTAGTTGGTCTATTGTGTTATGCAAGTGCAATAGAAACATCATATCCGGTTCCTTATCATCTAGTTAACCGCCTTGTTAAAGATTCTCTTGTTATACAACTATTGACAATTGACGACACAGTAGGGTAAGAGCATTGATGCTTGACTCTGACTACTGTGTTCTCGGGTTCGGTCCCCGGGCCAGAGTTATATTTTCTGGGTTTGATAAAATAAGATTTAATTGGTTGTGTGTAACCATAGAAAAATGAATATTGAAAAAAAAATGATTACAAAAAGAAAAATTCGAGAACGAAAATAGAAAAAGGAAAAAGAAAAGGAAAGAAGAAGAAAAAGAACAGCTTGAAGAGAGAGGATGAAGAAGAGATTAAATGGAAATGGGAACATCATAGTTAAATTGCTGTGTCATATCGAGATGCTGAAATAGGAAGAAGAATGAGGATCTTGAACGTTCAATGAGTAGGTGATTGCTGATCTATAGCTGATATATAGAGAAAAGAATTGTATTATGTTGTATAAGTTATATGTTATAAGAAAAATGTATATAAAATGTAATATTGATTTCAAAAGTGCTAATAACTACCAATAGTTGATGCACTGAAAAAATAAATATTAAAAAAAAAAAAAAAAAAACTATTGACAATTACTGAAAGATTATGTTACGCGTTACGTAAACGATTTTACTTAATATACGCATAGAATGTTTTATGATATATTTTACTGTGTTTATAAAAAATATATCTAACCGTTTGCGCGGTTTTTTCTAAGATTAGAGAATCTGAAGAACACCCTTTATGGATTTTGCAATAGATATACAATAAAAGCCTTTTAAATGAAATATTACTAGGTTTTGCCTAAGTAAATTAATACAATAAATTTTGTGTTTAGTGAAAAGGGTAAAAGATGTCGCACATAGAAAAATAATAAGTATAAAATAATTCTAAATATAAGTACTTTATAATTAAAACTAGCTTTTACCCCCGTCGCAAGCGACGTTTGTTTTTTGTGTGTGGCTTGAATTTCATGTCAAAATTTAATTTCATTTTTAAACTGAAATAATAAATAAATTCGTCCTATATTAATTTTACATATTATAACAATTAATTTTTCATTCAAACTGACTAAGGAAATATATTATATTTTTTATATCAAAATAAAAAATATTTTCAATTCATGCGTTATTTGACCAACTTTTTTTCAAAATTTGGGATTTTTTTTCGATTAGTAAATAAGTTACCACGGTTAGCCTATATACAAAATTTCAACTTTCTAGCACAATTTTTACACTCGGAAATTACTGCCCCCCTGCCCCCAAATAAAATTTTGAATTTTTCTTTTATTAATAATACACTTAATTATTCTAGAATCTAGAATATGAACTGTCTCCAAAGTTTTCTACCGGGCCTCCGAATTTGTTCAACCCCCCCTTTTTCAATTTTTGAATTTCTAATTTTTGCGAAATGTCAGCATAAAATACCTTAATACACATGCAAAATTTCAACTTTCCATCTTTTACGAATTAAAAGTAATACAGCAAAAAAGGCTTACTTTTTTCCAGTTTTTCCAAAATTACGGGTTTCCAGGAAATTCAGGGAAAAATCCGGGGACGCCAAAAGTCTTAAAAAAATTTTCTCTACGAAACAGGCAATTTTCAAAAACATTGACGAAGCCGTTTTCGCGCTGCCATACAAAATTTACTATCAAACATATATAAGAATATAAGATCCCTAGAGTTTACCCCCGTCGCAATGCGACGTCCTTTTGTCGTGTATGATTTGAATCCAATAGAATAATTCGTAATTACATTTCATATTTAATTCTATTTTTAAATTGAAATAATAAATAAACTCGCCACACATATAAATTGACTAAAAAATATATTTTTTTTATCAAAATAAAAAATATTTTCAATTTATGCGTTATTTGACAAACTTTTTTTCAAAATTTGCGATTTTTTTTTTCGATTCGTAAATAAGTTACTAAGGTTAGCCTACATACAAAATTTAAATTTTCTAGCACAATTTTTACTTTCGGCAAATACTGCCCCCGTGCCCCCCAATAAAATTTTTAAATTTTGAATTTTTTTTTATTGATAATATACTTAGTTATTCTAGAATCCAGAATATGAACTTTCTCCAACGTTCCCTAACGGGCCCCCGATTTTCTTCAACCCCCCCTTTTTTAATTTTTGAATTTCTAATTTTTGAGAAATGTCAGCATTGAATACCTTAATACACATGCAAAATTTCAACTTTCTATCGTTTACGACTTAAAAGTAATACAGCAAAAAAGGGATCACTTTTTTTCCAGTTTTTCCAAAATTACGGGTTTCCAGGAAATTCAGGGAAAAATCCGAGGACGCCAAAAGTCTTAGAATTTTTTTCTCTACAAAATAGGAAATTTTTAAAAAGATCGCCGGAGCCGTTTTCGCGCTGCTATACAAAATTCAGTACCAAACATATAAGAATATAAGAATATAAGAATATAAGAATATAAGAATATAAGAATAGATTCAAACACCTGGGACATTATAATATATGATAAATATACACTTGGGACATTATAATACACTTGAGTTTACCCTCGTCGCAATGCGACGTCTTTTTGGCGTGTATCATTTGAATTCAATAAAATAATTCGTAATTAAATTTCATATTTAACTGTTCTATTTTTAAATTGAAATAATAAATAAACTCGCGCACATATACACACATATAAATTGACTAAAAAAATATTATTTTTTTATCAAAATAAAAAATATTTTCAATTTATGCGTTATTTGACCAACTTTTTTTCAAAATTTGGGATTTTTTTTTTCGATTCGTAAATAAGTTACCAAGGTTAGCCTATATACAAAATTTCAACTTTCTAGCACAATTTTTACTCTCGGAAAATACTGCCCCCGTGCCCCCAAATAAAATTTTGAAATTTTGAATTTTTTTTTTATTAATAATATACTTAATTATTCTACAATCCAGAATATGAACTTTCTCCAAAGTTCCCTACCGGGCTCCCGAATTTCTTCAACCCCCCCTTTTTCTATTTTTAAAATTCTAATTTTTGAGAAATGTCAGCATTAAGTACCTTAATACACATGCAAAATTTCAACTTTCTATCTTTTACGACTTGAAAGTAATACAGAAAAAAAGGAATCACTTTTTTTCCAGTTTTTCCAAAATTACGGGTTTCCAGGAAATTCAGGGGAAAATCCGGGGACGCCAAAAGTCTTAGAATTTTTTTCTCTACGAAATAGGAAGTTTTTAAAAACTTCCATGGAGCCGTTTTCGAGCTACCATACGAATCGCGTAAACATATAAACATATAAGAAAACAAACATACACCTCGGACATTATAATATAGGATTAATTAAGACAATACAGTCAGCGTGAGTATTGTTTCTTGACTATATACTACTGTGTCTTCGGATTTGACCCTTGGACTTAGGCTATATTTTCTGGGTTTAGTTTTTATCAAGTTTAATTGATTATGTGCATACATAACCATATATACTTATGCACAGGGGCGGCCTTAGTATTTGCGAGTCCCAGCCAGCAGGTATTTGCGAGGCACTTGTTCTTTGTTTAATTTATCTAAATTGTAAGTAAGTATTTTTGATGATAATTGACAAGAAATAAAATTTTATTTTGGAAGTTTTATAAAAGTTAACAAGCACAAAGACGACAACCCAGTAATATTTTGGAGCATTTTGGAGTCACTTTGACATCATATTGGAGATGCGTATGATTTTTTTGTCATGAAAGAGTTCATTTATAGTTCAGTTTCTCACAATCGTTCATATGAAATGTCTGTTTTATCGGCTACAGATGACGAAACCACTCCACCTGTCGGAATACAAATGAAGATAAAGTTGATGCGAACTATAATTGATGTGAAATAGTGATAGAAACGTCACAAAAAGGGACACTTCACCAAATGTTTACTGGGATATATTAATGATGATAAACTAAGGCACATGAATGCCTTAAAAGAAGACACAGTGATTCAAGTGGGATTTCTAAAGAGCGAGGCGCGAGATTCAAATACATTACATTATAGTAATGAATTTTTCTACTTGGGTTGTTTTGCGAGAATATGAGGCCCCTACAAGAGCGAGGCCCCGGGCGGTTGCCCTGCTTGCCACCCTGTAAGGCCGCCTCTACTTATGTGATAAGACATCGATGATAGGACTCAGCATCGGAAATTGGCCGAGTTTTAAATAGAATTAAAAAATAAATAAAAGATAAAGATATATTTTGTTCTGTAAGCAGTTTATTACACAAAAGAAAATAATTTAAAATGATTGAGTACATGATATTCTTATAAACGCAAACGTAGACAAAAAGTAAGTTGCTTTCTCTATTACTGCTGTCATCACTGAAATAAATTAGTTGGTTTTAACTGAAACAATAAAATAAATATTTGCACAGACAATAGACCAAAGCGGTATTGCTAATTACATATTAAGCATAAATCCTAAATTCTATAAGCGGAAACTCAAATCGTAATGAATTTACCGTAAAACGCCGCCAAACGAAGTGTAAATAAGTATAAATACAGTCACAAATTTACAAAATCATCAGTTACATTTATTACCTTGTTTCATAAGCACTACCAACCAAAAACTGATTAAGATGTTGCTACTACATCAGGCGTTTTGTGTCCTAGCTTTGTTCGTCGTTGTAGAGTCCAGCGCTTTCTACAGAGTACCCTACGGCGAAAGAATTGACGAGACTTTGTTAGATAAAGATAAAAACCATCATGATTACAACACGCATAGCTCCAGCGGTTACGAGAAAGACAATAAACAGGATCTTGTATCAGGGAGTGATGAAGGTTCGTACAAAGATGCTGAAAACATGCGGAAGCTTCACGAAAACTCCAACGAATCGAAAGGAGGAAGCATCAATGAAAACAACGACTCTAGAGGACACAACCAGCATAAGGATCAACAGCACAGAAGGAAGAATAAGACGTCTGGCTTCAAGAATTCGTACCACAAAGACGAATCCGGATCGGACAGTAGTTTCTTCGAGGATTCCACGGATGATGGTGCCAACGCTGTGTACAACAATGTAAGAAACCAACAAGGAAACGATGACAATCGAAGGTATTATGATCGTCGACAAGATGGCGGCCATAAATTGAATGATAACAAACAATATGGTGATTATGGCGTTCGTGGGGAGTTTGACGCCAAAAAGGGAAGAATTGGGAAGTACGACAGAGGTAATAAGTATGCTGATACCTACCAAAATAATAAACAATTACGTCAGAAGGATTTAGAATACTACCCAAGTCATAGATCGTATCAGGGGAGATACCAGCAACCCTACGATATGGATTATGACGCATATGACAGCCAAAATTCTCAGGCTATCTACGATGAAGATGATGATATGTACGGAGGCAGGGGATATTACGAAGGACCAAGGAGGCACCACCAAATGTCACAGTATAGACAAAGTGATGTTGATTACTACCCCAATCAAATGTCTTACAGAGGACCTGTGCAGTTTCCAAGAAGCCAACAGTATCCTTCACATCTAGAGACACATAGCGGCAGGTACCGGTACTAAATTTAGTGAAATCATGTTTTTTTTTAATATTTTTGTTTATGAGAGATTTGTTTAATTGTATTGCATTATTATTAATTTGTAGGGTGTTGGATGTATCATTGCTATTTTCAAATAAATTGAATTTTTTTCATATTTCATAATATTTTGTTTTATTGGATGATCATTTTTTCATGTTTATTAATGAAGTATTGAATTTTTGTGGGTAGCATTCTACAAATATTTATTCATTTTTGTGGTAAGCTTTTATTATGAAATTTATCCCATTTTATTTCTATTTAGCTGATAAATGTGAGCCCCTGGTCTCTGTTACGTAAAATTTGCTCTTATTAAAAATGTAATAACATTTCATATTCTTCACCAGCTAATTTTCGTTAGTTTACATTATTTAAATAAATTCATTCGTCATTTTTTCTGAAAATAAATTTTCAATTTTTTAAAGTCTCTAATAAAATCGTAATCTATTAATCTTATAATCTAAAAATGTCTAAATTAAAATAGTTTATAACCGTTTAATCCTTAAAGAGTATTTCTTAAGGTTTTAATATCTCTAAAAAAAGTTTCTTAAGAAGTTTTTCGCTTAGGTCAAAACGATAAAAAAGAAACATATATTCGATAATGTTTTTTGACGACACAGTTAATATATAATTATTTCTATAAATACTTCATGATAAAATGACATTTGAAGAATACTTTGTGAAATTTTCATAAATAAATATTAAGAAATGAGGCATTGACAGCGAATCTCCGCAGACGTCACAAAAAAAAGTAACATTGCGGTGCCACTCATAACTCATCACTGGATTTTCTGAAATCGAAAAACCAAAATGATTTCATTAGTTAATAAGCTTCTGCAGGTAACGCTGTAGTGTTTTTCTTTTTTTATTGATTTTTCAATTTTATACAGCATTTAGAAATCAAAATACCGATATTTCACGAAAAATATCAGAAACTTTGCTATTTTAAAATACATTGAAATTAAAAAATTAAAAAAACTCGATTGCGTTACCTCGGCATTTATGTAAAGAAAGAGTGTGCAAAATTTCAAAAGATTTGGTCCAGCAGATTTTGAGCTAGAGAGGGCACCGACTTTGAAAAAGCTATGCGTGAGAAACCGCATTTAAAAGTTTCAAAGTAACACGAAACCAGACCAGAGAGGTGAAGACTTAAAACTCTATATCTCCGACAGTTTTACTCTAATCGACTTCAAATTTTTACACAATAAACTTAAACTTACGTTGTACAATAATATAAATAAATTTAAATAAAAGTTAAAATCTAAAAACGGTTAAAAATGTTTCTGATATTAAAATCATTGTAGCAAAAGCATCAGAGTGTAATAGACCAAGAGATGAACCTCCTCCATGGACCTCAGCATCCTAGTGATAGATTTGAGAACAATTCTTTATGAAACAATGTGATACACCTCGATCATATTTTTTTATTATTATGGTACCCCTGTTTTATAAATGACATTTAGGTTTAGCGGGGATTCATTGTGTTGTGATCACTCCGTGAAATTTGCTGGTATGTCCCAACCCCTAAATATCATCCCTAGCGGATTTGAATTAGGGGTGTGCAATATTAAACGAACACATCGATATATAAACCATATTCGTTTCTTTACAAGGCGACTACTATATCACTGACACTACATTTTGTGTTTTTTACAACCCCAGTTGAATTACAGCAAAGCCTGAACAAGGGATTCCAGGTTTAAGGGAGTCGTGATCATCAGAGGGAAGTCTGGCGATAAATTAGCTTTACCGTTTCGCGTATATATAACACCCAACCCTTGTACCACCCTTTACAACGTTTCCAGCCACTACAATTCATTAACACCTGTGTTAAACGTGACTAAAATCGAAAAAGAACGAAATAAAAAAATGTGTCGCGATTTTGTGGTTTTGATTATTAAAATATCGCTGTTATTGAAACACTCCTATCAAATAAATTGACAGGTTCGTTCATTACAGTTGTTAATTGATGTTATATATGTTGCATATGCTTCAGGCTGATATACATAACCTAATATTTATTATTTAAATTATTACAAACTGTGTACTTTTAGACATTACTCAATAATATTGCTTAAGATAGAACATTACTTCATGGCTCTACAATTAAATATAGATGGCAACAGTGTACTAAAATGACAATCGATTTGCAACTTTGCAACTAGCACTCCATGTTTTCAAATATAAAAACGGTAATAACTTTGCACACAATTGAGCTAATTAAACCATAAAAACGTTAAAAGTTAGAGAAATGTTCAAGCTTTGTTTATAAATAGATTAATAATTAGTAAATTAATTTATTAGAAACATATAGTGTGTTGATAATCAAATTTGTATTCTCTGTTAATAATTTTATACCTGCATTCAAGGATATGCGTTTCATAGTTAGAAATCAGGTACCAAACGCAATGGTTGTACTACAAACTAAAATGTAAATGCCCAAGCTGGTTCAACTTATACAAAGGATTCAATTGTTAATTTATAAGCAACAATATACACGTAACTCTTACTTCTGAAATGTATATATACTCGTATATATGAATGTAGGAATTAAATTAAATTAAAACGTACAAAAAAAAGAATTAAAATAAAAAAAGAGAATGTGTAATAAAACAATAATGAGAGTAATTCCAAAAAGCGTAAATTCAACCCTGTAGCCAGAAAGTCTACGTCCAGCGAAATCAAAAAGCTCCGCCGGACGCTAACATCCCGTCCCGTCGCTTAGTGCCTTGTGCCTAGCAATACGATATGCGGCAACCCATACCACAGGGTGCGCAAGTAAACAACAAGGGTCATATGATGAAATATCAGCATTCTGACTCTGAGTTCACAAAATTACAAAAGCTTCATTAAAACGAACAATTTTATTAAAATATTACAATACTCATACTGCCCATAGTACTACAGGGGTACGGGGGTGGAATGGTGTATGGGTAGAATACATATGTACTCATTCCAGCCGCTGGGCTTTATACTACATATTATACACTACATATTTTGTTCTCTGAGGCCGCAGTTTCTCGCGCACATGGAAAAATGTTTATTTGTTGTGATTGTTAAATATTTGTGCTGTGTTTTCAGTTAGGATTCAATGTAATACAATAGAAAATTAGGTAAATGCCGGCAAAAATATATAACGGAGTATTTGTACAACGAAATAGCGCAATACAAATATTTAATCAAAACTGTTTTGAGCTGCAGATACGCAGCTGTTCATGTAAAAGATTTATATATGCTGTTGCTACCTATTTATATATATATATATATATATATATATATATATATATATTTATATATATATATATATATATATATATATATATATATATATATATATATATATATATATATATGTATATATAGAGGCAGCTTTAGGGAGCTAGCTGTTCAACCCGTCGTAAAACAACGAGTATGAGTAATGTATTTTTCTTTTCTGCCTTTTATGAGACCTTTTTTAAATTCATGAACTTTTTTTCTAAAAATTCTTTTTTGAATTCTTTAAATTTTTTGATGCAGTTATGTTCGCTAGGCTTTAAAGTAAATAACTGCTTCATTACATTTTTAATATCTACGCGATTCTGACTTTTATGCGACCTTTTTTAAATTCATGGACTTTTTTTTCTAAAATTTTTTTTTGGATTTCTTGAAATGTTTTGATGCAGTTATGTTCACTAGGCTTTAAAGTAAATAACTGGTTTATTACATTTTAAATATCCACGCGATTCTGACTTTTATGAGACCTTTTTTAAATTCATGGACTTTTTTTTCCAAAATTCTTTTTTGAATTCTTGAAATTTTTTGATGCAGTTATGTTCGCTAGGCTTTAAAGTAAATAACTGCTTCATTACATTTTTAATATCTACGCGATTCTGACTTTTATACAACCCTTTTTAAATTCATGGACTTTTTTTTCTAAAAATTTATTTTCGATTTCTTTAATTTTTTTGATGCAGTTATATTTGTTAGGCTTTAACTTAAAAAACTGCTTCATCACATTTTAAATATCTTTGCGATTCTGACTTTTATACAACCCTTTTTAAATTCATGGACTTTTTTTTCTAAAATTTTTTTTTTGATTTTTTGAAATTTTTTGATGCAGTTATTTTCGCTAGGCTTTAAAGTAAATAACTGCTTTATTACATTTTAAATATCCACGCGATTCTGACTTTTATGCGACCTTTTTTAAATTCATGGGCTTTTCTTTCTAAATTTTTTTTTTTGATTTCTTGAAAGTTTTTGATGCAGTTATGTTCACTAGGCTTGAAAGTAAATAACTGCATCATTAGATTTTCAATATCCACGCGATTATGGCTTTTATGCGACCTTTTTTAAATTCATGGACATTTTTTTTCTAAAATACTTTTTTTAATATCTTGAATTTTTTTGATGCAGTTATGTTCCTTATGCTCTAAAATAAAAAACTGCATCATTAGATTTAAAATATCTAAGCAGATACTCAAAAAATTGCATTGCTCTTAAAATCATAAAAGTGAACCTTTTCATCATTTTTAACAAGATTATAGTCTTCTTTCATTGAGATTTAATATATTGATATATCATAAACTAAAATACTTATTTAAAAATGAATTATAAATTTGAAATCAGCATTCAAAATTAAGTTAAAATCCGTTATAAAATGACATATATATTTTCTTAAATTTTTAAGAAAAGTAAGAAGGCTTAACGTAAGAAGGTTACTTTTCATAAAAATTTAAGGAAAGGAATTCTTACTTTTCTAATTCTTTTTCAAGTAATTTTGAATGCTGATTTCAAATTTCTAATTAATTTTTAGATAAGTCTTTTGGTTTATGAGATATTAGCATATTAAAGCGGAACCGTAAAAAGGTCCATGAATTTAAAAAAGGTCGCATAGAAGCCAGAATCGCGTGGATATTTAAAATGTAATAAAGCAGTTATTTACTTTAAAGCCTAGTAAACATAACTGCATCAAAAAATTTCAAGAAATCCAAAAAACATTTTTAGAAAAAAAAAGTCCATGAATTTAAAAAAGGTCGCATAAAAGTCAAAATTGCGTAGATATTTAAAATGTAATGAAGCAGTTATTTACTTTAAATCCTAGCGAACATAACTGCATCAAAAAATTTCAAGAAATCCAAAAAAAATTTTTAGAAAAAAAAGTCCATGAATTTAAAAAAGGTCGCATAAAAGTCAAAATTGCGTAGATATTTAAAATGTAATAAAGCAGTTATTTACTTTAAAGCCTAGCGAACATAACTGCATCAAAAAATTTCAAGAAATCCAAAAAAAAAAATTTAAAAAAAAGTCCATGAATTTAATAAAACATAGATATCATTGCGCCTGACAGAGCGGCAACATTACTTACGAGCAAAATTTACAGTACAAGAAAATCATGTATTTTGCTATTATTTTCTGACAATATTTACATACTAAATGTAACAATTAATTGAAGGCGGAAGAAATATTACATTCTTACATTACAATTAGCAATTAATTAAGAGTTATAAGCAAAAAGTTCCCAACACAATATAATTTCCTCTGATAAAGAGTCACCAATGCAAAATTACTACAAAATTATGTAATGTACACATTAGTACCATAAATCACCGTGTAGATGGCAGCAGATGATATAACCATCTAACAACACATGTTTTTCCGAGTTTTCTTTTATTTTTATACATATTCCCAAACAATCTGATTCAGGCATCCGATTTTACATAGTGCACAACATCCTCTAAACAAGAATTTTCTTTTTTCGTTTTATTTTCCTATTTATGTAAGTTTTTCCTCTTTTTCTTTATACTCATTTTCTTCTAAAGCTTTATTGTCATAAACATTCCTTCAACCAAGGAAAATTATGTTCCAACAAAAGGCACGTCTGGCCAATGCAAAACTGTTGATGATATTGAAAACTTTGTCAGATTTTGATGAAAAATGATTCCATCTATTGTCTGATTGTCTTGCTGCTTCTATAGGGTATAGATACAACCACCAGGCACCCTCTCTCACCCTCTATCCTACTCCCAACGCTTTTTTGCACAGATTTACTCGCTATGACTTCAGACTCTTACGCAGAATTATTAATTACTTTTGGAGTTAGTTCAGTGGAGTGTATTCCAGATAATACCATTATGTTTATAAATATCAGTATAACCTCATGCTCGTTAATAAGAAGAGCGTATAGGGGGGAGAGGAGGGGCAGTATTGATAAAGCATGATTATGAGAAATAGTGCTTATGCCGATTATCTACAAGAAAAATATTAAATGTCTCCAAAAATACAGGAGGCCCAAAAAAAGCGATTTTTTAAGAATATTTCCTGAGAAGACTTTTAAATGTATTAATGTAAAAATTTGTATAAATATTATAGTAACTTTTAACTACATTTTAACATTTTTGTATTTGTAAAAATAATAATTTTAAAGCTGCTATAGTTGATCTCCAGGAGCTCTTCTCAAAAAGGCATCTTGCGGTGACCACAATATCTGTGGACTGAATCATCTAAGATGAAAAAACCAAACGGATTTCGTTAAAGTAATGTATAATCTAGTAATTAATCGAAGGAATAAGCAAAATAAATTTTTTTTAACAAATGGCAGCTTCTCAAAAAAAAAAATCGATTTTTGACCAAAATTTTGGCCCTAAATTGTTTATATAAAAGAAAATAATTATCGGTGAGAAAAAACCTTTGATTAATTACTAAAAAATATACTTAATAAACTTGTGTTAAAATTTGAGACTGATCGGTTCAGCCGTTTCTGAGAAATCTCGGTCACCGATTTTAAAAACACAGTTTTCAGGAAAACGCATTTAAAGTTAGAGTAAAAGAAAATCACATAACTTCGGAAATAATCGCCAGATTGACTTGAAATGTTCTGTGTGTGTACTTAAATATATGTGCATTACGAAAATGAAATAAAAAATTTTTTTTTGGAACGTTGGATCAATGACAAATATTTTCCAATGCTATTTACACGCATCGTTCTGCAACGGGTAAAAAAGCATTTTTTTGTTTAATAAAACAAGGTAAATAAACGCAGATAAATGTATAAACGCCTACTGGTAACGCTGACTCTCACATTGAGATTTAAAGATAATAAATTGAATTATTCAGCCCCTCCACAATTTTGCTTTTGCTTATATTTATAAATATTTCTCGTTCTCTACAAGTCTGTCTGTATGAACGAGTATGTTACCCTGATACATGTACACACAACACCTACAACCCTTACTGTACGTGTGAGTGGAGTGAAGTATACGATATTCAGATAGGGGTTGTGATATAACCAGTAACAACCACCATGTACGCGCAACCCCTAAAAATAAATCGTTTTAAATACCATCATTCCTATTTTTATATTCCCCAAAGTCTCATTTCGTAAACCGTTTAGTAGAAATATAAGGTGAACTCGTATTTTAAGGGTGGTATCGTTTTAGGGTTGTTTTATACCATATCCACGTGTAAATAACAATTAAGGGTTGTAAATTAACCATTCGATTTTTTTTTATTTGTAATGAATGTAACAGGTTTTGTAATAGACCTGTGTAAACCATGTCTTAATTTCTATAGAACTGTGCTATATATTTAGGGGCGCCAGAGGGGCATGCAGTTGTACACAGGGCCGGTCAGAGATGGCGCCGCCAAGCTGCAAAAAAGTGGCAACTTCTGATAAAAAATTAACGGTAGAAAAATTAAACGGTGAATTCGGGCGTAAATCGGCGGCTTGGTTTAGTGACTAGAACTCTCAAAACAAGCCCTCTCCTGTGTTCTTTGTATGTGTTGCGTCACAATACATACATACCACGTACCGATACGACAGTACGCCAAATCAAACTTGTGTACTGTAGGGTGTATTGCAGTTATTTGCACTAACATAATTTAGCATGAGAACAAACTTTCACTTTAATTTTTATCGATACACCACTGTTATGAAAGAGACTATTGCATTCCCTTCCAGTCTGAGACAAGGTTCGGATAGGTTTAACGTTGTAGCATGCAGTACGCTTGCAGTATACGACAGGCCTAAGGATTCCGCTGACTGGTTGCTACCAAGAACGACAATTTAATTTATCACGATGGACGTCTTTGTGCCGTCGATGCCACAGATGTTAACGACGCTGAACAACCAAACAAAATGGCTGCCCTGCGTATACAAAAATGGCAGCGTTGGCATAGGACCAAAAGATATTGAAAACGTTGAACACTATTAAAAAATAACTATATAAAATTAAGACAAATTATTTGTGGATAAATATGAAATAAATTAAGAAATAAGAAACGTTATTTAATGGCAAATGGGCTTGTGTCCTCATTTTTTAGTGGTCGATTTTTCAATTGTTGATTGAAATTGATGTTAATAAATGTGTATTGGCGTGTCTATTTTATTAAATATCTAAATGTTGACGGAGATATAGCAATTAAAAATTTGAATTGTAGTTTTAGCGCTAGAAATGTTCGGCCATATTTGTATGACTTGAAATGCATTTTAACGTCAGTTATTTGTTGAGTAGGTCAGTGCTGTGGTAATGTTTTGTAGCTGTTGGTAGTTGAATAATCAAGTCAAGTCAAAGAATAATAAGTTTTTATTTTATTTAACCCTGCTAAGGCAGACATAATATTGAAATTTGATTGTTCCTTGAAATAGCTGTAAATAGTATTTGATATTTTGATATATAAATACATATAGCAGAGATTTATGAGCTGTAAGGTTGGTAACCTTACACAAGGATTGTGATGTCACATGCAATTGGAATGTGTACAACGTTGAAAAATCCCTTTAATAATTAAAGAGACAAAATTACTTTTTTAATTGTTAATATCTTTTACCATATAAGGAGTTATTAAAAAAGAATTGGGCATTTGAGGTTCTAGTAACCCACTTTATCAATATATAGTACACTTTTATAGAAATTAAGACATAGGACACAAGCCCATTGTAGTTAATTGACAAATTTCATTAAAAATTAAAAATTCGTTTTTGAGAAACAAGTTTCACTGTAATGTATGTATTGTTTTAGTGCTAAATATTAAATAAAATAAAATTTCATTATCTTTATTCATATTCTTCATAATTTTCTAAGGTTCTAATAATAATCTTATCTTATAAATAATTCTTCTTTTATATCTTACCCATCCTGTATCCATAAAACAAAATGCTGCACGTAATTACAAAATAAAAAGAAAAAATAAAACAGAAAATAAAATGTTGTTTAAACAGTTTCGTAATTTATAAATTATCTTAACCCGACCGCCAATAAATCGTTTTACAAGTGTAGAGAAAGAGGAGAGGGTTGATTTTGGGTGATAATTCACTCCCTCTCACCCTCTCTCCTTAAACAAGAATGTTAACGCCTTCATAGTACAGCTACAAACCCTTCCAACCTTCTAGATCCTCTCTAGACGGTCTGAAACCCTCTATAAATCTTCCGCACCGGATATTTTGAATTTGCATCCTCTATTATTTATATGTTAGGTGTATATTTGTTACTGTAAATGGTGAAGTTTGGTGATAACCCAAAAACTACAATATAACAATGCAAAACTTAATTGGTTTGATTATATGGTAGAGAGTGGATTCATTTTAAAGAAAAATTCTTCTAGAGTTGTCACTTTACAGCGGTGTAGCTCAGTATTTATAAGACGTACAAAGAAACGTTATCAGCAAAAGTTGTAGAGAATTGAGTCCTCTATCAGATTGATAATAACTATTTTTATCTTATGAGTCACCGGTAAGGAGATATTGCAAGTTAACCGTTTCTCAAGATGCAGGTTTAAATCTCAAAAATGGATAGCGGGTTTTTGTCTGCAATAGAGTGTGTTTGGATTTCGGTGTTTGTATTTTATGCATTTAAGTAAACACCTAAATTAATGTGTAATGTGTGCTGATGTTTCGTTTAATAAAACCATTAAAAATTATTTAACCTTTATTTTACTTTTATAATTGTGAAAAATGAACATACTATTATAACTATAACAAATGAATTAATTAATTAATGAAACAAAATGATTCAGGTGATGTGATTTACAAAATGATAAGGAATGGGCTTGTGTCCTATGTCTAAATTTCTACAAAAGTGTACTATAGATTGATAAAGTGGGTTACTAGAACCTCAAATGTTCAATTATTTTTTAATAACTCCTTATATGTTAAGAGATATTAACAATTAAAAAAGTCATTTTGTCTCTTTAATTATTAAAGGGATTCAACGATGTACACATTCCAAGTGCATGTGACATCACAATCCTTGTGTAAGGTTACCAACCTTACAGCTCATAAATCTCTGCTATATGTATTTATATATCAAAATATCAAATATTATTTACAGCTATTTCAAGGAACAATAAAATTTCAATATTATGTCTGCCTTAGCAGGGTTAAACAAAATAAAAACTTATTATTCTTTGACTTGACTTGATTATTTGACTACCAACAGCTACAAAACATTACCACAGCACTGACCTAATCAACAAATAACTGACGTTAAAATGCATTTCACGTCATACAAATATGGCCGACCAATTCTAGCGCTAAAACTACAATTCAAATTTTTAATTGCTATATCTCCGTGAACATTTAGATATTTAATAAACTAGACACGCCAATACACATTTATTAACATCAATTTCAATCAACAATTGAAAAATCGACCACTAAAATATGAGTACACAAACCCATTAAAAATGATAATGTTATAATGACTGAGATAATAAATAATTTAACAAGAAAAGAAATTTATAAATATTTGATAAAAAAGATAAACATTTAATAGTTTCTTTAACAGAGTGATAAAGGTAAAAGGCGGAAGAAGTAAAAATGAAGACAGAGGGGAGAAAGGATAGTGAAAAGATAAGTTTGTCGAGAGGAGAAGAGGAAGTCAAGAGGTAAGAGGGTAAAGGGAAGAAGAAGCAGAAAGTACTTTTGGAAGTAGTAAAAGTCTAGAATAATTTAAGTTTAGTTTTAAGTTTGAATTTAAATAAGAATGTAATGTATTAGGAAGTATAATACTGTAGATTGTAAATTTAAAAAAACAATACAAGACAGTATAGACACTAGGCTAGGCTCTATAGAATTAAGAAATAATCTAATAAAATTATAAACATTTTGTATAAAAGTTATGAACAATAGACTTGAATAAATTTGAAACGTTTTAAGGTGTATACTTAAAAGAGGGTAAACTCAATGCATCACCAATTACCACGCCTTTACAGCACCATTTGTACTTGTTTAACAACATGTAGATACAGACCGATGTAGACCTGCTATAAATTCACGATTTACAGATAATTTATTTTATATCAATGGAAACTGTTAATAAATATCATTTCGATTTATTATTCTTCTTTTTTTTATTTGGTTACAGATATTTTTAAATTAAAGATGGTACATTCTTAGATAGTATGCACAGATATAAATAAGATAGTTAAAAGGAGATGAGATTTTCTAGAGAATTAATAGCACCTTAGTTTTAAACCAGTTTAGTTCATAAAACTCACGTAAGATGGAGTGTATTATTGGAGCCTGCATAATTATAATGGTTTAAGTGGGTAAGGTCAAATCGATACAAAAAAAGAATATTTTCGATAATGTTTTTTGACGACACAGTTAGTAAATAATTATTTCTATAATAACTATATAATAAAATAACATTTAAAGAATACTTTGTGAAATTTTCATAAATAAAAATCAAGAAATGAGGCATTGACAGCGAATCTCCGCAGACGTTACAAAATAAGTTTCGTTATAGTGTCACTCATAACTCATCACTGGATTTTCTGAAATCGAAAAACCAAAATGATTTCATTAGTTGATAAGTTTCTGCAGGTAATCCTATTGAGTTATTTTCTTTTATTAATTTTTCAATTTTTTACAGCACTTAGAAGTCAAAATACCGATTTTCATGAAAAAAATCGGAAACTTTCTTAGTTTAAAATACGTTAAAAAATAAAAAAAAGCTCAACAGCGTTACCTTGGCATTTATGTAAAGAAAAAGTGTGTAAAATTTCAAAATAATCGGTGCAGTAGATTTTTAGCTAGAGAAAAAAAGCTAAGTGTCCGAAAAACGCTTTTAAAATTTCCAGAGAGGTGAAGACTTAAAACTCTATTTCTCCGACAGTTTTACTCCAATCGACTTCAAATTTTCACACAATAAACTTTATTTGTTGTACAGTAATATAAATAAATTAAAAAATTAAAACCTTGACGTCATGCGTCATGAATTGTACTAGTGTCATATTAATTTGGTTAGAGTATGCGTCCTGCGTTAATAATATTAATATATTTAATATTAATTATTACCATTATTTAATATAAATTAGTAAATTTCTAAAAATAAAACAAGAACGGTATGTTACATTGCCTAACTTTTTATAATAGAATTTAGTGTAATTTAAAAATGTTTTTTTAATAAATAAAGATGCTAACGCCTCTGCGGCTTACCACTAAATCAAATTAAACAGAGAACGCGGCCGCCTACATGTAGAAAACCAATATGTGTGACATTTTGCATTGATATATCAAACACAACATTCTAAAGAGGAGGGCGTCTGACACTATGACCCGAGCAGCGTAGCGCTCGAGCTACAGACTTGACGTAGACCGATGTAGCACCGCTACTTCGTTCCCCCTCCCCACTCCTCCGCTACGTCGTGGAGTGGAGCTCGCTACAGCCGTAAACATTTAACTATCGTAGCAATCCGTCTAGTTACAGCAGCAGTCTTCAAATGCGACGTATATCGTTTTGTCAGGGACGTCTGCCTGAATTTACAATTGGGGTAGACTTGTCACACACTGGGGTTGCGTTTGGGGTTGATTTACCCCTATGATGTACTCTATTTTTTTTATTTTTAGTCTTTTTAGTATCTCTTTGTGTGGATTTAAAACTTTGTTAAACTTTTACTGTATATATATATATATATATATATATATATATATATATATGTATATGTGTACAGGGTGCTTGGTAGCAAGGTGCAAAGCTTTAAGGGGATGATATTTGACACCATTTAGAACATTTTGAGCCATATATGTCTAAGTCTCATGTTATTTTTATTACAATAATATTTAATAATTATTTTTTTTTGGGGTTTGTCCGATGTGTTCCTAAACTAATAAACCAACTTCCAAGCATCTGTGTCATTGAAAAAATTAAAACTAGACGCTTTTGAAGTCGTAAAAACTTTTAAAATTAAAAAAACTGCGCAGTTTATGGTATTTAAAAAAATAAATAACATAAACATGCTCGGTTATTGTACTTTCTTTTAACGTATCAATTAAGCTGATATCTTACTAATCCTCAGAATTTACTTTAATAATAAAGTAGATTACCTTATGAATAAAGGAAAACTATTAAGCACACCACTGGTTAAAACCTTGTTGCTTTAATGAAATCTTAATAACTTCCTCAAGCAGTATAAAAATAATGAAAATTTTATTAAATTTCCTGTACAATATATTGGCATTTTATCGTTATATATGTTATACTCACTTGTATGTCAGGCATTCCATAATACCAACCGTTAGATTTTCATGCATAAACAACTAAAAAATAATACAATTGTATTAAACAGAATGAATTGTGCTAGTATAATATTCATTTGAAGTAGTAAATTGTATCGAAGTGTCTTCGATGTTAAGACATTACCTTCTATCAACAACAACAACAAAAGATTAAACTATGAAACCACCTTCAGCAGTATTTATACCATCTTCTGAGGTAACAAACATCTTACCATCAACATTGTTGACATCTCTGTGTACCCTCCACATTTCCTCTCTTACCACCACTCACATAAATTATAATAATGCATATATTAAATTAGAAAGATATTTGCATATGTCGACATCAAGGAGTCGGTGAAGTAGACAAGAATAGGATGCGACTACGTGCAAAGGATGGCCCCCTTGATTGTCGCAGATAAAAACAATCATATTACGAGTATAAACTGTTATTAAATATGTACAGAAATTATAATGGGCTTGTGTCCTATGTCTTAATTTCAATTATTTTTTAATAACTCCTTATATGTTAGGAGATATTAACAATTAAAAAAGTCATTTTGTCTCTTTAATTATTAAAGGGATTCAACGTTGTACACATTCCAAATGCACGTGACATCACAATCCTTGTGTAAGGTTACCAACCTTACAGATCATAAATCTCTGCTATATGTATTTATATATCAAAATATCAAATATTATTTATAGTTATTTCAAGGAACAATCAAATTTCAATATTATGTCTGCCTTAGCACGGTTAAATAAAATAAAAACTTATTATTCTTTGATTTGACTTGATTATTTGACTGCCAACAGCTACAGAACATTACCACAGTATTGACCTAATCAACAAATAACTGACGTATAAATGCATTTCACGTCATACAAATATGGCCGACCATTTCTAGCACTAAAACTACAATTCAAACTTTTAATTGCTATATCTCCGTCAACATTTAGATATTTAATAAAATAGACACGCCAATACACATTTATTAACATCAATTTCAATCAACAATTGAAAAATCGACCACTAAAAAATGAGGACACAAGCCCATTGACAAATTAAATAATAAACTTTAAATGTCGTTTCTTTGATTTCAGGTAAGATAGTAAGATTTAAGTAAAACAGTGTAATTATTAAAATGTGTATGTAAATTACCAAAATCAACTTTAAATTTCAAAAGCAACACATGAGCTTGTTTAAAATTTATAATTCCTAACAAAACTGAAGACATTGTCTTATAAACAAATGAACAAATACAATAGAACAATAACGAAATTATAACTAAGGCATCGAATAATAAATATTATAATAATTACTATTTAAAAATCCCGCTGAAATACAGAAAAACAGTTTCAATTTAAATGCTCAGTTATAGAAATGATTATACCAACGATCTAGTCGCAGTTATGCGAACATCTACTCCAATCGATTCAATGACGATCAGCGAATATGACCTAGCTGTTGAAATCGCCGTAAAACAAAAGAAAACTAAGAGAACGAAATATTGAAAACTTATTCTCTTAAAATAATTAAAATTCGGTCTCATAGGCCACCGTTTTTCTATCACTGCACTGTTTTAAAATACATACATTCATATACAAGAGGTGTTCCCCCTCCTATGCCACTTCTTCATGCCAGGGGGTTAATCCAGCCACCCCATCTTTAGACACGTCAGAATATATTCGTGTCGCGTTATTGCCCTAGATGTGTGTGTGTATGTCTTTGTGTGTGGATTGTGTGATATATTTAGATACTTAGAATAATTGGGATAAACAGTGAGATAAAATGTACAATGATTCGGAGGCTTCTAGAATCAAACCATTCAGTGTCATACTCCATTTCTTTCTTAATTTGTCGGAGATATAGAGTTTTAAGTCTTCACCTCTCTGGTCTGGTTTCGTATTACTTTGAAACTCTAGCAAAAATCTACTGCAACAATTTTTTTTGAAATTTTGCACACTCTGTCTTTAGTTTTTTTTAATTCTTTAATTTTAACGTATTTTAAAATATCAAAGTTTCTGAATTTTTTCATGAAAAATCGGTATTTTGACTTTTAAGTGCTGTAAAAAATTGAAAAATCAGTAAATAAAAAAGACTCAACAGAAACTTGTCAACTCAAATCATTTTGATTTTTCGATTTCAGATAATCCAGTGATGAGTTATGAGTGTTATCACAATGTTACTTTTCTTTGTAACGTCTGCGGAGATTTACTGTCAATGCCTCATTTCTTGACATTTATTTATGAAAATTTCACAAAGTATTCTTCAAATGTCATTTTATCACGTAGTAATTATAGAAATAATTATATATTAACTGTGTCGTCAAAAAACATTATCGAAAATGTGCTTCTTTTTTATCGTTTTAACCTTAACTTTTGGCTGACATCTGTACCGCTAAAACTACAATTCAAATTTGTAATTGCTATATCTCCGTCAACATATACATATTTAATAAAAACAAAAACGTTAATATACATTTATTAACTTCAATTTCAATCAACAATTGAAAAATCAACTCCTAAAAAATGAGTAACCCAATTGCATTTATTAAAAGTGACCAGGAAATTCATGCTTGTTAAACTAAAACTAAATTTTAGTGTTTGTTTTTTCATTTTCAGTTCTTCTTTGAATGCAAATAGTTATGACCATTATAGAAATATTAAAAAGGAGTTAAACATAAATACTCCGACTCCAACTGATAGAACTGTTTGAATATTACCTATACCTTAGTGATAACGACAAGTGAGCAGCCGAAAAACAACAGCTGATCAGCTTAAACCACGTGTAAAAAGAAAAACAACGTCCAAATTGGAGAGGATACAGATGAAAAATAACGAGAAAATTGTCTGCGAACTTACAACATTCATATTGTTAGAATATCCAATACTTGAACCTAAAGTGAAAGTTTCTATTCATGTACAAAGTGTTGCCTATACCACAGGCTGTGCATCAGAAAGTTGCGAATCATTTGACGTCATTCTTAATATCTGCGTCGCCAAAAGACCACAAAACACACAAAAAAGGACCACTGTTCATTCATATATACAGCACGTACCCTCTAAAAGCGTAGGCGTTGCGCTCTTCTTCAAGTTGGACGACTGTCAAAACGCGTTAACAATGGATTACCTCTTATTAAGAGTGTGAAATCATCTGCAAAGGCTCGACAATAACTACTCGTACATCTCGTATGTCAGATGGTTACCAGCCTGTAAATAGCTTTAAAGTGAGCGAGGTTACGCCCCCGCTTACTGAAGGGGAAGAATTTAGTTTTTTTGTGAATTTTAATAATGTAAAACCATAACAACAACTATCAGGAAAAGGGTATAAAAGTGGAGGAAAATTGGTAGAAAGATAACACTTCAGTTCGTCCTCTCTTCGTGTAAGGATCTCCAGGAAAATAATTACAATCATGGTGAGTACAACAATTCATATATAAATCTTTATGTAATTGAAAACATAACCTCTAAAACAGTTATTGAATTAATAACGAATTCATAGCTAACTCAAGTTCGTTCTTTGAATTCATTACGATCTCCATACGAACTCTACGTTGCCAACAGTTCACTTTTATTTAGTTAAAGTAATCAAGCATTGAAAATGAAATAAAGCAATACGGAAATGCATTATGTCATCAAAACTACCAGCGAAATTAACGTAACTGATTTTTAAATTAAACTATAAATTCAACTTTTTTTTAATAATAATTCACGGGCTTCTTAGGACCGCGGTCCTTTTTTCGCACTTGTTAATTTATTTTATTTACATTTTACATATTTACAATTCATTTATTATTACACCTAAACTTTTAAACCCGCTATATGCCATATCCTGTCTATCACTAAGCACACTGGATATCTTACCGGATATATATCTTTTACGAAGACTCTTTACAAATTATTTCTGCAGGCCTCCGTTTCTGTACATTGGAAGTCGTTCCATATTTATTAACTGCTTAAAAAATTATATTTTTCCCAATTTGTTCATTATTTGACCAACTTTCTTTCAAAATTTGGGATTTTTTTTTTGATTTGTAAATTAGGTACCTATATATAAAATTTCAACTTTCAAGACCAATTTTTACCCTTGGCAAAATCCGCCCCCGTACCCCCAAATAAAATTTTTGAATTTTGATTTTTTTTTTGTTTAATAATATATTTCATTATTAAGTAATGCAAAATTTGAGTCTTCTCCAAAGTTTCCTGTCGGGCTCCCTAATTATCTCAACGCCCCTTTTCCAAATTTTCAATTTCTAATTTTCAAAAAATGTTAGCATTGAACACCGTCATACACATGCCAAATTTAAACTTTCTATCTTTTACGAACTAAAAGTTATAAAGCAAAAAGTGAAAATGAAATTTATAGTTTTTCCAAAACTGCGGGTTTCCAGGAAAATCCGAGGACGCCAAAAGTCTTAGAATTTTTTTCTCAACGAAAGAGGAAATTTAAAAAAAAATGCACGAAGCCGTTTTCGATCCACCATACAAATGCATATAAACAAATAAACATTCACTTGGAACATTATAATATAGGACATTTATTTCTATGTAGATCACAATCGCGAAAATACTTTGATCCTGTAAAGTATATTCAAGTAAACAACAATATTTATGTGACCCTAACGCACACGCGGTAAATTTCGCCACAAACCGGCACATGGTCATAATAAAAACTAATCACTTTGCTATTTTTTCATATATGTTGTAATAATTGAGCTATAATAATTAACAACAACTAAAATTAATACTATTGTAATTTGTAATAACTATTTTCCTTTAATATATTGAAGCTACGGAACCATCTTGTGCAAATGAACGATACATCGTTTGACAGTTATGACACTATAAGGTGTTATGTACTAGACAATATAAACGAAATTTACAACATAACATCATTACGCCATGTTAACTTTATTTTATAATAAAAATATGTAAAAACATCGTAAATTATAATGTTCTTTCAAAAAGTATTATATAGTTTATACTGCAACGAAGCGCTGCGCCTGGTTAACCGCAAACATGCTAACATAAAAATGTTATGCAATATAAATAGATGCTTCCAAGTTACTTTGAAAATATATAAATTACAAAAGTGAGGTTATTTTTTTGTGATAATAAACCAACATTTTTAATTATTATTATACCTTTATTTGCAATGATAAAAGTATGATTCATTTACGAATTGTCTGCTGCTATGCATTTTATTAAGATTGCTCATGCTGGGTCACTGAAATATTAGGTTTAAAGTACAATAATACAAAAAATCAAAACAGAATTTCGTTCCACTGTCTCTTACATTTATAGATGCACTTTGTAACCTTTGGTTATTATTGATTCATACATCCCTTTTTAAAATCATTATTGCATTGGTTTTTTAAACTATTTTGCGGTCAAGCGTTACATTTTTTCTTTAAACTAATGTTTACATTTTTTTTTAATTTAACTAACCTAACATATACGTGAAACTATTAAAATTCAATAATTATATAACAATCATTTATTAACAATCAATTTCAAACGATTATGTCAACCACGTGCTAAACTCTCAAGCCGAACTCTCCCCGTGTTCTGGTTCATACGTCCCGAAAGGGTTGATCAGTTGCTCTGATAAATAAGCATCTCTGTTCCTCTGTATTATATCATCGCTAAGCCTGGGTTGAAGTCATAACGATGTTCTGGGAGTATTTAATATCGATTAGATAGCGGTAACATTAGCTTTTCATTCTTCACCTCGTGTAACCTCTTTCTGCACTCTATTCCTCTGTTTTTCGCTTTATTCTCTTCTTTGGTCTTTCGCCATCTACCTCGTTCGATCCTTGCTTACTTTTAATGTCTAAATCTAATAATATAAATTTCCTTAAATATTTAAGTAAAGCATATACAAATTTACTGAATCCATAATACTAACTATTTGGCAATTATGTTCAAAGCTGTTATATTAATATTAAGCAGTAAATATATTTTGAAATCAAAATAAACTTGAAATTAAATAAATAACAAAATAAATGTATTTCATAATGATGAACGTGGTTACTATTCCCCTGATACGCTGCAGCCCCTTGTACAGCCGATACTGTTTACTTCATTTTGATAAACAAGCAAGTATTGACATGTGATTTGATTAAAACAAATACATTAAAACAGTATTTTTATTATACAGATTACAGCTTTAATCAAAATACCACCAAATCACCGCGTGGTCGATGCTGGAAATTCCAGGAAATTTCGTATTATTTGTTGAATAATATTTACATCACACATATATAATAAGGCTGATCTCACACTGGAACAGACAACTTGTCATTAGATGAGATACTTCTAGTGTTAAGAATAATTCGGATTTACTAATTACAAATCATAAGCCGTTTATAATATTAGTTCAATATTATTTATTGTCAAATATAATAATGCAAGACTAGATGTAACTCTATTGACTGTTATATAATGAATATCCCAGACTGAGATTTATCCAGCTCAAGCCAGAACGGTATGGTTGAAATATCGGGTCTGAGAAATGCTGAGTAACACCACATGGTCATGCAATAAGATAAGATCTAGACAAATCCAGCGAAATTTAGCTAACAGTACTTTAATGTTTATCAATACACCATTCGCGATCGTTCTCGTTAAAAGTAGAAAAAAACTTTTTTGTAAAAAATTTGACAGGAGTTAACCTTTAAAATTTTCTAAAAAATTGATGATCTCCGATTTAAAAATTTTAAACGTATCCTACAGTAAAATTTTACGCTGATTCCAAATGTGCAATTTAAATTTTGGTTGGTTCGCCGGTTTTCGAGTGATCGGCATTTCAACGGTTAAATAATAAACCGATTTAAAAATGGTTGGCAGATTTGGATTCAGCGCAGAATTCTACGTACATCTTTAAAAGTTAAAAAGAGAAAATTCTATCACAAAGACAAAGGCGGTACTTTGATCTACATTAGTATGAACTACAGACTAGCTCGATACAGTGATGTATTAACAAACAAAAAAGTAGAAGCTTCCTCTCATAATAAAATGTGCTATATCCTGGTGGAAAAGTCAGAAGTCGCAAAAAGTTTGTTTCAGTGTGAGAAAACCCTAAAACTAAATTAGATCCGCTGTAAATATATAAATACGTAATTCTGGATAGTGATTAATCAAATATATTTATAGGTTAACACAAATACATCGCTATGCGGAAATCTATTTAAAGTAAAAGATAAATAACTTGCAAGCTAATTACTATTGGTGGAAGTTTGGAATTAAAAGTTTGAATTGTAGTTTTAGTGCTAGAAATGGTCGGCCATATTTGTATGACGTAAAATGCATTTTAACGTCAGTTATTTGTTGAGTAGGTCAGTGCTGTGGTAATGTTTTATAGCTGTAGGTAGTCAAATAATCAAGTCAAGTCAAAGAACAATAAGTTTTTATTGTATTTAACCCTGTTAAGGCAGACATAATATTGAAATTTTATTGTTCCTTGAAATAGCTGTAAATAATATTTGATATTTTGATGTATAAATACATATAGCAGAGATTTATGAGCTGTAAGATTGGCAGCGGTTGCGATGTCACATGCATTTGGAATGTGTACAACGTTGATCCCTTTAATAATTAAAGAGACAAAATGACTTTTCTAATTGTTAATATCTCTTACATATAAGGAGTTATTAAAAAATAATTGAACATTTGAGGTTCTAGTAACCCACTTTATCAATACATAGTACAGTTTTATATAAATAAAGACATAGGACACAAGCCCAATATATTATATAAACAGAGATGCGAACCATATCTTAAGCAGCGAAACAAACCCAATTTTTATAGGTGAAAAATTCTGTAAAATTCATTAAAATATCTCTATAAGATAAGTAATAATAAAGTATACATATTAAATATTACAAAATATGTCTTGAATATATAGTTTTAGTTAACTTTAATTAGCGACACGTTCTCTAAAGGTTCACTGCTTCTGTATCTTGTTACAAGTACAAATTAAATTACATAACATAATAAACAATTGCACACGGCGTTGTAACAGACAAGTACAGACAACATGTAAATAATAAATACAGCACCGGGTACTTAATCAGTTGTTTAGATAATGAATGAGATAGCAATATAGATATTGACAGAGATAGTGATATCTGTTTTAAAGTGGTGCGGGTATTAGCTTTCGTATTGAAGTACCCACATCGTAGTTACTGGAATTGGTTTGACGCGTTTGATGTTCTGACTATTGTTCGATGTTTAGTCTTCGTGGAATTTAATGTAATTACCCTCTAATTTATACAGATTAAGTTGAAGACAAAACAATAACAGATAGACACTTGAAAAATAGTGTAATACGTAGAGTAATGGTTGAGTTATACTTTAAAATCTAAAGATGTGAAAATATCACTGGATTAAGCTTTGGAAACAACTTTGGTCGAAAACTATATAGTTTAGTTATCAATAAATCTAAAGAATTTTGTTGCAGAGCGAAGCTTAGTAACCTAAGTACCGATTATCAGTAACCTAAGGTTTTTCTCAAACTTTGGTTGATAATTTTGTTCCACAGTTTTAATTATTGTAGCTTAACCAAGCAAAATACTTCGATTACATTTTCGTTGGTTACCTGTGGTTAGTTTTTGAGAAAATTAGAATTGAAAACCCACTTTTTAGGTTAAAAATCACTTATGTCATAACTAAATTTTAATTAAGAAGTATACGCATCGTGTGGTCTCTGCTGGAACTAAATGTGTCCAACGTTCGTGTTGGAAGAAGTTGTCGGTCTTTTGACCCGCATCAAAAGGGATTTTTCTACCCCCACCACACACTTGATCCACATGCACTGCTGCATGAATCGTCCAACAAAGGAAGGTTTTTTTTTTATATATAGTTTCTCAGGCTTCCTATGCACGTAGCCTTTTATCGCCCCTAATATTATTCTGCTTCTTCTTATACTTTATATCCAGACAACAAGAATGATCTATTCATGGCTACTGCTGTTATAAATTTCGATTTCTCAATCAAAAAGGCGGTGTTAACAGGAAGCGTCTGCGAAGTCTGTAGCACCGCCCTTTGGAGTTCATTTCTTGCCATTGCTGTATTTTTAAATTGCCACAGAATGTGGTCAGGGTCTGCTTCCTCTTCACCACATTCGCATTTAGGGTTTGGAATAATTTTGATTCGGAGCTCCAGTATGATTCATTCTTAGTCTTGAGGTCATTGTTATTAATCTTCTTGGCCATTTTAGTTTGGCAAACCATGGCTTACGTTTCAGTACAAAGGAAGGGTTTATACTTGAAAGTTTCTTTATTTACTTGAAAGTTTTTGTTAAACAGTGTCAGTGTCAATAATATCAACAAATAAATAAAATAAATAAATCATTCGGATCAAACATTCGTTCCACTGTGTAGAAGGAAACTTGCCGGAACTCTGGAGCCAGCTTATGGTCCTTCGAATCTCGGATTTGAGAAGTCAGAAAATATATTAGAATCCCGCCACAGTTAATTTAAAAATCAAGCAAATTATTTACGATTCTAACGAGTAGGCATACCACAACCTTTAAAAAGAATTCCACAAATCTGAATAACCTAACCTCAAAATACTAACAACATAATGACAAACTAAACTATTACAATGAATTGTCTGACTAGTGTGGTGGTTATAATATTAATAATCTTCTACGTTACATGGATGAGTGTTTGATTACATTACTGTACTGAGAACAAGTGCACATGTGGGTGGGTGGGCTATTTACATCAGTAATAGACATAATAACACATGAGATAATCATTTACAACGAAAAATAAACAAGTACACTTCAATGTTTAGTCCTTTGTCATCAAACACACGTGGCAGATGGTTTTTTACCACCAAGTTATTACGAAAATTGTAAATTTTCTTTTTGTATTTCTTATTTTGTATTCTATCCAGATTAGATTTGATCGAATATGTATATTGTCAGGTTTCTTAACTGATCTGCGTATGTATGTATTCCCCATAGAGGTATAGGAATAGAGTGCACAAGAGGCTAAATACTGTGCTAAAGGCAAAGAGAGAGATAGCTTACAAGTGTCGTCTGTGTCTCTTTTTGCTTGTTTACTTGTTTACCCTCTACCTCACCACGCTGCGTTACTATTCGTGGACTCTATTCTTATATCTCTATGGTGCAAGAGTCGTCCCTCAGACATGATATCATCGCCAGGCCTGGGTTGAAGTCATAGCGAATTTATTAGTTGTCTTTTAGTTCAATTGCACAGCAACAAAATATTGGTATTCCCTGAAAAGCAATTAAATAAAATATACTTTATTTTAAATACAGACATTAATTAAGTATTTTTAACACATTATTAAAAAAAATATAAATCTATTTTTAGAATCAAAATCGGTGAACGACATATGTGATAATAAATTGAAATCTATTTAGTTCTTGTGATAGTGCATTACAACATTAAGAAGGCAGTGGTATATAGATAGCAAGGCCCCTATTTTAAAGCTTGCATGAGATTACCCACTTCAGTTAACAAACTGAAGTTACGATATATAATGCTTACCGCGGTTTTGAAGAAGCACACGAAATGTAAAAATGACAGCTCAGAAAACTTGAGGAGGAGGTGTCTAAATGCCAAAAGATGACACCTGATTTTGTTTTAATTTAGCAAAAGAGCTAAAAAAGCTCTCTCAAACAAGATTCGATTGAAAATAAACAAGTTGCAATTTATATGAATTGTAACCGGATAAAAACTCACTCTATCCTAAAAACGAGCTAGTTCCGGTAGCGCATACTACCCTATAATTAATTTCCCATCTTTCAAGATAATATTTACAAAATTTGACAGAACTAGGTTATGTAGTTTTTAAAATTTCACATAATTTAAAATTCTCGTTTCTTTTGGGACACTATTTATTGCTTTAATTTAAAATCTTAGTTAAGTATTACTCCACGTTTAATTAAATATAACACATACAAAATCGTGTAATTAATATAATATTACATTATAACTAATAACAACAGCTCAAAGGTCGGTTTCGATATCATAAACAAAAACAAAATCTAATTTAATGTAGTTTACAAATCAGCTGAACTTGAACTAAATTATTATTTTATTTGTGTTTGTTTCTTTAATAGCTCCGCGTGTTAAATGTACGACTAAAGCGTGGAGGATGTTGTTATTCCAAATTACACAAACCGATTTCATTGGTGTATTTATAAATACGAGGATATTTTTCCTTGGGGCACAAGGCGTTTAGACGAGCTTTCCTAATTTCTTACAAAATTCAATTGACTAGTGATAACCCAAGTTTGATTGTCAATTTTGCATCCAATGAATCCAATAAGACCCTATAAGAACACTTTGACCATACTAGCATAAGGGCTCGATGTTTTTAGTTATGCCACTATTACTTATGGACTTAAGTTTGCCCTAATTTGCAAACTACTGATCATTCCTTTTGTTAGTAACAGCTGTAACAATAAATTGCTGATCAACTAAATTGAAATGTTCATGAAAAAAACTGCATAACAGTTTGTTAACTAAGTGCTAGTTAACAGTAGTTAACCGGAGTACAAAGTCCAAAATGATTTACAGTCCACGTTGGAAAAACGTGCTCTGTGCTGTATCGATGATTATCAGCAACACGGACATCACCAGGGACCAGGGCCGCATTTCTAAGGGGTGTAAATCACCCGGGCTCTGCCCACAAACGCTAGGAACCTTTTGAAGTTAATTACGGTCGATATTCGAGCTGAAAATACTGACTGCACGTGGCGCTACTCTTCGTATTCTTTCGTCTGCTAGTCGCGATCTTCTAGTCACTAGTAAGAAAAGTCTAAAGTGATCAAAAGCAGCTCATTTTGAACTGTAACTGTAATTTTCTTTACAGGACAATATTTGTCATATTCTCAATTAATGATTCTAAATTTTTCTAAAACAATCTTATAAAAATTACCATTGTTATATCACAAAACATCCGTTTCCGGTTCAACATAGGTCGGTGTAGGGTTCGTATGTTAAAAGGCAAATTTTAACAGTCAAAATTTAAAAATTTAGTATTGAAAAGTTTTCTACGTATAAAGGATATTAATCTTAATATATATAAATTACGTGTCACGTTGTTTGTCCGCGATGGACTCCTAAACTACTTAACCGATTTTAATCAAATTTGTACACCGTGTGCAGTTTGATCCAACTGGAAAGATAGGATAGCTTACATCTCAATTTATGATTGCAATATTATCTTATTGCAAATTATTTGTCTATTAATTATCTGTTAGCTCCAAACGATTTTAAAAGATGGCGACATCTCTTGACTAGATTGAGTAAATATTCAATAGATGGCGCTATGTAATGTAATATGACAAAAACGTTAGTCACAGCAACGCGTGGCCGGGACAGCTAGTAAATATATATATTTAACTTTTCAAGATGATCGTAAGAAAAGTCAGTTTTTTGGGAACGTTTTTAATTCTACTAACAATTACTTAATAGGGATACAATACGAAATTTATTTGAGACCCCTTCTGTACCTAACCGACCCTGTTAACCACCATCATTCATCAACATCAAATAAAAATTAACTATAAACATTTCTATCTTATAAATTGAATGTAATAATAATAATTGACCCCTCTAACCAGTACTGGGCGCTTAGTCTGGACCAAAGATGCTGTACAAATGAGTGCATAAGTCCCTAGTACATACCCTGCCCTCACTTCCCCCCCATATTACAATTACCCTCTCTCGCATGTATGTACAAGAACATTGACTCTGATATAATCAAATTATTCAATTGCTACAATATCAGAAGTGGGATTCAAAGAGTGAAGTAGCGGGAGAGGGAGATTTGTAGAGGACGCCACCTATAATGTAAGTGGGAGATTTATGAGCATAAATAAAAGGTTATTGAATTAAAGAAAAAAATGTAGGTTAAATCTAAAAATAGTTTTTATATATACTGTTGCTTGTAGGATTTAGGGTTGTCAACTACTTTTAAATAATGAAACCACTAAAAAGGGTATCTGCTATCAAAATTTGATGGAAAAGCGATAGTAACAATGACTTGGTTAAAAAATACGAATATTTCGCATTCTTTCACACCTTAAATAAGGACAGGTAATAAAAGAAAAGGAAAAAGGGATTAGCATTCGTAAAAGAAGCATGGTTGGTAACCCTAGTTGTGTGTAAGATTCAACAAAAGTCTTTGGTGACAACTTTTATCAATGAACATGAAGTAAGCGACTAATCGCTTTAAGGATGTGACTTTTATCGGCAAGAACCGCGTGGCACTTTTAAAATTCGTACAAGATAGATTTAAATTCTAAATTACATTTATTAAATAAGTGTATAACACGATTGCACCATATTTAGCTTTAAATTTATAATCTGTTACTCTCAGACAACATTTAAAAATGGTCCAATATTTATATTTCCCAGGGTCATTTACATTATGATTAATATTAATGGAACTTTTTATTTCTTTAAAGAATTTTATCTTGTTTACCCTCGCTTGTGTTTTGTGCTGCTGTTTATATGTTATGATCTTCTCCCGCTCCCATGGCAGCAACAATTGTCAACGACCGACCTATTTAATGTCCCAGTCAACTTTGAATCTGAATCATCAACATCAAGTCAACACCCTGCAGAAGTACAATGGTCTCTGCACTACCAATACAACGCATCTTAATGTGCTTGTGCCTCTTCTCAATATTTTGGACATATTTAGCTATTCCAATCATCATTATCATAATGAAATCATATTTGGAGACCATTCTTCATTTGACAGGGTCACTGTGCTTTCGGATAAAATTCAACGAACTACAGAAGTTGGTGAAGACTACCGTCTAAAGTCCACAGCTATTGTTTGTCGATCCATTAAAGATGCGATGGGTGGTGGAGATGGTGGGGCACGAGGTTGAGGGGCCGGCTGGGTGTTTATTACGTCTGGAGCCCTCTACACCCGACTACAAATCAACGACACATTGAAAATTAAAGCGAGTTAGTCTTGATGATATATTATGTATATTTTACAGAGCGGCAAACAAGTACAATCTTGTATATTACGAGTAGATCTCAGTAAACATTTTGGAGTCACTTTGACATCATATTGAAGATGCGTGTGATTTTTTTGATGACGAATTATAAAACCACTCCACCTGTCGAAATGCAAATGAAAATACAGTTGATGCGCACTCCCAGTAAACATTTGATGAAGTGTCCCTTTTTGTGACGTTTCTATCACTATTTCACTTCAATTATAGTTCGCATCAGCTTTATCTTCATTTGTATTCCGACAGGTGGAGTGGTTCCGTCATCTGTAGCCGATAAAACAAACATTTCATATGAAGAATTGTGAGAAACTGAACTATAAATGAACTCTTTCATGACAAAAAAATCATACGCATCTCCAATATGATGTCAAAGTGATTCCAAAATGCTCCAAAATGTTTACTGGGCTATAATTGATAGAAACGTCACAAAACAGGACACTTTACCAAAATGCTTACTGGAATTATACAATTAAAGCAAGAATTACAGCCGGTAATATATGTTATCTACCTATACAAATTGTAAACTAAAAATCCTGATATATAAAATTATAATAAAACCTGTATATGGTTCGGAGACTTGGACATTGAGGAAGAACCCTTGTAATCTCTTGCGGATGTGCTTAAGGAAAATTTTACGAAAAATGTATGGAGCTAAATGTAGATGTCAAGAAAACGATAACGAGACGAAAATTAAGAGAAAACGGCTACAATTGTTAGGACATGTAGAAGAAATAGACGGGGAAAGTTCTTCACTTCACCAAATTGTTTACTGGGCGTGAGGTTCAGATTAGGGAATGAAGAAAGAGGCCGTATATATTGAAGAAAAGAAAGCGGATTTGTGGCAAAGAAGACAGGACATTGAAGGGCCGATTTTGTAACTTCTTACCTGGCGTCCTGATTTTTCAAGGACCTATATTTTCTAAACAAAGCTATTTAAGTTTACACAAAACTATCAGACAACCTTAAATAAAGAGCAAAATGGATCTCATACCTTAAATTGAAATAAGTAGCATAATTTGTAAATTATAGGGCTTTGAAAAATCGCTAACAAAGCTAACAAACATCAGGTAAGCTGTTACAAAATAGGCCCTTAGACTAAGTGTCGGTAGAAATTGGAAAGTGAAGTAAACCTAGTTGCAAGTGACGACGAAGAAGATAGATGACACAAGTTAGCAGTAAGTGAAGCGAAATATAGCACAACGGAAATGAAGCTTGTTATGTATTTATAATAATTTCAATAAGTTGAAGTCAGAAAATGAAACATAGTCTGTGAATTCAAGGTTGGAAAATGTTATAAATAAATACAAACACAATCACTAAGCCTTCAAAGAATCTAAGTTAATCTTTAACACCATACTGTACAAAGTCAATCTTGTTTACAACTCTATTGCTCTGTACAGTCGTCTAGCTGCATAGTGTATTATTTGTCATGTCATGACACAATTTGACTTTGGTTTTTATTATTATTAATTATATATAAACAATACATAATTAATACATTAATGTTACAAATGAAATTACATTGAAATAAATGACATTTGTTAGTTGTAAACATCGCCGTTACGATGGTCTGCGCTGTCTACGAATTATCTAAATTTAGACCTGTAATAAATACATTTATAAAACAATATCTTGTTCCAGATAAGAATGAGCAAAGAAATATATATTAACATTCACATGAAGGCGTGCATAATACTAAATTCGATTCCCTTTTCATCACACCACTGGACACTATTTTAAATGCAACTTTTTGCCTCACACATTTTATAAGTGTAAAAGTAAACTGCAATTATATTTGTATAAGTATAAAGAATGTTTCTAGGATTGTCATTCTTTCTTTTATCATAGAAAAACAGGTCTAATTACAATATGTTAATAAATGCAGCACTTGCGTGGTGACAGAGAGAGATGGGGAGTGGTTAGGGAGGGGATCAAGCTCTGCAAATGCAACCACAGACCTTTAATTCAACATTAAAATGGATGTCACTTTTTATAAACAACTTAGACAAATGATAGACCATAAGAAAAGAAAAGAAAACAAAATATAACCTCAAAAAACTATACAACAATAACATAAGGCGCCGTACCGCGTCGAGAGAAATCCAAAACCGTCGGTTTACGGTTTTGTGTAGCGTAGATCTTATGGAATTATAGAGAGAATGGTGGATTTAATTCTATGTGTTGAAATATTATTGTATTTTATTGATAAATATAACGTCTTATGTACCGGTAATCGATTTTGCCTCAAAATTAATTTTAATTTACTTTTTCCACAACGTTCATAATATCAAAACTGTATGCGTTGCACGAGCCAGCTGCAAGTAGTATTATGCATCTCTCTTACACACTATTTTATAAAAGAAATGGTAATTTTTAAAAGGAAAGATGATAGGAATCAAATGTAACGTGAAAAGCCAACTTATTCTTCATTCCTTTAAAAAAGGAACATTTCTATAATTGAATAAGGTCCATCATAGAACTTCTAACACATTAGACTTTTTATCAAGTAAACAGACGTGTAACTAAACCATGCGGCTTACGAAATCCCAGTAAAAATCTAACATTACTTAACAAAAAAAGGGCTCAGAAACGTTGTATGGGCAAAGGGATTGTTAGGAGAATGGGCGGCACGTGGGGGGGATGTATCCGCGGTAATGACAATGACGAGGGTGTTTTTTTAACCGTTGGATCCTCCTTAATAACAATCTTTTTAAAAAAAAGTCCATTTTCCAAATCTATTTTATATAGAAATACGAATTAGATACCAAGTCTAGCCGAGTAAATCTATGTTTTGAACCTCAAATATTCACCTTATATGTTAGGAGATATTAACAATTAAAAAAGTCATTTTGTCTCTTTAATTATTAAAGGGATTCAACGTTGTACACCATTCTAATTGCATCTGACATCACAACCGCTAGTTGCTATCTCTTTTATACAACAGAGCGTAAAAAAGATATATTCTTGACAGAACTCTGACAAGTTTACAGGTTACTAACATTACAGCTCATAAATCTCTGCTATATGTATTTATATATCAAAATATCAAATATTATTTACAGCTATTTCAAGGAACAATAAAATTCCAATATTATGTTTGCTGTAACAGGGTTAAATAAAATAAAAACTTATTATTCTTTGACTTCACTTGATTATTTCGACTATAAACAGCTACAAAACATTACCGCAGCACTGACCTACTCAAGAAATAACTGACGTTAAAATGCATTTCACGGTATACAAATATGGCCGACCATTTCTAGCGCTAAAACTACAATTCAAATTTTTAATTGCTATATCTCCGTCAATATTTAGATATTTAATAAAATATACACGTCAATACACATTTATTAACATCAATTTCAATCAACAATTGAAAAATCGACCATCAGTAACAGAAAATGGCGACTTGCTCCACTTTAAAAATAATCATCTCATCTCAATTAATCACAGTGGGAACATGTGGTCTTAAACTAAAATATAATTCCATCTTAAATCATAGATATTAGAGCGAGACAACAAATAAAATGTCTTATTAATAAATGAGATACAATAATAATAGACAATTATGTCAGTGACAGATGTTGACATGTTGGAATAAATTCAGTAGTTGTTTTCGTTTGAAGCTGGAAACATCTGGAACACAGACCCTCAGGCAAAGGTAACCTGGTGACATTTAAGTGTACTAAATCCAGAGTATTGGCCTGAAGTCTGATTCCAGAGTCCAGTGACTTACTAAAAACAAAAACAATTATTCATAATTTTAATAAAAAAAAAATTGTTGTGAACTGAAAGAAACTTAACGACAGCTGTCAAATATTACATAACCTCAAATTTGCAAGGTGGGTGGACAATTATATTAATTAATTTTAGTAAAATTCTTGTTCTCATGGTGGAGATATCAATACATCGTGGTTTGAAATTTGAAAAAAGTTATAGCGTAGGCTGTAAAAATACAGTAGCGCTCACTTTAAATTGCTATAACTTGGGTAATTTTAAGAATATTGAGATGGGCAAGATCTTAAAACATTCTTAAAACTATACCTAATAAATCTAAGCAAAAAGAATTCGGTTTTTGGAAATATCAGGGTGACTATAACCCCTTAAAGAAAATGTTTGTAAAATGAAATGCGTCAGGCAGTGTCTTATGTATAGACCACTTATACGTATTCCCTAAAAGTCTTAACTCAAATGGACGAATGTCTTACTGGGTGTTCTTAAAATATAACTCTTCAAGAAACTGCAAACACAATTCACACAAGACACAATCGCAATCGGTTAGACTTTAAAGCGAAAAAAGTTTTTTCTGTTATTACCAATTAAAAGCGAGACCACTCCATTTTATCTACGAACATATTCTCTATCCAACAAAATTTAAATCTTTAGATTATCTTTTATAGTTTACGAGATATAAGCTATAGTGTCTAAAAACGTCAAAAAAGAATTTCAGTCGGTTGATAGTGCTGCTCCTCTAGCATACCAGGTGGTTCTAAGAACTAAATTATGTAATATAAGTTCAAATGGGCTTGTGTCCTATGTGTTAATTTCTATAAAAGTGTACTATATATTGATAAAGTGGGTTACTAGAACCTCAAATGTTCAATTATTTTTTAATATCTCCTTATATGTTAAGATATATTAACAATTAAAAAAGTCATTTTGTCTCTTTAATTATTAAAAGGATTCAACGTTGTACACATTCCAAGTGCATGTGACATCACAATCTTTGTGTAAGGTTACCAACTTTACAGCTCATAAATCTCTGCTATATGTATTTATATAACCAAATATCAAATATTATTTACAGCTATTTCAAGGAACAATCACACGCCAATACACATTTATTAACATCAATTTCAATCAACATTTGAAAAATCGACCACTAAAAAATAAGGACACAAGCCCATTACGAGAATTCGGCGACGACTCATTCTTAAAACAAGTTGTGGGGTATAAACTGTCGATATAACTAAAAAGCACTGACTCACTTAATTTTCTATAATGTATACAGAAACGAATAAGATAAATTTCGTTATCGTATTATAGATTTATACCGCTCTTATAACCTCTTTTAAGTATAAGTCGCCGCCGAACTATCGTGATTTGTACTATACTAGTTGTATCATTAGAATAATATATGTAAACAACATAATCACATATCATAACTAAAGACAAACATATGACAAGACAAAACAGAAGACAAACATGAAATTTGATATAGTGCGAGTCTGAAACCAGACAAAATGTCGGGTCAAATATTATAGCAAAGAAACAATGAACCCAAACGTAACAAGAACTAAGGTGTCCAATTAACTCTGGTTTACAGACCGACAAAAACCATTTCGTGTCGAAGCATACAGAAACCATGTGATTTTATAGTAAATTAGTAGGTGTTAGCAGTGTTGCATGATAATCAGGCGCTTGAGGTTTTGCTTGAGTTTATATTGTTTTTATGAAAATAGAACACAATGAAAAAGCTTTTAATTGTATTAAGAACCAAGATAAATATTATTTGAAACTCTTAGGTACTTTAAAAAGTGTTTACTTGTACTTAATCACTCCACATTAATAATTAAAGCTCTATATCATATATTTAATATTCAAGATTCGTGATTAAATAATAATTAAAATTAATAACCACTGAAACCGATGATGTAACGCCAATTAAGATAGATTTAGTGTCGCCAGTCGTTATAGAATTTTGAGGTTATGTAACTGTACGTTTGATGTGTTATACATCTCGTGATTGCTTATTACATAAAGCTGACTAGCCTAGAAGTCTATAAATATTGAGTTATATTCATTATTATTGTTATTAATTATATAATAACATGTTATTGATGCATCAAACTCTATTATTTTTAATTTAGACATATTTAGTTCCCATAACCTCAATTTATTTGAAATACTTTTAATATAATATGATATTTTATGTATTGAACAAATGTTGCCTTCTTTTTGCACGTTTCTACAACTTTCTGTACAGTGTCGTTATTATTAAATCACTATTATATCATGAACATAGTAAACAATGGGCTTGTGTCCTATGTCTTAATTTCTACAAAATTGTACTATATATTGATAAAGTTGGTTACTAGAACCTCAAATGTTCAATTATTTCTTAATAACTCCTTATATGTTAGGAGACAATAACAATTAAAAAAATCATTTTGTCTCTTTAATTATTAAAGGGATTCAACGTTGTACACATTCTAAATGCATGTGACATCATAACTGCTACCAACCGCTGTATTTATATATCAAAATATCAAATATTATTTACAGCTATTTCAAGGAACAACAAAATTCCAATATTATGTCTGCCGTAACAGGGTTAAATAAAATAAAAACTTATTATTCTTTGACTTGACTTGATTATTCGACTACCAACAGCTACGAAACATTACCACAGCACTGGCCTACTCAACAAATAACTGTTAAATGCATTTCACGTCATAAAAATATGGCAGACCATTTCTAGCGCTAAAACTACATTTCAAACTTTTAATTGCTATATCTTCGTCAATATTTAGATATTTAATAAAATAGACGCTTTTATTAACATCAATTTCAATGAATAATTAAAAATCGACCACTAAAAAATGAGGACACAAGCCCATTTATCAAAACGTCAAATCGCCAAATGTACAATTTCGTTTTCGACTTCAGCGTGAATTTTCTAAGAATGCGGTTGTAACCTATGTCTTAATTTCTCTCCTAGCAGAAGTTCATCCTGACTCATCTCTTTCCCATTATTTTCCTCGTTTTTCTTCGTTTCTCTCGTCGTCCATGTTCTTTTCCATTTATCATAATCTTTTTATTCCTACCACGTTTCCACCAAGCCTATTACTTCTTCTTTGTTTAGTTTCTCCCAATATTTACTGTCCTGTTTTCCTAATTGCTTTCTATTTTGTTTACTACTACTTCTGTCATACATCCTTCAGTTTCTCTTACTTCTTTCATCCACACTTCTTACCTCTCTTCTCCAGAACATCTCTGTTTCTACCACCTTTACTTTTCATTCCATATTGATGTGTCTCCTTCGCCCATACTTTCGCGTAGTTTGCCGTCGCTCCTTATTCTACATTTCCATTGCATCCCTCCTTCTTTCCAGCTTACTTAAGACCTCCTCTCGCATCTTCTTTCAGCCTGTATTTCACAATGAATAGCTTTGTCTTGTGCTCGCACAAGCAACGTTAAATCTTATGATACAAACAAACACGTGTACAAATTCTGTGAACTGAAATTTCACCAAATAATTTACGAAGTTATTTGGCAGCAGTGTAATTTTTTCCACGAGCCTGTAGATCGAATTTACTACTAGTGCATAATCTATTTTTAGATTACTATAACAATTAAGTAACGGAAACACAATTGGTGTTTCCCCAGATATTATTTATTCGAAATGAAAATGATATATTATTATCAATAGATTAAAAAAGGTCAGGCATATATAAGGTCAAGAATCTGTAAATAACATCTCCTCAATCGATATAAAACTGTAATACATATTAATAATGTCTTTAATTACTAAGAATTATTCTAAAGATAGTCTAAATAAAAAATAAAAACCATTAATATATTCATGTCAGAGTCATTCTTATCACTTGTTTATTACTGAAGATATAATTACTGAGATATATATGTTTGTCTCTTTTTAACTTACATAAGTATCATTTATTTGTTTGCGAGAGATAGAAATAGTGAATGTCTAGAGTATAATAATGAATGCATTTACCATTAAGAGACATTTTATTCTAGGAAAATGTATGTATCTATGCAAATATAAAGGTTTGAATAGTTCCACATCACTTTTCTCACATGTGTTCGAAGTTGCACACACGTGTATACACGTGGTACGAAATAATGAAGATACAACAAATCTCTGTCAAAGCATACTCTTTTAGAAAAGAGATAGAAAGTTTAGAAATATGACATCATTCATGGTACAAAAAATTGTCCCTTTAAATTTCACTTTCAATATTTTCTAATACTGTGACTGCTTAATAAACAATTAGACAGTTGAGGTCCTGATAGACATCTTTATCGAATTAACAAACCATTTTATAAAATTTTAGGTTAAGAACCCCACTAAGTTGATATAGAAAATTTACAATGAAATTGCGAATATGTCCCATTATAGATCAAGTATTAAATAAGATATATGTCAAAGATTATTCAGTGACCTAATGAACTAAAAATCACAAAAAGAAAGGTTAAAATCCCACCATCCCTAAATCTAATAAACTTTATAAAATAACGCCTAATTTACAGGCAACCCAAATT
Source organism: Panorpa germanica (assembly GCA_963678705.1). Taxonomy (NCBI): domain Eukaryota; kingdom Metazoa; phylum Arthropoda; class Insecta; order Mecoptera; family Panorpidae; genus Panorpa; species Panorpa germanica. Next base: position 6,556,341 of record OY783219.1, read on the forward strand.
ACACATTAATTGGATATCCGTTGAGCGTATTGTACTTATATAAAATAAATGGGTTACGCATTCATTAGTAATAAATTATGAAAACACATCACAAAAGTCTAACGAAACTAGTTCACAGATGATCAATAATAAGTTTGATTAATAGGCGGCACCAAAAAGCATAATTACATATATTTTTTCACCTATTTTATAACACTCATTGTATTTATTATTACTATAAAAGATAATTGAAAGAGTGCTAGTGAAACTAGTTATTATCCTAAACCATCATATTACAACGTCAGTTGAGAATAAATACAGCCTTTTTAATATAAAAATTATATAAAAAACAATAAAAACGTAGTTCTAGTAAACATAACCCCACTTTTTGATCATGCAATGATTGTTTACCAGTTATTTCATGTTGCAACCTCCTCCCTTCTTAATGGTCTTCCTCTTCCCTTACCTCTCAAGAAACTGTCAATATAGGCCTCAAGCCAGGACGCACGGAGCTACATAAATTAGTTATCTAATATCTAAAAAATAAAATATAAAATATATATTGAATATTTTGGAACTTGTAACAGAAATCTTTTAAATCTTTTTGTTCAGGCATAGTCATAAACTTGTAGCACGCTAGCCAGTTGAATCTTGTACAATTCAGAAGCAAATGAACCTTCGAATTAACTTCTAGCAACCTAGGAGAGTTGAAACATATACTAAACACAATTTTCTAATGTGTAAATCTTTGGATCATCTGTCACGGCATTCTGCAATGAGTTTTTGACTCAGTTTCTAGAGTTGTGGCTCTATGTTTTAGTTTATATAAAACTGTACTATATATTGATAAAGTTGTCTATCATAACCTCAAATATTCAATTATTTTCTAGTAGTACACAACATATTAGGAGATATTAACATTTAAAATAGTCTTTTTTAAGTCTTTAAGCATTAAAGCAAACAAAAGTTATAAAAAATAAGTCGTAAATAAGTACCTCGAGTCATATCTGCTTCCTTCAATGAATTGTCATCTCTTTTATATAACAGAGTGTAAAAGAGAAGCATAAGAGTGCTAATTTGACGTTAATTACTACTTGCAGTGTGCTAATTAAAAACAGGCTTTAGTACTTGTCAAAAAGATGGTTAACAGAAAAGAAATTCCAATTTTAAATAGCTATAACTCCATCAGCTTTTGGATATTTCAAGAAATACAAAAGCCAATAGTTAATATATATATATATATATATATATATACATATACCAGTAAACATTTTGGAGTCACTTTGACATCATAATAAAGATGCGTATGACTTTTTTGTCATGAAAGAGTTCATTTAGCATATAGTTCAGTTTCTCACAATCGTTCATATAAAATGTCTGTTTTGTCGACTACAGATGACGGAACCACTTCACATGTCGAAATTCAAATGAAGATAAAGTTGATGCGAACTATAATTAAAGTGAAATAGTGATAGAAACGTCACAAAACAAAACACTTCATCAAATGTTTACTGGGATATTAACATACATTTCAATAAAAATCCGACTTCGAAAAATGAGTCCACAAACCATTAAAGCAAATATCACTCGAGGTTCGCTGCCGCCTTAAATAATTGATAAAATTATGCTTGTGGCTTCTAGGAAGTACTCCAATCCGCTGGTTGGTGTGATTAAACAAAACTTTCTGTGGTATAAAAGAACTAGGATCTAATTATCCCAAAATAGTTCTACACTAAACACTGAACCAACCGTTTCAAAAAAAAAATAAACAATATTTTTAATTATTTAACAATTATTTTTAAATTTAATTTAGAATTAAGGTGTTTTAAAACTTTTTGTGATAACAAATAAGCAACTGTGTTAAAATAAGTGATTGAAAAACATAACACTATTAATTTAATAACTAATTAAAGAATTCTTTTTAAAAACCTCAAGTATTCATTATTTTGACAAGGTATGAGTTTGTTTTTATTTATATTAATTTTTAAATTGTTTTGGTAAATCTATTTGCTATTTGATTGAACATTTTTATGGAATTTTGTAAAAAGAAGAAGAGTTTTCCGTTACATTACTTGCGATCGCAAATCAGGAGTAGAACCTCTTCATCTTCCAACATTATTACTTTGGGTTAGTCAGGGAATCTATTGACTTATGGTTTTAGAAATATCTTTTAGAACAATACATGGTGGGAAAGTGGGATGGTGGGTTTCTCTAAAATAACAAACCCCATAAACATTTCGGAGCATTTTGGAGTCACTTTGACATCATATTGGAGATGCCTATGATTTTTTTGTCATGAAAGAGTTCATTTATAGTTCAGTTTCTCACATTTTTTCATATAAAATGTCTACTTTATCGGCTACAGATGACGGAACCAATCCACTTGTCGGAATACAAATGATATAAAGTTGATGCGAACTATAATTGAAGTGAAATAGTGATAGAAACGTCACAAAAAGGCCTGTTTCATAACATATATTACTTCGTTTTGAAAAATAAATCTACCCTTTTGCGCATTAGCATACTTATAGCACTTCTTAGGATTTTACAATCTTAAGAACTCGTTTTAAAACGCTAGAAATCAATAGTGCCGGGAAGACAATGCAAGGGGGTTCTCTTGCACCTCTTATCTTTAAAGAAAACACACAAATATAGATTAAGAAATAAAATTTGAATTATTAAAGTTACTGTTTCAATCACTGTTTAGATTGTTGCCCTAATTTGTTCTACACCTTGTTGAAGAATTCAGTGTCCAGCTTTACCCTTTTCCTAAGAACACTGAGCAGATAAACGCAGAATTTTGAAATTATATTAGTTATAAAATTTGAATGCCAGGCCAAATAAACCAAATGAAACCGCATGCCGTGAATTAATAGCATACTCTGTAAGAATAGAAACAAGTGTCTCTTCAAACTAAAATAACTCTGCCAACTTTTACAATTTCGACATCATATTTTAACAGGATATTCTTGAGATATAAGTCTTTAAGAAAATGCAGGATTCCGGCGAAATTTTTAGGACATTTCTCTTAATTCTTGATCAACAAGTATTAATCAAATTTAGCTTTAAGAGATAGAGACGCCTTATAATTTGCACTAGAAGATTCAGTGTTTTCTAAACATAAAACACAATAAATATTTTTCTAATGTTTCATCTTTATAACAATTATTATTCATTTACAACAAACCTATTTTTAATCAAATTGATAACCTTGGCATACTGAATTCTTTTGTAAATATTTAGTTTGTTATTTTCTCTCTTGTTTTGTTAATAACAATTTTATGATAATAACTAATTATTATATGCAAAAACTTTTCTAATTATTTTTAATAAATTTGTTTTAACAATTTCAATTTGTTATTGTTTTATATTTTGATGTACAAAAATCAAAAAAATTAGTATAAATAAGTAATCTAAAGATTACAAATGAATTTATAAAATGATAAATATAGTCATAAAATAAGTCATAATAATTGCGGTTCAACTCATTAAAAGTCAGTGGAAGAAAGCTTAAAATGTAGATACGTTATTCATCTAACTAATTGCAGCTTTAGATTTTGATTCGCGTTTATAGTTACTTACATAAAATGATTTAAACATAAAAAAACATGTTTTTTTTTGATAATATTTAACCTACTGTATGGCCAAGTATCATTTCACCTTAAACACATTTAACGTTTTACTTAATTCTCTTTAAAATAAATAATTATTATAAATATATAGCAATAATCTTTAAATTAAATTTTCTCTCAGAAATCCACAATAATGCTGTTGTTGATTTTATAAAAATGCGTAAACATTATAAAAAAAACATAAATCTATTGGGTTCATTATACTATAATCAATTAAAACTAATATAAACAATGTAATTACATTGTACAGACTATAATTGCATGCAATTATTATCTTTAATGTAAGTATGTTTTACTATTAATAAAATGCATTATTCACATGCATTCAAATTTCACAATTATGCGTGTATAATATCTGAAATAGTGCACTTAATGCTATACCTTATTTATATTGTTAACAAGTTGTAAACAAACTAATTAATTAGCGGAATTTTCTGTGATTATATCGCGTTTATATATGTGTAATGCACACAGTAGGGCCGTATTAGGTTCTGATCACTAGGGGTCTTTTTTCTAATTTAAATATATGTATATTGACGTTTTTATTTTTTGAAATTTCCAAAAGTTGACGAAGTTATAGCTATATCAAATTTGAATGCGCCGCTTGTACTATTTCTGCATAGGACGTCACAAAAAAATAAGTAATCGAGGTTAATTTCTTTCTGGTCAACCATCGCAACATAATACTTGGTGGGAATCACAACTCAGCTGTTAGTAGTATATGTCGTATCACACACACAGCCGTATGCGTTTCTGTTGTGCACATGACGTACAATTCATTGGAATGTTCTATAACTTTGTATCCCTTTGATTTATCAATATTTTAAACGTTGTACACATTCCAAATGCATCACATCCGCTGCCAACCTTACAGCTCATAAATCTCTGCTATATGTATTTATATATCAAAATATCAAATATTATTTACAACTATTTCAAGGAACAATCAAATTTCAATATTATGTCTGCCGTAACAGGGTTAAATAAAATAAAAACTTATTATTCTTTGACTTGAGTTGATTATTTCGACTACCAACAGCTACAAAGCATTACCACAGCGCTGACATAAGCAACAAATAACTGACGTTAAAATGCATTTCACGTCATACAAATATGTCCGACCATTTCTAGCGCTATACCTATAATTCAAACTTTTAGTTGATATATCTCGGTCAACATTTAGATATTTAATAAAATAAACACGCCAATACACATTTATTAACATCAATTTCAGTCAACAGTTGAAAAATCGACCACTAAAAAATGAGGACACAAGCCCATTAAGTCATGGTTCGTTCACAAGCCTATTCTACTGTTACTCTCACTTCATATACCTTGCTTGCCAGCAGTGTTACAGGCAGCAGTAATATAGGTTAAATGACATTGTATATTAGGTAACATTGTTTACGTAAGAGGTAACGTTTGTTATGTAAGATAAACCTTAAATACACGTAACTGTCTTTTAAATTAATAGCAATTGTTTTGCAACATAATTCTCCGGGCGAAGCTGGATACTCTAGCCAAAAAGGTTATGTTTTTAAACATTCTAATTAATTTAAATAATCTACATTCAAAATATTTATTTTGCTTTAATTAGATAAGGTTTTAAAAACAAATTAAATACATCACTAATTACTGATGAAAGACTACGATTCCGATTTCCATTTTTTTTGCAAAAGTTAGATATTGATAGCTTATAAATTAATATATATTTCGATTCCTGAAATTGATCATTTTATTACTTGAAAATCGATTTTAATAAATGAACGCCTGAATTACCTGCAACACTTCATACACACAAACTAACTTTATTTTATTTTTGTTTCAGATGGTGTCACGTTATGTAATTGTTGTAGCCTCCTTGGTAATAGCCATTGCAGTCCTTGTAGAGTCTCAATCAGATATCTATTCCTTAGCTAAAAGATACACACCTAGAAGAGTATGTGGAAAGAATTTAGCTGACTTGCTTGCAATCATCTGTGATGGAGTTTACAACCAAATGAAAAAATCAGTTATTGGTAAGTTATAAATTCTAGCTAATAATATCTAGAGATACAAGCCCCTCTTCCCTTCCATATAGCCCCCCTGTCGGGGTATAATATCATGTTGTTTACAGCTGATCGAACTTCGTACTATTTCGATAGATCAACACTTTTATTAATATTCATCCTCTATACGCATTAATTATTAAAAGAGTAAATAAGTTATATCTCTAAGTTATTTATCAAAAATGTAATCATTTTTGGATGTTTTTCATATATTTTTTTACAAGTTCATAATCTAAAATTACACAAGAATCTTGTTTACTTGTAAATTCATATTTTGTCTGGTTCAATAATAATTGCTCGTGCTGACTTAGAGGACGGTTATCTTAATATTTATTTTGTTTTATCTCAACGTTCATGGCCAAATAAATGTATACGTAGGTGGATACGGTTCACATCATTTAACATTTAAACTTAGTTTCTTATTAGAATGTATCTTATTTTAGAAATCCAAGAAATTAAATAATTAAATTCATCATAACCTTAAAATTTCTCAGTGAAGTGTCACATTTTACGCTGGATTACTTCTATATAATATAAGTAATATAATTTAATATAACTTGCTTTTACTTTTACGTCTGTCTTTTGTGTGTGGCCTTAATTTCATGTCAATGTCTTTCATTAGTAATATACTTAATTATTCTACAATCCAGAATATGAACTATCTTCAAAGTTCCCTACCGGGTATTTTTAAATTTCTAATCTTTGAAAAATGTCAGCATTGAACACCGTAATACACATGCAAAATTTCAACTTTTTATCAAATCGAGAACGCCAAAAGTCTTAGAATTTTTTTCTCTACGAAATAGGAAATTTTCAGAAACATTGACGGAGCCGTTTTCGAGCCACCGCATAAACATATAATAAAACAAGAATATAAACATACAGTTGGAACATTATAATATAGGAGGATAAATATAGAGTGAAATAAAATAGAGTTGTTTTTTTAATTTGTTTTAATTAGTTATAATAAGTAATTCAATTACAGTATGCAAGATTTTTACTCATTTTCCTGCTCGCGTAACTTTGCGTTTGCATTAGTCACCATTATTGACAACTCCTTTGCCCTGGCAACAATAGCAATCCTTTTCTTCGCTGATACTCCCTTGGCAATCTCCGCGCAATAGGTCCGATTCTTCATCATCAGCATTGACAGCTCCTTGAGGTTATGCACCAAAACTTTCTTAAACCCGGAAGGCATCATATGGCGAGTTTTCTTATTGGAACCATAACCAATACAAGGCATCCTGTATTGTCCTTTAAATCGTCGACGCACTCGGTTGTCGATTCCTTTCGGTTTTCGCCAGTTATTTTTTATTTTGAAGTAACGGTCAGCCTGATGACGAATAAAACTTTTTTTGCGTTTCTTGACGATGTTAGGACGATAGTTTGGACGGATACCCATGATCACAACCTGAAAAAACAAATATTGAAATCTTTTATCCAAGCTTACAACCATTTTCTATTAATTACTAATTATGTAAATTCTTCAGTTCCAGATGAAGTAGAAGATGACTATGAGTTTAGATATCAACTGGATCAACCCAGCTTCCCCTTCAGATCCCACGCACAAGCATCCCGCCTGATTCCATCAGGATACCGTCGCTACACACGTGGAATCATCGAGGAGTGCTGCAAGAAATCATGCACTTATGACGAACTTAGAAGTTATTGCGGTCCTAATATTGTTAAAGAACCAAGAATCTAAAAAATAACAAAATAAACATAACCCCAAACCATGAACACTTTGACTTATAGCTAAAAAATATTGTTCTCTAAATTAAAATGAAAAATTACAGATATTTTATAGTTTTTAAGATTCATGCTAATTTGTTATTCATCTATCACAGTTTTATATTATTATTATATTTATAATCAACCGATATTATTATTATTCTCGAATCATCTTATAGATTTAGTTGTATTATTATCATTTTTAAGACTTGCTAATTATTATTCTGTAATTTTTTCTAAATATCATAAGCTATTCTTAAAAAAATATTAAATTATTAATTCATGCATTCAAATATTAGGTTACAAAAAACAAGGATCTCATATTTATAAGTTCGTATATGTATGTTTTTGTTAAAATTACGATTAAAAAATATATACAATTTTAATAATTATTACTGTATTTTATTTTATTAAAATTATACTCTTTTGCACCTGTTTGATAGGCTACCGACTATACGAGATATTTTAAAATACAACATAACCTGGTTGGTAGACCACCATTTAACTTATTCTTTTAAATGCGTTAACATTTTTAATAAACTATTTAATTAATAAACTTTACTTTTAGTCATTTACTTCGGTTGGTAAAGAATTTAATTTTAATTGTATATGAGACCAATTTGTTTTTTTGTTGTAAGATTAATTAAGAATGGGCTTGTGTCCTCATTTTTTAGTGGTCGATGTTGTCAATTGATGTTAATAAATGTGTATTGGCGTGTTTATTTTAATAAATATCTAAATGTTGACGGAGATATAGCAATTACAAATTTGAATTGTAGTTTTAGCGCTAGAAATGGTCGATAATATTTGTATGACGTGAAATGCATTTTAACGTCAGTTATTTGTTCAATAGGTCAGTGCTGTGGTAATGTTTTGTAGCTGTTGGTAGTCAAATAATCAAGTCAAAGAATAATAAGTTTTTATTTTATTTAACCCTGCTAAGGCAGACTTAATATTGGAATTTGAGTGTTCCTTGAAATAGCTGTAAATAATATTTGATATTTTGATATACAAATACATATAGCAGAGATTTATGAGCTGTAAGGTTGGTAACGCTTGTGATGTCACATGCACTTGGAATGTGTACAACGTTGAATCCCTTTAATAATTAAAGAGACAAAATGATTTTTTTAATTGTTAATATCTCTTAACATATAAGGAGTTATTAAAAAATAATTAAACATTTGAGGTTCTAGTAACCCACTTTATCAATCTATAGTACACTTTTATAAAAATTAAGACATAGGACACAAGCCCATTAATTGGAAAAGTAAGTTCTTACGTATAAATTCCCTTTCCCTGTTAAATGGTTTTAGTTTTACCGTTAAATGTAAGTTTCAGCTTGTGAAATACTATTACTACATTTAATAGAAATTATTATATTTAATATAATTATTATTAATTCTTTATATTTCTCAAGTGAAAAATTTAAAAGTTAGTTACTTACTACTTTAGACTGCGTAAAAACGCTTGTCCTTCATTTATATCTATTAGAAATAATCATTGTAAAAATACCTATATACATATTCTATCAATTTAAATTCAAATAATTATTATAAATATTTATTTTAATAATTATTTGTACCTAATTTATGCTACAGTAAATAATAATTGTTTCAAGTTAAAAACAGATTTTGCTATTTTAATAAGCACACAATAGCATTAACATATATAAAATTAATCTTTAAATGTTTCTGCCATAGAAGTGCTACTTTTAAAATTAGTATACAACTATTTCGATTATAATATAATGTCAATATGCTGTTACTATTCAAATGTCAGAATTTCAAATTTCGGTCCGAGTTAAAAGTGTCAAAGAATTAATATCAATTGACAATAAAGTGGAATATTTATTTCAACCTTGGCTAAAATATATAATTGCATAAAACCTATTATATGTAATAGGTTTTATGCCATTTTATCCCATAATTATGTATTTCATGTTTTGATTTTACATTTGTCAAAAATGTAGTATCTTTAAGAAAAGAAAATGGCATTGGTTCTTTTAATACCAAAATTCTGTCTGTAAAATTTGTAAACCTGCTTTTGTTCTAATAAAAATTATGTATATAAAATTTACTTACTATTATTCTGATCTAAATATATTCCTCAAAACTATCCTCACAAAATTCAGCAACTACAGCAAATAAATCAGTATGAAAACAGAAGAGCGACCAAATAAAGGCAGGATGCTGCTCTGAACAAGAAGTAAGAAGAACAATGCCCGATTGGATATTTTAAAAACAGAATAAGTTTAAAATAAGAAAACAAATGAAAGTTAGGTTTATAGCTAAATAATTTTATTAACATGAAAAAACAGAGGAAATTTATAATGCATCAAGGATATATACAACATAATATTCATTTTAAGTGAAGTTGAAGTTTTTAATTAAAATATAATTCTTGTACATTCGTGTGAGATTCATGCAAATGACTTTTGACATTTGTCTTATACATTTGCATGTAAGAAATCAAATATAAATACTATTCTCTTCGATAAAGTGTTTACTTCAAAATATTAATAAATAAACAACATACTTTTATAATCACTGCTAATAATAACAAATGCAGTGTCTTTATTTTACCACTTCCAAAAGATATACAATCAATTTTAAAATGGATGTGATATATGTTTATTTTATTTATTCTGTTTGTTTCTGTACTATAAATTTGATAACATATTTTTGGTGAAAAAGATTCTAAATGAAATAATTATTTGTACTTATAAGCCACCACTTTGTTTCTGCAGGAGTTGAGCAAATCTATTTGTTATTAGAAGTGACACATCTATGAAACGTTCTACACAATTGCTCATACATGTTTCTGTTCTGCTGTCTAATTTACTTCCTGGTTTATCCATACACTTTTCCCAGCAGAAATCGTTAAACTCGTGTATCTGAAAGAAAGATAAAATTATAATTTGATTGTTAAATACGCCGACTTAAAAATGAGGTTATGATACGATTGCGTCATAAATGAAAAGCATTGTGAATTAAAATGGGTAATTGTAAATAAATTTCTAGATGTTTAGCTAAAATTAGTGTAATTTATATAAGTAATTAATTATAATGATATTACAATAACTTCTAACCTGTGCATTAAATTGTGCTTTTTGTTTTTCAACCATAAGAAACTCCTGTAGTTCAGCTTCATTGCCCTTATTTGCAGAAGCACCCATGTCAGAATTGTATAACCCACCGATATCAGACATTTTTAATTAGTTAATTTAAATTAAATATAAATAATCCAGGTTTTAGATAACCTTTAAATTTATTTAATTAATTAGAATTGTGTGAAGTAACAATCGTAACTATTGGTTGAAGTTGGTAAAGAATAATTTGTCTAATACCAGAATGTGATAAATCGATTTAAGTATTTGACACGCTCTTACCAACATACAAATATGACTTCAACAATATGAAAGAGATGCAATACAAATATTCATAAACATCATTTGACGATTGTTTTATCAATAAAATATAAAACAAAATAACAAAACATCTGTTCCTTTTATTTGTAAACAACATAATTGTTAAAAAACATTCTTGACTTATAAAATGTATCATAATAGTGGAACATATTAAATTTTTTGTTGTGTTCTTAATTACATAAAGTGTATAAATTGAATATAAATATTGTAAAACCAACACGTTTTACTTACATAATCTGTTATAATTGATTATAAATTAATAAAAATATATTTGCAAAAGGTAGAAAGCAGAAAAATGTCATACGACTCACGTTTGCAGTATCAAAAGAAATTTAAAAGGCTTTTTGACATGTAAGAACTTTACTTAATACTTAAATTTAATATAATAATTTTTTTTTTTGCGATTGAATTTATTTCTAATTTTCGCTTTTGACATATCATTTGTTTATACCTAAATTAATTAAGGAAATATTAGTCCTAGCTTGTTTACATCATATTAACTCTACAACTATTTGTTATTGCGTTGTGGCGACTTTAGAAATGTTATTGAACTCTTGTACACCTTGACCTAAAACCACACCTGGTATACTCGACGCAGTTTTTTATAGAAACAAGCATTGTATTCATATAAATAATGCCCTAATAATCGAAACCATAGTAACTTTTTCAATTTTTAAGAATTTGCTTGCGCTATATTTTTCTCATTTCTTAAACATTTATACACACAATCGTCAGAAGTTGCAATAATTTTAGTTTCAAACATTTGAAGCTTTTCAAAAATATTTAAAATGAGTAATACATAAAATATTACTGTATTTAATTTTTAACGTGAAGGTACATATTTTATTTTTGCTTATGCAGCTTGAAGTGTTGCCTGTTCACAGGCGCTAATACATTTTATAAATTATTATAATATTCTTTATTTATGTATGTTCTTTTCATTACAGCTGTTTGGATGTGATAACACCAAATTTAGAAAATTACATTGATTCGCTAAATTACTTACCTAACTATGTAAAGTATCGAATTTTAATAAGAGTTACCAAACTGAAATATGGAATACAGGACGATAAAATAATGCAGAGTCTTGTTCAACCATCTATGCGATCTCTTAATCTCACGAGTTCCACTATTACCGACGAATCACTCAAAATAATTTCACAATGTAAACAAATGGACAAACTAATGATGAATCGGGGAACTTACCAAATGACAAAGGAGGGTATGTTACATTTTATCAAGAATATATTTCCATTATATTTATTTTCTAACGTAATTCTTCTGTTTTCAGGAATGATGAATCTATTCCCTCATGTATGCCATCTACGAATTCTATATATTGCAGATTACAAAGAATTTGATGACGAAGTTCTCAATTCTTTAGTAAATCACTGCACAGATATGACAGAACTCGATATTAGTGGTAGTAGCGTTTCTGATAAAGGCATGAATAGCTTATCCACCCTTTCTAAACTTTCATCACTAAGTTTATCAAAAACCAATGTAAGGTTCGAAGTTAGAAAACTTTTTAATCCGGTTAAAATAAACAATAAAATATTGGTAAATTAGCTATATTTTGCATAGAGCTGAAAGTTGGTATAAATAAAATACATCTGCATAAAAAGTTATTCAAGGTAAAAAGTCAATGAAAATTATTTTTCAAATTTTTACGGTAAAGGGTAAGTTTTATGATAAAAATATATTAGACGAAAGTTATAGATCATGAAATTATCTACAAAAATTGTTCTTATACTTTTTTTTCTAAGAATCACCATTCCTGAGATATTGCTATTCTAAATCACAGAAAACAATAATATGTACGCTGAACCGCCTTTATGGTATACACGCCATCGGATGTTTAATATGAGTAAAAATATTGGTTTATGTAACTTGTAAATACAAATTATACGATTGTGAGAATATACAAATGGTTAAGGAAAATATGAACATTTCCAACGTGTTCCAAAATTACACAGTTATGCAATGTGATTTAAATTAACTATTTAAAATGCAAGTTAAAACATTTTATGTAAAGCATCAATAAACTTAACACATGTTAAGATATTCACATAATACAAGAGTTATGAGATCATTTTACTTTCATTTGCTCAAGGATCTCTATTTTATGAATAGTCAATTAAAATTAATACTCTATTAATAGTAAATTTTTATCGCTTATTATTGACATTACCACAAATTAGATTAATAAACAAACGAAACACTACCTCAGAGGTGGTGCGGAAATGTGTGCATATTATGTGGAATACAAGTCGTATTCACTTCACTTCAACTTTTAGAATCGCAATATCTCAGGAATGGTGATTCTAAGAAAAAAAAAGTATAAGAACAATTATTGTAGATAATTTCATGATCTACAACTTTGGTCTGATCTATTTTTATGATAAAACCTACCGTTTACTGAAAAAATTGAAAAAAACATTTTTATTGACCTTTAATCTTGAATAACTATGTTTGCAGATGTGCGATCGGTGAGGACTAGTATTTCCCACCAACGTTCAGCGCTATGCGAAATACAGCTAACTCAAATGTTTATTTTGTCCGGGTTATTAAACTTAAAAACAATATATTAACTTTTCTTTTTACTGAATGTTTAGGTAACTGACGATGGTGTTATAGATCTAACTAAAGGAAATTGTGGAAAAACATTGACAGAGTTGAGATTATGCTCCTTACCCATTACAGAGACTGGATTAAAAGCAATTGTAAATAATTGTTCCATGTTATCAACCCTTATTTGCAATGACTGCAAAATACAAGGTACCACACCGTTTCCATTTAATTACAAGACTCTAATATAAATATTTTCTTATGTATTTTAACATTCTTTGCAGACATGGCAACCATCAACGTCGACAAGCTTCCAATAAAACAATTGTCTTGGACCTTATCCTTTGATAATCCTATATATTGAAGATGTATTTATTTTATATTTTATTTATTTATTAGTTTGTATTGTCCATTTTATTTTTATTTTTTGAAGAACGTAGGAGTTAAATCCTAATATTTTTATTTAATCTCTGTTAATATTTTGAAATATTTATTTTATGGAGATTATTTTATTATTTTTATTTGATTATTTATTTGAATAATATAAATATGACTTCATTATTACAAATGATTGATTCAGTTATTTTATATATGTATAAGTTTTTGTGCTAATTTATTTAATAAATTCACCTTGCACATTTTTAGTAGATTTAGAAAATCTCACGTGATTGAAAATGCAATAATACTTAATATTAAATTTTATTAATAAAACTATATATCTTGTAAAGTTTATATGAATTAATATAAAATATTAAACAATGTCTTTCTTTTATTCATTTATATATTAACTTAATATTTAATACCTCGATACTTCTATAATTTATACACTCAAATCATTTAGAAGTTACATGCCTAATTTCAAGCTTTCCTGTCTCTAGCATTTAGACTGGTCAACCTAGGAATTAATAATCCTCTGTCTGAATACTGATTCCTTCTAAATATACTTGTAATTATTTCTATAAAAATTATAGCCACTGTTTCAATATTATAACAACCACAATATTTATGCCAAACTACTCTATATAAATAATAGTTATATAAATATATTTTAATTATTCATATAATATAAAGATCATTATCTGAAAATTTGTATTCAGAAAATGTAATATTTATCTATAGCGGATATAACAAAAAGTTACATACGGGTTATTATCATTCTGCGGGATTTTATGCCATTTTGAATCTACGAGTAATATATATAAAGATACCTCACCTTTCTGTGTCAGTGATAAAAGTTTATAGCCAGTTTTTAATGTGCTTACCATGGAATCATATTATTTTAGTAGAAATAACGAATGTGAATTCATTTACAGTTCGCAAAGCATTCAAAGAAGAATCTTAAACTAACATATTATATTTTATCAACAAAATTTCAATTTTCATGTTTTGGTTTCTTCATTGAAAATTATTTTGGGTGACTCTATTGATTTTTAACTAAATCAGAGGTAAGTACTATTCCTCTTTATATTTATTCTATCTTTATTCTAAGAATGGGCTTGTGTCCTATGTCTCAATTTCTATAAAAGTGTACAATATATTGATAAAATCGGTTACTAGAACCTCAAATGTTCAATTATTTTTTAATAACTCCTTCTATATTAAGAGATATTAACCATTAAAAAAGTCATTTTGTCTCTTTAATTATTAAAGGGATTCAACGTTGTACACATTCCAAACGCATGTGACATCACAATCACTGCCAACCTTACAGCTCATAAATCTCTGCTATATGAATTTATATATAAAAATATCAAATATTATTTACAGCTCTTTCAAAGAACAATAAAATTCCAATATTATATCTGCTGTAACAGGGTTAAATAAAATAGAAACTTATTATTCTTTGACTTGACTTGATTATTTGACTACCAACAGCTACAAAACATTACCACAGCACTGACCTACTCAACAAATAACTGACGTTAAAATGCATTTCACGTCATAAAAATATGGCCGACCATTTCTAGCGCTAAAACTACAATTCAAATTTTTAATTGCTGTCTCCGTCAACATTTAGATATTTAATAAAATAGACACGCCAATACACATTTATTTACATCAATTTCAATCAACAATTGAAAAATCGACTTCTAAAAAATGAGAACACAAGCAACACTTGGTTATGAACATGGGTAAAACATTAACCATCACATTTTGACTAATTATTTAAAACAATAGAGGAAAATTTTGCTTACAAGATATTAAAAGATGTATTTACTTAAGCTGAAGGTAAAGTAAGTGTCTCGCTATCACATCTACTATTGGACCAAAAGGTAAACCCAAATTTTGTTAAGTCTGGAATTTCTATCTGTTATATAAATGGCGAGAGAGTTCAGAACCTTCCCGTGGTTCTCGCCGAACAATGTTATTTTTCATTGGCCAATACTGAACATTTTAATTCTTTTATCAATAAATATATTTCTCCATTTTCTTGCTTTACTTCTATTTATTCTGTTTTATTAAAAATTATAAATTTTAATATATAACTAAAAGTACCATCTTTAGCAACAATCAATCACAGAAAAATCCGTTTCTATTTTTTTCTGTTTTTTAATTAACTACATTAACTATTTCTGTTATTAAGAACATATAGATAAGTTCATACTAACGCGTTTGTAAAGCTGTGTTATATATGTTGCCTATTCCATGTAAGAAAGAAGTACTTTTTATGTTATATATTAAACTATAAATGGGCTATATTTAATAAATAAATTTTTTAAAGGAGGTTGATCCAACCAATTTCGAAAGATATGAAAATGTGGAAGAGGAGGCTGCACAACTTTTTTCCAATTCAATTGACGAATACATGGAAGCGTGGGTTGCGATGAACAGACAACGTTTGTGCGAAATAGACTTAATGCGTCTTATTATAGGTGAATAGAGTGAATCCAATGACTCATACTATACATTTTTACAAAATAATATTTAAAATTTGGCCACAATATATTTCAGGCAAATATGGTTGTCAGGATTTTACCAAGGAGCTGGAAAAATTAGAATAATTTTATATAACAGTTTGCATTCAACAGGATTACGAATATGGATTTATTATAACTTTGGAATATATTACTTTTTGTATAAATAATACCTTTTAAAAGTTTCGTTTTAATAAATAAAACTATCTAACCAATAAATCTTGTTTCTATTTTAAATTTAATTCGAGTTAAAATTCAAACTATTAAAATAATTAATCCCCTATTGAAATTAACCACAGGTTATTCAGCTTAATTTTGAAAAAGAATTTTTAATTGTTGTTAAAATGTATGAAGAAGCAAAACGGTAAGTAATTTTACTTCATCATTTTTCATTGATTTTTAGTAATGTTTAATAAGTTTCTGTTGAGTAAGTGAGTTTGAAGTGAGTCGTTACTATACGTCAACATAATTTTTATAAAGCATGTATTTGATTTATTAAATAATGTAAAGAGTTATTATATTGGATTATTAATTGTGGAAGTTACTGTGGTAAGTTTTAAAATAGTTTGTTAATGATTATTGACATATTCTAAATTATTGTGGATGTTTATATTTTGAGGTTATGTTTGTTATTTGTTCTGTAATAAATAGATAAATAAAATACTATTTTTATATCCTTTAGGAAATTATGGAAATAACTTGCATGTAAGAAAGATTTAGAATGTTTATTAGAGTATATAACTTATGACAATGAAATATACACTATAATCTTTTGATGCTTTGTTTAAATTTTGCCAATATATTTGCATAATTCAGTTTACGCGGTTTTATAGTCCTTGGATTTATCGTTTACGAAATGTAATTTTTTAATACTGTATCTGGATAAGGTTTAGTTCGTTCTCTTATCTTTTATATACTAGATTTGTGTATACGATAACATTTCACTATATTTTCCTTTTTCTAATGCAGAGGTGAACTATTTCATGTATAATTGTTTATAATCGAGAGACAACATGCATACTGTTTTTAATTACAGCATGAAAATGTCGGATAAGACACCAATAACTCAACTTCAAGAATTAGCAATAGCTTATTCGTCAATTCCTCAATATGAACTAATTCATGATGGATCTGCAAACCCTGAGCCTTCTTTTCAATACAAAGTAGATGTTAATATAAAAGGACATGCAGTCTTTGGAATTGGTCTTGGAAGAACCAAAAAGGAAGCTAAACACGATGCGGCTAAGGTAGCTATAGAAACGTTTGCAAAGCTCGGAATTAGGCCTGCTTCTAGTTCACCTACAGAACCATTAAGTGCGCCAGCGAGATATGTTAACTGGAATTCCATAGGTAATAAAAATTATGATGAAATTATGACAAAGAACAATGAATTAAAAAATACAGCAGTATAACTAATCTGATTGTCGTACAAATTTATATCAGAATAAAATTATTGTTATTTTATAGTATTAATTAATGAAAATATTATGCATTTTTTTAGGTACATTGCAACAAATGTGTACCGATTTCAAAATGCCAAATCCTGAATATGAATTGACTCAAGATGTAGGTCCTCCACATGCTCGTGAATTTACAATAAAATGCAGTGTAGCATCAATCACAAAATATGCCACAGCTGCAACAAAAAAAGCTGCAAAACAATTAGCTGCATTATCTATGATTGAATTATTTAAATCTTTGAATCATTATCCACTGTCTGGAGGTGAAGTAGTGGCACAAAATAGTGGCATGGAAACTGCTGAAGTACCTCTTCAAAATGATAAAGACAAAACAACTATTTTAACAACCAGAATAGCAGAATATGATGCCCCGTTCAGAGCTTATGATCAAGAATTATGTGAACTTGCTAAAGAAATTTTACAACTGAAGGAAGGAGACAGTGAAGATGTATTTAAAAAAGCTATGGAAGCGTTAAATATTGATTATTCTATGCATGAGCTTCATTTTGAAAGTACAGAGAAGACATTATATACAATAGCTTTAAATACTGAACCTCCATATGTTTTTAGTGAATATACATTACCTGCTGTTTATGAAAATGCAGCTGAGAGACTTTTAATTCTACTTTAATTAATAGACAAATCGATGTATTATATCACTGCTGTAAATTTTTTTTTTGTATATTAGTCTAATTTATTTCTCATCCCAATTGCTACAGTTTAGAAGTTTATTTTTAGTAATTATTACAAATTTATATTAGACTAACATATACATACAGAATCACATGCATTCACAGAATTAAAAGCAAAGAGGCCTTGTTCTTGCAATTATGTAGATTCACTTCTAAAGAATCTACTAATTATAATTTTTGTGATTAATAATATTATGAAATAGATAATAGTAAAATACTTGAATAGCGTTTGTTTAAATCTTCTTTTTTAAACCATTTATTTGTTACAATTAGGTATAACTGAATTATAATATAAAATAGATTATGATAACTTATTAATAAGCAACATTTCTATTTGAGTTAGTTCATTAGTAAAACTACTGATCTATAGAATTTGGCAAATATAATGTCCTTAATTTTATTACAAAACGTTTTGACCAGCTATGAATTAATTTAACTGCCATAACTTAAAAATATTTTGACTGTTTTTCTTAGATTCATTCAGTTAGAAAAAAGATATAAAAGTAGAACGTAGTAAGTTATTTTTTACGCCCGTGAGCATGCCAAGTAAATACGTTACTATACTACGTGGTTGCGTTGCCATATTTCTCAATAGTATATCATTGTAATTAGTATGTATATGTATATAAAAGCTAAAATATGTCTTTGAAAAAATAAAGAGCGGTGTACCTAACGTTTGAATTGAATATCTGACTATACTTTTGCCTGCGATTGTCACTAATGAACTACTTTAATAATCCAATAATTTATTAACAAATCTTTCTGTTGGCTACTGCTTCCATGGTGATAAAATGTTTCTTATCCAATAATAATCCTTGCAAATTATTCCTGAAAAGATCAATAATTAATTCTAAATTTTTTTAAATTTATTTTTGTATTGTTCAAGCTTACCAAGTTTCTTTGCTAGCCACCGGATAGCAGTCAGGTTTGCCAAATGCATTAAAACCCGTAGTTAATGGAATAGTGAAAGCCCCCATATTTGGGAATACCAACCATTCCCCAATATCCAGTTCTGGTAGTATAATATTTTTAGCTACTAAATCCATACTGCTACAAGTTGGTCCCCAAATTTTCGAAGGATATAACTCAGAAGATTTTTCCTACAATGAAATTGAAAATATTAAATTAATTTGTTAGTTAGGCCACACTTTCTACCACAACGAATTATTGCGTGTGGAATTAATAATTGTTGATAAATAAAATATTACCTTTAAACGGAGAGGATTAATTTTTGAATTCTCAAAATAAATAACGCGTAGAAAAGACATAAAAATTCCATTATTCATATAATACATGATACTTTCTATACTTTTGTTGGAGGAGAAAATCTAAAATAAATATGTTTGCCTATAGAAATCTTTCTTTTAATATAACACTGAATATAATTGTCAATTTAACGTACTTCTCTTTTTGAAATAATATTACAAGCCAGGGAATAAGCAGATGCAACATAATACCTCCCAAGCTCGGCAATGACTTCAATATTTGGGTCAGGAAAATATTCGTTTAAAGCAGCATTCACAGTATCTGCTATCTAAAAATATTAAAGCAATACCAAAACATTAAATAGAAGCTTGGACCATATTCGATGAATAATAATATGTCGATGTATACTTCATCAACAGATGTGTTTTTATTTCCTGGGAAACCTCCTCCGATGTCCAGAACATGTAAATTATGACCTGTGGAATTAGCATAATTAAACACATCTCGACATGCAGCAATAGCACGGTAATAAGCAGAAGGTTCCCCGCAGTCAGACCCAACATGAAAACTTACACCAATTACCTGTAAATATACAAAAATAGTTGATTTTTTCTTACAATATCATTCTAACTTATATACATACTTCAAGATGTAATTTTTTTGCAGTGTCTAACAGTCTTGGCGCATCATTTAGAGCGTCGCAACCAAATTTATCTCCGAATGAAATTGCAGACACAGAAGAATCATAACGAATTCTTAAAATTAATCTGTAAATGCATATTTTAGATTTGAATCCATGCCTGAATAGTAGGCAACAAAATATACATATTATATGATTCCTACTTTGATTTGGGATAAATTTCTTTAATCTTTAACAATTCGGAATCGTCATCAAAGGTCATGACCTGGATGTCGTTCTGGTTAGCGTATTCAAGGTGTGATCTCGCCTTCACTGGATTACCATCAATTATCCTATCTGAATGGACTCCAATTTCAAGAACCTATAAGTATCATTTTTTAGTATTGTATTTAGTAGAAAGTATTTAAAAATACATTAAATTTACTTTTTGAATTTCATTTTTAGAGACAGTAATGAATCCAACTTCCAGAGCTGCCAAAGTTTTCAATACTTCTGAACTATCGTTACAATTAATAGCTGCAACAATATTTAAATAAATAATTTTCTGAAGTGAATTTCATGACAAATTTGATTGGCCATTTGGGATTGGATATGTACCATAAAAGGGTTTCACTCGTGGAAATTTCTTCAACCAATTGCTGTGTTTCTTCACTATGTCTCCTAAGTCACATACGAAGAACGATTCTTGGCTACCACCTTCTGCAGTAAGTGCCTTGATGGCACTCCAATCATCCTGGCCTTTCTCCACAATGTGAACCACATCACTCTGCATTACGTTCATGTCTGACTGAAGCGATTTCTGTCTAAATTACAAATAACCAGTAATGTAGCAGCTATATTAAATAAATATAAAAGTACTTACAACGTGAGATATCAGATAACGACCTTTTGTTAAGGAAAACTGATTTGAAATGTTATTTTACTTTGAAAATTTTATATTTTCATGAAGATTTTTTGATAAAATTTATGGCCAAAATAATATCATGGAAAGTTTATGACTTATCTATTTGCATTTTAATCCATTTAAATAAAATTTTTATCAGTTACTTTTGGGAATAAAAATTATCTATCTATCTGTTTTATATGCAGTAATTTAAAGTTTTATCGATTTTACGGTAACAAATATTTAGATTTTTTTTTTTTATATGTTAGAACCGATTTAAAGACTTCCTAGTAAACATTTTGGAGTAAATTCTACTTAATTTCTATTACATATCATGAATTTTTTGTCTGGAACGTGCTCGTTTTCTATTCAGTCGTTCATAGGAAAGGCCCTTTTTTTATGAGTTACAGAGATGGCAACGACGGTTCACTGCTGAATTAAAAGCGGAGTCGGTTTATGATTTATGACCGGAGTTATAAACTTGAAACTAGCAGGGGTATAAAACTTAATGGAATTCTACTTTTTAGAGTCTGCAAAATATAAATATTTAAATGAAGAAATAAATAGATGTAATCTATAGTACGGATCGTGATTTTTTTAATGAATATTATTCATCTTCAACAATACGCGTTATATTAGTTTTTTACATTGTTTTGGTGATTCAAAAATCCACGATCGGCAGGACTGCGTTAAGTTTAAAACCCCTGTCTTACCATCGCTAGATGCTAACTTCGTTTATATACATTATATTCGGGGATTGAGGGAGATAGCGTCTGTCTATTACCATTAAAGAAATATTTGTTGAAAAAGGACAGCATATACTTTAAACATCTGTATTGAATGAAATATTATACAAGTGCAACGGTGAAAAATATATTTCACTTGTCTAACGCATCTCGTTTCTCTCTCACTTTGGAATAAATGAGATGAAAGTGAACTTAAAAAAAATATATCCATGTGCGAAAGAAACAGAAATACTTAATGAATGATGTTGGAAAAAGAAAGAATACTAGAAAGAATAACTAACACAAAATCTGTGACAGGTAAGAACTTGTAAAGCGTTAGAATACAATTGTACGAGTGACTCGAACTTCACCAAATAGGGCACTTCACCAAATTGTTTACTGGGTTACTTCAAAAAGAAGTATGGGCTATTAGTTAGATAGTGCCAAGATGATAGTTATGTTTATAAATATTCTACATAAATTTACATATTGTAGAATAGTGTGTAATCTATTTAATAAAATATGTATTTGGTTTAAAATAATTAAAACCTGTTATGTTTCCATTCGTTAGGTAGTATCAAGATAAAATTTGGGTTACTAAATATTATAATGTATATGTAATTGTATGTTTACCTATTTTATCTAAGAGAATATCGAGTAATTACTACACAAACTATTAATTAAAATAATTAACACATTTAATTGTTTTAACATAATTAAAACAAGTTATATTTTCATCCAGCATGAAGCTGATGCATAAATTGGGTTACATTTTTATGTTATCAATCAAAAAAACTATAAATTGAATCTAAAAACTGTATTTTTATATATATATATTTACTTATCTCCCACTTACTTATTATCCACTTACTTGACTTTCTTTCGTCATAGCCACCATCATACATTTTTTATACATCTTTTATAATTTATAATGCAATTTAAAAATTTCTGAATATTTCAATAATTCACTAATTAATTTTGAATCACTTAACAAAAATTTAGTTTTAATCACATCTAATATTTCACTATTGAATTTTGATCTTTCTAAACAATAATTTATGCATTCAAATATAATATGATCCAAAGTTCCTTCTTCACCACATTGACATCTATCGTCAGATTTAATATTAATTTTGTACATGTGAGCTGGAGTTTTACAATGGTTACTTTTAATTCTGATTATAGTTGATATAATTTTGCGGGACTCATTTCGAAACCATCTTTTCTTTCTTAAATTTGGATGTAACATATAATAATCTCTTCCTTATAACTGACTTTTGTTAATGAAATCTTGGTTACTCAAATTGAAGTTTAATTTTTTGATTATATTAAAAATTTCATATGAAGGTAATTGATTCCTTTGCCAATTTATCCGCAATTTCGTTTCCTCTTATTCCACAATGTTCCGGTATCCACATAAATTCTATGGTATTATTTTTATTTATTATATTAAAATACAGCTCCTTAATTTTGCATGTCAAAATATCATTATTTGATTTGTGATCATTGGAATTTAAATTTTTTAAAACACTTAAAGAATTCGTTATTATTATAATTTTATTATTGTTCATATTTTCATTAATTTCTTTATAGATACAAGAATTACATTTTCATTTATTACAAATTTCTAACAAACATATATTTCGATTTTTACATAGATTTATTATATTGATTATATTTAATAAACTTTTTGAATCTGTTGGTCCATTTTCTTACAAACTAATTCTTGTGTGAACAATTATCCTCTGCTTCAATAGCGATAAAATGTTTTTTATCCAGTAATAAGCCTTGCAAATAATTCCTGAAAATATCATTTATTAAATAAGATTTTGTTATATATTTAAATATCATTTTAACATACCAAGTTTCCTCACTGGCCACCACATGGATAGATGGCTTAGGAAAACCATTAAATCCGTTATATAAACCAGTTGTATAAGCGCCCATATTTGGGAAAATTATCCAATCACCAATGTCCATTTCTGGTAACATAACATTACCAAGCACTTTATCTGAACTGTCACAAGTTGGGCCCCAAATAGTAGATGGGTACAATTGAGAAGAACGTTTCTGAATTAGAAATTTATTTATTATACAACATTGCTATATCTATCCTGCAAATATATTATTCAGCATATAAAACTAAATAAGTTTAAATATAATTGTTGCGCCTCGCTGAATTTGATAGGCAACATTTATAACTTATAATTCTTTAACCTTCTAGAATTAATAGATATAAGATATTACCTTTAAAGGAATGGCATTTACTTTTAAATTATGGATACAACCGCTTAAAAATGATGCATAAACTCCATCATTGATATAATACATCATTGTTTCCAATTGAATTGAAGAAGTTCTCTAAAAATAAAGTACGTTTACATGAATTGTGTTTTAATATGCACAGAATTAATTTGACCAACCTTTTGTTTTGAATGAACATTGCAAGCTAGGGTATAAGCAGACTCGACGTAATATCTTCCTGGTTCGGCCATGATGTCAATATTTGAATCAGGAAAATATTTTTCGAGAGCATTATTAATAATCACTGCTACCTGCAACGTGTAATATAAAATTAGAGATTCGAATAGTTACAAATAAATTAAATAGGCTAGTGTCCTATGTCTTAATTTCTATAAAAGTGTACTATATATTGATAAAGTGGCTTACTAGAACCTCAAATGTTTTCCCCCTTATATTTCAGGAGATATTAACAATTAAAAAAGTCATTTTGTCTCTTTAATTATTAAAGGGATTCAACGTTGTACACATTCCAAATGCATGTGACATCACAACTGCTGCCAACCTTACAGCTCATAAATCTCTGCTATATGTATTTATATATCAAAATATCAAATATTATTTACAACTATTTCAAGGAACAATAAAATTTCGATATTATGTCTGCCGTAACAGGGTTAAATTAAATAAAAACATATTATTCTTTGACTTAACTTGATTATTTCGACTACCAACAGCTGCAAAACATTAAAACAGCACTGACCTACTCAACAAATAACTGATGTTAAAATTCATTTCACGTCATACAAATATGGCCGACCATTTCTAGCGCATTGTGGTAATGTTTTGTAGCTGTTGGTACTCAAACAATCCAGTCAAGTCAAAGAATAATAAGTTTTTACTTTATTTAACCCTGTTAAGGCAGACATAATATTGAAATTTTATTGTTCCTTGAAATAACTGTAAATAATATTTGATATTTTGATATATAAATACATATAGCAGAGATTTATGATCTGTAAGGTTGGTAACCTTACACAAGGATTGTGATGTCACATGCATTTGGAGTTTGTACAACGTTAAATCCCTTTAATAATTAACGAGACAAAATGACTTTTTTAATTGTTAATATCTCCTAACATATAAGGAGTTATTAAAAAATAATTGAACATTTGAGGTTCTAGTAACCCACTTTATCAATATGTAGTACACTTTTATAGAAATTAAGACATAGGACACAAGCCCATTCAAACTTTTAATTGCTATATCTCCGTCAACATTTAGATATTTAATAAAATAGACACGCCAATACACATTTATTAACTAAAATTTTTATTAAATTGAAGACCACTTAAAAATGAAGACACAAGCCAATTAATATACCTCATCAATAGAAGTTTCTGTTTTTCCAGGAAAGCCTCCTCCGATATTTAAAACACGTAGATGATGCCCTGTGGAATTACCATAATCAAAAACATCTTTAGATGCAGAAATTGACCGATAATAAGCAGTGGGTTCGAAGAAATTTGCCCCAACATGAAAACTGACACCAATTACCTACAAATATATAAATTTCTCTTAAAATATTTTTACACTTTTCTTAAAGTTTGAATAGTTATTTTAGGTAGTAAACTTACTTCAAGACCCAATGTCTTAGCTGTGTCTAATAATTTTGGTGCTTCATTCATAACATCGCATCCAAAGGTGTCTTCATGCGGAACTGCATACGAATCATAATCACACCGAATTCTTAGAAGTAATCTGCAAATTATAATAAATAGATAAATTTCTTGAAACGCCTGGTATAAATTACAAGCTAGGTAGATAAATACCCGCCTGAATTATAGGCAACTAAACAATCAAATATGCTTCTTACTTCGATTCAGGAAAAATGTTCTTAATCTTCAGCAACTCGTATTCGCTGTCAAATGTCATAATCTTAACGTCGTACTTCTTAGCGTATTTAATATGCGATGCTGCTTTTACTGTATTCACGTATATTATATTATTTGAATGAACACCAATATCTAGAACCTATAATTATTATGAAATTAAACAGAGACATATTTTAAACATAAGATTAAGTTACCTTTTGAATTTCGATTGAAGAAACGCAATTGAATCCAGCTCCTAGAGCCGCTAGGGTCCTTAAGACTTCTTTGCCATCGTTGCATTTGACAACTAAAATAATAACATTTAATACAGATAGTAAACAAAGTAAATAAATTTTCTTTACGGTAGAAAAACCATTTGGATTTTGAACCGTTATAAAAATGAAAAGTGTCATACGCAAACGTAGTGCTCAAGCTTATTTTTACAGTCATTTATTTTAGTATACTTTAATAGATTTTTAATTCTTTGTGTTTATCTTGACTGTTACTATATTTACCATAATGAGGTTTTACGCGCGGTAATTTCTTTAACCATGTCATATGTTTTTTCACAATGTCTCCTAAATCGCATACGAAGAACTGCTCTTCGCGACCATCCTCTCCTGCTAATCTCTTAATAAAGTTTCTAACATCGTTTCCTTTTTCCAGGATTTGAACCACACTACTCTGTACGTTATTCATCTTAAACTGAAGATTTAAAAACAATAAATTAGTGAATATAGTCATTAAATAAATGACATAATATGTCTATAATATCATTATATTTTTATTGTATTTCTTAACGTTAGAAAATTAAATTTAATAATGCCTGAGACCCAAACCCTACATAATTCTGCCAATGTGCTATGTAAGAAAAGGTTGAACTTACAAAATATCAATAAAGTACCAATCAACAACAAATAAATTGATGAAGGTGATGACGTACTACTTACGCTCGGTCTTGCTAGCAAATGTTAATTTTTATTGTATGCTTTAAATACACTTTCAATAGTTTTCAGAACAAATATTTATAATAAATATTATAAGACATCTAAGCAAAGTTATGTTTGTTATCGTTATCAGTTGAGCAGCTTTATGTGCAATTAAAAATAAATAATTATATTTAATTGTTTTTTCTTTTGTAAAATGCATGACATCTATAGTCCTTGTGCCTTTTTTTTATGTATTAAAAGTTTGCAGGTACTTTAAAAGAAATGGGACGAATTTTTATAATAATGTTTGTTATATAGCGCCTTCGTGATAAATACTAACATTAATTGTACTTCTTTCTTATTTATATATTGCTTTGAAGCTTCTTTTATCGATTCCTTGTTCAATATTCTGGTTAGTTGTACTTCATTGAACAAGAGAAAATATATAATTACTCAGATAGCGTACAATGTGGTTGGTAGGGGATCTTTCCTTTTTGAAAATGGTTACAGCACATTTATACCATTTATACGAGGCATGTTTTTTAAGTAAGTACCGTTTTGCGTTTCCGCCTTTGCAGCGCTACGGTCGGCGTTACCTGCATGCGCGCTGGTTACCTACATCTCTTGTCTACGCTCTGACGCTATTACAGTCTGATTCTTCATTGTATACGTTGTTTACTGCGTGTTTAAGATGCCTCCGACAATCGTGAGTCCCGCCGATTGTGAAGTACGGGCTGTTATACGATTTCTTAGTGCTAAAGGCGTAAAACCGATCGATATTCATCGTGAGATCTGTGAAGTTTACGTACAAAACATTATGAGTGATGGAATGGTAAGGAAATGGGTGAGAGCAGTAAGGGTATCGTTTTGCTGCATGACAATGCCCGTCCACATGTGGCGAATCGGATACAGTGGTTAACAAGTCAGGCGGCAGAATTTTATGAGGAGGGTATTCAAAAACTTGTGCCACGTTATGACAAGTGCCTCAATATTCACGGAAATTATGTAGAAAAGTAGATTAAGGTACAGGCTTTCATGTAAAAATAAAATTATTGCGATATCTTTGGACGCCTTTTTTTAATTCCAAAACGGTACTTACTTAAAAAACACGCCTCGTATAATAAATAAAATGCTGACTGGAGAAAATTGTATTCAGTGTGTACACATAACATATTCATTTCAGATAATTAATAATAGATACACACTGTTAAATAAATAAAAACATGAATATTTTTTCATAAAATGACTAATTGTTTTATTATTTCTTTATTCCCATAAAATCAACGACAATTGTAAAACCTTGGCCGGAGTGATAAAAGTATAGTTTATTGTTTATCATTACAAATTAAACAACAACTTATTTTTAGAGGTCTTTAATTTCTTTTATTCAGCAGAAAACCTAATCCTTGCAAATAGTTCCTGAAAGAATCGTTAATAAGTTTTCAATATTTTTTGAATGTATACTTTGTATGGCTTGAGCTTACCAAGTTTCCTCACTGGCCACTATAACGGTGCTGGGTTTCGCATAACCGTTGAAGTTGCTAACCAAACTAATTGTATAAGATCCCATGTTTGGAAAAACTAACCATTCACCAGTAGCAAGTTCTGGTAGCATAATGTTATCAGCTACTTTATCAAAAGTATCACAAGTTTGACCCCAAAGTGTAGATGGATATAACTCACAAGAATGCTTCTGGAATAAGAAATGGAAACAAAAACTTATAACGCCTTTAAAATAGGCAAAACGTATACCACATTAAATGTAAAAATAATTACCTTTAATGGAATAGGTTTGAATTTCAAATTAGAAAAACATGCAACAAATATAAAAGATGAATAAATTCCATCATTAATATAATACACAAATTTTTCTAACTTTGTAGAGGAAGTTATCTAAAAATTAATAATTAATAACAAAAATAGTTTTTCATGAAAAATAAGAAAGTATTTTCAGTTTTACAAACTTTTTTCTTCGAGTGAACATTGCAAGCCAGGGTAAATGCAGATTCAACGTAATACCTTCCAGGCTCGGCTATGACTTCAATATTTGGGTCAGGGAAATATTCTTTTAAAGCAGCATTCACAGTGCCTGCTATCTGTGAAAATAATGAAAATGCTAAAAATATATTTATAGTCTGGGTTTGAATCCAAAATATTCACTAACAAAATTGCAAATAGATACCTCATCGATAGGCTTGTCTTTATATCCTGGAAAACCTCCTCCTATATCCAAAACATGTAACTGATGCCCTGTAGAATTTCCATAATTAAACACGTGTCTAGAGGCAGCTATAGCACGATAAAAAGCAGAGGGTTCGTTGCAATCCGAACCAACATGAAAACTGACACCAACTACCTGAAAATATCAATAGAAAAGTTCAATTTAACGCGGTTTAAACTTTAAATAAGTACATACTTCAAGATCCATTGCTTTAGCTTTGTCTAAAAGTCTTGGCGCTTCCGTTAAAGCATCGCATCCAAATTTATCTCCAATAGCGAATTCTTAGAACTAATCTGTAAATGTATGTTAGTAAACACAACGCCTGAATAGTACGCAACAAAATATACACAAATGAATTATGTATGAAGTAATTGATTCTCACTTTGCTTGAGGAAATATTTTCTTAATATTTTGCAGTTCATATTCGTTATCAAATCTGCACCTTGTTCTTCTTCGCATACTCAAGATGCGATGACGCCTTCACTGTATTCGCAAATATTATTCTGTTTGGATGTACCCCCATTTCAAGCACCTAAAGTTGTTCGTCCTCATTTACATATACAGAAATATTTAAGAGAGTATCTGAAATTTATTTAATTACCATTTGAATTTCAGTTGCAGTTGCGCAATCAAAACCAGTTCCTAGGGTTGCTAAAGTCTTCAGCACCTCGGGACTATTGTTGCATTTAACAGCTAAAGAAATATATTAATTAATAAACTAATGGGCTTGTGTCCTCATTTTTAAGTGGTCGATTTTTTAATTGTTGATTGAAATTGATGTTAATAAATGTGTATTGACGTGTCTATTTTATTAAATATCTAAATGTTGACGGAGATATAGCAATTAAAAGTTTGAATTGTAGTTTTAGCGCTAGAGATGGTCGGCCATATTTTTATGACGTGAATGCATTTTAACGTCAGTTATTTGTTGAGTAGGTCAGTGCTGTGGTAATGTTTTGTAGCTGTTGGTAGTCAAATAATCAAGTCAAAACAAAGAATAATACGTTTTTATTTTATTTAACCCTGTTACGGCAGACATAATATTGAAATTATATTGTTCCTTGAAATAGCTGTAAATAATATTTGATATTTTGACATATAAATACACATAGCAGAGATTTATGAGCTGTAAGGTTGGTAACCTTACACAAGGGTTGTGATGTCACATGCATTTGGAATGTGTACAACGTTGAATCCCTTTAATAATTAAAGAGACAAAATGACTTTTTTAAATGTTCATATCTCTTAATATATAAGGAGTTATTAAAAAATAATTGAACATTTGAGGTTCTAGTAACTCACTTTTATAGAAATTAAGACATAGGACACAAGCCCATTAATAAAAAATGTAGAAATTCTATTGTGTCGCCATCTCTTAATAGCTGTGGCTAACCATCGATTTCTTAAACAAATACAATATTTACCATAATGAGGTTTAACTCGCGGTAATTTCTTTAACCAATTGTGATGCTTCTTTACAATATCTCCTAAATCGCACACATAGAACGCATCTTCGCGGCCATCCTCTGCAGTTAATGCTCTGATGACGCTCCACTCGTCTTGCTCTTTCTCCAGGATGTGAACGGTCTCGTTCTTCATCACCTGCAAAATATTAAAGTAATGTTTTAAGATTTTACTTTTGTGTGATATGTACTAATTGCGTTATCAGGAGGCGGGCAGAGTTGAAAGATGGAAAAGAAGAAGAGAACAACTTGAACGAGTTGGTGTTATCACATTTCAATAAGAAACTGCTTAAAAATCTTGTCAAAAGGAGAAATTTGTTTATTATAATTTAAATATAAGCGTGAGATAATAATTTCCACAACATATTGATTTATGACCGTAACGTAGCAGTATACCATCTGACAATTCTGACAGCTGTCAACCACTGTGAAGTGAAATTAGCAAACAATAAATATTCCATCGATCATCGACTCGGTCGAAAACTTTGACTGTGGTAAACTCTACTAAACTCGCTTTAGAGAAAACTGATGTAGTACTTATGTAAAATCATTATAACAGGACTTACAGAATAATATTTGACACGAGCTAATGGATTTTATATAAAACAATTAAAAATTTTGTCGATTTTATGATAAAGAAGCAATCAGATATATTTACGAACCGGTTAATGACTTTCTACAAAAAAGAACATGGACTGATATACAGTTTGGTAACGGCAAGATTACCATCGCATTAATTATATACTTTAATTATGTTTACATACGATATTATAATATTTAATAACGTAAATATTATAATATATGTAAACATTATTACGGGTATGTATCTAGAGCGACTAATTACTCTTCAAACTATTAATTAAAATAATTAAAACATGTCATATGACATAAATGTTTCCATCCTGCGTGAAACTGTTAGAACCATTGGGTTTTGAACTGAGTTTTGAAGGTTAGATTTTTAATTGGGTTTAATTAATGTATATAGATCATTTTTATTTAATAAATATCCAAAAATTGACGGATATGTATCTATTTAAAGTTTGAATCCTAGTAGTTGAAGTATTTTTATTTATTTTTTACTTATATGAAAACTTGATGGGTTGCTGCAACAGTTGCTATTGCTTTGACGTTTAATACTGCATCTCTTTTACACTTCGCTTGTTTTACAGTAATGACAAAGATAACCAAATAAAAATAATTGGTTATTTGAGGTTGTGATAGCCAATTTTATCAATATACAGTGCAGTTTTATGTAAATTCAGTTATAGTACACGACCCAATTAACATACTTTTCACGTTATGAATGAAAAAAACTATAAATTGTCTCTAAGAAGTGTATTTTATTTATAAAATATAGTTTTGTGTTACAGTTTTATGCATACAAGAAATAAATTATTGTTGCCCCATAAGTAAAGTTAAATATTTCTAGATAAATAAATAAATATTTCTAATAAATAATTAGATCTTGTGGTTCGATTTCTATACATAGCTTTAATAATTAATTAATTCTTCTGTGACAGATCCTTCGCTTCAACGGCGACAAAATGTTTTTTATCTAGTAATAAATCTCGCAAATAATCCCTGGAAAGATAATTTATTAAATAGAGTTTTTTTTTATATTTGAATATTTTTCAAACTTACCAAGTTTCCTCACTGGCCACTATAACGGTGCTCGGTTTGACATAACCGTTGAAGTTGCAAAACAAAGTAACTGTATAAGCTCCCATGTTTGAAAAACCTAACCAATCACCAGTAGCAAGTTCTGGTAGCATAATATTATCAGCTACTTTATCAAAACTATCACAAGTTTGACCCCAAAGTGTAGATGGATATAATTCACAAGAATGCTTCTGGAATAAGAAATACAAACAATAACGCCTTTGGGATAGGCAACACGTATACCTCCTATAATTGAATGTAAAAATAATGAACATTACCTTTAATGGAATAGGTTTTAATTTCCAATTCGCAAAACATCTAAAGGTTAAAAAAGATGAATAAATTCCATCGTTAATATAATAGATAAATTTTTCTAACCTTGTAGAGGAGTTTATCTAAAAATTAATAATTAATAACAATAATAGTTTTGCATGTAATATATGAAAGTATTTTCAGTTTTACAAACTTTTTTCTTCATGTGAACATTACAAGCTATGATATATGCAGTTGTAGGATAATACATTCCAGGTTCGGCTATGATTTTAATATTTGGCTCAGGAAAATATTCCTTTAAACCAGCATTGACAGTACCTGCTATCTGAGAAAATATATAGAATGCTAAAAATATATTTATAGTCTGGGTTTGAATCTAAAATATTTGATAATCGAATCTTATCAAATATTCTAACCACTTTAAGGAAATGGAAACATGTAGATACCTCATCGAAAGTATTGTCTTTATCTCCTGGAAAACCTCCTCCTATATCCAAAAGATGTAACTGATGTCCTGTGGATTTTCCATAATCAAACACGTGTCTAGAGGCAGCTATAGCACGATAAAAAGCAGAGGTTTCCTTGCAATCTGAACCAACATGAAAACTGACACCAACTACCTGAAAATACCATTATAGAAATTCATGTAGTTTAAACTTTAAATAAGTACTTACTTTAAGATCCATTGCTTTAGCCTTGTCTAAAAGTCTTGGCGCTTCCGTGAAAGCATCGCATCCAAATTTTTCTCCAAAAGATAGCAGCGCTTCAGCAGCATCATAGCGAATTCTTAGAACTAATCTGTAATAGCATGTTGGTAAACACAACGCCTGAATAGTATGCAATGAATTACACATATTCTTACTTTGCTTGAGGAAAAATTTTCTTAATATTTTGCAGCTCGTATTCGTTATCAAAGGTCATGACCTGCACGTCGTTCTTCTTAGCATACTCAAGATGTGATGACACCTTCACTGGATTCGCGTATATTATTCTGGTAGGATGGACCCCCATTTCAAGGACCTGTAGAGATTAGAGATAAATATATATTCAAGAAAATATCTGAAATTTCTGAAATTACCAGTTGAATTTCCGTTTTAGAGGCGCAATCAAAACCAGTTCCTAGGGCTGCTAAAGTTTTCACAACTTCCGGACTATCGTTGCATTTAACAGCTAAGGAAATGATATATTAAGACACTTTTCTTTAAATGAGAGAAAGTAATGTAATTTATTTTGTAAGTTACGAGGCATGTTTTTTAAGTAAGTACTGTTTTGGAATTAAAAAAAGACGTGCAAAGATATCGCAATAATTTTATTTTTACATGAAAGCCTGTACCTTAATCTACTTTTCTACAGCCATTACAGTCTGATTCTTCATTGTATACGTTGTTTACTGAGTGTTTAAGATGCCTCCGACAATCGTGTGTCCCCGCCGATTGTGAAGTACGGGCTGTTATACGATTTCTTAGTGCTAAAGGCGTAAAACCGATCGATATTCATCGTGAGATCTGTGAAGTTTACGGACAAAACATTATGAGTGATGGAATGGTAAGGAAATGGGTGAGAGCATTTAAAGATGGCCGCACAAATGTGCATGATGAAAAAAGTCAAAACAGTTGTGATACAGTGGTTAACAAGTCAGGCGGCAGAATTTTATGAGGAGGGTATTCAAAAACTGGTGCCACGTTATGACAAGTGCCTCAATATTCATGGAAATTATGTAGAAAAGTAGATTAAGGTACAGGCTTTCATGTAAAAATAAAATTATTGCGATATCTATGCACGTCTTTTTTTAATTCCAAAACGGTACTTACTTAAAAAACACGCCTCGTATTTTGTTTTCTTGACAAAATCAATATTTACCATAGTGTGGCATAACACGCGGTAATTTCTTCAACCAATTCTTGTGTTTCTTAACTAAATCTCCCAAATTGCATACGTAGAAAGCATCATCGCGGTCATCCTCTGCAGTTAAAGCTGTGATGAAACTCCACTCGTCCTGCCCTTTCTTCAGGATGTGAACAACCTCACTTTCCATCATCTACCCTATATAAATATTTCATGCTTTTACCTCTGTTTGATATAAACATTAATACAGTAATTTTGTAAAATCATTATAAAATTACTTACAAAATGTAAAGTTAATTTTTTTTTTATTTACTTATTTATTTGCGTTGACTTTTTTTCGTCATAGCCACCATCAAACATTTTTTATAATTTATAATTCAATTTTACAAATTTCTAAATATTTCAATAATTCACTAATTAATTTTGAATCACTTAACAAAAATTTAGTATTAACAGGAAATGTTTTAATCACATCTAATATATCACTATTTAATTTTGATTTTTCTAAACTATCATTTATGCATTCAAATATAATATGATGGAGTTTTGCAATGATTACTTTTGATTCTGGTTATAGTTGATATAATTTTGCGAGACTCATTTCTAAACCATCTTTTCTTACTTAAATTTGGATGTAACATATAGTAATCTCTTCCTTTTAACTGACTTTTGTTATTGATATCTTGGTTTCTCAAATTAAAGTTTAATTTTTTGATTATATTAAAAATTTCATATGAAGATAATTTCACTTTCATCTCAATTTCCAAATTTATTGATATAAATATTAATATGGTAATTTGTAAAATCATTAGAAGAGTACTTACAAAGTGTAAAATTAAATATTTAAGACGGATTACCCTGTTGGAACCGGAAACAAATCCCTAATGTTATTTTACCTTGAAAACTTTATATTTTGTGCAGACCTGAAGAATTATGACCGTAAATTTTGATTCATGGATAAGAGTTGATAAAGTTTATAGCTAAAATAATTGTGTTTATAATTTACGACTACTTATTTCCATATTAATCCATTTATATAAATATGTCATTATTTCTATTTAGTAATAAAGATTACCCTATCTGTTTTATATGGAATTATTTAAAGTTTCATGGAAACAAATATTTAGAATTGTTTCTTATACGTAAGAATCGATTGAAAAACTTACTACAAAAAACAATATGAAATATATTCTATATATATTATTCTATAACTTTGTACACTATGAAAGATTGTAAACAAGTATAGTAGCTGAATACTGAATAAGCTAATAAATAATTAAGTAGCTACAATGGGCTTGTGTCCTATGTCTTAATTTCTATAAAAGTGTACTATATATTGATAAAGTAGGTTACTAGAACCTCAAATGTTCAATTATTTTTTAATAACTCCTTATATGTTAAGAGATATTAACAATTAAAAAAGTCATTTTGTCTCTTTAATTATTAAAGGGATTCAACGTTGTACACATTCCAAATGCATATGACATCACAATCGCTGCCAACCTTACAGCTCATAAATCTCTGCTATATGTATTTGTACATCAAAATATCAAATACTATTTACAGCTATTTCAAGGAAC
The DNA here is from genome assembly GCA_963678705.1 of Panorpa germanica. NCBI lineage: Eukaryota > Metazoa > Arthropoda > Insecta > Mecoptera > Panorpidae > Panorpa > Panorpa germanica. The sequence continues at coordinate 6,592,335 of OY783219.1, forward strand.
AATCAAATTTCAATATTATGTCTGCCGTAACACGGTTAAATAAAATAAAAACTTATTATTCTTTGACTTGCCTTGATTATTTCGACTACCAACAGCTACAAAACATTACCACAGCACTGACCTACTCAACAAATAACTGACGTTAAAATGCATATCACGTAATACAAATATGGCCGACCATTTCTAGCGCTAAAACTACAATTCAAATTTTTAATTGCTATATCTCTGTCAACATTTAGATATTTAATAAAATAGACACGCCAATACACATTTATTAACATCAATTTCAATCAACTATTGAAAAACGACCTCTAAAAAATGAGAACACAAGCATATTGGGTTAAATTTTTATGTTATGATTTAATTTTAGGGTTTGATTCTTTAACATAATAGTTTAATTGATTATATTTAATAAATAACATTTTTTTAATCTGTTGGTCCTTTTTTTTATGAACTAATTCTTGTGTGAACGATCCTCTGCTTCAATGGCGACAAAATGTTTTGTATCCAGTAATAAATCTTGCAAATAATTCCTGAAAATATCAGTTATTAAATAGAAGTGTTTCTATATTTGAATATCATTTAAACATACCAAGTTTCCTTACTGGCTACCACATGGATAGATGGTTTAGGAAAACCATTAAATCCGCTATAGAAAGCAAATGTATAAGCCCCCATATTCGGGAATATTATCCAATCACCAATGTCCATTTCCGGTAGCATAACATTCTCAAATACTTTGTCCGAACTGTCACAAGTTGGGCCCCAAATAGTAGATGGGTACAATTGAGAAGAACGTTTCTGAATTAGAAATTTATTTATTATATAAAATTACTATCACTTATCCTGTAAATACTATTATTCAGCCTATTAAACTAAATAAGTTTAAATATAACTATTGCGCCTCGCTGAATTTGATAGGCAACATTTATAACTTACAATTCTTTAAGCTTCTAGGTTTAATAATTCCATGTAATAGATATAACGTAATACCTTTAAAGGAATAGGATTTAATTTTAAATTATGAATAAAAACGCTCAGAAATGATATATAAATTCCATCATTGATATAATACATCATTGTTTCCAATTTACTTGCGGACGTTTTCTAAAAATAAATATTTATTTAGATAAATAGTGTTTCAATAAGAAATAGAAATTATTGTCAATTTTACAAACCTTTTTCTTCGAGTAAACATTACAAGCTAGAGTATATGCAGATGCGACATAATACCTTCCAGGCTCGGCTATAACTTCAATATTTGGGTCAGGAAAATATTCGTTTAAAGCAGCATTCACAGTATCTGCTATCTAAGAAAATCAATAGAATACCAAAAATATATTTAAAGTTACACAGGTTTAAAACCAATATATATATCATTTATAAAAACCTCATCGATAGAAGTGCCTTTATTTCCTGGAAAGCCTCCTCCTATGTTCAGAACATGTAGCTTATGTCCAGTGGAATTTCCATAATTAAACACGTGTCTACAGGCAGCAATAGCACGATAAAAAGCAGAGGGTTCGTTGCAATCCGAACCAACATGAAAACTGACACCAATCACCTGTAAAATATATTGTTTTAGTGTGTGTAAAGTTTGTGTTTTAAGAGTCCTGGCTGCTTCTCTAGGCTCTAAAGTAAAGGTAAGGTTAAATATGGGTTAACAATGTTCGTCTTCATCTTGAAAAATTAAACTTTTGGATGTTTTGTTTTATTTAACACATTTACTCTTTCACTTTTTATTTAACACATTTATACTTTCAGTTGTTAATAAGAATTGACAAATAGTAAAAAACGCGGAAAAAAACAGAATATTGTTATAAAATTCATAACTTTATAACAAACAAATATTAAGAAAAACGATTGTAGACTATTTTATCTTAGGTTATAAGCTTTCGAAAGAATGTAGTGTCTTTGGCGTGGGCTCCAAAAAGTTGAATTATTTGTGCACCTGAAAGTGGGGAATATTTTACGAATTCAGTCATACGCATTAACTAATAAAAAAAATCTATATATACAATCTAAGAAATAATATATTAAATTACATAAAACATTTATTTTAACAATGATAAAACTGTAAAACAACGAGAAAAGCAGAAAAAAATTAATTTACTAACATTGGAAAATACTAACGTCGTTTGTACATTGACCCTTTTAGGCAAGTTTCACTGGCTCGCCTTGCCGGTAAACTGCCAGATCCGTACGCAGTTGGAACCTTAAGTATCATGATTTAAGTATCATGACACTTAGATTTTTTAGCGGGATCATGAGAAAGAAATAGGAGTTTGAAATTTCAACTGTTCTTTAAAAGACCCAGTGTACACACGCATGGTTAATTTGATTCTTTGATCAGTTAAAAATTAAATGTGAATATTTGTAAGAAGATGTAAGGTCGCCGAGACATATACAATAAATATATTCAAATCAATTCAATTAAAAAATAAATATAAGTTTTAAAGTTAGATTGTTGGATTAATAGATTTAAGTATAGATTGAGTCATAATAAATATTCGTTTGATGAAGTTTCAAATCAATATATACCTACTTACTTCAAGATCCATTGATTTAGCTGTGTCCAATATTTCCGGCGCTTCAAAAAAAGCATCACATCCAAATTTATCTCCAAGTGCAACTGCAGATGCAGCAGCATCATAACGAATTCTTAAAATTAATCTGTAATTGTATGTTGGTTAACATGAAAAGCAAGCAAGAAATATCTTCAGCACCTGAATGATAGGCAACAAGATATACAAACAAGAAAACAATTTTATGTATTACCTACTTTGCTTGAGGAAAAAAATTCCTAATATTTTGCAGTTCGTATTCATTATCAAAGGTCATAACTTGAACGTCATTCTTCTTGGCGTACTTAAGATGCGATGGCACCTTCACTGGATTCGCGTATATTATTCTGTTTGGATGAACTCCCATTTGAAGCACCTATAGTTTTTATTCCTCACTTTAGGATATATAAACATTTAGGAGAGTATGTGACATTTAATAAGTTACCAGTTGAATTTCCGTTTTGGAGGCGCAATCGAAACCAGCCCCTAGTGCTGCTAAAGTTCTTAAGACTTCGGGATTATAGTTGGATTTAACAGCTAAAGAAATGATTTTTATTATATTTTATATTTAATATAAATTTCTACTGTGTCGCCATCTCTTAACAGTGGTGACTACAAGGGTGTTTTTGGTAAATACAATATTTACCATAATGAGGTTTAACTCGCGGTAATTTCTTCAACCAATTGTTATGTTTCTTTACAATATCTCCTAAATCGCATACATAGAACGCATCTTCGCGGTCATCCTCTGCAGTTAATGCTCTGATGATGCCCCACTCGTCTTGCCCTTTCTCAAGGATGTGAACGACCTCGCTGTTCATCATCTACAAAATACAAAAGTAATTCTTCATAGTTTGACATCTATTTGATATAAACAATAATAAAGCAGTGGTGTAAAATTTATTTAACAATACTTACAAAGTTTGACATTAAATATTTTGTTGATAATTTGTATTTTGCTTTAATTTCGTGATCAGTTTTGTAACAAGTATACTGTATATAACTATTTCTTTGCATTACAATCTATGTTGAAAATATTCTTAATTTTTTATTTATGTAAAGTTGTTAACTGAAAACAAATGTGTCTATCTTTAACAACAGACGTATACTTGTTGCAAAAGACAATGTATGTAATGGTTTTGTTTTTAAATATGCACTTTTTTGTTCTATATATACCGTTTGATAAGTTTGTACTTGTGAATAATTATCTCTATCTACAGAATGCCACAGAACCCTTTAAATAAAACATATACAGGTAGTGTTCGACTTACCACCGATGTAGCCCCTATAGACATTTGTTGTAGATCGAGTTTCATACAAAATAAAAGCGTTTGGAAACTGGAGCCTCATCCGAATTTATTACATCAGTACAATCCTTGAGTTATGTTGACTGAATTGTTTTAAAAAAATACTTTCATGAATTATTTTAGGTCGTTAATCGAATCTTCTTCAGTCGAGGACTACCTGTATTTGCAGTACGTATCTCGAGATAACACTTATATGCATTTTTCAATGTTATTACAAATACGGAAATAGTTATTCTGATAATATACATTCTTTGAGCTGTCAGATTCTACTTTCAAGGACCACTCAGCTGTTATCGAACAGCTGTCATCTAGTGTTATATTATCTGCTGACAACAATGTAAATAGAGCCAACAATTGGCACAATAATTAGTTTTTTTTACTATTGATACTTTGTAATAATTATAACCTACAAACACAATATGACGCCATTTTTCTGTATGTTTTACAATGGGCTTGTGTCCTCATTTTTTAGTGGTCGATTTTTCAATTGTTGATTGAAATTGATGTTAATAAATGTGTATTGGCGTGTCTATTTTATTAAATATCTAAATATTGACGGAGATATAGCAATTAAAAGTTTGAATTGTAGTTTTAGCGCTAGAAATGGTTGGCCATATTTGTATGACATGGAATGCATTTTAACGTCAGTTATTTGTTGAGTAGGTCAGTGTTGTGGTAATGTTTTGTAGCTGTTGGTACTCAAACAATCCAGTCAAGTCAAAGAATAATAAGTTTTTACTGTTTTTAACCCTGTTAAGGCAGACATAATATTGAAATTTTATTGTTCCTTGAAATAACTGTAAATAATATTTGATATTTTGATATATAAATACATAGAGCAGAGATTTATGATCTGTAAGGTTGGTAACCTTACACAAGGTTTGTGATGTCACATGCATTTGGAGTTTGTACAACGTTGAATCCCTTTAATAATTAAAGAGACAAAATGACTTTTTTAATTGTTAATATCTCCTAACATATATGGAGTTATTAAAAAATAATTGAACATTTGAGGTTCTAGTAACCCACTTTATCAATATATAGTACAGTTTTATAGAAATTAAAACATAGGACACAAGCCCATTTAGCCAGATACTAAATCATATGTCTTTTTAATCATTTATTTAATAGAAATGGAGCTAGTATTTATATATAATACTATATCTTCTATAAGAAAAATACATCTACCGCTACTGTGGCATTTACTAGCATTTATTATACTCCACCATTCAAGCAGGTGTTACTCTAGAAGTAAACAAATGATGTTAAATAATAAGATGCATATTTTATTTATAAATTCATAATTGTTTTATTAGTCAATATATACATTTAATGTTATATTGTCAGTGACAGTTCTAAAAGCGTGGTCGGTGCGATATAACTCCTGTGAATTTAATTTTATTCTCACTATAAATTTGAATTTCGCGCTTATCGCACAGCCCACGCTACAGTAATGCCACCTCGTTTGTTTATTTGGAAGCTAAAACCTAACCTACAGTTCATCTAGTAATATCTAGCAGTATAAAATTATTTACAAGATAAAAAAGAAAAAGACGAAAAGAGAAGATTTGTCCAGTTAAGTACTAAGGTTACAAACTATCAACACGTTAATCTTCTAATTTAAATTCTTTTTCATTTATCGATCCATTTAAATAATTATTTTTAATTATTAATTTTTCAAAAGATTCCTTCGGCTCGATAGGGATGAAATGATTTTTATCCAGAAGTAATCCTTGTAAATAATTCCTGAAAGTATCATAATTTATTACAACTATTTAAAGAAAAAAATATGTATGCATTATTCAAATTCAAACTTACCAAGTTTCTTTACTGGCCACTAGATGGATGCTGGGTTTGTCAAACGCGTTGAAACCGGAAGCTAATGGAATAGTGTAAGCTCCCATATTTTGAAATATCAACCATTCGCCAATATCTAGTTCTGGTAACATAATATTTTCCGTAACTTTATCGGAGCTGTCACAAGTAGGCCCCCAAACTGTAGATGGGTATAGTTCTGAAGAATGCTTCTATAATCATAAATAATTTCAAGGTATATAATTATTACGCCTACCTAAACTAGACAGGCAACATTTATAACACACAACACTTTTTGCATGCAGGTTATTAACTATATGCGACATTACCTTTAAAGGAATGGGTTGTAATTTCCAATTTTCGAAAAACACACTTACGAATGACATGTAGATTCCGTCGTTAATGTAATACATCATTTTTTCTAATTTCGTTGAAGAGGTAACCTAAAAATATATTGCGAATTACTGAAGTTCTTATTTTAATATAATAATATAAAAGTAATGGTCAATTTTACAAACTTTTCTCTTGGAGTGAACATTACAAGCTAGGGAATATGCAGATGCAACGTAATATCTTCCGGGCTCAGATATAATGTCAATATTTGGATCAGAAAAATGTTCCTTTAAAGCGGCATTAACACAATTCGCTATCTAAAAAATAGATATAAAAGGTTTAAAGCCAAACTATTATCATATGCAACCAAAGATTCGAACCAGAAATTTAAACACATGTATACCTCATCTATAGACGTGTCTATATTTCCTGGATAGCCTCCTCCAATATCCAAAACTCTTAAATGATGGCCTGTGGTATGACCATAATCAAATACGTCTTTACATGCAGCCATAGCACGAGAATAAGCCAAAGCCTCTTTGCAATCAGTACCAATATGAAAACTGACACCAATAACCTAGAAATATATAAAGTTAACTTCTCTTACACTGTTCTTCAAGAAGATTTAAAGTTTAAACTTATATTTACTTTAAGGTTCAATGTTTTAGCTTTGTCTAACAACCTTGGCGCATCAGTTAAAGCATCGCATCCAAATTTCTCCCCAAATGCAATTGCTGATACAGCAGCATCATATCGAATTCTTAGAATTAATCTGTAAGTCAATATTTCGGATTTATAAATAAACCCCTGAATAGTAGGCAACTAAATATACAGTTATATGATTCTCACTTTGCTTTGGGAAATATATTCTTAATTTTTAACAACTCGAATTCGTTATCAAAGGTCATAGCCTCTACGTCATTCTTCTTAGCGTACTCAATATGTGATGAAGTCTTCGCTGGATTCGCGTAAATTATCCTGTTTGGGTGGACTCCAATTTCAAGAATCTGTAAGAATATCTCATTTAGCAGGTGATATAAAATATTAAGGAACATTTTTGAATTTACCTTTTTTATTTCATTTGCAGATGCGCAATCAAAGCCAGTTCCAAGAGCTGCTAAAGTTTTTAGTACTTCTGGACTATCATTGCATTTAACGGCTAGAACATATTTTTAACATTATCAATGGGCTTGTGTCCTATGTCTTCATTTCTATATAAGTGTACTATATATTGATACAGTTGGTTACTAGAACCTCAAATGTTCAATTACTTCTTAATAACTCCTTATATTTTAGGAGACATTAACAATTAAAAAAGTCATTTTGCCTCTTTAATTATTAAAGGTATTCAACGTTGTACAACATTCCAAATGCATGTGACATCACAACCGCTAGTTGCTATCTCTTTTATACAACAGAGCGTAAAAGAGATACATTCTTGACAGAACTCTGACAAGTTTACAGGTTACCAACCTTACAGTTCATAAATCTCTGCTATATGTATTTATATATCAAAATATCAAATATTATTTACAGCTATTTCAAGGAACAATAAAATTTTAATATTAAGTCTGTCTTAACAGGGTTAAATAAAATAAAAACTTATTATTCTTTGACTTGACTTGATTATTTCGACTACCAACGACTACAAAACATTACCACAGCACTGACCTACTCAACAAATAACTGACGTTAAAATGTATTTCACGTCATACAAATATAGCCGACCATTTTTAGCGCTAAAACTACAATTCAAATTTTTAATTACTAAATCTCCATCAACATTTAGATATTTAATAAAATAGACACACCAATACACATTTATTAACATCAATTTCAATCAATAATTGAAAAATCGACCACTAAAAAATGAGGACACAAGCCCATTTATATTTTATGGAAATATTTCGTCATAACAAATTATATTAGCTCGCCATCTTTTAATTAAAAGACTAACCACTACTTTTAATCATAAAAACTATATTTACCATAATGAGGTCTAACTCTTGGTAATTTCTTTAACCAATTCTTATGTTTCTTCACAATATCTCCTAAATCGCACACGTAGAACGCATCTTCGCGATCATCTTCTGCAGCTAATGCTCTGATGGTGCTCCACGCGTCCTGTCCCTTTTCCAGGATTCGAACCACATCACTTTGTACCAACTTCATATTTCACTGAAATTTATTAAAATAAATTTAAATATTCTTTAGTGATAAAGAATTGTGAATAGAAAAGTATTGTTTTTAGTTTCTTTAGAATCAACATGATGAAGAGAACGATGTAGTTAGTGCTCTTAAGATTGGTTACAAGGTGAAATAAGGAAAGAGTAGGAAATTATAAACGATGAGAAATAGAGGTAGAGGAAATTAAAGGATATGCGAGAAGAATATTGTGCAGTTATTAAAGGGAGGCAGTGAAGGAAGTGAAAGGAGAAGTGAAAATGACGACAGAAGGGAATAAGTATAGTGAAAATATAATAGAGGGTTTGTCGAGAGGTGACAAAGAAGACAAGAGGTCAAGAAACATTGAGGATGAAGGAGGACTAGGGAAAATGAAGGGAGAGAAGAAGTAGAAAGTACTTTTGGAAATAGAAAGGTCTAGAATAGTTTAAGTTTAATTTCAAGTTGAAGTTCTATGAAATGTATTAAGAATGTTGTTCAGTACAAAATTAGTACAGAACATAAGAAGATGTCTCTGTTGGCATTCCAACATTATAATGTATTGTTGTCTCTAATAGAAGTAATGCGCATGACTACAATACGACGACTGCTGTACGCTACAGCGATATGGCATTCGTGTCAGTTGTGTTTTGGGCTTCTACACTGTCAAGATCATAATTCCCAACCATCTTGTTATTATAAGAATGTTGGTTCAAAGTAATTAAAAAGTGTAAAATTATTTTATCATTAAACAATTGAATAATTATTCAATCTACAAATACTCGCATGGTTTTATTTCGTACATGCGAAGCTGGTCCTTCGAGTCTTACAAAGCCGATCCTTCGAGTTTATTAACCGCGTGTGTTTTTCATTGTATTTTTGGCGTTTTATTACATTTGCCCCTTGGCGATTGCCATTGATTGGGTAAATGGGACGCTCTATTTTGGCGGATTCACGGAGGATTTGGATATTTTACAATTACATTTCCAGAAGCCTTACAAGCGAAGCTGGATATTTTACAATTACATTTCAAGAAGGTTTTAAATCCTACAAAAAAAAAAACTGGCCTTACAAGCCATTGGTACCCGCGTGTGATTTCGTGGTGTTTTGAGGTTACATCTGTATAGTAACCAGCACAAGTGCAAGCTATTTTGTTACATTTACCCTATGGCGTCCTGGCAAGTCATCAATTGCCATTGATTGGGTAATGCAACGTTTGATTTAAGCGGATTCGCATATAATTTGGATTACTACACGTTTATATTTTAAGAAAAATTATTCATTACGGAAGAGGATACATGGATGCTGGAGGAGAGTAAAATACTTCTTTACTCATGAAGGTACAAAGTTATTATTACTATCTGCAAGTACCAATCTATTAAAAACTTCTCATGTTGCTGGATTAACCTGGATTAGTTTGTCATCCACGTTTCATCTATCATATAAGTACGAATCTATCACCTAAGCAAGATGGAGGGATTGAAAAGGCTTAGATCGGCGCGGACGGCTGCAAAAAGTGCAATATCACGGATGGACAATTACGTCAGCGACCCAAGGGCTCTCGACTCCGCTACAGTGGAGGTGCTGCAGGTGAAAAAAGAAAAGATGATGACTACATTCCAATCGTACGAGCTCACGCAGTACAGCATTTTAGAAATTGATGATCAAGATGAGGAAGACATTGAAGAAGTTGAAGAGAAGTATTTTAACATTATTGCAAAATTAAATGCTAGCATCAATAAGTTAAAAGAAGTTAATAGGCCTGAATTAGTTCCATTGAAGCTCCCAGCGGTGGAAATTCCAACCTTCGATGGCAAGGATATAACCAGGTTTAAGCCCTTTTATGAGCTCTTCCAAGCAGTGGTTCACAATAATGCATCATTGTCCGATGTTCAAAGACTTTTTTATTTGAGAAAGTATCTCGTTGATGAGGCTCTCTCAATAATTATAAATCTGCCGCTTGTGAACAGTTCATACAAAGAGGCTATTGATTTATTGTTAGCGCGGTATGAAAATAAGGCAAGATTAATCTTTTATCACATTAATATAATACTTGATATTCCCAACATGCAGAAAGGTACTGCAGTCGATATAAGGGCTTTTTTATGTCAAGTAAAACAGCAATTACAAGCGTTAAAAAATCTTGATGAGCCTGTAGACAAGTGGGATATGATTTTAATCTCGGCCTTAAGTAGAAAATTAGATATCGTTACTAACCGCACTTTCCACATGGAAAGAAATTTAGAAGAACTGCCTACTATGGCAGAATTTATTTCATTTTTAGAAAGACGTGCAATTGCAATTGAGTATAGTTTAGATTATAAAAATATGTCACATGACAATAATAATAATAAAGGAAATGTGGTTCCAAGAAAATTGTATAATAAAAATAAGTATTCACATAATAATATTGTATGTAATCTTGCTATTTGTGAATATACAAACCTTGAGAATGTTATGAAACAATCTTGGACAACTGAGAAAGTCCCAGAGGAATCAGATAAGTTTTCTGAGGATTACTTAAAGGCTGAACATAAATTTCAAAATTCAGTAGCACTTAAAAATAATTTAACTGTTGATTTGCCATTACTCAGCCTAGTAAATAAAATAGAATTGGAGGATTCTTTCTCAGTTGCCCCGCAAAGATTTAATGTGTTGGAAAAAAGATTTAGACACAATCCTTCATTATTGGAGGTTTATAAAACATTATTAAACAGATCAACCAGTATTATGACATTAGGTTTAAAACACAATATTATTTTTATAAATATTAAAATAAAAACAAATTTAATTTGCTACAAGTCCAGTGTAGCTCCATCAAGTAAGGTACTTACAATACCCCAGCTTGAGATTATTAGCGCAGTGTTGCTGGTGCGAATCAAACAAGCAACAAATAAAATTTTTGATTCAAATACAATACTTCCATCAGATATTAATTGCAATGTTTACAACATTGATGTAAAACAAACATCTGTACTGTTGGAATTGTTAAAAGATAATTGTTTCAATAACATTGTAACTATTGAGTTGATGATTGTTGTGTACATTATGCAAATGATAATGTATGCTACATTGATAATTATGGTTTCTGTTATATTTAGGATAGTAATTAATTTGTTTTATATTATTTTCACAAAATTATGTAGACTACCATAAAGTTAAGAAGTTTATGTTATTTTGTGTAATTTTGTTTATAATAGTTTTAAGAAGTTCACATTATTTTTTGTAAATTGGTTTATAATAATTTTATGTAACATTGTATAATTTGATATTGGTTGTGAGCTTATCTACTTCTGCTGGCTGGCAATTTATGTTCAGTACAAAATTAGTACAGAACATAAGAAGATGTCTCTGTTGGCATTCCAACATTATAATGTATTGTTGTCTCTAATAGAAGTAATGCGCATGACTACAATACGACGACTGCTGTACGCTACAGCGATATGGCATTCGTGTCAGTTGTGTTTTGGGCTTCTACACTGTCAAGATCATAATTCCCAACCATCTTGTTATTATAAGAATGTTGGTTCAAAGTAATTAAAAAGTGTAAAATTATTTTATCATTAAACAATTGAATAATTATTCAATCTACAAATACTCGCATGGTTTTATTTCCCAGCTTTGCACCAGCTTCGCATGTACGAAATAAAACCATGCGAGTATTTGTAGATTGAATAATTATTCAATTGTTTAATGATAAAATAATTTTACACTTTTTAATAACTTTGAACCAACATTCTTATAATAACAAGATGGTTGGGAATTATGATCTTGACAGTGTAGAAGCCCAAAACACAACTGACCATGCGACAGGTTGGCTTTTGCTCGTGTCGCGAAGCTGGTCCTTCGAGTCTTACAAAGCCGATCCTTCGAGTTTATTAACCGCGTGTGTTTTTCATTGTATTTTTGGCGTTTTATTACATTTGCCCCTTGGCGATTGCCATTGATTGGGTAAATGGGACGCTCTATTTTGGCGGATTCACGGAGGATTTGGATATTTTACAATTACATTTCCAGAAGCCTTACAAGCGAAGCTGGATATTTTACAATTACATTTCAAGAAGGTTTTAAATCCTACAAAAAAAAAAACTGGCCTTACAAGCCATTGGTACCCGCGTGTGATTTCGTGGTGTTTTGAGGTTACATCTGTATAGTAACCAGCACAAGTGCAAGCTATTTTGTTACATTTACCCTATGGCGGCCTGGCAAGTCATCAATTGCCATTGATTGGGTAATGCAACGTTTGATTTAAGCGGATTCGCATATAATTTGGATTACTACACGTTTATATTTTAAGAAAAATTATTCATTACGGAAGAGGATACATGGATGCTGGAGGAGAGTAAAATACTTCTTTACTCATGAAGGTACAAAGTTATTATTACTATCTGCAAGTACCAATCTATTAAAAACTTCTCATGTTGCTGGATTAACCTGGATTAGTTTGTCATCCACGTTTCATCTATCATATAAGTACGAATCTATCACCTAAGCAAGATGGAGGGATTGAAAAGGCTTAGATCGGCGCGGACGGCTGCAAAAAGTGCAATATCACGGATGGACAATTACGTCAGCGACCCAAGGGCTCTCGACTCCGCTACAGTGGATGTGCTGCAGGTGAAAAAAGAAAAGATGATGACTACATTCCAATCGTACGAGCTCACGCAGTACAGCATTTTAGAAATTGATGATCAAGATGAGGAAGACATTGAAGAAGTTGAAGAGAAGTATTTTAACATTATTGCAAAATTAAATGCTAGCATCAATAAGTTAAAAGAAGTTAATAGGCCTGAATTAGTTCCATTGAAGCTCCCAGCGGTGGAAATTCCAACCTTCGATGGCAAGGATATAACCAGGTTTAAGCCCTTTTATGAGCTCTTCCAAGCAGTGGTTCACAATAATGCATCATTGTCCGATGTTCAAAGACTTTTTTATTTGAGAAAGTATCTCGTTGATGAGGCTTTCGTACATGCGAAGCTGGTCCTTCGAGTCTTACAAAGCCGATCCTTCGAGTTTATTAACCGCGTGTGTTTTTCATTGTATTTTTGGCGTTTTATTACATTTGCCCCTTGGCGATTGCCATTGATTGGGTAAATGGGACGCTCTATTTTGGCGGATTCACGGAGGATTTGGATATTTTACAATTACATTTCCAGAAGCCTTACAAGCGAAGCTGGATATTTTACAATTACATTTCAAGAAGGTTTTAAATCCTACAAAAAAAAAAACTGGCCTTACAAGCCATTGGTACCCGCGTGTGATTTCGTGGTGTTTTGAGGTTACATCTGTATAGTAACCAGCACAAGTGCAAGCTATTTTGTTACATTTACCCTATGGCGGCCTGGCAAGTCATCAATTGCCATTGATTGGGTAATGCAACGTTTGATTTAAGCGGATTCGCATATAATTTGGATTACTACACGTTTATATTTTAAGAAAAATTATTCATTACGGAAGAGGATACATGGATGCTGGAGGAGAGTAAAATACTTCTTTACTCATGAAGGTACAAAGTTATTATTACTATCTGCAAGTACCAATCTATTAAAAACTTCTCATGTTGCTGGATTAACCTGGATTAGTTTGTCATCCACGTTTCATCTATCATATAAGTACGAATCTATCACCTAAGCAAGATGGAGGGATTGAAAAGGCTTAGATCGGCGCGGACGGCTGCAAAAAGTGCAATATCACGGATGGACAATTACGTCAGCGACCCAAGGGCTCTCGACTCCGCTACAGTGGAGGTGCTGCAGGTGAAAAAAGAAAAGATGATGACTACATTCCAATCGTACGAGCTCACGCAGTACAGCATTTTAGAAATTGATGATCAAGATGAGGAAGACATTGAAGAAGTTGAAGAGAAGTATTTTAACATTATTGCAAAATTAAATGCTAGCATCAATAAGTTAAAAGAAGTTAATAGGCCTGAATTAGTTCCATTGAAGCTCCCAGCGGTGGAAATTCCAACCTTCGATGGCAAGGATATAACCAGGTTTAAGCCCTTTTATGAGCTCTTCCAAGCAGTGGTTCACAATAATGCATCATTGTCCGATGTTCAAAGACTTTTTTATTTGAGAAAGTATCTCGTTGATGAGGCTCTCTCAATAATTATAAATCTGCCGCTTGTGAACAGTTCATACAAAGAGGCTATTGATTTATTGTTAGCGCGGTATGAAAATAAGGCAAGATTAATCTTTTATCACATTAATATAATACTTGATATTCCCAACATGCAGAAAGGTACTGCAGTCGATATAAGGGCTTTTTTATGTCAAGTAAAACAGCAATTACAAGCGTTAAAAAATCTTGATGAGCCTGTAGACAAGTGGGATATGATTTTAATCTCGGCCTTAAGTAGAAAATTAGATATCGTTACTAACCGCACTTTCCACATGGAAAGAAATTTAGAAGAACTGCCTACTATGGCAGAATTTATTTCATTTTTAGAAAGACGTGCAATTGCAATTGAGTATAGTTTAGATTATAAAAATATGTCACATGACAATAATAATAATAAAGGAAATGTGGTTCCAAGAAAATTGTATAATAAAAATAAGTATTCACATAATAATATTGTATGTAATCTTGCTATTTGTGAATATACAAACCTTGAGAATGTTATGAAACAATCTTGGACAACTGAGAAAGTCCCAGAGGAATCAGATAAGTTTTCTGAGGATTACTTAAAGGCTGAACATAAATTTCAAAATTCAGTAGCACTTAAAAATAATTTAACTGTTGATTTGCCATTACTCAGCCTAGTAAATAAAATAGAATTGGAGGATTCTTTCTCAGTTGCCCCGCAAAGATTTAATGTGTTGGAAAAAAGATTTAGACACAATCCTTCATTATTGGAGGTTTATAAAACATTATTAAACAGATCAACCAGTATTATGACATTAGGTTTAAAACACAATATTATTTTTATAAATATTAAAATAAAAACAAATTTAATTTGCTACAAGTCCAGTGTAGCTCCATCAAGTAAGGTACTTACAATACCCCAGCTTGAGATTATTAGCGCAGTGTTGCTGGTGCGAATCAAACAAGCAACAAATAAAATTTTTGATTCAAATACAATACTTCCATCAGATATTAATTGCAATGTTTACAACATTGATGTAAAACAAACATCTGTACTGTTGGAATTGTTAAAAGATAATTGTTTCAATAACATTGTAACTATTGAGTTGATGATTGTTGTGTACATTATGCAAATGATAATGTATGCTACATTGATAATTATGGTTTCTGTTATATTTAGGATAGTAATTAATTTGTTTTATATTATTTTCACAAAATTATGTAGACTACCATAGAGTTAAGAAGTTTATGTTATTTTGTGTAATTTTGTTTATAATAGTTTTAAGAAGTTCACATTATTTTTTGTAAATTGGTTTATAATAATTTTATGTAACATTGTATAATTTGATATTAGTTGTGAGCTTATCTACTTCTGCTGGCTGGCAATTTATGTTCAGTACAAAATTAGTACAGAACATAAGAAGATGTCTCTGTTGGCATTCCAACATTATAATGTATTGTTGTCTCTAATAGAAGTAATGCGCATGACTACAATACGACGACTGCTGTACGCTACAGCGATATGGCATTCGTGTGAGTTGTGTTTTGGGCTTCTACACTGTCAAGATCATAATTCCCAACCATCTTGTTATTATAAGAATGTTGGTTCAAAGTAATTAAAAAGTGTAAAATTATTTTATCATTAAACAATTGAATAATTATTCAATCTACAAATACTCGCATGGTTTTATTTCGTACATGCGAAATTCAACAATAGGAAAATATGAGTAAGGTGGAAGAATCGATGCCGATTATAATTACGAAATTGCGGACAACAGAGAACTAAAGAAACTGTAATGATAATAATCTTTAGGATAGGAAATGAAGAAAGTGGAAGTAAGTAATGGAGAAGAGAGGCAGAGGGAAATGCAGAATATTATACGAGAAAGAAGAGAAGCTGGGACACATGAGGAGTAGGTGCATGGAGAAGATTGAAAGCAAAGAGTGTCTGTACGAATTGTAGCAAGGGGAAAGTCAATAAAGAAGATGGATGACGGAAATAAGAAGAGGAGGAAAGTCAATACAATATCCACAGCATTGTACAACCTTTAGAATGACACTTACATAGAAATTTTAGATCGGAGTAACCTGTTACGAACACATAAAGGTCCATAATGGCACATTACGGTGAAAACCTTATATTTTATTCCGATAGCTATAGCTATTACGCAATTGCGTCAAGTTTAACGTCATAAAACTATGATTTCCTTATTTATTTAGATAATATTAATGGGAAAAACTGTTTTAATCAACAGTTTATGACCATTTACGTATGTAAACGCCTTATAATTTCCATTAATATTCATTATATAATTGTTTATCAATTAATTATATTAATAAATATATTCCTATCTCTTATACAGACTTAAACTTTAATTAATATTACCTGAAGTGTTTGTTGAATAAATTGAACGAGAAACTAAACTAAAATAATAATAAAAATTGTGCGTTAGATAATATGAAGGCGGATTAACCTTGGCTAATTATTATTATTATATATAAGCTATAGATAGATAAGTATATAGCTGAAAACAATTATCTACAACCATATCTGCTTGGTATCGTGCAGCCACCAAACAGAAATTGTTTAATATCATTTCTTTATAGGGTAATAATATGATATTAGTCTACATGGCACGTGTCAGCATGCTAGTTGGCTTAAACCCTTTTAAATATTACGCAAGTTACCCAGTAAACAATTTGGTGAAGTGCCCTATTTGGTGAAGTTCGAGTTACTCGTACAATTCTATTCTAACGCTTTACAAGTTCTCTACCTGTCACAGATTTTGTGTTAGTTATTCTTTCTAGTATTCTTTCTTTTTCCAACATCATTCATTAAGTATTTCTGTTTCTTTCCCACATGGATATATTTTTTTTAAGTTCACTTTCATCTCATTTATTCCAAAGTGAGAGAGAAACGAGATGCGGTTAGACAAGTAAAATATATTTTTCACCGTTACACTTGTATACTTGTATAGTATTTTGTTCAGTACGGTATGCTTAAAGTATATGCTATCCTTTTTCAACAAATATTTATTTAATGGTAATAGACAGACGCTATCTCCCTCAATCCCTGAATATAATGTATATAAACGAAGGTAGTATTTAGCGATGGTAAGACAGAGGTTTTAAACCTAACGCAGACCTGCCGATCGTGAATTTTTGAATCACCAAAACAATGTAAAAAACTAATATAACGAGTATTGTTGAAGATGAATAATATTCATTAAAAAAATCACGATCCGTACTAAAGATTACATCTATTTATTTCTTCATTTAAATATTTATATTTTGCAGACTCTAAAAAGTAGAATTCCATTAAGTTTTATACCCCTGCTAGTGTCAAGTTTATAACTCCGGTCATAAATCATAAACCGACTCCGCTTTTAATTCAGCAGTGAACCGTCGTTGCGATCTCTGTAGGTCATAAAAGGGGCCTTTCCTATGAACGACTGAATAGAAAACGAACACGTTCCAGACAAAAAACTCATGATATGTAATAGAAATTAAGTAGAATTTACTCCAAAATGTTTACTGGGTACTGTCTTGTGTAACTCACATGCTAGTGATCAAAAATCATTGCGTCACAATACATACATACCACGTACCTTACGACAGTACGCCAAGTCAAACTTGTGTACTGTAGGGTGTATTCGAGTTGTTTTGTACTAACATAATTTATCATAAGAGCAAAAATTTACTTTAATTCTTATCGATACACCACTGTTATGAAAGAGACTATTGCATTGTCTTCCAGCCTGAGACGGCTAATTGCATTTATATATTCGTTTGGTTAAAAAATTGTACAATATATCAGCTTAGCCAGTTTAACCTCTGGTTATAAGGAAGTGAAAAGGGAATCTCTTGCAATTACACAATCTCTGTTATCAGGTGTAGCATTGTTACTTTGTTTGTTTTAGTGATGTTGCAATTATGTCATTTCCAAACAAAGAACAGCGGATTCAATCGACTTTAAACATTTATAAACATGATTTCTATGTTGTATAAACAACGTTGTTGAGGTTACCTTGAACCTATTTATTGGTTTCGAATAAAAAGACCATTTTGGGATGTAAGAAGCAAAGGATATAGGAACCCAGCAAACATTTTGGAGTCACTGAAGATACATATGATTTCTTTGTCATGAAAGAGTTCATTTACAGTACAGTGTCGTTCACATGAAATGTCTACTTTGTTGGCTACAAATGTCGAAACCACTCTAACTATCGGAATACAAATGAAGATAAAGTTGATGTGAACTATAATTAAAGTGTAATAGTGATAGAAACGTCACAAAACAAGACACGTCACCAAATTGTTTACTGGGACAAGCATATAAAAAGTGAGTTACAATGTACTTTCTTTAAGCCTACGGAAATTAATTCTTGCACTGATGAAAAATACGCTAAAGATAAAACGGAATCACTGATTTCACTGATTTAATAATAACAATTAATTTTACGTCAAAACAAAAATTATTTCTATTTAAAATATTATTTGAACTAACCTGTGTTAATGTTCACAATCCAAGTAATTAAAGATTTGCTAATTAACGTAATTAGTCGGATTATATTATTTAATTTACATAAACAAATACGAAATTTTAGATAAATATGTAAATTTATAACATATGGTAATCTTTATAAATTTGAAACAACAAAAATGTTTATATCCGTGTCTCCACGTGGATTAGGTAATTAGGTTAATATATGGTACAATGTTAAACAATGTGTAAATTAAATTGGAAAACTACTGAGCTAAATATATACAAATAAACACATAATATAACACATATATTATTTTATAAAATATTTCTACTAAAATAATAATTTATGCTTACATAATATTGCAAACAACAAAAACAAATTAGAGACGACAATAAATAAATAATTAAATTCGATAGATGCTAGTTAAAAACTGTTGCACAAAATAACTATAACAACAAAACACGCGGTGTTAAAAACAACGTCTGTATTCAAAGCAATTTTTCATTTCTTTTTATATTCGAAATATCTATTTACTTTACTTGGGGGTTTTTCATTTCGTATGAATAGGTTGTAATAAAAACAAATATGCACTGATTGAAGAGTATTTAATTAATAACCATTACTTCCGTAATAGATTTTTCCAAGGATTTTAATATTACAACTGCAGTTACAACACAGGGTTATTCTACAATCGTAATCTTGAAGATTATAAGATCTTAACTGATAAGCATACGCCTGAATTATATGCAACTCTTGTTACTTATATTTTTTTATATTCTGTTAATAATTCTTTCTTAATAAGTAATTGGAAAAAAGGGAAACCCGTCATGTAATAAACAAATATGTTGCGTATATTTTCCATGTATTTCTAGTCGATCAATTAATCTGAGTGTAAGAAATAAATATTGCTAGATCGGGCAATATATGTACATACTTATTAAAAACCCATTCAGTTATACTGCAGTTAAGACAATAACCTAAGAATGGGATTTTAATTCCAGTTGTTCTAAGAAAGACCACAGATGACTAACGTAAAATGTTAATTAGTTATTTTCCTTGAGTAAACCACAAATAAGTTCTACTTTTAAACAATCTGTGCTGAGAAACGATACTATTGACGAAGGTTTATAATAAACCACTTAAAAAATATACTACTAAAATTAGTGAGAGGTATTCAATCAAACAAGCGAACGTTGAATAGAAGAATTCTAATGAAACATAAGTTATTTAAATAACTGAATTGAATTACTGTTTATTTGGAGAGTGTTTTTTAATGGACCTAAATGTTTAAAATTATAAAAACATGTATCAGACGTCCTTCTTCACAATATGTTTATTTAAATTTCCCACAAAATAGAAATCACATTTAATTAGTTGTTTATTTCGACAATAGAATGCGCAATAAGTTATTCTTTGACAGTAGATGTCTAGCTTGTTGTCGTACATCTTGTAATTATTTTAGTAATGCAATAATATTTTTAATATTAAGTAATTTGTATGTTATAAACAAGGCAATGTTTAAATAAATATTAGCCTAAGATAGTAGTTAGTTATTGGTATGTGTTCGAGATTTAATACCAGTAGATATACCTTGAAAGTTATTAAAATACCTTTTAGGTTAAAGAATAAATAGCTTTTTGTAAAGTGTTTATGTTTAAATTCTCTAGGTTAAAGGAATCTTATCTGTTTGTATTATTACATTTTGGAATAGTCTTAAGTAATTAAAATGGCTTTTGATCTTAAATCACTACCTTTAGAAGATATGTCTTACCTTTGTCGAACATGTTTGGTTTTTGTTGGTGAACGAAATGTTTTTGATAAAATGCCAAATGGTCGTTCTGTTAAACAGGATTTGGAATATGTGGCTAATATAGAGGTATGCTTCTTATAAACAAATTAAATCTCTTGTTTCTACATACATTTATGGTAAATTTAATGTTTCAGGTGAAGGAGAATGATGGCTTGCCAAGTGCTATATGTACGTCATGTTTCGATATATTAAATAAGTTCTTTTTCTTTAAAGAACAAGTCGAAGAACGAGATAAATTTCTACAAAAGAAATTAGAGATATCTAAGGAGACGAAAGAAATAGAGAAAGTAGAAATAATTGACGAGGTAGTTATTAACAAACATCTATTTATTTGACACATGTTTTGAATTTGTGCATTTCCTGCTTGTAGGAAGATCCCGTAATTGTCATCGAGGATGAGGATGATGATATGACAGTCGTTATCGAAGAAATAGAAGAGTTAGACAGCAAAGAGTGCATCACAGCTCAACCTGATTTGTCAAATGTAGAGATCTCACTAGATTCAAAAGAACACATTGCAAAAGTGGATGCCACGATAACATCTTATAGACTTGATACTTTAGATATGTGTGATGATAATTTAGAAACTAAAAATATTATTGCTCCTAGTTTCTAAAATTGTATCGGAGGAAAAACAAATCACTTACAAGCGGTTAAAGTTAAGTAAAACGTTCATCAAATAATAACGTTTTAATTTTGTAATAGAAATAATTGTTATTGTTTTTTGATATTGTTTGAATGACTGAACTAAGACTTGAATATAAAGGATTATATCTAATTTATTTAGAATATTACTTATTTTGACTTAAGTTAAATGAAACAAATAGTTATTTAAAAAAAACGTATGTATATTATTATATTTAATTTTTTTTTTGTAAATACAGTGCTTTTGTTAATTATATTGGCACATTTTTGTATAAATATGCTACAAATATTTCTTCTTATCTTTTATATGATATAATAATGATGTATTTGAAGCAAAATCTAAAAATATACAATCTACCAAATTATTTTAAACTTTTATATTACTTAAAGAAATGTTTGTTTATAATATTTATGATTTCAAATAATAAATAATTTTACAGAAAAGAATTTCAAAATATTAACGTTAGTCAAGTAACATAAATATAATGGCAAGTACAATTTGATACATTGTGTATTTTTTTTTTAGAGAGTTTTAAATTAGAGATCCCCTACGACGGCATTTTATAGAATTTGGGTCTGACATGATTGGTGACCATGTACCGTCGAAATACTACTGTCTACTTTTATCAAAGATTAAACTAAAATAAATAAATAATTGTTTTGTTATATTATTTTGTAAATATATGAAATACAAAGACATTTATTTACAAAATAAGTTTTCATAAAATGTAGTATTTTTATCTAATAATATATTAGTTGTAGGACTATCCTGTTTACAAACCATCAATTAAATGTTTCTACAAATGGTTTGAATATTTGTCAAAAATATAACAAATTCATTTTATAATATTATTAAACAATATTTAGCCAACTTGTATCCTTTATATTTTAATATAAATAATTATGTACGGGTTCTTCTATTGGTTTTCCACAAGCTCCTAAATGTTTTCTGTTCACAAGCATCCTTGAGCGACAATTTTCAATACCTAAGAAACATTCATTGCTATATGTTTTTCCGTCAGTTCCGCAAACTGGATCAAACTCTGGAGAACACATGCGGGCGCAGCCTTTGAATTGGAATGCTGCAAGACATCTCTTTAGAGGAATTACAAACATGTGTTTACTGAAACAAATATGAAAGAGTGTAATAAACAGTAATTTTGAATTGGTAAATATAGATTGTTTTTTACCCGCAATTTTCTCTTCTCATTTCACATTCAGTACGGTATATTTTGTTATCAGAAGCGCATACAAATTGAGGAGGTGCTGTTGGACAAGCTGCGTTGCATTGGGCTGTACTTGGACAATGATGATCTGGAACTGGGATTACATGCTGTCCGCAGGTCTGGCTTAGAAGTTCGCATCTTGACCTGAAAAAGGTATATTTCATTTATTAATACACATTTATTTTTAAAATACCTGTTAATTATTAATAATACCTATATACATTCCCATCAGATGCACACACTGGTTCTTCTGGAACATTTTCACAAGACTCAGGGCAAGGAATTGGACGCAAGTTGGTGCAGTTGCCTACATGAGCTTTTTGAACACCACGCCTGTAAGTACATCAACATATTTATCATATCTTTAGCTCTATTATTACATCTTCAATTTCCACACGTTATACTTACAAACAAGTCGCTTGTTCTAAGTGACATTGACTTGGATACGTCCTAGCATCAGTACCACATACTTGATCTTGAGCAGTAGGTGCAGTAGGTGGACATTTAGGCATTGCTAAGCATCTAGTTAAACGCGTTCTGCATCTATCCATTCCTACCGGAATAACACGCTTACGGGAATTTGATTGGGAACTAAAATAATCAAAAAAGTATTAGAAATAAAATGAAAGTTCTTTATTTGATAATAATTCATATATACTATACTTACTTGCAATTTAACATCCGCATTTCACATTCGCTGTTATATAAGTTGCCATCAGAACCACAAGCTGGCGCACTTGTTTGTGAAATTGGACATTCTGTTGGACATAATTCCATTGCACCATTTCCATTTCGTTCTTGAGAAACACAGTAAGCCATTGGTACTTCAAAGACATGTTTACTAAAACATCAAATAATTAGTAACATAGTTTAAAACGTTTCTAATGGTAGTATGCAGTATTTTAGTGATAAAATGTTAACGTACCCACAGTTGGAAGCCCTCATCTTGCAAGCACTGGCATAAAGTCGACCATCAGATCCACAGGTTGGTCTTGCGACACGCCAACAAGATTCTCGACAATGTCTTGTGTTTTGACAATGTTTTCTATTGGTTCTTACCACTCCTTGTCTATTAATACAATTAAAAAACAGTATTTAGCATTCTAATGTATCTAAAATTGTTATCACAAAACAAGCCACAAGTTATTTATCATATTTATAATTTATTTACCCGCAAGTTAATAATTTCATTTGGCAAGTTGAATTATATACATTTCCATTTGATGCACATACAGGACCATCCTGTGGAGCTTCATTACAATCGACGGGGCAACTTTCACGAATTGCAGATCCGTTTCCGCAAGATCCGATATGGGATAGACTCACTGCTTTCATTCCAACACTATAACAAAAGAATAACACAAAATTATCTTTGATATAAAGATAAAAATCGATTTTTTTATGAGTATTATAAATATTTTCTTACCGACATCCTTGGACTCTTAACATACACCTATTTAGGTAGGTTCTGCCATCAGTTCCACAAACAGGGTCATTATCTATAGTACATTTATGGGGACATTGTGACCCACTTGATCTTAAACATACCTCATCGTCTGCTACTGTTACTCCTGTAAAAGAAACATATTTTATTATTTAAAATAATATTTATTTATGTCTCAACGTATCTACTACATAAAATTTAAGTAAATACTTATAAAAATATTGGTCTTTCAGTCTTCCAGTATATACTACACCAGTATAAAGACACGTTAGCAGTTCGCAACAGACTATATTTGACATAAAAAAAAAGTTTTTACACAACAGATTACAGATGGCGTTACTAGTTACTAAGTAGTGATATTTTGATACCTATTACAATACCCCCACTTATCAAAATAATCTAAGTACACATGATTACACAGAAACAATGCCAAGTAAATTCATAAACTTATAATGTTTCAGATGACAAAGACCTTTTGTTAAAATATCTGCAGGCATTTCTTCAGTAGGAATGTACTTAACTTTTACAAAGTTGTTCTTTACAACATCTCTAATAAAATGACAACGCACATCTATATGCTTGGATCTATTATGACTCTGACTACTCGAAGCTAACTTCAATGCACTTTGGTTATCACAATACAAATCAATTACATTAAATACATCAGTAATTTCATGCATTAAATTTCTTAGATAAATAGCTTCTCTTGAAGCTTCAGAAAGAGCAGTGTATTCCGCCTCAGTACTGGATAATGAAACCGTTTTCTGCTTCCTACTTTGCCAGGAAATGGCAGACCCTGACAACATAAAGCAAAATCCAGTATAGGATTTTCTATCTAGAGCATCACTTGCCCAATCACTGTCTACAAAACCTTGTAAATTACTATTGTTATTATTGGTATATTTTAAACAATAACTTTTAGTATGCAGTAAATATCTTAATACACGTTTACAATAATTCCAATGTATGTGACTATAACAACTATTAAATTGACTGAGATAGCTAACACAGTAAGCAATATCTGGTCTTGTTAATACTGCCAGATACATCAGACTTCCAATAAGTTTTTGATAAGGAACATCAGGTAAACATTTATCAGATGACTTATCTAAATTCAATTTAGGCTCAATCGGAGTACTTTGTGTCTTACAATCAGACATTTGAAATTTAGAAACTAACTGTTCAATATATTGTTGTTGATCTACAGTAATAACATTTTTATTTTTATCTAAATTTATTCTCATGCCTAAATATTGTCTTACAGGTCCCAAGTCTTTTAACTTAAATTCTGAACCTAATACACTTTTTAATTTATTTGTTTCAAAATCATTGTTTGAAAAAATCAAAAAATCATCCACATACAGGGCCACTATCACTTTAATTTTACCAGTTATTTTTGTAAACAAACATGGTTCATATTGACTATTTTTGAAATCTAATCTACTCAAAACTTCTTTAACTCTTTCATACCATGCCAGGGAAGACTGTTTTAGCCCATAAATGGCTTTATTTAATTTTAAGACCTTTCCCCCACTTTTGTTTACAAAACCTTCAGGTAATGACATATAAATATTTTCTTTCAAAAAACCATTAAGGAAAGCAGTGGTTACATCTAGATGTGTTATACTCATTTTCATTTGAACACTAAGTGCAAACAACAATCTTAGAGTAGAATGCCGCACTACCGGTGAAAAAGTATCTGTATAATCAACACCTGGTTTCTGCGAGAAACCTTTTGCCACTAATCGAGCCCTATACCTTACATTGTTTTCAAAATCATACTTTTTATTTAGCACCCACCTACACTTCACTATTGTCACATCACCTGGATGGTCCACAAGCTGCCACGCATCACTGTCCTCAAATGACTGTAATTCATCAGCCATTGCCTGCTTCCACTGCTCCCGGTCAGGCCCTTCAAGAGCCTCTGAGAATACAATCTCCTCCGATGCTGGAACAGTACTGGAAACACATATGTTGCTAATACCATAGCGCTCAGGCTTCTTTCTCTGACGCTTACTTGGCACATCTGGCACTTGCTCAGGTATTGATACTGCTTGTTCTGGAACATCTTCAGTGTTTATTTCAGTCAGTGTTTCATTGTCATCAGTATGTAATGAGGAACCTGAAGAGCAATCTAAAAAATCTGTTTCTGAAACATTATTAGACAGATCCCCCACTGAATCTCTGCTCTCCCCCACTTTATCTTTACTTTCCTCCACTAAATTGTCGGTAGGATTTTCTTCATTGGATATCCAAATAGCTGACTCTTCACTGACTTCCTTGATAGGTGTTACATCTTCTATCACTATTATATCTCTACTGATCATTACAGTGTTCTTAGAAGGATTGTACACACGATAACCTTTAACACCATCACCATATCCAACTAGAATATGTTGTGTAGCTTTCTTGTCCCATTTCAAACGTTTCTGTTTGGGTACATGCACCATAATTTTGCTTCCAAACAAACGTAGGTGACTTAAGTCTGGTTTTGATCCATACCATAACTCATAAGGTGTTTTATCCAATCCTGATGCAATCGATCTATTTTTCAAGTACACAGCAGTATTGGCTGCTTCCGCCCAAAATTTCTTATCTAAATTTGCATCATATAGTAAACATTTGGCTTTCTCAACAACTGTACGATTACTCCTTTCACAAAGTCCATTTTGCTCAGGTGTATAACAATTTGTTTTCTGGTGTATAATTCCAGCTTGCTTCAAATAGCCTTCAAATTCCTTGTTACAAAATTCTAGTCCATTGTCTGACCTGATCACCTTTATTTTCTTACTCTGTTGATTCTCAACCAATGATTTGAACTCTTTAAATCTGTTCAAAGCTTCATTCTTTTGCTTCAGAAAATAAATAAAAGTCATGCGACTATAATCATCAACAAATAACAGGAAATAGCGAGCACCACTCAAAGAACTTGTTTCCATTGGGCCGCAAATATCTGTGTGGATTCTGTGTAAAGTTTCTGTACTCCGCTCACCCACATGAGAAAATGGTAATCTCATTTGTTTTCCCTCACAACAAGTAGTACATTGTGATTTGGTTATGTCAAGTGAGTTATCATAAGACAAACCATCAACAATACCATTTCTCATTCTGTGCATGTCTTGGCTGTTTATATGTGCCAGTCTTCTGTGCCATAACTTTGCACTAGCTGTAGTAGCCAACATACAACTTTGTGATTGTAATCTCAACTTATAAACACCATCAGATAAATCAGCTGTCGCCACCAAAACATTGTTCTTGTCTCTAATATAACAGTTTTTCTTTGTAAATATCACATGATTGCCATTCTGAATGAGCTCACTAACCGACAATAGGTTGGTTGTCAGGCTAGGCACACACAACACATCTTTCACTATTATATTGCATCCAAGTTTAGAAATAATGTCAACTTCTCCGGAACAAACAACTGGCACTTTTGATTCATTTGCTACAACAATTTCTGGTATACATGGAGTTGTGTTCATGTTCTTTACCCAATCTTTATTTGCTGTTATGTGTGCACTTGCGCCGGAGTCAATGTACCATTCGTTTTTGTTATACTTTCCGTTTAGGAAAACAACGTTAAACACGCATTTATTTGTGTTTTTCTTCAACATTGGGCACTGATTTCGATAATGTCCATCCTCTTTACATTTGAAACAAGTGATTGTTTTTGCTGATGTATCTGCCGCGGTCTTTTTGTTCGACATTGGGTTGCCGCCATATTTCTTTGGTTTACCGCTGCTGCCAGAATTATATTTATTTCTCGCTGCAAATGCCGCCGTACCGCCAGCTGCACCTTCAAAATCACTGGTTACTTCCATGTCGAGTAACTTCGACTTTATAGTATCCGCACTTATCGAAATGCCAGAATGTTCTATTGCCATTATCATTGGAGAATAGCGATCAGTCAAACCTGCTAATAATAATGATCCGACCCATTCATCTGTTATTGTAAATCCAGTGCCATTTAACTTTTGAGCCGTTTCGATCATTTGTGTGACATAGGTAGTCATCGAATCACAGTTTTCAAGTCTTATCGAAATCAAATGTCGAAGTAAGGTTATTTTTCTTGAGAAACCGGAGTCATCGAACATGGCTTTCAATTTTGTCCATAATTCTGCCGAGCTCCTGGTATTCCTTATATGCACGTACAATGCTGGATCGATGGTTAAAATTAGCTTTGCCTTCGTTTTGGAGTCGTCCACTGGCTTAACTTCGAAGTCTGCACTAGGTTTGATGTACTTTTCCATCCCTTCTAGTACCAACAAGTTTTCGGCCGCGAAACACCACTCATCGTAATTCTCTCTGCCTTTTAGCTTTGGCACACTCGCAATATAGTTCGTAGTCATGTTTCCGCGAAAAAAAAAAAAACGTAACAATTTATCTATTTTATACTATAAAAAAAAACTGATAAACCGGTAAATTTGCCCATAACCTATAAAGACACGTTAGCAGTTCGCAACAGACTATATTTGACATAAAAAAAAAGTTTTTACACAACAGATTACAGATGGCGTTACTAGTTACTAAGTAGTGATATTTTGATACCTATTACAATAACCAGAGATGTGCATAATGCTTTTCAAAAGTATTTAAATATAAAATGCAAATACCTCGTTATTTTCCTATTTCAAATACAAAATAAAAAATAATTGAATGAAGCATTTAAGTACAAAATACTTATTTTAAAAATACTTTTGAGAAAATAGAATACTCTTTATGTTACTAATATAAATGTTATTTTTTTTTAATAATTATGAGAATTCTCTTTGATAAAGACTTCGTTTTGAAACATTTTTGAAGTACTACCTAGAATTTTTAAAAATAGGAAAAGTAAGGGTTTTATTAGTGTCGCATTTTTATGTCGGACATTGGATGTCGCATGTGGGGGTAGTAGGTAAAATAATATATATCTATGGATATATATATTTCAGTAAGGAATGTAGTGGAGTGATTGTCTTGTAGTAAAACAAATAATGAACGAGAAAATATGATAAACAAATTTAGGTAAACGAAAATCAGATGTCTTATGGTGGGGATAACAGGAAGGATAATAAAATAATAGGCACATCATTTTAAATTAGAATTCTAAGACAATTGTGCAGTTCTTTTTAGATCATAGATGGTGCTAATATTGGTGGGGTTTTAAGTTTATATTCAAAAAATAATATTTACTGATTAACACTATGAAGTAACAAAAATGAAAAAAGTATTTTGTATTTTTCAAATAGGAAATAGGTTTGTAAAAATTTTCAAATAAAATATAAAATTCTACACTCTTAAAAGATATTTAAATACAAAGTAGAAAATAGGTTTTTACTATTTTGTATTTGCATTTTGAGTATATGTATTTGAAATACATACCTTTTCCACATGTCTTTTTCTTCATGTCACACAAAGTTGGGTAGATGGTTCCATCTGTAGCACATACTGGTTCATCGAGTCCATTAGAAGAAGGTGGACACGATCGTGGACATGCTGAATTACGTGCAGCTAGGCAATCTAAAAATTAAAAAATATTTATTTTATTTATTATCAATTGTAGCTGCAATATGGTTGATTCAAAATTTGAATTCAGAGAAGTATGTGCAGCGTATGTGAAGCATACTGATAAATAGTTCCTTGAAAGGAGTATTGCGACAGTTGTATCGTCAGTTCAGCTAGCGAAACATGTTATTATTTCCAACATATCCTATTTGAACCATTTATTATATCTGTAAGTGTAGTTGCATCTTTCAGAAGTTAGGCGCAAAACTTGTTGAATTTCATAGAATTGTAATATTTTTAATACAGTCCTCTCAAACACAATAGTTTATTGTGAATGATATATGCATCTTACAAGATAAGTACTATGAGTAACATATAATTTATATTTTCTATTGTATTATATTGAAGGAATATAATCGTATACATAGAATTATGGTGTTTAAATTAGGGCGTGTTCGAACTATCTTGTAGATTGTTGTTAGATTATTGTATTAGCTTTTCTTTGTTCAAGATTTAAATTAAGGGCATACTGAACTGCGTTACCTTCATTTCATTCTTCTAATAACATCTTAGCTAATATATAATTTTAATGTTCTTAATTTTTGTAGTTTTGACTTAAGGCAGTGGAAAATTTTAAAAATAGTAAAAATACCCTAAATGGGTTTGTGTCCTCATTTTTTAGTGGTCGATTTTTCAATTGTTTATTGAAATTGACGTTAATAAATGTGTATTGGCGTGTCTATTTTATTAAATATCTAAGTGTTAACGGAGCTATAACAATTAAAAATTTGAATTGTAGTTTTAGAGCTAGAAATGGTCGGCCATATTTGTATGACGTGAAATGCATTTTAACGTCAGTTATTTGTTGATTTGTCAAGTCAAAGATTAATAAGTTTTTATTTTATTTAACCCTGTTACGGCAGACATAATATTGGAATTTTATTGTTTCTTGAAATAGCTGTAAATAATATTTGATATTTTGATATATAAATACATATAGCAGAGATTTATGAGCTGTAAGGTTGTGAGGATGCATTTGGAATGTGTACAACGTTGAATCCCTTTAATAATTAAAGAGACAAAATGACTTTTTTAATTGTTAATATCTCTTAACATATAAGGAGTTATTAAAAAATAATTAAACATTTGAGGTCTAATAACCAACTTTATCAATATATAGTTAGGATATTGATTATGTACACTTATTAGGCAGTGATGTAGCCCAGATATATGAGCCTATGGCGCCACAAATACTGCCAACATTATAAGAGGTTGTCGTCGATATGATTCAGCATGAGAAAGAAGCCAACGTTAAATAAATTAAATTAAAAAATAAACATATAAATGTCGCATTAGTTTGGACGATATAAGTTCAACAAATCTAGTACACTCGTGCCTAAAAAATGTCATTTGTGAATGGAAATATATGAATGTCGCTCTGGTGGCCAGTTGGATATCCTCGCATATTCTTGAATGCAGGTATAAGAAGATTAACAAAAAATAGAAATTTGATTTTCAACACGCTATTTGTTTCAAATTAATCGATATACTAATTAACGATCTATTTATAAACAAAGCTTGAACATTTCTCTACCTCTTAAAGTTTATATGGTTTAAATAGCTCAATCGTGTGCAAAGTTATTAACGTTTTTATATTTGAAAACATGGAGTGCTAGTACACTGTTGCCCTCTATATCTAATAGTATAACCATGAAGTAATGTTTCAGTTTGTTAATGTTAATGTCTTAAAGAAAAATTGGCTGTACGATCTTAGACAAAGTGAATAAAACAAAATGTAGCATGCTTTTACTATTGAAGTGAAACTTCTATACGATTTATTTGGAATGGGTAAAAGATTAAACCACCGTTGTGACATTTTAGTAAATGTATTAACTGTGTGAATCTCCGGTTAGATAGAACTATTATATATATCTGTACTGTATCTTTAATACAATCATTTATATTCATCCAGTGTTCTTCTACAATACGTTCTCTTTTTAGGTTATGTGGAGCGTTTAACATTAATGTAATCTTGAAGAATAATCTGTTTTCAAAACCTCAAAAAGAAATCCAATTGCATCGCGCTCTGGGTAATGCAGGCATATCACGTGATCGTATGTTTCGTTTACTATAACATGTCTCAGTAGATATACTGTAAACGTTTTGTAACTTGAATCGTGATTCTTGTATTATATCATATCTTATTCTTTGATTTATTATATTAACCGCACACTGTCAAAAAATATTCTGTTTGTTATTGAAATGCATCAAGTTTTTTTTTTATTTTTCTGATAATATGAACTACTAGTTATCTTTCTTGTAAGTTCTTAAGTTACGTTTTTATTTTAAATTGAAATAAAATTACTACAAAGTTGTAAGCTAATGACATGAACAGACATGTTGTAATCTCTTTTCTTCAGAGGTGAGATCCGATAAGTAGAAGTATAATTGCATTTTCCGTAGGCGTCTTAGAATTGACTGAAAAGAATGTGGAATGTGCAGAGGTTTTGAGATTAATCTTACAAATGCACTTGTACGATTATTATCATTTAAACCAGGTATATATATATATATATATATATATATATATATATATATATATATATACCTATATATCCTATATATATACCTATATATTACTTATAGAGATGTGCACAAATGCATTTAAAAAGTATTTAAATATAAAATGCAAATACCTCGTTATTTTACTATTTCAAATACAAAATAAAAAATAAATTTCATGTTAGTATTTAAATACAAAATACGTATTTTAAAAATACTTTTGAGAAAATAGAATACTCTTTATGTTATTAATATAAATGTTATTTTTTTAAATAATTATGTGAATTCTCTTTGATAAAGACCGATTTCGTTTTGAAACATTTTTGTTTCATAAAAGTACTACCTAGAATTTATAAAAATAGCAAAAGTAAGGGTTTTTTTTAGTAAATCTTGGATGTCGCATGTGGGGGTAGTAGGTAAAGTAATATATATTTATGTATATATATATATTTCAGTAAGGAATGTAGTGGAGTGATTGTCTTGTAGTAAAACAAATAATGAACGAGAAAATATGATAAACAAATTTAGGTAAAAGAAAATCAGATGTCTTATGGTGGGGGTAACAGGAAGGATACTAAAATAATAAGCACATCTATCATTTTAAATTAGAATTATTAAGACAATTGTGCAGATACTTTTAGATCATAGATGGCGCTAATGTTGGTGCGGTTTTAAGTTTATATTCAAAAAATAATGTTTACTGATTAACACTATGAAGTAACAAAAATGAAAAAAGTATTTTGTATTTTCCAAATAGGAAATAGGTTGGTAAAAGTTTTCAAATAAAATATAAAATTCTATACTCTTAAAAGATATTTAAATACAAAATAGAAAATAGGTATTTTCTTGAAATATGTATTTATTTGAAAAACGCACATCTCAGTATATATATACATACCTTATAATATATATATATATATATACCTTACTATTAATAAATTCGTTCCAAAAATAAGACAGTATTACTAACTTGCACATATTACAAACACGTCGCTTGGCGAAGGGGCAAAGGTCTAATTCCGCATTCAAATTTTTTACAACACTAACATCAATAACATAACTTTATTAAAATTAAAAGTGAAAATTATTATGCAAATTATGACACAAACATTCAAGAATTTGCAAAAATAAAATTAATATTTTACATAAATAATAAAAACCATTTTTATATCTTCTATGACATCCGTTTATAACCTCTTGACCTCGTATGTGCGGTCGTTCTGCATGACAATAAAATATATTACCACCTGAGGTTATTATTAAATCCACCATGCAAATATTCCGTCAACCGTAGCTTTATGACCCGGGGTTAAAGGTGATAGAGTTAATGTCACTATGTAGTCATGTCTGGTTGATGTGCTGTGGAACACATGCTGATAGAAGCTAGAACGTGGATGGCATGTTCTATTAGTCGAGTTACTTGAAGTCAAGTTAGGTTTCATGCAAGCTAGCATTCTAAGTCATTTCCCAGGTACAAAATTATCTACCAGGTTCTATATTATCCACAAGCTAATTAAAGTGTACATTTTCTACCTGAGTTCATTAGAATTAAAGCAAGGTTAATTATGCGTAATAACCAGGTTATATAAAAAAAACCCAGGTTCTCTATTTCCTAAAATAAACTGAGTAAGTAGCACAAAAACCAACATGCACATCGTGTAAATGCAAGGTATGGTAATAGTTTAGCTTAACACACATCACCCAGGTCATTGTTAACTCCAAGTATAGTGATTATAACAAATTACGCTGTTATTTATGTACAAACATGCATTATCTCCAGTCCCAGGTACATGACATATTCACGTTTACAATTCACATTCAGGTACGTGCTCAGTTTTCATTAAAACGATGTCCAAGTCCTTGTTGGGGCCGAAGAGGTCTTGGCCGTGACATTGAACCATCGACAACAACGTTAAAGTAAACCAGACCGTGTGAACAGCTGATTAACTAGAAAAAAAAACAACCTAGGTCTAGAAAATTACCTGGGTTTGTGTGTTACACAGTAGATACAGATATAGACCTGACATTGACATTACCCAGGTTTTGTTGAAGGTTTATTTGCAGGTTAAGTGATTTAATACGTTGTTGACAACGCTGGTCGCTGGATAATGGAAACCACTATCATACCTGAATCGCTAATCAGTGATTTACAGTACTGTAAACCTGAACCTGGTTACTTGCTTGAATTTCCGGTTGGTTTTTGAGGTTATGGGCTTTGAATACATTTAAAGACACATTTATATACTTTTAATCGTTTGTAGTTTAATCTGTATTACATTAGTTTAAGTGAACAATGGTACTGACCGATCAAACGCAACCTTTTAATCCTTAAAAAGGACTTATTAAGACTGTATAATCTTAATGGTTATAATGTAATGGTTGAACTTTAAGTTGGTTAATGTTATACCATATTACATTAACTAAATTTTGTGTTTGTTTATTTTTTAATAACTCCTTATATGTTAGGAGATATTAACAATTAAAAAAGTCATTTTGCCTCTTTAATTATTCAACTAAGGGAAATTCAATTAAGGGATTCAACGTTGTACACATTCCGCTAGTTGCTATCTCTTTTATACAACGGAGCGTAAAAAAGATATATTCTTGACAGAACTATGACAAGTTTACAGGTTACCAACCTTACAGCTCATAAATCTCTGCTATATGTATTTATATATCAAATATTATTTACAGCTATTTCAAGGAACAATAAAATTTCAATATTACGTCTGCCTTAGCAGGGTTAAATAAAATAAAAACTTATTATTCTTTGACTTGACTTGATTATTTCGATTACCAACAGCTACAAAACATTACCACAGCACTGACCTACTCAATAAATAACTGACGTTAAAATACATTTCACGTCATACAAATATGGCCGACCATTTCTAGCGCTAAAACTACAATTCAAATTTTTTAGTTGACAAATTTAATAAAATAGACACAACAATTGAAAAATCGACCACTAAAAAATGAGGCCCATTACCGATATAGATGCCATTGTAAAAATCAATAATAATTCAATACATTTTTTGCTCAACTTATAATCGAATTAATTATATTGCTACTTCATTTATTTACATAATTATTAATCTGTAATTAAGAATTGTAGTTCATTAAACAAACTATTAAATATTACATGAACGATGCAAGAAATGAACAAAAAATAATATCAAAATAGCTAATTAAGATGTTAATTAAGAATCTGTCAGGCTGATTGGCATTTTGAGCCTCAAGCGCGAATAGTATCGGTATGGTAATTTACGTGAAGAGCTGCTGGGAAATTTAGCGCAACTAATCAACAAAATACCTATAAAATAATAAGTGGTGGCACTAAAGAAGCTAATTAACGTAAAATATACTGTTAATGTTTATTACAGATGGTAATAAAATCATAGTTATCAAATTATATAACTGTTCTAAGATATAAAACCTGGTAATCGCTTGACGAGTGAGAGAGATGCATGATATAGGAATATGGATGTTAGGATGAGATGCAGCATCATGTTAAGTTTTAGTATTCGATTAGGAAATTAAACAGATATTGAAAATATATTTATTACTAGCGTTTAACTTGTATATTTAGTTTAAATTTGATAAAATATTTCGTACTTGCAAGATCGTTTATAACTTTCCTTACTTGAATTAGATGAAAACCTTTCTTTTCCTGTAACCGTATGTATTCTGTTGTATTTCCATTGCATCAAACTGCACCTGAACCACCATCTTTCTGCTGTTCTCCTTCTCTAATCTTTTTCTTTTTATCTCCTTTTGTTTCGTTTTTCTTTCATCCTCTGATTTCTCTTCTTTATCCTGTTCATTTTTTACGTCTTTATCATTTTCTTCTGTAACCTCTACTTCTTTTTCATCATCAGTTGCTTTAGCCTTAACTTTGACTATTACGTTTTTTATTCATTTCTTAGTTTCAAACGTTGCCACTTCTGTTCTTACTTTATTTCGTAACTTAATTTTTAAATTTGAAGTTAGCAAATTGTCTCCTTCAATCTTACGTTTAGAACTTGAAAACCGCGCGCTTGAAAAGGTCTTAGTTATATTCAGGTTCGTGTCTTACGTGTCTACTGGAGTCTCCCGAGCTTTTAATTTTGTTTCGAAGCTTTTCATATAGCGATCGTCCAGTTTATTAATGAGACAACTCAGAATATAAAGTTTGTAGAGAACGACGAAAACAATATTCGAGTAGTATTCAATCTAGCCTTTATCTGACTATATATATAGGGTGGTTTAATAGATTTCTAATATTTTGAATGGCGTAAAAAATAAACAAGCGGTATTAATCAAGATCTCTTAATTGTATTTTAAAGTACATAAATGTTGATTTCATTTTATATCATTTAAAATGTGTATAGTTGAAATTACGAGAGTTCGGCGGCGACACATACTTAAAACAAGTTGTATGGTATAAACTGCCGATATAACTAAAAAGCACTGACTCACTTATTTTTCTGTAATGTATATAGAAATGAATAAAATAAAATTCTTATTATTTATACCGATTTATACCGCTCTTATAACCTCTTTTAAGTATAAGTCGCCGACTAACTATCGTGATTTGGACTATACCTTGATTATTTTTACACTCTTGTAATCTGCACTGGAAATTTTGCATGCCGCTCCGCAAGTGGTTGGTGAAATATTTTTCATTTCGTTGCTTATGTTTTCTTTTAATTCTTCAATAGTATCTGGATTATTGATGTAAACTTTGCTTTTAAGGTATCCCCAAAGGAACAAGTCCATTGCGGACAAATGCAGGCTGCGGAATGTCCAGTTTATATCACCTCTTTTGTATATCACTTTTTGGCTAAAAATTTTACGAACTGGCGTTGCAGTTGTGGCATTAATTGTAACCGAGACGTAAATCTTTGTCAGTAAATTTATTGTTCTCCCACCTCTGTAAACAATTTGGTGAAGTGTCCTGTTTTGTGACGTTTCTATCACTATTGCACTTCAATTATAGTTCGCATCAACTTTATCTTCATTTGTATTCCGGCAGGTGGAGTGGTTTCGATGCAATAGACATTTCATATGAACGACTTTGAGAAACTGAACTTTATGAACACTTTCATGACAAAAAAATCATACGCATCAATTTGATGTCAAAGAGACTCCAAAATGTTTACTGTGATTCCTCTACCCTTTTTCTCTCTTCGCTTGAAGATAGTAACAAATATTCGCGAAGATTAAATTTGAAAAGGTTTTTAAGTA
The DNA here is from genome assembly GCA_963678705.1 of Panorpa germanica. Classification (NCBI taxonomy): domain Eukaryota; kingdom Metazoa; phylum Arthropoda; class Insecta; order Mecoptera; family Panorpidae; genus Panorpa; species Panorpa germanica. The sequence goes on from OY783219.1 coordinate 6,629,494, forward strand.
GGTTTACGAGAATTGAAAATAATAATCGGAGAAAGATTTCAATAAGAAAAAAATATAAGTAATAAAAAGTTAATTAAAAAATCTATGAATCATACATTAGAGTCCAAGGTATACCTGTACAAAATGCCATTAAGTAGCGGATTTAAGTAACTGTTCCCATTAACGAAAGTATTTCAAGTTAATAGCATTATTAGATTTTTTGCATGAAATTTGCATCACTAATTTTACAATTAAAATGTCAGAAGATAGATGCTGGGAAATAAGAAGAAGACGAAGATTCAATAATCATTTGTTACCGTATTTAACGTATTTAGGAAATAACTGGAGATTGCTAATAGATAAAATATCATTCATTGTTAATTGATTGTTAATAGATACACAGGAAGGCAACTGTAGTTTACACAATTAATTAGTCGCGAACAAATTTGCTGTAATTTTTTATAGATTTGTTTTTTTTAATATTTCAATGGGAAAAAATATTTTGAATCTATATCTGAAGAAAAGAATGTTTACTTCCTCTAAAAGGAACAAATTCACCGTTTAATTGTTATCGTTAAAGTTAATTAATGGATTACAATTATATTTATAAGTACAGGATATTCCAGACACTGTAATATTTTTTATCTAACGTTATGTTTTATTATTTAACGAAAATCTCTTACTAATATATTAGTTTAATATGTACGTATATTAACCTAACAAAATTATCGGGAAATGTAAACTTAAAAAAACCTTTGCGGGATAATTGGGCACAAAATATAATAAAGACATCCTAATATATTATTATGCCAAATTCTATTCACAAGTTCTAAGAAATTTACAAGCCCTAAAAGAAATTATAAAAATAAATCAGTTATTTGAGGTTATGTTTCTTAACAACGCAGTGTTGTAAAGCTAGTGTAAGATAGAGGCAGCAACAATAAAGAAAACACCATCTAAGACAAGATTACCACAATGTATGTCGAAGATGGGTTGTCCAGCAGCTTCGTTGTCTGCATCATTACCTTTTGAATTATAGTCATTGACTTATTTGTCTTTAATCATTCCAGAAAGTTGGTTTAAACAATATAATTAGAGTTCTCTGCGGTGTCCAGGTGTTGGAGATCTTATCTCACTGCTGCAGTTAGCTGTGAGATGGATTTAACGAGCTCCTGGTGGAGATCAACTTATGGAGGTCAACAAACGCATCGAAACGAACACCATTGTTATATGTGTTACTATAAAATCTCAAGGTTGGCAAAACTGAAACTTAGCGCTCACTCTGTCAGCTATAAAAGTTATTAAGGTGGCTACCCTGAAACATTACACTTTTTTTGCTTTTTTTGCTTTTGTCGTAATTTTAGACCTATCCTGATCCTAAAATGGATCTTTGCCTCTCTTTTCGTCCTAAAAACACTAAAGTGAACCTCGTCTCATACTAAACATTATAATATGACCCTCGCTTGATTCTAAATGAAATCATAATTAAGAAATGTATTTATACCTGTGACTTGGACTTTATTGTTAAGAGATGAATATGAAATAATGAGTTAGAGAGAGATAGATAGATGCAGTAATGAGTTAGATAGAGAGGTGCACCTAGTCAGAACTTGCGTATATTTCAAGCAAATTTGGTCTTAGACGGGCAGAGGAATATAGGCCCAGAAATACAGAAGGATGAGCAGACGTTTAAGAATCTTGCATCTACGTTTGAATATTTACGTAACTGATATATTTAGACTTAAACATAACTGTGTTTAATGGGATATTAAACAAAGAAATAACAACTTAAAAATCATGAGTGTACAAATAAATATAGACTAATATTTTAAATAAATAAAAATGAAGAAAAAACTAAATTAAATTATAGTTAAAGTAAAAAAAGAAGAAATGATCATTAATATTAAAAGTAAATTAAATGTGAAAGGTTCGTGCTTGCGTTATTATTAAATATTGATAATGTAATTAAATAATGAAATGAAATTAATGAAAAAATTTGAACAGTCAAAAGAACCGCCGTAGTCGTCACCGCGCTTCGGCTGTGCACTTCGTTCAATTGTAGTGGATTATTTGTTGTAATTGTGTTTTGGAGAATTGTTAAATGTTGTTGAATGGGTATGGAATACCTGGTGTATTTTAACAACAATTTAAATTAAATGAACGACTAACCGACAAAATGAATTAGCCGAGATTTACACCTATTATTTATGACAGCATCTTCTAAACATTCGTAAAAAAATCGTTGTCTTTAAATTCGTTTAAATATAAGGAGGTACCTACGAAAAACTGCTGACGTATATAGCATTGATTGGCGTGTTACACGGGTGCAAAAGAGTTAGCTCAAAAGGCTCAATACACAGCCGAACATAAACGTGATCAACATTAGTTAACAAGCAAATGTCACTTGGCAGTAATTTTTATATTTGTGTGAAAAAATAAAGCCTTATTCCCACTCACTGTTTTGATATTTAATTTACTGTTTTTATTTAATATTGTAATCTAGATTTCAGGTTTTCGTTTAAGCATACCTTTTCACATTTGTGTTTTAATTTAGGTTTAGTTAATTTAGTTGGTGCGTATGCATCGTTAGTAATATAAATTTTGACAGTCGACAAAATTGTATGTGAAATAATTAAAATTGTTATTGTTAATAACAATTAGTAATAGAAATTGTTTTCTCTTCTATATTTTTCAAAAACTGACATTAAACTTCTGTTAAATATATATCCTACTACATTTTGACAGATTGTCACATTTTGGAGGTATAGTTTATTTTAATTTAATATTTTTAATTTAAAACATTGTACCTTGTAAGATTCTAAATAAAACTAAGAGAACTTAAAAGATAAATTAAATTAAAAATGGTACTGTGAATGACTACGCGTATCGCCATATGCTAAACAATTTAAATTAAATACAAAATGCAAAATTAAATTAAAGCAGTGAGTGGGAATGATACTTTATACAATAATATTTTGCTTTAATGTAAAACTAATTGTTATTATCAAATCAGTGAAAATGGGGATTTTATTTTAGCTTTAGCGTACTCTTTATAGTGTTTATATTTCTGTTTTTCTTTTTTCTTTTTACGTTCTAAAGAAACCTTAGTTCTTTATTCCCTTCTTACAAGACCACTTTAATATATAGTCCATTCCAATAAGTAGCTCTCAAAAATTCGCGAGATTTAGTATCACTTAAAAATTGACCTTCATTTAAAATTTAATTCATTCAGACAGTTGCCAATGCTTCAGGTGTTATTGGCCCAGTGGTCACACCAGGGGGGACTCTTCCCCTTCCCTCTTCACACATCTACAGACCGCTATCAGCTTCCAAGTCACACATCTTCGGCTACTATTCTACACCAACAGATTTTGTAACAAATGCCAGCCTAATATCTGGTTCCACACGATTCACTTTACCGTTTTTTTATACGAAATCACTAAAACACTAAACAAATAATGTATTTCAATTTATAAACGGATTCTGGAAGTCTACGTTTGATCTAGATTTACAGCGTATGGTAAAATGTGTGAATAAAATAATACAGCAATCAATTCAGTATAAAGTGGACAAATTATCATTTAAGTTTATACTTGTGCATTAAAATTTAAGTTTAGTATGATGTTGGGTCAGTTATCCTGATAGATTTTTTATTTTTAAATAATTATTTGAGTGCATCAACTTTCAAAAGTTATTACCACTTAAAACAATATATACATTTATAAACATTTACAAAACATAATTTACAACTTATAGACACGAGTATGTGTATTTAAATAAAAAAAAGATTAAATCTGTTTTGTTGATAAAGTTTTTCAGACTTTCCCTGCTTTTAAATATCTGTCTGTATTTTTCAAGCGTAATATAGCCTTGTAATTTTTACTTTTTAGACTTATTATTACACTTATTCTACATACTTGAAAAACATTTTTTAAATTTAAAAATATTGGTAAATACTCGTATGTTAAAAATGACGCTAAAGTTGACTCTGTTAAAAAATTGGTTTTGCCGATTTTGGCTCTTCTATTTATCTGAATAATAAAAACCAAGAAAATTATTAATTAGTATGAGTACAATTATGGCCGGAACTAGAGAGAAAAAAATATATTAAAAATTGACAAAATGGCGCGCTTTTGAAATTGAAATTCTAAAAATTGGGTTTTTTTACCAGTTATTTAATGAAAAAAATACGAAATTATTGAAATAAAAAAATGATTCTATGACTCCAACGATAGCTATTGATGTTGTGAATAACAAATTAAAATTTCAGACGATTCGGTTGAATAGTTTTTTTTCTACAACACCATGCCAAAAAAAGTAGTTTTGAAATAAATAAGATTAAAGTTTTAAGTATGCTTTGGCTAAATGGCCATTAATATATGTTAAAACGGCTGTAGCAACGAAACTATTGGCAGTATCCTTACAAAAGTTTAAGAATATATTCTTAAGAGACTATACTTTCGAAATAGCAAAAAAAAACAAAAATCGATTTTTTCAAAATTCTAGATTACCGTCCACCCTTAAGTTTAATCTAATTAAGCCGCAGATTAGAGTGTGTGTGTGTGTGTGTGTAGAGATGTAATTTTACCAAGCATTCAATAGATGTTAGTAGTTTTACAAACATCTAACATATATTTACAGAATCGTCGTGCCCGCATTAATCTACTCGTTTCGGTTTTTGGTAATTTGCTTTTTTACGGTATATACTATTAAAATACCGGATTAAAAAAAATCTACGTCCTCAGTCGACGTAAACGTTCTTCTTTGTGTGCCATTATATTCAGATGTACATTCACTTCAAAAGATGACGTTGACACTAATAAAATAAATCGTTAATTGAATTTGAACGATCTCAATAAGGATATAGTCTAAGCACAACCAAAAGAATCTAAAAATTTGTGTCTAAATGCGGAAAATTGACTTAAAAGCGGGGAAAAAAACTTTTATGACTAACTATTTCTAACTTATTGGGTATAGGCAAGATACTTATTCATTTTAAATATTATTAATGATAATTTTGTTGCAAAAGAGAAAAAAATCTATAAAACCGCTTCTAACTTTTGAACTACTAGTTAAAAAAAAAAATGTTATTGATTATTAATTTTGCGTAATTTATTTAGCTTTCATTTGCCGTAAAAATAATTAAAAAATGTTCAGCAGTTATTTAGATATCGCATTAATACGATCGTGATGTCACATGAACGCTGTCAGTGCACCAAATTTCAGAATTCTATCTCAAACTAACCTGTACTAACTTTAAAAGTTTTTATCTAAAAAGTAAATATTTTATTTTAAATAAATGTTAAATAAATGTAGTTACTTATGGTATTATCACGAATTGCATTAACCAATTATTTGAAACCGATACACAGATTTAGGTCAATGACCTTTTCAATTTGCATTACGTTGATAATTCAGATAAGGTACATGTTCATTATTTGCGGATATCGATACAATACATTATCCATTATTTTGATCGCAAGTATTGAAAGAATCAATTCCATTTTATCGGCATGCAAGTTATAACAAGATAAATCCATTTCCTTGTTGATGTTGCAAATATTATTGACCTGAAAGTATTGAAAGGTTGAGATAAACAAATAAATACTACTGGATGCTGGGAGAATCAAGAACTCTGTGAACCAGATGCTAGATATAAAGCGTTTTGAGCCCCTGCAAAATATCCCTAGCCGAAAATTTTCACACTTCATGGTCATTTCCTAATTATTTACTGGTCTTTTTCAGTAATTTTTGGATATGTTTTAAAGTTAAGGCTGTTAATAAAAACTACAACACGGGCGACGTCAGCGCGCGCCGCCATGTTGGAAAAATGGCGGCCAATAACGGTTTTTAGCAATATCTCCTTACTAGTGTGTCCTACGATAAAAGTAGTTATTATCAAACTTATAGAGGACTCAATTCCCTACAAGTTTTGCGTACAATATTTTTTTGTGTGCCTTACAGTTACGGAGCTACGTCACTCCAAAGTAGGGCATCTCAATGAAAATTTTAAAATATTTCAATTTTGAGCTCAATTTTTGTTTGTTTATTTGTTATATATTATAAATTAACTATTAATATATCAACTGTTTTTAACAATAAATGTAGCCAAGTTATTGTGCTCAAGATATACTAAGAACGTTTTTTTCAAATAGAATGTTGCACTTTTTCATGCAATTGAAGAAAAATTCTGCCCTTTAGAATATATCGTGCTTTATTGTAAAAAGTGTCGCCCTGTGTACATTGAATTAGTGACTTTTTTTTTCGCTTTTGACACTCAATTTTTATTACAAGTTATTATTAAATACCAACATACAAAAATTAACATGATTTTTTATTACCAATTACCAACCTTAATAATAATGCATTTTTATATATGTATTTATTATTAAAGAGTATATATTTAAAGTGAATTTGTGCTCTATTCATAACACAAAACTGGTGTAAAATACAGTGCCGAACTGGCTTAAGCATTTCAACAAGAGCGATCATTTTAAATCAACGGAAAAACGCAAAATTTCGGTGACATTTGGCAGATATTGTGTTTCATTACTAACCTCAGAGTTTGTACTTTGGATTAAAACAAAAATATCACCACTTTTCACGGAAATAATGCGTTTTTCTATTGATTTAAAATGACACTTCCTATTGAAAGACCCTATAGTCTATCTCTGGTATTAAAATCACTTAATTATAAAAAGATTTGTTTATTTTTTTAAGTTACTTCTTACCAAGTTACTGTTCATTTCACAATCAGTTATACACAATTCGTACATTCCCCTTATTATCTAAATTCATCCAATTAATCTCTTAACCAAACATTCTTCCAGTTCACGCCTTCCTTCCAGACAATCCCCCATCGTTTTTGCTGTCTCAAGAGGTAGATCATATCTCCTTAGTATCATTTGTCATTCAAGATGCAGCTCCACCTTTGCTATGGCTTATACACATATTTGCATATCGCTCAACGACTGACTGACTGACTGTCAACGATTTATCAGCATTCCCAGAATGCTCTTGTCGTTGTCAGCGGATTAGGCACTGTCTCAATGCTTTTCAACTTACTGCGGTCTCTTTATCCTCAGTTCTTGACTTTCCAAGTCATAGTTAAGGGTATGCAGCATTCAAAGATGCTGTATTCTATTGAAATAGCATCTATACAATATGCTATTATTAAGTTGCTATCAAAACCTCAAATATCTAATTATTTTTATTTAATTCGCAATATTATAGAAGTTATTAACGATTGAAATAGTTATTTTTTCCATTAATAATTAAAGCAGTTCGCACCGTTATTGTTTCCGCACCTTCTTCCCCACTACCATTTGCCAACCTTTACAATCACTGTTAAAGAAGACAAGTGAAAAAGTGATAACAGCTTTAAACGTCAAATTTATAGCAGCTGTTGCGATATAAAAATAAAAATAAAATATTAATAATAATAAAAATAAAGTATTCAACTTTTAAAGATGTATTTGGACGTAGAATTTTCCGCTGATTCTAAATCTGACAACCATTTTGAAATCGGTCCATAATTTGACCAACCAAATGCCGATAACTCGAGAACCGGCAGTCCAAATAATAAAATAAAAGCGAATTTCAATCAGCGTTGAATTTTACTATAGGACCAGTTTAAATTTTTCAAATCGGAGACCATCAATTTTTTTTAAAATTACGTAAGGGTAACAACTTGTAAAATTTTTTACAAAAAATTTTTATTTATTTTTTTAACTTTAAAGGATGTATTTGGACGTAGAATTTCCCGCTGATTCCTAATCTGGCAACCATTTGGAAATCGGTTCATAATTTCACCTATGAAATACCGATAACTCGAAAACCAGCAGTCTAATAAAAAAATTAATTGTAAATTTGGAATCAGCGTTGAATTTTACTATAGGATTTTCAAATAACATTACTTATTATATTAGAACGAGTTCATGACATGAGTTTTTAGATATTCAATAACAATTTGTCGTTTCGTTTTGATGTTGCGTTTTTTCCGGAATTTAGCAATAGTCGAGTGATGAATTCCCTTAACAGTTCTACGACATCCTCGAATCTTCTTCCTATAAAGTTAAACGGTGAAGAAATCACGATCAATAAAGGAGAAGCTATAAATAATAATGTAAACATGGTATAAGTGGTATTATGGATTCACAACTTGACTGCACGTTATGGGAAATGGTGGAGAACGTGGAGGACGTACTGGAGCCTGGCACTCCGCTGTTAAACGACTGTGAACCTGGAGATTTAGAGATTATTGTTTGCTTGACGATGCGGTTGTATGCATGATGCTAGCACTAGAGCCTGGTGCCTGGTGCCTGGTGCAGTGAAGTGCTCCAGCTTTCAGGCGAACTCTCTGAACTGCATTGAACTGTTACATAATAGAATATGCTAAACCGTTGGCATCCTGTATCACACAGAATATAGTCAACACAATTTGGGTAGTGAACAAATTATTGCTTCTTGTATATACATAAGAAAATACCTCCAGTTTTATTTGGAATTGTAAATTTTAAACAACCCTGCGTGGTGACCGGGGTACCCCAATGGTGACCAAATGGTAAACAAGGGGTAAGAATAGTTCCAATGTAGCCCAATGCATGTCGTAAGAGGCGACTAAAATGGGGTTAAGTTGGCTTAATGCCGAAATTAACAGCATAATCAAATCAGCTCTTTGGACTAAAAAAACAATTAGGGTCCAAATTTATCAGCCGAAAATCGGTCCGTTCGCTCACTGTATGTATGGCAAGATCGTGGTGCAGTCTTTCATTTGTAATATACCATGGTGCATCTACAATCATGCGTAATGTCTTAGATTGGAATCTTTGTAAGTATACATTTAAAAGTTATTTTAATTTAGATAAATTTGATTTATTAAGTTATGAATTCGAGCACTTTTTGAATTTCTTTTGGATTGTCTGAAAGCATGTTGTTTAGTTCACCACTGATGCTGTGTTTTGTTCTTTGCGTTTGATATTGTGGGCAGGTTATTAGTAGATGATGGACTGTTATTTGCGTCTGACAGTTGCTGTACTGCGGAGCTGTTGTTTTACTCATTAAGTGTTGATGCGTCAACCTCGTATGTCCTGTTTGTAATCTGAAGAAGGCTTTTTCGAATTGTCTGTTGCTCTGATAAGAAGTTTTCCTGATAAGTTTCCTGATATCAGAGACTGAATTTTGTTCCATAACAGCCAACTTGGCGGCTCTACAGATTCTACTTTTAATCACCTGTAAATATTGTCATTTCGTTCTTTAATTACAGATTCACTTTTATCATATCCTCTTACCTACGCCGAGGTGGTAAATGGCAAAATCCTGTATAGATTAGAACGGAAACATTATGCCAAATTGCAATTAATATTAAAGAATGAAATGAATAAAAAATTCTCTCCTTTGTGGACCTAAACCCAAATGGTAAAGAATTCATATGATTTTTATCACTTAATTTTTTACTCTTTTTTTACATACACTTTACTGTCTGAGTGAATACGTAATATCTATAAAAGATGTCGATGTATTAAGTTACATCGGTTTGTACAACTTCTTCTAACGTAATCTAACATGATTTGAATAGAATTGCATACAAATCTAACGTGTAAATCAACTGAACAATATTTGACTAGGATATACATGTATTTTATGTTATATTTGGTTATTTTATGATTTCCGCTAAGGTCTCTTAAGTTATTCCCATTCTGAGTAAACGTGTTCATAAATAAGGCCAGGCCAAAAGACCAACAGTTCAGAAATAATGTAAACACGGTAACACTACGCTAAACACTGGACTGGAGTGAAGTGGGGCGCTGGGGGGCAGAGAGAGAAGATAGTTTAAAACAATTGGATGGTTTTATAGGAAATACGTGAAGTAGAAGATGATTTGTATAAAAAACGCAAGACTGGCTTAGTTTGCACTGTACGTGGCTCTCATAATGCCATGAGAAATTGTTAAACCGAATACATATTGCAAAATCACAGGAAATTAGAGTAGCAACCTGATTTAGGAGGTTATTGTTTTAAACTTAACGAAGTCTTAAAATATACAGTGGCGGATTTAGTCTTGTTTTTAATATTGAGCAGCTATGTGCGTTGTGAAGAGCGCACGGAGAATATTTCTTCGAGCGAAAATAAGTTTTAATTATTTCGACATAGAGATTAAGTTGATTCTTTGCAACTTCCTAAGTATAAATTCAGTATGTAATTCGGGAATTATATGATATGCTCTTGGTCGGAACTATTAGAACTAAAGGTATTTTAGGTAATAATTTTTACCAAAAAGAATAATTTTATTTTTTCAACTTTTAAAGATGTATTTCGACGTAGAATTTCCTGCTGATTCCAAATCTGAGAACCATTTTGAAATCGGTCTACAACTTGACCTATGAAATGCCGATAACTCGAAAACGGTAAGTCCAATAAAAAAATTAATTGCAAATTTAGAATTGGCGTTGAATTTTACTATAAGATTTTTAAATAACATTAGTCATTATATTCGAACTTCCTAAGTATAAAGTCAGTATGTATTTGGGGATTATATGATATTTTGTGATTCGTTTTTCTTTTTCAAGTTATAAGTATTTGGTAGTGCACTTAAGGTACAGCCGCACTTGGTTGCAGCTATTAGAACTAAAGGTATAATTTTAGGTATATCTTTATATATTAAAATTCAAGCAAAAGTTTTAAAAGTAGTCGGCCGTTTGACTTGAAATTTTGACACAACATTGCATTTGAATACGCGCGCCTTTTTTCAAATTCGTTTCTTTCCAGTTGATCGTCCACTGTGTGTGTGTGTCTTTTATTTACTTTCTCATTCATTTCTTATTAGACTGAGTCTTGTTTTAGCTTATTTTTTACATAACACTTTTTTAGGTTAATATAACGTGAGATTATAAAACAAATTATCTTTTCTATAAGAACCGTTGCTCATTGGAAACATGACTCTTAAAACAATGTTGTCTTTCTCATAGACAGATAAAGACAACAATATATGAATACATTGAACAAAGAGAGACAACAGAATATAACAGATTATGCAATTAAGTTATTATTTATTTTTGCTTATAACTTCTTTATTATAAAAGTAACAACAAAAAGTTATTAACAAAAGTTGTAGGTAATATTGTTATCTACAAAAAAGTATATAACAGAATTTTTGTGGAAGTTATAGTTTTAAAAATAAACAAGAAAAACTGATTGCATCCTTATTTTCAAGCTGAAAAGGATTCTCATCTTTTTAACATGATGAAAAAAGAGAAACAGTTATTCCTGACTAGTTAAAAAATACATTTCTTTACAAAATAGATGTTCGTGTTTAAAATGGTAAAATTACATGTGCTCGTATATAAAACATAAAATTATGCAGCATGACTAAATTAAGAATTCATTTGTAATCAAATCGACTATCGTACACGTCTCTCTGTGACGGGGCGAAGCGCTACTTTTGATTATAACCTTATGTATTAGATATGATACTTAATATTAAGTTATATTCTATTATTATCTTTAATTTCATTGTTTCTTTAAAATACACTTGCCCCACTTTCAAAATAAACACTTCTATTAAATAAGCAAATATTTTACACAAATATTGACAATGTGTTTTTTTATAAAGAACAAAGATTCTCTAATTGCTTCCTAATTACCCGAGCCTGTCCGTAAGCCAGTCATTAACCAGGGATGGCATTCAGAGCGTGACGACGTTCAATGTTCAACGTTCGAGGAATATTATGCGGCGCTAATAATTGGCGTAAGAAACCACAAACACAACGATCAGAAAAGAAAAACACACAAACTTAATGGCGAAAGATTTCTTAAATATTTTAAATCAGAAGTGGGAAAAATAAGGTCCATAGACTTTTGGTATTATAAAATGAAATGTTACACTTTAATACGCTTATAGTAAGGTAACAAATATACCCACAAGACATAGTAGAGTCAGAGGCGGCCTTTGGGGGTGGAAAGCAGGGCAACCGCCCTGGACCTCACTTTTGTAGGAGCCTCGCATTCTCGCGCAACAACCCAAGTACAAAACTTCATTACTATATATCAATTTGAATCTCGCGCCTCGCTCTTTAGAAATCCCACTAGAATCACTACGTATATCTTTTAAGGCATTCATGTACCTTAGTTTATCATCATTAATATTTGTCATCTTTGTGCTTGTATACTTTTATAAAACTTCCAATATAAAATTTTATTTCTCGTCAATTATCATCAAAAATACTACATAAAATAATGGCTAAGGCCGTTCCGGCCGGAGAAAGAAGTAGCGAGGAAACAGTTAAACTTCAGTCCAGAAAAATAGAGGATTTGCGGAAAGGAGATAAGGACAAGAGGTAGATGACGGAGATAGAGACAATAATAACATAGTAAAGGTAGAGAGCCAAGAAGAAATAGTAAAGTAAGAGAGTCAAGAGGAAATAGTAAAGATAGAGCGTCTATGCCTGTAATAGACATAAGTGGAGAAGTGAAAACGAAGAGAGAAGGTAGGAAGGATAGTGAAAAGATAATAGAGGGTTTGTCGAGAGGAGACAAGGAAGGCAAGAGGTGATAGATGAAGATACAGGCAATAAGGAAGGAGAAGCAGGAAACGGTGTCAATAAAGGAGGAGTAGGGGACATGAAGAGAGAGGATCAAGAAAAGAAGAAACAGAAAGTACTATTCGAAGTAGTAATAGTCTTGAATAGTTTAAGTTTAGTTTTTAACTTTGAATTTACATGAAATGCATTAAGAAATATAATAATGTAGATTGTAAAGCCGAAAGGCACACAATTAATATAATATAATAATAATAAGGCCGTCCCTGAGTAGAGTTATGTATATTTTACATAAACAATTGTTCTTTATTTATTTTCTGTGGGCCTTTCAGCTTTCATTTCATTCTAAATTGTTTTGTACTCATGCTCCTTTCCTTTCCCCTTCGCGTTTTCTCTAATTGCCGACCACTGCTTAAATTACGAGTACAATAGAAGGAAACCCATTATGAATATTTAATTGCCTTCTATTAACTGCAATTAACTTCTTTCAGCTATAAATTAATTAAATGCAACATCGATTATGATTCATAAGCAGAGGAATTATATAATTCCAACTGAATTCAGACCAACCAGTGATTTCTCATTTTAGAAACATTATTATATTTATTTTTTGTAATGTGCCATTCAATTTTAATAATCACCCTTATTATAAGCGAACTAGATGTTAACTCTTTAAGTTTTCTTAAGCCTAGGTAGAAAATTGTCTTGCAGTGCGGTTAGTACTAGCTTATAACAAGCTAATTTTTTACCTCAGTATGGAAGATTCAACATGCTAGCGTGCTACAAGCTACTTTCAAGATTAATTTCTTACTCTTCATAGAAATTGTAATGCAGAATGCAAGATTAAACTGGCTCTAAATTAAAATCTTATAGAGTCTTTATTTTCTATCAACAAGATTAAAGAAATACAAAATTTAAATAGCTAAATTAAACCCTCGTAAGAGCTATTGTCAACCACTGCTCTACGCGATTATTCTTTCTCTATGGGAGACTGTCAACAACAGAAAGATGCTGGAGTATTATTTATAACTGCATGATAAAAAGAATCCGCATATTTCAGCTTTTCTTATGCATATAAAAACGTAAAGGTAAATAAACGACTTTCCAAGAAATTTACTATCTTCAGTGTACGGTACAGCTATATAAATTGAAGCTTTTTAACCTAAGCTACGTATTTTTGTTGACTGTATACTTTCAATATAGTCATTTATACGCTGATGTCTTAGGAAAACTAGTACTTCATTTAAGGGCGACCAATTCAAAGCGTAACTAACATGTCGAGTGATTTTATTGAGTAAAATAATTGAAAAACATGGCTCAGTATTTCTTAGTTTGTATTTGCATTTTTCATCGAAAATAAATGAAAATAGTCAAATATTAAAGTGTAAGGTTAAATCTATGCGTCTACAAGTTCAAATTTTTGATATTCGAATCTTAAGGGTATGTACAAAGCATCCTAAATATTGCAAAAATTCGTACCTTTTTAGTAATTAATTCATATATTTTTCATATATTTCATTTATCTTTAACTAATACTTAAATGTTATTAAAAAAAAACATTTCTTAAAGGGAAAATATATTTATTTTAAATCCGGAATAGGAAGACACGATTTTTATTGAATCACTCCTTTTTAAGTTTAGTTAAATTGCACAGTGCAACTTTGCCACAAGCTAATTACAAGTTAATTCATTCCATTTTTCATATAGAAATTATCTTGTAACATAAGTTATACACTTGCTAGCATACTGCAAGCTAATTCAGCTGTTTCGTTGTCTATATTTTATAATTTTTTCAGATTTTTAACATTTAATTTTAACGGTTGGTTGAAAATGGGCTTGTGTCCTATGTCTTAATTTCTATAAAAGTGTACTATATATTGATAAAGTGGGTTACTAGAACCTCAAATGTTCAATTATTTTTTAATAACTCCTTATATGTTAAGAGATATTAATAATTAAAAAAGTCATTTTGTTTCTTTAATTATTAAAGGGATTCAACGTTGTACACATTTCACATTCCATATTTACAGATCATAAATCTCTGCTATATGTATTTATATATCAAAATATCAAATATTATTTACAGCTGTTTCAAGGAACAATAAAATTTCAATATTATGTCTGCCTTAGCAGGGTTAAATAAAATAAAAACTTATTATTCTTTGATTTGACTTGATTATTTCGACTACCAACAGCTACAGAACATTACCATAAATGCATTTCACGCCATACAAATATGGTCGACCATGTCTAACGCTAAAACTACAATTCAAACTTTTAATTGTTATATCTCCGTCAATATTTAGATATTTAATAAAGTAGACACGCCAATACACATTTATTAACATCAATTTCAATCAACAATTGAAAGATCGACCACTAAAAAATGAGGACACAAGCCTATTTAAAAAGAAATTTAAATTTTGTGGAGAAACGTTTCTTAAAACTGCAGATAAATTTTGTAATATGAAGTGCGCCCCACGCTTTTATTATTATTATTTATTTTCGTCTACTAAAAAGGTTAAAATTACCACATACATAATATAACTTACCGTTGATAAAGCTTATCACAAGAAAGCACGCCAAAACAGCACCAAATTTGAACATTGTTAAAAATTTATAAATACAATTTATAAAATCACTATAACATCACATTCATTAACAACAATTTACGACAATTAACACAAATAAAAGCCTTTAATGAAATAAATTAAATGAATTCAATAAAAAAATTAAATGAATTAATTGATGAGAATCTCTTCGCTCCCCAAATTTGATCTTTGTTCGCCAGATACAAAGAAATGAATCAGCAACAGTCGCAGGAGTCGCAGAGGACGATGAATTGATCGCGACGAAGTTTTAGATATAAAGCGTCTGTCCGTCCGTCAATTTCTATGTTTTTGACGCTTTTAACGAATGCCCGTTACTGTTCCATGCATTGCCAAGGCCGTGCGGTATATACAGAACCTCCCAGACCCTACAGGGACGGGTGGTGTGGAGGGGGAGGCATCTACATTCAGTTAGAGTGGGGGGTGTTAAAGATGGAGGGGATAATATGATACTGGGATACTTGCTTTGGGAAATATGAACGACTATGGAAATTATATTTAATTAATTGTATATAAGTTACTTTGTAGATATTTAGAGATTTACTGGTGTTACCCCTACGATTAACGTCATCCTCTTCCCCCTCCCCCCTTTCTCTTCCGAATTAATTTTTTTTGCCTTTATTATATAGCAGATTGTATCCGATAAATCGAACCCTATTCTAATATTACTCGCTTAAAATTAAACATAAACGTGTTAAACAATTTTTACCTAAAGTATGGTATACATCCGTGCGACATCCAACATTTGTCGTAAGAAGTTGTACAACACGTCCACACTAGTGCGACATGCAACTTAATACGTCGAACACCTTCATATTTCGAACGAATTCCTTCAACCTGCTTTAGAAAAAAAAAAATTTACACAAAAAAGTAATGTTTGATGTTCCGACTTCTTATTGATACATTTCATAGAAATACTACCTAGAATTTTTAAAAATAGCATAAATAAGGATTTTATTAGTGTCGCATGTTTATGTCGCACTATTCTGTACGAGGTGTAACGTTATGTTTTATTATTTACCGAAGTTTAACATATTTTTTTTTATATTTATTTACTTATTTGCCTTGACTTTCTTTCGTCATAGCCACCATCAAACATTTTTTATACATCTTTTATAATTTATAATTCAATTTTACAAATTTCTAAATATTTCAATAATTCACTAATTAATTTTGAATCACTTAACAAAAATTTAGTATTAACAGGAAAAGTTTTAATCACATCTAATATTTCACTATTCAATTTTGATCTTTCTAAACTATAATTTATGCATTCAAATATAATATGATCCAAAGTTCCTTCTTCACCACATTGACATCTGAAGTTTAACATAATTCTGTTACATTGAAAATCGGTAAATGCAAGAACATCTTTTATAAATATAATAAGTAAATGTGTAAGTTTATCCCAAGTAAAAAATGTAACACAATGTACTTCAAAAGAAGTTTACCTGTTACGTAATTCTTTTTAGGTTAATAATTTAGAAAAATGTAAGGTTACATAACAAAAGTTATCTTTTGACATAAATTTTAGTTATCTAACGGTAATTTTTTATATAAGATTATAATCCGAGTACAAAATTGTCTTGTAATGCTAGAGTCCCAAATCTTACCTTAAAGGAAGGCAATTCCAAATTTCATATTCCATTGCTTGCTAGTTTACTCCAAGCTAATCCAATGTTAATTTTTTTCATATCACATAGAAATATGCTAGCGTGCTACAAGCCAATTCATGCGTTATATATTTATCTGGACTAATACATAACATTAATTTTTGAAAATTCTATCTACCTTCTTCAGAGTAGCAGTATCATGAACCTCTTAAAAATATCTTTTCTAGTATAAAATATTCATGAAGTATCGATTTTAATATTCAAATCCTTTTAAAATGTTATATGTGTTAAAGGTAATAGGATCGATTACATAGATATTCTTATAAGGACGAATACGTCAACATTTAAAATTGTCATTATTGAATGATACTAGCAACTTTTTCTGTTAACAAAACCAAAGAAACAAAAATAGGTCATGGGACAAAATTATTAGGACAGTGGGACACTTGTACAAATAAGGCAGAAAAGAAACGAATGCATTGATAATATTTTCAGTAAATACTCTTCAGCCTATACTCATAATAAAGTAATCTCAGCCATTTACAATAAATAAACACTTACAAAGTTGGAATAAATAAATATAAGTGACCCGACCCGTCCTTTTTATTTTTAATGCTCTTTTATTTAATATTTTATTTCACCATTTTAAGTAACAAAACATCGCATCGTTCTAAATCAATATACGAGTATGTAATATAAATATATGCATATAAGCGTGGTATTACCGTTATAGCGTATAGTCGTACTCATGTTGTATTAGTGTCGTTTGGCTGCTTGTTGCCCCATATTCTAAAGAGATACCTCCAAGATTTCATGCCACGTAGATGGTTGATCTCATGGAACTGTAAAGTGCATAGATCGAGAAACTACAAAAATAGCTACGATCTCACTAACGGAAAAGCCAAGAAACGTACAAGGTACATAACAAGGACGAACAATATAGGAATAGAAGGCAGGGAATGTAATAATGGAAAGGAAAAGGACAAGAGATAATCATTGTACACAAGGAGGGGGAACATACAGAAATGAACGAAGGAAGTAAATAAAAATATGCAATACAATCTACTAATATAACATCTGGGATAGTATACACACAATAGCCTATCATTCAAAATCTTGTAAAACACAGTAGAAGATACATTTTACACAGTAGATACTTGTTGTCTAAAATATCACCTTAGTAACGTAGGGTTTTTTAATCGCTTTTACCTACAGAAATACATAAGACAAAATATAATTCAAAACTTTAATTAACAATATATGGTAGACAATGTGGACATTAGAGAAAGCTAGGCATGTTATATTCTCTTATATTCCCGAGTGGTGACCGGGTGTGAAAGAATAGTCCTAATGTTGCTCATGCATGTCGTAAGAGGCGACTAAAATGAGTACCCAGTGTCTGGGGGTATACCCAGTAAACATTTTGGAGTCACTTTGACATCATATTGAAGATGCGTCATGATTTTTTTATCCAGAAAGAGTTCATTTATAGTTCAGTTTCTCACATTTTTCATATAAAATGTCTACTTTATCGTCTACAAATGGCGAAATTACTCCACCTGTCAGAATACAAATGAAGATAAAGTTGATGCGAACTATAATTGAAGTGAAATAGTGATAGAAACGTCACTAAATAGGGCACTTCACCAAATTGTTTACTGGGTAGCCGGGCACCCTGCCCCTGGGGATTATATCAGGGGACTGGTCCTTCAGGCTGGGGGTTATGCGTCCATCCCGTGAAAAAAACCTTGTTACGAAATCTCAAGTAATTAAATCATTCGGAAAAAATTCTTGAGAAGGCCAGGGCCCACCCAGGGTTGTCGAGCCACTGGAGAGAGAGAGAGAGAGAGGCATCTTATAATTAAGAAATAGATTAATAAAATTGTAAACATTTGTAAATAATTTATGAACAATAAACGTTGGAAGTCAAAGACCAAATATCGGATGGAGAAATAGATTGAAAGTAAATGCAGTAAAGGAATACAAAGAACAAAGTAAGAAATTCGTAAAGAGAATAAAAGCCTAGGAATTACAAGAACATAGAAAAGAGAATGTGAGAGGAAAGTTAGACAACGAATATTTAAAGATTTGTTGAAATATAATATAAATAGCTAGAATTAAATGCAACAATAATGGCGCTAACAAAACAGTACTGCTTCATTTGAGAAACTTGTTATCATTTTAATTTATTATCTATATTATTGATAGTTTTATTGTGTTGAAGCCTCTTATATACGCCACTACACCAGTGCCTAATTAGTTCGTGTACATATGAGCACATAACTAAATTAATCTTGGTAACAGGCAAGCCCAGAAAATATAACATCTTATACTCTCTTGGCACAACACACTTTTACAAATAGTCTTCTATACATTTCAATAGTTCCATGGTTTTAATTTCTTTCGTGCTTTCATGGTGTGGTCCCAAGATCACTGTTTAATATTTACTTAATCTAAAAAGACATATTATATCGTTGAATTTTAATTACCACAAAAAACATTGAAACATCTTCCGGATATTAATAAATACATTAAAATAAATATATATTATGATCTGTTAATTAATAATTAGCAATTAAATTTGACATGACATAAATATAACCTCAAAAAAAAAAACAGCTACCATTTTTTTAAATTTTCTAATTAAGTTAACCTATAAAGTGCAAAGAGTTTTTTTTTTTTAGAGAAATAAAAATTCTTGCAGAAACTCAGATTGTATTACCAACAAAATAGTGTAAATATTTGTATATTAAAAGCGCAAATATAAAATATGTTTTATTTGCAAATCGTTATTATCATTTGTTTTGTTTTGTGTGTGTGTCTTTCCACGTGGAGGGCCATACTCGTATACGTGTATGTTTAGAAATCAAATTATCATCGTTTTTTTGTTTATAAAGTTATGATTCAGTTCATAAAAACGTGAACACCTCTGTCAAAGCATGTCTTCGGTGCCTAGGTGTCTATCGTCTCGTTCTATCACCCAGCAGCCGGCGTTGAAGCATAAAAATATCTGTATAATCATGTTTAGGTTAATGTTTTACGAGTTGAAAGACAGCAGGAGAAACTACTTAGATATAATGGGCTTGTGTCCAATGTCTTAATTTCTACAAAAGTGTACTATATATTGATAAAGTGGGTTACTAGAACCTCAAATGTTCAATTATTTTTTAATAACTCCTTATATGTTAAGAGATATTAACAATTAAAAAAGTCATTTTGTTTCTTTAATTATTAAAGGGATTTAACGTTGTACAACATTCCAAATGCATGTGACATCACAATCCTTGTGTAAGGTTACCAACCTTACAGATCATAAATCTCTGCTATATTTATATATCAAAATATCAAATATTATTTACAGCTAATTCAAGGAACAATCAAATTTCAATACTATGTCTGCCTTAGCAGGGTTAAATAAAATAAAAAGTTATTATTCTTTGATTTGACTTGATTATTTGACTACCAACAGCTACAGAACATTACCACAGTACTGGCCTACTCAACAAATAACTAACGTTAATATGCATTTCACGTCATACAAATATGGCCGACCATTTCTAGCGCTAAAACTACAATTCAAACTTTTAATTGCTATATCTCCGTCAACATTTAGATATTTAATAAAATAGACACGCCAATACACATTTATTAACATCAATTTCAATCAACAATTGAAAAATCGATCACTAAAAAATAAGGACACAAGCCCATGGTGTCTATATCCCGTCTTATATAAAATTAAAATACAACGTGTTTTTGAACAACGTATTCTTAGTATAAACAAAAAGATTAGCAATCAAAATCAGATAATACCAGTACAAGTAGGTAGTTGCGTATAACAACAGAAACATAAAAGTTAATTGGTGTGTCAGAAAATGAAAAATTATAATTTGATTTCACCAAACTAAAAAAAAAAATTATTTCACTTTTGATAAAATTTGTTGTGATTAGTTTAATTCCATTACAAAATGGGTGCATTCAGTTTCATAAATTCAAGAGCAAACTTTCGTTTTATTATCTGTAATTAATTAAATCTAAATTCTAGTTAAATTCAATAAACATTTACGTTTATTATTACTTCTTAAATGAAATTGTAAGAAAGTTTTTATTTTTTACTTTCCCGCATAACGGTTACTCTTCATCTTGGTACAATCCTCATCTAGTAATTTTTACTGTGTTTTTCTCACAATATAGAGTTTTTTGAACACCCATTAATTTATTTAATTAATTCAACCCACTTTGAATCACAACATATTTAATTTAAGTGTATGATTAAAATTATAATAAGCTATATTACTCGTACTATGTAATTATCAAAATCACGCTAATTATATACTCCAGTTCTTCAGAAACACTTGAATTGAACTTAATTTAACGAAAAACGAATTGTACTCGAAACAGAACATTTAAACATTCAAATTGATACGTTTCTGATAGCTGTTGTCTGTTACTTTTTATTTAATTTCGCTTCAGGTGCTTTCAAAGTTGTAAACAATTTAACACAGACAAAATGGATTCACTAAGTCTCATTGCGACTATATCTAGCAAACATTTTGGAGTCACTTTGATATAATATTGAAGATGCGTCATGAAACAATGGGCTTGTGTCCTCATTTTTTAGTGGTCGATTTTTCAGTTGTTGATTGAAATTGATGTTAATAAATGTGTATTGGCGTGTCTATTTTATTAAATATCTAAATATTGACGGAGATATAGCAATTAAAAGTTTGAATTGTAGTTTTAGCGCTAGAAATGGTCGGCTATATTTGTATGACGTGAAATGCATTGTAACATCAGTTATTTGTTGAGTAGGTCAGTGCTGTGGTATTCTTCTGTAGCTATTGGTAGTCAAATAATCAAGTCAAATCAAAGAATAATAGGATTTTATTTTATTTAACCCTGTTACGGCAGACATAATATTGGAATTTTATTGTTCCTTGAAATAGCTGTAAATAATATTTGATATTTTGATATATAAATACATATAGCAGAGATTTATGAGCTGTAAGGTTGGTAACCTTACACAAGGATTGTGATGTCACATGCATTTGGAATGTGTATAACGTTGAATCCCTTTAATAATTAAAGAAACAAAATGACTTTTTTAATTGGTAATATCTCTTAACATATAAGGAGTTATTAAAAAATAATTGGGCATTTGAGGTTCTAGTAACCCACTTTATCAATATATAGTACACTTTTATAGAAATTAAAACATAGGACACAAGCCTATTCAATTTGATTTCACTTGTTCAAGGAAATGTCAGTGATATGAACTACAAATGATAAAATCACTTCACCTGGCCTCACTACCGTACCAGTATTGAATGAAGTTGCAAATAAACTATTAAAGAGTAACAGAGACATATATATCTTGTTTCTTTTTCTATGATATCCTTGTGAAATAAATATTTCCAAATCTAAAAGAGACAACAACTATATCACAGTTTAAATTTATGTTGTTGGAAAGAGAAAGAATATTCTATCATATTACATCTATCTGAAATCTGAGTGATATAGAATTCATTTTGATTAGATATTCATACATGAAATGTAAGAACCGTTACGATCAAATGCTTGGTAATTACTTATATATATACAATTATTTTATTACTCTAATTGCCATCAATAAATTCTAATTAACGCATTTTATACTTCTTCAATGATTTTTTCTATTATTTCTCACGAAGCTAATTAACAAACCAACTAATGAACTAATAAACAACATATTTTAAACATCATTTATTTTACAATTAATAATTGATTACACAGTTATGTATATTTAAGGATAAAACATTTTTTTACATATTTCACATTTTATAATTCTATTTTACAATTTTCTAAATATTTAAACAATACACTTATTAATTTTGAATCACTTAACAAAAATTTAGTATTAACAGTAAAAGTTTTAACAACGTATTTAAGGATTATCTAACAAAACAAAGGGGTATTTGTTACGTAAACTATTTTACCAAGGGATTATACATTACTTACCCTAAGCACAAAGGGGGGAGAGTCTTCACAGTGTGACTAGACATGACAACAGAGAGGGGAAGGCTAAAATTTAACTGCCAAAAAAAAAAAACAAGACCAATAACAAATTAAAAGTAAAAGATTTTTTTTACTAATGTGTAATAGCTTAACATTGGAGTGAAAAGGTTCAAATGTACTCATATAAACTCTTAGACATTAGAAAATCTTAGGAAGCACCTTTTAAGGTTTAACAGCTGTAAAATAAGATCCTTAAGATGCTTAAATGTTGCTAAGTTTTGCTTAAGTAAAATATTACGTGAATGTGAGGATATATTTTGCGTTTTCGTTCTATACATATTAAGTACAAGTTACTTAATATTTACGTTTTTTGTAAGTAAAGAAAAACATGTTTTTTATGTTTAAATCGTTTTTTGTTTTGAAATGCTTTATGAATTCACCATTATTTATCTAAATAACGTCATCCCCATTCACCACCACCACTGGATATAATGTTGCTTTTTTAAACACGAAGACTTATTTTGTTTCTATTCGAAATTATATACATATAAAATGCAACTAATGGATAAGCTTTTATATGCAAATAATAACAAACAAATGAATATCACACTAGTCCAATTCATAACGCATGACGTCACAGAAAAAGTTGCTAAATAAGGCACTGAGTTAAGAAAATTTTGTGCATCTTTTTGAACATGTAAAAAGGTCAAACGTGAATTTAAAATTGCATATTTAAAGTAGAAACACCCCTTATCAGTTTCCATCTTGAAAATAAAGGTGTAATCAATTTTTTTTTTGTTCATCTTCGAAATTTTCACTTTCACAAAAATTTTGTGAAACACCATTTTGTGGATTACTTTCTGTAGATTAGTGTGGTGAGTTTTTTCTTTTATTAACTATTTATTAAATGCTTTGGGTTAATTATTGATAGTAATATACAAGCATTAAATACTGCATGAGTGCTTCAGCGATGACAGCGCTGTCACCACACTTGTATTAATTTGAACAAACAGTAACTATATCGGACAGATAACACATAAATAGACATAGATTGTTCCACAACAATGAATTATTACGTATTGTTGGTAATTGAATTGTTGACAGTCCGATAGGCGTCTAATTAAACCTCTAAAGCCAAGTAAACAACCGTTTATTGATTTGCCATCGGTACACTGGTCATTTACTAATTGCTTAGTAATTAAAGCTATTGTGTGCGTAGTACAGTAACAACACTAATTTACAATTCTGAACTTGTTAAGGTGAAACATTACTTCATGGTTATATAGTTAAATATAGATAGCAACAGTGTAGTAAAATGACAATCGATTTGCAACTTTGTACTAGTACTCAATGTTTTCGAATATAAAAACGTTAATAACTTTGCACACGATTGAGCTATTTAAACCATATAAACTTTAGGAATCAGATAAATGTTCAAGCTTTGTTTATAAATAGTTTATTAATTAGTATATCAATTAATTAGAAACATATAGTGTGTTGAAAATCAAATTTCTATTTTCTGGTAATATTTTTATACCTGCATTCAAGGATATGCGTTTCATATTTTTAGATTTTGATTCGCGTTTATAGTTAAGAAATTTCGCACGAATGAAGAGGTTATCGCTGAAACTGAAGAATTTTTTGAGGCAAAAGATAAATCATTCTACAAAAGTGGTATTGAAATGTTAGAGCGGCGCTGGAATGATTGCGTTGCACTTGATGGAGATTACGTTGATGAATAAAGCTAATTTTGAACCAAAAAAACTGTTTTCTTTGTTAGGCCCGGGACTTTTCAGCCCATGTGTTATATAACTGATTATTTTAACGCAAATACTCACTGCTCACTGCGTATGTACACTGCTATAATTGGTTCCTCCCATTTCTATTTGCGTTGCACATTGTGTGTTTAAATTTCCATGAAAAGAGTTAGAATAGTATTTCCACGATTCCTAACGGAAATGGTCGTTCCAGTGTTGTTTAACCTCACCACGGAAACTATAAATGTATAACAAGAGTGCGGAAACACGAGTATAACTCCGGAAGTACAAATAAAGTACACTACACTACATATTATTCATTTAAGCAAATATATTCTTGTTAGTTTCTACTTAATATTTTGCTAATTGGATTTTGCTCTTGATCTAATGTTTTATAAAATTGTAGCGTTTGTTGGGAAATTTATCTCTCACTGCTGCAAATATTTAAATACATTTTTCGACACTGTTAAAGAATATATTGGCAATTAAGAGTTTTTTATAATGGAAATACATTGTCATTTTTAGGGAGGTTCATTGAACAAATTTGGACAAAAACCTAGACACCTTAACATTTTATTCAAACAGTGCCTTCAATAATAAAAAAACTTATTATTACTATTTTATTTTAAAGCTTTTGCCATTAGGCACTACATTCTTCCGCTTCCAATCATTAAATTACATATCATTGTGATTAATTACATAATACTTGTGATCCTTATTCTATCTATCCATTGTCACTACTTCCAAAAAAAATAAAAATAAAGACAAAACAGATAAATTTAAACCCCTAATACTTCTCTCTTCCTACTACTTTTTCTCCTGTTTCCACTCTGCATTTTTACCAGGTCACACTGGTTACCAAGCCGGATTTAACTAATTATCTGAGTTATCAAATTAAAATTATTGGAGTGCACTTATTAAAATCGATCCCAATCAAAAAGTAATGAATTTAACGGATCATCAAGTTACATGTAATTACATTTGTAACTGATACTACAGCAATAATTTGGCATTGCACGTGACACAGATATAACTGGAATAAATTGTGGTTTAATATGTTGTTTTCCGTTTAATTTGGTTGCTGATATTAAAGAACCAAATCATTTATTTCTTTATTTATTTGCAATTGAGTATACTTCCTGCTTTATACATCTTAAGAGACCTGCACATCTGCAATAAGTAAAAAGGTCAAACTTGTTTTTAATTACAAATTTATTTAAGGTGATGCGGGCGGTCCCAATCAAACGCCAGCTTGAAAATAATGTTGTAATCCATTTTTTTGGTTATTTTGAAAACCATAACTCCCACAGAAATTTTGTAGACAGCTCTTTTGTAGATAACAAAATTATAAACAACTATTAATTGGTTTATTTATTTTCTGTAATACTACAACTAAGTATAGATACACTTATCTAGTAGCTTACATTTCAATAATTACACGGTGTGGTAGAGATTGCTCCAATGAACAATTCTACATGATTAGGTTACTAGGTCCGAGAGATTAGTCCTGCGAAGTCTTCGAACATCATTACTATCAAGCAACATTTGCGTCATGGCGATGTTTTCGTGGTTACGAAGTCTCAACTCGTGCTTTGCTGCTATAGATTTGATTTCTTCTCCGACTGTGTTAATCTTCAGGTCTCTATGTATGTCGTCATTGCGGATATACCACGGTGCATTCACTATTCCTCGCAGAACTTTATTTTCGAAGGTTTGGATTACTTAGGGCAACCTCAGAGTTGCTCTCCATACGTCCACACTGGCTTTAGCACTTGTCTATATATGAGCAGTTTGTTTTCAAGAGTGTTTAGTTCAGAGCGTCGCCCAATTAGCCAATACATATTCCTGTATTTTATGTTCTGTTCTTCCTCTTTCTTTTTGACGTGCGTTTTTCACCTTAACTTAGCATCTAGTGTTATTCCCATATATTTTGCTTCATTCGCAAAGGTCAGATTTTTAGTATTCTTTTGCTTTGTAAAATTTGTGATTGATTCATAAATATATTAATTATTTGGCGTGGTGTCTAATTTTTGGAACACCCTGTTTTTAAATGGTATGCTCACACACACTAAGCGGTTGTTACATCCAATCACTCGCAAATAATCGCTATCCACAAGAATTATGTATGAAACCGTTTTGTTTTGTGTTTTGTTTTGCTTCACCGCAATGCAACCAGGTCACTGTGCCTCCTGCAGTTAGACCTGACATGCACTAAGACAGTATAAAGTAAAGGCTCGTCTACACTAAAAAAATCTGTGAAAAATGTAATAACCCACTAACAGTAAAGACAAAACTGTATATATAAAAAATAAAGACGTGTTCATATCAAAAATATTAAATTAACTCTCACAGTTTGAGAAATTCAGATTATATTAAGAACATTATTTAATTTTTTTTATTTAATTCAATTGCAGTATTAATTTACAATACTCTAAATCAATTTTTTTCATTGAATCTTCTTTTGTCCGGTTCTTTTGTTGACCAATCATCGCCTACCAACAATTAATCGCCATTTTATCCACAATACCTACAATTTATACCTAGCGATCTTTCTACACAATAATATACATTTTTTCTATTTAAATCATCTAGCTAACAAAACGATGTATAATTTTTACTGTCAAGAAATTACCGTAAGCTGCTATAGGTAAAGCGAGTATTCTAATGAAATCGTGAACGGTGAAATGGTACATGGATGCTGCATAGATCTGTCTGCGCGCTGTGCTGCGTTCAATGGTTTAACTCTACTATGTTGCATAATGGGCTTCAACAAAAAACCAGGTGTAAAGCTTCGTTTAACTAAGTATTCGATTGTGTTCAATCATCTATTGTATTTGCCGTTTCAGCTTCTTCGAGATGAAGATATTCTTCAGAACAACAAATTGTGATATCTTTTATATATTAAGAATGAAACCAAATCATTAGCGATACTTATTTTTCTCATACAGCTTCATCCAGTAATTAAATCACACGCATAGCGGGAGGAGGGGTCTCCAAAGCGTGATAAGACGTGATTCATACTTGCAGTGGCGTAGCTACTGCCGTATCTGCTGTATCAATGATACGGGCCCCCCGGGCTACAAAAGCCCCAAACGTGTGTAAGCAAAAATTCGAAATATGTTATCCACAATCTCACTTAAACTCTAAGGCCATACTTAGCTTAGTTCTTAGGAGTATTAATTGTAAGTAATAACGTATAATCAATTTATAATTATTTTAATTTAATGCGAGCGCCTTTGTTCCTTTTGTGAAAAATCTGTACCCATCATTAAGGCCCCTCAACAAATTTTGATACGGGCCCGTCTAAGGCACGCTACTTTACTGCATACTTGGTAATGCACATTGCTTTCTATCGCATGTAGTCAAGCCAAGTTAGAAACGATCAAAGTAGCTTTATTTACAATATTTAAAAAAATCGAATACCACTTGCTGCAGTTTTCAATTAACGATTCTGAGTTTTTTAAAAGAAAATTTCCATTGTTATATCAAAATACATCCGTTTTAACATAGATCGGTTCGGTAGGATTCGTTGTTAAAAATTCAAAATGAACGTTTTCAAATTTATATTTAATAAACTGTCATTCGCTGTTTTGAACTATTACTAATTCTTAGTGAAATGATTTAGAGCGGTGCAGCTCAATATTTGTCAGATATACCTATAGAAAATGTTGTAAATTGAGTCGTCTATCTGATCACTTCAAGATCATTAAAATTAAGACTGATAAATGAAATATTCGGAATCAGATAGCTTTATTGTCCAGCTTATATTCAAGTAGAAAATATGTTCAAGTAACTTGACTAACGTAAACCAACCTTATTAACTCCAGCTGACATGCCGGTAGTGATGTATAATGCATTTTAGAAGAAAAGAAGAAAAAATTAAATGTTTAGTTACTTGTTACAACAAACAAACATAAAATCTTATTTCACAGTTAGAAATAAATGTTGAAAGAATCACTTTTTTTAAATTAAGCACACGATATTCTTGCAATTTTATATTTCGAATGCAATTGCCATTAATCTTTATTTCAACCAAAAATTAAAACGACCCTTAAAAAATTTAGTTTACAAGGCTAATACAATATTTGTAGTTTTATTTGTATTTTTATAGCACGGGAACTTAAGACTTTTACCTGACATGAGGGCCGGTAGTTCTAATTTTTGAATATGTTTTGAATATATCTTGGAAAAATGACTTCCAAAAACGATTTTGTAACAATATCTCGTTACTAGTGCGTCCAACGATAAAAATAGTTATTATCAAACTTATAGAGGACTCAATTCTCTACAAGTTTTGTATACAATATTTTTTCGGGTGTCTTACAGGGACGGAGCTACATCACTACAAAGTAGGGCACCTCAATGAAAATTTTAAAATATTTAAAATTTTAGCTGAATTCTTTTATATATTTTTCTTTGTTATATATTATAATATTATCTGCATTATCTGTGATATTATCTGTCTTTAAAAGCGAGTACTCTCCTGTCAAGAGCCGTTCAAACCGTTTGGTGCATAGCTCAATATATTTTCATAAATATACATATAAGAGAAAGAGTCTAGAGATTTAATGATAATTCTTCTATCACCTACATGTGAAACAATAAAAATGTGAAGAAATCACGCGCAGCTTTAACAAATTCATTAGTTTTAAGGTAAAATAAAAAAAAGATAAGTCATTAACCTAAGGGTAGACTATAAAACCACATGCAAGCACAAAGAAAAATTAGATTCAATTCTCAACATGGTGATAAGGTCAATGGCCTTTGGAGAAAGTTTAATAGATATTAACTATTATCACCGTCAATTCTTCTACCATAAGAATCGTATGCTATTATACTATACGATATATCTAATTGTTTCTTATCACTAATAGACTTTATCTTGATCAGAGCCGGAATTAGGGCTAGTGTCTTTCACAAAGGTTCATTGAAACGGGCCTAAGGGACAACACCTTTAAATTTATGATATTTTTGGAGAAATTCAGTGTGGAATTTGCTGATTGTCAGTTAATGTCACAGAATCTATTATATCCAGTGCATATTTATCAGAGATTCCGTTCTATCCGACGCAGTGGTCGGTTAAGGTGCGTTATCCCACTCTACCTGAAATTACAGTAAGAACTTCGGTTTTTACAGCACTCGGATAAGACTAAGCCGATTAACAATGTCCCCAGTTCGCTGCTACTTCATAAACAACATTCGCCAAAATGACGTCAGACTGCGTTTACACCCAGAAAAGAAAATTTTTAAACTGCTAATATCTTCGTCAATTTTAAGATTTTCTTAAAAATTCAGAAAACAATATTCGTATCTTTTAAGGTGAAACAATACTTGGCCATTTTTGATTCGCGAAATATAGATGGCGATACTACACAGCAGGTTAAATATTATCAAAAAAACCATGTAAAAATCGTTTTATTTAAGTAACTATCAATCGTGTGCAAAGTTATTAACGTTTCCATATTTGAAAACATGGAGTGCTGGTACAAATTTGCAAATCGATTGTCATTTTAGTACACTGTTACCATCTATATCTAACTATATAACCATGATGTAATATTTCACCTTAATATAGTTTCAAAATATCCAATAAAAAAGAATTTGGCACAATCCATTTGCTGATAAATAATACTATATTTCTTTTCACACGTTTAAGGTTACAAATATGTTGATTTTCTCATCTGGTCCTGCTTTTCAGTAACTCTGATAGTTTCCATAATGACTACAGCCATCACAAAGCATCACGTGATGTGACAGCTTATCACGATTACCTCTAATGACCGTCATATCTGTCATAGTTAATAACTTATACTGTTTTCTCAAACCAATTATCTTGACATTCTTGTCATTATTTATATACATAGTTTTCTATACGTGTAAGAATTACCACGCCGTAACAACTAGAGTCTAGTGCATGTTGCAAACCCCTCTCTTCTGCTACCCCCCCACTATCCATCTGTGTGTAATCCAAACCATTGAGATCCGCAATAATTACTTGTATCTTACAACGTTACATCGCACACGCCAGCCCTATTGTTTGATGTATTAAATTACTGCCTCTATTTTAATGAAGTAGTGGTGTGCAGACAACTGAAATTCACGCTCGTTGGATACAGTTAGTTATAAGTCCGCATCAATTGTCATCATTTTCTATTGGCTACCATCCTCTTCTTGATCTTCCTTATATATTTCGCTACTTCTTCTTTCCACCTCTTTCTAAATCTTTCTTTCTCTGTGCTAAACTTTTGCTTCAAGGGGTTATATACAGGTAATAGGTCAAAAAAAAGCAATTTTTTAAGATTTTTTCCTGAGAAAACTTTTCAATGTATTAATGTAAAAATGTGTACACATATTATGGTAACTTTTAACTGTATTTTAACATTTTTGTAATTGTTAAATAATAATTTTAAAGCTGCTATAGCTGATCTCCCGGAGCTCCTCTCAAAAAAGGCATCCTGCGGTGACCGAGATATCTCTGGACTGAATCATCTTAAATGAAAAAACCAAACGGATTTCGTTAAAGTAATGTATAATCTAGTAACTAATCGAAGGAATAAGCAAAATAAATTTTTTTGATACAATGTCGGCTTCTCTAAAATAATAACGATTTTTAACCAAATTGTTTATAAAAAAAAATATTTTATCGGTGACAAAAAAACCTTTGATTAATTATTAAAAAATATACTTAAGAAGCTTGTGTTAAAATTTCAGACTGATCGGTTCAGCCGTTTCTGAGAAATCTTGATCACCGACTTTAAAAACACAGTTTTCAGAAAAACGCATTTAAAGTTTCAAAACCACTATACATAGAGTAAAAATATATTTAACTTACATAACTTCGAAAATAATCGCCGGATTTACTTGAAATTTTCTGTGTGTGTACTTAAATATATGTATATTACGAAAATGATTTTTTTTGAAAATATTAACTGTATATAACCCCTTAAAATCTTTTTCAAAAAACAAATAAAGTCATCAAAAACTTTTGATAATTTTTGTCTTAAATTAAACCAACTTCGAAATCAATAACATTTAAATATAGTGAACACCACTAAATCCAATTAACCAGTTAATTCACATCTAGAGAAGAGACATGTTTGCACGGTGGCTATCACACGTTCAAATTATTTCTATTAAAATGTAATAATATTTGTTATTAAGTAATTATAATGAATCTAGTGTACACAATAAAAGTACTATTTTAATCTTACTCCATCAGTCTTCTTCTTCTTGTCTACCCAAGTCCGGTGAGGCCAATTTATCCAACATATATGTATCTGTCTGGAATTGTAATCCGTTCTAGAAGAAATCCACTTTATAAAGATAAATTACATACAGATTGTAATGCTTGTTAAACCTGTTAAACAAGAAAAATAAAAGAACTGCAAAATACTCAATATAATGCTAATGTAACCTAATTGGAAATATGTTTTTTCTAATTGATTTAAGTGAGTGAAGATCAAGAAGAAGAAGATGAAATATTAGATAAATTATTAGATTATCAACTCTTCATTTATATATATGAGAGCCGCTTGTGTCACTAGTTGTAATATTACCATTATGCAGTTGGTAAACCTGATCGAAATGTATAATATTTTACATCAAGATATTAGAGATGTTTCTTTCATGATTTTGATGTTAGTGGCGTCATGATTTTGGTAATAAATTGCTTTGGTTCGGGCGAACCCAAAAAGTCAACAGTAATTGAATTTTCCATGGAATAAAATGTACAAGAATAGTGATGCAAGACGACACTTACTTATTATGGCACAGGTACTAGCTAAACTGGGCCACGGTTTGCTGTGGCTCAGTCTGATGTGAAATGAATGGGAACCTAAATAAAACCCATAGAACACAGATAACGATCAACTGTAAAGAAACGAAAGAAATGAATTCGATTTTCGATTTAAATGGAGATATAGTGGTAAATGGAAAAAGAAACAAGATATATCTGTCTCTGTTACACTTTAATGGTTTGTTTGCAACTTCATTTAATACTGGTACGGTAGTGATTTTTCCATTTGTAGTTCATATCACTGACATTCCCTTGAACGAGTGAAATCAAATTGAATGTGCTTGCGTCCTACATCTTAATTTCTATAAAAGTGTACTATATATTGATAAAGTGGGTTACTAGAACCTCAAATGTTCAATAATTTTTTAATAACTCCTTATATGTTAGGAGATATTAACAATTAAAAAATTCATTTTGTCTCATTAATTATTAAAGGGATTCAACGTTGTGTACAGTCCAAATGCATGTGACATCACAATCTTTGTGTAAGGTTACCAACCTTACAGCTCATAAATCTCTGCTATATATATTTATATATTAAAATATCAAATATTATTTACAACTATTTCAAGGAACAATAAAATTTCAATATTATGTCTGGTGTAACTGGGTTAAATAAAATAAAAACCTATTATTCTTTGACTTGACTTGATTATTTGACTACCAACAGCTACAAAACATTACCACAGCACTGACCTACTCAACAAATAACTGACGTTAAAATGCATTTTACGTCATACAAACATGGCCGACCATTTCTAGCGCTAAAACTACAATTCGGACTTTTAATTGCTATATCTCCGTCAACATTTAGATATTTAATAAAATAGACACGCCAATACACATTTATTAACATCAATTTCAATCAACAATTGAAAAATCGACCACTAAAAAAGCATACGCATCTTCAATATGATGGCAAAGTGGCTCCAAAATGTTTACTTTGACGTATATTAACGGAATTCATAGATTC
Source organism: Panorpa germanica (assembly GCA_963678705.1). Lineage (NCBI taxonomy): Eukaryota > Metazoa > Arthropoda > Insecta > Mecoptera > Panorpidae > Panorpa > Panorpa germanica. The sequence continues at coordinate 6,662,750 of OY783219.1, forward strand.
AGTTAACAGTTGCAATTTTCGTAGGCATCGTAGCATCTTGTTTACTGTTTTTGGTAACGGATCGTTAAGCGACAGTTAAGGCATTGTATTCATAGAAATGTGACAGTAATTACAAAACTTATATCACACAGTAATTAGAGCATATTAACAGTTAAAATATTATGCAAATATTATGATAATAGTACCTGAAGCTTTGCAGATATTTCTTTGAATTAAAAAACTTCAATCAATGAAGAATTATGTATTGCACCTTTTTTCTTTAAACAGTACATAGCACATGGGCTGAAAAGTCCCGGGCCTAACACATAGATGGCGCTAGTTTTATTGCAGTCACCTTTTTTTCAGTTAATACTAACCTTCAAAAGACAGCTGTTAAAATTTTATGATATTCTATTCAGTAGTTTGTGAGTTATTGTGCTAAGAGTGACGCTACTTTTGTTATTTTCAAAACAAAGGATACAAAACAATTTCGTGTTTTAATTTTACACTGCTTCTTGATGGGAAAAAATACCGTTCAAGCAAAGCAATGGCTTGAAAAGTGCTATGGGGACTCCGCTTCATCAGAAACAACAATAAAACGTTGGTTTGCTGACTTCAAACGTGGTCGTAGAGACACCGATGATGCAGAACGCAGTGGACGTCCAAATGAGGCGGTAACACCAGAAAACATAAAAAAAATCCACAAAATCGTTTTGAATGATCGAAAAGTGAAGTTGCGTGAGTTAGCTGACATCGTAAAGATATCAAAAGAACGTGTTGGCTTTATATTGCATGAGCATTTGACTATGAGAAAGCTCTGTTCAAAGTGGGTGCCGCGTTTGCTTACTGTTGTCCAAAAACGAGAACGTGTTGATGATTCTGAGCAGTGTTTGGCCATGTTTAAACGTTATATACATTTCTAAACATTTACAATACATAATTTACAACTTATAGACACGAGTATGGGTACTTAAAATAAAGAGATTAATTGATAAAGTCAATTTGTTTTCTGTCACTGCTTTTTAGTAAATAGATGTTTGTAACATCGAAACGCAAATTTTCTAGATCCATTCCACACAAAACTCAAAAAGCACTAACGAATTTTTTAAGCTAAATAACTGCAAATCTTTTTAGGTTAGGATTTTTTTTCAAATAAATATATTTTAACAAATAAATCTATTAAATTCAGTTTAAGGTAATACAAAAAAAAATATAGCGAAAAAATTTCAAATTAAATGTGTCCTATTTACGAAAAGAATTCTTCAATAAAATATCCACAAAAAATAAATCGAATGTTTGAACTAAAATGTACGGTAATGATTTTCATGTTCATGTAAAGAAATTCTCACGTGCGCCGATCGATAGAAAGCTACAAAATATTTATGTTGAAGAAATAATGTGCAAATAATTCAATTACCTATTCAAAAGACTACTTTTATATCTAATAGCGGTTCTCAAACTGTGTACCATCACGTTAGACGTCGTAGCAGTGTTGTATTAGGTTGACAACTATTTTTTGAAGTAGTTCTGTTGAATGTTGACCAGTTTTATACAGTGTACATATGAATTAAATAAACTGAATGTGTATTAAGTAAGTGGTGTTTTAAGAACACATTACATCTATAGGATCTTTCAACAAGAGCGGTCATTTTAAACCTAATATTTCAGTGACAATTGTCAGATATTGTGTTTTATTACTAACCTCAGAATTTGGACTTTAGATTAAAATAAAAATATCATGACTTTTCACGGAAATATTGCGTTTTTCTATTGATTTAAAATGACAGCTCATGGTGAAACATCCATAAATTAACCGCTCTTGTTGAAACATCGATAAAATTACCGCTCTTGTTGAAACATCCATAAATGATCGCTTTTGTTAAAACATCCATAAATTAACCGCTCTTGTTAAAACATCGATAAAATTACCGCTCTTGTTGAAACATCCATAAATGACCGCTCTTGTTAAAACATCCTTAAATGACCGCTCTTGTTGAACATCCATAATATGACCGCTCTCGTTTACACATCCATAAATGATCGCTTTTGTTAAAACATCCATAAATTAACCGTTCTTGTTAAAACATCGATAAAATTACCGCTCTTGTTGAAACATCCATAAATTAACCTCTCTTGTTAAAACATCCATAAATGACCGCTCTTGTTAAAACATCCATAAATTACCGTTATTGTTGAAACATCCATAAATGACCGCTCTTGTTAAAGTATCCATAAAATGAATGCTCTTGTAAAATCATCCATAAAAGACCGCTCTTGTTAAACATACATAAAATGACCGTTTTTGTTGAACATCCATAAAATTACCGTTTTTGTTGAAACATTCATAAAATTACAGCTCTTGTTGAAACATCCATAAATGACCGCTCTTGTTGAAAGATCCATAAAATGACCGCTTTTGTTAAAAGACCCTATACCATACTACTACAGCGTACGTTTGGAGAGAAGGTTTTTATTTTAATGTCACCTGGTTTTCTAACACGTAATTCGAGAGCACTGTATACTTTAAACCAATTTTGCGGTAAACCGTTGTATGTTATCTCAGTAAAGACGCAGCTTTAGTACAATGCGTGCGTTTTGCGTTTATTTATCTATTTTAGATTCTTTATCAAAGTATAATCAGAACCACAGCACACCGCTAGTTCAATCAAGCAGGAGCAGGAGTCTTATGAATACGAAATGACCTAGAAAACAGTACGGTATGTAGGCTAAATAAAGCATGTGTAACATTTACCTACAGCATGCGTTGTTGATGTTACAGGCAGGTAATATATCTTATTGATGTAATACAAATACTCAAATCGTTAACGATAAGCGATACAGGGTGCCACCAAGTGATACAATCATTAAAAAGAAGATGATCAAAAACTTTTGGTTAAACAAAATAACATTTAAAAGTTTTTATTACTGATACTTTACCTGCAAACTATTTTTAACACAAAATTTGTAACATTTGTTGAAGTTTTACATAAAAATACAGGTATTTCTGATTAACAACCGGCGTTTTCACGTTTCACTTTATGCAAATAACTATAGTACCAAATTTTTACACTGTGGCACTAGTTTATTTCACAAAGTGGTATCTTGGAAGGTCTCTCAACACTTTTTAAAACATATTCAGCAATAATCAGGAACTCTATTTGGTGTGCCATATTTGAAATTTGAATTTCCCGCTCTTTTTTAAACCCGCGAGCTACTAAACATATATGATCATATATAATCCATTTTCTTGTACTTAAGATAGTACTTAACCAAATAATCACAACTAAAAACCATTTCTAGCGTATAAACGTCATTTGACAGATCTCTGAGATCTTTAAAAATAAAAATAACCATCATGTCAACACTGTCATACTTTCGGCTCACAAATAAGAAGTATTGGATACACATAATAAAAATAAATATATAAATAATGCACTTATAGTTCAATCAATAAATAATACATGAGGTTTACAAGTAATCTTCATTGGTTAGTTGGAAATAAATTAAATGTTTAACTTGTTGCCGCATTTTATCACTGAAGATCAAACTGTTCAATCATTGGAAAATGTATTAAGATGAAACGATACTTGGCCATAAAATTAAATACGAGGCGTGTTTTTTAAGTGAGTACCGTTTTGGAATTAAAAAAAGACGTGCAAAGATATCGCAATAATTTTATTTTTACATGAAAGCCTGTACCTTAATCTACTTTTCTACATAATTTCCATGAATATTGAGGCAATTGTCATAACGTGGCACCAGTTTTTGAATACCCTCCTCATAAAATTCTGCCGCCTGACTTGTTAACCACTGTATCACAACTGCAAAACGGTACTTACTTAAAAAACATGCCTCGTATTATGAAAAAAACCATGTTTTTTTATGTTTAAATCGTTTTATGTAAGTAACTATAAACGCGAATCAAAATCTAAAGCTGCAATTAGTTAGATGAATAACGTATCTACATTTTAAGCTTTCTTCCACTGACTTTTAATGAGTTGGAACCGCAAAAATAACTTTTGAATGAATATTGCTATATTTTGTAGTTAAATTCCAATTTTTATATGACTGGTAACATTTCTAAGGGTTTGTCATAAATTTTATAACCTTTATTTATGACAAACCGTTAGAAATGTTACCAGCGATCCTAGCGGACTAAAAATGAAGAAAGTCGAATTAAGGGCGTCACTTTAAGCCTTTCTTTTGCCAAACCTGGACCACGGATACAGGACCACGCGTTGGACTCAATAACCATCACTTTTATGGAACATATAAAAACAGTTAAACAATAATTAATATAGGAGTATAACTGTTAAAAATAAATACGTGTAACTCATATAAAATTGACAAGATATTATTATTACTATTGGTTTTTTATTGCAAAAATCAATCTCTAATTTACTACTCTCTTGAATAAATAGCCGGCGGTAGTAATAAGTAAACAAGGAATCGAACTACATCAGTAATACCAACTCACAGAAAGAAAAAATGGAATTAATTAAAATAAAGAAATATAATTTATATTACTCACTATAATCCGCTGGCGTAATATGTGATCACACACTAGAACATCGATTGCGTCCGATTTCAATCGCATCGATATGTCGGTGGCGAATCGGAAAAGAATCGACATAGACGTGTCGGAACTAATTACTGTAATCACCGCTTTCACATTGTAAACTTATTTCAAATTTGCGACTCAATTTTGTACATCGATAGTGGTCTATTAATCAGTATGTGCTTTGGGGCAGTGAGGAGAGGATCCTCAAAATCTGATGGGGGGGGGAGGGGGTAGATTATGAGCTTTGTGACGCAACATCTAACCAACTTGTGTCCTCATTTTTTAGTGGTCGATTTTTCAATTGTTGATTGAAATTGATGTTAATAAATGTATATTGGCGTGTCTATTTTATTAAATATCTAAATGTTGACGGAGATATAGCAATTAGAAGTTTGAATTGTAGTTTTAGCGCTAGATATGGTTGGCCATATTTGTATGACGTGAAATGCATTTTAACGTCAGTTATTTGTTGAGTAGGTCAGTGCTGTGGTAATGTTCTGTAGCTGTTGGTAGTCAAATAATCAAGTCAAGTCAAAGAATAATAAGTTTTTATTATTGCATAATATTGGAATTTGAGTTCCTTGAAATAGCTGTAAATAATATTTGATATATAAGTACAAATAGCAGAGATTTATGAGCTGTAAGGTTGGTAACCTTACACAAGGATTGTGATGTCACATGCACTTGGAATGTGTACAACGTTGAATCCCTTTAATAATTAAAGAGACAAAATGACTTTTTTAATTGTTAATATCTCTTAACATATAAGGAGTTATTAAAAAATAATTGAACATTTGAGGTTCTAGTAACCCACTTTATCAATATATAGTACACATTTATAGAATTTAAGACATCCAAAGTCTTCCAAAAAAATAAACATAACGAAAAAACAAAATTAGGCTAAAGGAAATTGTTTTTTTCAAATATGTGATATCATAACATGAGTAGGGGCATGAAATTTTGGTGACTGGTAAAGAACAAACGACTCCGATAAGTATGCTTGATTGCGAGAGTAGTTCCTTCCAGTGTGAGAGCAGACTTATTATTAAAAAATGCAAAGCAATACTATAAAGACAAGTTCATAAATCGTGGATGAAAGGCACGATATAGGTAACTGGGTAATGATTAATTAGTACCAACATGAAAACATATAAACTTTTATAAAACACTTGTTCATTAAATTAATTGCGTTTCTAGAAAAATTGTACTGGTGTTGCACCTTTCTTGTACTCCTGGTAGAGTCATACTAAAAAAATAATTCAACATTAACCTGTCCTTCTGATTACTAGTGAAAATCGGTAAGAAAATGGCTTACTAAAGCGAAGTACCGAATGATTTAAAAGAAAACAGTTTAGCCAACAATTAAAACAAAAATTGGTGTAATTTTTTTTATTTTTAATTATAAATTATATATCTTATTTAAAAAAAATGTAGGTTTTCAAAAACAATAACCAATATATGGAATGTGAGTTTTTTTCTAATAAATAAATTTAGCACAAAAAATGTTTAACCAATGGATATAACTAGGTTATAACGACGTAGTTTCTGGGTCGTCAGAATCTTCAAAATTGTTCCAAATTTCTACAAGTTCCTTCCTGAATATGACACTGTCTCGATAGTTTTTATTATTCCATTCTATTTCTTCCGATTCTGAAAGTAAAGAAAAATGTGTTTTAGATTTTGTTACATTCTGATTCAATAGAGCAATTTTAAAGACAAATTTATTAAATTTTTAAGGGGGGGTAAGATCAAAACGATAAAGAAGAACCACATTTTCGATAATGTTTTTTGACGACACAGTTAATATATAATTATTTCTATAATTACTACATGATAAAATGACATTTGAAGAATATTTTGTGAAAATTTCATAAATAAATATCAAGAAATGAGGCATTGACAGCGAATCTCCGCAGACGTTACAAAAAAAGTGAGGAAATCGAAAAACCAAAATGATTTCATTAGTTGATAAGTTTCTGCAGGTAACGCTGTCGAGGTTTTATATTTTTATTGCTTTTTCAGTTTTTTAAAAGTCAAAATACCGATTTTTTATGAAAAAAATCAGAAACTTTGTTATTTTAAAAAATAAGAAACAACTTGACAGCGTTACCTCGGCATTTATGCAAAGAAAGAGTGTGCAAAATTTCAAAAGAATCGGTCCAGTAGATTTTGAGCTGGAGAGGGCACCGACTCTGAAAAAGCTAAGTGTGAGGAAAACGCGTTAAAAGTTTCAAAGTAACACGAAACCAGACCAGAGAGGTAAAGACTTAAAACTCTATATCTCCGACAGTTTTCTGCAATTGACTTAAAATATTTACACAATAAACTTAATATGTCGTACAATAATATAAATAAATTAAAAAATAAAACCTTACCCCCCCCCTCTCCCCCTCCCTTAAGGCAATGTATCCTGATTTTTTTCATGGCGTTCGTATTGATACAAATTTATTTACAATATTTAAAAGAATAACAATAATATATGATAGTTACCTATTTTAAAGCTTCTGGCAGTTAAATTTTGATAGTTAATGTATTCCGCAAGCTCATTATCGACAGTACAAACGTTATCCCACTTCTGATATCGTTTTGAAACAATATAAACGATCAATCCAGCGATAATTAACAATGCAAAACAAATAACGATGGTTACAATGAGAAAAATCATAATAACATAACCTTGGTCATCTTTTCTTAACAAGAACTGGTTCTCAGCTTCGAAAAACTTCTCGGAAATCACATTGGCATACAACAAACTTTTATAACCTATAGGTAAATCATCGGTAGCAGTTATTATGTTGGAGGAACTGTCACCGGATCTTGCATTCAATTCGCAAATTTCACCGCTCCAACTATTAGTCCATATATTATCCGCAGCGTACAATCTCTCCAAGTTTGGTAACGATTTATACATCGTTAAAATATCCATTTGTGTTAATTTATTTTTAGATATATATAAATCCGTTAAATTCGACATAACCTTAAAAACTGTAGACGTATATCGCGTAAATATAATTTTATTTCCGGTTAAAACTAACTCTTCTAAGTTATCTAATCCAACAAATGTTGGTTTATATAAATTTTGTATATTATTATTAGCTAAATTTAACAGTTTTAATGATTTTAACGGTGAGAAACATTCTGGTAATAGTAAAATAATATCGTTGTGGAATAAATATAAATAAGTTAGGTTATGTAGTCCCTCAAAAGTGTTTTTAACTACTTTATTAATTTTATTGTATTCTAAGTGAAGAAATAATAAATTAGGTGTATTATTAAATGAATTTTCTTCGATTATGCTTATGTAGTTATCACTTAAATCTAAATATGTCAAATTTAGGTTATTTAATTCGTTTTTATATATTTTTGCTATTCGATTACTGCTCAAATGTATTGAATCTAAAGAATGAACTTCATAAAATGTTTTATTTAGATTCTGAATTTCATTTCCTTGTAAATAAATATATTTTATAGATTTTAACCTAAAACTATTATCATTTATATTTCTGATTTTGTTATTATTTAAAAATATCGTTTGTAAACCATCTAAACCTTCAAAAGTCTTATCATTTATTTCTTTAATTTGGTTATCACTTAAGATTAGATTTGATAAACTTGCCAAAGCAAGCGAACTGTTTTTTATATACAAGATATTATTCCCACTTAAATCTAAATCTTCTAGGTTATGTAAAGAAGTAAACACATATTTATTTATAACATTTAGTTGATTTTCTTCTAAATTTAATACTTTTAATTCATTTAACCCATGAAAACTATCAACTTCAAGATCTGTAATACCATTATAACCTAAATTTAAATAAAATAAATTTTCTAAATTTATAAAACACTTTTCGTGAAATAAGGTTATACCAGACTTTTCTAAATTTAAACTGACAACTGTTTTTAGGTTATGTAACGGAAGTAATACTGGTATGTCTATATTTCTGAACTCTATTTTATTTATTTTAAAATCTGATATGTCAATCATCCAAGGAATTGCTTCACAGATTAAATTAAATTTGTTATTATTATCAACAATACATTCGCTACGCACTGAATTAATTAAATTTATTAATACAAATATTAAGAATGTTAAATATATATTTTCTTTACACATTTTTTACTATTGTTAAAATATTAAATACAATTATTGCAAAAAATTTAAGTTAAATGATTATTGCGGAGGGTAATTTATTGGAGATAAGATTAATCAGATATATTATCGGTTTTGAAATTAAAAAGCAGTGCTGGCGAAGAGGAGGAGAATTATTTTGAAATTTTATATATTCACTTTAATCTCTTTGATCATTTATTATTAAATATATGTTAAGCCTTATATGTTAGGAGATATTAACAATTAAAAAGATCATTTTGGCTCTTTAAATATTAAAGCGATTCAACGTTCTAAAACATTCCAAGACATGTGACCTCACGTCCGCTATTTTGCTATCTCTTTTATACAACAGAGCGTAAAATATTCATGACAGCTATGACAATTTTACACGTTACCAACCTTACAGTTCATAAATCTGCTATATGTTTTTATACAGTATATCTATACTGTATATCTAAATATCAAATATTATTTACAGCTATTTCATGGAACAATAAAATTTCAATATTATGTTTGCCGTAACAGGGTTAAATAAAATAAAAACTTATTATTCTTTGACTTGACTTGATTATTTCGACTACCAACAGCTACAGAACATTACCACAGCACTGACCTACTCAACAAATAACTGACGTTAACATGCATTTCACGTCATACAAATATGGCCTACATCTCTAGCGCTAAAACTACAATTCAAACTTTTAATTGCTGTATCTCCGTCAATATTTAGATAGTTAACAAAATATACACGCCAATACACATTTATTAACATCAATTTCAATCAACAATTGAAAAATTGACCAATAAAAAATGAGGACACTAGCTCATTAAATTAGTTGGTGGACGCCACTGTTAAAATAACTGATAATAAATTTTATTACGGAGTGTTAATTTTTTTTATTTGCTCACACATTATCGATTATGTTAATATTTATTTTATGATATATTTTCAATAACGTAAATAATATACAACGATAATTGCATTTGCATCCAGGAAACCGAAGAGAAGGGGAACGTAATCAACCATCTTATTAATTTAACAAGATTTACGATAATTATTTATAACAAAAACATTGAGCCATGTTTTAACAGTGTTTGCAGAAAAAAGGCAGCAGACAAACCTAATAAGATTAGAAATATATTAGAATTAATTTATTTGCGTTATTTTGTTATTGTAAGCTCTCTAATCTTAATATCGTAGAAACAAGATTTATTTCGGTATCTAGATCTAGAAGTCTATTTTACCAACATTCATTTATGAGATAAATCTTCATTTATTTAAATGTCTTTGTGTAAAATTGTTGTTTTAAACTAAATAACATATTTGATATTTAATTAAATTTGAAATGATTAAAACGTGGATTAATATTCATATTTAAATTAATAGAAATGCCGAAGTTTTTATTTCTTTTATTACATGATCAGCTAATAATTAAACCAAAATCCAAGACGCAAACTAATAAATTTTGCCAGGTAATTATTGTTGATCTAAATCAAAACAAATTGTATACTTCATTTATAGACACATTTTTATATATTTTATAAGTTATATACGTATGGTTCATATTATAATTTATTAAATTTTAATTATTTTAAAAGATCTTATTCCGTGTACTTCACGCTTTAAATCAGTCAGAAAAATCAAAATGGCGTTACTGTTTACCACATCAAATAATTTGTGTATTTAATAATTAATCATAAGTTTGCACAAAAATGGTAAAATAAATATAAGAAATTATCTTAATATATGTTTGTCAGTTGTATTTGTGTAAATATTGTTATAGTTATTTATGTTACAAAACTAGTTTTTTATTAAAGCATCTTTTTCATATAAGTGATGTCAATTTTTATGAATAATTAAGTTAAAATTTATTAATTATAGGGTGCAAATATATCACAACTTGAAAGAGATATTGGATCAGATCAATTTCCTCCAAATGAACATTATTTCGGACTTGTAAATGTAAGTACCGCATTTATTTTGATTAACAGTAATTGACAACTAGAAAACATACGAGTATTTGACCTTTTGCAGCATTTTTTGCATTAAATAATTTAATTTTTGACTTAAAATTGTTACGAATTTATATTACAATGTCACTGTAGTATAGTTTACATCTAAGATGAAAAGTAATTATAAACTTTCATTAAAAATATGTTACATTTTCTTTATTAAAATTATAATAGATTAATAATAATTATAAATTGGCATTTTTTAGAATTATCTAACTAGATCTAATTAGATAACGCTATATTGTTCTAACGCTTAGCATCTGTGACGTCTTTGCTGTAATATTTATAATAATTTACTATGTGTAACTTTTTATGTCTTCATTTTATTTATATTTAATAACAGAAGAAAGGTCAAGGCTTTTTTAAAATGTGTCTAAAAACAGAAGTTTGAAGTATGACGTCAAAGATTTTATTTTATGGTCGTATGTTATTTTAATCCTAGCAAATTGTAATCATATTTTGCAGGAGACATCTGCGTTTGATGTTTTAATTATATAATTGATGTCTAAATTAATTTTGTCGGTGGAATTTATGCGTATTATATATAGCTGTTATATAATAATATTTCTCTGTTTCAGTTTGGCAACACATGTTATAGTAATTCAGTGCTGCAGGCATTATATTTTTGTAAACCATTTAGAGAAAAAGTATTAGAATACAAAGCTAAAAATAAACGTACTAAAGAAACATTATTAACATGTTTAGCAGACTTATTTTATAGCATAGCAACTCAAAAGAAGAAAGTAGGTTCAATAGCTCCAAAAAAATTTATAGCTCGATTAAGAAAAGAAAAGGAAGAATTTGATAATTACATGCAACAAGATGCTCATGAATTCCTAAATTTTTTAATAAATCATATTAATGAAATAATCCTTGCTGAAAGGTCGCAACAAAATACTTGTAAATCTAAAACAGGATCAGGAGATAATCCTCAGCAGGAACCAACGTGGGTGCATGAAATCTTTCAAGGAATTCTTACAAGTGAAACAAGATGTTTAAATTGTGAAACTATTAGTAGTAAAGATGAAAATTTCTTTGATTTACAAGTGGATGTAGATCAGAATACCAGTATTACACATTGTTTAAAATGTTTTAGCAACACAGAAACATTATGTAGCGAAAATAAATTTAAATGCGATAATTGTAGTAGTTACCAGGAAGCTCAGAAACGGATGCGAGTTAAGAAACTACCCATGATCCTCGCATTGCATTTAAAAAGATTTAAATATATGGAACAGTACAATAGGCATATTAAAGTTTCACATAGAGTTGTTTTTCCTTTAGAATTAAGATTATTCAATACGGTATGGATTATGTTTTGGAGATATAATTGATAATTTAACATAGACATCAATTAATGTTGATTTTCTTCTTTAGTCTGATGATGCTGTTAATCCAGATCGATTATATGACTTAGTAGCTGTTGTCATTCATTGTGGATCCGGCCCAAATCGAGGACACTACATCAGTATTGTTAAAAGCCACGGTTTTTGGTTACTATTCGACGATGATATGGTTGATGTAAGACATTTACGTTTGATTTGCTCTATGCTTTAAATAAATCTTGTTAATGTTATTATCTTTTCTCCTCAGAAAATTGATGCGTCAACAATAGAAGATTTCTACGGTTTGACATCGGATATTCAAAAATCTTCCGAAACGGGCTACATATTATTTTATCAATCAAGAGATTGTACATAATTTAAAAACTGAATTAGTAATGAATATAATATATCTTTATTTATTTAATAATTGAAATTATAATTGTCCGTACCTTTTAAAGGTTTTTTTTAACGCTGTTGAACGGCCATTTCCAAATATATTTTTTAAAATATTTATTTATTTGTAATGTAAATTGTTTTCTTTTTTTCTAAAGTGATTTACTTACATTAATTATTGTTTTATATTCTATTTAAATTATTGTATTTTTATCATTTCTTTATTAACATTTATTCAATTTATTTATGATTTTATTTTGTAAACAGTATAAACAAGTTGCCAAACGTGGTCTTTATATTCTGGTGGTAGAATTAAACAATAAGAACCTCTATATTATTAATCATTTTAAACTTAATGTTTGATCTGCCATCAGAACATATTGAAGCAGTAGTATGCTGGACCAAAGCGTGTTGACGTTCAGTATTACATATTTACACGTGTATATATTTTGTATCAAACAAAATCCTTTTTATAACATTTATCATTCATTGAATTAGATTAAATTTCATTAAACATATTTATAAATAAACTAAACAAGATATTTATAATTATGTTTTTAGTTTTAAATATATTAAATTATATAAATTATGTTGAAATGTTAGTTTTAGTTAACTGAAATGTAGGACTACTAAAAATCAACTATTAATATTTATTACTATATTGAATATATATGTAAATAATCTAATTTTAGTGTTGAATTTTAAAACAGATTATAACCTTTTCATATGTTATAATAAATCTATATAAAAACTTAATTGCTGTATTTTTAATGTTTATTATTTAAGCTGCAAAAATAACTGTTCTCTTTTAATCAGCATAGAAATTAAGAGCAAGAGATATTGCATATATTATTAGGAATAGCTCATTCGACTTGATTTAGAATTGTATTGCAAAATTATAAGAAATGTTGGCTGGTAAATACGAAACGTAAACTCATATATTATTTAACGTAATACTTCTTACCAAACATTATAATCTATTAATTATCAAAGTTTAACATAATTCTATTACAAAGTCGTTAGGTAAATCCAAGAAACATTTAAAAACTTTTAATAATGTATTAATTTATTGTGCAACACTATAATCTTGCATAAAAAACATATTGCTATGTAATATTTGCTATGTAATCTTACATTATATGAACCTAAAAAGTGTTACGTAAAGGTAATCATTTTTATTTTAAATAAATCTTACAAATATGTAACTGTGTTTGGCGGCACATTATTGGTAGGGTTACAATGTGCAAGTATACTAAATTTACTAATATTTCTAAGTTTACTAATATTAAAATACCTCAAATAAATTACAGTATTACTCCTATATGTTGCTAAAATCAAATATTTATAATTGATTAATTAAAATATAATTTAATAAAGTAATTTCTAATTTACTTACTGGCGCCATCTATTAAAGAATAGCTGAACAATTTATATTGTTTTAAATTTGTATTCAACAGATGGCACACCAATTTCAAAGCGCCTAGTGTGTTTGCAACCTAATTTACACTACCAATTAAAATAAAATTGTATTTATTAATTTGTAATTAATTTATATAATAAATTTTAAAAATGTATTTTGTATGAGTTTTATTTATACATTTCTATATTAAAAATAGTTATCATGAAAGTAAAGAAACCAAGGGGTCTTGAGAAATTTACAAGCTTAGGGAATTCTTTAAAATATATATATATATATATATATATATATATATATATATATATATATATATAAAGCAGCTTTTATAAAGCAACGGGAGCATTTTTCAAAAGTCTACACCATTATGGCATTTCTACGACCTTTTATAAAATCATGGATATTTTTTTCATAAAACAAAAAATATATTATTTTAATTTTCTTTGATGCAGTTATGTTCGTTATGCTCTAAAATAAAGAACTGCGTCCTTACAATTTTAATATCTACGCCACTGTGGTTTTTATGCGACCTTTTATATTTTCATGGACTTTTTTTTCAAAACACAAAAAATACATTTTCTTGAAATTTTTTGATGCAGTTATGTTCGTTATGCTCTAAAATAAAGAACTGCGTCATTACATTTTCAATATCTACGCCACTGTGGTTTTTATGCGATTTTTTATATTTTCATGGACTTTTTTTTCAAAACACAAAAAATACATTTTCTTGAAATTTTTTGATGCAGTTATGTTCGTTATGCTCTAAAATAAAGAACTGCGTCATTAGATTTTCAATATCTACGCCACTGTGGTTTTTACGCGATTTTTTATATTTTCATGGACTTTTTTTTCAAAACACAAAAAATACAATTTCTTGAAATTTTTTGATGCAGTTATGTTCGTTATGCTCTAAAATAAAGAACTGCGTCATTAGATTTTCAATATCTACGCCACTGTGGTTTTTACGCGATTTTTTATATTTTCATGGACTTTTTTTTCAAAACACAAAAAATACATTTTCTTGAAATTTTTTAATGCAGCTATGTTCGTTATACTCTAAAATAAAGAACTGCGTCATTAGATTTTCAATATCTACGCCACTGTGGTTTTTATGCGATTTTTTATATTTTCATGGACTTTTTTTTCAAAACACAAAAAATACATTTTCTTGAAATTTTTTGATGCAGTTATGTTCGTTATGCTCTAAAATAAAGAACTGCGTCATTAGATTTTCAATATCTACGCCACTGTGGTTTTTATGCGATTTTTTATATTTTCATGGACTTTTTTTTCAAAACACAAAAAATACATTTTCTTGAAATTTTTTAATGCAGTTATGTTCGTTATGCTCTAAAATAAAGAACTGCGTCCTTACAATTTTAATATCTACGCTACTGTGGTTTTTATGCGATTTTTTATATTTTCATGGACTTTTTTTTCAAAACACAAAAAATACATTTTCTTGAAATTTTTTGATGCAGTTATGTTCGTTATGCTCTAAAATAAAGAACTGCGTCATTACATTTTCAATATCTACGCCACTGTGGTTTTTATGCGATTTTTTATATTTTCATGGACTTTTTTTTCAAAACACAAAAAATACATTTTCTTGAAATTTTTTGATGCAGTTATGTTCGTTATGCTCTAAAATAAAGAACTGCGTCATTAGATTTTCAATATCTACGTCACTGTGGTTTTTATGCGACCTTTTTTATTTTCATGGACTTTTTTCTCAAAACACAAAAAATACAATTTCTTGAAATTTTTTGATGCAGTTATGTTCGTTATGCTCTAAAATAAAGAACTGCGTCCTTACAATTTTAATATCTACGCTACTGTGGTTTTTTCAAAACACAAAAAATACATTTTCTTGAAATTTTTTGATGCAGTTATGTTCGTTATGCTCTAAAATAAAGAACTGCGTCATTACATTTTCAATATCTACGCCACTGTGGTTTTTATGCGATTTTTTATATTTTCATGGACTTTTTTTTTAAAACACAAAAAATACAATTTCTTGAAATTTTTTGATGCAGTTATGTTCGTTATGCTCTAAAATAAAGAACTGCGTCATTACATTTTCAATATCTACGCCACTGTGGTTTCTATACGATCTTTTATATTTTCATGGACTTTTTTTTCAAAACACAAAAAATACATTTTCTTTAATTTTTTTAATGCAGTTATGTTCGTTATGCTCTAAAATAAAGAACTGCGTCATTACATTTTCAATATCTACGCCACTGTGGTTTTTATGCGATTTTTTATATTTTCATGGACTTTTTTTTCAAAACACAAAAAATACATTTTCTTGAATTTTTTTGATGCAGTTATGTTCGTTATGCTCTAAAATAAAGAACTGCGTCATTAGATTTTCAATATCTACGCCACTGTGGTTTTTATGCGATTTTTTATATTTTCATGGACTTTTTTTTAAAAACACAAAAAATACAATTTCTTGAAATTTTTTGATGCAGTTATGTTCGTTATGCTCTAAAATAAAGAACTGCGTCATTACATTTTCAATATCTACGCCACTGTGGTTTTTATGCAATTTTTTATATTTTCATGGACTTTTTTTTCAAAACACAAAAAATACATTTTCTTGAAATTTTTTGATGCAGTTATCTTCCTTATGCTCTAAAATAAAAAACTGCATCATTAGATTTTAAATATCTACGCAGATACTCAAAAAATTGCATTGCTTTTAATATCATAAAAGTGAACCTTTTCATCATTTTTAACAAGATTATAGTCTTCTTTCATTGAGATTTATTATATTGATATATCATAAACTAAAATACTTATTTAAAAATGAATTACAGATTTGAAATCAGCATTCAAAATTAAGTTAAAATCTGATATAAAATGATATATATATTTTCTTAAATTTTTATGAAAAGTAAGAAGAGTATATAGCCTTCTTACTTTTCATAAAAATTGAAGAAAATATATATGTCAATTTATAACGGATTTTAACTTAATTTTGAATGCTGATTTCAGAATTATAATTTATTTTTAAATAAGTATTTTAGTTTATGATATATCAATATATTAAATCTCAATGAAAGAAGACTATAATCTTGTTAAAAATGATGAAAAGGTTCACTTTTATGATTTTAAAAGCAATGCAATTTTTTGAGTATCTGCATAGATATTTAAAATCTAATGATGCAGTTTTTTATTTTAGAGCATAAGGAAGATAACTGCATCAAAAAATTTCAAAGAATCCTAAAAAAATTTTTAGAAAAAAAATGTCCATAGATTTAAAAAAGGTCGCATAAAAGCCAGAATCGCGTAGATATTTAAAATGTAATGAAGCAGTTTTTTACTTTAAAGCCTAGCGAACATAAATGCATCAAAAAATTTCAAGAAATCAAAAAAAAAAATTTAGAAAGAAAATGTCCATGAATTTTAAAAAGGTCGCATAAAAGCCAGAATCGCGTAGATATTTAAAACATAATGATGCAGTTATTTACTTTAAAGCCTAGCGAACATAACTGCATCAAAAAATTTCAAGAAATCCAAAAAAAAAATTTAGAAAAAAATGTCCATGAATTTAAAGAAGGTCGCATAAAAGCCAAAATCGCGTAGATATTTAAAACATAATGATGCAGTTATTTACTTTAAAGCCTAGCGAACATAACTGCATCAAAAAATTTCAAGAAATCCAAAAAAAAAATTTAGAAAAAAATGTCCATGAATTTAAAGAAGGTCGCATAAAAGCCAAAATCGCGTAGATATTTAAAACATAATGATGCAGTTATTTACTTTAAAGCCTAGCGAACATAACTGCATCAAAAAATTTCAAGAAATCCAAAAAAAAAATTTAGAAAAAAATGTCCATGAATTTAAAGAAGGTCGCATAAAAGCCAAAATCGCGTAGATATTTAAAACATAATGATGCAGTTATTTACTTTAAAGCCTAGCGAACATAACTGCATCAAAAAATTTCAAGAAATCCAAAAAAAAAATTTAGAAAAAAATGTCCATGAATTTAAAGAAGGTCGCATAAAAGCCAAAATCGCGTAGATATTTAAAACATAATGATGCAGTTATTTACTTTAAAGCCTAGCGAACATAACTGCATCAAAAAATTTCAAGAAATCCAAAAAAAAAATTTAGAAAAAAATGTCCATGAATTTAAAGAAGGTCGCATAAAAGCCAAAATCGCGTAGATATTTAAAATGTAATGAAGCAGTTATTTACTTTAAAGAATAACGATCATAACTGCATCAAAAAAATTCAAGAAATTAAAAAAAAAAATTAGAAAAAAATTCCATGAATTTAAAGAAAGATGCATAATTTCCAGAAAAATGGAAGTATTTCAATTTTAATTAAACAGTTTATCAATTTAACATATAGCGGACAAAACCCTATCTAAAATTTCAAAAATATAAGTAATTAGTTTTTAGAAAAAAATCCACGAAATTGAAAAATGTTACATCTTCATAAAATTGTGAATATTTGATTTCTAATTGAACTGTTTCTTTATTTAACGTATAACGGATATAAACCCATTAAAAATATTGAAGAAATAAAAATTTAAATTAAAAAGAAAGAGTCTATGATTTAAAAAAGTGGAATATATGCCAGACAAGAATAGATATTTTATATTTAATTAAACATCTGTACATGTAGTGAAAACAACCGCATCAAAAATATTCATAGATTTATATTATATTAATACTAGTTATATCGCAGCAAATTTAAATTGATAATGCTTAAATAATTTTACTTGAAATAAAATAAATTATCGAACGATTATATATTTCATTAATTTTAAGTGTAATTATTGTAATGAGTTACTTTAGTTGCATACGTTCTTGGCGCAACATAATTAATGTGCCATCTGTTGAAGAAATATTGAACTATATATTTTATTAAACCTACTCTTTGGCAGATGTCGCTAGAGACAAGTTTTTAATAATGTAATATTGATTCTTATTTTATTATTATTTGTTTATATTAATTTATTAAAACTTAGTGCCAGGATATAAGCTCCTACATATTTAATTTTTATAGTTTTCGAGGTTGTAATCTTTGCTATATTTAAAGTATTTATGAGAGAACAATTGGGCGTGATATTTATGCGTGATGTCAGACTGCTATGTGTTCTGGTTCGATTCCGGACCTGCATTTTTGCTTCTTGGAAACTTATAAGCCAGTGGAGTACTGCATATGTATGTCGTTGACCTATTTCTGATGGTATTTGCATCACAGAGTAGAAGTTTCGTTCAAATATTTGCTGATACCTTTTATTGTTACATACTATTCAATATTTGACAATGTATTGCACGTTTAATGTATTAAATCTTTATCAATATCATACACCATTACTAGCACAACTGATAACAATATTTCTTATCAACAGAGTTCTACAGGTGGGCCGCAGCTAGCTGTTACCGCGTCGTAGATAATGAAAACAAAATAAATAACAACACCTAACAAACATTGTTCGCAGAAACTAAAGAATCACGGAACAAGTGTTGTGAATGTATTAGTCATTAATTAAATATTTCAAAATCAAGTATTTTGTAATGACCTTTATTAAATTATATATAGTCTAGTTACCGTGTTAATAATTATACGGTCAAGTGCAATAAATGATAATTAACAATAGTGTAACTACATTTACAATTATTTAAAAATGTAATATATAAGTGAGGTTATGTTCATGTATTAGTTTTTTTAATCCATTTTTTTTTTAATATTTATTTACATTAAGTTTTATTTTGAAGTGTTTACGTGTTGGTGATTGAAAGAAAGTTATAAATATGAGTTCTAATGGAAATGCTGTTGCAATAAATCATGTTACAGCACAGGTAAATATTTAAATTCAATAAATATTTTTAATTAGTATGGCAGTCACGTACTACCATTACCATATCCTCAAACCTTAAATTTAACTTCATTCAACAAGACTTGTCAGAGCTCTGCATGGTTACAATTTGAAGTTCATTATTAACCAGCATATGTAATTATCATATTTAAATGTAATATTTAAGTTTCCCAATTTGAATTTTCTTATATACATATATATTGTCAAAAGTTTTGCATATATTCCAGGCGCAATATTAGTTTAGATGGTAGTTTCTTTTTATTTATGCTGCTGCTTCTTTTTTAGAATGTCCTGAATAATTCTAACAATCGACATAGCCTGCCTGCTACTTTAAATGTTGCGTTAACGCAATCAGCAGGGGGTGATTATACCCGACCAGAACCATACAGGTAAGAATGGTTCATTGTTGTTTAAGAATTACATTAGGTGAACTTTGGGAGTGGTCTTGATAAAAATGTTTTACTTTCTGAATACAAAGCATATGTGTTTTATTTGTATTTATTTAATGCTTCTTGCGATTAGGCACTACATTTTTGTGATTAAATCTCATTTGTTCCATACTGCAAACTCAAAGAAAAACTCATTTTTGCTTTTATCTTGCTCTATCTTTCTTTTGTATTCGTTTTCGCTCATTGTTTTGCAACGACCTTGACTTCTTTCTCTCTCCACCTCCTCTTTACTTCCTCCAACCATCTTCTCCCTTTCACACTCTCCTAGCCAGTGGCGTAGCTACCGCCGTATCAGCTGTATCAATGATACGGGCCCCCGGGCTTTTGGGGCCCCAAACCTGTATAAACAAAAATTCGTATCTCACTTAAATTCTTAGGCTCTACTTAATTTAGTTCCTATGAGTATAAATTCTAAGAAATAACGTATAATCAATATATAATTAATTTAATCAATTCGAGCGTTTTTGTTCCTTTTGTGAAAAATCTTTGCCCATCATTTGGGCCCCCAACAAATTTTGATACAGGGCCCGTCTAAGGCACGCTACGTTACTGCTCTTAGCAACAGTTCTTCCACTATTATTCAAGAATTCAGTTTCCTCTTACATCTAATTATAAAGTGCTTCAAACTTTGCTTCGCCTCTCTGCATACTCCCTCCTTCTTTACTTTCCAATACTGGCTTTCCTCTTCATATTTCCCACCTGAACCTTGCGAGCATCCTGATATACATATTTCTTTATATACTCCGATAACCTCCTCGCTTGAATCATGCCTCCTCTATCTTAGGCATCCATTCTATATCTCTTTCTCTCATTAATTTCTAAACCTCCTTCAATTCTTCGGTTTTCCTTCTTTCTCCACAATCACCATTCTTCTTCCTTCATAGTACCCTTTCCTTCTACTCTTCAACCTCGTGTTTCCCCCTTTCCTCACTTCCTCTGTAACTATATCTGTAACCCATTGTCCACCGATTTGTCTTGATGCTCATCTCCCAGATGTTGATGAAATTGTATCACAAAATCATACAGCCAACAATTTTTGATTGATGTTTTTCTAGATCTCTTAATAATACGTCCCGTAAATACCAACCAAGTAGAAATTCTGGAAGAAACGGAAAACCAAGGATAGAAGTTATTAATGAAGTTGAAGGAGAAAATGTGAAACGACCAGAGGTAAGAAATAGAAATCCTATGCCCTCATAACATCAGGAACTAATACGAGTACATAGCAAAATACATTAAAATACACAAAAATTATCCGTTATCTTTTTCGGATATATCTAGGTGTCAACAGTTAGAAAAAATGAGCTTGATAACGCCAAAACACACCTGTGGCTAGATTAGATTAATGGGGTACTAAGCTCACACTTTGGGTAGGATTCTTGTGGTATTGATTCATGGAAATAACCTTTTCTTTGCCACTGGGTTAATTCCTCAAAATCATATAGGAAAACGGCTGAAGTTTCTGAACTCATAGTTATCGCAGTTAAGGGTTAGGTAAAGAAACATTTCTCTAAAGCTACTGCACTGTAGAAACAATTTACTGTTATTTCTCTTTAACAAACCACGTGTGTAATTTTTACGGAAAGATGTAAAATTTCCATAAGAATCGATCAAATGGCGGTAAAACTCAGCAGATTAACTATTAACAATTAAATCACAAGATCGACAGATGGCTATATAGAAGACCAGGTGTTAATAAAGATGATTCACTTTGAATGACTACGTTAGTGAGGTATTATTAATTACCACGTGGTTATATTCATATACCCTTATCGTTCATTAATAAAAATAGAAGATATCATATGATTAAGAGCGATTACAGTCATGTGAGATAAATTAAACAATTAGGATGACTGACTGTGTGATTATCCAGTGTCAGCCAGTTCAAATAATGACTCACACTGTAAATTTGAGGGATTTAGACAACACATTCATGCAGGAAACCCATGTTGCAATCACTGTAATCCATACCTTGGGCAATGCATTGGTACAGAGTGAATTATAACAAGGCCCGCTGTCATGTGATCAGTAAAAGTAGCCTCAGAATAACAGCTATCTAGTTGGTAACACTGCCTTATTCATGTATACGTACCACGTGGTACACCCCACGTGTTAATCATATACTCTGTTTTGTTTCTTTTATATATTTTTACTCCGTTCGGAGCTTGGAGCATATATATATATATATATGGAGAGAGAATGCTGGACTTGAAAGTGTGTCCAAAATGTGTGCGAGAGAGAAAGGTATATGTTCCTATTTGTTGACAGTTATCAAGTCAGATCTGTCTAGATATATTACGTGACAGTTGTTAAATATGACATTATATTGATGCAGAATAATGTAGATATGTATGAATATAAATAAACTATATATAAATATAACTGAAAACGTGAGTTCTGTCCATTCCGAATATCAACTGTGTTGGCCATTATCCCTACAGCGACATCTATGACGTTCATGAGTATGTGTTTTCAACGACAGACGAGCTTTGTACCAATTAAAGAAATATAATTTTTTTACATATTTATTATTTATCTTAATAGAATATTAATATTTATTATATCTAGACAGCTGTCACTTTCGACGCATGTGCATAGAGAACAAATAGGAACATATACCTTTCTCTTTCGCACACATTTTGGACACACTTTTAATCTATAGGAAATATAGGCTATTTACACTCCATATATATATGCTCTAAGCTTGGGAGCTAAGTATATTTTAGTCAGCCACGAAAGACGCAATTAAAAGTACAAGGGTTTATTATTTAATTCTCAGTTTACTAATATATATTGTGTTACTAATGGAACACAATATCTGTCAAATGTCACCGCCATGACAGTTCAAAAATAGCGCGAAATTTAAAATTACAACTCTTGTTAAAGACCCTATACTAGAGAAATCGATCATTTAACACATAACGTAAATGTGTGTTGCAATTTATGATAACATTTTCGCTATCTGTCAAATTTTATAAAAATAAATAACTGATTACAATTATCTAATTTATAGATCGCATAAATTGCTGAGGTAATTTCTCTGATATCATCATCACAAACAAATATAGGGATTCTAGATCTTACAAAGAATGTATCGATTACAGTGGAAAGAAGATGATTATTACTAGTATTTAAGAATGATTTCCACCTTTTATTTTGCCTGATTAGAGCCTTGTCGGGTTCTGATCCCTGTTATATCTCGGGTAACATTTCTACTCGGTTATAGACATTTTTTTTGTAGATTTAACCTCATTTCCACTCACCGTTTTATTGCGAGTAGCGAGTATATTGTTTTTGTATATTTCAGATTGTTCTTGGTGAACGTAAAACAAGCAACATTAGTAGATCGAGCTACCAAGGTCGCGTAAATGGGGGTTATGTGGGGAATCAAACTAATGGACACATAGGAGGTACAGATTCTGGAACAGCTCCTTCATCGGCTCATGGAGGCAGTGTATACAGCTTACCGTACGTTATATACAAGTTAATCAATAGTTACATAAGAAATTTTGACTAAGATATTTGATAAATTTGACAGAACTTCAGTAGTCTCTGCTAATATAACCTAAAAGTCTAAGCTATACGTTAACTACAAAATGAAACGTGTTACCTGATGAAAACGCATGCAACTTATTTCTTTTATAACCTCAAATTATTTAAAGTTCATTTTTATTTTAGTGTAATTCGAGAACAGTACTGGTCATGGGGATGCTCCCGTTGTTCTCGTCTGGAGAAGATTCTGATAATCTCTGTAGCTTTACTAGCACTAGGAGTTTTATGTCTTGCAGCCGCTGTAGGAGTTTTATCAAAACAACATCCTGATCATCCTATAAGACAGTGGTTTGCACCACTATTTTAGTATTAAGATTATTTATTGTATGTTTAGTAATAATTTATTTAAAATAATTGGTGCACTGAAGAATTATATCACAAATATAAATATAATAATATTGTTTATTAAAAAAATGTTTATTTTATCCAGTAAATAGATTACAAAGTTACAGAAAGGAAACCTAATTAAATGGGCTTGTATCCTCATTTCTTAGTGGTCGATTTTTCGATTGTTGATTGAAATTGATGTTAATAAATGTGTATTTTATTAAATATCTAGATGTTGACGAAGATATAGCAATTAAAAGTTTGAATTGTAGTTTTAGCGCTAGAAATGGTCGGCCATATTTGTATGACGTGAAATGCATTTTAACGTCAGTTATTTGTTGAGTAGGTCAGTGCTGTGGTAATGTTTTGTAGCTGTTGGTAGTCGAAATAATCAAGTCAAGTCAAAGAATAATAAGTTTTTATTTTATTTAACCCTGTATTGTTCCTTGAAATAGCTGTAAATAATATTTGATATATAAATACATATAGCAGAGATCTATGAGCTGTAAGGTTGGTAACCTGTAAACTTGCCAGAGTTCTATCTTGAATATGAAATCTCTTTCACGCTCTATTGTATAAAAGAGATAGCAACTAGCGGCTGTGATGTCACATGCATTTGGAATGTTGTCCAACGTTGAATCCCTTTAATAATTAAAGAGAAAAAATGACTGTTTTAATTGTTAATATCTTTTAACATATAAGGAGTTATTAAAAAATAATTGGACATTTGAGGTTCTAGTAACCCACTTTATCAATATATAGTACACTTTTATAGAAATTAAGATAGGACACAAGCCCATGATTCACCTATTGTATATATTGAGGTTATAATAATTTTACTTTTAATTATTCTACATAGATGGCAGCAGTTGTACATTAATTGAAACTATTTTTTAATTAAAAGATAACGACGATCCTTGTTATTGATAATGAAATCATAGATAATCAACGTGCGATATAATAACATTAAAATTCACGTTATTTAAATACAGTCACAACACGCATTATGTATGCAGTCGCTTGACACATTTTACGTGCGTATAATTCACAATGTTTTCTGACGTTTACAGAGAAAAACCAATAAAATTTGTTTACTCAGTTATAGAAACGTGAATTCACAATTGTATTTGTAGTTTTTTACAATTTCTAACTGTCACAATGGGTCAAAATACGGTAAATGCACCTGTCTGGCCTCTGTACTTAGGTTAGGTTCAGTAAAGAAGACGGGAGACGTTTAATGATTGACAAGTGATAAGATATGGCAGGTGACATACGGACGAACAGCGGGACAAATCGAGATCCGATGTGTTGCAGTTTGTATTCAATTCTACGATTCTCCGTGGATGGGTGAAACCAATACGGCGTTAAACGAATATCTAAATGTTTTATGTATCTTGTCTTGTCATAAGCTTGTCTTCTTCTTCTTTTATCATGTAAAAAGGTTAAACCTGCATTTAAATTTGAATTTTCAGCGCGAAACAAGAGTGTAAACAGTTTATTGCATTTATCTTGGAATCTATAATTTCCACAATAAAATCATGAAGAGCTTTTTTGTAGATAACAATATTATCTACAACTTTTATAAATAACTTTCTTTTGTAACTTTCATAATAAAAAAGTTATAAGTATAAATAATACAGTCCGTCTATCATATGTTTGTTACGCACGCCTCCCCATCCAAACATTTGTCTCTACAGTTCTCTAAATATCCTGTTACATCTTCTCGACGCGACGTGGCCATCAGAATTCTGTCATGATTGTCTCATAACGTCTTCAAAGTAAGCAGCAATACCTGGAAATCTTCTATACCATCGCTTCAGCAATTTTTTTAAAGATTGACAGTTATATATATAAGCTGGAGTAGTGGTTGTTGCCTACAGCTGTTTTTGTAGGCGCACTGGTAGAATATATAATTTGCGTTTTGTTATTATATGATTTAAATTAGATAGCATATCTGTAATTAAAATATTTGATAAACACAACGTATAAAAATACTAAAACAATCAAATACCGGATACGGATTTAAAGTGAGCGCATCCGGTTACAGATATTTTATTGTAAGGTCCATACTTTCTTACTGCGAGAAAGGAAAAAATGAGTTTAAATATGGCAGGTTAAATTTTATGTGCATATAATATCTTACTTCTAGTATCTCAAGTTCAAATTGATAAATCCATTGATAATATTTATCAATAAACAATTTTTTTTAATATAAACATGTTTCCCTGATTCTTCAATTTATTTTCTGATTAAAAAACAAGTTGGTCGTTTAAATAGAAATTGCCGAGCATTCACTTTCGTGGACTCTGTCATTAACAACAGATTAACTTAATTTGTCGTGACCCCAGGGTCCCGTAAAACT
Organism: Panorpa germanica; assembly: GCA_963678705.1. Taxonomy (NCBI): domain Eukaryota; kingdom Metazoa; phylum Arthropoda; class Insecta; order Mecoptera; family Panorpidae; genus Panorpa; species Panorpa germanica. The sequence goes on from OY783219.1 coordinate 6,689,078, forward strand.
CGCTGCTTGACTGCCAATGCTACAGTCTGTGTAAAAAATTAATCGTTTGCGAAAATATTTAATAATTCTTAAATCAAATTCTATTTATTGATACTATAAAGACTTCTACTGTTTATCTAAGAACTGTCTTGTCTTCTTTGGGTGTTTAGACTTAATATATGTGCACTTAGTACCGCATTTAGACGTTTAGGCGCCAATTTCAAAATACAGACCCTCAAATACAATTTCGAAATACATAACCTCACATTACCAGACATTCAGAGATTGTTTATGTAAAGATTAGGTCCCGGGTTGCGTTGTGAGTTGAACTGTCAAGTACAGGGCTGCACTGAAGACATTCAATCACGGTAGAACTTACTTTTTTCTCAAGGCAGTTCCATTAGTTACTTTAATACTAACAGCTCGGCTACTTCTTAAAAGATTACCGTTTTTAACCCTATTCCACACAAGGGTCAGGACATTTCTTATGATTTCTGAGACATATCTTGCTTGGCAACTACTGAAACACACTGAAACATACAATAAATGCAATCTTAGTTACTATTTCACTCCTAAACTTGAACATAACCTTCAAAGCAAAGTTTATTAACCCTACAACTCGTGCTATATTTTTAATTTCAAAGATTAATAGATACGTAAGCATGATTATTTTTCATTTATTTTTGTCGAATATTCAAAACGAAGATAATGCTCATTGAATTGCACTGGGCTTGCATTTATTAACAAACAAGTTTAAGCACGTTTCACATACAAAAGCATAATTTTGTAGTGCAAGAAAATGCGGTTGCAAATGCAATTTGATATAAAATATTATTTGAATAAAATTGGATCTTTCAACCGCGTAATATCATATGACAATTGGGCAATGGTGCGGTTTACTTCTTATGAAATTACGACCTCTCTCTAATTATTATTATTCGTAGCAAATAATAGTCAATTTCTTAGGAGTGTAGTACACCAACCTCACCTTGGCATCTACACGCGAAACTCAACAAAAATAAAACGCAATTCGTATAAATATTTTATGTCATATACACCTTAGTTTAAAATTACTTAGAGTAGAAGAAATCGGAAACGTGACATCCGCAGAATGCAATATGAAGACAGTGAAATATATCTATATGCAAATGAAGAATGATAACACAACAAAATTACTAGCATGCGTCGTGGGAAGAAACATGCCCCGATCTGTGTATGTACCAAATCACGTTGTCCAGTCTGTCATCGAATCTTGTTTCTGAAAGGGACTGTACCTCGGATGTTTCTTTGACATAATATTATTAGATTCCATTGCACGTTGGTTCGCCAGTGGACAAACGACTTCGAGAGCAAGAGGTTTGTGTAGTTCCGTAGAAGCTATTTTAATATTATCTAGTGTTTGTTTATTATTTTAAATAAGAATTACATGATTTAAATAAAAGTAACTACGCCGATGTTAAATAACGTAAGCTTTAATAAATATTTAATACCGGTTTGTTGTTTTTAATTATTACAATTCAATAAGCTGATTAATTACTTTGTATATAGTATATCAAATTGTTTTGTTTGTTACTATATAGACTATCAAATTTGGTAAGCTTTTTGTGTTATAATTATTCTAGGTATTAAATACTGACATTTATTTATAAATTTGCGTTTTAATCTTAAATGTTATTAGTTTTATCTTGTAAAATCATGCGTCGTGCGTCATTAATATACATTATTTGTATATCTTTTGTATTTTGTACACTGAAACTTAAATGTTAAAGTATAAATCAAAAACTAAAATTCATAAGCAAGGAATGGGGCTTCATTCTTTGTATAGCTAAAGGTCTTATTGGTAAGGAATAAACATTATTTATCTATACTATATGGATGTTACTTTACATTCATGTAATATTTTAGTTAAACGAAACATAGTAATATTTAATCTAAAAGAGTCTTATTATTTTATAGTTTAAAAAAAACTTCTTAAAGAAGTTATTAAAGATATTAAGAATTATTTTTCAAAAATCCCAAGTAGAAAGTTAATCTTAGATAAGCAAGATAAGAAGTAGAAGCTGATTTTAGAATTAGCTTTTGGCAATCTAGCAAATACGAAACTTGGTTTCCAAGACAATTTTCTAACTGTGAAGCTGTAAAACCGTTTACCTAATAAGTAACTTAAATATATATTTTAAATAGACGCAATTGTGTTTAGCGGGATAGATTATAAGAAAACATAAATTTAATGAACCAATGCTTAAGGCATCTACAAATCTGAGTAATATTTCGTACACGATGTTATGAATTGAGCTACAAAATATACAAAATAAAATAATTGAGTTTTTTATTTTAAAGTATATTTTACTATAGTCCAAATCACGAGAGTTCGGCGGCGACTTATACCTAAAAGAGGTTATAAGAGCGGTATAAATCTAAAATACGATAATGAATTTTATCCAATACACATTATAGAAAAATAAGTGAGCCAGTGCTTTGTAGTTATATCGGCAGTTTATACTCCACAACTTGTTTTAAGTATGAGTCGCAGCCGAACTCTCGTAATTTGAACTATATAAACGAATTGTTTCATTATGATTACCCTACATCTTTTATCTGTACTAAGGCCCTAAATATTAACAAAAGTATTGTATTATTGGTATTGGTAGCATGCATGTAATATGTTACATAAATATTATGATAAGTTGTGATATATCATTATACAGTAACCTCTACAGCTCACTATAAAATAAGCCGCTTGTTACTTTAAAAAAAAGTATTGCCCTAGTGCAATTATAGATAAAAGTGTAATATTCAATCAAATAAATATTCAATGCTTCAATTAAATTTTGTTCTCTATATTTTCTATAAACCCGCTCTTGCTGGAATGGTGAAATACGTTTTTGGCTATTTAAATCGCCTTGTAATGTTATAATCATTTACATTTTTATCTAGTGTAATTTATCTTTGTTATTTCCGCCAAAACTATATTGCCGTTTGATTATTCACCAAAATTGCTAATTCGGTACGATCGTGCCGGATGAAAGAGAGGTTATGTAAACATTGAAATTTTCTGTCACAGAAAAAAGCGCGTTTAGCGGAATTTTTATATATGATAACAAAATATGACTTACCTCTCTAAAAATAATAAGAACACTATTTAATTTCTTCAAGAAATGTTCAAAATCAATCAATAATTGTATCTAAGGCAGTAAACAAGTTTTTAAATTGATTAGATATAAAAAGAAATACATTTACAAATAATCTAATTTAGCGTAAAAACAAATGGAAGATTTTGCGAACTGTTGAACATTGAAACGGATTTGCTTATTTGTTTACATTAATTACTAATCAAAACACCTTCCGAAAACCCTCCGCAATCCCTGAAAACACTTGAAAACTTTGTATCCAGTTAGAAACATGGTCTGAACAACAAAGATTTATTATAATTTGTTTGTGACAATTATTTTGAGTGCCTACTCGAGATTTTAATCTTGATTGGCCTCATTTATTATGTAAATGCATTTATCTATAATTGTATGTATGAACTTGGTATATATAATGGGCACTAATTGCAAGTTTACAATATTAGCAAATCTATCATGAAGTCCTGGTGCTTACTGCTGCTAGTGCTAGCCGCTTTCCTCACGGTTGACGCAAGGCCCAAATCGAGGAAACATAACCACATCGATCGCAATGAAGATGCCTTTGAGGACGACATTGTTGAACGAATTATCTCAAGAAAGCAATGTGGATATTCAGTAAGTATCTCAAAAACATTTGTAACCCTTAAAAGTATCTTCTTAATAAGTTTTGTGAGTCTTTTAATGGGCAGAAAGGTCACAAAACATTGTTCGAGTAACTTTTGTTATATTAGATGAACCACACATTAAACACTTTACAAATAAACCTGTTATAAAATTTATACTAAGTATAAAGCTCGTGCGGACAGGCTTATTCTTAGTTTATACCTAGTATAAATTTTATAACAGGTTTATTAGTAATGCGGTGAGTGTGTTTAACGAATATTACAACATAGAAATATTGCTACAACAATATTTTTAAATAAAAATGACATCTAACAAATTTTCTAATTGTTGCAGTCATGCACTGAGCCTAAGAAAGGAATGCTGAATGTTCATTTGGTCCCTCATACTCATGATGACGTTGGTTGGCTGAAAACTGTGGACCAATATTACTATGGCAGTGAGTATTACAACAAGCAGAGATGTGCGTTTTTCAAATACATATACTCAAAATGCAAATACAAAATACTAAATACCTATTTTCTATTTTGTATTTATATAACTTTTAAGAGTATAGAATTTTATATTTTATTTGAAAACTTTTACAAACCTATTTCCTGTTTGGAAAATACAAAATACTTTTTTCATTTTTGTTACTTCATAGTGTTAATCAGTAAACATTATTCTTTGAATATAAACTTAAAATCCCTCCAACATTAGCACCATCTATGATCTAAAAGTATCTGCACAATTGTCTTAATAATTCTAATTTAAAATGATAGATGTGTCTATTATTTTATTATCCTTCCTGTTACCCCCACCATAAAACATCTGATTTTCGTTTACCTAAATTTGTTTATCATATTTTCTCGTTCATTATTTGTTTTACTACAAGATAATCACTCCACTACATTCCTTACTGAAATATATATACAGAAATATACATTATTTTACCTACTACCCCCACATGCGACATCCAACATTTATATATTTTCATTCATAAGTTGACATTATTTAGACATGAGTGTATTAAATGTGTTGTACTTAATAAAACCCTTAATTTTGCTATTTTTAAAACTTCTTGGTAGTATTTTTATGAAACAAAAATGTTTCAAAACGAAATCGGTCTTTATCAAAGAGAATTCACATAATTATTTAAAAAAATAACATTTATATTAATAACATAAAGAGTATTCTATTTTCTCAAAAGTATTTAAAAATACGTATTTTGTATTTAAATCCTAACATGAAATTTATTTTTTATTTTGTATTTGAAATAAGAAAATAACGAGGTATTTGCATTTTGTATTTAAATGCTTTTGAAAAGCATTTGTGCACATCTCTGTATACAAGTCTTTTGAAAGTAACTATCAATTTGTATTTGTTCGTTTTAAATTCAACCCCTATTTTCATTTATAGGTCGCTCATTAATTCAGAAAGCTGGCGTCCAATACATTATTGACTCAGTCGTCAGTGAACTTCTAAAGGATCCCAAAAAGAAGTACCATATTTTCTATTTCTTGCACCACTTTTCTCCTACGAATTATTTTCTTAATGGTTTTTTCATTTAAGGTTTATTTATGTTGAAACTGCATATCTTTGGAAATGGTGGAAACAACAGCACGATACATTGAGACACCAGGTGAAGAAACTTGTCAACGAAGGCCGCTTGGAAATTATAGGAGGAGGTTGGAGTATGAACGATGAAGCTACCACTCACTACCAAAGCATCATCGACCAATTTACCTGGGGATTTAGGTATTTTAAACACCATCTCCATATTAAATACTTAGATATTCAAGTAATAAATGTATTTTTTCAGGAAATTGAACGAAACTTTTGGAGAATGTGGTCGCCCACGTGTAGGTTGGCAGATTGATCCTTTCGGCCATTCCAGAGAGATGGCATCACTGTTTGCACAAATGGGTTTCGATGGTATGTTCTTCGGAAGGTTGGATTATCAGGATAAACTTAGGAGAATGGAAACTAAGACAGCTGAAATGCTGTGGCAAGCAAGTGCCAACTTAGGTAAGTTTTACATTATCGAAAATGTATAGGGATAACTTTAATTCTAATCTGATGTGTGGAACTTTAGGGGAAGCTGCAGAACTCTTCACTGGAATGTTGTATAATAATTACGGACCTCCCCCTGGCTTCTGCTTTGATGTGTTGTGCTCCGATGAACCAATCATTGATGATAAGAGAAGCCCAGACTATAATGTTGATGAAAGGGTAATAATATCAATTAATAATTACTTTGATTTATCTAATGTGTGTAATAAATATGTTTTTGCGATATTATCAAGATTTCCCAGTTCTTGTACTTTGCGCAACAGCAAGCTAAACGTTACTCTACAGACAATATCATTATGACAATGGGCGGAGATTTTACTTATATGGATGCTGCAATGTATTATAAAAATTTGGATAAATTGATCAGGTATTTAGGTTTTTCAAAGTGGGAGTGGAAAGAAAATAACGTTTAGTTGTATATATTGATATTGTACAGATGTTTGGTTAATTTGTTTTATGTTTCTAAGGTGTTTTATGGTTTTGATTTTACAATTCTTGATACTAATTTTATTCACAAATGAACGTAAAGTGGTTTGCCTATATTCAGGCGTAGCGTTGGTGCAAGTGATATATTTTTAAGTATTTATAATTATTGTAAAGGTATTATTAAGTGGTGAATTAGTTTCTTCTTCTTCATTATGTACATATCAAGATATTTCTTCGTTTTTTCTTTTCTTCTTCCACTTATTTCTATAATATTACTAACATAGTTTTATATTTTCCTTATCAGATAACTCAATTTATTGATTACGTGTCTAAGCAAAACAAAGTCTACGGCACTGATAATATCATCCTTACAATGGGGGAAGATTTCAATTATCAGGATGCTAATATGTGGTTCAAAAACATGGACAAATTAATTTTGTAAGTATACCAACAATCTAGATAATTTTAAATATAATATTTGAACTATTAGGGCTCGAATCTTTAATAGTTGAAAAAGTAAAAGACTTTGCAGACATTATTAAACATAAATATTACGTAAATGTTATATTACATGGGTATACATTTTTATTGTGTAAGTAATATTTACTTTTAGCGTTTACTGGGTTATTGGACAAGGTGCGTAAATATGTAGTAATGTGTTATCCAAGATTCGCACTAATTTTATTTCTTATGTATCCTATTTTAAGCATATCCTTCTGTAATTTATTTTAAATAATTGCTAATAAGGTTGTTGGTATACTTGCTAATATTTGTTGCTTGTTTATTATAATTAAACTGACTGTATTTTAATAACAATCTTTATTTTATCAGCCATGTGAACGCGCGGCAGCACAATGACTCAAACATCAACGTGTTCTATTCGACACCATCTTGTTATCTAAAATCACTACATGACACCGGAAAATCCTGGCCAGTGAAACGAGATGATTTCTTCCCATATGCATCAGATCCTCATGCCTACTGGACCGGATATTTCACTTCTCGTCCAACTCTAAAATATTTCGAACGCGTTGGCAATAATATGTTACAGGTAGACTTGATTTTATGAAGATGAAAGATAACCAGAGATGTTTGATAAATTGCTGGTACTTTTGCAGATGTGTAAACAATTATACACGTTAGCTAGACTTGGTGCTGAAGATTGGTCCGACCTTAATAAACTCCGGGAAGCCATGGGTGTTATGCAGCATCATGATGCTATCACTGGAACCGAAAAGCAGAAGGTGGCACAAGATTATGCAAGGATTCTGCATGAGGGCATTGAAGAGTGTCAGGAAACAGCCCAGAATGCATTGAGGTAAGAAGCGTTCATACAAAATTCTAGTCTGCAATGAATACTCAAGGCGTTTAGGTTTTAATGTGACTGATATTTCAGAAAACTGATGATTATGCCAATAAAGAAAAGTAAAGAGAGAAGTAGTAGTCACCAGGCAACTGTTATTAACGCTCCTCCACGTAAACTACAGCTTGAATCCTGTTTAGCCTTGAATGTAAGTCAGTGTGAAGTCACGGAAGGTTCAAATAAGTTAGTGGTTACCCTTTATAATCCACTGGCTCATGAAGTTTCCCAATATGTTCGCCTTCCTGTTGTCCAAGGAAGTAATTACTCCGTTAGAGATTCGCAAGGTAAATTTCTTTATCTTATAACCATTAAATATAGCTTTTTACTAACTCTATCTCTTTTTAGGAGCTGAAATTGTTTCTCAGCTTGTTCCACTGTCTGATGGAGTTTTAAATATTCCTGGACGATTCTCCAACGCTTCCTTCGAAGTTGTATTCCGTGCTAAAAGCATTCCTCCTCTTGGTTTTAAATCTTATTTCGTATCTCGACAACAGCCTCAAGAAGGAACACCAGTTTCCCGTGATTCTTTGTATGTTGATGCCAACGGTCCATTATTTAGTGAATCTGAAAAGATCAAGCTTGGAAATGCGGTAATTACCAAAATATACTAACTTTTTACTCTTAGGATAGTAGTTTTATTATATATTTTATTTCAGAATGTCAGTTTCGAAGTGGATAAGAATACCGGGCTTCTTACGTCAACAAAATGGAACGATTTGGAGATTCCAATCTCTCAGTTATATTTCTTCTACCGCGGGGCAGTTGGTAACAATGAAGAATTCTTAAACCGATCTTCAGGAGCCTACATATTCCGTCCAAATGGTACAGACTATGAGGTGAACAAGAATGCGCAATACAAAATTGTCACCGGGCCTGTTGTTGATGAAATTCATCAAGTGTTTGATGCTGACTGGGTTAGCCAGATCATTCGGGTGTATAAAGAAGAAGACCACATCGAGTTTGACTGGCTTGTTGGCCCTATTCCAATTAAGTATGAAGACTTATACGAAAACTATTACTACTAGATCATGAATTAAATAATAATTTTGTGTTGATTTTAGCGATACTATTGGTGGTAAAGAAGCTGTATCTCGATTCTTCACTGAAATCCCAAGCAACGGAACCTTCTACACCGATTCTAACGGTCGTGAAATGTTGAAACGTGTCAGAAACCAAAGACCAACGTGGGATGTTAGCATTAATGAACTAGTTGCTGGAAATTATTACCCAGTTACAGCACGAATTCGTATTGACGATGAAGTTTCAGAAGATGGCGTAGCTATCAGCTTGTTGAACGATAGAGCTCAAGGAGGGTCTAGTCTTATTGATGGAAGCGTTGAGCTTATGGTACGCTATTTATTAATCATGTTAATTTATTTATGAATGAGCTTGTGTCCTCATTTTTTAGTGGTCGATTTTTCAATTGATGTTAATAAATGTGTATTGGCGTGTCTATTTCATTAAATATCTAAATGTTGACGGAGATATAGCAATTAAACGTTTGAATTGTAGTTTTAGCGCTAGAAATGGTCGGCCATATTTGTATGACGTGAAATGCATTTTAACGTCAGTTATTTGTTGATTAGGTCAGTGCTGTGGTAATATTTTGTAGCTGTTTGTAGTCAAACAATCAAGTCAAGTCAAAGAATAATAAGTTTTTATTTTATTTAACCCTGTTAGGACAGACATAATATTGAAACTTTATTGTTCCTTGAAATAGCTGTAAATAATATTTGACATTTTGATGTATAAATACACTAGCTGTCCCGGCCACGCGTTGCTGTGCCTAACGTTTATGTCATATTACATTACATAGCGCCATCTATTGAATATTTACTCAATCTAGTCAACAGAATATTTACTCAATCTAGTCAACAGATGTCGCCATCATCGTCGCCAGATGTCATCGTTTGGAGCTAACAGATAATTAATAGACAAATAATTTGCAATAAGATAATATTGCAATCATAAATTGAGATGTAAGCTATCCTATCTTTCAAGTTGGATCAAACTGCACACGGTGTACAAATTTGATTAAAATCGGTTAAGTAGTTTAGGAGTCCATCGCGGACATACAACGTGAGATATAGCAGAGATTTATGAGCTGTAAGGTTGGCAGCGATTGTGATGTCACATGCATTTGGAATATGTACAACGTTGAATCCCTTTAATAATTAAAGAGACAAAATGACTTTTTTAATTGTTAATATCTCTTAACATATAAGGAGTTATTAAAAAATAATTGAACATTTGAGGTTTTAGTAACCCACCCTTTTATAATTGTAAGCCCATTGTAAGAATGTAATTACACTTTTATTATAGGTACATCGTCGTTTAACGCATGATGATGCTTTCGGTGTTGGGGAAGCTCTGAATGAAGAAGCTTTTGGATCTGGACTTGTCGCTCGAGGAGAACATTATTTATTAGGAGGAAAGAAAGCTAGTATGTACCTTTAAAAATCAATAGAAAATATGATTTAGAAGCGATATTCTAAATGTTTTAATTTAACAGGTGGCCAACCAACTTTGGCTGCACGTGAGAGAGAACTTACTCAAAGAAAATTATTGAAAGCGTGGACATTCTTTAGCGATGCTAGTGACTTAACTTTCGAACAATGGCAATCTCGATTTAAAAACGAGGTAAATGAAAATCAACTTGCACTTGCGATTTGAAATACTTAGTTCTCCAATTATATTAATTTGTGTGTTATAGTATTCTGGATTGAGTCATTCCTTACCCAAAAATGTTCATATTTTGACACTGGAACCGTGGAAAGCAAGGAGCATCTTAATACGTTTAGAACATGTCTTGGAGAATAATGAAGATCCTATTTTATCACGTCCTGCAAGTGTAGAACTCAAGGTATAATACATTGATAACAAAAGCGTTTTTCAGCATTTGAATAAATTCTTTTTATAAATTGAATATTGTTTTCAGAGATTATTTACACCTTTCGAAATCAAAGAAATTCGGGAAACAACTTTAGGAGGCAATGAATGGTTATCCGAAGCAAAGAGATTGAAATTCCAAGCTGGGGATGAGATTAACAATTATAAGAGTCCTAGAGATGTTGATCATGATGTAAGTTATGCAACAATTTGTTGAATAACATTTTATAAATATATAAAATAAATGCTAAATTCTCTTAGGAAACTTCTCCGACACAATCGTGCAATTGTGATGAGCATGGATCTTTCATTAATGATGTTATTAATAAGAAATCTAAGAAATCTAAATCTAAAGAAGAAACTGTTAAAATGTCGCAGTTTTATGTGCCAGTTGATAACTTCAATGTTACTTTGAAACCTATGCAAATTCGTACATTTATTGTAGAACTGGAACCGTAAGGTAAACTGAATTTTAAATGTATTAGAATACAAATACTAAAATCTGTTAGTTATATATATGTATCTAATACTTCTTGAAGTGAATATGAGAAATGCTGAGTAAGTGATGCTAGATTTTATTTAGATCGTAATAATTAAGAATATGTTAAATATATAATACTTTTATATTGAACATAATGTAAATCATTTTTTAAGGAAGAAATATAAATTTACCTGCTAAACGAAATTGTGTGTTTATTAAGTAGTATGGTCGATTTTTTAATTGTTGATTGAAATTCATGTTAATAAATGTGTATTGGCGTGTTTATTTTATTAAATATCTAAATGTTGACGGAGATATACAATTAAAAGTTTGAATTGTAGTTTTAGCGCTAGAAATGGTCGGCCATGTTTGTATGTCGTGAAATGCGTTTTAACATCAGTTATTTGTTGAGTAGATCAGTGCTGTGGTAATGTTTTGTAACTGTTGGTAGTCGAAATAATCAAGTCAAGTCAAAGAAGAATAAGTTTTTATATTATTTAACCCTGTTACGGCAGACATAATATTGAAATTTTATTGTTCCTTGAAATAGCTGTAAATAATATTTGGTATTTTGATATATAAATACATATAGCAGAGATTTATGAGTTGTAAGGTTGGCAGCGGTCACATACATTTGAAATGTGTACAACGTTGAATCCCTTTAATAATTAAAGAGACAAAATGACTTTTTTAATTGTTAATATCTCTTAACATATAAGGAGTTATTAAAAAATAATTGAACATTTGAGGTTCTAGTAACCCACTTTATCAATATATAGTACACTTTTCTAGAAATTATGACATGGGACACAAGCCCATTTATAGTTGTATGCAGACAAAGGTTGACAATGTGCGTTAACATAAAATATATCTAGTTACCAGCTAGGCACAGTCGTGGACCCGCAAGACTGTAGTATTTAAGACATTTCCAAATAAAAGACGATATTTTTAGACAACAAATAAATTCTATATTTATTATAATTGTACATTTACGTTTACGCTACATAATAATAATTACTAAGAACATTTATCCATCAACACAGAGTCTTTAACATTTAAGACGAAGCGTTTTGGTAGTATGCTTATAATTTCACATCAATATTTAATTAATTCAGCTAATAATATAAACATTACAGATATTTATTTTTGTATATTCGAGATTTATAAAATACAATATTATTTTGTATTCTTTCTTTCGTATTTGTGCATAAGTAACTTTTGCTTTTCATTAAAATTGTGTTTTATAAATCAATACTTCGATTTTTATTTTGCATTTTTGCAATTCTCGATATTTGAAATATATTTTTTAACGACTTAACCTTAAAACGAATATAAACCTAACCTATATTATAATGACAGTACTATTTTAACATAACCTACAAATTTATGTTTTTTTTTTACTATTGTCACAAACATTTATATAATAATTTATAACATGGCGGCAATTTTCGGACCCTTTTTCCAGCTTTGCATTAAATATTTTTATTTAATTATTATTGTAAAATTTAATAATGCTTTTTATTTAATTTTCTTTTAATTCAAGCAAATAATAATTATTGTTATTGTCTTATTCACAATAACCATTCACATTTTTAAAATGGTGGAAAATTTTCATTTATTTTTTCATTTTTATAAATAAATTTATGAAAAATTATATTATTTTTTTTTTTATTAATTTTTTATAAATTTAATATTTATATTATTTTAAAGAAAATTGTATTCAAAAAATATTCATATTTGTGTTTTTAATTTAAGTTTTGTAACCGTTTCCAATTTTGTAAATAATCAAAGTAAAATTTAAACATAAAAATAAATAAACTTAATATCTTAACCTTTGATTTACGTTAAGATAATTGTGCATTAAAGTGTGATAAAATATTTTATTGAGCTGTTTGAGAAATATACATTATTACTATTTCATTAACTATAAATATTAATTGTTCTTGCTTTTGTTAAAGATACATCTGTCAGTTTTATTAAAAAGTGAAATATTTAATTAATTTTCCATAGTAAATATTGCAGTTTCCCAATCGCTCAATTTAATAAATCAAAAAGTGCATAAACAGTGCTTTAAAATTATACCATACGTATAAAAACTAAGAAAGTTTTTTGTTTGAATACAATTTGATGTAAAATTTAAATATTGGTACATCAACACATTTTAAACACAGTGTTTTCAACAAATATAATGAAGATCCCTTAGAACTCACGATTTGAATACGATTTTTAAAATTGTTGATTGGCATAGCAATTCTCTCACAATTGTAGACGTATTTAAAAATGACAACATTTTATAATCGTCGCCATTTTTTAATTATTTAATATTTTACTTGTAATATGCAATATATGTATATTCCGAATATGCTATTTTATTTAGTATTATTATTTTCTAATGAAATGAATAACTTTATGTTATATAGACACCAATACACCAACGTCGAATTTTCTACAATTAATTGTTAAGCGAAAAGCAGGCTATTATTATTATTTTTGCAAACATCGAAATATATTTTAATTTACGTTTTTTAAATATTTTATCGGTTTAAAGATTAAGTCGTTTATATTTTTATCTTTGGTCATTTTATTTTGGTCTCAAATTCGTGATTTATTTTTCATTTAAATAAAAATAGTACCAAGTTTTGTCAATTTCGATATTTGTTTGTAATTTGAGCTTTGCGAATAAATATTTTACCAAATTTTGCCGAATTTAAGGTCTCATCCAAACTAAACCCCGATTAGAATTTTTGCAGCCATTCAAAAAATCTTGTTGGGGGACCTATTTATTTATTTATAAATTTTGAATAATATTTTTTCAATATTAATTTTGAATTTATTAATGCTCTAATTACTTTGTTACTTATCCGTTTTATAAAATATAATTAATAATAAATAAATAAATTAATTAAAATAAACCTAACTAAAGAAAACTACAAAATTCATCAAACTCTAAAATTGTTCAGTCATTTTTAAGTTTACATTTTTTGTTGATATAAAAATATCATATATGATTCCTTTCAAAATATTATTTTTATAAATTTTTAATTTCTTTGAAAATTGGTCTGATTTGAGTTCCAATAATTCGTACAAATATTTAGAGGTAGTTACCTAGAATAGAGCAGCCTTAAGCCTGGATTATATATTTTATATATATTATATTTAATTATCAAAATTATTAAATTAAATTCAATGTTATTCTTAATAATTTTGTTAATTTTCTTAATTTTAAACATTCCAATAATAATATTAGCACAATATAACAATATACATTAATATTTTTTTTTGTTTCAATATGATATCTAACAATGATAGATATTTAGAGCTAATTCTATAAGATTAGGTATTCGATATTTAGCTAATGTTTTTCCTATATAATAACAGATAATACATGATATTTATTTCATAAGCTTAACACTTTTACTTTTCACTTTAAATTTAACATTTAGGATAAAGCTAAAACATCAGAAAATAATTCACAATAATAATATTTATTTGGCAACTATTTAGATTAATTAATTATGTAATTTTAAAAATATAATTAATAATTATATAATAAATATTTATTGTTACTCGAGTCAAAGGGGAAGTAATGAATATCGAGCAAATTCATATTTTTGAATAAAAATATTATTTAATTCAATGTTTTATTTAATTTTAAATAAACCCTTTCTTTAATTAATATAATTCTTTATTATTAAAACCGATTAAGTCTGTATTTTTGTAGGATATTTTAAATTTTACAGTATTTTGGCAAATGTATTTAAAACTTTTACCATCTGATCAACTTAATAAAGAAGCAATCGTTGTTAAAAACAATTACAGTAATGATGTAATAATACTTAATGCAATTAAAATATTTGTGATTGATTTCTGGAATGTAATGATTGATAGAAATCTTAATAGGCCAATCAAATATATTATAGTAAATTATTTTACCCATTGCATAAATAGCTTGTTTCTAAAATATGTTATAATATATATTTATATTTTTAATATGTTTTGCTTTAATTGATATATTCATCAATTTTTTCACAATATGGCGTTGTACTTAATCACGATTAATATTAAACTATCATTTTACAATTTTATGTTGGATGATATATACTAATATTATTTAAGATTTTAACTATTACTTTGATTTTATTTTTATAGACAGTAAATGTGAAATCAGTGTCAATAATATAGATGTAAAAGTGAAGTAACTTTTTGCTTATTTAACGAATTGAATTGATGGTAATGATGATGATTTTTGTGATTAATATCAATCATTTTTAAGTACATACGTTGACTTTTAGATTTGCAGGGAGTAAATCTTTTAAATTAGACTACTTTAAAACAATTGGTTTCACAGTTTTTATTAAAAATCTAATATTTAATTACTTATTAATCATGAAACACTAAGAAATGTTAAAATACTGCAATATTTTAACAAATCATTGAATTATATAATTAATTAAATATTAGTCATAAAAACTTTTTTACCCAATATTTTTAGGGCGGTTTTTTATATAGGTTCTAGTATCATTATTAAAGTATTTTAATAATTAGAGGTTTTAATAACATCTATTATTAATATAACCCAATATTTAGTACACATCAAACTAGCCCTACAATATGTATCAGAAAATTCTAACCTAAATTAAAATATATTAATTCTAATAATCCATTATTTGTTTATATGCTTACCATGATGTTTTTCTGTAACACGATATGTTTGCGGTTATATTTTTGGTAGTATTATGTGATATTTATTTAAATTTGGCGCCTTTTTTAATCAGGCAACTTCATATTGTTGCTATATTCACACATAAGTTTTAAATTCATTGTTAAATACAGCAATAATATTTTATTCGTTTATGTTAATATAATAATGATATAATATGTTTTATTTATCTGTTATTTAAGCAGGTCAGTTGTTATTTGTTAATATAAAAGTTATTATGACATTATTAATTGTTATTTTGTAATGTAGCATTTATTTATTCTTCATCATCTTCGTTTTGGTAAGAAACGTAACGAACCGAAGATCTGTCTCCCAAAATTAACGACTGGAATATTAGTAAGGAAGAAACGTGTTAGTGAAAGGACATTTGTTAGTAGGTTATTTAGCAAGTAGTGACATTTATGTAACAGATAGAAGTATAGAATACATAAATACGTGTGTTAAGGAGGTACAGGACGTACCTTCAATGCAAAAAGTTTATCTCTCGGTAATATGAAATGCAAAATACGAAGTACATGAGGGATGAGCAAATATTGGGACTGTACCTTTGAAAATGAATTTTTCAATTCCCTATTAAACTGCTTTTTGCTTGTTAAAATGATTTTTTATGCATAAAAATCACCTATAATTAATATTAAATTTATATTAATTCAATTTAAATTCAAATTAAATATTTTGAAAAAGGAATAATAAATTTTGCAACGCTGCAAATTTATGTGTGTTGACGCATGCGTGATTTGGTTCTTTGACCAATAAATTGTTATATTTTATATAACATTTATTCCGATTTTGAATTTCCCGCTCAAATTGGTATTTGCAACGTTGCCGGCTTATAACCTACATTTACTGTTTCTTAAAGGTTTTATTTAAATATTTTCGTATATAGGTATCCTTTTGATAATTTTCTTTTTGCAATAGTTACAGAAAAGATTATTTTATATACACCTAGTTTTTGAAAACTGTGTCACCATTTTTTTATAGTTAAAAGTTATATTATGTGGTGAAATTGAGCTAAAAATTATGATTTGTATGGAAAATGACTATTTTTAATCATGTATAAAAAGAAAACTATGAAGCCTAGGTCTCTAAAATTTTGAGACAGCATGTATTTTAACTATTTGTATCGACCCTCCAAATTTCACAACGTTTTCATCATTTACGTTAACGTCCTGTACCTCCTTAATTAAGCAGAAGCAAAATAATTAAATTATAATTAACAACAAAAAAAACAAATAAACTTAAAATATCGTATATTTACATAAAATTAATAAAATAGAAAACAATTATATAAAACAATAAAAACATAACAGAAATAAATCTTAAATTAACAAATATTTAAATTAAGTATACTCTTCTATAACGCGGATTCTTACAATACACCAGATATAGTGCGACGACATTCTAAACTAAATTTTTATAACAAAATTTTCTAAAACACGTAACATATGAATCGCGTTATAGAAGGGATTAAAATAAAAGCAAACAAATCTTTAAAACGTAATATACCTATTTATAAATAATAGTAATATCCCAGTAAACATTTTGGAGTAAATTTGACGTCATATTGAAGATGCGTATGATTTTTTTGTCATAAAACAATTCAATTTGATTTCACTCGTTCAAGGGAATGTCAGTGATATGAACAACAAATGACAAAATCATTTGACCTAACCTCACTACCGTACCAGTATTGAATAAAGTTGCAAATAAACCATTAAAGTGTAACAGAGACAGCTATATCTTGTTTCTTTTTCTATCATATAATAATATATACTTTCAAATGAAAAAGAGACAACAACTATATCTCTATTTAATTGTATGATGTTAGAAAGAGAAAAAAAATAATTTCTTTATCTAAAATTTGAGTGAAAAGAATTGCTATTTCACTAAAATGTTTACTGGGATATTGTAAAGAAATTGTAAAGTCATATACTCGTCTTATGCAAGATATAACTTGGTGTTCTTTGCTTATGAATTATGTAAAATTTAAAGTACAACATTACATTATCTACATTTGGATACTCACCGTTTTTTCTTCTTTCGTCGGAGGAGCGCGAAGCATATAAAGCAGTGGAGCATAAATAAAGTTGAGTATTGCAATACCAACAAGCATCCATTCAAATCCAATCGTATTCACTAAAGTTCCACTCATTGCTGGACCAACTGCAAATCCTAGACAGAATGCCACGTCACCTGAAAGATAAAAACAAAAAAAAGAAATAAAATATTACTACTTCAGAAGTGGGATATTTTGCATCTCTTTCATATTTCTACAAGTTGTATATGTGCATCTCACCTAGCGCATAAACACTTCCGTATACCGCACTGTGTCTTATATCCACCAGATAGCCTAATTCAGGCATCATAGATGAATCCACCATTCCAATAGCAAAACCAAGACCAGCGTTTGGTATTATTAAATGATTTATTTTAGTTGCCAATGGAATCTGGAATAGGGTTATGTAATATGTAATGGATATACATGGAATATACATAGAATGCTGTATATACATGTTTGCTTTGAATACTTACACACATCAAGCAAACACCGATAATAACTAAACCCAACATGGCGGCCAACCAGCGTCCCATACGATGACCAAGAGGGCCGAATAGGTTAGTGCCGATTAGGTATGAAATACTGGCAGGTAGGAAGGTGACCCCCTGCTCCCATCTGCTCGCTTCCATACTGTCCATCATCCAAATAGGGAGAGATGGTTCCAACATGGCGATTCCCATATTAGCGAAGGTAATAGCTCCTGAAAATAACACAACAAATTTGTTGGAATAAGATTTAGAATAGCGAATTCAAATTCATTACGAATTAGATATGATTTCAATGCCGTTCATTAAACAATTATATTTAATGGGCTTGTGTCCTATGTCTTAATTTCTATAGAAGTGTACTATATATTGATAAAGTGGTTACTAGAACCTCAAATGTTCAATTATTTGTTAATAACTCCTTATATGTTAAGAGATATTAACAATTAAAAAAGTCATTTTGTCTCCTTAATTATTAAAGGGATTTTACGTTGTACACATTCCAACTGCATGTGACATCACAACCGCTAGTTGCTATTTCTATTAAACAACAGAACGTTAAAGAAATATATTCTTGACAGAACTCAAGGTTACCAACCTTACAGCTCATAAATCTCTGCTATATGTATTTATATATCAAAATGTCAAATATTATTTACAGCTATTTCAAGGAACAATAAAATTTCAATATTATGTCTGCCGTAACAGGGTTAAATAAAATAAAAACTTATTATTCTTTGACTTTACTTGATTATTTCGACTACCAACAGCTACAAAACATTACCACAGCACTGGCCTACTCAACAAATAACTGACGTTAACATGCATTTCACGTCATACAAATATAACCGACCATTTCTAGCGCTAAAACTGCAATTCAAAATTTTAATTGCTATATCTCCGTCAACATTTATATATTTAATAAAATAGACACGCCAATACACATTTATTAACATCAATTTCAATCAACAATTGAAAAATCGACCACTAAGAAATGAGGACACTAAGGTTGCTTTAATACCTGCAGCAACTATAATGTAAGGGTCCATTATCAGAGCTTTCAAAGATGGCGGATCAGACTCCTGGTGTACGACAGAAGGTTGAAGCATCAGCAGTTGTAATACTAAAGTAACAAAAAAATAAATGTTATAAATATTTGATTTTAAAGTAGAGAAATATTTTATATAATAAACTTACATCCATCTCCTAAAGCTAATGCAGCGAGAATTAAAAACGGTGCACTTTTACCAACAAATTCATACATTACTCCACCAAATGGTGGCCCAATTAGGACACCTAAAGCTAGACCTCCTAGAGCTATACCCATTGCATTTCCACGTTCCTGTGGAAATAAATTAAATAGATAAAGTTTATTAGCTTGGCGAAGAACCAAATAAATAGATATCTACCGAAATATATTATTTTACCCAAGACACATAATTGAAATTTGTTTTAATAGATGGCACTATAAGTTTTAACATGTAAATGTAATTAATAATTGAAAAACTATTATTAAAATAAAAGTGTAGTTAAAGCAAATACATTTCGCCGGCATTTGTTTCTGTGTTAAAAGAATAGTTTTGAAGTTTCGTT
Organism: Panorpa germanica; assembly: GCA_963678705.1. Lineage (NCBI taxonomy): Eukaryota > Metazoa > Arthropoda > Insecta > Mecoptera > Panorpidae > Panorpa > Panorpa germanica. The sequence goes on from OY783219.1 coordinate 6,708,874, forward strand.
CAAGTCAAGTAAATTGGTTTGTGTCTCGGGTGAAGTTAACAAAATATTAGACGTCAAATGCTATATTTACCTTATCATCAGTATATCTTTCAGCTAACATTCCCATCCCGGAAACGGATGAACAGGATGAACCAATACCTTGCAATGCTCTAGCTATGAATAACACGCTGTACGATCGCCCAAATGCAAAAACTATAAAATGTTTTAAGAAAGTAGTACACGAATTGACGTTTTTGACAACTTTAAACTTTAGATATCAGTAAATGATTACTTACTTATGGTGGATAGGAACATAATGATGAATCCAGTGAACATAGGAATACTGTATCCGATTCTGTAAGAGAAGGCGTTAGTTAAAATTGCTAGAAATGTTTTAGAAAATGTAATAAAAGAAGAAGAAATGTATTCAGTACTTGTGAGTTAGCGGTCCGACGATAGGATTCACCAATAGTTGGACAAATGCTTTAGAAGCAAACATCAGACCTACTTCTACAGTTTCCCCCACCAATTCTTTGTGTCGCGCTTCTTTTTCTTCAGCAGTTTCCATCGGGAAAGAGTTATTTTCTTAAATATAAAGAAATGTTAAGATGTGTTTCTTTTTTGGTATAAAATAGGGTCTTTAAGAATCTAAATTTATCGGGGTACTTAAATTATGACTTACCAGTTACGTAATCAGGGGTGACGACATATTGGGAAGGGTCCGCTGGAGGTGCGCAGGGGGGTAAAGTCGTTGGTGCAACCGTTGATGTAGCCGCCATGGCGATCTGAGCCAGTGTTGCATTAGGATGCCGGATGTCATACAAAAACTCTGGGATAATGGGAACTGTAAAGAAAAAAACACATCATGATGTGAGAATGCCTTCATGTAAAAAGGGAATACGGTCCAGTTTTAGAAAGAACGTTTTGATGTATAAGAAATTGAATAACAAGTTTTACTAAAGAAATTTTACATTTTTCTGTAAATATTATAGCAAAATACATGATTTTCTTGTACTGTACGGTCATGGACATTCTTTTCTAATTTTTTTTGTCGTTCTTTGAAATATTTTGATACAGTTGTGTTCCTTATGCTCTAAAATAAGAAACTGCTTCATTACATTTTAAATATTAACGCGATATTGGGTTTTATGCGACCTTTTTTAAATTCATGGACTTTTTTTTCTAAAAATTTTTTTTTGATTTCTTGAAATTTTTTGATGCAGTTATGTTCATTAAGCTTTAACTTAAAGAACTGCTTCATTACATTTTAAATATCCACGCGATTCCGACTTTTATGCGACCTTTTTTAAATTCATGGACTTTTTTTCTAAATTTTTTTTTTTTATTTCTTGAAATTTTTTGATGCAGTTATGTTCGCTAGGCTTTAAAGTAAATAACTGCTTCATTACATTTTAAATATCCACGCGATTCCGACTTTTATGCGACCTTTTTTAAATTCATGGACATTTATTTTCTAAAATTTTTTTTTGGATTTCTTGAAATTTTTTGATGCAGTTATGTTCGTTATGCTCTAAAATAAAGAACTACATCATTAGATTTTGAATATCTACGCAGGAACTCAAAAAATTTAATTGCTCTTAAAATCATAAAAGTGAACCTTTTCATCATTTTTAACAAGATTATAGTCTTGTTTCATTGAGATTTAATATATTGATATATAATAAACTAAAATACTTATTTAAAAATGAATTATAAATTTGAAATCAGCATTCAAAATTAAGTTAAAATCCATTATTAAAGGAATTATATTTTCTTAAATTTTTATGAAAAGTAAGAAGGTTATACTCTTCTTACTTTTCATATAAATTTAAGAAAATATATATATCATTTTATAACGGATTTTAACCTAATTTTGAATGCTGATTTCAAATTTATAATTAATTTTTAAATAAGTATTTTAGTTTATGATATATCAATATATTAAATCTCAATGAAAGAAGACTATAATCTTGTTAAAAATGATGAAAAGGTTCACTTTTATGATTTTAAAAGCAATGCAATTTTTTGAGTATCTGTGTAGATAATTAAAAACTAATGAAGCAGTTCTTTAAGTTAAAGCTTAAGGAACATAACTGCATCAAAAAATTTCAAGAACTCCAGTAAAAAAATTTAGAAAAAAAGGTCGCATAAAAATCAGAATCGCGTTGATATTTAAAATCTAATGATGCAGTTCTATATTTTAGAGCATAACGAACATAACTGCATCAAAAAAATTCAAGAAAATGTATTTTTTGTGTTTTGAAAAAATTGTCCATGAAAATATAAAGGGTCGTATAAAAACCACAGTGGCGTAGATATTTAAAATGTAATGAAGCAGTTATTTACTTTAAAGCCTAACGAACATAACTGCATCAAAAAATTTCAAGAAATCCTAAAAAAAATTTTTAGAAAAAAAAGTCCATGAATTTAAAAAAGGGCGCATAAAAGTCAGAATCGCGTTGATATTTAAATTTTTATGAAGCAGTTCTTTAAGTTAAAGCCTAACGAACATAACTGCTTCAAAAATTTCAAGAAATCAATAAAGAAATTTAGAAAAAAAGTCCATGACATTGACATATACCGTACAAACCTATTCTTACATTACATAAATATTGGTATATGTCTTCATAGACAGATTGCATTATCTCCATATTTAATAAAAAAACCAAACCTATTTTCTCTTAAGACGGTAAATAGAAGATTCTGTTAAGAAAATATCAGAATCCGTTCCAATCTTAATCGCTAAGAACAGTATTGCATCCCTCGTTAAATTCTCCAGACACTTTCATTTTGATAATAACATTTATTTTGAAAATTGTGTTATAAATTTTATAATTACAATGTTGGTACAAATTGAAATTAAAATTTTATTATCTTCGTCAACGCAACGTTGTGTTTTCCATTTCATATTTCGTGTTCACAGTTCCCAGTCCTTGATTATCTATCCGTGCATGCCCTCTGACCTCCACAAAGTTCTAGACGGCGCGAATTCAATGTGACGTTCAGTTAATGACCAATTTACGAGCAATCTGCGTTAGAAAATTTCATCTAGTTTCAAGTTATTATGGATAGATGCCGTTACTGTTATAGCTATTACTTTAAACTGCTTCTCCTCGTGATTGGAGGTCCGGGGAGAAGGGAGTGTGGTGAGATATTAAGTTTCATTAAAATTGTTGCAGACTTTATTAACACCAAGTTGTCTTGTTAAACACAACTCGGTAAAGTTAGGCTGGTCGTCGAGAATGCGGGCGTTACGTAGCTCTCAAATTGGTACCGAATTTCAGCGAATTTTAACCAATCGAATACATACTACAACGCTAAACCTATCCGAACCTTGTCTCAGACTGGAAGTGAATGCAATAGTCTCTTTCATAACAGTGGTGTATCGATAAAAATTAAAGTAAAAGTTTCCTCTCATGGTAAATTATGTTAGTACAAAACAACTCCAATACACCCTACAGTACACAGGTTTGACTTGGCGTACTGTCTTATCGGTACGTGGCATGTATGTATTGTGACACAACACACGCAAAGAACACAGAAGTCGGCTTGCTTGGAGAGTTCTAACCGCTTAACCAAGCCGTCGATTTACGCCCGAATCGTGTATTAATTGTAATATAACATAATTGTGTGTTTTGTGTATTTGTTTACTATATAGTTGGTAAATTTGTTATTGTTTTTATTATTATTATTATATTATATTAATTGTTCGCCTTTCGGCTTTACAATCTACATTCTTAATACATTTCATAGAACTTCAACTTGAAATTAAACTTAAACTATTCTAGACCTTTTTATTTCCAAAAGTACTTTCTGCTTCTTCTTCTCTTGACCCTCTTCCTTCATTCTCACCGTTTCCTCACCTCTTGTCTTCCTTGTCTCCTCTCGACAAGCCCTCTATTATCTTTTCACTATCCTTCCTGCCTTCTCTCTTCGTTTTCACTTCTCCACTTATGTCTATTACAGGCATAGACGCTCTATCTTTACTATTTCCTCTTGACTCTCTTACTTTACTCTTTCTTCTTGACTCTCTACCTTTACTATGTTATTATTGTCTCTATCTCCGTCATCTACCTCTTGTCCTTATCTCCTATCCGAAAATCCTCTATTTTTATTGTTTTTATTTGAGTTAGTGAGTTAAATAATTGCCATATTGTGAGAAATAACCAGTAAAAATTACTATGTGACATAAGCCACGGTGCTGTAATGGCTTTACGACAAAAACTGCTACTATAGTCCAAAGCACGATAGTTCGGCGGCGACTTATACTTAAAAGAGGTTATAAGAGCGGTATAAATCTATAATACGATAATGAATATTATCTTATTCGTTTCTGTATACATTATAGAAAAGTAAGTGAGTCAGTGCTCTTTAGTTACATCGGCAGTTTATACCCCACAATTTGTTCGCCGTCGAACTCTCGTAATTTGAACTATACTACTATTATCATGGTAATTTTTAACATCTAAATAGCAATTTTTGTAATAAAATAGTAAGTTTAGTTAAAAAAATAGTTAGTAATAGTAAGTTTTATTGTATATTTCTCACAGTGCAGTCAAGGAATAAATTTATTAAGTTATCTTCGGGGATCGAAGCCAAGCCCAAGAAGGATAGTTAAGTGTTAGAGTCTACTACTTATGGTAACTATCTCGGCCATCATGTTCCTTATTTGTTAGGAATTATAATACCTCTACAATTTTCTCTCTCGCTCTAACTACGACGCCGACGCCGACGCCGACATATTTTATTCCATCGTTAACTTAAGTATTCTCGATCACTTATTCTGTTTGGTTTGGTTTTTGAAGTGTTGAAGTAGCATGCTTGTGTTGGTACGTTGTATAGAAATCATCTACCTACCTAACGTAGCTGAAGTGTATATAAAGCTACGTTTGCTACGCCTCTACGCCTCTACGCCGCTACGTAGCTACAACACAAAAGCTACGAACTAAGAGGAAGCTCGGACGGTGATTAACAGTTCTCAAAAGGTCCTATTGACCGCTATTTATCTCACAGCCTCATGAAATTTTTATAAGTCTACATTTTATCATGGAGTAGTAAATGAAATTCTCTAACAATCAAACGCAAGAGATGTACACTCCGAGAAAGCAATAAAATTATATAGAGAATATAAAAAAATACTTTGAAAATTATGAATAAAGAATTGAGTGTTTTAAATGAGGTAATACCTTTTTGTTTGCTCGCCATTTTTGTTGTATTTGTTTCTAGATGTTTATATAGCTGTTTTTAGTAGATGTTGAGAATAACAATTTGATACTATGTCATGAATAAGTCCAAAGTATGTTCTACTTATAGAAAACTATTAAAAAAGCAAGCGCTACAATGTATAAATCATGAAGATGTTCTAAATGAAGCAATACCTTTTCTTTAGCGCGTCATATTTGTTATATATGGTTCTGAGAGTTCTTACTTGACATATTGGTGGTACGTATGATTACAATTTGTTACTGTGTTACTTACACTATAGCAACTCCAGTAAACAATTTGGTGAAGTGTCCTGTTTTGTGACGTTTCTATCACTATTCAATTCAATTATAGTTCGTATCAACTTTATCTTCATTTGTATTTCTATTTACCGAATGGGCTTGTGTCCTATGTCTTAATTTATATAAAAGTGTACTATATATTGATAAAGTGGGTTACTAGAATCTCAAATGTTCAATTATTTTTTAATAACTCCTTATATTTCAGGAGATATTAACAATTAAAAAAGTCTTTTTTCTCTTTAATTATTAAAGGTTGCCTATCTCTTTTATACAACAGAGCGTAAAAGAGATAGCATATTCAAGATAGAACTCTGGAAAACTTACAGGTTACCAACCTTACAGCTTATAAATCTCTGCTATATGTATTTATGTATCAAAATATCAAATATTATTTACAGCTATTTCAAGGAAGGGTTAAATAAAATATAAACTTATTATTCTTTGACTTTACTTGATTATTTCGACTACCAACAGCTACAAAACATTACCACAGCACTGACCGACTCAACAAATAACTGACGTTAAAATGCATTTCACGTCATACAAATATGGCCGACTATTTCTAGCGCTAAAACTACAATTCAAACTTTTAATTGCTATATCTCCGTCAATATTTAGATATTTAATAAAATAGACACACCAATACACATTTATTAACATCAATTTCAATCAACAATTGAAAAATCAACCACTAAAAATGAGGACACAAGCCCATTACTGGAGGACATTTATAAATTACCAGCAAAGTGCAAAGTAGCTTCCTTATTTCCGGTAATACGCAATTTCTATTTCTAGTAAGTGTTGTCGATGTAAGACCAGCACAAATTCTTCTCATTTCTTTATATAAATGGTGGCTTTTTATACAGTACGATTTACTGTGCCACAACCGGTGTGGAAAGAATCTTGGACACTTTGCCACAATAATGCAAGACGTTTACAGATAGGATGTGTAGTTATTTATCTCGTTAAGTGTTTATTTATACTCCAGAAGCAGCATCCAATCATTTAGATGCTTTGGAAGTACGAGAGATGAACCCAGAGGGCTTGAGGATGTTAAGTTGATAACGGTGTGAATTATTCATCAGAATTGGGTAGTGGTAACATATACACTATATATACGAGTACATTAAAGAAAACTAACATAGATTGATTGTATTAAGGTGGAAATCATCTTGTCTATTTTATTTTTATGGTTTTCCTTTTATTTTTGACGATTTACCTTTTTAAATTAATGAATTTTATCTTTGTTTATGTATAATACAATTTTATTTTATTCTCTGCTTCGTAAATCTTTGGAAGAGCTGATTTCAATGTTATGTAGGGTTTACACTTATATGTTCCGGTAAAAATATTCGGCTATTATATATGCGTCATGTTCGAGGTACCGTCCACACATGCGTTGACGACTATGACATTAAAACATAATTTACAATTCTCAGTGTGAACGTATCAGAACGTTTATTACCCATAATTAACAATTTTTGTTAAGTATTTATGTTATAGTAAAGGAACAGCAAGGTTTAGATTGGGAAATGAGGAAAAAGGAAACAGATACTGGGAAAGTAGTGAGGAAAGAAAGTGTAGAGTGTGCGGAGCGGAGGACGAAACACTGGAGCACATTAAGTTTGAGTGTAAGGAAAAAGTAGCGAGCGAAAGGAATATTGGCCAACTATTAAAGGGAGGCAGTGAAGGAAAGAGGTGGATGGCGGAAATAGTAAGAAGGAAAGAAAAAACAGGAGAATAAATAAGCTGATGGCTGGGTTGCACAAGGAACAGGAAGAGAAAGAAAGTACTAAAAGAGGCAGTGAAGGGAAGCAGGAGAAAGAAAGAAGTAGCGAGGAAACAGGTAAACTTCAGCCCAGAAAAATAGACTAGGGAATAGACCAGTACAGAAGGAAGACGTGGAAAAATGAAGGAAGAGGGTCAAGAGAAGAAGAAGCAGAAAGTACTTTTGGAAATAAAAAGGTCTAGGATAATGTAAATTTAATTGTCTGCGAAGTGACCGTCGTCCATATATAAAATCCAGTTATCTGGTCCAGCTCGTTATCTAGTTTGCATGGGGAACATGAAGAGAAAGAGGGTGAAAAGAAGAAGAAGCAGAAAGCATTTTTTGGAAGTACTAAAAGTCTAAAATAATTTTTTTAGTTTTAATAAATAAATTAAGTTTAGTTTTAGAAAAATAATTAGTTTTAAATAAAATTAGTAAGTTTAGTTTTAAGGCTGAATTGTTAAGATAGGAATGAAATGTATTAAGAAATAGAATACGGTAGATTGTAAAGCCGAAAGGCACACACAATTAACAATAAATAATAAAATAATAATGTTATAGTAAAGAAATAAATGTAATAACTTAACTTTTGTTTTATTTAAGCGAATGTGTGTGTGAAAAGTTTAAGTCCAACGGCGCCAATACGTAGGGGCGCTGTAATGTGACAAAATGTTGTCGATACTATGAAATATTTACGTAAATTAGAGCGTTTGTCAACTAAGCACTTTAATATTTAAAAGATTTAACAGATGATTTAAAACAATGTAAAAACGATAAAACGCAAATTGCACAATTTCTAGATCTTAAGTAAGTTTTCTTTGATAATTTAAGGCAGAGAACGTTTAGCCAGAGTCTGATTAGCTATATAGCAGAAGTAGCAACTGCTACAGAAACCTGCGGTAAAGTTTTGTGCCTGAATAGCTATCAACTTATACAAGTTATGGATATTTTTTTTTAAAGTTGAATTCTGACTTTTATGGAATCATATCTAAATTCATGGGTATTTATTTTGATTGTTAAATTTTTGTATGTTAAATATTTATAATAGGGTTTGGTCCGTTATACGTTAAATTGACAAACTGTTTAATTAAATTTAAAATATCTGTTTATTTTCTAACATTCATGCATATAATTTTAAAATCAGTCTGATTTTAAACGTTGATTATTCGACAACCGTAACAGATAATTAGAAATGGTTTCCAATTTTGAAATCAGCATAAAAAACTACTTTGGAAAATCTATATCTGAAACCAAAATAAAGTTTTTCTTAAATTGAAAAAGTAAGAAGACTATATACTCTTCTTACTTTTCATAAAAATTGTTAAAAAGAAATTGTTATTTTTATAACTGTTTTTAACATAATTTTAAATTCTTATATCAAATTTGCAATTAATTTACAGATAAGTGTTTTTGTTTACGAGATATCAGCATATTAAATTCGAACCGTAATAGATACCTAAGAATAATTTTTCTTCTTGAAATCACAATAAAAAAACTACGTTAGAAAATATAAATGATATTAAAAAAATAAATAAATATTTAATTTAAGAAATGTCCATGAATTGAAATAAAGTTGTATACATTCTAAAAAATCGTAGATATTTAAAAAGTATTAAAGCAGTTCTTTATTTCATTGCATAACAAAGAAAACTGCATCAAAAAGTGTTATGAAAATGTAATTTTTTTTTAGAATAAAATGTCTAGGAATTTATAAAAGGTCGCCTTGTTTAAATAATAAATTAGATATTAACATGGAATATGTTTTAATGGACATCCAGATAATTAAGAAATGCTTTATCCATATCTACTTTCAAATCATCTAAAAACATCGCGCCAATTTTCTTTGAAAAGATCCTTTGTGTAATAAGCTTGCTCATTTCGTTTTAAACAGTGATTCAACTATCTTAGAAATACTTTGTGTCAAGAAAAGAATATACACACTATCTTGGTTTAATTGTAGAGTCTTCTCGCCAGCCTTTGTGGAAAGATTCTGAAATTTCCTGATTTTTATTAAGTAGAATATTTTAGTATTGCAATACGCTTTGAGGACTTGCAGAGCTATAAATCTGAGTTTTATAAGAATCTAGAGGTTCAAAAAAAATCTTATACTTTGTTTACATAACGAGTTCAGTGTAAATCAAATTAGAACGCATTGCGCTATATTTTGCCGCCAGTTTTTAACAGATAGATTTATAGATTTGTTTAATTGTATTAATCAGAATTTGCAAGTAAATTTTTAATTCTCTTCTTAAAAACTCGCTTGGACGTCTAATTATGTTCTGATTGAAATTTTTCCAAAAGTTTAGTCAAAGATTTCTTGCAAAATTCGCACATCAATTTATTATAGCAAGGAAAAATTAATTTTCGTAAATCCTTGAGGGCTATTGTAAATGTTTGAAGTAGTCTTAAAAGCCCGCTGGTGGTGGTTAAAAAAACCCCTTAGAAAGGACTCGGTTAGAGGAAGAAGCGAGGGGGTGTTAAATTGTGCTCCAATGTGGATGAAGGAATTCTGCTCTTGGCACCGAGTTATCACCCGAACAAGCGAATACGACTTAAAAAGCAGCTCTCATGGGCTTCTTATTCCTATAGCAGTGGTAGTCAAGAGTATTTTTATAAGGGTCACTTAGCTTGCAATGTAACAATAAAATTAAAGATGTTACAAAAACGAAATTTCTTTTAAGTGACATTTAAATTTTTAGAAAATGATAAAATAGAAATGTTTTTCGTAAAACAGACATAAATTTTATAGGCGTTTTTAAATATACAAAAGTTGACGAAGATATAGCTATTTTGATCTTTTGAAGGAGAGGACCTCACAGTGTGAGTTTTAGGCTGTAAATAGTAAGTAATCGATTTTATTTATCTATTTTACCACATTTATAATATTAAAACTTTATCTGTTATACGAGACAGCTGTAAATGTATCAGAAGTTTGAGTATGTACTACTATGTACAAGAGTATAACCTTCTCTTATCTCGAGGAATTGAGAAAATCTTATTGTTGATAAAGTTAGAAATTCAACTTTTTTATCAATTTTAACAAGATATAACCTTCTTACATCTCGAGGAATTGAGAACATCTCATTACACATTACATATTGACTTTTGCTGTACGAGTATTTTGATTTATTTTCTCAACATTTATAAAATTTTAAACCAAATAAAAGGAAGCTTTTATTGAAAATTACAATGTCCTAATAATATTAGATATTCCCTGTATATTCATATATGCTCCATAATGTGAAAATAATATCCTGTATATACATGAAATGAATAAACATGACAGTACATACTATCTCCATGGAGCAATATTTAAATATGCTACTTTGCATTTTTACATACATATAACATACAGTGTACGTTTTATATCACAACAGCATGAATATACATGAATGTATATACCTTGAATATAGTATGTATATTCAAAGGTTTTCTGTGTATATTGCATAGAAAATTACTTTTAAGGTATAAACCAAGTTTTAGGAGGTTTCTACTAGAAATGAGAACGACCCATATATGACCCATATACGTGGATGTCTTTTGATGTTGAATCTTTGACATCTCTGTTCCTGCTTTAACTTGTTGGTTCCGTAGCGGTCCACGAAGATGGTGGTTGGTTTCTCTTTGGTTCTGTAGATGCTAATGGGTGGCTAAACGGGGGTTGACGAAGAAGGGGAGGAATGAGTACTAGGTGGCTTTCAACGTAAACGCACCACTCATGCGCAATCAAGCGTTAATTCACATACATTGTCGTCCAGAAAGTGTGGAATAGTTAAATCATAAAGAAATAGGTTACAATAGGTGCCCCGTTATCAAATTAAGGGCCTTATTTAGTAAGGTTTCTTGATTTTAGATGTTTGTTTACTTACCTACGGTTGTCAGTAACATGTTGTCAAGCAGAAGTGCTATTGCAACAACGACTAGCACTAATTTGCGGGAGCCTCGGCAGCGCTGCAGCCAGCTGCCGCCAGAGGCGCTGCCTGCTGCACCCGAGACGCTCATCTTGTCACCTAAAAGAATAAAGTTAGGTAAGAATCCTATATTATAATGTTCCAGGTGTATCTGACTTGTTTATATGTATGGTAGCTCGAAAACGGCTCTGTCAATGTTTTTGAAAATTTCCTATTTCGTAGAGAAAAAAATTGTAAGACTTTTAATTCGTTAAAGATAGAAAGTTGAAATTTGGTATGTGTATTACGGTGGTCAATGCTAACATATTTTAAAAATTAGAAATTGATAAATTGAAAAAAGGGGCGTTGAGGAAACTGGGGGGCCCGGTAGAAAGCTTTGGAGAAAACTCAAATTTTGGACTACTTAATAATAAAATATGTTATTAAGAAAAAAAAATTCAAAATTTCAAAATTTTATTTGGGAGCACGGGGGCGGTTCTTGCCGAGAGTAAAAATTGTGCTAGAAAGTTGAAATTTTGTATATGGGTTAACTTTGGTACCTAATTTACAAATCGAAAAAAATATTCCTTGTTGAAAAAAATAATTTTTTTTATTCAGTTTATATACACACAAAAGACAGTCGTCGCTTGCGACTCTAACTCTAGTTAAATATATAAATATTATATTACATATTATATACTTATAATAAAAATAACACTTTATTATAATAGATCTTTCAATAAGTGGAATGCTTTGTTAAATATTGATATAAAATTTATGGGCAAGGACATATTTTAAAAATATGTTTGAATATAAATATTTTACGGCTAAAATTTCACGACCGCTGAATTTTATGACCGCTTTAAATCTGACTATGCCACTTGAAATTTTAATGTGTAAGATATGCATGGCTATAGCGGAAGTCCCCTTTTTTACTTGCATTTTATAATGTGGAGACCAATACTGATAAGGGAGCAGTATGTTAAGGATATTTTAACATAATTTTGTAATTCTGTCATTAAATAAAAGCAAAATCTTTTTTCTAATATAAGAATTTATGTAACACTATGTAATCTTGGGTAAAATGTTTTATTAACGTCAGGAAAGGTAAATTTATAACAAAAGATATTTTTTGTTATGTAATCTTACATTATATTAACCTAATAAATGTTTTGTAAAAGGTAAACATTCTTATTTTGAATAAACCTTACGTAAACGTAACTGTGTTAAGCGGGAAGAAACTATATTGAAACTATAGTGCTGACAGAACTCACTATGCATAATGTTAAGTTATTAAAAAATTAGATAAAAAGGAATTGACAAATTAAATAATAAACTTTAAATGTCGTTTCTTTGATTTCAGGTAAGATAGTATGATTTAAGTTAAACAGTGTAATTGTTATAATGTGTATGTAAATTACTAAAATAAAAGTCTTTGATTTCAGAAGCAATAACACATAAGTTTGAATAAAATTTTACAATGGGCTTGTGTCCTCATTTTTTAGTGGTTGATTTTTCAATTGTTGATTGAAATGGATGTTAATAAATGTGTATTGGCGTGTCTATTTTATTAAATATCTAAATATTGATGGAGATATAGCAATTAAAAGTTTGAATTGTAGTTTTAGCGCTAGAAATGGTCGGCCATATTTGTATGACGTAAAATGCATTTTAACGTCAGTTATTTGTTGAGTAGGTCAGTGCTGTGGTAATGTTTTGTAGCTGTTGGTAGTCAAATAATCAAGTCAAATCAAAGAATAATAAGTTTTTATTTTATTTAACCCTGTTAAGGCAGACATAATATTGAAATTTTATTGTTCCTTGAAATAGCTGTAAATAATATTTGATATTTTGATATATAAATACATATAGCAGAGATTTATGAGCTGTAAGGTTGGTAACCTTACACAAGGATTGTGATGTCACATGCACTTGGAATGTGTACAACGTTGAATCCCTTTAATAATTAAAGAGACAAAATGACTTTTTTAATTGTTAATATCTCCTGAAATATAAGGAGTTATTAAAAAATAATTGAACATTTGAGGTTCTAGTAACCCATTTTATCAATATATAGTACACTTTTATAGAAATTAAGACATAGGACACAAGCCCATTTCTATAATGTCTTATATATATACAGCTATAACTCAATAAATTGGCGCGTATGTTAATATATGATGAATATACAAATCTATATATATTCCAGACTATTTAAATACCCCTCTCTTCTCAATCTACATATCATTTCGTTACCCCCACTCCCTTTATGAGTTTCACACCCCGTTTACAACAAGTTTATATTTATTCATCGTAGTAATAACATCTCAAGATACTGTCATACACCCTCCCTCTCTTTCCTTCCTATTTTCACTACTCTTACTCCATCCCTCACTCCCATTCTTTTCCCGATAATTTAATTTCATCTTTTTCAAATGCACAATTTAATTTCGTTCTTCTTTACAGTTCAATAGAGTTAGTTTAAAAATTAATTTCATTTATATTTGTCGACATTTTTTTTTTATTTCAAATTGTTCGTCAAATCGAATGTTCTGAATGTCAGATCCAGCGTTGAAATGTGAGGAAATTGAGAGGGTAGGTTATTTCACTCGTATGTTAGGGGTAGTTACGTGAGAAATGGGGGTGTTATAATAGGGTATATTAGCACGTTTATTGAATTTAATCGAAATTTGTGTATAGCATTTAATGTGTGATATTCGTACCGTGATATACACCTTTATAAGATTAAGTTTGGTGATTCAAGTAAAGAAATTGTAACTAGTTTTTAAATAATTGGTAAAATCGATAGAAAAAGCATATTTTCTATAACGTTTTTTGACGACACAGTTAATATATAATTATTTCTATAATTACTACATGATAAAATAATATTTGAAAAATACTTTGTGAAATTTTCATAATTAAATATCAAGAAATGAGGTAATGACAGCGAATCTCCGCAGACGTTACAAGAAAAAGTTTCATTGCGGTGCCACTCATAATTCATCATTGGATTTTCTGAAATCGGAAAACTAAAATGATTTTATTAGTTAATAAGTTTCTGCAGGTAACCCCTGTCGTTTTTTTTCTTTTATTGGTTTTTCAATTTTTTACAGCACTTAAAAATCAAAATATCGATTTTTCATGAAAGAAATCAAAAACTTTGTTATTTTAAAATACATTAAAATTAAAAAAATAACAAAATACTGGATAGCGTTACCTCGGCATTTATGTAAAGAAAGTGTGTGCAAAATTTTAAAAGGATCGGTCTAGTAGATTTTGAGCTAGAGAGGACATCGACTCTGAAAAAGCTAATTCTGAGAAAAATGCGTTAAAAAGTTTCGAAGAAAGACGAAACCAGATCAGAGGCCTAAAACTCTATATCTATATGTTGTATATTAATATAATTAAATTTAAAAAAGTTTAAACTTTGACCTTAAATAAATATAAGCACGTGGTAAATAAAGTGATGTTTAATTTTTATAGTAAAATAACGTCACTCAGCGTTTGGTAGCGAACGAGTACTTTCAAATTTTAAGTAGCTATATCTCTGTATATATATAGTTGATCCGTATTACAATCGAACGCAATGAATAAAATAAAATAACCTAGTATTTATAATCATAAGCCACTAAAATGCTTTTAACAGAACTTACAATACATAAAAGCAGAGATTTGAACAATGCAATGTATTTTATTCTTTTTTCTTTTATTTAAGTACCACCCACTTCATCTCCCTCTCTAACCACACTTCGTTTTCCTTTCCTTTTCCCTTCCTCACTCTCCATCCATTTATACAACCACTAAGTCTTTCCAGCTTCAACAATCCGCGACAACGGCAGCATATTTCAATTTGCCAATCTATATTGATTCCCTGGAGTCTTCCAGTAAGTCTGAGGTACTTATAGGTACAATTGATGATAGATAGTTAATGCCTGGAATCCAGGACTCTAGTGCAACAACTCCTGTTACGGTTTACAGGAATCTAATGTAATCCCTTGAGTCAATCAGACCTCTGGAGGAAATTAAGTAATGAATGATGAGGTAAATTGGTTGCGGATTGATTTTGATTCGGTACATAATTGGTGTAAGCAGCAAGAAGCACTTAAGACAACTTGGAAAGAGTAACCACACCCTAAAGCGTGCCATGTCAAAACTTTAAAAACCGTTTCTCTCAAATTGTGTCATTCAAAACAGTGCGTAGTTTAAAGAAAAAAAGAAGAGATTTCCATTAAGTTACTAGCGAGTGAGAGCCAAGACTACGAACCATGATTTAGTCATCTAAAAAGGCACTCAGTGTGAAGGTAAGTAGTCTAAATTTGAAAGAGCTATTTCCTCGAACTAACTGTCATAATGCTCATACATTCTCAAACAAGTAATTTAGATGAAAATGATTCAAACTTTCATTGTATTAGAAAGAGTAAGGTTTGGCAATTATGAATGCAAAATGATATCGGACAAATGTCCACCAGGACCATGCTGTTGGCACTATTGAAAAAGCAAAGTTCTTGCTGAAAAACACTATATTTCGAATCTACGTTATACAATATTTAAAGTATCTTTCATTTGACTGAACAATCAACATCCATGATTCTTTCAGTCCACAAGTAAATCATCATCTTTGGTCTTTGGTTTCAAGCAGTCTATTCAACAACAATGGTTATATTCTTCTTCTTTTTCTTATTCTTATTCTCTGTAAACATTTATTGACATGTAACAAACATTTTTTTAATTTATTTGTGAAAAGGAATATCAAACAGTTTTTTCTTTACAAGAAAGAAAAATAAAATCTGTTTTTCTGTTTACCAGAAACCTGTTGCTTTGCTTTGGAGATGGCGTAAAAGGTTGCAATAATTAAGAATAAAATATGGAGTCGATGTAATAGTGACAACAACTAAGCCTGAAGGGTTTCTTGCTTAGTGCTGGTGCTATGGATACTCTAGTTCTTCATCTAACATATTTAAAAAAACTACAATGTCATCAGTTTTTTAATGAAAGAAGAGTATAACCTTTGTTTATCTTTATATTTTATAGCTCGCATAAATCGAATTCATTTCTTTGTTTCTTTCCAGTTGATCATCGTCTGTGTTTGTTTGTGTGTCTTTTATTTACTTTCTCATTCATTTTTTATCAAACTGAACTACAGCAAAACGTGGCCAGGTTTAGCTAGCTAAGTATAAAGACTAATATGCATTAATGTGTAAATATAAAAACTAAGTATTAATATTTTTGTTGTTGACAAACTCATAATTTTTACAGCAAATATGTAATTCTGCTCAAATTTAAAACTAATGCAATTAAAACTATAGTATAATATAATTACAATCTGGAAGTTGGTTGAAATTGGACGCAGATGCTTGTAAGTACGTCGTAAGGCGTATGCATCACTGTACACGTGTAGATGATAGTTCAAAGACACATTAAATTGAGTTGTGCACTTGATGAAGCGTAGATTGTGATAGTTTGGGCTTATCTGGTTATTAAATTGACTATCCGATTGTGATTGATTAATTTGAGCGGGAAATTTGACCAGTCTCTGAATGTAACTAGCGTTAAATGGTGCCCATGTAACTGAACGACTTTAAAAGAAACTTTGAATAATATAAATGTTAGAGTTTACAATGACAAAACTGTGATATGCCTGAAGATGATGAAGCTATATGCTTGAGGAATATAGGCAGATATTTGAAAGCAGGGAAAGTCTGAAAAACCTTATTGACTTTATCAATGAAACTAATTTAATCTCTTTATTTTAAATACCCTTACTCGTGTCTATAAGTTGTAAATAATGTATTGTAAATGTTTTTGAATCTATATATTGTTTCAAGTGCTAATAACTTTTGAAAGTTATGAACTCAAATAAATATTAAAAAACAAAATCCACTTGTTGAATTTTTCGGTTTTATTGAACTGTCTTTAAATGAATGCGTTGAATAATTTAATATTACGCAATAATTTAAAATTTATTTTCATCTATTACAGTTTTTTATATGATTTTTAAATTATATTAAATTTAACTCATATGAATTTATAATTATTTTATTATCCAAAGAAAATAATTTTAAAAAATATTAAAAAAAAAAAAAAAAAACTGATGAAACAAAATTAAAGAATGTTTAACTTTAACCGGAACAAAAGTCAAAAAGCACCCTAGCGAGAAGAACAAGAACTACCGCACCCTCATCCCCTATACTAGACGGCTTCCAGCTGGAACCCCACAAAACCAAAACTTTATATATCTCTTTTCTGAGGCAGGGTCTTATATCGCCATATCGGTATAATACTACGGAGGATTTATTTTATAATTTAAGATGTTTACGAAATAAAATAAATCTTGACTCATTGTAATAGACTTATTTATTATTGTTTAGCATCAGTCTACTTATTTATCTACAGGAAAATACTGATGATCTACTTGGATATAGAGTTTTAAGTTATATCAAAGAAGCATACAAGAATGGCTCTTTTTGCAACTAGAGAAAATATAAAAATAAATTATAAAAGACTGACGTTAACGTATCTTAAGTAAAAGAAATATAATAACTAATTTATTTTAACATACCCAAATGATACGACGTTTTATTATATTATTACATTTTGTAAATATAACTAGTTAGAGTTCTTGTTCTATAATACTACAATTAATTATAGCTACACTTATCTAGTAGCTTACATTTCAATAATTACATGGTGTGGTAGAGATTGCTCCAATGAACAATTCTACATGATTAGGTTACTAGGTCCGAGGGTTTAGTCATACGAAGTCTTCAAACATCATTACTATCAAGCGACATTTGCGTCACGGCGATGTTTTCGTGGTTACGAAGTCTCAACTCGTGTTTCGCTGCTATAGATTTGATTTCTTCTCCGACTGTGTTGATCTTCAGGTCTCTATGTATGTTATCATTGCGGATATACCACGGAGCATTAACTATTCTTCGCAGAACTTTATTTTGGAACGTTTGTATTGCTTGGTGCAACACCAGAGTTGCAGTCCATACGTCCACACTGGCTTTAGCACTTGTTTAGACATAAGCAGCTTGTTTTCAATGTTTAGTTCAGAGCGTCGTCCAATTAGCGAATACATATTCTTGTTATATTATGTTAGAGTCAGATTTAAGATTAACCAGTTAGGGTGAGATTTTTCCCGACAAATAAAGAGAAAAGTTAATACAATTTAAAAGGGAAGCGGAAATTGCAAATTGAGAAAATAAACATATAAGTCTAAAAAATTAGACTCAATTTTAAATGAGAAATATTAATGCAAATATGAAGAATGTATCAATAAGAGGTGACTATTTTGTTTTTAAATTAAAACATAAAATAACAGAGATATCTGTTAGTTTCTTTATTTACTGTAACAACATTACATGGAAAATATTTAAAAAATCTCTGATAAACAAGTCTTTATTTTATTTAAAATACAAATTAATCAGTTGGTAATTCATTATTTCAAGACAGTATATTAATTACTTCGAAAACGTTTTGAATAATTGTGTAATAAAATCTCTTTATATATATTAAATTTATTGAAATTTTTATTAAGCATATTGTAATCGTCGTGAGTATCATCCCTTCCCTTCTACCTCTCTCCCCACCGATACTTAACCCCTCTCAATGAACCCATAAAACGTTCACTTTTATGTGTTATTAATTTAAAAAAAAATATATTCCAATCTTTATTGAAATTAAAGCAATACTTAATTAATAATTAAATTGAATAGCGAAACATTTTTATGATTTAAAATTAAGAGCTTTATTTCAATTATGATGAGGATTTAGGTTATTCATAAGAAAATATTATTAATAAGATTAAAGATAAGTTTTTTAAAGTTTTACTGTAGGTTCTTCTATAACGCGATGATTATTATATGCGTTGAAATCGTATTATAAGAAATCCTGCAAGAACAACCTTTTGCAATGTTTTGTTTGGTGGGAGTAGAAAACTCACTTTTGACGTCTAAAGACCGACAACAGCCCGAACTTCTTCCAAGATGAACGTTGGACACATGACATTAGACACACATAGTTCCAGCATCGACCACACGCTGCGTTCAACCATCAAGCGTCCAACGTTGGAAGTAGCATCGTTTGGTGCCGGTTTCAACTTAGTTGGCATAAAAACGAACTTACAAGTATAAGCATTTAACATTTCAATCTAAAAATATTTGCATAATTTATAAAAATATATATTTTTTTATTCACTATAAGACTCGTGACGTCATTTCAATTGTATCTCACTCTCCTTTCTCCAACACACTCCCTCACCAATCTAGTAAGCTTTATTTTCTTCTTCTTATTGCTAGATCATGAAGGTCCTAGGGAATTCAGATAATCCTCGAAGGGCTGCCGCGCAGAAAGCAGTTTGAAATGAAGGGATTGTTCTAGGAACCTCGTCCTACCCCTGATTGTTATATAAGGGATGTTTTCGAAATTATTTCCAAGACATATTATTATTATAGATTTTGTTTTGTTTGGGAAAATATAAAAATTATGCTTATATGATGAAGATGATACTTCAAAGTACTGTTTCACTTAAGGGGAGGGGTAAGGTCATTATTTTAAATTTATTTATATTAATGTACAACATATTAAGTTTATTGTGTAAAAATTTGAAGTTGATTGGAGTAAAACTGTCGAAGATATAGAGTTTTAAGTTTTCACCTCTCTGGTCTGGTTTCGTCTTCTTTGAAACTTTTAAACGCGTTTTTCTCACACTTAACTCTTTCAGAGTCGGTGTCCTCTCTAGCTCAAAATCTACTACATCGATCCTGTTGAAATTTTGCACACTCTTTCTTTACATAAATGCCGAGGTAACGCTGTCGAGTTTCTTTTCATTTTTACTATTAATTTAAAATAACAAAGTTTCTGATTTTTCATGAAAAATCGGTATTTTGACTTCTAAGTGCTGTAAAACATTGAAAAATTATTAAAAAAACAAAAACTCGACAGCGTTACCTGCAGAAACTTATCAACTAATGAAATCATTTTGGTTTTTCGATTTCAGAAAATCCAGTGATGAGTTATGAGTAGCAACGCAATGTTACTTTTTTTTGTGACGTCAGCGCAGATTCGCTGTCAATGCCTCATTTCTTGGTATTTATTTATGAAAATTTCACAAAGTGTTCTTTAAATGTCATTTTATCATGTAGTAATTATATAAATAATTATATATTATCTGTGTCGTCAGAAAACATTATCGAAAATTTGCTTTTTTTTATCGATTTGAGCTGGACCCTATGTGACTAGTATATAGTATTAAAGCATCAGATATATACTGCACTTCTCCCTTAATATTTAGCTAGCCATAAGCTTAACTCAAAGCTGCTTATACGTTTTTATAATAGGTAATTCATACCGTACGCGTGCTACATGTTTTTAACCAATGATTTACTTACTATATCCGCTATATAATCTAATTCCGATAGAATTATTTGATTTATATTTCAATTTCAGGCTCTTTCATTTAATTACCTTCAAATAATCTTTGAATATCCAAGTCATGCGACTCAAGAGTTATTTTATTCAATCATTTCTCAAGTTTTATTTTTTGATTAGCTCTGAATTTCTTCATACAAACTGAATCGAATATGTACGCTCTCTATCTCTAAAGAAAACAACAAGATCTCTCTCTCTGTCTCTGTCTCTCTTCAACTTGCTTACTCTTCCTTTCTCTGCCCCTAAAACATTTATTGTTCACATAAAGAAAGCAATAAAGATTTATAAAGAATATTGCTGCTTCCTTTATTGCAGATTTAGTTAGTGGAAGGATAATGGTATGTAAAAACTATTACTTGTTTTTAATATTAAATTTAAAACGTTTTATCTTAAGAGCTATGTGTTGTTTTGAGAAATCTCGCGTAGAAACATCACAATAACAAATACAGAAATTTTACTGTAAACAGCTTCCTCAGTTTATGGTTCCTTCCTCATGTATTTAAGGTTTATTTAATATAAGAAAGTTTACCTTTTTATGGGTCGTCGGTTTGAGTAAACTAGGTTCTTTCTTCGTAAAAGAAGATGCAGTTTTGTTATGTTTTAATTTAATTTATTATCTTGAAAACCAAGACACCTATTTAAAAATATTTGCATATTTGAAATCAGCATAAAAAACTACGTCGAAAACTATTGAAAATTGAACAAAACAAAAACGTTATTTATTATGAAATTATTAAGGCTATAACCTTCAAAATTTTCAATGAAAAACACATTTTTATTTTAACGTATTATTATATTTTTAACGTAGTTTTTAACGCTGATTTCAAAACTGGCACCTATTTAAAAATATCTGCATTATTTACGATTGAACATGTTGATATCTTGAAAACCAAGACACTTATTTAAAAATAAATTGCAGATTTAGAAAATTGAACAAAGAATAATTTCATTTTTTATAAAATTATCAAGACATTTTTATTTTGACATATTAAATATATTTTCTAGCGTAGTTTTTTACGCTGATTTCAAAACTGGAAAGTAATTTTAAATATCTGCATTATTTACGCCTGAACATACCGATATCTCGAAAACAAAGACACCTATTTAAACATAAAATGCAAATTTTGAATCAGCATAAAAATCTACATCAAGAACCATTAAAAAATTGAACAAAAGAATAATGTCATTTTTTATAAAATTATTAAGGCTATAACCTTCAAAATTTTAATAAAAAACACATTTTTATTTTGACGTATTAAATATATTTCTTAACGTAGTTTTTTACGCTGATTACAAAACTGGAAACTAATTTTAAATATCTGCTTTATGTACTCCTTAACACGCTATACCTCGGAACTTTTATGAAACTAAAAAGAGAACAACTAAAAAGAATGTGTACCCCGTTTAATGAAATTTATAAAAAAACATTTTTTCGTGCATGTAAGATAATATTCGTCTTATGTGTTTTGCAGGATAATAATATATTAGTAACAAGCTTGTATTTGCATTTTAAAGGTAAAGAATAAAATGTAATGTTATGTAAAAAATAATACATGAATTTACGTTTTGTGTTTAGAAAGCTAAATTAAGAAGTCTTAAAGCACACAATCTGTAAATATGCCCAGTATGTCAGCGACAGAGAACAAAATTATGCTGTTCTGATTTTCTGTTATTTCCGACGGTCCC
Organism: Panorpa germanica; assembly: GCA_963678705.1. Classification (NCBI taxonomy): domain Eukaryota; kingdom Metazoa; phylum Arthropoda; class Insecta; order Mecoptera; family Panorpidae; genus Panorpa; species Panorpa germanica. The sequence goes on from OY783219.1 coordinate 6,731,139, forward strand.
TTTCAACTAGAACCAAATACATTATAAACAACGTATTGACTTCAAACGTCAAACTTAAGCTTAATGTGCAATACCATTATATATTTTGATATATTACCACCATCTTTTCGAGTAACCCTCGCATAAAATCATCTATTACCCCCTCCCTAAAACTAGTATTTGATACAGATCTTCATTAATCCTATTTTAAAACAATACAATCATTTTCTTTATTAAATTTTCCAACAAAAGCAAAATGACATTTGTATCATGCTCCCATCCGTGCTGTACCGTGTCAATATGAACAAAATTATGTTAGTCAATATTCAGAATATAATTAAATTATAAATGAAGTGTCTGAAATGTTGACTACCGTCTCTGACACTCATATTACATCCCTTCTCCTCACCCTATAACCCAGTCCACACCCTCCTCCTCCTAAAACTTAAAGGAAAATATGAAAATGTATTACAGAGCAAGGAAATTAAATTAGTTGTCAACGTATACATATTAGAAACGTAATTAACAATTTGAAAACTATGATGTACCGACTGGTAGTTGTATTTGTTTGTTGTTAAATATCGAGATAAAGGCTTAAACATGTTGTAACAAGCAAAAAGTAAACAAATATGATGAACAAGTTTTAACTTTTGTGGGATTAAATGTAGACGTCTAAATAAGATGTTAGATATTGAAATATATGACAATAAATGGGAAGAGGTGTTATGAACAGTGGCGGACTGGCCACGTATAGTAACTTGCCAGGTAGCAAGGAAACATGAACCCTCTCAAAAGAAGCAGTAGTAGAAATTCACAATAGCAGAACTTACAAGCTTCATAATCAATCATCAATAAATACAGCTGAGTTATGTGCTATAGATCTAGCTGTGGATCTAATCATTACTGATGACAGAGACAACACTTTAATTTTATCCGATCCGTTACCACAAAATTAGGCAACAAAATGTATTACGTCAAAAAGGAAATAAATTGGGAAATAGATAACGGCCAAAATGTTAACCTAATTTGAATACCAACACATAAGGTAATTAAAGCAAATGAAAAAGCCGACCAAATGGTCAAGCTAGCTGCTTCTTGTGATAACTCTATTTCATATTTTATAAAATCGAGCATAAATGCTGAACTAGAAAAGAATGAATTGGAAACGTGGCAGCACAAGTGGGATAATTCTGATAAAGGTAGAGCATTGGTTTTGCAAACTAAAATGGCCATAAAGATTAATGACCATGACTTCAAAACTAAGAATGAATCATACTGGAGCTCCGAAACATCTAGCAAGAAACAAGATCATTACCAACACTAATTGGGAATGTGGTGAAGAGGAAGCAGATCCTGACCAAGTTTTGTGGCAATGTAGAAATATAACAAAAGCAAGAAATGGACTTCATGAACGCTTCCTGTTAAAACCGCTTTTTTGATTGTGAAACCGAAATTTATAACAGCAGTGGCCATGAATAGATCATTCTTGTTGTCGGGATATAAAGTTTAAAAAAAGGAGAACATTATTAGGGGCGATAAAAGGTTACGTATGTTGGAAGCCCGAGAAATCATAATAAAAAATAAGAAAACGTGAGCGAAAGAGAATCCTGGTAGCTTTCTTATTTCCCAAGACTCATTGTTCAAGTTTCCAATGAGGTACCTTCCCATTGCGCCATCTACAAACATCACATCTTAACTTGAAGCACTCTTAGCTGAATTTATAGCATCTTAAACAATGATTCATCGGTCATACTCCGTCAACTACTTTCCCAAATCCGTCAAATGATTGTTCGGAGTAGACTTTACGACATAGAAATTCATTCCAAAAACCATGAACCTCTATTACATCTAAAGAAACCGAGGAAACACTTGACGCAAATGTCCAAATGCACTTATCTCGACTTAAAATATATATCTAACACATATGATGATGACGTAATCATAGAGAAAGTCACGTGGTGTGGGTTAAGTAGAGGACAAGGAGCTTTGAAGTCAAATACAGATGAATTGCGGAAATATGGCATAATCCATTATCGTACCATGTCATTTTACGTGAAGATAGAAATGGTAGATGGAAAATACTACAATTTATAGATCAAAGAATTTATGAACTAAATGTGACACATTACTAAGAGAATTTGAGGTTAGGATTTACTATTATAGTTTATTTATTGACCAGAATGGCGCGTACAATAGCTGGAGAGCTATAATATAACTTAAACTGGATAGAATAGAACCTCTGAACCCAGTTACAAGTATTTCACGCTTATTAAATGTAAGAAGTGTGCAGTTTATATCAAATTTTAAGGTTAGATTATCGAATAACATAAATATACGTTTTCTGACATTACATAAAACTGTTTATGCATAATTATATAACGTTACATATGTGTTTTGCATTTATTATGATGTTATAACATAATTAAGTTTTGTGTTTGGCGGGAGATTTGAATTTTTTAAAATGGAATGTCAGTTGAATAGTGTTTCGGTGTAGGAAAGAGCTTTACTGTTTGCTAAGCCCTTTCTTAAGTTTTATATTAAAAAGCACGTGATTCATAAAAGACCATAAGTAAATATGATAAATAAGGAATAAGTGGGCAACAATTGAACTAAAAACTACCCTATTTGTATATTCTACACTATCTACATTAATAATTCACCCCTTGACAGATTATATTGGATTCACGTGTTCAAATTGATGTAGAAATAAAAACACTCTGCAAGTCCTAGCGTAGCGCGTGAGTTATGTGTTGTTGAAGGGAGTGGGAGAGAGAGAGAGAGGCTTGCGGATTGCAGGTTAACTCAGTTTTTGTAATATTTTATTAAAATACTTCTACAGCGTTAAGCGTAGCACTTGTTCTACGTGACAGTCGTAGCAATCTGTTGAAACGGACTCAAGCTCAACAAGTAAAATGGAGATGTAGACCATCGTTGTAACGTAGAGGGTCTACGTTACTGGCTGCAAACAGTATGGTGTGACGTAGATCCCATAAATGATGTTAGAAACCATAGTGGAGTGCTGTATTTTTTATATGAAGGTATTTAAGAGGATTTACATTCGTAGCACGTTGTGAGAAATGGAAATTGCACTCAAATAGTCGTTGGTACGAATATATCGCTATTTGTAGAAGAAACCTATGATATCTAAGTCACCGATTTTACTTGATTTTTACTAAGGATTGAATCCAAGAAATAAATCTTCATTTTGATTGAGATGATCTTCATTTTATAAACTCAATGCTTAGTAAAAGTCATGGAAATCGATGAGGAACAAATGGCAAAAGTCTTATAGCAGTTTTCCATTATTAGTTACCCTGTGTCAGAAAATGAAATAGCTTCTATATAAATATATTTACACATTTTTATGTGAATAATGATCCCCTAAAATGAGTGTTAAAGAATAGAGGAAAATAATACGATCTCAATTCGGTCCACATCCATTTCCACATTTCAACGTTTTCAGTTCCAACACGGATGCGCAATTATGAGTTAGAACGAATTCCCGACCCCCATTAGCACGCTTGGAAACATCAAAAAGCGAAAAATAAAACTACATCGAATTCTACTTGTACTTTATTTACAGAGACGAATCTGGACCTTGGAGTGCAATGATTTTGAGGCGCCAACATCGTGGAAAGAAGTAATTATGTATATTATATTGTGATCTGAGACACACACTGTTAAGACCGTATGACAGTGTGTAATCTTATGTATAATAATTTTAGTAAAATGCTTTTAACTTTTTTTGTTATTTTATTAAATACAGTTCAAGCAAAGCAATAGCTTAATCGTAAAGAATACGGTTGCAGCGAGTGTTCCAAACTTAAAAATAATTCAAAGTTCTTCAAGTTTAATGTTTCCTTAAGTACTTCCATACCCTGAAGATGACCCATAACCTCATTCCGACTCTGTTTTCCCAGAACAGAACTTCCAAAGTCCAAGTAACTAACTAAACTGTTGAAATGACGCTTAAAGAAAAGCGGAACGAAATAATTATTGAATGGATCGTGGAATGAGTGAATGAAGGTAGGGGGGAGAATGGGAAGGGGGAGGTTTTCCAAAGAGCAAAAGACAGCAGCAAAGAGACACTTCAATGAAATCACTAATTATGAAGTGTCGTGATAATTTAATAATGTTATCTTCTTAATTTATAATTTATACTTTTATCATTTTATTATTTCTTAAATTGATGAAAAGTTACTTTGAAATAAACGTAAAAATTAATACATTTATACAGTAAAAGGTTTTTTTTATTAAAGACAGAAGAATAAAGACTTTCCGAAATGTATAATGGGTCTTTTAAGGCGCAGTTTAAGTTAAATTTCAGAAGAACTATTCGTTTGTTGTTTGTGGAAACAATAATACTAGAACGGCGAGTTAAAAGGTTTTTTAGACGATCAGATACATTTAGAATCTATTTTATAGTTTTCAGAATAGTCTTCTGATCCAACTAAAATAGCGATCGGATTGAAAAGCATCCTACAAGCCGTGGTGTAGCTCATTACATTCTACCTCGATTCATCCATCTTTTTCGTCCTTGTCATATCACATGTCTCGTATTTTCCAAATATACATTATTATTCCAAATTTCGCGAATTATATAAAACGATTTTAAAATATGCTTAGTAACATTACATACCAAAGTGTTGAATTGAACAGAAAGTTATTTTTCAACGAATAGCAAAGTTAAATGGCACAAAGCAGAAGTTCACCAGAGTTGAGTTTTGAAGTTTTCGTTAAAGTAAATATTCGTACGAGTAGAATAGGAGAAAACAAACAAATCGTTATACGGAATCGTTGCTCGTTGGGTAGTGTCTACGTCCCGTAGCGTATCGTCGTTAGTTCCATTGTCGTTATCGTTGCCCGTTACGCTACGTTGTAACTAAATACATATGTTTACTTATTTTAGAGATACGAGTATGTATGTTAAAGATAACCTTGATCTTTATTTATTTATTAATATGTAGTACTCTTATAGTATAGGCAAATTCAACAAGAGAGGTCATTTTATGGATGTTTTAAATCAATAGAAAAACGCAATATTTCCGTGAAAAATGGTGATGTTTTTATTTAAGACCGCTCTTATTGAAACATCCATAAAATGACCGCTCTTGTTAAAACATTCATAAAAGGATCGTTCTTGTTGAAAGACTATAAAATGATCACTCTTGTTCAAACATCAATAAAATGATCACTCTTGTTGAAACATCCATAAAAAGATCGTTCTTGTTGAACAACCATAAAATGATCGCTCTTGTTGATACATCCATAAAATGATCGTTCTTGTTGAAAGACCATAAAATGATCACTCTTGTTGAAACATCCATAAAATGATCGCTCTTATTAAAACATCCATAAAATGAACGTTCTTGTTGAAAGGTTATAAAATGATCGCTCTTGTTCAAACATCCATAAAATGACCGCTCTTATTGAACATTCATAAAATAACCGCTCTTGTTTAACCATCCATAAAATGATCGCTCTTGTTTAAACATCCATAAAATGACCGCTCTTGTTAAAACATTCATAAAATGACCGTTCTTGTTGAAAGACCATAAAATGATCACTCTTGTTCAAACATCCATAAAATGACCGCTCTTGTTTAACCATCCATAAAATGATCGCTCTTGTTTAACCATCCATAAAATGATCGCTCTTGTTGAAAGACCTTATACATCTTTTAAACATACAAAGGTTTACTAATAAATAAGATGCTATGTTAATTAATAAAAGTTAAAGTATTCACAAATAATAATCTTATGTTATGAACATGTGAAACCGATATAAGGTAAAGAAAGAATATTTTCTTACTGATATTTTCAAATAAAATAATTGGTTCATTTGTTTTCCAAACAAAATCTAAAGACAGCCTATAATTTGTGATTGTGAAGATGACGTCTGCTTGAGAAGACGTGCAGAGCATGAATAATGAAGATTTTCGGAATTGGTGTCAATCTCATTCTACTGCTCTGAAATTCCAATCAAGAATATAATATATATTTTCACGTATCTCTAATATTATAAAATCGAGAATATATAATTCGATTTTTGATTAAAATGTTTTATAGGAAATGTGTCTGAAATAGTTTTAGATCCAGTAACGAATTTTGAGTAGGTTTTCTAAGCTCGCTGAAATTTTTGTACAGAAATTTCTTTGTACTAGTACAGGAGGAAATGAAACACCTGGCTGGTTATTTTGTTGCGGAGCTATTATTCTTTTTCAAATTTCAAGAACAGAGATATATTCAATTTGATGAGAAATAGTTTTTAATGATTAAAAACTATTCTAATATGTTATTGTAATTATTAAAAAATGTTATATATTTCTATGTTGTGCAACATATATTTAACTGTATGTAACAGGGTTCTACTATACAAAATGCATTTTATATATGTATGTATATATATATACAATGAACGGGTATACAATAGATGATTATATAACATACAATTAAAATGCAATTATTACGAAATATAACCTTAGTTGTGATAATCGCAGTTAATTTATAAAAAGTATGTACGAGTGTCTATTTACATATTCAGTGTATGTTTGTTAACCAAATGTTACATACATTTTACCTGGAAATTTACTATAAAATGTTATAAGTTATTTACATTTTGCTAAATACAATACATTTGATATTCATCAAATCGATACAAAAGAGGCATATTTTCGATAATGTATTTTGACGTCACAGTTAATATATAATTACTTCTATAATTACTACATGATAAAATAACATTTAAAGAATACTTTGTGAAATTTTCATAAATAAATATCAAGAAATAAGGCATTGACAGCGAATCTCCGCAGACGTCACAAAAAAAAGTAACATTGCGGTGCCACTCATAACTCATCACTGAATTTTCTGAAATCGGAAAACCTAAATGATTTCATTAGTTGATAAGTTTCTGCTGGTAACCCTGTCGAGTTTTTATTGTTTTATTAATTTTTCAATTTTTTACAACACTTAGAAGTCAAAATACCAATTTTTCATGAAAAGAAACAGAAACTTTGTTATTTTGAAATACGTTAAAATTAAGAAATTAAAAAAAGTCAATAGCGTTATCTCGGCATTAATGTAAAGACAGAGTGTGCAAAATTTCAAAAGAATCGGTGCAGTAGATTTTAATCTAGAGAGGGCACCGACTCTGAAGAAGCTATGTGTCAGAAAAACACATTTAAAAGTTTCAATCAAAGACGAAACCAGACCAGAGGTGAAGACTTACAACTATATCTCCGACAGTTTTACTTCAATCTACCTCTTATTTTCACACAATAAACTTAATATGTTGTACATTAATATAAACAAATTAAAAAAAATGAAAAAAAAAGCCTTAACCTTACTTTTTCTTTTCAATCGTCACACATAAATTCACGTTAATTATATATTCTTATAATTTTCAATTTAAAACAACAACGGGTAACTTTTGTTATGTTAGATAAACCTTAAATACACATAGCGGAATATGTATGCATTGGTTTGCACACATTCCTACTGTATATAATTGTTTCTACGACTAATTAAAATTGCTATTGTTCTAAACATCAATTAAATAAAATTGAACTAACAATAATGTTACGCAAACGCGTCTGTTGTTCTGTACACAGTATAAATTTCTATACACGTTCCTTATTGTTGCAAAATGAAATATTCTTTTATGTACTACACAACAAAAAATGGTCGTACCATATTAAGTTACATAACTGATCAAAACAGAATATATATATTCAGAATGGTGTCTTAATTTCTATAAAAGTGTTCTATATATTGATAAAGTGGGTTACTAGAACCTCAAATGTTCAATTATTTTTCTCCTTAATTATTAAAAGGATTCAACGTTGTACACATTCCAAGCGTTACCAACCTTACAGCTCATAAATCTCTGCTATATGTATTTATATATCAAAATATCAAATATTATTTACAGCTATTTCAAGAAACAATCAAATTTCAATATTATGTCTGCCTTAACAGGGTTAAATAAAATAAAAACTTATTATTCTTTGACTTGACTTGATTATTTCGACTACCAACAGCTACAAAACATTACCACAGCACTGACCTGGTCAACAAATAACTGACGTTAAAATGTATTTCACGTCATACTAATATAGCCGACCATTTCTAGCGCTAAAACTACAATACAAACTTTTAATTGCTATATCTCCGTCAATATTTAGATATTTAATTAAATAGACACGCCAATACACATTTATTAACATCAATTTCAATCAACAATTGAAAAATCAACCACGAAAAAATGATTTAAACAAATTTCAAACATTTTAAGGTTATGTTCATATCCTGTTTAATAAGTTTTCATAACTGTCGTAGAAAGTGTCCTTGGCATTACAAACCATGTCTCTTATTAAACATATGCCTTTGAAGCCAATATCATTTTAATAGAGGTCTTCTGGGGGTGACAAATATAACGAGCCCTTAGTATTGTTTTATAAAAGACGGAAACTGGTTATCTCCGGCTGTCAAACACATACGAATATTCTACTTTGATTCGTCCTATTAAATATAAACAGGACATTTCCATTCCACATGTTGAAATCCCATTATAAAGTCAATTTTAATTATACTACACCATTACAGAGCAATGAAGGGTATAAAATTATATTCTTGTTGGATTTAAATTTAGCGCCCTCTCGGTATTGACACTATTGTATCTTTCTTTCTACACACGGTAATACTGTAGTTAATACTATACTCTGTAATACCGTCCTACTATGTAATTCTATACTCTGTGACATCAAAACTCATGTGTACATCTAATTAAATATAATAAACCTGATTAATATAAATTAATAGTTTATCTCTGCTAAATATAACAGGTTATGGGCCCAGATAAACCAAGAGACGTTTAATGTGTGTTTTTCGGAAAAGTGGATAAAGACTTTTAGTGTGGTGAACATAACCTTAAAAAAAAAACGTGGCTGTTGAAACTGTTTCTGTTTTTCTTTGTGTATAAAGTGTTCTCAACGAATAAAAATGGCATCGAATAATTCACTGGCATTAATCGAGAAGTTAACCGGCCGTGAAAACTATTCGACTTGGCAATTCGCAGTGAAAACATACCTACAACACGAAGAATTATGGGATTGTATTGAGGTTAACCCGGCGTCACCCGCAGATTCAAAACGTGATACAAAAGCGAAAACAAAGTTAATTCTATACTCTGTGACTCCATAACTCATGTGTACATCTAATTAAATATAATAAACCTGATTAATATAAATTAATAGTTTATCTCTGCTAAATATAACAATTCTCTACTAGTTCTACGCCAGGATATATCTAAGGACCTTTGATCTACGTCTAAATAAAGAAATAAACGCAAAAAATCCTTCACAAAATATCAGGTTGCATAAAAATAGCAACAAAATCTATTTCTATCGTAATACCTTTCAAAATAAACAAGGAAATTATAAAATTTCTTTTACATGTCAGTAACACCTGCTACGGCGTGTTCTACGCGGCTACGATGTGCTACGGTTTACGTTTATACACCGCTACGCTTTCGTGGTTGTATTGTAAACATCAAGCAACCTACAGTGGATTATAAGTACATGTGTTTCATCAAATCAACCCCTCGGATCTTGTCCTACAACCCCTCGTTCCACCCCTACCGAACCATCCCCTTGCTGTCACCAATTCACACAGTTTACATGGGTAATAGTCCATTTAGCGGTCTAAGGTTGATTACACATAATGGCGCCCCCATTCAGTTTGATGTTACAAATGTTATCATCAGATGTATATATTGTTATATCATATCACAGGGATTATCGTACAATTAGAATATTATAAAGGATTAAATTAAGGATTAATATAGTTGTGTTTTAGTTTTGAGTAGCCTCAAACCCTATTCTGTCTTTCATTGCATGGTACCCGCTATGATTAACCCCTCATCACTCATAGTTTTCCTGAATCCAACATTGATAACCTTGGTATTAGGTAACATAGGCCTAACCTTCTTTGTTACCCTTTTCTAAAAATATAAACTGATTCAGATATTATATGTCAAGAAATGGGCTTGTGTCCTCATTTTTAGTGGTCGATTTTTCAATTGTTGATTGAAATTGATGTTAATAATTGTGTATTGGCGTGTCTATTTTATTAAATATCTAAATGTTGACGGAGATATAGCAATTAAAAATTTGAATTGTAGTTTTAGCGCTAGAAATGGTCAGCCATATTTGTATGACGTAAAATGTATTTTAACGTCAGTTATTTGTTGAGTAGGTCAGTACTGTGGTCAAGTCAAGTCAAAGAATAATAAGTTTTTATTTTATTTAACGCTGTTACGGCAGACATAATATTGGAATTGTATTGTTCCTTGAAATAGCTGTAAATAATATTTGATATATAAATACACATAGCAGAGATTTATGAGCTCACCACTTATTTCTTTAAAATGTTTCTCTTGTTGTTACCCAGCTCACAAATTAGTGACAGCTGCAATTGTTTTATTCAATTTATGTCACATTTAATATTTTATCTCTTTCTAAAAATATTAATTTAATATTTCATAATGATTTGCCTTGGAAATTTACTTGAGTTTCTGCTTGAGATATATATCTATCTCTTTCTATTTGTATTCTTGGTTTCATCATTTCGTCGTCTGCTAATTGATAGTAGTACTCAACAGCCAATTAAGTTCTATGTACAAGAGCTGTGCTAGCTTTTACTAGGGACCGTGATTTATAACCTAGTTGAGATGTAACAGAAGTTACAGTCTTAGCAGTGGCGAATTGGGCAACCCGGGAAAAGCAAAGAGACTATTAAATTGATTGTATCTTCTCACGACTGATATTACGAGGTTCATGTGAGTCTCCAGTGTGCCCACCACCTAATCCATCTCTGTGTTTAACTCTTTAAAACTAATTACAGCTTGAATGAATAGCTCATAGTTTGGTTGGAGTGATATTACACCATGACAAATGTTATTACATTTAAATCAAATAACACATGCATTTATAGAAATTGGTTTAATGAAAATTTGTGTTTGATATACAGAGAGTAAATTGTATCGAGAGAGCTAACGTTTCCTTTACAAATTTCAATTCAACTGAAATAAACAACTGGATCAAATTTTCCTTACTATTAACTTGATTCAAAATTTGACTTTAACTTTTTCCAGAATTCTCTAGAATTTTGTGGGCAATTTTCTAATTTCTCTTTCCCTAAAAACCTTATTCAGACTATTACAAATATTTAAAAGAAAAATTAGCCAAATCGATCCAGTTGTTCTAAAGTGACGCGCTTACCAACGAACAGCGTTATTTAAATTGTCAATTCCTTTTATCTAATTTTATAATAACTTAACGTTATGCATAGTGAGTTCTGTCGACTTCAAAAATTGACTACAATGAAAGTAGCTATAACTAATATATACCATTAGCTCATCTGACCAGAATGCAATTGTAATATCTCTGGTCAGTGTTACCAACTAAAGAAATATCATTTCTTTACATAGATTTAATTAATTTACTATTTCCGATGCTGGGTCCTATCACCGACGACATAATTCTATAAAATTTTAGATTGTTTAACCAGTTCGTGGAAGAGGACCTAAGGAGCAGTGACAGAGAGATAAAGCGGCAGGAAAGAATAGAAAAAAAACATAATAGCAAATATAATGAAAGATATAAGAGGCTTTAGGAGAGAGAGAGATATATATCGGAATACATACGAGAAAAAGAGACAAGGAACTTAACAAGAATCGCATGATTTATATGGGGAAACGAAGAGAAAGACAGCAGATACTAGGAAAATAGAGAGCAAGGTGTGCTGGAGAGAGATAGAAACAAGTGTAAAGAAGATTGTGTAGTTATTAAAGGGAGTAAGTGAAGAGAAGCGGAGATAGAGAGAAGGGACGACGAAAGAGAGGGAATGGCAGAGTAGAAACAGGAGGTAGCAGGAAGAGAGAAGCAGTAGAGTTTGTATTTTTATTGTTTTGTTTTAGAAGGAGTGAGAATGGGTAGATATGGTAGTATGTAATTAAGCACAATGATATGTAATTTAATGATTTAGGGCGAAAGAATGTAGTACCTAATCGGTGCAATGAAAAATATTAAACTTACGTTACATAACGTTTCATACAATTGTGTAGTGAATATCCGACTTTACTTTTGCATACGACTGTCACAATTTAAATATCAAGTTTAAAAAAAAGTGCAAAAAGAACGCAAAACTCTTTTTCTCAAAGACCGCTAATCCAAACGCCATATTTCAGATTTCTCTTCTAAATATGATTTTAAAAACTAATTAAAACCGTAGCAAACGTTTAAATGAATTTTTAATTACTTTCTATTAAATATTATTTTAATTAATTACAAATTGATTTAAATTATTCGTGTCGTTCGTTAATTAAGCATTAAGGATTAAATAAACAATCACGTTTTAAATTAACCCAATTTATATCTTGTTTGTTTTAAACATCATCCCTATTTATTTTATGTCAAGGGTGAACATAGGTAAAGGTAAAAATAAGGTGAAAATATTTTGTTTACTAATTTTTTTATTATTATGTTATCTTTTTTATATAAAGATTAATTACGTATTTTTAAATCTGTCAAATGAAGATAAATTATGAAAGAAATCTTTTTCTTTTATTTTCACTTCTGTTGATCTATTTAAATTTGGTTGCGTTCAAATTGTATGCCATGAAATATTTTTGTAATCAAATGTAGTGAACATAGTAACAGATCAAGACAAAAAACATGGTGTCTTAAATAAAGCGGGAAACTAAAAAATTCAAATTTTTAAAACTTTGAAATACGTTATTTTTGTAACTTAAAACTAATTTAAGACTATATGTATACATATATTAATTGTCTTTACAATTTTGGATGTGAGTATACCGCATTACTTGTTTAATTACTCTCAGAGATGCAGTTAGTTTAAAGTCTAATGCAAAAGCGACTCACTAATTTAGTTATACAGAAATTGACAACGACGGTGCTGCCACTACGGTATAGGTTAGTAACACAGTGGCAAGGTTTTAATGTACAATAGCTGTCAAAGCAGTGTGAAGGAAAAATATTGTAAAATATATTTGTTATCTTTTTAGGTTATGATATATTTATTTATATAATATTTATGAAGCATTTGTGTATGTACGAGTAGATATCTCTCACGTAAATGTTTTCGCACATGCATGTTATTACATATATCTGTAAACAGTTATTTTAGTTTAAAACTTAGCGCTTTAAATATTTTCACTTCAGTTCCACCAGTTTGACCATAGCATACAGTATTTAACCACGTTGTTAAGTAGGTAATATTTAGAGATATTATTTAAAGGATTATAGCATATTTTCAATAATGTTTTTTGACGACTCAGTTAATATATAATAATTTCTTTAATTACTACAGGATAAAATAATATTTGAAGAATAGTTTGTAAAATTTTCATAAATAAATATCAAGAAATGAGGCATAGACAGCGAATCTCCGCAGACGTCACAAAAAAAAGTAACATTGCGGTGCTACTCATAACTCATCACTGGATTTTCTGAACTTGAATAACCAAAATGATTTCATTAGTTGATAAGTTTATGCAGGTAACGCTGTCGAGTTTTTATTTATTATTGATTTTTTAATTTTTTACAGCATTTAGAAGTCAGAAAACAACATTTGCGCAAAATTTTAAAGGGATCGGTGCAGTAGATTTCAATCTTGAGAGGACACCCACTCTGATAAAGCTAAGTGTGAGAAAAACGCATTTAAAAGTTTCAAAGAAAGACGAATATATATTCATATATATATCTCCAACAGTTTTATTCCAATCGACTTCAAATTACACAATAAACTTAATACGTTGTACATTAATATAAATAAATTTTTAAAAAAATTTAAAAAAATAATTTAAATCTTACCTCCCCCTTAATCAACCATTTAACCGTAGGTAGAGATACCAAGGTTTAATATGAGTCAGACTAATATCTAGAAATAACTATTGGATATATCCGATTAATGATAATTGTTTATGATAAAAGTAAGAATTACTGATAAATTTTAAATTGAAAGAATTTCTAATAGGGTATAAAAACTTTGCGATCCTTGAATCGCTCTCTTTGTCTTGTAAGTTTGTTTGTTGTATAGTAAAAATGTATTTTTGTAGCTACTGAATATTATAATTTGATAAATAAACTTTTAATTGGAAAAATATATTTTTTTAAATCCTACATATATGTGTATATAATATATATCTTGTATCTCAAATCGAAATTTAAACACGTAAACACGCCAAATGACAGCTGTACATTTATGGTTATTCAATACATGTTTAGCGAACTGAGAATGTGAAAATCAGATGTAAAGAAGGGTAGGTTTTGTCTAAGGGTAGCGAGGGTAGGAGGAGGGGAAGGAGTATGTAGTAGTGGAAGCATATAACAGCTTCATATCCGAAATCCTAGAATATCTACTACATAAAACACCGACACCCTTCACACCATGTATATATCTAAATATATATGAAAGGAAAATCGACCAAAATGCTACTAGTCCAATATTCATTAAAGGTCATAATCGTATAAACTTTATTAATGTTCATGTTCACATAGTTTGTATGTCAATTTATTTCATAATGTCTTTATGAAAACAAGGAAAATACACACCAATCGCATTATTGAACAACTGGAATAGGTTATAAAAGATGGAACTGCTGGAAATTGTGTAGCTGCAAGAACGACAAGCAAGATCTGGAGAAAATCTTGTTTGGGAATGAAAACTTTCGACTATTACTTAGTTGACTAGTGAAATGACTTGATACCCTTCACAAATTGAGCGCCATTGAGCGTCTGGTTACATCCCTCTACTTTTCATAAATGTATAGCTTCTTATTGTCAGACTTTCTCATCATATTGTATATGAAAAGATAAGGTTCAAAGAATAGATGTAACTCTTTTGATTGTTATGTATTGTATGAATATGCAGACAGCCAGACTCTTTACCAGGTTCAAATGAAACCTTAGCGTCCTATTGTCATCTAGAAATTGTTTTTCTTAAGATAAAGCTTAAGCAAGTCACTAAATTAGTCACAGAAGAAAGAATATACACATATTATAAGTAGTCTTCAATAAAAATTACCCTAAAATATAGCTATATAGTTTTTGGACAATAATTAAATTTGGACAGTAAATAATTTTAAAGGGTGCTGAGATGTAAAACTAATATTAATGTAAGCTCATTATAGGTCATACAAATCTTACTCGGAACTACTTATTCAAAAGAAAACCACAACTATGGTGTGAATAATGTAATAACTCTCTAACAGTAAAGCGTATTATTTTTCAATGCTTTAAGTACTCATCGCACAGACTATAGACTAAAGACTATAGGCAGATATTTGGAAGCAGAGAAAAGCTTATTGACTTTATCAATGGATCTAATTTAATCTCTATATTTTAAATACCCATACTCATGTTTATAGCGCAGGTAGAAATGAATCTAGAAATTAGATTTTATAAAGCTATCTTTGCAAGGCATTAGCTAGTTTTAACCTTGCAGGATTAGCTATTACTAATTGGAAAACGCATGTATTTTACTCTTTCAGCAAGTTTGCGCTACGCTTATAAAATAAGTATACCAAATTTCATAGAACGCTTGGATAGCTAATTTTAATGCTTAATTATTCGTTTAGAGTTGTGTTGTATATTATTCTAGTAGCAACCTTCCAATTAGCTTGTATACCAAGCCTTGTACATCAAGCATAAATAACGCTGCTTTCAAGTTTCAAACCTGCACTCCAAGACAATTTTCTACCAGGGATATATGATACACTCAAATAAATCCTCAGTAGCTCTCCTAGAGTAGTGGCACAAATTTTTCCAATTGCAAACTATCAATGCGTTATTTACACATATAAATTAAAATTGATTTTGCTTGATATGTATACTTCTAATACATATATACACTCCACTAATACATAAATATTTCACCACAATATTATATAAAATATTGATTATACGGTAAAGATATTATTTGTGCGACAACTCTAGTTAAAAATGTTGATTGACATAGTACCATTACTGTCACACTGATATACTGAAATACCGGATATACCTAAGGACATTTATCAAATAATAAACGGGGTGTTAAAACATTGAGCCTTGAATTTTGTGCTCAAAATATGTTACTGAATAAACGGTGGAAAGTTTAGAGCATACCTAAGGACAGGTCATGGGGAAATGGTTACAGTCGACTAAACAAAATAACTCAGAAGTGGGATACAGAATCAGAAGTGGGATAAACAAATCAGAAGTGGGATTAAGTTGTAATAAGGGTTAATTTGATTATATGTATACATGTGAGTTATGAAATATATACAACTGTAATCATATTATAGCTGGATGGGAAATTACCGAGAAATTAAAGAGTTCTTTTCAATTATTAAACCTAGATTTTTCTTTACTCAGTGTTTGTAATACGTCACGTAAACTATCTGGGCTTTTGGAAACAATTTGTTTTCTATTTTTAAAATCAAATTTATTCACAATTTGACAATCAACTGTCAAACTATATTTTCGCACAAAATCACATACAAAAAAGCATTTTGAGTTTTTGCAGAATTTCTCTATTTTCCGAGCAATTTTTTCAATTTTTCTTTACCTAAAAACCTTCTTTAGACTATTACGAACATTTCTTTAAAAAATTAACCAAATCGGTTCAACCGTTTTCAAGTGATACTCTTACCAAGGAGCAACATTTAATTTTAATTTATATAGAAGAAGAATTATTCTTTAGTATGGACTGTAAATAGAAATACCAGGGTTTAATGTGGGTTAGACTAATGTCTACACATAGCTTTTAGAATTACTTAGTTAATGGTAACTGTTTATGATAAGGTCTGTCTCAGTATGGCACCGTATTTAAGCGAATTTCTGCCGAAAGTATACGGGCTACTACGCTTTACCTATCCGAACCCTGTAAATGTAATGAGAACTCTCTGGACCTCTCAAACTGCAAGCTACAAAGCCGTCCGAATACGGGCGGCACTACCTCGCACATTAGAACCGTATAAAGGCGAATTTTATCCAAGCGTTACCACTACTACAACTATATCCTATCCGAACCTTTGTAAATGCAAACAGCCGCCTCAGACTGGAGGGGATACCTAAGATCGCTTGTTGTTACGCAGCAATACGGATCTTTTCGGTTCTATCGGCGACATCGCTTGTGACGAGTATGTTCAGCATGCTTCAGTTTATGTTTGTATTTCAGTGAATCATGGACACCGAAAAATTAATTCTTTGAATTCAAGAAAGAGAGATTAAATTCACCCCAACCAGAACTCAGATATATAATTAATGCTAAAGTCCCTTTAATACCATTAGTGTATCGATAAAAATTAAAGTTAAAGTTTGCTCTCATGATAAATTATATAAGTGCTAAAGAACTCCAATACACCCCCTAATACACGACTACAGACATCTGTGACACACATAGGCGGTTTGCTTTGTAGCTCATCCAATCCGCCGATTTACGTCCGAATACGCCGTCGCTTAAATACGGTCCCATACTGAGACAGGCCTAAGGGTTATTTGCAATGTGAATTTCCAATAGAGTATAAAAACATAACGATCTTTGAATCATAATCTTCTTGTAAGTTTGTCTATTTTGTAACTACTGGATATTATAATTTGATAAAAATACTTTTAATATTTTGAAATGAACATGACTTAAAATGCAGTAAAAAAGAAATACACTTTTGCTTTTTTCGTCATTTTTATGTTACACTTTTACATAAAAAAGTAATTGACGTAAAAAATATCTCAGCGTGTTTACAGTGTCTAACATGTGAATCTATTCATTACTCGTACACCTGAGTACAGTCATCGACAGAAATAAATATAGAAAAAGATACACGATTCGTGTGTGGGTGACATAACAATTCGGGTCAAGTTGACGTTCTAGCCGATCGCTTTAAAAGGAGTATTTATTTATAGTTGCCTGGAAAAATACAATATTTATACTTTTTATCAGTTAATGTTACTCCAATCAGGTAAATTACAAAAGTATACTTTATAGAGAATATCATTAGACCGTATATATTGTATAGTTTTATGATTAATGATGTTGGATCGAGTTGTAAATGATTGTTGACTTGCCTGTTAGAAAATCACGTTATGTAATTTATCTAACTGGTTATACCACACTGAGACGGTAAATTAGATTTTTGGGGTCTTATTTTGCAACTTTTTATATGATTGATTTTATAAAATCGGATATGAAAGCTAAACTAGAAAGGAATGAATTGAAAACGTGAAATTCTATAAATTACAAGCAGTACTGAAACGGAGGCCATGGTTTTCCAAACTAAAATGGTCAAGAAGATTAATGACAATGGGCTTGTGTCCTTATTTTTTAGTGGTCGATTTTTCAATTGTTAATTAAAATTGATGTTAATAAATGTGTATTGGCGTATCTATTTTATTAAATATCTAAATGTTGACGGAAATATAGCAATTAAAAATTTGAATTGTAGTTTTAGCGCTGGAAATGGTTATATTTGTATAACGTGAAATAAATTTTAACGTCAGTTATTTGTTGAGTAGGTCAGTGCTGCGATAATGTTTTGTAGCCGTGGTAGTCAAATAATCAAGTCAAGTCATAGAATAATAAGTTTTTATTTTATTTAACCCTGCTAAGGCAGACATAATATTGAAATTTGATTGTTCCTTGAAATAGCTGTAAATAATATTTGATATTTTGATATATAAATACATATAGCAGAGATTTATGATCTGTAAGGTTGGTAACGGTAATTAAAGAGACAAAATGACTTTTTTAATTGTAATTATCTCTTAACATATAAGTAGTTATTAAAAAGTAATTGAACAGTTGAGGTTCTAGTAACCCACTTTATCAATATATAGTACACTTTTATAGAAATTAAGACATAGGACACAAGTCCATTGAAAACGTGGCAGTACAAATGGGATAATTCTGATAAAGGTACATAATTCTACAAATTACAACCAGTACTGAAACGTAAACAATGGTTTTCCAAACTAAAATGGTCAAGAAGAATAATGCCAATGACCTCAAGACTTAGAATGAATCATACTGGAGCTCCGAAACATCTAGCAAGAAACAAAATCATTACCAACACTAAATGCAAATGTGGTGAAGAGAAGGCAGATCCTGACCAAATTCTGTGGCAATGTAAAAATACAACAAAAACAAGAAATGGACTCCAAAGGGTGGTGCTATAGACTTCGCAGACGCTTCCTGTTAACACCATTTTTTTGATTGAGACATCGAAATTTATAACGGCAGTGGTCATGAATATATCATTCTAAGCAATGTAATTTATTTAAACATTATGGGTTGACTCATCAGCTACTATTGCTTTGATAGTTTAATACTGCATCTCTTTTGCACTTCTCTTGTTTAACTGTGATGGTAAAGGTAGGCAAATGGTAGTGGGGATGAAGGTGCGGAAACAATAACGATGCGAATGCTTTAAATTATTAATGGAGAAAAATGACTATTTCAATCGTTAATAACTTCTATAATTGGATATTTGAAGTTATGATAGGCAATTTTATCAATATAAAGTGCAGTTTTATATTAATTTAGGTATGGTTCCCAACCCATGTCAGAGAAAAATTAGATTTATGTATTTAAAACTTGGCAATAATATCTAAATACGTAGTTAAATGTTTAGAACCGCTGGATTAGCTATTTGCTATGTACACTGTACAGGTAATTATTATTCAGATGTTCTTTATTTAGCTTCAGGTATTACTCAATTTATTTGACTAGTAATGATGAAAAAATTAGAGGTCAATATACATAAACCAGTTTTGAATATGTCAGAGAATTTGACGACATTGATGGAATCTCAAGATCAAGATTAAGTAGCTAAAAAAAGTTACTAAATTTTATTCACATGGTCAGAGATAGATTTAGACAGATAGGAGCCCGTTAAAATAATTATATATATAAGTATTGCAATATTTAATTCTTTATAAATAATAATGTCAAATCGATACAAAAGAAGTATATTTTCGATAATGTTTTTTGACGACACAGTTAATATATAATTATTTCTATAATTACTACATGATAAAATAACATTTAGAGAATACTTTGTAAAATTTTGATAAATAAATGTCAAGAAATGAGGCATTGACAACGAATCTCCGCAGACGTCACAAAAAAAAGTAACATTGCGGTGTCACTCATAACTCATCACTGGATTATCTGAATTCAAAAAACCAGAATGATTTCACGAGTTGATAAATTTCTACAGGTAACGCTGACGAGTTTTTCTTTTATTATTAATTTTTAAATTTTTTACAGCACTAAGAAGTCAAAATACCGATTTTTCATGAAAAACCTAAGTGTGAGAGAAACGCATTTAAAAGTTTCAAAGAAAGACGAAACCAGACCAGAGAGGTGAAGACTTAAAACTCTATATCTCCGACAGTTTTACTCCAATCGACTTCAAATTTTCACACAATAAACTTAATATGTTGTACATTAATATAAATTAATAAAAAATATAAAAAATTAAACCTTACTCTCCCCTTAAGAGCCACCTAACATTATTTAATTGAAAAACATCTTATTTTATTATTTTGTAACTATTCTAAAAGTGTTAAATCCTTATAAAGGACTTCTTAAAATTCTATAATCATTAAAAAGGTGTTCTTTAAAACTTTTGTGAATATGCTAATGCGCAGGGTAGATTTCTTTTTCAAATTGCAGTAAAATAGGTCACAAAACTTTATATATTATATAAAAACGTTTACGTAACAGGAAACTTTCTTTTTGTTAAACAAACCTTAACTGTGTAATTGTGTTTAGCTGAGTACATTATATTATCAACTCAAATGAACAAAGTACCACAAAAGGTAATTTTTTATGTTAAATAAATTTGAAATATATGCTACTTTTTTTACATAAATCTGTCACTGTACAAAGGGACTCGCATTCGCAAATCAATGATATTTATGTAAAATAAATATACAGACGCTTTAATTTAAATAATTTCATGTATGAGGTTGCAGAAATTTGTTACAAATGCATATGTTAATACCAAACGAACGTAAGAACGCGGATATGACTTTCAAAAAAAGTGTGTTTGAATATTCCCGTATATTCAAACACACACGGTGAGAAATTTCTATTAAAATTTATTACAGGTCCATTCTAGCGATGTTACGGAAGTGGTTTTATCAGAACCGAAGTCGGAATCGAAGTTTATAAATTTGGCAGTCCTTTTTAAAGTAAGATCTACTTCCAAAAAGTCTCAAGTCTGGTTGGGTAACAACCAAAATCGCGAAACGCGACCTAGGTAGATTTTCCCTTCAAATTTTGAATCAACGACAAAACTATATAGACAAATCGTTGGTACAATCTAAAAAGCATATGGATTTGTCAATTGTAGCGAAATCTATATGTCATTCCACGATATTATTAAGTAATATGCACGCTATTTATAATACGATACGACTGAAGTATTCTGAAACCTAACCTAACTCTTGGATATTGGAATGTAAGTATAGTAAGTAAAGAGGTTATAAGAGCGGTATAAATCTATAATACGATAATGAATTTTATCTTATTCGTTTCTATATACATTACAGAAAAATTAGTGAGTCAGTGCTTTTTAGTTGTATCGGCAGTTTATACCCCACAACTTGTTTTAAGTATGAGTCGCGGCCGAACTCTCGTAATTTGAACTATATCAATTTAACCTATTGTTTTAATAATAAGCTTTCAATTTAAATTAGTTTGTAAACTGATTGCCTATCCTTTAAAAGGGTATAATCCACAGAAAGGTGTTCTTAAGAATTTTTGCGCGTATATACCAATGCACGAAAGAGGAATGCATGAAAATTATTTTTCAAATATTAAATATAGAATTTTGTTATTTAAATTCGGGATTTGTTTAAGAAAAGTTTTATAATAAAATTAAGCTATATGCTTGAGGAATATAGGCAGATATTTGAAAGCAGGGAAAGTGTGAAAAACCTTATTGACTTTATCAATAAAACTAATCTAATCTCTTTATTTTAAGTACCCATACTCGTATCTATAAGTTGTAAATGTTTATAAATGTATATATTGTTTTAAGTGCTAATAACTTTTGAAAGTTGATGCACTGAAATGTATATTAAATATATATATTGTGGCGACCTTATAGTATACATAATTAGTTATATCCTTGACTATTTATTTGCGCTAAATTAACAAATACTCATGCACAGGTAAATATGAATTTAATAAAGTTACTTACATGTGTCAGTAGTCGTCATATCAACAAAACAACACAGCAAAAAAAAAACAATATTAAAAAACAAAAATGATTTAAATAAATAAATACAAAAACTTAAAAACACATAAAAATCAAACGCTTTTTTCTATCTATTAACTAAGTAACTAACTATATAACTAAGAAATAATTTTTAAAAATCAAACAGTTGTTACAGCTGTAAGATTATAAAGAGAATAAGCCTAAAATAAAAATTCTACTTACTTATAAACTGCTTCGTCGTTCATGCCGTCGGGCAACAGCTTATGGGGGTACAACACCCACGAAGGCCGCGTGTACACTGCCCTAGGAGTTCCACCAATGATGATAATACCCCAAATACAGCATCAATTGAAAACTATCCACCCGACTGACTACGATATTCTACGGGAAAACGCGAGAAACTGCGCGGAAATTCTGTATCTGCGCATATATATATACATATATATATATATATATATATATATATATATATATATATATATATATATATATATATACTTATATATATATATAGATGTATTTCAAAGGAAGGCCGTTAGAAATGTATAAATATCTAGCTAGATATCTATCATTATCACTGCCTGTTTAATTCTAGTAATAGTTCAGAGAATGGACCAGCTTTTGCTAGGAGCATCTTCAAAGGAGTCTCAAGCATTCCATTTTGATTCAAATAATACTAAATTAACTGTAGAATATCTCCACATGACGTCATTATTACAATATATAATTAAATTTCATCAAAACTATGTAACCTATATCATAATAATAATCAGGGCTGTATTTAACCTCCTGCGGGCCTTGAAATCGTTTGTATCTAGACAAAAACCGTTCCACAAATTAAAGCCTCATTGTTTTAATAGTTTTTATTTAATATTTTAATCTAGATTTCAGATTTTCAGAATGGGAATTCGTTGTTTAATTTGAGGTTATTTTATTTAGTGAGTAATATAAATTTTAACAGTTCGACAAAAGGAATTAATTGAATGTAAAATAAATAAAATTACTGTTTTTAATAACAATTAGTAATAGAAATTGTTTTTACTTATTTATTTTTGACAAACTAATATTGAACTTCTTTTAAAAATAAATCCTACTACATTTTTAGAGGTTGTCACATTTTGGAGGTTATAATATAATATAGTTTCTTTTAATTTAGAAATATTTGACCTTGAAAAGTTCTAAAAAAGCAAAGAAAAAATAAATTAAATTCCAAATTAAAAACGACTACACATATTTCCATATGCTTTACAATTTATATTAAATACAAAATTAAAAACAAAATTAACAGTGAGTGGGAATAATACTTTAGGCTTCTTCAGACCTTAGACAAAATATAAAATAAACCCTCTCCTCCTTAACCCTACCTAGTAACACAGTATACAATAAATGTTTAAGGGGTTATATACAGTTATTAGGCCCAAAAAAAGCGATTTTTCAAAAAAAAATTTTGAGATTACTATTAATTGTATTAATGTAAAAATTTGTACACATATTATGGCAACTTTTAACTGTATTTAAATATTTTTGTATTTGTAAAAATAATAATTAGGAAGCTGCTATAGCTGATCTCCCGGAACGTCTCTCAAAAAAGGCATCTTACGGTGACCACGATATCTCTGAACTGAATCATCTAAAATGAAAAAACCAAACGGGTTTCGTTAAAGTAATGTATAATCTAGTAATTAATCGAAGGATTAGGCAAAATAATTTTTTTTTACAAAATTTTGGCTTCTCAAAACAAATATCGATTTTTGACCAAATTTTTGGTCTTAAATTGTTTATAAACAAAAAAATAATTATCGGTGAGGTAAAACATTCGATTACTTTCTAAAAAATATACTTAAGAAGCTTGTGTTAAAGTTTGAGGCTGATCGGTTCAGCCGTTTCCGAGAAATCTTGGTTACCGGCTTTAAAAACATCACTTTGAGAAAAACTTACATAACTTCGAAAATAATCGCCGGATTTACTTGAAATTTTCTGTGTGTGTACTTAAAAATATGTACATTACGAAAATGAAATAATTTTTTTTTTTTAAATATGTTTACTATATATAACCCCTTAAGTTCGCAACGAATTCACTATCATTTCATTAAAAATCCTCTTCATCTTATAGTTTATTGGGTTATTACGACATTAACATTGACAGTGATGACAACGTACAAATCTTATACTCGCTTCACGTTTGAGAGCCTTCGTTCTTACCAAGCGGCTCATTACACATAATCAAAACAAAATGACTGGCACTTAATCCAACCATGTGCTCGGCTCTTCTTTAATTTAGTTTTTAGCAAATGATAATCTACAATCTTCGGGAATCCCAAACCCGTTCTGCAGTTTAAACATGTTAAGGCCTTAGGACATAGCATATATAAGTTCCTTCAACAAGAGCGGTCATTTTATATATGTTTCAACAAGAGCAGTCATCATCGGAAGTAAGCCGGCATTAAATAAATAAAATAAAAATATAAATTTTTAAAGATATTAATTATGAATAATGATTATTCATTTTTAAAATAATCTAAATTCATATAAAAAATATAATCTTAAATAATTAAAAAAAGTCATAAATATTCCTAATAGCAAAATTATCGGGTTGTTTTTTATATCGAACATTTTACAACTTTTCTAAGTTTTTAAAGTGCGTTTCACTTATTGTCATCACGATCTTTCCAGACTAAGGGGGGAGGCATGCCTTTGCAAAGTAAAATATATCTTCAAAAAATGTTAAGTAACTTTGAATATGGAGCCTTACATTTATATTACAGATACGATTTTTTACCACTATAAAATAAATAAAAAAAATGTATATATTTTTTTTTACATAGATATAAATGGGCTTGTGTCCTATGTCTTAATTTCTATAAAAGTGTACTATATATTGATAAAGTGGGTTACTAGAACCTCAAATGTTCAATTATTTTTTAATAACTCCTTCTATGTTAAGAGATATTAACAATTAAAAAAGTCATTTTGTCTCTTTAATTATTAAACGGATTCAACGCTGGACAACATTCCAAATGCATGTGACATCACAACGCTAGTTGCTATCTCTTTTATACAACAGAGCGTAAAAGAGATATATTTTTGACAGAACTCTGACAAGTTTACAGGTTACCAACCTTACAGCTCATAAATCTCTGCTATATGTATTTATATATCAAAATATCAAATATTATTTACAGCTATTTCAAGGAACAATCAAATTTCAGCACTGAGCTACTCAACAAATAACTGACGTTAAAATGCATTTCACGTCATACAAATGGCCGACATTTCTAGCGCTGAAACTACAATTCAAACTTTTAATTGCTATATCTCCGTCAATATTTAGATATTTAATAAAATAGACACGCCAATACACATTTATTAACATCAATTTCAATCAACAATTGAAAAATCGACCACTAAATAATGAGGACACAATCCCACTATATGCTTTTACTTTTATCTATTTGTAGCTTAAAGCTTAGCGCACACTGTAGATACAACGGGTCTTAAGACAAATTTTGTTTGTAACATTTTTTTCACACAAAATATTTACACAAGAAACATCTTTCTCATTCTTAATTAGCTTGATTAGCAAAATCAATTAACATCTTAGTTCCATAACCTGTGAATTATTCAATATTTGCTAATGAATTAATGATGTCATTTACATAAAGTTGCAGATGTAATTATATTACATACTTATTTATCTATAAATAAATAATAGAATTGTTGGTAAACTTTTTTCGCCATAAGGAAGGAATATTTTAGCCATTTTTCTCGAAATATCACTCATTAAGTTCAAAAATTACATATAGATGGCATACCAACCTTCAAACGAATTGTATCAAAATTTCACAACAATTGTTGATTGAAATTGATGTTAATAAATGTGTATTGGCGTGTCTATTTTATTAAATATCTAAATATTGACGGAGATATAGCAATTAAAAGTTTGAATTGTAGTTTTAGCGCTAGAAATGGTCGGCCATATTTGTATGACTTGAAATGCATTTTAACGTCAGTTATTTGTTGAGTAGGTCAGTGCAGTAGTAGTGTTTTGTAGCTGTTGGTAGTCAAATAATCAAGTCAAGTCAAAGAATAATAAGTTTTTATTTTATTTAACCCTGTTACGGCAGACATAATATTGAAATTTGATTGTTCCTTGAAATAGCTGTAAATAATATTTGTTATTTTGAAATATAAATACATATAGCAGAGATTTATGAGCTGTAAGGTTGGCAGCGGTTGTAATGTCATATGCATTTGAATCCTTTTAAATTAACGTTGAATTGTTAATATTTTTTAACATATAAGGAGTTATTAAAAGATAATTGAACATTTGAGGTTCTAGTAACCCACTTTATCAATATATAGTACACTTTTATAGAAATTAAGACATAGGACACAAGCCCATTGTACTCAAAAAGTTTTACGAGTAGTAAATGGATATTAATTTTACACAAAGTTGTACCACGATGTGATAAGACTAGGTCAACAAGATAAACGTTCATTATTATATATCATTATTAGGTAAAATTACATGTCAAAAAGTTTAGTATAATATTACATTGAAAGTTATCACAAAGAAAGCAACAGTTAACCTTACTTTTAACGTAATATGTAGGTAATGACAGAAATTAAGTTTTTGATAAAGTAAACACAGATATAAAAATTTTACATACAACAAAAAGGCTAAAACTTTCTGATGTTAAATAAATATATTTAAAATAACCTAAAAAATAAAGCATTGATCTAAAAATGAAATCATCGGCTTAAACATTAATTGTTCTAATGATTCATTGCAATTAACATTTAAATCGTTAGTTAATACGTATTTAGAATTAATAGCATTGTAATCGCGTGTTATTTATCATGTTAAAGTATCAATTAACTATTAACAACTAATTAACTAACTGCAAAACATCATCATCTACAATTTAAATACGTGTGAAGCATGTAACGAATGAAACAAAGAACGTCCTTAAAGGTAAACATATATTCACACGTCTAGATTCAAAACCAAAGTAAACAATAGGAAGAAAATGTTAAGTTCCTTGGCACAGAAGTCTGTAGTGTCATTACCATTGCTTTCTGGGAAATTTGACGTGAATTTAAAATATAATAAGTCAGTGACTTTTTGAATTTCCCGCGCTGCTCCAGTCAACTGCCATCTTTTAATAGACTACTGTCAAAATTTGAACAATCTTTGTCATTTAGGTTATGTTTGACAGCTATTGAAAGCAGCTATCAGCGCGATGGATGCCCCGATTGTGATTGAGTGTGTTATTTAAGTCACCATGGTAAAAATCCATAAATGGGCTTGTGTCCTATGTTTCATTTCTATTAAAGTGTACTATATATATAAAGTGGGTTACTAGAACCTCAAATGTTCAATCATTTTTTAATAACTCCTTATATTTCAGGAGATATTAACAATTAAACAAGTCATTTTGTCTCTTTAATTATTAAAGGGATTTAACGTTGGACAATATTCCAACTGCATGTGACATCACAACTGCTGACAACCTTACAACTCATAAATCTCTGCTATATCAAATATTATTTACAACTATTTCAAAGAACAATAAAATTCCAATATTATGTCTGCCGTAACAGGGTTAAATAAAATAAAAACTTAGTATTCTTTGACTTGACTTGATTATTTCGACTACCAACGGCTACAGAACATTATCACAGCACTGACCTACTCAACAAATAACTGATGTTAAAATGCATTTCACGTCATATAATTATGGCCGACCATTTCTAGACCTAAAACTACAATTCGAATTTTAAATTGCTATATCTCTGTCAACATTTAGATATTTAATAAACTAGACACGCCAATACACATTTATTAACATCAATTTCAATCAACAATTGAAAATCGACCACTAAAAATGATGACACAAGCCCATTGGGCTACAAACTGCACTTGCAATTATTTCCTGTTTCCAAACCTGTCCTGATGTATTTAAATGCAAAATAGTGCTACCCTTACATAAAATCAGTATCGTTATCATCTCTTATCAAGCCATTGTACATCAATTAATACATGTAATCAACTTTTCACTTTAAAATTAATGATATTTTGAATAATGAATCAATCAGTCACAACATTATTTGACAATTTTAGAGCCATTCAAAAGCAACCCCAATGAATATACTTATATACATAAGCTAATTATTTGCGTGGGTTTATTTTGATTAATATACTTTAGTGTATTGTATACATAATTAATTATTATTGTACCTAATTACGCATTTAATAACATATAAATTGAGTTTCAATATTTGCGCCTGTGATGATGCAACATTTCTTACATATTATTATTTACTCGATTCACTAATAGAGGACACGATAAAAATATTGGTAGAAACGAATTATAATATAGAAAAGATTTATACATCTCCTATGCGATTCTCATGAAATCTGAAGTAAAGTTAAGAAAATATTGAACGGTGTATAGAATAAATTGTTTACCACGCCCACTTTTATTTCTAATTTATTGTGTAGATCAGGCATTGTCATTATACCTCTACTTTCTATTATGTAAATTAAAAAAAAATATAAGTATATAAATTTTTTAAGTTTTAATTACTTTTTACTTATGTTATCAGGCTTTTATGTTTTTCTAACGAAGGTCGTATACATATATTATGGTTTATTATTATATTCATTAAAGATTAATAATAATTACCGTAAACAGATTATTAATTAAGCAAATTTATAATAACAATATTTTGTTCAATCAGAAATTATGTGTATATAATTAAAAAAATAATAATTACATAGATTCAAGACTAATTATAGCTGAAACATATTTAAACAAATTATATTAAGTCAGACGCAATTCAGAAACTTAATTCAATTAGTCATTAGTGTATTACTCGGCATCGTCCGAGTAGTTAAGTTTTCAATTATTTATATTAATGTACAACATATTAAGTTTATTGTGTGAAAATGTCAAGTAGATTAGAGTAAAACTGTCGGAGATATAGAGTTTTAAGTCTTCACCTCTCTGGTCTGGTTTCGTCTTTCTTTGAGACTTTTAATTGCGTTTTATCACACTTAGCTTTTTCAGAGACGGTGCCCTCTCTATCTCAGAATCTAATGGACCGATTCTTTTGAAATTTTGCACACTCTTTCTTTACATAAATGCTGGGATAACGCTGTCGAGTTTTATTTTTATTTTTTAATTTTAACGTATTTTAAAATAACAAAGTGTATATAAAAATCGGTATTTTGACTTCTAAGTTCTGTAAAAATCTGAAAAATCAATAAAGAAAAAAAATTTGACAGGGTTACCTGCAGAAACTTATCAACTAACGAAATCATTTTGGTTTTTAGATTTCAAATAATCCAGTGATGAGTTATGAGTGGCACCGCAATGCTACTTCTTTGTAACGTCTGCGGAGATTCACTGTCAATGCCTCATTTCTTGATATTTATTTATGAAAATTTCACAAAGTATTCTTTAAATGTTATTTTATCATGTAGTAATTATAGAAATAATTATGTATTGACTGTGTCGTCAAAAATCATTATGGAAAAAATGTTTTTTTTTTATCGATTTTAACCTATTGTCCTATTTCATTTGTAAATCAGTTATTAGTTAATAATAACATATTTAATTAATAATTTTAATGATTCAACTATAATTTTGTACTGTAATATACCCTTATAGCAAAATCCGTAAAGGTGGGTGGATATCAAGGGTGCTTCAATGGTTTTTAGGGTCAAGGCATTCAGAACAGTGGGGTGGAGGTGTATATGTTAGTGGTTGTTGGGTTGGGGAGGTATGGGGGTAGTTTATCTGTTGCATGAGCCCTTGCAGCACGCTCCTACATACGGATCAGTGTGTGAACATGGCATAGCACTTTCTGGATCCTGTTTATGTATTTTTAGATAATTGTCTATACTACATTGTTGATATATGCTATATAAATATTTATATATATATATGTATATATCTATATAAATAAGTGTTAAATTGAAAAAATAACTGATTTATATATAAATAAGATTGTATAAAGGTAACGCATTGGTTTTGATAAATCAAATATGGAAGAGAAGGAAAGGAAAGCTGTGAATGGGCTTGTGTCCAATGTCATAATTTCTATAAAAGTGTAGTATATATTGATAAAGTGGGTTACTAGAACCTCAAATGTTCAATTATTTTTTAGTAACTCCTTATATGTTAAGAGATATTAACAATTAAAAAAGTCATTTTTTCTCTTTAATTATTAAAGGGATTCAACGTTGGACAACATTCTAACTGCATGTGACTTGAGTTGGCCTGAGTTTCACTTAAGGTGAAACGATATTTGGTCATTTTTTATCGCGAAATATAGATGGCGATACTATACAGCAGGTTAAATATTATCAAAAAAAACAATGTTTTTTTATGTTTAAATCATTGCTATTTTTATTGGTTTCTCATAAATTTTTTAACCTTTATTTATGACAAACCCTTAGAAATGTTACCAGTCATATAAAAATTGGAATTTAACTAGAAAATATAGCAATATTCATTAACAAAATTTATTTTTGCGGTTCCAACTCATTAAAAGTCAATGGAAGAAAGCTTAAAATGTAGATACGTTATTCATCTAACTAATTGCAGCTTTAGATTTTGATTCGCGTTTATACTTACTTACATAAAACGATTTAAACATAAAAAAACATGTTTTGTTTGATAATATTTAACCTGCTGTATAGTATCGCCATCTATATTTCGCGAGAAAAAATAGCCAAGTATCGTTTCACCTTAAGTGAAATGTTACATGTATTTAAGACAATATTTATGTCTTCTTTATATAACATCTCTTATTGATTATCTTCCATTCTCCCAAAATTTGACTTCTTTTTGAGTCCCACATATAGATATATTTTATTTTTTACACAAATATATTTAGCAACCGTGGTTTTTAAAAGCTCAGGGTCGCTGGTTTTAGTTTTTGTTATAAATCATACATTTTTTAAGTATATTTATCTATGAATTCCAATTTCAAATTAATACCTTCAATAAATGCAAGAAAATGTTGCAATTCTAACCCTGCGCGTATCTCTTCATGTTTAACGCAGCAACCCGCAGAACACTCTGCGTTAATTGATGACAATTGATTCCAGCGCACCACTATTTCTGTACAATCATCTTCAAAAGCTACCAGTTACTTTAAAATATTATCTATATATTACCCACATATAATATCATATTCATCAGCAACTTTAAAATATTACACATGTAAGAAGTGATGCCTAATGAACAGGCGCCGTAATTAAAAATGTATGTGTCTACATATATATAAAACTATTCCGATTCCATCTACTAAATATTATACTTATAGATATAGGTGAATCTAATCTTTGTATTTCATACCATTCCATACAAAAATAAAGAACTTCGGACCTAATTCCGTAATAGTATCATTATTTTTCTGAAAGTATACTTATATAAACTTCTATATCTTTTTTTTATTACTTAAGTCATAAGACAGTGATAGACCATTTCATGCTTTTTAAATACTTCAGCTAATACAAGAGGTTCGATCGTGCTGAAAAATATATTTAACCAATTATATAGATGCCGGTATTACAGGTATTATAAGAAAGATACAAAAACTCAGTGTGATAAAATTGTACTCGTAGTAAAATGCAGTCTGGACAAACAATAGTAAAACTGTGCAGTATATAAAGGGGGAATACAGGGTCCAAAAGATTCTATGAATCTCGGAGATAACTCTGAATAAGATGGTGATCAAGATCAATGGGCTTGTGCCCTCGTTTTTAGTGGTCGATTTTCCAATTGTTGATTGAAATTGATGTTAATAAATGTGTATTGGCGTGTCTATTTTATTAAATATCTAAATGTTGACGGAGATATAGCAATTAAAAATTTGAATTGTAGTTCTTGCGCTAGAAATGGTCGGCCATATTTGTATGACGTGAAATGCATTTTAACGTCAGTTATTTGTTGAGTATAATATATAATATCTCTTAACATATAAAGAGTTATTAAAAAATAATTGAACATTTGAGATTCTAGTAACCCACTTTATCAATATATAGCACACTTTTATAGAAATTAAGACATAGGACACAAGCCCATTAAGGTTTTTGACAACGATATTTATTCTCAATCTTGACGTCCTCTTTAAGGTAATTACAAATGGCGGAAATCACTAAATAAATACTAACGTATATTTGGCAACACTGGCAACATCGCTTTTGCGAAACAATATCACCTTTTAGAGCAAGACCGAGAGAACTTCTTTGCTGTCAAGTATTTGTTTATTTCATAGTGTTATATATCAATATGTCGAAACTAACAGGTGAGTTTTACCATATCGTTTAACTACATACATAACCTAAAAAGTAAGATAAGAAATAATACCGAGTTTCGCTCCCTGAATATGTCAAATAATATTAACAGCTGTATTGAGAAACATATAATGTTTTGATATTATGAAAGCAGTAAATAAGACGTTTGCCTCATTAAAAGAAACTAAAAAAATGGATATATTTTTCTAAAAATACCACTGATAAAAAACCGCTTACAAATTATTTCCAACGAAAAACATTGTGGGTGTACAAATATTTTTTGATATAGGAAAATAAATTTTCATCAACATTTCATTGGTATGAGTTTGGAATTTCCAGCAATTTACAGATAGACGCGAGAATATTCTCAATAAAGCGATGTTGGTTAAATTCTTGAATTCTTTTCCTTCGACAATGCGTTCATAGACGCCTTCATATCCTGGGGTATGTCAGGGGGTATTAGGGAGAAGTAGTAGGAGAAGCACATACTAGAATTAACAATGAGATAAACGACATTCCAAACCCACAACCTCTAAACGAC
The DNA here is from genome assembly GCA_963678705.1 of Panorpa germanica. Classification (NCBI taxonomy): domain Eukaryota; kingdom Metazoa; phylum Arthropoda; class Insecta; order Mecoptera; family Panorpidae; genus Panorpa; species Panorpa germanica. The sequence continues at coordinate 6,764,258 of OY783219.1, forward strand.
TTAATAACTACGAAAGTAGGACGTCTACGCCATTTTAATATAAAATACGTCAATGATATATAGGGGTTAATATTATATCACAATATATTCGTATATAGAGTGTTCTAAATAAGTCAATACCTTTTTGACAGTCCACCATTTTTTTAGGCAAGTTACAGGTGATTCTAACCGAACAATTATTAGTCGTGCGATTATTAGTGGTGGATTTAATGGAAGGCGCATAAGACGCGCGACTGGAGTATCGGCTTTTGAAGAGCCTCATAAAACTCCTACTAATTTGGAACACCAACCGACCCAAATCTGCCACTACACTGCTTGTGTCCTATGTCTTAATTTCTATAAAAGTGTACTATATATTGATAAAGAGGGTTACTAGAACCTTAAATGTTCAATTATTTTTTAATAACATATAAGATGTTAAGAGATATTAACAATTAAAAAAGTTTGGCTCTTTAATTATTAAAGCGATTCAACGTTGTACACATTCCAAATGCATGAGACATCACAACCGGTGCCAACCTTACAGCTCATAAATTTCTGCTATATGTATTTATATATCAACATATCAAATGTTATTTACAGTTATTTCAAGAAACAATCAAATTCCAATATTATGTCTACTTAGCAGAGTTAAATAAAATATAAACTTATTATTCTTTGACTTGACTTAATATTTCGACTACCAACAGCTACAAAACATTACCACAGCACTGACCTACTCAACAAATAACTGACGTTAAAATGCATTTCCCTTCAAAATACAAATATGGCCGACCATCTCACAGCGCTAAAACTACAATTCAAATTTTTAATTACTATATCTCCGTCAACATTTAGATATTTAATAAAATAGACACGCCAATACACATTTATTAACACTAATTTCAATCAACAATTGAAAAATCGACTACTAAAAAATGAGGACACAAGCCCATTGTAACATGAAAATTGATCTCAGCTTAAGTCAAAGTCTGCAACACTCATGAACACAAAATGCCATTGAAGAACTTCTGAGTTTAACAAAAAAGACATATTCCAGACAGTATCTAGTGACAGATGGAACTATAAGCCAGCTCTAAACTATCTGTTTCTATCCATGCCATAGTTTTTTTGGGTCCAGTTACAAACAAATATGCAATTACTTCATTTATGCAAACAATGCAAAAACACATTTAAAAAATGACCTAGTCTAATATAAAAATAATAAACTGCGGTAATGACCGATTAAATATTTAATAAACATTCTAAAATTTTAATTATATTTCCTCAAGGACAATAACCATTAATTTTACAAATATTTTATGATTATTATTGAATATTAAATATATTTTTTTTATGTTTTCAGTTTTTCCAAACTTATTTTTCTTTTCATTCAGAATTAATTAATTTTTACCTCTTGAAACTCTATCGCGCTATTACATTTAAAGAGTAGGGGATGAAGGGTCGAGAGAGAGAGAGAGGAAAAGCTCTTCAACATTCGCTTGGGTGTCAGCATGTTTTGACAACCTATGAATGGGCAAAAGCAACCAACCACATCATAATATCAAACATTCGTGCTATATAGAGCTATTTTATTTTATTATTAAATAACTTTACTATATATTGTAATATAATATTTATCTATACTTATTCACAGACGTGCGTTTTTCAAATTCATATACTCAAAATGCAAATACAGAATAGTAAATACCTATTTTGTATTTAAATATCTTTTAAGAGTATAGAATTTTATATTTTATTTGATAACTTTTACAAACTTATTCCCTATTTGGAAAATACAAAATACTTTTTTCATTTTTGTTACTTCATAGTGTACTTGCGCAAAAAAAAATTCAGTCTTTGTAAAATGATGTAGGTGTGACGGGTCTTGACTCTTGTTATATTATTATAATTTTTCAATTTAATCAGTTTGAGTTACATATGAATTGTATATATTTTATAACCTTATGTTTGGTACAGACTGGTGCAACATCCAATATCTTATATATTTTTATTCATAAGTAGACACGAGTGTATTAAATGTGTTGTACTTCTAACGTACAGACTAGTGCAACATAAACATGCGACACTAATAAAATCCTTACTTTTGCTATTTTTTAAAATTCTAGCTAGTATTTTTATGAAACAAAAATGTTATATTAGTAACATAAAAAGTATTCTATTTTCTCAAAAGTATTTTTAAAATACGTATTTTGTATTTAAATAGTAACATGAAATTTATTTTTTATTTTGTGTTTGAAATAGGAAAATTACGAGGGATTTACATTTTGTTGCTTTTAAATACTTTTGAAAAGCATTTGTGCACATCTCTGTATCTTCACTTTACTTTAATATGTGTTCAATAATACAATTTAAGTTTACCACACCAATTTTACGCTTAAAGTAATGAAGAATAATTAAAATCTTTAAATGCTTTACAAACAACAAATGAAACGTATTCGATTCATAAAAAAATCGAACTTATTTTGCACTCGTTTTTAATCTGCCGGTATTGTTATCAATAAAACACGATACTTTAATAATTTAAAAATAAGAAACCAAATGCAAAACGATTGTATCATTAATTATTGAGTACAAACCCTGTTAATTCCATACAGTCCACCTTCTTCCTGTGGTTATAACAATCTTATAGTTTTTACTTTAAATTTTACACTTGTTTTGGATAAATATATCCTACAGTAGTAATCCTACCTATCAAACATGTGTAAAGACACTTGTTTGATAATATAAAAACAAAGTGCAATTACTATTTATTAAGTTTTGCAGGTTCTTCAAGATTCTCTCAAGAAAACTGCCTGATCGTCAGTGATATAGGACAGATGTTAGATAAATAAAAAAAAACATTCATTAGGTTTATGAAAATGTGTCTTTCATTATCTTAATATTAAAAAAAAACATGTATTTCATATGTATATAATAAAATCTTACAATGTTATAGATTAAAAAGTTTTATTTATAATCAATGAATGACAAAAATAATTTTAGAGAAAAACAATAGCGCATAACTGAAATAAATAACTTCTTATTATGTTTATTAACTTTATAATTTGAAGGGTATATTAAAAACAAAATATCTATAGTTTATAATGAATAATAATTATAATAGTCAAATTGCGCAGTTAAATCTATAGGTGATGCAATAAATTCATAAATGACACAAAAAAAAACCTTAAATATTATAAGACTTAAGTATAAAAATATATATATGTTTAACATAACCGCCATCTAATTTTCAGCAACAGGTGTCACTAATTCGGAATTATAATAAGATATATTTAAAAAAAGAACGAAATTTATTTAATTATTACATATCAGGCATTATTGATTCATCCAGGTTATCAAAATAGGGATGTAGCAATACTGCTTTTGCAGACATCCTTTTCACTGGATCATAAATAAGCATTTGCTCTAAAATATCTTTTCCATCATCATTTAATTGTTTTACCTAAAAAAAAAACAAAATGTTTTTACTTACAATACCTGTCGTTCAAGTTATAATATATATACTTACTTGAGATCTTAAATTATTTGAAGTCCAATTTGGGAAAGTTGGTTTATAATCTGGGAATGATGTAACACCTGGCCAGATTTTTTCTGTAGGTGTTTTCAGAACTCTGAAATGTTAATAATTAATATTGTGTCCTTAAAATACAATTTTTTAAATATATATATACCTGAAGATTCTAAATAATTGATCTATTTCAGAATCTCCTTGAAAGAGTGGTTTCTTTGTAGCCATCTCTGCAAATATACAACCAATAGACCAAACATCTACAGGGCAAGAGTATCTTGTTGAACCTAAAAGAACCTCTGGTGCACGGTACCACAGAGTAACAACTTCATGAGTATAAACGCGTACCTATAAATATAATAAATAGTAATTGAAACTGTGTTATTTTCTTAAAGACAAAATAAACTATACTCTGTATAACTTACAGGTATTCCAATAGCTCTTCCTAAACCAAAATCAGCTACTTTAATTGTGCCATTCTTGTCAATTAGAAGATTTTGGGGCTTTAAATCTCTATGTAGAATTCGTCGTTGATGGCAAAATAATATGGCCTGCAAAAATAGATAACACTAAAATACATCTAAACAAGAATGTATTAAAATAGATGCAACAAAAGATGATGATGAAGAACAGGCACCAATATTGTAGTGCATATTTGTGTACCTTAGTAATTTGATGTAAGTAACTCTTAACCAAAGCAGGCGCCATGTATTTTCCTGAACCAAGTGAATCCATATACTTCTTCAAGTCCATAGATAAAAACTCAAATATTAAATAAAGTCGCGATTCTTCCATGAGAACATCTTCTAAAGATACTATATTGGGGTGTTGCAGTTCTTTTAATAGTGATATTTCCCTGAAGAATATAACAAGAGCAACTTAAACAGGATGTTATATACAAAATAACAAATATTAATCATATGATATGCATTATTAGGCATTTATTGATCACAAAGTTTAGTTTAGAAAACATACTACGTATTAAAAACTGATGTACTTAATAATATTGATAAAAATAATATAAATAAATTCTTATCTCAGTTAATTTATAATACTAACTAAAACCGTTAAAGCACAAACCTGATAGCTGTTGATGGTATGCCTTCATCTTCCGATTCTAGACGTATTTTCTTCATAGCAACTATTTGCCCGGTGAGTTTATTTTGTCCTTTATAAACGACTCCATATGTACCTTCACCAATTTTTTCAATTCTAGTGAAGTCTTCCATTGTTGCACACGCGAACCTAACCAATGATACAAACAATTAGGTTAGTTTTATAAAAATTAGGAGTGCTTTATATTCTTAACGTATTTGGTATTAAAAATAGAAATGTTGCATATTAAATAATATTGTAGGACTTTAATAAACTAGCAAATATTAATGATCAAAATAATACCTGACTGAAATAGCCACCAATTAAGTAACGAACTCAACAATCAGTTGGAGGGACACAATCACAATTTTAAGCACTGATGACCGTTGGTTGTTGTATTTTATTTTTTATGCTACCAACTCTGCTTTAGCCTCTGATTATGTAACATGAAGTTGGAAATTATTAGATAATTTTTCAATATCTGAATCAATATTTCTTTTCTTAAAATAGACTAAAATTATAATAATATAATATTAATAAATAATTAATTACTTATTACTTTTAATATATCTTCATTTTCTTTTTATACGGTTAACATAGAAATGGTAACAACAGTTGCATATGAAACAGGTGTTCTTTTTGACATTTCCAAAAGTTGACATATGTTTTAGAGTAATAGTTCTTAGTTCCCTTAAATTTAATTTATACAATAAGATGTTAATATTTTATATAATCTACAAACTTTAATATAAGTAGAAAATAAAACTACAAAGTATTGGTATCTGATTTCATCAGAAATATAATTAGTTTTGTTTTGATGTTCATTTTATTTACATAACCTTTAAAAAATGTATAAACAAATAGCACATTAAAGATTTTATTGATTAGCAGAATATTATCAATATTAGCAGATAATATTATTTAAAGGTGTTCAATCTTTTATATAAAGGTAAATGGTGTAACAATTTTTTTTACATATTATGGACTGAATATTATAAAAGCATCGAAACATATTACACAATTTTATTTATACTTAATTATTAAATACATTTTATTGCTTATTTGAAATATATACTTCATTTATCTACATCTTTGTAGATTAAATCTTCGTTAATGGGGGTCTTCCTATCATATTGATAAGGATTTTTCGGATTTTCTCACCAACAAAGACTTCACACGTTTGTATTTTTGCAACTATGATAGCTCGCATTGTATCAATTTTGATTGCTTTTGATGCCAGAACATCTACAGAAGATATAAAACTGTTCTGCAGAAAATCTACCATAGTGAAATTGATATAAATCTGATGATCGCATGATATACTAATCAATTAAAATTGACTGTGACTTCATAAATGAATTTGGCAAGTTGTAAATATTGTAAACACAAAATTTTTCCTTGTATAGAACTATATATAAATATGACAACTATTATTGCAATACATTTAGCAATATGTCTAGTGAAATACATTTGGTTATTTTTAAATGGTTTCTTATCACATATCAATATCGATACCATATTCATATTTTATTTATCTACGAGACATGCCGCTTGTTTTTAAGCGGCATATATAAAGGAAAGATTCCTATATTTAACACATTTGATAATTAATTTTTTACAATGAAGTGGCTAAATATATTACGCTTTGTGATTTTTATTTCTGTGATAAATGGGTAAACATACTTGTTGCATTTTTATAATATATTTGTATTTTATATTTCATTTGCCTCTATTTTTCAGGTTTTCTGCAAGGCAACCCATTACTATACATAAGCCATTTACTGTTTATTGGAATGTACCTTCAAAACAATGCAAGGAATATAACGTAAGTTTATATCTTCTTTAATCATTTTGTAATCGATTTAATACATTATTAGATAATATTTATTATCCGTTAGTCGAATATGTAGACAGTAAGCCACAACTTTATACAATTTTAAAATTATTATTACTAATTTATAAGTAGTTACTTATTATTGTGAAATCTTTGTCAATTCGTTTTGCAATAATTTTAATCACATGACAAAATGTTTTTGTTTTTTGAATATGCGTTTCTTTCACAATAAAAGAAACACAAACAATAACACGGTTATCTAAAGATCTATGTCTGACAATTTTTATCAGTACTATTTAAATGCTAATACTAATTAGTCATTAGTTACTCATGCTTATTTGAAAATAACAGACAAGTTGCCACATGCATTATCTATTTTCTTTTTGTTATCAGATATGATATGTTATTGTTTATAATAATAAATTATTAAGACAATTAATATTTCTATATCTACTACAAGGAAAGCTTTACCGTTTTAATTATTTTCCGCTAAATAGTGTTACCTATGTTTTTAAGAACTGCTTTTTGAAAAAAACATCTATCAGTTTAATTATTTAATGCAGTTTAATTATTAATGTCTCGTGTCACAGCTAGTTTAAATTTTGTAATTAGATTAAGAAGACTTATATTAACATCATTTTTAAATTTTAACACATCCTGTAAAAAATAAGTAGTACTATTATTTATTTATTAATTAATTGTGTGTGCCTTTCGGATTTACAATCTACCGTATTCTAATTACATTTCATTCCTATCTTAACAATTCAACCTTAAAACTAAACTTTATTTATTAAAAACTAAACAAAATAAATTATTCTATACTTTTAGTACTTCCTCTCTCTTCATGTCTCCCATACCAAACCAGATACCGAGATTATTTTTTGTCCTGTTTTTCGTTCCTTTTTTCTATTTCCGCCATCCACCTATTTCCTTCACTGCCTCCCCTTAATAGCTGCCCAATATTCTTCTTGCTTACTACTTTTTCCTTACAATCAAACTTAATGTGCTTCGTTCCGCACACTTTACCATTCTTTCCTCTCTATTTGCCCAGTATCTGTTTCCTTTCTCCTCATTTCGTAATCTAAACCTTGCAATCCTTCTCATGTTTTTTATGTCTTTTTCTATTAAGTACTGTGGTATTCCTCTTTCCCAAATCCTTTTATATCTTGTGTTGTAATTGCTTTTCTCTATTTTTTCCATGCTTTCCTGTTGTTGAATCTCCTTGTCCCTTCTTCTTAGCTCCTCTTCCACACTTGCGCCTCCTTCTCTTCTTTTCTCTGCCTACTCGATCGCCATTCCATTCCTTTCAAAATACTCCTTTCTCTTTTTCGGGCCTAAGTAGTACTATTAATCTACCTTGACATTAATGTAAGGTAACATCCATATTTTTGGTTTTACAGGTTAGTTATTGATATATAATACATGCTGCATGTATCACACTGCTCTGTATTTAATATAGCGATTGGAGTATTTAAATAATGATTTAATATTTCAGAGTGCAATCACCAAGGCTTTAAATAGATTTGGAATTATTCATAATAACAAAGGAAATTTTAATGGGAATAAAATCACGATATTATACGCCCCTGGTTTATTTCCTGCTTTTATAAATGATACAGGACAAGAAATACTTCAAAATGGTGGCATTCCACAAGCAGGAAATTTGGTTCAACATTTAAATCTATTTATTAAAGATTTACATAAAAAAATACCAGATAAAAACTATAGCGGTATGAATTATGATGTATATAAGTAAAATATAAATATTTATCTATTTTTCTTTATTATTAATTTGATAATTATTTTTAACAGGGATAGCTGTAATAGATTTTGAATATTGGCAACCTGTTTATAGACAAAATTTTGCAACAAGACGTATTTATAAATTACTTTCTTTAGAATTTGAAGCAGAACGTCATCCAACATGGAATAAAAGTCAAATAGAAGCTGAGGTATATATATTGAAATCAATGGGCTTGTGTCCTCATTTTTTAGTGGTCGATTTTTCAATTGTTGATTGAAATTGATGTTAATAAATGTGCATTGGCGTATCTATTTTATTAAATATCTAAATATTGACGGAGATATAGTAATTTAAAGTTTGAATTGTAGTTTTAGCGCTAGAAATGGTCGGCCATATTTGTATGACGTGAAATGCATTTTAACGTCAGTTATTTGTTGAGTAGGTCAGTGCTGTGGTAATATTTTGTAGCTGTCGGTAATCAAATAATCAAGTAAAGTCAAAGAATAATAAGTTTTTGTTTTATTTAACCCTGTTACGGTAGATATAATATTGAAATTTTATTGTTCCTTGAAATAGTTGTAAATAATATTTGATATATAAATACATATAGGAGACATTTATGAGGTGTAAGGTTGATAACCTTACACAAGGATTGCAATGTCACATGCACTTGGAATGTGTACAACGTTGAATCCCTTTAGTAATTAAAGAGACTTTTTTAATTGTTAATATCCCTTAACATATAATGAGTTATTAAAAAATAATTGAACATAACCAACTTTATCAATACAGTTTTATAGAAATTAAGACATAGGACACAAGCCCATTAGTCATGCGAATCATTAGTTATTATCCAAGATTTAAACCTATTGTATTTTTAGGCGCAGAAACGTTTTCAAAATGCAGCCAAACTATTTCTCGATAAAACATTAATTGTGGCTAAAAGACGCCGACCTTTAGCTAAATGGGGTTATTATGCCTTCCCTTATTGTTTTAATATGTACACAGGAAACATGCAGGAAGACTGCAGACCTCAAATTCAAGTTGAAAATAGCGGGTGAGATTCTGTTTTTTTTTTTTAATTTATTTATTTGCCTTGACTTATATTCGTCATAGTCACCATCAAACATTTTTTTTTTACATATTTCACATTTTATAATTCTATTTTAAAAATGTCTAAATATTTAAATAGTTCACTAATTAATTTTCAATCACTTAACAAAAGTATATAATTTAGTATTAACAGGAATAGTTTTAATCACCTCTAATATATCACTATTCAATTTTGATCTTTCTAAACTATAATTTATGCATTCAAATATAATATGATCTAAAGTTCCTTCTTCACCACATTGACATCTATCGTCGGATTTAATATTAATTTTGTATAGGTGAGCTGGAGTTGATTTAATTTTGCAGGATTCATCTCTAAACCATATTTTCTTACTTAAATTTGGATGTAACATATAATAATCTTTTCCTTTTAACTAACTTTTGTTAATGAAATCTTGGTTTCTCAAATTGAAGTTTATTTTTTTGATTATATTAAAAATTTCATTAATTTTATCATGCGATTAATTAGAATTAGGTTGTGATACATAACTAAATTTATATAAAATTGCACTGTATATTGATAAAGTTGTCATAACCTCAAATATACAATTATTTTTATTCAATTCACAATATAATAGAAGTTCAATCGTTAATTGAAAGAGTCTTTTTTGACCGTTTAATAACTGAAGAGGTAAAAGATTACTGCCATTTGTCTGTCATTGCTTTTGATGTTATACAAAAGAAGTGTAAAAGAGATGCAGAACCAAATGCCACAGCGCCAACAGCTGTTGGGGCAACTCATAAAGTGTATATATAATGACGTGTATACAACGATAAATAAATTCGATTACTTATTATATTCTACAGACTTCGCGATATCAATAAATATCAGTCAATTTTTGGATATTCAATAAAATAAAGTCACCAATATACTTAAATTATTTAAGCTATTTATTATTTTAGCTTAAAATGGTTGTTCGAACAATCACGCTTAATTATTCCATCTGTTTATTATGGCTGGAAAAGGTTAAATCCTGATCAGAGGACACAATTAGTTCGTGGACGAGTCCGGGAAGCTATCAGAATGTCCAATTTAGTTGGAGGAAGAGAAGTAGTGCCTTATACCTGGTATAAATATAGAGATGATCAAGAAAATTATGTTACAAAAGTAAGTAATCATATTTGTAGTTCTACTACGTACATATAGATGGCAATGATTAATCAATTTTTATTTTTAGGAAGATTTTAATAATACTCTGCAAGCTATTAAACAGGTAGGAGGCGATGGTGCTATAATTTGGGGCTCTTCTATTGATGTAAATAATTTATTTAAATGTAAAACTTTATTAAGATATATTTATAAAGTTATTGGACCAGCAGTATTAACACTTAAGTAAATATTGTGTAAGTTGTTATATTTATTTTTGTATTTATTTTATTAGAATTATATAATGTAAGCAAAACATATATTTTGTTTTTTGTATATATTGAATTTATTTGTACCTTAGATTTTGTTGTTAATAATGCGCTAATATTTATGTGGTTACTTTTAAAACAATTTCAAACCTTGCGTTAGGTTGTTTTTACCAGCAATCTTTTTTTAAGTCACTTTAGATAACTTACTAGTCATTATATAAATGCTTTTATGTATTTTGTTGTTTTGTTTATGTAAATATGTTAATAAAATTTATCTAAGCATCGCAACAATCTTTCTTGAACAACATCCAACATTTTAATTTACAATATTGTGGCACAAAGCCGAAAAATCTTTAAAAGGTGGAATTATTTTTCAGTTAGGCCACTTTTCTAGCTATTACTTTTTAAGTAGTAGTTTTAATTTTACATTATATCCTTAAATGTAAGTTTTAGCTTGTGAAATCACGCGACGTTCGTCTGTAATATACTTTATTTAATAATAATTACTTTATTTCTTTAATAGAAATCATTTTTTTATATGTTACAAGCTGAAACTTGCATTTATTGTTAATATATAAAATTAAAACTAAAACTCAGAAGCTGGATGCGGGGCTTAAGTTTTAATTTTAAGTTTTAACTTTAAAAAAGTTTTAGATTGTGAAATATAAAGAAACAAATTCTATAATAACAATTTATTAAATGAAGATAGTGATTGTTATTAAACATATATATTACTACAGAAAAACGCATGATTTTATAAAATGAAGATTACATTTAAGGACTCAGGAGGTCTCTTACTAGACTCTGCTAGATTCTCTAAAAAGGTAAAATATTTTAAAGATAAAGCACACTTAAAGCGAAACGATACTTGGCCATTTTTGATTCGCGAAATATAGATGGCGATACTATATAGCAGGTTAAATATTATCAAAAAAGCATGTTTTTTTATGTTTAAATCGTTTTATGTAAGTAACTATAAACGCGAATCAAAATCTAACGCTGCAATTAGTTGAAAAATTAATTGGAATTTAACTAGAAAATATAGCAATATTAATTTTCAAAAGTTATTTTTGCGGTTCCAACTTATTTAAAGTCAGTGGAAGAAAGCTTAATATGTAGATACGTTATTCATCTAACTAATTGTAGCCTTAGATTTTGATTTGCGTATATAGTTACTTACATAAAACGATTTAAACATAAAAAAACGTAGTTTTTTTGATAATATTTAACTTGCTGTATAGTATCGCCATCTATATTTCGCTAGAAAAAATTGCCAAGTATTTTTTCACCATAAAAAATTGTTTGTACATACCGTGGTTCTGTACACACTATATTTATTTAAAAATATATATAAAGAGTTGATGTTTTATTGCAATGAGTGTACTAAAATTCATGCAGCTGCTTGTTATGTTTTAAAGTATTAGATACAAATAAAATACAAAGTTGTAATTATGCATAAATTATATTTCTATACATCATTTATGATTTTGAATTACAATTTCACTAATTTTTATTGTAAATATCTGTTTATACATAGAAAGGTATATCAAACCATTGATATTGTAGAGGTTTGGAAGAGTCCATGCTATATTCTATGCAACGTCTCTGCAAAAGGCTATAAATATTTAAAAGAATATTTTAGTTTTATTGATGCTTTAAAAATGATACTAGCAAAAAAATAAATATTAAAGCTGTATACTTTAGGTTTGCGTCTTTGGATACAAGAAAAAACTGTCAAAAGAACAGAAAATTGCAAATTTCTTTTATTCTTTTCTAAAGATGTTGTAATACTTACTAGTACTGATATCTTGAGCAACCTGTAACAGGATATGTTTCCATATAGCATTGAGTAGGATTCACATTAAAGTAGATAAATCCTACAGAGTCTGCAGTAGCTGTATCTGCTTCTTTCAAACAAATATAAAAAGCTTTGTCGCAATCACAGTGTAATCTGCAACAAAATTATTAGTTTGTATTTTATATAATTAAAAAGTAACGTTAAGTAAAACATATTACATTACTGATAAATTATTAGAATCTAAATTACTCTAACTCTAATAGCTGCTCTACTCTAATAGCTGTAAATAATATTTGATATTTTGATATGTAAATACATACCAAATGCATGTGAAATCACAACCACTGCCAACCTTACAGCTCATAAATCTCTGCTATATGTATTTATATATCAAAATATCAAATATTATTTACAGCTATTTCAAGGAACAATAAAATTTCAATATTATGTCTATCTTAACAGGATTAAATAAAATAAAAACTTATTATTCTTTGACTTGACTTGATTGTTTGACTACCAACAGCTGCAAAACATTACCACAGCACTGACCTACTCAACAAATAACTGACGTTAAAATGCATTCACGTCATACAAATATGGCCGACCATTTCTAGCGCTAAAACTACAATTCAAATTTTTAATTGCTATATCTCCGTCAACATTTAGATATTTAATAAAATAGACACGTTAATACACATTTATTTACATCAATTTCAATCAACAATTGAAAAATCGACCACTAAAAAATGAAGACAAATTCCTTAACGGTTTTAACGATAAAAGTATCGTTAAGTTAACACGATAGTGTTGCCAGGTATAGACTTGTCATTCACTGAGTTAAATCTTAGTTCTTTTAGCGAAAACTTACTTCGTAAATGGTCCATCGTTAGTCAAACCATATTTCGTCTCCCCTGATCTAATGGAGTCGCAATTATCGTGACTTCTGCAACACATATCAGTCTTTTTTGCTATCCCTAAGTCGTCATAATTATTAGCCGTGTTTCCCGGGCCACACCACTTAGTTCCTAGAACATTTCATACAATTTTTTTTTTAATTACTGCTGAAAATAACATGCAACAAAATATAACAAAAGTTTAAACTTAGGATGGGCACTATTACACACCATAAAACAAAATTTAATACAAATTTTACAAAAATAATATATACAGATGCATCCATTGATTTAGAAAGAAAGTAAGCAGGATTTGCGATATATGAACAAATACATTTATTATATGAGAAATTTAAATTAAATAACAAAGTTTGCTCTTATACTGGAGTAAAATTAGCAATATTAAAAGCATTGGAAATTAATGAAAATATGAACAATAATAAAATTATAATAATAACGGATTCTTTAAGTGTTTTAAAAAATTTAAATTCTAATGATAACAAATCAAATAATGATATTATGACATGCAAAATTAAGGAGATGTATTTCAATATAATAAATAAGAATAATACCATAAAATTTATGTGGATACCAGGACATTGTGGAATAAGAGGAAACGATATTGGCAAAGGAATCAATAAATTTGGAAATTGAGATGAAACTGAAATTACCTTCATATGAAATTTTTAATATAATCAAAAAATTATACTTCAATTTGAGAAATCAAGATTTCATTAACAAAAGTCAGTTAAAAGGAAGAGATTATTGTATGTTACATCCAAATTTAAGTAAGAAGAGATGGTTTAGAAATGAGTCCCGCAAAATTATATCAACTAGAATCAGAATCAAAAGTAATCATTGCAAAACTCCAGCTCACCTGTACAAAATTAATAATAAATCCAACGATAGATGTCAATGTGGTGAAGAAGGAACTTTGGATCATATTATATTTGAATGCATAAATTATAGTTTAGAAAGATCAAAATTCAATAGTGAAATATTAGATGTGGTTAAAACTTTTCCTGTTAATACCAAAGTTTTGTTAAGTGATTCAAAATTAATTAGTGAATTATTTATATATTTAGACATTTTTAAAATAGAATTATAAAATGTGAAATATGTAAAAAAATGTTTGATGGTGGCTATGACGAATAAAAGTCAAGGCAAATAAATAAATAAAATAAATAAATGAGTAACTTACCTGGATATGTAATTCCTAGTTTAGGTACAGCATCCTGAATAGATATAATACGTTTTCCATGGTCATAGTGATCAACCAATTCAGTGAAAGGTGATTTCCCAGGTGTATCTTCGGCTACAGATTTCTGCATTACCGACACAATAAAAATCACAAATAAAAATACTTTGCAAACCATTTTTTTATGAATATTAAAAATGATATACAAAATTAGGTTTTACTGTGCAATGCTTTAGATTGTATTAACTAATTCGCGTTTTAATTACTGCTTTTATACTGCTTACACATTTTATGTACTATCAATATTAATTAGTATTTGTCGTGTTTTTTATAATTAATTTTCTTTATTAACAATGTAAATTATTAAAGAAAAGTTCAAATATGTGCGTATTTTTACAAAATATTGACATTACGACAGTCCCGAATGAGAATAATAAATAGATTCTCACTTCTCTAAAGCATAAAATGTTCTAAAGTCAGTTAGTTTTATAATTGTCCAATGTTTTGATATTAAATATTACTAGGTTTTGCTCATAAAATATTATATGAATTATAAGTTAACAAAGGAAGATAAGAATATTATGTGTATATTTTTAATCTATCTCTGTATTAGCAAAGATCTGTACTAACAAATATTATTGAAAAACATGAATAACATGTTTGTAAAAAGAATAATAGAGTTTGTACATTAAACTAGTCAGTCAATAAATAATATTTTGAAATCTGTTTTTTCTTTGTATAAAACAAATTAATTGGTCATTGAACTTGAAATTATTAATTTATTTCCTATAATGTTGGATTAAAATTTTATGTAACTTTAGGTAATAAAAATGTTTGCAAATTTATTTTCTTGTGTTCTAGATTAATAGAAATAAAGAAAACGCAAAGTTGTAATTATACATAAATTGTATTTCTATACATTACTTATGATTTTTAATTACAGTTTTACTACAAATCTATTTAAATAGTGGTAGATCAAACCATTGCCATTGTAGTGGTTTGGAGAAGTCCATCTTATATTCTATGCAGCGTTTTATAAATAACCTATAAATATTTTAAATAAAATATTAGTTTCATTGATACTTCAAAGATGGCACTAATAATACAATAAATTTAAAACTGTAGGTTTGTTTCTTTGAATAAATTTCTTTATCTGTTCTACAGATGTAATACTTACAAATATTGGTATCTTGAGCAACTTGTAATAGGGAAAGATTCCATGTAGCACTTAGTGGGAAAGGTATTAAAATAGAAAGATCCCACAGACTCCGCAGTAATTGTACCAGCTTTTTTTAAACAAATATAAAAATCTCTGTCGCAATCACAGTGTAATCTATAACAAACATATAATATTAACCTAACATATTATTACATGATTTTAAGTTCGATAAACGTATTGTTAAGTTAACGATAGTGTTGCCAGATGTAGAATGTTAGTTCTTTTAACGAAAACTTACTTCGTATATAATCCATTGTTCGTCAAATTGTGTTTCGTCTCTCCTGCTAAAATATTGTCGCAATAATCGTGTGTTCTGCAACACATATCAGTGGCTTTTGCTGTTCCCAAGTCTTCATAATTGTCAGCCGTGCTTCCTGGGCCGCACCACTTAGTTCCTAGAACATTTCATAATTAAGGTGAAACATTACTTCATGGTTATATAGTTAGATATAGATGACACACCATCCGACGATCCTCGATAATAACTTACCAGGAAATGTAAATGCTATCTTAGGTGTAGCATCCTTAACAGATGTAATGCGTTTTCCATGATCGTAGTGATCAACCAATTCAGTAAAAGGTGATTTTCCAGGTGCAACCTTGGCTACAGATATCTGCATTACCGACACAACAAAAATCACACATAAAAATATTTTAAAAATCATTTTTTTATGAATATTTAAAATAATTTACGAAATAACCTTTAATGTGTAACACTTTAAATTGTATTAACTAATTTGCGTTTTAATTGCTGCTTTTATACGGCTCACGCATTCTACGTATTAAAATAATGAATACACTGTTTGGGTGTATTAATTAAAATGTAATAATAATTAACGTTTGTCGTACATTTCATTTCAAGTACTTTTTATAAGTAATTTTTTTTGATAACTATGTAAATTAGTATAGAATTTGCAAATGTGTGAACAGTTTTATAAAATGTGGACTTTAGGACAGGGACGAATTAGAATAATAAATAGATTCACTTCTCTAAAGGTTAAGGAATTCTAAAGCCTTATTCCCAACTACAGTCAGTTAAATTCTATATTTATTATTAATTACTATCTTTATTTATTATAAAAATCCAAATTGTCAGGTCCCAGTAAACAATTTGGTGAAGTGCCCTATTTAGTGACGTTTCTATCACTATTTCACTTCAATTATAGTTCGCATCAACTTTATCTTCATTTGTATTCCGACAGGTGGAGTAATTTCGCCATTTGTAGCCGATAAAGTAGACATTTTATATGAAAAAATGTGAGAAACTGAACTATAAATGAACTCTTTCATGACAAAAAAATCATCTTCGCATCTTCAATATGATGTCAAAGTGACTCCAAAATGTTTACTGGGGTGCGCTGGGGGCCGTTATTATAGTTAATCACAATTGGCAAGTAGGACAGCGAAAACCTTTAATTTGGCATGTATAATCTTGGCAGAAACAGAAAAATACATTTCTCTGGATAACAGTTTCTTATAAAATAAATTTATATAAGATTATAAGATATTATATATTATTATAAGATTTAGTCCTAAGATTAAGACCTCTGAATTTTGAAAGAATTAGACAATAAGAGCACCCGTTAACATTAGGCGATATTTAAAAGCTCTATATTTTCTTAATGATTTTTGTTACTATATTTTCCACAAGTAGAAATATTATTCTAATGGGCTTGTGTCCTATGTCTTAATTTCTATAAAAGTGTACTATATATTGATAAAGTGTGTTACTAGAACCTCAAATGTTCAATTATTTTTTAATAACTCCTTATATGTTAAGAGATATTAACAATTAAAAAAGTCATCTTGTCTCTTTAATTATTAAAGGAATTCAACGTTGTACACATTCCAAATGCATGTGACATCACAATCCTTGTGTAAGGTTACCAACCTTACAGCTCATAAATCTCTGCTATATGTATTTATATATCAAAATATCAAATATTATTTACAGCTATTTCAAGGAAGAATCAAATTTCAATATTATGTCTGTCTTAACAGGGTTAAATAAAATAAAAACTTATTATTCTTTGACTTGACTTGATTATTTTGAATACAAACAGTTACAAAACATTACCACAGCACTGACCTACTCAACAAATAACTGACGTTAAAATGCATTTCACGTCATACAAATATGGCCGACCATTTCTAGCGCTAAAACTACAATTCAAATTTTTAATTGCTATATCTCCGTCAACATTTAGATATTTAATAAAATAGACACACCAATACACATTTATTAACATCAATTTCAATCAACAATTGAAAAATCGACACCTAAAAAATGAGGACACAAGCCCATTATTATAGATTGTATATTACAAACTTTGTAGATAAAAAAGAACACTGTCTTAAGTTTGACGTTTGCATACTTCTAAAAATAAAATAATAAATTAAAACAATTACACATTTTACTCTATTTCACATTCATCATTTTGCACATTTTATACTCTATTATTCTTGCAACTAAAACTAAAATTAAAATTATCTTACTCATAATTTCTTATTTAAAAGAGAACCACTACCAATATGTGTTTATTATGTAACAGGCCACCAACGGTAAAGCATATTATTCTATGATGTAGGAATATAGGCAGATATTTGAAAGCAGGGAAAGACTGAAAAACCTTATTGATTTAAATACCCATACTCGTGTCTATAAGTTGTAAATTATGTTTTGTAAATGTTTATAAATGTATATATTGTTTTAAGTGCTAATAACTTTTGAAAGTTGATGCACTCAAATGAATATTAAAACAAAAAGAATTAAAATTTTGAATGACAATGTAAAACCAAAAATGATACTTAAAGGTCAAATTTCGTTTACTGTTTTGATTATTATGTAATATTTATTAAACTATAATAAATAAAAATTAATTTTTCAAATAAATTTAAAAAAAAATCACTTAAACTAGTGTTTTTATATTGTATAACATTTTTACGATAAAAATATTAAAATGTAATTTGTTGATAATATTTTAATTTAGTGATAACTATTACTTCAATGAATTAATGTCATAAATATCTATTATCATACACTGTTATAATTAGACTTATTTTATTTCCAGGAAGGCATGCGGCGAGTAACGGATATTTTTATAACTAAACCGGAAAGACATGCAGCGGTTATGCGGAAATTTACTCAACTAGAAAAATTATAATTCTCTGATAATGAATAGGCTTGTGTACTCATTTTTTAGGGATCGATATTTTAATTGATGTTAATAAACGTATGTTGGCGTTTTTATTTTATTAAATATCTAAATGTTGACGGAGATATAGCAATTAAATGTTTGAATTGTAGTTTTAGCGCTACAGATGTCGGCCATATTTATGACGTAACATGTCTGTACTATTAAAGGTAGGTCAGTTATTCTTTCTATGGATAAGAGTTCTCTGTTGAATATGCTATCTCTTTTACTCCTCCGAAACTAAACCGCCATAGAATTATTAAGGATGGTGTCCTAAACATTTTTGTAAAAATCAGTCAAAATCGGTTTTGCAATTTTGAATTTTTACTTAGGTTTATAGGTTTTGTAATAGCGGTGCCTGGCGTCCCAAAATAACCGTGATTATCCAGTACACATTATTGACTGATTCAACCAGCTGCTGTAAATTAACTAGTTCACAGATCTTGCTCATATTTGGAATAGTAATTGAACACAGAATTTACGGAAAATTTTATAAAAGAATTAGTGCGATATTTTTTGAACATACCTCGTTTATTTGTATAATAAAATTTGCCAGAGTTAGAATTTCATCATCTCCAGACCTGTTCGACCAATCAGAATGTGCCACTGCTAAACGTGAACATGTTGTTGATATAATTCATACGCAATAATTATTTATACAGATGTCTCTATTTTGTAATACGCAAATAAATTCGACAAAATCAATATTGAAAAAATATGTTTTGCAAATGAAATGAAATGAAATAAACAAAACGAGCGAAGATAATATTTTAATTAATATAATATCTTGGGCTTCCTAGGCACGTAGCCTTTTAAAAACGCGGTACTAATATACTAAGAATAATAATAAAGAAATAATACTAAAAAACATTTGACATTCGATGCTTGCGCTACTTCCATGCTGATATTTCGACGTTCTTAATAAAAAATGCTATAAAATTTATATTTTTACAACACACGCACTATTTAATGTCATGGGGACATTAAACAAGGACTCAGGGTCACTTTTAATAGGTTCACTGCATTTTTAATATAGTATCTATAACAAAAACCAGTTTTGCCACCCGCATTTAACCTAATTAATTATTATTAATTACATATTACTCTGACACTTTTTCGTAAATTTATCAATAATGGATTTTTAATTACTTTTTTAATAATTCAAAATGGATAAGGTATCATTCCCACTCACTACTTTAAAATGAAATTGTTGATATTTGAGAATACTTTGTGAAATTTTCATAAATAAATATCAAGAAATGAGGCATTGACAGCGAATCTCTGCAGACGTCACAAAAAAAAGTAACATTGCGGTGCCACTCATAACTCATCACTGGATTTTCTGAAATCGAAAAACCAAAATGATTTCATTAAATGATAAGTTTCTGCAGGTAACGCTGTCGAGTTTTTTCTTTTTTATTGATTTTTTAATTTTTTACAGCACTTAAAAGTCAAAATACCGATTTTTCAAAAAAAGAAATCAGAAACTTTGTTATTTTCAAATACATTAAAATTAAAAAATTAAAAAAAACTCGACAGCATTACCTCGGCATTTATGTAAAGAAAGAGTGTGCAAAATTTCAAAAGAATCGGTCCAGTACCTTTTGAGCTAGAGAGGGCACCGACTCTGAAAAAGCTAGGTGTGAGAAAATGCGTTTAAAAGTTTCAAAGTAAGACGAAACGAGAACTGAAAGGAGAAGACTTAAAACTCTATATCTCCGACAGTTTTACTCCAATCGACTTCAAATTTTCACAAAATAAACTTAATATGTAGCACATTAATATAAACAAATAAAAAAAATGAAAAAAGAAGTTGAAATCTTAACAAGACAAAACTTTATTGTCCAACCTCTCGAGCGAGACCACTACCGCTCCGCTACGACATCAACCGACTGAATAGCGCGCTTTTTAAAAAGGTAAGGGATGCCGCGGCCTGCTGCACCACTTACACATTTCCCCTGTAAAATAAATTATATTCATATTTAATTTAGTGAAATCGAATTCATACAGAGTTCGAAATGAGTTCAAAGATCGAATTGTACTTCACTGTGAATTCTTTATTATTTCATTTAAGAACAGGAGATGCTTTACTAAGTATATATACTAATAACATTATTTATTATACATTATTTCTATTTATAATTGAAGAAATAATATTTAGTAAGTAAAAAGAACAATAAACAAGTTGAATTTTATTGTGAAAAAATCGTAAGATTTTATCCTCTTGTTATTATCTTTATTATAATCATTTGTGTTATTCTTCCCCTCCTCCTCCTCCTCCTCCTGCCCCCTGAACATCACCTGAACCAGGTCCAGCGAGTGGTGCTAGAGCAGCGTATGGTGGGTATTTTTCCATAGGGTGCCCTGCAGTAGCTGGTAAGTCACCCCAAATTGGCAAATGGAAGAAATGCATCTTTGGTCCTCCATAACCATTGAGGTAAGTGTATTCCGTGCATCTGTAGCTGTTTACCCTGAATAAACATTACTTATTAACTAGAGTTTATCCCCGACTGTCTTTTGTGTGTAAATTGAATTTCATTTCAAATTTTAATTCCATTTTTCCTGATAAGGATCATATATGTATATCTCTACCTATTTTACCAAAAATGATAGTTACCATAAATAAAAAGTGTTGCAGACTGGTTGAGGTCTGTATCTAAAGCATCGAGCATATATTCCATATTCGTTAAAATATACTCTTCCAAAATTTTCAATTCTTCTTAGTTCTTCTTTAGTTACGCTTTCAACTCTAGCATTGGTTACTTTTTTCTTCAAGCAGCGCATTAAATCTTCCTCACAGTCACACTTGTAGCTGAAATTTTGTAACGTAGTCAACTTTATGAGAAATCAATACTGATCTGAATATAACTGCGTTTGACGGGTAGCTAGGAGACAAAGGTTAGAGGTAAGAGGAGACAACGAGGGAAGAGGAGGTGGATAGCGGAATTATAGAGAAGAAGGAAGGAGTTAGAGGAAAATGTAGAGTACAAATTAGAGGAGCAGTCAAGCAATTAAGGACGCTGCTGAGAAAAGACAAGGAAAGAAGGGCATGGATAGAAGGAGGAAGAAAAAGGAAAAAAACACTTTCATCAACCTCAACATTCGTCAACTATTTTGACAACAATCCTAATTGTCTTTAGTGGATAATATTACCTCGTGAACCATCCTAAATTAGTTGCATTATGGCCCGAATCTCCTCGTGCAACCTGGGGGCAATCAAAATGGCGAAGGCAACAACTGTCCAAGTGCTTAAAATGTCCAAGATTTTTGTCGTATAAAGTCACGTTTCCATCTGGCACACAATTTCTGGTCCCTGTATTATTAAAAGAAAAGAGTATTTACCCAGGTAGAAAATTAACTAATTAATTTCATTTGAAGTTGAATTCGTGTAAAGTTCGTAATGAATTCATAAAACGAACTTGATTTAACAACGTATTAACTGTTAATTCATCAATGAAAACTAGTTCTGATTCTTCTACTAGGCGAATTCGTTATTATATGTAATTTTACTATATTCTTACCAAACGCTGCCTCCTTTAACAAATTAAAAGCCGTGATAGTAAGTTGAATAGTGTGGTTATCGGTAGGATCCATCTTATCATTATGGATGCCCTCCAACTGCCTAAAAAGGTACACGATGTAAATGAAGACCGTAATTAATGAGATGAATCCCATTTTAAACTGTTTTTCTCACAAAAATATCAAGTTTTTTTTAACATTGCTTTATATATTCGTTTGAATAGTTTGTCACAATTTAACCATACACTTCAAGAGATTTATCAATACAGGGTGGCTGAGAATTATCTGGATAATTTTTTAAGATGTCAATTTTGTATTAAACTTACAAACTACAACAATTTCTTCAATCAAGTTTACTGCAAGCTAAACTTTCAACTTTTTTCTTTTCATTTTTTTATATTTACTTATATTATTGTACAACATATTAAGTTTATTGTGTAAACATTTGAAGTCGATTGGAGTAAAACTGTCGAAGATATTGAGTTTTTAGTCTTCACTTCTCTGGTCTTCTTTCGTGTTACTTTGAAATTTTAAAAGCGGTTTCTCACACATAGCTTTTTCAGAGTCGGTGTCCTATCTAGCTTAAAATCTACTGAACCGATCCTTTTGAAATTTTGCACACTCTTTCTTTACATAAATGCCGAGGTAACGCTGTCGAGTTTTTATTAATTTTTTAATTTTATCGTATTTTAAAATAACAATGCTTCTGATTTTTTTCATGAAGAATCGGTATTTTGACTTTTAAGTGCTCGAAAGCGTTACCTGCAGGAACTTATCAACTAATGAAATCATTTTGGATTTCCGATTTCAGAAAATCCAGTGATGAGTTATGAGTGGCACCGCAATGTTACTTCTTTTTGTGACGTCTGCGCAGATTCGCTGTCAATGCCTCATTTCTTGATATTTATTTATAAAAATTTCACAAAGTATTCTTTAAATGTCATTTTATCATGTAGTAATTATAGAAAAAATTATATATTAACTGTGTCGTCAAAAAACATTGTCGAAAATATACTTCCTTAAGTAAAATAACAAAAACATTAATTTTTTGTGTTTTACGGGTCAATTTTATGCAATGTTTGGTTTATAACCATGTATGGTTATTACAAAACGGATTATATTTCTATATTTGCAAATATTCGTGATTTACTTTAAAATTAATGTAACATTGAAACCATAAATAACATAATTAATTGCATGAATTAATTAAATTGTAAATTATGATCCTATATTAATAATTAATTAATTAACTTGTGTATTAATTACATATCAATAATTAATTTAACTAAAAATACAATACAGTACAGTACTAAAAGTTTAATCCATGCATTTCGCATACAAGAAAACAGAAATAAAAAATAAAACATGTGTTCGTATAAGAAGTACTATACACCAATTAAAATTCACCAAAATATTTTTCATATTCTAAATTAACTTGGATTAATTAATTCAATTAATTAAATTGATTTATTACCTCAACACTGACGATAAATCCACAGTATTTATAAAACTTTGTGTTAAAACAGTTACTGATTACTGACTGAACTACTGACAAACTATTTAAACAATCATATAAAGCACCTGGACGAAAATTTAATCTTGATATCAGTAAATAAGTTTAAAATGACGTTAATCTCATACGTTACCATATTGATTTACGTGCTGCATCTCCTAAGGCACTTAGAAGGTCTCCAAGAAGACAAGATGGATGACACCGCACCTTACCAAGTCCAGCTTCGAGTAACCGGCTACAATTTGTTACATGAAGCATCGTTTGGTAAGAACTTTTTATTTTCTAAGACTTCAACCGCTTTTAATTTTGCGAATAACTATTTCAGGAACTAGAACTTGTATTCCGCTAGGAAATACAACCATATATGAAGGAGCTCTTGGACATTTTAGACATTTGGATAGTTGTTGTCAAAAACATTTTCGATGCGCCCATGTTGAACCTGGGGAAACCGATCATAGAGCGACTAATAATGGATTGTATATGAGGTACAGTGATTGCATTAAGATCGCAGATTGAAAGACCGAGACTATTATTTTCCCTTACTTCACTTGATCCTTGCTTTGTTCTTCATCTTACGTCTCCTCCTCACTTAATTCATCCATCTCCTCATCTCCGTAATTTACATGACTTTGTCAACTGTATTTTTATTTACTAATATCAGCAGACAATTATACCAAGACAAGTATAAGCAAATGGACTTATTTTCAGTTATCATTGCGATTGCGAAGAAAACTTAATGCGTTGTTTGAAGAAGAAAGTAACCACTGCAACAGAAGAAAATATATCGGATGAAGAAGTAGCACGAATCCTAAATTTTGGAAGAGTGTATTTTAATGAATATGGAATATTTGCCCGCTGTTTTAGAAAAACACCTTATTCAATATGTAACACTTATTATTTATGGTAAAAATTCGGGCAAATTTACGAAAAGTTGGGCAAGTTTATTGCCTAATATATTTTCCGATTACCTATTGAATACTTGGTTATTACTAATCAAGAATAGACTTGCTTAACTTTTCAAAATAAATTACTTATGTCTTGTGTTTCAGACAATAATTGTTGTTGGTTGCAGGCTAAACAGCTTCAGATGCGCCGAATACAGTTACCTAAGCGGTTATGGCAAACATATATATTTCTTCCATTTACCGATTTGGGGCGATGTACTAGTTGATGACGAGCACAGTTTTGAAGCCATTCCACCACATGCACCGGTTGCTCCATATGCTGATGACGGGTCCTGGCCAAGTTATGTACCAAAAGATTAGACAACTTATAGAAATAAATAAAATAAAAATAAGGACAACAAAAGATATTTTTAATTTTGATCCTTCACGGGAAGTGGGATGTGTGAGAAGGATTTCTTCATTGTTTTCCTTCGAACGTTCGATACAATAAGTATTTGAATATGAGGAGGAAAAGTTGTTGCACATGAAGAGTAGGTGTAAGAAGAAAGTGGAAAGTTTGGTAGCGACATAGTCATAAAAAGAACCATCATTTTACTTGTTGTGCACATACGTGTCCTTAATAACATTTATATAATAATGATACATAAAATATTTACGCATACAGACATACAATAAACAAATATATAATGAATAAAAGAACAACAATACATAAAAATCTGAAAATAAAAACAACGAATATACAATTTATCCTAAATCTTTCAAATGTAGCCTCGGGGATTCGGAAGGACTGTATTCAGGACTGGTGTTAAACAGGCTCGGACTGCTAATGCTAAATTCAGGATATTCAATTTCTGATTTACTCGGACAATAACCACCTTCCGAAGTTAACTTATCATCATCATAAGAAGACACAGGATAATTAAGGTTATTAGGTTGGTAATTCTCCTCCTGGAATATCAATCCCTGCTGGTACTTGCGTTTTTGGAAGCTCTGCAGATCCGGGGATGGTGTTTTTCGTAGGTAGTGCATCTTCTCTTCTATATTCTTCCTGTGTGTGCATCCTAGGTTGTTCTTCATACTGCTGGGGAGGTAATTCAGGTCCATCACTCCTGTATTCGTTGTAAGGTTCATTTCCTGGAGGTTCTCCATATTGTCCTGGATTCCCTTCGTACTGCATATTACCGGAATTGACGTAATCCTGTCCATCGTACTCTCCATGTCCTGTTTCATACTGCTGATTGGGATCATATCCTTCGTACTGATGTTGTCCTTCATTTGCATAGCTAGGATCATATCCCTGTGATCCTGTAGGGTCATATCCTTCATATTGCTGATCGTACTCTGAGAAAGGGACCTCTTCATGGGAGTACTGGTTACCATCGTACTCTGGAGGAATGGTTGATTCCATTCGTTTGTTATCGATGGTGGTTTCGGATGGTAGGTCATCTCTTCTTTCTGGTTCGGTTGGTTTTGATCCTGATCCTGATTTGTTGGAATCGATTGATACATTTGATTGGAGTTTGTGTTTTGATATTGGTGATATGTTTCGTGCGTTGTGTTGGGGGGTGTTTGTAGTAAGAGGGTGCTCTGGGACTCCGTGTCGGTTGTCGATGTGCTGTAGTGCTGGAAAATGATTGACGTCATTAGCAACAACGAAACATCAACGAGATTTAACGCTATAAAGCATATTGGAAATATTCTTTACTAGAATAGTTTCCCAACCGAAAGATATATGTTACTTCCAGTTATCATTCCAATAATGGAAATGGTTATAGAAAGATCTTAACAGGATGATCAATTAAAGCTACAAAGGTATTCAAAAGATTGATTTCGAATTGTGCAGTTTTATTACGAAACTAATTGTAAACATAAACGTATAATTACATTTATGAACTAGATATTACTGTGCAAGCCAGCATACACTGCGAGGCAATCTGCCATCGTAATATTATCATTAGTATTTTTTGGTTCTAAAAGACCATAACTGCGCAAATCAAATCTGTGCGCTCATTGGCGCACTAAAATGCGTTCTCTATAAACTAAAATATATAAGCTTCTCTAGTTTATTTAAGAACAGCAAAATAATTGTTAAAAATAGTGAAAGTGTTGGTTTTTGATATATACAAATAAGGTGAGTTCTAGGTAATAACCCAGTAAACAATTTGGTGAAGTGCCCTATTTAGTGACGTTCGAGTCACTCGTACAATTCAATTCTAACGCTTTACAAGTTCTCTACTTGTCACAGATTTTGTGTTAGTTGTTAGAATTTTTTCATAATAATATTCTTTCTTTTTCCAACATCATTCATTAAGTAGCAGTTGTTTCTTTCACACTAGGATATATATTTGTTTAGTTCATTTTCATTCCAAAGTGAGAGAGAAACGAGATGCGGTTAGACAAGTAAAATATATTTTTTACCGTTACACTTGTATACTTGTATAGTATTTCGTTCAGTACAGTATGTTTAAAGTATATGCTATCCTTTTTCAACAAATATTTCTTTAATGGTAATAGGCACACGCTGTCTCCCTCAATCTCCGTCGTTGCGATCTCTGTAGGCCATAAAAAGGACCTTTCCTATGAACGACTGAATAGAAAACGAACACGTTCCAGACAAAAAACTCATGATAAGTAATAGAAATTAAGTAGAATTTACTCCAAAATGTTTACTGGGAATATGACGTGATGGTTATATAAAATGAAATGTCGCTGTAATGAGGTATAGGGGTCAGTAAAGACTTGGAACTATAAGATGAAATGTAACTAAAGTTTTTTGAGGAACAAATAGTGAATTCGTGACGAACTTCATACGAATTCAACTTCACTAAGAGTTCAAAATGACTTCTGTTCGAAATAATAAAGTTTATTGATTTTCTTAAGCAACTATTTTGCGTGTGCAGTAAAGTAACGAAAGAAACAAAATAAATGCTAATAAAAATGAAAATATCTACTAAATGTGAAACCTAGTAGATACCTGAGGTGTTACTTTTGAAAGGAGAATCATTAGTGAACTTGTTATTTAAGATGTCTATATTGGTTTGAAGATTTGTTATTTCCTTCCTGAAAATAATAAAACATTTTTAATTTGTAATTAATATAAATATTTTTACCTGTTGTTCGGAATCACTTGTTACTTCTAATTGGTATTTGCTATTTAGATTTTTGTAGCTCTTCCAAACTAACTTTAATTTATCCATTAGATCAGCGTTTGCAGATTTTAAAGTAAGTTTATCCTGTCTAAATTAATAACAATTTGATTAATTTATTAAATTAATTGACTATAAACCTAAAAATATATTCATATTAGTAATTACTGTAGAGAATAATAAAATAAGTTAGTTTTATCTTCGACTATAAAATATCTAGATAAGCCTTCTAACAAAAATAATACGTTAACAAAAAATGTCTAGTTATTATTATTCCTCGCTTGTTGTCTTTCATGTAGCGTACTAATAAAATTGTCTAATGTTAAACGTTTACTAATTTAACTGATGGAAATTTAATACAAGGAAATGGATCACTTCTCTCAAAGAAATAATTGAAAGACACAAAACGTACTTAATATGATTATATTGTTTTATTTAACTTCAGTTTATTCCCGATACTAAATTCTATCACCAACGATCTTCAATAATGTTGACAGCTTTTATGGTATCATAACCTCACATGTAAGGCGTGTAGAAGCAACGTTGAAAATTTGACATAACCAACGCAAACGGTAGAAGATGTACTAAACTATTTAATGGCACAAAAACTTGGACAGATTTTACTATCAAACCTACTGAACGAAAACGCCTATAAGATCTTAACTTTAAAGTCATTTTCTGAGGAATTTTGCTTTTGTCACTTGCATCTAGATTCCTTATATGTGATCCACACCGCCTATTATAATTATGAGAGCGTACATATATTTAACTTTGATAATAATAGTAAACAAATTTATATTGTGATTTGAAAAATAAAACTTATTCGTTAAAATTTATATGAAAAGGCTTGTCTAGATATTTACAGATCGATTGTTTTTATTGTATAGATAGTATGATAGGTGCTTGTTTAAAATGACTTTCCAGAGTTATTAATTTGCTTAAAGATGAAAATTATTTTAAAGTATTTGTAAAACATAAAATTTTAATGCAAAAAAGACTACTTATGGTTTTAATAGTTTTAAACATTACATTTAGATTGAACAAAGTTTTATGCCAAGTAATCAACAAATAAATATAAAACTGCGTGTGTTAAGAATAACTCTGGATAGTATCAAAAACATTTTAAGCAGTCTTAGCTCAATCAATTTATAATTAGTTAATTTTCTTACCTATTAAGTAAAATGAAGATTTCGGTATAAAAATTTTGTAGCTAAATTATATTACGGGTATAACATTATTCATCATCAGTCGGGCCTTGATTTTTTTTATTTTTTTTACTTTTTGGAATTACTCTAACATTTATATCTACTTTAATTGGTTGACCATGTGACATATTTCCAACAAATTCTTGATTCATTTGTGATGTTTTTTGTACTACATCCGTTCCGCTAGTTACATTTACTTGAATATTACTATTACTTTTATTTTCAACAGTTGCTTGAGAATCTGACTCTCTTTGTTCCGGTATTTGGTTTTCGTACATTTGCCCTATGGTTAGAAAACCATTTATTAGTTATTAGTTTACACACAAATGTACATTTAAAACCATAAATTGATTGAGCTAATTATTGGCTAATAATGTTAGGTAGTTTTTGTATCGAAATGTAAAGAAAACAAATCTACAGCGGCTAATACTCGGAAAATCATATCAGAGAGTGTAATACGGAACATAATATGCGAGGAGAGCGTGGTGGAAGAGGTAGAGAGGGAGAAGTGTGGAGGAGAAGGAAGGAGATATAAGAATTTACTCACAGGAAGCAATGAAGAAAGGATGTGGAAGGAGGAAGTACAAAGAAGAACGAAGGAGGTAGAGATAGAGCGGGTGCAAAACAAACAAAGGTATAGGACAAGCACGCAAGAAGAAGAGCAAAAGATATAAGCAGAGATGTGCGTTTTTCAAATACATATACTCAAAATGCAAATACAAAATAGTAAATACCTATTTTCTATTTTGTATTTAAATATCTTTTAAGAATATAGAATAATATATTTTATTTGAAAACTTTTACAAACCTATTTCCTATTTGAAAAATACAAAATACTTTTTTCATTTTTGTTACTTCATAGTGTTAATCAGTAAACATTATTTTCTGAATATAAACTTAAAACCCCACCAACATTAGCACAATCTGTCTTAGAATTCTAATTTAAAATGACAGATGTGCCTATTATTCTATTATCCTTCCTGCAACCCCCACCATAAGACATCTGATTTTCGTTTACCTAAATTTGTTTATCATATTTTCTCGTTCATTATTTGTTTTACTACAAGACAATCACTCCACTACATTCTTTACTGAAATATATATACATAAATATATATTATTTCACCTACTAACTAAACTACCCCTATTTTACTTACTACTTAATCCCTAAACTACTCCAACTAAATATAAATAATTTATCCTTATACAAAAGACGAAAAATTATTTTAACTAATTATTATTAAAAAAAAAATAACATTTATATTACTAACATAAAGAGTATTCTATTTTCTCAAAAGTATTTTTAAAATACGTTCTTTTTATTTTGTATTTGAAGTAGGAAATTAACGAGGTATTTGCATTTTGTATTTAAATGCTTTTGAAAAGCATTTGTGCACATCTCTGGATATAAGTAATAAATAGAACATAACTGGAAGAATTAATGTAGAAGAATGGAACAGCAAAAACAATAAATAAATACAATAAACCATATTACTCCAAATAGAATTCACAGCGACTTCAATTACGAATTCGAATTCGTTTAAAGTTCGTAATGAATCCACTATCAATTCCATTTCATTTTTCTTTTGGTTTACTACATTCTATTAGTTAATTCATTCAATACGATAAATAATAATCATACTTATGTCTATTAGAAGCATCTTCCAATTTTTGTGTCAACGTTTTACATTCGTCTGTTAGTTTATCCATGACTCTCGTCTGATTTTGAACCATATTTTCTAGTTCTTGTACTGTAGATGCTGAAATAATAATAATTCACTTGTTATTATTATTTTAGCATTAATAAAATATCTAGATACTTAAATGTAACTAATAATTCATGGATAAACTATTGACGTAAGTGTAAGTGAGGGATAAAAATAATAATTAAATAAAAATGACTACAACATCAATAGCTTAACCATTAAACAAAAAAAGAACCTAAATAATTATTAGATATTACTGAAAAATTGAATCACTGTATTCCCAATAACAAATACTAAATTTAATATCGAGTTATAACGCCCTTTCATAATTTCTAGTGGTATCACATGTTACCCAGTAAACATTTTGGAGTAAATTCTATTTCATTTCCATTACTTTTCATGGGTTTTTTGTCATGAACACGTTTGTTTTCTATTCAGTCTTTCATATGGAATGTCTCTTTTATGAGCTACAGACGGCTCTTGAATAAAAGCGACTCCTGTGATAGGTAGGGAATCAACTTGAACTAAAATTGATTTTCTATGTGTTGCTCCAACTTGTAAAACGTTAGAATTGAAATGTACGAGTGACTAGAACTTCACCTAGCCATTCTATTTCACTAAATGTTTACTGGGTAATTTCAGGTCTAATTTTGCAACTTTTTCTCTGGCAAACAAATGAATATCACACTAGTCCCAATTCATAAGAGTAATAGTTACAAAATAAGGCAATTTTTTTGGGATTTACTAAATATGCATTTAAGTTGACAACTTTTAAATTAGAAACTTACCATGCTTGTCTTCCATATCTTGAATCATCAGGGTCAAATCTTTATTGGGTTTCACATCGGAAGTGAGACTGTTTAGAGTGACCTAAAAATAATAGGTTAATAGTGATATCTATATAACATCTAATCTTTAATAATTCATTAAACACAAAGTGGTAAGAGCTTGGAAGAATTGTTCATAATGATTTCGAAAAACGACCACTCTAATTTGATTTTATTTTTGTAGTTTTGTGAGGAAATTAAGCCCTCTTAGTACCTCCTTTTCAAGCGATGCAAGTTGCTCAGACATTCGCAAATTTTCCCGTCGTGCGTGCAGCAAATCAGAATCAGACCGATCTAATCTTTGGCGCAGAGATGTTATCTCAGATGTTAGACGAGACTGCTCTGATTTAAATTGACGTTCCGAACGTTCCAAAGTTAACCTAAAAGAAATATTAAAATTATTTCTCCCCAAAAAGGAAAGATAGCTTAAAGGAAGTTATAGTACCTAGCAGAAGCAAGTTCTTGTTCAACTGATTGCTTTTCTGCGTTGGCTTGTGCTAAATCTGATTGCAACGTCGCTAAAACAAAAGCAAGAATTATACAATTATCCCGTTGCAAATGATTGCTTCATCAGTTCTTACCAATTTTGTTTTTAAGCTCCATTTTCAAGTCATCTATCTGGTTATTTCTTTGCGCAATTTCACGTTTGTAATCGCTTTCAATTCTTCTTTGACGCTCCAATTCCAGCTGCAGCTTATTTGCGGTTTCCCATTGGTTGCTTAAGTCTCCACCCAATTGATCAACCTGGAAATAAACAAATATAGATTTGTTCATAAATTTCTTATCAGTTTGATTTGATGATTTCATACTTGTGCGCAATATCTCCTATCAGCTGCGGCCCGTTCTTCAGCAACACGACGAGCTGTCTCATGATTGGCCTCCCGGACACGATCATACTGCTTCTCCAACTCTTCCTACAAATTAATCAAAGTTTACCAAGTCAGTAGTGGGTACGGATGAAATATAAGTTTACCTTCAATCGCCGAATTTCCAAATCCTGTTGATTCTTTTCAAAAGTTGATTGTTCCAAAGCTCCTTGCGCTCTTTTCGCTTTGAGCAACGAATCAGATTCGGTTTCACGCATTTGTGTTAAGGATGTCTGCAACTTTGCAACTGAAGACTCCAGCGATTGTTTGTCTCTGATTAAATATAAAAATGTCATCAGCTACATAGCTATTCACCAGCTATATTCACCAGATATTAAAGGTAAGATCAATTTAAAAGAAGAATTGAACTAACCGTTGGAGATTATCCAATTGCTTTCTGTAGCTCTCATTCCCGATGCTATCTCCAGAGAATGCGTCTAAATTCTTCTTCCTCAGAGTCTCATTCTCATCTTGCAGTTTCTTCAGCTCAATTTTGGCTTGCGTTAAATGTGCCTCCAACTCCGATATCCTAGACTCGAAAACAATGCTTGGACCTTCCAATTTTATTTTCGGAGGTTTTGTTTTTATTATTTCCGTCTGTAATTTGTAGAAATATATATATAAGTTCGTTGTGATACATTTTGTAAAGGGTTTAGAAGTATCCCAGCAAACCATATCGAACCTTACAAACAATGCTGACAAGAATCGTATAGAATTCGTACTAATCGGAACGAATCGAATTAGAATCGTATAAGATTCGTAGCAGACTTATAAAAATTGTTTGTAGCGACCTTTAATATGTATTGACTATGTAAATACCCTACAAACAATTTGTCGTATCGTAGCAATCTCGTATCAGAAAGCGGTTAGACAGTAGTCAAACAGCGTTGCATCTCGGCAAACCTCGTTTGGAAAGTATTAGGAAGGCAATCAGAGGGGGTACGGAGCGTTCCGGCCGGTTCAGACATGCTGTCCAAAGCTTCATGTAATGTCACACTAATGTCTAATAGGATTCCAATCACCATTCAGAGTGATACGATTCGCATCTAATTGGATTCCGATCAAAATTGTTTGTAGGTTATTTTGGTTTATGATTTACTTTTGCATCTGAATCGTTCGTGTCGTATTCGGTTTCCGATTGGTCGAACATATTTCTGATGATGCCGTTTTTCTGAGCTTCATGAAGACTCTCATTTTCACTAATCACATCCTTCACCTTGCCGAGAAGGTTGGATAGTTCTTCCTAATTTTGAAGGAAAATCGAATTTAAATTTGACAGCCAAATTTACGTGTATTAAGGTGTTTATGAAACACTATTATGTGAAAGAGCGCCCTAAACATAAAAATGATCCTATGCATGTGATACTAACCCTACAGTACTGAGATTCTCTTTCTAGTTGTTCAATGTAATCATCCTGGCGCTCTATAAAGCTCATAAGCTCAGGCGCAGGTTTATTCGGTTCCTTTTTAGCATCTGATGTAGGAGTTACTCCACTGGCACCTGATAATATATATATAATAGCATAATGTTATTCTTAAATAGCCATATTTTTTGTTCAGCAAAATTTAAACATATCATTTATTTCCTATGCCTTTTACAAATAAAACTCTTTTAAAGTTTTTATGATACATAATGTATTTTAAATTTATATATGACTTTACGAGTTTGTTTTTCAACTAGACTATAGTCTTCAATTATAATTAAGAAGACTTATAACCTTCTTAACAGGGCCACATTTAGAGTTGTGGAGGCCCCTAATTATTTTCCGAATAAAAGGAACATTTCTTTTCCGTCAAGTCTTTCAAAAATCTAGTGCTTTGATATCTATTGTGGAGGCCCCAGGGCAGTAGCCCCACCTGCCCTCCCTCAAATCCGGCCCTGGTTGTATGTACGGAAATTTCATAACGCGGGGTACACCGATGTTCTGCTACATCAATACTTTCAAGTTTGAAGTTGTTAATTTTGTAATAATTGAAATTTCTGTTTGTAAAATTTATAACGGTTCTTATCGTAAAATTTTATCTGATTTCAAATCTGCAATTTATTTTTTGGTGGCACTTCCGGTTTTCGAGATATTAGCGATTCAAGGGTTAAATAATGGAAATATTTTAAAATGTTTTTCGGATTTGGAATCAGCGGGAAAAAGTACGTTCAAAAACATATTTAAAAGTTGAAAATAAAATATTTTAGTTTTAATTTTACAAGTCATTTTACAACCTTAATAATTTTAAAGGCTTGTTATTTTATAATAATCATGCTTCTGGTGTACACTGTTCGGGTGCTTCGTCGTGTTGACTAGCAGCACAATTACAAATACCGCTCCTTGTATGCAGGGTCGGATTTAGAGGTGTGGAGGCCCTGGGGCAACGAAAGAGCGGATACCCCTATTTATTTTAAGAATAAAAGGAGTATTTTTTCCGCCAAGTCTTTCAAAAATTTAGTGCTTTGATCTCTATTGCCTGCACTCCCTTAAATTCGGGCCTGCTTCTTAAGAATGACCAATTTCTAATTTTAAAAATTATGACTTTAGAATGACTTTATTTTTGAAATTATTTTAAAATTTAAAACTACAGTAACTCGTAAAGAAATGGTTAGATTGTCATGAAATTTTGACACATTACGTTTAAAGGTTGGTACTATTTAAAAAGCATATTAATTTGTCAATTGAGTGATGTATTATATATCCATTTGCGTTTGAAAATGCGTTTCAAATTTCAATGTCTGTTAGACTAGTAACTAATCGATTTTATTTATCTTTGTTCACCACCATCATATCATCAAACTTTATGCGTTGCACGATCTAGCTGTAAGTAGTAACATTTCAAACATTTACCTGTAAAATTATTCTGCTGTGTTAAAGTCGGTCGTAAAATATTCTCCTTGCGATAACTAGGAAACAAATTTTCTTTAGTGTAATTAAACACCCTTTTGGGGGTTGCACTCAATCGGCTGTAAGTGCGTGGAGGTAGATGCCTTGAAAGATCAGGGCGGTCCACACCCAACAGAGATCTATCATCTGTGTCCTCCCCAGAATCTTCTACCCTGTGGCATCCGAACTTCGAACCTGTTGTAGACCCGGAATAACTCTCGTTTAATAAATAGCGTAAACGAGTTACAGCATCGCGATATGCAAAATCCGTGTAGTCAGGAGCTCGTTTCTTTAAATAGTCCATTTTTGTTCCATTCGAATTTTTTCTGGAATTACATTTAAAAAAGAGTTATAGTAGATGCAAATATAAAATCTATCAGGGGAAACTTTACATTTTTTATTTTAATCATGTTATTGTTATAATCAGATTAATAGTTATAAAAATTACGTGTTCCTTACATAAGTATTACTTACTTTTACATTACAATCATAATTTTCATTAAATATTAGAAAACACTGCATTTATTTTATTTATAAATATAAAAACATGTAGAATATTGTTTAATGTTAGAGCGTTTTAAACCGCGTGCCTTACTATTGACAAAAGACGTCATCTTACTTTGTTTACGTAAAGGTTGTCATGGTAACAGTTCTGCATCAGTAAACATAATTATAGATTTCAATTTATATAAAAACTGCACTTGTTATACATGGTTTAATTCTTCGATAGTATATGTATAGTATACTTCGTTGCCAAGTTATACAAAGTAATTTGGTTTAATTCTTTACTAGTTTTAAGTTTTGCCTACTCTTGTTTTATGAGGCGTATGTCAACTTCAAAATTAATTTTTTAAATTATATAAATGAAGAAAGTTTTGAAGAATTAGGATTAGATACATTAATAACCTACTTATTATACATTTTACATACCAAATATATTTAATTAGAACACTAATACTGCTTGCAAACTAAATGCAGTGTAATTATGTTGATTCTTACCTATTTTTAGATTTTTTAGATTTATTAGATCCATCTTTATCAAACAGGCTTCCATTATAAACACTAGAACTTTTAGGCGACTTTAAATTTGTATAACTAGTCCGTAGAGCCCCTAATTTAGGCTTCGATAAATAATTTGATGAACTAGAATTACCAGGCTTCATTTTTTACTAAAATGATCAAAAACAACACTAAAATGAAAATTACTCTCATGTTCGCGGTCTTATTTATAAATTCTGTACCATCGATTAAACAATATTTTGTATAAGTAACGACTTACGTTGATTTCTTATTTTTGAAACGTTGTATTGATGAGATATACAGATATAGTGAACGTATGTCGTTTATTATACTTTGGTTTGGAGCCTGGCAGTGCAGGGTGCATGTGGAAGATTAAGATTTAGGTAATATGAATTTAACATGAACTGATGTCACTAAAAGCAGTATGTATGTATACAGTCCGTAGAATAGCTTCTTCATAAATAGCAGGCTTGAAAACAAGCTTATAAAACAAGAAAATGATATCAAAAACTGCATGAACCAAAACTGTATATTGTACTGCTTTATATCAGGCGCTTATTTAAGCTACACTGTCGATCGTTTTTCGAATGGGCTTGTGTCCTATGTCTTAATTTCTACAAAACTGTACTATATATTGATAAAGCTGGTTACTAGAACCTCAAATGTTCAATTATTTTTAATAACTCCTTATATGTTAGGAGATATTAACAATTAAAAAAGTCATTTTGTCTCTTTAATTATTAAAGGGATTCAACGTTGTACACATTCCAAGTGCATGTGACATCACACTCCTTGTGTAAGGTTACCAACTTTACAGCTCATAAATCTCTGCTATATGTATTTATATATCAAAATATCAAATATTATTTACAGCTATTTCAAGGAACAATCAAATTTCAATATTATGTCTACCTTAGCAGGGTTAAATAAAATAAAAACTTATTATTCTACAACTACAAAACATTACCCCAGCACTGACCTACTCAACAAATAACTGACGTTAAAATGCATTTCACGTCATACAAATATGGCGGACCATTTCTAGCGCTAAAACTAAAATTCAAACTTTTAATTTCTATATCTCCGTCAATATTTAGATATTTAATAAAATAGACACGCCAATATACATTTATTAACATCAATTTCAATCAACAATTGAAAAATCGACCACTAAAAAATGAGGACACAATCCCATTCTTAGTTAAAATTTAGTTATGACATAACCTGTAGGCTAATTATTTTGGTTAGTTTAGCTATAGTTATCTTCGTCTAAAACAAAAATTAAAGAGAAATAAAACACTGCCCGGAGAAAATCGAACCAAAAACTTTATCAAACAAATCTGTATATTGTATTGTTTAAAATCAGACGCAATCTAATCAAAAAATATAATCAAAATTTTAAATTGATATCTTTTCTTGGTTTGAATACTTGCTAATAAATATACACTTGCTCGAATTGAATTATCATAATTGCACGCAGTGCCTGATAGAATTCAGTAACATCTTACTGAGATAAACTAACGTTTCTGGAGCAGATAACTTATTATAATATTACAATCTAGATAGCTACATATAAGTTAGCTTAAATGGTCTTAAAAGTCTGCTTGATACAAGAATTTTCATAATGAGTGTACCAAAAACAAAACACGCGATCCTCGTACCTTCCTGTAACTCCCGGATCATCGCGAGATTGGCTTTGCTATTATTATGAATAATGCGCAATATATAATTTGCCTACTAAATGTAAATACATATGGATTATCTTATTTACAAACATAAAACTAATTTAAATAAATTTCTTATACATTTCACGCACGTGTATGCTGCTAGTCGTCATTTTAACCTTTGTCTTCTAGAAAAAGGATTAGATCCTTGATAAATAAGAATCTAATAGTGCAACAGTTCATTATCTAAGATAGCAGTCTATTTCTAGTTATAGTAATAAGTAAATATTTATTGTAAGTTGTAATAGAAACTTATAATTATGAAATATAACTAATTATTCAAAATATTAAAGTTCGTAGCGCCATCTATTAAAGAGTAGTTTAAAATGATGTACAGTTCATTATTTGTACAATAGGTGGCAATATCACTACGCCAAGATTATATGCAACTAAACTAACACGTTTTCAATTATATTTAGTGTGAAATTTTTTGATAGGGTTACGTTCTGGCATACGTTAAATTATATAAATAGGTTCGATTGTTAAAATGTTTCAATTAATTTAATAAATCTATGCATTTCTGGTTTTATTGCATCAATTCTATATTCATGGGCTTATAATTTTGATAGATAAATATTTTTTATTGACTTTGATTCGCTACATATACTACTGCTCAATTACTTTACTTATTTTGAATTCAAGGACATTTCCCAAAAGATTAATATTTATATTTTTGCAATTTATTGATGAGATTATGTCGGCTACACGTTTAATAGATGAGATTCAATTAAAATAAAAATATTTACGCATTTCTAGATTTTATGCAACATTTTTTAAATTCATTGTCTTATTTTTTAAAAATAAAATTCATTTTCTTGGAATTTTTTGATGCAGTTATGTTCGTTATGCTCTAAAATAAAGAACTGCATCATTAGATTTTAAATATCTACACGATTCTGACTTTTATGCGACCTTTTTTAAATTCATGGACTTTTTTTCTAAATTTTTTTTTGGTTTTCTTGAAATTTATTGATGCAGGTAGGTTCGCTAGGCTTTAAAGTAATTAAGTGCTTCATTACATTTTAAATATCAATGCGATTCTGGCTTTTATGCGACCTTTTTTAAATTCATGGACTTTTTCTTCTAAATTTTTTTTTTGAATTTTTTGAAGTTTTTTGATGCAGTTATGTTCGCTAGGCTTTAAAGTAAATAACTGCTTCATTACATTTTAAATATCAATGCGATTCTGGCTTTTATGCGACCTTTTTTAAATTCATGGACTTTTTTTTCTAAACATTTTTTTAGGATTTTTTGAAATTTTTTGATGCAGTTATGTTCGTTATGCTCTAAAATAAAAAACTGCGTCATTACAATTTTAATATCTACGTCACTGTGGTTTTCATGCGACCTTTTTTATTTTCATGGACTTTTTTTCAAAACACAAAAAATACATTTTCTTGAAATTTTTTGATGCAGTTATGTTCGTTATGCTCAAAAATAAAAAACTGCATCATTACAATTTTAATATCTACGTCACTGTGGTATTTATGCGACCTTTTTTATTTTCATGGACTTTTTTTTCAAAACACAAAAAATACATTTTCTAGAAATTTTTTGATGCAGTTATGTTCGTTATGCTCTAAAATCAAGAACTGCGTCATTACAATTTTAATATCTACGTCACTGTGGTTTTAATGCGACCTTTTTTATTTTCATGGACTTTTTTTTCAAAACACAAAAAATACATTTTCTTGAAATTTTTTGATGCAGTTATGTTCGTTATGCTCTAAAATAAAGAACTGCGTCATTACATTTTAAATATCTACGCCACTGTGGTTTTTATGCGACCTTTTTTATTTTCATGGACTTTTTTTTCAAAAAACAAAAAATACATTTTCTTGAAATTTTTTGATGCAGTTATGTTCGTTATGCTCTAAAATAAAGAACTGCGTCATTACAATTTTAATATCTACGCCACTGTGGTTTTTATGCGATCTTTTATATTTTCATGGACTTTTTTTTCAAAACACAAAAAATACATTTTCTTGAAATTTTTTGATGCAGTTATGTTCGTTATGCTCTAAAATAAAGAACTGCGTCATTACAATTTTAATATCTACGCCACTGTGGTTTTTATGCGATCTTTTATATTTTCATGGACTTTTTTTTCAAAACACAAAAAATACATTTTCTTGAAATTTTTTGATGCAGTTATGTTCGTTATGCTCTAAAATAAAGAACTGCGTCACTACAATTTTAATATCTACGCCACTGTGGTTTTTATGCGATCTTTTATATTTTCATGGACTTTTTTTTCAAAACACAAAAAATACATTTTCTTGAAATTTTTTGATGCAGTTATGTTCGTTATGCTCTAAAATAAAGAACTGCGTCATTACAATTTTAATATCTACGCCACTGTGGTTTTTATGCGACCTTTTATATTTTCATGGACTTTTTTTTCAAAACACAAAAAATACATTTTCTTGAAATTTTTTGATGCAGTTATGTTCGTTATGCTCTAAAATAAAGAACTGCGTCATTACATTTTCAATATCTACGCCACTGTGGTTTTTATGCGATTTTTTATATTTTCATGGACTTTTTTTTCAAAACACAAAAAATACATTTTCTTGAAATTTTTTGATGCAGTTATGTTCGTTATGCTCTAAAATAAAGAACTGCGTCATTACAATTTTAATATCTACGCCACTGTGGTTTTTATGCGATCTTTTATATTTTCATGGACTTTTTTTTCAAAACACAAAAAATACATTTTCTTGAAATTTTTTGATGCAGTTATGTTCGTTATGCTCTAAAATAAAAAACTGCGTCATTACAATTTTAATATCTACGCCACTGTGGTTTTTATGCGATCTTTTATATTTTCATGGACTTTTTTTTCAAAACACAAAAAATACATTTTCTTGAAATTTTTTGATGCAGTTATGTTCGTTATGCTCTAAAATAAAGAACTGCGTCATTACAATTTTAATATCTACGCCACTGTGGTTTTTATGCGATCTTTTATATTTTCATGGACTTTTTTTTCAAAACACAAAAAATACATTTTCTTGAAATTTTTTGATGCAGTTATGTTCGTTATGCTCTAAAATAAAGAACTGCGTCATTACAATTTTAATATCTACGCCACTGTGGTTTTTATGCGATCTTTTATATTTTAATGGACTTTTATTTCAAAACACAAAAAATACATTTTCTTAAAATTTTTTGATGCAGTTATGTTCGTTATGCTCTAAAATAAAAAACTGCATCATTAGATTTTATATATCCACGCGATTCTGGCCTTTATCCGACCTTTCATAAATTCATGGACATTTTTTTCCTAAATTTTTTTTTTGATTTCTTGAATTTTTTTGATGCAGTTATGTTCCTTATGCTCTAAAATAAAAAACTGCATCATTAGATTTTAAATATCTACGCGGATACTCAAAAAATTGCATTGCTTTTAAAATCATAAAAGTGAACCTTTTCATCATTTTTAACAAGATTATAGTCTTCTTTCATTGAGATTTATTATATTGATATATCATAAACTAAAATACTTATTTAAAAATGAATTATAAATTTGAAATCAGCATTCAAAATTAAGTTAAAATCTGATATAAAATGATATATATATTTTCTTAAATTTTTATGAAAAGTAAGAAGAGTATAGCCTTCTTACTTTTCACAAAAATTTAAGAAAATATATATATCATTTTATATCAGATTTTAACTTAATTTTGAATGCTGATTTCAAATTTATAATTCATTTTTAAATAAGTATTTTAGTTTATGATATATCAATATAATAAATCTCAATGAAAGAAGACTATAATCTTGTTAAAAATGATGAAAAGGTTCACTTTTATGATTTTAAAAGCAATGCAATTTTTTGAGTATCCGCGTAGATATTTAAAATCTAATGATGCAGTTTTTTATTTTAGAGCATAAGGAACATAACTGCATCAAAAAAATTCAAGAAATCAAAAAAAAAATTTAGGAAAAAAATGTCCATGAATTTATGAAAGGTCGGATAAAGGCCAGAATCGCGTGGATATATAAAATCTAATGATGCAGTTTTTTATTTTAGAGCATAACGAACATAACTGCATCAAAAAATTTTAAGAAAATGTATTTTTTGTGTTTTGAAATAAAAGTCCATGAAAATATAAAAGATCGCATAAAAACCACAGTGGCGTAGATATTAAAATTGTAATGACGCAGTTCTTTATTTTAGAGCATAACGAACATAACTGCATCAAAAAATTTCAAGAAAATGTATTTTTTGTGTTTTGAAAAAAAAGTCCATGAAAATATAAAAGATCGCATAAAAACCACAGTGGCGTAGATATTAAAATTGTAATGACGCAGTTCTTTATTTTAGAGCATAACGAACATAACTGCATCAAAAAATTTCAAGAAAATGTATTTTTTGTGTTTTGAAAAAAAAGTCCATGAAAATATAAAAGATCGCATAAAAACCACAGTGGCGTAGATATTAAAATTGTAATGACGCAGTTCTTTATTTTAGAGCATAACGAACATAACTGCATCAAAAAATTTCAAGAAAATGTATTTTTTGTGTTTTGAAAAAAAAGTCCATGAAAATATAAAAGATCGCATAAAAACCACAGTGGCGTAGATATTAAAATTGTAATGACGCAGTTCTTTATTTTAGAGCATAACGAACATAACTGCATCAAAAAATTTCAAGAAAATGTATTTTTTGTGTTTTGAAAAAAAAGTCCATGAAAATATAAAAGGTCGCATAAAAACCACAGTGGCGTAGATATTAAAATTGTAATGACGCAGTTCTTTATTTTAGAGCATAACGAACATAACTGCATCAAAAAATTTCAAGAAAATGTATTTTTTGTGTTTTGAAAAAAAAGTCCATGAAAATATAAAAGATCGCATAAAAACCACAGTGGCGTAGATATTAAAATTGTAATGACGCAGTTCTTTATTTTAGAGCATAACGAACATAACTGCATCAAAAAAATTTAAGAAAATGTATTTTTTGTGTTTTGAAATAAAAGTCCATGAAAATATAAAAGATCGCATAAAAACCACAGTGGCGTAGATATTAAAATTGTAATGACGCAGTTCTTTATTTTAGAGCATAACGAACATAACTGCATCAAAAAATTTCAAGAAAATGTATTTTTTGTGTTTTGAAAAAAAAGTCCATGAAAATATAAAAGATCGCATAAAAACCACAGTGGCGTAGATATTAAAATTGTAATGACGCAGTTCTTTATTTTAGAGCATAACGAACATAACTGCATCAAAAAATTTCAAGAAAATGTATTTTTTGTGTTTTGAAAAAAAAGTCCATGAAAATATAAAAGATCGCATAAAAACCACAGTGACGTAGATATTAAAATTGTAATGACGCAGTTCTTTATTTTAGAGCATAACGAACATAACTGCATCAAAAAATTTCAAGAAAATGTATTTTTTGTGTTTTGAAAAAAAAGTCCATGAAAATTTAAAAGATCGCATAAAAACCACAGTGGCGTAGATATTAAAATTGTAATGACGCAGTTCTTTATTTTAGAGCATAACGAACATAACTGCATCAAAATATTTCAAGAAAATGTATTTTTTGTGTTTTGAAAAAAAAAGTCCATGAAAATATAAAAGATCGCATAAAAACCACAGTGGCGTAGATATTAAAATTGTAATGACGCAGTTTTTTATTTTAGAGCATAACGAATATAACTGCATCAAAAAATTTGAAAGAAACCTACATTTTTTTAAGAAAAAAGTCCATGAATTTATAAAAGGTCTCACAAAAGCCACATTTGCGCAGATATTTTAAATCTAATGAAGCAGTTCTTTATTTTATAGTATAATAAACATAACTGCATAGAAAAATATCAAAAAAATGCATATTCTTTGTTTTATAAAAATGTCCATGAAGTCATAAGCCAAAGAAAGAGAACCGTAAAAAATTTAATTTAAATTGCTTTACGGTCAGATGCTTTGAAAACTGTAATGTTTCTATTTTAAATTAGTGAATCTTTTTTCCTAAACCTGAATTTTTGTATATTTTAAATTAAAACAAATTTTACAACTATAGGTGTTCTTCTTGAGAATGTCAGAAACAGAGAATTTCTTATTTCAAAGTTTTAATTTGAAATGTTTCGTGTTCAAGAGTTCTCGCGAAAAGAATTCTTAAAACGAAGGCATTTTTTGTTGATGGTTTCTCGACTTTCCTTACCCTCCGGGTTTCATTATCTTACCTTCGGTGTAAATTGAGTTGCATATAGTTCAGGTCTGTTGTGTTTCAGTGAATTGAAGTGCCATCTATTGAATAAAATTTGTGATGTCAATTTCTTTTATGGTACTCTATAATAGATGTCACTAGGAGGCAGTTCTGATCTGCAATAATTTCTTTTTCAATTACATTTCATTATCTATTTACTAAAGGTCTTGCTATTTTCAACATTTAAGATTAATTAATAACCTTTGACAAAAA
This sequence comes from Panorpa germanica, assembly GCA_963678705.1. Taxonomy (NCBI): domain Eukaryota; kingdom Metazoa; phylum Arthropoda; class Insecta; order Mecoptera; family Panorpidae; genus Panorpa; species Panorpa germanica. Next base: position 6,808,944 of record OY783219.1, read on the forward strand.
TAATTCAACTAAAATATTGCACAATGCGTAAATTTTTCCTTCAGTGTTAAATAGGTTGCTAAGTATAAGGCGCACAATAGCTGTATACTTTTAAAAAAGTATTATCAGCTATTGTGTAATAGATGTCGCTAGTGCGTCGGTTCAGATCTTTGATAAATTATTGTTTTCTTAATTATTCTATATTATTCATTAGCGTTTTTGCTTTTTATATTATCTTTAAATAATTAGTTCATTATGACATTCAGTTTTTATTCTTTGCTTTATGAAATAAAAATGGAATTTGAGGATAGTTTAAATAATACAAAAATATTAAATTCACTTAAATTTATTAATTTATATCAAACAAATTATACATTTATAATTATAACCTATATATTTTTGAACAGTAATTTTATAACTAAAATAAGAGTTTTATCACAAAGAGTATCACAGTTTTCTTACAAAATCACAGAATCTATTAATTTTACATAAACTATTTCATATAAAATGAATAATATATTATTAATTCTTAGTTGTAAATATTATGACTAGATGATTATTTTCCTAACATGCAAATAATAACATTGTATATATATTTATATATTCTCTGAAACCATGATTATCAATAAACATGGATTTTAAAGACGAAAGCTGAATGAAAATCCTTTTATAATCCCTTTTGCTTTTGTTTCCGATACCTGTATAAAATCGTTATCGATACATCGCTGGGAGTACTGAAACCCGCCTAAATACATGGCAGTCCTTGCTACAGACACCCCAACGCTAAAATACATTCCTTTGGTAAGAACGCTTCCAGCATTACTCATGCTATAGACCAAAGGAAACGCCTTATCCTCTTGATACTTCCGTTTCCCTTTAAAGCTGCACGAAGCGATAGTATTTATTTTAGTTCCATCTTCATTTACAAATTCCAGTTCTATTGAAACCTCTTCATCGTAGTACCCGCTAACAATACTGTGTTTCTTTTCTTTAGACGGTAAAGTTACTGTCTCCAAACATATAGCTCTGTTTGATGAACAATAAAACACCTCCTTAAATTGAATAAATGACACAACTTCAAACCAGTGTGGCGTCAGAAATTGGAACGCCACTGTAGCTACACATAGCACACGCCTTTCGTACGCTTCTGGTTTTTGTCTATCTCGTGGTGATGTTATAGTGCATATGCCTGCAGGAAGCGGTGCAGTCATCACTGACGAATTCAGGTACAGCAGAATATAGTTCACCTGGAAAATTATAAACGAATATTTTAAAATAGTAGTCTTTTGCAGAATCTATCATGAAATGAATCGTTTGATTTAATGTTTATACATATTAAAACTTTACATTAAGGTGAAACGATACTTGGCCATTTTTGATTCGCGAAATATAGATGGCGATACTATACAGCAGGTTAAATATTATCAAAAAACATGTTTTTTTATGTTTAAATCGTTTTATGTAAGTAACTATAAATGCGAATCAAAATCTAAAGCTCCAATTAGTTAGATGAATAACGTATCTACATTTTAAGCTTTCTTCCACTGACTTATAATGAATTGGAACCGCATTTGAAAATGAATATTGCTACATTTTCTAATTAAATTCTAATTTTTATATGACTGGGATATTATCGAATACTCTATATATTTTTAAGTCGTAAGCGTAAGTTTGAGAACCATAATAAACGTTATAAAATTATGGCAAACCCTAAGAAATATTAACAGGAAAAAGTAGATACGTGATTCATCTAACTAATTGCAGCTTTAGATTTTGATTCGCGTTTACAGTTACTTACATAAAACGATTTAAACATAAAAAAAACATGGTTTTTTGATAATATTTAACCTGCTGTATAATATCGCCATCTGTATTTCGCGAATCAAAAATGACCAAGTATTGTTTCACCTTAAAATATAATCTTCTCTTAAACGCTCATGACAGAGGTTATTTATGCGAAACAACTTAAATACACCCTACTGAAAAATCTCTCGGACGTAGCAAATAGTCTCTTTCTGTGAGACCCTAATAAATTTAATTCATTTGCATTCGTACCTCATCCAATGTAAGAACTTTCGTATTTAGCACATGCGCACAAAATTGTTTTGTATCCATAGCTAGAAATCTTATATGTTGAAAGCAATTCGATTTCTGTAAATAAAATACAATAAAGTTAGATCTAAATTTAATTGAGAATATTTCAATTAAGCACCTATAACATACCTGCAAAAAATTCCTAATCTTAGGTCCATATTCCGCGCTTGTTTCATCTAGCTCTGTTAAAGTTTCTCCAACCCAACGATCTCTGTAATGAACATCTGATAGTGGAATCGGAAAAAGAACATTCTTTTGTAATTTTCCATATCTTGTATCAAGTTCCACTATGCTCTGGATCATTACTACTTCATTTTCCATGTTACTAAGACCGAATGGCATGTCTAGTTTCCTTCTTTCATTTGCTTTAGATGTTTGTGCTTCATTTGTAGATATATTCACAGAATCTTCAACTGAATTTTCTAAAACACTTTGATTCATTTGATGAACATATTTTTTAAGACCTAACGATGTTTCTGCCCAACGAACTGCAGCCAGAAATACCTAAAAAGTGTTAGTTCATAAGTTGTTAGTTATAATAAAAGACTAATGGATTTTAATCGATATTTAATTAATTATGCGATAAATAAGAAATTTTTTTTAAACCTAATGCATCAATTTAATACAAATTTTACAAAAATAATATATACAGATGCATCCATTGATTTAGAAAGAAATAAAGCAGGATATATAGTAAACATATGAACAAATACATTTATTATTTGAGAAATTTAAATTAAATAACAAAGTTAGCTCTTATACTTGTGAAAAATTAGCATTATTAAAAGCATTGGAAATTAATGAAAATATGAACAATAATAAAATATAATAACAACGGAGTGTTTTAAAAAAATTAAATTCTAATGATAACAAATCAAATAATGATATTTTGACATGCAAAATTAAGGAGATGTATTTCAATTTAATAAATAAGAGTAATACCATAAAATTTATGTGGATACCGGAACATTGTGGAATAAGAGGAAATGAAATTAGCAAAGGAATCAACAAATTTGGAAATTGAGATGAAAGTGACATTACCTGCATATGAAATTTTTAATATAATCAAAAAATTAAACTTTAATTTGAGAAACCAAGATTTCATTAACAAAAGTCAGTTAAAAGAAAGTGATTATTATATGTTACATCCAAGTTTAAGTAAGAAAAGATGGTACTAAAGACTATAATCAGAATCAAAAGTAATCATTGTAAAACTCCAGCTCAACTGTACAAAATTAATATTAAATCCGACGATAGATGTCAATGTGGTGAAGAAGGAACTTTGCATCATATTATATTTGAATGCATAAATTATAGTTTACAAAGATCAAAATTCAATAGTGAAATATTAGATGGGATTAAAGCTTTTCCTGTTAATACTAAATTTTTGTTAGGTGATTCAAAATTAATTACTGAATTATTTAAATATTTAGAAATTTGTAAAATAGAATTATAAAATGTGAAATATGTAAAAATGGATGTAAAATAAAATATGTAAAAATATGTAATATGTAGGATGGTGGCTATGACGAATAAAAGTCAAGGCAAATAAATAAAAAAGAAGATTTTAATCGTATTTCATTTAAGTATTGTATCCTCTACCTCAACTTCAGAAGTAATATACATTTCTTCTAGTTGTACAATGTAGCTCATAGCTTCTGGAGACAATGAAAAGAATTCCGGTTCTTGAAAACTACACTTGGTGTGTCCACTAAAAACCTATACAAATAAAATTAAAACAAAATTAATATAATTGTTTTCTAAATTCATGAAATTATTACTATAACTATCATGCAAACCTTAGAACAGTTAAGTTTTAATGATTTTACATTGTATAATACAGCTACATTTAATGTTTTAAACAATTCTGGTGATAGCGAGAGAGTTTTTACAGATGTACCGCATAATTCCACCAGGTCGTGCATCATATATTTATGTGCCATTTCTAGTAAAAAAAATTTATCTAATTCAGTACAATTTTCTAATCCAACACTTCTTGTATAAACGAATCTGTAACAGTATAATGTATCTGAAAACAACGAACTTAGTAATATTCTTTAAAAGATATTTCTATAAAAAATGTTAAACTAATGAATCTTTAACCAAGTGAAAAATATTTGCAATCATTGTTTATTTATTAATAAAAAAAAAGAACAGTTGTTACTTACTCTAATAATAAAGGAAACAATTGAGGGTTTGTTTCACGTAAAATAACTGGATCTTCTTCAGCCAATGATCCAAATAACATTCTATCAAACACTGGGCTAGATGCAGCCATCAAAATACGATGCACACGATATTTTTTTCCAGACTCCTGTAGGTAAAATGTTAAGCACAAAAAATGTCATTCTTTGTCCATGTTTAACTGATTTCTGATTTACATTACACTGTCAATCTATTTACCACATCTTCATGGTTCTCAGAAATGTTATTCACATCTTTTAATAGTAAAGTCAAATCTGCATTATAACCACATTCTAACAAATATTTATATCTATCCACAACACTGTCACCTTTTAATTCAACATGATTAGAATCCATTTTCAAATAAAATTACTGAAACCTATGTATTGACATCTTAATTGAATTGAAACAAATATATTTGTTATAGATAATTAAATTATTGTATGAAAAATATGTCTGTCAGTGACGTAAGTTTGACTTTTATGTTTAAGATGTCAGTTGTGAGAACACTTCCTGTTTAGTATTGCCAGATATTATTTTTATTTAAATCAGAAGCTTGTGGTCATTCCATATCAAATCACCAACAAAATATGAATTTTTCAGATCTTTATATTAATTTATTTATAACATTAATTACAATATGTAAGAAAAAGAAATGTAAATAAGTATTGCTAGTTATCAATTTTAATTACGATGATTAATATTCTTCCACCTTCTTTCTAATTATATATTCATAAAAATACTTTATTATTTTCGCTATTTCAGTCGGAGATGCTAATAATGGTTTTGTTATTGTTTTCAATATTATAACAAGTAATTCTTATTTGCTTCTAAACATATCTCGCTGCATTATAAAATAAATAAATTGTTTATTTATCATCTCAAGTATATATCTCTAGAAACAGTTGTTGCAGTAAGAAAACAATATGTTTAAAAAGATTGCTAAAAGTCGAATAGTGAAAGGAGTGAATAAATCAAGTGTTTTAAACCAGTATCTAATTACTATAATTAGTAAGTGCAGTAAAAGAATTAATTAATTGCTGATAATTGACCTATTCATTTTCAGAGTATTTTAAACCTACTTTAAATTAATTAATATTAACTATAGATTATATGTTCAGTGCAAATGAAATTTTTTAATTGTTAATAGAACAATAATCGTATTGAATTCATCACGAATTGTATTTGCTTTTTACCATATTATTTTCCGTAAAATTTTATAAATTAATCATTTTATTCGAGATTCAAACCTTTGTGTAACAGTGAACTAATTTATCTCATTATATTTGTAGTTAATATTATGGCAATTTCTGGAGGAATAACTATAGGATGGATTTCACCAAATATATTATATCTTAAATCTGAAGATACACATCTAGATGCACCAATTACAGAGGAAGAAATATCTTGGATAGGAAGCATACATTTGCTAACTGCTATGATAGGTGTATTCTTATTTTGGTACTTATTAAACAGATTCGGAAGAAAACTTGCAGCTTGCTCTATCTCTGTTCCAATAGTGGTAACTAATATTAGTAGATTTCAAAACCTTCTGCTGGTTTTCATATAAGATACTAAAGATATAAATATTTTCAGATTCATTGGATTTTCTTAATATTTGGCACAAAATCTGTATACGTCATTATTGCGAGAATTTTCTCAGGGATTGGCATTGGAGGAGTCTTTTCAGTTCTCCCGGTGTATGTTGCTGAAATAGCTGAGGATAAGTATGTTATCATTTCTATTCAAATTTAAACATATAATGGGCTTGTGTCCTATGTCTTAAAATTTATATAAACTTGTCCTATATATTGATAAAGTTGGTTACTAGAACCTCAAATGTCTAATTATTTTTTAATAACTCCTTATATTTCAAGAGATATTAACAATTAATAAAGTCAGTTTGTCTTTTTAATTGCATGTGACATCACAACCGCTAGTTGCTATCCCTTTTATACAACAGAGCGTAAAAGAGATATTATGTTTAAGATAGAACTCTGACAAGTTTACAGGTTACCAACCTTACAGCTCATAGATCTCTGCTATATGTATTAATATATCAAAATATCAAATATTATTTACAGCTATTTCAAGGAACAATAAAATTTCAATATTATGTCTGCCGTAACAGGGTAAAATAGACTAAAAACTTATTATTCTTTGACTTGACTTGATTATTTCAACTACCAACAGCTACAAAACATTACCACAGCACTGACCTACTCAACAAATAACTGACGTTAAAGTGCATTTCACGTCAAACAAATATGGCCGACCATTTCTAGCGCTAAAACTACAATTCAAATTTTTATTTGCTATATCTCCGTCAACATTTAGATATTTAATAAAATAGACAGGCCAATACATCAATTTCAATTAACAATTGAAAAATAGACCACTAAAAAATGTGGACACAAGCTCATTTTCATATGTTTTTTTATAGGATTCGTGGTCGATTGGTGTCTTCAGTTACCTTGAGCAGCTACAGCGGATTTGTAATATCTTACGTACTATGTCCCAGAGTATCTTTTCACACTGTAGCTTACATTATGCTAGCACCTCCAATAGTTGGGCTAGTTGCAGCCATAGTCCTTGCGCCAGAAACTCCACATTTTCTATTGAAGAAAAATAACATTGAAGTAAATAATTTGAGTACACAATCAATAAAGTGTTTCTTGATTTGGTAAATGTATGATCCTGTTGTTTAGGAAGCTGGCAAGACTCTTCGTTGGTTACGAGGAAGAAATGTTGATGAAGAATTAGAAAAGTTAAAGAAATCTACAGACGTTGAAACTCCAAATGTAAATTTCAAGGATTTTTGTGAGAACCTCCACAGTTTTTATATTAAATAATATCTTAGTCAGGAAAATATATATCAATAATTGGCATTTTGCTTTCAGTATCTGCAGTTACCCTTCGAGGACTTGGAATTGGAATTACTGTGTTGATAATTCAACAATTGTCTATTGTCTTTGCTTTAATAAGTTATATTGGTAAAGTTTTTGAAGAATCTGGTAGTACCCTTTCCCCAAATGATTCTACAGTCGTAGCTGGGTGTTTGCTAAGTTTTGGAGCACTTTTATCTTCCTGTTTAATCGAACACATAGGAAGGAAGGTTTAGTATTATTATTATTATTATTTTATTCTAATGTTTTTGCCATTAACTAATACATATCCTTTAGTTTAATTCAGTTTTTATCCTTATTATATCTAAACATTCTCACTCCTTCTAAAAGAAAAGAAAACATCCTAATAAAAATAAAGCTGCTTCCTGCTACTCTCTCTCCTGTTTCTAGTGTGCCATTCCTTCTCTTTCCTCGCTACTTTTTTCTATCTCCGCCATCCACCTCTTCCCTTCACTACCACCCTTTAATAGCTGCACAATATTCTTTTCGCTTATTACCCTTTTCTCACATGAAAACTTAATGTACTCCAATGTTTCTATCTCCGTTTAGGAAGCTTTAGTACATTTAGAAAAAGAATAAAGCTAATTTTTATCAATTCCTTCATTTCAATTTTTGTCATTGTCATCTTGCCTTATTTTCTTCTTCTTTCTTTCCGCCCATCCATCTTCTTCATTGACACTCTCCTATAGCAATATTTCCTTTACGTTTCTTTCGTTGTTTCCAGCTTTTCCTCCTCTAATATTTCATCTTCATCTCTCTTCATTTCCCAGCTTAAAATTATATAACTTTTAAAATGTGTCAAATGATTTCTGATTTGTTTTCCTTCAGGGTCTCCTTATAGGGTCAAGTCTGTCTGTATGCGTTTGCTTAACAACCTTGGGCACTTATACCTACTTAAAGTCCATCGGCTGCAATGTCAATTCTTTCACATGGATACCAATATTAGCACTATCGTTATGTTTCTTCAGTTTCTCCTGCGGATTGGGACCAATTCCTTTGGTCATTGTTACAGAATTATTTTCTCCAAAGGTAGGTCTTCGTCTAATCAGTTTGATCGAATAATAATTAAAACAATTCCTCATTCTTCCTGTATTTTAGATTCGAGGTGCTGCCGCCCAAATTTGTGTCTTCATGTTTTGGTTGTCCGCTTTCTTAATTGTAAAGGTAATTTATAACATAAAGCGTCTTTCCAAAAAACAAATACGTACTTAATTGTTTATATTTTTCAGTTCTTCAACACCATAGTTGACAACCTAGAACTCCATTGCTGTTTCTGGCTGTTTGGTTCAACAATGATTGCGGGTGCTATTTTTATATTCATCTTCCTACCTGAAACAAAGGGAAGAAGTATGGAAGATATCATGGTTGATCTGGCGGGTGGAAAGAAACTCCATAATGTTATAATATAATCTCCTGTAAATTCACATACATATCTTGAAAGCTTTTCTAAGATTTATAGAAGCAATAAAATTATTTGTAAAATCTATATTTGATGTTTATTCGTTTTCTTCTAAACTTTCTTTAGAATATGGTTCACGTTTTGGGAAGACAAATTAGGCATTCTAAATTTTATACAAAAATATATTTATCTGAAGTATTATTTTACTAAAATATTTACAAAGTATTTATATAACACATTATTTAGTTCCTGCAAGTTCTTCTAAAATACTAGACAAAGGTCTTCCTTTAGTTTCTGGCACAAAAATCCACGTCCAAATAGCGCCAAGTATTAACGACCCTCCGAATAACCAAAAGCAACCATACATTCCCAATACCAAGGCCACATCATTAAAATACTGTAACGGTTTATAAAGAAAAATTAGTTAATTACGTTTAGTTGATTATTGATGATTAAAAAAGGTAAACTTACTCTGCAGACTAGGAACGCCATTACCCAAAAACAGCAGATGCAAATGGAAAACACGGTTCCTCGTACCTTCAATGAAAACATGGAATTAATAGAAGACTCGTACTCAAACTCAAATTTGGGAGTTATTTCCAACTGTGATATGAATTTAAATATGTCCAGCTGTAAAACAAACTTGAATATCGTACCTTTTCCGATAGAACCTCTGATAAAATGACAAAAGGAAGAGGTCCAATTCCGCATGAGCAGCAAAACACAGTTCCCGATAGCGCAACTACAGGAATCCAACCAAAAGCATTTACGTCATATTCCGCATATTTTAGGTAAGTAAATGTACCTAAAGTTAGCAGACAAATAGATGTTCCAATGCAGGACAACACCATGAGAATCTGGAAGAGTTTTTACATAGATAAACCACTATATCGCGCTGGTAATTCAAATTCAAGGACAAACCTTTCGTCCCGCTCTCTCTACAAAGGAAGCAGCGACGTATGAGCCGATTAATTGTAGTCCTCCAACCATAATAGCGCAGATGTTTGCATCTAAGGTACTACCAGCATCTCTGAAGATATTTCCAGCATAGCTGATAACAGCGAAGACACCACTAGCTTGCTGGATACCTAATAACATAATTCCTATTCCCAATCCTTTAAGGGAAACGGTTGAAACTGGAATAAAATATGACGGATTAACAAATACGTATTAAAGCGAGGATAATATTGTCATCTTACATAAGTCTTTGAAAGTCATCGCGTTTGGATCTTCACATTTCTCAGAACCGATGTTTTCAATCTTAGATTCGTCTAATTTCTGTAATTCCGGAGCTTCTTCTAGGATATCTTCTAGTTCGGTAGATAATCCTTGAAGCCATCTTGCAGTTCTATTTGCGTCCTAGGAAGACAAAACTCTTAGAACACAATAAAAAGTAGAAGTCTATATAATCGTAAAACACACCTTAACTTTTCCAATTTTTCGTAAATATAGCGGAGTTTCCGGTAGGTATAATATGCAAAGAATTAAGGAGAGGAATGTTACCCCAGTTAAGAGATAAGACATTGTCGTGTAGGACACTATAGCGCCTACAACAAATGCTAGTAGGATACCCAAGTTGATGAAGACTACTAAAAGTGAAGCTAGAGTTCCACGAACACTGCAATGCAAATATTTCATGTTAATTTTCATACCACATAAAGTTGCTAACGTATATAAATACTTACTTGTCATCAGCAATTTCGGCAACGTAAATTGGGACAACTCCCATAATGCCACCGCCTCCAACACCAGCCAGGATACGGCTGATGTAGATATGATGGATGTCAACAGCAATTAGAACACACACCCAACTCATCTGTCACATCAAATTCTAAATAGGTTAATATTTCCACCTCAATTCATTCAATGGGCTTGTGTCCTATGTCTTAATTTCTATGAAAGTGTGTTATATATTGATAAAGTGGGTTACTAGAACCTCAAATGTTCAATTATTTTTTAATAACTCATTATATTACAAGAGATATTACAATTAAAAAGGCATTTTGTCCCTTTACTTATTAAAGGGATTCAAAGTTGTACAACATTCCAAATGCATGTGACATCATAATTCTTGTGTAAGGTTACCAACCTTACAGCTCATAAATCTCTGCTATATGTATTTATATATCAAAATATCAAATATTATTTACACCTATTTCAAGGAACAATAAAATTACAATATTACGTCTGCCGTAACAGGGTTAAATAAAATAAAAACTTATTATTCTTTGACTTAACTTAATTATTTCGACTACCAACAGCTACAAAACATTACCACAGCACTGACCTACTCAACAAATAACTGACGTTAAAATGCATTTCATGTCATACAAATGGCCGACCATTTCTAGCGCTAAAACTACAATTCAAACTTTTAATTGCTATATCTCTGTCAATATTTAGATATTTAATAAAATAGACACGCCAATACACATTTATTAACATCAATTTCAATCAACAATTGAAAAATCGACCACTATAAAATGAGGACACAAGCCCAATGGTTTAATATTTAGTTTCTTACCAAAAGCGGAGCCATGATGAGGCATCCACTCGTTTTTCTGCCCAAAACATCGGCTAGGTAAGCATATAGAACAGTTCCTACTAAACTGCCTAAATTCATCAGACTGCCTACCCATGAAACATGATCTTCATTAAGGGGTTCGCTTAATGGTGCTTCTGTTTTTGATTGAAGAATTGGTAAACTTGGTGAAAGCCATCCAATTAGGAAGCCAGCGGATAAAGTCGTTAGATTTACTGAAAGAAAGCGAAGTATATTAGTAACTTTCGAAGGTTCGTGTAATCGCTATATTAAGACTGCCATCTGTTAACCACTGGAAGTACTAGCAAACTCCTTAGGCTTTGCAAGGAGGTACTAGGTGCATAGGTGCGGTATAGGTGTAATACTTTTTATTATAATTAAATGTAACATACAATTAATCCGCAAAATTTAGTTGTGGCTTATGTATATGTAAAACATTATTTAACATAAAAAAGTTTATTTAATGTAAGATATACATAACAGTAGGTATCTTTGGACATAAGTTTATATACCTGGCGTTATTAGCAAGATTATATATTGTTACATATTAAGGTGAAACGATACTTGGCCATTTTTTCTTGCAAAATATAGATGTCATACAATTTACCACCTTTATTTATGACAAAATCTTTGACATGTTACCAGTCATATAAAAATTGGAATTTAACTAGAAAATATAGCAATATTCATTTTCAAAACTTATTTTTGCAGTTCCAACTCATTACAAGTCAGTGGAAGAAAGCTTAAAATGTAGATACGTTATTCATCTAACTAATTGCAGCTTTAGATTTTATAGTTACTTACATAAAACGATTTAAACATAAAAAAAACATTTTTTTGATAATATTTAACCTGCTGTATAGTATCGCCATCTATATTTCGCGAGAAAAAATGGCCAAGTATCGTTCCACCTTAAATTAATATAATACCAATAGAAAATGAATTTGTCTGCTATGAAACATAATACACAGAAGAAGTCACCGTTTGAATAAAAATTTAAGGCGTCTCGGTTGTTGTCTAAAAGACCATGTCAATGAATTCAGTGTCTTCCACTATCCTTTCTCTATAAATATTGAGCATAGACCTCTCTAAAAGTAATCCTGCGGCGCCTATTTAAACGCAAAAACATATTTACAGATACGTTATATTACATAAATAAAACGAAAAAGTTAAAAATATATCAAAATCGTTGTTTAATTTCAGTTAAAAGTAATTTGCAATAATTAATACCGTAAGAAACATAATTTACTAAAAAAGTATAACGCCTACCTAAAACTAATCGGCAATTCTTATTACACATTTCTCAAAACTTGCAATATTTGTTTTATAATTTTATATCTATAACGAAATAATGTTTAATCGATTTCTTAATACTAAATAAATATTATTAAGAAATATAAAGATTATATTTACCAATAAAAGTAACTAAATACTGATTTTTAGTACTGCCTCCCTTCATAGTAACTTTCCAAATATTATAATCTTGTTAGCACACACTTTGAAATCACCTTAGAGCACATGGACTATCACAAGAAACGAACAATTTTACTTAAATTTAATTTTAAATCACAGGAACATCCTATTCGACTTGCCGTTGTGTTGTATATTAAGTACAAGACGTTGGCGAGCACAAAAGCAAAGTCCTTATCTCTTCTCACAGTTTTATAAGTGGAAGAAGACAATATAATATACAATACTTATTATAAATTTATTGTACATTACATACTCTACAATGTGTACATACAAGTATCATTATTCTTATCTCCAAAAAATAATAAAGACGAATCTTAGAGACTAGAACGTGTTTGTAATCATCTTTGTGTTTGTTTTCCGTCATTAATGTCAGCTAGTGATTTTGTTTGAACTCATAATTAAGCAGTACTTAGTACTTATTGTGTGAGCTAAAAATTGTTATCCTATTCCAATGTGACTGCAGGAATCACTTCTGTTATTTGAATCTATATCTGTTATACGATAGACTGTTTTAATTTTGTTTTGTATTTAATTTAAATTATTTAGCATATATAAGTTCTTTTAAAGTTTTCTTAGTTGTTTTAGAATCTTACAAGGTCAAAATGTTTTTAAATTAAACCTTCAAAGAAATTCCAACTTTGTTTACCAATACGTCCATTAATGGAAATGTACAAATATATATTTATTTATTCTATGATTTATATATTTAATTGTGAGCAGTACCGTATCAGTAATAGAAAGAGTGGGGCATCAGTAATGGGTCTTGAGTTTTTGAAAGCCTCTCTTTCTTGTAAAATTTCATACAGGACTTTGCAGATTCACAAGTAATTCAAATATTCAATTCGCAATATTTTAGAAGTTATTAACGATTTAAATTATATAAACGATTTAAGTCATAGTCAGCTATACTTAGGTCCGGGTTCGATTCCCAGGAATAAATGTATTCCATGACCAGCAAAGAAATAACCCACCAAATGATAAACAAATCAAAAATAAATAAATATACCAACCCTATAAATAAACATATCTACAAAACACACAATGGGCTTGTGTCCTATGCCTTAATTTCTATAAAAGTGTACTATATATTAATAAAGTGGGTTACTAGAACCTCAAATGTTCAATTATTTTTTACTAACTCCTTATATGTTAAGAGATATTAACAATTAAAAAAGTCATTTTGTTTCTTTAATTATTAAAGCGATTCAACGTTGTACACATTCCAAATGCATGTGACATCACAACCGCTACCAACCTTACAGCTTGTAAATCTTTGCTATTTCTATTTATATATAAAAATATCAAATATTATTTACAGCTATGTCAAGGAACAATATTCCAATATTATGTCTGCCTTAGCAGGGTTAAATAAAATAAAAACTTATTATTCTTTGATTTGACTTGATTATTTCGACTACCAACAGCTACAAAACATTACCACAGCACTGACGTATAAAATGCATTTCACGTCATACAAATGGCCGACCATTTCTAGCGCTAAAACTACAATTCAAACTTTTAATTGCTATATCTCCGTCAACATTTAGATATTTTATAAAATAGACACGCCAATACACATTTATTAACATCAATTTCAATTAACAATTGAAAAATCGACCACTAAAAAATGAGGACACAAGCCCATTATTATATTACAATTAATACGAGATATCACCTAGCTGTTGAAATCGTAGTAATATCATTAAAATAAGAAAAAGTCATTTTGTTTTTCTAATAGTTAAAACGTTAGTACTTAAATCATTTTTAATAGGTGTAACAAAATTGTGTTTTGAAAGAAACTAATATTTGCCAATTTATTATTAGAAAGTCAGTTTTCGTCAAAATAAAGTATTGTCGCCTCTGTCTATATATTTCCATAATATTTAAGAAAAAGAAAACTATCACCTTCACTTTGAACTTCATAGAAACTGCATTTTTGCTTTACATAATTCAATGGCGAAACAATCAAATAAAAAGATAAGATACCGTGATTATTATTTTTCTGAAATATTTTGTATATACGTACTCTTGTTCACATAAATCATTAAAGTCTTTCTTATCTCACTTGGATACCAGTTATTCTTAAAAAAGATAATAGGATCCGCCCGCAAAACATAGAAATTGGATGTTACCTTATTACTTGAGCAAAACCTGGTAATATTTATTCTAAAACGGTCTTATTTATTATGTTACAGCTATTCTAAAATAATCCTTGAAGATATTCAAAGCAAGTTTTATTAGTATGTACAAAACGGTACATTTATTTTTCCAAAAGCAATAAAATAGGGCACAGAACGTTGCATATTAGGTAAAATCGTAAACTTGTTATATTAGATAACGCTTCAATACTTGTAATTGTTTTTGGCCTAAGATTTTGGATTTTTCGATGGGAAAAAACCACTCACTACAAATAATTTTGAAAAGAATCGTATAACATTCGTACGATTAAAAAAAAATTGTTTGAAGGGTTTACCACTAATTTTAGTTATTTTACATATTTGTTCATTTATTACAAAAAATAATTTCTTAACTAATTCATATATTTTAATAATTATTACATTTTTTACAAAAATGGATTGACTACACTATAAATCTCGCTAATAATCAGGAATGGGCTTGTGTCCTATGTCTTAATTTCTATAAAAGTGTACTATATATTGATAAAGTGGGTTACTAGAACCTCAAACGTTCAATTATTTTTTAATAACTCCTTATATGTTAGGAGATATTAACAATTAAAAAAGTCATTTTGTCTCTTTAATTATTAAAGGGATTCAACGTTGTACAAACTCCAAATGCATGTGACATCACAATCCTTGTGTAAGGTTACCAACCTTACAGATCATAAATCTCTGCTGTATGTATTTATATATCAAAATATCAAATATTATTTACAGTTATTTCAAGGAACAATAAAATTTCAATATTATGTCTGCCTTCGCAGGGTTAAATAAAGTAAAAACTTATTATTCTTTGACTTGACTGGATTGTTTGAGTACCAACAGCTACAAAACATTACCACAGCACTGACCTACTCAACAAATAACTGACGTTAAAATGCATTTCATGTCATACAAATATGGCCAACTATTTCTAGCGCTAAAACTACAATTCAAATTTTTAATTGCTATATCTCCGTCAACATTTAGATATTTAATAAAATAGACACGTTAATACGCATTTATTAACATCAATTTCAATCAACAATTGAAAAATCGACCACTAAAAAATGAGGACACAAGCCCATTCTTAAAACACTAATGTTGCAGCCCGGAAGAAGTACTACAGCCTTTTTTAGATTCAAACTTTTAGACTTTACAAAGAATGTAAGATATAAAATAATTAAAAAATACTTCTTGCCTCATTTTGAGCATAGTCTCTTAAAGCTATTTGAACAGTTTTTGTGTTTCTGTATATAGTACAACAATTAACCTACATTTAGAGTAATAATATTGAATTTAATATAGTCATTTAATTTACCCTTTGATCTTTACTTTTATAATTCATTATGTGCATATAGTATCTTGTTTTGTTCCTAAAATGTCTTTTAGAATTGCATCTGTTGTTCGTTGTTTAGTTTCTGGTACAAAGATCCACAGGAAGAGAGTTCCAATGATAGAAAAGACACCAAAAAACCAAAAGCATCCGTGCCATCCAAAAGCTAGGACTAGTGGCGAAAATATCTAGAAATTGCAAATAAACTTTTTATTTTTTTCAATGTCACAGAAGTATATTATTTATAAAAAAATTTAATTAAAAAAATATATATTTCCTACATCAACTTTAATGTTGGTGCGAATAGTGCGGACCTATAGATGCTTACCTTTATAAGAAAGTTAAATTTATATAATCATCTCCTCTTACCTTAGAAACTATGAAAGACATAATGCCATAAAACATTACACAGATGCAAACAGCAGTCGCCTTAATCTGCAATAGAAAAGGAATTAACATTTAAAAAATTTGGGCCCATGTTTACTTTACAAGCATTTCTTCAAAGTACTATTAGATTCTATACGCAGCTCTATATATACACTCGAATAATTGTATGGAAAATTAATAACAACTAATACTTAAAAAAAGAATTCAAAATTTAATTTCTTAGCGCCTACTAGTTCTATAAATGCAATCCATTTTACATCAATATACCTATCTGGTATAAAGTGAAATATTAAAAAGACATAAAGTATATTACACGATACAAATTTAAACTTACTTCTGCTGAGAATATTTCTGTAACAATCACGTACGGAATAATTCCTAAACCAATTGAATAAAGGAAGGTGTAGATGCAAATAGCGACCAGAGGAAGCCATCCATAGGAAGAAAGATCCACATGGAGAAATTTCAAATACAGGTAGAATCCGATGAAGAATAAGGACACTACAACTCCAGCTGAAGATATCAGCAACAGAAGCTAAAATAATGACAAAACTTTTTTTTTTATTTTGACGGAAACTAGAAAAAAAAGTTTCCAATGGATAGGACAAGAGTGAGAGCCATATCAGGGGCAAGATGAAAGGAGCAAGTGGAGAAAGATCCAACGAAAATAGTTGTATGTTAACTTGAAAAGAAGGCGAGGTTGATAGGAAGATATGACGATACATACTCTGCGACCAGTTTTCTCAATCAAAAAATTGGCAGCAATAAGCGCAATGTTCTTCCAAACTTCAACAATAATTAAACTTAAATTTGGAGATAAGAAGGAACTAGATTCTGCAAAAATAACCGATGAATAGTACACCACAGGAAAATAACCACTTCCTTGCTGGAAAACAAATATCATAATCCCTATAAGAAGTCCTTTTAACGTCACTTTCGTCACTGAAAAAGAAATTGTATAAACTTATGAAATAAATAAAATGTAAATTAATTATTTTTTATAAAGTGTACTTACATAATTGCTTGTATTTCTGTAAGGCTGTTTGCTTTGGTACGATTGTTGGCTGGAAACTATCCGTAAGAGTTTGCAACACATTTTGATCTTCTTCGCAGGGTTTTCCACGAAACCAGCGCAAATTTTTGGCAGCTTCCTAAACGAGAAAAATAGAATTAAGTTTGGTGGTTAAATTATATACCTTTATATTAAATTAGATCATACTACAAAATTATCTTCTTAAAATTCACTACCTCTTTTTTTCCTTTCTGGAGAAGATACACTGGCGATTCCGGAAGAAATAGTGTCAGGATAAAGGCAACAGATGTTGCTGCTACTAAAATATAAGCCAGTGTATAATACGACAACAGAGATCCTAGAACGATGCCTATAGTAATACCAAGATTCATGTTGACCATATAAATGGCGCCTAGTTTTCCACGGATTCTGAAAGACCAGTTGGACCAAATATTTAGAACACTCTATTCATCTCGTAAGAATATTAAATAGGATAATACTTACTTGATTTCCGATATTTCAGCAACGTAAATTGATACAGATGCGTAACAACCACCCCCTCCAAATCCCATAAATAATCGAGACAGATTTATATGGGTAGCTGTTCTAGCAAAGACAACTAGCAAGGTAGACATCTTGAAAATAAATTATAAAGTCACGTAGGTTAATATTAGCATCTCAACCCAGTAAACAATTTGGTGATGGGTCACGCTAGTTCAAGCTATTAGTCACTTCAAGTCCATTCAACTTAGACAACGAAACAAGAAGTCTATAAGGTGAAGAGGTTTTGCCAACTATAGCCCATAGCAGAGACATTTCATATAAACGACTTAGCAAACTCTTTTATGGCAAACATTTATAAATTTTAATAAACATGACTTTGATGCAGTCTAAATTGTTTACTATATCTGGAAGATGAGACATTGCTATCGAAGTTAAGTTGTCTTAATTCTATATTTGTAAATATTTAGAAAACCAACTTACCAAAATTGGTATAATAGAAATACATGCTGTAGTTTTCCTTCCAATAATATCCACAAGGTAGCCAAAAGAAAAAGTTCCAGCAAGTTTTCCAATGTATTCCACGCTGACCACCCATGATGACTCTTCTAAGGTTAAAGGAGCTTCCAAAGGGGTATTTTCTGAGAGTAGTAAAGGAAGAATCGGTGGAATCCATCCGATTAACAAGCCAAAACATAATGGCCCCAAACTACCTGAAAATATACACGCATTGTATTCTTGATAGATGATTTTCTAAAGGTTTATACTCTATATTTTATGAAAGTCTAAACTTTAATAGCCTTATTAACTATAATAGAAAGTACAGATCGTCTTTAAAAAGTTGCAAAAAGGTGTTTTAAAGTATTCTTGACAACACCACAGCATACAACTTGTGCTAAAAAGCTGTACTAATGTTCTAATTACTTACAATCGTTATTAATTATTCTCTGACAGTCTAATTATAACTAAAACAGTTACTAATTATTCTCTGACATCAAAAGCATGACTAAAAATTAAGTGGTAATATAAAAAAAAACTTTTCAACTCACAAGTTAACTTTTGGACATTTCAAAAATAAGAAAGACAATAAGCATATACCAGAATATATTAAAATAAAAATGCAAAAAAATCCAAACATAAAAAACAACTTTACAACCAAATTTAAAGAAATACACTTACATAAAATCGCCGCCAAATATTGATTCTTTGCACTATTCATTTCAGAATTTCACTTAATTTAGTCTGTCTATAATCTAAACTATTAAATTACATAACTGTATTATTTTATCTTTGTCACTGTTTAAAACTATATCATTATGCAATATGTACTAGTTAAATACAACAAACAGTGGACGTTTATTTAGGTATAATAAATGCGAATCAGCATTTTAACAAATTTGCACGTAAAAGTGAATAATTGTTTACATTTGACATAACAACAGTCTACAAATATTTTAACACTTAACATGTGTTTAGAAAATTAAATCATATTTACCAGAACCATAATGCCATGTGAAAATAATAACCAATTAAGTTCTCTTAAATGTAAATCTAGTTTTATGTTTAATAGGTAGTATTTAAGTAAATGTTAAACACTAATAAAAATAGCAGGTATCAAGAATAGCAATTACATTTGCTTTTTTTTTAAATATTTATCTGAGTGCATTAACTTTCAAAAATTATTAGCACTTAAAACAATATATTGGTTGAGGTTCTCTTCTATGGTTTGATTTTATTTATTGTCTACTATTATTAGTACACTGTTGCCATCTATATCTAACTATATAACCATGAAGTAATGTTTCACCTTAAGTAAAACATCTATAATATATATTTACGAATACAACTCTACCGCGAAACATTAAAATATAAACAATACTACAAAATATCATCTTAAAAAGGTGAAGAATAATTAAAACATGAAGTAAGAAATTAATTAATACTACTTACTTGCAAGCGCAGCCAAATATTGATTTCTAACACTATTACAATTCATTTCGATATTACTATTGATTGAAGAAACAACATAATGTGTAAATATCCCATAATAGTATTATTAAAGCAGTTACAAGAAAGGAATAAACATATTCTTAGTTCCTTAAGGTCTAAAGCACCATTCCCACCTACTGCTTGAATTTTTAGTTTTTATTTTGAATGTTTGTTGCGTCAATAATATACTATAACTATACTAAAACATGTGACATCACGTCCACTAAGTTGCTATCTCTTTTATACAACACAGCGTAACAGAGATTGCATATTCAACACAGAACTCTTATCCATAGAAAATATAACTGACCCTTAATAGTACAGACATGTGACGTCATAATTTGACCAACATCAGTAGAGCTAAAACTACAAGTCGAATTTTTAATTGCTATATTTCCTTGAGCATTTAAATATTTAATAAAATAAAAACGTCAATACACATTTATTAACATCAATTTCAATCAACAATTAAATTAAGAAAATTGACCCATAAAAAATGAATGCACAAGCCCATTCAACTAAAAAAAACAACTTAATCAATTTTCGTCACTATCACCTTGATACACAATTAGTTTTCAAATGACATTTGCGCACATAGTAGCAAAAATCACCTAGAAAAAATCACATTCAGTTTTTCCGTAATTTTCCGTTAAAAAATTAGCCAAATCGGTGCAGCCGTTCTCAACTGATGCGCTTACTAACGAACAGCATTTATTTTTTATTTATATAGGTATCATTATTTTTATTTCTTTAATTTTCACGAGCTGCAACATAAAACTAAAACTAAAACTCTGTAGGTGGGAATGGCCTACTAAGGCATAAGTGGTTACTGCATATAGATGTTCATTAGACCGGTATTTATTTACATAATCGCATCTAGAATTAACAATCCATCATTAAAAAGAACATCTAGTTTTCAATTATTTTTTATGGTAATACAATATAAAACTGTTTACAGGTCTTCTTGAGAAAAGTATAAAATAGGAAGGCATCAGTCTTTAAAGCTATAAACCTGACAGGTGACACATTATGAATATTTTTCATTGTAAACACATTAATACCTTCATATTGTTGCAGATGAATTATTTGCACTTACTTTCTATAAGGAAGGTCAACTGGATTAAAGTAATGAATAATTATTTCCATTATAAAAATTAATTAAATTATGCAAATTTATGCTATTATATGCTACACTATGCTAGCTGACCCCAGTTAACCATGCAACATAAAAGGTCGACTTCTATAAGATTTTCTCTTTCTACTTATGTTGTTGGCGCCAGTAGTGAAACACCCAGATGGTTTCAAAACTACGAAATTTTGGTTTCTTTTAACAACGAGTAGCTAAAATATTTTTTAAATTTATAATAAAACTAATTTTTGTATCTGTAAAGAATTTTTAAAAGGGACTTGCTCAGAATTATATATTAATGAAAACGATTCTTCAGAAATTTTAAAAGTATGCTAATGCGCAACTTATACATCCAAAAACTTCCGAAAAAAACGCAGCTTTTTAGACTTGATATAGAATATTAATTAAAAAATTAGTTTTGCCTCAAACCGTTTTTGCTTTTCAGTGCATAGTACAACTATTAATCTACATTTAGAGTAATAATATTGTTATTTAAATTTACCCTTTAAACTATTATTTTATAATTCATTATGTGCATGTGGTATCTTGTTTTGTTCCTAAAATATCTCTTAAAATTGCATCTGTTGTTCGTTGTTTTGTTTCTGGTACAAAGATCCACAAGAAGAGGGTTCCAATGATAGAAAAGACGCCAAAAAACCAGAAGCATCCGTGCCATCCAAACGCTAGGACTAGTGGCGAAAATATCTAGAAATCATAAACAAAATACGGATTATTTTTCAATTTTCTTCATTATCTTGTTTTCTCACTTAATTTATTTCAATATCTTTATAATGAATATATGAAAATATAATTCCTTTTTCACGGCGGAAATATTAGTTTTTTTCGCACTTGGTTTCATAATTTTTTTTTTTAAATTTATGGTTTGTCAGACGTATTTCTGGCGAAACCAGATCACCAATCAGAATCTACGAGAAGTTGATACCTAGCAACTCATTTTACCAAATTCTTTACTGAAAGAAATTGAGTAATTTCTTTGCATCCTAAATTTATTATAAAGTGTTATAACTATGTTAAATTTACCTTAGAAACTGTAAAGGACATAATGCCGTACATCATTATACAAATACAAACTGCAGTCGCCTTAATCTGTAAAAAATAAGAATTTAAAATATTTAAGAAACATGATGTAATGAATTAAATTTATTTTTTTATTATCGCTTAGCGTCTGAAATGTTTTCTCTATCTAAAAAATAAAAGATGTAAGAGCGCAAAAGAGATAGCATATTCAAGATAGAACTCTGGCAAGTTTACAGGTTACCAACCTTACAGATCATAAATCTCTGCTATATGTATTTATATATCAAAATATCAAATATTATTTACAGCTATTTCAAGAAACAATAAAATTCCAATATTATGTCTGCCGTAACAGGGTTAAATAAAATAAAAACTTATTATTCTTTGACTTGACTTGATTATTTCGACTACCAACAGCTACAGAACATTACCACACCACTGATCTAATCAACAAATAACTGACGTTCAAATGCATTTCACGTCATACAAATATGGCCGATCATTTCTAGCGCTAAAACTACAATTCAAACTTTTAATTGCTATATCTCCGTCAATATTTAAATATTTAATAAAATAGACACGCCAATACACATTTATTAACATCAATTTCAATCAACAATTGAAAAATCGACCACTAAAAAATGAGGACACAAGCACATTGAAACAAAACCTAACAATTACCTTTTCATATTTTTATATCTAATTTAAAATTTAAATTCTTAGCTCCTACCATTTTAATAAATGCAATCCACATTACATAAATATTTAGCAAATACAAAAATAAATATTAAAAATGAAACAGAACATAATACACGATATAAATTTAAACTTACTTCTGCTGAGAATATTTCTGTGATGATGACGTATGGAACAATTCCCAAGCCAATTGAATAAAGGAAGTTGTAGATGCAAATAACAACCAGAGGAATCCATCCATAGGAAGAAAGATCCACTTGGATAAATTTCAAATACAGGTACAATCCGATGAAGAACAAGGACACTACAACTCCCGAGGAAGATATCAGCAAGAGAAACTAAAATAATAATAACTCTACTTTTAACAAATTGTTAAAAGTTGGTTGGTAAATTGGAACAAAAAAGGTAACCAATAGAAGAAAGTGGAGAAAAACTGTAGTGTAATGATGATGATGATGATGATACTCACTCTGCGACCAGTTTTCTCAATCAATAAATTAGCGGTTATAACCGCAATGTTCTTCCAAATTTCAACAATAATAATACTTAAATTAGGAGATAAAAACGAACTAGCTTCTTCAAAAATAACTAATGAATAGTATACCACAGGAAAATAACCACTTCCTTGCTGGAAAACAAATATCATAATCCCTATAAAAAGTCCTTTTAATGTCACTTTTGTCCCTGAAAATTCAATAACAACAACTTATCAAATAAATAAAATGTAAATTAATTGTTTTCTATGAAGTGTACTGACATAGTTGTTTGTATTTATTAAATGTTGTTTGTTTTTGTACGATTGTTGCCTTGAAACTGTCAGTAAGTGTTTGTAACTCCTTTTGATCTTCTTCGCAAGTTTCTCCACGAAACCAGCGTAAATTTTTTTTAGCTTGCTAAAGAAGAAAAATAAAATTAAGTTTGATAGATCAACCATATTCCAATAAATTAAATTATATGATTCTACTACGAAATTATACCTCCTTTTTTCCTTTCTGAAGAAGATACACTGGCGATTCCGGAAGAAATAGTGCCAGGATAAAGGTAACAGATGCTACTGCTAGTAAAATATAAGCCAGTGTATAATACGACAACAGAGATCCTAGAATTATGGTTATAGTAACACCAAGATTCATGTTGACCATAAAAATGGCGCCAAGTTTTCCGCGGATTCTGAAAAAGTAGTTTAACCAAATATTTAGGATGCTTTTTTCATTTTGTAAGAAATAGGATAATAATTACTTGATTTCTGATATTTCAGCGACATAAACTGGAACAGATACATAACAACCTCCTCCTCCAAATCCCATAAATAAACGAGCTAGATTTATATGGGTAGCTGTTCTAGCAAAGACAATTAGCAAAGTTGCAATCTTAAAAATAAATTATGAAATTACATCGATTATTATTAGCATCTCAATCCAGTAAATAATGGGCTTGTGTCCTATGTCTTAATTTCTATAAAAGTGTACTATATATTGATAAAGTGGGTTACTAGAACCTCAAATGTTCAATTATTTTTTAATAACTCCTTTTATGTTAAGAGATATTAACAATTAAAAAAGTCATTTTGTCTCTTTAATTATTAAAGGGATTCAACGTTGTACATATTCCAAATGCATGTGACATCACAATCGCTGCCAACCTTACAGCTCATAAATCTCTGCTATATGTATTTATATATATCGAAATATCAAATATTATTTACAGCTATTTCGAGGAACAATAAAATTTCAATATTATGTCTGCCTTAACAGGGTTAAATAAAATAAAAACTTAATATTCTTTGACTTGACTTGAATATTTCGACTACCAACAGCTACAAAACATTACCACAGCACTGACCTACTTAACAAATAACTGACGTTAAAATGCATTTCACGTCATACAAATATGGCCGACCATTTCTAGCGCTAAAACTACAATTCAAACTTTTAATTGTTATATCTCCGTCAACATTTAGATATTTAATAAAATATACACTCCAATACACATTTATTAACATCAATTTCAATCAACAATTGAAAAATTGACCACTAAAAAATGAAGACACAAGCCCCTTGTTTATTAGATCTAGAAGATGAGACATCGCTATCGAAGTTGTTCTTAATTCTACATTTGTAAATATTTAGAAAAACAACTTACTAAAATTGGTATAACAGAAATGCATGCTGTAGTTTTTCTTCCAATAATATCCACAAAGTAGCCAAAAGAAAAAGTTCCAGCAAGTTTTCCAATGTACTCCACGCTAACCACCCATGATGTATCTTGTAATTTTAACGGAGCCTCCAAAGGGGTATTTTCTGAGAGTAGTAAAGGAAGAATCGGTGGAAGCCATCCGACTAACAAGCCAAAACATAATGGCCCCAAACTGCCTGAAAATATACACACACGATTTAATTTTGTTTGCTGTATTTTTGGTTTTATTTTTATAAGTATTTATGCCTAACGATTGTCTTCGGATTTGATCCCCGTACCAGAGGTATATATTCTCTATTTTGTTGCTATCAGAATTAATTTGATTATGTGTTCATAATTATAGCAACTATTAAGCAACTGTGTATATATAAATATATACCCACTTACACAATAAACACAATTTTTAACACACGTGTATTTAAGCTTTATCTAACATAACGTTTTATGACCTATTATTCGGATTTTTGCTCTTAACATAATCGTAACACTTGTTAGATAGCCCTTTTTAATAATATGCTCTCAAAACATAACTACAAGTAGGCCCAGTTCCAGATAAAATAATGCTTTTAGTTGAATATAGTTTTTTTTTAAGTTTCACATTTTGGTTTCCAACAAAATATTTTTAAATAAAAATTTAAAATCTTTTACTTAATAATGGCAAAAGGTCACCTTTAGTTTTTAAATTATTTGGCCAATATTGAGTATAACTGTTGAAATTACGACTACGAAATGGTAAAATACATTTCAAATATAAAGTTAATAAAAGCTACTTACTTGCAAGCGCAGCCAAATATTGATTTCTAACACCATTACCTTTCATTACGATATTATTATTGATTGAGTAAACGATATAATGCGAAAATATCCTATAATAATATTATTTAATTTGAATATTATTGAAAAAAAATATATATTCTTAGTTCCTTAATGGCTAAGGCTCTGTTCTCACCTACTGTTTTAATGTTTAGTTTTTATTTTGAATGTATTTTTATTTTTCAACTTAATACTGCACTATTACACTGGAACTAATGAAACTATAATGGAACGTGGGATAGATTCACATTGGATAAAATAGAATCCAAGATAAATAAAATTTATAAATTTGTAAACCATCTGTTACTTACCATTTATGTTTTAAGTACAAATTTAGATTCATTTAAATTTTGAATTATTTCTTTATATTTATCTTTAGCTTTCAAAAATCAAATTCGTTTCTTTCCAGTTGATCGTCATCGTCTGTGTTTGTGTGTGTCTTTTATTTACTTTCCCATTCATTTCATATCAGGCTAAACCACACCGAAGCATGGTCGGGTTCAGCTAGTCATTTAATAATAGTATTTAATATAAATAGTTTTATTTCCCTATATTTCACAAGCTGCAATTTACATTTAAGATTAAAACATAAAAATAAAACTAAAACTCTGTAGGTGAGAATGGGGTTTAAGGCTTTAATGATTAAATATATATATAAAAACCCATTAGACCAGTATTTCATCATACAATCCTATATATAATAACAATCCATCATTGTACAAAAATATCCAGTTTTAAATTAATTTTTATGGCAAAATAATATGTAAATACGAGTTAACGAGTTTCTTCGACATTTCCCTGGAAAAGAATATGAAATGCGAAGGCATCAGTTTGTGTTCTTTAAAGCTACAATCTTCGTCCGAACAATTAGTGAAACATTATGGATATTTTTCATTGTACACATTTATACTTTTGCATTATTTAAGAAGAATTCGTTGCAATTAGGGAAAGGTCAACTGAATTCAGATAAGTTATAATTCATTCCATTATAATTAATTATGTTATGTTAATTTTAAATTTGAATCTATAAGATATGACGTAAACAAAACAAATAACCTTCCTGTGCGTGGAACCACGCATGGTAATAATTTAGGCTGTTTTGACATAATAGCAAAATTATTTTGTTTTTTGTAAATTTTCATGTAAATAGATCTAATCTAGCATAGGAAATTATATTTGTAGAAATGATGGTTGTTTGAGAAGAGTCGATTCTTTGTTAAAATACAAAGATAAAAAATTATCAATCCATAGTACAACGCATTAGATAGAAAAGATTGTTAGCAGCACATCTTTTTATCTCGAAGTTCACCAACAATTGTTTCTCGAGTACGCCCTTTGGTTTCCGGTACATAGATGAATATAAAAATTGTCCCCACAAGTGTAAAACCACAGAAGAACCAGAAGCAACCATGCCATCCTAAGGCCATCACCACGGAGAAGAAAGTCTGTGATATAATAAAAAAATAATATTCAATTATATACATACATTATTTACATAAATCTTATGCAAATTTATTCATCTTAGTAAAGAAACAAACCTTAGTTACTATAAACGTAGCTAGTTCGTATCCAAACATACAGATGGAATTAGCTGTGGGTGTTATCTATATAATCATTACATAAATATTTAATTTTAAATTAAACAAAGCTGATTTTATAGTATTATTACTTACTCGATTAGAAAATAATTCTGGGGTTATAACATATGGAACAACTCCTAGACCAATTGAATAAGCAAACGCGTATGTTGATAAGATTGTAAGCGGTATCCAGTTGTAAGGTGTGACATCGATTTGAATATGTTTTAAGTACAAATAGAGTCCAATAACAAACAATGAAATTCCAGTAGTTAGAGACGAAATCAATAGCAGATTCTAAAATAATAATAAATTTATTATTTGTGGTTACCAAGAACAATGAACATCAATATAATAGACATTTTTGATTATTGTTGTCTTTCATTTGATGGTTTGTTTACTGGATAAATTCATTAAATTTAACATAGCTTACCCTTCGTCCAGTTTTTTCAATCAGCATATTAGATAAGAAGGTAGCTGAATTTTTAATAAGTGCCATTATGATGGTACTAATATTTGGCGAAAGGAAGGAACCAGTTTCTTTGAATATAATCGAGGAGTAAATGATTACCCCAAAGTATCCACTCCCCTGCTGGAAGATAAAGACTAACAATCCAATAAAAATTCCTTTCAAAGTTACTCTGGAACCTGGAATTTCAGTTATGAAATTATCTTTATGAAAGGGATTTATATGTATCAATTTAGGGAGTTTTACCTAATTCTTTGTATCTTAAACGAAAGTCTGCAGATGGTTTGGAGTCATCTTCTTGATCTGGATTCAACTTTTGTAGTTCTATGCCTTGAAATTCCTCATAAGGTTTACCAGTTAGCCAAAGAATTATTACTGAAGCAGCCTAAATGTGGGATGATTCTTGATTAGTAATCAATAAGTCATAAATTTACTACCAACTTATTAAAAATCAGTGGAAGAAAGCTTAAAATGTAGATACGTTATTCATCTAACTAATTGCAGCTTTAGATTTTGATTCGCGTTTATAGTTACTTACATAAAACGACTTAAACATAAAAAACATGTTTTTTTTTGTGATAATATTTAATCTGCTGTATAATATCGCCATCTATATTTCGCCATACCAAATATGGCAATATTATAATACCAAAAATGACTTACCATTTTCTTTCCTTTCTGCAACAAAAATATTGGACTTTCTGGAAGGATAATAACTGCTAATATAAGTGACATTATTGTTATAAAAGTTAGTAGATATCCTGAAGCATGATAGGGCATAAAAGTTCCAATTATTATTCCAAAGGTAATTCCCAGATTTACATTTATTGGTAAAATGGAAGCCAATCTTCCTCGAATGCTGCAGAAGAATTATAACAATTATTTTAAATAAGAATTTTAGAAATGTTAACACTAGCCATTTTAGCACTAAGCCACTTAAATTTCTATACTACAGATATCTTCATCTTTTAACAAAGAGAAAATAAGTTATACAAGATATAAGAGGATTTGGGAGTGAGATATACCACAGTGCTTAATAGAAAAAGACATAAAAAATATGAGAAGGATTGCAAGGTTTAGATTGGGAAATGAGGAGAAAGGAAACAGATACTAGGAAAGTAGAGAGGAAAGAATGTGTAGAGTGTGCGGATCGGAGGACGAAACACTGGAGCACATTAAGTTTGATTGTCAGGAAAAAGTAGTGAGCGTAATGAATATTGGGCAGCTATTAAAGGGGTGCAGTGAAAAAGATGTGGATGGCGGAAACAGGACAATAAATAATCTCGTATCTGGGTTGCATAGGGAACATGAAGAGAGAGGAAGTACTAAAAAAGGCAGTGAAGGGAAGCAGGAGAAAGAGAGAAGTAGCGAGGAAACAGTTAATCTTCAGTTCAGAAAATAGAGGATTTGAGGAAAGGAGATAAGGACAAGAGGTGGATGACGGAGATAGAGACAAATAATGAAATAGTAAAGGAAGAGAGTCAAGAAGAAATAGTAAAGATAGAGAAACAATGAGGAGTAAGGAGCAAGAAAATATAGGAACATATAGTATAAAATTCAAACATTGCTGTTGGAATTATTAAAAATGTTAGAATAATTTTAAGTTTAGGTTAGCAATGAGATGTAATTACGTGATTTAATATTGAAAGAATGAAAAGTCTAACGACACACACATTAAATTGATAAATAATAAAAAAACAAAAAGAGAAAATATGTTATACAATATTCTCAATTTGTAGATACGGTTTTACCAATATTTAAAGCAAAAATAATTGGAATCAAAAATATATAAATATCTCTCACTTAATGTCTGCAATTTCTGTTATGTAAACCCCATCAGTGGTTAAGAATCCAGCCCCTCCAACCCCCATAAGGAATCTTGAGATTGTGATATGGTCAGCGTTTCTTCCAAACACAATCAGCAAAGAACTGACCTATAAAAAGTCAATATGTCATAAAGAATCATTGATGAATCAGAATCAGAAATGTTATATAAATATAAAACGTACTATAAACGGTACCAACGCTGCACAAGCGCACCATTTTCTTCCAATAATATTGATCATATATCCAAAGATAAAAGTTGAGATAAATTTTCCGATATATTGAAGACTAACCATCCAAGACGAGTTTTTTAATAATAGTGGTTCATCTAATGGAGTATCTTCGGATGCTAGGAGTGGTAAAACTGGAGGAAGCCATCCAACAAGGAGTCCGTAGCATAACGACGATAAACTGACTGTAAAAATAGGAGACTTTTTATTGAACAGACACTGTAAACATCAAATAAAATGAAACTTCGAAAGCTATTGACATTCGATTATGTCAAATGTCAAAAAACTTGTGAACTCATTTTTTAGGTTAAGTTATCGTTTATTAATTTATAATTTAAATATAGATTAGTATATGTATATTGGCGTTTCTTTTTGTTTTAAATATTCTAAAGTTAATAGTAATATAGCTGCTTAAAATTTTATTTCAGTTTTACCGCTTCTGTTACCTGTGCGTATGACATCACAAAACAAATAGCTACTGGATATTATTTTAACAGTAATAAGTGATTTATCACACGTACACTCTTATGATATAAAGACACAAAATTGCTTT
This sequence comes from Panorpa germanica, assembly GCA_963678705.1. Lineage (NCBI taxonomy): Eukaryota > Metazoa > Arthropoda > Insecta > Mecoptera > Panorpidae > Panorpa > Panorpa germanica. The sequence continues at coordinate 6,839,430 of OY783219.1, forward strand.
TTAAATTGATAATATCTCCTAACATTCGAGACATTTAAGGTTCTGGTAGCCAACTTTATCAATATATAGTACACTTTTATAGAAATTTAAATCATGGTTCACAACCCAATTTGAATAAGTGTCCTATGTCTTAATCGGCTTGTATCCTATGTCAATTTCTATAAAAGTGAACTATATATTGATAAAGCGGGTTACTAAAACCTCAAATGTTCAATTATTTTTTAATAACTCCTTATATGTTAGGAGATATTACCAATTAAAAAAGTCATTTTGTCTCTTTAATTATTAAAGGGATTCAACGTTGTACACATTCCAAATGCATGTGACCTCACAATCGCTGCCAACTTTACAGCTCATAAATCTCTGCTATATGTATTTATATATCAAAACATCAAATATTATTTACAACTATTTCAAGGAACAATAAAATTTCAATATTATGTCTGCCTTAGCAGAGTTAAATAAATTAAAAACTTATTATTCTTTGACTTGACTTGATTATTTGACTACCAAAGCTATAAAACATTACCACTGCACTCAACAAATAACTGACGTTAAAATGCATTTCACGTCATACAAATATGGCAGACCATTTCTAGCGCTAAAACTACGATTCAAACTTTTAATTGCTATATCTCCGTCAACATTTAGATATTTAATAAAATAGACACGTCAATACATATTTATTAACATCAATTTCAATCAACAATTGAAAAATCGACCACTAATAAATGAGGACACAAGGCCATTTGAATAAATTTTATTTTAAATGATATGATTTACCAAAGAAATCTATCTGATAACTCACGTATTCCAACAGCGAAATATTGATTCTTAGTACTTCTCCCGCTCATTATAATTATACTTAATGAGTTATAAATTATTTTTAATACAGATCTTTTATTTCTTGATATTTTCACAGATGTTCTCTGCAAATAAAAATACAAATGTTAAGGTAGTTGGTCCGAGATAGTCATGCTCAAAAGTATAACTCAGCAACCTAAAATTATAATGTAGCTGGAACGTTAGTGTCAAATAGTCTCGTTAAAAACTTTTGTGAAAGTACAGTCTCACTGTTCTCACTGCATGTAAATAGTATCTACACATACATACACGTATACACGTATATACATTCACGAATTCTCACTGTTCTCACTACATGTAAATAGTATCTACACGTATATTCACATACATACACGTATATACACGTATTTTCAATGTTTACAAAATTTTATTTCTGTAATGGCGTGGACAATAATTTCCATTTTTTTTTATGTGATTAATAACTACTGTTTCTATAATATATTAAATTTTTATTCAATTCCTTTGAATCGTTTTTATTTTATTCGATAAAAATAACATTGAAATTACTATTTCCCATAAGAGCCTGTGTTAAAATAACAAAACTTTAATATCGTTTTTCTCAATAATGGAGTGGTAAATTTTAATCGACCTGAGGTCAATATGTCTTATAATTAATTAAAGAGCAATTCAATGAAGTTTTATTAAAATCCTTTGAAAAGTCATTCCACGATCCAACTACCTTAAGCAGAGGTTGGTGAAGCATATTTTGGTTATGATCAGAACAAAATGTTTATTCATGGTTATATAAATACAACGATGGTTACCTTTTTAACACAGTACATATATTACATACATACACTTACTTATATTTAATATAAAAAAGTTTATCTGTTACGCAAACGGTATCTTTTGACATAAATTAACATTTTCTGCCGATAATAAATCTTTTACATTTACTTTTTAAATATGTTACATATCAAAACTAATATCTTAGTAAAAGATTTTGCAAATGTCTTTTGCATGTATTTACCTAATGACAGAATTATGTTAACTTCGCTAAATAATAAAACGTAACGTTAGATAATAAATATTACGTTAAATAATAAATGAGTTTAGGATTTGTATTTAGAGGGTATACAATATTATTCTTTACGTTAAAAATGTAACTAAATTAATTATTAATGCAAATAAAATACATGCAATATATATCTTAGGATAATCTCAATTGAAGTATACTAGCAAAACATAATGAAAAAGTATTTTCTCCACCATAGTATTGTACATTTATAAACTTTCTTAAGGGGGAGGTTTTTTAATTTATTTATATTATTGTTCAACATATTAAGTTTATTGTGTAAAAATTTGAAGTCAATTGGAATAAAACTGTTGGAGATATAGAGTTTTAAGTCTTCACCTCTCTGGTGGGCTTTAGTGTTACTTTGAAACTTTTAAATGCGGTTTCTCACACTTAGATTTTTCTAGCTCAAAATCTACTGGACCGATTCTTTTGAAATTTTGCACACTTTTTCTTTACATAAATGCCGAGGTAACGCTGTCAATTTTTCTTTAATTTTATAATTTTAACGTATTTTAAAATAACAAAATTTCAGATTTTTTTCATAAGAAATCGGTATTTTGACTTTTAAGTGCTGTAAAATATTGAAAAACAATAAAAAAAATAAACACTCCACAGCTTTACCTGCAGAAACTTATCAACTAATGAAATCATTTTGGTTTTACGACTTCAGAAAATCCAGTGATGAGTTATGAGTGGCACCACAATGTTACTTTTTTTGTGACGTCTGCGGAAATTCGCTGTCAATGCCTCATTTCTTGACATTTATTTATGAAAATTTCACAAAGTATTCTTCAAATGTTATTTTATCATGTAGTAATGGGCTTGTGTCCTATGTCTTAATTTCTATAAAAGTGTACTATATATTGATAAAGTGGGTTACTAGAACCTCAAATGTTCAATTATTTTTTAATAACTCCTTATATGTTAGGAGATATTAACAATTAAAAAAGTCATTTTGTCTCTTTAATTATTAAAGGGATTCAACGTTGTACAAACTCCAAATGCATGTGACATCACAATCCTTGTGTAAGGTTACCAACCTTACAGATCATAAATATCTGCTATATGTATTTATATATCAAAATATCAAATATTATTTACAGTTATTTCAAGGAACAATAAAATTTGAATATTATGTCTGCCTTAACAGGGTTAAATAAAGTAAAAACCTATTATTCTTTGACTTGACTGGATTGTTTGAGTACCAACAGCTACAAAACATTACCACAACACTGACCTACTCAACAAATAACTGACGTTAAAATGCATTTCACGTCATACAAATATGGCGGACCATTTCTAGCGCTAAAACTACAATTCAAATTTTTAATTGCTATATCTCCGTCAATATTTAGATATTTAATAAAATAGACACGCCAATACACATTTATTAACATCAATTTCAATCAACAATTGAAAAATCGACCACTTAAAAATGAGGACACAAGCCCATTATAGAAGTAATTATATATTAACTGTGTCGTCAAAAAACATTATCGAAAATATGCTTTTTTTATAGTTTTGACCTTACCCCCATTAAGAAGAGTTATAAGTATACTAACGGGCAAAAGGGTAGTTCTTTACCAAGAAGCAATAAAATAGGTCAAAAAACATTGTATATTAGTTATAGCTTTTAATAGAATACATAGCAGGAAGCGTTTGTTGTTTAAGATAAACCTTTTCTTCAAATTTCATATAGTTTTTAAAGAAGTTACTAAAGTATAAAAATTCATAACCCTTTATATTTCTATCAGTCTTAAAACAACTATTTTGTATCTTTAGAATCATAAATTAAAATCTTCTTATACAACATTTATACCTTTTCAGATAAAATATTAAAAATTGTGCGTTTTATATTTTGTTTGAATACATACTTTTTTTTATTTATTTTAGGTAATATCCCAGTAAACATTTTGGAGTAAATTCTACTTAATTTCTATTACGTATCATGAATTTTTTGTCTGGAACGTGTTCGTTTTCTATTCAGTCGTTCAAAGGAAAGGTCCTTTTTATGAGCTACAGACATTGCAACGACGGTTCACTGCTGAATTAAAAGCGGAGTAGGTTTATGATTTATGACCGGATAATAAAAATATACCCATGTGGGAAAGAAACAGAAATACTTAATGAATGATGTTGGAAAAAGAAAGAATATTATTATGAAAAACTAACACAAAATCTGTGACAGGTAGAGAACTTGTAAAGCGTTAGAATAGAATTGTACGAGTGACTCGAACTTCACCAAATAGGACACTTCACCAAATTGTTTTTCTATTATTATAGAATATAGATATATATATATATATATATATATATATATATATATATATATATATATATATATATATATATATTCTATATATAGAATATATATAGAATAGACAATAGCAGTTTTTATATTATTTATAGTTTCAAAATGTAAATATATTTACATTTTGTATTTAGCGCGTATATACTTTACTACTATTTGAACCAATTGTTATTAACAAACTTTAAAACAGCTGCTATTATCACCATTTGCAATAAACCTTGTTCTATTTGTACTATATATTTTCTTATCGCAATAAAGAAAAACACGTTTAGTTCATTCACTCTTAAATTATAATTTATATATTACTATTATTTTTTAAAATATATTATTGATTATATTTAGGTTTGTACTGTACACTTAGTACTACTGCAAATTGCACTTTTTTTTAATATAAATCCTACTTATGCATTTTAATGTTATTCTATCATTTTAATTGCTTTTGGTTCATTATATCAATAAGTAGTTTTTAAATGCATTTTTGTTGCATGCAATTGCACTAATATATTTAAATTGTTTCTTATCTTGCAATATATCTGTTGCAAGGAAAATTTCTGACCGATAATAGTAGTTAGTTACAAATTAGCTATTGGTAAGGTTATAGACTTATATAACAGGGTTGTTTAAATTAACAGATGGTTTTTGTGTTCCTAAAATGTCTTTTAATATTGCGTCTGTTGTTCGTTGTTTAGTTTCCGGAACAAAGATCCACAGGAAGAGAGTTCCAATGACAGATAAGACGCCAAAAAACCAAAAGCATCCGTGCCATCCAAACGCTAGGACTAGTGGTGAGAACAACTAGAAATCACAAAGAAAAGTGTTATGCAATGTGGTTAATATTTTATGTCATAAACTACTTTATTTGAAATATGCAAATACATCTGCTAGTATAACAACTTCCTCCTTGGAACCCCACCAACATTAGCACCATCTATGATCTAAAAGTATCTGCATAATTGTCTTAATAATTCTAATTTAAAATGATAGATGTGCATATTATTTTATTATCCTTCCTGTTACCCCTACCATAAGACATCTGATTTTCGTTTACCTAAATTTGTTTATCATATTTTCTCTTCATTATTTGTTTTACTACAAGACAATTGTTGTAAAATTGTGTCGTATTGTCGTTCTGGAGGAGATTACTCAGCTTACTAGTACATTCTGCAGGGATGCTAGCTTCTGGTAGTAGATTCTTCAGTTGACGACTTCCAACACCAATTACAGTAGTAATCGAATATCTTTCTTAAGATGATTAATAAGGATTCTTGTTCAGACGGTGTATTGTTGCAATTAGAGAATACTTGAGCGGTCTAAAGTAACCTCGTTGCGACATGCGACGGTTGAACAATTAGTATCTTTTTATTACTATTAATACAAACACTTTTATTAAAATATATCATTTATTCGTTGTAATATTATATCTGCTTACTTAATTACAATAGTATTTTATTAGATTAACGAAGATGACAGATATAAAACAAAATGTAATTCTATAGTGTTATAATTTAATTAATAGTTGAAATGTGCTCACTATTCAATACGTACGAAGTTGCGAATAGTAATGCTTGCTTTGAGACTCAGGAGAAGACTGGCTTTCAGCGTCTTGTGCAATTTAATATATAATAATTTATTTCACATCACAGAACGCCAATACTGAATTACCAGCATTAAATCAATATTAATCTCCACAAACCAGAGACAATATTTATAAGCGCTAAACTTAAATAATTATTCTTTACAATCTTAATACTAATACAAAAACTGTTTACATAATATAATTCTATTACATAATTAACATTTAATATCATTAAAAATAAAAGGTAAGTGCGACATATGCGTACTTACAACACTCCTCAACCAAAGAAAAGGAACGCATATAAAACAAAACATATGCGTTTCTGCTCTAAGGAAAAGAAAAAGGAAAAATTGTGATAGGGGAGATGTCGTACATATCACAACACCCCCTTTCAAAAAAAAAGGGACACGTATAAAAACAAAATATACGAGTTACAATTCTAGAAAAAAACAAAAAGAGAAGCAAAGTGTCGACAACGATTCTGATCCCATCGTATAGAGTTAACACTGCTCCACAAAACAATCATCCCTGACAAAATCCATTTCATTCGTCAAGTTTTTATTCATTGGTACAAAATCTCTTCAACCTATTATTATGAACTACCGTATGTTTTTTACCAATTAGTATTTCTGTATTAACAGGGGATATAATTTTAGTAACTTTATACGGTCCTACGTATAAGGGTAAAAGTTTTTTTGACTGTCCTTTAGTTGGTAACTGTTCATTTCTTAATAAAACTAGTTCGTTTACTTCAGGTGTGAAAAGAGAATTGACCCTTTTATCAAAATATAATTTTGTTTTTTCTTTGCTTTTAACCAAGTTATTTATAGCAAGTTCCCTCGCTACTTGTAACCTGTGTTTGAGTTCTACTATAAAATTATTATAAGTATTTACCTCAATTGGTTCTTTATAAAAAATTGAAGGCAGATTTGCCTTATGTCCATAAATTAGTTCGAAAGGAGTAAAACCGGTCGCTGTATGCGGAGTTGTGTTATACACGAACATTGCATAGGGAATCCAATTTATCCAATCATCCTGCTTTTTACAAAAATTCCTTAGATACTCGGCAAGGGTTCTATGAACTCTTTCTAAGGCACCGTTGGTTGCTGGTCTAAATGCTGTTGTTTTTAATTGTTTAATTTTTAACAATTTGCATATATCTTTAAAAATTTTTGACATGAAATTTGTTCCTTGGTCTGTTAAGATCATATTAGGAACTCCGTACCTACAAATAACGTTAGTTACTAATGCTTTCGCGACAGTATTTGCCTCCTGGTTTATAATAGGAATAGCTTCCGTAAATTTAGTAAGGTCATCCTGTATTGTTAGTAAGTATTTGTATTTGTCGTTGTCGTCTTTCTTGGGAAGATATACTATGTCCAAAGCCAACCTTTCGAAACTATGTTTCGAAGTCGATGTAATTGTTAATGGGCATTTATTTAATTTGCACACTTTATTCTTTTGACATGATACACATTGTCTAATAAAATTTTTAACTTTTCTAATCATACTTGGAAATTTAAAGTGTGATTTTAATCGTTTAATTGTTTTAGAAACTCCTAAGTGGCCTGCTGTGGGATTAACATGAAATTCCGAAATTACATTGTTTATTAACTCAGGGTCACTAATTTTAAGTATATTGTCATTATAAATGTGTACTATTATATTTGTTTTATCGAAGATATGTCTGAGCATAGTTCGTATCTGGGCAAAATCTAATTTACTTAGTTCAGACTCGAACCTGTTCATAGCTATGTTAGTAATTTTGTGTAAAGTACAAAAGTTTTTCAGATTCACTAATGCCAAAAATATTTCTTTATAATTTGGTAGATTAAAATGAAATTCCTTAATTATTAAACAGATAATAAATCTAGTATCAATTTCAACATATGCAATTTCTGATACTTCTTTTTCTTGTATTAGAAATGCATTGATACTACTAAATTTATTGATTAATTCAGGAGAATTTCCAATTGAATTTTTAAAATCTTTTGATACAAAATCTACTAATGAAAATGACGTCGGTGCGTCATATAAACTTTTATCATGTTCAATTACTTTATTGTTTATGATAATTTTATTTTTAATTATTTCTAAATAATTTTCGTATGTGACATCCATTGTTTCAACCTGAAGTGAGTATACGCGACTTAGGGCATCTACGTGTGGAATCGAACTACCTGGTCTATATATTACTTCGTAATTATATTCCTCTAGTTTTATCCGCCAACGCATAAGTCTAGAACTCGGGTCCTTAATACTCATTAACCAAGTCAAGGCTTGATGGTCTGTTACGATACTAAAAAACTTTCCATAGAGATAGGGTCTAAAATGAGCCACAGCCCATACTACTGCTAATAACTCACGTTCAGTAGTTGTGTAATTTTGTTGTGCCTTATTTAGAGTTCTTGAAGCATATGCTATTGGGTGGCTTTCCTTAATAGTACCTTGTGAAAGGACTGCACCTATAGCATATTTACTTGCATCCGTGGTTACAACGAAATTTTTACTAAAGTCCGGGTATTGCAAAACAGGTGATATGGTTAATTTATTTTTTAAAGTTTTAAATGATTCGTCGCATTGGTCTGACCATTCTAATACTTTAACATTACTGTTTGCTGCATTATATAGTGGTTTGGCTATCTCTGCGTAATGCGGTATATGTCGGCGATAATAACCGGACATACCCAAAAATGTTTTAATTTGTTTAGGACTGTTTGGAATGGGGAAATTCTTTATTGCTTCTACTTTAGAAGGATCTGGTAGAATACCTGTTTCATTAATAACGTGACCTAAATAAATCAAATCTTTATGTAGAAAGTTACATTTGGATGGTTGGAGCTTCAAATTATGTTCCCGTAATTTAGAAAAAACGTTTTTTAATCTTTGGTTGTGCTCAGAAATGTTTTTTCCAAAAATGACTACATCGTCCAGATAGATTAAGCAATCTATTCCTTGCAAACCTGTGAGAACGTGAGACATAAGTCTCTGAAACATGGGGGGGGCTCCTTTAAGTCCGAATGGCATTCTTACAAATTGATAGTGTTTAAAGTTCGCACTAAATGCTGTTTTCTCTTTATCTTCGGGAAGCATAGGGACCTGGTGAAAACCGCTTGCTAAGTCAAGGGTAGAGAAAAATTTTGCACCACTAAGTTGGTCCAGTATATCATGTATAAGAGGCAAAGGATAGGCGTCACTTGTTGTCTGCTCGTTAAGTTTACGGAAATCGACTACTACGCGGAATTGTTTATTACCTAACGCATCTGGTTTTTTTGGTACTACTAATAAAGGTGCGTTATAGGGTGAGTCGCTTTCTTCAATTATGTTGTTGACCAACAGTTCCTGAATATGCTTTTCCACAATCTCTTTTTGCGCATGGGGCAATCGATACGGTTTAACGTTAACGGGTTTAGAAGAATTAATCTTTATCTTATGACTTAATGCGCTCGTACAAGATAACTTGTCTCCCGGTAAAAAAAATATGTCATTAAAGCTGTCACAGATTTCTATTAATTCTGTTACTAATTCTGAATTGACATGTGAAAGATTTAAATTGTTTAATAAAAGTTCCTTACGGTTGTTAGGACTTGATTTTGAAAAATGGTAAATACTAAATTGATCTATCGGTATGATATTCGGTTTGAAATTACTAAGTATTATATTTTTTATTGAAGAATTTATTATTGAAATATAGAAAATATTTTTGACGGGCTTGATTAATGCATTAGCTAAAAAAACTTCAGGTAACAATTCCCTGGCTACACAAACTCCTACTGTAGAACCTGACATAGGAATTATTTTCCTCGTACGTGCTGGTAAAACGATATTGTTTATATTTATAAGTGGGAGCTCAATTACTTTGCCACATTCTGAGAATTGTACTCTGTTCATTTTTAGATTAATTACTGCATTTAGTTTCCGTAAAATATCTAACCCTATAATTCCATCGTGTTTAATGGGGAAATTTTCTGACACAACCTGTAAAGTTTGTTTCGACTTATTACTATCTAAAATTATAGAAGTTTTCAGTGAACCTAAGGTATAAGGCGTGCCTTCAGAAATACCCTTCAATAGAATTTTAGATTTATTATTAATTCTGACATTGTTATTTAAAATATTTTGTTTAATCAAGGAGATTTGAGAACCAGTATCTAATAAAAATGATACGGTTTTAGCTTTGGCTGCGACCATCTTGAATTGGATAGTGTCAACTGTTTGCTTAGCCTTAACATTTTTATTTTTACTGTCAAAACTTAGAATATCATTATTATTTTGTAAATTACCCGTATTGATCTCATCAAAATCATAAAAAAAACATAATTCATTATTTGAATTGTGTTGTGTCTTGTTAGTAAAAGATACTTGAGAACCATCAGATATAAGATGTTTCGATCTTTCACAACAAGTAGAAGGTTCTGATAAAATTGTGGCCTCCCTACAAGTATTAACTTGAGCAATAGGGTTACCCGTATCTAGATTTTCCTTCTTAATAAAACAATACTTTTCTGTATGACCACTTTTCTTACAATGGTTACAGAACAAATTTTTAGTTTTTGTTTCGACCTTATTAGGAATTTGCTTGCTTGAAACTGGTTTACTATTAGAATTAGGAACGCTTGGATATGTTTTGACTTTAATATGCCTTCTTCTTTCTAGATTGCGCCACCGTCTCTCCAGAAACTCTGTAAATTCATTTAAGGTTGGTAATTCAGAATTATTTCTGTTTTCCCATTCCTTTGACGAATTAAAATCTAATTTGGTCTTTAAAATATGTATTAACATAAAATCTGAATGATTAGAATATATCCCCAATTCGGTTAATGCTCTAATCGATTCATTAATTTCATCTAGTAGTTTTTTGATATTGATTTCGGACTCTAAACGTATAACATTGTAGTTTATTAAATTGTTTAAACAGGTTTCAATAAGTGCTACCTTGTTATCATAACGTTTACAAAGGATGTTCCAAACAATTTCGTAATTATCATTTGTTAAAGGATAATTCTTTATGAGTTTGAGTGGTTCTCCTGACAAATTTAACTTTAAATAATGCATTTTTTCAATGCTTGATAGTTTACTATTATTACGAATTAAATTTGTAAATAATTCCATAAAACTTTGCCAATTAATATATTCTCCATCAAAAACGGTTAGTTGCATTGGACTTAAGTTCAGATTTTTTATTGAATCTATACTTTTTGAGTCGTCTACAATATGTGTATCATTCTCAAATGTTTGCTTATAATTCAACAAGTAAATAAGAGTGTCGTCATAAATACTTTCAACTTCCATAGACTTACTAACGATAGCCGAAGCTTCTTCATTTTTTAGAGTTGGAAGCAATGCTTCTACGATACTACTATATTTAACCCAAGCTTTGTCTAAGTTTTTGATTTTTAATTCAACTATTGTTAAGGATGTTGATTGGACTTCTAGATTTTTTGAAAACTCATTAATTAGATTGATTGTATTCTCAACTAGTGTGAGTGAATGAACGTTCGGTGCCATAGTACTTAATTAAAGTTATATATAATATACAGACTAAAGATTATTTTGTACCAATAAACGACTCTCCGAAAAATAGGATTCTGACAAGGAAAAATTGTTAGCGAAAACAGTAACTCACTGGAAATTTCCGATGGGGCTCAGACACCGCAGTTGTAACAGGAAGGTAGTCTCTCTGATTGAACAGACTGCTATCTAACTGCTTCAGCTCTTTACTTCTCCTTTTCAAAATTCTTTCTCGTTCATAAAGATGTTCTAAAAATATTAAACATGAATTAATATAATTGTAGAAACAATTATAGGAAATATTATAGTAGATATTCAAAAGTATTGGATATAATACTAAAAATATTGAACAATGATGCTACAAAATTGTTATTTTATAACAAATATTCAAAAGTATTGAATATAATACTAAAAAATAATAGCTTCAATGAATTACAAGGATGCTACTAATAGATAGGTTATAGCAAATATTCAAAAGTATTGAATATAATACTAAAAAAATAATAGCTTCAATGAATTACAAGGATGCTACTAATAGATAGGTTATAGCAAATATTCAAAAGTATTGAATATAATACTAAAAAAATAATAGCTTCAATGAATTACAAGGATGCTACTAATAGAAAAAAATACAATTATCAATTTATGATAATAATTGTATACAAGATAAAAAGATACTGTCTTATTATACTTAACAAAAAAAACTTTCGATTTTGATCTATGTACAGCTGTGTGCAGGGTTCTGGAAACGATTAACATCAGTTTAGATTATTCCATTTGTTCTAGAAGCATCCATCCATTCGCTGGGGGCAAAAGATTTCTTTTTTTTTCTGGTTCAGCGGGCTGTTGTTTTACATCCACCGGACTTGTAGAAAAATTATGTGAAATACAGATGAATTGACGTTCTATCTCGTACTCTTCGGCAATCTTGGAAATAATCGATCGACGTAGTGGTATCCAGAATAATTGATCTGCATCCAGGTGTAGAATATATAGAAAAAAATTTTGGGCGTACCTCTTGGATATTTATGTGTAGGAATATCTCTTCGAGACCCCACCTGACACCAATGTTGTAAGTAAGATTCGAGGGCGGATGTTACACCTGACACCAATGTTGTAAAATTGTGTCGTATTGTCGTTCTGGAGGAGATTACTCAGCTTACTAGTACATTCTGCAGGGATGCTAGCTTCTGGTAGTAGATTCTTCAGTTGACGACTTCCAACACCAATTACAGTAGTAATCGAATATCTTTCTTAAGATGATTAATAAGGATTCTTGTTCAGACGGTGTATTGTTGCAATTAGAGAATACTTGAGCGGTCTAAAGTAACCTCGTTGCGACATGCGACGGTTGAACAATTAGTATCTTTTTATTACTATTAATACAAACACTTTTATTAAAATATATCATTTATTCGTTGTAATATTATATCTGCTTACTTAATTACAATAGTATTTTATTAGATTAACGAAGATGACAGATATAAAACAAAATGTAATTCTATAGTGTTATAATTTAATTAATAGTTGAAATGTGCTCACTATTCAATACGTACGAAGTTGCGAATAGTAATGCTTGCTTTGAGACTCAGGAGAAGACTGGCTTTCAGCGTCTTGTGCAATTTAATATATAATAATTTATTTCACATCACAGAACGCCAATACTGAATTACCAGCATTAAATCAATATTAATCTCCACAAACCAGAGACAATATTTATAAGCGCTAAACTTAAATAATTATTCTTTACAATCTTAATACTAATACAAAAACTGTTTACATAATATAATTCTATTACATAATTAACATTTAATATCATTAAAAATAAAAGGTAAGTGCGACATATGCGTACTTACAACACAATATATATACATAAATATATATTATTTTACCTACTAACTTTAAAAACACTTGTCCGCTTTAATCCCTAAACTACCCCAACTACATATAAATACTTTATCCTTCTACAAAATAAAAATAATTCCTGTTAAAACTACCTGCTTATACTTAAGTTATCCATTATCAATTTTTTAAACTTAAATGGGTGCCGAAGCCAATCAAGGATACGTAAAAGAATTGTTATTCTCTGAAGTACGGAAAATAAAACAAGAAGATATGAAAACTGTATGTGATACAACTAATAAGAAATAGAAAAAAAAATGTAAATTCTCATAATTATTAAAAAAATAACATTTATATTAGTAACATCTATTTTCTCAAAAGTATTTTTAAAATACATATTTTTTTAATTTTTTATTTTGTATTTGAAATAATACAAGAAAATAATGACTTATTTGCATTTTGTATTTAAATGCCTTTGAAAAGCATTTGTGCACATCTCTGGTAATTTAAGAAAAATATAAAACAACTTACCTTAGAAAATGCAAATGAAAATAAACTGTAGAATAACATGCAAATACTAATTGCAGTTGCTTTGATCTGTAAAGAAATAAACAAGTTTAAAATTTGTAATTCTGTCGGACTAAAAACGACCTCAAGTCTTATTAAGAGTGTCACTACCCAGTAAACATTTTGGAGTAAATTCGACTTAATTTCTATTACGTATCATGAATTTTTTGTCTGGAACGTGTTCGTTTTCTATTCAGTCGTTCAAAGGAAAGGTCCTTTTTATGAGCTACAGACATTGCAACGACGGTTCCCTGCTGAATTAAAAGCGGAGTAGGTTTATGATTTATGACCGGATAATAAAAATATACCCATGTGGGAAAGAAACAGAAATACTTAATGAATGATGTTGGAAAAAGAAAGAATATTATTATGAAAAACTAACACAAAATCTGTGACAGGTAGAGAACTTGTAAAGCGTTAGAATAGAATTGTACGAGTGACTCGAACTTCACCAAATAGGACACTTCACCAAATTGTTTACTGGGTATGACCGTTCCCTTTGCTAAACCTATGTAGTGACCTATAATAAAGACTACATTACATATAATACTATTTACATAAACCTCAAAACTAAAAATTGTAAAAATGATTCTTACGCCTGCTAATTTAATACAGGCAACTTATTATACATCAAACGAAAGCAAAGAGAAATAATAACAATAATAAAGTAAGGTATATTATATAAAGAAAGATATTTAAATAAAGTGAATATACTTCTGCTGTGAATATTTCTGTGACAATGACGTATGGAACAATTCCCAAGCCAATTGAATAAAAGATGGTGTAGATGCAGATGACAACCAGAGGAATCCATCCATAGGAAGAAAGATCCACTTGGAGATAATTCAGGTATAGATACAACCCAATGCAGAACAAGGACACCACAACTCCCACGGAAGATATCAGCAACAGAAGCTAAAATACATATTTTAATATTAATTACCAAAAAAAAAAATTGCTAAATATGAAGAAGAAATATCACAACTTACTCTGCGACCAGCTTTCTCTATTAATAAATTGGCAGCAATAAGCGCAATGTTCTTCCAAACTTCAACGATAATGGCACTTATATTTGGAGATAAGAAAGAACTAGCTTCTTCAAAAATAACTAACGAATAGTTTACCACAGGAAAATAACCACTTCCTTGCTGGAAAAAAAATAGCATAATCCCTATAAAAAGTCCTTTTAATGCCACTTTTGTCCCTAAAAAGTAAATTGCAACGTCTTATAAAATAAGTACAATATATATTAATTCTTTTTTATGAACTGTACTGACATAATTGTTTGTATTTATGAAAGGATGTTTCCTTCGGTACAATTATTGGCTTGGAACTATCCGTAAGGGTTTGTAACTCCTTTTGATTTTCTTCGCAAGGTTCTCCTTGAAACCAGTGCATACTTTTGTCAGCCTCCTAAAATAAGCAAATGAAAATCGATAACAACAGAAAAGTTATTAAGTTTGGATGATAAAAACTTTCATAGATATTTATAGAATTCTGCAAGAAAAGTTACTAATTTTAATGACCTGTTTCTTTCCTTTTTGTAGAAGAAACTTTGGCGATTCTGGAAGAAATAGTCCAAGGATATAGGTCACGGATGCTGTTCCTACTAAAATATAAGCCATTGTGTAATAAGACAACAATGATCCTAGAATGATGCCCACCGAAATGCCGAAATTTATATTGACAAGAAAAATGGATCCAAGTTTTCCACGGATTCTAGAAAAGAAAATCAGAATCTAGAATAAATATGTAGACAAAAGTAATTAATAATAATTAGCTACCTCATCTCTGAAATTTCGGCGATGTACAGAGGGACAGATGCATAACCTCCTCCTCCTCCGAGTCCCATGAAAAATCGGGACAAATTTATATGCAAAGCAGTCTTAGCAAAGAGGATTAGTAAAGTAGAAATCTTAAAAATATAATACAAAGGTTTAAATATGTTTTTAGGTGGAATAAGAAACGTATATTATTAAATAATTACCAAAGTTGGAAGAACAGAAATGCATAATGTTGTTTTTCTGCCAATAATGTCTACAATGTAACCAAATATAATTATCCCAGCAAATTTTCCAATGTACTCCAAGCTGACCACCCATGATGTGTCTTCCAATGTTAAAGATGTTTCCAGGAGGGTGTTTTTTGATAATAGTAAAGGGAGGATCGGAGGAAGCCATCCAATTAATAAGCCAAAACATAATAATCCCAAACTACCTGAAAATATATGTTAGAATTTCCTTTTAACCTTAAATATTAACATAGCTTTCACTTTAAAACTAAAAGCGAGTTTTAATGCTAATCTAATATATATAAATCTATAAAATTGAATAATACTTACTTACAATAGAAGCTAAATATTGATTTTTTGCGCAGTGCTTGTTCATTTTGATGTTACTTCTCAATAAAACCTATTTATCATTTATTCTTTTTAAGATTTCAAATGAAAGTATTACCGTAGTAAACCAAGTTTATTAATTACTTGGTTATTCATATAATACGAGGTTAACTAGTTTTTATTAAAGTAATAATCAAGTATAAGTACAGCATAGTGTTACAAATTATTCAGAGATAAATTGCAACTGCATCTGAAATCAGTCTTATTTAAATAATAAACTAGATAAACAGGAAATTTCTCAAGATTGGTGTTCCGTTAACGTTACAATTATTGTGAACCACAACCTGACATTATATAAAACTGCACAGTATATTGATAAAGCTGGCTATCAAAATGTCAAACATCCAATTATTTTTATTTAATTCACAATACTCTAGAAGTTATTAAAGATTGCAATAGTCATTTTGTTTCTTGAATAATGAAAGGGTAATTTAAATTTAAATTTTCATTTTTGGTTTCAACTTTTTTTTATTTTCATTTCTCTTTTATTTATTTATATTACTGTACAACATATTAAGTTTATTGTGTAAAAATTTGAAGTCGATTGGAGTAAAACTGTTGGAGATATAGACTTTTAGGTCTTCACCTCCCAGGTCTGGTTTCGTGTTACTTTGAAACTTTTAAATGCGGTTTCTCACACATAGCTTTTTCAGAGTCGGTGCCATCTCTAGCTCAAAATCTACCGGACCGATTTTTTTGAAATTTTGTACACTCTTTCTTTAAATAAATGCCGAGGTAACGCTGTCGAGTTTTTTTTTAATTTATTAATTTTAACGTATTTTAAAATAACAAAGTTTCTGATTTCTTTCATGAATCGGTATTTTGACTTTTAAGTGCTGTAAAAAATTAAAAAAATCAATAAAAAAGAAAAACTCGACAGGGTTACCTGCAGAAACTTATCAACTAATGAAATCATTTTGGTTTTTCGATTTCAGAAAATCCAGTGATGAGTTATGAGTGGCACCGCAATGCTACTTTTTTTTGTAACGTCTGCGGAGATTCGCTGTCAATGCCTCATTTTTTGATATTTTGATACTGTGTTGTCCAAAAACATTATCGAAAATATGCTTCTTTTTTATCGTTTTGACCTTACCCCTCCCTTAAATAAATGCAAAGGATATTAAAAAAGAAAATGCATAAGATTTAATAATATCAAAAAACGTAAATTTATATCGATAGATATATAATAGGGTTATTCAAATTTACAGATTGTTTTTGTTTTCTTAAATGTCCTTTAGTATTGCGTCTGTTGTTCGTTGTTTAGTTTCGAGTACAAAGATCCACAGGAAGAGAGTTCCAATGACAGAAAGGACGCCAAAAAACCAAAAACATCCGTGCCATCCAAACGCTAGGACTAGTGGCGAAAATAACTAAAAATCACAAAAAGATAATTATTTTATAAATAATTATTTGTTCTGCTATGCAATTATTACATGATCAAGGTGCGGGAGAACTTGTGTAATATGTAATTCAGGTAAAATTGAAAATAACTCACCTTAGAAAATATAAATGATATGACAAAGTAAGATAACATGCAAATACTAACAGCAACACCTTTGATCTGAAAATAATTTGGCATATGTTAATACCGCCTGCTAATTTAATAAAGGCAACTTATTATACATCAAACGAAAGCAAAGAGAAAGAATAAAGAAATAATAATAATAATAGAATAATGTATATAAAAACATTTTTAAATAAAGTTATTATACTTCTGCTGAAAATATTTCTGTAACAATGACAAAGGGAACAATTCCCAAACCAATTGAATAAAGAAAGGTGTAAATGCAAACGCCACCCTGTAGCATCCACCCATAGAAAGAAAGATCCACTTGGAGATACTTCAGGTACAGATACAACCCAGTGATGAACAAGGACACTGCAACTCCCGAGGAAGATATCAGCAACAGACGCTAAATAATTAAAATACACATTATAACATTCTAGATATCGACATTGTGACAAAAAATAGAAGAAAAAGAAGACGAGATGGAAAGCTCTACAAGTATTGAAGCGCTATGATAATTATGACGATAGCTAAATAAGTATAGAGGAATATCACTTCTTACTCTGCGACCAGTTTTCTCTATCAATGAAGTAGCAGTAATAAGCGGAACGATCTTCCAAA
The DNA here is from genome assembly GCA_963678705.1 of Panorpa germanica. Lineage (NCBI taxonomy): Eukaryota > Metazoa > Arthropoda > Insecta > Mecoptera > Panorpidae > Panorpa > Panorpa germanica. The sequence continues at coordinate 6,857,645 of OY783219.1, forward strand.
CTTCAACAATAATTATCCCAAAAATTGGAGGTAAGATCAAATTAATTTCTTCAAAAATAACTGGTGAATAGTATAGAACAGAAAAATAACCACTTCCTTGCTGGAAAACAAATATCATAATCCCTATAAAAAGTCCTTTCAATGTCACTTCTGTCCCTGAAAAATAAATTCCAATTAAAATTTAAATAAATTAAAATGTCAAGGAATTTTTTCTTTTTATGAAATGTACTAACGTAATTGTTTGCATTTATGAATGGATGTCTCTTTTAGTACGATTGTTGACTTGGAACCATCTGTAAGGGTTTTTAACTCCTTTTGATCTTCTTCGCAAAGTTTTCCATGAAACCAGCGCATACTTTTATCAGCCTCCTAAAATAAGTAAAATAAAATCGTTAGAAATAGTAACATTACTCAGATTGTATACTCAAACTGCTTCTATAATATAATAGATAGATGTGCGACAAGTTTTTATAACCTGCTTTCTTCCTTTCCAAAGGAGAAACATCGGCGATTCTGGAAGAAATACTCCCAGGACAAAGGTAACAGATGTTACTGCTAGTAACATATAAACCATTGTATAATAAGATAACACTGATCCTAGAATAATGCCAAGTGATATTCCAATATTCAAATTGACAATAAAAATACATCCAAGTTTTCCACGGATTCTAGAAAAAAGGTTGGTATCTTGAATAAATATGTATAGACAAAAGAAATATTAATAATAATTAGCTACCTGATCTCTGAAATTTCGGCGATGTAAAGAGGGACAGATACATAAGCTCCTCCCTGTCCAAATCCTAAAAAAAGTCGGGACAAATTTATGTGCAGTGCAATTTTAGCAAAGAGTACTAGCAAAGTAGAAACCTTAAAAATATATTACCGAGGTATAAATACATTCTTAGGTGGAATAAGAAACGAGTTATATAAATTTATCTCACCAAAATTGGAAGAACAGAAATGCATAATGTAATTTTTCTACCAATGATATCTATAATGTAACCAAAAATAATTATCCCAGCAAATTTTCCAATATTCTCCAAGCTGACCAACCATGATGTATCTAATAATGTTAAAGGAACTTCCAGTGGGGTATTTTTGGATAATAGTAAAGGGAGAGTCAGTGGAAACCATCCGAGTAATAAACCAATACATAATGGTCCCAAGCCACCTGAATATATACATTCTTATAATATAGAAATCCAAATCACAAATAAAAAATCAGAACATAATATTTAATGATATTAAAACTACAAACATGAATAACACTTACACAAAATTGTAGCTAAATATTGATTTTTCGAACTGTGCTTCTTCATTTTATTAATCGTACTATTCAATAAAATCTATTTGATAAATATCATTTCTAATGAAAAATTGTCCGAGTCAACCAGATATATTAAACGGAGCAGACCGCGTTGTTTGTTTAACTGGCTCACAAGTTGTTGAGAGATAAGTTCCAAAGTCATCTGTATGTATTTTTATTAAAAAAATAATAAACGATATTATCTTATTTCGAGTGTTTGGATGCTCTTACTGTAGAAGCTTAAAAAGAATTTGCTATATAGTTTGAGTATTGAGATATAATTCATTTTTTTGTTATAAATATAAAAGTGATATTCAAAATGACGTTTAACTGGTGTTCTTTAATTTCTAACAATTTTTCAAAGGCATAAGGAGCGACATAAAGTGGAGGTATGAACGAAAATGTAGCTGCGTTTACTATGCATGAAAAGAAAGTAGATCCAAACCATTCAGCGATGTCATTGCTGGTGCAGAAGACCAATGTATGTATGTTCTTTATTTTCTCACTGTTTTATATTTACATTTAGATTCTAGAAATTATAATACAATAAATAAGTTAAATGTACAATATTTACATTTTAATTTTTATATTTATATATAATATTTGTATATCTAACATTTTAAGTAGACATTTTAAAAAAAATATTAAAAAGTGTATAAATTAAATGGTAGCTCAAAAGTTATGAAATATGTGCTTTATATAAAAGGATTTGGGAGAGAGAGATACCACAGTACTTAAGAGAAAAAGACACAAACAACATAAGAAGGATTGCCATTTAGATTGGGAAACGAGGAGAAAGGAAACAGATACTGGGCAAATAGCGAGGGAAGGATGTGTAGAGTGGGCGGAACGGAGATTGAAACACTGGAGCGCATTAAGTTTGCTTGTCAGGAAAAAGTAATGAGCGAGAAGAATATTGGGCAGCTATTAAAGGGAGGCAGTGAAGGAAAGAGGTGGATGGCGGAAATAGAATAAATAATCTCGTTATCTGGTTTGCATGGGGAACATGAAGAGAGAGGGCCAAAAGAAGAAGAAGCAGAAAGCACTTTTGGAGGTAGTAAAAGTGTAGAATAATTTTTTTAGTTTTAATAAATAAATAAAGTTTAGTTTTAAGTAAATAATTAGTTTTAAATAAAATTAATAAAGTTTAGTTTTAAGGTTGAATTGTTAAGAGAGGAATGAAATGTATTAAGAAATAGAATACGGTAGATTGTAAAGCCGAAAGGCACACAATTAATAATAAATAAAATAAAAATGTGCTTTTTATTTCATTAAGGCGAAGGACTCTGAACTTTTATATAATTATAAAAACAATAACTAGAATTATTCATTTATACTATAATAAAATTTAATTTAACAAGATGTGCTCACATTAAAATTAAATGGAATCAACTTTGTATAAAAATTACAAAAGCAGATTTAATAATTTTGTTTTTATTTACATTTTAATAAATATAGTCTCTCTGTTATTATAAAATAGTGTATCCTGATAAACACAACACATAAACTGATATTTAATTTAAAATAATATCTTTTACCTAATGATATGTTTTGTTATTTAATAAAATATAACATATTTCTAGTACGTTATCATTAAATAAATGTAAAAACATTAATTCTTATCTTATTACTATTTTTATTACTACTATTAATATTACTCAGTACTATTTTTTTTCAACGTTTTACTATGTACCGAAATTAATATATTTTCACATAATTCTTTTTATTATGTTGTAAAACATACATAAAATCGTTTACTAATATATATGTTTAGTATGTAACCTTACATAATATTGCATTAGAATTTTTATTTATGATTTTACAAAATGTCTGTAGTTATAATAATAAAAAAATGTGAATTTAATTGAAAAATCTATTTATGTTAAATAATCGAGAAATATGTAATTATGTTTAGTGGGCAGGAGGTAGTTATTTTCGTTTCTATTTAAAGCATTAAATCTCTTTAGGAAAATTAGTAGCACGCCTTAAGCCTTCACTTTGGTGAAATTGTAAGTAGTACCATAGGTTATAATGGAGCCACCATTTATTGCAAAACATTCTCTGTAATAAATACGATAGCTTTACATTTCTAATAAATATAACACATGAAAATATTAAAGAAAAAATCACTTGAAGTAATATTTCTTTACTTGATCGTGACATGGTTTATATTATTGGGTTGAATATGTCGTTTGCCTCTTAGTTTGTTGAGAATAGATTCTGTTGACTGTCTTTTCGTTTCAGGTAAGAATATCCAGATAAAAATGATTCCAGCGAGGGATATTGTTCCAAAGAACCAGAAGCATCCATGCCATTCCATAGCGGAAGCAATATGTGGAAAACTCTAAAAAAAAAAAAAAAAAAAATTACTTGTTTCAAGAACAGAAATTTATTTAATTATTTAATACCATTGAAACTGCGAAGGCAGTGATACCACCAGAGAATATACATAGTGAAGTTGCCAAGGGTTTGATCTAAAAAGTAGGAAAGTGTTAAATTTAGTAGGTAAACAATTTATTAGACAAAATAGCCTACTTACCCGAGCTGAAAATAATTCAGGTGTTAGACCATAAGGCACTGCTCCGAATCCAATAGAAAATACGAATGAATATATAGAAAGGACAACAAGAGGGATCCATCCAAAGGAAGTGACGTCAACATCAGTGAATTTAAGGTACCGAAAAGTTCCCATGATCATCAGGCACGTGGTGACACCAACAGAAGATATCAACAACAAAATCTACCACAAAGAATCTCTCAAAACATTGTATTTGAAACGGCAGATATATAAATTAATCAATACTAACTTTGCGTCCCATATTTTCGATTAAGAAGAAAGAGCAGAATGTAGCAAAGGATTTCAGAACACCAAGAATCATTGTGCTTGTGTTGGCAGCAAGAAAGTTGCTCGATTCTTGAAATATAATTGTAGAAAATCCAAGAACTGCGTAGTATCCACTGCATTGTTGGAAAAGAAAAATGAAAGTTGCTATGAAAATACCTTTTAGCGTAACTTTATCCGAATCTGAAACGAAATTAATTTACAATGAGATGAAAATACATACTCGACTTACGAATTCTTATTTTGTACTTACATAATTCCTTATAACATATTTTATCTTTTAGTCGTTCGTTTATATTTAGCTCCTCTGCAGCGTCCGACATAAAATATTGGCCTTCGTCCTTTTGTCCATGAAGGTAAAGCCTCACCTTATTGGCTTCCTAAAAATGTGAAAATAAGTTTAAGGCATTTATATATGAGGAAGAAATCCTGTGACCAAAATTATGTTAGTCTTCAACCTTGAAGTTTTAATAGGGAATATAAATATTAATGTACCTAGATAGAAAATTGTCTTGCTACAAGCTAATTCCAAATCTCTATTTCTAATAGATATTGTGACGGAATGAGCAAGACTACACTTGCTAGCTGAGCTAAAAGTAAATTTCTATCTGAGTACCATATATTCCAAAGAAATTCTACTCAATGAGCACTGGTGACTAACGATAGTGCCAGCTTGTTCGATTCGAAGTAGATTCCTAAGAAAGGAGGCATACAGTAGGTGAATTGGGCGCCGAATTATGGAACAGATGACTGAATCGAATGAATCCTTGTGTGTTCGAATAAGCAAACTGTGTGGAACTAGTTCGCTACTGACAATGATCTACGAAATTTAATCAAAACGATAGATTACAATAGCTATCTGTAAAAGATGTTGACTGTATAAATTTAGCCAAGAGTTATAGACCTTTTGTTAGTGCAATCACCTAAGAAAGAAATATGAGTTTTACTTTAGATTAGTGCATTAGTTAATAAAACTTATCCGGCAATGAAGAACCTAAGTAGATCCAATACTACAACCATTTTGAAGCAATGAAATAAATGTGCTGTTATACCACTGAAAGCAACTAGAAAAGAAGAGACTATAGTTGAGAACGCATACATAAGAAATCGTCCTTACCTCAGGTTTAACTTTGTCGTAATTTCTTAAATTCTGTAAAGTTGAAGAACAATATTTATTTATGGTGATATAGCAAGATCTAATTGTCTGATAGTAAATATCATATTTTTGTAAGAAGTCTTGTTTACCACAAGAATATTTTAGAACAGTTCATTTTTACGGGAAATACAACTTCTTAGAGATAGATATTTTTGATTGGCTTTTCCATATTTGGTTTTCTATATAATTTCCAAACCTTACTCTTCGAAAAAGCGTAAGCCACCTAAAAGAGTGGCTGTGACTTCAGTAAATATCTTCAGATGCAATTGGCTATACCAAACTCGAGTAGTTAGATATGTTTAGTTAAGACCATATGCAAGAAGTTATCCTATAATCTGTCAAAAACAAAATTGTTCTTTTACCTTATTTCTGCCTTTTTGTATTAAAAATATTGGCGATTCTGGAAGAATCAGAAGACTCAACAAGAAGGAAGCTACAGTTATCCCCACCAGAATATAAGACGTTGTATAGTAAGGAACGAAACTGCCAATGCTTATGATTAACGTAATACCAAATGTTAAAAACATAGTGAAGATGGTGCATAGTTTTCCTCGAATTCTACAACGACAAAGATATAGATAAGACATGAAATTTCTGATTTTTTAACGGATTAACGTATATTACTGTCCAACCTGACTTCTGCAATTTCGGTTACATAAACTGGAACAACCACGGTTGATCCTGCTCCTCCAAATCCCATCAAAAATTGGAGGATAATAACTGCCATCGGTGCGGTACCAAAGACGATTAGCAAGGAACTTATCTTCAACAAGATTACATTCCATAAACAATGTTGCCAACAAAATAGAAATTATCGGTCTTTCCTAAGAACAAATTCAGGAGGAAATAACAATGAATATTGGCAAAACTATATTCACCATTGGAAAAATAATAGAGAGTGTTATGGACCATTTCCTCCCAATGGCGTTTATTAGATATCCAAAGATGACAGTCCCTGTAATGCTCCCCAGGTGCTGTACACTAAACGCCCAGGATGTGTCATCTATAGTAAGTGGTGCGGATAAAGGAGTGTCCTTGGAAACCAGCAAGGGAAGATAAGGCGGAAGCCAACCAATTATGATTCCATAACAAAAGCCCGCCAAACTACCTGAAAATAAAAAAACAATATATTTTAATATTTGATTCCCTTTTTCCAGCTAGAAAATTACCTTGCATTGCAAGATTTACAGTTATGTATATAGTTTCCCACACGCTAATTTTCTTCTTCTTATATAGAAATTATCTTCCAGTGTAAGTTTTATATTTACATTTTATTACTACAAGCTAATTTAAATGTTAAGTTTGTATAATCTTTAAAATGGTATTTTATGAGTATGTTTATGCAAAGAGTGAGAGTCAGGGCTGCTTTTAAGCCACCAAAAAATTCAGTATGTTAAGGGAAGGAAGAAGGGGAAGGGGAAGGGTTGCCCACAAGTTGTACCTATTCTTTAGTCTTGCGGACAACAATCGTGATCGAACAGATCTGATTTATATGAGTGAAACATTTTACGAATTACTTTTAAAAAAGTATTCCTGTTCCATTTCTGAATTTTATTATTAATTATTACTCTAGTACAGGAATACTGTTTTAAAAGTGATTCGTAAAATGTTTCACTCAGGAATAGTTCCTTGGACAGAGTTACAAATATGTCATTCATTATTTAATGTTTCTTCTTAAATAATGTTACATTTTGTTGTACGAGGCGTGTTTTTTAAGTAAGTACCGTTTTGGAATTAAAAAAAGACGTGCAAAGATATCGCAATAATTTTATTTTTACATGAAAGCCTGTACCTTAATCTACTTTTCTACATAATTTCCGTGAATATTGAGGCACTTGTCATAACGTGGCACCAGTTTTTGAATACCCTCCTCATAAAATTCTGCCGCCTGACTTGTTAACCACTGTATCACAACTGTTTTGACTTCGTTATCGTTCGCCCACTCCGTTCTTCATCATGCACATTTGTGCGGCCAACTTTAAATGCTCTCACCCATTTCCTTACCATTCCATCACTTATAATGTTTTGTCCGTAAACTTCACAGATCTCACGATGAATATCGATCGGTTTTACGCCTTTAGCACTAAGAAATCGTATAACAGCCCGTACTTCACAATCGGCGGGACTCACGATTGTCGGAGGCATGTTAAACACTCAGTAAACAACGTATACAATGAAGAATCAGACTGTAATGGCTGTAGAAAAGTAGATTAAGGTACAGGCTTTCATGTAAAAATAAAATTATTGCGATATCTTTGCACGTCTTTTTTTAATTCCAAAACGGTACTTACTTAAAAAACACGCCTCGTATAAAGATGATACACTCAAGCAAATATTTGAAATAACTTAACTTTAATGTAAATAAATTAATAAAAGTAATTAGTACTTACTTATAATAGCAGCCAAATATTGATTACGCACACTACTCAATAACATTTCAATTAATTTATAACAATTTTTTTTTTATTTTGTAATTATATGTCCTATGTGTTATAAGTACCTATGCTAAAAATGAAAACTAACTTAGATAATGAATAACAATAACAATTAAGAAGGTTGTGGTCAAATGAAGAATATAACACTGTTCATAATAAAAATATGAGTGAACTAAATCAACCATAAACAATAATTTTATTCTCCTAACATGATTTAATTGATTGATACTTAATTAAAACAAGAATTAATATTCCTTGTTTCCTTACTCTATAACTTAAACTGATTTATTTTAAAATATTGTCAAGTGAATACAAAAGTCTAACCGGCTCAAACTATTATTTAAATAACAAACGAGATGACCCTGAAGTATCTTCGAAAAAAATAAATATTTATATTTTGAAACTAAATATTGTTGACAAATTTAGATATTTTGAGAAATCCGGAATTGGTTAACGTCCATTTGCATATTGTTTATTCAGTTTTGTTGGGAGAAGCTGACTTTACAAAAGTTGATCTTAATTACGTATGCGTAGATATATAAATCAGTCTCTACCACAGGCGTGCATGATGCCCGCTTCAGAAGACAAATAGGCTTGTGTCCTATGTCTTAATTTCTATAAAACTGCACTATATATTGATAAAGTTGGTTACTAGAACCTCAAATGTTCAATTATTTTTTAATAACTCCTTATATGTTAGGAGATATTAATAATTGAAAAAGTCATTTTATCTCTTTAATTATTAAAGGGTTTCAACATTCCAAATGCTTGTGACATCACAACCGCTGCCAACCTTACAGCTCATAAATCTCTGCTATATGTATTTATATATCAAAATATCAAATATTATTTACAGCTATTTCAAGGAACAATAAAATTTCAATATTATGTCTGTCGTAGCAGGGTTAAATAAAATAAAACCTATTATTCTTTGACTTGATTTGATTATTTCAACTACCAACAGCTACAAAACATTACCACAGCACTGACCTACTGAACAAATAACTGACGTTAAAATGCATTTCACTTCATACAATTATGGCCGACCATTTCTAGCGATAAAACTACAATTCAAACTTTAACCCAATAAACAATTTGGTGAAGTGCCCTATTTAGTGACGTTTCTATCACTATTTCACTTCAATTATAGTTCGCATCAACTTTATCTTCATTTGTATTCTGACAGGTGGAGTGGTTCCGTCATCTGTAGCCGATAAAGTAGACATTTTATATGAAAAAATGTGAGAAACTGAAATATAAATGAACTGTTTCATGACAAAAAAATCATGACGCATCTTCAATATGATATCAAAGTGACTCCAAAATGTTTACTGGGAATTACTATATCTCCGTCAATATTTAGATATTTAATAAAATCGAAACGCCAATTTAATACACATATTAGGCGCCAATAGACACACATTTATTAACATCAATTTCAATCAACAATTGAAAAATCGACCACTAAAAAATGAGTACACAAGCGCATTTATCTGTTCATTAATATAATAATAAAATTACCTAAGAACACTTTTTTAAGATTTATAAGATCTTACTGCCTTACAAATAAACCTATTATAAATTTATACCAGGTATAAACTGATAACAGGGTTAAATAAAATAAAAAGTTAATATTCTTTGCTAGTACGTGATACGTACTAGATACACAGGACTACCAACAGTTACAAAACATTACCACAGCACTGACTGAATCAACAAATAACTGTAAATGTGTGACAGTTTCAAATTACCAAGTGTTCATTACAATAACTAGAGGGGGCCCCTACTTTCAGGCGCTCTTGTTTCTTAGTTACACGGAAATGAATTCGTTGATATTCAATCGTTATCCATGTTGGCGGTAGATTGTGGAATATATCAATTTGAACAAAATTATTGACTATATTTAAAGTAGAGAAGGGGAGAGTTAGATGGAAAGAAGAGTAGCAATATAGCTGTAAGTATTTTCAACATACAGGAATTTCAACAAAATAGAATATGTTGATATAAGATGTTGAACTACAGCAAACGTTACCTTGCCAGTATTAAAAATAAAGAGAAAGGTAGAAGACAGTACTGGATTCGTTTATAAGTTAAACGAGCTACAAGACTTTAAGGTTATGCGAAGACAAAACAATAATAGTTATACCTTGTTCCAAGTTTAATCTGATAGATGCTAATTCCCCCACTCCCTCCTGAATTTGAGTAATATATCGATTACAAGTTTTTTAACAAGAGAATCCCAGAAAATATTTTAAACTTTGTGTGATATTGTGTTTCATTATTAACCTCAGAGTTAGTACGAGGCGTGTTTTTTAAGTAAGTACCGTTTTGGAATTAAAAAAAGACGTGCAAAGATATCGCAATAATTTTATTTTTACATGAAAGCCTGTACCTTAATATACTTTTCTACATAATTTCCGTGAATATTGAGGCACTTGTCATAACGTGGCACCAGTTTTTGAATACCCTTCTCATAAAATTCTGCCGCCTGACTTGTTAACCACTGTATCACAACTGTTTTGACTTCGTTATCGTCTTCGGCCATCTTTAAATGCTCTCACCCATTTCCTTACCATTCCATCACTCATAATGTTTTGTCCGTAAACTTCACAGATCTCACGATGAATATCGATCGGTTTTACGCCCTTAGCACTAAGAAATCGTATAACAGCCCGTACTTCACAATCGGCGGGACACACGATTGTCGGAACACTCAGTAAACAACGTATACAATGAAGAATCAGACTGTAATGGCGTCAGTGCGTAGACAAGAGATGTAGGTAACCAGCGTGCATGCGCGGAACGCCGACCGTAGCGCTGCAAAGGCGGAATCGCAAAACGGTACTTACTTAAAAAACATGCCTCGTACTTTAGATTAAAATAAAAATATCACCAGTTTTAATGAAAATATTACGTTTTTCTGTTGATTTAAAATGACACCTCTTGTTGAAAAACGCTAGGATATACAAATCTCCAAATCGATCTAAAGCTATGCACTCTCCAGCAAAACGTTCTTAGGACGCCTATGCAAATAGCTATAAATCTCATAATAACAATCATAAAATTAATTATTAATATTATTCAGATAAAAATTACCCTTTTTTGTTGTTGTACAGTCTTTATAATAAATATGGTAATTTCTTACAAATAATATTTATTTAAGTAAGTTTGTCTCAGATCTTTAAATTTTTCCTTGAACATTTGGTTTGCCTCTTAGTTTATTGAGGATTACTTCCGTGGATTGTCCTTTAGTTTCCGGCAAAAAGATCCAAATAAAAATAATTCCAATGAAAGATATAGTCCCAAAAAACCAAAAGCACCCATGCCATTCCATAGCTGAAGCAATAAATGGGAAGCTCTAAAAGAAATGGAAGAAAATTATGTGTTTCATAAAAGGAAATTTAATGAAGTCTTGAAAATACTAGACTAGGCTCAATTTAGGCGGAATGCGGCAAATTGGTAAATAAAATTTTCTGACCAATTTGAGTGTGCTGATCCTGAATATATTGGGCCCTACTGTACATCGGTGCAGCTCAATATCTATCAGATATACACAACAATGTTGCATGCACAAATTATAGGAAATTTAGTCCTCTATCGGATTGATAATAACTATTTTTATCTTAGGACCCAGTGGTAAGAAGATATTGAAAAAATGCCCAAATTAAAAAAGTTTATTTACCAAATTTTACGTCAATTTACCACAATAAGTAATTTAGAAATAGATTTACCTTTGAAACTGCAAAAGCAATAATCCCATAAATGAATATAACCAACGAAGTTGCCAAAGGTTTGATCTGAATTAAAGGAAAGGATTAAATACAGAAATAGGATAATATCTTAATAGAATAAGAAACTTACCCGAGCAGAAAATAATTCGGGTGTCAGACTGAAAGGTACAGCACCGAGTCCGATGGAGAAGATGAACGAATATATAGAGAGCACAACCAAAGGAATCCACCCAACTGCAGTGACATCAACGTCAGTAAATTTAAGGTATCGATAAGTTCCCATGATCATCAGGCAAGCGGTGACACCAATAGAAGATATCAGCAACAAAATCTACCACAAAAAGTATCCTAAAATATCGAATTTTAAAAGGCTGGATTATAAGATGTTCAATACTAACTCTTCGGCCCATATTTTCAATCAGGAAGAAGGAACAGAACGTAGCGAAGAATTTCAGAAGACCTAAAATAAGCGTGCTTGCATTTGCAGATAAAAAGTTACTGGATTCTGCAAATATAATTGTTGAAAATGCCAGTATTGAAAAAAATGCAGTGCATTGTTGGAAAAAGAAAATTGAAATTGCAATAAAGATTCCTTTTAAAGTAATTCTATCCGAGTCTGAAATAGAATTAAGTAGATTAAAGTATCAATTAAAGTAGATTAAAATTTCTCATTTTGAACTTACATAATTCAGAATATTTTATTTTAGTTTTTGCTTCTTCCTTGACATCTAAATTGGTCACAGTTTCTTGTGCAACACATTTCTCATCGCAGTTTTGCCCATGGAGACGAAGCATAATCTTATTGGCATCCTATAGCATAAAATTCAGATTAAGACAATTATATTAAGTAGAAAACCTAGACTACATTTATGTTAGTTTAGTTTACACCAGTATACACAAAATAAGAACACGTGAAATTAAAAACCTTCTCCAAGATTAAGATACAAAAACGATCCTCTTCTACAACCATTACATTTTTAAAGAAAGTACTACTTATGCTCTGGTCCTTAAGCAAGTTTGCAGAATCTCTTCAAAGTAGCTCACTCCACCAAACTGTCTAAATATTTTAGTAAACGAGGACAATGTTAAGAATTTTTGCTTTTGTTCAATCATGGAACAAAATAGGTGAAGTTTTGTTTTAGATTAAGGAGATAAGACTGTTTTAAGACAACATGGCTACTTGTCTTGAGACAAAATTAGTAGCGTTGTTACGACAAAGACAAAATGGTATTAAAACGGTGTCTCCTTTATGCAACCACCTTAAAATTTAAAGGATACAACATTATTTAATGTACACAATTACCCAGGATTAAAGTTAGCAATTCATATCCAAAAGATCTAGCGAATCTGTAATTAAGTAATACAGTAATGAAAACCATGCTGTTATTAACTGAAAGAACAATAGTAAATAAGTTGTTTAGAAGAATTGTCCAACACATTTCTAGGAGTTCTTTCTTACCTCCATTTGTGTATTTTCATAATTTCTTAACTCCTGAAAATTTGAATATCAATATTTATGTTAATATTTGGTATAAAAATATACAAGTTTGCATTACCCAGGTAGATAATCTAACGGAATGTAGCAGACTGTTTCATACCTGGGTAGTACGTTCTATTTTAGATAACTTTCTAAATTAAAAATTAGCAGAATTGGTCAAGTTGGTTTTTCATGTATCAAGTTCGATAAAAGTTTATTTTACTAATATTTTGCTGGATGTGTGCTAAGATGTTAGATATTGAACAGTTTCATTGATAAGCTGCGTAAATTGTAGTAAACTAAAATCGCATTGTATTAGCGAATTGTAATCTTACTGATTAATGTTGGTGCAAGATTTATCGGTAACGGTCAAGATAGCTAACAGTGCAAGCTTGTATAAACATTGCTGCTAACTTGTAAAGGTATGGTACTTAAACAATGTTACAAAATGTCATTCATACCTTATTTCTGCCTTTCTGAATAAAAAACGTTGGCGATTCTGGGAGGATCACAATACTCAGGATTAATGAGACAACCGTTATTCCCAACAAAATATAACCCGTTGTATAATAAGGAACAAAACTTCCAATACTTATGATCAGTGTGATACCGAAAGTTAAGAACACTGTAAATATTAATGAAAGTTTTCCTCGAATTCTGTGAAGAAAATGTTGTTTATTATTTAGTTCATTATGAGATTAAAATGCATGAGTTACCCCTAACCTGACTTCTGCAATTTCCGTTACGTACACTGGAACAGCTACCATGGATGCACCTCCTCCAATTCCCATCAATAACTGAAGGATGATAACGGCAATCGGTGCTGTACCAAAGACGATCAGCAGGGCGCTTATCTTCAAGAAAATAATTAGATTACTTTCAGTCCATCCTGGTTATATTAGAGAGATTTGTTCAGATTTTAGGAGGATCAAAATATGCAAATGCAACAGGTAGAAATAATAATGTATGACATACATAAAAAACATTATCTTTGCTATAAAATTACGCAATTCCAAAGAAAACAAATCTTTTATATAATTAGCAAATACATTTTTGGTTTTTGAGCATCGATTTTTCAATTGTTGATTGAAATTAATGTAAATAAATGTGTATTGGCGTGTCTATTTTATTAAATATCTAAATATTGACAGAGATATAGCAATTAAAAGTTTGAATTGTAGTTTTAGCGCTAGAAATGGTCGGCCATATTTGTATGACGTGAAATGCATTTTATCGTCAGTTATTTGTTGAGTAGGTCTGTGCTGTGGTAATGTTTTGTAGCTGTTGGTAGTCAAATAATCAAGTCAAATCAAAAAATAATAAGTTTTTATTTTATTTAACCCTGCTAAGGCAGACATAATATTGAAATTTTATTATTCCTTGAAATAGCTGTAAATAATATTTGATATATATAAATACATATAGCAGAGATTTATGAGCTGTAAGGTTGGTAACCTTACACAAGGATTATGATGTCACATGCACTTGGAATGTGTACAACGTTGAATCCCTTTAATAATTAAAGAGACAAAATGACTTTTTTAATTGTTAATATCTTTTAACATATAAGGAGTTAGTAAAAAATAATTGAACATTTGAGGTTCTAGTAACCAACTTTATCGATATATAGTACAGTTTTATAGAAATTAAGACATAGGACACAAGCCCAGTTGAGTTTAGATAATAACGCATAATCTTCTTTTCATATTTTGCATGAAAAAATATTTTAAGTTTCCGATACCCTATCTTAAATTCGATTCTAGGTACGGCTCTGGATATTGCACAAGAGAAAGGTGTACTAAAGATTCATTCGTTGCACATTTCATCCAAGGTACATTAAGTGAGCAAAGAGTTTCACACATTAGAAAAATATAATAACAAAGACATAAATGAAATATGTCTTTGGTTGAAGTTGTATTATTATTGTAGGTCTTAGATGCAGTCAAAACTAGTGTGACTCCAACATATGACATTCATATAAACTTTACTACAGAGTATTTTTATTATATTCTTTGTTACACCGTAGACTAGTAGTAGATTAAAACGTAAAATATTAATTACGTTTGTATTATCATACGTGAGATTGTAATCAAAATGTAAATAATTAATTTGATTTTTATTACTTAATTTTGTCTAAACATATAAAACTAGTTGAATGAATACGTACGACATACGAAAGATACTGATTGATTCACAGTACACAGTATAAAGTTTTCTCTTGTACATATTTCCTAAAAATATCCTTACCATTGGTAAAAGAATAGACAGCAATATGGACCATTTTCTTCCGATGATATTTATTAAATATCCAAAAATAAATGTTCCAATGAAATTGCCAATAAATTGTAAGCTAAGGACCCAGGATGTGTCATCTATAGTGAGAGGAGTATTTAGAGGAGTTTCTTCAGAAATCAGCAGTGGAAGATAAGGAGGAAGCCAGCCAATTATGATGCCATAGCATAAACCTGCCAAACTGCCTAAAACAATTTGATAAAGAAGATATATACAAGTGTTATAAGTAAATTGGAAGAAGATGGCGAGGGATAAGAAGGAAGAATATAATGAAATAATACTTACTGACAATTGCTACTATGTATTGATTTACAACAGGACCCATGATTTATTTTTAATGTAATGTCACTGAAATTACAATCCCGTTAAATATATATATATATTATATAAAAAATATTACATAAAAATTATGAAAATTTTTAATACACTGTATGTAAAATATTTAAAAAGTGTATACGAGAATATAATTGTGTTTAATGGTATGTAATTTAAAAAACACATGTATTTATACTTAATTAATTACTTATGTAAACTACATTAATTGTCAACTTTGGTCTTCGCCGACCAACACACGAATAATATATGCGAATTATTTTATATTACTTAGCAATTACAATCTATAAATGTGAGAAAAGGGAAAACAAGTGAAACATAAAATAAATAATAAATCAAATGCCAATGTTATTGGCAATATTTTCTCATTGCTTTTTATTGATTATCAATTTTTAAAATATATAAGGATAACCTTTTTACAACACAGTTGTAGGTTATCCATATTAAGATTAATATTCCGTATTTTAAATATATCAACGTTTAAAACACTAAAGTGTCAGATTACATATATTTTCATAGTGGTGGAGGCGAAGCTTGTACGAAGCAAGAGAGGGAAAAGAAAAGAGGATGGTGAAGGTAGGAGCAGAAGTATGAGAGGAGAAAAGAATGTGAGTATGGAATGAAAACAGAAAATAAGTGGAGTGACGGAATAAAATGAACTACTTGCAGGAGAAAAGAGTGACGAAATGGTTAGAGGGAAATAATTAAAAGTACTAAAGGGAAAGAAAGAAAGGAGTTTTGGAATAGATGAATTGATGTATGTACACAGTAGAAGAAAAAGAGTGATGAAAAGCTGGAGCATATGAATAGTGGATATAAAAAGAAAAAGAATAGAGCGGAAGAAATAGCACGAGGAAGAAACAGATATCAAAGCTAGAAATGAAGAAAAATCTGCAAAAGAAAGAAGAAAGAACGTGACAAGCAGGGACTTATCTGGTTTAGCTAAAGGAGATGTTTATATTAGAGAAATTTGTTTAGTTTATAGGATAATCAAAAAAGCAAAATTGCAAATGTAACAGGCGTTTATATAACTAGCAAATAAATTTTTTATTTTTGAGCGTAATTTGAATTAAATAAATAACGCATAATATTCTTTTTATATTTGGCAATTACTATAATTAAAGTTTAACTTTTATATCAGTAAATAAAAAGAATTGTTTCAATTTAAGAATTGTGTAAGATTTGTTGTCTGTGAGTACGATAAGTTATCAAATTAGAGCAATTAGTCTACTTAATAATTTTATTATTTATTGCTACAGATAACTAGATAAGAATTAATTGTTAACGCTGTTAATTTTTAATTGTAAAAGTATATATAAAAAATTAAGTTTAAAGAAATTGATACTGGAATGAACGTGATTGAATACAATTGAATTTCAAAGTGCTTCGCTAAAAAAAACATTGTTAATAAAATTCAAAAATTTGAAATTTAAAAAAAATGTAAATTGTGTGAATTCAACCTAGATACAATTGTTTTCGTGTGGGAGCTATAAAAAAGGTAATTTCAGAACAAATGTAACACATAAAATACCGATCCAACCTCCTCAAATAACACAGTAAACATTTTGGAGTCACTTTGCCATCATATTGAAGATGCGTATAATTTTTTTGTCATGAAAGAGTTCAGTTTCTCACAGTCGTTCATATGAAATGTCTATTTTATCGGCTATAAAGTTGATGCGAACTATAATTGAAGTGAAATAGTGATAGACACGTCACAAAAAGGGACACTTCACCAAATTGTTTACTGGGTAGTATTGTTACGGTACTGGTAGTAATTATAATTAAGTATTTGATATCACTGACACAAAAAACCGAAAATACATTTCAATAATTAATACTGCAAATAAGAAGTAAAAGATGATCCGTTTTTATTAACCAATAATTAATAATCGAATGAAATGCATGTTAACTAAACTAGGTCATAGACAGTAGGTTATCTGCATAACTAGCTTAACTATTTATTTAAGATTTTTATAAGTTATTAACCAGTTATACGTATAAATTAAGTGACATGCATTTTGTAGACTGCATTTGCATTTTAAATGACAAATAGATCGTATGTTTCTACGGGATTGACTAATTTTGCATAATAAGAACATAGTCTGATGCAGATGCATAACTTGACAAGCTAATTTACATTTTAACTCCTTGAATAATCACAAACATTGTATTACATTAGTAATATTCTTGCGCATGCGTTGAAAGATACCGCTTATAATATCAGCCATATTAAATGCTCATTTGTTGTTTAAGGTAGTTCTAGCGAGTTATAGTATAGTCAGAATATTTACTAATGTCAGAACTTCTATAATATGATAAAGTTCGTTACCAGAACCTCAAATGTCTAATTATTTTTTATTAACTCCTTATATGTTAGGAGATATTAACAATTAAAAGGATTCAACGTTATAGAACATTTCAAGACAAGTGACGTCACGTCCGATAAGTTGCGACAGAGCGTAAAAGAGATAGCATACTTAACACAGAACTGTTATACATATAACAAATAACTGACCTATTCCTTAATAGTACAGACATGTTACGTCATAAATATGTCCGACATTTGTAGCGCTAAAATTACAATTCGAATATTTAATATGAATAATATTTAATCAAATAAAAACGCCAATATATATTTATTTACATCAATTGAGAAATCGATCCATAAAAAATGAGTACCATCGTAGATTTAAACTCTAGACTACTTTAGATAATTTTAATTAATTACTAACTACGTGTTACAATTTAAAACGAATGATATTTTTAACTATTATATCTCGAATAAAAAACGGTGAAGTGCTATTCCTTTTTTTTTTTTGAATTTGTTTAAAAAACATTTTTCTTTACTCTTAAAAAAGATTTTTTGTGTATAATAGAAAATAGTTGGCCGGACAGTAAGTATTACTTCTACTATTGCTTTAAATGGGCCTAACTTTGTTTTTAATTATCTTTATAAATTAATAAATTTCTTTCTATCTTTATTTTAATAAATACCCAGGTAAGGAAAAGTCTTGCAGTGCAAGATTAACAATTGCTAACTTACTACAAGCTAATTCAAGTGTTGCATTTTCTTTTCGTATAATTTATGTATAAATGCAATTAACTACACCCATTACGTTAACAGTGGGAGTATTGTAAGTTGAAGAATGTTGTTTTTGAGGTAAATATGATTGGCAACATTAAAATTTAAACCTGGAGGCTATATTTTATAATTACTGCATAATAACATACCGTAATGCATAGCGAATTAATCACCTTTCCTTCATGACTGAATAATACGATGCTTGTTGCCAATCCCATTTCTAAAAAGAGCAAAAAAAATATATATTACCATAGATCAGTTCTCGAATCAGATTCACAGAGATTTTTGAAACCCGCTCGTTTATACGGATCGATTCGATTTCAATGTGTATTATAGCGATTTTAAGTGTAGGGTTAGGCTTGTCGCACACTGCAAGCGGCGAAGCCGTCCGAATACGGGCGTTACGTAGCTCTCATACTGAAAATGTATATCAGCCAATTTTAACCTGACATGCTACAACGCTAAACCTATCCGAACCTTGTCTCAGACTGGAAGGGAATGCAATAGTCTTTTTCATAACAGTGGTGTATCGATAAAAATGAAAGTAAATGTTTGCTCTCATGGTAAATTATGTTAGTGCAAAACAACTCCAATACACCCTACAGTAAACAAGCTTGATTTGGCATACTATCGTATCGGTACATAGTATGTATGTATTGTGACATAACATATGTCAAAGAACGCACGTGTCTGAATTCGCAGTCGCTTAAATACGCTTGCAGTGTGCGACAGGCCTAAAAAAATCGATCATATCGGCGCTTTTGTTTACGTAGCAGATATTTTATTGCCTATACGATTTCTAAGATCTGATTGGAAATAAAAATCAAACAGTGCTTTCAGATTAGATTTCGATCTCCGTTTTAGTTAGTTGTCATTCATTGGTTACGCGTACGATAAACGGACAGTTTATCTGAATCTGAATGAGATTGTAAATCTGATTTAAACGTTTAAAAAGGACTTGTCTTTGTTGAAAAAAAAATAAAAATAGAAAAAACAATAAGAAAAATACTTTATATAAAAAATATAATACATTTAGTGAAAACAACTATAGAATTGCGAGAGTTTGAGGTGTTACTCATGCTTAAATTTTATCTTATTATATCTTGTATACTTTATATGGCACAACTTGTTTTACCATAAGCATGAATCACTGCCGAACTCTCGCAATTGGGCTTGTGTCCTATGTCTTAATTTCTATAAAAGTGTGCTATATATTGATAAAGTTGTTTACTGTAACCTCAAATGTTCAATTATTTTTTAATAACTCCTTATATGTTAGGAGATATTAACAATTAAAAAAGTCATTTTTTCCCTATAATTATTAAAGGGATTCAAAGTTGTACACATTCCAAATGCATGTGACATCACAATCCTTGTGTAAGGTTACCAACCTTACAGATCATAAATCTCTGCTATATGTATTTATATATCAAAATATCAAATATTATTTACAACTATTTTAAGGAACAATCAAATTTCAATATTATGTCTGCCTTAGCAGGGTTAAATAAAATAAAAACTTATTATTCTTTGATTTGACTTGATTATTTGACTACCAACAGCTACAAAACATTACTACAGCACTGACCTACTCAACAAATAACTGACGTTAAAATACATTTCACGTCATACAAATATGGCCGACCATTTCTAGCGCTAAAACTACAATTCAAATTTTTAATTGCTATATCTCCGCTTACATTTAGATATTTAATAAAATAGACACGCCAATACACATTTATTAACATCAATTTCAATCAACAATTGAAAAATCGACGACTAAAAAATGTGGACACAAGCCCATTTGAACTAAATATTAAAAAAATATACTTTTAATATCGCCGATAGATTTCAGGTCTCTGCTCGTTATCCACAGTCTTCTTTCCTAACAAATCATTAAGGATTTCTTCGGTTTTTCGTCCTTTAGTTTCTGGTACATAAATCCAGATAAAAATACCTCCAAAAATGGATAAAATACCGAAGGTCCAGAAGCATCCATGCCATTCCAGCGCTGCTACAAGCAACGAGAAAGCCTTGAAAGATAAACGACAATTCGTGATGAGAAACGATGTTACATTAAGTATTAAGTAAGATCCAAGTACAAAAACATTTAATAGCCAAAACGACCTTACCAAGCTCATTGCAAATGCAATTAACCCATAACTAAAGACGCAAATAGAAACTGCAGTCGGTTTGATCTGAAGAAAAGAATAATACTTCAAGCAAATTGTGAAAAGAATTCTGTAGTGAATTTTAAAATTAGGTTATACTCTGTGTGAAAATATTTCTGAGACAACTACAAATGGTACCACGCCCAAACCAGCGGAGAAGATGAATGAGTAAATAGAGAGGGTTACGAGAGGGATCCAGTTATAATTAGAGACGTCTATGTTGATAAATTTCAGGTAGAAAAATGTTCCCATGATCAGAAGAGATACAGCAACGCCAACGGAAGATACCACAAGTAATATCTGCAAAAATAAAAAATTTAAAAATTAAATTTCATTTTTTCGTTTGTATTAGCTCTACATGTGATGTCACAGAATAAATACGTAATTTAATTTTTTTTTTTTACAGCTGTCATACTATAAAACTTGATGGGATGTAAGAGTAAATGATGTATCACATATGTTGTATAAAAGAAATAGCAATTCAATCGGATGTGACGTCATACTCAGCTTTATTTTTATAATTTTGTATCCATTTAATAAGTAAGGATCAAAAATGATTAATTAAAAATAATTGCGCATTTGACATAATACAATATAAAGAACAGTTTTATAGAAATTAAGTCATAGTTCACAAGCCTATTTTCTTACATATAGAATACATTAAGTATAATTTCCACTCACTGTTTTAATCTTGTATTTAATTTAAATTGTATAGTATATGGGATATGCGTCGTTAAGCTCAATTCAAACTCACTCACTGAGTTTTAGTATTAATTTAAGGTTTTAACAAAAAATGTAAATTTCAGCATGTGGAATATAAAGAAATAAAATTAATTATATTAAATACAATAATTTATATTAAATAAAGATAATAATTATTACAAAATAATGTATATTACATTTAGGATTAAAACCCTAAATTAAAACTAAAAGCAGTGAGTGAGAATGGGGCTTAAAGTATCATTCCCACTCACTGGTTTCATTTTATTTTGTATTTAATTTAAATTGTTTAGCATATGGCAATACGCGTAGTCATTCACAGTACCATTTTTTATTTAATTTATTTTTTAAGTTTTCTTAGTTTTTTTAGAACCTAACAAGGTCCAATGTTTTAAATTAAAAATACCAAAACCTCCTAAATGTGACAATCTGTCAAAATGCAGTAGGATTTACTTTTAAAAGAAGTTTAATGTCAATTTTTAAAAAATATAGAAGTGAAAACAATTTCTATTACTAATTGTTATTAAAAATAGCAATTTTAATTATTTCACAAACAATTTTGTTCAACTGTCAAAATTTATATTACTAACGATGCATACGCACCAACTAAACTTAAATTAAAATACAAATGTGAAAAGGAATGCTTAAACGAAAACCTGAAATCTAGATTACAATATCAAATAAAAACAGTAAATTAAATATCAAAACAGTGATTGGGAATGAGGTTTTACGGTATAAGTAGGATTTATTTAAAAAAAAGTTATGCCTACTCCTAAATTGGTAAAAAAAGATTTATTTTTCATCTTACCTTTCGTCCTGATTTTTCAACTAATAAATTTGAAAATAATGTAGCGATTGTTTTCAAAACTGAAATAACAATCGTACTAATATTAGGAGCAAGTATTGATCCAGATTCCTCAAAAATAACTCCAGAATATGAAAGTACAGGAAAGTATCCAGAGCTTTGTTGAATTATAAACATCATCATTCCAATTAGAATCGCTTTGAAAGTTGGTTGAGTAACTAAAAGTATTATTTGTTAGTGTTATAATCTTTGTTCTATTTTTACAATCAGAACCGGCCCAAAAAAAAAACCAGTGCAATGTCATGTTTTTAAATAGTTTTTTCTTGGTAATAAATAAATAAAATAAATGTGTATAGTCCAAATTACGATAGTTCGGCGACTTATACTTAAAAGAGGTTATAAGAGCGGTATAAATCTATAATACGATAATGAATTTTATCTTATTCGTTTCTATATCTCTTATAGAAAAATAAGAATCAGTGCTTTTTAGTTATATCGGAAGTTTATACCCCACAACTTGTTTTAAGTATGAGTCGCCGCCGAACTCTCGTAATTTGAACTATAATATGGAATATCTTGTAACAAACCCTTATTTGCCACTTTTTTATTAAAAAAGTAAAAATAAAATATAGTCAGTTTTTTTACTTACACAATTCCTTATAATGTATCTTATTTTCTAATGAGGATGCTCTTTGCTGGATATTTTTATGCAAAGTTTCAGCCGATTGTTGTTCGCCATCGCAAGGTTTTCCACGAAGCCAAATCATAATTTCTGTAGCTTCCTTTCAATAATAAATTAATTTGGCACATATATTTTTAAAGTCTAATAAAAGTTTTCATACCTGTTGCTTTTCTTTTTGTACCAAATACACTGGAGTTTCAACAACAAGGAAAATGTTTAAAAAACATGTCACTACTGTGATTGTTATCAATATGTAAGACGTTACATAATACGTCACAAAAGTACCAATTATTATTGTTAAAGATATTCCTATATTCATATTTAGTATGGATATCAAACAAAGTCTTCCACGGATACTGTAAAAGGTTCAAATTGATGTTAATAAATGTGTATTGGCGTGTCTATTTTGTTAAATATCTAAATGTTGACGGAGATATAGCAATTAAAAGTTTGAATTGTAGTTTTAGCGCTGTGAGATGGTTGGCCATATTTGTATGACGTGAAACGCATTTTAACGTCAGTTATTTGTTGAGTAGGTCAGTGCTGTGGTAATGTTTTGTAGCTGTTGGTAGTCAAATAATCCAGTCAAGTCAAAGAATAATAAGTTTTTATTTTATTTAACCCTGTTACGGCAGACATAATTTTTGAAATTATATTGTTCCTCGAAATAGCTGTAAATAATATTTGATATTTTGATATATAAATACATATAGCAGAGATTTATGAGCTGTAAGGTTGGTTACCTTACACAAGGATTGTGATGACACATGCACTTGGAATGTGTACAACGTTGAATCCATTTAATAATTAAAGAGACAAAATGACTTTTTTAATTGTTAATATCTCCTAACATATAAGGTGTTATTAAAAACTAATTGAACATTTGAGGTTCTAGTAACCCACTTTATCAATATATAGTACACTTTTATAGAAATTAAGACATAGGACACAAGCCCATTTCAGGCATTATTCATGTTTTATGTTTAGAGGGTTCTACTACAATTCTTACTTCACATCCGCAATTTCAGTGATGTAGACGGGAACTGCAGCCATAAAACCGCCCCCGCCAATGCCCATCATCAATTGCATGAAGTATACATCCACAGTGGTCCTACCGAACAAACTTATCAACGTGCTAATCTGAAAACAGTTAAAAATTAATTGTCAATTAATTTAATAAAATTGTGAGTGGTTCCACCATTTGTAGCCGATAGAATAGACATTTCATATGAACGACTGTGAGAAACTGAACTCTTTCATGACATTAATATCACACGCATCTTCAATATGAAAATCCAAAATGTTTATTGAGCCAATTACCTTAAATGTTATAAATATTTAATTTCTTACCAAGATAGGGAGCACAGACGTACAAACAGACCATTTTCTTCCAATGAAATCTATCAAATATCCATATATGAAAGTCCCCATAAAACTTCCCAAAAATTGTAGAGGTAGTATCCATGTAATTTCATCCATTGTCAACGGAGCATCTAAAGGAGTGTCTTCGGATGATAATAGGGGTAAATAAGATGGAACCCATCCGATAACAATCCCATAACATAATCCGATGAGACCAGCTGCAAAACATTACAACTTTATTAAAAAAGTAATTAAAGCATGAATGATTAACCCCCTTACAAATAAACCTGTTATAAAATTTATATCCGGTATAAAGCTCGTTCAGACAGACTAATTATCAGTTTATAGCTGGTATAAATTTTATAACAGGTTTATTTGTAAGCCGGTTAGAATTTCCTTTAATTCAATTTAATAAGAGT
The DNA here is from genome assembly GCA_963678705.1 of Panorpa germanica. Lineage (NCBI taxonomy): Eukaryota > Metazoa > Arthropoda > Insecta > Mecoptera > Panorpidae > Panorpa > Panorpa germanica. The sequence goes on from OY783219.1 coordinate 6,882,461, forward strand.
TAATGCTAAAGTAATATGTAATAGATAAATACAGAACATAGATATGATGTTTTATAAAATATAATCATTTTACATATAATTTATACATCTATTTTGGTATTGTAAAGAAATTTAAATAATTTACCAATTAATTCAGAACCACTTAACAAAAATTTAGTAGTAATAGGAAAGGTTGACGACACAGTGGGCGAGAGCATTGATGCTTGACGCCGACTGCTGTGTCTTCGGGTTCGATCCCCGGACCAGATATATATTTTCTGGGTTTGGTTATTATGAACTTATATTGATTATGGTCATACATAATCGTACAGTTATTAGGCAGTGGTGTAGCCCACATATATGAGGCCACGACACCATAAATACTGCCAACATTGAAGGAGGTCGTCGGTGATAGGACTCAGCATCGGAAATAGGCCGACGTTAAATAAAAAAAAAAAAAAATAGGAAAGGTTTTAATCGCTTTGTAAACTATAATTTATGCATTCATATAAAATATTCGATTTAAGATCCTAATTCTTCACATTGGCATCTATTGCCAGATTTAGTATTAATTTTGTAAAGGTGAGGTAGAATATTACAATGACTTTTTACTTTTGATCCTGATTCAAGATTGCATCAAATAAAATGCAAAATTAACAATAAATTTCATAATATAATGCTCATAACTTTGTTATTCTAAAAGCTACAATAAAAAGTAATTAATGAAAGTTGTAGACAACTCTATTACCTACAAAAAAGTTATTAAAAAATTTTTTGTGGAAATAATAGTTTTCAAGATAAACTAAGAAAACTGATTACACTCTTATTTTCAAGGTGGCGACTTAATGAAGACAGTTTGAGCCAGATGTTGCAAGGATTTTGTAAAGTCCATGTAAGAAATTCCTCTGTTTTTGATAAGGTAATGTTAGGGAAATTAACACGTTTGCCTGACGAGGACCTTACCAGGTTCCAATCGGGAACCTTATAGTGTCTAACCTGTAAAATTCTACTCGGGAATCTTACTAATTTATTAATACATTTAAAAAACATTGGTGCCTACCCAAAATGCACAATTGACTTCTCTAAAAATACAATACAGCTACACTAAAAATAAAATTCTAACTAATAAAGAAATTATTTATACTTACTTGTTAACGCTAAGACATATTGATTTTTAGTTTTACTTCCTTCCATAATTCAGCTAATTGCACATTTGCATTTGTCTGATTCTATTGCATGCAAGAACACGAATAAATGTGGACACGAATTTCTATATAGCGTACACTTTATTTTAAAAAATAACAGCTAAATAAACGAAGTATTCGCAAAAGTACAATAGCAGTCATTAGCTATAACTAACTTGCATATTTAATAGTTTACAAGATTAGATAAGAAACATATGTATGTACATACTCTAGAAAGATTATCTAAGTAGAATTTTAATAAAAATGGACAGAACAAGGTTATATTCATTAAACATATCATTTACATAACATTTCCGATTAAATTCTGTAAAATAATGGGCTTGTGTCCTATGTCATAATTTCTATAAATTTCTATATGTTAAGAGATATTAACAATTAAAAAAGTCATTTTGTCTCTTTAATTATAGAAGGGATTCAACATTGTACACATTCCAAGTGCATGTGACATCACAATCCTTGTGTAAGGTTACCAACCTTACAGCTTATAAATCTCTGCAATATGTATTTATATTTCAAATATTATTTACAGCTATTTCAAGGAATAATAAAATTTCAATATTATGTCTGCCTTAGCAGTGTTAAATAAAGTAAAAACTTATTATTCTTTGATTTGGCTTGATTATTTGACTACCAACAGCTACAGAACATTACCACAGCACTGACCTACTCAACAAATAACTGACGTTAAAATGCATTTCATGTCATACAAATATGGCCGACCATTTCTAGCGCTAAAACTACAATTCAAACTTTTAATTGCTATATCTCCGTCAACATTTAGATATTTAATAAAATAGACACACCAATACACATTTTTTAACATCAATTTCAATCAACAATTGAAAAATCGACCACTAAAAAATGAGGACACAAGCCCATTGGCCACGTTCTATAATGGTTAGTGTCCACATTTAAACAGTGAACGAACTCTGTTTAATGAATGAAACGTAGAAGAGAAGAAGTGAAGTAGAGGTAACATCGTATACAGTCGGCATCGGCTATCTTTCTTCGTAAATACGTTCTACCAGTCACCAGTAGAGTGACATCATTTTCCCATTACTGGTATGGCACTGACCATAGATTAGCATAGATTACAAATCTCTTAATGCCCCGAAATCGCTCTTGGTTCATTCCTTTTGCTCATAAATTCTATGGCAACACTGTCGGAACAAAATGAAAAATTAATTATTAGATTAAAGTTAATTCAGTTAAAAACCTTACAAATATGAAGTTGTAAATCACTTTCAGATTTTCTTCGCTGATGTTTGCTTTTTCAAAAGGCATTAACCTACTTAACGATAACAGACAAAAAACAATAAAGATAAAAAACTTTTATTAATAAAATTAATAGACGTATACAAACATTCTCCCCCTCCTCTTGCAACGTAGATAATTACGTATACTTATTGATATATAGTATGTCACTTTAATTAACATATCATTAAAATAATTTAATTTTTATTTTCACTTTTTCTGTAAGTCATTATCCATTGAGTTCTTATTTGTTCAACAGTATCATCATTTGATCTTCCTTTTGTCTCTGGTAAAAAGAACCATATGAAGAATGCACCACATATCATAGAACCAGTGAAGAGGAAGAATACTCCATAGTTTCCCATTATTACTTCTAAAGCTGGGAATAATTTACATATCAGAAAAGCAAATATCCCAAAGTTGAATATGACGATAGAAGTTGCTATTCCTTGGACCTAGAATTATCAAATTCCAATCAATCATTTGGGTAGGTAGTAATTTTTTGTTGTATTTTATGGTATACTTAGTAGGAATGTTACCTTCGTTTCAAATATTTCCGAAAGAATGACATATGGCACAGGACCCAATCCGCTGGAGTATATAAATAAAGATAAAGATAAAGAAAGAACTGGTATCCATCCCATAGCGCTTACATCATGTCCTGACTGTTTCAGATAATCAAAAGTTCCTAAAGTACACATACAAACTGCAAGACCAACGCATGAAGCCACCATGAGAATCTAATAGAACAAGAAGATTAAAAAACTCCCAAAACTGATATAAGATTGATATTATAGCTTACTTTTCGTCCAGTTCTTTCAATGACCAAACTAGAAATCATAGATCCAATTAATTGTAAAATTCCACAGATAATAGTGCCAATTTCTGGGGAAAATGTTCCAGTTTCTTTAAAGATTTTAGAAGCGTAACTAACTACTGCAAACGTTCCGCTGCATTGTTGAAATAGAAACGTTAAAGTTCCTAAAAACACTCCTTTCACAGCTGCAGGAGAGTTTACTAGAAGAATACGTTGACATTAGCTAATTACTAATCAAGAAATGATTGATCTTCCAGTGATTGAATGGCATTTAGATTATTACGTAATAATTCGATTGGATTTTGCTTTTGTTTCACAGCTTCTTCAGCATTTTTGGATGGACCAGATTCTGGTTGATCCGGAGGACGTAAAATTTTAAGCTCCACTTCTTCAACTTGTAGTTCCTTTCCATTTAACCATTCAAAGGATATTTTCGCTTTCTAGGAAAATAAACGTAACCCTCTACGTAAACATATTATGTAAACTATTGTTACTTTCTTGTTACATTAACTTACTTCGAATTCCTTCTTACTTATTAAATATCCAGGTGTCTCAGGTAAAACAAAATAGCCCACAATTAGAAAAAGAAGAGGAATTGCTCCTAAAATATAGGCTAGTGGATAATATGGAAGGTACGAGCCTAAAATGAAGGAGATTAAAATACCAACATTGACACCTACTGTTAGAAAGACACCTAGCCGACCTCGAATTCTGAAAAAAAATTATTGCCATTACTACCTGATTTTCCTATACTAGTCGATTCATTGTGTCCTTATTACCTTGGATCTGAAATTTCGGAGATATAAGTTGGCACCACCGTTAAAACTCCTCCTGCACCTAATCCAGCAAAAACACGCGAAACTATAATGTATTTAACATTTGTGGCATATATTACTAGAAGCCAACATGTCTAAAATTACAAATAAATAATTATTCGATTTGTAATTAAGTTTTATGTAATAGAGTTTTATTAATTCAACTTCTTACAAGAAAAGGTACTGCACACAAAACTCCAGATGTTTTTCTTCCAATGGTGTCAACCAAATATCCATAAAACATCGTACCAACTGAAACTATCAAGAAGAGAAGACTTCCTACCCAAGATGCATCTTCATCAGACATTGGTTCATCTAAAGGAGTTGCTGTTGAATTTTGGAGAACTTCTAAAACGGGGGAGACCCATCCTATTGTTGTTCCAAACGTAATCGTCGAAATATTTACTACAATTATAAAGTACGATTGATATGAGGTTACTAAAATTGTACATATTTTCAAGTGTGAAGTTCCCACAAGTGTTGCAACTTGCAAAATATTGTTGCACATTCTTAGATTGATCTGATTATTAGAATTTAATAAACAAGGGTATTAGTTGTATAAAAAGGGTGTTGACTTCTCTGCTTTGATAACATCACAAGCGCATTTAATCCTAGAGCTTTATAAATAGGACAAACTTTTTAGTTGGAAGATTAAAGATAAAAACAGTCCCGACCTACTAGCATGTGTACATTACTGATAACAGCAATCACTTACTTATGATAGCAGCTATATACTGATTAAGTGTACTTCCAGACATTGTCCTAAATCAGCAATTTGATGGATATCAGCTTAGGAATCTGGATGATTGATTTGTCATGTGTGATATGCATTTATTCTTAGATGATGCATGCTCCATACAAAAATTGAAGATGAATGTTTATAACAAAAATATTACCTTAAATTCATTTTATATTGAAACCTTAAAAGAATAAACACAAATCAAAATGATTAAAACACAAATTTTTAAAAATGAATAATTATAAACTAAAAAAATAACACACTAGATTTAAAAACGTATTAATTGATATAAATTTATTTCATTTATTAACGAATATATTTTTAAAACAGTTACCCACTACTGACTGAGCTACCGTAAATAAAATTATACGAGAATTAATATATGGTTGGTTCACTTATAATAATTTTCGACCAAATTGATAACAATTTGTTGTTTAAGGTGAAACGGTAATTGGCGCTTTTTGATTCACGAAATATAGATGTTACGAAGCTCATTAAAGTTATATACTCCAACATCCCTTTAATCATAAGATATACCACGAAATCTAAATCACTTACGGATTTCTTCGCTGATATTTGCTTTTTCAAAAGGCATTAAACTATGAATATCCAGACCTATTTAACGATAACAGACAAAAAACAATAAAGATAAAACTTTTATTAATAAAATTAATAGACGTATACAAACATTCTCCCCCTTCTCTTGCAACGTACATAATTACGTATACTTATTGATATATAGTATGTCACTTTAATTAACATATCATTAAAATAACTTAATTTTTATTTTCACTTTTTCTGTAGGACATATTCCATTGAGTTCTTATTTGTTCAACAGTATCATCAATTGATCTTCCTTTTGTCTCTGGTAAACAGAACCATATGAAGCAAGCACCACATATCATAGCACCAGTGAAGAGGAAGAATACTCCATAGTTTCCCATTATTACTTCTAAAGCTGGGAATAATTTGCATATCAGAAAAGCGAATATCCAAAACATGAATATGCAGATGGAAGTTGCTATTCCTTGGACCTAGAATTATCAAATTCAATTAAAATCTTTCAACCGGGGGAAAGCAATCATTAAAAAAAATCAAACCTTCGCTTCAAAAATTTCTGAAACAATAACGTATGGCACAGGACCCAATCCACTGGAGTATACAAATAAAGATAAAGATAAAGAAAGAACTGGTATCCATCCCATAGCGCTAACATCCTGTCCTGAATGTTTCAGATAATCAAAAGTTCCTAAAGTACACATACAAACTGCAAGACCAACGCATGAAGACACCATGAGAATCTAATAGAACAAGAAGATTAAAAAACTCCCAGAACTGGTATAAGATTAATATTATAGCTTACTTTTCGTCCAGTTTTTTCAATGATCAAACTAGAAATCATAGAGCCAATTAATTGTAAAATTCCACAGATAATAGTGCCAATTTCTGGGGAAAATGTTCCAGCTTCTTTAAAGATTTTGGAAGAGTAACTGATTACTGCAAAAGTTCCGCTGCATTGTTGAAATAGAAACATTAACGTAGCTAGAAACACTCCTTTCACAGCTGCTGGAGATTTTACTAGAAAAATATGTTCACATTAGCTAATTATTAATTAAGATTGATCCTCCGGTGACACTTCGAATATTACTTAATAACGCGATTGGATTTTTCTTTTGCTTCACAACTTCCTCAGCATTTTTGGATGGACCAGAATCTGGTTGATCCGCAGGACGTAAAATTTTAAGCTCCGCTTCCTGAATTTGTAGTTCCTTTCCATGTAACCATTCAAAGGATATTTTCGCTTTCTAGGAAAATAAACGTAACCCTCTACGTAAAGATATTGTGTAAACTATTGTTACTTTCTTGTTACATTCACTTACTTCGGATTTATTCTTACTTATTAAATATACAGGTGACTCAGGTAAAACACAAAATCCCAGAATTAGAAAAAGAAGAGGAATTGCTCCTAAAATATAGGCTAGTGTATAATATGGAAGGTACGAGCCTAATGTGAAGGCGGTTAAAATACCAACATTGACACCTACTGTTAGAAAGACACCTAGCCGACCTCGAATTCTGGAAAAGTGTTATTGCCATTACTACCTGATTAGGAAATTCTAGTTAATTATAGTTTTCTCATTACCTGGTATCTGAAATTTCGGAGATATAAGTTGGCACCACCGTTAAAACTCCTCCTGCACCTAATCCAGCAAAAACACGCGAGATAATAATATATTTGACATTTGTGGCAAATATTATTAGAAGCCAAGATATCTAAAATTGTAATAGATAATTTAACGATGTGTAATTAAAAATAATTAAGTTTTATGCCATGGAGTTTTATTAATTCTACTTCTTACAAGAATAGGAACTGCACACAAAACTCCAGATGTTTTTCTTCCGATGGTGTCACCCAAATATCCATAGAACATCGTACCAACTGTTGCTGTCAGGAAGAGAAGACTTCCTACCCAAGATGCATCTTCATCAGACATTGGTTCATCTAAAGGAGTTGCTGTTGAATTTTGGAGAACTTCTAAAACGGGAGACACCCATCCTATTGTTGTTCCCAGCGATAACGCCGAAATGTTTACTAAAAATTAAAAAGTACGATTGATTGAATTGTACACGTTTTCTAGTGTAAATTTCCAGAAGCAAGTGTTGCAACCTATAACATATTGTTGCACATTCTTAGATTGATCTGATTAATAGAATGTAATAAACTAAACAAGGTTATTAGTTGTATCAAGAAAGTGTTGACTTCTCTGATACTTGTTCCACATAAATCTTTGATAAAATCACAATCGCCTTTAGTTTTTAGTTTGAAGATTAATGATAATAACAGTTCCGACCTACTAGCGTGTGTACATGATAGATTACTGATAACACCAATCACTTACTTATGATAGCAGCTATATACTGATTAAGTGTACTTCCAGACATTGTCCTAAATCAGCAATTTGATGGATATCAGCTTTGGAATCTGGATGATTGATTTGTCATGTGTGATATGCATTTATTCTTAGAAGACACATGCTCCATACAAAAATTGAAGATGATCTATTTCAAAATCTGGAATTAAAATTGGTAATAAGATATTTTTCTTTCCCCGCTGGCGCACTGAGATTCATATTGGGTAAGGACCGGTATTTTTAAAATACATTTCCATTTGTGGAACATACGATCGAAATACAAATGCAATGGAATACAATACTGTTACAAAATTAGCAGTTTTTAGGAATCCACTTTAGTAAAGAGACAAATAAAGGGCATTTACTATTTATCAAATATCAGTGGTAAAAGCATCCGCGTCTACATAACAGTGACGTCACAGAATAGTTAATGTGTGTCTTTTTAATTTTTGTGTGCTCAAAAATCGTACTTTTAATTGCTAATATAACTTTAATACATCAATAAAAATAACTAATAAGTAATGGGCTTGTGTCCTATGTCTTAATTTCTATAAAAGTGTACTATATATTGATAAAGTTGGTTACTAGAACCTCAAATGTTCAATTATTCTTTAATAACTCCTTATATGTTAAGAGATATTAACAATTAAAAAAGTCGTTTTGTCTCTTTAATTATTAAAGGGATTCAACGTTGTACACATTCCAAGTGTATGTGACATCACAATCCTTGTGTTAGGTTACCAACCTTACAGATCATAAATCTCTGCTATATGTATTTATATATCAAAATATCAAATATTATTTACAGCTATTTCAAGGAACAATAAAATTCTAATATTATGTCTGCCTTAGCAGAGTTAAATGAAATAAAAACTTATTATTCTTTGACTTGACATTACCACAGCACTGACCTACTCAACAAATAACTGACGTTAAAATGCATTTTACGTCATACAAATATGGCCGACCATTTCTAGCGCTAAAACTACAATTCAAATTTTGAATTGCTATATCTCCGTCAACATTTAGATATTTAATAAAATAGACACGCCAATACACATTTATTAACATCAATTTCAATCAACAATTGAAAAATCGACCACTAAAAAATGAGGACGCAAGCCCATTAGATATCTTATAGTTATTTTTATAAGTATTTAGTACAATTTTCCGTAATTTAAGATATTTGAAATATTCAATAACTAATATTTATTATTACTTTTAATAACATAAATATTTATCAGTAATTTATGCAAAATATGCAAATTAAAATCATTAACAGCTGTATAGATTATACTTGATAAATAAATATTATTTTAAGGTGCACGTCTACATTTCAGTATGGAAATCATGGCTTCTCATACAAGTGCGTTCATTATTTAGTATTGCATGCGCCTGTCGCCTTAACTGTGCATATACACATTATTCTTGTCGTTAACACATAGGGCAGGAGGATCAAGATTTAACAAATAGGAAGTTTTTACGATGGACGGTTGGACATTCGAGATGTATCCATCAGTACCAACAGCAAGATCACGAATTAATGAGAAACTGGTTATTTGTTATAGCTGTTTTTCAGGCACGTTATGTATTTAGTTCTTCTTCATTAAACCAAACAGCCTTCAATAAATCCTATATTGATATTTCTTACAAACGCGGATTTAGGGTCCGAGCGCTGGTTCAGAAATGGCATATGTTTCAGATTACGTTATTTTTACAATATTATTGAAAGGATCATTTCAATTTTTAATCTTTTTTAACCATGACCTTGAAAAATATGTGGAAAAGATATTTAATTGTTTTTTTGCTGTTCCTGAGTTGTTCTGAGTTCAACACTGAATGCGGCTTGACAAAGTTTTACATTTTTAATTTAAAAAAAAAATTATATTCTATGTGTTACTTTGGAAAAAAGGTTTTTAACTGTTTTTTAGTATTTCTATAGGATATTTCAACAAGAGTGATCATTTTATCGATGTTTCAACAAGAGCGGTCATTTTAAATCAATAGAAAACGCAATATTTCCGTGTAAAGTGGTGATATTTTTATTTTAATCTAAAGTACAAACTTTGAGGTTAGTAACAAAACACAATATCTGCCAGATGTCATCGTAATATTGCGTTTTACTATTGATTTAAAATGACCGCTCTTGTTGGAGGATGTTAAAGATACTTTAAGTTTATCACTTAGTGTTTATATTTTAATACGTTTTTTCTATGCGTTATACCGGTTTCACACCAGAGAGACAGTTCAATAAAACACGAACAAAAACACCAAAGTTCTTAAAACATTTTTTGTCTTTTGTTGCTTTTTTAGTAAACACATTCCAATCTGGAGTCTTTTAGATCAAAGGAAAACACGTTTGATGCTTTTTAGTCTGCTTGGTTTGAACACGCAGTTTTGTTTTTTGTGAACATTTGCGCTTGTCAGTTGTTGTTTATCATGTTTAAAAAATTTATGGCATACACAGGAAAACACTAAAAACAAAACCAGTCTGTTTTCGAAAAACAGATCTGTTTTAAAATGAAACAAAACATGTTTTTGTTTTGTTTGTTGATAACAATAAATAAAAAATAAAATAGGCGTTATATAAAAAAGATGCTTAGGCCTGCTTTAAATAAATCTCTCAATCCTATCTATCATAAGTTAGGGAACTCTCAAATCGCTTTTGCGCTGAATCCACCACTGCCTTTGCATATTTAGTATGTTAATATACTGCAAATGCCGGAAAAATTTGAATATTTATTATTCCGGTTCATTAAAATTTCTAGATCATTACAATAAATTAATATGTGGTTTTTTCACTTTCAATAACACTTAGAGATTTTTATTGGAAAACTTCCAAAAAATTCATTTTCGTTCATAACAATTTTACAACATTTTTAAACTGTAAGTACAAAAGTCATTGCGGTAACATTTGCAGAAATTCTGTAAAAATAATTTGTAGTTAGATAGCAGACCCTAAAACTCATCCGAAATAAATTTATTCCATGACTGGTAATGAAATAAACTTGCCAAATTAAAAACAAATAAAAAATAACACATTACAGTGAATATTTTCGAGTCACTTCGCCATCATATTGAAGATGCGCATGATTTTTTTGTCATGAATAGTTTAGTTTCTTACAGTCGTTCATATAAAATGTCTATTTTATCGGCTACAAATAGCGAAATCATTCCATCTGTCGAAATACAAATGAAGATAAAGTTGATGCGAATTATAATGGGCTTGTGTCCTCATTTTTTAGTGGTCGATTTTTCAATTGTTGATTGAAATTAATGTTAATAAATGTGTATTGGCGTGTCTATTTTATTAAATATCTAAATATTGACGGAGATATAGCAATTAAAAGTTTGAATTGTAGTTTTAGCGCTACAAATGGTCGGCCAGCGAAATGCATTTTAACGTCAGTTATTTGTTGAGTAGGTCAGTGCTGTGGTAATGTTCTGTAGCTGTTGGTAGTCAAATAATCAAGTCAAGTCAAAGAATAATAAGTTTTTATTTTATTTAACCCTGCTAAGGCAGACATAATATTTAAATTTGATTGTTCCTTGAAATAGCTGTAAATAATATTTGATATTTTGATATATAAATACATATAGCAGAGATTTATGAGCTGTAAGGTTGGTAACCTTACACAAGGATTGTGATGTCACATGCACTTAGAATGTGAACAACGTTGAATCCCTTTAATAATTAAAGAGACAAAATGACTTTTTTAATTGTTAATATCTCCTAACATACTGGTATAAGGAGTTATTAAAATATAATTGAACATTTGAGGTTCTAGTAGCACACTTTATCAATATATAGTACACTTTTATAGAAATTAAGACACAGGACACAAGCCCATTGAAGTGCAATGATGATAGAAACGTTACAAAAATCAACAAAACACACAATTATTATATTACAATTAATCACCTAGCTGAAATTCTGTAATAAAATCTACAATATATATATTTGAATAATATATTTGTTACCTTCTATATACCAGGTCCAATCCAAATTTTAAAGAACTTGCTAAGTGGTTAAATAGCTTCCAGTATTGTAAATATTATTATTAATAATGCTAATTATGAATGTAATATTATCACAATAACTCAACTGAACTGTGTCTCAATCGTTTCTTGACTCTACTCACTCACCCAGTGTATCGACAACTATGATTTAATTACACAAATAATTAATAGCAAATTCTATAAATGAATATACGCAAAAATAAAACTTACAAACCGGAATAACTGGGATGTAGCCGATATATTGGAATCACTTCACCACGATATGATGATGATGATGAAAATGATTGGTTCAGGCAGACAGATACTGATGCAGACAGCCTCAGAGACAGTATGATGAAAAACAAATACCAGAACAAGTAAGTATTTATTTTGTGGAGAATCATAAATGGACAAACGCATAAATATATTTATCTTTGTTTACTTCTATCTGTATTAAAAGACATAAATAGAATTAGTTGTGATTCAGAAATATTTCCAAATATATGTGTTCTCTTTATTTGCTTTGATATTTTGCATTCTGAATATTTGTTTGTCGCTAATATGTGTTTATAATCTATATATGGTTGTTTTTATATGCGAATATGTATAAGATTATTTGGGTTCATTGTTTGCACTCTGTGCAACAATTAAAAATATCTGGCGTCTGTTGACACTTGCAATAAACCTGGTAAAGCCAGTTGCATATATTTAAGGGGTTATATGAGATTCGAAGATTAACGAAACTTTTTTTCACTAATTTTGTTTTAAAGGGGGAGTAAGGTCAAAACGATTAAAACGAAGCATATTTTCGATATATTTTTTGACGACACAGTTAATATATAATTACTACATGATAAAATAACATTTAAAGAATAGTTTGTGAAATTTTCATAAATAAATGTCAAGAAATAAGGCATTGACAGCGAATCTCCGCAGACGTCACAAAAAAAAGTAACATTGTGGTGCCACTCATAACTCATCACTGGATTTTCTGAAATCGAAAAACCAAAATGGTATTTTATCGATAAGTTTCTGCAGGTAACGCTGTCGAGTTTTTCTTTTTTTACTGATTTTTCAATTTTTTACAGCACTGAAAAGTCAAAATACCGATTTTTCATGAAAAAATTAAAATTAAAAAAAACTCAACATTTATGCAAAGAAAGAGTATGCAAAATTCAAAAGAATCGGTCCATTAGATTTTGAGCTAGAGAGGGCACCGACTCTGAAAAAGCTATGTGTGAGAAACCGCATTTAAAAATTTCGAAGACGAAACCAGACCAGAGAGGTGAAGACTTAAAACTCTATATCTCCGACAGTTTTACTCTAATCAATTTCAAATTTTCACCCAATAAACTTAATATGTTGTACAATAATATAAATAAATTTTTAAAAAAAGTTAAAACTTTACTTAATTTTTTAAGAATTAATACGCCGATCTATTTGAAATCTAACTGTTAATATCTTATGTAATATTGCGTCTAATTAAAAAATAATTAGATATTTGAGATTCTGATAGTCAACTGTATCAATATGTGATATGCTCAGATATGCTAATGTTGATTTGTCAATAGGTGGTACAGTCTTAAGACTATATAGAAATATAATATATATAATAAATATATATATATATATATATATATATATATATATATATATATATATATATATATATATATATATATATATATAATTATAGAAATTCTATTAGAAATTAAATTATTTCTAAAAGCGGAACAAATATTTTTAAGGCAATCATCCTATTGTGATCAAAAACTTGACACCACTGGTTCCAATGAGAGTAACAGTAATTAACAATGATCAATTATATTGACTTATTATTAATTATGTAAATAAGTATAGTTCATTGACTAATTGAGTCATTTCCTTTGTGTTGAATGGTACTGCATATTGATAAAATTGTCATCGGGATATCAATCTAATAATTACTTTTTAATTGGTCACAATTAATTAACCCAGTCCACTCTTTAAATCCTTATACAAATTTAAAACATTTTATGTAATATTTATTGCAGAACTGAAACAATAATGGGCTTGTATCCTCATTTTTTAGTGGTCGATTTTTCAATTGTTGATTGAAATTGATGTTAATAAATGTGTATTGGCGTGTCTATTTTATTAAATATCTAAATGTTGACGGAAATATAGCAATTAAAAATTTGAATTGTAGTTTTAGCGCTAGAAATATTTGTATGACGTGAAATGCATTTAAACGTCAGTTATTTGTTGAGTAGGTCAGTGCTGTGGTAATGTTTTGTAGCTGTTGGTAGTCAAATAATCAAGTCAAGTCAAAGAATAATAAGTTTTTATTTTATTTAACTCTGCTAAGGCAGACATAATATTGAAATTTTATTATTCCTTGAAATAGCTGTAAATAATATTTGATATTTTGATATATAAACACATATAGCAGAGATTTATGAGCTGTAAGGTTGGTAACCTTACACAAGGGTTGTGATGTCACATGCAGTTGGAATGTGTACAATGTTGAATCCCTTTAATAATTAAAGAGACAAAATGACTTTTTTAATTGTTAATATCTCTTAACATATAAGGAGTTATTAAAAAATAATTGAACATTTAAGGTTCTAGTAACCCACTTTATCAATATATAGTACACTTTTATAAAAATTAAGACAAAGGACAGAAGCCCATTATAAAATATAAATCAAAATTTAAAAAATGAGGGGAGAGGTTAGAATAACCAGAAATTTGTGTGACGTAATTTATGAATGGCCCCTAAATAAAATCATTAAATTAAAATATGCAACAAAAATACGAGGGTAGTTTGATATTTCAGTGAATTTTTAAATTTACCGCGGGATAAATATGCATTTTCCCTAACATATGCAGAGCGCATATAAATTTGAACCCTAAATATTACCATAATTTCCTCCTTGGGCTATCAGTGATTATATATAGTTCAAATCACGATAGTTCGGCGGCGACTTATACTTAAAAGAGGTTATAAGAGCAGGTTATTATAAATCTATAATACGATAATGAATTTTATCTTATTCGTTTCTATATACATTATAGAAAAATAAGTGAGTCAGTGCTTTTTAGTTATATCGGCAGTTTATACCACAACTTGTTTTAAGTATGAGTCGCCGCCGAACTCTCGTAATTTGAACTATAACTGATTTTCGCTCGCTTTTTTTTCTAATCGACTCATATTTTTTTTAGGTTATACTCGTATTAGCCCTTTTACATTTGCGTAATTTCGAAAGTGTGTAATTTGAAACTGTTACTTATATTTCACTTTCCTCTCTTTCTACTTTTTATAGAAATCCTATATACTTGTATATATAACAAAAAAAGTTAACCTATTTACAACAAACAACGTGGCTTACGCCTACTTAATATTTAAAGGCAACTCATATTACACCACCCACTTTAAATGAGATGTTTGCCATGTTATGTCATGTTGTACATGATTGATTTGTGGAATTTAGTGATAAGCCTTTGCAAAAAATATTATAGACGTCAATAAAGATCATATTCATTCAACAGATTAGTGTTGTATAATATATGACTAACAGAATAGATAATAGTTCAAATCACATGTGCTCTAACATGCTGCGACAGGTATTTAATAAGTAAATCTTGGTACGTAAGGCTTCAGAGTTGCATTTAAATAAAAACTATAGTATTCTTTATACTAAAGACATTATTTTGTAACTTTTTCTCTGACGTCGTGCGTCATGAATTGAACCAGTGTGATAGTTATTTGTTCGAAATATTTGCAAATAAAATTGTAGTGAAAATGCTTGAAGTTAAGTTTTTATTTTCCAATGCTAACAAATGAATATCACACTAGTTCAATTAATAACGTACGTACGTACAATTATATATTTTTTTAATTTATGTACAATACTAGTTCCTATCATCCACGACCTCCAGCGACATCTATGGCGTTCATGAATATATGTTTTCACTGAAAGGTCACTGTTTTACCGACAGACAAGCTTTATACCAACTAAATAAATATAATTTCTTTACATATATTTTATTTATTATATCTTAATAGAATATTAATATTTATTATATCTAGACAGCTGTCACTTTCGACGCATGCGCATAGAGAACAAATAGAAACATATACCTTTCTCTGTCGCACACATTTTGGACACACTTTTAATCTATAGGAAACATAGGCTATTCACACTCCATATATATATGCTCTAAGCTTGTACGACTATATATAAATGAAAAAGATAGTATCAGTAAACTCCATTCTATCTAGTATAAATTTGCCACAATGATAATGATAATGATAATTGATAATGTTGATTGTCAAGCACTTAAATGTTAAATTATTTTGTAACAAGTCGACATATTAACAAAGTGTTAAAAAGATGCTAGCGAAATATCGGCTAATTCGTACAATAAATAAAGTTTTGATATTATGATAGTGTTGACCAAAGCTAAATAAAATTAATAACTCTTTCTCTCTTGCTCTTGATACTTTAAGATTCAACTGCGTGATTACTACTGTTACAAATTAAAAGAAATTCTCTATTAATAATTATTTATAAAAATTGTATTTTAATTAAGTTTGTTAAGTAAAGAAGTTTGCGAGACCCTTGCCTATTTTGTCTACAGGGTAACGTGCCTTAAGTAAATTATGTAACAATTAAGAAACATTTGCATCTAAATATATTTACTACATAAATTTTATATAAAATTACGTTCTGACTAAAATATAATGCTTTTTATCAAGACCTATATTTAAGAGAAATTAATTCATACCTAGTAAAATTAGAAACTTATTCTGATAGCAACACTTATAACGCACATACACGCAGGAAAATTAACGTTTAAATATTCTTATCTAAGTCAATTTGCAATAGCTCCCACAGTTCACAGAAAGTATATGGCACGGAATGACTAAACACTTCCAAAAATTTATTATATATGTCAACATATTATAGTTACATGTAATCAGATACAATCGCTTTTTAAATATATATATTATCCAAGAGAGAGAGAGAGGGAAAGGAATTTAATATTTGTAGGGCTTTCAGTAAAACTGATACATAAATTGAAACAATCATTTTATGAGAGATAATTGAAAATTATAAAATATAAATCAAAATACAAAAAATATTAAAACTTAAAATGTAACAAATTAAATTAAAAAAATATTTCAAATAAAAAATACAAATTGCTAATCGGAAGTAACTCACCAGTAACACCCTTTCTACTATAAGACTATATGTATACTATCAGGACCTCAAATATCCAATTATTTTTTATTAATTCTCTATATTTTAGGAGATATTAATAATTAAAAGTCATTTTGTCTCTTTCATTATTAAATGGATCCAATGTTATAGAGAATTCTAATGCATGGTACATCACATTCGGTGGTTTGCTATCTCTTTTATACAACAGAGAACTTTTATAACATGTGATATGTTATTTACAACTAACAGTTGGATTTTGTAGAGATCTTAAACATCTAACAAATGTTTATAACAAAAATATTACCTTAAATTCATTTTATATAGAAACTTTAAAAGAATAAAACACAAATTTTTAAAAATGAATAATTAAAACAGAATAATTATAAACTAAAATTAAAATACACTAGATTTAAAAACGTATTAATTGATATAAATTTATTTAATTTATTAACGAATATATTTTTAAAACAGTTACCACTACTGATTGAGCTATCATAAATAAAATTATAACAGAATTAATATATGGTTGGTTCACTTATAATAATTCTCGACCAAATTGATAACACTTTGTTATTTAACTATGTTATCTTCATTATTATGAAATAATCACTGTTCTGCTAGTTGATAAGGCAGCCAATTGATTAAAAAGATTCACACAGATGAAGAGAGTTTTATTTTCAAGTATGATGCATTATCGTTATAAATTGTTCAGTATGTTAAAACCAATTTACTTTATCTGATAGATCCAGGTAATCCATCATTAAAAAAGGACGTATTGAGAAAACAGATATCTGCATTACTTCTTGGAACTTTTATACGAATTATAAAATATCTTTTATTCCATAAAAAACATGCAATTATGCATGCATTAAGGGTATACATAACTTTTAAATTGTGTAATTTCTCCGTTTTTATTGGTAGTTACGAAACTTATTAAAAGTTAAATACTCCAACATCTCTTTAATCCGGCACGGATTATAGTTCGTTACCGGATGTATGAAATAGTTGAAACGGAAATGCCAAAGATATAATGCTCTGATAAAAATACAAACGATAATAAGTATTTTACGTGTTTATACACATTCTGAATTTGTGCAGATTATATAAATATGCAAAAAAATATTTCGTAATAGACTTGTGTTCTATGCCTTAATTTCTATAAAAGTGTACTATATATTGATAAAGTGGGTTACTAGAACCTCAAATGTTCAATTATTTTTTAATAACTCCTTATATGTTAAGAGATATTAACAATTAAAAAAGTCATTTTGTCTCTTTAATTATTAAAGGGATTCAACGTTGTACACATTCCAAGTGCATGTGACATTACAATTCTTGTGTAAGGTTACCAACCTCTGCTACATGTATTTATATATCAAATGTTATTTACAGCTATTTCAAGGAACAATAAAATTTCAATATTATGTCTGCATTAGCAGGGTTATATAAAATAAAAACTTATTATTCTTTGACTTGACTTGATAATTTGACTACCAACAGCTACAAAACATTACCACAGCACGGACCTACTCAACAAATAACTGACGTTAAAATGCATTTCACGTCATACAAATATGGCCGACCATTTCTAGCGCTAAAACTACAATTCAAACTTTTAATTGCTATATCTCCGTCAACATTTAAATATTTAATAAAATAGACACGCCTTTACACATTTATTAACATCAATTTCAATCAACAATTGAAAAATCGACCACTAAGAAATGAGGACACAAGCCCATTCAAAGAATTGAACACAGACAGTTTGTAGGGGCAAATAAAGAGACACTAGAAAAAAATGAAGTTTAGATAATATTTGTATTGATATCTAACTACATCATGATGCAGATTATTCTATATTCGATTTGATTTGAAAATATAAATTAATTTTATACATTAATTTAAACAGAACAAATTGATTTGTTCTGATACTTAAACATTTAAATTTGCATGTGTTGTTACAGTAGTACATAAATTAAATGTTATGTATTTATTACAGAAACTGTTTTAACTTACCAGAAAAAAATTAGATACTTCTTCAAGTATGATTATTAAAAATAGTACCTTCAATTTGCAATTCATTTTGAAATCCTTATAGATAGGGCACAATATTTCAATAGAGTACGATAAAAGTTGAAGGACAACATTCATTTTGTAATACTACATAAAAATATACTGAAATTGAACAAGAAAAGAAAATTATAACGAATCCAAAAAATTTCTTAATGAAAAACGGCAAAGATCTATTCAATTTAAAAAAAACTATAAAATATTTCTTCTAAATAAAATTGTCATGTCGATTAATGTTAATGTTTTATATCAATAATTTATAATAAATTACATAAATTGAAATTTAATTTATCATATTTAGAACTTTTGCCTATTCCATATTTGTTTAATCTTTACCGTGTGTTGTGTAAGTGTGTGTATGTGGAGGGGGAGGCAGGTTATATTTTCAAAAAAAATGATTTTACTATATTTTTCAGTAGAACATACAAATAAGTAATAATACCAACCAGTTATTGTTATAAATGTCTCTAGTAGCATCAATTTTAAACACAAATTATTTTGTTTTAATTGCGCCATCGGTATTTAATTTAAATTTTAGAATACCAATTTTAAATTAGTTTTATTTATTAATAATTGTTTAATGTTTGTGTATTATTACATCTACCGCTTATTACCAAAGTGTGGATACACACAATATTTTAATTTTAAGAAGAAAATCAATGTTAGTTATAAATAAAGGATAACGTAAAAGAATCTTGTAAATATTATTTTCTAAGGTACTAGAAAGTATTTCACATCACATGTAGATAACAAAATATAGTACTGTAGTTTAACCTAAACACTGTGAAAACCGATAATAAATCAAAATCTGATATTGGACCTGCGTATAAGTTGTCATGGTTACGTGAAAACGTGGGTGTATGCGCGAGTGTTTTATTAATTGTATACCCATCTGAAGAAGGTATCACCAATTAAAGAATATTTAAAGTGCATAAAAACAAAAAAACCAAAACATAAAATAAATTCATGAAAATAAGGTGTTAAAAACAATAAAATATATTTAAAAATATAATTATACCGTAATTACTTATTATTATGTTGTAGCATCCTGTTATTAAACTATATCTTCAAACATAGTCTTAATCTTGTCTTTTTTTTGTAAATGTTTTTCCCATTCTTCAGAACTTCTTTTGTAAAGTTCCACATTAAGTTTGATAGCAATATATGTTCCATAAGTAGTGTTTTGCAATAGTCCTGACTTTGAAGCTAATTCATTCATAATTCTTGTTTGTTGAGCTTTATCTACTTTTTTCCAAATTGTTTCAAAAACACGGGATCCGTATTTGTCTGTAGCTATTGCTTGAAAATGGCCCTGAATAACAAAAACAATTAAATATAAATCGTGACAAGCAATTAAACCACTCAGTAACACCTTATAATGATAGAAATTTGAATAAAAATCACATATTTATAAAAATTTTGAGAATCTAAATACATACCTTCAATATTCTGTTCATCTTTTCACGTGATTTTTCTCCAATAAATGAACTTTCGTAGAATGCATCTATAATATGACTTCCTTTTGCATCACAAATTAACGTTAGAATATCATTTGGTGCCATCGCCAAAAGACTGTTTACAAGTTTAATAGGTTTGTTGAAATGAAGCATCTCCTAAAATAATAAGATGTTAAATATTTAATAAATGGTTACATCAAAATAAAGAATCTAAATATTCCTTTTGAATCATTAATTAAACCTATGGATATATATTATAACACACAATTATTATCAAAAACATTTAATAATGCGATAAATAATGAAATTCTTTTAAAGCTAACTCATAAATTTAATACAAATTTTACAAAAATAATATATACAGATGCATCTATTGATTTAGAAAGAAATAAAGCAGGATTTGCTATATATGAACAAATATATATATGATAAATTTAAATTAAATAACAAAGTTTGCTCTTATAATGGAGAAAAATTAGCATTATTAAAAGCATTGGAAATTAATTAAAATTATTATAATAACGGATTCTTGAAGTGTTTAAAAAGTGTTAAAAAAATTAAATTCTAATGATAACAAATCAAATAATGATATTTTGACATGCAAAATTAAGGAGATGTATTTCAATATAATAAATAAAAATAATACCATAAAATTTATGTGGATACCAGGACATTGTAGAATAAGAGGAAACGAAATTGCGGATAAATTAGCAAAGGAATCAATAAATTTGGAAATTGAGATGAAAGTGAAATTGCCTTCATATGAAAGTTTTAATATAATCAAAAAATTAAACTTCAATTTGAGAAACCAAGATATCATTAACAAAAGTCAGTTAAAAGGAAGAGGTTATTATATGTTACATCCAAATTTAAGTAAGAAAAGATGGTTTAAAAATGAGTCCCGCAATATTATATCAACTATAATCAGAATCAAAAGTAACCATTGTAAAACTCCAGCTCAACTGTACAAAATTAATATTAAATCCGACGATAGATGCCAATGTGGTGAAGAAGGAACTTTGGATCATATTATATTTGAATGCATAAATTATAGTTTAGAAAGATCAAAATTCAACAGTGAAATATTAGATGTAATTAAAACTTTTCCTGTTAATACTAAATTTTTGTTAAGTGATTCAAAATTAATTAGTGAATTATTTAAATATTTAGAAATTTGTAAAATAGAATTATAAAATGTGAAATATGTAAAAAAAAAATGTTTGATGGTGGCTATGACGAATAAAAGTCAAGGGAGATAAATAAATAAATTAAATTCTTAACAAACCTGTAATATAGCAGATCCATGTATATTAACAAAGAATTTTTCAGCTTGTTCAGCTCGTTCCAATGGCAAAAGTCTAGCGGTTAAAGCAGCCAACTTAAAGGAATGGTTACTGTCTTCGCAATGTAAAGCGCTGGTAATGGCCTGAATAGAAATAGTTAGTTATATTGCCATAGTTTTAAATGAATCATATTTTTTACCAAACTTACTTTTACAAATAATCCCTGCTGAGATATAAGACGTCTGCTTGCCTTAGCAAGAGCTACTAATACTCCAGTGTGTCCACATCCCAAAATATCACCAAAAGAGCTTGTTAATTCATTTATTATTAATTCGAACTGTAACAAAATGATTCTCCATTAGATATTATTTAAAAGTATATAACACATATCTACTGTTCAAATTTACCTGTTCCTTTGATTTACAGGTATCAACAAGCTTTTGAACGCTAAAGTTACTTATTTTTGTGAGACTTAAAGCTCGAAGTTTATTCTTAAAACATTTTGTATAAATCAAATCATGGCGTTTTTCATTAGCCAACAGAATTGCTGTTTCTAACAGTCGTATAGCTGGTGGTGAATTAAAAACCGGTGCCAACTGATTAGGATCTATTGACTCTTCGGTATTTTCCTTTTTAAATGTAGGCGCAAAACTTGTTTTAACTAATTGTGTAATAATATCTTGTTGCAATTCATTATTACATTTAGTAAGCGATGATAGAGTTGCCTGCAACAATCCAGAAGTTATATCTGTGTTAGGCAATTCAACAAAATGAGGCCAAGATGATAATCTGTAAGTAAAATTAAAAACAATTATAATCATATATACATTTGTTAATGTTTAAGAGTGTATAATACGCACCTTTCGCTAAATTCTGAGGCAACTTTAGACCATTCATCGGGAACTACTTTAAATATTTGATTCAAACTCTGAAAACTCTTTTTGTCCTTATCTGGTTTTTCTAATCCTGACATGCTAGTTACACAAGTTCTTATGATATGGTTAGCATAAGGATCTTGTACAAACTCTTCTAAGTTGTTAAGTAAATATTTACTTATTCTTAGTGCGAATGATCCACAATATTTCATATGTTCATCGGAATATGTGTTATTTTCAGGTTTTGTTGGTTGAAGA
Source organism: Panorpa germanica (assembly GCA_963678705.1). NCBI lineage: Eukaryota > Metazoa > Arthropoda > Insecta > Mecoptera > Panorpidae > Panorpa > Panorpa germanica. Next base: position 6,905,331 of record OY783219.1, read on the forward strand.
CCTTCTAGTGCTCTCTGAGCAGTAACTTCTACAAGCTTTTCCACGACGTGACTTGCGAACTGATCACTACACACGGGTCTTAGTTCTGCAGCTAATGCATTACTGAAATTCTCTAAGTATTCTGGAGTTGACATTGGCAAAACTTGTTCAATAACACGACAAGCAATTTGATTAGTAGAAAAATCGAGTTCTCTTCCTTTAACTTGATCTAAAACACCATTCGCCAAGCTTTCTGGAATTAATTTCTAATTGTAAGAACTATATACCAGTATTATATACTGATTGTATAACATCAAAATTGTAATTGACTGTTTAAATATTTCTTACCTTTGGCTTCCTTTCCTTCAACTCCATCTCGTATTACCTCTAATATTGATACAAAATACTTGCACATATCCTCTTCTATATAGGTTCCACGACCAAAATTACCTTTCTTTGCATATTTTCTAGCATTCATTAACACATTCTTCTTTCTTTTACGTTTGTTTCTTGAATTGTTATTTGAGTTTGATCCACTTGGTTCACTCATTATGCCACTTTACAATTATTATTACTAAAAAAATATATAAGAAACACGTGTTCTTTGAACGTATTATTAGAATCAATTTGAGGTTATGTTATTACTGCGTTCTGCTGTATATATTTTGATATATTTGATTTTGCACTGACCTCAGAGAAGTTAAGTGAGCTAGTTGCCAGATGCAAACTTAAACTGCCAGTGGCGCTACTTTCAAATAAAATTATTACTTTATTTTATTACTAAAAGTATATATTTTTAGGGTTTAAAAACACCAGAACGTATTTACATAGACTATTCGTAAACTTTGGCATGCAGAACTTCATCTTACATAATAATTTAGGGCACAAATTTTAGTCTCTGCGTAATATAGATTATGAAGTCACACCACACCTAAAAAAGAAGAGGTCATTTAAAATATAATTAAAGTAAAGTTCGATTACGATTTTATTTAGATGCTATTAAGATTGATTACGATTTATATTATGCCTAATGGCCGTTGGAGGCTAAATGCGGCCCCGATCAATGTTATCTAATATTTTGATTTGATATATCTGTGCAACAATGTGCGATGTGTGTTTGCCACATTTTATCATTTTACGTTTATTAGATTAAAAATAATTAAAATAAAATAGATTTTAATCACTGTAATGGTATATCCGTAATCTAATTAGTTCAAATTTGTTATTTAACAAGTTATCGTAATGAAAATGGTTCGCCAAATAATTTTTTTCGCACTTTTAATTAAATGTAAGTAATACTTTATTATTATATTTTCTTGTACAATAAATAACTGAATACAATAAATACAAGTTATTGTAGAAAAATATATGTACATAACAAATAAATTAATATTTTAAAGTGTTTTTGCCGTCTGAAGGAACAAATTGCGATGAACGTTATGGGGAAGTTAACAAGGTCCCAGAAGGTTCAGCCCCTTATATGGTGTCTTTGAGAAATTCTGATTTGCAACATATTTGTGGGGGTTCCATTTTGAATCGAAGATGGCTACTGACATCAGCCAAATGCGTTTATGGGTAAGTGGTAAATAAACACTACAAGAATATAATTTATCAGAGATACAAACCTAAACAAACAAAAGAAAATTGTTAGATGAACCTTCTTGCGCCTGCAGATTAGTCCACCACTATAACACCCAATTTTTAATACTATTTCAGAAAATCTAATTACACAGCGGTAGTTGGTTCTAACGCTCTTCTCCACGGGGGCACAATTTACCAAATTCAATTCCACATTACTCACCCAGAGTACAGCGAAGAAGACGGCAACGATATTGCCTTAGTTCGAGTGGGGACAAATATAGAATTTACAGATACTATACAACCAATCACTTTGTCTTCTAGAGTCATTGGAAATGGCGTAGAAATGTCCATCATAGGATGGAGTTTCACAAATTTTATTCATAGTCCAAATTCGCGAGGAAATGATCTTCAAATGATTAAAGTTAAATCTGTTACAAAAGATGAATGTCTTAGAGTATCTTCTTTGGCACATTGGCACTCTGATTTTTGTGGAGTTCCAAAAACTGGCCAAGGATCTTGTCGAGTGAGTTATACACCTTGGATTCGAACCATAAATCATTATCATAAATTGTATTACTTTTAAAGGGAGATGATGGCGGCGCTGTAGTCGTTAACAACCTACAAGTTGGGCTCGTTTGTTCTGCGTTAGATCCTTGTCTTGCTGATTATCCTGACTGCTACACAAGACTGTCTGCATATATTGGCTGGATTGAAGCTACTATAATATCTATCTAAACTATGGTATAGTTTCTATACATGTAAAAATAATTTGTAATTTTTTAGTAAAGACATAAACCAATAAAAACTTTAATTTAGTTTTTTATTATATCAATATAAATTACGGCTGTTTCTTCTGTATCACTCAGCTACACCGTTACTATAAAATAATTATGAAGAAAGTTAACTTACATCATGGTAATTATTAATATATCTCTATAAAAGAGTAGTTTCTTAGTTTAAGCAAAGACACAAGCAATATTATGCCGTAACAGGGTTAAATAAAATAAAAACTTATTATTCTTTGACTTGATTTGATTATTTGACTACCAACAGCTACAAAACAATATGCAGCACTGACCTACACAACAAATAACTGACGTTAAAATATATTTTACGTCATATAAGTATGGTCGACCATTTCTACCGCTAAAATTACAATTCAAATTTTTATTTGCTATATCTCCGTCAACATTTAGATATTTAATAAAATAGACACGCCAATACACATTTATTAACATCAATTTCATTCAACAATTGTATACTTCTACTGCTACCTAGTCAGTTACTAATAGCGGGCTTGTGCAACACATAAAGATTTGATATTATGAAATGATGAACAAGAATAAATAAAATTATTATTATTAGGTTATATTCTTAAATACAATTTGGGTGAGGTGAATATGTTAAAAAACTAAGCGGGAATAGATAAGTTACAAATTTAAATAGCTATATCTCCGCAAGGCAATTGTGATTAGATACAAATATTTTTGTCAAGAGGTCATTGTGACTGGATACAATTTCTTTTTTAAAAGGTTAATACGGTCCTGCATTGTATGGAAATGACTTTTGTAAAAATGGTCACAAATGTAAGTGTATTTTACTTACAAAATGCAACTTAACACTTGTGTGAAAGTGGCGCCTCACCCATGCGACACGGCCAACTGTAGAACCAGTATTGTATTTTACAAACGCATTGACAATATCATATTACATAAAAAGAAAAAATGTCGACAAACTAAAAATATTTCTGATGCAACATTTTTAAAATTAAAATGCATATGAAAATAACTCATTTTAACAACTTATATTAAAATATGTTATTTTTAAATTGTCATTTCTAGCTATTTTTGTCGCGTTTTTGTGGTTTTGTTGTAAGATGAATATCACAAATTTAAATACCAGAACCAAAAATTAATATGCTGGTTGTTGGAACAGTTCAGGAAACTTATTTATCTCTTACGCGTTGTATTTCATAAGTATTATTTTGCGTTCTATTATTTTTTCTTAATACTGATAGACAATATGAATTTTTATTTAATAACGCCTAATTGCGGTTAAATGCAACTACAATAACATAATCACATCGATCAGCGGTGTATTTAATTCACAATTAAATTGCCACGGCTTAAGCCGGCTCCAAACGATGCGGTGAACGTTCGATTCAAATGCTTGTCTCCAATGTGTGAGTCAAATATTGAAGAAATTCTGCAGCTGCTTAATAACAGAGAGAATCTGCGCTGATTGAAGAGGACCAAGCCGGAAGACTTGACCCTGTGATTCTGCTACTACAAACCACACACGTTTTTAAAATTTTGGAACTAGTCAGTGGACTAGAACTGAACAATTATATTTAACTTTGTATATATAAATTACTAGATAAGCCACGCTTAGTTGTAATATTCTTGTAAAAAAAAAAAAAAAAAATATTGGCAGATTGACATGGCAAGTTTCCTACTACACGGTGGAACGAATGTGTGATCCGAATGATTTATTTATTTCATTAATTTGTTATTATTATTGACACTGACACTGTTTAACAAAAACTTTCAAGTAAATATAGAAACTTTCAAGTGTGGATCAAGTGTGTGGTGGGGGTAGAAACAACAGCCCGAACTTCTTCTAATGTTGGAAGGTGTTTGTAACATCCTTTGGCGTCGGCTTTAACATAATTTTTCTGTATGATTACTGTAGTTTTAGATATAACAGCAATCTGTTGTAACAATTCAAAGATGCAATGCACAGCGAGATGAACTAGAGCGCGCTAAAACGTGTACCTCATTCCTCAGGCAGGTAACACCGTGGCGTGTAGGTTAATGTGATCTGTAATGTATGTACTTACTTCAAAATACGTGTAAGTGCTTATTACTAATTATTATTAATAAAAAGTTTAATAAACTTATTTAATGCAACAAGGAGTTTCTAATTAAAAAAAATATATTTTTAATAATTCATTTATTTTAAGTATAAATCTGAAATTATTAATTTGTTTTAATTACAATAGGCAGTGACGGATTAAGGCGAAGGCGCGAGACTAACCTTAAAAGGTTACAAATACAAAAAGTGTTAATTTTTTAGTGTATGTAGTATAATGGGCTTGTGTCCTCATTTTCAGTGGTCGATTTTTCAATTGTTGATTGAAATTGATGTTAATAAATGTGTATTGGCGTGTCTATTTTATTAAATATCTAAATGTTGACGGAGATATAGCAATTAAAAATTTGAATTGTAGTTTTAGCGCTAGAAATGGTCGGCCATATTTGTATGACGTGAAATGCATTTTAACGTCAGTTATTTATTGAGTAGGTCAGTGCTGTGGTAATGTTTTGTAGCTGTTGGTAGTCAAATAATCAAGTCAAGTCAAAGAATAATAAGTTTTTATTTTATTTAACCCTGTTACGGCAGACATAATATTGAAATTTGATTGTTCCTTGAAATAGCTGTAAATTATATTTGATATTTTGATATATAAATACATATAGCAGAGATTTATGAGCTGTAAGGTTGGTAACCTTACACAAGGCTTGTGATGTCACATGTACTTGGAATGTGTACAATGTTGAATCCCTTTAATAATTAAAGAGACAAAATGAGTTTTTTAATTGTTTATATCTCTTAACATGTAAGGAGTTATTAAAAAATAATTGAACATTTGAGGTTCTAGTAACCCACTTTATCAATATATAGTACACTTTTATAGAAATTAAGACATAGGACACAATCCCATTTCTACTATATAAATATCTACTTTATATGACAGAAAATAAAACCATATGTGAATGCTCCAGCCTCCAGAGCTATGAAGAAAATAAGTAAATACTCAACGCATACGAATACGAATTTCAATCCACAAATCTTAATCTACGTCCACACATGCATGTTCGTGTACGAATGTTCAATATTAGTAATAGTTGCACACATAGTTCGTATTCAATGCAACGTTTTCACTTTACTAGCTGTAAATAAAACACATAAAAGCGTAAGAATATGACAATCGGCAAAGAGCACGAATAGACGAACACGCATGTGTGGACGTTCCACGACACGACGTTGGTTGGTTTATTTAAAACCTCGGCTTATTTATGACTTTCTTCAAAGTGATGTGTGTATTTAAAATTAAGTTTAATGCATTTGATTAAAATTAATGACTTTCTTTTTCCATGAACTTCTTCAAAACTTTTATTGCTTTAATTAGATAATTTATATAATTATTATGCATTTAAATTATTAGTTATTATTAATAAATATTATGAGATGAAATTAAAATGCAGCAAAATATATTCATAGCTAATAAAATTGTAATGGGCTTGTGTCCTCATTTTTTAGTGGTCGATTTTTCAATTGTAGATTGAAATTGATGTTAATAAATGTATATTGGCGTTTTAATTTTATTAAATATCTAAATGTTGACGGATATATAGCAATTAAAAATACGAATTGCAGCTTGAGAGATACAGATGTCGGCCATATTTATGACGTAACATGTCGCACTATTAAGGGATAGATCTGTTATTTTTTATGCGTATTACGCAGTGTTGCATAAAAACGATAGCAACTTAGCACACGTGATGTCACATGCTTTGGAATTTTTTATAACATTGATTCCCTTTAATAATTAAAAGGAAAAAGTAATATTTTTAGTTGTTAATACCTCCTAATATATAAGGAGTTAACAAAAAATAATGTTGGGACATTTTGTGGCTTTGGAAGTTGCTAGAGAGGTGTTTGCAAAGTTTGCAATAAATTTAGCTAGTCTATATAAATAAAAATTAAATGCTGTTGTTTGGTAAGCGCATCACTTGAGAACGTCTGGACCGATTTGGCTAATTTGTTCTTTAAAATGTTCACAATAGTCCGAGTAAGGTTTTTGTGGAAAGAAAACTTGAAAAAATTACCCGGAAAATTGAAAAATTCTCCAAAAACTGAAGGTGCTTTTTCTATGGGACTTTTGCCACTATAAATTAAATTAAGTAATTTTATAAACGTCTACTTACGAGCCACTGATTGAGAAACACCCATCTCCATCTAAATATCTTTTGAGTGTTTCTTGTACCTTTTGGTGCATTAGATTCCCATTCTGAAATAGAATATTCTCTTTACATTCTGTCTGCATTTTTGTACAGACGTTTAATTTCATTACAATATTTATGTCAAGTTATTTTTCTTCTATATTTATATTTAGCTTATTTCAAGGGTGTTTGAACCCTACAAATTCTTTATTTTAAGTTGAGGTTACCAGTTGGAACTTGACCTACGACAAAATATATTATTCTTTGTGCTGCTAAGACTATGTGACGTCAAATATCAAAATCAAATTTAAAATAGTAACAGCAAATATATCTCTTGCATTTGTACATACATACGAAATACAGTGTACGTTTTACATCATAACAGCATATACATAGGATATGCAATACACATGAATGTATATACCTTGAATATAGAATGTATATCCAAATGTATTATGGGTACTAAATGTAAATCGTTATGCAAAACTTAGCAACACTTAAAAAGTTATATGTAGATATGTTGTTCAAACAATTAAATGTGTAATGCCATTATTATTATTGTAATCATAAACTCTGGTTGAACCAATTAATCAATTAAACAACAAAAACCAAAGTCTGATTCACTGTAAACAATTAATAAGCAACAATAGAAGAAATAATGTTGTTGTATGAAATTATTCATTTTTAAACTATTTTAAACAAAATATCCATTGAAATTTTGTAAACACAATTGAAGAATGTTGAATGTTGACTGAATTCAAATTTAACCTCCAAAGATGTCGCTGATGATTGACTAATTATAAATCATAAGCAAACATTTTACAAATTACTGTTAAAAGAGTATTTATGAACTCTAATAATAATTAATAATAAAATTCAGGAATAGTACAGAAATACTATTTTAAAAATTCGTAATTTGTAAATTGTTTCACTTATATAAATCAGATCTATTCGATCACGATCATTGTTCGCAAGAATTGTTTAGGTTTTGGTTTAGAACATGGTACCTGAAAATGGCTCCTAACTATAAAGTTCCAGATGTATGTTTATGTGTTTAAAGGTTTATATGATTAAGTGTTTTGTATGGTGGTTCGAAAACGGCTCAATTAATGCTTTTAAAAATTACCTAATTTGTAGAGAAAAGCATTCTAATACTTTTGGCGTCTTCGGATTTTTCTGGAAATCCGTAATTTTAGAAAAGCTTAGAAATGAAATGGACACATTTTGCTGTATTTGCTGTAGTTTTTATTCGTAAAAGATAGAAAGTTGAAATTTTGTATATGTATTTCGCTATTGAATATGAACATATTTCGAAATTGAAAAAAGAAGTGTTCATAAAATTAGGGAGCACGGTTAGGAACTTTGGCGGTAGTTGAAATTGTATATGTAATTAATAAAGATGGTAAAAATTGTGTTAGAAAATTGTATGGGCTGAAATGGGCTGTCAAAAAACTTGTGTCTCAAGAATATTCAGTTAAAAAGTTACGACGAAATTATAGAAATTGACGGAGTTTCAAGTTTGGACTCAATTTATTAACTACTTATATAATAACTAGCTGTCTCGGCCACGCGTTGCTGTGTCTAACGTTACATAGCGCCATCTATTGAATATTTACTCAATCTAGTCAACAGATGTCGCCATCATCGTCGCCAGATGTCATATGTCATATACAGATAATTAATAGACAAATAATTTGCAATAAGATAATATTGCAATCATAAATTGAGATGTAAGCTATCCTATCTTTCAAGTTGGATCAAACTGCACACGGTGTACAAATTGATTAAAATTGGTTAAGTAGTTGTAGATGTAGTAGATGGACTCCTACATCGCGGACAACACAGTGACACGTAATTTATATATATTAAGATGTTAGTTTAAGGTGAATATAAGTTTGATCATTTGTTTTATTTATCAGAATTTTAAACGACAGTAAAAACTGTTTTACATTTGGTTCCGCTAGATTGTAAGCAAATGTTCACTGCAAGTAGCAAATTTTTACACAAAAGCAAGTTCTGACGTGTTGTTTATAAGGCAACAGTAGTCTTATACATACATACATACTTCTAATAAAAAACAAAGTCAGTTCCTGTCATATAATTTCAAATAATTTCAAGTATTCCAAGTAATTTCATCTTAAATTACATCCAAGTAGAAGTACACATACTATCGCTTCATATTCTTATCTATTTTTTTGTGAGTCAGTACATAATAATAAAGTAAGCCAGCAATTAGAATACGTATTCTAGAAATTTAATTTTCTTAAGTGGGGGAACAGATAGATGGAAGTACTATGATTCAGTGTGTATTATAGTATAGAGGCACATGCACTTCTTCTGCGTGATATATATATATATATATATATATATATATATATATATATATATATATATATATATATATATATATATATATATATATATATATATATATATATATATATAACTCTTTGAGTAATTTTTGAAATTAGGCACTATACCAATTGTACTTAACAGTCTGTTCCAACCAGCGGAGGCCTTAACTATTGCAAGACTCTTGTTCTTTGTGTAATTTATGTAAATTGAAAGTAAGCATTTTTAATGATGATTGACGGGAAATACAAAAGTACAAATAAATAAATGTAGAGTTTTAAAATTTTATATTAGAACAAACACGACAAATATTAATAATGATAAACTACGGTACATGAATGACTTAAAAGATATACGCAGTGATTCTAGTGGGTTTTCTAAAGAGCTAGGCGCGAGATTCAAATACAAATATAGTAATAACTTTTTCTTCTTGGATTGTTGTGTGAGTATGATATATTATTTTGTTTTATTTAATTCCTATCACCAACGACCTTCTATTATATTGACAGCTTATATGGTGTCGTGGTTTCATGGTCTCATATATGTGAGCAAAACCACTGTATAATAAATTTATGAATATGTAAGTACACAATCAATTAAATATTATTATAACAAAACCAAGAAAATATAACACAGACCCGGGAATCAAAGATATACGTGTTCTACTTTCTGTATTTTCGGATACTTCAAATATTTTGGTATGAGCTTGTTAATTATGAAGAAATTTCTATAAAACTGTAGAATATATATTGGTAATATTGCCTATCAGGATCTCAAATGTAAATGGGATTGTGTCTTATGTCTTAATTTCTATAAAACTGTACTTTATATTGATAAAGTTGAGTACTAGAACCTCAAATATACTCCTTATATTTTAGGCGATATTAACAATTAAAAAAGACATTTTGTCCTTTTAATTATTAAAGGATTCAATGTTATATAGTATTCCTATATATGTGACATCACGTCCGCTAAGTTGCTATCTCTTTTATACAACAGAGCGTAAAAGAGATAGCATATTCAACACAGAACTCTTATCCATAGAAAAAATAACTGACCTACCCTTAATAGTACAGACATGTTACGTCATAAATATGGCCGACATCTGTAGCTCTAAAACTATAAATCGAATTTTTAAGTGCTATACAAAAATACTACAATTTTACAAAACTTTGTGGAAAAATCATGTCTTCTTTAACTATGTATCCCTCCTAAAATTATTATAGCAAGTTTTAATTGTAAGTAAGTTTCACATTCGTAAAGAAAAGACCGTGGTAAATGTTTAAGTACACCCATTTGTACTTCAACAAATAATTGAGACACAGTCTAACTAATTTCCATCGCTCTCACTCTGCTGTAGTCGCGTTTTGAACGCCGCAAGTTCATAGACAGCTTAGAATCAAAAGCGTAGCACATTAGTGTTGAGAAACCGTTGTCGTTAGTCTGATAGTGACTCTCTGGAGGACACCACGCACCACGGACCACGAAGCGCACCAGCTCCACCAGTACACGAAGAATTCGCTGTAACGACCCTCGAACTTATATCAAATATAAAGTTAAGAATATTGTGAAATTCATTATTTTATTAAATAATTTTTAAATCATAAAATGAGGGAAATCGTTCATCTTCAAGCCGGACAATGCGGAAACCAGATTGGAGCTAAGGTAGGATAATTACCACTGCGTTTATGTAATTAATAAATTGTCTTTGATACCTGTTCAATAGCAATTACTGCGCAATGATTTAAATTGCACTAAGAAATTAATACAAAATTCTGAAAATCAGGCGATTTCCAACAATTTAGTGCAACATTTTGAAACTAAAGGGATTTTCTTTTTAATACGAAAGGTTGCACTCGTTTCACCCTCTCTTTATTTTAAATTAATAGTTTCTGTTTTCTATTGCAAAATAACTATTAATAAAAGAAATATCATGTGTACCGACAGATGAAGAGGCAGTGTAAAACGAGGGTAACATTTTTGTGAATAGAAAACGCAATAAATCATTTAGTATAATTACTTGAAAGTAGACTAAAATATTTTAATCACATTAATACAAAATCCTGAAAATCAAGCGATTTCCAACTATTTAGTGCAACATTTTGAAACTAAAGGGATTTTCTTTTTAACACGAAAGGTTACACTCGTTTTACCCTTTCGATCTTTATTTTAAATTAGTAATTTTTGTGTTCCATTGCAAAATAACTATTAATAAAAGTAATATCATGTGTACCGACAGATGAAGAGGCAGTGTAAAACGAGGGTAACATTTTTGTGAATAGAAAATGCAATAAATCATTTAGTATAATTACTTGAAAGTAGACTAAAATATTTTAATCACATTAATACAAAATCCTGAAAATCAAGCGATTTCCAACTATTTAGTGCAACATTTTGAAACTAAAGGGATTTTCTTTTTAACACGAAAGGTTACACTCGTTTTACCCTTTCGATCTTTATTTTAAATTAGTAATTTTTGTGTTCCATTGCAAAATAACTATTAATAAAAGTAATATCATGTGTACCCGCAGATCAAGAGGCAGTGTAAAACGAGGGTAACATTTTTGTGAATAGAAAATGCAATAAATCATTTAGTATAATTACTTGAAAGTAGACTAAAATATTTTATTCACATAAGCGAAATTTTTGTGAGGTCTATCTCGCTAAACACAAAATATGGATGTTACCTTACATTCATGTAACATTTTACTTAAACAAAACGTAGTAGAGTAAGTAGTAAGAAGTAAGAACTTATTACATATCCTTAAAAAGAAGGAATTATTGTATAAGTTTTAAAGCAATAAAATAGGTCACAAAACAATGTATATTAGGTAGAATGCTTTACGTACCAGGTAACTTCAGTTATGTTAGATGAACCTTAAAAACACGCAACTAACTTAAACGGGTTAGTTATAAAAGAGTATTAATCATACAACTAATTAAATTTGATACCTAACGAAATTAGTAATCAATTTAATAGAAAAACACATTTTCTACTAAAAGTGAATAATAATAATTCTTTCAGTTATCTAAATGCACATGTAATCTGCTATAATCTCTGTTATCAAAATCATCAAAATAAACTTTGAAGGATTACTTGTTCAGAACTCTTATCTATTATATAGCATACACATTACACAAACTATATAAACGGATATTTAAATTTTTTATTGAAATATATATGTTAATAATAAATGAGCATCTTTTATTTTTTTAATATCCAAAAGCTGACGAAGATATTGCTATTTAAAATTTAAATTTACCTTAATAATTTTAATTAATTTTGTTTACCAACTACATAATATCAAACGTTTATGTTTTGCTCGAGCTAGCTGTAGGTAGTAACGTAATGACAGTTGTGAATAGTAATACGTTAGTAATATATATGTCTTTTACACTTTGTTGAGCCGTAAACTGATTTTAATGATAGGCCTTGCACAAAATAGGGTGGGAAACGTGCATGCCGTCGAAAATTAACACATTTTGTGTAACTTTTTGGAAATAATTGGACCATTTATAACCAAATTTATCACCTCATAGAAATGGGCTTGTGTCCTCATTTTTTAGTGGTCGATTTTTCAATTGTTAATTGAAATTAATGTTAATGAACGTGTATTGGCGTGTCTATTTTATTAAATATCTAAATGTTGACGGAGATATAGCAATTAAAAGTTTGAATTATAGTTTTAGCGCTAGAAATGGTCGGCCATATTCGTATGACATGAAATGCATTTTAACGTCAGTTATTTGTTGAGTAGGTCAGTGCTGTGGTAATGTTTTGTAGCTGTTGGTAGTCAAATAATCAAGTCAGGTCAAAGAATAATAAGTTTTTATATTATTTAACCCTGCTAAGGCAGACATAATATTGAAATTTGATTGTTCCTAGAAATAGCTGTAAATAATTTTTGATATTTTAATATATAAATATATATAGCAGAGATTTATGAGCTGTAAGGTTGGTAACCTTACACAAGGATTGTGATGTCACATGCACTTCGAATGTGTACAACGTTGAATCCTTTTAATAATTAAAGAGACAAAATGACTTTTTTAATTGTTAATATCTCTTAACATATAAGGAGTTATTAAAAAATAATTGGACATTTGAGGTTCTAGTAACCCACTTTATCAATATATAGTACACTTTTGTAGAAATTAAGACATAGGACACAAGCCCATTAAGGTATGGTTCACACATTTTATACGTTAAATATACATAACTATGTTTAGCAAATTCATTGCTTTTGATAGCATATTTTCGTCTATTTATAAGGAACAAAATTCGTAGTGATAGCCTAAATATAATAAGTTTTCTTTGTCCTGGAATGAATCGTAGTACTTCCGGTTTATTCCTGATAACGCTGGAATATATTTGTCACTAACTATAATCAGTTAAGTGACAGCTGTACATAAATAACGCGCAAGTAAAAATAGATTTTAAAATATACAAATTTTTTTCTTCGGTAAGATTTATGTTTGATTATTTATATTGAGGACAGATAGGGCAAAGCGCTTGTGGGAAGGTCACAAAAAATTAAAATCGTTGATAAAAAATGACGTACGAGTTAAGAAAAAAAAACATGCTTAAAATTAAATACAAATATAAATTACGTGACATCAAAATATAAAAAATGAGTTCACAAAATTTAAAATCTGCAACTTTCTTCTTGGTAATCCTTTGTTCACGCCGAGTTTATCCGCTTGAATAACTCGAAAATCATTTTAGACCATAACGTTCATCTTGTCAAGCATGGGTGACAACAATTAGTCGCAGCATTTGTTCAAATTTTAGCCAAATCCGATCAACAAAGACAAAACAATTGGATTAAATCTTTTACAAATAAATAATGAATATGGCATGACTATTACCAACGGTAAAATCTGCTGGTTCTCTGGTGCATACTTCATTGTAGTTCAGATAGAATTTTAAATAAGAAGAAGACTTCACTAATTGGAGCGTGCAAACCAACGAACTGACTCGGCTTAGCTCGTATTACCAAGACCGTGTAATAATTAAAGAAAAAAGACGAAAAATTAAAACAAGTGATTCCAAGAAATGAATTTATTGTTAAACGTGTAATATTTCGAAAACTCGTATATATTTCGAGTGTCCTTTCGTTTCATTGGTTATATATTAAACATATATATTAATCAAAGAACTACTAGCGCAAAGTGAAGAGCTTGAAGCAGAGATACCTAACAAATACTAAGGTTAAACTACTTTAAGAACCTCTATTCATAATGTTCAGTGCCCAGATAAGTCGACTTACAAATAAACCTGTTATAAAATATCAGGTTTAATCTGAGAATAAGCCTGTCCAGACGGGCTTTATATCTAGTATACATTTTATAACAGATTTATTTGCAAGGCGGATAAAATTTAGTGTTGTTCTTTCAATTTGCAGTTAACTGAGGTTTATTATAAACCTTGGTTTATATTTTTGTTTCTGAGCTCTTATTTTGTTTAAGTGAAACGTACCTATAGTTTAACCAAGCAAAATACCTCGAGTTTTTAAAAAATTAGAATTGAAAAATCAATTTTTAGGTTATGCCATAACTAAAGTATAATTAAGAATTGTGAAAACATCACTTCAGTTGTGGGGAATTGATATAAAAGTTGCAGGAAAATACTTGTGGGAGAGGTCGTTGGTGATAAGACTCAAGACCACACCTTAGATAAACATTAACGCAGACTTTAAAATAAATGTAATTATAGTTAACAAATAGTTAAATATGTAATATTGGTTTGTGTTTTTTAAGAACATTTTTCTCATAAATTAATTCCTTTTATATTGAAAAATATATCCCTTTAAACATATGGTATAGTCCAAATCACGAGAGTTCGGCGGTGACTTATACTTAAAAGAGGTTATAAGAGCGGTAGAAATCTATAATACGATAATGAATTTTAACTTATTCGTTACTATATATATTACAGAAAAATAAGTGAGTCAGTGCTTTTTAGTTATATCGGCAGTTTGTACCCCACAACTTGTTTTACGTATGAATCGCCGCCGAACTCTCGTAATTTGAACTATAGTTTTCTATATTTAACGTATGTCTTACATGACAAAAGGTACCTTTTACCTAAACAATTTTACCTAACGTGTAACGTTTTGTGACCTGCTTTGCAGCATTATAAACCTTCGTTACTCTTATATATAAAGACTAAACACCCTCTTTAGATGAAATAATACTCAGTTTCGTTTAAGAAGACTATTACTTCTTCGAAAAGTACAGACATGTTATTTTAGTGCCACAAATGAATCAAATACATAACAAGATGCATACAAGTATATCCATCTCTTTCCTTAATGTACTAGCGATAATATAATAAAGGATTAACTAAATTACTTCACTGTACATACTCTTTAAGTCCATTAAATCGTTGATGATGACTCAGGGCAATAAACCCAATAAAAAACAAGATAAGAAGACGACGAACAATGGAATGACAAACAAAATAACTCTAGAAACTCTAGCGACAAGTTGAAGTAGCAGTCATAAAAGAACTATGTAGAAATAAATGCGTTGTGGAGCCAATTCAATTATTTACACATTTACAAGATGATTAAAATGACGATAATGATGTATAACGTTTTAACTATGTACTATTTACTGTGCAAACGGGTAAGATCTTCTTTTCGACTTGTATATATTGAAGCCAATAGTTAAAAACCAAATTTCGAAAAACATCAAAGATGTATGTGTCAACAAAATTAGGCCAAGTTTTTGCCCTTAATAGTTAATTATTCCAATATCAAACATCCAATTTATGAGCAATTGTTTAAGGAAACTGAATGTTGTGATCATTTCGTCAAATTGGAAAAGTTGTCCTAATTTCCTTTCGCTTCAGCTGGCTTGTTATTAGGTTTAGAAAAAAGCAGTCAGGGTAGAATTTATTTAAAATGTTGTCCTATTTAAGATTGAGAACCAAGAACGAAGAATACATATACAAGAGAATATATATAGGGTCTATCAACAAGAGCGGTCATTTTAAATCAACGGAAAAACGCAATATTTCGACGACATTTGGCAGATATTGTGATTAAAATAAAATTATCACTACTTTTCATAGAAATATTGATTTAAAATGACTGCTTTCGTTAAAAGACCCTGTGGTCCAGTCATTAAGCTAAAATTAGGTAAGAATCTCGGAATTCGAGATACCCAGCTGTAAGTCTGTAAATACTTGTATATTGACATCCTAAAGTTGTCTCAAAACCTACATATGGTAGGGTGTATCTACCATATGTAGGTTTTGAGACAACTTTAGGGTGTCAATATACAAGTAATTACAGACTTGACAGCTGGGTATCTCGAATTCCGAGGTGAACTTACTATAATGACTGGACCACTATACAAGAAGAATAAATAATCTAATACCGACCTTTACACAGTAAGATTCATTCATTTAAATAAGTTGAAGATCTTTTTTTCACGCAAATTAAAGTGTCGTATAAAAATGAGGTACGTTGCTAGTAGCATATTTTTATTATTTTATTTATTATTAATTGTGTGCCTTTCGGCTTTACAATCTACATTATTATATTTCTTAATACATTTCATATAAATTCAAAGTTAAAACTAAACTTAAACTATTCTAGACTATTACTACTTCGAATAGTACTTTCTGTTTCTTCTTTTCTTGATCCTCTCTCTTCATGTCCCGTACTCCTCCTTTATTCACACCGTTTCCTGCTTCTCCTTCCTTATTGCCTGTATTTTCATCTATCACCTCTTGCCTTCCTTGTCTCCTCTCGACAAACCCTCTATTAACTTTTCACTATCCTTCCTGCCTTCTCTCTTCGTTTTCACTTCATGCTAGTAGCTAGTAGCATGCTAGTAGCTAGTAGTACCAAAGTAGTCAACACCTCTATGATTTCGTTCAAGACTGACATCGTTGTATCTAACACCCTATAAATTTGTAACAAAATACCTCCACGGTCCATCTTAGCACCGGTATTTTAGGTAATAAGTGGTTTAGCTATAAATAAGAAAAACTATCTATTTAGGGCACAGCAGCACGTCAGTTTGCTTGATACAAGTTCTGTGAAGATTCTTTTCACCAATTTTAACGATTTAAACAATAATGAAAAAAGTAACATTAACGGGCCGAGCAAGAAACAACTATGTCTTCAGTATCATAAAGCGGAAACACATTTTTCTTTTTTTCTACATTTTTTACTCAAATGTTAAATCGTTTAGTGAATTCCAGAGGTTCTCAAAAGTTTTATTCATAATTTTGGGAGCAAAAGTTGTTCAAAATATCGATGAATCGATGGACATCTTCGTGAAATTGAAATTGTATATACAGTTACACACAATTGCATATAAACTTGCCAAGTACCGCTGGAATACGCTATATTTAGAGTTGTTTCACTAATGAAATGGACGATCGATATATTCTTATACACCATGGTACCAGTCCTTTATATTTTTGGTAATTGATTTCAATCCATGTTAACCTAACCTAATTTTAGACTAGTTTTAGTTATTTTTTATTATCCCTTTTTCCAGCTGCTCCTAAGGCAATCAAAACTAAATTTGTTTATGCCGTTAAAATTATTTTAAATAAAAATCAATATGTCTTTAACAATAAAGTCATATATAACTATATTGCTAAATCCAAAAGAGCCTCCTTTAATTCATGTATTATTTGGCGCTGGATATAATAATACAGTAGATTACATATTTAGAAAATTTGAATTTTAACTGTCAAGTCTTCGTAACTTTGGTAATAGTGTTCGTTCATTGACAGAAAACATAACCTCATTTTCCAAAATGTGTAACAACAAAAGTAAATCATCTAAGGGACGATTTCAAACCGTGGTGTATTTATAATCCTTGGTTGATACTCATACTTTAGAATCTCAGTTCTACAAACAAAATATCTGGGTTTCAATATTTTGTTGGTCAACTTTGACAAAACTAGAATTGAAAAACATATTTTGAGGTTAGGACTATAGAAAAGTCAACCCAAAGTGAATAAAATAAATCTGCAATGCGATTTTAAGAACAAAACGAAGATAATAGTCTTAAAAAATACCCAAATATAGCTTGCATCTTAAGAACAGCTTTGTGCGCTTATCTTGTCGTACCCTTAGCAAATTAGAAAAGATTAATGAATTTCTTGAGGTGAGCTCTACGTGCTCAAAGTAAGTCTATTTATTTAACTCCTGCTTGCTTGTGTGTTTCAACATGTTTAAACATGTTTCAAGTAGTTTAGAAGATATTCCTAAAATATCTATTTACTTTCTACGACGAACGACAAAAAACAAAATCCAGACATCTACAAATATATCCAACCGTGTAACTTGAGGGCTAGAGAGACGTCGAAGGGGGAAGAGCATCGAGGTGGTAAAATGGTCCAGAAATAAACAGCGTCAGACAGACAGTCGCGAGAAATGCATCTTTATCTGCATCTGCATCGTGGCAAGTCGGTGAACCCTGTAGATGCCTGTAGAGTGAGAACTGGAGGACGAACGGCGTGAAGATGTCCTTAGCACCGTGCTAGACAAGTCCAGTCACGCCTCTACATTTTACATTTATTACTAAAATTATTGCCGCTTTGTAATATGTTAAAAAAATATTTTCTACTAATTTCTTGCACATTCATTTATTATTATACTTAAGCAAAACAATAATACCACAGTTTACCCCGTGCGAATAATACGTACACTTTTCGCATCTGTCGCACTATTTTCACTTTTCACATCATTCGCACTATTCGCACCATTCACACTTTTCGTACTATTCGCACTATTTGCACTTTTCGCATCATTCGCATTGTTCGCACTATTCGCACAATTCGCACCATTCGCACTTTTCGTACCATTCACACTATTTGCACTTTTCGCATCATTCGCACTATTCGCACCGTTCGCACTTTTCGCACTTTTCACAATTTCTTTCTCTATGAAATAGGCAATTTTCAAAAACATTGACGTAGCCGTTTCCGAGCTGCCGTATAAAATTCAGTACCAAACATATAAGAATAGAAATATACACCTGGAACATTATAATATGTGATATTATAACATATAATATGTGATTTAATCTAAAACTTAAATTGTGCTATTCTAAAAAGTGTTTATTCCTTGAAAAGGTGTTCTAAGAATAATTTAAATCCTTAAAGAGCTTAAAGAGTATGAAATGTGCAAAAGTCTATTATTTTTTCTTTTCAAGAAGCAGTAAAATAGGTTACAAAACATTGTAAATGCTGCTTTGTAAAAAATTATGGCAAAAGTATAAAAAAAAAGAATAATACAAAAGTACAATAACCTAACTTAGAAAAAAACGTGGGATAAATTTTATTTGATTGTAATTGTTGTATTTTTCTGTTGTTAAATTAAAAATGAGAATTGTAGGTTGAAATTTCAACGTTTAAATGTTAGATAAAGTTATTTCTTAATTAAGCTTAATTAGAGTATCTCATAAAATTATTTAAGTTTTATGTTTGTACAAAAAAAAGACAGGAAATTCATCATAAAAAAACAATGCGACAAAAACTCTGAAATATTTTATCTGATAAATCAAAATGCACCTGAATTAGTCAAGGGGAGGGAGGGAATAGTCGGTCAAATAAACAAAATAATTATTTAACCTTAGTTTTTTATTTCTGGAATTTTTGTGTCGGTTTTTTAAGTTTGATTATATGACTCACAGTAAAAGAACGATGTGGCGTGTTTGCTAGACCTAAGTCCAACGGATTTGACTTCGCTGATCGCTGACACGCATGTAAATCACTTAATTAATATATATGTTTGATTATTCTATTAATTTTAATTCAATTTCATTGTTAAGGTATGATATAAACGAAAATTAGCACGCGAACAAAACGAACCGTCTACAATTTGTGTGTTATAGATAATTTTTTTTAGGTAGTGGTGTAATTTAGATATAAAGGATCTTACAATGAGATGTCATTTTAAATCAAAAGAAAAACGCAATATTTTCTTTAATCCAAAAGTACAAGATCTAAACTTTTGTAATGGAAATAATATCGGCCAAATATCACCGCAATTTAAAATGACAACTCTTCTTGAAAGACCATATTACACGAATTATTAATTTAAATTATTTTGCACTATATATACTGCAAATTAAGCCATTCGTATTCTGCATCTCAGTTCTGTTCACGTAACGTCATACAAGCTTCATGCAAGCTGCAAATAGGGTAATTTCTCTGAAGTTTACCATTGAGAAAGCACGTTTTTTCATTGGGAAAATGTCAAGTGATGAAGAAGATGTGATTATAACATACGCTTTTAGTAGAAGACGACGAATCAGACGTAGAATGTATTGGCTTCATCCATACATCGAAAAAAACATTAACCGCAGATTGTTTGTTGCTGCAAGAGAGTTATCAGAGGATGATTCAGTATCTCAATCAGTATACCGAATAATATTGTGTAGTAATATGAACAACATTGACTGCCGAGTCCGTCGTTTATAAAAGAATATTACGTATATGCGTCGTGCAGTACGCTAGAGTTATGACATGTTGCAACTCCGTGAATAGAGCCTCCAAAAACTGCTTTGATCGTTTCTAAATGAAATTTACCGCGGATAAAACATAATATGATATTTTGCGTGTTAGTTTTAATTTATCGTAAATTTGATTACAAATTACATATTTTGATATTTATAATTAAACTTTTTGTCCTAGTAAATACACTATAACAACACGCGATGTTGTTTTTAAAATACTACGTTCAAAAACATGTTGGTGGATACTACTACTACGATTATTATTATAGTTATTAGAATTATACCTTAAAATGTTGATATATCGTAAAATTAATAACTAATTCAGATTACACATAAAACTTTATCACTAACCAAAGAAATTCAATCGTTAATTTTAGTGAGACCCACATTAAACACTGGTATTTCTAATTACGGTTTAATGTTTGCTTAAATCTTTTTAAATACTAACTAGAACTAAATAATTATCTTCATTCTTTTTCCAAATTTGTTTAATCAAAGGTTTTGTAAGATTTGAAATAATTTTTTTGTTTCTTTCTGTTGCAGTTCTGGGAAATAATTTCTGAAGAGCACGGAATTGACCCGTCCGGTATCTACCACGGAGACAGCGACCTTCAATTAGAAAGAGTTAGCGTGTACTACAATGAAGCTTCCGGTAAGAAACTTAAGATAGACTTTAACTAAATACATTGAGATAAACTTATACATAAAATTAATGCCAGAAAGAGAAGAAGTACTATGAGAAGTATTAACTACATTTCCTGAGCAAGTTCTTATAAAGTTAGAATATGTATTCAAAATAAGTTCATTCTAAGCAATTAGCGATGCAGGTCTACCAACATAACCTAAAAATGAAACTGCGGCACAGGTCGTTGCTCCCTTCACACTTCAATTTAAGATGGATTACCTATAGAACAATTTCACGGGTTGTCTATAACACGTGCTACTTCTTAATCGTATTTTTTTGAACATTAAATTGATATTATAGTTGTAAATTGTTATTCATTAATTATTTTACCACAATCGGCGTCAGGTACATAACACGGTGGGCGGTCTGTGCCAGCTACCGTGAACTACGGCGGTTTGTGGTGGAATTTTGTTGGCCCTAATAGTTAGTGATGATAGGATAATGTCAGGAATAATTAGGAAGAATTAGATTAAGTATTACGTTCTTTTACAATTTAATTAGCTTATACGTTACTTAAAATTATTCAAAATTAAAAGAATTGCGTGAAGAAAGAGGAAAAATTAAAACACAATGAATTGAGCTTGGAGGAGTTATTGCAAGGAAAGAGTATGAATAACGGAGGTAAGATGAAAGAGAAGGATGCGATGTGAGCGCTATGATATATTTTAATTTTTGGTAAATGCTGAAACGGGAGAGAGAAGAAAGACAAAAACAGAAGTAGAAAGATATGAGGAGCACATGGTATGTTAGGAAGGATAGGGATTTGTACAGATAAGGAGGAAACAGGGAGAATAAAAGATGTCGGAAATAAAGAGAAATATAGGAGAGAAGGAAGATAAACTGCAGGAACATAGATTTAAAGTGTAAATTGCTATCTATACATGAAGAAATGAGAATTTAGATAAATTAAAATTTAAAGAAAGAAAATAGAAATTTGATATTCAACACGCTATATGTTCCTAAATAATTGATATACTAATTAATGATCTATTTATAAACAAAGCTTGAACATTTATCTGACTCCTAAAGTTTATATGGTTTAAATAGCTCAATCGTGTGCAAAGTTATTAACGTTTTTATATTTGACAACATAAAGTTGCAAATCGATTGTCATTTTAGTACACTGATGCCAACTATAACTAACTACATAACCATGAAGTAATGTTTCACCTTAACAGTTGTTAACTTAGAAAAGAAATGAGAAATTAATGTAAACAAATTCTAAGGCCAAGCACTCCTCCATTCACCACTCCTCTTTGTTTTCTCACTTGACAGTCTTGTAATGAATGCAGATGCCCAGACTGGTCCAGGTTCAACTGTTGCAAGCGTGATATTACCACTTCAGTTTTTAGAAATATAGAACACAATATTACTAAGCTTTCAGAGATTGTTTATGTTAAGTTAAGACAAGGATAACTGTCAGCAGTTGAATAAAGGTTGTTTTTTTAGTTAACCATCGGCAATACACACATTTATATCTTCCATGAAACATTCAATATATCCAATGCGATGAGTGCTGTCAGTAATATACGTTGTGAATAAAAAACAGAGAAAGAAACAATTAGATTACATTAAGAAACAAAATGCTTTGAAGACATATTAATATCTTGACCTTGAAGTATCCTATCAAATAACAATGCGACGGATACAATTTCTCGGTATTATCAATAAATAAAAAACCACAATTAAGAATCGTTCAATTAATTAAATATTTATGAAATGCTTTATGTAAATGAATTCGTTATAAATAATTTGTAAACAATTAATGAAGTGTACAATTTCCTGTAAATATGCTGTATGAAACAAAACACAACGCATTCATGCAAATAACCAAGGTGGACGGTTACTCGTTCAATCGACGTGATTGCCATACATTTATAAAACCATAAGGCCTGTCTCAGTATGGGACCGTATTTAAGCGATGGCGTATTCGGACGTAAATCGGCGTGTTGGATCAGCTACAAAGCAAACCGCCTATGTGTGTTACAATACATGTTTATACTAATTTATTTATCTATATTTATGATACAGCATTCAGTTGTTGTATCCCAGTAAACAATTTGGTGAAGTGTCCTATTTGGTGAAGTTCGAGTCACTCGTACAATTCTATTCTAACGCTTTACAAGTTCTCTACCTGTCACAGATTTTGTGTTAGTTTTTCATAATAATATTCTTTCTTTTTCCAACATCATTCATTAAGTATTTCTGTTTCTTTCCCACATGGGTATATTTTTATTATCCGGTCATAAATCATAAACCTACTCCGCTTTTAATTCAGCAGTGAACCGTCGTTGCAATGTCTGTAGCTCATAAAAAGGACCTTTCCTTTGAACGACTGAATAGAAAACGAACACGTTCCAGACAAAAAATTCATGATACGTAATAGAAATTAAGTAGAATTTACTCCAAAATGTTTACTGGGATACGTCTTAAATCTGGTGTGCTTGGATAAGGGTATCTTATCTTATTTTATGTTATTGTTTTTTGGTTTTGTTATTGTTTCGTTAGCCGGTAGTGATCTCCTGTAGTCGTCAGATAACTAACTTGTGAACTGTAGGGGTGTATTGGAGTTCTTTAGCACTAATATAATTTATTATGAGAGCAAACTTTAACTTTAGTTTTTATCGATACACTACTGGTATTAAAGGGACATACTCGTCATACGTATGTCGCGATAGAGGCGAAAAGACCCGTATTGCAGCGATGTGGAGGTAGCCCCTCCAGTCTAAAGCGGCTGTTTGCATTTACAAAGGTTCAGATGAGATAGCGTTGTAATAGTGGGAACACTTGGTTAAAATTCGCCTTTATACGCTTCTAATGTGCGAGGTAGTGCCGCCCGTATTCGGACTGCTTTGTAGAATGCAGTCTGAGAGCTCCAGAGCGATCTCATTACATTTACATGGTTCCGATAGGTAAAGCGTAGTAGCCCGTATACGTCCGGCAGAAATTCGCTTAAATACGGTCCCATACTGAGACAGGCCTAAGACGTTTATAGCACAATAAATATTTGTTATTAGAATAAAGCTCTGTTTGCAATTATAGTAACACGCTATCGTCAATTTGAGATATTAAATAATATACCCGCTAAACACAGTAACGTAAATAAAGTGCCATTTTAAATTTAAGGTCAATTCGATACAAAAGAAGCATATTTTCGATAAGGTTTTTTGACGACACAGCTAATATATAATTATTTCTATAATTACTACATGATAAAGCAACATTTGAAGAATACTTTGTGAAATTTTCATAAATAAATATCATGAAATGAGACATTGACAGCGAATCTCCGCAGACGTCACAAAAAAAAATTGAATTGCAGTGTCACTCATAACTCATCACTGGATTGTTTGAAATCAAAAAACCTAAATGATTTCATTAGTTGATAAATATCTGCAGGTAACGCTGTCGAGTTTTTTTTCTTTTATTGATTTTTCCATTTTTTAAAAGTCAAAATACCGATTTTAAAATATGTTAAAATTAAAACAAAAAAAATCTCGCAAAAAAAGTGTGCAAAATTTGATTTAGTGTCAGATTTTGATCTAGACAGGACACCGACTCTGAAAAAGCTAAGTGTGAGAAACACGTGTTTAAAAGTTTCAAAGAAAGACGAAACTAGACCAGAGAGTTGAAGACTTAAAACTCTGTATCTTCGACAGTTTTACTCCAATCGATTTCAAATTTTCACACAATAAACTTAATATGTTGTACATTAGTACAAATTTAAATCTTTCTTTCAAGAGCAATGATGATATTTATCTCCTCTGCGAACGCCTGGTCATGTACTATTAATTAGTGTTAATAATTACTGAATTCATTACTTTACAAACATTATATAATTGTTTAAATTTATTTTTACGCGAATTTAATTCCATATAGCAACGATTATCATCTAATTGCATGATGTAATATAATAAAATGTATATTGCCTTATTATTTACTATAATATTAATTAATGCCTAACATTAAAGCACTAATTAGTGGTGCATACCAGTAGTATGTACCATATAACTGTCGGGTTACTTTTTGGATGTAAACCGCGCATAAGGGAATCATTGAACTGCTCTTGAGTGAGGCCTTGCAACGCTTCAGCGCCATAATGATGATGACGTCACACAAATAATAATTACTTATTCATCTTATGATACATATCCATTACAATATGGTCCGACTGTCAGCTGTAAAGCAGCGCATGTTGGTTGTAACAAACACTTGTTACATAAAAACTGAATAAGAAAACGTCTAGTTTAGTTCTATTAGACCATGTCGGGGCTCCTAAGCAGTGTACGTCTTGGGGCCCTTATACCGTATTAAAATATATTTTTTCTACCACAAAGCCATTTCATTTACAAATATGCCGTTTTTTTGTACTATATTATGAAGGTTGAAAATTTGAAACAAATGAAATAAAAATATTCGTATTTTTTTTATTAATTCTTTTTGTCCTGGTTGGAAATATTGCGGTATTTCTGTATAATCCCAAATTATATATAGAGAAGAATTTACTTACCACAGTATATTACATTAAATATATATTGTCAATTCTATTGCCAACTTTCGATATACGAAGTCTGTTCAAAAAATAAGATGAATTTTCAAATTTCGCGGGCTACGTATATTCGATTATTGATTTTTTTATTTTGTTATGTTGGTAGACTCGTCTCGAACATATGTTCACAGTTTTAGCCATATAGCACATTGAGTTTGTTTGTGAGAGGCATAAAAGTTAGAAATGTTTTGCGTGTTCGGCGATTTTCTGCTGTCGAAAAACATGGATCAAAGAGTTTGCATTAAATTTTGTGTGAAAAATGGAATCAAGTGCTCGTATTAGCACTTAAAACAATATATACATTTATATACATTTGCAAAACATAATTTGAAAACGCTATTGTCTACTGTGTTCTGAAATATAAATCTACCCTCTTCCACATTAGCACACATAACATTTCTTAAAAACATTCGAATTATAAAAGTTTAAGTAGTCTTTCCTTAAGGATTAAAGGTTTTTCGAATAGCTATACATTACACCTTTTGATTCTAAATATGATACCAATTATACCTTATTAAATCTTTTCGATATTAAGAAAAAACATTCTGTGAGTCATTAGCAATGTGGTATGCTATATTTTTTAGAACTTAACTCGTGTTCTTAACCCTCCAATGCAGGTGTCTGAACCAGCATTCGTAGATAGACTTTGCAATTTACAAATCCTAATCATTCCTGCCAATAATTGAAATTCTACATGCTAAAATTGTTGTTCGAAATTACAGTTTCAAGAATTAGTGTTTGAGAAAATTAAAGCATGCTTAAATATTACAATTAGTAACATAAGACTGTTGACTTAGATATCAAAGTGTACTTTTACAGTGCTTGAACACCCGGAAGAAATAATTGCTCATTGTTTAAATATTAATTACTTATTAATAATTCAAGCATGCGTAACCAATTCTAAAACACAGTTCGATTGATTCATAAAGCACCTTCGCAACGTCTTCAATGCAACTAATTCAATAATTTACCCGAGAGATTCGTATGATTACTAACTTTGTTTGTTTGTTTCAGTTGCAACTAGAACAAGTGGTGGTAAATATGTCCCCCGCGCAATTCTCCTCGATTTGGAACCAGGCACAATGGAAGCAGTCCGTTCAGGAGCCTATGGAAAACTCTTCCGCCCCGATAACTTCGTGTTTGGTCAATCAGGAGCTGGTAATAATTGGGCAAAAGGACACTACACAGAAGGAGCAGAATTAGTAGACGCTGTATTAGATGTAGTCAGAAAAGAATGTGAAAATTGTGATTGTCTTCAAGGATTTCAACTTACACACTCTTTGGGAGGTGGTACAGGATCAGGAATGGGTACCTTGCTTATCTCCAAGATCCGTGAGGAATACCCTGATAGAATTATGAACACGTATTCAGTTGTGCCTTCCCCTAAAGTCTCAGACACTGTTGTAGAACCTTACAACGCTACTTTATCGATCCACCAACTTGTGGAAAACACTGACGAAACTTACTGCATAGATAACGAGGCTTTGTACGATATCTGCTTCAGAACTTTGAAGGTTTCCAACCCAAGCTACGGAGATTTAAACCATTTAGTATCGTTGACTATGTCTGGAGTAACAACTTGTTTAAGATTCCCTGGTCAACTGAACGCTGATTTAAGAAAACTTGCTGTAAACATGGTACCCTTCCCTCGCCTTCATTTCTTTATGCCTGGATTCGCTCCTCTAACTTCCCGAGGAAGCCAACAATACAGGGCACTAACAGTTCCTGAATTAACCCAGCAAATGTTTGACGCTAAGAATATGATGGCCGCTTGCGATCCTCGTCATGGAAGATATCTCACAGTTGCAGCTGTTTTCAGAGGACGCATGTCTATGAAGGAAGTCGATGAGCAAATGTTAGCTGTCCAGAATAAAAATAGCTCCTACTTCGTTGAATGGATTCCGAATAATGTGAAAACAGCTGTTTGTGATATTCCTCCCAAAGGATTGAAGATGTCGTCCACGTTTATTGGAAACACCACGGCTATCCAAGAGTTGTTCAAACGAATTTCTGAACAGTTTAGCGCTATGTTCAGGAGGAAGGCTTTCTTGCATTGGTACACTGGGGAAGGTATGGATGAAATGGAGTTCACTGAGGCTGAAAGCAATATGAATGATTTGGTGTCTGAGTACCAGCAGTACCAGGAAGCTACAGCTGATGACGAGTATGAACATGATGAAGCTGCTGGAGATGAACTTGATGGAGAATGCGTTTAAATATCTATCGTAGGAATCATTGCGCATGTGACGCAACACATCTCAGTCCAAATTGTAAAAGAAAGTAGATCTTATTAAATGTTAAGTATATTTGATATATATGTTGCTAGGTTTGATTTAGTTCAGAATACACTTTTAGTTTTTTAACGCAATTTAATCATTCTGTGCTCCCTTTCACCAAACTGCGCCCCTAACATATATATCAAAGGTATCTTAACATTTAAGGGTAATATATTTCTATCAGTGGTATCTTAGATATTTTTATAACGAATTCAAAGCAACAGCATGACAATTCTAAACAGGAAAATGTCATTTTATTTATTTCTTTAACCTTATGATATTAAAACACTTTGCGAAAAGTGACATTTTAAAATAATGGAGACGGAGTAGTATTGATGTTACATTTATGTAGTAGATTCGTTTAGATATGAATGCTAATGACGTAGAGGTAATATGTCATCATTCAGATCAGGCAAAAAGCTATCTATTTTGATCATTTAACAAATAATAAGCTTGTGAATTCTTTGTGAAATATAAGTTGACAAAAATATAGGTGTATCAAATTTGAATTTCTGTTTTATCGCTTAATTTTTTACCGACTTTAGACGTCACGGGATTAGCATTAAAACCAGTAGAACAATATGTCATATATTTTATTTATATTTGTTAATGATATTTATAATATCAACACTTTGTTGTTTATGGCTAGATGTTTGACTAGTGCATTATGCATCTCTTTTACACTCTGTTGTGTAAAAGAGAAGGCACTTCAAAGAAGGAAGGAGAGTAGACATCGATCGTTAACTTTAATGATTGAAGAGACAAAAATAACTATTTTAATTGTTATTATCTTCTATATTATTGCCACTTATTGAAAAAGTTATTGGTTACTAAAGGACCTGATCGTTAAATTTATATATAGTACTGTTTTATAGAAATTAAGGCATAGTTCACACAGATGTATACGAGAGCTGTGTCCGAGATGTGTAATTTAATTTCACATTTTTTTCTAAGGAAGGCTATGGGTGCCAAATCCTCATCCCACATCGGATCGGTCTTGATTCACAAGCCTATTATATTCATACGAATCTAAAATCGATAAAGCATTTTTGATAAATAATCGTCCTAAAAAGTGCCCTTAATAAATGAATTCTTATATACAATATGTCTATCATATCATTAACAATTCTTTAGAAATATAAAATCGTTTTTATATATTTGAAATCATGCGCAATGATTTGCATAAAATCTGAGCAATGACGTTGCATTTTTATACCATAATTTATTACATTATTTTGACTATCAGTTTATTTACTACTACTATTATTATTGTATTTTTTAGTTTATTATTTAAGACTGAGAATTTTGCACTTTTATAAACATTTTGGAATATTGTTTGTTTTGTAGAAAAATTAATATTTTTTTTTTATAATTATATAAAATTTAAATAATTATTATATTAAATAATAAATTATATTAATTAAAAAATAATGATCAATAACAGCAAGTCCAAAGAAAAATGTAAAAAATATTATAATAAAAAAAAAATGAACACAAAATTATAATGACTTTGAAATTTTCTTTATTTTATAATTCGTATAGTGATTGAAGAGATGGAGTGCTGAAAGAAAAAAAAATTGATTGGAGCAAGATATTAAATTATTTGTGAGACTTTCTGATAATACCTTGCTTCTGAGATGACATCTCTAGTAATTACTGGTGTTTTTCTCTTCCTAGAATATCTAGAACCTGTAACTCTTAAATTTTTCCAATATAAAATTGCTCTTATCAAATGATGCAGCCATAAACCTATAATACAAATTAAAAATATATTTAAATACCCAGAAAATATTTGTATATACTTAGTATATTCAAGGTATATACATTCATGTATATGCTGTTGTGATGTATGTCATATGTGCAAATGCAAAAGAATATGCATATTTAAACATTGCTGCATTTTATGTATATACATTCCATATACAGAATATTATATTCACATTATGGGGCATGTAAAACTAAGCCGAGAATATCTAATGTTATGTGAATAAATCATAAAGTAATTCTCTGTAATGTAATGGTTTGTTTCTAAGTTATTTGAACAGCGACCTGTATTAGACTCGTTTTTCTTTAATTGAAACTTTTATCGGTAAATTACATAAAATGTTTTCTACAAAATTAAATGCGAAACAATTAAACATAGCTATACTAACCGAAAATGCATACTTAACGCGCCAAAACATCCTTATTTTAATTGTACTGTCAACTTTATTAATAACTTAGTATTACCTAAGTTGTAAACCAAAACTAGTTCTTTGTATTTGGATTGAATATGTACACTTAAACAGAGAACATAACTTTAGTGCATAGCTGCTTAATAATAGTAATAGCAAATATAGCTTTTTATATATTCTCTATAAAACTAATAACACAACTAATTAACTTAACTTAAATTAATATTCAACTAATTAATATTACAATTTTTTAAATTACCCAAGATGCAAACCAAAATGAGATTTCTTTTTTTGAATAGAATACGTATTAGATAAACTAAATAATTATAATTACCTAATATTATTATTGGAAGAATACACGCTTTAAATCTTGAGGTACTATTTACAGCAGTTTCTGATGCTTTGAAAATTGTAACAAATGTAAGAACCAATGGGACCTGTATAAGCATTCCCATAGCTATAATCCAAATAAGAATTGACAAATCGTGCAACTATAAAAAGAAACGTACTATTTAATAATTAACAATAATAATTACGTTCTCTATATTCTAAAGTAATGTAATTATATTTGTAAAATTTTAGATATTAATAAACTGAAGTTATATATATGTTTCTTTGAAATGTTTACTCTGAAGCGCCTACTGAAATAGAATAGGCAACTCTTATAACGTTTATTATATTAAGCACTTACTAGAATCATTCCATGGAATAAGAAAGGTACAATAAATACAGCGATGCCACATAGAAATACATAGACCATGGGATTGATAATATTACTGAGCAATCCGTCCACTAAGTCCTTATACAGAACGTATATCATAAGAAATAGAATATGAAGAGCCTAAAAAAACATCATTTACTTTTAATCCACAATTACCAGTAAGCAAGAGAAGAGGGGTATAGTTCAAGATGGACTTAAATTGTTATATTTGTCACCAATTTAATTTTAAATGACTCTAATTACTCACAATTAGATTTTTGTGCAAAATGCTATTAAAATAATTGCATTTTATTACAACTTACTGTGCAAATGGATATTTAAAACTGTTGGCAAGATTTTTCATGCTTATATCTTGTAAATTGAAAGAGAAAGAATTTTACTACTGAAATACTTTAAATAGGTATATCTCAGCCAATATTTTTTTGATTACTAAAAACGTTAACACAAAGTTTTAAATAAATCAAATTGAAAAAATTCGTTATGTTAAAAGTAGACCTGACTGCTGTGGCTTCGGTGACAGAAATAGGCTTACGTTAAATGAATTCATTAAAAATAGAAGTAGAGTTACCACAAATCCAATAGTGGAGTACAGCAGTATGCATCTCTGGTTGTATTTAAACTTACAGTCGCATCCAAATAAAGTATCTGACATTATAGAAACACCCTTAAGTTACAGAAATTTCAGTCCTTTACTATTGTTACTTTGCAGTCATTTCGAAAAATTGGCACATCTGACTGATTATTGAGAAATTTTAAAAAATATATTTAAATTCCGATATTATTGGTTAGAATTATGAAGTTTGAAAAATGTATTTAGTTTGTCATTTGTTTTACATCACTTAAAAGTAAGATCACCCTAGCGGACGCAATGTTCAAGTATATTTTCTTTCTGTTATTATCAATAAATACTGTATACATCTGTGTTGTTGGTCAAATTGTTTAAAAATATTATATTATATTAATAGTGCGTCTTACGGCTTTACAATCTACATTCTTAATACATTTCATAGAACTTCAACTTGAAAATAAACTTAAAACTATTCTAGACCTTTCTATTTCCAAAAGCATTTTCTGCTTCTTCTTCTCTTGTACCTCTCCCTTCATTTTCACTAGTCCTTCATTCTCATCGTTTCCTCACCTATTGTCTTCTTTGTCTCTTCGTCTCTTTGTATCTTCAGAGTAAAATCACTTCTGCTCTGGCGTTCCTTCTCTTTCCTCGTTCCTTTTCTGTATCTCCGCCATCCACCTCTTCCCTTCACTGCCTTCCTTTAATAACTGCACAATATTCTTCTCTCTCATTATTTTTTTCTATTCCAAAATATTATAAAAGGCGCTGAAATAAGCTGGAGTACATTTGGAGTACTCTCGGCCAACGTGTTGTTGTAGCATATCATTGTAGAATTTTATATTTTATAATTAAATTAAATTAAATTATAAAATTATTTAATTTTTGTTATATGTCTGTATTCGTATTTGCCTACTTAATAAATAATCGATATAAACATCTTATCAAATACGTTATCTAAAGATTTAATTATAAAAAAAATAAAAGGTAAATAAACTACATACATGGCAAACTTACATTTCGAGCTTGAACCATTTTAGACAACCTTAGCTCTCTGAGCCCTTGAAGTAAAAACTTTTCAAAAAATTTCAATGCAAAATTTACTGTCAATCTTTGTTTTATAAGAAGTACTCGTATGTACTGCCAACAAGGAAATAGTCAGGAAATGGTAGTTCTCATTAGTCAAGTGACTTGATACTTGAAGACAAGTACAGAAACCGACTTTTCTTTGCTGATTTTGATTTTATGTCGACGAGTCCTTTTTTTTAAATTTCTTTTAAATCTTTTCTTATTAGGAGAGCAGTTCTCAGTCCTATCTAGGATTTTTTCAAGGTGAACGCATGAACTTAAAATTGTTTGCCAATAGTTTTTTCTATTTTACATGCTTCTTAATTAATACATGAAGAATTAATTCATATTTTTGAATAATCAATATATTTGAAATTTGAATTTGCCGCGTTAATAATAAGGATTGATAGATAAACAAATATATAAATATATATATATGGGAGAGAAATCAACGACTCAAGCACCTTGGTCACGCTGAGGACTATATTTTTGTTCAAAATTTTTTTATGAAGATAAGGTTAAATAATTTACAATAATTCTTTGCCGTTTTCCCTATTAGTTTATATTTATAACGTATCTATTTCTCTGAAAATTGCCTATACATTTTATAATCTGGATTAAGTACATATGTATTGTATGCACGAGCATGGGCGCCGGTAGGAAGGTGTACTTGCAAGCCCCCCTCACCGTAAAAGAAAATACACAGAAAAAGGTTAATAAATAAAGGGTGTTTTCAATTACAGAGCACAATGCGATTTAGTGCTGCACTGTGTCGCATTGTGCGATGTTTATTTGGAACATACATTAGTTTTAAATCTGTACCTTCATCCATACTTGTTCAGTTTTATTTTCAAAAATTGTTATAAGAAATTTAACACAATTTTATAAACTAAATAAAATACAAATTATTATTAAAGGTAATAAATTATTTCATACAATGGTATTGGAAATAGTAATCAACAGTAATTGTCAAAAGTCAGTAACGTAGCGTACCTTAGACGGGCCCTGTATCAAAATTTGTTGAGGGCCCAAATGATGAGTAAAGATTTTTCACAAAAGGAACAAAAACGCTCCAATTGAATTAAAACAATTATACGTTCCCAGTAAACATTTTGGAGTAAATTCTACTTAATTTCTATTACATATCATGAGTTTTTTGTCTGGAACGTGTTCGTTTTCTATTCAGTCGTTCATAGGAAAGGCCCGTTTTATGAGCTACAGATATCACAACGACGGTTCACTGCTGAATTAAAAGCGGAGTCGGTTTATGATTTATGACCGGAGTTATAAACTTGACACTAGCAGGGGTATAAAACTTAATGGAATTCTACTTTTTAGAGTCTGCAAAATATAAATATTTAAATGAAGAAATAAATAGATGTAATCTTTAGTACGGATCGTGATTTTTTTAATGAATATTATTTATCTTCAACAATACTCGTTATATTAGTTTTTTACATTGCTTTGGTGATTCAAAAATCCACGATCGGCAGGTCTGCGTTAGGTTTAAAACCTCTGTCTTACCATCGCTAGATTCTATCTTCGTTTATATACATTATATTCGGGGATTGAGGGAGATAGCGTCTGTCTATTACCATTAGAGAAATATTTGTTGAAAAAGGATAGCATATACTTTAAGCATACTGTCCTGAACGAAATACTTTACAAGTATACAAGTGTAACGGTGAAAAATATATTTTACTTGTCTAACCGCATCTCGTTTCTCTCTCACTTTGGAATAAATGAGATGAAAGTGAACTTAAAAAAAATATATCCATGTGGGAAAGAAACAGAAATACTTAATGAATGATGTTGGAAAAAGAAAGAATATTATTGTGAAAAACTAACACAAAATCTGTGACAGATAGAGAACTTGTAAAGCGTTAGAATAGAATTGTACGAGTGACTCGAACTTCACCAAATAGGGCACTTCACCAAATTGTTTACTGGGTTATTACTTACAATGAATACTCCTATTAACTAAGCTAACTACGGCCTAAGTGATATTATGGATAACATTTTACGAATTTTTGCTTATACACGTTTGGGGCCTCTATAGCCCGGGGGCTACTAATTGCTAACTTTGCTAATTAGTTGGTATCAATTGGCAGAACATTTTAAAGTGCTCAACTGTGCGAATCGTTTCTGAAGTTGGATGCGCTCTAGTCCCATAATTGGAAAACAAACAAAATTTGTATTATTAAAGTCACTGTTTAAAAAATATCTTAAGATGTCTAGGTTGTTGTTCAACACCTTATCAATGAATTGAGCGTCCTCCTCTACCCTTTTTCTATGAACACTGAGGATGCACCTCCTTGAAACTAATCCCACCGACGCCTATGTATACGTTTATACTCGTATACATAAAAAAAATAGCAACGTTATTTTAAAAGTAAAATAACGACGTAAATGAAGTTTTCCTTATCATTTGAGAGATAACCGAATGCAAACAGAATTAGTTGTATGCAGTTGAGCGGCGTGGTGCGGGGCATATCATGTCGTGATGGAATCAGAATGTCTGGTTGTAAAGTCAATAGATGATAAAAAAGAAAAAAAAATAAAAACAACAAGAAAACGTACAACGATTATAAAGTCACTCCCTGTGAGTCATTTGACTTATAAATGCAAGCAAATTTCATTTATGATGCATTCTGGGAAATCCCTAACTGTTATAAAAATAGACTAAGCAGAAATAACGGGTAAATGCCTTCCTTAATGTTGAACTTATGGCCTTTTCTTTCTGTGGTTTCAAGCGGTTGGACATTGTGGAAATATTCAAAATTATGTTATTTTATAAATTGCTTCTCTAATAACTAGAATATCTTCTTCTTTATATAGGGTTTTCCAATAAGGGCCGGTCGATTTGTATCATATCATATAAAACAAACACCGTATTTATTCATATAAGTTGTATCAAGGTGTTTTATATGAGATGATACTAAATCAACCTGCGTGTTAGCGAAGAATAGAATTCGGGAATTTGTTACCTACCGAAATTGCAGACTACAGACACTTCACCGATCCGACCCTAAGCCCAGGACAGCTTTAGGTCAATTTTCCATGAAAACCGAGGAAACTCGGGAACTACCGAACGATGGCTTCTTCAGCAAATTGGGAAAGCAAACGGGAGAAACAATTTTGTGATCGCAGCAACAACATCGGTTTTAAGTATTATTATTATTACTTAATGTAATGTTTTTGCCATTAGGCACTACATTCTTCCGCTTTAAATCAATAAATAACATATCATTGTGCTTAATTACGTAGCATTCTCATTTCTCCCAAAAGAGAAAAGAAATATACAAACAAAAAGGGCAGTTGCTCCAGAACCGGTTACTCTACTGTCACTTACTATTTCCAAAAGTACTTTTCTGCTTTTTCTTCTCTTGACCCTCTCCCTTCATTTTCCACAGTCCTCCTTCATTCTCATCATTTCCTCACCTCTTGTCTTCTTTGTCTCTTCAGATTAAAATCATCTCTTCTTTTCCTCGATCCTTTTCTCTATTTCCGCCATCCACCTCTTCCCTTCACTGCTTCCCTTTAATAACTGCACAATATTCTTCTCGCTCATTACTTTTTTCTGACATGAAAACTTAATGTGCTCTGTTTTAAGTAATAATTTCAATATTCAATGGTCTTTTAATTCTCAATTGTTCTAGTATTCTGTTTGGTTTTATTCTTTATATATCTTGTCATAATATTGCCTTAAAAAACAAAAAGGAGTCAGGTCTTTCGTATGATCGAGTAAGATCGAATTGCAAAAATTGGATAAATGTGCATTGGAATATATAATTTGTCAGTTTGCTGAAGTCTTAAAAGTATAACAGACTCAGGATGCGAGTGCTCACAGATTTATTTCTATCAATAAATACCGATCAACGGATCCACTAACAATATTTCGAAGACTTGCATCACACTGAGAAAATCAACCACACGGCTTCTTTTCAGGATATTACAAAAACAAAACAAAAGAGATATTGTTATAACTTTCGTAAATTTATTAATCCGCTGTAGAGAAAGTAATGACAAATAAGATAATCTTGACCTTCAGACTTATTAAATGGTAACCTTTAAGAAAATATTGCATTATCAAATCACTTTTCATAATCGTACAACGAACTTGAAATCATTTGCAATTTGTTTATTTACATTTAGATGTTTTTTCTATAATATTTCTGTAATATTTTTGTAATCAATTTCTTATCAATGGATTTTTCATTTCAATTTCTTTTTTTTGCTATTAATATGTCACTTGATTTTATCTATTTCTTTGTTCGCTTTATTAATCATTATTGATTTACTATTATTTATTTATTTACTTTTATATATTATACACCTTCTTTGACTCAGGTTTCTACACTCATTGTTTCTACATACATTTAGTAATAAAAGACTTGGACAAAGTAAAATTCAGATTGAAAATAAGGCTTAATATATAAACTTACCTGCAAGCCTGAAGATCATCCGAATTGGGAGCTTGGTGTCGACAAAGGGGTAGCGACAGCATCCTCCAGTTATTCCAGGAATATCAGAGCCTCCTCTATGTAGCAAACGCTGCACTGTGACCATTCTGACTGTAAATTATAAAGACATATTTACAATTTATATTTTTACTGTGGCAGTCCTTTTTTAACAGCTTGACGGGAAAGAGAACTTAATTATCTTCCCATCTTTGATTTTATGGTGTTATATATGATACTATCTTGCTTATCTTGCATTGAAAGTGAAATATTACAACATACTAAAGGAGAAGATTAAAAAGAAGCTCGGCACAAATGGAGGAAGGTGGTAAAAGAAGGTAGAGTGAAAAGAAGTGAGAAGTGTAAAGGTAGAACTGAGGGAAAGAAATGTACAGTACTCAGTAAACATTTGGTGAAATAGAATAGCTATAGATAAAGTTCTAGTCACTCGTACATTTTAATTCTAACGTTTTACAAGTTGGAGCAACAACACAGAAAATCAATTTTAGTTCAAATTGATTACCTACCTGTTATAGGAGTCGCTTTTATTCAACAGTAAGCAATGGTTGCGCCGTCTGCTCATAAAAGAGACATTCCGTATGAACACAAACGCGTTCATGACAAAAAACTCATGAAAAGTAATAGAATTTACTCCAAAATGTTTAGTAGGTAGTACACGCCTACAGGAGAAGATGGTAAAAATTACACAACCCAAATATAGTGTGTGATATTGGCCATAGAGATACAAATATGGGTTATGACAAATGGAAGAGAATATTGGTAGATTTAGATTGAGAAGACAGTGAAAGAAGGTGGTTAAAATTGTGTTAGGAAGGAGAGGAGACGCTGAAGCACATGAAAACAAAATATAAGAATAAGGCAGATAGGAAAGAGGAGTTTGAAGGATCGTAGAAAGTAGGCAGTGAGGAAGGAAATGGATGCCCAGTAAGCATTTGGTGAAGTGTCCGTTTTTGTGACGTTTCTATCACTATTTCACTTCAATTAAAGTTCGCATCAACTTTATCTTCATTTGTATTCCGACAGGTGGAGTGGTTCCGTCATCTGTAGCCGATAAAACAGACATTTCATATGAACGATTGTGAGAAACTGAACTATAAATGAACTCTTTCATGACAAAAAAATCATACGCATCTGCAATATGATGTCAAAGTGACTCCAAAATGCTCCAAAATGTTTACTGGGTGGTGAAAATACAAGAAATAATAAAAGAGGAAGAGAAGATGTGGGAATAGAACAATGACGATATACAAAAGGAATACAGAGAAGATAAAGAATAAGATATACATATTTGTGTCATTAACATTAATTTCACGCAAACAATGTAATTAATTTTATAAAAAGGATTGTGGAAATTAGTCTCAAGGCTCCTCAAAATTAGAAAAGCTCCTTCTGGGTGATTTAGAAATTATATATTAATGCTACAAAACACAAAAGACAAATTAAACATAAAATAATTCCCAAAATGCGTCACTAAATTTCTAATTTATCAAAAGATTTGCTCGAAACTGACGTTCTAATGGCACTATAATCAAAGTGGCAAAAGGTTATCAAATATAATTTTTTCTTTGAATTTAAATTTAATATAAAACCTTACTATTCCACCACATGTACTTCTATACCATATACGTATGACGAGTACACATCTAGTTTATTTTTAATGTTGTGTTCAACTTTAAGTTAAAACTTCTCTTGTTGTTTTGCTAAATGAGTTTGTATGAGTATTATCAAACATCAGTTATTTTTGTTTTTCTATTTGATCTGTTGACTCTATAACCTTGATTATTTTGTTATTTCGATTATTAATACACCATTTGCCTTTTTAATGTTTAATTCGACGTATATTTATAATAAATTTGTTTTAAATATGTCGTGTATATATTATTTATATCCATGAGGACGACCTTGAAGGACATGATCTATTATTTATTGCGTTTTAAGTAAAACCATTCCATAGTAACGACCGTTACATTTATAATTTCAACTAAACTAAAATGCATTCGTATTTGTAACAAAAAATGAATGAAAAATAAAATTTTAATTAAAATTTTTTTAACATTTATTGTTTCTTAATTCTAGCTTTCATTTAAATTTAGTTGATGGCTTGTATTAAATTTTGTCTTGTCGTTAATAAACCATACTTTACTGTGGTCATTGCAGATTTTAATAAAGGCAGAAAGAAAAGTATTTACAGAATGCAATAGTAGAAAATAATTCAATAAAAATGAACATGCATTTGCAAAAGTTGTCACTTTCTGACTACACACATAAAAAACCCAAATCGTGCAGCGGAAACGCATCCTCCTTGGAAGGAATGAAAGAAAAACAAAGGGTGCATTCTAGTTTATCATTTTAGTAGTAAGAATGTTGCATAAAATATAACCAAATGACTTTAATTCAACCCTGATATATATCCATATGTTAAATATAATGCAACTGCAAAGAATGGTTTTTAAATCTATAAATAAATTCATTCAATTCGTATATAGTAAGTAGAGCCAACCAGTTATTTATAGTTTTAATTCATAAACAGTAAAATATGAAGTAGAGGCATCAAGTATTGAAGAAGAGTATTCAATTTACAGTTTTATGGTTAGATGTAAACAAGTTAGATTTGAGGGCATGTTATATTATATGTATGTCCGGTACAAAAAGTTTAAGAGGAATGTTTTTATTTGTTTTACAACTATGGGTTATCTAATTCAAGGTAGGTATAACTTTAGTGCATAGCTGCTTAATAATAGTAATAGCAAATATAGCTTTTTATATATTCTCTATAAAACTAATAACACAACTAATTAACTTAACTTAAATTAATATTCAACTAATTAATATTACAATTTTTTAAATTACCCAAGATGCAAACCAAAATGAGATTTCTTTTTTTGAATAGAATACGTATTAGATAAACTAAATAATTATAATTACCTAATATTATTATTGGAAGAATACACGCTTTAAATCTTGAGGTACTATTTACAGCAGTTTCTGATGCTTTGAAAATTGTAACAAATGTAAGAACCAATGGGACCTGTATAAGCATTCCCATAGCTATAATCCAAATAAGAATTGACAAATCGTGCAACTATAAAAAGAAACGTACTATTTAATAATTAACAATAATAATTACGTTCTCTATATTCTAAAGTAATGTAATTATATTTGTAAAATTTTAGATATTAATAAACTGAAGTTATATATATGTTTCTTTGAAATGTTTACTCTGAAGCGCCTACTGAAATAGAATAGGCAACTCTTATAACGTTTATTATATTAAGCACTTACTAGAATCATTCCATGGAATAAGAAAGGTACAATAAATACAGCGATGCCACATAGAAATACATAGACCATGGGATTGATAATATTACTGAGCAATCCGTCCACTAAGTCCTTATACAGAACGTATATCATAAGAAATAGAATATGAAGAGCCTAAAAAAACATCATTTACTTTTAATCCACAATTACCAGTAAGCAAGAGAAGAGGGGTATAGTTCAAGATGGACTTAAATTGTTATATTTGTCACCAATTTAATTTTAAATGACTCTAATTACTCACAATTAGATTTTTGTGCAAAATGCTATTAAAATAATTGCATTTTATTACAACTTACTGTGCAAATGGATATTTAAAACTGTTGGCAAGATTTTTCATGCTTATATCTTGTAAATTGAAAGAGAAAGAATTTTACTACTGAAATACTTTAAATAGGTATATCTCAGCCAATATTTTTTTGATTACTAAAAACGTTAACACAAAGTTTTAAATAAATCAAATTGAAAAAATTCGTTATGTTAAAAGTAGACCTGACTGCTGTGGCTTCGGTGACAGAAATAGGCTTACGTTAAATGAATTCATTAAAAATAGAAGTAGAGTTACCACAAATCCAATAGTGGAGTACAGCAGTATGCATCTCTGGTTGTATTTAAACTTACAGTCGCATCCAAATAAAGTATCTGACATTATAGAAACACCCTTAAGTTACAGAAATTTCAGTCCTTTACTATTGTTACTTTGCAGTCATTTCGAAAAATTGGCACATCTGACTGATTATTGAGAAATTTTAAAAAATATATTTAAATTCCGATATTATTGGTTAGAATTATGAAGTTTGAAAAATGTATTTAGTTTGTCATTTGTTTTACATCACTTAAAAGTAAGATCACCCTAGCGGACGCAATGTTCAAGTATATTTTCTTTCTGTTATTATCAATAAATACTGTATACATCTGTGTTGTTGGTCAAATTGTTTAAAAATATTATATTATATTAATAGTGCGTCTTACGGCTTTACAATCTACATTCTTAATACATTTCATAGAACTTCAACTTGAAAATAAACTTAAAACTATTCTAGACCTTTCTATTTCCAAAAGCATTTTCTGCTTCTTCTTCTCTTGTACCTCTCCCTTCATTTTCACTAGTCCTTCATTCTCATCGTTTCCTCACCTATTGTCTTCTTTGTCTCTTCGTCTCTTTGTATCTTCAGAGTAAAATCACTTCTGCTCTGGCGTTCCTTCTCTTTCCTCGTTCCTTTTCTGTATCTCCGCCATCCACCTCTTCCCTTCACTGCCTTCCTTTAATAACTGCACAATATTCTTCTCTCTCATTATTTTTTTCTATTCCAAAATATTATAAAAGGCGCTGAAATAAGCTGGAGTACATTTGGAGTACTCTCGGCCAACGTGTTGTTGTAGCATATCATTGTAGAATTTTATATTTTATAATTAAATTAAATTAAATTATAAAATTATTTAATTTTTGTTATATGTCTGTATTCGTATTTGCCTACTTAATAAATAATCGATATAAACATCTTATCAAATACGTTATCTAAAGATTTAATTATAAAAAAAATAAAAGGTAAATAAACTACATACATGGCAAACTTACATTTCGAGCTTGAACCATTTTAGACAACCTTAGCTCTCTGAGCCCTTGAAGTAAAAACTTTTCAAAAAATTTCAATGCAAAATTTACTGTCAATCTTTGTTTTATAAGAAGTACTCGTATGTACTGCCAACAAGGAAATAGTCAGGAAATGGTAGTTCTCATTAGTCAAGTGACTTGATACTTGAAGACAAGTACAGAAACCGACTTTTCTTTGCTGATTTTGATTTTATGTCGACGAGTCCTTTTTTTTAAATTTCTTTTAAATCTTTTCTTATTAGGAGAGCAGTTCTCAGTCCTATCTAGGATTTTTTCAAGGTGAACGCATGAACTTAAAATTGTTTGCCAATAGTTTTTTCTATTTTACATGCTTCTTAATTAATACATGAAGAATTAATTCATATTTTTGAATAATCAATATATTTGAAATTTGAATTTGCCGCGTTAATAATAAGGATTGATAGATAAACAAATATATAAATATATATATATGGGAGAGAAATCAACGACTCAAGCACCTTGGTCACGCTGAGGACTATATTTTTGTTCAAAATTTTTTTATGAAGATAAGGTTAAATAATTTACAATAATTCTTTGCCGTTTTCCCTATTAGTTTATATTTATAACGTATCTATTTCTCTGAAAATTGCCTATACATTTTATAATCTGGATTAAGTACATATGTATTGTATGCACGAGCATGGGCGCCGGTAGGAAGGTGTACTTGCAAGCCCCCCTCACCGTAAAAGAAAATACACAGAAAAAGGTTAATAAATAAAGGGTGTTTTCAATTACAGAGCACAATGCGATTTAGTGCTGCACTGTGTCGCATTGTGCGATGTTTATTTGGAACATACATTAGTTTTAAATCTGTACCTTCATCCATACTTGTTCAGTTTTATTTTCAAAAATTGTTATAAGAAATTTAACACAATTTTATAAACTAAATAAAATACAAATTATTATTAAAGGTAATAAATTATTTCATACAATGGTATTGGAAATAGTAATCAACAGTAATTGTCAAAAGTCAGTAACGTAGCGTACCTTAGACGGGCCCTGTATCAAAATTTGTTGAGGGCCCAAATGATGAGTAAAGATTTTTCACAAAAGGAACAAAAACGCTCCAATTGAATTAAAACAATTATACGTTCCCAGTAAACATTTTGGAGTAAATTCTACTTAATTTCTATTACATATCATGAGTTTTTTGTCTGGAACGTGTTCGTTTTCTATTCAGTCGTTCATAGGAAAGGCCCGTTTTATGAGCTACAGATATCACAACGACGGTTCACTGCTGAATTAAAAGCGGAGTCGGTTTATGATTTATGACCGGAGTTATAAACTTGACACTAGCAGGGGTATAAAACTTAATGGAATTCTACTTTTTAGAGTCTGCAAAATATAAATATTTAAATGAAGAAATAAATAGATGTAATCTTTAGTACGGATCGTGATTTTTTTAATGAATATTATTTATCTTCAACAATACTCGTTATATTAGTTTTTTACATTGCTTTGGTGATTCAAAAATCCACGATCGGCAGGTCTGCGTTAGGTTTAAAACCTCTGTCTTACCATCGCTAGATTCTATCTTCGTTTATATACATTATATTCGGGGATTGAGGGAGATAGCGTCTGTCTATTACCATTAGAGAAATATTTGTTGAAAAAGGATAGCATATACTTTAAGCATACTGTCCTGAACGAAATACTTTACAAGTATACAAGTGTAACGGTGAAAAATATATTTTACTTGTCTAACCGCATCTCGTTTCTCTCTCACTTTGGAATAAATGAGATGAAAGTGAACTTAAAAAAAATATATCCATGTGGGAAAGAAACAGAAATACTTAATGAATGATGTTGGAAAAAGAAAGAATATTATTGTGAAAAACTAACACAAAATCTGTGACAGATAGAGAACTTGTAAAGCGTTAGAATAGAATTGTACGAGTGACTCGAACTTCACCAAATAGGGCACTTCACCAAATTGTTTACTGGGTTATTACTTACAATGAATACTCCTATTAACTAAGCTAACTACGGCCTAAGTGATATTATGGATAACATTTTACGAATTTTTGCTTATACACGTTTGGGGCCTCTATAGCCCGGGGGCTACTAATTGCTAACTTTGCTAATTAGTTGGTATCAATTGGCAGAACATTTTAAAGTGCTCAACTGTGCGAATCGTTTCTGAAGTTGGATGCGCTCTAGTCCCATAATTGGAAAACAAACAAAATTTGTATTATTAAAGTCACTGTTTAAAAAATATCTTAAGATGTCTAGGTTGTTGTTCAACACCTTATCAATGAATTGAGCGTCCTCCTCTACCCTTTTTCTATGAACACTGAGGATGCACCTCCTTGAAACTAATCCCACCGACGCCTATGTATACGTTTATACTCGTATACATAAAAAAAATAGCAACGTTATTTTAAAAGTAAAATAACGACGTAAATGAAGTTTTCCTTATCATTTGAGAGATAACCGAA
Source organism: Panorpa germanica (assembly GCA_963678705.1). Taxonomy (NCBI): domain Eukaryota; kingdom Metazoa; phylum Arthropoda; class Insecta; order Mecoptera; family Panorpidae; genus Panorpa; species Panorpa germanica. The sequence continues at coordinate 6,949,650 of OY783219.1, forward strand.
TGCAAACAGAATTAGTTGTATGCAGTTGAGCGGCGTGGTGCGGGGCATATCATGTCGTGATGGAATCAGAATGTCTGGTTGTAAAGTCAATAGATGATAAAAAAGAAAAAAAAATAAAAACAACAAGAAAACGTACAACGATTATAAAGTCACTCCCTGTGAGTCATTTGACTTATAAATGCAAGCAAATTTCATTTATGATGCATTCTGGGAAATCCCTAACTGTTATAAAAATAGACTAAGCAGAAATAACGGGTAAATGCCTTCCTTAATGTTGAACTTATGGCCTTTTCTTTCTGTGGTTTCAAGCGGTTGGACATTGTGGAAATATTCAAAATTATGTTATTTTATAAATTGCTTCTCTAATAACTAGAATATCTTCTTCTTTATATAGGGTTTTCCAATAAGGGCCGGTCGATTTGTATCATATCATATAAAACAAACACCGTATTTATTCATATAAGTTGTATCAAGGTGTTTTATATGAGATGATACTAAATCAACCTGCGTGTTAGCGAAGAATAGAATTCGGGAATTTGTTACCTACCGAAATTGCAGACTACAGACACTTCACCGATCCGACCCTAAGCCCAGGACAGCTTTAGGTCAATTTTCCATGAAAACCGAGGAAACTCGGGAACTACCGAACGATGGCTTCTTCAGCAAATTGGGAAAGCAAACGGGAGAAACAATTTTGTGATCGCAGCAACAACATCGGTTTTAAGTATTATTATTATTACTTAATGTAATGTTTTTGCCATTAGGCACTACATTCTTCCGCTTTAAATCAATAAATAACATATCATTGTGCTTAATTACGTAGCATTCTCATTTCTCCCAAAAGAGAAAAGAAATATACAAACAAAAAGGGCAGTTGCTCCAGAACCGGTTACTCTACTGTCACTTACTATTTCCAAAAGTACTTTTCTGCTTTTTCTTCTCTTGACCCTCTCCCTTCATTTTCCACAGTCCTCCTTCATTCTCATCATTTCCTCACCTCTTGTCTTCTTTGTCTCTTCAGATTAAAATCATCTCTTCTTTTCCTCGATCCTTTTCTCTATTTCCGCCATCCACCTCTTCCCTTCACTGCTTCCCTTTAATAACTGCACAATATTCTTCTCGCTCATTACTTTTTTCTGACATGAAAACTTAATGTGCTCTGTTTTAAGTAATAATTTCAATATTCAATGGTCTTTTAATTCTCAATTGTTCTAGTATTCTGTTTGGTTTTATTCTTTATATATCTTGTCATAATATTGCCTTAAAAAACAAAAAGGAGTCAGGTCTTTCGTATGATCGAGTAAGATCGAATTGCAAAAATTGGATAAATGTGCATTGGAATATATAATTTGTCAGTTTGCTGAAGTCTTAAAAGTATAACAGACTCAGGATGCGAGTGCTCACAGATTTATTTCTATCAATAAATACCGATCAACGGATCCACTAACAATATTTCGAAGACTTGCATCACACTGAGAAAATCAACCACACGGCTTCTTTTCAGGATATTACAAAAACAAAACAAAAGAGATATTGTTATAACTTTCGTAAATTTATTAATCCGCTGTAGAGAAAGTAATGACAAATAAGATAATCTTGACCTTCAGACTTATTAAATGGTAACCTTTAAGAAAATATTGCATTATCAAATCACTTTTCATAATCGTACAACGAACTTGAAATCATTTGCAATTTGTTTATTTACATTTAGATGTTTTTTCTATAATATTTCTGTAATATTTTTGTAATCAATTTCTTATCAATGGATTTTTCATTTCAATTTCTTTTTTTTGCTATTAATATGTCACTTGATTTTATCTATTTCTTTGTTCGCTTTATTAATCATTATTGATTTACTATTATTTATTTATTTACTTTTATATATTATACACCTTCTTTGACTCAGGTTTCTACACTCATTGTTTCTACATACATTTAGTAATAAAAGACTTGGACAAAGTAAAATTCAGATTGAAAATAAGGCTTAATATATAAACTTACCTGCAAGCCTGAAGATCATCCGAATTGGGAGCTTGGTGTCGACAAAGGGGTAGCGACAGCATCCTCCAGTTATTCCAGGAATATCAGAGCCTCCTCTATGTAGCAAACGCTGCACTGTGACCATTCTGACTGTAAATTATAAAGACATATTTACAATTTATATTTTTACTGTGGCAGTCCTTTTTTAACAGCTTGACGGGAAAGAGAACTTAATTATCTTCCCATCTTTGATTTTATGGTGTTATATATGATACTATCTTGCTTATCTTGCATTGAAAGTGAAATATTACAACATACTAAAGGAGAAGATTAAAAAGAAGCTCGGCACAAATGGAGGAAGGTGGTAAAAGAAGGTAGAGTGAAAAGAAGTGAGAAGTGTAAAGGTAGAACTGAGGGAAAGAAATGTACAGTACTCAGTAAACATTTGGTGAAATAGAATAGCTATAGATAAAGTTCTAGTCACTCGTACATTTTAATTCTAACGTTTTACAAGTTGGAGCAACAACACAGAAAATCAATTTTAGTTCAAATTGATTACCTACCTGTTATAGGAGTCGCTTTTATTCAACAGTAAGCAATGGTTGCGCCGTCTGCTCATAAAAGAGACATTCCGTATGAACACAAACGCGTTCATGACAAAAAACTCATGAAAAGTAATAGAATTTACTCCAAAATGTTTAGTAGGTAGTACACGCCTACAGGAGAAGATGGTAAAAATTACACAACCCAAATATAGTGTGTGATATTGGCCATAGAGATACAAATATGGGTTATGACAAATGGAAGAGAATATTGGTAGATTTAGATTGAGAAGACAGTGAAAGAAGGTGGTTAAAATTGTGTTAGGAAGGAGAGGAGACGCTGAAGCACATGAAAACAAAATATAAGAATAAGGCAGATAGGAAAGAGGAGTTTGAAGGATCGTAGAAAGTAGGCAGTGAGGAAGGAAATGGATGCCCAGTAAGCATTTGGTGAAGTGTCCGTTTTTGTGACGTTTCTATCACTATTTCACTTCAATTAAAGTTCGCATCAACTTTATCTTCATTTGTATTCCGACAGGTGGAGTGGTTCCGTCATCTGTAGCCGATAAAACAGACATTTCATATGAACGATTGTGAGAAACTGAACTATAAATGAACTCTTTCATGACAAAAAAATCATACGCATCTGCAATATGATGTCAAAGTGACTCCAAAATGCTCCAAAATGTTTACTGGGTGGTGAAAATACAAGAAATAATAAAAGAGGAAGAGAAGATGTGGGAATAGAACAATGACGATATACAAAAGGAATACAGAGAAGATAAAGAATAAGATATACATATTTGTGTCATTAACATTAATTTCACGCAAACAATGTAATTAATTTTATAAAAAGGATTGTGGAAATTAGTCTCAAGGCTCCTCAAAATTAGAAAAGCTCCTTCTGGGTGATTTAGAAATTATATATTAATGCTACAAAACACAAAAGACAAATTAAACATAAAATAATTCCCAAAATGCGTCACTAAATTTCTAATTTATCAAAAGATTTGCTCGAAACTGACGTTCTAATGGCACTATAATCAAAGTGGCAAAAGGTTATCAAATATAATTTTTTCTTTGAATTTAAATTTAATATAAAACCTTACTATTCCACCACATGTACTTCTATACCATATACGTATGACGAGTACACATCTAGTTTATTTTTAATGTTGTGTTCAACTTTAAGTTAAAACTTCTCTTGTTGTTTTGCTAAATGAGTTTGTATGAGTATTATCAAACATCAGTTATTTTTGTTTTTCTATTTGATCTGTTGACTCTATAACCTTGATTATTTTGTTATTTCGATTATTAATACACCATTTGCCTTTTTAATGTTTAATTCGACGTATATTTATAATAAATTTGTTTTAAATATGTCGTGTATATATTATTTATATCCATGAGGACGACCTTGAAGGACATGATCTATTATTTATTGCGTTTTAAGTAAAACCATTCCATAGTAACGACCGTTACATTTATAATTTCAACTAAACTAAAATGCATTCGTATTTGTAACAAAAAATGAATGAAAAATAAAATTTTAATTAAAAATTTTTTAACATTTATTGTTTCTTAATTCTAGCTTTCATTTAAATTTAGTTGATGGCTTGTATTAAATTTTGTCTTGTCGTTAATAAACCATACTTTACTGTGGTCATTGCAGATTTTAATAAAGGCAGAAAGAAAAGTATTTACAGAATGCAATAGTAGAAAATAATTCAATAAAAATGAACATGCATTTGCAAAAGTTGTCACTTTCTGACTACACACATAAAAAACCCAAATCGTGCAGCGGAAACGCATCCTCCTTGGAAGGAATGAAAGAAAAACAAAGGGTGCATTCTAGTTTATCATTTTAGTAGTAAGAATGTTGCATAAAATATAACCAAATGACTTTAATTCAACCCTGATATATATCCATATGTTAAATATAATGCAACTGCAAAGAATGGTTTTTAAATCTATAAATAAATTCATTCAATTCGTATATAGTAAGTAGAGCCAACCAGTTATTTATAGTTTTAATTCATAAACAGTAAAATATGAAGTAGAGGCATCAAGTATTGAAGAAGAGTATTCAATTTACAGTTTTATGGTTAGATGTAAACAAGTTAGATTTGAGGGCATGTTATATTATATGTATGTCCGGTACAAAAAGTTTAAGAGGAATGTTTTTATTTGTTTTACAACTATGGGTTATCTAATTCAAGGTAGGTATTCTACATGTAGTTGCCAAACGTGTATGTATATCATTGTGATTAATTACATTTCATGTGTGTTTCTTATTCTATCTACACATTCTCTCTCTTTAAAAAAACAAAACATAAATTCCCTTCCTGCTATTCTCGTTCCTGTTTCTACTCTGCCATTTTTACTCTTTCCTCGCTCCTTCACCAATACGTATATGTATATAAAAGCTTACATGAATTGAGCAGTGTACGTAACGTTTCCACTTAATATCTGACTATACTATTTCCTATGCTTGTTACTACCTTAAAAGATACATTAAAAATAAATATGAAACATATTATTTTCTTACGCTATTTCAATAATATATTTGAATATAACAGATACGTAACAATAATGTATATTCTGATACACTCTGATACACATACACTCTTACAAAAATCCAAGTATTAATAAATGATCGATTTAGCATTAATTTTTTGATGTTTATGAACTAAATCCTGATATAATTTCCTGGTGTTTTGTAATAAGCAATAATAAGCAAATTTTTTCTTAACATTTTTAGGTCAAAAACGGTATGACTCATTGTCAGGTACCTCATTAAGTGTTTGGTGTGAGTGTGAGTAGTGTGAGTGTAAATATGTATACAAATATATAGCTGAGTTAATGATTTTTAGCAATTTGTTTAAATATAAATAAAATAATTGCAAAACTTAACAATAAAAGTGAAAGAGGAACAAAGGATTTAAAATGTAATTAAATAAAGGTGATAAAAACGTCAGACAAGGAAAGTAGTGACTGACAGGGGACAGAAAAGCGAAAACAATTATTATTTTAGTGTTTTAGTAGCATAAAACCCCACTAAACACCATATATATACCTTATACTAACGTTTATCTCCATCGCAAAACGACGTTTGTCTTTTGTGTATGAATTGAATTTCATTTTAAATTTTAATTCCATTTTTGAATTGAAATATTTAAACTCGTTCAATGCTAATGATGTATCGTAGGCACGATATCGTCACGGTAATATCGTAGTAACGATTTCGTAATCACGATAATATCGAAGTCACAAAATCGTAGTTACGATACGATAGGGTGTAAGGACAAAAAGATTGAAAGAATATGCAGAAAAGAGATACAAAGGAACAAGTAAGAAGCGTTAGCAAGAGAATGGAGGGATTTCTTGAAGAGGATGAGAGCAGAGGAAGCGCTGGAACATATGAAAAGGAAATATGTGAGGAAGGTAGATAGAGAAAGGTTGAGGAATAGTTGACAGGAGACAAAGAATGATGGAGGTAGAAAGTGGAAATACAGAAAAGAAGGAAACATGTAGAGATGGCAGGAACATATAGGCAAATCAGAACAATACAGAAGACTTAGTGAACTATATACTGTAAATGCTATTTAAGGATTTCTGAAGCTATGTGAAGCAAGGCAAGGTTATATAAATAAAAAATAATTGTAATTTAATAGGTTTTACATAATTGAACAGATTACAACCTGGGTGTAATGCACCCTATTTTAAATGCTAAACCATTTGGAGTATTCATCAAACTTTTCCGTGGTGAAGACAGTCACCTGTTACGTAAACGATTTAACGTAATACTTTGTAACATATTTTACTATTTTCTGAAACTCAATACCCAAAAAACTATCTTTAAAATTCTTTTTAAATTATCAAAGCTTTTAAATTTATTTCAAAATAAACACATAAGATCCACGTTTCGTGTTTTGTGGGTGGATAATATATTTGTATATAAACTAATGAATGCAAATGCAGTAATCGAGGAGAATTGAAAATTTTTGTTACTTTGTTAAGGGAGGGGTTAGGGTTGTCACTTTCAAAAAATCAAATTTCTTTTTTGTCTTATCTTATTGTTTAACATTTCAAGAAAATTTTGTTTAAAATTTTAAGCTGATCTAAGCAATATTCTTGAAGTTATTGTCTATTGTCTGAAGGTATTGTCTGTATTGACAATACATCCTGCATACTATACTAAACTTTAGACGCGTTTTTCTAAAAACTACTTTTTCAAAGTCCGTGTTCACTGCCATTTAAAAACTAATTGACCGATTTATTTCAAACTTCGTACACATCTGCTACATATAAAATACCTCACCCCAACGTTTAGATAAAAACAATTTTATTACATTAAGGGTGTTTCCCACCCACAAAATGGCGGAATTTTTCGAGGAAAATAACAGTTTACACCTTAGATGCCCACCAAAAATTTTTAAATGAAAAAAAAAATTATCAAAGCCGTAGGGGTTAGGATTTGATTATAATTTAACTAAATTTTAATGGTTTTTCATTTTGTGATAATTTCCGGCCAAGTTATTGTGAACACCGCAATTGTCTTTTTTCCCAAGACCTTCTGCAGAAAGCTCTGTTACCGGCTTATGCTTTAATATTGTTGCATAATAAAATTATGCAACATAGACAAAAGTATGCTTAATAATGTACAAAAGGATTAAATAAAATTGCTCAATCTATACTTGAGAAAAAAAGTCGCAAAAAAAGTGTTTTTTTTTACGCTGAAACCCTAACCCCTCCCTTAATACGAATAGTATCAAAATTGGTAAGAAGGTTAATTATTAGTATTAATAGTTGTATTACTTCGACAAATAGATGATCCAACATTTAACAAAAACGAATTTGTTATTATCCTATTAATAACTTTTCTGAAAATTTTAAAAATAATTCAATTCAAAATAAAAGCAGCTCAATAAGATAATACACCAAATGAAAGGTATTTGAAGTGAACCATAGTGTATCATGATAAGAAATATTTTCGTAAAAATGTGTATTAAATAATAATTGCAAAATCTTTCTTCCTAACCTAGGGCAACCAGAATAAGATGTTTCTAGTAACGTAAACTTTTTGATAAGGATTTGTCAGTTTAGTTCTAATTATGTTTGTGGAATTATATTTATGCAGTCGTGGTGACCGTAGAGATTACTGATTGGAGGTTCATCTCCAAATAGCTCGTACCCCGGTGCTCCTTGCTCCGTGCCCCTGGCCCAGTGGTCAATGTTCAATTTCCTTGACCTTTGACATTGATTTTCGTTATTGCAACTAACTTGCATTTGTTAGGAGCCTTTTAGAGCAGTGGTGATGAAGAATTATTACTTAAAAAATTATTTAAACTAGGTACAAAGATATATTTTATATAAAAATTTGTATGTAAAATTTTGTTTTATTCAAATAAAGATTTAGATAAAGTTTATAGTGAAAAAGTTGCACAAATATGCATTTTTCTTAAAATATGCAACATGTAATAGTTTGATACTTGATTTTCTTACTACCACGTTAAGGTAAGTGTCCACAGATTCGCATTAAACGCATTTACTTTATTGAATAAAACGTACAAGAGAAGGATGTGCTAGGGAAGGCGTATAGAGCAGTAGCTACAGTCTTTAGTACTATAACTATATTTACTAATGTTTTAGCCGTTATGCCTTAGGGGGCCGATGTGTTTTAGCGAAAAGAATGAAATTTTGATTAAAAATACTCCAGATATTCATGCAGCTTGGACATCTCTGTCCAACTGTAACATCAATTGATAAGTAAACAACAATAAATAGCATTAATCATGAAGTTATCAAAATATAAAATAATTAAACAAATTATTATCACGTGGTATATAAAAAAAAAACTTTTTGAAAACAAAAAACAAAGTCAAATGTTAAATTAATACGTATGAAAAAGATTTGATGTTTAGAAATGTTGCCATAGCAACTATATTTCTGCTAACACCATATAATAATGATATAAATTATTATGTTTTAAAAGATGTACCAAAATGAACTAATTGCTTTTAACTTTCAATAGTTATTAGCACTTAAAACAATATATACATTTATAAACATTTGTAATACATAATTTACAACTTATAAATACGAGTACATGTATTTAAAATGAAGAGATTAAATTAGTTTTATTGATAAAGTCAATCAGGTTTTCTCTGCTATCAAATATCTGCTTATAGTTTTCAGGCATATTACAGTTTACCGTTAGTTAAATTTGCCATCATTTTATACAATTAAAAGAGTCGATGACAGTACGATATTTAACACGATTGTTACTGTCATGGAATTATATCAAAGGGAGCAATTTGACATTTAAAAACATAATTTTGCTAAAATTTACAAATTATACAAAAAGTATTTACAAGGCAATAAATATGCAGCGGTATCAAACGACTTTGATAAATAATAAATACTTAGCTAATGTATTACGTCATTATTTTCTATTAAATCGTCAGTTTTCAATCAAATATATTCTCCTTAATTTAATTTTATTCATATAAACAGCCTATGTTTTTTATACACAGGGACGGCTTGAACGATGGTTACAAACCTCCTGAAAAGGTAATTATGAGTGAATAAAGTTGAATTAGAAATGAACCCACGTCCATGGCGCCCATTTTCTGCTCTCAGGACCCATAGACTGCTTAATCCGTCACTGGTTATATATAAATTATTCAATGATTACCCCTTAAGGACCCTAATTCAGTTTTATGAGGTTGTAATCATATTTATAGATTATATTTAAATTATTTTGTACAAAATATCATTACGTTATTTTTACTTAGTGATGTTTCTTCAATTTTCAGGTTAAGTTTACTAATGGCTTAATTTAAGGTAGAAAAAGAATGATTCCGTCAATTCTAGTTTTATCAAAGAACAACTAGAGCTTAGTTAAGCTATAGTTATGTTCAAATGAGAGCTGAGGAACAATAATGTTCAAAAAAGGTTTATAATAAACCTCAGTTAATTGAAAATTGGTAAATAGGCTTTCTCAGGGTGTTTTCTTTCAAGATTTAGTTCTGCTTTCCACTTTTTACACTGTGACAGGGTAACACCTTTTATCTACACTGTTAAGAAAACCTAATAACATTTCTTAAGCAGTGATTGAATTTCGGTAACCGTTCGAGTACATTTTATTATAATTGTTTTTCGAATATAAATAGAACTCAGAAACTTAACTTTTCTCCGATTGGACGAATCGAAGCAGGAACGCCCCCCTTCCTACGAAATTCGAAGAGAAAATGAGAAATGCTGAATGCGAGATCCTAAGGAAAATAAGGGAGAAGAGTAGAACTTACAGGACTTAGAGAGAAGGGGAGTACTTTGAAAAGAACGGAATGACGAAAGAAGAGGCAGAGAGAAGAAGAAAGCACATGTGTGGAAGAGGAACTAAGGAGCAGAGACAGAGAAATACAGCAGCACGAAAGAATGAAAAAGATAAATAATAGCAAATATAATGAAAGATACAAGAGGATTTAGGAGAGAGAGATACCGGAATAGATAAGAATATGCAGGGTGTGCTGGAGAGAGATAGAAACGCTGGAGAACATTAAGTTCGATCAATAGCGATAGGGGTTAAATTTATCTGTGTTCTTTGTATTTTTATTGTTTCTTTAGGAGTGAGAATGGGTAGATAGAATGTAATTAAGCACAATGATATGTAACATAACAATGATATAATAAATACTTTTCTCCGATTGGGTGAAGAATACCTTACATGTAAAATAAAGCCTGTAACAATCAAGAAATAAGTAAACCAGCTACCAATTGAGAATAATTACAATTTTTTTTTTAAATAAATTTCTCAAAGTTAAGAAATCAAGTGCTCGTATAATCTAATTGACAAGTAGGTTAAATTTCGTAATAAGCAAGCAGTTCATTCTACTGTATTTAACATAAAAATAGATTTAAATTATTATGTAAAACCAAAAGTTAGATTGTAGGGTAATACTGGCGCACACTGTACACAGTTATGCGAGTTACCGATCTAGTTGATAAGAAACGGCAGCAAATTGTGAGCAAATGAATAAATGAACAAACAACGCATAGCACAGGTAGTCGGTGTACCATAGATACAATAACCAGCGAAAATGAAAATGAAAGTGTTCTAGATCCCAGGTAATTAAACGCATAACAATAAACAATGCGAAACGAAGTGAACTCTAGCGATTGAATACAGAACTAACAAATTCAAAGTTTTATTACATATTTAAAATATGTATTTACTACTACTATAATGTTCCAGGTGTATTTTTATATGTTTGGTACTGAATTTTGTATGGTGGCTCGAAAGCAGCTACAAAATTAAATTCTAAAACTATTGGCGTCTTTCGATTTTCACTGAATTTCCTGGAAACCCGTAATTTTGGTTATGTGGTTTCATTTCGAAATTTAGAAATTCAAAAACTGATAAAGGGGCGTTGTGAAAATTAGAAGATGCGTATAACTCTTTTGTCATGAAAGAGTTCAGTATCTCACAATCGTTCATATGAAATGTCTATTTTATCAGTTACAAATATTGAAACCAGTCCACCTGTCGGAATACAAATGAAGATAAAGTTGATGCGAACTATAATTGAAGTGCAGTAGAGATAAAAACGTCACAGAAAAGGACACTTCACCAAATTGTTTACTGGAAACGGTCCTCTACATAATATAATAGATTATAAATTTACTGGCATGTAAAATGTAACATTGTGGTGACTTTCACGACGAAAGTCATTTTCTAAACTCATAAATAACATTCATATACAAACAAGCTTCTATAGCAAATTTTTCCATTATATTTCGAACCTCTTGTTAATATTTATTTATTTTAATCATCATTAGCTGATTAGAATAATAAATTTTTTATCTTAAATTTTCAGAATCCAATTAACAAACCTACAGACCTGCAAAATATATGACCACGCATTTCTACCATAAAAAAATATTACAGAATAATTTCTTCTTAATTAATTACTATGCAACCAAAATCTTAATATAATAAAATTGAATATGCTTATATGCTACGTACACATTAGATTTATTGCCTATAAGTATATAACAGATTTTCTTTAACATATAGTATAGCATATAAGATTGGCTTAGCTATGCATGCATGTGTGAGTGTATTTTCTTATGCAGGCGGCCTTGACCATGCATGAAGCACGCACTACTGTACCCCGACTACTTTTCCTGGACTTATGGGTGCCTGTTATCATCTTAATAAATCTTGATGCATAAATGGACACGCTTAGAAACATATATTGGCGTGCGCTAAATTAACAATTCAAATTATTCATTCATTATCTAATAGTGATTATGATTACTTTTTTTAATACCTTTGTTTATATGTTAGTCATTTATGTAATGTTACATAACTTATTTTAGGAAATGCCCACTAAACGTAAATTCGTGTATTATTTAACGTAATATTTAGCTAAGTTTAACATAAGTCTGTTACATTGTCATTAAATAAATGCACAAGATATCAAAAATCTTTTACTGATATTTTAATTGTATATGCAAAATTATAAAATCTAACACAAAAAGTTTTATTAACAGAATACAGAAATTTATGTCAAAATGACACTTTTGTTATGTAATCTTATATTATATTAACCTTGCATATGTGTTTACAACTGTGTTTAAGGGATATCTATATTATACTAGTTGGATTTCCGAACAAGGGCAACATTTTCTGGCTTTGGTTCTTTAATTTCACTGAGTATATGCATTGTATTATCCTAATGTATTAGACATCTTTTTCAGCATTTTGCTCTTAAACAAGAAGTGCAAAAGAGGTGCAGAATCAAACATCACAGCGTCAAAGTTTTCATATAATGTTGTGATAAACAATGATAAATAAATAAGATTACTTATTATATTCTATTGAGTACTTGATGTCAAGAAATATTAAGTGGTAGTACGAAATTTAAATTTTAAATAGATGTAAAGAAATTATATTTCTTTAGTTGGTAACACTGAGATATTACAACTGCATTGTGGTCAGATGAGCTAATGGTATATATTAGTTATAGCTACTTTCATTTTAGAATTAATGAATCGATCCCTAAAAAATCAGTTACTACCCAATGGGCTTGTGTCTTAATTTTTTAGTGGTCGATTTTTCAATTGTTGATTGAAATTGATGTTAATAAATGTGTATTGGCGTGTCTATTTTATTAAATATCTAAATATTGACGGAGATATAGCAATTAAAAGTTTGAATTGTAGTTTTAGCGCTAGAAATGGTCGGCCATATTTGTAGGTCAGTGTTGTGGTAATGTTTTGTAGCTGTTGATAGTCAAATAATCAAGTAAAATCAAAGAATAATAAGTTTTTATTTTATTTAACCCTGTTACCACAGACATAATATTGGAATTTGATTGTTCCTTGAAATAGCTGTAAATAATATTTGATATTTCGATATATAAGTACATATAGCAGAGATTTATGAGCTGTAAGATTGGTAATCTTACACAAGGATTGTGATGTCACATGCACTTGGAATGTGTATAACGTTGAATCCCTTTAATAAATAAAGAGACAAAATGACTTTTTTAATTGTTAATATCTCTTAACATATAAGGAGTTATTAAAAAATAATTGAACATTTGAGGTTCTAGTAACCCACTTTATCAATATGTAGTACACTTTTATAGAAATTAAGACATGGGACACAAGCCCATTGAATCGAATATTTGTTTATTACAGGTATCCAGCCGATACAAGAACGTTTAAATTAAAATGTGCAGTTATAAAACGGGAACACGCGCTCTTCAATGCAACAAAACGAGATGAGGATCGTGTGGAGTGCAACGCCGACACTCTGCACACTGCACACTGCACACATCTGCACGGCATAAGATTGTATATTACGTATGTATATTCTATTACCGCCAACTAATCGTACTCAGCTGACTAAATTAAGTGCTATTAAAAAACAATAAAAAAAGATGCAACGGAAAAACTAAGATGGATTAACGGATTATCGGATTAATGGATTAACGGATGAAACAAAACATGACACGCAAATACGCAATGACCTTTCACATTTTACAAACGAATTGACAAAACAAATGACGATTATCTCGATCTCAGAGGGTTTTACAATATGTGTTTTAAATTTGTGACGTATATTATCAACTTATTTATCAACATTTGAAATATACTATCATTGACAATTTTGATAAAAATAATTTTATGCTATTAAATACACTAGGAAGATATGTTTTATACAGTTTTCACTAAACACAAAGCATAGATATTACCTTAATGGGTTATATATACTGTTATTAGTCCCAAAAAGCTGAGAAGACTATTAACCCTGCGTCTGTACACTGGGTCTTTTAAGAAACAGTTGAAATTTCAAACTCCTATTTCTCTCTCGTGAGTACGGAGCGCGCTTCACCTATGCCCCCTAAAAAATCTAGGTAGTGGTAGGGACTTAAGGTTCCAGCAGCGTTCGGATCTGACAGTTTACTTGTTAACTTGCCTCTGTTCCCTAAAAGGGTAAGTGTCAAACGACGTTAATATTTTCCAATGTTAGTAAATGCACTTTTCCTTGCTTTTCTCGTTGTTTTACAGTTTTTTCATTGTTAAAATAAATGTTTTATGTAATTTAATATATTATTACTTAGATTACATATATAGATTTTTATTTTATAATTCTTTTTTAGTAAATTCTCTTCTTCACACTAATTATTATTTAATATTATTAATTATTATTTCATAACTTTTGTATTTTCATCAATAAAAACTTATTTTGTGCCGAATATTCACCGTTCCGTTTATTATAACATGGCTGAATCCGTAAAATATTCTCCACTTTCAGGTGCACAAATAATTCCACTTTTTGGAGCTCACGGAAAAGACACTACATTCTTTCGAAAGCTTATAGTCTAAGGTAAAAAAATCTACACCCGTTTTTCTTAATATTTGTTTGTTATAAAGACACGAATTTTTCAACAATATTCCGTTTTTTACTACTTTCCTTTTTACTACAAAGCCATGTAGTAGACTGAACTGACAGAATTTTTCAGATTTTTTGAAAGCTTAGAAAAGTCGAAAAACTCAATTGTTCCCTCAAAGACCCAGTGTACACACCATTACTCGAAAAATATAGTGTTCACACGGATATATTTGTACAAATTCCAACGTTTTGTGAGTACTGTAATATGTTCCTAAATTGCAATACCTCAAGACAAACAGTGCAGTGCACACATACGCTGGGAGTACTGCTTAATGCTGATTAATGTTCACGAAATAAGTTCAAGCATTCAGTTCATCATGAACTAATTTTCCCATTTCGTGCAGATGGATTCAGTAATTCTCATGACGATTGTGTAAACCAATAAATAAACAGAACAAATTATGAAGCTACTCTATATGATGCAGCTAGCTCTATATGCTCACAATATGTCTTCAGTTTTTTCTGAATATTAAATGAACAGATGGCATTTGTTCAGATGAAACAAAATGCAAATAAAACCTAAAACTTTTTATAGTTAAGCTATTATTTTAATACATATTATTAAAGTTAAGATGGTTTTTACAACATCAGAGTGCACTATTGTCAAAGTTTTAAGCTGAAATGTACACACACACACATTTCACATTTTTTTAAGTTAAACTTTTTTTTTTAAAGCCACTTATTTACTTAAATTATTTATTATTAAATCAATCAATATTATTATTTCTGAATTGTCCACAGCGCGGGCAATAATAACAAATAAAAACGTGGAAAAATACAAAAGAATCACAAAATATCATATAATATCTCAATTACATATTGATTATACTTAAGAAGAGTTACTTAAGAGGTAAAACGATACTTGGCCATTTTTGATTCGCGAAATATAGATGGCGATACTATACAGCTGGTTAAATATTATCAAAAAAAAACATGTTTTTGTATGTTTAAATCGTTTTATGTAAGTAACTATAAACGCGAATCAAAATCTAAAGCTGCAATTAGTTAGATGAATAACGTATCTACATTTTAAGCTTTCTTCCACTGACTTTTAAGGAGGTGGAACCGCAAAAATAAGTTTTGAAAATTAATATTGTTATATTTTCTAGTTAAATTTCAATTTTTATATGAATGGTAACATTTCTAAGGGTTTGTCATAAATTTTATAACCTTTATTATGGTTCTCAAACTTACGCTTAAGACTTTGGAACCTCTGGAAAATATAAAACGCATGAAAATATTAACAGAAAATAGAAATTTGATTTTCAAAACACTATTTGTTTCTAAATAATTGATATACTTATTAATGATCTATTTATAAACAAAGCTTGAACATTTATCTAACTCCTAACGTTTATATGGTTTAAATAGCTCAATCGTGTGCAAAATTATTAACGTTTTTATATTTGAAAACATGGAGTGCTAGTACAAATTTGTAAATCGATTGTCATTTTAATACACTGTCGCCATCTACATTTAACTATATAACCATGAAGTAATATTTCACCTTAATTCAAACTAATTTTGGTCGAAGAAATATTAACTACTATGGATTTTTGTTTATCAACGAAAGTGACTATATAAATATGTTCAAACTATAGTAGAAATGCAACAGCTACAAAATTCGCTACGTGGTTTTTACAGATTCCATATGCAGTGTGCCTTACCATCAGATGTGGAACTCTGTGGAGACATTACCGCCTCACCAACATGTGTGACCCATTTACGTGTAGGATCAGCAGAAATACACTCGCAGCAAAATCTCACACATACACGAGTGTTGTCATAGTGTGAGTGTCTTACTATCTTCAATAAGTAGCATCCAACGAGAAATTAATAGTAAACATTAACAATGTGGTGTAGTATGCACTTTTAGTATCATAGACTCAATCGTAACTATTTAGAGTAAGTAGTAGGCCTATAGCTGAACTAAATGAAGCAGGGCGACTATAAATTCATGAATTATTTTTGTACGTGTGTAAGATTTACATTTCTATTTTATTGTAATGTTTTTGCCATTAGGCACTACATTCTTCCGAAATATAATGAAATAAAGAAATATACAAACAAAACTTGATAAATTGATACCCCTACTGATTATCTCTTCCTGCTACTCCTGTTTGTACTCTGCTCTTCCTTCTCTCTATCTCCACACAATCTTCTTTTCACTTTTTAGCGGATCCTGTTCTGTTCGTACGAGTTCTAACTTCCCAGAGTTTCTTAGCGCTGGTTTCATCAAGGGCAGTTGCTCCAGGAGCGGTTACTTTACTGTCACTTTCTATTTCCAAAAGTACTTTTCTGCTTCTTCTTCTCTTGATCCACTCCCTTCATTTTCCATAGTCCTCCTTCATTCTCATCGTTTCCTCACCTCTTGTCTTCTTTGTCTCTTTGTCACTTTAGTACATTTGATAGTTTGCCACAAGCTAATTACACTCAAAAAAACGGGTGTGACTTGCTTAGCTGTTCAGATTCAGCTAGAACCTTTTCTAAAATTCAACAGCGATAAGCTACAGTTCTCAAGTGCAGATAATGTAAGATGTCATACTACAAGTCGCTTCAGATTGATGGTGCGGCATCATAACTTCCTTTTTTAAAAAGCGCGCCATTCAGTCGGTTGATGTCATAGCGGAGCACTAGTGGTCTCATTCGAAAGGCGGGACAATAAAGTTTTGTCTCGATACAGTTCAGTTGCCGGAACAGTGAGGAGTGTGCGTTTTTCGTTTTTCTATAATTTAGCCCGGTTGGCCACTGCCCGGGCCGGAAATCAATTGTTACGTTAGTTACTACATTCAGACAAGCTGCAAATGCGACAAGACGAAGAACTGGAGTCCCTCGGTCCATTAGATCACCTAAGAGCACTGAGGCAGTGATATCTTCAATGTAGCGATCACCACGGCGTTCTGCGCCGAAGAAGAGACATGCCTAAGATGTCAAATATTGCTTACAATACAGAGTTGTACTGGAAGTTGTTTACAGATCCAAAAATCTCTAACTCTAGTTAGAAATTGACTCAGTTGAGGGGGTATTAGTAGAAGGGATTACAGGATTGCATCTTGTACCTTAATGAAGATTTTATATTTGTTAGTGTTAGCGCTATTTGGTCCTATAAATACTGTGACTTCAACACAGGTCTGGCGGTAACATCATGCAGAATAACAGAGGTGCATTTCATCAGAGTGCTGATGTAGGGACTTTTGGATAACAAGGCACGTCTCAGAAGACAACTGTTGGACACACAATACTTCCACATTGAAATTTTGATACATATAGATCAGTTAGGGGTTGACAATATACATATTCGATTGGAATTGATTAATAATAAATGATTGATATATAACCAGTAAACTATTTGGTGAAGTGTCCTGTTTTGTGACGTTTCTATCACTATTGCACTTCAATTATAGTTCGCATCAACTTTATTGTCATTTGTATTCCGACTAATTGAGTGCTTTCGTCATTTGTAGCCGATAAAATACACATTGTATATGATCGACTGTGAGAAAATGAACTCCTTCATTACAAAAAATCATACGCATCTTCAATATGATGGAAAAGTGACTCCAAAATATTTACTGTGAAATTATTGACATATAATTGAGAGATTGATATTTTCGATGAGCATGTAAAGATAATTTCATAGTTTTCCATGTAATCTACTTCTTTTCTCATTTTTTGCATCTTTTCAGCAAGGATATTAGCCAGAATAAGTATCTAGTTGTTGAGTGCATGTACCAGTATTTATTTCCAATTTATACGATAGCAAAAACAACGCCAAACGAATTTAGGTTAGGTGTACTGTGTACATGATGGTATGACGAACAAAATAGTACTACAAGATGAAGAAGGAGGGAGGAGAGGGGTCATGCGGGACGGACTCGAACCAGCTACATCCACACGTGGATTTATACTTTGTGTTTACATTTTACAACTACATATTCAACAGATATGTTTATATGTGCATGTATCTCTAGTCATGACGATTGTATGTGTGTTTGTGTGTTCTGTATCCGTGTGGGAAGAGCTGATTTCACTTTCCCTTATTCAGAGATAGGCAACCTAAAGTTTATGTATAAGTTTAGAAAATTTACTCTTACAAATAACGAAACAAGAATAGTAGAAATCGCATCGTCACAAATACAACCAAATCTAGATGAGCAGCATATTATATTTACGTTGTCATACAGAACTATTCCTACAGAGTGAAGAGGCTAAGTATCTATCTATAGGCATGTATCTAGAAAGACAGTTATCATAGCGAAAGTACATGACAGCAAAACAAAAACACTTAGCACTCATGCTGGTTTCACACCAGATAGACAGTTTTGTTGTCAAAAAATAAACAAAAACATATTTTGTTTTATTTTAAAACAGTTCTGTTCTTCGAAAACAGACTGCTCTATGTTTTTCAGTGTGTTCCATAAAAATTATGTATAAAAAATGTTCATAAGAAACAAAACTGCGTGTTCAAACCATGCAGACTAAAACACAACAACAAACGTGTTTTCATTTCAACTTACCGACTCCAGATGGGAATGTGTTTTGTTTACTAAAACAGCAACAAAAGACAAAAATGTTTTAAGACTGTCTCTTTGGTGTGAAAGCGGCATAACGTCATGCGTTAGGAATTGAAATCAGTGGCGGAATTAGCCATTGCGAGGCTCGGGCGGCAGAACTTTGCGAGGCACTTGTTCTTTGTATAATTTATGCAAATTGTAAGTAAGTATTTTTGATGATAATTCACGAGAAATAAAATTTTATATTGGAAGTTTTATAAAAGTTAACAAGCACAGAGATTACAAATATTAATGATGATAAACTAAGGTACAAGAATACCGTAAAAGAAGACGCAGTGATTCTAGTGGGATTTCCCGGGCGGTTGCCTTGTTTGCCACCTCCTAAGGTCGCCTCTGATTTGAATAGTGTGATAGTCATTCATTTGTAAATATTGGTAGATAAAAGCTTAACCTTGAGTTGACTTTCACTACAATTTTATACCAATTCATGACGCATAACGTCAGAAAAACAGTTACTTAACACTCTAAGCATTAGTGTGTTTTTTGAATACATTATTTCTCCGTGCAATGAACAATAGTTGTTAAACCCTGTCGACATTATTATCCTCAATACATGACGCGTTTTATGGTAGCTAAAGCTTATATACTGCCATACAAAAGAAAAAAGTGAAAAAAAAAGAAACGAAAAACCTGATTTGCATGTTGTATAGTATTCATAACGAATCGTATATTATAGCTATAGTATAGCTCGTGGTATCACGTATTAATTATGATTACGAGTATGAGAGTATTTAGTGGGCGTTCGATATTTTCACTGGTGTTTACCTGTTATTAGGCCCAGGTTGGTTTGAAGACTGATTGACAAACGATTATTCTAAATTAACTTATTTTAGAATATTTATGAATCTATTAACATTTCTAAAGTAGTTTGGTCAAAAATTGAATTTCTATTTTTTTTTTAAGTATGTAAAAATGAAATTTGTGTCACTATATTTATTAAATAATAGTCATTTTTTTTGGGTAATTGCTTTTGAGTCAGATGTTATTTATTTGGCAAAGAACGTGAAGACTTGGACCCAAATAATATGTGATAACCTCCAGAAAAAGGAGAGGCGAGAGTAGATGGTGCAAATGCAAATAGGGCTAACCTAGTATAATATATTAATGAACTGGAATATTTGACAGACTCCTATCATCTTAAGGTCAAAACAATAAAAAAGAAGCATATTTTTGGTAATGTTTTTTGTCGACACAGTTAACATATAATTATTTCTATAATTACTACATGATAAAATGACATTTGATTAATACTTTGTGAAATTTTCATAAATAAATATCAAGAAATGAGGCATTGACAGCAAATCTTCGCAGACGTCACAAAAAAAAGTAACATTGCGGTGCCACTCATAACTCATCACTGGATTTTCTGAAATCAATAAACCAAAATAATTTCATTAGTTAATAAGTTTCTGCAGGTAACACTGTCGAGTTTTTCTTCTTTTATTGCTTTTTCAATTTTTTACAGCACTTAAAAATCAAAATACCGATTTCTATTAAAAAAAAACTCTAGAGCGTTACCTCGGCATTTATGTAAAGAAGGAGTGCAAAATTTCAAAAGAATCGGTCCAGTAGATTTTGAGCTAGAGGACACCGACTCTGAAAAAGTTATGTGTGAGAAATCGCGATTCAAAGTAACACGAAAGCAAACCAGAGAGGTGAAGACTTAAAACTCTATATCTTCGACAGTTGTACTCCGATCTACTTCAAATTTTTACATAATAAACTTAATATGTTGTACAATAATATAAAGAATTAAAAAAAAATGGAAAAAGAAAAGTTGAAACCTTATGTATTGTAATTCAATTAGGTACTACATCTATTACAAATTCTGAAATTTTCATAATAAGTAAAACGATCAATAAAAAAGTAATTTTGTCCAAAAAAAAAAAACAGAGAGTTAGTTTCCGACAGAAATATTAAACTATTCGACTCTATCCACCAGTAGTTAAGCTCTTATATTCAGTTGCAAAATATGTTGAAATCGATTCCGAGCGCAGAAAATCGTAAAGACAATGATTTGATTGACAAGTCACGATATTATCTAATTTATAAACTCATCGATTACACGATAAAGTGTATCTGATATCCTGATCGATTCTCGATACTAAGAGAAAGAAGTAAAAAAAAACACGATGAATGATGGAAGTAGATCACCGTAAACTGAACAAAAGAAAATAAATGATGCAATGAAATTGTTTATAGCATATTGTTATAGAATGCAAAAATTGTTTTTAATCGATTAAATAAGGTGAAGGTATAGAAGGGTTTAAAGAGTTAGAGGGGGGATGGATATATTGGAAAGAATAGAATTTGCGGTTTTACGAAAAAATTAAGTAGGGAAGTGCCCGCTACAAAATTTAAGAAGATGTTTAATACGTCTTGATTTTTGAAGATATCTTTTCTAGTTTCCTATGATAAGGAATGTTTTGTATCATTCCAACTCACTAGTTTAATTTTATTTTGTATTTAATTTAAATTGTTTAGCATATTACATTATGCTTAATAATTCCCAGTACCATTTTTAACTTAATTTCTATTTTAAGTTCTCCTTGTTTTTTTAGAACCTTATAAGGTCCAATGTTTCTAAATTCCATTTGCTAAACAATGGGCTTGTGTCCTATGTCTTAATTTCTATAAAAGTGTACTATATATTGATAAAGTAAGTTACTAGAACCTCAAATGTTCAATTATTTTTAAAACTCCTTATATGTTAAGAGATATTAACAATTAAAAAAGTCATTTTGTCTCTTTAATTATTAAAGGGATTCAACGTTGTACACATTCCAAGTGCATGTGACATCACAATCCTTGTGTAAGGTACAGATCATAAATCTCTGCTATATGTATTTATATATCAAAATATCAAATATTATTTACAGCTATTTCAAGGAACAATCAAATTTCAATATTATGTCAGCCTAGCAGGGTTAAATAAGATAAAAACTTATTATTTTTTGATTTGACTTGATTATTTGACTACTAACAGCTACAAATATTACCACAGCACTGACCTACTCAACAAATAACTGACGTTAAAATGCATTTCACGTCATACAAATATGGCCGACCATTTCTAGCGCTAAAACTACAATTAAAATTTTTAATTGCTATATCTCGGTCAATATTTAGATATTTAATAAAATAGACACGCCAAATACACATTTATTAACATCAATTTCAATCAGCAATTGAAAAATCGACCACTAAAAAATGAGGGCACAAGCCCATTTAAATTAAATACAAAATAAAATTAAAGCAGTAAGTGGGAATGATACTTTACAGTTTATAATACCAATCATACGAGTACTATAACACATGCTATAATGTCATTCACATCACGTCTGATTATTCACCTTTATAGACGCAGTCGCCATTAATACATTTGCTCATTTGTCATTATCGTTATCGTCACAAATAGATACGTGTGTGTGTGTGAGTTTGCAGCCATGCAACGAACGACTATCCTATCCATCCAAACGACCTTCAGTTTCTACAGAAATATAGAAAATTTTTAACTCTCACTTAGGAAAGTTTATATTTATAATATGTAAATATTATGTAATATACTTAATTATGCTGAAGTGATTATTATTATAATTATATATATGCGTTTTAAATTAAACATAATATTATTAGAAGTATATATATGTTCTCTATATATTATGTTTTGTAAATATGTATATAATATATTTTATATAAACATATTTAGCAGTGCGACCTATATAACTAGAAATGCATTCAGTTTTAAATTCAAGTTCAACAATTATGTAATATCTATGTTGCATGTAGAGTTATTGCGTTTCTTTCTGTGTGTGTATATATGTAGATATCTGTGTGTGTGTGAACAAGTAGCATTATTATTATTAATAGCTCAAGCAGAGTAGTGTTTACAAAGTAATTGCTCTTTCATTGTTTTAGAGAAGAGGTCTGCAAATATCAGATTAATTTATTCAGCGAGGGTTGTGTACGCATCAAAAAAATTCCTAAAAGCTTGTGAACAAATTTTTCATTTCTATAAAACTGTGTTATATATTGATTAAGGTCCTGTCAGGACCTTAAAGGTTCAACTATTTTTCAATAAGTTGCAATATTATAAAAGACTAGAGCGACGACTTTTTAGTGCGTATGATTTGAATCCAACAAAGTAATTCGTATTTTCATTTCAAATTTTAATTCTATTTTCAAATTGAAATATTTAACTATTTTTAACTATATTGAATTATTTAATAATTTTTCATATAAATTAACTAAAAAAATATATTATTTTCAACAAAATATAAAATATTTTCAATTTATTCGTTATTTGACCAACTTTTTTTCAAAATTTGGAATCTTTTTTTTTCGTAAATTAGGTAGTAAAGTCGCTATAGATAAAATTTCAACTTTCTAGCCCAATTTTTCACCTCGATGAAAACCGCCCCCGTGCCCACAAATAAAGTTTTTGATAACATTGCTAAGGGTTTGTCATAAATTTTATACCCTTTGTTATGGTTCTAAAACTTACGCTTAAGACTTAAAAATATATAGAGTATTCGATAATATCCCAGTCATATAAAAATTGGAATTTAACTAGAAAATATAGCAATATTCATTTTCAAAAGTTATTTTTGCGGTTCCAACTCATTAAAAGTCAGTGGAAGAAAGCTTAAAATGTAGATACGTTATTCATCTAACTAATTGCAGCTTTAGATTTTGATTCGCGTTTATAGTTACTTACATATAACGATTTAAACAAAAAAAAAACATGGTTTTTTTGATAATATTTAATCTGCTGTATAGTATCGCCATCTACATTTCACGAAAAAGTAATTTAAGTAATTTTCTTTTGTATTTTTTACACTGTTCTATTTCAAATCTAAATGAATTAATGGGAATGATTAAAAATATAGCATGTTGAGGGAAACCATGATACTTGGCCAATAATGAAATAGCACATTTAATTTAATTTTTGCTTTATTTTATTTCATCCTTCGTAAAATATTCAAAAAAGTGTATTAATAATTGCTTCAGGTCTTGGACGGGCCGGGCCCATTTTAATAATAAAATATTTATTGCTATCATATTTGTTGATTTATAATCATATTTATTGCAAAATGCATGCAATATATTTCACTATCCGAAGAAAAGAAATATACAACGCACGCGTTAATTGAATCTCGCGTTATTAGAAATAATTATTTAATTATTATTTTAACATAAAAATAAAAATAAATATTTATTACGATTATAAATCAAATGAATAAAAATGATTACATAAATAATAAAACAACATCAAGTAATTCACCTTTAGTTTATATTTTAACCGGTGTGCGGCGCTGTAGAACACGACGAGGCGCCTACGTAAATGACTGTAGTTCTAATCTAGCAAAGTAGGCCGACTAGCTGAAGTTCTAATGTGCAATGGTGTGTTAAATAAAATGAAAATAAATAATATTATATAACTTTAAAATGTTGTATTATATAATAAAAATAACCTTTGTAGAAATTGGGTACAACATACTGGTATTTCTATTTGGTATTTTTTCATTAGGAATTCGTTATTTTTGTTGAAAAATATTATATAATAATTATGAGTGTACTGATTATATATATGTTATATATATATATATATAAATATATATATTTTTTAAGAATTGCAAATGATTAAATCTAACACATTTCAGAAATGGTAAAATTTTAATCAAACTTATGTGTTGCTTCTGAAATCAAAGACTTTTATTTTAGTAATTTACATACACATTATAATAATTACACTGTTTAACTGAAATCGTACTATCCTACCTGAAATCAAAGAAAGGACATTTAAAGTTTATTGTTTTTCTAAAAAAAAAAAAAAAAAGAGATGGCGTTTATAAATGTTTTTTTTTGATTATCTCGTTACGAGTGCATCCTAAGATAACAACAGTAATTATCAATCTAATAGAGATCTTAATTTCCTACAATTTGTGTATACACCATTGTTTGTACATCTAACAGATATTGAACTACACCGCTGTAAAGTAGAGCACTTCATTGAAAATTATTTTTATTTTAAGGAGGTATAGGACGTTAACGTAAATGATGAAAACGTTGTGAAATTTGTAGGGTCGATACAAATAGTTAAAATACATGCTGTCTAAAAATTTTAGAGACTTAGGGTATATAGTTTTCTTTTTATACATGATTAAAAATAGTCATTTTCCACACAAATCATAATTTTTAGCTCAATTTCACCACATAATATAACTTTTAACTATAAAAAAATGGTGACACGGCTTTCAAAATCTAACTGTATATAAAAGAATCTTTTCTGTAACTATTGAAAAAAGAAAATTATCAAAAGGATACCTATTTACGAAAATATTTAAATAAAACCAGTAAGAAACAGTAAGTGTAGGTTATAAGCCGGCAACGTTGCAAATGCCAATTGGAAATTCAAAATCTCAATAAATATTATATAAAATATAAAAATTTATTGGTCAAAGAATCAAATCACGCATGCGTCAACACACGTAAATTTACGGCGTTGTCAAATTTATTATTCCTTTTTCAAAATATTTAATTTGAATTTAAATTGGATTAATATAAATTTAATATTAATTATAGGTAATTTTTAATTTATTAACAAGCATTTAAACAAGCAAAAAGCAGTTTAATAGGGAATTGAAAAATTCATTTTCAAAGATACAGTCCCAATATTTGCTCGTCCCTCATGTACTTTGTATTTTGCATTTCGTATTACCGAGAGATAAACTTTTTGCATTGACGGTACGTCCTGTACCTCCTTAAAAATTTTTATGTAATAAATTTGAAATTATTCATTGCTTTGTCAACTCTCACTAAATCTCAATTCTAGATGAATTTTTAGACTAGTCGAAAATTTTCCATCTTGGCGATTAATTTTTAGGAATACAAGCATCAAATGCTACTTTCTACTGTCTTTGTTTTCCAATTAAAAATAATATTTTGTATTGTTCAGATCTCTAGCAAAATACACCTAATGGTTCATAATGATCTGCGTGGTTTCTTTTAAAAATCCCGTTAATTTATTGTCTCCTCCCCTTAAATTACAAAGATAAGGAAAAAATGAAACAGTAGCAAAATAATCCATTCAATTTTCCAATTTTTCATACATAGTTTTATAATTTACGGGAAACAAATAATAAAAATGATTTATTTAAATAATTTAACGGATAATTTGCATTGTATTGTATTGTATTGTTAAATTACATCATTGTTGTATAATTCCCACATTAATACAAATAAATAAAATAATTCACCTAGATCTCGGCAACAATTTCCCTTTTTTTCTTATTATAAAACTCATAATGATTTCTGAATATCATTCATTCAAAAAACAATAACATTACTAATACATACAAATGATTAAATCATTTCGTATATGGATTTCAAATCGAGTGTAATACAGAGAAACTTTGTGGGTAAGAAACCATATCAAAGCGAGACGAGCGAACTGAGGAGAAACTTTAAACTTTTTTAAAAATATATTTCTATTAGTTATCTTGGAAGGCATCAACCTAGCTGTGTTTAGATCCTAAATATAGTCCACAATATTGAATCTTATTAAAATACTAGTAGCAAAGAAGTCAACGCGATTAACTCCAAAATGAATGGAGAAGATAATATTTTTTAATACATTGGAGAACATAATCATATTCAGAATCTATAAAGAGATGTAGTAAAATCCTTTAATAATATAAAAAGAACGAGTAAATCCTTTAATAACTAAAAAGATTACTATTAATTCCATTGAAATTTACAAAAATCAGAGAATATTAAAAATTATTCGCAACTCATATGATTATATTTTCATAATCGATAACGACAATCATTAATCAATAAAAATGATACGAAAAATCTATTGCAGATGGTTATTGTTAAATTTATTGTACAAATGTATTGCCATAAGTAATAATTAATAATTTACTATAAGAAAGCAAAAAATCTATAGTTCTTCTTCATTTTTAATTAATTTTTTTAGATGAGAATGCATTAATTGTAAGAGGAATACTGAAGTATCTGAAGTTTTTCCATTGATCTGATACTAAATTCATTATTACTCTCATATTTTACAGACTTAGAAGGTACGTATATAAAACGTACCCAACTCTGATAGACTCTGCCTATATGTATTCTAACGTACTTTTTTGTCTGATTTAAAATCTAGCAACAGATTCAAGATTGATCTTACACTTCCAGAGATATTCTAGAATATACACGTGATTGAAAATTGTTAAACTTAAATTTACTTTCCAGTAAATTAATATAGCATACGTATTGAACCGAATTCGTTAAATTTGAAGCTCTAATTTAGATATCAGCTCCTTCTTATGTCGAAAATTTAGGATCCTACTTTTAAAAATATAAACAGGTTCAAAACAGACATATTTTAAGATTAAAAAACATGTTTAGTCGATATTTACAGCCCATCTTTTTAATATTTTCTGATTTTTAACAATTTAACTGGAATAAATTGTTCTTTTAATAATATCAAAAGATTTACTTCATCATTTTATAGCTTCAAAATATTAATTTGGCTTCTGGGTGACTCAGTTATCGCTATGAGATTACTAAGATGGTTATTGTTTTTCCAAAATACTTTTCTTAAAGTTGTTTAGATACACCAAACGTTTTGATTGCCTAATTACATGTTCCAGCAATCAAACTTTTCAAGATTCTCATGCTAAGCTACCCGCTGTTACTTCACTATATAAGGTAAATATCACCGTATACCTAGTACTACATTTTCTTAGTGTACTTCAAGCAAAACAAATCGCGATTCGCGCTCTACTCCTAGTCAGAACAGTACCGTATAGTAGAGAACGCCAGAGAACAGAACTTTTGTTTGGCAAATGAAATAAAAGTGAAAGCTGGAATAATTAGATCCTAAGATTCCGTAACCTCGATTTCACTTTCATACGATGTTTAAAGACCGTTTTATGTTATAACCACTAACCACTACACTACCAATACTATTAGCTTTACCTATAAGGTATAGTCACATACAGATGAAGCAGACGTCAGTCTCCCGACGTTCGTGTTCGTCGTTGTCAAGTCGTGATACTAACCTCGATTTACTATTTTATAACTCGCGATATATATATATATATATATATATATATATATATATATATATATATATTTAATAAATAGATATGGCGCAGTGACCGAGAGCTAAACTACTCTGTCTTCGGATTCGGTTCCTGGGTCAGCGCTATATTTTCGGGGGTTGGTTGCGATTTTTTTAAGAATTTTTCCTGAGAAAACTTGTAAATGTATTAATGTAAAAATATGTACACATTTTATGGTAACTTTTAACTGTATTTTGACATTTTTGTATTTGAAAAAATAATAATTTTAAAGCTGATATAGCTGATCTCCCGGAGCTCCTCTCAAAAAAGGCATCTTGCGGTGACCACGATATCTCTGGACTGAATCATCTAAAATGGAAAAACCAAACGGATTTCGTTAAAGTAATGTATAATCTAGTAATTAATCGAAGGAATAAGCAAAATATATTTTTTTGAACAAACCGCGGCATCTCAAAAAAAAAATCGATTTTTGACTAAATTTTTGGCATTCAATTGTTTATAAAAAAGAAATATTTATCTGTCGAGAAAAAACCTTTGATTAATTACTAAAAAATATACTTAAGGAACTTGTGTTAAAATTTGAGACTGATCGGTTCAGCCGTTTAGGAGAAATCTTGATCACCGATTTTAAAAACACGCATTTAAAGTTTCAAAAGCACTATACATAGAGTAATATAATTTTCTTTCAACATACATTTTCGACAATAATCGTCGGATTGACTTGAAATTTTCTGTGTATGTACTTAAGTATATGTACATTACGAAAATGAAATATATAAAAAAAAAATTTAACCCCTTAAGGAGATCCTACTAAATAGAAAAGTTATCGAAAAATGTTACACCAGTAAAGACACTTCTTTATATTAAAACAAAGGTTAATTTTTTATTCAAATTTTAAAATTGAAGTTTGTGACGTATTCGTACATTTTGCGGGTCAATTAGCGCCTTACTTAGCATTCCGCGACTAATTAATTAGTGAAACTAACGCCCTGCCCTAATTTCATAAAACGCAGTATGAATAGACTTTTACTTTTTTTTGAATAAATGAAAACCTCAAAGTTTACTATAATATTTATGTGTATTATAGAAGCACAAACAGAGCCGAATTAGATTTATAGACTAATAGATATCCGCGTGCGATGCCATCTTGGAAAGATAACGGATACTTCTAGAAATATTCATCTTATAGCAAGCAAAATGCCTTATAATTTATTTTCATAAATTTTTATGTTTATTTGGTAATAATTAAACATTAAGTGCTACCATCGAAATTATTTTTTGCCTGTGTATTGAAAGACACCACTCAATTAGTTCGAAGAATGTTTTATAGATAGCGCCACTGTGATTTCCTTAGATAGTACCAACCTTAAAATGATATGTGTAAAAATTTCATAACGTTTTGACTATTAGTTTGTGAGTTACAGAAGATTTAATGACGCAACTTTTGTAATTTTCAAAACAATGGAAAAATCTGAATTTCGTGTTTTGATAAAGCATTGCTTTTTATTGGGAACAATGGTATTCGCACTCAGTATAGTAAGAACTGATTTCTACAATACCACAAAGTGTAGCTGACGACGCGTTTCAATTTATGTGGCTTCCCCAATAGGCCTAATCAACAACAATTATTTTAATTGTATGTACATAAATATTTTTGTTGATAATTAATATGTTTGTTAACTTTGTGGTGTATTAATGGAATGAAATAGCAAAAAAAAAACATCTTTAGGTTAAATATAACACATGGGCTGAAGAGTCCCGGGCCTAACAAAGAAAACACAGTTTTTTGGTTCAAAATTAGCTTTATTCATCAACGTAATCTCCATCAAGCCATTGCTTCGCTTGAACGGTATTTTTTCCCATCAAGAAGCAGTGTAAAATTAAAACACGAAATTGTTTTTGATCCATTGTTTTGAAAATAACAAAAGTAGCGTCACTCTTAGCACAATAACTCACAAACTACTGAATAGAATATCATGACATTTTAACAGCTGTCTTTTGAAGGTTAGTATTAACTGAAAAAAAGGTGACTACAATAAAACTAGAGCCATCTATGTGTTAGGCCCGGGACTTTTCAGCCCATGTGCTAGTCCTGAGAACCTGCTGCACATTAGAATCTTCACTCGCATCCGGAATCTAACCCAATTTACTATGAGATCAAAATAATGTTTAATATAATACCTTTGATAAAATAATGTATCTAAAACAAGAAATATAGAAGTTTAAGTTTTTGCAGAGGCCCCAATCTCCTAATACGGTACTGGATATCAATGTAGTGAACTGATTACAAAACTTCCATAAAGTATTTTTCAAAAAAAATTATATAAGTACTTTTACTATGTATGTTAGTAAAGTGAACCGACAAAATATATGGTTAACAGAGTCGCTATCAGTCCTACTGAATGTTAGGCCTTTGGGTCAAATTAGGGCCCAATAATGATATGTAGAAATATTTAGAAATGATTACGAGTATAGTTATTATATCAATGATATTTGAATTATTTTATTAGTGTATTTCATAAGGGTTATATAATATTTACGTATATGCAATGTTGTAATATATTTAATATTTGTTAATTTTTTTGATAAATGATAATTTATGTTATCCGTATAATTAAAATTGTAAATTAATGTTTAATTTGTCGATTGATTCCGGTATCACGTAGAAACGTCTGAAATTGACACATTTATTGTATTACACATCAAATATGGCGAAAGAGAGCCTGTAAACTTAGGAAGTCATTTTAACCGTTTAGAAAATGTTGTAAAATAGTTTATAACAAATATGGGATACAGAATGCAATAAAAAAGAATTGGAGATACGACACGAAGACTAGTCCAGAAGCCTAAATATAGGAACCCTTTTTTAGTTCCCAATGGGCTTGTGTCCTCATTTTTTAGTGGTCAATTTTTCAATTGTTGATTGAAATTGATGATAATAAATGTGTACTGGCATGTCTATTTTATTAAATATCTAAATATTGACGAAGATATAGCAATTAAAAGTTTGAATTGTAGTTTTAGCGCTAGAAATGGTCGGCCAGTGAAATGCATTTTAACGTTAGTTATTTGTTGAGTAGGTCAGTGCTGTGGTATTGTTCTGTAGCTGTTGGTAGTCAAATAATCAAGTCAAGTCAATGAATAATAGGTTTTTATTTTATTTAAACCTGCTAAGGCAGACATAATATTGAAATTTGATTGTTCCTTGAAATAGCTGTAAATAATATTTGATATTTTGATATATAAATACATATAGCAGATATTTATGATCTTAAGGTTGGTAGGATTGTGATGTCACATGCATTTGGAATGTGTACAACGTTGAATCCTTTTAATAATTAAAGAGACAAAATGATTTTTTTAATTGATAATATCTCTTAACATATAAGGAGTTACTAAAAAATAATTGAACATTTGAGCACTTTATCAATATATAGTACACCTTTATAAAAATTAATACATAGAACACAAGCCCATTGTATTTAGTTGGGTCAAGTCAATCATAAACTACCTCCGCCAACGAAGTTTGTAACTAAATCGTTTTTAAGGGCTCATATCACGCAGAATCTGTTTAATCGTCCTAATTAACTTGTAATTCTATCTAGTTATTATTAACTACAGTTTTGAGTGTCTTTGTCGTGGAAAGATAGAGACAACACCATATGAACACATTGATGAAACAGAGACAACACTTTTGTGTTAAAACAGACCTGACACAATTGTGCAAGTTCCATCATGTCCATCCAACGCACTAAGCTGATGTAACTTGATAAACATAAAACATTGATGTTACCTTACATTCATGTTATATTTTACCCAAACAAAACCTAGTAATATTTAATTTAAAAGGATTTCATTTTATTATTTTATAGCTATTCTCTAAAAGCATTTAAAAATATATTTTTAAGATAATTTATACAAAAGGTAGATTAATTTAACAGTAAATGTTTTTTATTACGTAAAATTGTGTACTTAAAAGGTAACTTTTGTTATATTAGATAAACCTTAAATACACGTAAATGTGTTTAGCGGAAATTGATAAAAAAAATTATAAATTCTAAATGACTTAAAATAATCTGCATTTCTGGAAGTTATTATTTCTTTTAATCTTACTGTAGTTTGTTTAAAAATATTTATTATTTTCATGGAAATCTTAGGGGAATTTCTTAAGGAAATCGTTACTTGAAAATCACGATTTTATATCTCAGTGTCTTATCTATTTACAGATAATTTATCTTTATATGCACTAGTTACTAAGTACATAAAATAAGATTTGATTTATAGTTATAGTTACTAATAGGCATTAATAATAAAAGTGTGGGGCGCTCTTGTTATTAATTGTTTTTAAATTTTATTTATTTAACACTTACCTATTTCTGATGTTGGTTGATAAGTTGCATGATTTAAGAGACCATTATCCAAATAATTTTGATAACAGTCAAACGCAGAAAAGACAAGTCTGGTCCGGATATCGAACTCGAAGACACGGGAAGTCTGAAAATAATTTGAAAACGATATCTTATCAAGAAATAGTTTAAAATAGATTGAATAGTTGCAAACATCATAACTGAGATAAATATAAGCTTATAAAAGAAATTTCATGAAAGACAGTAGTTACGACTGTTTACCACTTACATAAACATTAGTTTTAACATCAGTAAAAAGTTGTTAAGCATTTAGAGCGCAAGACAAAAACAAACTATTCTAGATATTGCTTTCATACTTCCTGTTGTGTTTTTATCTTATTTAAGATCCGGGAAACACCGGGTAGTTCATAAATTGTCTATAAACTTGATTCTTCGAGGAGTGTATTGCATTTTATGACTCATATTCTGTATTTAATGTGAATTTAAAAATATCTACATCTATATAAACTATATCTATTATTTTTAGCATTTTGCTTGTTATGAGAGAGATTTGTTAGGCAGCTGCACTTTTGAATTCAAGCTAGAGTTCGGCTCCATAACTCCTAGTGGTTTCACAGTGGCGTAGTTAACATACATTTAACCAGGGAAGACATTATATTTTTTATTCTTTTTTATTTTATTGCGAATATTAATATTACGAAACAAATGAATCATGAAGCCAAAAAAAAAAACAAATACAAAATAAGGATATTATTCTTTTCTGTGTTTATCAAGTTTTCTAAATCTTCCTGCTTTCTACTCATCCTTGTTTCGCGCCTACTGCATCTCCGACTCGTCTTTTCTTTTCTCTACTTCCTCCATCTCTTTCCTGCTTTGCCTCTTGCCACTAATTCATTTCGCTTTTTACACATTCTGCAAAACCTTCTTTCAGTGTCTTCCCAATATTCTAACCTCCCGTTCTAAGATCGCTCTTTTGTAAGTAATTAACTGGCGTCCATCCTTTTGACCAGGACCAAATTAACTATGTCGGGGCCCTTATACCGTATTAAAACATATTTTATCTACCACAACGCAATTTTATTTATAATTATGCCGTTTTTTTACTATATTATGAAAGTTGGCAATTTGAAACAAATGAAATAAAAATATACGTATGTTTTTATTAAATCTTTTTGTAAAGTACAATGCCCTATAAAGTAAAGCCCCGGGTGGGCCCTGGCCTTCTCAAGAAGTTTTTTCCAGGCCTCTTTCCGGATGATTTAATTACTTGAGATTTCGTAGCAAGGTTTTTTTCACGGGGTGAAGTTGTTAGCACCACGCCGAACCCCCAACCTGGAGGACCTAGTCCCCTGATATAATCCCCAGGGGCAGGGTGCCCGGCTATACCCCCAGACACTGGGTACCCATTTTAGTCGCCTCTTACGACATGCATGAGCAGCATTGGGACTATTCTTTCACACCCGGTCACCACTCGGGTTACAATATGCTTAAATATTAACTCTTCTAACTTTTTTAGATACAAAACTGTTTAAAACATCCTGAAATTTAACCTTTTCCAATATATTATTTTTACTTGCCAAAGAAATTTAAACGGTTCTGAGACATTGATAAACGAAGACAGTTTTTGATCAGGATTAAGTTACGTTTACTTGTGGCGTTTGTAGTTATTAGACTTCTATATATCTCCAATGCTGTCATTACATTCGGAAAAGTTGATTGTACCATATTACCAAAAAATAGTTTATACGATTCCTCGGCAGGTACTTTTTCTCGGGGCAGTTTTCTACACTGCCTGATGAATTTAGATCTGGGCCCGTATTCCTGAGTGTTGTGAACAATAATAGTGATCGAACAGATCTGATTTATATGAGTGAAACATTTTACGATTTACTTTTAAAACAGTATTCCTGTACTATTCCTGAATTTTAGTATTAATTATTATTACAGTACAAAAATACTTTTTTAAAAGCGATTCGTAAAATGTTTCACTTATATAAATCATATCTGTTCGATCATGGATATCGTTCACAAGACTCAGGAATAGGACACCTGCTTCTAACGATTTTACGAAAGCTTATATACTCAAAATTAGGATACTTATACCCGTTCCAAGGTATGGGATTTACTTTGCTCATAAATTAAGGCCGGCTGATACTTTTGGGTAAACTTACATAACCTAATTTAGAAAATATAGAGCTCCGAAAAATCGTCATAAATTAACGGGCGCTAGTTCGCAAACAATAGCAGAATAACGCCCAAAATCTAGCGATTCTTTTTCTATCCTGATTATAATCATCCGCCTTACTTAACGACAGTCCAGTTCCTTTCATATATCTGATTACATTTAGCTTGTTCCTATCCTCATCCTCCTTCCTTTAAAAAAGCTAGTTTCTCGCTGATTACATTTAGTTTGTTCGATACTCCCCTTCAGTTTCTATGCCACACTACTTGTTCCAACTTTTTATGAATTTAAATTATTAAATACGTAAATGAATTTCTTCTATTTCTACGTCACTGGTTCTGTAAATGCAAAACGATTCAGTAAGGAGTCTATGATCGCTAACGGCGCGGCTGTAGCACGGCGCAGCACGAAACTAAAGTCGTGGTGGTATCGGTACGGACGTTGTTGCTGACGGTGGTTGGTCGTCGTTATGTACGACACGAAGTGGAAGTAGTGGAAACCCACTGACCCACTTTATTATGCTGTTGGATGATAGAAAAAGTGTAAAAATATTATGCAACAGCTCTCTATTGCCGTTACTGCTTGCCGTTGCCGTTGCTGTTGTTACTTCTGCTGTTGTCGTTGTTGTTGCTGGCAATGTTTCGGTTCGGTTTGGTTTCGCTTGTATAGTAACAGTACTTACTATGCTACAGTCAAACCACGATTTTATTTATGTACGTGTACTTCTTCAAGAACTCGATGGTTGGTTCTGCAGACATTGAAAGTAAATGGGTAATAGTATTACGTGTTTGTTATACAATAACTGGAATGATTACGGGAAAGGGGGATGGAATCGCGATTGAAGATGTAGTTTGAAGCTTTGTAAAGGTCTATACGCACACAAATGTGGCGATTATGTTGTTCTATTGATTTAAAATTACCGCTCTTGATATATATGTAAAGAAATTATTCTGTCGGTAAAACAGTGAGCGTTCAGTGAAAAGATATACTCATGGACACCATAGATGACGTAGTAGGAATAACTCACTGTGCATATTGTTAGGTTATAATAAAATTTGATAAAAAGGAATTGACAATTTAAATATTAAATTTTAAATGTCGTTTCTTTAATTTCAGGTAAGATAGTATGATTTAAGGTGAAACGATACTTGGCCATTTTTTCTCGCGAAATATAGATGGCGATACTATACAACAGGTTAAATATTATCAAAAAAAAGCATGTTTTTTTATGTTTAAATCGTTTTATGTAAGTAACTATAAACGCGAATCAAAATCTAAAGCTGAAATTAGTTAAATGAATAACGTATCTACATTTTAAGTTTTCTTCCACTGACTTATGATGAGTTGAAACCGCAAAAATAAGTTTTGAAAATGAATATTGCTATATTTTCTAGTTAAATTCCAATTTTTATATGACTGGGATATTATCTAATATTCTATATATTTTTAAGTCTTAAGCGTAAGTTTGAGAACCATAATAAAGGTTATAAAATTTATGACAAACCCTTAGAAATGTTACCAGTCATATAAAAATTGGAATTTAACTAGAAAATATAGCAATATTCATTTTCAAAACTTATTTTTGCGATTCCAACTCATTATAAGTCAGTGGAAGAAAGCTTAAAATGTAGATACGTTATTCATCTAACTAATTGCAGCTTTAGATTTTGAGTTACTTACATAAAACGATTTAAACATAAAAAAACATGATTTTTTTGATAATATTTAACCTGCTGTATAGTATCGCCATCTATATTTCGCGATCAAAAATGGCCAAGTATCGTTTCACCTTAAGTTAAACAATGTAATTAATAAAATGTGTATGTACATTACTAAAATAAACTTTGATTTCAGAGCAACACATAAGTTTGATTAAAAATTTACAGTTCCTAAATAAAATTGGAGATATTTCATATCATCTTGATAAACGGTGATATAATAATTATTTAAAATTCTGTGTAAATTAGAATGAATAGTTACTTGAAGAAAAACATAATATTTAAGTAACTACTTGTACGTAATAAATCAAGTCAAAGTTGGCGGTTCCGGGGTCGCTGAGTAGCTAATTAGTTAGTGCTAACTACTTGACATTTTATTCTTTATTCCAGTAACAAGAAAATTGTCTCACAAGCAAGTACAGCGGCTTAGCACACGAGTCTTTTATAGCACCATTATTATACCTCGCTATAATTTAATTTTTTTTTTTTATTGTTGAAACAACTTTTATCTCTATTGTTTTTTAAAACTGGTTTGTTTTTTTTTTACTATAATATTACATTAACATTATTTTTATAATATTCTTTTTGTTTTAATTTCAACGTAAATGTTTCTTTGAGGTTTTGTTCAATTTATGAGAGCTTGTAGTGTAGTAAGTTATTACACAATGAATTTGATGAAAGATTTTTTGATGAATTACTTTTGAAATTAGCTACTGTGTTTTATGTGTTTTAAATTCGTGATTGATCTTATCGTAGATATTAATTAAATATGTTTGCGGTGGTTACATGAATTTCGTGACGAGAATTGATACGATATGTAAAGAGAGCAAATCGCATTATAGTCTAAATTAGCGCACTAATATTAAGGGGATCCTAGTACCACTGCAATGTAAATAATTTCCGTAACAATATTATATTACTTATTAGTTTTTTCATGTTTTTCTTTTCCTGTTAATACTAAATTTTTGTTAAGTGATTCAAAATTAATTAGTGAATTATTGAAATATTTAGAAATTTGTAAAATTGAATTATAAATTATAAAAGATATATAAAAAATGTTTGATGGTGGCTATGACGAAAGAAAGTCAAGGCAAATAAGTAAATAAATATAAAAAAAAATCAATTTTCATGTATATGAAAAATAATTTCAGAATTTGGATAATATTCCACTATACATTTAAAAAAAAATTAATTACTAAAAATTTATAAACAATCATTTGACTAAGAAAAATAAGTTACAAGCTTTAGGCACATTTGTCAATACCGCTAGAGTACATAACACGAAAACTTAGACGTAATACCTTTCAAATTTCCGCGGTTACTCATGCGGCGATTAACTACGGAACAGAAGATTGTGATGATATTTATTATAAAAAAATGTCAATTATTTTTGTTATTTTTTCGGAAACATACTATTTTTTATTATTTTAATCGAAAGCTTGATGTTTTCTGAACCATATTCAATTAAAATAATAATTTTCTCCATTAGATACTTACATGGAATTATCGATAAAATCTCCATATACTTATACGTGAAATTTCCATCTTTTGAAACTAATTATTTCCTAAAAGTTTATTAAAAGTTTCGCAAACTGTCGCTTATTTAATTTTTTTATTAAATATTGACTATAGCAAAACTTACAAAGAACTACTATATATAGTAGAACTGAAATTTACAAAATTTCAGCAAGTTCTGCAGTATACCTGCATAGTAGCAGAACATTGGAAATAGGCCAACGTTAAATAAATTAAATTAAAAAAATAAATACATATATAATATATTGCATATTAAATAATAAAAAACCCTATTATTTAACCCTAGAATTATTTTTGATCATAACTTTTTAATTATAAAAGTTAGAACAAAAAGTTATTAACAAAAGTTGTAGATAATATTATCATCTATAAAAAAGTATTACACAACATTTTTGTGAAAGTTGTAGTTTTCAAGATGAACAAAGAAAACTAACTGAACACTTATATTGAAGTTAGCAGTCGATTGGGATCGGCTTCCGCCATGAAAATTCAAATTTAAATCTAGGATTGACCTTTCTACAAGATAAAAAAATTGCTGCCTACCAAACTGCATCATTCAATTACGATACTAATTAATAACTACTAAATACACAGTAATTTTTTAATCTAT
Source organism: Panorpa germanica (assembly GCA_963678705.1). NCBI lineage: Eukaryota > Metazoa > Arthropoda > Insecta > Mecoptera > Panorpidae > Panorpa > Panorpa germanica. Next base: position 6,988,219 of record OY783219.1, read on the forward strand.
TTAAAATTCTTAACCTAAAAAATGTAAATAACATTTGGCAGATGCATAGTAATTAATATTTTCAAATAGTGTTAGAAGAAAAGGACAAAAAACAACAACAAAATATAATACAGAGTGTCATGCAATATTTACTTTAGTTGTGTATCTAATTCATCTCATTCAACCCAACATTCGGAGGACTATATGTTAGGCAGGGGTGTGCAACATTAAGTGTTTGTACTAAAATATCTTTTTGATTAAAAAAAAACAACCTTCATTATTAACCTCATTGAGTTTATAAACAAAATAAATTTAATCTCTTTATTTTAAATATATTTATAAGTTGTAAATTAATAATTATGAATTACGAATTCTGTATTGTACATGTTTATAAATGTATATATGCTTTTTAACTGCTAATAACTTTTAAAAGTTGATTTAAAAAATAAATATTAAAAAAAAACTTTATTATTAAATGTAAGTATTATTTCGTTTAGGGTTTTGATGGTTTGCAGCTGATTTCTGTAATTATCTTTTTTTAATTACATTATAAAAGAATTAGTCTTTTGAAAATAAGAATTAACAGAATTGTTAATATTCTGTCTCCTTGTTTAATATGTTAGTATGCAGTATTTAGAAGCCAGTGCAAAGTCAAAAAATAAATAAATCGTAAAACCTAGGTCCAAATATACCGCTTGAATTAGCTTGTAGCATAAGTTGGATCTTGCACACAGCGTGAGCACTGCGTGTTGTTCTATGTAAAAGGTAGAAAATACCTCGAAATTAAATTGTTGCTAGCTAACAAGCTAGAAACTGTATTGCAAGACAATATCCTACCTGAAATTCAAAGTTTCTTAATACCTGATCATATTCAAAGGCTATAAAAAAGGAGTAAGTCATTTAATAATATAAAAAAGAGTAAATCTTTGAATAACTAAAAAGAATAATACAAAATTTATTTCCTTGAAGATTTTTGTTCTTTGTAAAGTAGAATCCAAGCGTGCTACAATTTTTTTCAAATAACTGTTTTTAATAATTCAACACACAAAAAAAAAAATTCTTTTAAATCCAATGTGTGACAATGGACAGAAAGGTAAAAAAACCATGAAAATTGGGTGACAGAATTAATGAATGACTTCTAATACGTAACTAATAAACATTTTTATTTGTGAGACTATGGCACATTGTTACTAACTTGACAACACCTGTCCCGTATTCCATACGACACGTGTATTACAGGTGTATGACGTTAAACCACCGGTGTGCGCGGGGGACAGGGGGAGCGTGGAAGTCTCCATGGATAAATAGTTCAAGAGAAGATGTAGCAACTCTTATTTACATACATTTTAAGTCCATTTATATAAAAATTAACCTAATTTTTATAATAAAAACTCATAAAAAACTTACTTAAATGGAAACATAATATTTAATGTTACACACAATAATGAAAATGCTTTTATTTTTTCATGTAAAAACTTGATTTCACTTTTAGAAGATTAGGACGTAGGTTTCTTAGGACTTAGTTTCTAAAAAATGTACTATTTGTAACAATTGCAGAACAAATAATAGATGGCCATATACGAAATAGAAATTTGATGTATATCTCTTTAATTGGTGTGATATTAGCGACAAGAGCAAAACCTGTAATGTTTATATTACGTTAACGTTAAATTGCTTATTAGTCTAATAGACTAGATTATAAAGCCTCATTCCCACTCACTGTTTTGATATTTAATTTACTGTTTTTATTTAATATTTTAATCTAGATTTCAGGTTTTTGTTTAAGCATTCTTTTTCACATTTATGTTTTAATTTAAGTTTAGTTAATTTATTTAATTCGTATGCATCGTTATTAAATTTAACAGTTTGACAAAATAATTAAAATTGCTATTTTTAATAACAAATAGTAATAGAACTTGTTTTCTCTTCTATATTTTTCAAAAACTGACATTGAACTTCTTTTAAAAGTAAATCCTACTGCATTTTGACAGATTGTCACTTTTTGAAAATTATTATATCATATAGTTTTTCTTATTTTAATATATTTAATTTAAAATATTGGACCTTGTCAGGTAAATTAAATACAAAGAGAATTAATTAAATTAAATAAATAAGTGGGAATGATACTTAATCGTAAAAAAATAAAATATTTGTAATTTTGTAAAATAAACGTGAATATAAAGATAAATAATACGTCATATTCTCACGTCCGTCCAGTTAATTTTGGGCACGTTCAAAATAACCATATTGGGATTTTGCCGTTGGTTTGTCGATAATTAGTTTCTAGTTAAAATTAATGCCACTAATTTGACCGCCGAGATAGCGAAGCCTCAATTAAAATGTTAACTCGTAAATCCATTCTACTGTGTAACGTACTACACCATCTAATGCAGTTACAATGAATCTGTATTTGTCGCAGAATCTGCAAAAAAGTCATTTGTCAGCTGTAATGTAAGATTATTCACCCCTTTCATGGACGTTTTGTTGCCGGATTGCCGGATTGGTTCATTGCCTTTACAGGTTTCCTGTAATAGTTTCCGGTTTTTGTTAAAAATCCTGGAATTACTGAATTCTTTAAGTTGAACAAGTTCACTGATTTTCTAAGTGAACTACCTGCACTGACCTCCTGACCCCAGACTCGGAATCTTCATTAGCGAGGGCATTGACTGCTGGGGATTATAAATAAATATATATCGCGTTAAACAGAGTAACATGCATTTAAGGTTATTTAACATAACTTTTTTTATCTTTTATAAAATTATGGTATGTCAATTATGGTATGGTGCCAATTATATTAAAGTTATAGTCGAAATCACGATAGTTCGGCGGCGACTTATACTTAAAAGAGGTTATAAGAGCAGTTTAAATCTAGCGACCAAATAGCACATAAAGTGCAGTTTGGTATTTAAATGTTTAAATCCTCGTTTGACGTCATTATCATTAAACTGCTGATTTAAATAATTAATTGCAATGTTCAGGTTATTGACCCATTGTGACTTAGCGTTAAAAATGAAACACATGTAGAAACCGTGATCGGAATTCTCAAAAATCATCAAGATTTAAGAAATAGAAATTGTGTACTCTGAATTTTGTAAATGGTCACGTGTTTTTGTTAACTAAGGTCAGTTTTAATTTTTTTTAATTTGCATTTTGAACTATATTTAACTTGAATCACGTTTTTCGTTTTTAATTTCATGTTAAACAATTAGTAAATATTGAATTTAGCGAAATATATTACTGCTTCTTTTACTTCTTTTTAGGTTAGGTGTTTTCTTTTTTGGGATAAATTTAATTAATTTAAGTTCTATCACCGACGACCCCCACCTTTTTTGATTTTTTTTTATTTATTACAGTTTCTCTTGTTTCCCTTTTTAATTTTCAACATTATTAATTATCAAGTAATGAGGTAGTAGTGAAGAAAGAAAGTGTAGAGTGTGCGGAGCGGAGGACGAAACACTGGAGCACATTAAGTTTGAGTGTAAGGAAAAAGTAGCGAGCGAAAGGAATATTGGCCAGCTATTAAAGGGAGGCAGTGAAGGAAAGAGGTGGATGGCGGAAATAGTAAGAAGGAAAGAAAAAACAGGAGAATATATAAGCTGGTGGCTGGGTTGCACAAGGAACAGGAAGAGAAAGGAAGTACTAAAAGAGGCAGTGAAGGGAAGCAGGAGAAAGAAAGAAGTAGCGAGGAAACAGTTAAACTTCAGCCCAGAAAAATAGACTAGGGAATAGACCAGTACAGAAGGAAGACTAGGGAAAATGAAGGAAGAGAGTCAAGAGAAGAAGAAGCAGAAAGTACTTTTGGAAATAAAAAGGTCTAGAATAATGTAAATTTAATTGTAAGTTGAAGTAAATGAAATGTATTAAGAATGTAGATTGTAAAGCCGAAAGGCGAACAATAAACAATTAATAATAATAATAATTATCAAGTAATATATTAAAAGAACAAGTTGTGTTATGGTAGAGATATCACAAAATTTGTTTATTCTTTTGATCTAAAATATTTTAAAAATTCAACATATTTTGATAATCTTCACTAACAACCATTTCGAAAATAAATACAAGATTCTTTTCTTAGATTTTTTCAATAATCTATAATTTATCACAATTAAAATATTTTATTTAAACGCATTTTCTAAACTATATTATCAAAGAACATTTAAATTATCAGATTGCTGCAAATATTTATATTCCAAGATACCATCAAAATGATTTGATCAAACAGTTATCAGAAAATCAAGGTATTTAAATGATAATAAGTTGATTTAAAATGCGAATGATTTAGAAAAAGAAACTCACAAAAGTATTGTTGTCTTCTTTTCAAAATTCATTTACCTTTTTAACGTTTTGAGAGTGTGATACTGCCACAATTTTAACCTGAATTTTACAGGTACACACTTGATTTATTATCTTAAATTTTTGGTTAAATTTATAAAACATAAGTCTATTTCTAATGCTGAGTCCTACCAATGAAGATATCCTACTATTTTGACAGTTTTTATGATGTCGTAATTTCATATATGTGGACAGAAACGATGTCTAATAAGTTTTTATGGTTATGTGTGTTTGTTATCAAGTTAAATTGATTTAATACATACATAATCATAAAGTTATTAGGCAGTGGTGCAATTCACTGAGGCCTTGATACAACAGAAATAGGCAGGCTATAAATAAATTTAAAAAAAAAGGATGATTACACAAAGTTACTTATTAAATTAATATATTAGTAAAAGATTTTTTATATCTTTTGCATTTATTTAATGACAGTGTAACAGAAATATGTTAAACTTCAATAAATAATAAAAAGTAACGTTAGGTAAAAAAATATTACGTAAAAACACATTAATTTATGTTTTGTGATTACCGGGGTATAATCTTAGGCCGTCTGCACACGGGTCGACTGATAGCAAACTAGTCGCGCAACGAAAACGAAAAACGAGCCATGTCGATATATATTTCTGGACTCTATAGAATTTTTGTATGTATTTATATACTTTTGAAAAGTATTTGTGCACATCTCTGCTCATGATGCCCTGCGACCAAGAAACACAGTCGCTCAAAACGTGCTCGAAACCAGTTTGAAACCAATTTAGTTACTTCCGTACCGTGTGTGTTCTCTCACTCGTATACACGTGCGTTCTCTCACTAACAACACAATTGCATTCTCATTGGCAATCAGACGACCCATATTCGGACGGCCTTAGTTGCTTGCACCACACATAAGAACCCAGTAAAGCCCCTAGTTTCCATCCCAATTTATCGTAGTGATGTTCATCAACTTGTTGCTGACTCCTCGTTAAGTCTCGTGCTACGTGCCGTTACTCGTTAAACGATTCGCTGATGTCTTGTTTTATCTGATAGGACATTAACCCAGACGCAGGTTTGCTGTTTGTTTCCGCTAAATGTTTACGTTTTGTTTTAAACTATTAACTGGAATTTCGAGTCAGGTATTTTTATTAAATTCTGGACAATAGCAATAAATAAATAAATCTCACTTCAATTGAAATTTGAAGGTACTAATAAAATTATAGTACGTTTTACAGTTGAAAGTATGACATATAATTTCCTGGTTCGAAATTTGTAACAAGAAATCTTTCTTATTAATATCCGAAATGTGTAATACTAAACTTGCAATAATAATGAAGGGGGAAGTAAGTCAAAACGATAAAAAAGAAGCATATTTTCGGTAATGTTTTTTGACGACACAGTTAATATATAATTATTTTTATAATTACTACATGATAAGATGACATTTTAAGAATACTTTGTGAAATTTTTATAAATAAATATCAAGAACTGACGCATTGACAGCGAATCTCCGCAGACGTCACAAAGAAAAGTAACTTTGTGTTGTCACTCATAATTCATCACTGGATTTTCTGAAATCGGAAAACCAAAATGATTTCATTAGTTGATAAGTTTCTGCAGGTAACGCTGTTGACTTTTTTCTTTTTTTTATTGATTTTTCAATTTTTTACACAACTTAAAATTCAAAATACCCATTTTACATGAAAAAAATCAGACACTTTGTTATTTTAAAATACGTTAAAATAAAAAAAACTCGACTGCATAACCTTGGCATTTTGTATGCAGAGAAAGAGTGTGCAAAATTTTAAAAGAATCGGTCCAGTAGATTTTGTGCTAGAGAGGGCACCGACTCTGAAAAAGCTATGAGTAAGAAATCGCATTTAAAAGTTTCAAAGTAACACGAAACCAGACCAGAGAGGTGTAGACTTAAAACTCTATATCTCCGACAGTTTTACTCCAATCGACTTCAAATTTTTACACAATAAACTTAATATGTTGTAAAAAAAGTTGAAACCTTACCCCTTTTCCACCCTCCTTGCCAAAGATGACAATGTGAGCGATATACAGTGCAACATTTTTTATAATCGAACACGGTAAAATTTAAAGTGCAGAATTCATTTCTTCAATAGAGCATAGAATCCTTATACAGTGTCGGAAATCCAAAGCAACTGCACTAGAAACACTCTCATTTCAAAGAAAAAGTTATAAGTAAGTAATATTTTCTTATAGTGCTTCCATATAAAGGTTTCAACCTTATTAGTTTTCCTTTCTGATTTAATAAGATTAATAGTAATATAAATTGTAAAATAGATAATTATTTCTTATTGTTAGAGCGTTCTTATTAAATGCTTTAGGTTTAAGGCAAAAAATGAATTATGTTTAACTCGTTAAATTTAAAGTATGTGATGTATGAACACATATACTCAAATTTTCGTTGTAAAATTCCACGATGACTTGACAATTTTGTAAGTGCAGCAGATTAACAAAAATAAATAAAGTTATTATCACATATTTGTTTGTTTCTTTGTATTTATCAAAATTTATGCTTTAAAAACATTAAGTTCAACACGTAAACAGTAATGTATTTATTTAAAAACACAAAACAAATATAAATTAATCATAAATAAAATACAATTGCGTGTTAATTAATAATAATTATATAAATAATCATGCATTTACTTAATTAATAATTTAAATGAAATGAAATTTTCAATGTCAATGACGCTTTTGAATATTTTTATTCATTTTATCAGAATTCAACGTTACAGACAGTCTCCGTGATATGGCATCGCGGGAGATAGGCTTGTAGGATGGATAATGATGCGATGTTGTTTTTGTTAGAGTCTGTGGACCATTTCAATTGGGCTGGCTGATGCAAGCTTGGTAAGTAATTTCTCGTCTAAGGTCAGTAATTAGTTTCACAATTTTAATTTTCTATGAATGAAATTAATCACATACTATATACTCGTACTATACTAACTAACTTGTCAACATTATTATTAGTTGTAATCAGAGACATTCCTAATCAGTTATTTATTAATATTAGTTATAATGATTATTATAATATAAATATGTTTAAAGACTGATTCAACCCCGCAGAACACAAAACAATTATGTTATTTTACATTCATGTAATATATGTTGCTCAAAGAAATTCTAGTACATATTTTTTTTTTATTATTATTTTGTAGTTATTTTAAAGGCCTTAAATTCTTAAATGGGTGCTCCTAATATCTTATGATTTCTAAAAGGGTTTTCTTAAAACGATACTCATAGTATCTTAATGTACACAAAAGTAGCTTTATATTTCAAATAGTGCAACTATTGAAATATAAAACAGAACTTTTGTTATATGAGATAAATACACATAACTGCGTCTAGCGAAAACTATTTCATATTATACACAAGATGCTTCTGACGACACAAGTAGTCGAGATCATTGATGCTTGACTCTGACTACTATGTCTCCGGGTTCGATCCCCGGGTCAGAGTTATATTATCTGGGTTTCGTAACAATCAGATTTAATTGGTTATGTGCAACCATAATCATGAATATGAACAAAGAAAACACAATAACAAAAAGAAATAATCGATAAAGAAAATAGACAGGGGAATAAAAACGAAAAAGAAGGAAAACTGCTTTATAAAAAGAAATGAATTATAGTTGAAAGAACAGAAGAGTAGAAGTATACAATTGGTAGACAAAGAAAAAATGCTAATAGAAGAAAGAATTAGAGAATACAATGGGTGTCATGGGGGCAGTTATAGTTGAAATAGAAAAAGATGGATAATGGAAAGAAGCAACGATTGAAGAATATTAAATAGAATAAGTGAAATAAGCTGATAAAACAGAAAATTATAAATTGTATAGATTATGTCCTATAAAATGTTGATAAAGTGTAATATATATTAGTTTAAGTGCTAATAACTCAATAGTTGATGCACTATAAATAAATAAATATTTAAAAAAAAGATGCTTCTGCAGCATTTACAGCTCCTTATATTTATTTCACACTTCATTTCTAAGTTGACAAAAATTTTAGCCAAAGTGAGAAGCTTTGCTTTCAATTCAATGTTCCCTTCGCCTCTCTCCTCCTACTTTTTACTTCAGCTATTCATCTTTTTCTTTCTTTTCACTTCTTTAAGAACAGTTTCTTTAGAAGTATCCTTCTATTCACCATCTCCTGACACCTGTTTATCATGTACTCCAGCTTTTCGTTATCCTCCAATCATATCCTGCATGTTCTCTCTTCATCCGTTCTCTAACATGTCACAAAAGAGTTTTAATGAAGTGGATCAAAAAAACAACAGACATCTTGCTAAATGCAGTTACATGAATTAAAGGTTTACTTAATATAAAATAGTTTACCTTTTTAAGTTTTACCTTTTTATGCAAGATTATATAACATTACATATTAAACTAATATATTAGCGCAAAATTTTAAACGCGTTACAAATAAACCGGTTATAGAATTTATACCGGACGAGTTTTATACCTGGTATAAATTTTATAACAGGTTTATTTGTAAGACGGTAAGTAGCATTTATTTCTGATATCGTAAAAAGTAAAAGTATGTTTATTTTCGATAAAAATAATATATAATATTAAATATTAGTAGATTTTCTTTAAAAAGGTTGTCAGTATTTTAATTGTAGTTTGTTCACCGAATAAGTTCACGCAGGTTCTGATTAAATATGATAATCAATGAAATTTTTTTATAAACAATTTTAAAATTTAAATAAATAAAAGCAAGCTACTCCATTTTTACAGTAACAATAAATAAAGAACAAAATTTGATTTATCAAAATTACATTCCAAACATATTAGTTATTAATAAAAACAATATTAGTTTGTATGAGTCAGTTAAATTGTTTACAAATTTATAAAATGGCAAATTACGAGAATATAATTTTCCATTAAAACAAAACAAAACAAAATAATTAATAACAATTATGTATAATTAAATATAAAATTGAAAAACAATCAAAAAATTATATAAAATCAGATAATTAACAATAAAATAATAAAACTCTTTAATTAACTCATAACAAATGTATATATTATATACTTCTATGTATATGTTTGGATATATAAATACTTCACGTGTTTAATAATAATATAATATATAATATAAAATTTATAATGTATACATATAAAACAAGGAGTAGGTGACCTTGAAAATTAAAATATATTTCCTATTGATAGGAACAGGTTTGGCGGCCGATCAGCTGGGTTATAAATGCATATAATAGTTGCATATTAACTGCACACTGGCATAGTCACTCTCTTCCATCAGTGCAAGCTGCAATCAACCCAGCCAACCACACATGCGTTTGCACGCCTTGCATGATGGTTACATATCCAGGCATACATGCAATTAGTCAGTACAGCGATAGTACAGAATAATGACGCTTCAATGGAATCTGTGATACCCAAGAAGATTTAAGATGAACCCTCTTAAGTATCATTCCCACTCACTGCTTAAATGTAATTTTGTATTTTGTATTTAATTTAAATTGTTTAGCATATGGCAATACGCGTTGTCATTCATAGTACCATTTTTACTTTTATTTTTTAAGTTTTCTTAGTTTTTTTAGAACCTTACAAGGTCCAATGTTTTCAATTAAAAATATCTAAAATGTGACAATCTGTCAAAATTCAGTTGGATTTATTTTTAAAAGAAGTTTAATATCAGTTTTTGAAAAATATAGATGTGAAAACAATTTCTATTACTAATTGTTATTAAAAACAGCAATTTTAATTGTTTCACATACAATTTTAGGTCGAACTGTTAAAATATATATTACTAACGATGCATCTTCTTCTTCTTTAAGAGCGTAACAACCTGTTGCAGGTCTTAGCTGCCTCAACAGCACGCTTCTTCCAGCTCAACCGGTCCAAAGCAACTCTTTGCCAGTTGGTCAAGTCCTTTTTCACGCCGAGTCGTCTAGGTAGGTTAGAGCCGGTTTTATCATTCTGTTGAGGTTTCGTAACAACAATTTTTTTACGGAGTAGGGCTGTCAACCCTACGCCCAACCCCATTTTAGTCGCCTCTTACGACATGTATTGGGGTACATTGGGACTATTCTTACCCCTTGGTTACCACTTGGTCACCTTTGGGGCATCCCGGTCACCACGCAGGGTACTAACGATGCATACGCACAAACTAAATTAACTAAACTTAAAGTAAAACACGAATATGAAAAGGAATGCTTAAACAAAAACCTGAAATCTAGATTACAAAATCAAATAAAAACCGTAAATTAAACTTGACTTTAAATTCCAACTCAAATATTGAATCAGTTCTAATAGTTCCGCACTGACTAAAGTGACATCTCTATTAAAACTGTACAGTGAAATTCACTATCTTAAATCCAAAATTAATAATCTCATATGCGGAAATACGATAACTAAATCTCCAACATAAATCCATTTATTTTCTAACTCTTGAACACGGATTTATCAACAATGAAGCTGCCAACAATCAAAAGATCAACTTTATTACAATTTTATTGACAATTGGAGGCCGCAGGTTTTGCTTTCTAGTCAATTATACGATATTATTATTAATTAATGATTAATGATTAAATGCGGACGTAGTACACGTAACACAATTCTATCCATATAACAACGCAGCTTTGGTTTTTGGCTTCGTCATGTTGGTAAACTCATTGAAGCTGACTTCATCACTTCAAGATTGTTTCCGTTGTAAGTTAAATTGAATTAATTCATTGCATAATGATGCCTTTTTAAAGATTAAACTGCAATATACTTTTCATATATTAATATGTATGTACCTGCGTTTTACAGAGAAAATGTCATAACTGATATTTTCCAAATTAGCTTAAAATGTTCTTTACACTTACGAGGAGTATATAAAATAACGAGACTGATGTTGTAAAAATTTTATGTTAAATTGTTCATAGTTCATTACTATTCCCTTCAATAAACACTCCTTCTCTATCCCTACATCGCTACATGCGAATTTTCCATTGTCCAAAACGTTGTGAGAATTTTTGGCAACATTTTTGCACACACTTTTTGGAAGTTACAATTCTTGTCTTACGCACTCCTTGTTAATTGCTGCAGTTTCAGCAATAGCACAAATAGATTATCGATTTTTTCAAAATTTTTACGCGTTCCCAAAAATTTTCCAAAGATGACTCGTTATGTAGATTATTTTGCTACTATATTAAAAGTATAATAAGAAATACATATGTAAAGAAATTATATTTCTATAGTGTAGTACAAAGCTCGTCTGTCGGTAAAACAGTAACCGCATATACTCATAAACGTCATAGATATTGCTGTAGGAATAACGACCTACAGAGTTGATATTTGGAATTAACGCACGTTATTGTGAGGTTATAATAACATTAATTAAAAGGAATTGACAATTTGTGGTAAATAAAAAACATTAAATGTCGTTTCTTTAAATTTCAGGTATGATTTAAATTAATTACCAAAATAAACTTTAAATAAAATTTACAATTCCTAATAAACCTGAAAATATTGTATTATACATACAGAAATAAAATGCATTAATTTTTAAATCTATATCCTTGTATTTTAATATAAATTCTAATCAATCATTAAACATCAATACAAATAGTAAACAGGATATCTAGCTCAATAACATACAAGTACGGGTACACCAACAATTCAATGTCACGGGTATTACTAGATACTCGTTAAGTATCTACACTATAAATCTACAAAGTATTTGTGCAAATCTTGTATTTGCTCTGTTTTGCTATCGATAATAATTTCCCTGAAGAAACAGATAAAAAAGGTGTGACTAACTACACGTCTAGACTTCATCGTCATCGTCACCACGATCACCACCTCCTGGACAACAGCGGAGTCATTGTTGATTTATGCTTTAGGTAAAACACGAATTTTATTGAATATAAAAGTAAATGCATTTATTTAGTGCTGATAATGGGCTTGTGTACTCATATTTAGTGGACGATTTTTGAATTGTTGATTGAAATTGATGTTAATAAATTTGTATTGGCGTTTTTATTTTAATAAATATCTAAATGTTGACGGAGATATAGCAATTAAAAATTTGAATTGTAGTTTTAGCGCTAGAAATGGTCGGCCATATTTATGACGTAACATGTACCATTATCAAGTTAGCCCATATATCAAAGCAAACTCTCGGCAAAAACCGCCCCCGTGCCCTCAAATCAAATTTTTGAATTTTGAATTTGAATTTTGAAGTTTTATTATTAAGTAATCCAAAGTTTGAGTTTTCTCCAAAGTTTCCTACCGGGATTTAATTATTATCTAATTTTCTCCACGCCCCATTTCCAATTTTTCAATTCCTAAATTTCAAGTTATGTTAGAATTGAACACCGTAATACACATACCAAATTTCAACTTTCTATCTTTTACGAATTAAAAGTTATAAAGCAAAAAGTAAAAAAAATTTCTTTAGTTTTTCCAAAATTACGGGTTTCTAGGAAATTGAGGGGAAAATTCGGGTGCGCCAAAAGTCTTGGAAAAGTCTAATGTCTCAAGTAGTCACTTACAGGAATTACAAAATTAGGAATTGAAATTATAAGACAAAATGCATTGTGATGAACTAGTCTAAAATCAAATAAGATATTTCTAAACAAAAGAAGAAACATGTTTCACTGAAAATTACCACCCATAATTATCGCTAGAACTTGTAACCAAGGTAACAGTTCAACATGAATCGGTCGCTTTCTATTGGAATGTAGTAATCATTAATCTGATCAGATCAACTGATCGTTACAGGTTGAAATTTATCTACTTCTTAAAGATGTTGAAAGAATACAGCCTTGGCTTTGCTGCGTGCACACGCTTGATACAAGTTAATCAATGAATTTCGACTGCCAAAATTATTAATGACTTTTTTGTATTCACGTGGTAATCTGATATGATAATGCTACATGCTATGTAGTATCTGTATTCTTGATTTAACAGATCAATTATAAGTGAATGGTATTGCGAAATGAGTTTATTAATGAATTCAATAAATTTATCTATTATTCTGAATCTGAATATATACTGATATTATATTAATCGCTCTGAAACCAATGCGGTTAAGTCCATTTTTTGATATATTTCGATTTTTTTAAATGTAAATGGAATAAATAATATTCTTTTTATTTGTTAAAGATTTTACATATTACGTATATAATTATCAAGAAGACAAATGGAATGGAGATATTTCGAAGAAATAGAAATAGCGGTCTGCAGAATATGTAAGTGAGGAAAGGAAATGGGAATGCAGGATTATCAGGGAAAAGAAGATAGAGGAACTCTTGAGAGGAGACCGGAAAGGAAGGAGGTGGATATCGGTGGTACAAAGAAGATGCAAAGAGAAATAGGAAAAGAGGAGGATCATAAAGTTTAAAATGGTTAAGTAGAAGAATAGAAGACAGAAAGAGCGACAAGAGGAGAACAAGGAAAATATGTTATTAGCTTAAGTTTAATTAAAACTTATGAATAGTTTTAAGTGAATTTGATGAAATGTAATTAATGATTCAATGTAAGAAGAAATTAAAGCCTAGAAAAATTACAAATTCTTTCTTTTTATAGATTTGAATAGATGTAAAGAAATGATATTTCTTTAGTTGGTAACACTGACCAGAGATATTACAACTACGTTCAGGTCAGATGATCTAACGGTCTTATAGTTTATAGTATTATATTAGTTATAGCTACTTTCATTGTATTATGTACCAACGGCCAAGACAGTTGATATTTGGAGCTGAGAGAACTCACTGTGCACAATGTTAAATTATTATAAAATAAGGAATTGACAATTTAAATAATAAACTTTAAATGTCGTTTCTTTGTTTTCAGGTAAGAATATAAATTACTAAAATAAAAATCATTGTTTTCAGAAGAAGTTTGATTAAAAATTTCCAATTTCTAAAATGTCTTATATATATAATTTTTTCGATTTTTTTTTTCGATTTCTGGAATTGTCATATGAAAAGAATGAGGAAATCTTTGAGTAATATAAAAAGAATCTTTAAAATAACTGAAGAGAATATTACTTATTGCATGAAATGTACAAAAAAAATAAGGAAATATCTACAAAAGGACTTTCCCACATTGGCTTTTGAGTGACTCAATTAATAAATTACAATTATATATAACTGGATTTTAATTTTAAACGTTTCAAAGATATTAATAAGAAAAACTCTGTAATTCAATATTCAATATTAAACTCATGTAGAAAATTATTTTGCAATACTTTTGCTAGTTTTCCACAAGCTAAATCCAAGGTTTATTTTCTACTAATCATATAAAAATTGTCTCTCAATGCAGTTCATAGTTTGCTACAAGCTTACTCAAGTGTTACATTACCTATCTATGTAAATTTGTACGTAAATGTAATTATAACAAATTATTAATAATTTAATGTATAATATTTAGTAACAAAATAACTGATAGAAACCAAGATCAATTTCGTGTTTTATTAAAAAAAATTAAAAACCAATTTTAAAAAAATTTAATGTGCAATAATTTCAAACTGAAAAATAAAATAAAAATAGAAAGAAACTAAACTAAAAATGTCTAGTTTTAGAAGCAGTTGTATACGGATGCAGTAACAAACAAAACGCTTAATGAACTTCATAAGATACAACAAATACATATAAATCATAATCAAATAATTTATTAATGAATTTGAAGTACGATACCTTTGTGTCCTTCAAGTCGTTCTTGAATGACTATTTAGATAACATTAAATTGCGTTGTTTAACAACGATTTTGGTACGTCATTAGGTCACGTACGTCCATGCATCTATCTCTCTCTCTCTCTCGAACATGAATCACCCACCAGTTCGCACCCTCATATGTTATCTGCACTTGACATTCTTATCAGGTTATTTCCTTATCAATATTAGTCGTCTACTGCGAATATCCGTACCGCATCGGTATTTTGTTATTCAGCGCGATAATTACTTTCAAAAACTACATACTTGCATGTTTGATGTTAAATATATGAATTGATGTGCATTTGTTTACTACAAATTGCAGTAAATTGTCGCCGCGGCGATGCTCGAAGGCGAAGATAACAGCCATTTCATTATTTTAGTACCTGGGCCCATAACCTGTTAAAATTACATAATGCAAATGTTATGTAACCTAAGCTATATGTTCATTATTAGTACACATAGTTCGTGTTTATTTTAATTCTTTTTATTTTCTATAATACTACAACTTAGTATAGGTACACTTATCTAGTAGCTTACATTTCAATAATTACACGGTGTGGTAGATATTTCTCCAATGAACAATTCTACATGATTAGGTTACCAGGTCCGAGGGTTTAGTCCTGCGAAGTCTTCGAACATCATTACTATCAAGCAACATTTGCGTCACGGCGATGTTTTCGTGGTAACGAAGTCTCAACTCGTGCTTCGCTGCTATAGATTTAATTTCTTCTTCGACTGTGTTAATCTTCAGGTCTCTATGTATGTCATCATTGCGGATACATCACGGTGCATTAACTATTCTTCGCAGGATTTTATTTTGGAACGTTTAGATTTCTTGGTGCAACCCCAGTATGGATTGCACTCCATACGTCCACACTGGCTTTAGCACTTGTTTTTATATAAGCAGCTTGTTTTCAATGTTTAGTTCAGAGCGTCGTCCAATTAGCCAATACATATTCCTGTATTTTATGTTCGTATATAACACAGATTTTAAACTTACCTCGGGAAGGTAAACCCAGTTCTGTATCTGCTTATAAAGATTGTAGATGCTAGTACACGTGTATATAAAACAACACATAGTAAAGTGTGAAAAATTAGTGAAACTTAAATAATTTTTCAAGTGTTAGTTCGCTATATTTATAAACTTTCATATGAATGAATGCCTTCGTTGGTGGATCACTTAAGATAATTATAATCACAAATGAACATACATATGTAATTAAATTAGCACGTGATAGGTTCACGTGAATATGCATGACACACCAAAGCTCACGAGGAAATCAAATTGCGTTTAATGCACATTTTTGACGTAAAATGTCAGCATATTATTCAACGTTATAAGAAAAATAATTACAACGAATTTAACATCAAAATAAAATTAATGAGTCATAGACAATTCTAACTAAAAAGCTACTGTAATACGAACTGCATTGTAGCTCTGTCAATTTTACGAATTTTGACTTAAACACCTAGGAGAAATTTTACTCGAGATTAATTGTGTCCCGTCCAGTCCCTGAGAAGGCTGAGAAGACTTAGAAAATATTATGATAATATAATTATCTGCTTGTATGGTCCAATTCTAATACAGATCATAAGATACTACCTGTTAGAATCAAGCATACTCGATATTGAATAGAAAAATAAATTAAAATATATTAAAATTGGTAATAGAAACTGTTAGTATCAGTTCAAGAGACTGTTCATCCATATATTAAATTTTTCTTTAATTTCCCGACTAGGACACTAACAGATATTCCCGATAAGGTCCTTATGAGGCAGTCGTGTTACTTTCTCTATTAGTACCTTATCAGGAAGTGAACAATACCTAACATGGGAATTATTAGGATCATTCCTACATCAAGGATAATATTTTCCAAGGATATTTACTTTCAGAACTTAAACTTTTTAGAAAATTTTGAATGTTTAAAATCATCTTAGAGTGAAGACACACTGGTAAATTAGATTGACCAGAAAGTTGTCTTTGTCGTAGAAAGATTGGCAACTCTATGCCATATATAACCATGGTCTTTGAATATAAATTATAAGAGAAATAAATGTACATTAAGAATATTGATTAGATTATTAAAATTTAAATAATGAAAAAGAATAATAATTCAATACAAAAGTTAAACATAAATGTTTTGAAGTCTTTGCTATCATAATGGCTTAAATACGAGTGGAACAGTCTTATCAAATAATTGATAAGATGCAAAATAAACACTTGATCATTACTTCCATCAGCCACTTAGGTATTTGATAAATTAAAAAAAGGGATTTTTGGTTTTTATGAAGGTTTCTAATTGGTTAAAATTTAAATTAGCTCCACTATGTGTGTGTGTCTTCACTGTTTAAAGGTTAGATTAATATTTATTTAATTATGTAATTTTATAACAATGTTGGTAAAAAAAAATCAACGGCATACATTTTTTTGCAGTACGAACGTCGTGTGAATAGTTTTATATTAATGTATGCGTCACTGTTTATTCGATACTATTTATACGGCAAAAAAACGTGCAGTACAATGCCGTGTGTAAAACGGTAAACTAGTAAAATGTAACGATCTTACTAGTAAAATGTAACGATCTTTTTAAGGGGTTGCAGGGGAGGTCTTTAGATATTAAATCACCTATAAACTTATAAGGCAAAATATTTTCAAGATATTTATAATTTTATTACTTTTTAGAAAAACACCGTTAAATTTTGTAAATTCTTGTCTGTTTTACATCAAAAATTAAAAAGAGATCATCAAAATATTAATTCTCAATACATTTTCAAAATGATGCACCCCTTAACGTGCTACTGCAGTCTACATTAGAAGAAGACTTCCCGTTTAATTCTACCCGAGACCAGTAAAGTAGCGTGCTTTAGACGGTCCCCGTATCAAAATTTGTTGGGGTCCCAAGTGATGGGAAAAGATTTTTCACAAAAAGAACAAAGATGCTCGCATTGGATTAAAATAACTATATATTGATTATACGTTATTACTTACAATTAATACTCCTAAGAACTAAGCTAAGTACGGCCTAAGACTTTAAGTGAGATTGTGGATAACATTTTACGAATTTCTGCTTACACACGTTTGGGGCCCTTGTATCCCGGGGGGCCGTATCATTAATACGAGATACGCTACTGCCCGAGACCCTAAAGCAGTAATCATGGGCCTATCATCCCACTTCTTCCAATTCACAAATCACAAATTGTAATTAAATTAAACGGTTGTTTCTTAAAAAACCCTTTCTATGCAAATTTCTTAATTATTTTGTATTAATTTTAAATGATTTACATAAGCCTGTAAAGCTGGGGTATTAAAAAAGGATTAACATTTACTTAATAAGTAAATAAGGGTGAATTTCTAATTATTTAAGGGTTACATTCTCGTTTACAATGGTTGTAACACTAAATTTTTTCTTGTATAATGTGCGCCTTTTATAAGTTCAGATTTGTTCTCCAATTAGTTTCAGATTCAGATAGGACGTCCGTTTATCGTATGAGTAGACACTCAAATCTGAACGGCGGACTAAAACGGAGATCTGATCTGATAATATTAACACAATTATGTCAGATTTTTGTTTTCAATGATATCTTAAAATTCGTATAGGTACTTACAAATCTACTGAAATCTGGTAAAATGTAACAAAGAATAGTTAAATTATTGTAATTTTTTTTTCATTTTCTCTTAATATAGTTAAAATTTTATCCTAATTGTTTTGGGACATTTTCAAACCAAATATTTTGTGTCGGTTTAGCTATACGATGAATTGCATTGCGATAACCTTGCCACTGTTTTTATAAATAACAAGAATCCCCATTTTATACAGTAGATATTATTTTAATACCCGGTAATTCAAAATGCAATTTCCTTATTTTGGTAACTTCAATAAGTGTTGCTATATATATATTTATAAACAAATAATCCCAATCAATAAAGATTAAAATCAATATTTTTATTTGTATGAATGAATATCTTTTTATCGATTACGTAACGGTTTGAATATGTAATATTTATAAAAAATGGATCAGTCGATTTGCACATGCCAATTTATTGACTTCCATATTTGGTTTTACTAACGTCGCACATTTTCCAGGAACTTATAAGTAGCTAACTCCTCCTTCATTGATAATATGGGTTACAACGGCGCTCGTGTGGCCGCCTAGCCACGTAACTTTTACACTGATTAATGAAATTCACCGAAATCGATCGCCAAACTTTAACAGAATTTTATAAAAATATAAGTGGCTACTTCCTTTTGCAAAAAAATAAAGAAAAAAAAACAAATGTTGACATGATTTGATTTGAGATGAGATAGAGGATAATTTGGAAAATATTGGTTTAGAAAAAAGTGTTTTGTTAGCGCTAGGTAGACTTATGAATACTCCCAGAATATAGTTATGACTTCAAACCGGGCCAAATGGATTCTGATGCAAGTTTTTCTGGACCTATGAATCAGGACACGTGTCTGAGTGACTTGGACAGAAGTTCAGCACGAAATTCGGCATATTCGATTGGAATTGATTATTAATAAATGAATGTTATATAATTATTGAATTTTAATTAGGAAAACCCCCACTTCGCTTTTAAAACCTTTATTCTACAATAAATAAAAAAAAAAAAACATATCTGGAAATATTTGATGTTGTGTCCCCAACTTCCGGTTTAGGGAATTAAGTTAGGATCAAACTTAAAGAGTTCTTTTAAATATACACTTGTTAACGACGAAAGGAATTTAAAGAATTTGTACCTATCGAAATGGTGCCAAATGTAAATTACGTCAAAGGTCCATCTAAGGGAACTCAAGTACTACCTATCGATGGTCTCTTCAGCACGAAATCAGCATAGCAAGAGCAGAACTAGAGCTTTCAAATAATATTTCTAATATTCAATAATTGTTCTAATATTTTAATATTCTAATCATTTTTTTATATTTATTTATTTATTTGCCTTGACTTTTATTCGTCATAGCCACTATCATACATTTTTTATACATATTTTACAATTTACAATTCGATTTTCCAAATTTTTAAATATTTTGAATCACTTAACAAACATTTAGTATTAACAGGAAAAGTTTTAATCACATCTGATATTTCACTATTGAATTTTGATCTTTCTAAACTATAATTTATGCATTCAAATATAATATGATCCAAAGTTCCTTCTTCACCGCATTGACATCTATCGTCAGATTTAATATTAATTTTGTATAGGTGAGCTGGAATTTTACA
Organism: Panorpa germanica; assembly: GCA_963678705.1. Classification (NCBI taxonomy): domain Eukaryota; kingdom Metazoa; phylum Arthropoda; class Insecta; order Mecoptera; family Panorpidae; genus Panorpa; species Panorpa germanica. Next base: position 7,008,430 of record OY783219.1, read on the forward strand.
ATGATTACTTTTGATTCTGATTATAGTTGATATAATTTTCGGGACTCATTTTTAAACCATCTCTTCTTACATAAATTTGGATGTAACATATAATAATCTCTTCCTTTTAACTGACTTTTGTTAATGAAATCTTGGTTTCTTAAATTAAAGTTTAATTTTTTGATTATATTAAACATTTCATATGGAGGTAATTTCACTTTCATCCGAATTTTCAAATTTATTGATTCCTTTGCCAATTTTGCGCAATTTCGTTTTCTCTTATTATGGGTGTTCATAGTTTATTTGGGGTGTTTTTGTTATATTTTATTACTTTGTGAATATTTATATTGATCTCGCTATCACACTGATAGCACTTGGAAGATGTGAGTAATAACAACTCTTGAGAACGTCCTTATTCTAAATTCATTTCCCTGTATAACACACTATATGTGAACATAACGAAAGTGGAGCCACCCAATGGGGGACCCGATAATCGTCTCAAAACGCCACGCAAAACCATATCTTTAACGTGATAAAACTCGTACTGTGTGCACAGCTGCATTATAGCAAAGTTGACAATCGCATTCAAGATATAGATGTTAACGCATTTGGTTATAGACACTTTTAAAAGAAATATTATAAAACCAGATTATGCAAAGTAATGCATAACTTTAGTAAATAATTAATTACAAAAAGAAATTAGAATTATAAGTGTTATCATAATAAACAAATATGTAAAATTTGATAAGAAAATATTGAAGGATTTATAGAAGATATTGATATATTGTTCGTTGAATAATGATTCACACGAGGAAAACATTTACAAAAATATTGAAGTATTCAATAGGTTTTTTGCCATGTCCGGCTGTGTTAAAAATACATTTATATATATTATATTATTGATAAGAAATGTTAATAGATAATTATCAGCAATAGCAAATTACTGATAGGTATCGTTAGCTGGCATACCTGTACCTGTCAAGAGCGCGTGTTGAGTTGTTTTGTATTAAGTTGAAAAAATATCATCTCACGTCGAACCGCACCCTGAAAATCTTATCAATTTGATGATTAGAAGAACGTATGACAGTCAACAATAAAAAGAATGCGTTGAGAGTAAAGTCCAATGCGTTGTTAGTTACTCTCAATATCTAACAAGTAAAATAGGTCACTTAAAAATATTGATTAATAAAAAAACTATTGTTTTAAATGTTATATTTTCCCGCTAAAAATTGTTATGTACGTATTATTTACATATATAGTATTTTTCTAACAACATTTTTTATTTAAGGCGTAATAGTATTTCATGGTTTATCTGATAAATGTAGATGGCAGTAGTGTTTTAAAATTATAATGGTTGTGTTATTAAAATTATATAAAAGTAAGAATAAGTAAAGAAATATTTTAAACTTTTTAAAAATTAAGTATTATTTTCGTTATAATTATTTATATTCATATCTCTTGCATCTAACTCCAATATACTTTTAAGAGAGTCTACTTCTTGAATCTTAAAAAAGAAATGCCTATTTAAATTGTAATGATTTGTGTTATTATGAATTGTGATGATGGTATTTTATCCCATTAAAAAGCAATGTGTGATCAACATATGCATTTCAGAGTTTTCTAATGTTTTGAAAATTGCAAAAGTATCGTTACTAAAACAACTGTAACTTGTAAACCATTGCTCAGAATATATCAAAGATTACTATGTATAAAATGTAGACAATAACTTTTCAAATTTCAAAAATCAAATCTAATTAATTTTACATAGTGTATACTTTGTTTAATTTTATTAATGTAATATAAATTGGATAAATAATATGCAAAATATTATTAATATATTTATTACTTGTTTAAAGACTTATGTATTACACTTTGCAAATTGTCATTGGAAACAATTGTCATAATTAATAATAAGGAGAAACAAGGTCACGTGTTATACACGTGTAAAAGTGCAAGTGTAGTTGAAGAACTATCAATAATATATAATAGAAAAACTGCAAATGCTCGTAAAATGGATTTCAATGAGCAAAGAAAAAGTCTACTAAAAAATTTAAAATTATGCTTAATGAAAAAGTAAGTGAGACGTCTTAAATTATCTCTTATTAGCAATTAGTTCGGTTAATTCACTTAATTCATTTAAAACAGGTCACCGTATCTGATTTTACATTCCTTAGACATCAACTGACAAAAATATGTTAAAGATTTTAATCAATGTGGTTGAACTTATCTTAAAATATGTGATTAAATATATATCAAACATATATGTGTGTGTTAGTTTTTGCTCCAGCACAGAGCGACGTTTGTTCATTATATTTAATTTAAACTCATTGTTCATTAATTTAAACTTAATAAAAAAAAAAATCGAATTTTTACATTTAAGTTCCATTTTTAACTTTAAATATATGTATATAATTTTTAACAGAGTATACTTTCAATCTTAAATAAGTATTTTCTTTTCATAAAAGAAATAAATAATATTTTCGCTTTTTCATTATTATTATTATTTGAGGTGAAACTAAAAGTCAAAATTAGCCTTGATACCAAAATTATAACTTTCTATCTATCTAACTGAAATAGTAACTGAATTTTTTTTAATTTCGCAAGAGTTCTTATCCGATAAATATAAAACATATTAACTTACATTCAAGTCTTACTTAGTCTAAAAGGTTTTATTTTATAGCTATTCTAAATGCTATTGATACGAGGCATGTTTTTTAAGTAAGTACCGTTTTGCGTTTCCGCCTTTGGAGCGCTACGGTCGGCGTTCCGCGCTTGCGCGCTGGTTACCTACATCTCTTGTCTACGCACTGACGTCATTACAGTCTGATTCTTCATTGTATACGTTGTTTACTGAGTGTTTAAGATGCCTCCGACAATCGTGAGTCCCGCCGATTGTGAAGTACGGGCTGTTATAAGATTTCTTAGTGCTAAAGGCGTAAAACCGATCGATATTCATCGTGAGATCTGTGAAGTTTACGGACAAAACATTATGAGTGATGGAATGGTAAGGAAATGGGTGAGAGCATTTAAAGATGGCCGCACAAATGTGCATGATGAAGAACGGAGTGGGCGTCCTTCGGTCTTTAATGAAGATTTTGTGCAGAAAGTGGAAGAAAAGGTGAGAGAAAACAGACGCTTTACAATTTCATCAATGTGCGACTGGTTTCCTCAATATTCTCGTAGTGTTTTGTATCGCATTGTGACAAGTCAGGCGGCAGAATTTTATGAGGAGGGTATTCAAAAACTGGTGCCACGTTATGACAAGTGCCTAAATATTCACGAAAATTATGTAGAAAAGTAGATTAAGGTACAGGGTGTCATGTAAAAATAAAATTATTGCGATATCTTTGCACGTCTTTTTTTAATTCCAAAACGGTACTTGCTTAAAAAACACGCCTCGTATAAAAGGAACTTCTTAAGATTAAGTAATCTTTAAAATTGTGTTCTTCAAAATTTCATGAGTATGTTAATGCGCAAAGGGGTAGATTAATACTTCAAAAAGAAGTAAAATTGATCACAAAATGTTGTATTTTATAGAAAATTCTTTACGTAACACGTATTTTTTTTTATGTTAAATAAAACTTAAAAACAGATAACTGTGTTAAGCGGGAACCATCTTTTTTTAATAACACAAGATTTTTTTCTTCTTTTTTGTTTCTAAAGTTTGCAAATAATTCTCTTTTGTTCTCTTTAAATCCTTTCTACTCACATGACGAGTTACGTATTACTTATATTTACAGGTTGCTGCACCTGTTTCCGTTATCGCTACATACGAGTTCTATATGCTTAGCATCGTATCGATATCTAGATAATTATCTAACCTGGCATAACTAAGTGTCATGCATTGTGAGCTTTTTCTTTATCGCATGTACTCTACACCTTGCAGGACAAAGTAATACGAGTACCTGCGCTATCAGGAGAACAGAATTATAAATGACATCATTCAAACTCGTACATGGCATGATACGACAATTGTTCAAATTCGATCCACTTAAAGATTAAATATTTCCTATAAATTTTCTTGTGAATTTAATTTGTTTCCTTTACTAAGAATACTTACTTACGTCAAATTCGACAAATATGATTGATTTTATATTGTTAAAAACGATCGTTTTTAAAGGCCCCATAAACTTGTCAAATATCACAATATGAAGCTTGTAAATAATAAAAGAAGAGTCAATGGAAATACATTAGCATATATTTCAATAAAAATTAAGAAAAATGAACTTAAAGAAATAACTATTACATAATAATAAAAGTGCAAAACAAAAAAGAAATATTTCAAGAAAATATTCATTAAATTCATTTTAGGATCACGTACTACCCCATTTGGAACCTTCTTGTACATTAGTTAATTATATTTGCACGTCACTGTCTCCAACGCATTCTAATCAGCTTAATGTTCTTCGGAAACATACTGTGCATCTTGTTCTACCTCATATCCATTATTCCTGTATATCTTAGCATAACTTAATTCAATATCTTAATGGCATTTACTTGTCAACATTTAAATCATTATAATTGACAAATTCATTTGCGTTTGCAGAAAAAGAAAAACTAAAACGTTTTTCACATGCTAATATGTTTAAGCAATTACTTTGCAACTACACTCCGGCGAACATACTCATGCATATTTTAAGTACACTTAAGATAAAGAATATTATAGATTTTATACAAAGTTTTATATACAGGGTGTCCCAAAATTCAACGATAAGCCGGCACCAGAAGGTGGTCCTGCTCATGACTGAATCAAAAAAAATTTTATCTCATTTTGTTTAGAAATTAGAAAAAAAAAAATTTTTTTTTCGAAAATTGAAACACCTTAAGATGTTTTTAACTACCATGACCACAATTTTTCAAATATTTCTGAATTTTTTTTTGTATCAACAACCTAAATAGCACTGCTATCCATCACAACCATTAAAACTCCCAGAATGCTAGTAGATTTTCGAAAAAAAAAATTCTTTTTAAAAAATGAGATAAAAACTTTTTTTCTTGTGTAGTCATGAGCAGGACCACCTTCTGCTGCCGGCTTATCGTTGAATTTTGGGACACCCTGTATACATATATAGATAAGACATTTTAGGAAATGTAAATTATTAATCAAACTTATGTGTTGCTTCTGAAATCAAAGACTTTTATTTTAGTAATTTACATACACATTATAAAAATTACACTGTTTAACTTAAATCATACTATCATACCTGAAATTAAAGAAACGATATTTAAAGTTTATTATTTAATTTGTCAATCCTGTTTTATCTAATTTTATAATAACTTAACATTATGCATAGTGCAAGGATACTTATTTTTGCCGTTCCAACTCATTAAAAGTCAGTAGAAGAAAGCTTAAAATGTAGATACGTTATTCATCTAACTAATTGCAGCTTTAGATTTTGATTCGCGTTTATAGTTACTTACATAAAACGATTTAAACATAAAAAAAACATGTTTTTTTTGATAATATTTAACCTGCTGTATAGTATCGCCATCTATATTTCGCTAGAAAAAAAGGCCAAGTATCGTTTCACCTTAAGTCAATTCAAATTAAATATTTTGAAAAAATAAAAATAAATTTGGCAACGTTTACTGTGTTTTTTACAGGTATTTCTTAAAATAGGCATCTTTGAGATAATTTACTTTTTTTTAATAGTTTCGAAAAAGATTTTTTTATATACACGTAGTTTTTGAAACCCTTGTCACCATTTTCTCATAGTTAAAAGTTTAAATTGAGCTAAAACTTATGATATATATAGAAATCGGTTATTTTTATTCATTTCTAAAAAGAAAACTATGAACCCTAGGTCACCAAAATTATGAGACAGCATGTATTTTAACTATATCTATCGATCCACCAAATTTGACGACATTTTCATCATTCACGTAATGGTCTTATACCTCCTTAATACATTACAACGCCGTCGCCAATTGCGCGCATATTATCTGGATTCTCGCTGCCCACACACACAAACTCAACTAAACTCTAGTGATTGAATTCGCGAATATTGTATGGAGTATATATATGAACACGTATATACAATTTGATACATATATACATATTTATATGTATGCCTACATGGGCGTGTATGTATTTGACAGTTCTCGCGTGTAGACCTGGGCGAACTTAGTTTAACTTGGTTTAACATTGAAATTATTAACCTAGGTCAATTCTCTGCTAAATATTTCGCAAACTCTTACATATATTTATTTATTTTATTTTGTTTACTACGAGATATAATTAAATGCATAGTTTTGTATTAGATTCTATTGCAAAAGAGTTCAATCGAGATAATACGAGTGTTTATGTAGAAGGTTTTTATAGAAATGGAAATATATCATTTTTAAAAGTGAGGGAGTGGGCTTGTGTCCTATGTCTTAATTTCTATAAAAGTGTACTATATATTGATAAAGTGGGTTACTAGAACCTCAACTGTTCAATTGTTTTTTAATAACTCCTTATATTTCAAGAGATATTATTAATTTAAAAAGTCAATATTTCTCTTTAATTATTAAAGGGATTCAACGTTGTATCCATTTCAAATGCATGTGACATCACAAACGCTACCAACCTTACAGCTCATAAATCTCTGCTTTTATTTACAGCTATTTCAAGGAACAATAAAATTTCAATATTATATATTCAATATTACAAAATTTCGACTACCAACAGGTACAAAACATTACCACAGCACTGACCTACTCAACAAATAACTGACGTTAAAATGCATTTTACGTCATACAAATATGGCCGACCATTTCTAGCGCTAAAACTACAATTCAAACTTTTAATTGCTATATCTCCAACAACATTTAGATATTTAATAAAATAGACACGCTAATACACATTTATTAACATCAATTTCAATCAATAATTGAAAATCAATGTCACTTCAAAATATATGCTACAAAGGCTATATAAAGAGATAGCTAAAAAATTGTAACATTGCGTTTTTTTTTTGAAGATTTTGAATTGAATTTCTTTTAATTTACTTTGGAGGTCTGATATATGTCCCAGATAAGCCTAAAATATTAACAGAAAATAGAAATTTGGTTTGTAACATGCTATACGTTTCTAAATAATTGATATATTTATTATAATGATATATTTATAAACAAAGCTTGAACATTTCTCTGACTCCTAAAGTTTATATGGTTTAAATAGCTCAATCGTGTGCAAAGTTATTAACGTTTTTATATTTGAAAACATAGTGTCAAATCGATTGTCATTTTAATACACTGTTGCCATCTATATCTAACGATATAACCATGAAGTAATGTTTCACCTTGAGTATCACAACCTCGCCCAATATGTCGTCACGAAAATAAGTATAACGCATTTAACATTTTACTATTTGTACTTATGATAGATAACGATACAATATGCAAATGTTGTTCATTCATTATTTTTGAAATACCATTTTTGTCCCGTGTTGTATCTGTATCTGTACTGTCGTTATCTTGTTTAAATATTTTAAAATACTATCAATTTATGCTCTAAAACAAACACCCGCTAATTACATTAATAATTCATTTCGTCAGGATATTACGTTTTATCGTTAATAACATACAAATAATATGTTAATTCATAAATTATTTTGTCCATATATGGTAGTATTATTAAAGACAAAGCAAATATTAATATTATTAAAAAATAAATATTAAAAATATATCTTTCATTATACTATACACAAAACATGACTTTTACTTAAAAATGCATGTAATATTTTATGTAAGCGAGCCTTATTAATGCTATTTACCGTAATTTAACATAATTTTGTTACATTGTCATTAAATAAATGCAAAATACAATTAAAATCTTTTACTGATATATTAGTTGAATATGTAACATTGCGTAATCTTACACAATAAGTTTAAATTTGGAAACGTACGCAAATTTCAAAGGTTATACGTAAGAAATGTTATGTGTTTTTTATGTAATCTGCGTAAACTTTTTATGTTAAATAAATGATGATTGTTTAATAATTAATTAGTTAGTAATTATTGTTTTTTAGTTAAGTGTACTTAGTTTTGTATAAGTATTTTGGTAAATATTGAACCGGGTCGGGTCACAACTGGTATTACGAATAAGGATTAGATTTTATTTGTTCTCTTAAACTATTGTTACTCTTAAGTAAGAATTTTGGTATGAAAGGACACAGTTATTGATCAATAGATCATGTGGGTTACTTTGCAAAAGAAGAAATTGTCCAAAATTTAAGAAATATTCTAGCAAGTGTCATACCATTTTGGAATCCTTATTAAATGCGCCAACTTTTAATGGTACTTGCCAAACTCGCATAGTACAGTTTTTTTCAGTACAGTCACTCAAAGTTGTTCGAAGAATTTATTTTGAATATTTGGTTGGACAAAAAGTGACAATTTCTTCCAAGCTGGAGCAGTTGGCTTTAGATTTTAGGCAAGAGTTTAAAGAAACATTATTCAACAAAAAAAGTTCTTAAAAAAAATTAAGATTTGTAGCAACTGTCACAGGGTGCAGATTTTCTCGATTTTTTAAAAATATTCAACTTAGATTTTTTTTAATATTTTTCTGATAACTGTTATGACTTGGCCTATGATCTCTTCCGGCTTCACATCGATTTCTGGGATACCCTGTATATTTGCTAAAAATATTTGCATGTATTTGAAAAGTTGTTTAACATAATAAACTTTACCTTTTACATAAAAATTTACATAACATTATATAAGAAAAATTATCTTTGCTATAAAATTACGATTTTTAAAGTAAACTACATATATAATTACATTTGATTTAATTTAAAATAATTTATAAATTTAGTGCCTAATTTTATTTTGAATAAAAATATAATTGGATTTTTATCTCCCACCAACATCGTACAAGGTTAAATATAATAAAAAATATATGATTTAAATATGCGAATTATTTTAAAACCATGCCGGCTGTATCCTATGTAAGAATTACACAAACTATAGTGCTATAGGCGATCTGTCATTCGCAAATTTTATTTATATTTTTTGCGAGCAACATGTGTTAGTCTACTACGCAACTGACTACTAGTAAAACGATATTTGCACTATAGAGTATATTATATATTCCATTCCTTTGTTTACATTTTTTTCTTGAATGGATGACGTCACAGGCCTTCGGTTGTTTGGTGTAGTACGTTATTAGTTTACACATCATTTTGCAAATAGTTTCGTGTGGATGGTTGTACATCTGCAAACTAATATATATAAGATGTTATCTATAAGATAATATTTGGCACGTGAATATTTATTATTGACTGTTTTTCTTTTATTTGCTATGAGTTGAACTGTTTTTTTTTCTTCTTATACATTGAATTTAAAGAGAAATTTTTTAGCAAACATTAAGGCCCTCTGCACACGAGGCGACTGGTCGCAAACCTTAGCCCCGAATCTACCCGAAGCGAATGTGATTACAACTGTTGTTAGTGAGAGATCGAGATATGAGATAAAACACGAGAAAGGCACACACACACACGTGTCGGCTGATTGCAAACTAAACGCGAAACGAAGTTTTCAACGAAAACGAACACGAGCCATGTCGGGCCGTGTATCGTGGCTCTATAGAATTTTTAACAATAGCAAAATAGGGGATTCTATTGTGTTATATTTGATTGTATGTATGTATTTAAATATTTTTCGTAAACATCTCTGTTGATGATGTCATCATGAAACCAACAATGCCCTGTGACCGAGAAATCTAGTCGCTGAATATATGCTCAAAACCAGTTTAAAATCAGTTTAGTTACGTTCGTGCCGTGTTTTATTTCACTCGTAAACACGTTCGTTCTTTTACTAACAACACAGTTGTAATGACATTCGGTTCGGGCAGATTCGGGGCTAAGGTTTGCAACCAGTCGCGTCGTGTTCTGAGTGCCTAAGAGAGATATAAATTTTTTTCGAAGGCGCTGCAGAAGCCTGTGCTATCATAATAAAGATGCGTATGATTTTTTGTCATGAAAGAGTTCATTTACACTTCAGTCTCACAGTCGTTCATATGAAATGTCTATTTTATTGACTACAAATGACGAAACCATTCCACCTGTCGGAATAAAAATGAAGATAAAGTTGATGCGAACTATAATTGAAGTGCAGTAGTGATAGAAACATCACAAAACAGGACACTTCACCAAATTGTTTACTGCGTTGTTGATAAAGTCATTATCTAAGTGGCGAATTTTCAATAGTCAGCCATGGTTTGTTATTAACCTTGATTGATTGAAAATTTTGATAAAAGAATCTACATCTTTCAGTATGGTAGTGGACATTTATCCAATATCATTCTTCATTCATAATTGCCAAACCTAACTGCTTCTAATACAATAAAAATTTGAATAATTTTTCTCCTAATTCCTTGCTTTAAAAAACAAAGTTCTTGTTGAAAAACCTTATATAAATTCTCTACTATAATTAAAACAGTATTTTTACTAATAATATCTTTCAATACCTATATACTAAAATTTCAATTAAATAATTATTGTAATTGTACTACTCTCTAAACATAATGACATAGGAAAGAAAATTAATCAAGTTTGATTTAGATACTATTCGCCCTCATCATCCTCGTCAGGTTTATCAGATTGCATATAGCCAAGATTCCTCATACGGTGATATTCACCTTCAGCATCTAAGTGTCTGTAACAATGATCAAATTAAACCAAAAATGTTAAAGCATTGACACTTGGGATCGAACCCAGATCTTCTATTTAACAGTTATGACATATTGGTCATATTTTCACACAAAATGTGGCAATAATTATGGAAGAGAGAAGTTAGTTTCAATTCATCTTACGCATGGTAGTGCTTATAGGCTTTTTTCTTACGGTCCATGTAAAATATCTTATAAAGCAAACCGACTGCAAACATGGCACCAAAAGCTCTAGAGATGTTGGTTTTTATTTGAGCTTCTAGCAAATTCCTCATTACAGGAGGCGGTTTCTTTGGAGGGGGTTTCTTTTCAGTTTCAAGACATTCTTCGGGAGCTGCTGCAGCCGGTGGCTTAGCGTGTGGCATCTATAAATTGTAATTAACATTCGAAGAAAAAATATCACAACATTATTAAGTTCTAATGAATAATCGATATATAATAATGAATATTTTACCTTTAATGCGTTTTTTGTTGGATTATTTCCAGTTAATAGAAAATACTAGGGACGTTTATACGAACCTACGTATAAGCAAAATATCTTTTGTTTATTTTTTATTTAATACAATTGTTTTAACAAAAATAACAGTAGGTGGATATTTGTTTCAAAAATTCATATTATAAACAAAATAATAACGTCTTATAATATCGAACTATAGGCAGTAATTTTAATATTGCCATATTAGAAAAATTTCAATCAAAAACATTTAGAACAATAGTCCATGGTCCGTGGTTCGTCAGAAATTCAACTAGTACGAATGATCTACACATATCATCAGCCAGAAATCTAGAAAATGTACCACACTAAAGAGATGAGTGCTAACAGACTTATTCCCAATACAAATACCGATCAATTAATATATAAAAACAAGTACATACAATGGGCTTGTGTCCTCAATTTTTAGTGGTCGATTTTTCAATTGTTTATTGAAATTGATGTTAATAAATGTGTATTGACGTGTCTATTTTATTAAATATCTAAATGTTGACGGAGATATAGCAATTAAAAGTTTGAATTGTAGTTTTAGCGCTAGAAATGGTCGGCCATATTTGTATGACGTGAAATGCATTTTAACGTCAGTTATTTGATGAGTAGGTCAGTGCTGTGGTAATGTTTTGTAGCTGTTGGTAGTCGAATAATAAAGTCAAGTCAAAGAATAATAAGTTTTTATGTTATTTAACCCTTTTACGGCAAACATAATATTGAATTTTATTGTTCCTTGAAATAGCTGCAAATAATATTTGATATTTTGATATATAAATACATATAGCAGAGATTTATGAGCTGTAAGGTTGGTAGCGGTTGTGATGTCACATGCATTTGGAATGTGTACTACATTGAATCCCTTTAATAATTAAAGAGACAAAATGACTTTTTTAATTGTTAATATCTCTTAACATATAAGGAGTTATTAAAAAATAATTGAACATTTGAGGTTCTAGTAACCCACTTTATCAATATATAGTACACTTTTATAGAAATTAAGACATAGGACACAAGCCCATTATAATCTAAAGTAGGAGGAAGTGGATCCACTACTCACAAGGCTGTAGTTCTGTGTCACAAAATTTACTCAATATCATTAGGTTGATAGTACGTAAATTCAAATAGTTAATTAAAAAAAAGTGTTTCTAAATTAATTAACGCAAACATTTGTCATTGGAAAAAGTCGAATACGATTGATTGTCGTACGATTTTGATGACCAATGTTTGCGTCGAATAAAAATAGCAACAACTGATGATAAATAGCAAATAGATAAGAAAGAAATTGATTTAAGAAAAAATATTTATTTTGTTGTAATGTAGCGTATGTAACTTTATTATGAAAGTTGTGGCCGTTATTACAAATAACGGTAAAATGCGTTACCATAAAAGATAAGTACTCAGTAAACATTTTGGAGCATTTTAGAGTCACTTTGACATCATATTGGAGATGCGTATGATTTTTTTTGTCATGAAAGAGTTCATTTATAGTTCAGTTTCCCACAATCGTTCAAGTGAAACGTCTGTTTTATCGGCTACAGATAACGGAACCACTCCACTTGTCGGAATACAAATGAACATAAAGTTGATGCGAACTATAATTGAAGTGAAATAGTGATAGAAACGTCACAAAAAAGAACACTTCACCAAATGTTTACTGGGTAGCTAAGGCCGGATATAGAGGTGTGAAGGCACTGGGGCAATGAAGGACCGGAGGCCCCTAATTATTTTCCGAATAAAAGGAACAATTTCTTTCCGTCAAGTCTTTCAAAAATTTATCTCTATTGTGGGGACCCCTCTCTTGTGGAGGCCCCGCCTGCCGTCCCTCAAATTCGGGCCTGTAAGTAGCTTTAACTAAAGGATTTTTCATAACGTCCAAATAAAACCATCTTCTGCACCTTGAGTTAATTAATATTAATAGTCAAAATTTGTTAGTTTTTACGCAAGACATAAAGAACCACTTTTGTGTGTGATAAATCCGTTCATTCGGAGACGTATGTTTCCATGGTAGAAATGGCACCTAAAAATATGTAACATAAATTATATATACGCGTAAGTTAAACTGTTAACTTAGCAAAGTTCTATTTTGTCTTTGTTTTGAGCTATATGTACAAATCATCACCAAACAAATAAAATCCTCAAAATTTTCCATTAAAAAAACCTATTGTTCTTGTACAACATTTGTAGTTTTTTTTTTACAGATAGAGTTGTTTACTAGTGTGTTCCAAACCATGTGAACATGACCATTTTAGATAAACCTAGCGCAGTGTTCTAATTCCCATTGTTATCAGCCTAGTATTATCTAAATATAGGTCAATCCTTTATAATTCATTTAAATAAACATTGTTGATAGTTTCTAATCAGTTATTTTAACTAATTATTTATTTAATGACATATAAACGCATTCGTTTATCTAAGATTCGAATCAATAGATACTATAGTCACGACGGTAGCGACTCTTTGAATTTACGTATTGACTTATTGAACTAAACCGATTTAACCTCACTTTTACTTAGGATATAAATCATGTATTGAAATGTGTTTTATCCCTTTAATATCATATCTTATATGATAAATAGCGGCGTGTAATAATTATAGACATGAAATCGAATAGTATTAACATATCGATAAATTATTGGTTATTGTTTTATTGATTTTAAATACGCCCAGAAATATTAGTTTATACAAAATCGATGATTGCAGGAATTCACTGAAGGTTGTCGATTTAATACGTGTTTCTTATTGGTTGAGAATTGACTTGACAGATGTGGATTTCTTGCAATTCTCTAGTTTTTTATATGTTGCTAAAAACAAAAACATATTTTGTTTTATTTTAAAACAGTTCTGTATTACGAAAACATACTGTTTACACTGAACAGACTTTGTTTTTAGTGCTTTTCTGTGTGTCCCATAAAAATTATAAACATGATAAACAACAACTGACAAGCGCAAATGTTCACAAAAAACAAAACTGCGTGTTCAAACCAAGCAGACTAAAAACAACAACAAACGTGTTTTCTTTTGATCTTACCGACTCCAGATGGGAATATGTTTTGTTTACTAAAACAGTTTTTAAAGACAAAAATGTTTTAAGAAATGTCTCTTTGGTGTTTTTGTTCAGAAAAACAGTTTTTGTTCGTGGTTTATTATTTAATAGTTGGTCGGAAATACGTTGTCTATACTATATCTATAAAATCAGTAAAATGCTGCGATTGAAGTTTATCCAATTCTCCGAAAACTACTAATAAGTTTAAAGTGGTATTTCTTGTCCGTGTTGATGACTGTTTTAACATCGTGATGATTGTCACGGCACGTCACAATGGACGAGAAATCGTTCGCGAGATGTTTTAGAGCCATTTACAAGTCGATACACGCTAAAAAGTTAAATTCTTGGAGTTGATGGGCGACTTGACCTAAAAATCAATATTGGTATTGTGCAATTATCAATTCAACATACGCGGAAAAGATTTATTTTTGTCAAGTATATTTATATATACTTACAACTTTCATTTTCGGTAATATTTTATAAATAAAGGGTAGAGTCTTAAGACTTTTGTTTCTTTATTAGGAAAAGATAAGATTTGTACGTTTAACAAATAGAGAACTCTCTTTTAAGACCATACTCCTCAATGTTCTATATATATATATTTAAAGATCAAAAATTGCGGATTCATTTTTAATATATATAATAAAATTATTAATTGTTTTATACATTTACAAGTAAACTACTTATTTTATCAAACAAATGTTTAAACAAAAGTTGTAGAACGTTAAAAACCCTATTAAATGATATATGATATGTTTGAATACTATAATGGGTTTAAGAAATATGAGCAAAATTGTAGGTGCATGCAGAATGTCTACCGCTGTTTTGATTGACAGCGGTGCAGCTCAATATCTGTTAGGCGCACAAAATAATGATATATTAGAAAATTGTAGACAATATTATCCTCTATAAAATTGATAATAAGCATATTTATCGAAGGACACACTAGTAAGAAGATATTGCACTGAATCACCAGGTCGAAAACTTAATTTCAAGTCTAAATTTCAAAGCATGTCCAGAAATTAAAACTACCGGCGCTGTCTCAAGATAAAAGTACAAAATTCACTTTAATACGTTATTTTGGTAATAAACCCTGTATTCAACATTTCTGGAGCTATCATTAGATTATTAATTCAATAAGTGCGAGATGAAAGTTTGAAGGAATCGTATTGAAAGTTTGTATCTAAAATTATTTTAATTTCAATTTAGATAAAGTAGAAGTTGTTTGTTTCAACTTTGGTTAAAACATAGATATGTTTGCATAGAATCTGCATATAAATAAAGCATATTAGAATTGTAATGTTTTTAAAAGAAATGAGAAAATGACATTGGCTTTTTTAGCACCAAACCACTGGATTATGTTAGTAAAATATTACGCTAAAAATTCTGCTATTTTTTTGGTACCAGATCAAATACAAAATAATATTTATTTAAAAAATTGTGTCAGTATGCAAATGTTAATAACAAATTAATATTTAGAGTATGAATGAGTATTTAACCTTCATTTAAAACATTTGTTTAAATATATAAATTATATATTTTAATTAGAATGTAAAAAAATGAATAAACAAATACTACACAAGCATGTAAACGTCAAGAACACAATCTAGATCACCAAAAATGTTCCACACATCGTTAAGTAAATAATTAGCTATCACGCGCTGCAAACAAAGAGTATATGTGTTTAACTGAATAAGGCATGTCGCACACTGCTCTCATACTGGAAGCATATATCAGCGAATTTTAACCAAGTAAAAGCAAGCAGCCGTCTCAGGCTGGAAGGGAATGCGATAGTCTCTTTCATAACAGTGGTGTATCGATAAAAACTAAAGTACAAGTTTGCTCTCATGTTAAATTATGTTAGTGCAAAACAACTCCAATACACCCTACAGTACACAAGTTTGACTTGGCGTGGTATATAGGTCCCAGTAAACAATTTGGTGAAGTGCCCTATTTAGTGACGTTCGAGTCACTCGTACAATTCAATTCTAACGCTTTACAAGTTTTCTACCTGTCACAGATTTTGTGTTAGTTGTTAGAATTTTTTCATAATAATATTCTTTCTTTTTCCAACATCATACATTAAGTAGCAGTTGTTTCTTTCACACTAGGATATATTTTTTTTAGTTCGATTTCATTCCAAAGTAAGAGAGAAACGAGATGCGGTTTATACCCCTGCCATCACTGACGAAGACAACAGGCCTTCAACTAGTGTCACGTTTATAACTCCGGTCATAAATCATAAACTGGAGTCGCTTTTAATTCAGCAGTGAACCGTCGTTGCAATGTCTGTAACTCATAAAAAGGGCCTTTCCTATGAACGACTGAATAGAAAACGAACACGTTCAAGACAAAAACTCATGATATGTAATAGAAATTAAGTAGAATTTACTCCAAAATGTTTACTGGGGTATTGTGACACAACACATGCAAAGCCGCCGATTTACGTTCAAATTCACCGTCGTTTAAATACGCTTGCAGTGTGCGACATGCCTAAGACAAAAACGAGTATTATTCCAAGTACAAAATATCGAATGCCCTTATTACATGCCCTAATTCTTTTTGTTTTCATTGATAACAAAATATTTGACTAATGATAACATTATATAATATCGTTTAAGCGTATCATGTATTTTGGTTTATAAACAAAAAAAAAATATTTTAATCTAATACATCACATTGAGAATCATTTTAAAATATATATACTATACGGAATTTGGGCCAAACTATTCTATTTTTATTTTTATCTTTAGTTTTATTTACGTTGAATCTGAGACCTACGGTCCTAAAAATTAGGGCATACTAATACATACATAGAAATACTACACGAGTATATCTAACACAGCGCATCTTGAACCTTATACATTGGATAGTTTATTAATAGATTCATTAAAATTAAATACGAGTAAGTTTAATCAAATAATTAATTATGTAATTAGTTGTGGGGCGCAATTTTGTCCTAATTGTCATGTACAAGGTTTGATCAAAATTATTGAATTTTTGCGGTATTTGTTTGTAGATTGACCCTATTTTTGTTTGGGCCACTGACTCTTATATATGTACATATAGATTCTCAAATATAACAGACAAGTAGTTTTAATTTGGCAGCATTTTCATGACCAAAAATTTAAAAATTTCCAGTTATATTTTTTACTTTTTGTATGCATATGAATCTTTTATTTTCTTAGTATATCTCTTGGCTAGATAGTTTCAAAATAGAGGTCCTATATTAGCTTTTCCTTTGGGCAGAGCCTCTGAAAAGCTATATAGTATATTTTAAGTACACTAATACATATTCATACACGAGCATATCTCCTATCAAAATAGATTGATTACTATTTAAACTTCTATTGTCACAGCAATTAAAAATTATATAATAATTGATACATGAGTCATTGTTTGTTGTGGAAGTATTGTCAAGATATAAATAGACATGTCCATATCTTGAGATAGTCTTTTTTTCTACACTTGAAAGACTTTCACGCGATTGAATCTTAATCGGGCTGCAATGATCATTAAACATAAATTAGATTTTTAATTCAATTTAATTTGATTTCTATATTCAATTATATTAGATTTATTGAATTAAAATAATGCTTATAAACATCATTTTAAGATCAGTGTATTTTAATACAGTTTTGTAAACGATTTAACATAAAATAGAACGTTTATGACAGATTTTTGAAAAACTGCTTTTTTGACAAAAAAATCTACCTTTTTGCCCTTTAGCATCTTCAAATATCTTCAAAAAGTCTTTTTAGGATTAAATAGTAATATCTTTATGCTAAATATGTGTAAATATTACATGAATGTAAGTTAACATTCATGTTTTTTAGGTATAGTGGTTTACGTGTATTAAAGGTTTGTGTAATATAACAAATATTATCTTTTACGTAAACAATGCTACTTATTATACAACGTTTTGTGACCTTTTAAAGACCAAT
Source organism: Panorpa germanica (assembly GCA_963678705.1). Classification (NCBI taxonomy): domain Eukaryota; kingdom Metazoa; phylum Arthropoda; class Insecta; order Mecoptera; family Panorpidae; genus Panorpa; species Panorpa germanica. The sequence continues at coordinate 7,026,531 of OY783219.1, forward strand.
TTAAGGATTATATCTTAAGAATACCACGGGTTTTAAAAGTAGCTCTAAAACAAGACTCTTTTAAATTAAATATTAATAAGTTTTGTTTAAATAAAATATTACATAAATGTAAGTATAATCACATTTTGTGCTTAGCGGGTAATGGTCTTAAGAAGTTCTTTTTATGGATTAAAGGGATATAATCCGATTACAAAAGTATAAGCTTTGTTTTTAACGGACAAATTGCAATGTATACAATTCCAATACTTAAAAACAAACCAACTCAATTCACAGAAAAACTCTCACTTTACCAAAAAAAAAAAACTAATAACTAGCATATTTGTCAGCCAAAGATTAATAGATGATTAGATACAGAAGATCAAAGTCAAAGTTATGATGTTTTTACTTGATTTTCAGAATTAAATACTTTCCCATAATGACGTGTCAAGAAAATAGGTCACCTGATTCTGGTTTTTCCCCAAATATGAATTCGATATGTTTTTATCAACGATTGATCAACAGTTGTTGCACAAGTTTATGATGATGCTAAGATGCTGTGTGTTCCGCCAGCCCTAACATGAATACTTCAGGTATTTGGGTCACCAACAGTTATTTCAGATTTTTTTAGCGCAGTGATTCAACTAATTAGTAGAAATTTATGTGTGATTATAAAAGTGACAGTTCCCCTTCAGAGAAATTTTCACTAGAATTATTATTATACATATTATAATCATTGCATCATTTATTGAAATATTATCTATAAGTTATATTTTTAATATGGGTAGTGTTCTGGAATTATCTTTTGTGACACCTTCTATCCAGTAAACATTTTGGAGTCACTTTGACATCATATTGAAGAAGCGTATGATTTTTTTATCATGAAACAATTCAATTTGATTTCACTCGCTCAAGGAAATTGTCAGTGATATGAACTACAAATGGCAAAATCACTTGACCTGGCCTCATTATCGTACCAGTATTGAATGAAGGTGCAAATAAACCAATAACGTGCAACAGAGACAGATATATCTTGTTTCTTTTTCAGTTACATTCCTGCAAAATGAATGAGGAATTGTATTTCTATTAAAATAAATATTTTCAAATGTAAAAGATACAACTATGCTATATGATATAAATATAAATGATATAAAAAACTATAACCAAAATATAAATAAAATTAAATAAATTAAAATATGAAATAAAAATGGCATAAAAAAGTAATGGAACCCTTTCATTATCGATGTTTCGGAAAATATGTAATTCTAGTAACAATTTTAATAACCCGTACCAGTCTGACCTTCAATTGAGTAAATTCTAACTGGAAAAAATGAACAAAATAAATCCTTTTAAGACGATTCTACTTTTTTTTTTAAATTTGGAACGAATATTTTTTAATGGAACAATTATATAATGGATACGGACGGACTTAATGTTAAACGGACAGATTGGCAGAGATCAGAGTAACCTCTTTAACGTACTCTGGGAATCGAAACTAGTCACACTGTGCAAAAAATTATACAAAATTAGCATGCGTTGAGAATTCTTTTGTTATTACTCATTGCGAAAATTTGTTTTTATTAAACAGATCACGTAAAATGATATGTAGTACAATTAAATATATACACACAGAAATATATATATACATACACGACTAATATAATCTAATATACAAGATTTTGTGACCTATCTCACTGTTATTTGAATACAGTTTTGTAAATTAGCATACGAATAAACCTTCTTAAGGGTTATACATCTTAAGAAGTCTTTTGTGAGAATGAAAGACTGTTAGAATAGCTATAAATTAATAAAATAAGATACTTTTAGATTAAATATTACTCAGTTTTGCTTAATAAGATTTTTATAGATATATGAAAGATTGCCATGAAAGAAAATACACAGAAAAAGATTAAAAAATATTTTTTTTATTATTACAGTCACTGTTTGACTAAAAATTTAAGGCATTTAGATTATTGCTTAAGTTTATATGAACACTTTCATGAGAAAGAAATTATACGCATCTTCAATACGATGTCAAAGTGACTCCAAAATGTTTACTGGGTGCGTTGTGAACAAGATACAAAAGAACCGTATGAATATGATCGAACCCAGTAAGCATTTGGTGAAATAGATTGGCTAGGTGAAGTTCTAGTCACTCGTACATTTCTATTCTAACGTTTTACAAGTTGGAGCAACACACAGAAAATCAATTTTAGTTCAAATTACAATGACAGGTAGGGACCTGAATAGAAAACAAACGCCTTCATGACAAAAAAACTCATGAAAAGTAATAGAAATGAAATAGAATTTACTCCAAAATGTTTACTGGCAAGTTGTTAAAATCGTTAAGAAATGAATATATAGTTAGAAACTTTGAAATGATATGTATTTAGTATTTCTAAGGCATATACTTGATACAAATCTTAATAAAAGTTTACGATAATGGTACACAATTTATTTGATATGTAATGACGTCATCAATTCATATATGAACTCAGATAAAATGACGTCACAATTAACGGTACTCAAATGCATATCTTCATGACACATACAACAATAATTTAAGATTAATTAATATAATAATTACCTGTATAAAACCTCAGATCAATTTAACATATAATTACGATAATTGTATCAGACACGTAATCATAAAAATATTTGAAAATATTTATAAAAATCGTGTGAAATTGACAGTGTATAAAATAATATAATAGTACCTTATAAACTTTCACTTTCCTGATAGTGGGACAGACAGAGCAGCACGCGCGAGCGGGCGCCGGTGGGGCAGGAGGTGAAACGTTCGATGGTATAGGATTGTTGGGGGTGGGGGCAGGTGGGAAGAAAGGTGAGGTGGGGTACAAAGGGAAGTGATGGTGGGACCGAGTTTCACTTTTTTTAACCTATTTTTGAAGCTATTTCATTCTTTTTTTTTAAATATAAATTTAAATTATTATTATTATTATTTTTTAAAGTTGTTTTACATATTTTGAATACTTCTATTTGTATTACTTTTTACTCTGAATTTTCTAGACTATACAGTGGTCAAAAGTGTTGAGGCTTTCCGAGTTCGATCCCAGTATCAACACTTTAAAATGACAATTTACGCTTAATAATGATACCTATCTTAGACAGCGGTGTGTTTCATTCACTATTCCGTATCTAGTCCGAGCTGCGAGCTATATATATTCCTATTACCTAATAAATTTTACATAAAATAAACAATATTACCGTTTTGTAACTAATTTTACTATTTTATACAAAATAAATCTACGCTTTTGCCCATTAGTCATAAAACTTTTTAAATAGAACGCTTTAATTATTAGTTTATCTTAAGAAGTACTTTTTAAAGATTAAAATAATAAATTTACAGATGTCACAATGGCCTGATAGGCTTGACAACAGACTGCTGCGTCTTCGGTGCGATCCCTGGACCAATGCTATATTTTCTGGCTTTGGTTTTTATCAATATTAATTTGATTATGCACAACAATTATAAGCAAGCACATATATGAAGTCACAAAGCCATATAATAACTGCAAAAATTGTAGGAAATCGTCGGTGATAGAACTCATTGTCCTATAAATTGAGCCTTTGAGGAAAAAATAATCCATCAGCCGCAAATCTCAATTAGCAATTATTTTAAATTTAATAGCAAAACATTGTTCTAATTAAAAACAATTTAAACTGTGGATTGAATTGATTTCTAAAAACAATCACCGAAAATAAAATAAAAAGTGAAATTAGAAACCATTAAGGTCTTCCTTATTACTATCATTAAAAGTATCGATACAATAGAAATCTATATATCGATAATGTAGCGATAATATCTTGGTATGTATTGTATTGTTATTATTCATAAATGAATATATCTACTTAATGAATCAATAGGTTATTGAATTAAGCGTGTGCACCATTTGAATTTATTATTTAATTATAATCGCTAATTAATAAATTAAAACTGTGATAAAGAAAATACCGCGAACTATGGAGGAGGAGGAAATTTCCTGTTTCACTGTTATTGAACTACAATACAATATCATTGGTCGAACAATTTCCTTTTACAATCTATACCAAATCATACGCGTAGTCATTCACAGTACTATTTTTAAATTAATTTATTTTTTAAGTTTTCTTAGTTTTTATAAAACCTTACATGGCCCAATGTTTTGAATTAAAAATATTAAATTAAGAAAAAATATATTATATTATAACCTCCAAAATATGACAATCTGTTAAAATGCAGTAGGATTTACTTTTAAAAGAAGTTTAATGTCAGTTTTTGAAAAATATAGAAGTAAAAACAATTTCTATTACTAATTGTTATTAAAAACAGCAATTTTAATTATTTCACATACAATTTTGTCGAACTGTTAAATTTTATATTACTAATGATGCATAACTAAATTAATTAAATTTAAATTAAAACACAAATGTGAAAAGGAATGCTTAAACGAGAATCTGAAATCTAGATTACAATATTAAATAAAAACAGTAAATTAAATATCAAAACAGTGAGTGGGAATGAGGCTTTAGTAAGCGCATTACCTGAGAACTGTTGCACCGATTTGGCTATTTTATAAGGGAAAGAAAACAATGGAAAATTTGCCCGGAAAATTGAATAATTTTAAAAAAACTGAAAATGCTTTTTCTATGGAAGTGGGATAATCCGGTGATTATCAAATTGTAAATCAAGCAAATAGTGACGAAAAATTGATTCAGATGTTTATTTTCAGTAGAATTGTGAAAAACTTTATTAAAATTTATACAGGACAAATTTATGCAAATGCAGTTGGTTATTATTAATGCGATATTATGTAGAAGCGAGCAGTGAATGATGTATGCCCTTAATAGCTCACTACATCTTGTTTCTCCGACTAGTTTATTACTTTTACTTAAAACTAACAAGTACGTACGCCACTACTTGTTTTATTATTGTCAGTATTTTGTTATCAATCATTTTTGATACGTTCTATTTAACACGTATTTATTTTAGGATTATTATAAACATTAAAATTAAAACTAAAGGAAAGGAATTTAAGGCTAGTGATGACAATCATATATAATAAATTACCATATATATTCGAGTTAATTTTGATAAATTAATGTCGATTTTACATATATTTAACATTTTATAATTCTATTTTACAAATTTCTAAATATTTATTAAAAATTTTGAATCATTTAACAAAAATTTAGTATTAATAGGAAAAGTTTTAATCACATCTAATATTGTAGAAAATTGTCTTGAAATAGTTATCTCATATAGCATTCTCATAGCATATAGCAATTGTTTAGCAATGAAAGTCTCATACTTACAAGCTAAATAAATAAATTCTAAATTGTTGACCTCACTAGTAAACTTTTGCCTGGCTGCAGCTTTTAAAGTTAACCAAGTAGAGTGGTGTTACATGACACATATGTAACTAAATTATATACGCTTTTACTTGAATGTGTGTGTTCGTTACATCTATGTGTTTGTGAGTAATTTGATTTTAATTCAGTCAAGCGAAGCGCGATTCTAGAATGTATTATTAATAATGTTTTTTAAGATCAATATTATGCGGAATTTTTATAGATTTTCTGATATAAATTTACCAGTTGGATTATATTTATTTTATACAAGTTTGGTAGTTTGGTAGATGTGTAGATTAAATACCATTACAAAGTTTATAAAAATCTTAGTTCAATAAGATATTTATATTTAACCGACTGTGGAAGAGGAGTATACTCAAGAGGAGCTTAGGATGATCGTAAGCTTTAGGCTGAGGAATCTGATAGATCACAAAACGTTATATTTTAGGTAACATTGTTTACGTAACAGATAAGCTTTGTTATGTAATCGTTGTGCATATACTCAACTCAGAAAATAGCCAGAATTTGAAATTTACAACAAATCACAGAAGAAATACGAAAATGAGTTATAGCTATAAGTTATCTTCACCAGTCTGTAGTATTATATTTGGTTCATTGATTGATTTCCATAAATATGAATAATAGCTGCAACACGATTGTTGTTTCATGTGACCCAGAAGGTAATAGGTGAACCGGCTGATGTCAGATTATCAGTAAATACAAGCAAAATAATAACACTCTATTAAAAAGGATTTGGTATTGAGTAATTCCAGTTAGCAATGGATGGTTATCATATGTACAATTTATATTTCAAATTTATTTGTGATACTAAACAAGCTTTGTGATAAAATTTGTTTTTATAACAAATTAGAATAAATTTAAATTTTTATAACTAAGTTTTATGGAAAATTTCCACAAGCACTAATGTTTTCGAAAGATAACCCAGGTAGAAAATTTATAGAAAAGTAACACTTTAATTATCTTGTGGCAAGATAGCAAGTACGAAACATGCTTTGCAATACAATGAGAAGTGAAAAGTTTTTATGTAGTTGTAAGAAGTAGAGTAACTGTGCAAGTTTAGGAACGTTTTCAGTGGGAAACAATTGTGAATATACATTTCTAAGGTCTTATGAACGAAAACCAATTTTATCTAGTCACAATTTCTTCCCAGTCTATCTTAAATTACCAGAAAACCCTAGATAATGAGATATTTACATGAAAAAAAAACAAGAAAACAATAAAAAAACACCCAATAGCTGTAGTGATAACAGTTATAATTTTTGCAAGTAATTCTTGTGGTGGTGTTATTTGAATTATATATTGATGATGCGAGTAATCCATGCGATTAATTCCTAAATATTGGCATCTACTTATATGATAAATATCTTCTCAAAATCAGCCTCCAATTTCCTATTAATTAAAGTTTAAAAATGAAAGCTTAATAGAACTTGTTTCACTTTAACCTTGTTTCATTGCTCTGTCCCAGAAAAGTTTAGGATATACTTACTATATTCAAGGTATATACATTCATGTATATTGCATATCCTATGTATTAGCTGTTGTGATATAAAACGTGAACTGTACATTTAAACGAAAAGGTATTTTTAAACAGTATGTACTGTCATGTTTTTTCATTACATGTATATGGAATATATATACAGAATATTATTTTCACATTATGGAGCATATATGAATATACAGCGAATATCTGATGTTATGTGGGATGTTGTCTTATTTCTACCGTTGCGGAAATCGTCACATAAATCTCCTAGCAGTATTGGTATTAACTTTAAATTAGTTAGATAATATCTAATTTTCTATTCTATCAACAGTTCTTTGTTTTTATAGAAATATTACATAAATATAACAAATAAAGTATTATATAAGTCACAATAAACTATGTACAGGGCTATAATACTTGTAGTTAAGTTAAAAGACAGTGGTATGACTATAGTGATGGTGCACTAGATGACCAACAGACCGGTAAATGTTACGTTAGTACCGCAGTAAATTAGTTAGACACGCGGATTAGGATTTCTGTAATCCTGCTAAGACTATTTTTCTAAATAGTTTAAGATAAGAAGAAATATATATATCTAACCACAAATAGTGGAAAACCTAGTTAAATGAAACGAAATAGAAAACGAAAATAAATCTTAATTATGAGATTCTACTTTTTTATGAATACGTATTTGTTATAGTTCAAATTACGAGAGTTCGCCGGCGACTCATACTTAAAATAAGTTGTGAGGTATAAACTGCCGATATAACTAAAAAGCAATGACTCACTTATTTTTCAGATAATTGCAGAACTTTCCGAGGCGCTTGTTCTTTGTATAATTAATGTAAATTGTAAGTAAGTATTTTTGATGATAATTGACGAGAAATAAAATTTGATATTGGAAGTTTTATAAAAGTTAACAAGCACAAAAACGACAAATATTAATGATGATAAACTACGGTACATGAATACCTTGAAAGAAAACGCAGTGATTCTAGTGGGATTTCTAAAGAGCGAGGCGCTAGACTCAAATACATATATATTAATTAATTTTTCTACTAGGGTTGTTGCGCGAGAATGCCAGGCTCCGGGCGGTTGGCCTGCTTACATCCCTTTGCATATAGACGCCTGACTTGTCGTTCTTTTCCAAATTAAACTTATTAAAGAAGCCAAAACCCAATATCAGGCATGCCACCTCTCTTACAGTCTAAAACCATTCATTCTTCTTCAACAAATCTCCGTTTCTGATGAACTTCCATGTATGTTTACCTTTTTTTTCCTATTTCCCTTCTAGACTGCATAAATCTTTGCTTTGTAGCTTGCTTTTGTAGCAACAATTAATATTTCACGAATAGCTCCGACATCCTCTAAATATTTAACCAAGCGAAAGTAACAATAATAGGTCCGTGTAGCCGACCAACGTCACGTCATCGAGAATCGAGTAGGAGCATTGTTGTGGTACCAAACAATAGACTACAGGTCACCAGTGTCCAGCCTGAGCTAGTAATTATTACAAATAATATCTATGCGATGTAATTACAGTTTAAAATCGATGATTATACTCTCGGTTGATATTAAATTCAATCAATAATCGATACAGAAGTAATGATATCGAACAGAACATTATTATTTTATTGGAATTCTATATTTCTTGTATAATGCAATTTACTACAATGCATTTGTGAATGTAGAAAATTTAGTTTTATATACATTATGTTTTCGTTATTAAAATTAACATCAGTTACAAAGTCTTAATTGGATAGTCAAATAACTTTCCCAGAAGGCAAAGCAGATTAGTCAAAAAACAAAAAAAAAACGAAAAGATTAACTGTGTTTTCATATAATTGTTTTGCCCTACAGCTTCTTCCTTTACAATTTCTTTACATTCCATTTAATCTTATTTAAACTAAGCTCGTTTTCCCTCCTTCTCTTTTCTCTTTCTTCTTACTTCCGCTATCTTTCTCTCTTCCTTTGCAATGTCTCCTCTATACTTAATGCACTGTTTTCCCAGTAAACATTTTGGAGTCACTTTAACATCATATTGAAGATGCGTACGATTCTTTTGTCATGAAAGAATTCATTTACAGTTCAGTTTTTCATGATCGTTCATATGAAATGTCTTTTTTATCGGCTATAAATGGCGAAACTACTCCCTCTGTCGAAATACAAATGAAGATAAAGTTGATGCGAACTATAATTGGACTGTAATAGTGATAGAAAGGTCACAAAATAGGACACTTCACCAAATTGTTTACTGGACACCTTCTTCCGACACCTAATCTTAGTGTGCTCCGATTTCTCTTCCTCCATTTTATATATCCAGCACGTTTTCTCATTCTCTTCTCCCCAATAGCTCCAATTTATCTTTCTTCGTAACCTAGTCTAAACATTGCGATCATTTTCGTTCCCTTAATCATTTCCTTTGCGGTTTTAATTCCTAATACAAACAAGCGCGACATTAAAATCGCAGTGGGTTTCGCTTCATATGATTCCGTTACAGAATTCGCCGTTTTTTTCCTATGGAATTATTCCGCAGACGGACCTACGCGTTACTTCTCTGTTTTATCAGGTAATCCATCATCCACAACAAGAAAATTAATGTTTTTAATAAATTGGCAGACGCCATTTATGTTTAACGCCAAACTTTTGGTTGTTATCAGAATGAACTTAATTACGTGGCTATAAATATAATACTTATGAGGAAGCGGTGAGGTTCCATATGTGACGACAACGTTGTAAGAGATGTCGGTGATTAGAACTAATAATTGGAGCACATAATCATAAGCAGAAAATACAAAAATTCAATACTATAAGAGCATTGCTTTATAGATATCGTTAATTCCTGTTGTACCTTATTGGATTCTTAATTGACTTTCATTTATTGGGGTTTTACTTAAATGTCCGCGGGTCTTCGTTAGGGGATCCCTGTTTTATACAAACATATATTCATAATTTTCTAAAACTGATAATATTAGTACTACGTATCTTGAAAACATGTTATTAAATTTATTTTGGATATATTCATATTTTATTTACACACTTTCCATTTCTGTTCCTAAACACAAACGCATGTTTGTTTGAGTGATGCGTGCCGAAGTCGGTGCTGGTGTTCGTCACTGCATCGTGCGGGACGGGACATGATCATAACGTTTTTTGCTGCGGGCATTTGGCATTTATGTCATACCTAACATTATGACGTTGGTCACCACACAATTCACCACTCATTAAAATTTAGAAAATCCAATACAAATGAGGGACCAGTATAATTTACGTATTTTTATTTTGATTTTATGTATTTGTGTTTCTTAAGGTGAAACGAAACTTGGACATTTTTTCTGGTGAAATATAGATGGCAATACTATACAGCAGGTTAAATATTATCAAAAAAGATATGTTTTTTTATGTTTAAATCGTTTTATGTAAGTAACTATAAACGCGAATCAAAATCTATAGCTGCAATTAGTTAGATGAATAACGTATCTACATTTTATGTTTTCATGGTCTCGGCTACTATGCGCTAGTTATGCATATGCATTTTATTTATTATCAACTAACCAAAGAAAAAATTAGTTTAGAGATTAAAATAAATCGAAGAGATAAAAAGTAATTGAAATTTTAAATTGAGTATGTATATAACATATGTAAAAATTTCAATTGTTTTTAATTTAATATACGTAACATTTCTAATCAATTTTTAACGTAACGTAAAAAAACATGAATTGATATTTTAAATTATCAAATATATTTTTGCTCTTATAAATTTAGCATAGAAAAACTATTAGAAAATAAATTTCTTTGTTGTTATATTTTTGTATATATAGATTAATATTATACAATATTGGCATTTCTTTTTTTTTTTAATTTCTAAAAGTTCTAGAAGATATATCTATTCAAAATCTTCTGTATGTTCTACGTATTACGTCACAAAATAAATACATCATCGAGATTATCTTTCTTTGTTTACAAGAATCATCTTTTAAGAATTTATGTATAAGACGACCCATCTGTAAGAAGTAACTGATACTAACATATGTATCTTTTACACCCTGTTGATTGAAAAAGAAACGTGCTTAGACCTATAGTAAAGATTAGTTAGGCCGTAGACTCTAATACTCAGCTATACTTATATTCCATGACTGGAAAAATATTAACTCAAAATTATTATATTATAATTGCAGTTGAAAATTCAGTAATATAATAAAAAAAAGAGAATTAAAGAAAATTAAGAACTTTCACTCTCTGTTACTATGGGTTATCCTAAAAAAAAATCAAACCCACGCAAGAAACTTCCTTTTAACCTTATCTACTATATAATAAAGAATATTACTCATAATTCTAATTAATTTATTTATAGAACTATAACAAAAATATGAACAAATATTCTTAAAATAAATTGGTAAATCCAAAACTACGCCAATTGTGGTTTAATTACGTCGAATCATAATAATTATTATTTTATCCGTATCCGGTATCAAGTTCCGTTGTCTATTAAAATTAACTTATTTATAGATTTAGAAATAAAATATTATATATTTCTAATAGTGTTCCCATTCATTAATAATATGGGATTGCCGTTTTCGTGGGATTCTAAGGGGGGTAGAGGATGGAAGAGGATTTGTATAGTATGTCTTTTGAAAACAAATTAAAAGAAGTTAATTATGTGTTGGGTATTCATTCATTAGATGGATATACCCATATCTACGTTACTATATTGTATTTATATACGTATACGCTGATTAGCTATTAATAGCATTTAAACAGTGGCGCCCGTAACGCTTTTTAATAGGTACAAAGCTATTTAAGGTTTATTTAAATTAACAAAATTTGCTTATATATACAAATCTTATATACAATATATATTTATATATAAATCTATCTTTTTCCGTATTAGAATATTAATAAAACTTCTTTTTAAGGATTATAACATAATAGGAAGTTCTTTTTAAGGATTAAAGACTTTTAGAATAGCTATAAATTAAGTACAGTTTAGATTAAATATTAGTAGGTTTGGTTAAGTAAAATAATACATTGAATGTAAGGTAACATTATTGACTATTATATCACAAACGACCTCCTACTTTTTTGGGAGTTTTTATAGGTAAGATGCGTCAAAAATATGTCTAAAAAAAGGTTATGATTAGGTACTAGTTAGAAGTTTAAAAGACAATTGATTTAACGCGTCTTCAAGTACGTATTATAAATTTTAATTGAAATAATGGAATATGTGGTAATACTGAAAAATTGTCATTTAATATACAGTATACCATATGATACAAACAATTAATAAGTATAAAAATTTAAATTATATATTTTTACTAATAAGCCCCTTAATAAGTGCTGCCACTGAATGTAATTAGTACTTCAGAGACCGTACGTAGTTTTAAGAACCTGTTCCAATAAATACTAAATAAGTATTTTTATTAAATATAAAAACAATTTTATATTTAATAGTTAATAATATTAAATATTTCTTTTAATATAAAAATTTGATAAACAGTGGAATACTTATTACTTGTATAACTTTTCATTTATAAATAAATAAACATTTGAAAACAACATTAGTTCTTTAGGTTCTATATATAAATTATAGACAATTTAAATAATCACAAAATTTGTGGTAAAGTTATATTCCCATCTTTTGTTTTAGTTTTTATTTTATTTATTAGTTGCAAGAATAATATGAACTCGTATTAATAGTACAGCATCATTTCCTGCATATCTTTTATGTTTTTAAGGTAAAACGATACTTGGCCATTTTTTCTCGCGAAATATAGATGGCGATACTATACAGCAGATTAAATATTATCAAAGAAAACATGTTTTTTTATGTTTAAATCGTATTATGTAAGTAACTATAAACGCGAATCAAAATCTAAAGCTGCAATTAGTTAGATGAATAACATATCTACATTTTAAGCTTTCTTGACTGACTTTTAATGAGTTGGGACCGCAAAACTAAGTTTTTTTTTGAAAATGAATATTGCTATATTTTCTAATTAAATTCCAATTTTTATATGACTGGTAATATTTCTAAGGGTTTATCATAAATGAAGGTTATAAAATTTATAAGAAATCGTTAGAAATGTTACGTAATCTGTCGGTGGAACAGTGACCATATACTTATGGACTCCATGGATAACGATGTAAAGAATAACGCAGTTGATATTTGGAGTCGACAGAACTCACTGTGCAAAATGTTAAGTTATTATAAAATTAGATTAAAAGGAATTGACAATTTAAATAATAAACTTTAAATGTCGTTTCTTTGATTTCAGGTAGGATAGTATGACTTAAGTTAAACAGTGTAATTATTATAATGTGTATGTAAATTACTAAAATAAAAGTCTTTGATTTCAGAAGCAACACATAAGTTTTATTAAAAATTTACAATTCCTAATAAAATGTCTTATATAGATATAAAGCTAAAGTCATTGTAGTGTCTGATTCATTTTATCTGATTTCAGATCTGGAAGCTTATTGGTTTTGTACGTGGTCGAAGTCACGATTAATACCTAGTGAAAGTCTCAGAACTGAGAGGCGCAAATCCCGAACAAGCCCCCACGTAAAAGTCTTATGTTAATCATAATATAATAATAACCATAAAGTCCTTGATTAACAAGAAATTAAGAGAGTGGCCACGAAAATAAATATTGGTATATAAGGTTTTAATATTAATTTTAGTAATATTAATATTTTGAATGCATTGACTTAGATAAGTTCTCGCAAAAGGAGAAAAACGATAAAAAAGAAGCATATTTTCGATAATGTTTTTTGACGACACGGTTAATATATATTTCTTTCTATAACTAGTACACTATAAAATGACATTTGAAGAATACTTTGTGAAATTTTCATAAATAAATATCAAGAAATGAGCGATTGACAACGAATCTCCGCTGACGTCACAAAAAAAATGTAACGACATTTTGAAATCGAAAAACCAAAATGATTTCATTAGTTGATAAGTTTCTGCTGGTAACGCTGCCTAGTTTTGCAGCACCTAAAAGTCAAAATACCGATTTTTCATGAAAAAAATCAGACTTTGTTATTTTAAAATACGTTAAAATTAAAAAATAAAAATAAACTCGACAGCGTTAACTTGGTATTTATGTAAAGAAAGAGTGTGCAAAATTTTAAAAGAATCGGTCCATTAGATTTTGAGCTAGAGAGGGCACCAACTCTGAAAAAGCTATGTGTGAGAAACCGCGTTTAGAAGTTTCAAAGTAACACGAAAGCAGACAAGAGAGGTGAAGGCCTAAAACTCTATATCTCCGACAGTTTTACTCCAATCGACTTCAAATTTCTACACAATGAAGTTAATATGTTGTACTATAATATAAATTAAGTTGAAACCTTAAACACACCCCTCCCCCCCTCAACTTTCTTTCGCATTAGCACTTCATTTTGAAAGCTAAGTTCAACTTCAATATGTATTCAACATTACTGTCTTGAAAGAGATAACAGTAGATTCGTTTTCTGGTTTACTTCGTTTATGTGGATCTTAAAACCAATTAACGAAAGATACATACATAGGAATATCTACTATAATATTCATAGAAATAACATCAGACTGTTGTGTCTTCGAGTTCATTATTTTTTATTAAATTACTTATTTCATAAACAAAAATTATTCAAACCACAATAATAAATTCTAAACGTGATATATACATATATATATATATATGTATGCGAAAACTCGTCTGTTAAGAATAAAACGATAAAAGTGCATTAGGTAACCAAGAAATTAGCAAGTATGCCATAACCAAGCTCTAGGAGTCCGTTGAATAGCATCAGCGGGCACTAGGTGACGGGTACGATTCTTCTGCTATGTTATAACACTTTCATAGAGAATGTCTTACACTGTTAATAAGTAATGGTATCATCTCCATGTTATATAATTTATATATAGCATGAATCAGTGACCTAGATTTTAAAATTATGAATGCAAATAATATGAGTTTATATTTATAGTGAAGTAGATACATTCTTTGTATGAAAAGTGACATTCTTTAGCTTTTATATCTGTTAAAATGTTATAAATGTAACTAGATATAAATCAATTATAAAACAAGTGAAATAATAAGTAACTCTGTCAGGAATAATTAATATTAACTAATGGGTTTGTGTCCTATGTGTTAATTTCTATAATTGTACGATATATTGATAAAGTGGGTTACTAGAACCTCAAATGTTCAATCATTTTTTAATAACTCCTTATATGTTAAGAGATATTAACAATTAAAAAAGTCATTTTGTCTCTTTAATTATTAAAGGGATTCAACATGTGTACAACACACATTCCAAGTGCATGTGCAACCTTACAGCTCATAAATCTCTGCTATATGTATTTATATATCAAAATATCAAATATTATTTACAGCTGTTTCAAGGAACAATCAAATTCCAGTATTATGTCTGCCTTAGCAGAGTTAAATAAAATAAAAACTTATTATTCTTTGACTTGACTTGATTATTCGACTACCAACAGCTACAAAACATTACCACAGCACTGACCTACTCAACAAATAACTGACGTTAAAATGCATTTCACGTCATACAAATATGGCCGACCATTTCTAGCGCTAAAACTACAATTCAAATTTTTAATTGCTATATCTCCGTCAACATTTGGATATTTAATAAAATAGACACGCCAATACACATTTATTAACATCAATTTCAATCAACAATTGAAAAATCGACCACTAAAAAATGAGGACACAAGCCCATTGTAAACCATAGACCGTTCATTATGTTGGTACAATAGTATTTATTAAGAAATATAAGTTTGTCATAAATTTTATAACCTTTATTTATGACAAACCCTTAGAAATGTTACCAGTCATATAAAAATTGGAATTGAACTAGAAAATATAGCAATATTCATTTTCAAAACTTATTTTTGCGGTTCCAACTCATTAAAAGTCAGTGGAAAAAAGCTTAAAATGTAGATACGTTATTAATCTAACATAGATTTTGATTCGCGTTTATAATTACTTACATAAAACGATTTAAACATAAAAAAACATGGTTTTTTTTTATAATATTTAACCTGCTGTATAGTATCGCCATCTATATTTCGCAATCAAAAATAGCCTAGTATCCTTTTGAAATGAAATACGTAATATAAGGAGAGCATTGCATATATTACCACAATTCATTATCTTATTTTCATCACTAATTAATCATGGTCACAAAACATAAAATGACAATTAAATATAAAATTAAAGATAACCCTTTTTCCCCATTTCTATACGTTTTAAAATATATTGTAGAGTTGGTCTCTTCCTTGAAGGTTTTTGATCAACATTTTCCATTTCACCCAACGAAGACTTTTTCGAACTTTCCATAATTTCTGGCTTGCAGTATTTCTTCTTATATCGCATCCATTTCTTAAAAGCATTATTTCCTAATTTCGTTTTCATGCCTTTTATTTCCAATGATTTAACATACTCACGATATTGTCTCTCATTCTCAATATTCATTTGTCCATGTTTCTTTAATGCTATCCCAATCATTCCCCTTTCTTTTTCTTTAGCCTCTTTTCTTCTTAATAACAATTCCGTTCTTTCGGTACCTGATGCTACTATTTTTGATGGAGTATTTTCTTCAATATTTTTTTTTTCAATTTCTTTTAATTTGACTTTATGTACTTTTACTTTCACTTTATCTTTGACGTTTTCTTTTTCTTTGCGTCTTTTCTTCTTTGATATCTCATTTTCCGCATACTTTTGCTGTTGCTCTAGTTGTTTATTCACAAGCAGTGTTTCTGTGATGCCTTCCAACCATGCCTTATATTCTACCTTATTTCTGGAAGGTACTTTCGTTGGTGCTGCTGGTGATACCACGTGCTCAGCACTGGATGCATCACTACTTGATGCAGACCCATATTTAGTCAGGAGTTCTTCTGCAAAATCTCTAATGCTTAAACTAGGGACTGGAATTGGAAGAGAATCTATAGGCGTAACGAAGGGTTTTTCCTCAACGTTGTACGTGCATATCTTCACGTTATCCCCCGCGTCCAGATTATTGGAAACATATTCTTTCGTTTCGTTCTTCGTTACTTTTTTAACATTGGCAACAAAATCGTTATGTTTTTGTAAAATATATTGTTGATTTACATCGGCGTCCAGGAATTTTCGAAAAGTCAAGTCCATAGAAAATGGTTTCCGAGGAATTGTATGAAACAAATCACGCACAAAGGGATCAGTGTCCATTGTGTTAGAAACTAATTAAAATTAAATTAAGATGAACATAAAAATTAACGTACCGTTTAATTTTTTCATAATTTTAAAATAAAATTATTTTCATTTGTTTTTGGCAACACTCGTAAATGATGAAATAAATTGGGGGTAAAATTTGGGGTAAATTTGATGGTTATTTGGGCATAAGGACATGTTAATCTGAATTATAATAGTAATAGACAAAAAGTAACTGTAAATTTTAGGGGGTATATGGTTTGCAAAAAGTAAAAGTAATTATTTAAATAATAAAACAAAATCTGAAATATGTTTACTATTTTGTTTCTAGTTCATAAACGATCCAACTATTAGCCTAAGCAATAAAGTTCTAAATTTATCAGCTCGTAAATATTATCTAACTCTATGGCGATGACTTTTCTTTCTTCAAATAAGGGAAAGGGTAAGGTTTCAATTTCGTTTATTTATTTATATTAATGTTCAACATATTAAGTTTATTGTGTGAAAATTGGAAGTCGATTGGAGTAAAACTGTCGGAGATATAGAGTTTTAAGTCTTCACCTCTCTGGTCTGGTTTCGTGTTATTTTGAAACTTTTAAACGCGTTTTTGTCACACTTAGCTTTTTTAAAATCAGTGTTCTCTGTAGCTAAAAATCTACTGCACCGATCCTTTTAAAATATTGCACAGTCTTTACATAAACGTCGAGGTAATGTTGTCGAGTTTTTTTTTTAATTTTATCGTATTTTAAAATTCTGATCTGCAGAAATTTATCGACTAATGAAATCATTTTGGTTTTTTGATTTCAAATAATCCAGCAATGTTACTTTTTTTGTGACGTCTGTGAACATTCGCTGTCAATCAATGCCTCATTTTTTTATATTTATTTATGAAAATTTCACAAAGTATTCTTTAAATGTTATTTTATCATGTAGTAGTTATAGAAATAATTATATATTAACTGTGTCGTCAAAAAACGTTATCGAATATATGTTTTTTTTATATCGATTTGTGACGGGGGCATACCACGTTAATATTATTTAAATTTAGCTTAGCCTAGGATTAGGTCTTTATTGTCTTGTTCTGTTATTCGAGTTTCTTCTCTTCCCCTTCACTTCTTCCTTCCTGGTAACAATTCTTCCACGCTTTTTCTACTTTCCACATGATTCTTGACGTTAGACTGCTGTGTCTTCGAGTCCAATCCTTGGGGACCAGAGCTATAATCATCAATTTATTAGGCAGCGATGTTGTTCACATATATAACACCACGACACTTCAAACTGTCAACCTTGTAGGAGGTCGTCGGTGATAGAAGTCAGCATCCGAAATAGGTCGACGTTAAATAAATTAAATAATAAAAAAAAGCTATTAATGTTGTCGATATCTTTTTTAATTCGTGTTGAACAACGGATTTAAAAAACACAAATTCAGTGTCAGTCCATTTCCTGTTGTATAAATACTCTGTTTCTTAATTATCAACCAATATACTACGATGGAACATTGAAATTGGCATCATTATGTCATCCGGGCATTAGGCGGCATACAACATTCTCCGGATGCATTTATTAACTCATATAACGATCTAGATACTATAGTTATCATCAATGACACGATTTTTTTATTATATTTTGCATATTATACACTTTCAGTTTTTGTTTGAATCCATTCATAGATTCTCCTGTCTTTTGTAGAGGCTCGGCTCGGCCATTGACAACTCAGGCTTGTCTTGTTTGTTTTATTCCTAGAGATTTTGTCGTGGGTGGACAAACCTGAGGTCATATTGACTACCTCCTGCCCACATCACAGTTAGATGGGAAAATAGTTTCTTGTAAAGGTATGCCGTGCCGATCAAAAAATATACACATAATCATAAATTTATTAAAGAAATTGTGTATATATTACTGTTATGCCGGTTTTACACCAAAGAAACAGTTTTGTTTTATTTTGAAACAGTTCTATTTTTCGAAAACAGACTTTTCACATTGAACAGACTGGTTTTGTTTATATTGTTTTTCTGTGTGCCCCTTAAAAATGTCCGGCGACAGTGATTTTATTATTAAATGTAATTTTTTATAATAAATAAAATACTAATTAGAAGAAAACGAAAATATTGGGTCAGTTCTCTATTGAAAAGGCACAGAAGAATTATTACATGATTTACGTACTGACGACATTGGGTTAAATAGAGAATTGAGATCCTCGCCCTTTACAACTTTACAAGAATGTCAAGTACTGATTTTGAACTGGTTATTAATTTGGTAGGACCTAAAATCGCCAAGAATACCATATACCAAAATATAATTGAACCAAATAAGCCAAATAATAAACAACAACTGACAAGCGCGAGTGTTGAATTTAATAGAGGGTATAATTGTACATATACCTGCATATTCAACAGTTTAAATTTTCGGAGATGTCCTACTAGTGAATTAGACGATCAATAATATCAATTACACGAAATACTCAAATATATTAACAAAAATGCAGCATTAATGCAAAGAAATGTATTTCTTTAGTTGGTAACACTGACCAGAGATATTACAACTGCATTCTGGTCAGATGAGCTAACGGTATATATTAGTTATAGTTACATTCATTGTAATGTGTGCCAACGGCCAACTGGAGGTGACAGAACTCACTGTGCATAATGTTAAGCTATTATAAAATTAGATAAAAAGGAATTGACAATTTAAATAATAAACTTTAAATGTCGTTTCTTTGATTTCACGTAAGATAAGTATGATTTAAGTTATAACAAAAATAAAAGTTTTTGATTTCAGAAGCAACACATAAGTTTGATTAAAAATTTACTATTCCTCAAATGTGTTATATTAATACAAATCAAGATATTACCTCCGGAAATCACATTATTGCATAAATTTATCGATTAAACATTATCTTATGACTTTTAATTAGTAAATCCTAATTATGCCAGATATTTTGTTCTATTACTTTTGTGTTTTTTTATACGTGAAAATGTAACAATACTAAAATAAAACTGCGAAAATAGTGAAGTCTAAAATATGAATTTCTTCTAATTGTTCCTTTATATATTATTTCAATCTTAATACTATATGGCCTATTGCACTGTTAATAAAAATAGACTAGCGAACTTAAGTTAACAGTTAGTCTAATAAACAGCCTGGTCCATATCTGTCTTCTGCTATGCACATTTCCCGCCATTATGGTTTATTGTGACGTCAGACGATGATAGCCGCACGTGCCTACACGTGTGGTTGGTTTAAATTCGACCTACTTTTACTCTCATAAGACCAGACCAGACCAGACCAGAACAGCGCTGTTGATTTTGTTTAGCTGGTTTAGAGTTCCTAGACCAGCCTAGGCCCTAGCTACATATCATTTGGACACACACACATACACTAAATTTAAAGATACTATGCATATACCTAAAAAATAATGGGCCGACAGGCGTAGACAGAAAGTTGTAAGTAAACTTAGAGAGTACTTTTTGTTACTTATATTTACTTAATTTTGTACAACACCATGTTAATTTGTTTATAAATATGTTAATTGAAGTTAATTTATTTATTTTGTTATTATAAGTTGTTGATTTATTAAACTTTTTGAAAGTAGATCAATTTATTTTTATGATTACAGTAAAATCTTCTATAAAGTTAAGCATCTAAATGTCCTAAGCCCTATTTGACTACTCTCAGTGCATCGCTGTGACTTCAATCTGAGTTTGGCTAAGACATCATGCAAAGGAACAGAGTTGCCTATTCTCAGAATGCTGATACAGTGACTTGGACTTGGCTGAGGCTGCTGGACTCAAGACCACTGGTTCGTCATGTGACCTTCGACACATACAGATCGGTTAAAAGCCGGAGCATCGTGTAGTCGATGCTGAAACTACCTGTGTCCAATAGTTCGGGATTTTGTTCATCTATTGACTAGCGTCAAAAAGAATTTTATCCCCTCACACACTTGTTCCACATGTCATAAACTACTGCACGAATCGTCCAACAAATGAAGGTTTTATACTTGAAGGTTTCTTTATTTACTTGAAAGTTTTTGTTAAACAATGTTAGTGTGATCAAACATTCGTTCCACCGTGTAGTAGGAAACTTGCCATGTCAATCTTCCAATATTTGACTCACACGTTGGAGGCATATTTAAATCGTTTGATGCCGGTTAAAGAGACCTGACATTATCCATATTCGATTGGAATTGATTATTAATAAATGATTGTTATATAATTATTGTCTTTTAATTGAGAGAACCCTAACATTAGCTTTATCGTATCGAACATGAAAGAGAAGGGTAGGGGAAGGAATACGTATATAATATACGTCATAACATATAGTTAGTCTCTTCCACGTTTGATGCGAACCATACGGACTGTACTTATTTTGCTGTTTCAGTCACATTCATTTTGTTACAATTAGTGTGAGAGAGACATAAAAAATAATACCTGTCGATGATGTTTTAGTATGTTTTCACATAAACTTTCTTATGTAAAATCTATATTTTGTGTTTAAAAGACCTTACAAATTCTGCAGCGAATGAATTTAGTATATAACAAACATGGAGCGAACATATTATGGAATTCTCTTTGTATAGTAAACTGTACAAGTACAGTCACTTTAAGATATTGTCAAAAATCTAATTAAAAATATATAGCTTATCATAAAAAATATAGAAACGCAAAACTAAAAATTTTCAAAACTTTCTTTGCAATTTCAAAAAATATATAGGTATCGCATCTATTAGTTAACTGTTAAATTAAGATCTTTGTACATATAATATGATATAAGGTTCTAGATTTTCCGAATTACGCTAGTTTGTCCATAGTTTCGTTCCCTCCTAGTAAACAGTTTGGTAAAGTGTTTTGTGACGTTTCTATCACTATTGCACTTCAATTATAGTTCGCATCTATTTTATCTTCATTTGTATTCCGACAAGTGGAGTGATTTGTACCTGATATAAAAGACATTTCATATGAACGACTGTGAGAAACTGAACTCTTTAATGACAAAAAAAATTATACGCATCTTTAATATGTTGGCAAAATGACTCCAAAATGTTTACTGGGCTATCTTCGTTAATTTAAATTTTGACATATCAAAATGTATTCTTTTCTTTCAGGTAATTTTTGATTATATAATCTCCCTTCACCCTTCTTGAAATTTAATTATACTAAAGGCAACACGGTGGGTGAGAGCATTGGTACTTTGGTATTGGACGCAAACTACCGTGTCTTCGGGTTTGATCTCCGGACTAGAGCTATATTCATTAGACGAATAAATTGAATTTGAACTTCATAAGAAGGAATTTCCAAATTATCTCTAACTAGTTCAATATTTTTAAAGAGAATATTTAACTAGTTTGCCCACAATTTCGTTTCACACTATTCCACAATACATAACACAAAAAAAAGAACATATTAAAAAAGTTTAACATTTCAAATATCTAAGGTAAGATTTCTTTTAATAATTTTATTTCATATACTATTATTTTATTACTCTAAATTTTTAATTTCTTTAATTAGTTCCCTCACAAAAACCTTAGTGTTAATTAATAAACAAATATGAACTTTCGGAAATGTTTCCGCCCACGAGCAGTCAGTGAGTGAGCTCGATGCGTTATGCCTTTAGGGGGCCCTTAGGAGGTCTATGAATATGCTATGCGACTTTAGAAAACCAATGTTATTGATCTCCAAGAAAGTTCATATATTAATGTTTAAAAGACAGTAAAAAAATAAAGAAGTATATTTCAATAATTTAAAAATACAAGACGTTGGATTTAGAAAAGATATTCTCTCTGTAATTCTATACCAATATTCAATAAATTCAATTTATTAATTAATCAATACCGAAAAAAATATTAATTAATGTTTTTATAGTAATAAGATTACGAGGTAAAAGATTCTTTCTTATGTCGTTATATTTTTATAATATTATTGTTAGTAAATACTATTATTATGTTAAATTCGTACGCTGCGTAATGGCACTGTTGACTTTCCATCGCACACGCACAATGCAATATCTCGTTTATATACCGAAGTCAAGCATTTCATAGCCGAGTGTCTGGCTTTTACACACGTCGATTTTTCTACAGTCTAGCTTTGCGATTAGCACGATTACTCACATTTTAGACATCCACAAATTAACACAGAGTGATTTTATAAAGTTATACAAAGCTAACTACAAATAAAACTAATTTTAATTAAACTAATAAACACGATTTTAATTAGGAAAGTGTTGTTTTAAAAACTCTTTTTGTCTTCCATATAAGCGCTACTATAGCATACGTTTTCTTTAAATTTAATTTTACCTTATTCCCTCACAAAGGAGTCAGTAGCATATAAAACCATTTCCTTCAAGTGCGAATATGTATTATTATAAATTAACGAATTTCTTTGATTCATAAGATTTACATTTAATATAAAATTTAAAAAACTTGTCTATGAATGGCGCTACTGAATTTCTTTTGTAGTACAGTGTTTCACACTCTCAGACTCACTTTCTGATAAGGTGCTGGTAGGGAGAGAAACACGTTTGCCTGACAAGGACCTTACCGGGTAAACCTTATAGAGTCTAACCTTACAAATCATGAAAGGTTCTGCTTGAAAACCCTAACTAAATTATTAATACATTTTTAAAAAATATTGGTACGAATTCACGGTTGTTCTCTATTAAGCAACGGGTTTCCTGACAAATTATATAACTTCAAAATCACTAAATTCTTTGTTTAATCGTCTTTCCGTTATAAACCTTTCACTATAGTATAGCTACAGCTGCAGCGGCTGCGGTTGCCATAGCTATACATGGGCATTACGATTTTATATAACGAAACGAATTGTGAATCGACTCTACTAAATTGTCCCTGTCTCGAATTTATCTTATAATCCTATTTTTCAGTTAATTAATTTGCCACGATTATTATTGAATAAGACCGCTAAAAGATACATTGCAAAGTATTGTAATATATTTAGGAGAGATTATGTTTCATTGCTCCAGATCCCAAACAGATTTGTCAAACTCCTCAAAGGTTTAGTTTTTGTAATGACTTGCTCATTTAAGAGGTTAAGTTTGAAGAAGTAATTAAAAGCGTAATTTAACTAATTTTGTATCTGCAGCTACATACATATATACATTCTACATTAAAATGCAATCGCAATTTCCATCTTATGTGCGCATGCACATGTGGAAATTTAAGGACGAAATCATACACTCAATAAACAAAAGACGTGACGTGTGCATCGTCTAATAAAGCAAATCATAAAACCCACCCCCCACCCCTCAATAAATATAAACATAAATAAAATACTCACCCAACATCCAAGGACAATAATGCAAACTGCACCTCTGAAAAGATTAATTCATAATTAATTATATCACAAAACCTTTTAAAACTGTCACAAAAACATTGCATAAAGCTAAAATTACTCAAAACGTAACTTACTTTGTCTTTGGCAACTTGTTGAAACAAGTCTATTCCTGTCTTCACGCATCTTCACAAAACACTAAGTCCATTTAACACTTTATACACTAAATCCATTTAACACTACAGTTTAATATATAATTATATTTAAAAAACATTGTGACTTGTTTTCAAAACATTTTAACACTTTCATTTAAAAACAATGTTTATAATTTCTAACATAAGTAGCTTTGCAACTTGTCAAAACCGGTTTTTACAGTGAAGCAGATCACGTGACCCACGCCATCTAAAGATGATTCTATTATTGAAAAAAATGTGCACTATTTTTCACAAAAATACGACTTTCAAGATCACTAATTACATATTAAACATTCACACATTCATTAAGATAGTTATTAAAACGTTTTAAGACACTTTTTGTAATTATTTATGATGATTTAATATTTTAAATATTTATTTTCTTATGCAATAATTTTGCAGCATCCTTTCAATGCCATTGCCACTTGTCAACTTACAGGGTTGATGACCGGGGTAATTCGGATTAATCCGAAAATTACCGACAGTACTTCAATAATTATTTTTTAATTTTTTATACTATAATTCAAATGGTGGTTAATTAATAATATATGCATCTCTTTCTTTTTGTCATATCTATTCTACATCTTAAACTATTTATAGAGATTACTGATTCTGTTTTTATTATGTATTCACTTTAGTAATGCATTTTACAATTTTATGAAAACTAAAGTATGTAATATATTGTATCCATTGTTCGTTGGAAATGGGACAAAAAAATAATTGTACATTGTAGGAGTTCACGAATTACGTGGGAGACCTCCTTCAAGAAGGTAGAATTTAGTTAAACATTATGGTAAAAATATGTTTTACATAAAATGTTAAATATGGTAACGCTAGAAAATAGAAAGTATGTTGTATGTTATATGAAATAATACCTTTTTTAGAATCAGTTTTGTTCAAATTAAGAAATAAGTACGAGTATAAAGTGAAGAGTATTCCAAAATATCATAACCCTACTTGCTGGACCACTGTTATATTTTCTTAGTTGCAATTTATAATCCTGCACTTATTAAGCAGCAGTCTTATACACATATATGAGGCCACAACACCGGAAAGATTTTAATTAAAGATCTTTGAAAATAATTAATATTATTTTAAAACAATAAATAAATTACTCAATTTGTAGATGACAATTTTCGTTAGGGATGCAATTATTTATTCGGGTTGTTTCGTAAGAATTCGGCATCCGATCAGTCAGTCGTCCGCGGGGTATCAGAAAGCGCAGGTGTTAACGAATATTTTGCAAAAAGAAATTAAATTTAAAATATTAATTCAGTGCCAATTAACTTGAAAAGTGTTTGTAATTGTTATAATAACTATACTAATTAATCTGTAAGTGTTTAAATGTCAATTAATTAGTGCAAAAGTTATATTTTTGATAAAACATTGCACCATTTTTGATGATGCAATAATTATTTTTGTGACACGTCATTCAACTTTTGAGTGCGTTCAGCTGCTACTACTATAATCGCGGACAATTAAAAAATAGTGTGATATAGATACTGAACTGTACCAACTAATATTATAACCTATCTTTAAAAATTAATTAACTTAGATAGACTTGAGGTTTTACATAAATATATTTCAATATTTCAATGAATCTGTTATAGAACATTTTGTTAACATTGTACCTGCGTACAGTGTGAACAGATTTGATATAACCTAATCAATTATTTGTACTTTATTGTTTTAATTTATGTGATACATTAGTTTCATTAATCTAATTAAATATTGTTTTAAATTTGCGGGGTTAATATACGTGCTTGTGTGTAAATGTGAATGCCAATGGATCTGTCAAGTAGAGTACAGTCAGGTGAGTCATTTCTTTTATTTTCATTTGTTTTGTTTTGACATTTAGTTCTGTAACAACAAACCTGCATTTATATATATTTAAATAACATACATAAGATCTAGTAGCCGTATTTTAAAGGAAAAATAAAATACATAAAGACACTTTATTAGGTACTATTTTTAAACTATTTCATTAAGTCTTAAAAATAACTAAAATATTGTTTTATTTTACTAACCTATAATAACGCAACTCTTTCAAAACATTTCTGTAAAAAATTTAAGAAAATTTCATAGCTTGAGGACAAACGCACATTGTTTATTTTAGTATTATCGTGCGGTATAAATTCGTTTATTAATGTAATTATTATTATATAGGTTTTACACTTTCTATACTTAGGGCCCTATATTTGAATATTGTAATATGCCCTTCAAATGTCCTAAAATAATTTTATTTAAACAGTGAGGTAGCATTTACGTAACATTTGTGTAGTAGACACATATATATTTTTTTGTAAAATGACAGCATATGATATAAAAGTGGTGTTGTATAATATTATATGCGTTTTGTTAATATTATAAGAAATTAAAAACTAAAGGAGATGTAGCTTTTTAAAATTTGTAGCTTATAATTCAGGAATAGATATTTGTCAGTTTTGTGTGCTTGAGTATTTACACATTTTTTTTTTATACTATCTTTTATTATTGAAGCGTACGGACCAGTTATATTTTACATATATTAAATCATCATCATCATTGGCGCCTTCTTTAAGACTTTTCTCCATTTCAATCGACATTTTCTTCCAATTTGCAATACTCATTTTCGTTAGGTCTTTTTCCACGTCTTCGTTAGATCTTTTTCTTACCTTTACACCCCCTGTGTTCCGTTCCAAAAGTTGCTTAGTCGTTTTATTTCAGACCATTCTCTACACATGGCCTAACCATTGGAGGCTCTTCCTTTCCAGTAAACATTTTAGAGTCACTTTGACATCATATTGAAAATGTGTATGATTTTTTTGTCATGAAAGAGTTCACTTATGATTCAGTTTCTCACAGTCGTTCATGTGACATGTCTGTTTTATTGGGTTTAAATAGCGTAACCACTCCACCTGTCGGAATACAAATGATGATAAAGGTGATGCGAACTATAATTGAAGTACAATAATGATAGAAACGTCACTTCACCAAAATATTTACTGGGCTTTAGCGATCTTAATTCTACCCACGGGCCTTAGATTGTAAACCCCTGTTTTACGACAATGACGGTGCATTTTACCTACATTACATATTTTTCCTAGTTTCATAACGCCATTAAATTGATAAGTGACAAATCAAATCGAAGTCCACTGGAAGTCTGAGAGTAAATACATAAATATAAGAAAGACAATCTGGTACCCAAGCCATGGACAGTCTGTGATTCGCCGCGCTGTTCGCTGTTGCTGTTCATTGTACGCGGAAAGCGAAAGAATGGAGAGAAATGAATGTCTGATTCATACCATACAATAAAACACGTTGCAAATGACCTTTGACACTCGTTTCATTTTATTTATTCTCTTTAATAGCGGTATTTAAATTTTATATTTTCGTTTAGCATTAAAAATGTAACAAAAATGGAATAAAAATTTAATATATACTCATATTTATTAACAACAATTAAATTTTGTGTACAGTCTCGTTTAAAGTTTTTGATTATTGTATTATTGAACTAAAAAGGTAATTAATTTTACCATTATTTTATACTGACGGTTAAAACTGATGCTTAAATCTATTATTAGTTTCTACCACCTTGAATATATAGGGTTTTCAACAAGAACTTTGTTTTTTAAAACAAAATAAAACAAGGAATTTAGATGAAAATGATTAAAATTGTATTAGAAAGAGTAAGGTTTAGCAATTAGGAATGATAAATGATATCGGACAAATATCCAAGCTTAAGCTTAAGCTTGTGTACGTACATTTGCTATTCCTATTTGTCCACAAACTCGAATTGAAAGCGTCAGAAAATAATGAAGAAATTTTTTTTAATTTTAAAAACTGTTGAAGATGTACTGACGGAATTCAAAACTGAGTACTGAAAACAAACTCCTGTTTAACAAAGCCATACTTAAACCAGTATGAGTATATGCTATTCAGCTATGGGACCCTGCATCTTCCTCTAATATTGAAATAATCCAAAGATTGTAGTCTAAAATAGTAAGGATTGTCACGAATACTGCACCATGGTGTGTACCCAATAACATAATACATATAGATATATCCATAGTTAATGAAGAAATAGTGCTTAGAATCAAAGCATACAAAGAGAGAATACTTGAACATCCAAACAATTTGGCCAGCTGTCCAATGTCCATTAAATCGGTAGTACGCAGACTGAAAAAGGAGTTATTCATTAACCAACTAATTAGAGGCTAGGATCTTTTGGAGTTGTGTCGATAGGCCACCCCTAGCACAAGACACTTACAATTTACAGACTTATCACTGAATGTCCTCAAAGCAGGACAGATTGTAATAACCTAACATTTTCTCAATAAAGCTTATCGCGCTTATATCTTCTAAGATATAAATGATAATATAAAGATTTAAACTTTGTTAAAAAGAAACTAAATAGATTTCTATTTACATCAAAAATATACCTTCATAAAATAAATGTTTAGCTTATCATTTAAATTCTAGAAACTAAAAAGAATCCCGCCTTTGATTCTCTGATATTTATAAATGATTTTCAAATAACCAGTTGGTTTTTCTGAATAATTCTTAATTTACATTAGTTTTGCTCTTGTATCGAATTCCTTTTAAACTAGTTTTTTATATAATATCTTCAGTAACTTTTGAATCGTAGCATTGGAGAATTCTACAAGAAGTAAAATACAAGAAGACCAGGTATCGCGTAGCGTACCTGAGGAGGCCCGCATCAAGTAATGCAAGAAAGTGTGCCAAGGTGGTTTACTTAGTCTGGTTGGCGCATGCGCAGAGCATGTATATACTAACTAATACATAGTTATATAAAAACGTTCATATATGTAGATATAGTATAATATATGCCCTCAACTTTACCAGAAGAATAATGAAGAAGGAATTCTTTCTACAGGAAAGCATGGTCGTCGAGAAATAAAATTAAAAGTCAGTTTCAAGAATGAGTCTTATATTCTTATATCCAGAATATGTTTTTAACTAGTTCTTTATTTGGAAAATATGTTCATGTTTTATTTAATAAATTATATCTTAGACGGATTAGCGCCGAGTGTTGAAGCTTGATGCTATACAGCTGTACCTTCTGGTTCGATTTCAGCACCACCACTTTATTTTCTAGGTTTGGTTGATGTCAATTTCATTAGATATTGAACATTAGAATACATAGGCGTTTTTATTTTAATAAATATCTAAATGTTGACGGAGATATAGTAATTAAAAATTTGAATTGTAGTTTTAGCGCTAGAGATGTCGGCCATATTTATGACGTAACATGTCTGTACTATTAATTGAATAAAAGAGATGGCAACTTAGCGAACGTCGCATGTCTTGAAATGTTCTATAACGTTGAATCCCTTTAATAATTAAAGAGACAAAATGATTTTTTTAATTGTTAATATCTCCTTACATATAGGCAGTACCAAGTTTATCAATATACAGTTTTATAGAAATTAAGACATAGGACACAAGCCCATTAGTACATATATTCGGGGGAGTGAAGGCGGAACTCAATGAAAAGATATTATTCTTCTGTTTGGGCTAAAAAGATGTTGATTTATATATGTACTATTGGCACAAAAATAATTTCGTTCAACAAATTTATATATAATATAGTACGTACTTATTACATATGATAATTTATGTATGGAAATAGTTATATACTAAAGCTATATTACTATCTATACATTATTTATATGTATATAATTATTTATAAATATATACATGAACTAGAGTCTACCCCCGTCGCAAGCGACGACTGTTTTTTGTGTGTGAATTGAATTTCATTTCAAATTTTAATTCCATTTTTAAATTGAAATATTAAACTCGTTTCATATTTATTTTATATATAAAAGCAAATAATTTTTCATAAAAACTGACTAAAACAATACGTTTTTTCCATTTTGTTCATTATTTTTTCAAAATTTGGTATTTTTTTTCGATTTGTAAATACGGGTTTCCAGGAAATTCGGGGAAACATCCGAGGACGCCCATTGAAATAGGAAATTTTCAAAAAGATGAATGGAGCCGTTTTCGTCTTGTTAAAAAAATCTCATCATGGTATAAAAATCTCGTCACGATAAAAAAAATCTTGTCACGATACTATTGTTTTCTGTGTTTTATATCATGCATGTAGTACGTATTCACTGTGTTAAATTCGTAAGTTGTGTAATGCCGCTGCAAACATTATATCACTCGTGTGCGCAGGGCAGTTTCCATTCATGTGCGTTCAAATCCAGCGTTTTGATAGCCGGTCAGCCTTGCCATCACTCAACCGGGCAAGTACATTACGATTATATACAAGTTACCCCATTTTAATACATGTACAACTACAAAAGAATTAAAGAAACGTAATTTTTTATTAAGAAGAGTATTTTGTAATAGTGATAAATATTTGAATAATTTTATGATTTTAACACGGGCAACACCAGGTACGTCACTAACTACATGCGGTCTCTTATTTAGTATACAGTTAAGCTCTAAATACGTTCTCCTGGATAATTACCTGTATTTTAATTACCTAGTGTTATATAAGTCATACAAAATAAATGTTATATCATAAAATGATATTAAAAATAGTTTTTATACCTATTTTTAGTTTATATGTACTGAGTATATAATTAACAATATACTCGTATTTCTATCTCTTTTTAACATATTATATATTTACATATATCTCTCTTTATCATACAGTTAACAATAAGTTATATTAAAATTAGTAGAAAGTATTTTTAATGCTAACCATCCATATCCATACATAAACAAATATGTATATGTTTTATCTCGTTCATACATAATGATAATGTGTCTACATTTTAATGGTTTAGAGTGAGATAAATATATTTATTTTGTGATAAAGTTGAAGATAAAATGTGTGTATACATATGGAAAGTGTTTGTTGCAAATTTTTGTTTATAATTTTATTTATATATATATTTATTTTAAATAAAACTTTCCTATTAGCAAGATTTATTTGTTATTTGGGTATCTAATGTATATGCTGGACCCTCAAGAAAGGAGGGCGGTAATAGGGGCTACCACTGCGTTCCTTATATGTTTAGAGACCTCAATTATAATAAATTGTAACTGGATACAATTGAATTTGCCGTGGAAACAGAACCTTTTTTATTTTAAAGGGTTTTAAAATCCTAAGCTACCTCTGTTCTCATATATTCAGTATAACTCATATATCTCAGAGAAAACGTGGGCCCAAAGATGTCCATCCAATGAAAACATGATTTTCTTAATTTTTATCGAATAGGCAACAGTGTTTCTGATTTCCATATGAAAAGTTGCGAGAAATTGTATTTCTTAAATTGATTCGTATACCAAATTTCAACTTTCTATCGCTTTGGCATAATGAATTATCCCTGTACATCCTTGTGAGGTCAGGCCTTGCTAGATGGTGGCATTATCGAGATAACAAAGGGCCTTTCATGCAGTTTCATGACCTATAACTAGAAGATTTGTAACCTAGGAGGAACAAATAGACACTGGTCACGGTTAGGTCTAGATTCGCTTTTGGAACTTCAAGAACTTATAGTTAATGAATGTTAAAGTAATTATTAGACTTTTAATAAAACTAAATAAATATTTTGTAAATTAATCCTCTCAAAAAATTGGGAAGTTTTCGCTCGACCGTAAACAACTTTGGCAAATAACGCACTTTGTATGTGCGATTCGCATGGAACTATATTTTAAATATTTTAACCATAGTGTACAATTATTCTCTTCTTTGTATAAATGTAATTACGCATATGTATTTGTATTTCGTCGTGGATGTGTGTGTTTGTGTGTGTGTTGACTAGCCGCACTTACATAACGCCGTTTCACTTTCGCTGCCCATCCGTGCTTAACGATGTCGCTCGCCCCGTCGTTATTACTCATAACGCAGCACTTCGTTGTCAGTCGTTGAATTTCCATCGAGTCGTTAATTCTATCATTGTCGAATTTCGATTTTTTTTAAAGAAATCTCACGATCATATATTATAGTATACTCACACAAAAAATAACATACGTAAATATTAAAATTCTTTTAATTGAACAAATATTTACTTGGTTTGCTCGTTAAATATTTGCTGTATTTTTGAAAGTGTTAACTGATTCTTTATATAGCACTTTCAAACTCGAAGGCAATACAGGAACATAATACAGATAGAATTTGTTTTCATTCATCAAATGTAACGACAATGATAAGCCAATATTTTAATTATTAATAATATTTTTATTTAATAGCGATACGTTTTTAGGCTAATGGTTAATTTCACTTTCGATTAGATTTAATCTAGCATTGAATTATGTACGTTTTAATATGTTTAGATGGTTAAACCTAATTAAAATCAATTAAAAGCAAACGGTTTGAATATATTAGTTGTCTTCGCGTTTGTGTACTAGGATATCAACAGAGTAGCGAATTTTATTTATCGAATATTATTGCAATATGTGCACAGGTTACAAGCTGATAATGAAGCCAGACGTATTCTGTTCACGTAACGTCCTACAAGCTTCATGCAAGCTACAAATGGGGTCATTTCTCTGAAGTTTAGCATTGAGTTTTTTCATTGGGAAAATGTCAAGTGATAAATAATATGTGCATACGCTTTTATTAGAAGACGACTAATCAGACGTAGAATGTATTGGCTTCATCCATACATCGAAAAGAACATTAACCGCAGATTGTTTGTTGCTGCAAGAGAGTTATCAGAGGAAGATTCAGTATTTCAATCAGTATACCGAATGACTGTTGTTCAATAATATGAACAAAATTGACTGCTGAGTCCGTCATTTTTAAAAGAATATTACGTCTATGCGTCGTGCAGTACGCTAGAGTTATGACATGTTGCAGCTCCGCAGACAGAGCCTCCTTTGTTTAAATTTGCAAGCTACAAGAAAGCGGTACATGACGAAACTGTGATGCATATGAAGAGACGCTACGTATCATACTACATATCATATCACTCTATAGGTTCATAGGATGCCTTACAAATGCCACCACTATTATGTTGGAGGTTCAAGATTTCTTCAAGATGCTGCTGCTTCATATTTTAAAAGTTAATCACAAGTAGTGGAGATGACTGAGAAACAATTGAGACTAAAATATAGCTAATAATCCTTTGTATCAATTTATAATACAATTTATTTTCGTTAATTATTATTCGTTATATCCCACTTCTGACACCAATCGTTGTTCATGCTTAAAGTACTCTAAAATTCTTTTTTCTCCGCTCGCGACTTTAACCGACCTTAATACGCTTATGTCCACCGTTTTATTATATTATCTAATTATTCTACTTTTTAATTTCGAAAATATTTTTTTATAAAAGTATTTGTTTGCATCGTAACGTAAGTAATACAGTAGCAAGCACTTTGTTTTTTTTTTGTTTTATTTATCTTAATATTTGTTCTAGAATTGTTGTGATCTTTTTGTTATTGATTATAGTGAGGCGTCAGTACAACAAAACTAAATAATATTTATTGCCTTAAATGTAAAAAATATTATAAACCATAACAACATCTGATTCAAAAAATAACAATAATATTATTAATCATATGATTGATTGTTGTTCAGTATGTCACGGCTCAGTCGTACACATATTTCATTTTCGAGTTGCACTTCATTTAATAGCTAATAGCTAAACTGATATCTCAGAAATAATAACACTTTAATATTAAACAATTATCACATGATATATATATACATTTAATTTTTTAATAATGTTTCTTTGAAAGGCTTCCTTGGATCAAAGCCCTTTTTCTACATAAAATTAAAGGTATTTAGTTTACACTAAAATTATAAGCTTTTAAAACTAAAAGAAAAGTGGTAGTTTCACTTTTCGAACAACACTTTATCGTACCATTCATCAGTTAATTTTAAATATAGCTCATTAGGTTAAATTATAAATAGTAATTGAGGATCATCAAACATCAAATCAATAGTTTGTGATTGTGAGCCGGAACTATGGGGAGAAACTATTGATTTCTCTATAAACGGATTTTCAATTTATAAACTCTATTTTAGGACATTCGTATATTTTAACAGTTTTGTGAAACAGGATATAAAAGATACGATTTTCATCAGGATATAAAAGATACGAATCATTTTAAATTCTATACTATTTACTTGCCTTGTTCTATTTTTTGCATTAAAAATGGTGACACTTTAATTTGCAAAATATGTAAAAGGATTAATATAGCTCAAATTACGAGAGTTCGGCGATATAACTAAAAAGTCGTAATTGAACTGTCAACGTAAAAAAACTGTCGATATAACTAAAAAGCACTGACACTTACTTTTCTATAATGTATATAGGAACGAATAAGTTAAAATTCTTTATCGTATTACAGATTTATACCGCTCTTATAACCTCATTTAAGTGTAAGTCGCCACCGAACTGTCGTAATTTGGACTATAATATCTTTTATTATATAGATTTTACTTTGGTGCATTTAAGAATGCAATAATCTAGCGTAAAACCTTTTACACTTGGAACCGGTATCATTTGTTTAGATCATACGCCCCATGCGTATAAGAAAACAAATGCAAAATCAAAATCGAAACGCTTTCGTGTGCATGGTCTTCATAATTTGAACAATTTTCAACATTTTCTAGAATTGTTTGCGCCATTTTTCGCAGAAATAAATTATCTATAAACTATCTAAAATTTAAATTATACTCGCCTACACTTACATACATAATTTACACCCCTTACATAATTTATACCCCTACGTAATTAAGTATCATAATACATGAATTCGAAATTTTTCACATTAATATTGGTTTTAATTTTAGTTTTTCCATTTAAACACCATTTTCAATTATTTTTATTTATTTACTGGATACTACTAAACAAAAACGTCTTTTGTTCGAGATCACATTCAAAACCGCTATTTCTTTAGATGTTCCGACTTATGATTGAAACATTTTTGTTTCATAAAAATAGTACTTACAATTTTTTAAAATAGCAAAAGTAAGGGTTTTATTAGTGTCGCATTAGTCAGTACGTTAAAAGTACACAATTAGTACACTCTTAGTATGTGGCACCAATCTGTACAACAGGCATTACGTTCGCCTAGTCATCATCAAGCGCATCAACGTTTTATAACAGATTAAATAACATATTAATGTAAATTTTAAGCACATGATATGTTTATAAAAAACTACTTTTACTAATTTTTTTTTCTATTTTGCGTAATAATATGAAATGATATAACAAACTCATAATGTTTGTTTATTTAAAGCTAAATTAGTTGTTGAATAAAACTACCGAAATATTATTTGACACAAATATTACATTGTAATGGTATGCTAGGAGATGTTACGTCATAGGTACCTAAAATAATTACATAAAAATTACAAGTGGATAGGAAATAAAAATAGTAATTAAATAATTATGAGCGTATTATGGTTTATTGAGGCATTATAACGTTTTATTTGGTTTATGTGTATTTTAAATGTTGCGTATGAACATTCTTAATCGTTGTTACATTCATATTGTTAATTACATAGACGGATTAATAAGAAAGTGGGGTAATAAATAGTCTAGTTACAAATCTCGAGAATGGCCATCTAACTTAAATCAATATATACATTTACAAACATTTCTTAATACATAATTTTACCAATTTCTCAGTTTTTTCCATTCTATTCCAAACTCTTCTATCGTTGCTTCCTTAACAACTTCATCATCCATCTTCCAACATCCCTTTCTTTGTATCTTTATGGGTTCATTCGGGTTCATGGGTTTTTTACTTCGACAACAATTGCCTTTTGAAATGTATATTCTGTTCATCTGCTAATTAAGTCTTCCCAGTGCACAACTTTTATTATTTCAACCATATTTCTTTTATAAAACTGTTTTATTCTTATTTTACGTTGCTCTTGTAATTCTGTTATTTTTTTATCATATTTTTCTTTGTGATTATATTTTCATATTGATGATTATATTAGCACATAACCAATTAAGTTTGATTGCAACCAAACCCAGAAAATATAACTCTGACCCGAGGATAGAATCGTATCTTGCATCAATCTACACAATTTGAATATTGTTTTCGTAACTCAAAACTGAATATTCAAAGATGTCTCACAAATGAACTGGATAATCGATAAGGTAGATATTGAGCTGCACCGCTGTAAACTAGAGGACC
Organism: Panorpa germanica; assembly: GCA_963678705.1. Classification (NCBI taxonomy): domain Eukaryota; kingdom Metazoa; phylum Arthropoda; class Insecta; order Mecoptera; family Panorpidae; genus Panorpa; species Panorpa germanica. The sequence goes on from OY783219.1 coordinate 7,063,162, forward strand.
TCACTAATACTGGCTCCAAACGATGCAACAAACACCTCCCAACGTTGAACGCTTGATGCATGAACGCATCGTGTGGTCGATGTTGGAACTAAGTGCGTCCAATGTCATGTGTCCAACGTTGTCGGTCTTTTGACCTCCGTAAAAAGGGATTTTTCTACCCACACCATACACTTGATCCATATATCATGCACTGCTGCACGAATCGTTCAACAAAGGAAGGTTTTATACTTGAAAGTTTTTGTTAAACAGTGTTAGTGTGATCAAACATTCGTTTCACCGTGTAATAATAAAAATTCCCATTTTAATCTTCCAATATTTGACTCACACGTTGAAGGCAAGCATTTGAATCAAACGTTCACCGCATCGTTTGCTACTGGCCAAGAGTTATGCGATTACAATTTTGCTTGTATGTCTTAAATTAACAATGCTAACAAAAACTAACAATACTAGACAATCAAATTCGATGTTAAAAATAAATATTGAAGTTTATTAATGTGTCTTATATATTGTTTAAAGCTATAACAATAAATAAATTCAATGGAATTGATATTTTATCACTCTTATAACACAAAAAAGAATCGCTTCACACACCTACGTGCTATTACTTTTAACAGCATTAAGGCTCGGCCTGGCAGGCTTGTTATATGCTGTGCTGGACCATAATCTTAGGCAGTACCATTCCTAATGTGATTTATTTCATTCTTTTATGGCTCTTTCATTACTCCATTTGTATTAATGCGACTTAAATTATGGCGTTTTTATAGTATATAGTTTATTTTTTAGATAGTATTGCACATATAGAGATCCGATATTTTTATAATATTTTAGCGAACTTTAAATTGTATCTTCACTAGACAGGGAGATCAGCAACAGGAAAGAATGGAAAAAATTGAGAAGAGCAATTACAACACAAGATATAAAAGGATTTGGGAGAGAGAGATACCACAATACTTAAGAGCAAAAGACACAAAAAACATGAGAAGGATTGCCCGCATCATCCCTGGTAATGTACAGCGACCCATTTCACCAAATTATTTATAGTCCAGTTAGGCTGAACTTTAACTTAGATTATTTTACGTTTCACAGAATACGAATCTATCTTAAAAGAAAAAACAAACTACAGATTGATGAAGATATAAATAAATTGTTTGTTGAAGTAAATACATCATTAAATAAATCACGTGGTATAAATTTGTTTAATTATTAAATGATAAGATGATGGTGTTGATCTCGTGCGAAGATTTGTTTATCAAACTTCCGTTCAAAAAGTAAATTAAAAAAAAATATATATAAATTAATGAATTTGCGAATATTTAAACATTGAAGTCATTGGCTTTTGGGTTCATGATCAAACTTGATAACAACGTGTATGTGTGTGTGTCTGTAATTAGTTATAGGCACGTCAGTTAATGTGTGATAGGGTTCTCTCAATTAAAAGTCAATAATTTTATAACATTCATTTGTTAATAATTAATTCCAATCGATTATGTATATTGTCAAGTCTCTTAAATTTAATTTAAAGGCTAAAAACATAATAAATATCATTTATCAACCACTGTATTCACCATACTTGATCCCGGTTGACATCTTTATGTTTCCATAACTAAAATTGCACCTCTACCGTTTTGTACCAACCAGCTGTTATAAACAAACTGGTTCACAGATCTTGCTCAAATTTGGTATAGTAGCTGAGTACAGTGCTACCAACTTACGGAAAAAAATATTTTTAATACCTATTAGTATTTTAAAAATTTCATACGTTTCCTATATTATAATTTTATTTTGCGCGGGAATACATTAATTGTGTTATACGGAGTTCTTTTGTACATATCATCACGCCTGATTTTCTGAGATGAACGAATTATTAAATCAGTTCTAAGTGTAAAAAAACTTTTAAAAAAAGACATTTATATAAAATTGCAGGCATTATCCATCAAAATATTTATAATTACTTGTGCTTCTAGTTTGCTAAATAAATCATATGCAGAGTGCGTATTTTAGATATAATTTGTTGACAAGATAAGACTGGGCTATAAATCTTATTTATTACGTATATCCTAAGGACAACTCGGCCGCCGTGTGAGCAGTAGCGTGCAACCAACAAAATTAAAATTCTGTTAAGATTAAAAATTTTGCTAAAATTTTTTCTAAATTTAACCAATCAATTTTGTTACATGAGGGTGTTTATTTAATTTGGAGTGGGAGTGAGAAGTGAGGATGAAGGGGGTACAGCGAGGCCACAGACCTGGAAAACCTGGAAGTCCGGGAATTATCAGGAAATTTAATGCAACCTGGAAGTATCATGGAAATATCAGGGAATTTTATGAAATTTCAGGAAATTTAAAAAAATATCAAGGAATTTGATTGATTGCAACTATTTCATATATAGTAAAATATATTTCATTTAAAATTCAAAATGAAATGAATCAGATAATTTAAAAAGAAAACTTGTAGCTAATGAAAGAAAAATTTGGTGTTAAAAAAGCTAAACTTTTAGCTGAAATTCAAGTTATTGATGATCAATTTAAAAATCTTTAATAATTTTATCTTTTAAATTTTAAGAGTTAATATGTTCTAGTTCCTACTAGACATGTCTTACTCAATTCAAGTTACTTTTTATTCACGAAATCGAATTTAATTAATTATTAAACGCCAACTAAGCCAATGAGATAAAAAATAAATAAGAAATAAATATGAACATGTCCTTTTTTTACTTTAACACCAGATTTAAATATTGATAATTACAATATAACTAAAACTTTAAATATTTAAGTGATACGAATAAAATTTCTATATCAGGGAAAACTACGAAAAACCTGACTAGAAAAGCTGTAATTATCAGGAAAATTTGAAATAATTTTCTTGTGGCCACTCTGGAGTAGTATCTTTTGCTTTCGATTTATCTAAAATCGCGTTGCTCTTCGAAAGGTTTTCGAAAATGTCGACAATAACATATTTATGTCACTATAAACCGTAGTGGCCCCTGCACTCCGCTACCCTTCTCTTCGCTGCTTCTTACGATACTCCCAATGCGTTTGATGCGAGTTCTTGCGTACCTGAAGATGCTTACCTTTTACCTTTTTAAATAATGAAAGAAGTAATATGGACCGCAATGCACTGACACAGATTTATCTTCAACAGCAGTCGTGGCCGAGCGGTTAAGGCGTCTGACTAGAAATCAGATTCCCTCTGGGAGCGTAGGTTCGAATCCTACCGACTGCGAATTTTTTGGTATTAATTACTAAAATTTGGAAACTAACCAATTATAGACTTTTTTTTGGTCTATCTGTTTGTTGTAATAGTCGATTGGACTCGGAGTTATTCGTCTTTTAGGCGATTTTTAAAACAATTCAATTTTTGCCTTGTAAAGTTTATAATATTTTAAATTATCAACATTTAAAAAAAAATTATGATTGGTATTCAAATAAATATCACATTTTATTCCTCTAATGGGCCTCCAATATCTTAAAGTGGTATTGTCAGTCGTTTACGTAAAATGTAAAATTTCGTTCACATGAACATTGCGTTGCAATCTACTGGACCACTTATTACGCATCTTCTCAAGAAGGCCTTTGTACTCTAGATACCGTCAACAATTTACGTAGTGTGTATAATCTCTTAAAAAGAAACAAATACGAAAATAGCATTGGATTCGCGATTTTGTTTTCGTTTGTACAAGGCGTTAAACTTGTTAAAGTAGGCGTTTAACTTTTATAATTAGTCGTCATTGAATAAACATAAGTAAAACATGCCTCTGATGAAGCCTTTACCCTACCCTAGACCTTAGAGCATATATATATGAAGAGAGGTGCCCAAAATATGTGCGACAGAGATAGGTGTATGTTCCTATTTGTTCTCTATGTGCATACGTCGAAAGTGACAATTGTCAAGTCAGAACTGTCTAGATATAATACGTGACAGTTATTAAATATGTTGATTATTTTGATGTAGAATATTGTAGATATGTTTAAATATAAATAAACTATATATATATATAATATAAAAACGTGAGTGAACGCCGTTATCCCATAGCGACATCTATGACGTTCATGATTATATGTTTTCACTGAACAGTCACTGATTTACCAGCACACGAGCTTTGTACCAACTAAAGAAACATAATTTCTTTACATATTTAATATTTATTATATCTGGACAGCTGTCACTTTCGACGCATGCGCATAGAGAACAAATACGAACATATACCTTTCTCTCTCGCACACATTTTGGACACACTTTTAATCTATAGGAAATATAGGGTATTCACTCTCCATAAATATATATGCTTTAAGCCCTAGACAGTGAAAAATGTACTAAATATATTTTTAAATTTGAAAATATCATTGGTCAATAAAATGCAGTTCTTTGATTACAATTGAGACCACGTGACCAACTTAAGACCACGTGTAATGGAAAGTGTTAACAGTGAAACAACTAAATGCAGTTTCTAAGCAATTTGGTTCCACGTGATTCAAATACGGAATAGTTTTATTTTTTGGGTCAACTTTAAGCCTGAAGCCTGTAGTTTTATGCTAACATATAAATATTTAGACGTATTCTTTAAGAAAATGGTTTGAGTAAAATATAAGAATGCAAAGGCCTATAAATATATAAGACATTTTAGGAATTGTAAATATTTAATTAAACTTATGTGTTGCTCTGAAATCATAGACTTTTATTTTAGTAATTTACATACACATTTTAATAATTACACTGTTTAACTTAAATCATACTATCTTACATGAAATCAAAGAAACGACATTTAAAGTTTATTATTTAAATTGTCAATAATTTTATAATAACTTAAAATTATGAAATTACTTAATAAATATCTCTGGTGTGTGTTACCTTCATTTTTATTAAGAAAGTGGTGTTTTAAGAACACTTTTCATGTATTAAACAAGTCTAGCTACTACTGCCCACGTTTGAAGAAGCTTTCCACTTTAAGTTTACCTGATACCCTATCAAGGAAGTCATCAGAATCATCATTCCATTTTACATCAGAAAATTATTTATTTTAATAATGATAATTTACAAAAATTCTCAAATTACTTCCTCAAAAACTATACATTTTTTATTTTATCTAAATCAAAAACTAATTAAAATAAAAATAAAACAAATATACTTATCTTTAAAGCATAAGTAATTAATAATAATAATAATTCATAGCAACCAAATATAATAAAGTAACAACGGTTCGGCGCGTTGTGTCGTAGCGCGGCGTGTGTATGTATTTATTTTACTTTTAGTTTTAATTTTGCATTAAGCGATTATTCCGATAAATCTTATATGACATTGACAGTGAACTTTGACCCCTGGTATAAGTAAACTGTAGTTTTATACTGTGTCAGTCAATCTATGTTGTACACATCATTTACACGCGTCGGTTCCGTCCGTCCTTTGTCGCCCAGGGACGTCGATTTGCTATTTATAATTAATTGTACTATTAACAAGTAATCAAGATATATAATTGTGTTATAGACTAGTCTTATGAACTTAAAGCGTGTTCAATGATGTTTTTCTTAAGTATCATTCCCACTCATTGCTTTAATTTAGTTTTGTATTTAATTTAAATTGTTTAGCATATGGCAATACGCGTAATTATTCACAGTACCATTCTTCATTTAATTTATTTTTTCAGTTTTCTTCAAAAACTATATTATATGACCTCCAAAATGTGACAATCTGTCAAAATGCAGTAGAATTTATGTTTAAAAGAAGTTTAATATCAGTTTGTCAAAAATAAAGAAGTAAAAACAATTTCTATTACTAATTGTTATTAAAAATAGCAATTTTAATTATTCCACATTCAATATTGACCAATTATCAAAATTTATATTACTAACGATGCATACGCACTAACTAAATTAACTAAACTCAAATTAAAACACGAATGTGATTAAGAATGTCTATTTTGAAAACCTGATTAACCTCTAGATTAAACAGTAAGATAAAAACAGTAAATTAAATATCAAAACATTGAGTGGAAATGAGGCTTTAGTCTTACTTCTTTTTTATTTGAATTTTAGTTTAGATGTGACGTCACGAAGCTTGTGGTTCTCCTCTCCCGTCTCGCCTCTTTCTCGTGTGATATAATTAAAGTGTGACCTCTTAGTTAGCCGTAAGAAATCACCGAATGCATCCTGTGTTACCTTAATGCATCTATTATTACTTGTAATAAATATATTAGATGTTCCATTATGTTAAACGCATCAGTTAACACCTCCCACAATGCATTTCGGTGTGCAGCATTATCATCGTGTCCTACAACTGGTGGTCCAGATCTGTCAGATGCCATAACTGTGTTTTATTATCCTAATTCTTTTACGATTTGACACTGACACCGACATACGTCTAAAACTGTTGTTTTCTTATTATTATATAATCTTAAGAGTCGTCTCCACTTGCACAATATTTCTCTACAGCAACAACATTTTGCTATATTTGAAATATGTTTCATATTTTTGCAAAACTTGAAGCAGCTTTTTATAAAGGTATGTAAAAACGACCGTGGAAACTTTTTAGATTAAATTTGTATTTGTTTTTGTGAAGTGTTGGTAGTTATACAAGTGGAGACGCTCCTTTACCGTTGTGTATTGTGCATCTATAGAGAATTCAGGCTGCAGTTTAGTTAGAAGCGCAGATGAGATCTAACGGAATGAATCCAACAACTAGTTGTGTTGAATTTGGCCCAATTGGCAGTAACCACCGTCTAATTATTAGGTCTCTATGACACACTACTATCTTAAAAGCATTTGAACTTGTTTTTAGAATAAATTCTCTAGTTTAGACTAAATAAATGCAATATTAAGGTCGTGATCGCTTGATTCTTAAACCTATTTATATATATATTTTTTTTTTATTTTCCCTTTTAATTAATTTACAATCTGTCCGAGGACATTAAGTAAAATTTTATGACATAAATGACATGTGAGGTTGCCATCCATTGATGACTCCCCCTTACACCTTACCCCTTTATACTATGTACAATAACTGAGTTTAACTGATATTTTATTAGTACGATGACATTTCAATTTTAGGTTTCATTTGGGTTTAAATTCGCTAAGTCATTGGGATCTGCTCTTTTCAGTCGTCTTACGGGCCTATGATGGGAGAACTTCACTGCTGCTTCATTGGGGTGATTCTGCAATCGAAGGTGGTACTTCCTACTGTAGCTTTGGATTTCCTCTTTGACCAGGGGCATTCGAAGATCTTTATGTACTAACCAGTTAGGGACATATCTTGGGACATTTAATATTTGTTTCAATATTTTGTTTTGGAAACACTGGAGAATTTCTATGTTTGACATGCTAGCGCAGCCCCATAGTTGTATACCATAAGTCCATATTGGCCGAATTTACCTATTTATATAATCTCCAAATTTTAGGGTCATAGAAATTGTCATTAAAATATATTTAATGAAAGTAAAGTTGTTTCCAGAAATATGTATTTACTGTGTTATAATTTTAAGTTTTAGATTTAATTTTATGTTTTAAGGCTATAATTTTAACTTTAAATCAAGCCGCAGTCTTATACCCCGAGCTGCATCTTTAATGGCAGCAAATTTACGTTCGAATGAATCCATTTGTCTATTATTAGCGGGATTTACTCAAATTAACGAATTACCTTTGTTTCCATTCCATAAAATTCGCCTCAAATTCTCAAATTCATATGTATGCATTTTATTGTATCTGCCTTTACGTCCTTACAAACTCTTTACATTCGTTATAAATTTTCTTTACAAATTCTTAATATTTTTTAAATTCTCTTCTTCATTTTCAAAGTTCTTCTCACTTGTTATCTTCCTCCACTGCCTCCTTACTTCCACCACCTATCTAGTTTCTTCTCTTCTCTTGCAATCGTTCCTGACGACTCCCTCTGCTTACAAAGTTCCTCGTTCTTCTTACTTCCAATATCAAGGTATAGGTTTTACTCGCTTTTAAGAAGACACGCCTGTTTAAATACAAATTGTTGAAGAAAAATAAAGACAACACCATATGAAAACATTGAACAAAGATTACGACAGACCTATCTTGTATATAAGCATGCGTACAATTGCATTTATTAAATAACTAAAGGTGCATAAATTTTTCATTTATTTCTTAGAATTTTTGAAGTTGAAATAATGTGTTTCTAGTGTTGTTAAGGGTTTATTATATCCGCCATTTTGGCTTCATCCCAAGAGAGTTCTAAATAAAGTTCAGGTTCTTTAAATTCACTGTCTGTTTATATGTTGGCTTGGCTTTGGTCTATCACTAACACTTTTCTACTAGTGGAACATGTTCTGTACTTGGGTCACCTAGACATACCATAGAGTACAGCATCACTAATATTCGTACATAGACAATACTAGTGCAAAGTTTATAGAGCTTAGTACATTTATATTATATAAATGTTATATTGCATACACGTGTCGCTCAAAATTCTAAGAATAACTCATCTATGTTCTTCTCTGAATCACATTTGGGAGTAGTAATAAAATGTTCACGGTTTTCTACCTGTTGGATGAAGAAGCTAGACTCTTTGGTGCTGGTTATATGCGGAAGCAACGGTTTTGATTTAATAATTCGTGGAAGAACTAGGTCAAAATTTCAGAAAATTTATTATATAACACTTTTGGGAGTTAGAAAATTAATGATTAGACTGCTAACTTCCCATATTCCATAACAAATTTTCTACTTTTTCGTTGATTTTAAAATTTTTCTTATTCACTTCTTTTCCACAACACTTTTACTTAAGCTAATTAGTTATTTAAATGCGAGGATAAAATGACAATTCAGTGACTTTTTCTTTGTGAAAAATTGCTTAATTTATTTTAATGTTTTTCCAATTTTTTTTTTGCCTTCCACATAATAGGTTTTCTCAAGGCTCTCAAAATAGGCACTTGTTTTACAGACGACCTCCTTTTTAGACGCAAATCTCTTTTTCTCCAGCAATTTCTTCAGGTTTGGAAATAGGAAATAGTCTTAGTGGGTTAGATCTGGAGAATATGCTGGATGAGGTACAAGTTAGTTAGCACAATTTTTGGACTTTTGCAATGGTTCTCTACACATTCAATCGCACTGATAGCTGCTTTCAATGTCTATCAAACGACACAGCTTGCTCAAAATTTGACAGTAGTCTATTAATTGATGGCATTTTGCAGGAATTGCGTGTGAAATTTAAAAAGTCACTCCAATTATAGTTCGCATCAGCTATATTCGCATCTTCATTTGTATTCTGACAGGTGGAATAGTTTCGCCATTTTTAGCCGATAAAATAGATATTCCATATGAAAGACTGTGTAAATGAACTCTTTCATGACAAAAAAAATCATACGCATCTTCAATATGATGTCAAAGTTACTCCAAAAGGTTTACAGGGTGCTTTTTAAATACATTGAAAAGACAAAGCACTAGTGCTTTCTCAAATAATATTTCCTCTTAGATGTATTCTATTTTTTATCATAAGTTTTATTTCCTTATTTTTATTTTGAACTACTTAAATGTTTATGATTACAATTTTAATTGCGCATCTTTCTCATATACGATAAATAAAACTGTTATTTTCCTCGATCCAATTTTTTTGCAATTAAGAAAACGTCGTACGTGCATCTTTTATTATATAATTAAACATATTGACATTGAATATTATTAGTTACAACAGAAATTCAAATACAAACAATGGCTATTTATTTTAATATTATGTTAATTGGACTCGATATATTGGAACAAGTGTATATGTATGTTATACGTATATTATAATGCATTGACATTAAAATGAATCTTGTTTCAACAATAGATTTTTGTTATATTCATTTTAAAGGTCAACCAAATGAAGCTGCGTTGATAATGACACATGTAAGATGAGTTTTTAGAAAAGAAATAAGCAAATACAGATCTGTTAGATGTATTGTATAGCTTCTATTACTTATTGGTTTTAAAATATAATAATAATACGTATATAAGTTATTTATTTAACAAGTATTGCCTAATTATTTACAGAAAGAGAATTATATCAATTGTTATTTGTGTTAGAGTTGGACAAAACAACTCCTAAATTTATTAAATAATTATTTAACCATTTCTCTTACCGAGATCTTCTCCTTAACTAGAGTTAAAAGACGTTCTTGCAGATTACCAGGAAATAATATTCCTGATACCATTTACTGTACAACCTTAGTTAACCTTGATTATTATAATTACCGACTAACAATTAATTTTTTTTATAATCAGTAGGTGGCAGCACCACCTCAGGGTATCTATCGCTTAGGATGGGCAACAGCAACAACAACTAGTGGCTGAGGCATTAGTATTCAAAATTCCTTCTATCAATGAATAATAATCAGAGTTACTCATATTTACTTGCAGCATTGTGCACTAAATTGACACTAATTATTAATATTTATTGCCATCTTTCTCTTGCTCACTATATGTAATATACTGCCTCTCTATTATTTAGATGATAGTTTGTTTTGTTAGAGACAGTATGACGACAAATATATACATTAGTATAATCGGTTACCGTGTGCAACTATTAAATCGAGTAGGAAAAACGAGAATTATCGTTTATAGAATCCAGATCACCTTGTGATTATTATATAAGATATATTTCCGAATTCCTTATTAATAATGATTAATTACGAACTTTTTTTTATTATAGCACACAACTCAAGAGAGAATATATACTCTTAAAGAAACCTTATAAATTTTAGAACATTTCTGAAGCATATTTCAGAACAAGGTTTGGAAAAAATTCAGTTTCTAGTATATTAATTTTCATAACATTTTAATAAAATTCTTTAACAAAATTCTTTAATATATCTTTGCTTTTTTTTCTACATTTTCATAAATTTTACTCTACATTCAAAGAGCCAGTAGCGTACGATTTTAGTCCCTCTAAACGAGCTGTAATTTAGATTTTCTTTGAAGTACTCATAATCTTCTGAACTCGGTATTGTTTCACACAGTCATCACCGCGTAACAATCTGGCGCTGGGGTCGCGGTCACGTAAAGGCCACCGTACATTATAACATGGTTTCCTTGAATTTGCTTCCACTGTATCACAAAAAAACAGGTTGGAGCTCAACACTTTAGCATTTGACTGACGTTTCTCACACATTTGAGCTCTTGGAGACAGTTTGTTGTCATTTGGATACTACTAAAGTTAATTCCATGAAATTTGATACCAAAATGAGTTATTTCTGTACAACTTCTGGTTTGTATTAGTCTTAAAGCAAAACAATCAAAAGTATAACTAATATTACGAACAAATGAAATGATTTTTAAAGATTACTCTTAGTGGGTAGTAGAACAAGTGGTGGGCTAGTTTTATAAAGTAACTTAGCATATATCTACATACCACAGTAAACATTTTGGGGAAATGGCATAGCTAGGTGAAGTTCCATTCAAAAAATCATTAATTTTTTCATAAGAATCTTCTTTCTCTTTCCAACATCATACATTTAAATGGAGATATAGTTGTTGTCTCTTTTCATATCACGTGAATGTCACAGAAAAGGAAACAAGATATATCTGTCTCTGTTTAATGGTTTATTTGCATGGTTTAGTAGCAACACTACTGTAAATCGTAAACTATCAGTCGGAATGTTATGAAATTTGGACACATATCGTTTGAGGGTTGGTACTATTTAAAAATCATATGGATTTGTCAACAGTGGTGCCAGCTATATGTCATCCTACGAACTTATTGAGTAATCTGTTATTATATAGGGTATTTTAACAAGAGCTTTGTTTTTTAAATAGGGGCACACCTACAACATAACTGTTTTGACATATCAGTAGTAGATGCTTTGGCAATTGTTACAATCAATTCAATTTCGCTTGAAAATCGCATTCAAATTAGAAAATCCACTATTCTTTATTATATTAATTGTGTGCCTTTCGTCTTTACAATCTACATTATTATATTTCTTAATGCATTTCATATAAATTCAAAGTTAAAACTAAACTTAAACTATTCTAGACTATTACTACTTCGACTAGTACTTTCTGCTCTTTTTTTCTTGATCCTCTCTCTTCATGTCCCCTACTCCTCCTTTATTCACACCGTTTCCTGTTTCTCCTTCCTTATTGCCTGTATCTTCATCTATCACCTCTTGCCTTCCTTGTCTCCTCTCGACAAACCCTCTATTATCTTTTCACTATCGTTCCTGCCTTATCTCTTCGTTTTCACTTCTCCACTTACGTCTCTCTATTTCTATCTATTTCCTCTTGACTCTCTTACTTTACTATTTCTTCTTGACTCTTCCTTTACTATTTTATTATTATCTCTATCTGCGTCATCCACCTCTTGTCCTTATCTCTATGAAAATGGTGGATCACGAATTTCAGGAAGGCTTTATGTGATTTAACATTACTCGATTATTTTTTGAATCGATTGTAGCTTTTAAACTCAAAGTGCGTCACGCCATTTACGAAATAGACCCGCCATTTTGCCAAAAAGTGATTGAAAATTTTGATAAAAGAATCGACATTCATAATTGCCAAACCTTATTCTTTCTAATACAATAAAAATGTGAAACATTTTCATCTAAATTCATTGTTTTGTTTTATTTTGAAAAACAAAGTTATATTTATTAAGTATATTTCATACTTTGTTTAATCTACTTTGATTATCCAAACAAAGTTGTTCATAAAATTATATAATACTTTCAATTTATAAACAAAGAACATGAAATACTTAAATGTATTTTTAAAATAGGTTTATGACAAACTTTATATATTATTCTAAAGTCTTCCTTTATTGTGGTTTTCTTAATTTGATTTTTATAATATACGTACGTAATTAAAATCTAAATTTATGAATGAAACCATTTATCAGCGCACGTAGTATTTAGTAAATACGTCAAACTACTAAACCGTAGATATGAATGAATGAATCAATAATCAACCATTAGTTATCAATACCACATATTAGTGAAGGAAAACCACAGTGAAACATTGCATTGTGTCTTGATATTGACGATGTCTGTGACTTGCAACCGTCAGAATATTACCGGACGGATACGGATGTGCGGATGTTGTTTACACCAACGCAAAATGTGTGTTATCGAATATCCTGTGACGTTACTACCTAGTTGAAACACCATTCATATTACCTTAGGTTGAAAAGATTTCTAAACGAAAAATACTGATGTATTTACCACAATACAGGGAATTAATGAGGAAAAGTCACGCTAGTTGTCTTTCCTTATACCTTAAGGACGATTCCAATGAGTAGTCGCAGTCGTATAGACTACAAAAAGATACCCCTATGCAAAATAACTTGTGTGACATGCGCAGAAATTGAAATGATAATCCAATTGCGTCGTTTTCCGAATATGGCAACGTTACAATCTTTTACATCTTGATCCTAAACATTTTTATTCGCTTCCGTAACGTTCCAAGGAAGTACTGAGTGACAGTCCATCTTCCTGTACAACACAATTTGATCTTGAGAATTCTGATTAAAACAAGAACACTGTGTTTTTACAAGATTTTTAATTCAAGGCTCACATGCTTATATCATTAACGTACTCTTATCAATAATTTAGTTGTTTAGTCTGGTGATAACAGGCCACTAGTGGTCCAGTAGATCAACTTCCATTAGATCTGGTTTAAACCTAATAATCGACATCAATTAAAACAATTTTTTATTTAATTACTTGTAGAATTTGTATTATAATAAACCCAGATAGATAATTGTCTTATAAGAAGAGATTTATACTTGCTAGCTTTCCACCAGCTAATTCCAAGGTCTATTATTTACTTAGGAAGTTTGTATTTTAATGTTTATTAATAAACCATTCTATTTATTTCGTAATTTTCTTATTATGGTTGAAACTTGGTTTATTAGTTTAGTTACACGTCAGACAAACCATAAATTTTTTTGAAAATTTTAAAGGTTTTTAGCCCTTGTCTAATGTTTATTATTTAGCCTTTAACCGTTGCAACGTTCAGTAATCCGAACGGTAACTGTCGGACCTTACAATGTATATTATCTCATGAACTATAAGAGATAGAAGGTTGAAATTTAAAATGCAGGTAATAGAATAAGCCCTCTACATAATCCAATGATTGCTTTTGAAAGAACATATAAATTGCAGATTTGGAATCAGCGTTGAATTTCATTTATATATCTATTTGAATCTCGCGCCTTGAATCACTGCGTCTTCTTTTAAGGTATTCATGTACCTTAGTTTATCATCATTAATATTTGTCGTCGTTGTGCTGGTTAACTTTTATAAAACCTCCAATATCAAATTTTATTTCTCGTCAATTATCATCAAAAATACTAACTTACAATTTACATAAATTATACAAATAACAAGTGCATATATTTAACAGAACATAATCATACATTTAAATGTCTCTTGTCTCAGTAGTTGTGGTCTCTTTTACATTTGAAATTGTTTTGTTTATAAGTAATAACGCTCCGATTTTGAAGTGTGAAGTGATTTTACCATTTGTAGTTTATATCACTGACATTTCCTTGAACGGTGAAATTAAATTGAAATGTTTCATGACAAGAAAATCATACACATCTTCAATATGATGTCAAAGTGACTCCACTGGGTGTAAGATCAACCTTAGGTGTCCTAAACCCGTGGAATAAAGCAAATGTTTAAAAGTTGTCACTAAAACAAACAAAAGATTAAAGTTTAACAACACTGGTAACGAAACAATTACTAATAATGTGTTAGAATTTGGTAACAGTGACCGCTAAACTTACATAACTTTATTTTCGAATATTTATATTCTTAGTCAAAATTTCTATTAGATACGCTTATGTGTTCGTACACAAAATCCGTCTTATCGGATCTATGCGTGGACACCACATTCAGCACGTAAGAACACAACTGTCATGATGCCATAGGAAACGTTGTGGTGGTCATTCACAGCCATTTCCCGTTTGCGAATATTGAATATTAACTTAGCTTAGTTAAAATTCAGCTATTTGTTATAGCTATATTGATCAGATTAATGCTTTATCTATTCCATTATTTCCATGACTCATATTGCGGGTGGACTGACAACTTGGGATTTCTATCCCTTCTTTTATGCATGTTACAATTACACACAAGTCTGCCATTTTTGCGGTTGCATCGTATGTTTTAGTTTTATTTGACCACCACCCGCGCCAAGGTTAAATATCCATTGGTTTTTCTAAATACTGTAAAGGAATTTATTAGAATATGATGCGTTAGCGGTTAAAGCGGAAGTATTTTGAATAAATATGCAAGAAAGTTCCGTTATAGCGACAAATTTCACAGAACTTCAATTTTCAACTTTCCGTTTTTCATAGAAATTGGACAAAATGTTAGATTGGAATATTTATTTCTCTTCCTTATATGGTGAGACACAGTTCTATCCTCATATTAATAGTCCTTATATTCGTAGGACAGTGAAAACCCGATAGATGCATCGTAAAAAATCATAAATCGTTAATCCGAAACCTATTACGACCAGACATGGTTAAGATTACCAATTTAATGTTTTTGCCATTTGATACTACATTCTTGTGCCTGAACTTATTTATTTACACTGTCATTGTGCTTAATTCAATGTTGATCCTTGTTATACTTAAATATTCTCACTCCTTCCAAAAGAAAAGAAAAATATCCCTATAAAAATAAAAACAAAACTGCTACTGCTACTGCTTCGCTCCTCCTGCTACTCTCCCTCCTGTTTCTACTCTAACATTCCTTCTCTTTCCTCGCTCCTTTTTTCTATTCTCGCTTTTTACCTTTTTCTCACATGAAAACTTAATGTGCTCCAATGTTTCTATCTCCCTTCCGCACACCCTGCCTAGTATCTGTTTTCTTTCTCCTCGTTTCCCAATCTAAATCTGGAAATCCTTCTCATGTTTTTTTGTCTCTTTTTCTCTTAAGTATTCTGCTATTTCTCTCTCTCCCAAATCCTTTTATATCTTTTGTTATAATTGCTCCTCTCAATCCCGCTTTAAAATATTGCTGTATCGTAATGGTCGTTCTATTGAGAGAACATTTCTATCTAAATCAATCAAGCTTCAACATCAGAACAAAAAGCATCTAAGGTTAACATCTTCTGACCCATATCTAACGTTTCGAGGTGGGTACACTCTCATTGGGATGCTGCCATCTTGAAAATAAGTTACGTAATAAGTTTTTTCCGTTTATATTGAAAACTATAAATCTAACAAAAATTTTGTTAAGAGCTTTTTTTGTAGATATTAATATTATCTACAACTTTGATTAAAAACTTTTTGTTGTAACTTTTGTAATAATAAAGTTATAAGCGAAAATAAATCTTACATATCTAAATCACGTGATAAAAACAGAAAATAGCTGCGTACCCAAGAAATATGGTTCGATGACGGATTTCCCAGCTAGAAAGTGATGACGCAAAGTACCGTTAAGTCGAATCCCAATAATCTATCAATCATAGCAATGCAACATTCAAAATCCAGTCACAATTTGTCTTAACAATAATCTACTACATAATTAATAATAATACGTCAATCACTCGTTACATTCGAAATGAAACAAAACACAAAGATTGATGACGTCACAATGCGTTATCAATGATAAGAAAGAGGAGTATTATCATCGACCATGATTCATATGAGTTATTTTAAGATACATCCAATCTATATAAATACCTAAATAGTGGACACTAATCCTTTGTTTTATATTTTTAAATCTATTTTCTAATTTCAAAGTATTTTGAAGAAGATAATCTTAATCTTGGGGTCACCCAGACGTCAAGTGAAATAAACTGATCGATTAAATATCGATTTAAATATATTTCCTAGCTGGTGGAATGTATAAAGGTTGTTTCTTTCGTCATCTGGGAAATCAAGAATTTGTTCTTAAATTTCACAAAGAGTTAAGCTTGTAAAAATAAGTGTCACGTGTTTTTGAATGATCAGTAAACTATAATAGAATTTTTATAAAATCGGACGATTTTGTTTGGATAATATTTATGAGAATACATGTTTGTTTTGTATTAGGTGTTCTTTTATCAGTCTTAATGTATTCACCATTGTTTCTTAAAGCCAAGGCCTACTGTTATCTAAGACTATCATGGATACTACTAGCTGTCTAGATCACATACACCTTAATGCAAAATATACTCTATAGCTTTCACTGAAAGATTAAATTTTTAGATAATACTAAAATCCAATGTTCCAAGTGTATATTTATATGTTTAGGCGATTCGTATGGTGGCTCAAAAACGGCTTCGCGCATTTTCTTGAAAATTGCCTATTTCGTAGAGAAAAAAATTCTAAGACTTTTGTCGTCCTCGGATTTTTCCCTGAATTTCCTGGAAACCCGTAATTTTTGAAAAACTAAAAAAAAAAATTTTACTTTTTGCTCTATAACTTTTAATTCGTAAAAGATAGAAAGTTGAAATTTGGTATGTGTATTACGGTGTTCAATACTAACATTTTTTGAAAATTAGAAATTGAAAAATTGGAAAAGGGGGCGCGATATGAAACTTCAAAATTTTTGTCAAGAGTAAAAATTATGCTAGAAAGTTGAAACTTTGTATATATGCTAACCCTGGTAACTTATTTACGAATTGAAAAAAAAAATTCCAAATTTTGAAAAAAAGTTGGTCAAAAAACGCATAAATTAAAAATATTTTTTATTTTGATAAATTGAAAACTTATTTTATTATTGTGCGAGTTTATTATTTCAATTTAAAAATAGAATTAAATATGAAATGTAATTACGAATTATTTTATTGGATTCAAATGATACACGCTAAAAAGGCGTCGTATTGCGACGGGGGTAAACTTTAATATAGTTTAAAAATGTAGTTCAGAAATATAGTACAAACAAAAAGAAATGTTGTAACCCCTTCTAATTATATTTAATCAATTGATTATACTGATAAAATACAGTTTATAAATAAATATTTAATTATTATAATTATTGTTATTCTATCTACTATCATCTGCTACAGGTATTTCATAATTTTCATACTGAATTTAATATAGTCTAATGTTCGAACGACACAATTGTGAATATTTACACAAATGTGATTTTTATGTTTAGTTGACATAGAAACAGCATCAGTGACGTATTTGAACACGTCGTTGATACGTTTCTATCATCTGATGTTTACTTTTATTTAAATGTTACTGTGTTATGCAAAAATCACACGCAATACTGCTTGGGCATTGATGCTTGTCGTCGGATTTGATCTCCGAACCAGAGTTATATTTTCTGTGTGTGGTTGTTATCAAATTAAATTAATTATGTGCATATATCATTATAAACTTATAAGATAAAAGTGTAGTTCACATATCACAAAAACTGCCAACATAGTAGGAGGTTGTATGTGTCGGACTCAGCATCGGAAATGCGTTAAATAAATTAAATAAACATAATACAATTTCGGCTATATATAAACTAAAAATCTCAACATTAAAAAGGACTATTTTTTTTAAAGTTATACGAATATTTAAAAAGATATCAGTTAGGATAGTCTACTTTATTTCTACTTTAGTCCAACCTTTAGAAAGGGAAAGAAACAATTCTTAAATTCTACAAAATCAAAGCTTAAATAGTATTTGAATTCAAAAAAAATTATTAAATCTATTAGTGTGAAGAAAACATTTATAAATATGAAAAGTATATATCATACACGATAAATATTAAATAAACAAAAGACAAAAATAATAAGACAGTGTTTTCTTTTCATTATTTAATTCCACACTGTCATTTTTACTCTCTCAGTTCTACAACGTACAATTTTGCCGTTTTTTTGGTCATGAATAGATAATAGACAAATCTACAAAAATATTCAGTTATTATATCACAATTAATGCAAGATTCAATCGCAGTAAAATAATTTAAAAATTCTTAATAATTAATTTTTTTTTAATAAGAATAATAATTTTAATTATTAATTTTTTTTATTGGTAATTTGTAGTAACTTAAAGTGTCAAAAATGACACTATGATCGTTAGCCAGTGCTGAAAGCAGGGCGACACTTTTTACAATGAAAGTGCAACACTTTCTTTGAAAAAAAAAAAAAAGGAAATTTCTATGGTGTCATGTCACAACATGTGAACCTCACTGCTGCCTGATAAATTTATGATTATGGCAAGTATATTATTTATATGTGTTGAGAATAAAAATGTCCATTTAGCCGAATGTAATTTGATGCAAACTAGGAAAAAAATTAGGCGAATTACATAAATCAATTTTCTCATTAATTATTAAATAACACGGCTGATTTTACAGCAACGGTTTTTTTCAAATATGTAGCAAAGTTATAAAAAAGAAAACCTATAAAACCTGAAAAATAAAATAATTTTATGAAATAAAAGAAATGAAATATTTTATATCAAAATATATTTTGTTTACATTTAAAAGTTTTTATATATTAATAATTACATTTTATAATACATACAACATTTTTTATATATATATACACAATATACACACTTACACAATCATATCTTCACATATACACATAAAAGAAAGACAATTTTTACAATATTAATAATGATAATCAAAAAAAAATAATTGAAACAAAATGAAAACAAGAACAATTTAAAATGAAAGAAAAAGTTTATATAAATAAAATTTTGCGTTTAATTGCGCAAAAGGAATAATTGTTAATAGAAATTAAATAATAGAAAATTAAATTATTTAAAATTATTCGAAGAAAACAGAAATACTAAATTAAATTAATTAAATAAGACTATTTCCAATTATTGGTAGAATTTAATAATAAAAATATAATATATTGAACATATTTACAAAAAATAAATGATATAGACACATTCAAACAGCGGTATAAGTTATAAAATAACGTATAATTTACATATATACTACATAATATATATTAAGTTAAAATTACTTAATGTAAGTGTATTAAAATATATTATTTCTTTGCTAAATTCTACACGTAATCACAACACTTAAATAACGGTGTTTTTCTTGCTAAGTTGCTGTCCAAAAACACTAATTTTTGAATCGTAAATTGTGCCAAAAATGTGTTAAAACACTATTTATATACAAATGTTATTATCGTACTTCGACCGTTGCTTGTTTACCCGTGCTATAACCTGTTGAAGTCCGTTTTGTTTTTATTATTCACTAATCATTTTAACTTAAGTTCGTTGTTGGTTTTTTTTTCTTTAAATATTTGGTTTTTTATTTGTAACTATCTGTCCAATTTAAATTAAACTTAATACATAAGCGTACTGATATTTTTATAGAGATCTTAAACTTCGGTACCTTCAAAAGACAATGTTTACTATTATCTTTGGCTAAAAGAAAGTATCAAATAACTAAGGCACCTTTAAACCTGCCACTTTCTAAAAGTAACTAATATTTAGAGTCTCTTTTTTATGAAAGACTCTAATATTTATTTCACATTCCGTGTTCAGGTAAACTTGTAATATTTAACATACTTCTGCATATATCGTTAATTTCTGGGTGATTTAGGTTCATCAGATGTACGTACATTTGCTTATGAATTTGCAGCTCGTTTGAAACAACTTCCAGTCTCTTCATCAGTCCGTCCTTTTCTCTCATCAACGATTTTACTTTTTCCTCGACCTCCCTTGAACGTACTTTCGCCTTTTCCCGACTCTTTCGTACTGCAATGTTGTTTCTCTCCCTTCGTCTTCTATATTCGTCGGTTCCTTTATCCACACTCTTCCCCGAATGCTTCCTGCTGACATGTGCCATCGACACAGCATTCGCCTTGTGTTTCATCGCGAGATGGTTGGACCCCAAGTGATGCATATTCTGATGGTGAAGAACAGTCGATGGTGTAAGTGGTGTGAAAGAATTTCCGCTTCCGTTGGATACATAACTCGCCCCCATAGCGTACGCGTTATTATTTAAAAACGGCCCTGACACTTGCCCGTTCTGTTGGCACCTTCTAAAGTCCTGAGGATCCATTGGTTCTTCTTTAATATTGGTGACGTCAGAAGCTATTGAACTATTTTCGTCACTGGAGTTTGAGTTTTGATTTGTTGTGTATGTAGCACCAGAATGAACCGGCTGTGGCATATACGCCAAAGTAGTTCTCGGATATGAAGGGTTTTGGCTTTGTGGATGCGCTCTAGGGGGTTGTAGGTTCTGTAGTTTTGTCACCCCACTATTTGGTATAATATCATTAAACAAACCTAAGGATTCTTGATCACGGAATTGATCTTCGATTAAATGCTGCAGGTCTAGAGATATTTCTTGTGAGTTTAGTTCTTCGAGCTCGCCGCCTTGTTGGTAGTGTTGAAGAAGATGAGACTTGCCGTTATTCAGCCCTACACCATTTTGTTTTTGAAGTTGAGGGTTGTTGTGGTTTATAGCAGAACTGTTATTATTATTATTGCTTGGAGACATTTTTTTTAATTCAGTAGGTGACATATTTTGAGTATTGTGATTTTGCTGTTGATTGTCATACATTTGAGGTGATTCCATATTAACTAATAATTTATTTAATTAATCTGTACATTAAAAAATGTACACACACTATCAATTAATAATTAGTCCATACTATTTTTAAAAAAAATTGCACTTTTATATCACTTATTTTTAAAAGAAACTTTTTATTTTAAATATCACTTAATAAAACACGTAATTTGTTGATAAAACTGCACCGATTGTTCATAAAACTATAATCCTTTTTCTTCTTTTGTAAGTGTCACTTATCAAAGTTAATAAACCGCGCTAACAAATGCGATAGTTCCTTCGCTTTTGCCTCCGCGTATTTTTCAGTGCACTATCTCCGAACGCCTGTAGTCGAATAACATAAAATGCAACAGCTTGCTAGAGTAACCATATCAAAAGTACCTACGTTCAAAGACGTAGATATTCAAATACGATATGTACTAGTAAGAAAGAGATAGTATGATGCGCGCGCACAAATTTATATATGAAATATTGTTTTTGTTTTGAATATAGTCAAAGTTTTGGCTTTTGGTCACATTGTAGAGAAGGGAATTCATAATATTTTTTTTTTATTTTAGTGGGGGAAATACTCACTCTTTGTAGTATACACTGTAGCGTCGAAAGTGAAATTTGGATAGGCCCACAAGCCGCCGGAACTAGGAAATGACCTAAATTTCATATATATGTTTTAAATTTTTTGTGTGAATTATTTTTGTATTCTATTTTTTGCCTTTTTGTTTTTATAGTGTTGGTAAGACTTGCTTGTATGTTACCAGTTCTTTGTTTATATTTAATTTATATTTACATATGGAATACATTATTAATTGTTATTATAATACATAATTATATATGTAGTTATGTATATTATATTTGATTCACGATGCCCGCCATTTTTGATTCATTTAAATTTTTATACATTTATATTTTATTTTATTATTATATAATATTTTAAGTTATTTAAATAAATAAAAATTATTATTTCAAATTTTGTGAAAGTTGTAACAAGTAACCTTTCAAATATTTAAGCGATGAAAAATAGTTTACTGCGCGCGAAAAACATACAAATAATATTTTTGGAAAATCTCGTCTTGGACAAAGATTTTAGCTTAACTCTTTAATATACAGAGCCTCAATGTTATTTGTAACTGGGTTTTTAAGATAATATCTAAAAATCTGTCTGTTAAAAATAACCTAGTAAACATTTTGAAGTCACTTTGCCATCATATTGAAGATGCGTGTGATATTTTTGTCATTAAAGAGTTCAGTTTCTCACAGTCGTTCATATGAAATGTCTATTTTATCGGCTACAAATGGCGAAACCACTCCACCCGTCGGAATACGAATAAAGTTGATGCGAACTATAATTGAAGTGCAATAGTGATGGAAATGTCACAAAACAGGACACTTGAAAATGTTTTTTAGAAAATCGATATAAAAAATCTAAACATCATCGGCTAGAAAATGTAGTTTTTAATATCTCGGTCACGTCCAGAGGTCTGCAAGGCCACTTAGCTTTATCCCAAGTAGATTAGGTGGCACGTATTAGCTTACAACTAATTTGTAGTAAGCTAGCAAGAGAGAATGAACTTGGAATTAGCCTGTGGCAAGCTAACAAAGTATATACCTTGCGCTGCAATACAATTTTCGTACATCTTATCATATCTTTAAGCATAATTACATGCAGTAAAGTGTATTTAACATAAAGAAGTTTACCTTTTACGTAAACAATTTTATGTCATTTTATATCAGATTACATAAAAAGAAATTATCATTATTGAAATAAATTTTTGAATAAAACTTTTTATGGAAGGTTAAAATTTAAATATGTATTGTTTATTTAAAAGAACTTATGTTAAATTTTCATAAGGAGCCATCCATAAATTACGTCACACAAATATCACGGTTTTTCAACCTCTATTTCCTATGTCATGTCTTGTTAGATATTGTGGACACATTTTAGGAAAACATATTTTTTTGTCTTTTTATTTTTTCTTTTCTCTGGAAGTTCCATTTTAGATTATTTGTGACGTCATAAAACTTCTGTGACATCATATTACCTTTTCTCAATTTACATGTGACGTAAATAAAAAAGGCCTCTACATTATTAAAAAAAAAATTATTCTTTTAAGTAACTAAATTATTAGGTGAAATGTTTAATTTTTAAAAAATGTGACTTTTTTACATTTCATATAAAAAAAATTACATGATGCATTAGTTTATCAAGAAAAGGGAAAAACTTAAGTAAAAAATATTACATGAATTTACATTTAGTGTTTACTGGGAATTGATTAACATTTTGTGGTATTTTTTAAACAAAATTTATAGCATATAGACTCGATAATTAAAAATAGAAAGTGAAATAGATAAAATATATACGGTGTAGCCGTAGCATACAGATATGGGCTATAGCAATAGATATTCAAATAGTCATACAAATCCATACAGGTGTGTTCTGTGTGTGTGTTGCTATGAAAGAGTATCAGTTAGAGAATAACTGTTAAAAAAATGATGTTAACAAAAAAACATATCGAACCGTAAAAATAACTTATGTATAATAAAAATAATGCGTTAAGTATATGACTAATCAACACTGGTTCTCAAACCCAGTAAACAATTTGGTGAAGTGTCCCTTTTTGTGACGTTTCTTTCAATTATAGTTCGCATCAACTTTATCTTCATTTATATTCCAACAGGTGGAGTGTTTTCGCCATTTATAGCCGATAAAATAAACATTTCATATGAATGACTGTGAAAACTGTGAAAATGGTAAATGAACTCTTTCATGACAAAAAAATAAAAACGCATCTTCAATATGAAGGCAAAGTGACTCCAAAATGTTTACTAGTTTAAATTCATACATGTCGACGGTTGAAAGTACTCAATAATTATCAGAATTTAGCAAATATATCATATGGCGTTTTCTTTTCGTGATATAATTTTACACTGTTCTTTTTACACTCTCAGTGGAACACCGTGCAATGTTACACTGTATTTTATACAGTTTTTCAACGATTTTATTGTTTTTTTGAGTGTGAACAATATTCTAAGTATATTTTCGAAAAACAGATACAAAAATTACCTATTATAGTTAAAATTACGAGAGTGAGACAATGACTCATGCTTAAAATAAGTTGTTCTGTATAAATGTACGATACAATGAAAAAGCATTGTGTCATATATTTATTTATTATGTATACAGAAGCGAATAAGATAAATTTCATCATCGTATCGTTATTTAAACCGCTTTTGATCATGTTGCACCTTCATACTCTCGTAATTTGAACTATACATAATATTTTTAGGTATATAAAATGTAACATTACATAAAAAAGGTTTCCCTTAGAAATAAATTTGTCTTTATAAATTTAATTTAAACTTTTTATGAAAGATTATATAACTAATGAAACTAATATATTGACATCCTCAGTTATTTTACTCCACTTTTTTCTTTAATTTCTTATTCTTATCTTTTTCACTATCCCTGTTCTACATATTTAGCGACGGCGACGCCGTCGGTAGACATACTTTTGAGGCTTTACCGTCGCGTATCAAATCAATGTACAATACATTAGCACTCTCCGCCTTACTTAGTATCATCTCATATGAAACACCTTGATACAACTTATATGAATATACAAGGTGTTGTTTCATATGAGATGATACTACATCTAACACACGTATTGATAAACTCATAATAACTATGGAAAGGTAAAAGCCAGACAAAGATACTCATAGATTGATTTCAAACGCTCCAGCGTAATATTAATAACATTAAATCACAAAAATGAAGTAATTATATAAATGTTACAGCAGAAATTACAACACTAATAAATTTTTAACGATTTTCATTTATTAATTAAAAAAAGACTTTTAATTGTTTTTATTTCATAGTAATTTAACTGCAGTTAAAAACTGTCTAAGACTTGTTATTATTTGTAATTAACGTACGATTGACAATAAATCAAGAATCAATTTATTTTACATTTGTTTTAACAACGCGATTATTTAGACGCAGTTATTAAATAAATATTTGTCGTAATAACAATTTTTCCTTAAGGAGATACCCCTGATTATTATTTAAAGCGAAATCTTTTTTAAAACGCTGACTACCGCAGACCGCGATATTATAAATTAGATTTTCCCGAAACTATGTTTTTTCAATTAAGAGCATTGTCGCTTAATTACAGATTATGAGAAATAAACACAGTAAAAATTACTATGTGAACATACAACCTGGTTGCTGTGATGGTTTTGTGACAAAAATTCCTATGTAAATAAATATATAATTACTGTAGACCGGTTCATGTACTCTTGCTGCTGGTTTAAAACAAAATTTTATCTGAAAAGCACAGAAATTGTATAGCTTAAGTATCATTCCCACACACTGCTTTAATTTTATGTTGTATTTAATTTAAATTGTTTATCATATGGCAATACGCGTAGTCATTCACAGTACCATTTTTAATTTAATTTTTTTTTTTAAGTTTTCTTAGTTTTTTTAGAACCTCACAAGGTCGTCCAATGTTTTAAATTAAAAATATTAAATTAAGAAAAACTATATTATATTATAACCTTTAAAATATGACAATCTGTCAAACTGCAGTAGGATTTACTTTTAAAAGAAGTTTAATGTCAGCTTTTTAAATATAGAAGTAAAAACAATTTCTATTACTAATTGTTATTAAAAAATAGCACTTACAATTTTGTCGAACTGTCAAAATTTATATAACTAACGATGCATACGCACCAACTAAATTAACTAAACTTAAATTAAAACACAAATGTGAAAAGGTTTAAAAAGAATGTTTAAAGGAGAACCTGAAATCTAGATTACAATATTAAATAAAAACAGTAAATTAAATATCAAAACAGTGAGTGGGAATGATGCTTTACGCAGCAATGTAAGTTTTCTGTTGCTATCTCTTACTGAATTTAACAATCTCTTCTTTTTATGACGAATTTGTAGTTTATTCCATGACGCATAGAACATGATAAAATATAAAGTGCAGAACTTTTGTCTTCAATAGAACACTTATAGTACAAAGCAAACTGCACAAGAAAGTGCAACACTCTCTTTGAAAAGAAAACCCGGTTTTAATAAAGATCTCAATGAATCTTGTGCTTACTAGAATGCTTACTGATTAATAGAGAAAAGAAAAACACGACTCGCGCAGATGCTTATATCTCCGCTAATTCTTAATCTTTTAAGATATAAAAAATACATTTAAAAAGCCCAAAAGATGAACTAAAAACAGGTTTAAACAGAAATCAAAAATAATAATTAGTTTATCTGCAAAAACTTTATAAAAATCGACTTATATCTCAACCTTTCAAGCGTGATGTAACCCCTTAAAACAAAACATTTTTAATTAGAATTTTGTGCTTTAAATACGTTACTGATATCTATTAATTATTTATAATACAAATGTATTATTTCCAATGAGAAAAATAACAAGTTACTTAGTTTTCTTCTTACAATTGTGAACTTTTATTTTTGTTTCATTAAAGGTGTATAATTATATAATAAATTATGAAGAAAGTGTTGAAATAATATACAAATAAATTCATTAATAATATATATAGTTTTTCAATTTAGTTTCATTTTCATTTCATCACCTTCTAGTAGTTGGATTTTTATATTATATGTATAGAGATAGAAATACAGATATCACAAGTATAGTATACCATATAATATGTATAGACTTTAGTTAAACGAAAAGAACCCTCGTTAAAAAAATATTGAAGTATTAATTGCAGAAAGTATTGCGAGATCTCAAACTTTACCGTAAGTAATCTAACGACCTCTCAGTGATTACGTAACGTTACCATCCCCGTCGTGAAAGCCACTATCAACTTATTCACGTGTTTAACTAGCACGTGTGTAAATATTTCGAAGGCCACTTCAATTATTAGGGTAAATGGACTGCAGCTTAATATAGAGTCTTCAAAAAATTAAAAAGAAAATTAAATCTTGTAAAGGACAATGGGCGCCTGATATTTGCAACTATGCACGTATTTATATGTTTATTGATTTCTTATATTTGTTTTTTCTTTCAGCGAATACAATGTTTTTACTCTTAAGTATCATTCCGACTCACTGCTTTAATTTAATTTTGTATACAGTACCATTTTTAATATAATTTATTTTTTAAGTGTTCTCTTTTTTTTAGAACCTTACAAGGTCCAATGTTTTAAACTAAAAATATTAAATTAAGAAAAACTATATTATATTATAACCTCCAAAATGTGACAATCTGCAGTAGGATTTATATTTAAAAGAAGTTTAATGTCTGTTTGTCAAAAATAAAGTAATGAAAATAGTTTCTATTACTAATTGTTATTAAAAACAGCAACAATTTTAATTATTTCACCAACTGTCGAACTGTCAAAATTGAACTAAACTCAAATTAAAACACGAATGTGTCTAGGAATACCTATTCTAAAAACCTGAAATCTAGATTAAAATATTAGATAAAAACAGTAAATTAAATATCAAAACAGTGAGTGGGAATGAGACTTAACATAATTTTAAAAAAGTTAACAAATTTTACTAGTAATATAATTAATACTATGTCCTCCTGTATTCTATCTGTCCTTGCTTCGCTACAGCTCCATCTTTCCCTACTTCCTTCCTTTCTGTACTTTCGCTACCCACCTGTTACCTTCCCTACCTCCTTTAACCAATTCCTCTATCTCTTTTTTACTATCTTCATTTCACCCATATTCTATTTTCACATGTTCCAGTGTTTTCTTTCCATCCCTTCTTTAATGCATGCCGTCTCTCTCATTTCACCTTACCACCATTATCAGGTTAACTAGCTTTTTCGTTATGTATTTGGTCTCTTGCTTGCTTCAGCGTTTCTTGATACCCCATCGTTCTATATTGTGATTATCTCTTCCTTATCCTTTTCCATTATTACAAATCTTCCTTGAGTTCTTTCGCTGCTTTCGCTTGCTATTCTCTCCTCTAACCACCTTATTACCCCCGAAAAATTATAATCAGTGCTATCTGTGAACAATGTAATAGCTCACTAACAGTAAAACGTATCATTCTTCGATGTACCCAAGTATTCGAAAGCAAAAGGAGTCGCACATACACATATCCATACACACACAAACATATATAGAATACACATACTCGTATTTATAAATACAAATGTTTATAAATGTATATATCATTTGCTCTATTATTCTTAATTTATTAAATGATGTTTGAGTTGTTTAAAAAAGTTCATGAACTATTTTATTTCTAATAAAAGTCTTTTAATTTTTTATTGGATGCAACAGCGCCTGAATTTATGCAACTAATGTTACGTGCTAGACATTTATTCTTCCGGTCGCACCATATAATTTAGTTATCGCTTTTATGACTAAAGTTAAGATTTTGTAATATCGTTGATGATGGTACTGTCGGGCTATTTAATAAACATACGATTTTAAGCGAATCCCAGGAATCTAGCTGTGATCATTGACATATAAAAATCTTTCATAATGAATAAATCATTCCGATGAATTCAAATGCGACATGCGTAATTAATTAATGAGAAAAATAGATATGATGATAATAATAGAGGCGAAAATAATTATTTTTTGATAACGGTTTCTGTATTCGATATTAAATGTGTAACCAATCTTTAAGAAAGTGGACTATAGCAGATTTGCACTGAATTGAATTTAGTCTAAGATAAATTCGCACTAGATAAAAAGGAATCTGACAATATGGTCCGTTGCTTAGTTTTTAATAGAATACCTTCAATTTTGAAACATTTTTGTAAGTAAATTTTTCCATTTTTTATTACGCACGTTTTCTATTCAAGAAAAAAATGTTGCACTCGTTTTGCACCTTTTTTCTTAACTTTAAATGAGTAAAGTTATTTTTAATTTTTATTAAAAGAAGAATAAGTTTTTATTTTATTAACCCTGCTAAGGCACACATAGTATTGAAATTTTATTGTTCCCTGAAATAGCTGTAAATAATATTTGATATTTTGATATATAAATACATATAGCAGAGATTCAAGAGCTGTAAGGTTGGTAACCTTACACAAGGATTGTGATGTCACATGCACTTGGAATGTGTACAACGTTGAATCCCTTTAATAATTAAAGAGACAAAATGACTTTTTTAATTGTTAATATCTCTTAACATATAAGGAGTTATTAAAAAATAATTGTACATTTGAGGTTCTAGTAACCCACTTTATCAATATATGATAGTACAGTTTTATAGAAATTAAGACATAGGACACAAGCCCATTGTTTGATTTATATTTAATTTGAATAATAAATTTTCGAAACGTCCAATGAAAAATAAGGATTTTATTCAAAGCCTTAAATATGTTTGTTACATTTTGTTTTTACATATTGTTACTATTGTTATATCATAATTTCTTAAACCAAAACTGACCAAAACAGTGTGTGGTTTCAAAACTGAAAGTGAGTTGTTCTTTTGATTCAAATACTCACTAATTAATGTTACTCTATAATTAACTAGATGTCGCTGTTAGTAATTTATAATCAAAGACTTAAACCAATTACTACATCAATGTCATCTATTAAATAACAATGTGATAAGTCTTATTATGATAATTATTATTTTTGTAATACTGTCTTCTTTACCTACTGATAACCTTATTATTTTGATAATAATATTGTAGTAGTTTGATATATTTTGTAAATTAAATAAGATAAAATCCATTATTAACGGTTCCATGGTGTAATGGTTAGCACTCTGGACTTTGAATCCAGCGATCCGAGTTCAAATCTCGGTGGAACCTGCTTTTTGCCACTACGTACGCCAAAGCAGGGTCGGATTCAGTTCTGGGAGGCTCTATTTTGAGCCCCTAAGTCCAGCAGGGATGGAGGAGCTCATCCCCTAAAGACTCCAACCAGAGAAGAAAATCAAGGCGTGAATACATAAAAAAGCGATACGAGTGGTCATTGTTTTAGTACAGGCACCACATACTCTATTTGCGCGCCTGCAGCGCGCAGCGCCCCACAGATGCTATGCTATTTTGAGCCCCTATAAAATTTACAACAAATTTAACATTTTTCTTATTTATTAAAACTAAATAACGAAAATCGAGTAAACGCTTATTTATGCAACCTTAAGACAGTCTGCCTATGACAAAACTATCTTAATGTTCAGATGTGGTTGTTTCAACCTATCTAGAAAAACTCTACAAAAATAATCTTGATAAATAAATGTTATGAGAGAAAGTTTTATTGAATGTATTAAACTCTCCGACATATTTAAACTAGATACAATGAAATCTTAAATTTTACGGAAAGCTACGAAGAAAACCTCCGCGACATGGAATCCTACCCCAATCTCCAACTGGGGTGACTGTACTGGGGAGAACTTATATTAGAACTTACATTCAATTAATTAGTAACTTAATGTAAGAGAAAACTGTCTTAAGTAGAGATTATAAATGAATAGATAACGATAACTAAATATATAACGTTATTTATTGAAATTTTGGCATGAACGAACTATTAAATCCTGTAGGACCGAGATTTCTACAAAGTAACATTCAAATTTTTGACTTAAATCTTTAAGTGGCTCGTTGGTCTAGGGGTATGATTCTCGCTTAGGGTGCGAGAGGTCCCGGGTTCAAATCCCGGACGAGCCCAGTTTCCTTTTTGTAATTCTTTATAACTAATTAATAATTACTTTTTCCTGATTTACATATTTACTGTTGAAGTAACATCTTCCTCATTCCTTAACTCTAACAGCAAAACTATCTTTTATTCGTCTAGTAGAGTTACAATCAAACTTCAAATAAACAAGAAAATAATAACTAGGGAACTGTTATACACTTAAGACACTTTCTCTATGATTAAGACTTATCTATACTTCTTTCGTAGATTAGATGATTGATGAAGATAAAAAATACACTGTTATAATACTCTTTCGGAAAGTTTTATTAAAATAAATCTTCAAGATTTAAATGGATAAAATAAGAAGATTTTCTTGAGGTGTAATTAAAACAACATAGTACTTATTCCTTCTAGAATAACATTTACGCGAGAATATAACAACAAATATCAGGAATAATCCATATTTAGTAATTAAAAATTATAATATGTTTATATACTTGGTTTTCAATACTATATATTAACTAATGTAACGACTACACAGGCTCAGCTGTATCATAAGGGCTGCAAGCCGATATTACCAACTTCATTTCTGTGAAAAATATAACACCACATTGCAAAGCACTCAAATTTTGTTTATGTTAAGATAAGTTCCAAGAAAGTACTGCGACTTTGTACTGGCAATGGCACTGCAGCATTCACAGAGTCATTTAATGATGTTGAGTGGAATTGAAGTAAGTAGCGATGGCTTAAAGACAATCCCTGCTCAATTATATCAACTATAATTAGAATTAAAAGTAAACATTGCAAAATTTCAGTCACTTTTTCGAAATTAATCTTAGGTTTCTTTCCAGTTTTTATATTAATAAGTACCTATGCTAAAAATGAATTAACCTAGATAAGAAATAGTCGTCCAGTGACGGCTATATCTATGAATGACAATTGAAAACGTTGTGGTAGCTTTAACACATTATATCGTTTTAGTATTTTAAAGTCAGACGTATGTTTATCTAGTAAATTCACAGCGAGATAGTTTGAATGATTGTTTAGTCGCTGCTGGTATCTTTGGCTTAATTTGTTAATTTCTTCTTTCACAGTTTTAATGCCGAAGTCATAGTTTATATATTTGTTGTTTATGAACCACGGAATATCCTTAATGGTTCTTACTGTCCTTGACTGAAACCTTTCTAGTATTTCTATTCTTTCCAGTGAATACTACATTTTTGGTAAGTGATTCTAAGTTAATTAGTAGTTCTCTTTGAACATCTATTAAACATACCTTTACGCGTTACAAACTCTTTATATTTAGATTACATTCCATTTCTGAATTAACAATTCAATTCTGTCCTTTCGTTTCAATGTTGCTTACCACTTTTCTCCTCCTTTTTTATTTCCAGCAACTACAATTACTCCTGCTCTATAATTTTTTCTATTTCTTGTCCTTTCCATTAACACATTAATTAGGGAATTATTCAAATTTTGATTTATTAATTATTATATTTACAATAATTGTATTCCTCAAAATTTAAATTTTAAAATAAAGTGGCTGCTATACCAGTCCTAGTTACAAGCATAATATTATAATAATAATAAAAAAAATGTAACATCAATTTTATATTTTTAAATTTATTTTATATAATTTTTTAAATATAATATAATACATTTCAATTGTAACCAGTTGTAAACATTGTCTATATAAATCTAGACATTTTAATAATATAATTAATCAACATATGTAATTAATGCGGATGGCAAGACAATATTGTCGTATACAAATCTTTTAACTTAAAGATAACTTAATATTTACTAAAGTCGTACTCTTCCATTATTTATATCATCATACAAACTAGGTGTTAAAGACACGTACTTCCCAGTGTGGTCCAGATAGTACATTGGATCTTTTACTTTGGTAATATCAAACGCCTCCAGTTGGAGATCCCGTTTCTTCAGTTTATAAGTTCCAGTCATTGGCATTTCTGGAATAACTCTTACAAATAATGGCCTAGCATAGGCTGGAAGTGATTTTTTAATTCCTTCACAAAGAGAATCTATGTTTAATTTTTGTTCTGGATCAACAATAGCTGCCATTCCTGCTTTTCCTTCCATTTGAGGAATCTGAAATGTTATAATATTTGTTAGTGGTCATTTGTTTCGGTTTCTTGTGATATGTAACCTCTCTTTAATACGATACGTTCAAGACTACGAAAGATAAATCACTCAAAGAAAATAAGCAATCTAAATTACATTTTCTTCGTAATATAATACTTCATGGGATACACAACGCAGTTGTTAATAGTAAATGACGTACTACACACACATTCTTAAGTATCTCTGTTGGATAAAAGAAATGGCAAATCGTCGGATGTGACGTAATTGTTAATATCTCCTATAATATAACAAATTATGTAAACATAATTGGACATTTATGGTTTTGCTAGTCAACTTTATCAATATATAGTTCCGTTTTAAAGAAATTCAGTCATGGTTCATAACTGCACTATGGCAATGGAAGGGAAGAGGTGATGGCGGAAATAGAGAAAAGGAACTAGCAAAGAAAAGTAACGCCAGAGCAGAAGTGATTTTAATCTGAAGTGACAAAGAGAAGACAAGAGGTGAGGAAACGATGAGAATGAAGGAGGACTAGGGAAAATGAAGGGAGAGGGTGAAGAGAAGAAGAAGCAGAGAAGTACTTTTTGAGTGACAGTAAAGTAGCCGCTCTTGGAGCAACTGCCCGTGATGAAACCAGCGCTAAGAAACTCAGGGAAGTGTCGTTAAAACTCGTAGGAATAGAACAGGATCCGTATCCGCCAAAAAGTGAAAAGAAGATTGTGTGGAGATAGAGAGAAGGAAGGGCAGATTACAAACAGGAGTAGCAGGAAGAGATAAGCAGTAGGGGTTTCAATTTATCTGTTTTGTTTGTATATTTCTTTTTTCTTTTGAAAGAAATGAGAATGGGTAGATAGTATGTAATAAAGCAGAATAATATGTAATTTATTGATTTAAGGCGGAATAATGTAGTGCCTAATGGCAAAAACATTGCAATAAATAATAAAAAAAAAACTGCACTATGGCAAGAAACAAATTAATAAACAGCTCGCTCAATCGGTGCCAGATTAAAGAGAGGTGACTATATTATGATTTATTACCTCTACTCCATATACAACACAATCCTGAAGACCGACCACATTGCTTATTACAGCTTCTACTTCGGATGTAGCAACATTCTCTCCACGCCATCTGTAATGCAAGTAAAGAATTAACAATTTAAACAGATAATTTACATTACAATAATTAACATTTTTAATTGATTAGCCCACCCTGAGTATTTCATAAAAACGAATTATCTTTTTGCTTAGATTTATTAATTAAGCTTTTAAGAATATTTTAAAAGTTTTCTAATTAAACCTAATTCTAATTAAAAAACTAATTTTTCTGAAGTGTTTGTTGGGATATTTCAAGAACGCATAATGCGAGTTTAATAAAAATTGCACCATATCTTCTTTACTAAGTTATCTATAGATTAGCATATGATCTTTACGATTTGATGCCTCTTTCATTTTTAATTACTCGATAGATAATAAATTTGCTTACAAGAGAATGTTCTTTCTTTTTATTTTTACCGATTAATACTATATTCATTTATTATGTGTCATTATATAATCTTGTGGAAAAAGCTTTATTAACGTCAGAAAATATTAATTTATATCAAAAGACTACCTCTGTTGCGTAATCTTACATTATATATACGTAAATAAATATAAGTCAAAGGTAAACTTTTTTATGTTAAATAAGACTTACACATCTGTGTTTAGTGGGTATATTTTCTTGATGAAATGTAGCAAAAGTTACTAAAAATCCATAAACAAAAGTAATTAATTTTATACTCAATATACCTATAAGTATCTCCAGTTCTATCCTTGAAATAATAATATCCTAGCAAATCCGTGATAAGGATATCACCAGAATTGAAGAACATATCTCCCTTCTTGAAAACATCTCTAACAATTTTTTTCTCGCTAGCTTTTTTATCAGCGTATCCTCCAAATGCGTTTACAGGTTTACTGGGGTTGATTTTCCCCACCAGAACTCCCGCTTCTCCTACTTTACACCTGATGCATCTTCCTTCATCGTTCCTGATTGGTTCGCCAGTGTCTTCATCACATCTGAATATTTAAAAATATATTTTAATACAATTTTAGAGGTAAACATTTTTGGTGGAACCGATTTCGTTACCTTATTAATGTTACAGGATACAAAGGTCCTGCGTAAACTGGAACGAAACCAACTGCTCCTTGCATTGAATCCATATTTACTAAAAATATAATGAAATTTTAATAGCAGTGCAGTTATTTTTGTGTTTTATTAGAAAATGTGTGTTGCCTTCTAATTTTATCGTGAAAAAATGTTGCCCTGTTATGACTACTGTTGTCAATTTATACTTCCCTTTACTATCCATTACCAAGAAATGATCAGCGTTAAAAGAGAAATCAAAATTAATAAAAAAAAATCATTTTAATTAACAATAAAGAATTAAATAAAAATGTAATGTTAATCGAAAAACTGTAGACAGGACTGTCATAATGATTGTAAATAATTTCGCAAAACTGAATCATCAGAAGAATATCTACCTAAATTTGAATTTCCTTCAGTAGCTCCATAGAACTCTCCAATTTGTCGCACTTTGAATCTTCTAGCAACTTCTTCCCAAATTTGAGGTCTCAAACCATTACCAAATATCAGTCTTACTGAATGATTTGAATGCTCTGGTTTCTCAGGGACAGACAACAAATATCGGCAAATTTCACCAATATATTGCGCTACCTGCAACAAAAGATAATACTAAAATCTCTTCAACAAGTTCAAGACTTCTTCAAGAGTTTAGCTGATTATTTTACCGTGCATTTGTATTTGACACAATCCGTCCAGAAATTGGAAGCTGAGAATTTCTTGCGTAGTACTACGGTAGCACCAATCAGAAGGACTTGTCCTACTCCCAGCATACCACCAGCTGTATGATAGAGAGGCAAGGGATTGTAAATGATGTCTTCATCAGTTACTGCCAACATTTTGTTCACTCCTATCACCATAAACATAAATCTGTGGAGAAATCCTTTCACTTAGTATATTCGTCCTTTTTAAAACCAAATTTAGTCATTTTAGAAAGCATCCTTTACCTTAAATTATTAATAACTGCAGCTTTTGGGAAGCCAGTTGTTCCGGAAGTATATATATACACTAATTTATCCTTTGGCGAATTTAATTTTATTTCATCTAATAATGGTTCGGTTGACATGTTCTTTAAACCGGATCTAAGGTCAATTGCTTCCGATGTAAATAACTCTGATTGTAGTTGAGTAGAATCTTTATATTGATAAAATGGAAGTACTTTAATACCATCAGCATCCTTTATTTCATTAACAGCTGAAAATAATGAATAAAACTTGAAATTAAAAGTTGTAATTAAAATAAATATAAAAAAGTTTATAGATTAACCTATCTCTTCCTTAACTTTTTGATTTTCTAGATAAAAGTTAAAAATATTTAATAAAAAAATGGCTTATAACTCACTGAAGAAAGAGCGTGTAGAAACTGTTACTCGGAGAGAGGGAGGAAAGAATGAGGATGGCTGAAATAAGGAGGAGGTATAGAGAAAGAGATATAAATAAATATGAGGAACAAAGCAAGGCAGTGCATGGAAAGGAAAGAGTAAGCCAGTAGAAGAAAAAATTAAGGAATGTTATAGAGGAAGCGGGGGCGAAGCATAAAGATTAGGAGAAATCGAAAGGAAGATATCCGACAAAGTCTAGATGAAGAAACAAAGACGGTATTAGGGACACACCACTTCAGAGGAACTAAAAGGTAGAGGTAAAAGGGCATAGAGGAGGAAGAGTAATATAAGTGTAGTAGAAGACTAGATAAAAACGTAAAAAAAAAAATACGGACGGAAAAACGGAAAAGAAAGATAAAGGAACAATGACTCTAGGCATGAATGGCATTGTTAAGGAAGAAAGAAGAGAGGACGTAATAAGGAGTGATTTAGTGATTACAGATTTAGCACTCGATAGAATTTACACTTTATCTATGACTTGTAAGACCTAATCTCCTAGTAATGAGTCTTTCAGACGCAATTCGCAGTTGGTTTTGTATTGTATAGTATTTTAGTATAGTATATAGTATTTATTAGTACCTTCTGCAAGCTCTGTGCCCAAGATGATAGCCTTGCTGTTTGCTGTCGTAACAGAATGAATCAACACATCTTTTCTTAGGTTGGTATTAACCAGAGCTGCAACTAATCCTACTTTAGATAATCCTAACCACATCGCCACAAACTCGGGTCGGGTTTCCATAAACAAGGCCACAGTATCTCCTCGTGACAGTCCTTGTGTTTTGAAAAATGCAGCTACCTGGTTGCTTAAGTCTTCCAACTGTAAATATTATTATTAATAAATAAGTAAACCAATACCGTGTGAAAGTTCACACTGAAATTTTTTAAGAAAGATTACCTGTTGAAATGTCCATGGTGTACCATCAAAATGGAACGCAACTTTGTTCGGTTGTTTTGCAACAATCTCTTGAAATACTGCCGCTACTGTGATCTTCTTACGTTCCCAGTTATAGAGCATTATATTCAGGCCTAAGAATCCTCTCCCAGCTCTAAAAATAAAAGCAGATTAATTTATTATGTCAAGTGATCATTAGTGATAAGATGTAGAGTGTTTTGCTGTTTTTTAATTTAATTTATTTAACGTAAGGATATTTCCGATGCTAATATGTATATTATAAATTCAACTTGATAACAACCAAGCCCAGAAAACTTTATTTCTTGTCCGAGGATTGAACCCAAGCATCAAGCATCAATGCTCTCGTCGACTACATCTTCTTTACCTCTTTAATTATCTATGTGATTCCATAGAGGACTATTTCTATTGCTTATAACTTCAATAATACTGCGATTATTTAAAGAGAATCATATTTAAGATCCTGATAGTTAAATATATAGTACGTATATTATTCCACCTCAATGGGGAGATCCTCTTCTTAAACTTTAAAACCCTTTAGCTCTATTTAGTATTGTTGAGTACTACTGACACGGGTTAGAAAATGGAGAAAGAGAGGCTAAAGGGAGGTCGAAAAGCACGCCTCTCAATCCTGTACAAGTCTTAAGACAAGCTATCTTTTAGATCTTTATTCTTCTCGACTGATTGCAAACTAACAGCGCAATTAAGTTTCCAACAAAAACGAAAAACGAGCCATGTTTCATGACTCTATAGAACTTTTTATTGTGGGGATTTTATTGTGTCCTATTCTGAGGTATTTGTATGTATGTATGTATACACATCTCTGCTCATGTCACCATCAATAGCATGCAACGTAATTGACCTGCGACCAAGAAACACAGTCGCTCAAAACGTGGTCAAAACCAATCTGAAATCAGTTTAGTTTCGTTCGAACCGTGTGTGTTTTCTCACTAACAATACAGTTGCATTCACATTCGGTTCGGGCAGATTCGGGGCTCGCGTTTGCAATCAATCGACCCATGTGCGGACGGCCTTAGTCACACTCTTTGTTGCATAGCGCACACTAGGATCAAGTCTACCTCTCCTAGGTTATTATGTGTCAATGGAGACAGGACTGTCCAATGAAAGTTAACTCTTTGTCAAAATTGAGGTCAAATTTAACCTTTATTTAAACTAGTCCGCAGCTTGCAACTTTTACATATATTAAGATACATATACCGGGGGTGTAGCTCAGATGGTAGAGCGCTCGCTTAGCATGTGAGAGGTACCGGGATCGATGCCCGGCACCTCCAAGGTTACTTTTTTATCAAAAAGTTCCATTATTCTTCATAAAATTCATTTCTTTTTGGTATTTATGTCCTGTGTCCACAATTGTATCACAATTGCATACAACAAAAGGGTCTACTAATTAAAATTTCATGTCATCAAGGTCTGAACAATAAATTTCTAATTAATTAACATTAAACAATGTGTAAACTAAATATAAATATAAAGTTGCGAAAGGAACAGAGTAGTTAGTATGCAATTACAAGCAACAAAAACAGTACGTTCATGTAATTTTAAGTATTTGGACGGTCTAATTAATATTTATGACATTCCGACAATGCCCCCGCAATAAATAATATATATAGTTGTGTAATTCACAACGTTAAGGCACGGCACTGATATTACGTGCTCATTTTAATTACAAAAAATGAATTCTTGCTTTATTAAATAATAAAATTAATAATAATTATTAAAAACGTATAGTAGATAATTATCTAATACATGTAATAAATTTTCTGTTTCTAGGTAACTTTTGGGCCCAGAATAGTTATCAGATTTGGTCTCACCTCTACTTTTTAAGACACAAACTAATTAATTTGGGTAAGTTGATAAAATGATTAATTTCTTCTATATACAGCAAAGTACATACAAAATTTTCTTCTGTTTTTAAAAATTTCTTTTTTTTTTCTTAGAAAAAGATTTTCGTTTTTATAATTCAAAATGTACTTTCTTAGGGGAAAAAGTAATATTTATACTTACGCAAGGTCTCTTGGTAAAGTCATGTAGAGAACATACAGCCAGCTGTAGTTCTTGATCAAGATTGCAATAACTGCAACCACTGTGATTTGCTGCAGCAATCCATACTGCAATTTATTTAGCGAATACCAAACTATAGTCCCCAGTCCAATTAGAATGGACCAGATGGTATTACGAGCGCTGATTGGTACTTCCAGAAGCATTTTGATTTATTTTATAGTTATTTCATTTATTCTGCGTTATACGGATTATCAGTACATCGTTTCTGAAACAAACAAAACACTTGAGTATCATTCCCACTCACTCACTTTAACTTAATTTTGTATTTAATTTAAATTGTTTAGCATATGGCAATACGCGTAGTCATTCACAATGCCATTTTTAATTTAATTTAATTTTTAAGTTTTCTTAGACCTTACAAGATCCAATGTTTTAAATTAAAAATATTAAATTAAGAAAAACTATATTACATTATAACCTCCAAAATGTGACAATCTGTCAAAATGCAGCAAGATTTACTTTTAAAAGAACTTTTATATCAGTTTTTGAAAAATATAGAAGTGAAAACAATTTCTATAACTAATTGTTATTAAAAATAGCAATTCTAATTATTCCACATTCAATTTTGTCGAACTGTCAAAATTTATATTACTAACGATGCATATGCACTAACTAAATTAACTAAGCTTAAATTAAAACATAAATGTGAAAAGGAATGCTTAAACGAAAACCTGAAATCTAGATTACAATATTAAATAAAAACAGTAAAATAAATATCAAAACAGTGAGTGGGAATGATGCTTAACATTATTTTTTTTTTTTATTTTTATATTCACTTATTATGCTACGTTACAATCTATACATTTTTATGAATAGTAATTACCCTGGCTAATTATGAACTTGACCTAGATAAGAAATAGTCTTCCAATAAAGGCTATATTATTGTGAATGTCAAAAAAGTCATTTTGTCCTTAATTATTAAAGGGATTCAACGTTAACCAAGACATGTGACATCACATCGGCTAAGTTGCTGTCTCTTTTATACAACAGAGCGTAAAAGAGAGAGCACATTCAACACAGAACTCTTATACATAGAAAAAATAACTGACGTACCCTTAATAGTACAGACATCTTACGTCATAAATATGACCGACATCTCGAGCGCTAAAACTACAATTCGAATTTTTAATTACTATATCTCTGCCAACATTTAGATATTTAATAAAATAGACAGTCCAATACACATTTATCAACATCAATTTCAATCAACAATTGTAAAATCGATTACTAAAAAATGAGTACACAAGCCCATTAGCTATTAGTGATTATTTCTGCACCCAAATTGTCTAAAATGTTGTGTTTCGATATTGAAATCGACAGTAGAAGAAACTGATTAGATTGACAGACTATATATAATCTGTTAATTCTACGCCACTGCATACGCACCTATCTATTCACGCAATAACATTATTATTAATATTCATTATAAAAAATCATCATTATAATCTAATTATTTCTAATGAATTACAACGCAGCATAATTACAACTTGCGTAGTGAACTACGGACTAGATGAAGTATCTGCTAGACTCTTTGGACTAACTCCTACTTGACTTTGTGATTCAATACAGATAACGGTATCGGTGTTGTTCTATCTTGAAAACTGGTTTATCATCCCAGTGTCTATTTTTTTCATTTACATCACTTTATGAGTCTATTGACCGGTAAAACCGGTTCTTTTTACTATTAGTAGTATTGTTTTAATTCTTACTATATGCTTTCTTCAATTAAATAACAGTTTTTACTTTAATTCTTGTACTTTGTAATTAGCTAAATTAATTATGAAAATTTTATAGAGTTAATGAAATATAATTTGAAATAACTTATAATTCGTAATAGATAGAATGTCTAAATTTTGTACATGTATTTTGCTATTGAATGTAAAATTATCTCCAAAATTTAATAGTCAAAAATTGAAAAAGGGCTTTGGAAAAATTAGGTGGCCCTTTAAAATAAAAGTCTCAGTCTCAGAAGTAATAAGATTCTTTTGCAAAGGCAAGTAGAATTGTGGTTTAAGCTCTGCGGTGTAATCCTGTACTTCTTTTTAAATTAATTGAAAATTAATACTATATTACATACATTGTTATATATTTTTTTCTTTGTTTCATTCTACATAAAATAAATCTTGTAGAACAAAATTAATTTCAATAAAAAAAATACATTCGATATATAGAGTCTTAATTTCGCGCTCTTATGTAAAGTGAATCTTATGTGCAAATCTTACTAATAGACCATTTTGAAAAAGAACGAATGTAATGGCGTTAAAAATGGTAAATCTTTTCCATCAATTCCCCATATGCTTTTTTGTATTGTTGCAACATAGTAATCAAAGATGGAATCTCTATTTCTGTAAAAGCCTTGTATTTGTTAATCAAGTAATTAGTTTCCTCTATTTCCCCACCATATTTAGAAACTATTCTACCCATTATTTAGTAATTGATATTAAAATTTAAACAATTATTTGCCAATAAATTATACGACGGACCACAACTAAACTTGCAAAATCTGTTTAGATCGGCTAGACTTGAAAGTACGACTTCATATTTCGTTATAGACAAAAACCTTGATAAAATTTGGAAAGTAGGTAAATGAATAGAATATAGATAAATTTAGAATTTAAATTTCATTTTAACAGCTTTCTATAACTGATGATTGGCTAATTAATATATTCAATTTTATAAAATTAAATAAAAACATTAACAATAAACTACGTGAAATGATTAATCACAGTTTCCGGTATTTACCAAATTAATTAAAGCCAAAATTGTATTGTGACTACAACAGATATGGAGGAAAAGATCAAACTTGAAGATTTCTTCAAAACATATTTGCGATTCAGAATTTAGATGTTAAGGAGTTTTAGTATAAAATATAACACCCGGTAGACGCTGCTTAACTCTACCATACCTGACCTTGAAAGTTTTAACTCCATCGGTATCTAAAACGGAGATAAATACGCAGGGAAAATAGGTTCCAGCGTTGCGTGCGATTTATTGTAGAAAATATAAAAGATACTTCATATAACAAAAGTAATATTATAAACTATAACTAAAATATGAAGAAAATCATCAAACTACAATAGCATGCAGCTTAACTTTTCTTTACTAAAACTATACTAAATTAAATTTTAACAAACACATAATTACTTAATTAATTAATTACAACCCGCTATGTAATTGTTACAGTGTTATTTACTAACAATTATAAAAACTTGAAAATAAAACAATAAGATTGGATATTAAGAAAAATAAAATGAATTTACCTTTATCTGAAACAAACACTTGCTGCACTTTGAAAAGAGCGTCAACGACTGCGTAGCTTACGAACAACAAAGTGAGTGTTTGATAAGATAGTTCAGATCCATTTAATTAGATAGATATCACTACAAATAAAAATTAATAGTTGATTTGATTAGATACGCTACTTGGTTATCTTTTTAAACGTCTAAGCACGTTGTAAGAGTAAAATATCTCTCGGACTAGGCTTAGTATGAGAGCTATTAACATTTAAACGGAATCACTCCAAAACTGAATTGTATCATTGTAATTACCAAAGATCAAACTTGGTTGTTTATCCTTATGTGTTTCTTTTAAATTTAAAACGTGTAAACTGTTTTTCAATAATTTTTTCTACGGTCTAATAAACTAATCTTATCTTTTAACAAACATGTACTTTTCAATCTATTATTAATATATCGATAATACAGGGGGGATAAGTTATAGTGAAGCTATGTAGATCTAATCATTTATTTTATTTAGCACAATTTGATGTTTCTTTCTTAGGAGAATTACTTCTTTTTCAGGAATTACCTTTTTTCTTAAAATCCTATTACTATTACTATATATTATTTCAAATTGTATATTATTATAAACTAAATACAACATGAATCAAATCGATATAAAATACGATGACAGGTGGTCTCAATAATTACAACAATTATAATTTATATATTTGCAATTAAGAATGTTATCAATAAAACGGTCAAAATAAACAATTACCCAAATAGAAACATAAATTTAATCTTTACTACATTAAATACAAATATTAATCAATCCAACACCTGTAAGAATATGTCGTATATTTCTGGAACACAGTTTTCTTTGTAATTCATTTAATAAAATAATAATCAATGATTCTACGTCAGATTCAAAGTTATTGAATCTATTATTTCATGTCTAGGAAACGGAGCCGACAAAGATACAATAAATAATCATTATGAAATGATGTAATTTCATTCGTCATGAGCTCCCTGCCTATTACGGTCACCATACTCATATACAAACCCGGATTCAGTGTTTTATGAGTTTGTAATCTTGATAACTGATAAATCCAACAATG
The DNA here is from genome assembly GCA_963678705.1 of Panorpa germanica. Lineage (NCBI taxonomy): Eukaryota > Metazoa > Arthropoda > Insecta > Mecoptera > Panorpidae > Panorpa > Panorpa germanica. Next base: position 7,107,077 of record OY783219.1, read on the forward strand.
TCTGACCTTTAACCAGATAATAATTAATATTTTGATAACAAACTGTGTTTAAAAAGCAATGCATTGGAGTTTCTTAGATTGTAAGCACCATAAGTCTAAACTAGTGATAGGTAAACTATTATATTTATAAACCATGACTGTTGTTAATTGTTTATCTTAGAAAATATTTTATAAATAACGATAATACTTATGTTATTAACAATAAAAAGCATATTTCACATATCTTTGATTGTTTTGTTTGATTTCGAAATAATTTTCTAAATTTTTAACTTATATACATTAATTTTTTTATTTATATTTTAATATCAATGTCTATTTGCACTTTCAAAGTCCGCCGGCACTGTATCAGAGGTGTTTGACTTTGAATTGTTTATTTACTACATCATGGTTTTATAAATATAAACGCTATAAAGAATCACCTATATAGAAGTTTTATAAATCCGTTATACAGAACAAAATGCATGCACTGAAAAATCGCACCCCTAGAAGGTTGGCGACGCCTACAATGTACAGTTATAAATATTAATATATTTAAATTAAATGGCATTTAATCGTTATGCATATATGCATAATAAATTGCAATAGAGTGAATCAGCTGTTAATTATTGCATAATAATAAGCTACGTGCATTGCTACAAAAATACAATTACGTTCAATATACAACAAAAAAAGTAACTGTTTTAAAGTTCAGAGGTCTCTTGAAACGTTTGCTGATATATAAAAAAATAAAATACGGTTTGATTTAGGAGGATCATATCCATTAAAGCTAAGACTCACATATTTATTATAAGTATGCCATGTTATTTTGCTTTGTTAGAGACAATCGCTTTGAATGAAACGTCTTACAGTGCAAAATCTTATTAGAATATTAGATTTAGTATCATTTTAGCTATCCTGATCCTAAAATGGATATTTGCCCCTCTTTTCGTCCTGAAAACAGTAAAGTGAACCTCGTCTCATACTAAACAGTATTATATGACCCTCGCTTGATCCTAAATGAAATCATGATTCTCGACTTATTTTAAGTCTGAGCTATTTTATTAGTGTGTGAACCTCATTTAAACCTGAGATGGACAAAAAGAATGTTAAGAAAAGTATTTATACCTGTACGACACGGATTTTATTGTTAAGGGATGAATATGAAATAATGAGTTAGAGAGAGATAGATAGATGCAATAATGAGATAGATAGTGTTATATTTGTAGTTTATTATATTTCATTTCCAGGTGTGTGTTTCTTTATTTGCATATAATTTCGTCAGTGTTTTTAAAAATTGTCTATTTTGTAGAGAAAAAAAATCTAAGACTTTGGCATCCCAGCACTTTTTTTTTGAATTTTCTGGAAACCCATAACTTTGAAAAACTTTAAAAAAAATAGTTACTTTGTTTTCTAATCCGTAATAGACAGAAACTTAAATTTTTGCTATTGATTGACAAATTATTCTGTAATTTGGAAGTTGAAAAAAGGGCGTTGAGAAATTTGGTGGATTCGACAGGAAATTTTGAATAAAGTTCAAATTTTAAATTGTATATAATTGTATACAATTAATAAAAAAAAGTTTTTCAGAAACATGCGGACAATTTGTACGATTTAAAAATTTTACCTGAAAGTTGAAAGACAGAGGCTTATTAAACGGTGGACACAAAAGTCACGAAGGCGCCTTTCATAGTGCCCCAGAGAGCTTAATCCGTCACTGATTATTTATGACTTATTTTCATCAAAAACTTCAGCATAAGAAATGTATTTTTTGTTGATTACGTTATAGCAAATTATTATATTTTAATTGCAAACTAATACTAATAAAACAACAGTGCGATATGTGTCCAACAACAATACAGCAGCGCAAACTTTTACTTTTGTTTGTATTATTTTATAAACACCAGCTCACAATTCTTAATTTCTAATACCTAACTTAAGATGCTCTAATTCCCGTACTTTGTTACTACATTTACAGCGTTATGTGTTTGCTTTGTTTTCAATGTAAATTTAAAGGTAAATGATGACCCAAATTTGACCGGTTTTTTTGTAATTATTCGAGTGTTATGTAATTCTGTGCTTGCCTAACCAAAAAATCAAGTCTTGAGAAAGTTAAAGATGTTTATTGATTTTTTTGTACTTGAAAGTCAACATTGCGATTATGTAAAAGTCTTAAATTAGGTTGTGTCCTTGGTTTTACTGCAATTTTATTTAACATTGATTCTTTATCAAAACTAATCCTATAACCAACGTGTTTTTACTAATTTTAGTATCCAAAAATGTACTTATATATAAATTGAAATAATTGTTATGTAAAATATAAATACTTAATTATATAAAATAATAAAATAAATACACAAATCATGCTTAACGCAATTTAATTTTGATTATACGATGATAAAGCAAATAGAATAATTAATTAATCTATTAAATTAAATATTAAATGGTAATAAAACTTTTATGGTTTTTATAGTATTTATTTATTGTACATTAAATATTTGAATTCAGTCTAGAACTACGTAATCTTAAAAATTCGTTTGGTAATTTTATATTCTGACTTAATTTCTTATTCTTGCTAAACACCTTTAACTGATATTTTGCTTGCGAACTCTTTTAACTATAAATAACACAAAATTTGTAATATTTGTTAAGTAGTTAAATAAATAAGTATTTCTATTCCAGGCACTAGTTTTAGACTAACAAGATTTTGTCCCTGATATTTTATCCCTATTACCCTTTCCATTCTATGCAAATAACTAGTACCAAATATTTTACAAAGCATGTTCCATTTGTTAGGTTTATCATCACTTTTAAATATACCTTAAGTACCGTACACATACGTGTCACTTAAACATGCTACATCCAACATTTGTTGGTAGAAGTTGTACAACACGTCCACACTAGTGCGACATACAACTTAATACGTCGGAAGCTTTACCGGCGTTAACACCAGTTGTACGCATATCAGAAATAAACTAATTAATAAAAGTGTTGTAAAAATTGTAAGAATAAAAACAAACGAAAATAAACAGCAACCTTCAATAATCTGTTGACTAAAACACAAATCTGCAACAAAATATACGAGTGTATAGTTGACACTTTGGCAAGGTGGCTGAATAATTCAAAGCCTAATAAATAAAAAAACGTATATAAAAATGTAAAGTTCTGAGTACTTGGAATTCGAATATACGTATTCGAAAAATTTAATTTTTTGACGTCACATTGGCATTCTTGACGACAGACTGTCAGCGCTAAATTTTCACAGTTTGATTATTTTTGTTATCAAAGTTAAATGGATTATGTGTGCTTTCATAATATAAAATATTAGTAAGTTTTTTAATATAGGAAAATTTCTATTTATCAAATAAAGTTATCGTTTCACGTTTATTTATTTTCTAATTAGCGCAAATCAAAAATACCATGTTTTGAAATTACTATCGAAAGTTGAACTAACTGTGTTAATTATTTGTGCTAATTGGAACTAAAATTCGATGAGTACACAAAGCCCTAAACATTGTAAAAGGTATTGATTAGTAAATAAATTGATCAATATTCAATATTTATGCTATAATTAATATAATGCGTTTAGAAATATTTAGTTTGAGGCATCTCTTTTGCAGTTTTTCTCTTGTGTTAAAAACGTTAAAATTAAACTTATTTTATTTATATTCCAGTATATATAAAACATGAAACTTACCTTAAATCTAATTAAGTTTTGTAAGTAAGTGTCTAAGTTTCTAAGTAATTTACTAAAGCAAAAGCTGAGTATGATAAAATCACAAGGTCGTCCGGAAGTTCTTTTGATTGATGGTTTCTATCAGTGTCATATTTATTGCCAAATTGGCCGTAAAACGGAAGCCGTGATTTGTCCAATCTTCAAGGTACTCTAAAATCTTTCTGGGACATAACAAAGTTACCCGAAGGTTACGCTCGAATGTGTTATTAAAAGATTAAAATCAATTTAACTAGATGTGTTGTTTTAGAAGCATTAACTAACCAGTGCCGCATTATGCAATAGAAAAGAATAGCCTTACATTAATGGTATATTTTACTTAAATAATTGATATACTAATTAATGATCTATTTATAAACAAAGCTTGAACATTTATCTGACTCCTAAAGATTATATGATTTAAATAGCTCCAATCGTGTGCAAAGTTATTAACGTTTTTATATTTGAAAAAGTTGGAAATCGATTGTCATTTTAGTACACTGTTACCATCTATTTCTAATTATATAACCATGAAGTAATGTTTCACCTTAAGTCTTTACTTAAGAAATATTGAATCTAAACGGATCTTTTATTACTGTAGAGCTCTTTAAAAAGCTTTTAAATTCTTAAGTAGGTGTTCTTTTCGAGATTATGTAATCTTTATCTTTTTACATCGGCCGTAATAGGTTACAATACATTGTATATTAAGTAAAATTATTTATATAATAAAGGTAGTTTGGTAGCAAGGTGCAAAACCTCAGCACCAAAGCTGAAGCTTTGAGATCAGCACCATTTAGTAAGAGAATTAGTAAGATATCAGCTAAAATGAGCCTTGAAAGAAAGGCCAATAACCGAGTATATTTTTAAAAAGGTTTGAACAATCGAGGCTATTTTATTAATTTTCTAAGTACCATAAACTGCGCAGTTTTTTTTTATAATTTTAAAAGTTTTTACGACTTCAAAAGCGTCTAGTTTTTTTTTTAAATAGCAGTAAAAAATAAATAATCAGACTTCGGCTAAGACATGTATGGCTCAAAATGTTTTAAATGGTGTCAACTATCATCCCCTTAAGGCTTTGCACCTTGATACCAAACACTCAGTATATAACAACCGTAAGCTGGATAAATTATCATCAAGAAGATTGGAATTTTTCCAACATTAAATTATACTTAGAGTTCCCAATTTAGTTAATGCGACATTGTATTAACACATACAAATATCGTATAAGTATAGAGAAGATTTTAAATTACTTAAAGCGTATAAAAACAATAACGAAATATGGTATGCAGATAATTTTGTGTGAGGTATTTGAACGTTGCCCTCTTGGTTTTGATACCAGTGAGCAAACAATCATTAAACACTATATGCTAATAACTATTTAAAGTTGATATACTCAAATATGTAGGACTTAAAGCCTTTTTAAACCATTAGATCAAATATTTTATCAATTTATCAGACAGTCAAGAGATCTGACAAAGAACTGATGTTTTTACCTATTTCTAAGATCTGATTGGAACGAAAAATCTCAGAGATATTCGTTACTCTTTTAACGTGTCCTTACGACTACTTACGATCTTCTACTACATTAGAATATGATTGCTTTAGCACACTTTATCATAAGAGAAAATTTCTACTTTAATGTTTACCAAAACACCACCAATATTATCTAATTACCTAATTTTAAATTTAGTGTCAAAATATTGTAGTTTATTTTTATTTAATTCGTTTAATGTCGGCTTATTTCCGAAGCTGTTCTATTACCGACGACTTCTTACTACTATTTATCTCAATGTAAGGGCATGTTATACACGTAATTATTAAAATATAGATTTCTCTGGATCTAAAGGTGAAAAAAATATTATTTGAAAGGTAATTATACCACCTATCAAGTAATAAAAATATTTTGTAACTTTTCTAATTAAAAACGTCATAAAAAAAATGATTTATGCGAATTTTAGTCAAAAATTTGTCTATTTTTTTAAATTTTTCTTACATAACTTAAAAACTAGCACATGGATGTACGTTATTTATACAATATATTGACATACAGAGATATTATCTACAAAACAACACTAAAATCATTGCCCTGACTTGCATAATTCGAGAGTTATTGTTGTTTGAATATGACCCTTACGTAATGCTAAATGTTAATTTTTTAAATTGGACAAAATTAAAATTTTGGGTGTTTTTGTCGATAAATTAAACCTTAAGGACACCCTGTATATGATTTATACCACTGCTTGATAAATTTGTGATTAGATTTATACATAATCAATAACAACCAAACCAGAAAATAGGACGTAGTCCAAGGATCGAACCAGAAGACACGTCAGTTAACGTCAAGCATCAATGCTATCGCTTACATCTATTGTAGTTTATTAAATGATTGAAATGCAGTCATATATTTTTTTTACGATAAAATAAACTTTATAATATAACTGTCACTTGACAAATTTAAAAGTTACAAAATACATTATTTATACACGTATTTAGCTTTTATTACCGAACATTTTTAGCCCAACATAAAAGCAATTAGCATTAATTAATATAATCAACAACATACCTCTAAACTAGCTTAAATCCAACTCCTAGAACCGCTACAAAAATAACAATAAAACACTTTTTTCAACTTGTACATAAAATGATAAAAAAAAACTTATAATAATATAGAATTAAATTCACTAAAATAAGGTTAACAATGTTAATAATCTAATTTATAATTAAAAATATAAATAAAGTGGAAGCTATCATGCATGACACGCTTGCACGACATGCTTAAACAGTTTATTAATGTTCATTGACTAAAATTGATCGCAGTTTAAATGATGTATGTCATTAGAGGACTTCTGGATGTGGCACTGAACTATAAATGGCAAATTCACACTGCGCACTGTACACTGAGTTATACTGACTTTTCGACGATTCGACAATTCGACTGATATCACTTCACTTGTTGATCAGTATGTAGCAACGACTCACCAGGCTTGCTAGTGACTGACTAACTAATGCCGCTAACAGCTATTCTCTAAAATATGTATATGCCTAAGCAACTGACACCGCCGTCGTTGTCGTAGGACATTGAGTATGAAATGAATGAATAGTGGATAGTTCTACCACATGGGCAGATTTATGAGTGAGCTATGCAGGAAGTAGCATACATATTTATATAACATATTAACTGAAGCGTTTTTAGTCAACCACATTCCGTTTTGATTTTAGTTTCACACAAATTTCAGTTTTCCTGTTATTTTTAATGTTTTTGCCATTTGGCATTACATTCTTGTGCCTTAATTCATTTATTTACATGTCATTGTGCTTAATTTAATTTTGATCCTTATTAAATTTAAACATTTTCACTCCATCCAAACGAAAAGAAAATATATTAATTTATCCTTATAAAAATAAAAGCAAAACTGCTAATGCTTCGCTCCTCCTGCTACTCTCCCTCCTGTTTCTACTCTGTCTTTCCTTGTCTTTAGCATCCACCTCTTCCTTTCATTGCCTCCCTTTAATAACTGCCCAATATTCTTTTCGCTTATTACCTTTTTCTCACTTGAAAACTTAATGTGCTCTAATGTTTCTATCTTCGTTCCGCACACCCTACATATCCTTTCCTCGGTATTTGCCCTGTATCTGTTTCCTTTCTCCTCGTTTCCCAATCTGAATCTGGCAATCCTTCTCATGTTTTTTGTGTCTTTTTCTCTTAAGTATTGTGCTATCTCTCTCTCCCAAATCCTTTTATATCTTTTGTTGTATTTGCTCTTCTCAATTTTTTCCATTCTTTTCTATTGCTGTATCTTCCTCTTCTCTTTAGCTCCTCTTCCACACTTGTGCCTTCTTCTCTCTCTCCCCTTTGTCGCCATTCCATTCCTTTTGTAATACTCTTTTCTCTTTTTCGAGCCTCCTTCCCCATCCTCCTTTCTACTCTCCTCCCTAATTTTCCTTAAGATTTAATTTTCACCGTTACTCATTTTCTCTTCGTACTTGACTGCTCTCCTTCCTGATTCTATTCTTATCTTGCTTTCTGTTTGTTAACTTTTATAAATCTTCCAATATAAAATTTTATTTCTCATCAATTATCATGAAAAATACTTACTTACAATTTACATAAATTATATGAAGATACGTCCATGCATTGGCCTGTTCAATTTTCATGAAATCCTGATGTAAATTAAATGTAGAGATTTTGATTTTAATATCGTTACTATAATGATAAAATTATAAAGATTACCACTGTTGATAAGACCTCCAAAATAATGTCTTAAACTCCTTGGCATTCACTATATTTATCTATTGTGTTTGTTTCTTCATATAAAAGTTTAAATTTGTCTTAGATTCCATTCTATTCAGTTATAACATTAACTTCGTTTAGGAGAGTATTTTTCGAAACAACTCTGACGTTTTATTTGTCTCTTTAAATTTCATTTTTATTTGCTGACATCTTTTATAATTATGTAACTAATCTCAGGAATAATTATGATTTACTAATTACAAATCGTAAGATGTTTATAATATTGATACAATATTTGTTATTAACAAATATATAAACTGTATACAATGAAATGTTATACGAGTATAATAAATGCACCAGGTTTAGATTCCAGATTTCCAGGCAATAAGATACGGTCTAGAAAGGTCCAGATCAAATATCAAATATACTGATAGCCAATTTTATTTTTGAATTTTGATCTAAAAACATAGTGTATATATTTATATATTTAGAGTATAATAACACAAATCAGTATTTTAATGGAACTTTCGGTTTAAAACACCCATAGAGAAACCGCGGGCACGATGTTGATAATATTTATCATGGTGGTAGTGTAGAAAATAAGACACTATGTCAGTGCTTCGGGCTAAGACGAGAGGGACGGGACGTATTCCGTTAGAAATAAGATATTATGACGATTTGAATAAAAATGCTTGCATTAGAAAGATGAAGTCACCGCTCTTTCTTTGTTGCAGGTTCCTTGGACATGGCGATGCGCTATCGTGATGGTGATGATGGTGACATCAAGGTAAGAAAATATTTTATTTTAATTATATTTAGAAAAACAGTGCCGGTTAGAGGTTTTGCGTTGCGTGTTATGGTTAGATGAGGATGATAATATTTCTTAATCACGATGTTCATAAAATATATTTTTCATTAATATATATTGGAGTTAAAATCAAAATAAGCATATTTTCGATAATGTTTTTTGACAACACAGTTAATATATAATTATTTTTATAATTACTACATGATAAATGACATTTGAAGAATACTTTGTGAAATTTTCATAAATAAATTTCAAGAAATGAGGCATTGACAGCGAATCTCCGCAGACGTCACAAAAAAAAGTAACATTGCGGTGCCACTCATAACTCATCACTGGATTTTCTGAAATCGAAAAACCAAAATGATTTCATTAGTTGATAAATTTCTGCAGGTAACGCTGTCGAGTTTTTCTTTTTTTTATTGATTTTTTACAGCACTTAAAAGTCAAAATACCGATTTTTCATGAAAAATATAAGAAACTTTGCTATTTTAAAATACGTAAAATTAAAAAATAAAAAAAAACTCGACAGCCTTACATCGGCATTTATGTAAAGAAAGAGTGTGTAAATTTCAAAAGAATCGGTCCAGTAGATGTTGAGCTAGAGAGGGCACCGACTCTGAAAAAGCTAAGTGTGAGAAACTGCATTTAAAAGTTTCAAAGTAACACGAAAGCATACCAGAGAGGTGAAAACTTAAAACTCTATATCTCCGACAGTTTTACTCCAATCGACTTCCAATTTTTACACAATAAACTTAATATGTTGTACATTAATATAAATAAATAAAGAAAAAGTTCAGAAAAGTTGGAACCCACAAATGCGAAAGTTTATTGAGTCTACTACTTCTTTTATAAATTTCTTACTATTGTAACACCTTCCCTTCCTTCTTCTTCGTCCTTGTCATATTTTGCAGTTTCAAATAGTAGGTTATTAGAGATAGGACTAGTATAATAAAATTAAGTTAAGAATTACGTAAAATTTAAACAATTTTTATAATAAATCAGATAGTATTTAAGATATGTTGAAAAGTAAAAGCAAGTTCAAAATAATTACAGCACATTCTCATGTCTGGACTGGTGAGACTGCCAAAGATTTGGAGGCCATAGCTAAAGCATTTAAGTACTCTTGGAATTCTGTTTAAAACGTAAAAACCATAAATAATTTATGTAAATAAGTACTTACTGACAATGGACTACTCACAGTGTTTACGTGGTTATTTTATTGATGTAACTTACGTATATGTACGTATATATATATATATATATATATATATATATATATATATATACGTAGGATGGTCTATAAATGGCGCCACTAGTGACCATATGACTTTTAGATAGACCTTTGAACAATATGTGTCAAAATTTCATAAAATTCCGAGAAATTCAGGTTATTTTTTAATGTCATAGCTAGTTCTTCACACGAGACGAGATAAGGCGAGAGTTTGAAAAATCTCGCCTCGTTCTCGTTAGTTTAGAAAAAAATAGGTATCGTTTTAGTCTCGTCTCGTCATGTCTCGTTATTGTGAGAACTTATTCCTAAGATAATCCTAAACAAAGTAATTCATTATATTATTTCGGCTAATTATTTTTTTTATTCTAAATTTTTCACACACTAAGCATATCGCTCTTTTCTCACCATTAATTGTATCAAATTTAAAAGAAAATTTAAACTTTGAAGAATTTTTTTGTATACTCAGTTGATCAACTTACTTTATGCATCATCACTTTCATCTAATCTCGGCCTTTTTGTTAGGTTGACACTACTAACACCTACACTCAACGACATTTTTGCTGCTAAATGTCTTCAAACAATCGCGTTGTAAATAATTTATATTCACATTTATTTTCCCTTAAAACATTCGTTTCCGTTCGGCTACAAAATGTTGTAAAAAATAAAATTAAAGAATAAATTATTTAACAGATTTTTGTTTACCAGATTTTATATTTTGTAAATTTACGACCTAACCTTTTTTGTAATAAAAACGTGCTTAGTTTTCAGAAACGTCTCGTGCTCGTGTGAAGCTCTAGTAATAGTTTTTAACGAATGTGTGGACGGTACCCCGAACAATGCTGAAGCAAATATTAGGACGATTTAATGATGCTCGTCTTTGTGTACGAATAACAAATGTTTGCCGAATTAGTACAAACACACATGCATTTCTAACTCGAACAGACTTTGCATTACACACGAAGATTATCCAGTACCGACCGGTAAAAATAAGTGAAAACGAAAGCAACATTTTTATGAGTTGAAAACCACACGTGTGTCTTAAGCTATCTTTACAAATATTTGTTGTTTACTTACAAATAAACATACAAGATAAGAAAGTAAGAAAACATAAACTAAACAAAGATTATATTTCTGACATCGGCATTGTTTTATATTCGTCACTAGCGTTATTTTCGAATCATGAACGGGATGTTGTTAACTAATAAATATGAATTTAGTTATAGAAACAAATAGCTAGTTTAGTTGTTTAGATAATTATGTACATTTACACAAAGAATACTAACACACTGATACGTCCGAGTCACAAGGTCACACAGCATGCACACACACTGTCACAGGCTGTGACTTCACACGCGGGACTCGCTAGCGAGCGAGTCCAACTATACTAAAGTGCAAATTGCAAAATACATAGTAATTTAATATACTAACTACTGATTGCGATATCGGCTAGTTTTATCTGGTTTATAAGACTAATGGGCTTGTAAGCCATGGCTTAATTTCTATAAAACTGTACTGCATATTGATTAAGTTGGTTGTCAAGACTTCAAATATCTGCATGTGATGTCACATCTGATGATTTGCCATCTCTTTTATATAACAGAGATGCATAAGGCCCTCCGCACATGGGGCGACTGGTTGCAAACGTTAGCCCCGAATCTGCCCGAACCGAATGAGAATGGAACTGTGTTGTTAGTGAGAGAACGAACGTGTATACGAGTGAGAGAAAACATAATGCACGAATGAAACTAAACTGGTAGTCGAGTCGTGTTCCGTGACTCTATAGAATTTTTAACAATAGCATAATAGTGGATTTAGTATGTATGTATTTCAATATTTTTTAATTGTATTTGTGCACATCTCTGCACATGATATCACCATCAAAAGCATGCCCTACGACATAGATACACAGTCGCCCAAAACGTGCTCAAAATCAGTTTTCTTTCATTCGTGCCGTATGTTTTCTCTCACTCGTATACACGTGCGTTCTTTCACTAACAACACAGTTGCATTCTCATTCGGTTCGGACAGATTCGAGGCTAAGGTTTGCGTGTGGAAACGGCCTAAAAGTATGTGTATTATACCTCATTTACTTCTAACACCTGGGTTGTGCTTCTCATTACATTTTATATAATGATCGTTGTGAACAAAGAAAAATTATCTCGATTACTTTCTGTGACGTCATACGCAGAGCTACTAGAAGTGTCAAAACTGGAATTCGAACTTTAAATAGCTGTAAACTTTTAGTTGCCATTTTATAAGGGTAGCCGATGTGCTTATCATATAAACTGATTATCAAAAAACGTGGCAAAAACTTGAAGAAGTTATTAAGGGGGGTACAAAAAGATGCGCAGTCGGTAGGATTCGAACCTACGCTCCCAGAGGGAATCTGATTTCTAGTCAGACGCCTTAACCGCTCGGCCACGACTGCTTATAAATCTTATTTGAAGAATGTAGTATTTAAATATCAATATAAATACTTTAAAAAATTAGGTTCAAATTTAATCTCTTCATGGTCCAGTAGAGATTGGAATTGTTTACATATTTTAAGATACATATACCGGGGGTGTAGCTCAGATGGTAGAGCGCTCGCTTAGCATGTGAGAGGTACCGGGATCGATGCCCGGCACCTCCAAGGTTACTTTTTGTTCTAAAAAAGAAATTTGTAAGAAAATCTAGAAGGCCACAAGACATTAAAAACAATGCCCTCTTATTCAGTGGCGTAGCTAGGTAACCAAAGGCCCCGGTGCAAAAAAAAATCTGGGCCCCTAACTAATCTGTTTAGGTTTTTCAAGTCAGATATAAATATATATAAATACTTTAAAGGTACAAAGCTATTAGTTTATCATCAACTCTTTATCATACACTGCATAGCACAGCAAAACTACTTACTACATGTATGTGTGTGTGTGTCTTGTGTGAGCTTTAGTGATGGCCTAGGTGAAGAGTTTAGGAATGTATACTTGAATTTATATTATTGGTATTAATCAATAAAACGAAGTAAATCAAAAGATTTATTGTACATAAAACATTAATAGTATATTACACACCGATGGAAGAAAGTAAGACATTTCAACCCGCGTGTAAAACTGACCCCTATCCGAAGGCAAGGGTGGCAAACACGCGGACTGGAATATCCTACTTTCTTCACTAGCCGGTATACTATTTTGCACCTAATTATGTGCTTATGTCACTCCTTCTATCTTATCCAGATCAATTATTATGATGTTTTAATAGTAGACCAAAGGAAATAAACATCTGCCTTTTCTGTATATTGTTAGCGATATTACGCTCTAAGACTCTTAAGTACAATCCTGCAGCTACTTTTGTTTCAGCTTAATCTCAACATAAACAACTCTAGAATGCGTACCTCTGCCTGAGAGAATAACGTAATAGACTTAGACCCTTGCCTGGTCCATGCTTCCCCCCTCCTTCATGTTCAGCGATAAATTTGTACACAAGTGAGTATGAAATACACTCTCAATAAAAAAAATTCATTCCTATTTAGAATTTTTGTTATTGTTTATGTTTTTCTTATAAAAGTTTTGTATGTATTGTCGGGAATAACTATTTACTAAGAGTATTACTTCACTGTGAAACTGTTAAAATATAAATATAAGTTATAAAAGTGCGAGGGCCCCCTGAGCTTGGGGGCCCCGGTGCACTGCACCGACTTGCCCATACCTAGCTACGCCAGTGCTCTTATTCAAACTTTTCGAAACTCATCTTCAATTATAATCAGTGACAATTTATCTCTTCTTATTTTACCAGTTACAGAAATGACTTTTATAATTATGTAGTACATATTTTTATAAAATGTACCTTTTATATACCAAGCTAAACCAAATTATAAATAAATAAATCAATTATAGTAAATACATTTTATTTTTAAATACACATGTTATGATACATTTGTTTGGTATACCTTAATATTAAAAAAATATATTGTTAATTAATATTTGAAATATTCAAATCTACTAATTACAATTAATTAATGAAGACATATAATTAACGAAAATAAATGAAAGTACAAGTTAAAAATGTAAATGATTAATTATAATATATATTACTAATTTAACAAAATTGAAGCATTTTTAAAACTGTATTGGCAGTGCGCTAATTAAGTATTTATATATATTTTTTATTAATTATCAACAATTATATAAAATAATAATTATATATTATTAAAGTACTATGTCTATATTACTATTCTAATTATTTTATATGGAAGTACGAATTATTTATATTTCATTGAACCGAATTATTACCGAATTCGTACCGAAATCGTATAGAAATTGATTTCCTCACTAGTAATTTGTTAAAATTATAAAATTGTACATAGAGAAAATACATATTGAACAAATTACAAATTATACACAAATATACAACAATAAATTTTTAGTCAAAATATAAAATACATAAAAACCAGTGACGTAGATACATAATATATTTTATGGGGGGTGAAGGGGCTTAAATTTCATGATGAAAATAACGATTTATATTACTTCTTTGTATATATTGTTTAACTTGAATAACGATTTATTTTAAAAACAAAGAGAAAGGATTTTGATTATATATTTGCCCCTCCCTCCATTTTCCCACTTCTTACGTTTATGGAGATTCTATAGTATATATTTAGCATGTTGATAAGACACAAAATAATAATTTTAAATGAATTTAATAATTATTTTGTAAGTGGGGCAAGTTAGTTTTTTTCGTATTGTGAAATATCTAAGATTTCCAAAATTATATGTTTTTAATTTCACTAATTCCCAAATTCCAGTGATTTTGAATTATTTCTATCAATTTGTTCAATCAATAACTTAATTTTTTCAAAAACAAACTCATCCCGCTTTCAAAAACTAAGGTCCAATTCGTATTAAAATGGTTAAGAAGTATGAAATAGTTTATTTTTTTACCACTAGAGCAATAATGACATGAATTCGAGGCGCTACGATCGTTAATCACTCATTCGCAAGAAACATAACCTAAAATTATATGAGTGGATTCAAATAAATAATAATTAGTGATTTTAAAATAAAATCTAATAAATTTTAAATGAATTGAAAACTTTATTCATTTCCCTGATATACTAATTAATGATATTTGTTTCTTGTTTATGTAATTTTCGAGTACTTTCTTTAAATATCGTTGGTATCTGCAGCATGTGGCCAAGCGGCCAATAAGAATGTTTCTATTTCGCATTCATTTTCTCCACGTACAATTCGGAAGAATCCTTTTTCTCCCCATTTAGTGCCCCAGCTGTTTGCAATCACCTTTAAATTAAAAATGATGTTATATAAAATTCAAATTAATAAAGGTGTGAATCTTTGCTTAATATCTACGGGGTGTCCCAATATTCAACGATAAGCGGGCACCAGAGGGTGGTCCTGCTCATGACTACACAAGAAAAAAAGACACCAAAATTATATGTCATTTTGTTTAGGAATTACAAAAAAAAATACATTTTTTTCGAAAATTGAAATACCTTAACTACGATGACCACAATTTTTCAAATATTTCTGATTTTCTTTTTGTATCGGCAACCTAAATAGCACTGCTATCCACCACAAGCATTAAAAATTCCAGAATGCTAGTAGTTTTTACACAAAAATCAATCGAAATTATTTTTTTCCCTATTTTGGGTGTTGTAAAAGAGATAACTATCAACAACAACAATTTATGAAATTTGGTTCTTCTTTAGAAATAGTATGCGTAATTTTCTTTTATTACTAGTTTTCCTGGAGTATTATACCATTTTGGAGTCCTGAAGAGTTGCGCCAATTTTTAAAAAAACTTGCCATAGTAGTGTTCATACTTTTTTTTTACACCACGATGAGTTAAAGTGGACAGAAAGTAAAAATCTTTAAAAAATTTAGGGAAAAAAATAATTTCGATAGATTTTTGTGTAAAAACTACTAGCATTTTAGGATTTTTAATGGTTGCGGTGGACAGAAGCGCTATTTAAGTTGCCGATACAAAAAAAAATCTGAAATATTTAAAAAATTGTGGTCATGGTAGTTAAAAACATATCAAGGTGTTTCAATTTTCGAAAAAAAAAATTTTTCTAATTCCTAAACAAAATGAGATAATTTTTTTTTCTTTTTTTCTTGTGTAGTCATGAGCAGGACCACCGTCTGGTGCCCGTTTATCGTTGAATATTGGGACACCCTGTATATACATACCCAATATTTTGTACCACGTCCATAGTGAGATTTCTCTTCTCCCCAACCGACAATTCTTACAGAATGATATCCACTGATTGTTCCTGCTGCACTAGAGCGCCGATAAATGCCGCCTTCATAAGAGAAGAAATCACGATAGACTTTCATTGTGGCTATATAAATAAAAATATCATAAATAATTAACCCAGTTTTTGAACCTTATATTCATTCAAGTTACAAACCAAAATTAAGTAGTTACCTTGTACTGGTCCAGATTTAATGATTTCATGCATAACATCAGTTTCATTATATAGGCGATAAGCAGGAGAGACGGTGTATAAATGATTGCGTATAACGTTGTGAGGAACACGGCATCCTAGAGATTGTAATGTCGCTCTGTTGCTAACCTTGCACCTAGATTGTTTAGCTTCGTACGGATAGCATTTGTCATCGACAACACTAAATAAAAATATATTATAATCTACTCAATGTATATGTAATATATTAATCAATTGAATACTTACCCCTTCCTGCGGAAGTACTGCCATACAACATCCAAATAACCACCGTTGCAACCTCGCTGGTGCCGTCTGTTGCAAGATAAAAGATTTTGAGCACTTAGTTGCATTTTTTCGCGACCTCGAGATACAATAGCAAGGCGATCACTAGCGACATCTACAGATGAGACTGCCCAAGAGGAACCACACCAACCTATATCGAATAAATAGTTTTTTTAATTATGAATTTATTATATGAATCTATTTGGTGTTATAGTTGTTGCATACCTTGATCACTTATAGGCGTAATATAGTCGTTCCATTTTTCCGTCGCCATAAAGGAAGTGGGAAGACCGTGAGGGTCGTACATGTTTTTCACCGGTTTCATATTCATTACACTTTTGTGAGGCATTAGAGTACCTAAATAATTAAATTGTTAATGAGCTTGTGTCCTATGTCTTAATTTCTATAAAACTAGAACCTCAAATGTTCAATTATTTTTTAATAACTCCTTATATTTCAGGAGATATTAACAATTAAAAAAGTCCTTTTTTCTCTTTAATTATTAAAGGGATTCAACGTTGTACACATTCCAACTGCATGTGACATCACAATCCTTGTGTAAGGTTACCAACCTTACAGCTCATAAATCTCTGCTATTCAAGGAACAATAAAATTTTAATATTATGTCTACCGTAACAGGGTTAAATAAAATAAAAACTTATTATTCTTTAACTTGACTTGATTATTTCGACTACTAACAGCTACAAAACATTACCACAGCACTGACCTACTCAACAAATAACTGACGTTAAAATGCATATCACGTCATACAAATATGGCCGACCATTTCTAGCGCTAAAACTACAATTCAAACTTTTAATTGCTATATCTCCGTCAATATTTAGATATTTAATAAAATAGACACGCCAATACACATTTATTAACATCAATTTCAATCAACAATTGAAAAATCGACCACTAAAAAATGAGGACAAAGCTCATTTACTTAGTCTTAATAATACATAAATCTAATTTGATAAAATTATGTGTTTCATATCCAAATATTGAGTTACTCTTTTTTTTATTATTATTTATGTTACACAGATGGCATGGCATGTTGATACATGAAATGTGATACATACAACAAGAAGAAACATGTTTATGTGTTTGTAAACATGTATTTTTATATACTTTGATACGCATACATATATATACATCATTGTTTTAATGATAATAAGTAATCAAGACACGAAACCACGATTAAGACAGACCAATAGCGTCTCGATGAAGTGAAATGATGATATGTGGTCATGAGCGTCTGTGGTAGAAAGAAGCAAATAGGTTCTTCCCCATCTGACACAATTATATCACAAAATATACATTCAGGAATTTTCTGCGGACGCTAATGTGTATGACACTGACTGTCAAGGTGTTAATACAAATTGACTACATTCAAGACAAGATTATATTGTGACAATATTAATATTTTATAAAACATCGATAAACTTATATATCTCCGTCAATAATTAGATATTTAATAAAATAGACACGCCAATACACATTTCAATCAATTTAAATCAACAATTGAAAAATCGACCACTAAAAAATGAGGACACAAGCCCATTACAATGCCCACTACATCTGCATGTGTACGAGGAAGCGGGAACTTAAGGTATGTGCTGGGGATAGACATTCGAAACTAATATGATCACTAAAGCGTGTTCGTTCGAAAAGAAAATGAACACTGTTCACCATTGGCATGAGGGGTGCAATGTCAACGGAAATATCTCGCGCAACGTTTAATCAACAATTAATTTATGAATTTTGAAAAGCAATGTGGACTACTTTTAATGAAATATTGAGCTACATACATACTTTTGGTAGTATAATCCTTTCAATCCTTCGCTGCTTGTAAATAAGATATAAAATGACAAATTTCATGTTTTATTCGATGTCCAATTCTATTTTTCTTATAAATACCTAATCGTAAAGTTATTCCATCTTCCAGATATCTTCCCCAGAATTCTGAGTAATTTCTAGCCGTCCATCCTAGACCCCTATTCCCATTTACTTCATCGATAACTTCTTCTTCTACAAGACAATGTTTCATATCACACAGGACTTCAGCTTTGCCATTAATAATTTCACAAGAGCTGTAAAATAAATTTAAGATCTAGTGCTTTGAAAAATTAATATAATATTAACTTAACTCATATACTCACCACATATGACAATTATCTTTAAAAGTTGACTCGGTGTACAATTTACCCTTATAATCGCATCTTGCGGTTAATTCTGGGGGTGGTTCTACCCCCAAACAGAAGGTCCAGTAATCTGGACAACAATCTTCAGACCGTGTTCTGTTACAGAAGTTGTCGCAGTAACATAAAGTATCTACAAATTAAAAGTAAAGTAAATTACAGTACTTTCTTTTTCAATTTCTACTATATCACTGTTATATATTCTTAAAAACCGAAGTTAGATTGAGAACTATTCTATTTCTCAGCTCTTATTTTTCAGATAACATCACTTTTAATTCAACAATTTTAAATTAATGATTCTAAATTTGTATTCTAAAGTATCATTCCCACTCACTACTTCAATTTAATTTTGTATTTTGTAGTCATTCACAGTATCATTTTTAATCTAATTTGTTTTTTAAGTTTTCTTAGTTTTTTTAGAACCTTACAAGGTTAAAAAATATAGAATTAAAAATAATATAACCTCCAAAATGTGACAATCTGTCAAAATGCAGTAGGATTTACTTTTAAAAGAAGGGAAGTGAAGGAAAGAGGTGGATGGTGGAGATAGAGAAAACGAACGAGGAAAGAGAACGAATGGTAGAGTAGAAACCGGAGGGAGAGTAGCAGGAGGAGCGAAGCAATAGCAGTAGCAGTTTTGTCTTTATTTCTATAAGGATAAATTTAGATTTTTTTTTTCGTTTGGAAGGAGTGAGAATGTATAAATTTAATAAAGATCAAAATTGAATTAAGCACAATGACATGTAAATAAATGAGTTAAGACACAAGAATGTAGTGCCAAATGGCAAAAACATTGAAAATAAAATAATAACAAGAGTAAAGGAATAAAAAAAGGGAAATAGAAATGAGCTGATAAAATGAAAAAGAAAATAGAGAGAAAGCCACAATAATGGAAGAGTGGAATAAACAATTCCAGAAGAATTCCTGTTTCATTTTCACATATTATTATGATCGTTGTAGAATAGATCCTTATTTGATATTTAATTAGCTAATATTTACCTAGCAAAGGAGCGGAACATTCATCTACTCTTCCTGTACAACATCCTGTAGATCTTTTCTCGCAGTATGGACCAGGGGGAAGATCACCGTAATAGGGAATTGCAAGTACTACAGCAAGTGCCGTTGCTAAAATGCAAGAAGTCAGCCAGGAGCTGAACGCCATGATCTAGAAATAAAGAAATTAAATTAAAATAATTCTACGCCTGATTTTTTGTGAACTACATTAACATCAACGCCTGATTATAAGCAACCAGAGTAACAGCACTTGTTGGTAATTATAATAGTACATTCCTCAATTAATTTAATGTCTTAATAAACGCATTCTTCACTTTATGTTAATTACTTTTGCGGTATTGTTCTTCTTGTATAAGACTTATTAATATTAATTTATTCGTAAAATGAATTACCCAGACTTACAAACAGATTTAATGAAATTCCTAAAATATACAGTCGGCGGGAAAAATACCGCGTCAATTACTTAACTATCTCGGCTACACTGACGACATTTTCAGTAATTATGACAACATTAAAAATTGACCTTATTATCAGTATGACGTCAAAAATATTTATAAAGGGTCAATTCGTATTTTTGAACCTGTAGAGTTAGGCATAAGTTAACAATAATATAAATTAGGTCAAAAATGTTTTACAGACGATTAAGCAGCTTAATTCAGGGATGAGGAACTGTTTGATTACGTACAGAAATTTGTCAAGATTAAGGAAAATTAATGGGCTATCCCAACCCATTTAAAATGAATTATTAAATGAGGATAATAATTAATTGGTTAAAAATTGTCATATCCATTACATATATAGTTGTATGTTCATCTTTCTTTCATTTCTAAATTAATTTATTATGTTTTTGTATTTTTAGTTATTAGATTCTTTATTTTAATTATAGGGTTCATTAATAAAACTGCTTAATTCTCAAGCAACTGCAGTTGTAACTTACTTAATAAATGTGTATCGGCGTTTTTATTTTATTAATAATTAAAATTCTAATTGTAGTTTTAGCGCTACAGATGGCGGCCATATTTATGACGTAACATGTCTGTATTATTAAGGGATAGGTCAGTATTTGTTCTATGGATAAGAGTTTTGTGTTGAATATGTTATCCCATTTACACTCTGTTACATAAAAGAGATAGCAACTTAGCGAACGTGATTTCACATGTCTTTGATGTTTTACAACGTTGAATCCCTTTAATAATTAATGAGACAAAATGCCTTTTTTAATTGTTAATATCTCCTAACATATAATGAGTTATTAAAAAATAATTAGATATTTGCGGTTCTAGTAAACCACTTTATCAATATATTGTACACTTTTATAGAAATTAAGTCATAGGTTAACCATCTCTGAACTGATTCAGTCGTTCTAATACCGGTCTAAAATAGATTGTATGTTAATGTCGTGTTTGTTTGTTACCAGAGCCAACAGCAACGAAATACCAAATAAATTAGGTACAATTATTCAAAGAAAGTATTGGGACAACGTGCGTCTATAAAAAATAAAAAGATATTTGTATACAATGAACGTATTCTTAATAAAAAAAATTGTTTTGAATTCACCTTGATAGATTGATCGCCATTAAATTTGTATCCTGCTTCAAAATAATCATATAAGTACCATAATAAAACGCTTTATATTACTGTAAAGAGAGACGACACAATGTGCGAGAGCATTCCGTTGACATTGCACCCCTCGTGCCAACGGTGAACAGTGCTCGGTTCACTACCATACTAAAATAAATGAAATAAAGATTTGACTTATTCACTTTTTACAAGCAAATAATATGAAACCTTCACCGTAAGTTAATTAGTCAATTAACACGGATTAAGGCAATTAAAAACATAATATATCTATGTATAAATGTCAGAAAATTACCATATTTATTGCATTCTTAGTTGTTTTTAATTAACTTTATCATATCCACAATATTTCATAGTTTAAAATATTTATCAATAAATATCAATGATAAAACTATTTAAAAATAATAATATAACCTCCAAATTTATATAAATTCCATAAAATGCAAATTCTCTCTCTCAGGTTATTGACTTATTGTAGTTTACTTGTTTCAGCAACAAGGTGTTAGCTGTCATTTAACCAAATGCTGGGCTTTTATGCACAACCATTGTGGTCACGTAATTTGTATGTTAAAAAATACAGTGCTACAAATAAAATGCAAATTATTATTCAAAAAACGAACTGGTTTGCGGATGGAATATTTTTGATTGATTATGGAATGGTAAAAATACTTAATCTAAAAAAAATATGTGGCGCTACACAATTGTACAGGGTGTTAGAGAGGAGATGAATAGACCTAACAAAATAACCGAACTCCTATAAAAATCTCACTCAAGGTATTTTGATTTTTGTATCTTGCATTGGATTATTTTTTGATGCCATTTATACAAATGACATAATTTGTAGATTCTTTTTTATGGAAATATTCTTAAATTATTATTATATTATATTAATTGTGTGCCTTTCGACTTTACAATCTACATTCTTCAACGACATCAACTTGAAATTAAATTTATACTATTCTAGTTCTATTTCCAAAAGTACTTTCTGCTTCTTTTTCTCTTGACCCTCTCCCTTCATTTTCCCTAGTCCACCTTCATCCTCACCGTTTCCTCTTGACTTCTTTGTCTCCTCTCGACAAACCCTCAATTTTATTTTTACTATACTTCTTCTATTCTGTCTTCATTTTCACTTCTCCCGCCTTTTAAGTCTACCACTCTGTTCCTTTTGTCCGACCATTGCGTTGATACTAGGAAAAATATTCCCTCCACATGAAATATTCTTAAATAATTGTCTAATCCATCCGATACGAGAGGTTTTGCAGATAACTGATGAAGGGAGGAATTTATGAAGAAGAGCCGTTGTCCTTTCTAGCTCAAAATCTACCGCACCGATCCTTTTGAAATTTTGCACACTCTTTCTTTACATAAATACCGAGGTAACACTGTCGAGTTTTTTTTTTAATTTCAAAGTATTTTAAAATAATAAAGTTTCTGATTGTTTTATGAAAAATCGGTATTTTAACTTCTAAATGCTGTAAAAAATTGAAAACTTAATAAAAAAAGAAAACTCGACAGGTTTACCTGCAGAAACTTATCAACTAATGAAATCATTTTGGTTTTTTGATTTCAAATAATCCAGTGATGAGTTATGAGGGACACCGCAATGTTACTTTTTTTTGTGACGTCTGCGGAGATTCGCTATCAATGCCTCATTTCTGGATATTTATTTATGAAAATTTCACAAAGTATTCTTTAAATGTTGTTTTATCATGTAGTAATTATAGAAATAATTATATATTAACTGAGTCGTTAAAAAACATTATCGAAAATATGGTTCTTTTATATGTGATATACATTATATTACATTTTTTACGTAAAAGGTTTGCTTTATTATGTTAGACAAACCTAAAGTATACGTAATTTTGGATGTAACAACCAATTGGTGAATGAAGAAGACATATAATTAACCTTTGACATCACCAAAACCGTCCAGATATTTGAGACAATTAATAAATAGAATAGGCGGCTTCTAAATTAGTCAAATTTCTCAACAGAAATACTCCCCCAGACCTTGATCTAAATAAAACACTAACAACAGTTATAATTAATAATAATCTTTTCTTATCAATTCTCATTATGTCGTAATCAAATGCATATTACTGTCGTTCTACTACAACTACAAGGCACACCCGCTCTTTATTTGTTGATTTAATCTATATTACAAGTTTATACATGTTTCCTTTTAGCGCCTCATTGTTAAAATATAATTGAATGGCGCCTGACAGCTGACTAGCGCCTGATATAATGCAATACATAATACACTAACAACACGTTTCGTTACGTCATCAGTTATTAACATGCGGTCACGTTCATTATCGTTTTATATATCAAGGTGCCGCATTGAGTGCTGACATAACCCCTCATACCCTTCTTCTATATGCGTACCAATGCTTTAGGCGGTTGATATAATATTAAATCAGCTACTGCCAAAAGCGGACGTTATTATTATTAATCGCCTGTCATTATTATTTATTATTACAACATTTTCAACGTGTTAGAAGTTGTATTATAATAATCAATTTATCTTAATGATGAACTCACAATAGTTTCAACTTATGAAAATATTTTATTTACGTATTAAGAACCTAAGCGATAAGCTACTACCTTTATGCAAGAGCAGCTGCACCTTTAGTGCACTGCAATAACACATATTTGTAACTTAAAAAAGAATCACAAAATATCATATACCTCAATTACATACTGACCCTATACTTAGGAAGTTACAAGGATTCAACTTAGTCTCTCTGCCGAATTAATTAAAACTTACTTTTGCTCGAAGAAGTATTCCCCGTGCGCTCTCCACAACGCATGTAGCTGCTCAATATAACTACTATGAAATATGCGTTACATCGCCTAGCGCGTGAGACAGAAGGTACTCAGTGCAAACTATATGGATTTAAACGAAACAAGTCGGAATTAATATATAAAAAATTAAATTATTAATAAGAAAATGTCATTTTATTGCATATTATGATTCTCTATAAGCTAGTAAAGTGCACTACCGCAACCGCTACTGCCTTTAGAGTTCGATTTTTAAGTTGAAGAAATGCACAATAAAAAAGTGGCCTCACAAAAACTGAGCATTGCTTATTTGAACCACTCTTGCAGCTGCTTTTATTTGATCTTGAGTGACTCCTACTCCCGCAAGCTGACCAGATATCTATCAGGTTCCTGACTAGAACCCTATCAGGTTTTCCCGGCAAGGCGTTTTTTTCCTTCTAGAACCTTCCCAGTAAACAAGATGGTGAAGTGTCCTATTTTGTGACGTTACTATCACTATTGTACTGCAATTATAGTTCGCATCAAGTTTATCTTCATTTGTATTTCGACAGGTGGAGTGGTTTCGCCATTTGTAGTCGATATACTAAGCATTTCATATGAACGACTGTAAGAAAATGAACTGTAAATGAACTCTTTCCTGACAAATAAATCATACGCATCTTCAAGTTACTCCAAAACGTTTACTGGGTTGTCCTTAGTCATTGTCATTGTCCTTAGATTGTCATTATCGGTATCCTTACAACAGCTAGTATAAAATTCTACTCCGGTTAATGCCAAAACAGAAATTAAGCGCCTTATTTTGTAAGTTTCTATTTGACGTCATGCGTCGTGAATTATCAGAATAGTGTGAACTGAATCTTAAGCTGCATTTTCACTACAATTTTATTTTCCGATATTAACGAACAAATGAATATTACACTACTTCAATTCGTCACACATGACGTCAGAGAAAAAGTTAAAAAGAATGAAAAAAAATATATGTAATATATATATATATATATATATAAAACTTATCTTGAACATGAAAAAGCAAACATTATTCCGACAAATTGTGTTTAAATTCTGCAAATTTATATAAAAATTCTCATGATGCAATTCGACCGTGAGAAATATAAATCCGTTATAAAAAAAATGCATTGGCATCACTGTTGCTGAGATGATTTTATATTTTATGTTAATATGGTTTATTCTTTTATATAAACAAAACCCCGCAGAGCAATGTCTAAGATCAACAAGATACAAAGAATGTTGCAAGATATGCAGTTTGTTTCTTAAAGCAGAGCAGTGCAGTGTTCTTGCACACTCGCATATCCTGTTACGAGTGATATCATCACGGATGAATAGATAGTGAGAAGAAGTTGAAGAATTATCTTGTCATTTGACAGGACAACATACATTTTATAACCTTTATTTATGACAAACCCTTAGAAATGTTACCAGTCATATAAAAATTGGAGTTTAACTAGAAAATATAGCAATATTCATTTTCAAAACTTATTTTTGCTGTTCCAACTCATTAAAAGTCAGTAGAAGAAAGTTTAAAATGTAGATACGTTATTCATCTAACTAATTGCAGTTCTAGATTTTGATTCGCGTTCATAGTTACTTACATAAAACGATTTAAACATAAAAAACATTGTTTTTTTGATAATATTTAACTTGCTGTATAGTATCGCCATCTATATTTCCCTAAAAAAAATGGCCAAGTATCGTTTCACTTTAATATGTGGTCAACATATAATTAGTTATTAAAAAAAAATAATTAAATATAAACAATTTAATTACGAGTAATTTTTATCTGTACGCAATATCCAAGAACCGTGACGCGCGCGCATCTTATTACGCGTGCCGACGTGCTGGAATGTAGTGGCACAACGCGCCGGCGTCAATCATCAACTAGTGTTTGACAAGCTCTAGGAGGCCGGACACGTCGGAGATGATTGCGATCAAACAAATACCTCGCTGTACCGCTAATTTATTTGTTGATTACTACATCTTATTAAATTGTTACAACATTCATTGTAAAATAAATTACATATTTAATTAGTTTTTTATTGTGAAATTATTGTTATGATTATAATCATCTCCCATCTCAGGTCCAAATCAGGTTCACACTGTCAGACTTAAAATAAATGAGAATCACGGATTGAAATCCAGTAGGATGAAGCGAGGGTCATATAATATCGTTTAGGATGAGACGAGGTTCACTTTACTGTTTTCAGGCTGAAAAGAGGGGCAAAGATCCATTTCAGGATCAGGATAGGTCTAAAATTTCGACTCGGGTATATGTAATGGACACGTCAGTTTCGAGCATCACTGCTCTGGCATACGGTGGCGCCTTCATTGGTTAAAAGAAATAAGAAAATTTACTACAAAATAGGTTTATATAAGTCCAAATCACGATAGTTCGAACGACAGGCTCGGTAGTTAATTTTGTGCATGTTATTCAACAACAGTCATTCATTATACTGATTGAAATACTGAATCATCCTCTGATAACTCTTTTGCAGCAACAAACAATCTGCGGTTAATGTTCTTTTCGATGTAAGGATGAAGCCAATACATTCTACGTCTGATTCGTCGTCTTCTTATAAAAACGTATGCTATAATCACATCTTCTTCATCACTTGACATTTCCCAATGACAAAACGTGCTTTTTCAATGGTAAACTTCGGAGAAATGACCCTATTTGCAGCTTGCATGCAACCTACAAATGAATCTGTCGTGAACAGTAGTTATGCGGATTAGTGGACGCTTATCATTAGATCTCTGCTTGCCGCGCATTTCAATTAGCCTCGACATTTGAATAGATAACAACGGTCAAATGCAAATACGAGTATAAAATGGGTGCAGATCTGCAGGCTGATATAAGTACACAAATCGTGCCGTTATGACAGAGCTGTATAAACTGCAGTCCGCGGACCAATATTTATATTTATTTATCAAAGAAAGCTGACGGTATATATCAGACCATATACAAAAATGTTGCCCACTTCTGACTACTCAGATTTTACAACAAATTGCTTAATGTAGTAAAATCGTAACTATGATCTACTCATTGAAGTATGCAATATTTGCATTTCGTTCTTGGTCTCAATAAAAGACCATTTATCATTTTGTAGGTAGGCTGGACTTGCACTGGACGTTGATCATTTTGTTGCATTTTTGCATATCGTTGTGTTTGCTGTTGAAATTATTAGGTTAAGGATGAAGACACGTGCAGAATACAAATATTTTCTACAATTGTTTTTATAGGAGAGTCTCTACTGTAACAACATTTTTTTAAGAATGAAACAGTAATAAATGTACATAGGTATAGTATGATATAGTTTTGTGATATATAGTATACATATCTTATAAATATAATTTAGTGTTATTGATCAAGTGAAATAGAGTTTTGTTATATGTATTTAGATTCCTGATACGCGAAGATTTTCACCATAAGGTCCCATGGTGTAATGGTTAGCACTCAGGACTCTGAATCCTGCGATCCGAGTTCAAGTCTCGGTGGGACCTAATTTCTTCTTTTTGTTTTTGTTGTAAATAAAATTTAAAGAAATAAACAGATTAATAACCGCGAAACATTGTACATTTAACCCCAGACTTCTTTGTCTTCCGGACCAAATTTATATTTTCTGATCTTTGTTGATTGATTGATTTGTAACCCACATATATGAAGCCACAACACCGCAAAAACATAGCAAGAGGTCGTCGGAGATAAGACTCAGCATCTGACTTTAAATAAATTAGACCAGGAGGCCCGAAAAAGAGAAAGGAATGGAATGGCGACAGAGGAGGCAGAGAGAAGAAGAGAAAGAGGCACAAGTGTGGAAGAGGAGCTAAGGAGAAGAGACAAGGAGATACAGCAACAGGAAAGAATGGAAAAAATCGAAAAGAGCAATTACAACACAAGATATAAAAGGATTTGGGAGAGAGAGATACCACATTACTTAAGAGAAAAAGACACAAAAAAATGAGAAAGATTGCCATATTTAAATTTGGAAACGAAAGGAAACAGATACTTGGCACATAATGGCGAGGAAAGAATGTGTAGAGTGTGCGGAACGGAGATTGAAACACTGGAGCACATTAAGTTTTCTTGTCAGAAAAAAGTAATGAGCGAGAGGAATATTGTATAGTTATTAAAGGGAGGCAGTGAAGGGAAGAGGTGGATGGTGGAAATAGAGAAAAGGAACAAGGAAAGAAAAGTAACGCCAGAGCAGAAGTGATTTTAATCTGAAGTGACAAAGAGACGAAGAGACAAAGAAGACAAGAGATAAGGAAACGATGAAAATGAAGGAGGACAAAGGAAAATGAAGGGAGAGGGCCAAGAGAAGAAGAAGCAGAAAAGTACTTTTGGAAATAGAAAGGTCTAGAATAGTTTTAAGTTTATTTTCAAGTTGAAGTTCTATGAAATGTATTAAGAATATAGATTGTAAAGCCGAAAGGCGAACAATTAATATAATATAATAATAATAAATTAAACTAAAAAAACAATGGAAATAACGATATTGCAGAAAAACTAAAAATGTGCTCGTTTCCAACACTGTGCAAAATTATAGGGATTAAATATAGGTAGAGACTTTTTATCTACTTATTTAGAAGTCAAAGTCTAATTGATTATGAAGCTTTAGTAGATATTGGATACAACGGATTAAGAAAAAAGCTCCTATATGTATTGGGCACCACCGCAAGCCCCTATGAGTTCCAGTACGCCACTGTTTATATATTCAGTTGAAAATATAAAGTTAAACACATGTCTATTACCATTATTATTCGCAAAAATTAGAGATACGAATTGCGCATTGCGTGAAGCGCTCAAAATAAACGTACATTACACTAAATAACTGGCTTACCAGTATTTTCACTCTTGAAAAGTATAAATAAAGATTCAACTATATTTAAACATTTAAAAATAATATTTCAACTTAATAATGTGGATTGTAAGATACTTAACTTCATGAATAATTAAGCAACAAGTAGGTCAGCGCCTCTAGCGGCCAACTGTGTTAACATTAGAGTTTATTGTGGCGTCGTGACGGTGATTATCACACGTATATGTTTGAAAATGTTTGTAGGTATTAGAATCATGACTAAAATGATTTTGTAATAAGATGAAGCGTACTGTACAATTCTGCAGAGAATTTGTGCAGGTTTTTGGTATGTAGACAGGGTCAATTAGGGACAAATTTAGTGTAGATGAGAGACCATCAAAGATTCTACTAGAGTCCTGTTGCACGAATATTTTCCTATTCGATTTAGCCACATAAGAATATCAGCATCATCATGTCACTAAACCCAATGTAGAGCTTTGATTTCCTTTAAGATTTTTTCCATAACTTGGCCATCTTTCAATTTGTAACACATATGATTGTTTAAGTTCCTAACACTGTTACACAATTGTAAGTAATAACGTATAATCAATATATAATTATTTTAATTCAATGCGAGCGTTTTTGTTCCTTTTGTGAACAATCTTTACCCATCATTTGGGCCTCCCAACAAATTTTGACACGGGGCCCGTCTAAGGCACGCTAATTTACTGCAGGAATTTTTTTTAACTGGAATTCAGCTATTGTGTTTCACCAATGTAGCTTTACAGAGGACGGTGCTTTATAAATTACATTTTCTTCACAATAATCAATTTAAATTTCAAGTCGTCATCAATCACATCACCATGCCTAACGAATCATCTAGCGCTTAAAATTAATTACATAAAAATAAACTAATTATTCAAATGTTATTTTAATACTTAAAATTAGCCATTTTACTCAGATCAACATATGTATTTCAATACATTAAACTAACAAACTATCAATCAAAATAAAAAGTTTATTTTTATAATGTGTGTTAAACGTGGCAGCCGTTGAATAATATTTTGCCGACTTCCGTGGTTTTGTTTCATCGATTCAATAATTATCTGTTTCTTCTTATAAACAAAGCTTTGCCAAATATTATTCATCATTTGGAAAATTTATAAATAATTTGAATCATCTATCGTTTATTAATATTAACATAATCTATCAAATCATAAAACATTTTTAAATATAACAAATTAATTTTTTGAATTACTATAAACAAAAGCTAAAGTATCATTCCCACTCATTGCTTTAATTTTATTTTGTATTTAATTTAAATTGTTTAGCATATGGCAATACGCGTAGTCATTCACAGTGCCATTTTTGCGACTTCCGCGACTGAACAAACCCCTCTAAAGACTGTTTTATCTTTCCAGGAGAAAAATAAGGACACCATCATATAAAGACGTCCTTTTTGAAGATGATCACGCTCCGAGAGTTTCAAAATATTTTAAAAATGAAATAGAAAGTTCAAGAATGGATAAAATTGATATCTGAGGGTTCCTGAGGAAAAGACAAAAATGTTTTATGATAGTTGTGTCCCAATATACGACTGCTCCAAGGTAAGAAAGAAACCTTTTTAGATTTAGACCTTTATTTTGTTAGCCGATATATTTAGGTGAATTTAAATTAAATTTTGTCAAATATAATCTTTTGAAAAATCGTCTAATGCCTTTAATAAACTACTTGTGTATATTTTCGCCCAACAGTCGTCAAAAGATTATAATAAAAAAGCATCCTCGCAGAGTTGTATGAGTTTAGTAGAGCTTATATGAATGTCGCATTAGTTTGGACGATAATAGTTAAACCAATTAAATACGCACTACTTGGACCTTATTTAACATATATTTAATGTAATATCCAAAGATAAATCTTTAAAATAGTCGTGTACTTATTCAAGATGAAGGAGGAAGCGCAACAATATCCACAAGTACATCAAGATCTATCAGATGCTGCTTATTACTTAAGTTTATTAACATATGCTAATTCTAAAATAAACACAAACACTTATATTCCAGTAAACTTCAGTACTGTCGCTGGGTTTGATCTTCTGCTCCCGGCATAACCATCCCCCCTCCCCTCCTTCATTAAGACCACATGTACCACTAAGTTTATGTAACAATTTTTTGCCTGTCTTACATTTATCAGTCTTCATGACGTCAGCATCTCGATTGATCTGCTAATTCATGTGCATACATTAGCTGTATTATCTACCACGCAAATATTTCCAACAAGTACGAGTAGAAACATTACACCTTTTACTGATAAAAGTCTAATTGAATATTAGTCAATGACTAATCTTCTAATTCTATTGGTTCGTACGCATTTCTAAAATTAAATATTACTAATGAAAATAGTTGAAATAATGAATAAATCTTTTTGGCATGGACTCATTTTCTTCATAATTTATAATAGCTTTCCTTATTCCCTTTTTGTTTAAGTGAGAGTATTGTTTCATTAGCAAGTCGGCGCCTTGCCAAACCGACCTGGTGTTCTAGTTCATCGGGAAAATATGCGCTAAGTAACTTGTATTTTAAATAGTTGACGTATTTTATTTGATTGTAATTGTTTGTTTAACATTTTGTATCACTTTGCCATCATATTGAAGATGCGTATGTTTTTTTTGTCATGAAAGAGTTCAATTTCTCACAGTTGTTCATATGAAATGTCTAAATTATCAAAACCACTCCATCTGTCGGAATACAAATGAAGATAAAGTTGATGCGATCTATAATTGGGGTGCAATAGTGATAGAAACGTCACCAAACAGGACACTTAACCAAATTGTTTACCGGGTAGGACAGTTGTAGGTATACAAATAAAATTTTTTGTGCTCTTGATTAAAAATCATGATGCATAATTAATACCAGTATCTGTAGGAGTCTTTAAATAGAAGACAATTGATTTATTCAGGCGTTTGTACTTGAACATGCAAATATTTATAGTACTAGACCTTGATATCATTTTACACATACAACACCACACATACATACACACATAATCAGTGGGCGATTGTTTTACTAAATATTTATTAAATACTTGAATTTATACATCGATCGTAAAATTACATTATCACTGTTGTAAATCCAGCTCGGCCTGACGTGTTTTTTGTTAGTGTTTTGTAAAGTGGATAAATATTTACTTGACTAACATTTTAATGGCGGTAATTACGAAGAATTTAATGAACTACGTTATTACATAAGAAGTAATAAAAACACTGTTTTAAATAAAGCTTTGATAAAAAATGAACGGGAACTACTTTTGCGCTATTTGTTTGTCGATTGAACCCATTTTATTTTTGTCGTTTTTTCAGTAATTTGTGCCATTGTTTTTAATGAAAATTTGCTTAATTATTATTTGGCTAAATACAAATCACAAGAGCTTAATTATTTGAAAACTGATCACACCGTCTTTATAAAAAACAAAATCAAAATATACACTTATTAAATATAAATATAACATAATAAATAATTTTATTTTCAAATAACTTGAGAGATGTGGCAACAGCGCTTTCATATCGCTATGAAATAAGCGCGGTATTTGGTTATGTCTGCAATGTGTTACTACGATTAACAGTCAACGTTGTTGCCACGTTTATTGCTGTATTACTATGGCTGTATATAAACAAATACGTATTGATGCTATTTGGTCGCCTTGAGAGCAATGAGAGAGTACTTCCACAACAATTTTCAGCTGAGAATAATCGCTTTATCTTTCTTATATTCGTAGTGCACTGAGCTATACTTTTGAATCAGGTTGTCATTAAACAACTATCTCAAATATTTATAAATTTATTTATTTTTTGTGCTTGGATCTTTTCCATCATGAAAATTCTTCTTTCTTTATTGTTATTCACTATTACTTTCTATTCCTTTTTCTGCTTTGCTACGTTTTCAACATTTCTTCTAATTTTCTAACCAGTACAAGTGTTGACGCTCCTTTAAGTTATAAATTAGTATTAGCTGAAGCCCACAACATGCGTATTTCACGGTCAAGCTATGAATACATAATGCACAGTCTGTTTTAAAGCTATTTAGAATCCATTTGTCTGAACCCAGATGAATTGTTTGTTTAATAACTTCGTGATCGAGATGAATGCATTCGTTTTAACAGATATTGGGTCAATGGCGGAATGTTCTAGATATAGTCGTATGTTATATAGAACATCGAACAATACTTGTTAATGCATTGATGTAGATTAGTTGATAATGGTTATTATTTATTACATAATCGATTATTGTTTTGAAAATACAATCAGTAAAGATTACACTGTCAATTATTATCTTAAATATATTTGAGTTTATTTTCAAAACAATTATTTTATTTTCAACGTTTGCTACTGTCTCTTAAATGTAAATCTTAATAATAACGCCGCTGCCCAATAAGTTTATATTATGTATATACATAATCTATTTAATTTGCGTCAACCCGAAATGCTCACGTCTTCAACAAAACAAAAAAATTCACAATTCAATTATACTTGTTTTAGAAATACTTGATTGTTCACGTATATTTAAAAAACATTCTTAATTATCATAAGGAATGGAAAGGTTAAATTAGTGAGGAATACGTAATGTGAAATATGAGTCCATTTATCCTTGACTTGTGAAGTCAACGATTCACCTACAAAGCGAATACTATTACCTTCTGAGAACTACACCTGGCGCCTCGCAAACCATAGTGCAAATACCTTTCAAAAATGTCTGTACAACCGTGACAATTTAAATTTGCGAATAATTTGCTACGTTTTGCTCTACGAGACCTACTGTAGTATTGTTTAATCAACTCCAAGTGGATATCCGATTACCACACAACTGCGCTATTTTCATAGATAATTAGATGTATGTGTGTGTGTGTGTTTATGTTTGTTTAAACAATATAATGCACCGCAGAATCTAATCTGTGGATAACAATTGTTTGATGGTTTCAAGTAACGATTTCCAGGAAATGGGAACCAGGAAAAACAGTAATATATTAACGCTATTTGGGACTATCAATTTACGCAGTACATCGCTGTGATTATGCAGAGTTGCAGAAATTCCCATTCATCAGGAAATGCTGATTCGGGAATTACTAACCAGAGCACAAAACATTGGACACAACACTTAGAGATTCAGCATTGGAACTTCGACTAATACAGGTCGGTTAAGAGACCTGAAAATCGGGGGTTGCTGTACTATTTATAACTTGAAAGAATCACAAAATATCATGTAATACCCCAATTACATACACACTTTATACTTAGGAAGTTGCAAAGAATCAACTTAATCTCTATACTTATGCCAAATTAATTGAAACTTATTATCGCTCGAAGAAATATTCCCCGTGTGCTCTCCACTACGCATGTAGCTGCTCAATATAACTACTATGAGACAGAAGATACTCAGTTCTTACCTGAGCTTGCTGAAGTAACATGACATGAGCCGACGGCAAATTGAGAAAATGTCGTTTTATTGCAACTTTAAGTCATAATTCTCTATAAGTTAGGAAAGTGTACCACCAATTCTCGTAGCCAGCAGTCGCCATTGCTGACAAAATACATATTTGATTGGAATTGATTTCTCGTTTTAATATTTATTTGAGTGCATCAACTTTCGATAGTTATTAGCGCTTAAATCAATACACACATTTACAAACATTTCATAATACATATTTTTACCTATTCCTCAGTTTTTCCCATTCTATTCCAAACTCTTCCATCGTTGCTTCCTTAACAACCTCATCATCCATCTTCCAACAACCCTTCCCTTGTATCTTTATGGGTTTATTTGTTTTCACTTTAACAACAACCGCATTACGATCTGATACAGGAATCGTTTCCACTGCGATGTCTCCCATTACATTCCTTGTCCCTGTTGAAATGCATATTCTGTCCATCTGCTAATTAAGTCCTTCAAGTGCACAACTTCCTTTCGTTCAACCTTAACCATCTCTTTTATAAAGCTGTTTCATTCTTCTTTTCCGTTGCTTTTGTAATTCTTTCTGTTTTTTCCTTGTGATCATATATTGATGATTAAGTTAGCACATAACCAATTAAATTTAATTGCAACCAAACCCAGGAAATATAACTCTGGCCAGGAATGATCTCTTCCACTATAACTATTGACTTTTAATTGATTTTAGCCCTAACAAAAATTATCCAAAATATAAAAATAGGTTATATTTTTTCTGTACTCCTCGTATTCAGCAGGACCTCCTATAACGCGATAAAAGGGTCTATTGTATTTCTTTTGTTTACAAGTGAAGCTGTATGAAAAACTTAATGTGTTAAACTAAGGTGATAATTAACTTTTAACGCGCAATGTTTAGAGAATGACGTTATGTCTATTATTATCAGACCACGCCCCTTTTCGTTGCATCAGGACGTTTGGTACATTGTTTCCAAAGCACAGAACCCGTTGTCATTTTTGACATTGTTGAAGGTCTTTTCATACCAACATGTGGCGTACAGACGTGTAACGAAGCATGGAGCAAATGTTCGCTAGTCAAAGCCAGAAATACCTGTCGAAATCAGCTGTCACTCTGTCAAACCAGAAATAGAGCATTGCAAATAGCAATTACCATACATCAAAGCTTCTCAATATGTTACAAAACTAGCAAGTAACTAAATTATACGACCAACTGAATTTATAATGCAGATAAACTTGTCGATGTTTCCAACTTGAGTATTGTTTCGTCCTTATCTCAATATTTCTAGTTGTCGCACTAATGAACTGGACGAGCAATATATTTTCATGAAAAAAACCTATCCACCCATATGATAATTAAAAAACCCAGACGTGAGAGCACTGTAGCAGAATGTATGATAAATCAAACACCAAATATACACCTGCAAAACACATAGAACTAACTCTCTAAGAAATGGGCTTATGTATTAATTTTTTAGGGTTCGATTTTGCAATTTTTTTCAATGGGCTTGATTAAAATATATGTTAATAAATGTATATTGACGTTTTTGTTTTATTAAATATCTAAATGTTGACGGAGATAGAGCAATTAAAAATTTGAATTGTAGTCTTAGCGCTGCAGATGTCGGCCATATTTATGACGTAACATGTCTGTACTATTAATAGGTTAGTTATGTTTTATATGTATAAGAGTTCTGTGTTGAATATGCTGTCTCTTTTACACTCTGTTGTATAAAAGCAACTTAGTGTACTTCACGTCACATATCTTACAGAGAACCACTAAATCAAACCACTTTATCAATATATAGTACAGTTTTATAGAAAATAAGATATAGGACACAAGCCCATTGCCTGGGTTCTAAAGAAACTGTCTAAATATGTCTTATCCATAGAAAAAATAAATAAGCTGCTTTATATATGCAGTATATACATGTTACGTCATAAATATGGCGGATATCTTAGCGCTAAATCTACAATTCGAATATTTAATTGCTATATCTCCGTCAAAATTTAGATATTTAATAAAATGGACACGCCAATACACATTTATTAACATCAATTTCAATCAACAATTGAAAAATCGACCCCTAAAAAATGAGGACACAAGCCCATTCAACAAAAAATCTAAAACTCACCCAATTTGACAATCATAGTCTGTAATTTACTACGCCAGTTATATAGACTCCAAGGTTTATGCATTTTTTAACGATGATATAATTCAATTTTTAAATACATATTACATATACATCAAATTACATAACAACCTGCTATTTTTCAAGTTTCTAAAATAATAATAATTAAAATTGTGTTAAAATACAAAAAAGAAAAAAACAACAATTTGTTTGTATTAATTATGTAGAAGGTTAATATTGTTATCCTTGTCTTACTTTAACTCATCTTATGCCAAATGTATGCAAAATATTTACGTTATTTGTCTAAACGTTTCAATGGAATTCGCTTCCTAGCTGATCTATCAATCAAATCAATATTGGCGGGGCTTGCAAGGTCGAACGCATTAATAATGTGTCAATATTAATAAATACATGCAGACGTTTCGAATTCTAAGGTTTCAATATGCTGAAGCTGAATGTCTGAAAGCTGAACTTCCAATGTAGTTAGTAGTCTAATTTTTAAAGAAATATTGCAATGAATTCAAAAATCTTATTTATAAATTAACTATCCAATATAACACAAATCATAAAATAAAAAATATATAAATCTATTTTAGTTCAACAATCTATTACATAGCATAACGCCGCAAAACAGCTATTAAAATGTAATACCGGATGAAATTAAAATTTAAAATTAATTTTGACGTCTCAAACGCCAAAACACTACGGGTTCAACAAAGACGAGGAAACCATTTGACGTGTAAACAAATTAATTGAATAAATTCAACGTTTAAACCATAGACCTGTGCACAGGAAACACAATTCGTCTCTAATCCGCCAGGATCGCTTACATGAACAGGCTAGCGATTTTTAAGCTAACTTTTACTTTTATTAATTTTTTTTTTTTTTTGCATTTTTGTTTATACAACAGCAATGAATTTACTGTTTTTATCTGGATTTCAGGTTTTCGTTTAACCATTCCTTTTCACATTTGTGTTTTAATTTAAGTTTAGTTAATTTAGTTGGTGCGCATGCATAGTTAGTAATATAAATTTTGACAGTTCAACAAAATTGTTATGAAATAATTAAAATTGCTATTTTTAATAACAATTAGTAATAGAAATTGTTTTCACTTCTATATTTTTCAAAAACTGACATTAAACTTCTTTTAAAAGTAAATCCAACTGCATTTTGACAGATTGTCACATTTTGGAGAATTATAATATAATACAGTTTTTCTTAATTTAATATTTTTGATTTAAAACATTGGACTTTGTAAGGTTGTAAATAAAACTTAAAAAATAAATTAAATTAAAAATGGTGCTGTGAATGACTACGCGTATTGCCATATGGTAAATGATTTAAATTAAATACAAAATAAAATTAAAGTAGTGAGTGGGTACTTTATGATACTTTATATTAAAAATCATTTTTGACGGATTGTCTCGTTACGGGCGTCACTTTTTTCAATAACAATGTTCCGTCATTTCTATATCTATATATAGTACCATGGTCAGTAAAGAATAATTAAAAGCATCTATTACAATTACAAAATATTTTAAATATTGTTTTTCTTTCATTTTCGTACCGGATGCATTCTCCTTAATGATAATAAATCGGAAGCGGGAATACTGCTAACGACACTAAACGACAAAATTAATGAAACTAATTAATTCTACCGCAAATAGTTAATATCTAAATGTTTCGAAAACCGCAAAATAACGATTAATTGGAAATAGCAATTAATTAAAGAATTTGAATGCAAATTATTAAACTTCTCACAAAAATACCGGATATGTTTCACACACGACATTTGGCGTCATTTCCTTTCGTATAAAAGATTAAGATCTTAGCCAAAGCGTAAACCGCATTTAGAGCGTTAAATTGTTATCAGGGAGAGAGAGAGGAAGCTCCCATAAAGCCTAATTGGACTGATTGTAAATGTACAAATCAGTGTTGCCAACCCCAAAAAACTAAAAAACAGCAGCTCGCAAAAAAAAAACAGGAGAAAACAGTAGGTAAAGAAAAAAAATGCAGATTTCATACTTTTGCTCATATAATTAAAACAATGAACAATTTTCTTAGTTACCAGAACTCACATACATTGTTATATTAATAATCACAACAAAAAAAAAATAAAAATCAAAGTAAAATTATTTTCCACTTTCATTCTCAATTGCCTCATATTCAATATTTTCACACTCATTTTTCTTTTTAAAAAATATTTGCATAGTGTAATAGGTGGCGCTGAACGCTAATCGAAAAACAGTAAAAATTAGGAATGAAACAGAAAACAGGGACACCAATGTGAAAACAGCAAATCTACTGTTAAAACAGTAGGGTTGGTAACACTGGTACAAATGTACGAGTACACTGGAAAAATCACCAGTTACATAAAATTTACAATGTGGACCTTTACCACGCGATTTTCTTTCGCAGTCGCAAATCGAAAAAAATTTGGTCAAATAATGAACAAATTGGGAGAAATATATTTTTTATATCAGTTTATATGAAAAATTATTTGTTGCTATATATAAAATAAATATGGAACGAGTTTATTATTTCAATTTAAAAATGGAATTAAAATTTGAAATGAAATTCAATTCACACACAAAAGACAGACGTCGCTTGCGACGGGGGTAAACTTGAGTGCTATTAAAATGTAATTCGTTTTAATGAGATAATCAAAGTCTAGGTGAACACTTTCAACCCTGTACTTCGTTTATTGAAATTACTATACCTTCTAATGTGATTTACTGGTAGATAACCTCGTTTACAGACTGTATCTGTCAATTCAAGAAAATCTTATGATTAATGGTGAAATATTTTAGTATAATTATCACCACATACTTAATGAACTGTGTTCATCTATGTACTTGTAATGTTAATAATATTCTTACTGAAAGAATGTCTCTGGTTTTAATGAATACAATCTACGCATGCGCGCGCATATCTTGTTTAATTACGCGGAACAACAACACTAGAGATTTATTAAGATTTATTCTTCATATTGAAATAATTATCCGCATTTATTGCGAAATTAGCAACTATTAAAATTATTTATAATAGGTTATTATTATTATTTTTTGTAAAAGCTGTAAAATAATTATAAAAATATTTTTATTTTATTATATTACTTTTTCTAAAGTTATTGTTTGCAAAGATATTAACAACAGAATTATGTCTTAGAGTTTCTTTTGACAATACAGTTCTTTTATAGGTTATGAAATATCGTATTCTGTTTCTTTGAGGTTAGGAAAAATATACCAACCAAAGAAATAATGCAATAAAATATTAATAGGGTATTCATCTTTCGAGTTATTGTATTAAAATTGTTAAATTTATTAACGTTTAAATATTAGTAGCTAAATATATACACTGTTAATAAAAACTTTATGAAATTTTAATACATTTTTATAACATATTTTAAAACCTGATCTCGTATATTAATTTTCTTAAGGTGAAACGATACTTGGTCATTTTTTCTCGCGAAATATAGATGGCGATACTATACAACAGGTTAGATATTATCAAAAAAAAAAAAATGTTTTTTTATGTTTAAATCGTTTTATGTAAGTAACTATAAACGCGAATCAAAATCTAAAGCTGCAATTAGTTAGATGAATAACGTATCTACATTTTAAGCTTTCGCAAAAATAAGTTTTGTAAATAAATATTGCTATATTTTACAATTAAATTCCAATTTTTGCAGTTTCAACTCATTAAAACTGAGTGGAAGAAAGCTTAAAATGTAGATACGTTATTCATCTAACTAATTGCAGCTTTAGATTTTGATTTGCGTTTATAGTTACTTACATAAAACGATTTAAACATAGAAAAACACGGTTTTTTTTGGGTAATATTTAACCTGTTGTATAGTATCGCCATCTATATTTCGCGAGTCAAAAATGACCAAGTATCGTTTCACCTTAACAAACAATACATTTTAATAGAATTTTTTCGTAAAATTATATTAATTTTAATAAATTCAAACGAAAATTCAAGATAGTATACCTTAAAATGTAATATGTAATAACCGGGTTCTCAATTTTTCTTATGGTGCTGCCCTTATGTTAATTTGCGATAAATAACATTGCGATAAACTGGTTTAGAATCTCACATAAAAATATTAGTGAAAACAAAATGAAAATAACAAAGTGTTTAAGAAGAATATCATATATTAATTAGCACGTCTACTTCCGTAGTAAAATTTATAGTCACTAATTATATTTGTATAATTATTGATAATATGTTAATGAGGTTTAATTAATTTTAATAAATACACAGCGTAGCTAATTATAGGTCAGTCGTAGTAATGTCAGAATTAGGTCAAACTTATTGTATGGAAAAAATTGATTTTACTTAATATCTAATTACACAGTGGTCAAGAATATTGTGACATTTTTCCGGCAAAACTTTCAGACTAATATGTCTACATACACGGAAAGGACGGCAATTGAAAGAGAAGAGTTCATGCTACACATTTGTCAATCGTTTCGTCTGCAGTAGCATCAGCCTTGTTTAGAAATAACCTCTCTAACTCTACTAAAACGTACTAACCAATATTTGTACAAATCTCACAGCATTGATTATAACATAAGTTTAACCAAAAACTTTACCAAAGATTATATCGAAATTTTTAATTAAAAATAGTGTATCAGATAGTTTAATTGATAATTACTTTAATTTAACAATATTTCTATATCAATCAAGTAATCAGATTAAGATAGTGATGAACGTGACCAGCTAGTTCATGTATAGCTCTTCAAAAATCGATGAAATAATAGTAAACAAATAATAAAACTATTTTACCTAAATGAGGTGTTAATTTCACAATGAAAGTGTTATCATAGTGAACTTTGGCTAACTGTCTGTTTAGTTATTATTATAGATAACGCAGGAATGTGCTACCGGATTTAACAAACAATTAGCAGATTATTTAAGTACACTCTGAAGAGTGTCTTGTCTCTCTCGTAGAAAGAGTGAGACAACACTATTTGAAAATATTGACAAAACAGACTCATCGCTAATAGAGTATCTGAATCCAAGATTCGTGCGTATTGTACTTTTCCTTTGCGATATATTGTGCCGGTTTCACACCAGAGATATAGTTTTGTTGTTAAAAAACAGAACAAAATCATGTTTTGTTTTGTTTTAAAACAGTTCTGTTTTTCGAAAGCAGACTGGTTTTGTTTTTAGTGCTTTTCTGTGAGTCCCATAACAATTATAAACAATAACTGACAAGCGCAAATGTTCACACAAAACAAAACTGCGTGTTCGAACCAAGCAGACTAAAAAACAACAACAAAC
Organism: Panorpa germanica; assembly: GCA_963678705.1. Classification (NCBI taxonomy): domain Eukaryota; kingdom Metazoa; phylum Arthropoda; class Insecta; order Mecoptera; family Panorpidae; genus Panorpa; species Panorpa germanica. The sequence continues at coordinate 7,149,018 of OY783219.1, forward strand.
GTGTTTTCCTTTGATCTTGCCAACTCCAGATGGGAATGTGTTGTGTTTACTAAACCAGCAACAAAAGACAAAAATGTTTTATTGAACTGTCTCTCTGGTGTGAAACCAACAAGATGTTTTATTATTTCTTTTCGTGGAACGAGATTTTTAATTATGGTTCTATTATAATTAAATTTGCTTACTTGTGAATGTTTTTAGACGTCTAGTCGAGCTGCTTATCGCGTCGGTTCATTTACCGGTGATAAATTCTGAAAACAAAGATATTTGATTACTGAAATAATACACTTTGCTTTATCTTTAATAAATAAATTGTCATATATTTATAACTATGTGTTCTATATTTTTTTGCTGTATGTATAATTTAGATGTTAAACAATTAATCTGGATACTGATGTTGGTGTTATTTGAGACTGCCCTAGCCCTAATTAAGAGCGGTTGCACACTACAAATATGACCGTCTCCATACATTAAATTTGATTATCATACCAGTGCACTGCTTAAGGAAGTACAGGACGTTAACGTAAATGATAAACATCGTGAAATTTGGAGGGTCGATACAAATAGTTAAAACACATACTGTCTCATTTTAGAGACCTAGGGTTCATAGTTTTCTTTTTATACATGATTAAAAATAGTCCTTTTCCATAAAAATCATAATTTTTAGCTCAATTTCACCATATAAAATAACTTTTAACTATGAAAAAATGGTGACACGGTTTTCAAAAACTAGGTGTATATAAAAGAATCTTTTCTGTAACTATCGCAAAAAGAAAATTATCAAAAGGATACCTATATACGAAAATATTTAAATAAAACCTTTAAGAAACAGTAAGTGTAGGTTATAAGCCGGCAACGTTGCAAATGCCAATTTCAGCGGGAAACTCAAAATCGGAATAAATATTATATAAAATATAACAATTTATTTGTCAAAAAACCAAATCACGCATGCGTCAACACACGTAAATTTGCAGCGTTGCAAAATTTATTATTCCTTTTTCAAAATATTTAATTTGAATTTAAAATGAATTAATATAAATTTGATATTAATTATAGGTAATTTTTCATTTATTAAACTATTATATGCATAAAAAATCATTTTAACAAGCAAAAAGCAGTTTAATAGGGAATTGAAAACTTCCTTTTCACAGGTACAGTCCCAATATTTGCTCGTCCCTTATGTACTTCGTATTTTGCATTTCGTATTACCGAGAGATAAATTTTTAGTATTGACGGTACGTCCTGTACCTCCGTAAGAGAATTTTTAATATATGTATTCAATTTAATATGATTTTCTGTCATGAAACAATTCAATTTGATTTCACTCGTTCAAGGAAATGTCAGTGATATGAACTACAAATGGCAAAATCACTTCACCTGGCCTCACTACCGTACTAGTATTAAAGAGGGCAAGAATACTCTTATGAAAAAATATTGACAATTTTTTTCTCATAAGTGACATCTATCTAAAATCTGAGTGAAAAAGAATTGATTTTCATCTTCATTGTTGGCTCAAACGTTGATAATCAATAAACTGTTTTAAAAATATTACGATAATTCATAAAATTGGTTGTAATACTTAATACGTCATACAAATAATTTTATTGCCTTTAAATTAGTAATAAATTTGACCCTTTCACCTTTTGGCACTTCTTTAAATTTAATGACCCACTGTTTAAAATATATTTCAATAATTTTATATCAATATTTAATTGTTGATCTTTCATTTAAATAGAAGAGGCATAAATCAATTTGATCATTTTTCATTTAGAACTTAAGGAAAGAAGAACAAAATGTACACTCTTAAAAAAAACTCTATAAATTTTAGAACATTTCTAAACGTATACATATGAATCAGGAATTAAAAAAAATGAGATCCATATTTATAGAATTGTTCTGACAAAAATTCGTCTTAAAAAAATGAAGAAAGTTTTTAATGGTGTAGACTAAAAACAACACACTCTCAAAGCCTGTACGAGTGTTTTTGTGTATGATATTTAAATATTATAAGTAATATACAATCTTATATTTATAAGAGGCATTTTTGTAATAAAGTCAATTAAAAATATACAAATTTAATAACGAAAATATTAAAACAAAGTTTGGGAAACACTGGTACGCTATTACAATAGATTGTTATGACACATTAAGCTTAGGTTTACATATTTTTAAACAATAAATTCATAAAAATTGTAAACTTGTTTATGAATGACATAATTATTATTTTTATCTTATTTTCCTAGATAGATAAGAATTGAACCTACAAAAGATTTGTTCACTTTTATTTCGAAATCGATATACCTACAAGTACAGGTCTTATTTCTTAATCATAATCAGCTGTTTTATTAAAAAGTGGGTTAAATTGTGTTTTCTTAGTTTACTTGAAAATCAACCTTTTGAACTTCAAATGTGACAATTCATTTGGAACTGGAGGAATATTTTTTTTACTACTGTGGATCCTCCATATAGCGCATAAAATCGTGATAAAAGTAACGTTTTAAAGAATACAACATAACACAAAAGATTTGCAATCCCTGATCTACACAATAAATATGAAATATAAGTAGGTGTGGCAAGAAAGAAATTCTATAAAATTGACAATATTTATTAGTAGCAAATTATTTATTTAATAGCATTTAAAAATTAATAACAGGTATATTATTAATAACCCGGTCAAAATAAACTTTTCAATTAGCTATAATTCGCATAGAACTGAAAGTTGGTACAGACCTTGAATACACTATTACAGATGAAATACTAAAAGTCCTCACCGATAGCACATCTGCAAAAATAGGTATTCAAGGTCTAAGGTAAACAAAAATGGTTTTTCAAATTTTTATGGTAAACGGTAAGTTTAATCATAAAATTATATTAGACAAAAGTTGTAGATCATGAAATTATCTACAACAATTGTTCTTATACTTTTTTCTCTAAGAATCACCATTCCTGAGATATTGCGACTCTAAAATTTGAAAAAGTCGTATTCTCCATAATATACACACATTTCCGCATTTCCGTGTTTCGTTTGTTTTTGAATCTAATTTGTGGTAATGTCCATAATATGCGATAAAAATTCCTGCTTGACTCTAACTGCTGTGTCTTCGGGTTTAATCCCCGGACCAGAGTTATATTTTCTGTTATAAACAAAACTTTTATAGCATTATGTATTTTGAAAAACTAATTTTTATTTTATATTTATATTATTATTTTTTAATAATGTTTAAGTTTTAATAAATAATATATTAATTACACATGCGTAATAAAGTTTTGGCGTAAAAAGATCTTTCGTTTTATAAATGAACCATCTGACATTAATCTAGACACCAGCGCAAAATTTAAATATCTGTTAATAATATTTAAATATTTTTTTAATTTTTTTATCTGTATATAAGGGAGCTTCCATTATGTTGTTAATATTTAAATGAACAAGATCTTTCTTATTAAACAAGAAGCAAATAAATATAGGCCAACACTAAATAAATTGTAGACGCTGAATACAGATGTATGTAAATTTAGTTGCCTTACTATCGCCGTAATTATTATTAACAACAGCTGTATTAATAAATATTTAATTAATAAATTCAAAATGAAACATAATACTACAATAATATCTGAATCATTTTACGTATAGAACATGCATTCAAATTTGCAAAAACAATTTCTTACTATTTCATTTTATTATTTTGTATGATGTATAATCATAATTTGAATTATGTGTAGGTATATTTTTATTTGACTTTAGATCCATGTAACTTTATACTTAAACGAAACCTAGTATATCATTTTTTATCTAAAGAGGTTTCAATTTTGCTTACAATTATTCTATTTTATAATTCTGAAGATTCGTTTAAACTATTGTAACTTTATTAATATATTGTTTCAAATTCATTAAACGGCGGTTCAGAAATCGAACCCGAGACTATAACCCGAGTTTTCAATACCGTAACCCTCTTAACACAGAAAATATATTTGGTTTTTTTTATTAACTATGGGAATTTAAACACGCTATCAACCTAATAATATTAAATAAATATCCTTTGTAAATATTAAATTTCAAAAATTTGGTAATTTCCTTTTAATCTAGTACGTTCGAGACTACCGGATTATCGAACGATGAAGGAAATAGCAAAGATAAATAACTCCAGATAAATATGCAAACGATTGACGATATCTATTTGGGAAATTTGCAGAGTTTAAGGAAAAACATAGAGGACAAAATTAAATTCAAGTATTGAATATTTATTTTATTGAATATACCAAGAAACAAAATTAAAAAACTCAATCTATCGGTGCCGATTTAAAGAATATGGTAAATTATCGAATGCCAGATTAAATACATATTACTGTGCTACTATTTACATTAAAAAATTTATATATTGTTACAAAAAATACTCTGTTTATTATATATTTAAAAAACTATTTAGGATGAAAATTTTACTGGTAAAAAATATTTCTTGGATTTGTTTATATAATGTTTTTATCAGTTAAATATATAAGGTAATACATATATTTTATATATGTATCTATATACACAAAACTGGAGTACAAGTATATACAAATATCAAGAGTTTTGGATGAAAATATATATAGTACAGTTATTAGCCAAAATATAAATTTTTTTTTTTTTAATGTCAAGTGAATAATATTAAAAATGAGTATTTAATATTTATTTTATTGAATATGGGAAGAAACAAAATAAGAACACTCAATCAATCGGCGCCGGATTAAAGAATATGGTGAAGTATCTAATGCCGGATTAAATACATATTACTATGTTACTGTTCATATTAAAATACATGTATATATATTTAGTTATAAAAAATACTCTATTTATTATATATAAAGAAAACTATTTAAGATGAAAATATTACTGGAATTTTTTTCTGGTTTTTCAGGACAAATCTGAAGTATATATACAAATGTCAAAAGTTTATGATGAAAATATATATTATAGTTAGAAAAATATTATTAGCCAAAATATTAATATATTTTTTAAATGTCTTGTATTCCATTACAGAAATAATTTCTAAAAAAGTCAAAAATATTAAAAACGACTCCAGCTTTATCCAAATGTCAGCGCCGTTAGATTTATACCCTTATCAATATCAATAATTAATTATTACTTATTAATTAATCTACTTCTCTCAAACTAATATTCACATAATGTATAGAGTTATATATTTTGTGATATATTGTTAAATTACCTCAACTAATAAAAAAAAAATAATTAGATAAAAATGAATTCATAACGATATTTTGTTTAGTTACCTGTTGAACTATTCGTGAACCTTTGAAGTGACAGGACAGGACACACACAACACTAACTACTGAACCACTCACGATGGCAGACAATGCAATACTGAATTGCGGGTCTTGCGTGGATATCAACGTAACCGTGTTCTAGTGGTCTGCGTCTGGTCGATCCTATCGACTACGACAACTAACTATAGTTTAAAACGGTTCGTTTTCGTTAAACTATCGGTTGAGACTTGAGGAGGTCCACCGTTAAACGAAACTGTAAACATATGCATAGATGATAGTTGTACAACATGACAGAACTTGAACATTATAAACAATTAGGTTGAAAATCGCGTGTCTAATTAATCAAGGAAAATACAAGGATCATTGCAGTTTGTTTGTTATTCTAATTAATTTAGGAGGTCTTCTTTATTGGATCGCAAAATGACGTGACTGCATCTGACTCAATATTTTTCACTGTCATGTCTCGTTAACTATACAATTTATATGTATCTCTCAATTAAAATTCAACAATTATATACATTCATTTATTCATAATCAATTCCAATCGAATATGTATATTGTCCAGGTCTCATAAACTATCTATATGTGTCGAACTCCCACTTCTGAATCTATAATGGTAACTGCCGAGACCTTAAGGAGGTACAGGACGTTAACGTAAATGATGAAAACGTTGTGAAATTTGGAGGGTCCATACAAATAGTTAAAATACATGCTGTCTCAAAATTTTAGAGATCTAGGATTCCTAGTTTTCTTTTTATACATGATTAAAAATAGTCATTTTCCATACAAATCATAATTTTTAGCCCAATTTCACCACATAATATGACTTTTAACTATAAAAAAATGGTGACACGGCTTTCAAAAACTAGGTGTATATAAAAGAATCTTTTCTGTAACTATTGCAAAAAGAAAATTATCAAAAGGATACCTATTTACGAAAATATTTAAATAAAACCAGTAAGAAACAGTAAGTGTAGGTTATAAGCCGGCAACGTTGCAAATCTCAATTTGAGCGGGAAATTCAAAATCAGAATAAATATTTTATAAAATATAACAATTTATTTGTCAAAGAACCAAATCACGCATGCGTCAACACACGTAAATTTGCAGGGCTGCAAAGTTTATTATTTCTTTTTCAAAATATTTAATTTGAATTTAAATTGAATTAATATAAATTTGATATTAATTATAGGTAATTTTTCATTTATTTAACTATTATATGCATAAAATATCATTTTAACTAGCAAATAGCAGTTTAATAGGGAATTGAAAAATTCATTTTCAAAGGTACAGTCCTAATATTTGCTCGTCCCTCATGTACTTCGTATTTTGCATTTCGTATTACCGAGAGATAAACCGAGATTACCGAGAGATAAACGTTTTGCATTGACGGTATGTCCTGTACCTCCTTAAGATTAAACTTTTATTTACCAATATTAACTATCACACTAGTCCAATTCATGAAGCATGGCTTTACAGAAAAAGTTACAAAATAAGTCTCTAAAATTGTGGTTTTATAATGGTTTTCTTTTCATAAATGCTTCGATTCTTGCTTTTCTTTTGCAGAATACTGATTGATTGAGTTATTTATTTACAAATGTAATGCCATAAAAACAACATGTCTACAACTGTTATACGATTTCCGCTTCCCGGAACGCATTATACAGATGTTAAAGTATAATTCAATCTTCTTAGACGCATTTACTAACTAGCACTGACCTAGAACGCAGTAAATGTCTTTATTCGTTGTTGTTTAGTAAATATATTTCTAAAAGAGTATTAGGTTACAATTGAGGATTGAAATGAAAAAAATATGGGAACAAAAGACTTGTCAAAATAATTTACGCTATAAGGTAACATTCGAAATATTGGTATGAGTACTGAGTACTGACTTCTTGCAAAACGAAACCCTTTAATGAAAGTGTAGTATTCGCCTCTATTTTAAAACATCGAATATTATTAGAATATTGTCGTTAAGATGAACGCAATATAATAACAACAATAAAGCTGCGGTCAAACAAATTAACAACCATTTCTTCATTTAATTAATGGTCTTATAAAAAAATAACATCGATTCAGCCTAAAGACAAAGTATTCAACATATTGCAAGCTAACATTTAAATTTCCGCTATTTGTAAACAATTTAATTAATATAATCTTAGTTAAGGAATTAACTGCGTATGCGTCTGCGTTTTTGTTTCTGTCTTTTGGTACCTCCGCTTGCGTCTCTGTCTGAAACTAAAACTGGACCCCGAATAGTTCAAGGTTGAAATCCTAAAACGAAAAAAATAAAACTAAATCTATACAAGGTTTAAATTTATACTCAAATTTCTGTTGGTTTGGTAAAGGTTAACACCTGAAGACAGAGCTGAAGTAGGCAGTGGCAAAAACGATAATGAAATGTAATGGTTTCATTCACAATTACGTGCGTTATTAAGTCTTAAAACAGGCTTGAGACAAATTGATGAAAGAAACAGTTTAAATTTGTGGATACCTATGTGGATGCTCCTTTTGTGAGGTGGTGAAAACTGTGGCTTGACAGAATCGTAAAAAGAAATTACCTTACACTTTTCTGACCTATTTTATTAGTTTTTTAAAAATGAATCTAACTTTTTGTCCACTAAGATAATCATAAAACTTCTTAAGTATACCATTTAGAAGTTAGTATTATAGAATTTCAAAAAGAAGAAGTTTTTAAGGATTAAATGGAAATAAAGTATTAATAATTGCCAGTTAAGATAACATCCATGTTTTGTGTTTAGCAGAGTATAGTGTCAAAGGTCTTGAAATGCTTAGACCCGGCTTTAAAATGATCTCCAAGCTTGAGAACAATCAAAAAATTATTCGAAATGAGAATTAGAATTATTTACCATCATTCCTTTTCTATTTTTTCAGTCTACGGCCCCTCAAAGTTTAATTCAACTATTTTTGTTTTATTTCCCACCATCATAATTAAAAACTATAATTTAACTTTTAAAATGTAGTACTTTTATATTTAATTTATAAATCTATTTTAGTATTATCTAAATAGTTCATTAAATAATTCAGAAACACTTTTAAACAAAAATTTAGTATTAATAGGAAAAGTTTTAATCACATCTAATATTTTACTGTATTTTAACTATAATTTATGCATTCAAATATAATATGATCTAAACTTCCTAAATCGTCACTTTAAGATCTATCATGAGATTTATTAATTTTGTACAGCTGAGCTGGAGTTTTGCAATGATTACTTTTGATTCTGATTATAGTTGATATAATTTTGTGAGACTCATTTCTAAACCATCTTTTCTCACTTAAATTTAGATGAAACATATAATAATCCCTTCCTTTTAACTGACTTTTGTTAATGAAATCTTGGTTTCGAAAATTGAAGTTCAATTCAATCTACTATTAATTTTGTTTCCCCTCCAGTACGGCACTGCTTAATGACCGCAGAACCTGTTCCCTATAAATATTTGAACAAATCTTTAATTCTGTATGAATTATTTATACAAAAAACATTTATTACAGTGAAATTAAACATAGTATCAAATATTACTTCATTGTAGTCATATAGTATTACGTTTACAGGATTACAACTCGCGAAGGTTGGGCCAGGTCGAGCCGGATTGATTAATTGGTTATTAATTGATGTTAAATATGTGGTACATGGCTAAATTATGAAACGAGTTAAGTTAATATAGAATGTCAATTTAATTTATGTCTTCATTTAAATTAGAAGACTCAGAAATACCTGAAATTAAGAAATTTTATACAAACACCGAAATATTTTTGTAGTAAAATTAGAATTTTTAACTAAATATTTATTTTTAAATCATATATATGCTCACACAGTTATTTTTACTGTATATTTAACACAGTGTATTTTCATAATTAAAAATTTCTTTTCCGTCAAACATTTCTGAGATTTGTGATTCGACTATTATTAACTATTTGCAATACAGTAGCAATATTACTTCTATTTATTCAGCTGTTTAAAAAGTCATCGCAATCCATCAATGTCATTAAAAAGTGACATGATGGGTCACCCTGTTAATGTTGAACTCCCTATATTCCATATGGTCCATTAAGAAATAATTATTTGCGTTTAAAATCCATTAAAGAATTGCTTAATTAATTCATAAGAAACAATGCCACATTCTCTCATAACAATAGTGTGATAATAATACTCAATTAAGTTTTAGCTTGTTCACAATAGTTTGGTATGTAGTGGGGGTCGTCAGTATTGTTAATAGCTTCTATTTATAGCTTGTCTCAAAATAGAGATTGCTATCTCCATTACTGATTAGTATTAATATTAACCCATTATTTACCTACTGATATCTTGTAAAATATAGGAAGCCATCCGAACAAGGCACAACATCAAAGGTCAATTGCACGATATTATTTTTATTATATTATTAATTGTTTGTTTTTCGGCTTTACAATCTACCTTAATATTTCTTACAACATTTCATAGAATTTCAACTTAAAATTAAACTTAACTATTCTACACCTTCCTCTTTCCAACAGTATTTTCTGTTTCTTCTTCTTTACTCTCTGCCTTCTTGTTCCCTACACCTCCTTCCTTTTCACCGTTTTCTGTTTCTCTTTCCTTATTCCTGTTCCTTTGTCTGTCACCTTTTGCCTTCCTTGACCCCTTTCAACAAGCCCTTATTATCTTTACAGTATTCTTTTTTCCTTTCAGACTTCATTTTTCCTTTCCTGCCTTTTAACTCAATTACTCTGTTCAGACATAAACCCTCTGGTTTTTAAACTCCTCCTTCTAATTACTTCTGCCATTCATTTGTTCCCTTCCTTTCCCCCTTTAAATAGCTGCTATTTCGATCCTCACTAAGCCTAAAATAAATCTCACTATCTATTATAACTCTTTCTGCATTGGACAACTACTCCTTGTTACGTAATCTCCTCTTTATTCTTTTTCTCCAAGCCAAGCCTGTTATTTTTCCTTGGCCTATTCTTCTAATTCGCTCATCTTCCATTTCCTTCACTGCCTTGCTTTCTTCTTCAGCCTTCTCTTCCTCTCTTTTTCTACGCCACCTTCTTATTTCAGCTAACCTTCTTCTGTTCTACCTCTTTCCAAGAAACAATTCTTCTACGCTCTTTCCTTTTTTCACCTTCTCTTCATGTGCTTCAGCTTTTCTTCCTCTTTCCTACATACCTTGCATACTCTCTTCGCCTCTCAATTATGACAGCTTTACAATAGATCACAAAACGTTGCATATTATTTAAAATCTAACAGCTAACTTTCTTCTATGATATCTTATGTTAAGTAAATACACTTAACTGTACCAATAAAGAAAACCCTACTAAATAAAAGAGTCTACTGTATTCGAATTTCCATATTTTAAAGGAAAAAGGACTAACATGAGACAAACTATAATCTGTTTTATGTCTTCCACAATAAATCGCTTAATGTGCGCATCAAACTGCTGCGCTATCATAACTATTAACATAGATTACGTTGACAAAAGCCATGGCCGCTTCAATAGATGCAGACGCGTGCTGTATAGCTGCATTCAAAGTTCTGGCATTAAACAATTTAATATTCATAAAGATAATGCATCAAGTACCTCGCCAGGGTCAGACAGATCTTTATAGTAAAACTTATGTTTATGTATTTAACCTTAATTAAAATGTCTGGTTTTTTATTAATGAAAGTTTATGATTTTATTAGCTATGTTACATGAGGAAATATAGTCCAGTAGTGTTCTTTTAGTTATTACTGTTTCTTTTTTAATTTCTCAATTAATTTTCTTTTTGTTCTAATTTTAAATTCCTTTCCAGGGTAGGGGCTATGTTTCCAAAAACGAGAGGCAAACCAAAGCCACTTATTCATACAATCAGCCGAATAAAATAGGGATAAGTAAAATTAAATGTTTGTTGTATACTTCTTTACTGTTATAATGTAGTATAGTAAAAATTCATTTCAACCTATTGTTTTAGTTCTAATTGTACTTATAGTTTTATTAGTATACTTATTTTAAATAATAAAACACTTTAGTTTATGATCTAGAATCTATCAAAGTAACATTACTTTTCCGCTTGTGAATAGTATTCCAATATTCAAATTTCATTTTTCGTCACTATTAATGGAACAATATTTTTGTACATAGTAGCAAAAATCACGTAGAAAAAATCACTTTCAGTTTTTTCAGAATTTTACAATTTTCCGGGCCAATTTTCCAATTTTTCTTTCCTTAAAAACCGTATGCAGACTATTACGAATATTTAACAAAACAGTTAGCCAAATCAGTCCACTCGTTCTCAAGTGATGCAGTTACCAACGAACAGCATTTAATTTTTATTTATATAGATAAAAATAATACATATTTTAAATAAAGTTCTAAAGCAAGAAACGCTCTCTGTAGACTCTGATAACTCTGTTCTTTGACTGAAATATACAATTTAAAATCGTAAAATTGTAAACATTATTGTATTGTAATATGGAAAGGTTCTGGATCTTGGTTTTAATATAGTAAATAATAATTCCTCTTATAACTTTATAAATTTTATTCTGAAACTAATTAGTATTGTAAACCATCCTTACATACTATCCCAATACAGATATACTCCAGCTCCAAGCACAACTGTGTACTAAACGTGTTACTTTCACGCTTTGACATGGCATTTAATTAATAGTAATAATTTTCATGTATTTAGGTGCCTCATAAATTAGCGGATGAGTTTACAACTACTAAACAAAACATATTACAAATCATCATATAGACGGGGCAAAGTTTTCGAGACCATTCAAGCTTTGCTTGGCGTCAAACGGGCTTGTGTACTTATTTCTTGGGGGTCGTTTTATTAATTTTCACTTAAGATACATTGTAGATTTATAATTAGTAAATCCTAATTATTCCTGACCTTAAAGCCTCATTCCCACTCACTCTGTTTTGATATTTAATTTAATGTTTTTATTTAATATTGTAATCTAGATTTCAGGTTTTCGTTTAAGCATTCCTTTTCACATTTGTGTTTTAATTTAAGTTTAGTTAATTTAGTTGGTGCGTATGTATCGTTAGTAATATAAATTTTGACAGTTCGACCTAAAATTGCTTGTGGAATAGTTAAAATTGCTATTTTTAATAACAATTAGTAATAGAACTTGTTTTCAGTTCTATATTTTTCAAAAACTGACATTAAACTTCTTTTAAAAGTAAATCCTACTGCATTTTGACAGATTGTCACATTTTGGAGGTTATAATATAATATACTTTTTCTTAATTTAATATTTTTAATTTAATTTAATTTTTATTTAATTTAATTTAATATTTTTAATAAAAAAACTAAGAAAACTTAAAAAATAAATTAAATTAAAAATGGTACTGTGAATGACTACGCGTATTACCATATGCTAAACAATTTAAATTAAATACAAAATACAAAATTAAATTAAAGCAGTGAATGGGAATGATACTTTACATTTTGAAAACATTTTTGCATAAATTAAACTATTTTACATTTTACTCAGTGGGTCCGTGGCCCTAAGCTTCACCCTGATCAGTCCGCCTCTGTATATACACATAATTATAATATTTACAACACAATCGTTCAAGAAGAGTCTATCAATGTTTATTGGTCTTGATTAATTGGTCGCTTACAGCTGTTTGCATTAAACCAACCAGTTGTTTACCAATTGATACACCGATCATATAATAAAATAATAATGACGTAACACCGATGACGTCACTGCGTCACAGATCAGATGACGACGATGCTCCCCCGAGGACACAATTAAACAAACATACGACTCACATATTTAACGAATATCAAATTTCAACAAATGACTAATTTTTAATGATCTTTTTTTTTAGATGAATTCTGACATTAGCCATTTGACGGTTTATTTATTTTGCTTACGAATTACGAAAATACTTTAAATAAACTGTTTGAGCAATGGTTTTTTAAATATATTTGTGCATTCTTTTTATTTGTATTTGTGTATGCAATTCGGGTGCATATGCGACCTACATACAAATATGAATATTTACGTTTTGTTTTCGAGATGCATTTTAAGCTACGGACCCACCAAAAACATACCTAGAATTCTTGAATCTTTAAGAGGATGTAAAACTTGCTCTAGAAATAAAATAATGTGAGGATTCTCTCAATCAAGGGGTTATATATAATTTTCAAAAATTCTTATTTCATTTGTAATCTATACAGGGTGTCCCAAAATTTCACGATAAGACGGCACCAAAAGGTGGTCCTGCTCATGACTACACAAGAAAAAAAGAAAAAAAAAATTTATATCATTTTGTTTAGGAATTAGAAAAAAAAAATTTTTTTTTCGAAAATTGAAACACCTTAAGATGTTTTTAACTACCATGACCACAATTTTTCAAATATTTCTGATTTTTTTTTTTGTATCGGCAACCTAAATAGCACTGCTATCCATCACAACCATTAAAACTCCCAGAATGCCAGTAGTTTTTACACAAAATTCAATCAAAATTATTTTTTTCCCTAAAATTTTTAAAGATTTTTACTTTCAGTCAACTTTAACTCATCGTGGTGTAAAAAAAAAGTATGAACACTATTATGGCAAATTTTTTTTTAAATTGGCGCAACTTTTCAGGATTCCAAAGTGGTATAATAGGAAATCTAGCAATAAAAGAAAATTATGCATACTATTTCTAAACAAGAACCAAATTTCATAATTATTTTTTTCATGCATTAACACATTACAGTCTTCTCAGGAGAAATTCTTAAAAAGTTAGTAATCTCAGTGTGTACCCAGCTTCACAATTGCTGGGTGCCGCCGGGGCGTGGACCTGCACTCGACTCCTTCGCAAAGTAAATATTCAAATTAACTGCATTTTTTATTTAAACATAAACATGATGATGCTACTTGCAACTTATGTAAACAAATCTCCAAAAAAACTTGTGCGAGAACATGTGCTAATTGACTATAAAAATAGCAATATTATTGTGAAGTTTAATAAACAAGACAAACTTCTAGAAACGTCGATATCTCGAAAACAACAGCGTATGTAGGACTCCTAATTGAAATATAACATCGTTTAAGTGACCGTGGCGCCGCTCCTGCAAGACGATCGCCTTTTTAAGATTCCGAGACTAATTTCCCATATCTCTAGATTACGTATGTCAAATTTCAAATGTCAAAATAATATTTGTGCAATGTGGCATCAAATTTAAAACAGTCAGCTTCTATTGATACACAGTATTTGCTTTGAAGTATGTACTCTTCACCATTTTATCAATTTTTATTTACCAATTTTTGTGTTCCTAATTAAAATAATAAATACTTATTTCGAACTTCAGTATGATGCAATATTTTCTCAGAAAAAAGTATTACATTTTCTAGAAGGATCAAAGTGACGTCATCGATTAAGTTCACCTTGTTATCCATTCATTCCACCGGATGGCATTGCTGCAGTCTGCATGAGTCATCAGTGAGACTGCAGCTATTTCAACCTGCACGTGTAATGCACTATAAAATGTTCCCACTTCTGAATTGAACTAATAATAGAAATGAACATATTTTTACTTGTCTTTATTATATTTTATTTGTTAAAAAAGTAATTGTTTCAACACCTCTAAATTCTGTGCGTCGCGACGCTGTTTATATACTTTGGAATTTTACGTCTTAAGCGTTACAAGATATTAGGCTTGAAATATTTTTAGGTTAGGTTATCAGTAATGTAGGGAATTTATTGTTTTTCTTGATAACCACGTCCTGAAGACGTCGTTTTGGTCTTTAGTTTAAATATAAAATTTGTGAAAATATATGAAGCCACAAGTGATCGATTTTTCAATTGTTGATTGAAATTGATGTTAATAAATGTGTATTGGCGTGTCTATTTTAATAAATATCTAAATTTTGACGGAAATATAACAATTAAAAATTTGAATTGTAGTTTTAGCGCTAGAAATGGTCGGCCATATTTGTATGACGTGAAATGCATTTTAATGTCAGTTATTTGTTGAGTAGGTCAGTGCTGTCGTTATGTTTTGTAGCTGTTGGTAGGCAAATAATCAACTCAAATCAAAGAATAATAAGTTTTTATTTTATTTAACCCTGTTACGGCAGACATAATATTGAAATTTTATTGTTCCTTGAAACAACTGTAAATAATATTTGATATTTTGATATATAACATAAATACATATAGCAGAGATTTATGAGCTGTAAGTTGGTAACTTGCCAGAGTTCTATCTTGAATATGCTATCCCTTTTACGCTATGTTGTATAAATGAGATAGCAACTAGCGGTTGTGATGTCGCATGCAGTTGAAATGTGAATGAATCTCTAATAATTAAAGAGACAAAATGACTGTTTTAATTGGTAATATCTCTTAACATATAAGGAGTTATTAAAAAATAATTAGACATTTGAGGTTCTAGTAACCCACTTTATCAATATATAGTACACTTTTATAAAAATTAAGACATAGGACACAAGCCCATTTAACTACGAAAGTTTTGACTGTCTTTTAAATTCTGTGATCACTTAGTAAAAATTTACACAGGTTTATAATTGATATTTTATTAAAACTTCGAACGCCACTAGTAACCTATGTAAGCCCCGCTAATGCTACCACCAACGCCCCTAAGCCGATGTCATCCGCCACTGTATTTTTTGTTTAACATTGACTGAATTCTAGCTGAGATAAGTGTGTCAGCCAAGGCACTAGTCAGGGTAACAAATCAAGGTCAAACAATACGACCATCTTGTCATTTATCAGATTTTATTGATGTTTACCTCAGATTCAAACTTAATTTAAATAATTTTAATGAACTAACTTACTGCAATAGTGATGTCATAACGAATGAATCATTATTTCCAAATTTTAATCAGTTTTAAGGCTTGGCGCAGACTAGCGACACTATTTGTCTTAGAATATATTCGTTAGTTATATTTTCGAGGAGCAGAATATATTTAGAAAATTCATATTTTTTAGGTTAGTGCTTTAGGTTAGTTTTGATTCATTTTGAGTCTTTAAACTTAAAACTGATAACGTATTTTTGTTATATTAAGTGGTCAAATTGCACTGCGTTGTGACCTGAGTATTGCGAACATAGATCGTGATCGAACAGATATGGTTTATATGAGTGAAACATTTTACGAATCACTTTTAAAAGAGTATTCCTGTACTATAATAAAAATTAATAATTAAATTCAGGAATAGTACAGCTTCGAAGCTGAGTTCAAAAAAGGCTTTCGAAAATTTTGTTATCCCATAAGTAAACATTTCAATTTGAATGCAGCGATAGTGTATAACCAGTCTAGAAAGCGGGGTCGCGTTCTTCATAATCTGTTATTTGAAACTATATCTGTAATATTATAGAATCATTAGAAGCAGTAGAAATATCAAAGACTGTTTTAAAACTGATTTGCCTTCAATGTGCGTTCCATCTAAGTCTTATTCATAACCTTGTAATCCTTCAAGGTATGCAAATGCAACAAATAGCAGGCGATTAGGTGACCAGCAAAGAATACTATAGATGTTGGTTTTTCATGTTTTTTGTATTAAAGTCTGAAGTCAAAATTATTTTTAAAAATGACATTCATTCTGAAATATTAATGAATTAAACGACTAGGGTTACGTACGAAGTAATAATCGGAACCGCGGAGTTTTTGCTCAGAGGAGTCGAAATCGGAAAATATGTACCGACTCCGGTTTAAACTCGGTACACAGTAAACATATTGAAAATGCATATGATTTTTTTGTCATGAAAGAGTTCAGTTACTCACAGTCGTTCATATGAAATGTATATTTTATCGGCTACAAATGGTGAAATCACTCCACCCATCGAAATAGAAATGAAGATAAAGTTGATGCGAACTATAATTGAAGTGCAATAGTGATAGAAACGTCACAAAACAGGACACTTCACCAAATTGTTTACTGGGTGTAGTCGAGAAATTAAATTTCTCTTAACTAAAATATTAACTAAGGTGTTGAGTGTAAGAATAAACAGGATATTAAATGTTCCTTTAATTTTTGTACAGTTCTGCTCCTTTAATTTTTTAAACAACTATTTTAATAACTTATATCTTAATATTAATATCAACAGTGATACTATTTAAACTCAATCATATTTGAGATCCTGATAGTTAACTTTATCTAAAGTGGATCTATTGTGCCAATTTTGTTGTTTTGAGATGGATAGTTTTATTAAGTATTTGATGTTTCTCTCTCGTTACGCTCAATTCACAAGCAATATTAACTTCATAATAAATAATAATTACAGCTTGCAATAACTTATGACTTGAATTAATGTTAAATATATACGACTGAGTATGACATCCATACTGATTGTTCAATTCTTCGTTGCAATTCGCTAAAAATAAACCATTACGAATTTAAATTCGCAATTCGTGGTCCGTTGTGCCTGGTCCGTGCTACACTAATAAGGAACGTGTCGAATTCCAAGATCACAATTTAAGGAGTTGACACTATTACTTAATCAAAATTAAGCATGCAAATATTGCTGGCTTGTGAACCATATCTTCATTTCTATAAAACTGTACTTTGTACGAGTGCGGCGGCATAACTTCCTTTTTTAAAAATCGCGCCATTTAGTCGCTTAATGTCGTAGCGGAGCGCTAGTGGTCTCGTTCGAGAGGCGGGACAATAAGGTTTTGATTAATTTGCAAATTTTCTGATTAATACAATGGGTTTTATTAACTTTCTATCATTGTCATTTTTTCGGTCATATCGGTGAATACTGCTACTATTTGACCGAATACCAAATACCTAATCATCAAGACAAAACGCATATTACTTAAAAATATATATCACATCACTTTCTTTCTCCTGCGAGGAGAAAGAAAGAAGTAGCGAGGAAACAGTTAAACTTCAGTCCAGAAAAATAGAGGATTTTCGGAAAGGAGATAAGGACAAGAGGTAGATGATGACGGAGATAGAGACAAAAATAACATAGTAAAGGTAGAGAGTCAAGAAGAAAGAGTAAAGTAAGAGAGTCTAGAGGAAATAGTAAAGATAGAGCGTTTATGCCTGTAATAGACATAAGTGGAGAAGTGAAAACGAAGAGAGAAGGCAGGAAGGATAGTGAAAAGATAATAGAGGGTTTGTCGAGAGGAGACAAGGAAGGCAAGAGGTAATAGATACAGGCAAAAAGGAAGGAGAAGCAGGAAACGGTTTTCCGAGAGGAGACAAAGAAGACAAGAGGTGAAGAAACGGTGAGAATGAAGGAAGACTAGGGAATATGAAGGAAGAGGGTCAAGAGAAGAAGAAACAGAAAGTACTTTTGGAAATAAAAAGGTCTAGAATAGCTTAAGTTTCATTTCAAGTTGAAGTTCTATGAAATGTATTAAGAATGTAGATTGTAAAGCCGAAAGGCGAACAATTAATATAATATAATAATAATAATATCATATCACGCAATAAGTACATAGAATGACATATAGATGGCACCACTATTGACAACTCCATATGATATTTAGATAGTACCAACCTTTAAACGATATGTGCTAAAATTTCGTGATATTCCAACTAGTGGCGGCTGCTGGCAACGAGAATTAGTAGTACACTTTACTAGCTGACTTAAAGTTGCAATAAAACGACATTTTCTTATTAATAATCAACGCCAGATCCTTCATATAGTTTGCTACACATGAGTAGCTTCAATCTCACGCGCTACGCGATGTTCGTATATTCCATAGTAGTTATATTGAGCAGCTACGTGCGTTGTGGAGAGCGCACGAGGAATATTTCTTCGAGCGAAAATATGTTTTAATTAATTCGGTATAAAGATAAAGTTAATTTCTAAGCAACTTCCTAAGTATAAAGTCAGTATGTAATTGGGGTATTATATGATATTTTGTGATTCTCAAATTATAAATATTTGGTAATGCAGCGCACGAGTGCATTTTTCATTGTCCAAGCTTACAAATTAAAATAAATTATATTTAAAATATTTATTAAATTTGTTCATATATTTGGCAGCAGAAATATCGATATTCGTTGCGTCTTTGGTCTTAACTTAAGACGACAAATCCAAGAAATATTCGTTCTACGGTATTTAAGTCGTGGCATATTTAATATAAATGTCTGTAGCTGATTTCGATAAGGAATTGGTGACGGTCGTGACTGTTTCTAGGACATAAACAACTTAAGATTTTGATTGGATAGGTTTGAAACCGTTTAAACCAAATGTTTGTAAGATGTTCGTGCGCTGGGATAAGTCTAGAAAGACAGCCTGGAGGAATGCATGTTGTGACGGGACAAATGTTGCAATGCACCCACAAAAGAAACCTCTTTGACGTCACATCCGATTCCCAGCCTCTTATACCGTCTATAAATTGCCAGCTCTGTTATACACCGCGTGTAAAATATATACATAAAGCTGTCCCAAAGTTTTCAGGGTATATTTCTTAAATGGTTATTGAAATATTAGTTAATAAACGTATATTACCCAAAAATTGACGGAGATATATCTATTTAAAGTTTTAATTTCGTTTTACCGTTTAATCTTTGTTGATGTTGATTATTTATCGTTGTTATATGAAAATTTGATGGGTTGCAACAACTGCTAACGCAGTGACGTTTAGTTTTGCATCTCTTTTGCATTTCTCTTGTTCATCAGCGATATCAAAGGTAGCAAATGGTTGTGGTGAAGAACGTAAAGACCCTTATATCGCTTTAAGGTCAAATATAACTATTTCAATCGTTAATAATTTCTATAATATTGCGAATTGATTAAAAATAATTGGATATTAGAGGTTATGATAAGCAACTTTATCAATATACAATGAAGTTTTATATCAATTCAGTTATGGTTCACAATGGGCTTGTGTCCTATGTCTTAATTTCTATAAAAGTGTACTATATATTGATAAAGTTGATTACTAGAACCTCAAATGTTCAATTATCTTTTAATAACTCCTTATATGTTAGGAGATATTAACAATTAAAAAAGTCATTTCGTCTCTTTAATTATTAAAGGGATTCAACGTTGTACACATTCCAAGTGCATGTGACATCACAATCCTTGTGTAAGGTTACCAACCTTACAGATCATAAATCTCTGCTATATGTATTTATATATCAAAATATCAAATATTATTTACAGCTATTTTAAGGAACAATCAAATTTCAATATTATATCTGCCTTAGCAGGGTTAAATAAAATAAAAACTTATTATTCTTTGATTTGACTTGATTATTTGACTACCAACAGCTACAGAACATCACCACAGCACTGACCTACTCAACAAATAACTGACGTTAAAATGCATTTTACGTCATACAAATATGGCCGACCATTTCTAGCGCTAAAACTACAATTCAAACTTTTAATTGCTATATCTCCGTCAATATTTAGATATTTAATAAAATAGACACGCCAATACACATTTATTAACATCAATTTCAATCAATAATTGAAAAATCGACCACTAAAAAATGAGGACGCAAGCCTATTAATTCACAAGCCCTTTACGGTTATTGCTTCTTTTTAAGTCTTGCCTGATGCGCAGTACTCGCCCAATGGTTCACACTCTTTGTCTTTAGTAAAACGGTATGTCAGAAGTAAACAATACAATCAGCTGAGCTCATGTAAATCCCATGCATTTACGTAAATCTTTTTATTTTATTAGTTTATCATTAAATAAATGATAACAGTAATTTGTATGAATTTATCTATGAGGAAAATGAAATAATTTAACATGTAGATATAAGCAATGCACGATTGCAGTTGTAGCGAACCCCGAGGTTGTACTGTGACCTACAGAACGAGAAGAATGCCTCTAGGAATCCGGAAACCATGGAAAAGATTGTCACGAACATAGTTTATAGATAAACGGTTAAAAATACTTTATAAACGTTTGTTGTATTAACAAATACCACTGATATTTAAATAGTTACATTATTACAAAAGAAATTAACACTAGTTTAAATTATTAATTAAAGAAACAAGAACGAAACACTATGATCCAGGATCCGAACCCGATAACAAGTATGGGATGATAGATGGAACCACAATACATTGCAATTGGTTATTTAACTTTGCATTTATATAATAATATATGATCTTTACACTACAACTTTATAATTACTTTACATTTAATTAACCGAATTAAATTAAATAAATAGTTTTACAAATAAATATTAAGTCGGTAAATCAGTTTGCTAAATATTCAAACTCTTAACTTAGCAAAATAATATCTTCCAGTATTACAACCATGCAGTTCGTATATCATTTAATTTAATAGCAAATATTTAAACCAAATCTAATTAGATTTCTTTTAGTACTTATTAATTATCTTTATTTTATTAGCATCGTATAAATTGTACATTGTCCCTCAAATAAAAGCATACTGACAACAAATATTAACGCAATATTACAAACTGGAAATTGAACTCTTCATTTAAAAATTGTTATCAAAAGAAAATTAGAAAGAAAGTACCTTTAGATCCCTACTTTGTGGTGAAGAATTATTTCTGAAAAAATTATGCAACTTAGCTTACTCAAAGCTACCAGCCTACCTTAAATAAATTACAAAATAAGTCCTATAGCAAGGAGAGGGCATAAGTAGCTCTATTTAGAAAATATATTCATTTGAAAAATCACTAAAATATTACGAAATAGAGGTCTTAGAAAAAGAATTAATTAATGGATTTCTATATAAATACTTTAATTGATAAAAATTATACTGAAATTTCATATATTTTGTCTCTTTCTAGCATTTATATCATCTTATTATATACATAAGTTGATCTTATTCACAAAGATGTTTATTAAAATTAATTTATACCTGAATTAATATGGGTATAATCGTACAAATCATATTTATTTTTATGTATTTTATAATAAAAGGATTAAGTAATATTAATGTATATTTATTTCGTTCATATTTCTGTTCAAGGTCTGTTCATAGTCTGATTCAGGCGGCAATTTCAGTGGGCGGCAAAATTGTCAATTATTACCTCGATTTATATAAAGTCGATCATGGGTTTGTTTTTATTCGATAAATTAAAAGATATTGTAATAGTTATTAAAAAATATGAATTAATTAAAAAATTACTTTATAAAGGGTCTTTCAACAAGAGCGGTCATTTTATAGATGTTTCAAAAACATGCTGTTTTTGTTTTTTAAATGAATAAAAAAACTCAATATTATTTTTTGATTCATATTTGGAGTTCTTTTAAACTGTTGTTACTATAACTATTCAATTGTTAGTATATTTTTTAATTTTGTTACTAATTTAGAAAATATTAAAATATATCAAATTTAATTGATCACAGTTTTAGAAACTATGGCTTCGATATAAGTGACATCTATGATTTAAGAGATATATTATGAAACAGTCAATAGATGTCTACCGTCATCATATTATCAACAAATGTATTGTAATTATTTTATTAAAGTACAGAAAATCAAACATTTAATTAATAATAATAATAATTACAGATAAGATAATTAATACAAATATAATTTTCGAATATAAAATTAATATTTCCCGCTGAATTTTAAATATGGTGGATTCGAGAAGCCATTAAAACAGGAAACAGAAATAACTTGCGAATGCGTAGTAATAGAAATCGGTCTTTCATTGATGTGGTCTGTTCGTGAGTGGTGAATCGTTTTAGCGGTATATGTATTTATACATTATTTCGGTTTCAAGCGGTGTTGTTTTATTATAATTGTTGCTTAAATAATGTGTAATTTGTGAAATTTATTAAGTGTTGCGATTGACGCAGCCATCCTTATATTAATTTAACAAATTTAAGTAAGTACTTTTAATAATAAGAGATATAATATGGTTATTCATACAAAAGCATTTTTCTGACATTACTAAAAACACAGCATGGTGTTGCGTCATACGCTCCTATTTTGAAACAAGACTTAATGTTTCTAGAAATTATCAATTAAAAAATTCATTTAAATATTATAAGTATTTATATTTAGGTTTCAAAATATATGTTAATAATATTTCATGTAAAGATCCTATGCTTCATCCACTTATTGTAAATATTGACTGTGTTTGTTTTTAATGTTTGGTACTTTGGTTTCTCTTGTAAATTAGTGCATTAATTAAATATTTTTATTGTTACAGGTAAATACCTCATTAAAAATGAAACAACAACAAGAAACTAGCGATCATGGAGGCGGTAAGTCAATGTTTCTGATATTGCTTTTCTGATAATAATAAACAATGTGTATGCTTTGCAATTTAATAGATATATGACAAATCTTAAACAAATTTTAATATTTATTTCACTGTTTATTCTGGTGTTTTAATTTTAACGTAAAAGAACAGCACATGATATAACCTAAAATTGTATAGTTACTTTGTAGAATATAAATTCATTGCTATTAAATTGTTTAGTACTTTCGGTAACCTTTAGAACAGATTGTCGTTGCTATAAATAAAGTTAAAATAAGCAGACCTATTTATTCTGTCCTTTTCTAACTACTATCTAAATTTCTGTTCTTACTATACATTCAAAAATACATAAAAGCCGATATCAAAGTTATACACTAAATAAAATAACAAAATACTTCGAGAACATCCGATGTTTTGTGGCCAATTTTATCAATTATGACGTACAGTCATATCTAAAAAAGAACTACGTTGTAAGGTTCATATTAATAATTTTATGTAAATTAGGATTTTGTGTTAAATTTTTATATTTTATGGGTAGATACTAGATACGATACCTTGTTTTGTCATTCTGACGCATTCTTTCACGTTAGGGATATATAAGTATTCAGGTAGGGTGTACATGTTGTTCAAAAACCGGTCAAGGGTTTTAAATATGTATTCATTAGATCAGGTTCCGTCAAGTAATGTAAATTAACCAAAATGGGGTAATATTAACAATTTCGGGTACAATGAAGACTCATAAATAACTTTCCACGAAATTGTTGAATTCCAACTTTTAACATTAATGACTCTTTAGCTCGGAATTTGCAGAATTTTAGGTAAAATGAATTATCTCTTTCAACTAGAGAGGGTCGTAATGTCGTAGAAAACACTGGAACATTCCAAAAAGTTAACTGTGCTCTGCAATACATATAAACTAAATTTGAATATTGGAAATACATTTTTTGGCAGTTTGAGACGGTATCAGGACAGGGGCCCTATTTGTGATCCAACAGATCTGATTTATATGAGTGAAACATTTTACGAATCATTTTTAAAAGAGTACTATTCCTAAATTTTATTATTAATTATTATTAAGATTCAGAAATACTCTTTTAAAAGTGATTCGTAAAATGTTTCACTCATATAAATCAGATCTATTGCTTGCCCATGCGACCGCATACCTCGCATGCCCTTCAAATCGACCCTGCTTAATATCTATTCAAATTTAATATTCTAGGAGCATATTTGAATTTTATCATTGAACTTTTTTTTTTCGTGTTCGATTGAATACATGTTTTGCTATTTATAAATAATTTAATACGTAGTAATCTTATTTTATTTCCTTAAGAATAGTAAACTTTAAATCAAGGAAAACATGTCTACAATATTTTCATAAGCTGTTCTAAATTTCTCTTTTAACCGCCCTTGTGCCCCCAAATAAAATGTTAGAATTTTGAAATTTTTTTTCCTAATAACATATTTCATTATTATGCATTCCAAAATTTTCTCAACGCCCCCTTTTCCATTTTTTAATTTCTAATTTTCAAAAAATGTTAGCATTGGACAATGTAATACACATGCCAAAATTCAACTTTCTATCTTTTACTATTTAATATCGTCGCAAACATACAAACTTTCACTTGGAACATTATAATATAGGATACTTTCAGCCACTGTGTCATTAATGCGAAATTCTTTAAAATCTTTAAAAACTTTTGTTAAAAACTGATTTTTATTCCAGAAATAAATACTCCAGTTAATTATAAATAATTATTTTATGTTTTATTATTAATTATTGTTAACTTTTCTACGAAATCGAATCAAATTACATTAAAAATACCATCGTATGCAGAAAACAATATCACTATTAATTATAACAAAAATAAATATCAACAACGTGTTGAATTTTTTAGCATGACGTTAATTTTTTTAATGACTGCGATTATTATATTACGTGTTTATTTAAAAATACTATTTTCAGCCAGAAAGATATGTAAATTTATACGTAAATTATTTTAATACAATATTATTTTAAAATTGTTATGTACATACAAGATATTAGTCAAGGTTGATATTATCAAACGAACAACATTGCTATTGGTGGGAGTGAGACATACATATGCATATGCGCTAGCGTTAGAAGAGGAGAGTTTTATGGTAGATACTAAGCTTTGGGCACAGAAATTTTTCCTTTTCTAGCACTACATATTTCTTAGTAATTGCATATTTTATTTTTAATAGGTCTAGGAAAACTTTGGGAATTTTGTTAGTGTTTATTTACCTATTTTTGTTGCTATCACTATTAGACAACGTCTTTCCAGTCTAGACAGGAGTCCAAATGTAGGATATTTCTTGAAAATTAGTTTAATGATGTAATACCCCCCACCTGGGCTATTAGGAAACTAATTTCTTTAAAACAATCAGTAGCATTGACAGTAGATTATTCTTCGTTCATACTTTTAACTGTACATAATGGTTTGTGCCAGTGATGTTATTTTATTATATCAGGATACGTTTACTGCAGGTATTAGATATATTCCTTATTTCAAAAAATATCATTCCCACTCACTGTTTTAATTTTGTATTTAATTTAAATATACATTCCCTGCACCATTTTTAGAACGTTACAAAGTCCAATGTTTCTAAATTAAAAAAAAAAATTATTGTAAGCTCCAAAATGCAGTAGGATTATTTTTAAAAGAAGTTCAATGTTATGTTGTTAAAAATAAAGAAATAAAAACAATTTCTATTGCTAATTGTTATCAAAAACAGCAATTTTATGTATTCCACATTTGATTTTGAAATTTATATTACTAACGACGCATGCGCATTAACTAAATTAACTAAACTCAAATTAAAACACGAATGTGACAAGGAATACCTATTCTGAAAATCTAGATTAAAATATTAAATAAAAACTTAAATTAAATATCGAAACAGTGAGCGGGAATGAGGCTTAAGACTTTTCAAAATATAGGTCATTTTAAATCAATAAAAAAACGCAATATTTCGGTGACATTTAGCAGATATTGTGTTTCATTACTAACTTCAGAGTTTGTACTTTAGATTAAAATAAAAATATCACCACTTTTCACGAAAATATTACGTTTTTCTGTTCATTTAAAATGACCGCTCTTGTTGAAATATCGTATAGTTTTAATAAGCCTAATTATGAGAGTCTAAATTATCAAAAAAATTATAATATTGTTCAAAGTTTACAAATTTTTAATTGTAAACTTCTTAATCTGAGAATGTGTTCACCAAAATTCCAGCAGTAGTAGTTTTTATATTTTTAGTTTTGTCTAATCAAAATTTCATGCACACTTTATATCGGGTGTTTCAATTAGAGCGCCTAATTTTGTCTCCACTGATGCTTAATACTGAATGCTGTGTCTTCGCTGTTCGATATATTGAGTTCGGATCAGAGTTATATTTTCTGGGTTTGCTCGTACACTTATTAGGCAGTGGTGTCCAATATAGTACAAGGTCGTCTGTGATAGAAGTCAGTATCGGAAATAAGCAGGTGTTAAATAAATTAAATTAAATAAAAGTATCGTCTCATAATAAACAGATACATTGTATATCCATAAGCATTGTATTGGAGTGTTTTATATGACACGATGCTATTTCTTATGCAAATTTCTTATACTAACATTTTCCTATGAATTAATCAATTAAAAAAGAAGTAAATACCATTATTTTCTCTGCTGTAAACGCTTGCGTGTCTAGTTTTGTCTAACTGGATTAGATTCTCGATCACCGTGAGTGTGAGACCCTTATATTAATTATCTAATACAACATTTTTATTTACAGTAAATTAATTGGTTCAAGTATTAATTTACAATCAATCATTTTATTTCGGCCACGAATTGTTTCTATTTATTTAATAATTAAAATTGACCTTTCATACTATTAACTCATTCAAATTTAAAATTAACTATAAATATTTATTTACTTAATACATTTTTTCTTTTTGAGAAACTTTTATTATTATATAGACTTCCAACCAATCAAAAACGAATTGGGTCAATGTCATATTTACATCACGTAAATATTTATTAACCCCTATAGCAACCTCCCTTCTTTGCTCTTTAATAATAAAGTAAATGGGGGTGCTATGTCGCTATCAAACACTCTCCCCTTGAGGTTGGTTCGATACAAAAAAGTTTTATAAAATATTAATATTGTCACAATATAATCTTGTCGTGAATGTAGTCAATTTGTATTAACACCTTGACAGTCAGTGTCATACACATTAGCGTCCGCAGATAATTCCTGAGTGTATATTTTGTGATATAATTGTGTCATTTCACTTCATCGGGACGCTATTGGTCTGTCTTAATCGTGGTTTCGTGTCTCGATTATTTATCATCATTAAAACAATGGTTTATATATATGTATCCGTATCAGAGTATATAAAAATACATGTTTACAAACACATAAACATGTTTCTTCTTGTTGTATGTATCACATTTCATGTATCAACATGCCATGCCATCTGTGTAACATAAATAATAATAAAAAAAAGAGTAACTCAATATTTGGATATGAAACACATAATTTTATCAAATTAGATTTATGTATTATTAAGACTAAGTAAATGAGCTTTGTCCTCATTTTTTAGTGATCGATTTTTCACTTGTTGATTGAAATTGATGTTAATAAATGTGTATTGACGTGTCTAATTTATTAAATATCTAAATATTGACGGAGATATAGCAATTAAAAGTTTGAATTGTAGTTTTAGCGCTAGAAATGGTCGGCCATATTTGTATGACGTGAAATGCACTTTAACGTCAGTTATTTGTTGTGTAGGTTAGTGCTGTGGTAATATTTTGTAGCTGTTGGTAGTCAAATAATTAAGTCAAATCAAAGAATAATAAGTTTTTATTTTATTTAACCCTGCTAAGGCAGACATAATATTAAAATTTGATTGTTCCTTGAAATAGCTGTAAATAACATTTGATATATAAATACATAGAGCAGAGATTTATGATCTGTAAGGTTGGTAACCTTACACAAGGATTGTGATGTCACATGCACTTGGAATGTGTACAACGTTGAATCCTTTTAATAATTAAAGAGACAAAATGACTTTTTTAATTGTTAATATCTCTTAGCATATAAGGAGTTATTAAAAAAAGTTCTTCTCCTAAAATATTTTTGTGTGTTTGCTTCTTCTTTTTTGAAATTAAGATAATTTTCCATACTAAATTTTTTATTAAATTTAGATAAAGCTAATCTTCTTCTAGCAATTATTTTGTTACAATTATTGTCGCTCATGTTTTGGGTCCTTGTAATAAATTTTAGTGTATGGAATACTTCCATTGTAAAAAAAATCTGTACCTTGGCTGTTGCATAGTCATTGTTATTGAGAGTAACAGGTTAACAAGTGACAACGAATATTGTTAATGTACTAGATCTGCCAAAAATATAATTTTAACGATACTGTGAGCAAAAGCATAGGAGCTTGACGCTAACTGCTGTGCCTTCGTGTTTGATCACTAGACCAAAGTTATATTTTTTAGGTTTGGCAGCGATGCAGCTCACATATATGAAGCTACCACATCACAAAGACTGCCAACATTAGAAATAGATTGACGTTAAATAAATAAAAAAAAATAGATATTGAGCTATAAGTTGTAAGACAAGAAAGCCTAATAATAAAAAGAAAATAATATAGCCTATTCCAAGACTATGTTATTATAAACCCCATTCATTGCTACTGAATTTTAATTTTATGTTTTAATCTTAAATGTAAAATTCAGTTTGTGAAATATAAAGAATTAGAAATAATTATATTAAATGATATCTTCATTAATTATTATTATTAAATAAAGTATTACACACTAAGGTAAAAACATAAAATTAAAGAAATAAGAAATAACCTTATTAAAAAAATAAAAAAATTAATTTCATAATATAATCTATATTACTCTCGCAAAGTTCTTAAGTAAAATTTTATTATTTTATATAATATTTACGTTTAGTGAGTAGTTATTTATAAATTTTATACCTGGTGGTCGTGTTTACAAATATATAGTTCAATAACGTAATCATCAACATGCGACATATTTTACATTTCACTTACACGTACTCTATTATAATTAGTGTGAGTGAAACATAACTCTGGTCTGGACGAATTTGTGATATAACTCGCTATAATTGAATTCTTCGACTTCACTGACGACGCCGGTCTAAACTGATGTAATTTTGCACTATCCTGGATTCCATACTTATCGAAGAAGCCATTTTTTTATCAGCCACACTGCGCAGACCTCTACAAAATTTGTTGCAATTTAAAATAATAAATAAATACCACTTTAAACAATGGCTCAGTCTATATTTGCATTCCAAACAATCAAGTTATTCTTAAATAAAATTTTAATTTAATTTTTGATATGATTAATTTTATACAAAACAATAATATGTTGTGTTATTCATTAAATCTCATTCATTTTTATTCAATTAGTTGATATGTTTTTACCAATAATTAAATTATAATTTTTATTTATTTTTTTTATTAATGCGCGGTGTTTAGTTTTGAATTTATTTGAACAACCGGTAAGTCATTTCTACTTATTAGAGCACACGTTTGTATTTATTAATTAAAAGAATTTTTTTTTGTAAATAAGTATTGTATTGAATCCAAGAAGAATATATTATAAACAAACAATTTTTCTTCGAAGTTCTTATAATAGCTTTAAATAAAGTTGCTACGCTTCGTACATTTATTGGTTTGAATACCCCATTAATAAATATCATTCATTTTGTATTTGTTCTGTGATAAAGCTAGCTGATTTTAATGTAAGTTTCAATTAATTATTATTAGATAGTAATTAATATAGGACTACAAACAGTTCAGTGATTTCAACATCCTTTTTCATTCTAGACAAATATTACCCTTGTTGTGAATTTTTTTCTATTTGTTTTTACGTTCTATTACAAAATAAATGCCCTATTCATATTTGGCGCGTATATGTTTTTCTTTATGTTATGTGATTCTTCTGAAACAAACGCAACCTGACGTTTTCGGATAGGTCTTGTTCGTGTGTCCGTCCAATAGGGTCGCGTAGATCTATCTCACTGTTTACACTTGGCGTAAATGAATTGGTTGGCGATGTCTAAGACATTATTTAGCGAACATATTGTGATATATTAAAACTTTTTAGTAGTTTCATTCGCACAATGATATTAAAAATGTCAAAAACTTATAACGCATCGAGTTGTTATGTCGCTAATGTTACTCTAAAATTATATGAATTGGGTTAAAATAAACAATATTTTAAACTAACAAATATATCATATTAGGTATAGTTCAAATTACGAGAGTTCGGCGGCGACTCATACTTAAAACAAGTTGTGTGGTACAAAATCCCGATTTAACTAAAAAGCACTGACTCACTTATTTTTCTATAATGTATATAGCAAGGAATAAGACAAAATTCATTATCGTATTACAGATTTATACCGCTCTTATAACCTCTTTTAAGTATAAGTCACCGCCGATCTATCGTGATTTTGACTATATAGTTCAAATTAGTAGAGTTCGGCGGCGACTCATACTTAAAATAAGTTGTGGGGTATAAAATGCCGATTTAACTAAAAAGCACTGACTCACTTCTTTTTCTATAATGTATATAGAAACGAATAAGATAAAATTCATTATCGTATTATAGATTTATACCGCTCTTATAACCTCTTTTAAGTATAAGTCGCCGCCGAACTATCGTGATTTGGACTTATACATCACTTTTTTTCATATGCGCATTTTTCTGTTGCGTATTTTTTCAGTTTCTGTTATTTTGTGGGATAGTTTTATAGCGATTTGTAGCGAATGCCCGTATATTATAAAAACAAAGATGTAATTCAGTAGAAAAAATAGCATATCTTCTTTAATAATATAAGCTTAAGTAAGCCTAAAATTTTATTACAAGGCATTAAAAAAATAATAACATAAAAATCGGATTGATATAACCTTTAATATTTCTCCCTTATGCTGTGTTCGATATAGGAAGGAATGGTTTATTTAAAAATATATATTTCACTGGTATGTGTACACATAAATCTAAATTGACAGCAACTTCGGCTGTATTGTATAGATAACAGGATTACAAAAGAATTATCTGTATATAGAGTATATGTATATAAGTTAATATTCCACAAGCAGAATAACGTCATATGTCGAACGGGATGGCTTTCTATCCTAGCCCTACATGCTACCAATATATAATAAATATATTGTTTTCTTATTCAGCCGAAGGGAATCAATTTATTACAATATATCAGGGTCCTTCAAAAAGTGTCGCGGTAGACAAGAAAACAATTTTTCTTAATACATGCCATTTTTAAGGTTTAACACCATCAAATCTTTAATTTATTACGCTTTGCGTATGTTCTAATAATGTGGTTGTATAAACTATGTCTTAATTTCTATAAAACTGTACTATATATTGAAAAAGTTGGCTTCAAATATATATTGTAATATTATAAGAGGTATTAACAATTGAAATAGTCATTTGTGACCCTTTAAACAGTAAAGGTATCATAAATAAGTAATTCTTCGACGTAATGTCGAATCCTTTTATAAATTGCCATCTTACCTTTTAAGACATAGATAATAAAAGTCAATGGTAAACGTCAATTACTGCTTAGAGCTGTCCCGTGCAAGACATAATGTTTTTGATATTAACGTGTTGCAAAGTTTGGTCAAACTTATGGCAAACTAGCCGCGCAACGAAGTTTCCAACGAAAACGAAAAACGAGCCATGTCGAGCC